>LR990861.1:0-4800000 GCA_905163395.2 Endotricha flammealis | reverse complement strand
AATACCTAAACGAAGTAATTTTTCAGTACTCTGAACGTATTCTAAAAAAGTCATCAAAGTCTACATCCTAATATTTGTAATTAATTGCATGGGCAGAACTCTCTGACTTAATGTATGACATGATAAAAATTATAAGAGAAAAACGGCTAAGAGGATTTTTTTATTTTTTTGACAAATCACACAGATAGAGCTAGCCCCAAAGTAAGTTCGAGACTTGTGTTATGGGATCGTGTCCTAATTTATCGTTGAGTTAGTAAACTCAACGATAAATTACTATTAGAATAAAATTGTTGGTGTAGAAGGGATAAGGCCTTTGCCCAGCTATGGCACAGTAACACCTAAAAAAGGTTTTAAAAAACAATAGTAAAGTGTCATCTAAGCTGTACTCATTGCTCAGAATTTTCAGTTACCATTTATGTACCCACGCCCCTGTAACTGGCTCTAATGATGTCCCGCCTCCATACGTGCGGTTAACCCGTTTTCGTCCAACTGACAATATTCCCCCCGTGTCGATAACCTTGGTAACCAACTTTAATCATATCTCCCAAGGCAGGGGTGGCAACATTGACATAATTATAACTTGTGCGCAATGGCTTGGAATACCTCTACAAAGCAATCAAGAAATATTAGAATAGAGCGTGGCTTTTGAAGTGTGTTGACGTTATTGAAGTCTTCTAGGGTTGTCAACCCATGAAAATGGATAATAATAGTATTAGTTTGAGATGTATTATATTATTTGTGTTTAAACGAATGACCCCACATGATGCGTTTTTAGGGTTCCGTAGTAAACTACAAGGAACCCTTATAGTTTCGCCATGTCCGTCTGTCCGTCTGTCCGTCCGCGGTCTAGCGCCTAGACACTTGATGCTAGAAAGCTGTAATTTTGTATGTATACTGACATTAACCATGTTAACAAAGTGGTGATGTTAATAAAATTTTGAAAAATATTTTTTATTGAGGTGCCTGGGGTGTACAGGTAAAGTGGGATTTTTTTTTTCGCACCGACCCCACTTTGTGAGGTATCGTTAGATAGGTCTCTTAAAAACATTGAGGGTGTGGGAAGCTCATTTTTCGATACAATGATTCGTTTGCGAATTATTTACATTTAACGTGTCAATTTTCGTTTTGCACAGTGGTGTCCTCCCTCTCTATCTCCGAAAGTCTTGAGTTTAGAAATGTGAAAAATTCATGGTAGTAGTCCATATAGTGAACCTACAAGGTAAACTATAACGGGTAAGTAGGCACTGCTAGTTACCGAGTAATAGCCGAAAAACTAGAAATGGCATTGTACTCAATAATCTACTCAATATCTGCAAGCAATAAATGCATAGCCAATACGGAACCCTACATTATGCGTGGCCCGACACGTACTTGCCCGGTTTTTTTTGTTTAATATTCCTGAGAATATTAAAGATGTCAGTCTCGATAGATGATAGTCGTTAAACCAGTCACCGAAGTGATAAAGTTTTTTGCCTCGTGCAACCTGCAATCTTTGTTACTGATTGTCAATATTAAATTTAAACATATATTGCAATAATATATTTTTAAAAAACTCTCAAAGTCCTTGTCAAGTCACAATCAGTTTACCGAATAAAGACCGTATTGTTTGGGGAAAACACAAATTTGCACTCGGCAATTTGCTGTCAATAGTTCCCGAAACACCGCTACGGATGTTTCATTGAAATCGAAGGAGGCGTAAACGCTAAGTGATGGTACTACTATAAAATATTTCTGATTACAGGTTTATTTAAGTTTTTTTTTGATATTTTTTTGTTCCATTAACGAGTGTTAAATGATTTTCTTTAAAGTAGTTATGAGAGAGGAAGAGATTCCTTTGTGTGGGAGAAATATAAGTCAAGGAGTCGTACTTGATGGTCGCGTCGCGTCAGAAGGATATGCGAATGATATGATATGTATATCATACATTTTATCCACAAATGAAATGAAATAAAATTCAAATCTTTATGCAGAAGGTAGGCTTTTACAGGCACGTTTTCTTGACATGTTTTCAAAATTATGTAAATCATATTTATAAAATAACCTAATCTATACCTACTACCATTTGAGAAGCAAAGCTAAATGACCACTGGGAAAAAAATAATTTTAAGATAAATTTTCCTAATTTTTTTCTGAGTGAATGTCCAATTTTAACTAGACAAGTCCACGAACAGACCCCTCTATTCACGTAACAAAAACCGATTCTGTTTTCGATTCAAGCCCTATCGCTGTCTCACTCATACAAAATAAGAATTGAACGACAGCGAGTGTGTTTGAATCGAAATAGAATCGGTTTTTGTTACGAGAATCAGCCACCTGGGGGGCAATTCTGCTGAGCTTCTCTATTATAGATAGTGTGAATGAGACTACATCTCAGATCAATGGGTCATTAACTATCACGGCTAATTCAGCGCAATTTCCCTCATTCACTCTCCGTTCAATTAACTATATTCAATCTAATTATGGCCTTTGTTTGTTGCATATGTTTGCTAAATTAGTTTTGTAATTGATCCCAGACGTGTACACAGGGTATTGATTTAGCCAGATTAATTGCAATCCGTTTACTTTATTATATGTAATTAACTAATAGTCTTCAATACGACATAATAAAATATGACTAGGTGTTATCGTTGTATCAGCTCTTAAACTCTACAATTGATTAGTCCACATTTTACGAGAAGTAGGGCATAGCGGAAAATCCGCTCAAATCGGAGCAGCCCGTCTAGGGAAGAACCTCTACCTTACAGAAGATCGTAGCCAAATAGCATTGGTCTCGGCCATGTTGTTTTCCTACGGTGAGGAAGGTCTCCAGAGCTTCACTTTTTTGGCAACGCGTGAGTGATACCCCCCCGGTATTGTAAGCGTCTATAGGCTGCGGTGATGCTTACCATCAGGCGGGCCGTATGCTTGGCTGCCAATTTTGTGGTATAAAAAAAGTAAATTTTTGTCGAAGCTAACTTAGTTGGAATGATCAAATTCACGACAGAGTCGGAAATGCTTCGTAGAAATAAATTCTTACTAAGCAGAGAGTCGCAACCCGATTTTCGTCGCGCGACACTGCCGATGACAATTAGATTAGATTTTACGAAAACTTTCTTTGTCACTTGATTTAATTATCTTCAGGAATGACAGTGACAAAACAACTTTTAGTTAATCCTTTGCTAATCTTTATCCAAAGGGGAGTTAAGATTTAAACTCTGTATTGACAATTTTCATTAGATTTCTTAAATAAATTGTGTTTTATGTCCGTGATTTTTATGTGTTGGCATTACCAGACATTACCTGTGACCTATTTAAGTTAGAAGCAGGGACACCTGATTGTACAGACCGATTGCAAGCACGCTAAAGTTATTGCAATTTAATCTCACTCCTTATATGTGTTGGTTTGATTTATATTTGAGTTTTATTAGGGTTTACATCTAAAATATAATAAGTTATTATGGAAGTTAATAGGTATTCTGTATTACTTAACACGTATATGCTTTATTATGAAACAGTAATATACAAATAAATATTTTACATTTTTTTAAAACTAATAATGAACTATAAAAATAAATTATTCTAATTCTAATTACTCTTCTTTTTTTGGTTTTTAAAAGTGAAACAATGACTTTATTAAAATATGACTGACTGACTTTATAAAATGAAACTGTTTATAAGATAACTAACACTATGTGTGCGATATCTAAATATATAGTTTAGACACAAAGTGCTATTATTTTCCCAGAGTAGTACACAGAGGCCCGACTTTTACTTGCTACGCTCCAGTGTGTAATCAAAGGCTCCTGACATAATTCTATTATTTCCTTCCTGTTCTATTTATTATTTAGGGCAAAATTCGATATTGTCTATTGTATCCTACATGCCATTATTAGATGTCGAATTATAAATCAACTTCTTACCGACTCGTATATTCCGATCTTGACCTAAAGGCAATTATCAATACGATCCATCGTTCGACGCTAAAATACAGAATACGAAATAAAACGGACTGTACATGTTTGGGTAATATCGCATCCAACTTTGTTGTAAGAGATGGATCGTACGATTTTCTTGACGATCGATCGAAACGACAAATCGTTATATGTGTATGGGGACCTTATCGTGACTAGGGAAAGTGCCTGCGAAGGCGTCTTTGAAACTATTTCTTTGTTTGATTTTGTTGTTGTTGTAGTCATCTTATACGTAAGTATGTACAGCCAAGAGCAGGTCGACCTTTACATATTAGACTTTGTACCATTCTTAAGTTCTATGTTTTAAGAGCCAAAATTGTATTCAGTTTATTTTTATTTTTTATAAATCACACAGATTGAGCTAGCCCCAAGGTAAGTTCGAAACTTGTGTTATGGGATAATAACTCAACGATATTATATTTTATAACAAATACATATTATAGATAAACATCCACGACCCGAGGCCAATCGGAAAAAGTTCGTTTTTCATCATGACCCGACCGGGATTCGAACCCGGGACCTCTGGGTGGCGTGTTAACCATTACGCCACGGAGGTAGTCATGCAATTGTAAAGCTCAAAGTGCTCCTGACTGTACAAAAAACACGTTTAAATAATATACACCAGAAACACGGTCCATCATTTGACCTCTGAATGTGTAACGTCGTTTGTATGGTAAAAGATCTAACAAGCCTGAAGTCTTCACTGCAGTTCGGACAATGAATTTATGAAATGAAAAACATATTGTTGCTGCGTAGTACTTCGACATCTTCTGCAAGCACTCTGGATAAAATATTCATTGACGTAATTACTTGTGAGCCATAAAATACACTAGTTTATGAAGATTTGAAAATATCCATGAACAGTTGACCTTTAAAATATAAGCCATAAAATAGGTTAGATTTATACAAGAGCTTTAAAGTTGGTTTCGGAGAAATCGTGCCGGACCTTGCAGACCAGCTATAAATCAATACAATTTAACCAGAATTTACAGCACCAAGAGCGGATCTGTCAGACATTATGGTGGTTGCTCGGTACAACATGGTCAAACAGTGCAGTCGGGCAATCCATAGATTATTATTGTATAATAGGTGGTTTGTGAGCTCTTTGTTTTTTGTAATGCGAAGTTAACTGATTTGTGTGCTTGTTTTATAATGGTTGATGTCTGGTAAGTAAGTTATAAAATTTTATATTTAACTTTAATTCGTCGTTGTGACTTGAGCGCTCAGAGACGCGAGAACTACCCGACACATATTTTATTGTTGATTTTGTATTTGGATACGCTCACTGTCTTGTAATTTTATTAACCTACTAGCTTCCGCCCGCGGCTTCGCCCGCGTGGCCTAGTAACAATTAGCATATCTTTCTTCAGATACAAATTCCGGTCCGGCACGGCCCGGTACGGTACGGTTTCATCCGGTCCGATCAGGTCCGGTCGATCCGGTCCGGTCCGGTCCTTATAAGGACCCTACATGACAAATTTGGCATCTCTAGACCCAGCGGTTTAGGCTGTGCGTCCCCTCTCAACTTCGTTTGCGTATATCTCGCTTTCCCGTGAGAATTTTGAAAAATCCTTTCTTAGTACATCCCTAGACGTCGTAAGGACCCTACATGACAAATTTGGCATCTCTAGACCCAGCGGTTTAGGCTGTGCGTCGCCTCTCAACTTCGTTTGCGTATATCTCGATTTTCCGTAGGTATTTTGAAAAATCCTTTCTTAGTACACCCCTAGACCCAGTCAGGACTTTGAATTTTATATATATAGATGGAAAAAAAAACGGTCCGGTCCGGTTCGATCCGGTCCGGCACGGCCCGGTACGGTGCGGTTCCTTCCAGACCGATCAGGTCTGATACGTTCCGGTCCGGTCCGGTCCGGTCGGTCTGGACCTTATAAGGACCCTACATGTCAAATTGGCATCTCTACACCCAGCGGTTTGGGCTGTGCGACCCCTCGCAATTTCGTATGCGTATATCTCACTTTCCCGTGGGAATTTTGAAAAATCCTTTCTTAGTACATCCCTAGACGTCGTAAGGAACCTACGTGCCAAATTTGGAATCTCTAGACGCAGCGGTTTTGGCTGTGCGTTGATACATCCTCGCAACTTCGTTTGCGTATATCTCGGTTTCCCGTAGGAATTTTGAAAAATCCTTTCTTAGTACACCCCTAGACGTCGTAAGGAACCTACAGTCCAAATTTGGAGTCTCTAGACCCACCGGTTTGGGCTGTGCGTTGATATATAGTTAAGTCAGTCAGTCAGGACTTTGAATTTTATATATATAGATGAAAAAAAAAACGGTCCGGTCCGGTTCGATCCGGTCCGGCACGGCCCGGTACGGTGCGGTTCCTTCCAGACCGATCAGGTATGATACGTTCCGGTCCGGTCCGGTCCGTTCCGGTCCGGTCCGGTCCGGTCGGTCTGGACCTTATAAGGACCCTACATGTCAAATTTGGCATCTCTAGACCCAGCGGTTTGGGCTGTGCGTCCCCTCGCAATTTCGTATGCGTATATCTCGCTTTCCCGTAGGAATTTTGAAAAATCCTTTCTTAGTACATCCCTAGACGTCGTAAGGAACCTACATGCCAAATTTGGAATCTCTAGACGCAGCGGTTTTGGCTGTGCGTTGATACACCCTCGCAACTTCGTTTGCGTATATCTCGGTTTACCGTAAGAATTTTGAAAAATCCTTTCTTAGTACACCCCTAGACCCAGTCAGGACTTTGAATTTTATATATATAGATGGAAAAAAAAACGGTCCGGTCCGGTTCGATCCGGTCCGGCACGGCCCGGTACGGTGCGGTTCCTTCCAGACCGATCAGGTCTGATACGTTCCGGTCCGGTCCGGTCCGTTCCGGTCCGGTCCGGTCCGGTCGGTCTGGACCTTATAAGGACCCTACATGTCAAATTGGCATCTCTAGACCCAGCGGTTTGGGCTGTGCGTCCCCTCGCAATTTCGTATGCGTATATCACGCTTTCCCGTGGGAATTTTGAAAAATCCTTTCTTAGTACATCCCTAGACGTCGTAAGGAACCTACGTGCCAAATTTGGAATCTCTAGACGCAGCGGTTTTGGCTGTGCGTTGATACACCCTCGCAACTTCGTTTGCGTATATCTCGGTTTCCCGTAGGAATTTTGAAAAATCCTTTCTTATTACACCCCTAGACGTCGTAAGGAACCTACAGTCCAAATTTGGAGTCTCTAGACCCACCGGTTTGGGCTGTGCGTTGATATATAGTTAAGTCAGTCAGTCAGGACTTTGAATTTTATATATATAGATGAAAAAAAAAACGGTCCGGTCCGGTTCGATCCGGTCCGGCACGGCCCGGTACGGTGCGGTTCCTTCCAGACCGATCAGGTATGATACGTTCCGGTCCGGTCCGGTCCGTTCCGGTCCGGTCCGGTCCGGTCGGTCTGGGCCTTATAAGGACCCTACATGTCAAATTTGGCATCTCTAGACCCAGCGGTTTGGGCTGTGCGTCCCCTCGCAATTTCGTATGCGTATATCTCGCTTTCCCGTAGGAATTTTGAAAAATCCTTTCTTAGTACATCCCTAGACGTCGTAAGGAACCTACGTGCCAAATTTGGAATCTCTAGACGCAGCGGTTTTGGCTGTGCGTTGATACACCCTCGCAACTTCGTTTGCGTATATCTCGGTTTACCGTAAGAATTTTGAAAAATCCTTTCTTAGTACACCCCTAGACGTCGTAAGGAACCTACAGTCCAAATTTGGAGTCTCTAGACCCACCGGTTTGGGCTGTGCGTTGATATATAGTTAAGTCAGTCAGTCAGGACTTTGAATTTTATATATATAGAAGAAGATGGAAAAAAAAACGGTCCGGTCCGGTTCGATCCGGTCCGGCACGGCCCTGTACGGTGCGGTTCCTTCCAGACCGATCAGGTCTGATACGTTCCGGTCCGGTCCGGTCCGTTCCGGTCCGGTCCGGTCCGGTCGGTCTGGGCCTTATAAGGACCCTACATGTCAAATTTGGCATCTCTAGACCCAGCGGTTTGGGCTGTGCGTCCCCTCGCAATTTCGTATGCGTATATCTCGCTTTCCCGTGGGAATTTTGAAAAATCCTTTCTTAGTACATCCCTAGACGTCGTAAGGAACCTACGTGCCAAATTTGGAATCTCTAGACGCAGCGGTTTTGGCTGTGCGTTGATACACCCTCGCAACTTCGTTTGCGTATATCTCGGTTTCCCGTAGGAATTTTGAAAAATCCTTTCATAGTACACCCCTAGACGTCGTAAGGAACCTACAGTCCAAATTTGGAGTCTCTAGACCCACCGGTTTGGGCTGTGCGTTGATATATAGTTAAGTCAGTCAGTCAGGACTTTGAATTTTATATATATAGATAGATTATTTAAGTTTTTATCTCAGTAAGTGAGTTTTGTATATATTCTTTATGAGATAATAAAGTTTCTTAAACCTTATTATAGTTTTAGCTTCTTCTTCTTTTCGAGTCAATGACTACACACAATCAAATCTGATTTGCCCAATACAACAACCAACGGCAACACCCTTATCGGTTGCCATGAGAAGATCCTCCCGAGTACACTCAGCTGGACACATTGGGCAAGCTATTAAATGTGCCATATCTTGGACTGGGGCTCCACAGTCGTAGTTGATGTGGGATGGATCAATGAAGCCCCAAGTCTATAGTTTTAGCTAATTCTGAAACACTTTCTCATTTTAGCTTAACAAAATATATATAATGGTACGGCTTGTGCTCGGCTCTGACGGGGTACTACCATGCCCCCAGATAAATAACCAAACTTTATAAAACTAGCGAGTGCGTCAAAGTCATTTTGCTTGTGCATTTGGTCGATTAAGAGGCAATTTCCATCTTGAACTAAATGCACGAGACTATATTTTATAACAAATACATTATAGATAAACATCCAAGATGTGGGCCAGAAAAAGTTAGTTTTTCATCATGACCCGACCGGGATTCGAACCTCCTGGGTGGCGGTTCAGCATGGTAACCATTACGCCACGGTCGTCAATACCGGTCGATACCTGTGTATAAAGTATTTAAGCCATAAAAATAACAATGAACAAATTCATAAAATCCCTGTGGTACAAGTGTTCTTTACACAACAAATCAAACGTTCCGTTTGGCACTCAGTCAAAATCAATACAATATTTAAAATCTATATATTTGAAGTGTAAGTAAAAGAGCCGTAAATTATGTAATAGTCTGATTTCACGAATTGCTATAGAGTTAATAAAGTCTCGAATTAAAAAGGTCATTTATCAAGAACTGTCAAAAAACCGTCAGTTTATTTGACCCTAAATAATTATGTTATTTTTTTATTATTATGGGCCTACACAGTGCGACGTGGATATTCGTAACGGAGGACAAAATGTAGCATTATAAAGTGCGTTCAGTGCTACGTGGAGTTCTCGCGTGACCGTCCTTCGCGGAAATCGCGGATCCGCGCCGCACTGTGTAGGCCCGCCCCTCGGGGCCTAAGTAAGTAATTGAATGCGATAAAAGTTTCTTGCTCTTCATGGGGCAAATACCAAAGTCAGTGACTGTCTAGTATGGCAAAAAACATACGAGCAGCATTTTGCTGTCGACCACTCAACTGCATGCTGTCGACGCAATAAAATGCAGCTGTAGACGCAGCAAATTGACGCCATTGGCCGACGCTCGCGCCGACGCGAAGTTCAAGTTGCCGCCGCAACGCAAAACCTATGTGAACAGCATGGAGATTGCTGCGTCGACAGCATGCAGTTGAGTGGTCGACAGCAAAATGCTGCTCGTGTGTTTGGTGCCTATGAAAGCAGCAGGTTACCAGTAGTTGACATCAATATTGCGGAAACCGCACGAAAAGAAAAAGAGTGCAATTTTTATTTTATGTTAAATGAAACTGGTGAAATAAAATACATTAGACTATTACAAAAAATATTTCAGGTCTAGGCTTCTTCACTGTTATAACACCAGATTAGAAAAAAAAGGCTTCTTAACACTGGTGTTCATCCAACGCTGACGTCGACGGTTCTTATTACCGTCCCAGTTTTTGTCGCTTCAAATGTGACAGACACGTAAAAATGTCACCTGTCATTGTAACCTTTATTAAATACGCCCTTTGATTTTACTTCCATATTATATAAAAAACATAGGGAGGTACGTATAATGAAATGGAACAAATTCAAGTTATAATGCCGGGTACAGACTGTTGTAACGCAACATGAAAGGAGCATTTCATAATGTGGACGCAGCGCTGTGTTTTCTTAGTCCACCGATCGCGGCGAGCACGAGTTGAATGCTCGGTTTGTACGCGTAGTGTGCACGGTTCGTGCGCGCATGGTGTCCACACTATGGGAATTCTGTTACATGTTACGTAAAAACAATATGTAGGTACCCGGCACAAGGAATTTTATCCTAACAAACCAAGTCAAGGTTAGTCAGCGATAATAAAAAAATAACAAAAGAAAATGAAATCAAAGACGTTACATTACGTCACGTCATATGGATGTTAAACAATACCACTTTGATCTCTGTTGTCAATAAAATAAGTTGCCATTATTTTCTGTATGATTTTAGGCCACGATTTTCTATATACCGACTTTAGCGTAGCGTTTTGGAATAAAGTGTCAAAATTTACTTCCAGCCTGACGGCTAGTTCGTCCTGACATTTTTAATAAAGTTGCCGGCTCTGGCTAGTGTACGGATTGACCATTGACAACAAAAAATGTTCAAAGAAACTCTCTGTCAACATAGTTTTTTGAACATAACTTCATAGTGTTCCTGTTCAGTCAGAATTGAAATTGGCACAAAACAATCTGACTGATGGGCTATCTGGAATTTATCTGCACATTGTGA
Organism: Endotricha flammealis; assembly: GCA_905163395.2. Lineage (NCBI taxonomy): Eukaryota > Metazoa > Arthropoda > Insecta > Lepidoptera > Pyralidae > Endotricha > Endotricha flammealis. The sequence continues at coordinate 4,789,220 of LR990861.1, read as the reverse complement.
AAATAGTCCTCTGTGTTTTCATTCCAATCGGTTTTATCATAACTTACTGCTTCCATATTTTCCATCATTCTCATCTATAACCCAATCACATAACAAACTAAAACTATTATTAAATTTTATTTCGCGAACGTCCGCAGTCACATCTAGTCTGAAATAAATCAAGGATTTTAGCAATAACGTTGAGAATTCTATTCGGATTTATGAAGCAGTTTCAATAAACTAACCGAGATTATACGTAAATGTATTTAAAGGCTGCATCGCCTGTATCCACTGGGTATTTTCGTTTTTGTGTTATTTTTGACGAGGTGCTCAACGGCGTCGCTAAGTTTTGCACTCTAATATGAACACGCAAGTTAAGCGACGTCGACCCTAGCTAGCGTTTGGTTGGCTATCGTTATCTCGAGCTTCGGAGGGCACGATAAGCCGTCAATCCCGGCTGTTGTCGATAGATGACAGTTGTTAAGTCAAGTTGGTGGCCTTCAGGCGGCTTGAAAACCCCGGCCTCTGCCAATCTGCATTCACCTTCGATTGGAGGGAGACCCGTATCCCTGCAATGGGAGGATTATGGGTTGATATGGAACCGAGATTATACGTTAATGTTTTTATGGTCTGCATCGCCTGTATTCTGGGTATTCTCGTTTAATAATTTAATGTTAAGTGTTATTTTTATTAAAAACAGATAACGCTTATGTCTCAATATTCCCCGCGTTGGCTACATTGCACGATTTCATGTTCGTCGCTCGGAAGTTCCCGTTATTTTTTTCCCGCAATATTCATAGAGTTCTTATTTTCGTGTGCTTATTAGTGTCAACTGCTGGTAGCTGGTGCTTTCAAATCACCTAACGGTCAGTTGACTTGATGACTGCTATCTATCGAAAACATTCGGGATCGACAGCTGAACGTGCCCTCCGAAATAGGAAGGAGTTTAAGGTTTTTTAATACCATCCTTTTTTGCAATGCTGGACGAACTTGTTTGTTAGAATGTTTTTCTTTATTGTCACGGTTTGTTCTGTTAGAACTTTACTGTACATTAAAATAGATTACTAGTAATCTGATAATAACATTAATAATAATTGTAACATATGCGCTTAATGGATCTGTGCACAAAATCATATTATTATGATTAACAAACCAAACATAATAGGATTATATTAACATTTATCACTTGTTAATCTAATATAAAATTATAAATTCCAAACGCATATCGGGATGCGAGCCACCCATAAACTTTGTTTATGCACAGCAAACCATAAAAATAGGAGGCCATTACATACTAAATGTGTCCGCAGCTGTACTCTTTATGTTTTTCAACGGAAACATCTTAAATCTGTCATTCCGAAGTGTTTCTAGTATTGACCATGTAGGGATAATAATAAAAGTCACAGATCTTTACAGCCTCTTACACGGGGGGCGCGCTAATGGACAATAAATATTTGGGCGTTAGTTTCACTGATTTATTTTCCTTTATCACATAAAAGGTGGTCTTTACCCAGCTGTGGGATGATAGTTAACGACAAATCATTATTAGATTGTAGAGTTCCAAGATAGATGTGGTTTCTCCCCCGGGAGGTCAATAAGCTTCATTGCTTATTGTCAATCTGAGGTCGCCGTTGATCTTAGCTACCTACACAGGAGCATAGAATAAGTAATAACACGACGTTGAATAGCCACTCTCCGCCCCGCACCGAATGGCGTTAGATACCTAACCCCAGGCGGGTATCGACGCGGATGCAGTCGCAAAGGTGTGCGCTTAGTGAACGAATGTGTATACGTGTGCGCATACGTGTGAGCGTGTACAGACTACATTGGCCTATGTAATTGAAATAGGTAATTATTTCACGTGCGTTGTATGGAATGTCCGGGGTGTGACAGGAGCTCGGTGGCAATGTGTGGAGGGCTTGTCCCGTTTAGATAGATTGTGAAGATTAATCTTCTATACATTTAAAATGCTTTGTCCTAAATGACTGAGGGATCGACACAGCCTAAATCTCTGATCGTAGAGAACTAAAACTTTGTGTTCTTTATATATCGTAGGCATTCGATAAGAAAGAATTTTCTGAAATTCCCACGTGAAAGCGCATATGAATTTGCACGGGTTGCGCTAGTATTCAAAATGTTTTTTGAATGTACCAAACTATTACCACATACATTGTTAAAAAAAATAATCACATTACGTTATAAACACTATGAATCAAACATCGAAACACACAGAACACAATCGTCAGATGCCTGTATGTTTGCAACTTTATGACTCGGTACTACAAAGTATACTCAATAGAGCTATATCTTTAGTAAAATGCCATACTGTGGCCCTTATAACCCTGTTATGTACCAAGACCCTACTTCCCCCACGTTGTCGTCATAAAATGTTTTCATGGGACGCCTTCCTACATTTTTAAGGGTATGCTTTGCTTACACCAAAAACGTCCGCTGACATGTCCCAAATGTAAAGCGACATTCTGAGGCTGTTTGTCAGTATATTTCTCAAATAGTAATTTGGTATTAAATGGTATAGAAAGAAAGAGAGGTAGGGCACAGCGGATAATCCGCTCAAATCGGAGCAGCCCGTCTGGGGAAGGACCTCCACCTTACAGAAGATCGCAGTTGGCTGCGATTGCAACATGGCCGAGACTAATGCTATTTGGATAGCATTAGTCTCGGCCATGTTGTGTTCCTACGGTAAAAGGTATCCAGAGCGCCACTTGGGGGGGTTGGGAGTTTGGGAGGGTTGGCAACGCCTGAGTGATACTCCCGGTATTGCAAGCATCTATAGGCTACGGTGACGGCTTACCATCAGGCCGACCGTATGCTTGTTTGCCACCTTTGTAACATAAAAAAAATATGTGGTAGAAACATTTTGAAAAATACACAAAACGAGTAACGGAAGTAAGAGCTAATGATATAGTTGATTTGGTAGTCAAATATTGAATGAGGTTTATTATTATGTAGTTAAATAATAAGGTTATTCAGTACTTGTTCATTTATAGTTTTTAGCATTTAAATGATTGGTTTATTTAATAAAACTATTGTTCCAAGTTAATTGACATATAATTTTTGTTTTGAGTTCATTCAAACAGAATAATTAACTCAGAACTATTGTTCTGAATTAATTTAATAATTGAAATAACTAAAATTGTCCTCAGCATCGCTTTCTCTCTTTCCAACTTATCAAAGTAGAAAAAGAGAGAAGCTCCTTTTTACCCTCTATTCTAACTTACTAGTCAGAAAGAGAAAGTGTGTAAAGAATCATTTTCAAGATCATAGTTTCTCATTTCATGTACCCAGAGCCAGAGCGACTAATTTTTACCTTAAGTTTCTGACACATATAAAAAGCATTTGCCACAAACTAGAACAAATATCCCACTAAGTAATATTATAAAGGCGAAAGTTTGTTACTTCTTTACGCTCAAATGGCCGGGCAATTATTATGATATTTGGTATGTAGGTAGCTGATACATTGAATTAACACATAAGGTACTTTTTATCCCGAAAAAAGTAGTAAAAAAAAATGTTATACGGCAGACAAATAGGCGGGCGGTGATGGAAAGTGGACACCGCCGCCTATGGACATCAGCAACACCAGGGGTACCACCAATGCGTTGCTCACCTCTGACGAGACCTCTAATGTACTTCTTAAACAGTCCCATATCATAGTCCGAAGGAAACACAGAGGCTGGGAGCTCATTCCGCATCCGTATAGTGCGAGCGAGAAACGTTCTTTCGAACCTTCACGTGGACACCAAGAGAAGGTCAACGTAGTGGGGATGAGCACCCAGCCCACGGCGGGTGGTGCGAGTGCGGTATTGGACCGTTGGCACCAGATCGAATAGTTCCTGGGAACTTTCCCATTGTAAAGCCGGTAGAACACACACAGGGAGCCAAAATCCCTTCGATCAGCCAGTGGTTCTAACTTGCTAGATAGTATGGGATTGTCGACAAGTCTTACGGCACGCCGAGCTATAACAAAGAGATCCTTTTTGGCTGAAAATGCGCAGACTTGTGTTTTAGAGGGGTGGAAGTTAACCAGATTAAGTCTGCCCCACTGAGCAACTAGCTCCAAGGAGTGCTCAATATCCGACACAGGTCTACATCGGCTTTCCGACACATCGAAACGAGAGGCATTTGCTCGGCCAGTATAAAAAGCATCTCCCGTACTATCATCCGCATAACAATGAATACTGGGGATGTTCAGCATGTCATTTATATGCAGAAGAAACAACGTGGAAGATAGAACTGAACCTTGGGGCACTCCAGCATTGATTGCCTTGGTATCGGAGCAGCATCCATCAACGACGACTTGGACGCTCCGTCCAGACAGAAAGCTGGAAACCCATTTGCAAAGCCCATCGGGGATACCGTAATTCGGGAGTTTTGATAGCAGAGCCCTGTGCCAGACCCGATCAAATGCCTTAGCTATTTGGTTAAAAGTGTGATAGTCAGCGGCGTTTTATAAAAGTAGGTGGTGCTATTGTGTATTAATACACGCGCAGGTTTCGCTAGTCGTTTATATGGTGATTATTCAGTATACAGCAAAATGCAAAGAAAAATTGAGCTTCTAATATCCGCTCAGAATCAGCGACACGACATCTTTGTCTGACGAGACGTCAGCCGACGATTTTAGTGTAAACATACCCTAAGACATTAAACTAAGGACATGGTACGTATGTTGAGATTTTTTTTCCCGATCGTAAAACGTGGAATGATTCTTGGAACATTTTAGTTCCGTTGAACATCAAACGTAAATTGTTGTTTTAAAACCATTTAGTGTGTCTTCTGATGTTTCTAATGGATTGTTTATGCACTTTATAAGCACAAATAAATTTATTTCTTGGTAAAGTTACATTGTAATAATACGTTAAATTATTCTATGCTTAGTTTTTAAGTGCTTCCCGCAACTGTTGTCTTATAAGCTGCTGTGAGTGGTTTTATTCACCTGACGGCCACTGGCTTGTCATAACGACGGCTATAGACGACAAAGCACTGATATTCTCGAAATTTTGAAACTCATCTCAACACTGGCTTGGGTTATCGTTGACTTAGTTCCATCAAAATTTATAATTATTCTTGAATTTTTTCGCAAAACCTTGCTCCTTTAGGAAAATGTAATGTTTCGTTTTTTTAAACATTAACACTTGCGAAATTCCGTGCCAAAGGTGTTGTGTGGTTTGTGCAGTTACTCCCATATTTTATTTTTACGCTAAAGCCCAAAAAACATTTTTTTTACCATATACAAAAACTGGCTAACATCCAATACAGTCACTCGTACGTACTTACTAACGAAAACTATTTTAATGACATTTTTTTGTAAATACTGTAGGGTACGTAAATAGGGTCGTGTTTTGTGTGATAAGCTAAAACCATACTTGTGTTAGTTGTGTTGTGATTGTGTTGTTAGTTTCAAAAACCTCCGAATATATTCATATTATTACATCACGACCTAAAGAACGTCGCAGGAAGCCGCTGGATGCAGACCGCTGCCAGCAGTTCGCATTGTATTCGTTTGGGGGAAGCATTAGGCCCTGGACATAGGTCCATCAGTGGACTTCTTGTGGCTGACACCCCGTCCACACGCACCCAATTTTTGGGCCAATTTGATCTATTGTCCTGTTCTTGGTGATATCTAAAGAAAAGGACAGGTATATAAATTGACCAATTAGATAGGCCGTGTGGAAGGGGTGTAAGATTATGACGATGATATCATTAAGAAATGCAATCTAAATCAAAATTGCTTAATTCTGTGCCACTTACCACCTAGACTTTTAAACAATGTAATGTATAATTTTATTGAAGTGTACCAGCATTTTTGTAACGACCATTGAACAAAAAAACATCCCTGAAACCCTATTTGTTCGTACAAATACAAAAATCTGCTCATTGCAACCGAAGCGAAGGTGTACACAACAGCTGTAGAGAAATCTGAACCCCTAAACGAAGTAAGAAATAGGTTTCTTGAGGTAAATCAGATTTTAACCAACTTTCATTGAATAGTAGATAACTTAATTCTTTCTTCGTTCTTTGTAGCTGTATGTCGACGATTTCTGCTTTAAACCGAGACGCAGACGGCTTTGCATTGCACTGAATGGGATCGAGTCATAATACATGTTTGAAATTGTAAAGTAACTTAACCGGGGAATTAGGTGCTCTCTTTCTCTCATTTATTGAAGTTTTTGGTGGTGCTTATTTTATGTTGCACATTAGCATTAAATAAATATATAGGGACAATTCATACAGATTGAGCTAGCCCCAAAGTAAGTTCGAAACTTGTGTTATGGGATACTAACTCAACGATAATATATTTTTATAACAAATACAATATAGATAAACAACCAAGCCAACCCGAGGCCAATCAGAAAAAGTTAGTTTTTCATCATGACCCGACCGGGGATCGAACCCGGGACCTCCTGGGTGGCGGTCTAGCGTGGTAACCATTACGCCATGGAGGTCGTCAATGTATTTCTTCTTTTGCGTTTAGTCTCGGCGGTTTGGTTATATTTTTTTTATGCCACAGAAGTGGCAAATAAGCATACAACCCGCCTGATAATAGGCTAGTACCTATAGATGCTTGCAATACCGGGGGTATCACTCACGCGTTGCCAACCCCCCCAAGTGGAGCTCTGGAGAACTTACTCAACGTAGGAACACAATATGGCTGAGACCCATGCTATTTGGCTACGATCTTCGGCAAGTAGTGTATTAGCAGAATTATAAGCGTTTTGCTCTTCCGAGTAAAACAATCAGCTGAGCTATAGCCATTTTGTCACTGCGGCACACATGTGATATTTCACACAGTATTATTGTAATTTGTATTTAGATTTAAGGTTATTTGACGACCTTCGTGGTGTAATGGATAACATGCCAGGCCGCCACCCAGGAGGTCACGGGTTCGAATCCCGGTCGGGTCATGATGAAAAACGAACTTTTTCTGATTGGCCTCGGGTCTTGGTTGTTTATCTATATGTATTTGTTATAAAATATAGTATCGTTGAGTTAGTATCCCACACAAGTTTCGAACTTACTTTATGGCCAGCTCAATCTGTGTGATTTTGTCCCTATATATTTATATTTATTTTGTAAATTGAATATCGTTTTTGTGCTACATATTACGTCAAATAAATGTTTTTCTAATATATTCTATTCTATTCCTCTTAAAGAATGTCGTATGTTTCCGCAATCATTTATATTATTGTTATAAAAAAAATTATACCACACGAGAGCAATGTGAGAGTAACATAAACTAATTAATAAAATATTGAAATTTAATTAAAGCGAGTAAGTACGCAGAGATGTTGAAAAAAGAAGAATACATAATTTGATTCGAACTTCCGTTTCCGTTCCGTTAAAATTATAAACACAATTAAAATTTTACGGAGAGGAAAAATATTTTTAAATTGTGTAATTAAAATTTCATTCCTTATCAACCCTGGACCATTATTAATTTACATAATTTACTTGCCTTTGTTAATAAAAAAATGACAAAACCTCTAATACTAAAAATTGTAGTTTGGCATGTATGTGTCCATACAAAACTGGCAACAAAGTGGTAAAACAAAATCATTCACGAAAAGAACGGGTAATTTTTTTTCGCAATTTTAACGGAACTGTATGAGCTCTCTTTCCCCCAAAGGTCATTTTGCTTTGTTTCCGAAATGGTGGTAGTTTATAGAGTAGCTTCTTTATTTTATATTTATCACTGAAGGAAGATTTTTTTATATATTTTTTTTAATAAAAAATTTGAGTGCGTTTGACCACAATCCTGCCTGGAGTTAAGAAGTGATGAGGTCTAGGGTGGTACACGCAAACTCAAAAAATGCCTGTTCACTCTTGCCTTGAAAATCCCTAAATTGTATGTATCGGGAAACATAGACGCGGGGAGGGAGTTCCATACCTTGGCGGTTCGCATTATAAAAGTGGAGGCAAATCGACAGGTGCGGTGAGCAGGAATATCGACCACATACGGATGGAATCGCTCCCCAATATACTTCTTCGAGGTTTTACTTTATGTTTTAAGAAGAAGATGACGTATGACGTTTTTATTTTGAAAAGTGATTGTTTATTTGTGTTTTTTTATAATATGTGAAAATTAATTTATTAAACTTAAATTGATGTTTCTCAAATAAAATAATAGAGCAACTCAAAAGTTTAATTATTAAAAAACAAATACATCTACCTATAAAATATTGTTGTATGTCGTGTCTAAGTGCCCGCGAGGGTCTACAGAATAAAATAAAATAAATAAATATATAGGGACAATTCATACAGATTGAGCTAGCCCCAAAGTTAGTTCGAAACTTGTGTTATGGGATACTAACTGAACGATATTATATTTTATAACAAATACATAATATAGATAAACATGCAAGACCCGAGGCCAATCAGAAAAAGTTCGTTTTTCATCATGACCCGACCGGGGATCGAACCCGGGACCTCCTGGGTAGCGGTCTGGCTTGGTAACCATTACGCCACGGAGGTCGTCCTAAAAAAAAAAAAAGTATTATTGATTTGATTTGATTTTATAGTTACTGCAAACTGTGGGCTAGCTAGTGGCAGTATTTCTAGGTCATCTAACGCCACTGATTTAAATTAACGACTGTCATCTATCGGAAACAGCTGGGACCGACAGTTTAACGTGCCCTCAGAAGTATACAAGGGAAATTGGGCAACTAGTTAATATCATAATGTGAGTGTGAACAAGGCAAATTCAAAGCATGTTGATATGTTAGCTATAGTTTGATGAAAGACCTCCGAAATGTTTTTGTTATGGTAAGTTGCAAACGAGCATGCGAGTCACCTGATAGTAAGTGATTGCCACCCGTAGAGCACAAAGACACCGGGGAAGTCACTGAGCCCTTGCCGGCCGAACACTCGCTTCTTGAGGCCCTAAGTCATATTTGTTCGGAAACACGCTAGAGGGAATTGGTTCCAAATTTTTACTGTATAGGTATAAAAACTTAAATTTAAAATTTAAAAATCCTCCGACTCAAAAAACTCTATAGAAAAGAGCTGGTGATCTTCAAACGGCTGAACAGATTTTCATGAATCATAGCTAACACTTCCACAGGTCACCTTTCAAACAAAAAGAACTGCATCAAAATCGGAGCATCCGTTTGGTTGCTACGATGCCACAGACAGATCCACAGATCCACAGATACACAAATACACACGTCAAACTTATAACACCCCTCTTTTTGCGTCGGGGGTTAAAAAGAGTGGTGGAGCTCCATTAGTCCAGATAATGTTTATAATACAGCGTGTGGTTCTTAAAAACTGCCATCTCTCCTCACCTAGTACAAAAATGTTGGCAAAGTTGAGCTGAACGACGGAACTGAGCTGTCACTAACCGAGCGATCCAACATTTATGTGACAAAGATGAATGGCGTGCTAACCATATCTTCATCAAGTTCGGCTCTCATTATATCGTGAGTGCTCCCCTTAAACGAGATGCATGTTAACCGCAGCGGAACAGATGCTAACTGTTATGTGTGGTACAAGATAATTTTTAAAAATATTTTTTTGTTAACTAAAATATTGTCCTCTATATCCGTGCTCCACACCACAGTTACTTTTTGTGGAGCAACGTTTCCAATTGTTAGTGGTAACATCTGACAACAGAAAGTTATTTGAACCGTGCATCCACATCGCAGTTAACTTTTGTGGAGCAAAGCGATAACATTCTGTAACATTCTTCAACTTTTGCAACTCTCTTTTGGAAAGGTGGTCGCACACCGGTGTTTTATATCAAATTGTTACATTATTGATCTAATTGTGACATTCAGTGTGAGAGCAAAAATCATTATGTTTTAAAATGTTAGCTAATGTCACAATAACTTTATATATCACCGGTGTGAGAACATCTGAAAGATGTGTCATGCTCAATTCCGAGCCTACTCGACTACAAATTACCCTACTCGACTACTCATAGAGACTTGAAATTGTACAGTTAATTAAAGAATATTTAAAATTAAAATAAATATTCATTGTCAATTAAATTCTATTAAACATAAAGCATTATTAAATTATTTAAATGTACTTTCATCTCCCAATAGGATCAGGTTTCGTAATTTTGACAAATTGAATATAATTTGTGACAAATTGAATTTTGCATAATATTTTCTTAATTTGAATTTTTATGAAAATTTGTGTGAATGGATGTTTGTTTTTTTTAAATCAAAAATGCCTAGATGGATTTAATTTTGCAGATATGTTGCTTATTTCAATCAACTTATAAAATAGTTTTCATCCCTGGACTAACACAGTACATAATGTAGTACCTTGTGCTATTCCGATATTACACAGACTTACGATTGCTATTAAAAATCGCTAACGCTGTCTCCTTTAACCTGTAAGCAAAGAAGGTACGTCCCGCTCAGCGGCCACGTGCGGTCTATTACGCCTCTCGTCAGATATGATATGCGATCGTTTCTGTTCTATAAATAGACAACACCCTTAATGATCCGTTGTTAAGTGTATAATGACCTAAGAGCCACTGTGATTGCTATATTTTGTATGTAGGTACAGTAAAACGGTACGAACATTGTCGTTGTTTTAATAAAGCTTTTGTTAGCGACATCGTGTAAATATTCACAATGCCTAAAAATTATTTAAATTCATTTAATAGGTTAAAATATTCCTAGAAAATTTTTACACGACGAATCTAGTCCCGAACATAGCAAAGCTTGTTCTATGGGCACTAGATAGCGTACAACTTGATTTATTACTACAACACATGTAACTTTTCTGTATTGTCCACCAATGAATTTAAAGCTAATAATATTTACCCTTTTTTCTAAAATAAATACATATTTTACAAAAAAAACACCTAGACCAAGACCAACAGCTATGTTCATGTACACAATGTTTGCCTTGTGTAAGATTCTATTCTACACCCATTGTTTCATTAGTTGTACAAACTTTTATAAAAGAAAAATACTGTATTGTATGTCTATTAAATAAATCCATTAACTGTTCTCAAAGCTGCATAACTTAGGTATTACTAAAGAACATAACACCGTGTTAGAAAAATAATTTTATTTTAAGACTTAAGCCTCTATCGTACAAAATAAGTCTAATAATTCCTTTATAAATATTCTTTATCTCGTGTAAGTTTTATAGAACAGGAGTGTGTGGTCTAGTAGTTAAATTTTAATATAAGCAAATATCAAGATTTATTACTGTAGTTATACTTAATAACAAGTGATAAAAACATAATTTAATCATAATAAAAAGATTTTGAAGAATTAGTTAATGTATATTAAGTATGATAATTATTATAATATTATAAAGATCCATCAGATGGGTCCTGTGATTTGAAAATTGAAAACATTTACAATTTTTTGTAAAAACATTTTTTTTTTCAAAATTCTTAAGAGAATATTTGGAATACGATTACATGTGTAAAACCACTTATGTAGCGTGTAAAAACAGTGTTTAAAGTAAAAATGTGAATATTGCATGTGATATTAAAAATATCTTCCTGTCGTATTAAAACTGCCTTAGGACAGTAATTTAAATTGATAGATCGGGAGTCGACAGTCTCTTTGGGGCTATGTATCATCTTCTTGGTGTTTATTTGAAAAAATTTTATTGTCACGGGACGTGAGTAAAAAATATTATAAACGGCTCTGTAATATTCACAAATACTATTGGAATAAAATATTACAGGTATATTTATGAAAGTTTTTTGTAAATGAATTCATTTATTTATTTAGTTAATGTAATTTGAAGCGAGAAAATTTTCAACACTTCCAAATATTAGTTTAGAATACAGATAGGCTAACTGAAACTTATCCGAAAGTAATATAACATACCTATTGATTTATCTATTGAATTGTAACTTATATTAGTACGATTTTAAAAGACCGAGTTTTGAGTTCTTCTTAATCCAAATCTGCCGTCTGAATTGACAGTAAAAAACGATAATACGAAGGAACTCGAAAAAAATTAGTAGGTACTCATATAATTTCTAGAATATAGAATCGTTCTATGTTTCAAATATTTCTAATCATAATGATATTGATAACAATGGATTATTTATTTATTTTATAGAACTCCTCCTTGGCACTCTACGTACACATCAAAAGGCAGCTTGCGACGAAGAAATGGTGGCTCTAATCTGTCCTCGGGGTACTACCATCAGCATACAAGTCGCACAGTACGGTGCGTCAGCATCACAGAGTTCCTGCGCCTCAGAACTTGCTGAATACCAGCCAGTAGCTGTTGAGGTTGTAGGAGACACATCTTGCACTTGGCCAAGTGCATTACAGGTTAGATGATTCTAGATTTATTGTTTTTTTATGAATTGTAATTTCTATAGATATGTTGGTAAAATGGTTGCCATCTACAATAAGTCATTGATCATCACATCCAACATTAATGTAGTTGATGTAGTGAATGTCGTAAAAGGTTAAGTACACTTATATCAATGACAAAAAAAGTAATTTATCTCGATTATGTCTCAACGACTTAGGTAATCATACCTGTGCGCGTCAAATCCGTGATTCGATGCGAGCACAACAAATATTTGTTCCAAATATTGGTTCCAAATGTTTGTTACGATAAGAATACGTTTTCTTTTCGATATTGTTATGAGGAAGTAATGTATTATTATTCCTTATTTTCTCAAGTCCCTGCCGTTATAGACATTTTTTTGTTTTTTATTTATTCTATAAACATTCTTATCTTACGACTTAACCGTATTTGACAAGCAACTGAATGATTCCACCAAACATGTGCTAAGCTCTTCTCTCTGGGTTGACTTTTATGACTCATTTTCCGATATGTTTAGGTAATAACGCGGTTTATGACCAGATGCCGATGTTTACGCCCCATCCTTAATCCCAACGATACAAAGATTCTTCACAACATCTGTTTATAACAGTTTTTCACATTTGTACACAAACTAAAAATAAAGAAGACTTATAACATTTTTGTGTGATTTTCCTAATATTTTTTTTTCCTTTGATATTATAGTATGCTTTAATACAACCGAGCTAAGATAACACCTCATAGCAAGTACTACTTACCCGCAGTTGCAAAGGAATTTTCTATTTACTTTAGAATCGACAGGTCAAATAAAAAGTTAGTTGGCACTGTAAACAATAATTTATATAAAAGTTAAATCAACTAAAGTTTTGCATAAAAATATGGTTTTTCTATGCGTACATGGCGCACGGCTTTTTTATGGCTATACCAGCAAGCAAACCAGCATTTCTAAAGTAATCACCGCCGTACCAATCATAAATCTCTCAATAAATAATAATATTATTTTGTTGGACAGATTTAGTTTGTCAACTTATTTCATAAAAAAGTAAAGCAACACACTCTGAAGTGTAAGAAAGTTTCCAAAGAAACAAAACTAATGGAAAATTGAGGTCTACGTCCGGACAACCAACAATAAAAGCAATCTTCACAAGTTTTGTCAGTAGCCACAGTTTGGCACAGAATTGGCATACTAACTAATTTGCTCAGTATTCCTTGTTGCAGACAGTGGTGGAAGCTTGCCAGAAAAAACGACAGTGCAAATTCCATACAAGTCCTAAAGCATTTGGAGTGGATCCGTGTCCAGGATCAAGGAGATTCGTTGAAGTTGCCTATAAGTGCCGTCCGTGTAAGTAGAATATTTTTTTTTTTTTTAATCATAAGTATACAGGGAGGAAAAAAACGACGAACACAGCCGAAAGTTTGATGATATGTACCTTACATACATGCGTTTTGTGCAAGTTTAATTTAAAAATAGTTTATTGAAAAAAAAGGCACTGACCTGCTAATTTTCTACGTGTAGGTATCCCTAATACTACACAACAACAGTGTATACGGCAAAAATACCTACACGGACAGAAACTACTACGCTACGGACAGTCCGTAGGCCACGACACACACATACATACCTGCCTACCTATTCATTGAAATTCTTATTATCACTTAGAAAATCAAAGTTTTTACATTAAAAACCGAAGTACGTACCGGAAAGTATCTACTACACACAATGCTCGATGTGTACGAGCGCCTCTTATGCCACACAACACTCAAAACCACTAAAGAACTCGTAAAACACTAAACACCATTCAAAACGCCTAATCCATTTAACAAATAACAAATAAAACTAGAAATTTTCATAATTTAGTTTTAGTATTTTACCTATTGACAGAAGTTTATTTATTTGTCACTATGGTAACCGTGACAATTACTATGCATAGCAGGTGCACGTCGAGCTTTATACAATTTTGGCTCCTATGTCATAGAACTTAAGAACGGTACAAAGTCCAATATGTAAAGGTCGACCTGCTCTTGCCTGTATGTACGTAAGGAACAGCTGATTTAGGGATGAAAACACACAGTTATTCAAGGAATGTTTGTTAGTCAATTACTCCGAAACTATTACACTTAGAGAAAAAATCTTTCACGAGCATAAAGTAGATGTATAAACCTCTTAAGATATTTTGGGAGTGTCGGTCGCTCTCAGGGCACCCTGTATAATATATAATGTATAAGTTGGTAGTATTATTTAAAAACAATAGAAATTGAAATATTGTGCAATAATATATTGCAAACAATAGAAACATTTTTTAGTTATAATAAATTATATTTAAATTTTATTGGATGGCTGTCTCTTAAACTACATTTCTATAAGTTTCCTTTGTGATATTTTTTCTTTAATTCCAAAAACATCTATTTTCGTCCAATTTTTCCACTAGCAAAATCCAGCTTCATACTAATACTCTGAACATACCACCGTTTTTTTTTTCTTCTTAATTCGATGTAGCATTTGATCCCACATTGTATTTTACAAATCTACGAAACATAATGCTTTAGTATCATTACTTTGCAGAGGTTTCGCAATCTCTATTACAGAAAGGAATAATCAATAACAGCTTTTGCCCACAAAGGAGTTATGAGTTGAGGATCATGTAGTAAATTGCATCTTGTCTGAGGACTTATCTTGTCAGAAAAGAAGTCACTTTAAAGTATTAAGGATTTATGAACATCACATAATGTACGATGGCACACTAGACCGTTGTATACATTATATAATTTTTGTATTTAATGTTGTGTTCCTACGGTATGTCTCCAGAGCTCCACGTGGGGGGGTTGGGAGGGTTGGCAACGCGTGAGTGATACCTCCGGTATTGCAAGCGTCCATAGTCTACGGTGACGGCTTACCATCAGGCCGGCCGTATGCTGGTTTGCCATCTTTGTGGTATTTAAAAAAAATATTTTTTTTGATACGGAGGTTTTCCGTGGAATTTATCGCCTTCTAGCGAAAACAAAGGTTGTCTAGTGCGTCAACTCCTATATAAGAAATCGCAAGCCTTGTACATAAAAATAATATACCCAATTTGTCCCCAGACGAGTTTCGTAGTAAAGTGGGCTGTGAGAACGACGTGCTTCACCTCAGCTGTAACCCCCATTCAAGAGTCGCTATATACTCGGCGCAGTACGGCAGGACTGAATACTCAATACAGTGCCCACAGCCCCGTGGCATTAAAGAGGAAAGTAAGTATATCTTACACTAACAAGCAATTTAAAGGTAGCCATTATTCAAATATATACCACGGGGACTTATGAACCGCCTACTTTCTTACCAAAAACTTTATCATTTCGTCTCATTCGTCGTTTTGAGAAAGTAACGTTTTGTTTAAAATAATCCGTACTGTCAAAAGACACCTCATGGTATCACCATTGACTATACTAACCCAGAAATCATCCCATAAGGGGATTAAAGCATTGTCTGCCACGCTGCTCCAATGCGGATTGGCAGAAATCAGTGTTCTTAAGCCGCCGAAAGGCCACCAACAAGACAGGAACACGACTTTGCGTAACGTTTATCATCTATCAACATCAGCCGTGACGGCTTAACGTGCCCTCCGAAGCACGGAAGAATACCTCATGGTATGGTATGCCTTGGATGAATAATATTATCTTTAGTAAACATAAAACGACTGAAAGTAATATGAATGTGTACTTTCTAATAAGCATGTCATCGCAATTTCGAACTGGAATTTTCGCAACAACATCAATCAGTTGCTAATTTTACAATAATAAATCTTAATCATTGTTATTTTCATGAACTACCTACGAACTAGTTAATTGTTCAGAGAAATCTGTACAATACACATTAATTTTGTCTTAGTAACCCTGAGGGCTGTATTAGTGAATATTATTCGTAGAAACAATATTATCTTCTTAGGACGCCCTTAATCCGACTTTAGTGCAGTTGTTTCGCTAGATTCATAAGGGTTCAAAACGATGTTAAGCTAAGGAGCCTATAAAGCGTTTACCGACAATCAAAGTCGCAAGATTTCTGGTAACAAGGCAAGCAGACTCAGTCAGGTTCATAGCTGAAAACCCGGCGCGAGCTTCGCTTGGAGCTCCTTCCCTATCTGATGCACTCTGAGAACATAGTATTTATGCAAATTATGGTAATAACACATACGACGCGCAGAAAATCCGGCTCACAAAAAATGAATTTCGAATGACCGCTCCGCCGCGCTACACAGATCGGAGTTTCATATTTTTCGGAGTATTGTATTGTACCCGATAGAAATATATCAAAATGAGACTATATTTTTGTAATATGAAGAAAGGCACATTCCAGAAAAGAATAACGATAATAATCATTAAAAAGTAAAAGCGTGTCTCTTTCTACTTGTATTGTTAACGTAGAGATATTTCTAATTTCGAAAATGTAAACAGAAATAGTCTGTTTTCTTAGTGAGACAGAAAAAAATATTCGGATATATTTTGTAGTTAGAATATAGTTCAGAAGTTATAGATGATGTTCGACACACGAAAAAACTGGTGCTTTATTTGCCCTTATATACAACTATTTCCTTCCATGCCATACCTCATTCTCTCAAACCTATTTCTCTTAGTTTGAATCATTGAATTATCAAAATCTTTAGATCACACACGCTATCTCGCTCAAACAACATGCAAAATAAGTAAGCTATGAGATTATAGCGACTTATTGACGATTACGAAAATATGACCTCTTTTCAAAGTATGACCGCCTCACAAGTTTCCTTCAAAAAGGTTGTGTACAACGTATTCATATTATATATTACATCCTATTTAGATTCTGATACCTTACCGCCCTCATATAAATTCATAAGCGCCATACCTTCACGTCGATTTGGGATACGTTCACCTTTTTTAGACATCGGTAATTCAGGAGGCATATGAATCCTTTTGTTAAATGTCGGTTACCCCTTTTGCATTAAAACTCTGGTCACCGGACCTATGTCATTAGGTACCTAAATGGTAGAATGATTGTCAATTCTTTACGAGATGGTGCTTACGTCATCGTGCGGAGCTTCATATTATCTTATAGTTATGGGACTATGCGTAGATGGAGCACTTTTCTGGATCTTTTGTGTTGGATCACTTTCCTTAGTTGTACCACGGACCTTAAAGCATTCTCTATGTACCTGAGTGTGCGAGCGGGAGCAACCGTTCTCTGGTTCCGGGTAAGCGACACTCAGGTGACGTAATGTTCTTGCAGCCTATGCGTCATACTTGCATAGCAAGTGGAACATTGACTCGCAGCTTTCTTTACAGTATCTTGCGTGATTAACTTTCTCCGCAAGTAGACATCTCTTCTGCCCTTCTCTTAGCGTGCAAAGATAATACGGTATACGTATAAGATAAGATTAGAGACGGGACACGCAGTACTGAATTTTCCAGACTATAAACAAAAAAAAATACATGATAGGCACCGCGCGAGTGATACCCGCGTGTTGCAAGCGTTTATAGGCCACAGTGACCGCTCCCTATCAGGCAGGCCGTATGCATGTTTGCCACCTTAGTGTTACAAAAGAGAATAATAAATTCATATTACATTCTACTTGAAATCGTAGGATAATATGTATAAGTGTGGATTTAATTCAAAGGCAAAGTTTAATTGCAGCAGATTGCGAAGTGGTATGAACTGCACTTTGGTGCAGTTTTGAACTATCATTTCGTTATTATCGCGTATGTCGTAAGTCACCGTTTGTTCCAGAGTCAGCGGTCATCAACATAATATTCTCTTTAACATTCCGTGATTCCAAGTAAATTATAGTTTATTCTAACCCGTAATTTTTCCTTGTGATATTTATTGTAACAAAGAACCCAGATAAAGTAAACAATTAAACCTAAATATTTTTAAGTTTTATTGACTGTATAGAATTTAATATTTATAAACCTACAATTACAGATAATGCAATTAGTACAAACATATAATATAACAGAACATATTAATAAAAATATAAAATACCATCAATTACACTAAATGACATGACAATATTTAATAATAATATATCCTATATGAAGACGAGCAACGAGCATATCCTTTTTTTGTGTAATTCCTTTCGTACTTTATTAGTTTCACTCATAAAAGCTTATAATTTTAAAAAACAGTACATGAAACATTATCGTATAAATATGATTCAATGTAATAATAAAACTAAGAGCAACTTTTTAATTTTATCGCGTAGTCGGTGCCTGCTAAAAGGTTGCCAAGCGCTGCTTTAATGCAACAAGTTTTAACTAAGGCTTTGTCTGTGTGACATGAAATAGAAGTGTTGGAGTTTAAATATGTTGCTTTTTGAATTGTGACTTTATAACATTTGCACAAGAACTGTTTTCGCTTTTTTTACTTTTTATAACAAACGAACACTTTTCCCGAAAGAAAAATGTTGGTAATGTGTTCAAGTTGTAGTATACATTGCCGCTTATTATTACTTCTTTACAATAGCGTTCATATCTCCGCCGTCTTGGAACAAAAATACGGAGATTAGTGCGCGCTGGTACCTATAACTGTGCCAATTTTCACAACTACACGAATTTATTATTTCACTTCAGAACATATTATTCAGCTTAATTTGGATAGACTAATATACAATGTTGATAACATCTAATAACGTACTATTCTCGTAGCACCTTATAATGACATTATATAAAAAAAAATACGTCATGCGTGTTTGAAAAGCAAGATGTTTTAATTTTGTCTAAGGTTACGTATTTTAGATATATTTTTTGAAAAGGTCACATTTAGCGTTAAGTAACACGTATTTAGACTTTACTAAACAGGTTAGGTGCTAACTTTACACATGAATGTCATTCGTCGGCCCACACGAATGCCTACACAAATGACATGACAGGCGCTGTTTAGTTTAAATAGATCCTATTTTTGTAGAAAAAGTTAGTGCTGTCTAACTTTGTCTTGTTAATAATGAACCCTCTCATCTCTAAGCATCTGATTACCGTTCTGATTACTTCTCATCCGAGAGGTTGTTGTTACGATAATTGTAAAATTTATATTTATCAAATATCCAATTCATGGTACAATTAGGTTGTTTAACAAGCAGGTGTACCTACTTTTGAATATCTATACTAATATTATAAAGAGGAAAGATTTGTTTCTTTGTTTGAATTGAATAGGCTCCAAAAGTACTGGACCGATTTCAAAAATTCTTTCACCAGTAGAAAGCTACATTATCAGGGAGTGGCACAGGCTATAGCTTTTCCCGAAATTCAATGTGGTTCCCACGGGAACGGATCCGGAACTTCATGCGGACGAAGTAGTCAACAATACAATGACTAAAATGTCAACTCCTCATCCGTGCATGCAATAAACTTAATTTCTGGAAATAGCTTACGGTCCCATTTCATTTAGTTCATAAAGTGACAATGCAAATTGCAAACCAAATGAGCACTAATATTGTTTGGCAAAAACACAAAACGTTAGAATAAAACAGAATTCTAATACCAATGCTAATCCCTCGTGTCGCAATGCAGGGCATTTGCCTCCCCTGTCTTTAATATCATCAATTATACTAAATACATTGATCTCATACTTTGTAATAGAATTTAAAAGAATACTTTACAAATTGATCTACCCTTTTAAGTTGAAATCTATTATTTCTATAGATGAGTTTCGTCAAATTATTGTCCATTCACAATTCCCGGCAGGCGTATTTCCGCCATTTGCGAAACGTGGAGTCACTAATTTTATTTTGACATGCAAAACAGCCTATTGAGGTCTGCTTATTGAATAAATTTGCTCTCCATTCATGTTTGTTTCTTCTGAACTGTAGAAGGAAATGTCGGAAGATAAATTCATACAAACTGAGTCAGCTTGGAACGGCAAAATAACCCCATGATGTAACACTGACACTTGACAGTCGTGTGCTAGTAAACCATAAAGGTGCGGTCCCACTGCTGCGCACGCTGCGCACGGACACGTGGGCCACGTGGCACATTACAGCTGCGTGGATGACTACGTGGGTCTACGTTTCCACTGCAGTACAAGCTATACACGAATATAAAACCACGACTACGTACAGCTGTAGCGTGGCCCACCACGGCGCACGGAGAGGCTACGCATTGATTGTCATAGTTTTTGGTTTGTAATGTGCCACGTGGCCCACGTGTTCGTGCACAGCGTGCGCAGTTTGTAGAACAAGCTGTGTACCGCATTCACTGCGTGCATGGCGTTGACAGCGTTGAGCTATGTTGAGCAAGCCACGCGTGTATCAATGACGTCACTTGATGGTTAACGTGTCCGTGGGTTGCAGTGGACACAATCACGTAAATCCTCTTGCAAAGCAAAGCTTAACACACGTGCGTAGCCTCTTCGTGCGCAGCAGTGGGACAGCGCCTTTATTGTGTACTTGACCTTCGATCTTTACTAAGGTCTACGTAATAAATAATCTATTCGTAATACTTAATTAGTTCTGCTTCACTTGTTTTGCTTTCTATTAGTAGGCTTTGTTTTATCAATATCATTTCTCTTTTTCTTATGTTATGCAAAACAGCCCTCATAACAAACCAACCCATTCAACGATTCGACCTTGCTTAAAATTCTTAGCACGTCTAAGTACTGCTACAACTTAACACTAAATCAATATCACTTCTAAGTATTTTACTACTACCTACTTGACATTTCTAATCACAACTTCTCAGTCCTTTCGACTTTCCTCTCCCAGTGTTACCCGAGGTGCTAAGTGCTAGCTCAACCATAAAAGTACCACCCTCTCACAGAATATCGGCGTAGTACCGAATATCATTCGGTGAGCTCTTCTCCCTTCTCCTTTTTCTCATCCGTTCTATCTTTACTCCTTTCCTAATTGTAGGTTGTTGTAACTTGTAACGCATTGGTACCTTTATTATTACTGATGTTTATAGGTGGCGGTCGGTAAAGACTTTCCATAAAAAAAGTTCGTTGTTTGTTTTTATTTTTTTATGTAAGAGTTGACAGACGAGCATGCGCGTCACCTGATGTTAAGTGATCACCGCCAATTATTTTCAATAGTATAAAATCACATCGAAGTACATTTAATGACTATTGAATTCCGTATAATTTATTTCCCCTGGATATATTTGTATACTCCAAAATAGTTATGTTAAGCGCGAAATGCAAACATTCCACGGTTTTTTGTTGGGAGATAAACATTATACTCAGCTGCGCTCTGACCTGGCTTTATTAGGGCTGCTACTTTTTTTATTAATATATTTTAATCGAATACGATATTCGTTTTTGAAATATCATTTAACATAAAATAATAATAGAGTTTTCATACATCATCCTGCATTACCTTTTCACCCGTATGTTACATTAGGAGATTATAAAATTTTGTAATTGGACCTGATGTACTACAGCACTTTTTCAGGAAATTCTAACAAAGAGATTCAAATATTCATTGCGTTTATTACAATATTATATTTCTAATTATAATGAACATGTCAAATAATGTAGTCTTTAATTAATTGAAAATTTATTCCGCCTTCATATATGCTTGACAGGCCCGATTTGAAATCCACATAAAAGAAATATTTTGGATAACATTATTTTGAAATTATTTTTGTATTAGGGATATGTTTACAGAATCGTTTAAGTATATTTATCAGCTATCTAGTACTTACTACTTACGTTGATCTGCTACTACCTCTTTGTGTCACTGGGTACAAATTTTCTACTAATACAACACTATCAACTTAAACTGTTTATTTCTGTGTGTATTGGATCGAGATACCAATAAATGATTTACTTATCTATCAAGTTACGATACAAGTTTTCTTTAATTTGAGATAATAATATGTCGTTTTGTAACTCACCCCGAAATTTTATTTTAACTAAACTTAAGATGTAAACGTTAGTTATGTTTTTAGTTAAATTTTAATGTTATTATTAGTTCAATCATTGTGATTTTACCATAGATTTATTATAACTTACTAGCGTAAGAAGATTGGCAATGCAATAGAGATAGATCATACCATACGCGTTTGTTAGAGCGAGATAGATAGATGAGACCATTTTTCATATACACGCTATGGGCTTGTATCGCCCTAACATCAGTCATGTTAAAACAAATCCCACTTATTTTTACCAAATTTATGGTTTTTAAGTGTAGTTTTGGTGTTAATTCGACGTGATTAAATATGGTTACCTGTGCAGTGCCTGGATGTAACTCAAATTAAAAGGAAAATCCACAAAATTATATATGTTGCTTGCACACATGTACATTCCACGCACACTAGTGTATTTTGTATTTGGTCTCGCCTCAATCAAACAAAGCCGATCTATAGGTACGCTAGTATATACTAAATCTATGGATTTTACACAATAAATTTCTTGAGAATGTTATGTAAAAAAAATGGAAAATATTTACGAAGTTTGCCAGCCCTACCATCAGAAATGTACAGTAGGTGGAAAATTAATATCTGGCTGGTGTACCGTGCTTGTGGTTATACCTTCCCATTTAATTCGTACCTTTACATCGGGCACTACGTTCAAGCTATGTTTCTACCAGCCACGACAAAAAATAAACTAAAAAAATTATAAAAAAAAGAAAATAATATATTTGGCAAGTAAATTTACAGGAAATACTTTTGCACGTCAATAAATTAATCAATAATTAATTAATAAATAATAACGCCCGGCTTACACATCCTTGCAAATCCATGCTACGTTAGGTGTGCAGGTTTACGTTACCTCGGCAGAACGCCCCGCTGCTGGACTGCGAGCTATATTATATAGTATATAAGGTCCTAATTTATTAATGAACTTCCTTTTAACACATGACTATATAGGTTACATTATGATCGTTTATGCAAGGAAATAATGGTCTAGTATTCAGTAAAAAAAAATGTATTGTAAGTAGTTAGAAAAATTTGCTTACTACATAAATTCATTCATAATCAACCATTTTGATATGTGAGACGCGTTGACGCGCACTTCGCACCGCACCCCTAAAACCTTTTTTTTCTACTGACGGATGGCTGTTACAAGAGAGGCGCATTTTACCAAGTATTTCTAAATTTAATGCCTTTTTTTACTGAATACTAGACCATTATATCCTTGCTTAAACGATCATATGTAACCTGTATAGTCATGTGTTAAAACGAAGTTCATTAATAAATTAGGACCTTATATAATGTCTTTTGGCGTTAACTGTAAAAATCAGACATACCTATCTCCTACAAATTAATAATGTTAAGTTTTGTTAAAAAAAAAATTATAATGTTTGTATCTTATTTGAAACAAAATTATAATGCCTTGTTACTGGATTTATGCTTTAAACTCTAAAGGAAATATAGTGTCATACTCGAGTCAAACAAGTACTAAGTTCTAACTTTCTGCAAAAACTTTTAAAAATCGCTTGCAAACGTCTGGCTTTGGCAGCCTTTTCCTACAGTACTATTGAACTACCACGAACTTTTTAAAAATCAAGTTCTTTAATCTTACCGTATTGTTTACTGGTTATTGTTTTCTATTAAAGCTTTTGTGCATTAACAAAATTAAAAAAGTTTTTTTTTCTAAGTATTTTATGGAATAATTAGCGGAACGCCCCACTTTTGGACGGGTTTTACTAAGGATCTCTAATTTAAAAAATACATAATATAGCCTATGTTACCCGGGGGTGATGTACCTACCCAACGGTAAAATATTTTTTAAAATCGGTTTAGAAGTTTTTGAATTTATTCGTTACAAACCTTTCCTCTTTATAATATAAGTTATAGATTACTGTAATTATCCAAGAGTCGTTGTAATCATAATATAAGTTAAAATTATATTCTTATCAATGATAAGAATGCGTGGACTTTAATATGTAAAACGACACAAGACACTCGACAAGAGCGTCCCCAGGCGTCAAGTGCGCTGTAAACTATTGTGCGTCCATTTTATATTTTACATTTTTTGTTTTTTTTTTGTTCCAGACTATACATATATTGTACACGCGTCGAGGTGTTGTCCACAATGGTGATGGACATTTTACTAATACATAGATTAAAAATTTGGGACAAAGTCTGATAGGGTTGAGTATGTCATGCTCGCTTAAATGTCCAAACTGGTGGTGGCGTCGGGAGTCGGGTCGCTGAGTTCCCTCTAATATGGTTGAGCACAGCGATGGCTGACTCTCGCGTCAACTCGTGAACGGGTGCTGCTTGGGGGGACTGGTCTGCTCACTCTTGTCAGTACTGACTTTTTTTTGTTTTATTGTAGATTTAAGACTTGTTCATTCCACACCATTGTGTATAACATTCCGCGTATTCTTCTTATAAATTTTAATGTATTTATACCTACATTGTAACTAATGAGTGGTAAAAAAAGAAAAAAAAAAGTACAAAATGACAAAAAAGGCCGTAACCGGTTTTCTTTCGCCATTTCTTTTTACCGGTTGCCATTTTGCTTGTGTTTATTTTTTTTATTTAAACAAGTTGTAAATGACAAGAAAAAGTGCCTGTGAAGGTCTAATTTCTGAAATAAACGATTTCATTTCATTTCATATAAATTAACAAAATCAAGATTTGTCCTAGCCGAAGAAAACACGTATTAATTTTGGGTGACATTATTACAATACGTATAGTTGTTCTCGTAGTGATACTGTAACCTTAGAAGGTCCTATATTCTTAGCACTGAATATAATGGTATTGTTGCCAACATATATTTGGGAAAATGGGTCAGAATTTTCCTCTATGATGCAGCGTAATGAGAACGTATGGGTTTAAAATAGGGGTTGTACAGGGAAAGGAGCAATTTACTTCAATGAATTGTACATTTCAGACATAAGTATTAAGTCAGCTTTACACAAAACATTCTTATCTTTTACACAAAATTTCTGTAGAAAGATCACGCATTCACACATATATATTCCATTAGAATGTGACATACAGAAAATTACACGACCTAACGAAAAATCGTTTGTACAATGCGAAAACAAAAAATACGCCCGATTGAGTTTCCGATTCTGTGTCATAGCAATGCAGACGCGTATTTATGCATAGTGTGTTTAGAAACTAACTTTATGGATAACATCCGAATATATCCAATCCAATCGGAAATCCTATAGAGTGTTGGTGTGAAGCGATGCCAAATGGAATGGACTTAAATGGAGGCCATAACATGGAATACACGCGTACTTATTATGTGCGTAATTGCGTATGAAAAAGCGCGCCCGCGAAGTAATGCTTAATTTGATCAACTTCTAATTCTAATCAATCAATCATATATAACTCATAATATATTTAGTTATTTGAAAAGATCTGAGTGCTTAGTACTAGTTTTTTGGTCACATTAGAACGTGTTAACGTTTACAAGCCGACCAAAATGTAAAACTGTTTCATATTGTGAATTAATCAGACGCGTGTTACATATCCAAATAAGCCGGGGTTACTCACTTCGAAACGTGAGCAAGTAAGCCGCATAATTTTGATATGTAGCACGAGTCTTTTAAATTCGCAAAATGAAAGTTCTTCTTTATTTGGTCGGTTTGTTTACGTCGACACGATCGAATGTGAACAAAAAAACTCGTACTAAGCACTCTTATTAAAATTAGTTGATACAACCATGTTTGGCTTCATATGAATTTAATTCAATTTAGGTACTCAGTTTGGTGATAATTTATACTTAGTTTATTACAAACAAATGGTGCAGCCGTATCTAAAGACTGTAAGTTTGTATATAGCGAGGTTTCATTTCCGTAACAGAAAATGTTTGTCTATTATTATGAAATTGGTTTAAGTTCCGGGAATGCAAATTATTATCTCCCTCATTTCCTTTGTCGTCATTAGCAACGGATTTACAAACATAATTAAAAATTTTGGAAATGGGATGCCCAGCCAGCGTAGTCTAGAAAGCCAGTACACGGTGCGGTTTACCGCTGCGTCTAAACGCTGCAACAAGTCGCATAGAATGTTGTATTTTAAACGCAGTGTTATCTCTAGGTACAGCTTCACTTGAAAGTAAGTGAACACTTTGTTTGAACACTGTATGTTGCAAGGTTTATTTCATACGGTTTGGACAGTTATATGAAGATGTATGTAGCGCCGTCATTAAGTAAACTCGCTATAATTTCGTCTGTTTCTAGATAATGGAAGAGATCTTTACAGTTTTCACTATAATCATACTCATACTAATATTATAAATGAGAAAGTGAGTTTGTTTGTTTGTTATTCCTTCACGGCTTGACTAATCAGCCAATCATTATGAAAATTTGTATATATATTGTCAGGGGTACAGAGTCCAACATTGGCTACTTTTTATCCCGTGAAAGTATGTCATTTCAATAGGAAAATATTTTTTCTACTATAGAGGGCGCTGTATGGGATTCTATCGGTCAACAGATGGCGCCACAAGTCGCGCTATGCGTTGTTTTGATGTCAAACGAGATCTATGTCATAAAATTAACGCGAGCGAAGCCGCGGGGAAAAGCTAGTTATAAATATTTATTGTATAGTCGCTGGATCCAGATTATAAAATAGTAGCTGGATGGCTTCCAACCGGTCGTATTGAAATATTTGGTTTGCCTATATCCAGCAGTAGACTGGGATGATCTTGGCTGAGAAGATTACCAAAATATTTCGAATTTCCCATAGAAAGGAAAATATCGGTAAATTATATAAGTAAGGTAAGTCAAATATAGTCAAGCTGCAGTCACATATTTCTGTAGTAATTTACCATCGCACATTTTGGTTATACACAGAATTGACTGGTTAATCGAGATATTTACTCTGCAGGAATGATTATGTATGACTAGAATAATTACCATTTTTTTTTATTGTAAACATTTTTTTTTGTCAACAGCATGCTTGGAGCCTTACGCGACAGAAACGGCGATGAGGGAATGCCACGGCAAAAGACGGTGCGTTCTGTCAGCTGACAGCAACATGTTCGGGAAGCCGTGCAGGCCTGGAAGTAGGACGTACCTGAAGGTTGTTTACACCTGTGGTGAGTACATTTTCATGAGTATTGTTATACTGTCCTCACTTGCACCAATTTCAATATCATCTCTTCATTTTATATTGAAAGTCGGAAAGTCGAAGCACGGAAGAGGCTACCTAAAACCCCAGAAAATAAAATACATTAGTAGTAAGTATTAAAAAATGAATAAAGAACAACGAATATAAAATGTAACGAAAGTATAAACGCCTCATTAAAAAAGATATGTAGTTTATATGTGATTTCGAGTTTCCAAACGCCTCTACAATGTGTGAGATTCTAAAATTCGCGAAATCATAAACATTATAGTCAAAGTTAGATGACTTTTAACATATTTCTACAAACAAGTACAATTTGTTGGTATTTTGTGTCATACTTTGTTGCCTATTAGAGTCTGTATAGACAGATTTCAGATAGATCGATTTCTAGCGATTGGGTTTTGCAACGAGCATCTGCAATAAATGGACTGCTCAGGTTAGTCTGCAGGCGCAGTTAAAAATTCACGGACTTTGAGGAGAGCATGCATTTTTGTATTGCAGTCCGTGTGTAGAGTTTCTTACCACAAACACAACTTGTATTTATTTTAAAAATCTTTTATCGATCCAAAAAATTAGAGACGATGTTGGGAGGAACTTTTTCTGTACACTATAAGCTCATAAAAAATATCTGTTATTTTATTACGCACGTATAAAATCGCTGTAATTACATATAGGTAATATTAATCGATCTTTGCATAATTTATTAGTATATAGTATTGGGTAGTTCATAAAAAAATTAAGCAATCAAAGAAATATAAAATTTAAATAAACAAAATAGCCTTTTTTGTGTATCTTCTTTTATGAAGCCCCATTTTTTAACATTGTACCTACTGCGGCCCACTTGCAACCGTAAGCGGTTGAGGGACTTCCATACAGTCCAAGGGAGGCTGTGGCCTGGGAGGAGGTGCTCAGATGGTTCCGAGCAGTGTTGGGGAACAGGATGCCTTTCACGCCAAAGTCGCTGTTTAGCCTTTGTAGCATCCTCGTTGTTGGGCAAAGGTTTGGTAGTCGCCATGAAACTTTTGCGGCTCTTAAGCCTGGGCTGTGGTGGTTGGTGGCCATAGAAAGGGTGACGACTACTTTGTGTTCTTAAAAATTTTACAAATATGTGCTTAAAATCTACAATATTTAAAAACTTAATATTTTCCTAAATCGGCATTGCCGATGCAATGAAACGTAATATAATTATATAGGTGCTTTAGGGTAGAAAATTTTGCTCTGCTCCAAAATGATAGTAAGGATTTTCGAGCTACATAATTTCTAAATGTTAAGACAGGGGTAGAAACTCGTAACCTATAAATTGCCAAGAACCTCCCTTAGAACTTGTGTGAATCAAGGTCAATTATATACAGTGGTAAGAAATTGTGCCGGCATAGTGATTTCCATTTTCTGATTACTTTTTCAAGGAGGAATTCAATAGATACTGAAGTCTTCCATTTTACTTATTAATGAAAAATAAATTATGTTTTCTGTCTTTTATTAAAAACTAGCCGAGCGATTTCATCCTCGTGGAATTTCGGCATGGGTAAAATAACCTCCTTGTGAAATAGCCGTGATCTTCCGGTTATAAATCTGATAGATGATAGGTTAACTATTTCATTAAAATAAACTTATGCAACCAGCTATCTAAACATGATCTAAACTAATATAAAAGAGGTAAAGTTGTGGTGTAATCTCGGGATCTACTAAACCGATTTTGAAAATACATTTCCCAATAGAAATCCACGTTATTTTTGAGTGTATTTATGAAAAATACCCAAGCCACCAAGCAAAAGCAAGTCTAAAATAAAAAAAACTACGCATAGATCGTTACTTATCTCAGGAAGCCCACATATATACCAGTACAAAATAACGCCAATAATTTTGCTATCCGAGTTGGAAAAAAAATGAGACCAAGAAATCCCAACTTATGCTCCCGTATTTGTTTATACAGAAAATGTAATTTGGAAAAGTCATGGCTTCCATTTTTTCTCACGAATATTTCAGGTATATCAAAAATTGGATTCACATTGAGTTTCTTTACTTAGTTTATTTGTTCGCTACGTGTAGTCCGACGTCTAAGCATAATTTGACGTACATTCTCTGAGGTATGACATTAACTAACATGTAGGAGACACTGTGTATTTTTCAAGATTTTGATTCATAAATTCAAAACGTTCACTTTCTTTAGTCAAAGTGTATATAATGATTTGTGTAATTTATTTATTTTATAAGCTACGAATCAAATGACCACTGGAAAAAAGGACGGGTTGCACGTGCCGGCAGAAATGGAAACTTAAACATCGACGTTGTGCATTTTTGAATATTTTGGAATGGTTAGGGATCTTACGCTTTTTCGATCAGGCTACGGATCTGACGCGAGTTTAACATTTTTTACCCATCTAAAAAAAGCAGGGATGTTGCGGACATTCGCATCCGCATCCGTAATTGCGAAGCCTCTGTATCAATTTTAACATCCGCATCCGCATCCGCATCCGCGGATATTTGTCACAAAGGAAAATCCCTTTCGGCCGCCATGCTGCATCCGCATCCGCGGATGTCAAAAAAAGCGCATCCGCAACATCCCTGAAAAAAAGTGCCAAGCGCCACTAAAGAAATTTTCACTTCAAAATCAGTTACGGCTAATTTGTTATATCATTCTGGTAGCAAATATGCCAAATTACAGCTTTCAAGTATTCAAAATTGGATCGCGGAGAGACGGACATAGCTACAAGGACTCCTTGTTAGTTTACCAACGAACAAAAAGACAACGTTTGGTACGAAAAATGAATTTTTGACGACGGCCTAGTTTATTGTGCCAGCAGAAAACTTTGTATGCCTAACTTACATCATAAAGAGAGTAATGAAGTCGTAATTTTGTTTATCATGTTACCCTGTATGACGAACAATGTAATGTCAAGTTACGATTTGGGTTTGTCACATAAAAACTTTTCATTTTATCGCAATATAATAAACTGCGTAATCAATTTTGTCGGCGTCGGAGGTCTAATGGCGAGATTATCTTGACCCATATAGCCACTATACTAAAATGATAGGTAGTTATTAAATAAATCTGGGTTGACTTATCGTGTTACCTACCGCATTTCTGCGTATTTACATAATAAATACGTGTATTTCATGTTGTGTTATGCTACCTTTACTCTTTTGTGAAGTTGAGCCGATATTGAGTTCTATTTAGGTAATCTGTTAAAAAAAATTTACCTTGAGCTTTTTATGATTTTTTGTAAATTAATTTAAGAGAGGAAGGGCACTGCGGATAACCCGCTCAAATCGGAGCAGTTCGTTTAGGGAAGGACCCCTCCACCTTACAGAAGATCGTAGCCAAATAGCATTTGTCTCGGCCATGTTGTGTTCCTACGGTGAGTAAGGTCGCCAGAGCTCCACTCGGGGGGGTTGGGAGGGTTGGCAACGCGTGGTATTGCTAGCGTCTTTAAGCTACGGTGACGGCTTATCATCAGGCCGGCCACCTTTGTGGTATAAAAAAAAACTGATCGACAAATTAACTGTTATTATTAAATACAGCGTTTACAAAAGCACGGTAATATACTACCGTGACAAAAGCTAAAAGGCTTTTGTGAGCTGAGAAGCTTTTGTAGTGTTTTCCAGTTTTCCAATTGACAAAAATATCTCTCTCGTAATACAAACATTACAAAATTACAAGATGAACTGGATATTTTTTTAACATGAATATTCTTTACCATAACGTATTATAACTTAAATCGACGTATAGGAACTTATCAGAATGAATACCTCATTTGTGACGTTGGAACTGTACCTGCAAACGGTCTCGAAAAGGCAAAGGAGGAAATACATAATCCATACGTTCATTGAGTGTCCCTTTTCTGTCACACGGGTCCATTATTTACCTTTCTCTTTGAGGCTCTTTAATATTTTGGGGTATTAGGTTAAGATCCTTGATGTAATAAATAAGCATTTTTTTTGTTGACATAAATTCCTATGTTCGTAAAAATCTCGCGAAAGTATTGTAATCTCATCTGTTTACGGTACCTTTTTTTTGTTTTCTTTTTAATTAGGCCTTGTAACAACTCGCTGATAACGTATCCATCAGATTAATTGACAGTTTGTATCGGACAGATGAGTACCTACATTGTTCCCGGACTGATATCCGAGGGTATACGGTAGATTATAAATAACTTGGATAAATATTTTGTGTTTGTGTATACCTAATTTCAAACTAAACTATACAACATGTGCTCTACATACAACGTCATTTGCCGTGATTTGGACATTTTCAGTTCCTCGATTTCAGCCATTAAACGTCATTTTTATGACTAATGTTGAAATGAGTATACTTTTTATACTAATTTTGTTTTTTGTTATTAATTTATTTTAAATTGTGTCAAATTTGCGTACCAGTTGTTTTTCATGTATACCTGTAGTGTAGCGTCCAGTTTAGTGAACCAATAAAGAAAAAAAAAGAAAAAAAACTAAACTAAAGAGATTTTATTGTTTTACGAGAATCTAGCAAAATATGATCGGAGTTAGAACTACTCATTTTTTAATAACTTACCATCAATTAAGTACTACTGGATTGAAAAAATAAACCTTTTTAATGGGTTAATAAGTTTTTTTTTTTTTAATGAATGGACTAATCAGTTTGGGTGTACTGACACCCTTTACTGAGACACCGGACTGTTGCGGGAGCGTAGGGCTCTCACCGCCAAGTATTTTTTTTAAAAACATTCCACGTATTTCTACGCCTAATTTCATTAAGATTTTCCCCTTAAGAAGCAGGCGATTTTCATCGCACAATTTCATACTGCTGAGATTTGTTGCCAATCAGTCAAAAAACTTCGTCCAGTGCTCTTTCTTGTTTTTATTATTTTGTTTTGCACGTTGTTTTCCTTGTCAAACGTTATTTATACGTCCGCTGTTCAAATAACATTTTTATTGTTTGGTACCTCTTTTATAAAATTGATACTTACCTATACTAAATCTGAAAATTGGAAAATAAAAATGCGAAAAAATATTATAAAGGCGATGACAGACTTGAGTTTTCACTTCATCGATTTTAGTTAGTCAAAATGAACAATTAACAGAGCCATACGCCATATAGGTACGAACATTTTCACGATAATTCTAGCGAATCTTTGTTGGCCGTAGTAGTCCGTTTACTGAAACTTCGCTTACTAAAACGTATTTAATAATTATGTCATATTTTACTTTTCAATATCGAGATCCATTATCTAAATCCAGATTAACTGTGTAACTTGTTGGTCAATCTGTCAATCCAAAACGGTATACGAATCAAGATCACGGTATGCGAATCACGGATCTCGGTCTGTTTGACCGTATACCCAAATACTATAGAAGACTAATACGCACAGCTCTTGACGTTTCTCATACAATGACTTGGCAACCTCCGTTCACCTCATGCCGCTAGGGGCGCTATAACATTTTGCATACAAAACGCACAGTTCACCTCATGCCGCTAGGGGCGCTATAACATTTTGCATACAAAAGTTTTGAAATCGTTCACCTCATGCCGCCCTCATGCCGTAGGGGCGCTAGTGTCGCGTCTTGCCCGAATTCTTCCAAAGCTGTGCGTATTAGTCTTCTATAGTATTTGGTATACCTAATGGCTGCATAAAGATTGATGACACGATCTTTAACTCTATTGCAATAAATTACTAGCTGCTGCCCGCGGTGTTACCTGCGTTTAATTTTATGCACAGCAGCACCATCTATATCAGACTTTTAACCAAATCCTACTGAAATCGCGTACTTTTCGGGATACAAAAGTCCTATCCTATCCTATGTGTCCTATGTGTCAATCCAAGGTATCAGCTACCCACGTACCAAATATCATAAACCATTTGAGCGTGAAGAAGTCACAAACATACACACAAACTTTTGGCTTATTATTAGGATGACTAGCTGATGCCCTCAGTTATACCCGCGAGATCTTGTACCTACTTCCCGTTCCCGGATAGGTATAGTATATAGGATAGGTACGGGTAATTTATATTACCCGTGTTTCAAGAAAATCTATTAAATCGTTTTTCTTACAAACTTTCGCATTTATAATAATAGTCGGGACAAGCCCACCACACATTCCCACCACTGTGTCTCCTGTGTAGCCAGGATCAACAACGGCGACCTCAGATAGACAATAAGCAATGAAGCTTATTTGACGTCCAGGGAAAGAAAACTACAGCTGTCTTGGAACTCACAACGAATTTAATCAGAAAGAAGATAGTCGGAGTAGGAAGTATTAAAAGGACTTCCCTCCTTAACAACTAAGTGAGAAACAGCAATTTGAAGCAAAAGGCATTATACCCTAGAGAGATGGCAAATCAAGTGAGGCTCGATTGCCGAGCACCACGGTCTATTGTTACATTACTATTGGGACCTAATGCTATGACCTGTTGTTTATTATTTTGATTCCAATAATATGTATTGCAATAATTATAATAATAGTAAGGATGTAATTCATATGCAAATTGCACATACAAAGTAGGTGATACAATTCCCTTAGTAGATAAACCCACAATAAGCGAGCCTACCATGAAAGGAAATTACGAAAATACGGACTGACGTTTTGGACCTTATTCTAACTAGTAATGTTTTTTTGACAAGACTATGTGTTTCCTTGTTTCGGATCACGTCGGATGGACATTTCTATGAAGATTTTAATATGAACGCGTACAAACCTATAAGAGCAAAAAAAGTGTTAGCCACCCGATAGAGAGATAGTGATAGCACAGTATTGAATATCGTCCAAAGTCTGGAATACAAAATTTTTGCGCCGGAGCCTGGGTTTGTTTTGGATCACCTCTTTTAAAACTTACTTGATTCCAACTGTACTTTATAAGTAAACCTTATCTCATTCGTCTGTCTTTTAAAGTATCTACTTATTTTCCTCAACCTCGGTCAATATTGAAGACGGATACAAAGAGAATGACTCTAACACAATTAAAATTATAACTTTTTGCGAACTTTTCCTCAAGCAGAAATCGAATCCACAAACCTTTATTTAATGGAAAATGTCTTTGTCTGTTACAATTGGGTCGTCAATTAGAAACGAATTGACTTTAACGTTCGTCTTTTAAGATAATAATATAAAAAAAAATAACCGTAGATATCATTTTTGAATTTTCACTTGCAGAAGAATTTATTAACAATTTAGAAAGTAAATGTGCATACAGAACACAGAATTAAGAACTTTGAAGTCTCGTGCCCGCGACTCCGTTTGCGTGGACTTTCGGTATGCTTTTGGTTAGGGCAAAATGAGTCCCCTTCCCTTACTATTTATTCTATTGTGGATCATGTTATCATGGATCTGAGTTCACGCACACAAAATGTTTGTCTCCATCGGCATTCTAACCCGCGGCCCTTGGGATAAGGTAGCCGTCTTGTCTACACTAATCTACACTTTTACACTAATATTGTAAAGAGGAAAGATTTGTATTTGTGTGTGTGTGTGTGTGTGTGTGTGTGTGTGTGTGTTTATAACAAATAAACTCAAAAACTCCTAGACCGATTTCAAAAATTCTTTCACTGTTGGGATTGGGACTTAGGAAGCTACACTATTCCCGAGTGACATAGGCTATTATTTTATTTTCAAATAAATAAGGGATCCTTACAAATACCCATGCGAAGCTGGGGCTGGGCGCTAGTTTAGATTAAGACAATAGAAAAAAAACTAAAAAGAGTACCAATTTAGCTTTATTTTAACGAAAATAATATAGGAAAGATATATATTTCCTTTCTAATTACAAATCCAGTTTTCCGTGTGCGACTTTTAAAACGATCCTTGCCTTTATTTAAATAAAGCTATCGTTTTTAGGAACCTAAATGTGCATTCCGTTTTACGTAAAACCTAACATTTAAATGCTAAAAAGCTCGCGTGAAAACACATTTTTAAGTTCAAAACACTTAAAACGAAACATTTTATCGGATTTTTGCATTCGTGAATGGAAAGTAATCGTGATTGAATGTGCAGTATTTTGCATGTTAAAGAAAAAGTTATCATAGCAAGAAAATTTTAGTTCACCATTTAATTTTGTCCTATTTGATATTCTAAATGATGAAAAACTAAATTTTCTGGTTGGCCTGTGTCTTGGATGTTTATCTATTTAAGTATTTGTTATAAAATATAGTATCGTTGAGTTAGTATCCCATAACATAAGTCTCAAATTAACTTTACGGCGTTTAGTTCTAACTCAATCTGTGTGATTTGTCCCTATATATTTAAATGTGATTTGTAAGGATGTATTATACTAGTTCAACACTCTCGCGAAGTTCATCGAAAATGCGAGAGTGGTCACTTTTCCTTTGTCTTCTAACTTCATGCCTAACTTCACTTCACTTAACTTCCCGAGAGTGTAGAGCTTACATACATAACATACTTATTTTGAAAACCGTTCGACGGATTTGTTTGTGTGATACACAGGTAGTTTAAATAACATAAATTTTCAAGATACCATAACTATTTGTAACCTGAAAATCACCCGTTTTCACGGTTTTACTGCCACTGTTCTATTATTGCTGAACATGGTTTCCAGGAAGAGCAACATACATCCCTACAAACCTTTCTTACATTAATAGGATTTAGGCTAACGTCTTTGGCTTAAGGTCGCATTAAAAAGGTTGCTTTTTAACGGGCATAAAATTCACAGTGAAAATCGTGTGTTTCAAATCTGTACAAATACTGACTACAGTTTGATTTGACTTCGAAAGTGTTTGTTTTTGCGTTTTTGTAAAAGTTCTAAAATATGTTGGATTTGTTCAGTTGTGCATTGACATGTCCCAATACGAAATACAATA
Source organism: Endotricha flammealis (assembly GCA_905163395.2). Lineage (NCBI taxonomy): Eukaryota > Metazoa > Arthropoda > Insecta > Lepidoptera > Pyralidae > Endotricha > Endotricha flammealis. Next base: position 4,753,196 of record LR990861.1, on the reverse strand, counting down.
CAATGTGCAAAGTTCACTTCGTGTTATTCAGCAAAATACTGAACAAAGTAGGAAAGTGAATAATATATCCAAAATGTTTATGAACTAAGTTTACATAGTGCTTCATTATGGATACGACTGTTCTAACTGTGGTGCTAGATACGACTCGGATATTCATAAGTTAAATATAAATAAATCCGGTAACAATAATTTATCATTTGCTTGGAACTACGGGTATAATTTGTCACTTGTTTAGAGGTAAAAATACTCACACTTCATACACACTTCATATTTTGCATGAGCGAGATAGCGTTGGTGGTTGAGACGAGATTTTAACCGTATGTATTCGTATTGGTGCAGCTACATTAGAATACGAAGATTCGTGTCGCGGTAAAAACATATATCGTGCACGTGCGAACACGTCTTTACCCTCAGGTGGTTTTTTTTGTCTCCTGTGTAGCCAGGATCAACAACGGCGACCTCAGATTGACAATAAGCGATGAAGCTTATTGACGTCCCGGGGTGAAACTACAGCTGTCTTGGAACTCACAACGAATTTAATCAGAAAGAAGTTAGTCAGAGTAGGAAGTATTGAAAGGACTTCCCTCCTTGACGACGACTAGAGAGACAACAATTTAAAGCAAAAGGCATTATACCTTAGAGAGATGACAAATCCAGTGGGGCTCGATTGACGAGCACCACGGTATGTTACATCCATCAAGTGTTGTAAAAGTTCGAGCGGGTAAGCAACACTACGCGTTGCAACGATCTACCCGGCCACACTATCGCGTTTAAAACAGCCCTTACCTATGGACCTAGACTGCGCGCACGGTAGCAATTCCACATAGCTCTAAAAGTACTTAGTTGTATCAAATGTTTTTTCTTGTGATTCAAACTAGATACGCGAAACTCGAAAAATATAACAACAGTTTATTATACAACGTATTTTACCAACAAGGCGCATCTAGTGGAACTGTACTAAATCATTTCCAGTCTAGCTGGCGTCTGTAATAAGTCCCAAGTTATAAAAATGCGGGACGAACTACGCTCAGACAAAACTCGCTATATTGTCTACGAGATGAATGACTTTTATAGTTTTACTAATAGATTCTATAATATAAAATACCAGTACTATTGTTTTATGATAAACAAGCGAAACCCGAATAACTTCGTTAGCGTGTATGCCGCTTTCCCGTTGAAATTTCAGAAATACCTTATTTGTATTAAACAAATGGGAAAGTGTGTGTGTCTGTTTGTTTGTCCATCTTTCAAGGCAAAACGGAGCGACGAATTGACGTGATTTTTTAAGTGCAGATAGTTGAAGGGATGGAGAGTGACATAGGCTACTTTTTGTCTCTTTCTAACCCCCCACTTCCCTAAAATTGGGGGTTTAAGTTTGTATGGAGCATTCCGCAATTTTCAAGGTAGAAAGCTAAAAATTATAATTACGAAGCTATTTGTGACTAACAAAAAAATCGTGACATTTTTTTTTTGGAAATCTGCTCCCAACCTCTTAAAAGAGGGGGTGAAATTTTATATGGGACTTCTCGCAGTTTTTAAGGTAGGAACCGGGTTACCCTGAATTTAACGCGAGCGAAGCCGCGGGCAAAAGCTAGTGATACATAAAAATCTTCCTCTTGAATCAATCTATCTAATATCCTTATCTGTGTGATTTGTCCCCATATATTTATTTATTTAATATCTATTGCTTAAAACTTGCTTAAAAATCCGTTAAGTAATTTAAAAGAACTAAAAGAACAGACTAGTTTATTGTTACGGATGTTGGGAATTGTGAAAGAAAATAATATTAATGAAAGGAAAAATTGCCTATATTACGTATATTTTATGAGAAGAAAGAGAGAGAATGACAAGCAAAGATATGACTGAAAAACATAGATTTTTTTTTTAAATTGTAGAGCTATAAAACGAAAACATAGACAGTTCTAAAATATAAAAAAGTAAAGTTGTATAAAAAAGGAGTTCGGTTTACACAAACATTGCACTTACTCGTAATTTGTCGGAATTCGTGATTTTTTTCTCTCTACATACATATTCCGCCTCTCACGAATAAACCACATCTTTCATCTTCAAGAGAAATAGCTAGCTATCCAGTTTTATCGTATACATGTCCCCGTATCGCTTCCGGTGATCAATACCGTTTCTTTGCGTTCAGGATTTTACGTATGGCAGATGTGATATACCTTAAATTAATTATAAATAAACATATAGGGACAAATCACACAGATTGATCTAGCCCCAAAGTAAGAGACTTGTGTTATGGGATACTAAACTAACTCAAATATTTTACAACAAAGACATAAATAGATAAACATTCAAGACCCAGGCCAATCAGAAATAGTTCGTTTTTCATCATGACCCGATCGGGATTTGAACCCAGGCCACGGAGGTCGTCATTCTATCGTATAGCTGTGATATAACCTAATACCTAATATAATTAAAAATAAATAAATATTTACGGACAATTCATACTGATTGAGCTAGCCCCAAAGTAAATTCGAAACTTGTGTTATGGGATACTAACTCAACGATATTATATTTTATAACGAATACATATATAAATAAACATCCAAGACACGAGGCCAATCAGAAAAAGTTCGTTTTTCATCATGACCCGACCGGGGATCGAACCCGGGACCTCCTGGGTGGAGGTCTGGCGTGGTAACCATTACGCCACGGAGGTCGACAATATATGTAGAAATAACTTTGACTTTGAAAACAACACCTAGGTACAATATAATTATTACTATTTTGATCTGTCATAAGTGTATGGGAACACAAATCTATATTTAGCCCAAATTTCCAGAGGACTACTTTATATAAATAGAACTAGCGCCACGCCCCAACTTCTCAAGGGTTTTACTAAGTACCTATCCCAAATTTTTTGGAAAATATAATATCATCTATGTTACACGGAATGTACCTTCCCAACGGAGAAATAATTTTTGAAATCGGTTTAGTAGTTTTTGAGTTTATGCGTTATAAACAAAAATAGACATCTTTCCTCTTTATGATATTAGCATGGATTAAAATATCCCATCCTGGGAAGACGCACAGAGATAGGACAGTCCGAAAATCTATTATTTCCTTTAAACGATTATCGATAAAACATAAATAAGAAAAAGGATAGGAAATAATTATATTAATCGGATAAGTTCATCTAATTAAGAATGTTTAACTGTGCGTGTTGATCAGAATCAAGATCAAAAAACGGTAATAAAAATAACTACTAACTTCTTAGGAACTCCAAATGTTATTTTTGATGTTATCTATGAGTCTATTTTAGTCTGGTTATACGATATGTAAGTATCAACACGCCTACTGACAAAGTTAATGAGAAGACACGGGATTGGAATACCAAAATATCTCCCCTGTTAGTTTACCAAGAAAAAAAGACAATGAATAGTAAAAATTCTTATTGTTTCCTATGTCGTAAACCCGGCTGTAAACCACTCGCGAAGTATTTTTTTTTTGTTAGACCCCTACATGAAAAGTAGGAATGAATATTTTCAACCGACTTCAAAAAAAGGAGGAGGTTCTCAATTCGACCCGTATGTTTTTTTTCTATGTTTGTTACGCGATAACTCCGCCAATTATGAACCGATTTGAACAAATCTTTTTTCGGCTTATAGGTAATACCTCAAGGGTGGTCCCATTTAAATTTAATAATATTTGAAGTCGTTTTTTTTTTTAAAGTTAATTATTTTAGCCCACACCTCGTGGTGTTAGGTATCGTTAGATAGTTCTCTTTAAAACATTGGGGATGTAGGAAGGTTATTGCAATACAATGAATTTGAATTTTTTTTAAACACCACGCTCTTTCTGTGAAACTGTTGTTGTGATTAGAAATTTAAAAAAAAACATCTATAAACATACCCATATAGTAGGTTCTACTAGTTACCGAGTAATAGCCGATAAAATAAAATATCTTTGAAGAAAATGTCGTGGAACATTGCATTCATCTGACTACACTATGCGTGGCCCGACATATTTTTTTTATACACAAATATTTTAATTAATATTTATGATGAATATTAATAATATTCCTAGCAATGAACTAAATCATTTCATAAATGCCTGTTACAAAATCGGTATTTGGTATTAAACAGGGAAGTCAGACATACCAAATACTGACCGATAATGAGCATTCGAGATCTAATTCAGAATGCTGAATGCAAATTCAAATGGAACAATAATTATATCACTACAGTTAATAATTATAGAGTAGGTAATAATTAGAGATTTCGTCATCATACCAATGTCTTATATCAGCTAAGATGTTACTGTCTACATTAACATATACAAAGCGACATCCGCTCTACTTGGTTTGACTGTATTTCGCTTTCTGTGTGAATTTCGGAACATCCTTTCTTATCGGACGCCTACGTCATACAAAGAACACACTCTCCAAGTTTCAGGGGCCGTACCACAACCTTTTATAACTATCCTTAAACGAGTGGGTAAAGGAGCCGTCGCCTTACATCATGTATTGCTCTGTCCCTCTTACTCGGCCGTTCTTGTTTTGTTTTAAGCGGTCATAGTACGGCCCCAAGTCTCATCAGCGGTTTAGACTTTTTTTTATACCACTAAGGTGGCAAACAAGCATACGGCCCGCCTGATAGTAAGTAGTCACCGTAGCCTATGAACGTTTGCAACACCGGGGGTATCGCGCGTTGCCGACACTGTAAAAAAGTGGAGCTCTGAATGCTGTTCATTAATCCCTCAGTCATTCAGGACAAAAGCGTTATATATGTAGAAAATGTAGAAATAGTGTGTGTTCTTCACTGTTTCGTCTTCAGATTTATAGATGAAATTGGAAACGAAACAGGTGTCCGTTTCACCACTCCCGAATAACACAAGAATGAGGCAACGCTATAAAATAGACTATAGGACATTACTTTGCTTAGGTACCTACTAGAGTTGGGTGGAAAACAGGTCTAATGTACCAATCTACATGATATTTGATCCTTGGAAAGGACACGACCCGAAATGAATGCGGGCTGAATTGTAAGGAGGGCAAATATACATACAAATATCTTACGAGGATTATAAATCCTTAGATTGATATTTTAATTGAAATAATCTAGTGCCGGTTTCACTATTTGCTAATTAAGTCCAAAAACTAATTAATATCAAAAAGTATTTCTTTTTAATAGAGCAAAAAAAAACCTTTACTATAAAATGTTAATAATAATATTGTGGATGAGGGTACAACTAAACGCCACCGTCACAGTGACGTCTGCCACCGTCACCGTGAAGTCCCGGTGACGGTGTCGGTAGACAAACGGCCTGGGGCCCGATTCTACTAACACAAATGCACCAATGGACTCTCAATGGTGTCTCAATCGTGTCTCAAAAGAATGCCGATAGTGTATCAGTGGAATAGTTTTTGACGTTTGTTATGGACTTAAACAATAACATAATGTTTAACTTATTGTTTAAGTCCATAATATATGTCAAAAACTATTCCACTGATACACTATCGGCATTCTTTTGAAACACGATTGAGACACCATTGAGAGTCCATTGGTGCATTTGTGTTAGTAGAATCGGGCCCCTGGCTGCATTGCGTTGCGTTGCGTGCGTTGATCTGTCAGTCATTCAGAACAAATCATTTTATATGGTATAGATTTTCAAATTCCATAAATATAAGCTGTTTATATACAATAGATTCAGCTGTACGCTCGTACTTAATGAACATTAGTTAACGAACGTCGAAACCATGATTTATAACCCATAATGTAATATGGGGTTATTAATTGTAACGTTAGACAGCTAGTTCGGTGTAGAAAGATAATATTGGGTGCTACACGTAATGTTATTGGTGAATCTTGAAAATGATCATTTGTATTAATGATATTACCGACACATTATGCTTTCGTGAATTTCTTCACTCCCAATGTTATGGTTGACTGGTAGAGAGTGCATTTAGCATTAAGTCCGTCTGTTGTATGACTTTGTGTGTTGAGGTCAATAAAGATAACTAAATAAATAAGTAAATGAACTGGAAAACCATTGTTTTAGGCAGTTTAAATTACACCTAGACTAGAGTCAGAGCGGGATTTCTCTATGATAGGAGTTACAAACCGAGTACTTTTGATACCTACGTCTATTTTACTGTCACTTCACCTTTCTTTTTTCACTCACGTCTGTACATTCTCAAAAATATAAGTTTTCCTCTTATTCTAACCTCTCCATCCTTATTAATAGGCCTTGTAGGCCTAAAGGACCTGGCCAGACTAGTATACTTATTTTATTTGCTAAACCAAAATGGAATGATTTCGAGATAATACACCTCATATGCCAAGTGTCTGGAAGTTCTAGCCCGAACACCATCAATAAACTTCTCTACTAAAAAGGTGTTCTTTTAAGGTTCTTTTGTAAAATACCTACGTAGATTTATTTTATACTTCTGATATGTCTTGTGTATGGCCCATAATTTATATTTTTTTTACGTCACTAAGTTGGTAAACAAGCATACGGCCCGCCTGATGGTAAGCATCACCGTAGCCTATAGACGCTTGCAATACCGGGGTATCACTCACGCGTTACCAACCCTCCCAACCCCATAAGTGGAGCTCTGGAGACCTTACTCACAGTAGAAACACAGCATGGCCGAGACCAATGCTATTTGGCTACGATCTTCCGTAAGGTGGAGGTCCTTCCCCAGACGGGCTGCTCCGATTCGAGTGGATTATCCGCTGTGCCCTATACCTCTCTTAATAGTAGTCCTACTTACAATTTGAAATTAAACATAATCATTAACTTTTTAACAAAATTAAACGTCTAATTATTATTTCTTCCAAAATATTTAATAATTTGTTTTGTACACTAAAAATCACCTAAATTATAAATCACTTCAGACGACAAGTGTTTCAAGGAAAGGTTACGTACGCAAAATCATTGGAGGGGCGTAAGTACGGTCGACAACAACAACCTTACATTTTGAATAATATTTACCTGCTCTTTACACACAATGGCTGTTTAATAACGTTATATTTAAAAAAGTATTTTTATGAATGAAATACGAATAATTTAACTTATAAACTGAAATGCATTATGAAATTGAAATGCGTTATTAAATGCGAATTAAGGAATTGTTTTATCACTAGATAATACCGAAGCTGTCAAAAAACTGTCAAAAGTCAAAACCGTGTAGTGAAACGGGCTCTTTAGTATATTTTGTATAAGAAGCCAGAAAAAAAGTGTATTTTGTAAACTTATAAAAAAAAACGTAATTAGTTATAATTGACCTGAATTAGTTTACTTTCGAATGATTGTCACTATTCTCATATTTACCTCCAAATATCGGAATAGGGATATTTCGAAAAAGTAAATGTCCAACGAAATCTAAACGCCATAATAGGTTCAACCTCCTTTCATTTCAAGCGTAAAATGGAGTAAAAATTTTGTGTCTTTTTAATTCCACTTTTGAGGCAGACTATACCTGAATTATGTATGGCTGAGTGTACAAGACCGCGACGGGCTTCAATGTTTGGGCAGGCGTTTTGTATTATGAACGCTTCGGGAAACAAATTCAATGGGAACGGAATAGCAAATTTTAGGGGTATTCAATGCAAATTATTTCGCTTCTATGCCGCTAAGAAAGCGAAAGAAAATTCACTTGGATGGATTTGGAAAAATAGTGAATTGGGGTAACTCGCGGTACGGTTGCTAAAAAAAATATTGGAAGCTTCGTATTTAATGACATTTTGTTTTAAAGAGGCCAGTATTACGGTGAGATACACTAATACTTATTTAAAGTTAATAACGCATTAAATGCCATGCTGTCATTGTCTAATTACGGAAGAAATGAAGAGGAGAAAGGAAGAGATTATGCTTCATTAACTCCAAAATGTTTTTTTGTGGAACTCACTATGCCAGACTGTAATTTGTATCATGTTTTCAAAGAATAAAATTCATTGTTGAATGAATTTTGAGAGATATAAAATACGCATTATAATATAATTATTACCTAAAATATTGTTGAATCAAATAATAAAATTACTTTTTCTGGATGTCACCGTTATGAAAAGAAAAGTTCTATCTGGTCAACGTCCAGCCCCAAAACTTGGACTTAGAGAAAGAAATGCCCGGAAACTTCCTTTCACAAGAATGACAATAAGAATTTTAATTCCACTGACATACTTGTTACGCGCATTAACACTTTTTCTTCCACGACACCGATATTTCATTATAAAATTATCTGTGGTCAACGGAGTTCGTGGCATGATATTTATGCAATTCGTAGTGATGTGTATTTTGACCTGTCCTTGTTGGAGTTGATTCTAAAATAAATAAAATATTACGAAGTCTTTCGAAACTCCCAGGTTGTATACGTAAATGTAGTTTCACTAGTATAGTTACGTAGTAATATTAAATAATAGAACTACGTAACTACACTAGTTAATATACTACTGATACTATACGCCAGACCGCCACCCAGGAGGTCCCGGGTTCGATCCCCGGTCGGGTCATGATGTAAAACGAACTTTTTCTGATTGGCCTCGGGTCTTCAATGTTTATCTAATGTATTTGTTATAAAATATAATATCGTTGAGTTAGTATCCCATAACACAAGTTTCGAACTTACTTTGGGGCTAGCTTAATCTGTATGAATTGTCCCTATATATTTATTTATTTATTTTATTTACTATACCACAGAATAAATATTTAGGGATAGTATCGAATCCGAAAATAATCTAGTTTGAAAAATCTAATCCAATGTACATATATATTTCTCAAAATATTATCCATTTACTAAAGTATGAACAATTTTGTATCTTTATAAATCGAGTTTACAGATGAAATGAAATTGACTTAACAAACTTGAGTTAATTTGATTCGGAGATTTCAGCTTTAAATGTCAAGCCCACCTAAAAACAAAATAAACTTAGTTTAACTCTAAGTTAATAAAAGTAGTTCCTACAAAGATGGCACTTGAGTTACTAAATATCTATCACTAAATGACGATAAGTTAACCGATGAATATATTCACTCACAAAATGTTCTAAAAACTTTTATTAAGTGCCCTTTTTTACAATCATTAAAGTTTAATCTTTTACAAACGTCTACCTATTTAAAATGTGTTAGGTATAAATAAAAACGAAGATCATTAAAATCGAAGTTGTTATTTACATTCGAAAATTCTAAAGAAAGCAATCCCTGACAATTCTAAGAGAGGTAAGAGAGCGCATAATCCGCTCAAATCGGAGCAGCCCGTCTGGGGAAGGACCTCCACCTTATAGAAGATCGTAGCCAAATAGCATTAGTCTCGGCCCTCGGCCATGCTGTGTTCCTACGGTGAGTAAGGTCTCCAGAGCTCCACTTGGGGGGGTTGGGAGGGTTGGCATCGCGTGAGTGATATCCCCGGTATTGCAAGCGTCTATAGGCTACGGTGATGGTTACCATCAGGCGGGCCGTATGCTTGTTTGCCAACTTTGTGGTATAAAAAAAAATGTCCATAACTTTTTTCAATAAAAGGAATTTATTTAAATATCTTTCTTCCTTGTTCATACTTAACTGGAACGTATTAAAGCCGGGTGACTTCATCACTATTAAGTGATTTTCATGCACATCTTGCATTTGCAGTTGCGCGCGAGCCGTGTCAGCGTGCGTACGTAGTCCCGACTGCGTGCGTCGCAAGCGTTCTATTTCATATCTACCCGCTTAAGTTATATAATGGATGTAAGTGATTCAAGAGAAGGAAATAATTCGGATCAAATAATAGAAGAATGTGAACGTGAGATGAATGAGATAATGAATAACCAAAGCTGCGAGATTATGGATAATGAAGATATACAGGAAGGGAAAAAATCGGAAAAGAGATTGAGAGAAAGTGATGATAGTGACGACGCAGATTTTGTTACTGTGTCGAGAAGGAGAACGAAGAGATTGTTGAGGAGCGAGTCGATTCAGAGTCAGAGTAGAGGAGATGTTGATATTTCTGGAAATGTTGATTGCATTTATGAAGTGAGTTTGTTTAGCTTGCAAATGCTCCCTAAACAGATGGCATTGGCACGTCTTTTAAGAGATGAAAACATATTGAACATTATCAAAATTAAATACAAGAGTCCCTATAAGGTATTTATTAAGTTAAATAATAAAACACAGGCTGATAAACTTATAAATTGTAAAACTCTGGCAGAAAAAGATATAAGGGCGCAATTTACACATCAGAGTAAAATATCTTATGGCATTATTAAAGGTGTAGAATTAGAAACTAGCGAGAAGGAATTGCTGGAAAATATTTGCAGTCCATGTCAAATATTATCGGTTAAAAGACTAAAGCGTGTGAACACGGAAGGAAAATGGATTGATAGTGAAACTGTGAGACTCTGTTTTGAGCAACCAACCACACCATCTCACATAAATATATATGGAATTAAAATCGATGTTGAAAAATATGTTTTTCCAGTTACACAGTGCTCAGGGTGTTGGAAATTTGGTCACGTTAAAAAGTTTTGCAGAATAAACAAAAATTTATGTCCAAAATGTGGTGGTTCACATGATAACTGTGAAAAGGAAATTTTTGAATGCCCCAATTGTAAAGGACCCCATATGGCGCTGGATAAGATATGTCCTATGTTTTTAAAAGAAAAAAAGATTAGATCTCTAATGAGTGAAAATAATACTACATATAAAACAGCACTGGAATTATACTTAGATTCTCTTAAAGAAAATATAACGCAGTCACCGATACTCGGAAAACACACAATACAACAAAACAGTGATCTTAATCTAACCAATCGACAAACTGAAGACGTTCAATCTTATAGTAGTGTATTAAAACGACCAGCAACAAAAGATACCGTCAAGGTAGCAGTAGTAGGAAATGAGAAGACGATGGAAAAGGAGGCTAATGTATCGGAGAAAAATATGCAAAAGATAGCTAAGAAGAAAAAGGGTAAAAAGGGTAAAGGAAACATAGAGAATAAACAAGGAAGTAATGAGTTTAGCATGGATTTTCAAGAAGAAGACAACGATAGAAATGGAGAAGAAAGTAGCTCAAATCAATCTAGTGAAGAAATGGATGTTGAGGGTCCCACTAAAGATAGAAAATCGGTATTCGACTTTTGGAGATTAATAACAAACATTAAAAAGATAGTAATGTCAGAGGATGCTTTCCAGAACAAACTCATGTCGGTTTTCAAAAGGTTGTTTGCAGAAATTAAGCAGTGGTTTATGAGCTCTTTTGTGGATGTGAGTATGTTTGAAACTTTAAACAATTTTTTTAATGGATATAAACGTTAAGTTAAAGATTCTTCAGTGGAATTCACAAAGTTTGAAACCTAAATTGTCTAGTTTTAAGTCATTATTGTATCAAGAAACTATTCATATAGCTATTATATCGGAGACGTGGTTGGATGAAGATATCGGTCTTTATATTAATGAATATAACATTTTTAGAAAGGATCGCGCTGACTCGTACGGAGGTGTAGCTATAATTGTTCATAAATCTCTGAAATCAATTAATTGTCCGGTCAGATGTAGCAATTCAGGTATAGAAATTGTTTACGTGAAAATTTTGAATTGTAAATATTTACAAAATATTATTTCTATTTATTGTCCACCATCAGTACGGACAAGTCCAGGCGATTGGGATAATGTATTTAGTATAGCATCAAGAAAAACTATAATTGCGGGAGACTTCAATGGTCATCATTCTAACTGGTCCTATAAGACAGATCAAAGAGGTTTGCAACTCTTGGATGCTTCCATAGAAAATGGGTTTGCTTCACTTAATGATGGTAGCGCGACGAGAATTAAATTAGTTAATAATTCCTTACAGAGATCTTCGCCTGATATCACTTTTATATCGTCTGATGTGGCCGTACATTTTAAATGGAACACCTTAAATGAAAACTTAGGCAGTGACCACCTCGTTATTAAAATCTCAATTGACTTCATAGATTCCTTTGAATACATTAATAAACGAAACTTTAAGAAAGCTAATTGGAAAGAATATAAAGAGGATCTTCGGGAATCTTTTTTGATGACAGATAACGCTTATTTATTGGATGACGTTCAAGTTGGCTATGATTTTCTTATAAAACATATTAATAGATCAGCTGATAAAAATATTCCAAACATTAAAATATGTACAAATTTAAATAGCAAATTTAAGTCAAAAGATTATTGGTCCCCAGAGTTATCTAAACTAGTTGCATATCGAAGACTTGCTTTAAGCACGTTTAGACGAAACCCCACACCTGATAATTATAAAGTATTAGAAGATGCTATTGCTAAAGCGAAAGAAGCAATACAAAAGGCGGAATCAGATGCTTGGAAAAGGTTTTGTAGTAATATCAATGAAAAGGTTACGGTTTCAGACATGTGGAGAAAGATGCGATGGTTTAAAGGACATCGTCAATCAAGCATTTCTATAACAGAGGACAAGCAAAAAGAATTGCTGCGCTCGCTCACACCGGACAATGTGTTGAATTGTCCTCCAGTTTTCGATTCAAATAATGAATTATTGCAACGACCTTTTACAACGCAAGAATTAGACCATTGTCTGAAAAAGAAAGATACTGCACCTGGAAATGACGGAATCACCTACTCCATGTTATATAATTTACCTGATAGTGCTAAAGAATGGCTTTTACAGCTATACAATATCATTTTTATAACAGGTGAGATTCCAAAACAATGGCGAAAGATATTGATAGTGCCAATTCCCAAAGCTGGTGCTAATATGAATAGCGAGTGTAAACTTAGACCCATTTCACTTATTTCATGTGTTTGTAAGATATTTCACAATATGTTGGGAAGGAGAATAGAATGGTACGTAGAAAACCGAAATATTTTGTCATCTTATACAAATGGTTTTAGAAAAGCACAATCATGCCTAGATTGTTTGTCAAGACTTGTGGCTTATATACAATTGGGATTTTCTAATAATATACCAACTGCAGCGTGTTTTCTCGATATTGAAAATGCATACAATAACATTTTAATTGAAAAAGTTGTGTCAGTTTTGGATGATATGGGTATTGGCAAAACTATATGGAACTACCTATGGTCATTTTTAAGCAATAGATATTTGATGGTTAGAGCGGAAATAGAAGGCCACCTTAGCGATGTTAGATGCGCCAATCGAGGACTTGCTCAGGGGGATCCAATATCTCCGTTATTATTTAATGTTACAACATATAAAATAAGTCGACAAATTCAAAATGTTATTGTATGTCAGTATGCTGATGACTTCGTTTTTTATATAAGTGATAAAGATTTGCAATGTTCTGAAAGTAAATTACAGGGAGCCTTAGATGCAATGAATGTTTTACTGGATGAAATTGGACTTCAATTATCGGCATCTAAAACAAAAATTTGTCTCTTCAGTAGAGGTTGTAGACACAGACATATTAAATTAACTATTGGTAATAATGACTTACTTGCAGCTGATAATGTCAAATATTTGGGCCTTTGGTTGGATAGGTCATTACGTTGGAAAAAGCACATCTACGAGACTGCAGAAAAAACCTCAAAGTTTCTAAACTTACTTAAAGTTTTGACTGGTCCTGGTTGGGGTATACACCCTAAACATTTACGCACAATATACATATCAAATGTACGAAGTCGAATGGATTTTGCGTGTTTTTTGTACCATAACAGCGCGAAAACTCATTTAAGTAAATTAGATCGAATTCAAAATCAAGCCGCTCGTATTATAGGAGGATTTGTAAGAAGCACACCTATTCATGTCATGGAGAGCGAACTCTGCATCCAACCACTATTTATAAGAAGAAAATATTTGGCATATAAGTACTGTGTGAGGAGCATGTCTTGGACTGATAATGAAATTTTAAATATTTTTAATGAGCTGAATTCTCCTTCTGCTTGTAGATACTGGCAAAGCAAGAAAAAGCCATTACTTATGTCTACATTTGATGAATGTAAAGTATATAACATACATAATTCGAAACCATTGGAAATGTTTAAAATGAACATATGGGTGCAATATATAAATTTAAAAAACGTTATTGTAGTTAATTTAAAGTGTTGTCAAAGAGCAAAAAGAACTCACGAAACTAATTTACTTAAGTTTGATATTCTTAAAGAGTTAAATGAGAACTATAAAGGATGGTGTCGAATATTCACAGATGCATCTAAGAACGACATTGGGTTAGGAGCCGCATATTACTGCTCTAATGACAAGATATCAGCTATTTATAAAACTAATGTTAGGATATCTATAATGACGATGGAACTCACTGCCATATCAAAAGCTCTGGAGTATATTGACAGTCTTCAGAAACAAAAATTTGTTATACTTACCGATAGCAAAAGCGCTTTACAACATTTGGCTCGTTGTGCCTCTGGTTATAGCAGAGGTGCACCGATAGCTTATGTTATACTAAGCCAGTTGTACAATCTGACCAATAGTGACACTAAGAAGGTGAGCTTGCAGTGGATTCCATCGCATATAGGTTTGACTGGTAATGAAGAAGCTGATAGATTAGCCAAGTCTGCTATAACTCAAGGGGCTGATTTGAACATGCTACTATTTTATACGGAAATTTTAACTAAATTCAAAAATAATTGTTATTTTATATTTAAAGAATATTTTGATGAGCGTAGTAAAGAAAAGGGAATATGGTACAAAACAATTGTATGTCAGCCTCTTCATATACCATGGTTTATGAACTGCAATGTGGGTAGAAGATTTGTAACATTAGCCCTTAGACTACGCTCAGGACATTATCCAAATAAAAAGTTTGGATATCTTATGCGAAAACTAGAATCGCCCAATTGTGATATATGTTGCAACTCAATAGATGATGTCCAACACATGCTCACCGAGTGCCAAAAATATAGACAGGAGAGAGATGATTTTGTCCAATTGTACATGAAAAATGTTAATGAAATGGGATTATTTTCAAGCATACTATCAGAACCATGTTCGGATATAGGCAGATCACTTATTAATATCTTTTTAGATAAATGATTTTTTCCTGGTTTAAACTAAGTAGATATAAGCAATTTTTGTTGTGATTAAGTTTAAGTACGATGAGGCTGACATATCTGTATCAGATAAAAGCCTCAAAATAAAATAGATTAAAAAAAAAAAAAAAAAAAAAATCTTGCATTTGACATTAGCCATCGATATTTAGACTTGCCCTTGGACCGCTTGCTTTCGTTTCTAATCCATGTAAGATCTTGATCACTGTGAGTTCTAATATAATGGTAGTTTTCCCCCAGGACGTCAATGAGTTTCACTGCTTATTTATTAACCTGTGGTAAATATTTTCCCTCAAACTGTTGGCTCAGAAGCATGAAGAGCTTGTATATATTTAACTTATCTAAATACTGTCTAACTTTAATATTCTCTCGCGCGTGTTTTGGGCAACACCCACCGAACCGAACTACATAAATGTATAAGCTTTGAATAAAATAATTAATTTCGCTTTTCCTGAATAAAACATTAAATTATGTATTCTATAGGTTTATTATTAATTTAGTTTACATCACGTTGAATACTGGGATTATATTATGGTACTGTATTGGCAACCGCTCCAGTACCATTTGCACGTGTGACTAATGGAGCACTATGCATAATTCAGACGTTGCTTGGAACAGCAATCCCTGATAATATTATAAATACGAATCAAATTTTATTTGTACGACAACCTCCGTGGCGTAATGGATCCCATGCCGGTCTGCCACCTAGGAGGTCCCGGGCCGGATCCTGGTCGAATCATGATTAAAAACGTACTTTTTCTGATTGGCCTTGGTCTTGGATGTTTATCTATATATATATTTGTTATAAAATATAGTACCTATCGTTGAGTTCCTATCCCATAACACAAGTCTCGAACATACTTGTAGGGACTAGCTCAATCTGTGCGATTTGTCCCTATATATTTATTTATAAACTGTTTCACCCAAACTGCTGAATTTAGGCATGCATGAAGTTTGGTATAAAGATAGTTTTATATGAAACTTTTTATTGTATGATTTGATTTCGCGAATATCAGAATAAAGTACATATATTTCGTAGGAAAATATTCTTCTATTGGCGGTAAAGTTTTGAGGTATTCCCTAGACACTATAGATTACAGAATGGTGTTATTTTAAAAGGAATATAAAACGTTTTTAAAGGATCTGTAATACACACTTGTTTAGTGAATAATAGTATCCTCTTTTATGTCAAATTTTCCAAAATTTTCTCTTATCTCTTACAACCCTCATGCTCCCTTGAGAATTTTAGATGACGGATCAACTCGTGAGGCTAAAAACACTACATATTTTCACTCCATGTCTCCTGTAAAGCCAGGATTAACAACGAAGGTCACTGATTGATAACTAGTAGTGAAACTAATTGTTGTACCGGGTGAGATACTACAGCTGTCTTAGAACTAAACACGAATTTTACCAGGAAGATATTAGGCGGAGAAGGAAATATTGAAAGAACTGCTGTTCTTAGCAACAAGATGAGAAATAGCAATTTGAAACATAGACATAAAATAGCATTGTGACATAGTAAATCTAGTGAAGCTCTATTACCGATCACCACAGTTTACTGTATGTAACCTTACTACTGTATGTTTTTCGAACATAACTTTAATATCTCTCACAGAAACTGCTGTATTTAAACTATTTGAGTGCTTCCTAAACTTCAAGTAAATCCGTTAAACGGTTTTTGCACGAAATTCTACTAAACATCCATAAACTTATACATCTTCACAAACATTTACAGTAATAATAATATTAACAGGATAAAACATTAAATAAAATCAATTATCTACTCTAGTAATAATATCGTTGAGTTAGTATCCCATAACACGACACGACACAAGTTTCGAACTTACTTTGGGGCTAGCTTAATCTGTATGAATTGTCCCTATATATTTATTAATTAAGAGAGGTAGGTCCGCTCAAATCGGAGCAGCCCGTCTGGGGAAGGACCTCCACCTTACAGAAGAACGTAGCCAAATATCATTGGTCTCGGCCATGTTGTGTTCCTACGGTGAGTAAGGTCTCCAGAGCTCCACTTGGGGGGGTTGGGAGGGTTTACAACGCGTGAGTGATACCCACGGTACTACAAGCGTCTATAGGCCACGGTGATGATTACCATCAGGCGGGCCGTATGTTTATTTGCCATTGTGGTATAAAAAAAACAGAATTTAACGTTAAAAATTATTGAAAATTCACTGAAAATAATGGCTTCTATTGAACACGAATCCAAGTTCAGCTGATCTTTTCGATAGCCAATCCTAATGGATTTTGCTTTGTTTCAATACCAGCATATTGCTTAGATAGCTAGCCTATCTCGTGGAAAGAAATATTCGACTACATGCCAAGTTCGTATGTAATGGCCACAGACGTAAATCTAAATAGGTACCAAAAGCCAAGGAACTTTTCATTCTATTTTATTTTATTTTCAACTTCAGCTTCTACAAGTGTTACAGTATATTATACCAATGCACTTGTAAAGACAAACAAATCAGACTTGACTTAAACTTTTTTATTTTTTTTACCCGCGTGATGGTAAGCATCATCTTAGCCTATCATATCATTGCATGCTCTTTTGAGTCGTGCGTTCTTATACGATCACATTAAATTGTAATTTAGAGAAACTGTAACAAAATGAAAAACGTGAAGTCATTGGAGTATACGAGTGTTTCTATCTATCGACAACACAGTCAGAAGTCAGAATTGATCTTATCTTACGGAAAAGAGTTGAGGTATCTATTTAGATATTAAGTCTGTAGTATGTAATGTCGAATCGATAGAAGAGAGGATAATGACGTTCATGTTGCCGTTTTCGGAAGTCATAATCATAAGAGAACTCTTTCATATTTTGTCATCTGACAAAGGAAATTATTAGATGAAAATTATGTAGATAGCGTTTTTTTATTTCGAACTACATAATATTACTCGCTATCTCTTCAGCATCAGCTCGTAATTATTCCACTATTGGGATATTACCTTCAATCGATGACGATTAGAGCTAATGGTCACTAATTTGGCTTAACGCCTGTGTTCTATACCTACTTATAGCACAATCTTGCTGATCTATGATCATTCATCATCATCTCAGCCACAAGAAGTCCAATGCTGGACATAAACCTCCCCGAGCCGCTTCCAATAAGACTGGTTGGCAGCGGCATGCATCATTATATTCATCGAATTTAACATGTTGGCTAGTTGGCTGACTGGCTAGGTCCCAAATCAATACATTTAAATAATACACCTTAAATAGACAAGACGACATATGCTTACCTTTCGGAACCCAAAAAAACAGAGCTTTTATTTAAAAAGCCCCAAAGATAACAAGTCACGTATTCGAAACTGTTCTTTGTCATAACATAGACCGTACACTTAACAACAAAAATACAACCGCGAACCACCCTAAAATCTAAAATTAACATCCCAAGTAAAGAGCATTCCCTTAATGAGCCACTGTATTAAGAACACTCGAGATTCGGTCGACTGAAAATGGTTTTTGTATCTGTTGTATTAAAGTGCAATTTCTTGTTGCAGTACCCCGGACAGTACTTAAGGAGAGATACGAAAGTGCCCCTGAAGAGGACGAAGTCGCTCACGACGCATCCGAACTTGAACACGATGATGTCGGTAAGTGGTTTTTTTTGTTACTTAAAGGTCGATCGTGTAAGTTTTTTACAAGTTAAAGAATCAGCTGATTTACCAGAGGGGAGTTTTAGATATTCTCTGTACAGAAGATTCACCTATTTCTGGAGCCAATCCACTAGATAAATCTTTTGTTTTTTTTAAACCTACTACCTATAACTGAATTAACGGGGTGACTGTTTGTAAGCCCTTGCGACTGGTAGAATAAAAAGTGGTGACCATTTCATAATTCAGTGATAATAATAGAATTATTTGTTATTTTAATACGCTATTGTTCAGAAGTACCTATACGAATCCGTCATCGTCTGCTTCAGTAGTGTCGTGTGCAGGAACACTTGTAATAATTTACATCGAATACCGTCTATTAAACTTCCGACCGACTACTTTTCCGGTCTTCAGGAAACTAGATAACGGTAGAAATAAGAAGAAAAATTATCTATTTCCCCAATCAGATATTCATTACTCTGTTCAGTGATTGTAATTCACGTCAAAATGATTGCAAGTGACTCGTTTGTGCAATTTCTTAGAATCATTCGCTCTCTTACCGTTTTATTCAAGCGGGTTCTTAGAAAGTAGTCCCTAGAGTATATAGATTTTATTGTTGGACCGACCAGTTTGATTTCCGTATTTATCTGTTCACGGGAAATGGTATTTTTCTTTGGATATTATTTCAATAGGACATTTTTTGATAAATCATGTTCTCTTTCTTTATGAATGGTTATGATAATAATATATTCATATAATATCTCTTTGAACAGTAGAAATCATTATTAATGCAGTGAATACACTTAGACAGGGGTTCACAAAGCGCAAAAAAGCTACAGCTTATTTGCGCTTTGTGAACCCCTGTCTAAGAAACAATTTTTTGTGTATTTCATCCTCGAGATCAAGTGATTTTATATGTGCTCTGATAAGTCGCCATTCAATCAGTCAGCCCTCCTTAAACTAATAGTTTGGTAACTCTTCTTAGATATACAAATAAAGTCTTCCAAAGTTACAAGTTTGTGGATTGAGGTTCTTAGAGAGATAAGCTCTCCATTACGAACTCTTTATAAAAATATACACCATACAGACGCATTAGTAAATGCGGATCTCGTTGCCGGCAGACATACTTTCTCCTTCCCTTATACCTATATACTATAGTTTTTCATACATAATTACTTGACTTGGTACCAGTATTTTTTTGGTAAAATTTAATTAAATGAAGACTTGTCACATTTCTGTAAAATAAACCGCACCTACCAGTAACGTATTTACATTAAATTTTATAATGCAACGGGCGGATTATTTAAATGTAAAATGTGAACTAAAAAACAAGATATTATAGGCGTCCAAAAATATTTTTCATGCTGAATAGTATCCATCCATTTCAAAATGGAAAATTGTGAATGTTGAGTGTTTATTCTGTTAAAAACGTAATAAAAGTCAAGTCCAATTTCCTTACCTCGCATGCATTTATGACAATATAATAATATCTTATGAATTACGATAAATATTAACATTTCCGTCTCCATCACATGGTCGATGATTTTGAAATTCACTACGGATTTCATTCTTACCGTGTCGGTCATTCTATCTCCTACAGGGTGTCCTCCTCTCCTCCCAGCTCTTTCTTTTAGTGCTTTTAATGGTAACTGCTTGTTTGGAACCACTACATCCAAACAAATCTAGTTACCATTAAAAGCACTAAAAGAAAATATTATCCCTGAGATTAATGCTATCCGACATTACTTCTTATACGAGAGTATGAATTCCGTGTGCAAAACTGAGGCCAGCCATGAAACAAATTTCTGAAAATACTGACCGAGCGATGCTTCGTTGAGTTTTAACCAGTTTTGAACCAGTTACAGTTTATTCACTAGTAATGTCTTTTTTGTCAGGACTACGTGTTTCGTTGTTTCGGATGGACACTTTCATGGTTGCCCCTCTGATTTCAAGAGTCTATCTGACGAGAGGGCGACCATATATATAAAAGAACATTTAGAAAACAAAATCCGTACTACTTAGCGTTATAATTTAATTGTATTAAAGCTGTATGTTTCGTAGTTGTTTTTTATTGTAATTTAAAACCTAAATCTGCCACCGGACAGCCTGTATGTAGACTACAATATACATCTGCCCTTTCATCTACATTAATTCTCTACACTATCTGGGTCAGATGTCTCCCATCACTGTGCATTACGTGACTGCCATAGGTAGCTATATCATTTTGAGTATATCCTAAACTAAAGGTAGGTATGTTATATATTAAGAATCTTCTTACCAATATAGGCGATAAAAATGTAGTTTACTGGCAACATCACGCAAACTATTGCAGAGTCTGTTTTTTTTAATAAACTTCTTTTTCATTATGAACCACTGTATTTATTTATTTATTTATTTATTTTACAAAAACACATATAAACTTACAGACAGTGCATCCAAATCATTTATATGCTAGTCAGTCATTATAATAAGAAATAACAATCAAATTAAAATAACAAATATAAAAATAATAGAATTTAAAATTTACAGACAAAATGGATAGAAACATTAAAACAGCAAAATATGTCAGATAATATAACTAATAGAATTTAAATACATGATTATTTTGCGAATGAATACACTAGTGGGGTCGTGGAAAATGTCTATGTATGTGTGTATGTGTTATTATTATTAAAAACAAATTATGTAGATTAACATAAAATTCTTTGTCACTGTCATTCTTGTCATTCAATGAAGTGCGAAAGTGACAAAACAAGTTTAAATTAGATCTTAGCTGCTCTTTGTTTATAAATAGGTGTACATGTAACAAAAATATTATGTTTTATAAACACTAAAGTTGGGCAATAGTTTGAAGACCTTATGGCTCTAAAATATTAAGTAGAACTTAATGTCAGATTTATTACTATTATATTTAAATGTAGATTTGATACTTTATAAATCTCGATTTTCGTATTCGTTGCCAAAACTATTAAAGTAATAGTTCTAACCACAAAGAGATAATGCCTGAACATTATTTCGATCGTTTCCTCTCGAACTGTTACAATGCACCCTAAAACTATTTGTGAGAAACATAAATCAGTTCCCATATATTGTTCTAGTAATCACAGTTGTAGAAAACTACCGCCAAAGTTAAGGAAGCCAATAGACAACGGTAGAGTTGTGTTTCCACCGGATACAAAAGACGATACATAAAACTTTTCGTGCGTATTCTTAATGTTTTTCCGTTGCATGTTGTATGCGAGCTGTTCAATGTTTTGATTTTATTTTAAATTATGAAGGTCTTGCTGTTTAGTAAACCCATTTGTCAGATAAAATGGAACTAGTCTAGTGGTAGGTAATAAAAGGAATGTCCTTTATAAAATATTACCAAGTACACTTGACCTTTTGCGAATTGCTCAAAATTTTTAAAGTCAATGACACATTGTATTATGGCTGTCACTGTCAAACTAAAGAGGAAAAAAAGAGATAGCCTGAGACTTAATGTGAAAATAAAACTATATTGCGTTTGGCTGATTGTCATCAAAAAATGAAGATGACGCAATGAAAATATTTCTAACAAATAATATTTTTTTTGAATCGTTTCTACTAGACGTTCCTACATAGTTTATCTTAATAAAATCACTTCTATTATAAGACCATAATAAGTATAAAATATATGTAAACGATTTGCCCCGATGGAAACGGATCTCAATGGAAATGTTTGTAACAATCTCATGAATAGAAGCGAGTTTTATGAGGGTACTATAAAGGTGTTCTAGTTCTGAATCCTGAGGTTCGCGTCAGCCTTACACTAACTGAGGATATAATTCAGGATAGTAAACTTGGTAGTAAATCTATCAACGACTTAACCAGATTAGCATCTTTATAGGGTTTGGCAAAATATTCTTAATTACTTATACTATTAGATTCATTTCATCTTAAATCAAATGTAGGATATTTCATGACAAACAAGAACATGAAGGATGACAATGAATCAAAGTAATTTATATCTAGACTTGAACTGTGATAGTACTTAGTAGGTACGCAATAATAGATTTACATATTGCTATGAAGATAGTATTTTATGAATACTTCTATTTTCATAATAAAAAGGCAGCTAGCTTCAACTTTGAATGAATTTCATTTTTTTTAGGTTAGAGAAATTTTCTAAGTTCGAAATTCTTTTTGGCAATTTTGAACGAGAATTGGGCTACAGGTCAAAGCATAATACATGGTATTAAAATAATAAATTCGCAGTTACGGAAATAATAATACAAATACGATGATGCAAACACAATAAACTAAGAGACATCGAATCTATTTCATTTTGCAAAGTGAAATACACGAATCAGGAAACTGTCGCTGATAAATGGCTTTCTTACTTTTGGATTATTGGCTTTGCTCTCAGTGTTAGGTGGAGTAGTTTGGAATTTTAATTTAAGAAATTGGAAAGTTTTATGCAACTAAGCAATAGAATTCTATCTAATGCAGGCTAACTTAAGGCTACTGAAGTATAAAATGTAGTCTCTTTTAAAAGTTTAGAAATTAATTTAACTGTAAAACAACTCTACAAGCTACCAACATTTTGGAATCATGAGCAAAATCCAACGATAAAATGAACGGCAAAGGTTTGCGTAACTGCAAACAGTTACGCCGTTTTTTTACTTTTAACCATAATAATACTACTTATATCACTTGATACATTGATATACAGATAGCAGCATGTGGCTTTTTAGAACATCAAGCTATAAAAGTAGCAATAACTTTATGCATCAACGCATTTAACTTCCATTATACATTCTATTCTACCACATGCAATGCCAAAATTTTAAGTTAAGATACAATTTCTATTTGTTGTAGTAAGTATTGTTGGAATAAAACTTATTCCTATTCTTCTTCTAAAATGTCGAACGCTAGCTAAACAATTGGCTAATTAAATTCTCTACGTGACATTTCAAGATAAGACGTTTTACGAATTACAAACTAAACACTGAGTGCGCTAAAGATAAAATTAAAACCTTTGCAAAACTTTATTATCGTACAAGGAAGACACGAGTGAAGAAATTTGCTTAATCCACTCTTAATTTGGACTCTTGAAATCTACAAGGATTTGTTTGGCTCGGTGTCAGTTCGGCTCCTTTGCTTTGTCAGAGTAAAAGAGGATTAGGGATAAAAGCTTTCGTTGCTTTCCGTGAAGAGGATTCGTGACGGCCCATAATGAAACACTATTACATTTTATTAGTATTTGCAACTTTGCAGTGATAGCCTAGCACTTAAGTACGGATTCATCGGACCCCAACGACTCTACTTCGAATAAGTTTATATTATACTATTGCAGTGATGTATTTTATAATTTGTTCGATGTTGTACACATTCTAGGTATTCAAAATCAAAAAAGACTGATAACTTCCTTATTCCTTCCAGTACTGATTTATTACTTTTAAGTAACGCAACATTATTATTGATACGACACTCCGCGGATTTTTCATAGGTGTATTTTTTTTTTGTAATAATAAAAAAAAACAATCTCGTGGACAAAAAAGACCGTTACCGGTTTTCTTTCGCCATTTCTTTTACCGGTGGTCATTTTGCTTTGTTTCCGAAATGGTGGTAGTTTATAGAGTAGCTTATTTATTTAATATTCAATACAGAATAATATTATTATGTAACTCTCATTATAAATGACGTGTGTGACTTTGACTTTATACATATTTTCAGTTTGTTACCTAAGAATATTTGTTACAGATGATTCCGGTGATCGATGGTGGGTGGAATCTGCGGTTCCTCCAGCACCAGCCGTAGCAGCTGTTCCACCTCAAAGACCTTCTATATCCACCAATACCAATTCCACAAGTGTTATAAGAGTTCTTCCGTCTGCCCCGCCACCTAATCATCATCTAGGAAATGATGGTAATTTATATCAAACATTTTTTTTACTAACTTTAGTGGCAGCAAAAGTTGGGAGCTCTTGAGTCATCCATAAATTCGAAAAATTTGATATGTACGACATGCTATATGGAATTCAAATCTAATGTTCGTAATAAAAAAATCTATCCCACATCTATCGCTTAGGTAGATTGAACAGGATTTAACAAACAACGCCATAAAGAAGAATTTATAGCATATATCTACACTGGGCGTCAAAAATAAGTAGTACAGTTTTAAAATTGCAATTACTCTTAAACTATAGAAGTTAGAGTTTTGAAATAAAAGTCATTTTATAGCAAATTTAACAAAGTTTCCTAAAAATAATACTTTATTTAGCATTAGTAAAGTTTTACACTGAAAATTAGGAAAAAACTAAAAAACTAACCATTTTGAAGGAACTATCAAGAACTTAATTTTTACGTTTTGGGCCTTGTTCCCACTTTAGTAACTTGTGTTGCCGCCTCGGGCTCTGATGACAGCTTGGAGCCGGTTTGGCATGCTGAACACTAAGTTTCGGAGGCGGTGTTGGGGAATATTCACCCATTTTTCTATCAGGGCCTGTTTTAGAGCCCTGAGGGTGGCGGGGGGTGGTCTGAGTCTTCTGACTAGCCTCCCAAGCTCATCCCAGGCGTGTTGAATCGAGTTAAGATCTGAGCTTCTTGATGGCCAAGCCATCAAGCTGATGCCAACCTCCTAAATGTACTCTTGTACGAGGTGAGCCATGTGTGGCCGGGCGTTACCATGCATTAGTATAGCTCCATCACCCATATTTGCTAAATATGGCCCTGCATACTCGTTAAGGATCTCTAATGCATATCTTTCACCAGTCAGAGTGCCATTTTCTATTATCTCTAGCTCTGTGCGACCCTCTGAAGAGATGCCAGCCCATACGTGTACAGAGCCCCCGCCGTATTGAACTCTTTCCGAGATACAACCTTGAATGTATCGCTCACCAGGTCGCCTGTATACTCGCCGCCTTCCATCGGAAGTGAATAAAGAAAACCGAGACTCATCTGTGAACAAAACCTTGTCCATTCTTCTTCGCCCCATTGTACGTGTTGACGCGCGTAGCGTAGTCTTGTTACTCGATGCCCTGTCTCAAGTTTGGGGCTATTTGCTGGCCTGTACGACTTCAGGTTGGCTTCAGCAAGTCTTCTCCTCACTGTACTATCACTAACGTAGTCTCTTCGGGTCTGAAGAAGCTGTTGCTGGACCTCAACTGCATTAAGGTGACGATTTCGTAACACAGTAGAGACAATTAAGCGGTCTTCTCGGGTACTAGTGCACCTGGGTCTGCCATTACTTGGTCTCCTTAGATGGTTTCCAGTCTCTTCGTATCTTCGCTTTACTTGCTGGATCGTTCTTAGAGTTACACCCACCGTTCTTGCAGTACGACGCATACTGATGCCTACTTCGAGAAAAGTTATGATTCTTGCACATTCTTCTGGTGAAAGAGGCATGATTAGTAAAGTTTACTCGCTGAAGACACATTTGCTTTTGAATTGCAATTGATTTATCAGCAATAAAGAAAACAATAAAAAACAAAAGTACAAGCCAACAGTTTAAAAAAATAGTGTTTTTGTTTATTAAGTTGTTTTTCAGTCAATCTTTAAAAAATGATATTATGCATGAAGTTTTATTAAATGAAATTAAATTGTCTTTTAACTTTTTTTTATTTCAAAGGTCTAGCTTCTGCAGTTTAGGAGATATTGCAATTTTAAAACTGTACTACTTATTTTTGACGCCCAGTGTAGTATAGGTACCTTAGCGGTTATTATTTTAGTTTAGTTTTTAATTTTTATTGTTAGTTTAGTTTTAATTAATTTTATTGAATTTCATATTATTTAATTATGTATTTTACCAATAAAGATTTTTAGTAAGTATGTATAGGTACCTTTCTCAGAATTCTAAATACAGCGAGCTGAATTTTCAATACAAAAACAAAAATTTTACTTGCAACGATGCTTCGTAGAACGTAGGATTATTGGAAATAGAGAAATTAAACTGTGAATCTTTACGTAAATCCCGTTTCATGTTTTTATCTCTTAATCTGATTGGATTATTTTGTTCGCAGATCAATTTGACATCATGTACATCTACATTATCGCTGCTGTGTCTCTAGCGATTTTGCTCTGCATTATTGTAGCTGTAGTTAGATGTGTCATGCATAAACAAATCACAGAACAACCTAAAGGGCCAGACGTGTCCGCCACCACGGAAATCCCCAACGGCTTCAACGATAGCATATCAGAAGTTGACAATGACATTAACATCACCAGTCTCTCAGGTCCAGTCGACTCAGTGGATTCAGCAATGAAGACAGAAATGCAATTTACGAACGTTGCTCTCAGTCCGAAGATCAATCGATACGTTGGTCGACCAGTGCCTAACACTTATCCACATGTCAGCACTAATATGTACGGGCAAGTCGCAGAATTCCCCATAGAAATGCCGCTGCGAACCATGCCACACGGAACGCTAGGTCGCGGTGTAGCCGTCAAAACTCTCCCTCGAGTGCAAATGCAAAATGAAACAGACCCTAACACTAGAAGTTTATATCGATATTCCAATGCGCAATATTACTTTGGGTGACAACAAGATAAAGGACAGTGTTCAGACGTATCGAGGACTTACTGTTTCTAGATAGTAGAAGTGTAAATAGTTCACAGGACTAGACGTTTGTATTGTCCTACTTTTAAATACGGAAACTGTGATATTAATTGAAACTTTCCTATTGTACTGCGAGCCGTTTCGAAAAACAAACATGGAAAGGCACTGTGTTTTAAATTACTATAGCTTTAATTATATAAACTGTTAATATTTCTGCATTTTGGATTTTTTGTGCTGAATTTTTCTGCGTGAGATGGTATCAAAGTATGAATAACCGCGATGGTGATAGAGTAGAATGACGCAGCATAATATCCACAAGCATAAATCCTCTTTTTATTCATAAAAAATGTTAGTGGTTTACTTAAAATCTATAGGCAATATTATAAATATGAAAGAAATACGATTAAGCCAAGGGAATTTAGAAACAGACAAAATCAACCCGGTAACTTCGGGATTGCAAAGACAGCATCACCATCTATATTCCATTAAGACTTATAACATTGAATGTCACAGACAAGATGTTGTACTCTTGGTCAAGTTACGTCAGAAATCCAAGGAATCCAGGTTAAACTTAGTTCAACTGTATTAACCTCGTGATGAGCACGGTTTCTTGAAAGTTGGGAACTAACTGCCAACGGAAGTTTGGTTTTCTGCTGGTCATTTTGCGAATTAATTCCACGTTTCAACGGAAAATGTACATTGACCCTGCAAATTTAATTTCATTGCTAGTCATGAGAGTTTTCAGTGTATTTTCGTTGTGCCAATTCACGTTGAAAATCAAATCGGCCTTATTCGTATGTTACATCGTAGTAACAAGTATTGCATTGAATACTTGTACTTTAGTACAATGAATAAGTATCTAATGCCGTGTTTAAAAATTCAACCAATCAATTTAAATGTAAAAGAAAAAATAATTTTACACACTCATCATATTTTATTTGCATTCTTGTCAAAATACTTCAAATATATTACTCAATAAAATCAGAGAAAAAATAGGATAAAATGTGGTGTAACTTGAATCTCAAATGAATGGATTCCCAATTATATGGACCGCAATATTATTATGGAATCGCAATTAAATAACTTTAAGCCATTCGAATCTATACAAAGTTTCAGAATTATTCTGGCACTTCTATTGATAATTTTGTTTAAATATTCGTGTAAATAATATTTAAATATTCATTTTTGATTGAATGATGAATGATGTTTGTAGTACACACCACCAAGTAACATTTTGTAATAATATTCTATTATTCGGATTTTCAGTTATCAACTTTTTTTTAACAACGTTTTCAGTTATCGTTAAAATATAATATACTAGCTTTTCCCCGCGGCTTCGCTCGCGTTAATTTTATGTCGTAGATCTCGTTTGACAACAAAACAACCTATAGCGCGACTTATGGCGCCATCTGTTGGCCGATACAGCGCCCTCCATAGAAGAAAATATATTTTCCCATTGGAATGACATACTTTCACGGGATAAAAAGTAGCCTATGTTGGGCTCTGTACCCCTGACAATATATATACAAATTTTCATAATGATCGGCTGATTAGTTAAGCCGTGAAGGAATAACAAACAAACAAACTCACTTTCTTATTTATAATATTAGTTAGGATTAGGATTTATTATTTATTGCACATAAACAAAATACAGAAAAACAGTTATAATTATGTAGTGTACAAAGGTAAGCTTATCTCTATATGAGATCTCTTCCAGCTAGCCTAGAACGGGTGTCAAACAGGTTGAGGTCAAATAATATAGCCTATGTCCAGTCCAGTTTTTGAGTTTATTCGTTCCGAACAAAAGTACAAATCTGTCCTCTTTATAATATTAATTTAGATTAGCAAGAAAAAATCAAATATGCAAATTTAAAAACTTTGTTTTATTCATTAACACAGTGTCTTTCATTTGTTCAAAAAAGAGTAATATAGAAGTTGAAATGTTGTGAAAATAATTTATGATTGAACATTAGTGTTATAGTTTTAAATTGAGTTTATAATAGTAATTATATTCAATAATGTTGACTGATTCTGAGTATTCAGGAGACAATACGTAACTTGTTTAAGAGAATTCAAACGAAAACATTTTAATAAAAATCATTAATTTTGCAAGTAGATTATTTACAAGAGATATTTTTTGATCCTAGTATTTAACTAATATACTAGGATAAAATGGCATTCATCACTACATAGTATAAAACAAAGTCGCTTTTTCTGTCCCTATGTCCCTTTGTCCCTTTGTATGCTTACATCTTTAAAACTACGCAACGGATTTTGATGCGTTTTTTTTTAATTGATAGAGTGATTCAAGGGGAAGGTTTTAAAGTATCATACATTCCAAAATTCCCACGGGAAAGCGGGATACACGCAAACGAAGTTGCGCGGGTTTCGCAAAAATACAACAGCTTTTTACTACGTTCATTTAAAAGCATACAATCTATCTATTTAGAATTCAAAATAATATTTATTTGCTCGTAAATAAGGTACATTGGGTATTAGATACAATATTTGGTTCAACATAAAGCATGCAAAAATTTTGATTGAGAATTATTTGTGGCAAATAGCTTAGGTTTATTAAAAGGAGGATGTTTTGGTGATTGGTGGCCAAGTTTACATATCGCTGGTAACTTAACCAAACAGAAATTTGAATAAAACCATTTGCTTTGTGCAAACTTAGCATATATACTAACATCGCCGTTCAGCAAACAACAAGACGTAATGCTTTATTCTCTAATCTCTGAAACACATTTTAAAAATTATAATTTGTGTTTCGTTTGAATTTTATCAAATAAGTTACTGTGTATGCCTGTTGATGTGAATATTTCATAGTTTAATATCTATGATTTTATATTAAAAATACGGCAGCAGGCTTATGTGTCCACACCAGACACATAATCATGACTGTCGAGTCGAGTCATGATCCCTCGAAAAGTGTAAGCCTGCTGCAAGGCTGCGTAATTGGTTTTTAACTCGAAAGATCAATTTAAGAAAATTTAAATAAAGATATAATTCTTCTTCTTAAACTTTCTTAAACTTTATGTTACTTTGATAGACATTATTGATTGCCACATACATTGTGTAAAAGTAAAAACACTAACGCTGCGTTTTGACCAGAGATGTGCGAAAAAAAATCCACCAATTATGTCACGACAATATCACGTTATAATCCCGCTATACTATTGGTTATTTTTTCGTACCTATCTTATATCACTGCTTGAAAAGCAGCGTTCAGCGCCATTTTCTTAAGTGATCTAAAGTAACTGAAACAAATGGTTGTTGTAATGTTTTACAGGCTTCAGTGGAAATGTATGATTTTTCTGAAAGTAAAAACTTTGTACTCAACGCCAAAGCTTCTGACTCACAATAATACTTAAAACAATTAAATATCGATTGTTGTTTTATGCACTGAGCAATAAGTATGAGTTTCAAACTTCGTTTTATGACTGCACACGCCAAAAGAATTGGCGTATAGTATAAAACATTATTATGATATTATTATTATTTTCAAAATATAATTTAGACGGTTGAGAATTAAATGCTGAATTACAATTTATTTGTGACAGTCAACAACAAGTACAAAGGATAAAAAAATAGGAAAATATTATTGAGTAAGTATTTAATAATAAAAAAATATATGTTACTTAATTTAAGATTTCATACTTTCAAATAAACTGCGTCCACACCTGACATGAAGTTGGACCGGACTACATGGCATCGTACAGAATGTACGCTAAATGTGGACGAACTAATAAATAGTTGTTCACGTATAGTAACAAATGACGTCCAGTGAACATTAAGCGTAACATGTCCGCATATATTCCATTCCAATATACTTCCAGTGAAATTCATCAATTGTGTTTGAATTTGCGATTGTGTTTCAAATAGTAATTAAACACATTAAACACTTATTGTGTAACATAATGTTGTGTCCTGTATCGCAACAAAGTAATTTATAATCGATTTAGATATTTATTTCATGTCTATATTTTAAAACAGACGAATATTCAGAGCTCTCGTGGAAAGTATAGTGATATGGAATATGGTCTAGTCCAATTTAATGTCACAAAGGACGCAGAATTACAATAGATTTTTTTCGAAATAATATTCAGAAACGTCAACGGTGAAGTATGGTACAATAATTTTTAAATGACTGACTACGCGCCTATCCATTCACATTAGTTAATATTCTTTAAGTATAAATTAACTAATCTGTATACAGGTAACTTTTTATGTCGTACATCGATTGAATAAAGTAAAATGCACAACAGAAGTCTATTTTATTATTTAATACAAACCTCTTGTTTTCGTGTACAGTCGATTAATGAAAGAGGTCGACCAAAGATTTTAGTATGAATACTATTGTTTTAAATAACAATTCAAGGAAATCCCTTCACACAAAATTTTAAAAACTTTAAAACCCCTTTTAAGAGAGGTAGGGTACAGCGGATAATCCGCTCAAATCGGAGCAGTACATATGGGGAAGGACCTCCACCGCACCTCCACCTTACAGAAGATCGTAGCTAAATAGCATTGGTCTCGGCCATGTTTTGTTCCTACGGTGAGTAAGGTCTCCAGAGCTCTACTTGGGGGGTTGGGAGGGTTGGCAACGCGTGTGTGATACCCCCGGTATTGCAAGCTACGGTGATGCTTACCATCGGAGGGCCGTATGCTTGTTTGCCAACTTTGTGGCATAAAAAAAATATTTACGGCCTTGCTCACCTCTCTCATTGGCTGACTGTGCTTGCCGCAGTTGCTGTCAGCTGCAAGTTGTTGACACTATTTTCAGGCCACCTGAAAATCACAGACTTGACTAAAATTATCAGAATCAATTATAGGCCAATGACTCACACGCTAACTTTCAGACAAAATGATGGGAGATAACACTTCCGATTGAAACTAATTTGACACGAGAACTGATTTGCAGCTACGTTAAATCCGGTATAATATTTTTATGTGAGTTATAAACAAGGGAGCAGGTCGTCAAGAAATTCTGTGAAATCGCATTGCGAACATGAAAGGATGTAAACTGAGAACGTATTTTCTTTATATATAGCATAAAGCCCGTTGTTTGTAAGCAGTTTCCGTAGCATATGCCTGAAATACAAGGCTATTATCCGCGCGTGACAGACTCTGTAAAGGTTGACGAAAATCACTGCGTCGAATGCCCGAACAGAAATCTTTTAAATCATACAAAGCAGTTCAAATTTAGGGTTGTTGCCAGGGTCAAAATAATAACATTATATTTAGTCCGTATTTTAGATTATAAAAAACTATTGGACACCTACTTTTTCTTTTTTCGATTAAACAAAAAATAACAAAGATACAACGCATAAAAATTTAGGAGTGGGCTTTGACGTCACCCCGTGCGAAAAAATGCCACACGGCGTGACGTCACACGTAACTTTAATGGGCTATATCTTTGTCATATAAAGTCTAATTTACAAATGAAAAAATGTGTTGCCTTTATTTTTGAATAATCTAAAAGACGGACTAATTACATTTTTTGCGGTAACTAGCCTATTTAGTAAATATATCGAAGCGGCTTGGAAGATAAGAAGAAAAGGGAGTTAACATAATATACGATGAGTAAGGTCTCCAGCGCTCCACTTTTTTACAGGGTCGGCAACGCGCGATACCTCCGGTATAGCTAGCGTCCGTAGGCTACGGTGACTATTTACCTTAGCCTACGGACGCTAGCTATACGTGGACTATGAAGCTATAGGCGTATACTTATTGCCACCTCAGTGGTATAAAAAAAAATAACTTTAAAATTAAACTAGTATTAAAAACTAAACAGAGTAGGTTCTGTGGAAAGGTATCCGAAATGCTTGCTGCGTTGCCTCGCTGAATGACAATGGAAATACGTCAAGCGAGGGCCATCCTTTGGATGACCCGTAGTTTGACGCAGTCTTTTAGAAATTTTATCCTTAAAAAAACTTAAAATAAAAAGCGCGCGATATCAATAAACATTAAGTATGACGAGCGAAGCCGCGAGCCCAGCTAGTGAATTATACCTATAAATGAACTATTCAATGAGACCATTCCAATGAGCCCAAACACGATACATCTGCTGTAATTTGACGAGGAGTTGAGTATACTGACAGTTCCAGATGATGCTGCAGCATCAGATCAAGTTTCTCTTATTCTTGCAATGTCATGACAGTAACAGTATACCAAATTTCAAATCGATCTAACCAGTGGAAGTTGCTCATTTGCCTTCATCAAATAGAAAAGAGCTGGTGATCTTCAAACGCTGAACCGATTTTCATAAATCATAGCTAAGAACACTCCCGCACAGGTCACCTTTCAAACAAAAAAACTGCATTATAATCGGACCATCCGTTTGGTTGCTACGATGCCACAGACAGATGCACAAATACACACGGCAAACTTATAACACCCCTCTTTTTGCGTCGGGGGGCCGCCATGGACATGGGGTTTTTACACCAAAAGCCACAAAACCATATGAGACGGTAAGTTTTTCGTTTTTCATATTGCTTTTTATGTACAGAACATGATTATACAATAGATATCATGACATAAGAGAGATATATTATGTTCGTCATATCAATCAATAATTTGTTCATTTCATGCAATTTTGCAAATGAAGAACTGAACCTGAACCGAACCGAAGACTGGTCTCATGACACAGGGTCATGAGACCAGTCTTCGGATTGGTAAATCAATTCAAATTAAGTGCTATTAGCTGTATATCAACTAATTGCTATTAACTATATGGTAAATAGATTTATCTAACTAATAGACTTGACTATTAATCGGTGAAATAACAAGTTAGGGTTAGCGCACATTATAAATCACGGTATCCTACTAATATTATAAAGGCGAATGTTTGTTACTTCTTCACGCTCAAACGGCTTGGCCAATATTTATGATATTTAGTATGTAGGTAGCTGATACCTTGGATTAACACATAGGGTAAGGTTTTTATCCCGAAAAGTACGCGATTCCCGTAGGATTTGATCAAAAGTCTGATATAGATGGCGCTGCTGTGCATAAATAAATACACGCAAACGAAGCTGCGCGGGTCTCACTAATCATTATATAAAAAAATAGAAACGCACGAATTTTTCACGTAGATTTTGTACTTCAGATAATTTTAATTTTAAATTGATTTTAAGGCGCGTTAACAATTTATAAATGCAACGATCTACGTCATTAGTGCACGTCGTTGGTTCCTTGATACATTTGGCACATTGTCGGTTCCTTTAAGACCCTGTATACCTGTGCGTTGGGGTCGCGTTTCGTGCCTCGAGCTCTTTGTATATTAGACCTCACGATAAATTGATGGCAACTACACGATGGATAAACAAACGCGATGCAGGGAATTCGCTTTTTCTAGACAAGCTCTACAAATACCTTATTTTTAGAAATCAGAAGCGGTTTAGTTTTTAAAAAACAAACTTTATTGGCCGAAATACACATTTTTCAGAAACAAATCAATTTAGAAAAACAGAAACAATAAACCGAAGGAAACCAGCAAATATCATAAGATGACAGCGTTATGGCGAGTATAAAAAGTGAAGTAAAAGTAAGAACTAAGTGAGGGAACGCACGAGCAACTTTGTCTTTACGACTATTTTGTCTCTTACATCAAGTCTATGGGGTAGTATGAAAGTAGCGACGCAACACCCGGGAGACTTTTTTGTCCGCGGGAGCCCGCACGGCGACAAAATAAATTTCCAGGGTTGCCAGCTTATAACGTAAAATTTTATAGAAAAAGCAGTGTTGCCACCTTGATTTTTGAAAAAGGGCAGTCGGACGGGCTAAAAAGAGCTAGATTTTTTTATTAGAGCAAATTTTGCCAAAATAAGGACTAGAAACGTCTAAAAACATAAATACAAATAAAATAAGCGAAAGCAAGGGTTAAAAATTGTTTATTTGAAACGTACAAAAAGCGCAAAATGTTGGCAACACTGAGAAAAAGTTGTGTTGCTGTCGCTCTCGTGCGCGCATCTTTCAAATTGCGGCAAGGAGACGGCGACATAGACAAATAAATTGCTGGGAGACAAAGTTGCTCGTGCGTTCCCTCTCTAAGAAGTGGCGTGATCTCGTCGGTGTTGCATCTTATATAGGCTCGGTGTTGCCATCACTGGCTCATTCCAAGTTCCGTTTGTAACACAATAGTCTCTTGAATTAATATTACGACTCCAGCATTTGTTTGCATAAAACTTTGCAAGGTTCTTATAACAACAAAATATATCATAACCGAGCTGCAGTGGCGCTCGGCGCTTCCATAGTTCACGGTCGGAGAAAAGCGATTTCAAACGACACTTTAATAGTTTACGTTTTATTTCGAAACATCCACTTTTCGAACATTCGAATATTTTGACTACGTAGCGGAAATTCATGATGCGTAATTAAGACGAAGTATTTTGTATGTTACTGAATATGAAACATGATGTACCTACTTTAACTTTGAAATTTTTGCCATGCCATACCTAGTTTTGAGCAAATAAATAATTGATTGATTAGTGAGATAAACAGACCTGATCTAGGTACTTACTGTAAGTTATTCAAGTGGCAGGCTATTCCACCTATCTGTCATAATTTAAATCGCCTTCCTCTCTCCTAATTGCTATGCCCGACAAGGGCCCATAATGTGTACTTTTAAATCATTTCTGTAACAACTTAGATACTGTATGGAACGCAAAAAATATTGAAATTGATATAATCGTATGTTTAACCCTCTACCAAACACCATGTATTTATCATGTATATATTAGCCGATGCCCACAGTTTTACTCGCAAAATCCCGTTGTTCCCGAATAAAAACTATCCTATGTGTTAATCCAGTTTATAAACTACACGTATACCAAATTTCAAGCAAATCTGTCCAACCGTTTTTGCACGAAAGAATAACAAACATCCATCCTCACATACTATCGCAATTAAGGACTATAACAAAATTTCAACATGCATAAATCAGTTTAGAAACTTTACTTCACACATTCAGCTGGAAAAGCTAAAGCAAAACTGCACAATAAGCAATTTTGTTAAACGTCCGGATTCGTTACCGGTATTGGTAGTGTGATTGTTATAAAAATGCTTGTCGTTCGTTATTTTCTACTAACCTTTTTGCACAATCCAATCCCATGTCCGTTCCTGCGGTTGCTAGGACCAAAATTACCCTAAATATATACTTGTCTAACTATTTTCATATTCAAAAATTATTTTGTTTTAACGGTTTACAAAATAATGTTAATAATTCACACATGACGTATTTGCATATTATCATAAACCAGAGGTTTGTAACAATATGCATGCATTGTTATTTCTACCAACAGCTTTAAATTGGTTTAATGGTTAAGTAGTGAAAGAGCATTCAGACTATACTTTTACTAATTTGTTATTATAAATATGGATAACACTTTTGTGATCTGTGAATTTTACGAATGGCCGTCATCTGTATCTGTTCTTTCCCTCGGTGAGAGACAGATTAAAGAAAACCTGGCTAGAGGTCGACCATGGAAGTTTTAAGGCCAAGTTATTTTATTTCAAGGTTGTACCGGTTGTCTGTGAGTGTTCTACCGCGAATATCAGAGTAGAACAAACAGCTCATCACGTTCTGTGGGAGTGTGATCTTTGGCATGACGAACGCGTAATCATGTTGGATTCTTTACATGTCACTTCGGGCGTAGTTTATTATTCTGATCTCGGAGCAAGCAGAGATAATTATCAGGCATTTAGAAGGTTTTGAAATACATATTATTGGAATCAAAATAGTAAACAACAGCTCATAGTATTAGGTCCCAATAGTAATGTAACAATAGACCGTGGTGCTCGGCAATCGAGCCTCACTTGATTTGCCATTTCTCTAGGATATAATGTTCAAATTGCTGTTCCTCACGTAGTTGTTAAGGAGGGAAGTCCTTTCAATACTTCCTACTCCAATTATCTTCTTTCTGATTAAATTCGTTGTAAGTTCCAAGACAGCTGTAGTTTTCTTCCCCGGGACGTCAATAAGTTTCATTGCTTATTGTCTATTTGAGGTCGCCGTTGTTGATCCTGGCTACACAGGAGACACAGTGGTGGGAATGTGTGGTGGGCTTGTCCCGAACACTTAGAATACCATATCTATGTCGAATATAAGATACCAGTTAAGGATTAAAATTAACCTCCTTTGAACAGTGTCCATTTCCATTTAATTATATCGAGATGTCACAAACAGTACGCCGTACGGTGTGGTATTTCTCTCCTGATTTTATTGCATACTAGTCCATTAGGCTGACCATACGTTAGCGATTATTTCATAAGCACGACATATTTAATCGAGGTTATCCAGACCGAATAAATATTTTTTTATACCACTAAAGTGGCATACAAGTAGTATACGGCCCGCCTGATGGTATGATGTATGATGGACGCGCGTTGCCGACCCTGTAAAAAGTGGAGAGAATATTATTTTTAAGTGTTAATGACGACAGTGACCTAAAATATGACATAAAAATGCGGCAGCACACTTATCGGAAGAAAGCTTTCTCTGTAATTTGTCACCTCAATGAATCGCAAAGTAATAAGTTAATATGAGACGACGACCTCCGTGGCGTAAGGGTTACCACGCCCCGGACCGCCACCCATGAGGTCCCGAGTTTGAATCCCGGTCGGGTCATGAAAAACGAACTTTCTGATTGGCCTCGGGTCTTGGATGTTTATCTATATATGTATTTGTTATAAAATATAGTATCGTTGTGTATCCCATAACACAAGTTCCGAACTTACTTTGGAGCTAGCTCAATCTGTGTGATTTGTTCCAATATATTTATTTTTTATTTTGTGCTCTAAATTCTAATAATGCCCGTATACTGGCTTTCCCTTGGAGATTAAGGAAAATCGTTATTATGTTTAAACACATAATAAACCTTCTTCTTGAATCACTTTATTTATTGATAAAAAGCAATCTCCGTTTATTAGTTTAAAAACCTAAGCGAACAGACAGCAAAAGCGACTTGATTTTAAACTATATAAGCACTTGAAAATACTTGGAAATGTGTATCTTCCATTTTTATCCCACATGTGCACACTAGTGCAATATGCACTTAGCCTTTCGTTGACAAGCTATATAGTCTAGGCACAGAATATAAGTCTAAGTGAATAAAATTTAAACCACTCAATGCCCTAGAAAGCTCTTGTGAAGCTTTTCACATCGGTATAATTTAGTACAATTAAATATTGTACATAGTTTTATAGACTTGTTTTTAAAATGTTTATGAAGAAATTTTTGTATATTTTAAATTTTACCCCAAAATAAGATATTTTAAGGGAGGTAGGGCACAGCGGATAATCCGCTCAAATCGGAGCAGCCCGTCTGGGGAACGACCTCCGTCCTACAGAAGATCGTAGCCGAATAACATTGGTCTCGGCCATGTTGTGTTTCTACGTTAAGATGTCCAGAGTTCCACTTTCTACAGGGTCGGCAACGCGCGAGTGATACCCGCGGAATAGCAACTCTGTGGTGTGCAATCTTAGTGGAACAAAAACACATTATAACACCGATTGCGACCACTGGATCGAACTCCACAAACCCAAGGTTATATTGACCGACCACTACTACCGACGAATACGGAAGCAATAGAAATGAAAAAGCACCATATTGTATACAGAGAAGATGCGTTCAAATTGTCACCAACGTGGAATAATTAAACATCGCGGTGTAAAATCCACGGTTAATGTTGATACTGTTGTGTTGAGTGAATTTTTTTTATACAACAAAGTGGATATTTCAATATTTTCCTACCTACCAGTCTCCACGTGACCACGGCAGATGCAACTCTGGCTTTGAACTAATTGAATTTATCTATAAAATAACGACCACAATTTTTATTTGTATTTAATGTTATTGCGGTTTTTATGACTCGCTGAAGACAGCATAAAACGTCCTGGTACATCAGTAATAGCTAGCTAGGTCTACAAACGCTGTTTGGCACAATAGTGAAGTAGTTTATTTAAATTATATCCATATTATATTTAGTAAGATCGATAGGTACTAGCTAAAAACAAGTCACAAGATTTTTTTAAAATTAATAACATTTACTATGCATTTTTTTAAATAGAATTTTAAAAGAAACAAAAATCAAAATACTTAACAAAAATAATTTCACGTTTAAGTACAAAGCGAAAATAATATCTAGGTGTAATTCACAGTTACAATACAATAAAACATTTAAAATAATGAATAGGTGTAAGTTTATAAAAACAGGGTAATATTTTCCGTTTATGTTTCATTAAGCCAGTGCGAACACAGACACTTTTTTGACTAACAGGGCAACGAGGAATTTTAATTTAAATATGTAGATGTATCAAGAAATGTACGTAACTAAGTGGAAAAATTCATAAAGTTTTCTGTTTATACTTTTTAATTTATTCATCGCTACCATTTAAGTTGATGGCCCAAAACTCAATGCTAAAACGTTTTAACACTAGAATAAAATTGTAATACTTTTAAAACAATTAATTTATAAGCGGGAACTCCGTTTAAGCATAAGGCCGGCTTTCTAGCGGTCAGAGTTTCGAGTTCCGCGTTCACTGTAACCTATGGTGGCTTAGAATCTTACACACCAAAAGCAGTCGGACCGCGACGGTCAAAGTACGACGGACGGCAGAACTCGGAACTCTGACCGTTACACCGCGCGCAGTAGGGTCGGCACCTAAACTTCTTGTTTTAGTTGCTAGAATAGTAAGGGTGACAAATCTACATCGAGCTATGCTGCGCTGTACTGCGCTGTGCTATGTTCGGTCAACTCGCTCGTCTAATATTTTAATGAGGATACAAACAAACCATGCTGTGCTGCGCTGTGTGAGGTTACGCTCTGTTTAAAAACGCAACAGTCTCGAGCGAGGCGCGCTAGCTGAGCTGTGCCGAAATGTGCTATGTTTTTTATGGAGCTCTGCCATGCTGCGCTGTGTCGAGCTGTGCTAGGTCTACTGTCACAATACAACTGTCTGTCAAAACTTCTTCTTCACTTTCATCTTCATCGGATTTAACTATGTCGTAATGTTTACGTTTTTTTGAAAATAAAGTCATTTTTGACGAGATAAACGACTACACGAGCTGCTAGCTCGATGTCAATTTTGACAGCGCTGTCAAAACTTGTTAAAAAAACGTAGCATAAGAAACACAGCACAGCTTGATGAGCTCGATGTAGATTTGTCACCCTTATGTTTTAATACATATTTTATTATTATAATGGAATTGACACAAGACACTACTTTTTATCCGGAAATATATAACAGTTCTCGTAGAATAGGCCACGGACAATGCTTTCTCACTGACTAAACATTATGCCTAGTATTTGAAAATTTGATTGACTCATTGATATGAAAAGAATACAGGGTTTGTCCTGCCTTAAACCTTAGAATAAAATTCAAACGCGTGAAATAATCTATGTGAGCCTTGCGCTCCTGCAACTCAGCACAAGATCGCAGCGATCTTTCTACAAATGTTCATTAAAAATACGAGTGTAACCAGAGACATTGCTTGTATAAAATAAATCCAATAAATATCTCGGAGACATAATAAAGGCGCCCACGCCTCATCACGGGAAATAGCCGAACTATTACGGTCAACAGGCGAAATTAAAGAAAGAGGGCGAAACTCGTAACTTTCAATGTGTTACCTAATAAACGTCCAATAACGTGATTGTACGTGGCCGGGATTTTCATGGTCCAGGTAAATTTTCTCGTCCCAGGAAGGGAGTGCCAATAAAAATCATTAAATTGCGGGCCAGGGTTGACCGGCCAGGTGGACCGCAATATGCCCGGACAAACCCTGCATTCATAATGTTTGATATCGCCGCGTTAGAGGAGGTAAAAATATTCTAGTTTTGTACAAGAATTTCATTGTACAGGAATGATAAAACTATCGTGGATACTTAGTTAATCGTCAGCAGATTATTTCCCTCTAGTTTGTCTTCTAATTCATATTACCATTCAAAGTACAATATTTACTTAATGTTTACTGTATTACAGCTGGCCACTTTTGATTTAGCGACAAGTGGCTCTGTCGAGCGAGGCATTGCATTGGGCCCATTGGCCCCTCTAAAATCGCTCGCGTTGCTGCCAAGTACGTGGCGTCTCGTAGCATCATTCAACATTTTGTTCTTACCGCACACCGCCACGCACTACGCCGTCGCTGATAGAGGCCAGTTCGCGACGTGGCTGTTCTCGCTCTCCGATTGTGACAGTGAGCGACCGATTAGCAGAAATTACGCGCATACTACTTAAACTACTTTAATATGAGCAAAGTACACTTGCTTCGCTATGATTTGTTTTCCGATGAGCACACGACCTTTCAAACTTTGAAATAGGCCGTAAAAGCTGTAGGTATGAATGATTGATAAGAAAGGAAAGTTCAGAGATCGTTAAAAATATTTTAATCTTCAAATGGAGCAAACATTGATCTGTTACAGGTTAGTTAGCAGAAAGTTGGAGAGCTTAAAGCTCTGAAAGTCGGAAACAATATTATAACGTAGTAACTGTTCATATATTTATTTTGATTGATTTAAAAATGGTTGAGGAAATTTTTATATTGTTCATTTGTGAAATAATATTCATGGAAACAATTTTTATTTTTACTTTTTATTGATGATGAAAAATAATCAAGATAA
Source organism: Endotricha flammealis (assembly GCA_905163395.2). Lineage (NCBI taxonomy): Eukaryota > Metazoa > Arthropoda > Insecta > Lepidoptera > Pyralidae > Endotricha > Endotricha flammealis. The sequence goes on along the minus strand of LR990861.1, from coordinate 4,711,476 downwards.
CAAAAATTATTGTATTTGGATTTTGACAAATCCGTTTAATACGATGCGTCCGATCCGTACGATGCGGATCATTGGACGCACTAGTATGTAGTATGGCTTTTTATACAAATCCGTTTAATCCGATGCGTCCGATACGTACGATGCGGATCATTGGACGCACTAGTATGACTTTTTATACAAATCCGTTTAATACGATGCGTCCGATCCGTATGATGCGGATCATTGGACGCACTAGTATGGCTTTCTATACAAATCCGATGCGTCCGATCCGTACGATGCGGATCATTGGACGCACTAGTATGGCTTTTTATACAAATCCGATGCGTCCGATATTTACGATGCTGACCTGTGGATGCAAACCTTAGACTCATCGCCACTAAAAATGTAAAGTCTACTCAGGTCCTAAAATATCAGCGATATGAAAGATATTTACATGCATGGAGCAACATACTATACATATCTACGCTATTATCTTTTAATAAAAAGAAAATCTTTAACAAACATATTATAATATTGAGAATAAACTTAAAGATAACAAAGCAAAGATGAAAATGAACATTAGATAAGATTAGAAGACTACAGAAAGTGTTTGATTAAGACTAGACAGCTTAACTTAGTAAACTCAACTTAAGATCAGTCATTTGATAAACTTGAATTAGCAACTCATCCCTTTACTTCAAACCAGAGATAAAATATTAAGTTTATTTTGTCGTTTTACAAAATCTTTTTAAATAAAACGATATAAGATTCGTTTTATCACAGTTTAAAACTTCAATAAGAGACTTATTTTTTGTAAATATAAGACAGATAATCAGCCAAACGCATATTTTGATTTTAATTTCACATTAAGTCTCAAGATATCTCCTATTTTTCTGTTTAAGTTTAACAGTAATTAACATCTATGATTTAATGTGTCATTAAAAATTACCTCTAAGTATGCGTTTCAGAATCTAGCTGAATATCTAATAAACGATATACAGGTTTTGTTTTTATTAAATATTTACAAAAATCGGTAGGATATGGAATATAGTCTGGTGGAAAAAGAGAAAAAAATATTCACCAGTAGAAAAATTGCCGGTTCAATGTAAAAAAAAAACATTTAAATGTATTTTCATGGTGTTGTGTTTAGAGGTTTTTTATTATTTGTTATTTCCATGTCAGCTTACACATACAGTAAGATCATGATATCTTGTAGTCAGCGAGGAGATAACCAAGAGAGACGTAATGTACCTATGTCATTTTCTTCAAAAATAATTGTCCTCAAATCTCAGTTGTCAATCAAGACGGAATTACTATGTTCAACCAAATTGATTTAGTTGAATGTTGAACGGCAAAAGTGAAAATATGACATTGAATGATTCACTTTTACGTTTGCATTGTTCAATTTGGTTGCTTCATCCAAATTCAAAGGCAGAAGTGAACCGTGTAAGTATACCGCCTTTACTGAACCAAACAAAATAGAGGCAATCTCAGTTGTCAATTATTGCGCGCGCAAACAAAATAATGAGCGACTATAAATATGTACAGTCAAGAGCAAGTCGACTTTTACATATTGGGCTTTGTACCGTTCTTAAGTTCTATGTCATAAGAGCCAAAATTGTACTGCAAGTGTATAGCTCGACGTGACTGTACAAAATACCAACACATTTGGACAAACCCAATGGACTTGAAGGCGCCTTTACTCCAAAGGAAGGGCTTGTAGTCCAGTCCAAAGCTAGGACATTCAATGGTAATTAGGTTATTTCATTCTACTAAGATTTATCTACTCTTAATAGATTTTTTAGTTTTCTTGGCGCATTCATTCATTGCTCTTATTACTCATTAGGAGTTTATTATGCCTACATCCTATTGGAAAACTGCCAAAATCCAAGTAAGGCATTTCTATTTCAGCCATATTTAGATTAAAGAGTGTTTTTCTGTGTTTTACATCCGTGTAATGGATATTTTCTCATAAGCAACGCATATTAAGTGAGGTAGGGCACAGCGGATAATCCGTTCAAATCGGAGCAGCCCGTATGGGGAAGGACCTCCACCAACCTTACAGAAGATCGTAGCCAAACAGTCTTGGTCTTGGCCATGTTGTGTTCCTACGGTGAGTAAGGGGGGTTGGCAACGCGTGAGTGATACCCGCGGTATTGCAAGCGTCTATAGGCTACGGCGACGGCTTACTATTAGGCCGAGCGTATGCTTGTTTGTCACCTTGTGGTATAAAAAATAAATAAAAATTATATATTTTAAGGAGTTCGATGGCGTCGCTGTGTGTCGCTCTATAAAACGAACATGCAAGTTCGTAATCGTTGGGTTCCGTAATCTCGAGTTTCTCCGTGTTTCGGAGGGCACGTTAAGCCGTCGTCGGTCCCGTCTGTTGTCGATGGATGACAGTCGTTAAGCCAAGTCGGTGGCCAAAACACTGCCTCCGCCAATCTGCATTGGAGCAGCGTGGTAGAGTACGCTCTAATCACTATCGATTGAAGTGAAACCCTTATCCCTGAAGTGATTTTTCTGATTTCAATGAAACGTATGCATTGATAAAACTACGAAAATAGTTTTTCAATGTTGTGCTGAAAGCGTAAAAAAAACAAAAAACGAAGTGCATAAAAATATAAATTTTTCGTTGGCTTTAAAAAATATGTTGCATATTTACTGCTTTGCTTACTACAGATTATTGTGCTATCTGTGATTAAAATAGTTTTATATGACAATGCATACAATATTTTTTGTGACTGTCAATGATATGAATAAAATATGACAAATACTACATTTTATTTTAAATCACACAATGCCACTAACGCCAAAACTAACTGGACTGAACCGGCTTGTGTTATGTAGACAATGGATATAATATAGCAATTTTAGCAAACAATAGCGGAATAAATAATGACATTTATTATTATTACCTACGTTATTATTTCGATGACATGATTTAACAACTGTCATCCATCAAGCCACTCCAAAACTATTTGGATTTAAGGGCTGAGCACACCGCATGCAGCGCAGCTCAGCGTGTTGCAGCTTATGGCGTTGTAATCTATGCAATATTATGAGAAAGGACACACCAGACGCACGACGCTGTACAGCGCTGCGCAGCAACGCGTCATGTGTTTGGTGTGTCCTTTCTCATAATATTGCATAGATTACAACGCCATAAGCTACAACGCGCTGTGCTGCGCTGCGCTGCGCTGCATGCGGCGTGCTCTGCCCTTCAATCAAAAATCCCTTCGATTGAATGGAGACCAGTATCTGCAGTAGGATGATTATGGGTTAATTTGATGATGATGATTATGTTGAATCAAAATTCACGACGCATTGTTATCTCGAACAAATCTTACAAAACCCAAAAAGGTTTACTAGTACATAGTTATAGTATCTACACAAAAATATTACACGATACGCAAACCTTCATCTCATGAGCATCATAAAAAATGACATAAAACTGGGTATTTCAAATATAAACTATGAACCGCAATAGTTGTATAAGTACATCTCTTTTATTTTTATTTTTTGTGACAAAATATTTTTTAACTGACGAAAATATCTCTGCCAATTCGCATTGGAGCAGCGTGGCAAAGTATGTTCTAATCCCCTTCGATTGTAGGGAGGCCCGTATCCCTGCAGAGAGATGATAATAGGTTGATAATGTTGGTATGATATGATGAAGACGACAAAAAAGAAGAGGTTCTTTAATCAATACTTAGGTACATTAAAATTTAAAATAAACATTTTGTTAAAATTAAAAAATATCGTACATATAATTTTGAAGTATTATTTTCTTTGGCATTGGTGATGTCATCTCATCAGTATCTTATGGATATTGTTTTGATAAGTTTTTTTTCATATTTTATTGTTTTACCGTTTTGGCAATAATATTTTGTTAAGCGCCTCGACTACACAATCTCATTAGTATTTTTATGATTGTTTTTATAGTTGTTAGTTTTTACGGTTTAACTAAACATTTCGAAAATATATATATAACAATATGTTATTATAGAATAGCTTATTTAATAATAATATAAAATCTATATTAATGTACAACATGACAAGAGAACGTGCCAACTTACTCTCTGAGTTAAGATTTTCATTTCGTTTCACCTCGATATTTATTTACACATAGACTTGCGGACCGCCCCGGCTTTTCATGGGTCTTACCAAGGATCTCCGATAATATAGCCTATGCTACCCAGGTGTAATGTACCTCTCGGTGAAAGAATTTCTAAAATCGGTCCAGTAGTTTGTGTTTATTCGTTACAAACAAACATATCTTTTCTCTTTATAATATAGTAGAAGTATCAATAATCCTGTTAGATACAAACAATAAGTGATTATAATTTGGCTGATCATTGTCTGTACTAATATTATAAAGAGGAAAGATTTGATTGTTTGTTTGCATTGAATAGGCTCCGAAAGTGCTGGATTGATTTCAAAAAATCTTTCACCAGTAGAAAGCTACATTATCAGGGAGTGACATAGGATTTTCCTGAAATTTGATGTGGTTCCCACGGGAACGGGTCCGGAACTTCACGCGGACGAAGTCGCGGGCAAAAAAGCTAGTAAAGTATAAAAGTAAAATACAAGAAATCAAAACAACTTTAAATCAACAATTACGCTTCCACATTTTTTAAATTCTTGGCAAACCCTTTTGGTGGTACGTGACCTGAAAGCCAAATAGCAAACGTATTCATGAGGAGAATGATTTCAAGTGACCTTTGCAAGATTTGGCAATAAACGCTCGCTACGCGGGTATGCGGTGTATTACGTATAATTTGAATGTTTACTACGCAGGACCTTAATTTTGTTGGAAGTTTATTACTTATTTTAGATAGAACGATCACCTTTGAGAAGATGTACCGTAATTTCCATTAAATTACGGTATACATCTTCTGGGCCAAAGTTCTTCAGTGCTTGAAACGTAGAACCTTTATCTACGTATTTACCATGTTTTACCCGTGTTGACCTAGGGCTCCGAGACGTGGTCCCTTACTATTCGACTCACGAACAGGCTCAAGAACACCCAGCGAGCATGCTCGGTGTTTCTCTACGAGATCGAATCAAGAATGAGGAGATCCATAGTAGAACGAAAATAACCGACATAACTCAACAGATCAGCGAGCTGGTGGCAGTGGGCAGGGCATATAACGCGCAGAACCGATGGCTGGTGGGGCAGGAAGTTTCTGGAATGGCGACCGCGTACCAGAAAGCGCAGCGTAGGACAACCGCCTCCAAGGTGGTCAGATAACCTAAGGACAATAGCTGGGTGCAGGCCGCTGCCAAGCGGTCATACTGGAAACGTTTGGAGAAGGCCTATGTCCAGCAATAGACTTCTTGTGGCTGAGCCTAGGGTGTGACTCGACTTATGAACAAATGTATATAGATATTATGCCATCCGACTGAGAGATAGTGATTAATTTAAACTGGAACAAACTCACGTCCAATTAGTCTCAAGTTGTTGATTTAAAACCTATAAATTGTCCTAGAAATCTTGCTATAGAATAAATAATATAGAATATATAAATATAATAAACATAATAACAACAAGCGAACATTTGTACACATAAAAATATTTACATTACACCCGGAATGACGTATACTGAATTATAAATGGGATTTATATAATTCATCGTTTCGGGATTTTCACCGAAATCAGTACACTTAACTTCATTTCCACGAAAATTCGTTCTCACTAAACAAAGCTTGGGAGCCCAAGTAATTAAAGTGATTAATTGAGGAAATGTTGGTTTTAGGGCGACATAAAAATGTTCATACTCGATATGATTATGTTTTATTAAATTTATAAAATTTTAAAAGAATGAATAGAGAGTTTTTTTATGTCATACATACCACAGACAAACAAGACCACGGTCACCGGATGGATAATTGGGCCAATAAATGCTTTACCACTCCGGCCTCCAGCCAAGTTTTTCTTTTTCTTTCCGTGTGCTTCCCGCAATTATGTAGAATTACGGTTTAGGAGTAGATCTATCCTCTTAACAAAACCAGTTAAAATCTATTTTTTAAACTGTCATTATCACACTCATTAGATACGTATTAGCGAAATGGCGTTTTAGATTGAAATTTGAGTTAGTTTTTGGTCTAAAGCGAATAATCCTGCTAGGTCAATACTTTGAATTTTTGGCTCGCAAACCTTGTTAACGAGTCCTTTTAGTTTACCATTTATGATTACCTTCTAGAATTTGGTCTCTAGAAGTGACTCTATCAGTATATTAAAATGTATTTAAATTAAATATTAAAAAAATATATTATAGTTAATAATAAAACAATAATAAACAGAGATTCAATAACAGTCCGTAGATAGTTAGCAATTCAAGTTAACTATCGGATTATAATCAACTGGACCACAAACAAAACATAAAAAATTGTTATTAAAAACACCGCCGCAAAATTACAGCTTGTGAAAAAATGTGCGGACAGCTTACACATATACTTACTTGCTGCAATAATCTTTTTTTTAACACGCGTTCGATTCTTAAGAACATTATTTTTCAGAAATGTAAATAGCCATAGCCAGTTGTCTTATTAAAATAAGCGTCTAGACTAGACATCTTTTTCTGGGATCTTTAATAAGTTTAGCATGCGATTTTGGCCATTTTCGTACACTGGTAAAATTAACACAATATATTTGATAATAGAAACGAACAATGAAATTTTCTTGGCAGTTTACGTTTTGTTATAAAAGTGTTACTTTAATGACACGATGTCTGCAAAGTTCCACCAAGTGCCAGCAACAGTTAACTTGATTGGCTACTTTTCTGTTATAAAAACAACGAATTGTTTACAGACTTCGATACAATACCCATGAGAGAGATCTCTTGAGGGTTCGGAAAGCAACGATCAAACCATTGCGGTGATTCTAAAATAAAATTTAGAAAAAAATATACAATTAGGGTTAGTTAACAACAGAGGTTACAACGTAAATATAGTTTTTGTTAGTATTTACTAAAAATAAATATAAAATCTTTGAAGTGGAGACCGCGCAAGGGGAAGCGAAGTGTCCACGCCATCCCTCCAGACGGACAGATAACCTCAAAAAAGCGGCTGGAGGTGGATGGATGCGGAAGCTTGAGGATCGCACGTGGTGGAAAGAATATTAGGAAAGGCCTATATCCAGCAGTGGGTACATATAGGCTGATGATGATGATAATATATACAAATGGGTGTTTCAATTTATGTTAAAAATATTACACACGACAATTTGCAATTTATATTATGGTAATCAAAATTGTAAACAACATTACAGTTCTCAGCTATGGATCTAAATAGAAAATGTAACGTTAGTTAAGACATAATATGGTTCTCGGAAATAGGCTTCACCGAATATTCGATCTCTCTTGACTTGCCTTGTTTTAAATTGTTGTCCTTACGCTGCTAAAAAAACTTTGCAATTATGTGTACTCAGTTTAATATATTTTTACACACATTACTAGAGTGTACTCTGCCACGCTGCTCTAATGTAAATTGTTTGTCAGTGTTCTCAAGCCGCCTGATGACCATTAACTTTGCTTAACGAATGTCATCCATTAACAACAGCTGGGACAGACAGCAAGTGGCCTTCGAAGCACGGAGAAACTCGAGATATACATCCAAACACTGACTAGGGTCGACGTGGCTTAACGTGCGTGTTCGTTCCATGATGTTTCATGATGTGACACAGTGACGCCATCGTGCTCCATTTAAAGATACAGAAATAGAATGTAACAAGTGATTTGAAGTAATCAGAGTTAGGGAAAGCAAGTTAGCAACGGACACAGGGGCCATTTAGAGACCCCTTAGGGATTACAAGGGTAGTTAAGGGTCAAAGTAGATTTCATATAATTTAATTAACGCCACTACAGCTGTAGAAGTCACTGAAGTTAAAACAGATTTAAAAGTTTAAAAACAAATAATTAGTTCTTTCTTTATAACATAGAAGGACAAAGCGGGTCACCTGATGTCAAGCAATCACCGCGGCTCATGGACTATCACGACTCCAAGATCTTGAATAAGTTGCCCACCTAAGAACGAAAGAAAAAGGAAGGTAGAGGGAAGGAAATAGGAAGCAGTACGGGTATTAGTCTTCCGGTGGTACTGCGTGGTACTGCCCAGGTCGGGCCAGCCCAATTACCAGCCACTACTAGTTCATAGTAGTAGCAAGTCTACAAACTCAACAAAATATATAATAAAAAGTTGTCTCCTAATCAATTCTGACTTTCTGATGGAAAATTTTACATGGGTAAGTTTTTACAAGGTTTTCTTAATACAAATCATTGTATGAAGTTGTAGTAGGTTAAGAAAGAGCACCGGTAGGGCAGCGGAAGACATTTAAAAATAGTTCCCGCTGCCCTGCCTGCCACACGCGGTGGCATACCTGATGGAGAGCCCGACAGACCCGCCGTAGTTACCCCAAGCAAGCCATGCAGTTCTTCTTAGTACAAAATATGCCGTCTGAACCTGGTGGTAGGAAAAAATGTGACAATTCGAAAGAAAGAAAGAAGAATAATATTTAACTTTGACTTTGCAGCAATGAATTGACTTAAAAAAAGTATAAGAAGAAGTTCCAAAGAGTTTTTAATATGTTTATTTTTAATTGGATCTTTAATATCATGGTTGGTTAAACGATTAAATTTGTTGCCAGTAATTGGAGGTATTGGTTGGTTAATTATCTCGGAGTTATTTTGTAATTGCGAAATAAAAGTTTGTTGAACTGAAGTATAATATAAAGTTAATCATACGTTAAATCTGATGCTGTTTTTGTCAAATTATAGAAGGAAAAAGAGATAGCTTGATATTGAAGGGCGGAGCACACCGCATGCAGCGCAGCACAGCGTTGCAGCTTATGGTGTTGTAATCTATGCAATATAATGAGGAAGGACACACCAAACGTACGACGCGTAGCTGCGCAGCGCTGTACAGCATTGTGCGTTTGGTGTGTCCTTTTGAATGTGATATAGTTTTTGCAAATTGCTGTTGGTCTTGTGTTTTTTTTAGAAGAATAGCAGGAAATTAATGATAGCGCAATTGTTAGTGACCCTAGCTTGAAGATTCGGTACCAGGTGGCAGGTATTCGATCCCCGATTAATCAACGAAAGACCATAAAAAAATCTTTTTTTAAATATACAATACAGGTGGCAAACAAGCATACGGTCGGCCTGATGGTAAGCCGTCACCGTAGCTTATAGACGTTTGCAATACCGGGGGTATCACTCACGCGTTGCCAACCCTCCCAACCCCCACAAGTGGAGCTCTGGAGACCTTACTCACCTTACTCATTTATTTTGCAATTAGATTTACAGGAAATACTTTTGATTATCTGTGCCCACGCGAAAACACTATCGCGATATGAATAATTTTCCCCGTTTTAGCAACATTTTTCACTGATGCTTCGCTCTTATTGGTCGCAGCGTAATGTTATATAGCTTAAAACCTTCCTCGACAAATGGACTATCCAACACAAAAATAACTTTTCAATTCGAACCAGTAGTTCCTGAGATTAGCGCGTTCAAACAAACAAACTCTTTAGCTTTATAATATTAGTATACATTCAATACTTACCGACCATTGTAATGTATCATATCGAACTACTATTTCATTTCTTATTGTTCTAATTCGATAGTCCATTGAGACTATAACGGTCTTCTGTTATAAGCAGACACCTGTGCTTCCAGGGCATTTGGCAGAGTGCCTAGATTGCCAACTAATAGGCGGACTTTTATGAACTACTCCATCATCTCGTTTTGTTTACAGTCAACCAATGAAAGAGATGAGCAGGCTAGAGCACAAAGATTTTTTGGTATTTTTGATATTCGGAAGTATCAAATTCGTGGTTTTAATTAATCGTAATTTTATTTGAAAGGAAATATAAAATTCGGAATTTTGAACATCGGAATTTTCAAAATTGGAGTTTCATATTTCGGAGTATTGTAGTGAACCCGATTTTGTTATTAATGAAAGGATAATTATAAGACTTTGTAATTACATAGTACAATATCAATGAATACTCTTGATAAATAAAAAACGAGTAAATTCTTAGAAAAGTTGTCTAAGTACATCGTTGTTTTGAATCATATTTAGGGCCATGATCACCTTTTTCATTGGCTAACTGTAGACAATACTGCATGACACTATGCAAATACACAAACGAAGAACACAGCGATGAAGAATATGATCGAGGAGACACTTTTAACCACTTTTTAGTGATTTTCTTGTTTTTTTATTTTATTTATTTATTACCACATAAACAATATAAAATGCACTTATAACAATCTGCCAAACTGTGTTTGGTAGGTGCAGTTGAATACAAGAGGCCAAATCGCCGTGTCTGCTTAGGCCCTTCATACAACGTACGACCTCCGTGGCGCCATGGTTACCACGCCGGACACCACCCAGGACGAATCCCGGTCGGGTCATGATGAAATATTACGACTATTTTCTGATTGGCCTAGATCTTGGATTTTTATCTTTAAATGTTTTATGATAAAAAATGTATAGTGTCGTTGAGTTAGTATCCACTAACACAAGTCTCGAACTTACTTTGGGGCAGTTTGGGGCTAGCTCAATCTGTGTGATTTGATCCTATAAAACGCAAGACGTCTTCCTTTCACAGTTCCGGTAAACAAAGCAAAAAAATTCGCTAATTTTGTATATCCCTTATTAAGACAAAACTATGATTATTATTAAGAAATACAGCTTTTTTAAATTACCGTATTATAATAAATAAAATTGTACTGTGTGCGTAATTTTGTTTGGTATAATAAATTCTAATGAAAAATTTAATTAATGTAAGAATTTTAATCAAGTGCTGTTTACTTATTTCTGAGATATTTACTGACTCGTTTCAAGGTTGTTATTGAAATCGAACAAAGAAGCGATCTTGAACGATGAACAAGAGTTTTGGATATTGTTTTAATCGTTACGCCTGTAATCCGTGGGCAGGTGGACAGGGTATAGAAAACTGTACTGACAATTATTTATTATCATAATCTTTATTGCTTCATTTAGTGTTACATTGGGTATTGTCATTACTTTTTTAAGGTCTCAAATCAGCCCTGCAAGGACGCTGCAATTTGATTGTTTTACAATTCTATTAAAATAAAATTACTTAAATTTAATATTTAAATGACAATTATACTCCTTACAAAATGAATACATTACAGTAATCAATTACAAATGTCGTTATAAAATATAAAAAAAAAACAACAAGAAAATTACATCGCTTATGGTGCTAAAAATATTTTTCTTTGAGATATTCTTACCGTATATTTTGTTATTAAGTCTCAGATCTTATTAAGTTTTGTCACTCACATGGGGTAGGACGGTTCTGAAATGGCGACCACGTACCGGAAAGCGCAGCGGAGGACGACCGACGACAAAGCGGTCAGACGACTTTAGGAAAGTCGGAGGAAGTTGCTGGATGCAGGCTGCTTCCAGGGCGGTCATATTGGAAGCGTTTGGGAGAGGCCAATGTCCTAGACTCGCATAATGAGATATCTGTTAAGTAATCATCGCAGACCGACCATATCGTCGACCGAATTGAATTTTCAGCTTAAAGATTTTTGAAGTGAAAACTTCTTTAGCGGCGCTTGGCACTTTTTTACATGGGTAAAAAATGTTAAACTCGCGTCAGATCCGTAGCCTGATCGAAAAAGCGTAAGATTCCCTAACCATTCCAAAATATTCAAAAATGCACAACGTTGATGTTTATGTTTTCAATGGAGAAGATAACAAGGTTACAATATTACACTTTTGAGTACGTAGAATAAAAGTCTACACCTTACACATTATTCTAGTTTTTATTTCACATCGATCGGTGCAATATTAACGAAGTTATAAGCTTGGGAAGTTTACGCAGGTTTTTTAAATCTCGTCGTCGCCGCGAACAGCGCGTGACGTCATCGCATCCATACGGCGCGTCGGGGGCGCCCGGCTCATACGTCCGTAGTACATTTTCGCGGGTAAAAGTTGCTTTCTCTAGTGCGCTCTGGTGTTTTTTATTGATTTTAAATAATGCTGATTAATTATGTAGTGTATTTTGTATATTATTGTTTGAACTAAAATGGAAGAAGGATTTCAAAAAGGCCAATCCGACAACCTTCCCATAGTCCACGATATGATGGTGGCAGAATATTTTATAAGAAATAAAGATTTTGATGCAGCTAAAATTCGCGGAGTTAAAATGAAAAGGTAGGTAGGTACTTAGGTACCTATCATACTAATATTATAAAATGTGAAGTGTGTTTGTTTGTTTGTACTTCTTTCACGTCGAAAGTAAGAATTTTTTTTGGGGATAGTTTAAGGTCTGTAGAAGTGGAGAGTGACATGGGCTACTTTTTTCCCACTGGATGAAGAGATTCCCATGGAAAACTTATTGGCATTTTGCCTTGACCACGCGGACGAAGCCGCGGGTAACAGCTAGTAAAATATCATGCGAGGTATATGTATAGTCCGCGCGCATGTGCTAGTAGCCCATACAGGTGACTAGGTCTAGCACTTGTGCGCGTACTATAATCACGGCTGATATCGAGATTATTTGGAAATGATTTCGATTTCATACATACAATACAACAGATCGTCAACTAGCGCCTGCTAGGTACCACCCTGCTAGCGACCGAGTCTACCCCGTTCCCCGCGTTTTTACATTTTTATACCTAGGTATCTACTTTCGTAATATTAAATCAAGTGTAAACAGCTGTTATAAATAAACCTAACTCAGTGTAAAAACTATACTTCATTCTGTGTTTTGTATTGTTTATAACCTGGACTCATTAGAATAGAATAGAAAATGAATGATCCTCACAACACAACAATATGCTGACGTTTGTAGTCCCAATGGATGTGCTCTTCTGACGAGAAGATGGATAAATGCGACGGCATTATCAATTTTTTTCTAATTTTAGGATTCTTAGGCACGTAAAAAAAACACTTTTCGGGTGTTTTTGTGGCCGTATTTTTACACTAGGGCACAATACAATATTTAATTGATGAACTCATGATGTTTTTATTGTTTCTTATATAAAAATTAACACAGTAGTTCCGCGCGCGACAGGCACATTCGGGTAAATGCTTGGAATCCCTGAGTCGCTCGCGCGGATATGGTCCTAGTGACGTCATCAACGATATCGCGCTCGCTCAGCGGCTCGACCGAAAATGGTAACTTTGCACTTAAATATCTCGGTCAGTTTTGAAGATAGAAAAATAATAAAAACACAGTTATTCTCGTAATTTTTTGTACAATTTTTTGGCATATAAAACTAAAAATGCTTTTCTTCTCCATTCTGACGGCGCCTCCCGGAGTGCAACCCGTTCTTTTTTTGATACAATTATCTCCTACAAAATAAGGCATATCCCGCATTATGGCAATTATTTTGTTAGTTTAAAGCTAAAAATAACTTAGCCATAGAAAAAGGCTATATGTCTTAAACCAGTCACTTGTTGAATTAATGTAAGTATTATTTTAACCATACCATTATTATTATTATTTTTACAATTATTCTAGCGTACATTTCGTGTTAGGAGACTACTTAGTTCGCTTTATACGAATGAAACTTAGAATATGTGAGACGTCACACGTCACACTTAGTACACACGACTGGAAAGTCAGTACGAAAGTAAGGTACTAAATTTAATACCACGACATCTTCAAGTAATTAAGGATGTCATGGTGCGAAATTTATTAGGTAGGTACTACCGTACGAATATCCATTCCACTATAGGTACTTGCCAAAACAGTCCCAAACAATCATCTGATTTGAAATATAAATCGTTATGAAATGAACATCCTAACTAATATTATAAATGAGAATGTGAGTTTGTTTGTTTGTTATTTATTCACGGCTTGACTAAACAGCCGATCATTACGATATAAAATTTGTATACATATTGTCAGGGGTACAGAGCCCAACATAGGCTACTTTTTATCCCGTGAAAGTTTGTAATTCTAATGGGAAAATACTTTTTCTACTATAGATGGCACAGATGGCGCCACAAGTCGCGCTGTACGTAATCTTAGTGATAAAATTAACCGCAAGCGAAGCCGCGTGCAAAAGCTAGTCGATTATAAATTATAACTAGTACAATGAAGCATGTACAACATTATTTTACCACAATAATGCATGACAAACTAATTCTGACACAATCGTTGAATTTCACTGGAAATCTTGTCCCTAGTATATTGGAACGTATTATAAACGTGGCAATTAGTTGAAAATTTAAAATAACAGCTATTGTTATAATAATTAGCCATAATTTTCCCGAAAATGTAAAATACGGTCAACGTCACAGAACGACGACCTAAGTAGTATTAAAGTAAGCTTACTTTATAATGTTCTTTTTCTTTTGTTTAATCGAAATAGTCTTTCATATATTTTATACGGAAGAGTGGGTCTTTCCTAACACAAGTTTTTTAGAAAACTTAAAAGGAAAATCCCAACCCTTGTAACCATTATAAGTTCGCAATAAAATATTGATTTTGATTGATTTAAAATTTAAAGTATAACATAATACTGCAGCAACAGTTAGTTCGTCCAGAGGCGCAATTTTTAATCCCCTAGTTTTGGGTTGCAGAACTTAAAGTAACAAAATGTAAAGTTTCCTACTTAAACTAAGAAAAGTACACTGACCTATGTTAGTTCCAAACCTCACTGAAGTGAAATTTATTCTTGGCAAATAACGGAAAGTTACCAACTTGGTACCCATCCATATATATCAATGAAACTTGGGGTTAAGGAACTTTTTTCGGTTTGCTCTTATAGAATTTCATTGAAAGTAAGATTTAGGGTGAATCCCATCCGTCGGCATCTATTCATAGGTTTTTTTTGTTAGCATCAAACAAAAAACCACCCATTCAACGCTTCTTAAAAATCTATATATAATCTCTCCTTCTAGACGTCTCGCGAGTTCGCCCGTCTCGTCGCCCGAGTCGTCCCATTCTAGGTCTAGAAGAAGCGCGTCGCCACTCGAGATTCTTTCCTGTCCAGCGGTCATTGGTCCGATTTGCACTCCGCAGTCTCCGCACCGTCATATGATATGGTGATGTGGAGTCCACATTGTGCAATAGCCTAATGTGGCCAGTCCATTGCCACTTAAAGTTGCTCATCTTTTGATTATGTCGACGTTCTTTTAGTGCTGTGGCAGATTTCCTCATTTCCGATTATAAAATGGCAGCTGAGCAACCTTGAACGTCTTCATAAAATTATTCTGTCTGTCCCTTGTTTCTTCATCATCATCTGCCTATAACAGTCCAATGCTGGCTGAATGACTGTTATCCATCCACAATAGCCGGGACCGACGGCTTAAGGTCCAATTCCAAGATGAAGGCACGCTGCAGACTAAAGTGTTTTTCTGATAGCATGGGTACGGTGACGTTTGAGTTATTTCATTTCACGCATGTTTTATTCGAAACAAAAAACCGCGAAGTACAAAAAGAAATAGAAAAAGAGTGAAGAATAAGCGACTACAAAAAAGTTGTAAATTTAAATTTGCATTATTAATGATACGTTTATTTTTAATTCCCTGTAAATTCCCTTCAAATCCCAGATGTCACCGTACCCATGCTATCTGAAAAACATAGTAAAATCGACATTACTAGCTTCTATGTCTCTATGAAAGTACTGCCGGCCGTGGTGCCGTTGCGTTTGGAATCACTTTTATATCGATAGAAATTAGTATGTCCGTCTTGGAATTGTATTGAACGTACCACCTGAAGCACGGACGCACTTTCTTACTTTATCTTAGCAAAAATACCAAAACTTATACGTACTATATCATGTATTATATTTAATACCACATAACAACGTAATTTACCCCATTATTCTCGTGTGTAAAGAGTAGGCGCGGATGTTTCCCATGCGGTGGCGTCTTGCCAAATCTCCTTGAGTTACGAAAGCCGATAATTATTCCCTCTCTGAATAGATAATATTTTCATGATAATGGATATATTTTAGCTTTATGTGCCAACCATTGATCTCGAATTGGCCATGGGTGTTATTCTTCTATAATTGATAACAATCGATTCATACATTTTCTCTCAATAAACGCTAAGTAGGTGAAGACCGCGTACGTGGAATCGTAAACGTGAAAAGTAGGTTTAAAATATACATTGTTTACATAATTAAAAGAATTAAATATATAATATTGAATTCTTATTTTTAATACAATAATATTATAAAATTTACTTTAGTTTCAATTTAATATAATTTATTATAATAATATTAAGTCAATAATTACATTGTGAATTTTGCATGCATTCGCAAAGTAATAGAAGTTAAAAGCTAAATGTAAGCTCATTATATAATATAAATATTGTACCTGTTTACCACATTCACTGCGAATAAATGAATTTTAATTTGATTAAATATTGTGCTAATACGTGGTTTGTGTGACAATAATGTGCGATTTTAATTTTAATGATTATAAAAAAGAAACATGAACAATATTTTCCAAGAGTTATAGGTAATTATAACCTGCTTTATTTAACGCTCAACAAATTTTCGGTCCGCGCGGGAAATTCAAATTTTTTTTTTTACAATGATTGAGATGCAATTTGTAAAAAACCCACAAAAAAAATGAATTTCCCTCGCGGACCGAAACGTACCTTAAAGTAAGGTTTTAATTAGTTTTAATTCGGTCATAGTGTATATTTGTCACAATTAAATTACTTACCACAAAAGAAACAGTAGGTTAATTTAAAAGGACACAAAAACGTACATTTTAAATTAATAAGCATTCCATTTACTTCATTGCATTAAAAACTCTTACAAAAAATTAACATAGGTGTCGCCGCCATTTTCAAAATTGAATTTATGTGAACATGTCGGGGACACAAAAAAGATAATGTCATTACCCCGTGTTGGTCCTAAGCTTACCTTCTCTAAAGCTCAAACAAAGCTTTTTAAGTCCGTACGTACAAAAAATAGAATTGTTGTTCAATGTTACGTTTTTTTTTGGATTTCAATAGAAGTGTTTCTGTTTACTTCACGTTTCCTATTTCAGTGATTATTTTTAACAAATAAATATAGGTAAATTTTCTGTAGCTATGAACTTGCAATGTACTATGAACACTTGTAATGGTTCATTAATGCACTGGCTGGAAACAGAGGAGTCGCAAATGTACCACACTGATTTCTTACCATCAAGTGCCAGTCACTTAGCTTGTTTGTCTTCTTCTGTCACAAAAAAATACCGCGGTCGTTCTCTAGCAAAAGGAATACAAACAGAAAAGTGTTCCAACCAATTATAATCGAGCGATCTAAATTAATTTCTTCACCAAAGCCGAAAACAAAATTTAAATTGTAAATTAAAAAAAAATTAATTAACATTTACCAACAACCTGACACCCAATTAAACAGGGGCCTGTATTTAGACGTGAAAAATGTTTATCCTTGACCTTTTCCTTTGGATCAACTTATTTTTAATTCCAACACCCTATGTGTAAATTAAAACAAAAATAAAAAACAGATTGCAGCAGCTGTTACTAAATATACCATTGACAACTTAAAATGCATTGTGTCAGAGCAATCGTTCAACTGTCACGGTATGACGGTACTATTTTAAAATTGAATTTCACTACACGACATCGCCGCAGCGCCCGCCGCCTCGTCGTTTCGCTGAACTCTTCTCTGAGTTCAATGTCAAAATCCAACTATTTTATTCAATAATGCAAACTTCTCGAATCTTCACCTTTTTCCTCATGAATATCTTCATACTTGTATATATATTTTTTTTTAAAAGGGATGTAGATGGACCGTAACCGGTTTTCTTTCGCCATTTTCTTTTACTGGTGGACATTTTGCTTTTTGTGTCCGAAATGGTGGTAGGTAGTTAGCGTAGCTTATCTATTTTAAATTTAATACATAATGATAATGTGTTTTAAATGACGTGTCTAAGTGTCCGCGAGGGGCCTATAGAATAAAATATTTACGACTTTGAATAGTTTAATTAAACTGTAAAAAAATTATGAAACAAATTTAAAAAAATGAAACTGACACTGCCAGTGTCTCCCGCAAACCAGTCTAAATTACATTACCTAGATTACTGGACCGTGAGCTTTCGCTATAAAATATAGGAATACAGTTTAAGAACTTTAAATATTCTGTTTCAGATGGAACATTGTAATGTTGGGTGACATTAAAATCTAATTACAACTAGCTGACTAGTTTTTGTTTTTGTTATCGAACACAAAAAGATGCCATTAATTTTAAACCATTATTTCTCTATCTCTTTTTATATTTAACTGGCAGAGAAATGCTGATCGCCAAACAAAGTAAGAATTAATTTTTCTAATGTAATTCTATTGTGTTTATACCGAAATTAATAATTTTGATTATGACTAGTAGGTATTCTATGGATAGGTGATTCAATTCCCTTAGTAGAAAAACCCACAAAAAACGGGCATACCATGAAAGGAAATTCCGAAAATAGGGACTGACGTTTTGAACCTTATTGTCATTTTTGACAGGACTACGTGTTTTGTTGTTTCAGATGGACACTTTCATGGATTCGAGATCGCCGCCTTGTCAACGAAGGTCGTCAAGATGGCGACCTCGGATCCTCACCGTACCACGTTGCCCTTTTAAATAAATAATAAATAAATAAATAAATGTTCTTGGACGAATCACACAACGCCATCTAGTCCCAAACTAAGCAACTAAGCTTGTACTATGGGTACTAGATTGCTGATAAATATACTTAAATACTTTTTTTTTTGTAAATAAATACTTATTATACATAGAAAACACCCAGACCAAGGCAAACAGACATGTTCATGCACACAAATGTTTGCCTTGCGCAGGATTCGAACCCGCGGCCCTTGGGTTAAAGTGACCATTGCTAGCCACTCGACCACTGGGCCTGTTTTAAAGTGTACTTTTTTGTTAAAAAGTGTTCATTTGAAATACTCGACATTGGCGAAATTGTCTATGTGTCGTTAAGACACGACAGAAACGCCATTAATTAAATAAGAAGAAGAATAAGAAGAAGACACTTTCAAAGTAGACCCGAACATATAAACCTTTATGGGCAAAAAAAGCTAGTTAGCCATCCGATAGAGAGGTAGTTTAGAAATAGTATTTATAAATATCCTCTAAAATCTGGAATACAATTTTTTTGCGCCAGAGCCTGGGTTTGTTTAGAATCACCTCTTTTCATTGAAATCTGATTAGAGTTACCTAAAAAAACTTAATTCTTCTTCGTTTGTGGGGTCATGCTTCTCTGTAGCTGTTTGTAATTTTTTTTTATGTCATACAGTAGCCAAAAAGCAAGCGGGCTACCGGATGGAAAGCGGTCACCGCCGCCTATGGACATCAGTAACACCAGGGGCGCTACCCATGCGTTGTCCACCAAGGAGGTTGGAAGAAAGGAAGGAGGAAGGGAAGGGAAAGAAGGAGGGGGAAAGAGGTGATAGGGAAGGAATTAGGCTTCCGGAACTCTCACTCACAGAACGAAACGCATTGCTGCTTCACGTCGATATTCTGTGAGAGGGTGGTACTTCCCCGGTCGAGCTAGCCTTTTATAGTAATTGCTCTACTACTCCATAACACTCCAAAACTCCACAACAATCTCTTTTTAGTACTCAACTTCAAACTTCTACAATTTTGCGAATCCAACATTTTGAGAATTCAACATTATGTTCTGGAAGGCTTTTCCCTTAATTTATGGCATTAGGATTTCAATTTGAGAACATTTTTTTATTCAGTCAATTTCTTTCACACCTCTTTTACCTAATAAAGTATGTCATGTGAATTAACTGATTACCGTTCGATTAGTAAATTAGTAACGCGATATCGACACATAAACATTGTCTGTCGATCTGGTCAACTAATTTACATACATAATTGAATTGCACGGAAGTGTCATACGATATGTTATAGGCGGCAATGTGAACACGGTTATGCTAATTGCTATAGTTAATTTGTATTTTCAAACTATTTCACAATATTGTTCTAGTTTAACAAGAGTACTTATGTACAGTAGGTACAGTCACCAATAGCTTTCATTGGCTTGGCAGGTAGTGATAAACCTTGTATCTTACTATACCTATATAATACTAGCTTTTTGTATAAATAATTAGATTCCGCGACACAAACTAGACACACACGTCCGTCATATCGCGGGGCTCGGACTCGGTTTTCGCGTTACCGGCACGTGTCCGGCCGCTTCTCTCCAATCCGTTCGCCTTCCCCCAGTATCGCCATAGGCCGAGGTTCGAGCCCCCCTCTGGGGCGCCCCTAGGCAGGCACTGTAAATTTTGGCGGAGAGCCCTACGCTCCCGCAACTGTCCGGTGTATCAGAAGAGGTTGTTAGTACACCCGAACCTGAACATATCAATTAATAAAAAAAATAAACTAGCTTTTTTGCCTGCGACTTCGTCCGCGTGAAGTTCCGGACCCTTTCCCGTGGGAAACACATTGAATTTCGGGAAAAGCTATAGCCTATGTCACTCCCTGATAATGTAGCTTTCTACTGGTGAAAGATTTTTTGAAATCGGTCCAGTAGTTTCGGAGTCTATTCGATGCAAACAAACAATCAAATCTTTCCTCTTTATAATATTGGTAAGTATAGATTATAAAGGCGTAAGTTATGTGTATGTTTGTTACTTCTTCACACTCAAATGGCTGGGCCAATATTTATGGTATGATATACTTTTTATCCCGAAATGTACGCGATTCCCGTAGGATTTGATCAAAAGTATGATATAGATGGCGCTGCTGTGTATAAAGAAATACACGCAAACGAAGTTGCGCGGGTTTCACTAGTTGATAAATAAATATTCGCATAAATCGCAATATTTAGAACCAGAATTTTATTATAAAAATCATTTACACGCGAGACAAACACAGGCAGAAAGTATCAGTAGTTCTCGCAGCTCTACGATATGGGGCGAAGAAGAAAAGTTGAACTGAAAGTTACATGGGAAGAGAGATACGATTAAGACAGAATGAAATAACTTTTATCTACGAAATTATCGAATAAATATAATTATTGCCCGAATTATCCTCTACATTCCATAATACTAATATTATAAATGAGAAAGTGAGTTTGTTTGTTATTCCTTTACGGCATATACATTGTCAGGGGTACAGAGCCCAACATAGGCTACTTTTTACCCGTGAAAGTATGTCATGCCAAAGGGAAAATATTTTTTCTACTATAGAGGGCGCTGTATAGGATGCTATCAGCCAACAGATGGCGCCACAAATCGCGCTAAGGGTTGTTTTGTTGTCAAACGAGATCTATGTCATAAAATTAATGCGAGCGAAGCCGCGAGGAAAAGCTAGTAACGTATAAACATGAAACATTTATAATTCATTAATTTATTTTGTGTTCTTACTGCAATCGGTATCATCTACTGCATCCACTGAAGATTAACTGGTGTTATTGTTTTACTTCGAAGTACGAAGAGCTTAGAGATTTTAAATTTTCCGTATTTTTAATTTTGTTTAAAATACCGTAGATTATACGGATACGTATGCGGATATGTTATTAACATCCCTAATCCGAGGGATGTTATAGATCTACATGGATCAGATGGTTCACAATTTCTGAAAGATTTTGTTTTTATTTTACTTTTTTGATCTCTGCATGCGCGTCATCCAGCATCCGGAATTTTATATTCGCAACGACATAGGGTCCTTTAACTCAATAATATAGTATAACCATAACATTATAGTATGTAAACAGAGTTACATCCAATGTTGCTTATCATTGTGTGAACGTATGCAGCAGATCCTCAGACTTATCCAGAACCCCAGCCAATACCTCGCGCCGTCATGGAGCTGTCAAAGAGAAAATGGAAAATAATAAATCACTAGTATTTTATAAAAGATAGAATGTAAGTCAACATTCGGAGGGTCTTGAAAAGGTCCAATTTGAATAATATGTGTTAGGGATAAACGGAAATTTAAGTGTGTGGAAAAAATATGGTATCTTTATATTTTTTGTTATAGGGTTTAAATTCGGGCATTAACAGTAGGTAAGCACTTAGCTAATTTAAATAGCCAATTGCAGGAACATATTTTAATGTTAATAAAGCCTCAAATCATATATTTTATGTCATAATGCAGTCATACACACCGGCCACCTTACCACAGCTTAACAAGTCCCTTCCTCCGGACTTCTTATGCTGTGACAGTACTATGAATATCAGTAATACCAGGGTCGCTGTCAATGCGTTGCCCGCTACAAGGAAGATAGAATGAACAAAAATGGTGAAAAGGGATTTGAGCTTCATGATATCACTCACCGAAATAAACGTATTGCTGCTTCACGTCGATATTCTGTAGAGTGTGGTAGTTCCCGTACCAATCCAACACATTTGATAAATGCTCTACCCCTTTAAAAAATATAAAAAAAATAAAAAATAAAATTCTTGGACAAATCACACAACGCCATCTAGTTCCTAAACTAAGCAAAGCTTGTACTATGGCTTGTACCATAGTACAATCTTAGTTTGGAATTGCTGATAAATACACATAAACACCGTTGTTTTTTGTTAATAAATACTTATTATACATAGAAAACAACCAGACATTCAAACAGAGGAATGAATAAACAGACGAATATGTTCGTGCATACAACCTGTTTGTCTTAATTATTCTTGTAAAGGCTGTTCATTTAATTTCATTTTAATAGTCTGCATTGATATCTATCACTATAAATGTGTATTGCAATTAAAGCATATTCTATTTATCTACGTTATGATATGCTTTATTACAATTCAAGTTACAATTGCAATACACAACTTAAAGTAATACAATAGACGAAAAACTTACAGACTACGAGTAGTGAGTATATGCAACAAGGCAGCCTTATTTCCAAAAGACTAAAAGCGCAGCATTGGTCATTCATGAAAATAGAATCTTGCCATCGATCTTAAAAGGTTAGAAGTTAACACGATCGAATATCTTGTGGTGGACAAAGTTATAGTGACTAATTTATACATACTGCTCTCAAGAATGACATTCAATCGTTTGCGTACAATTCATTTATTTAACTATCGAAACCCGCGCATCTTCGTTTGCTGTATACCGCTTTTCCGTGGGTATTTCGGCATGTGTTACACATATATATTAACCTTACTCTATCAATCTTTTTTTTTATTTTTTTTTATACCACACTGGTGGCAAACAAGCATACGGTCGGCCTGATGGTAAGCCGTCACCGTAGCCTATAGACGTAAGCAATACCGGGGGTATCACTCACGCGTTGCCAACCCTCCCAACCCCCCCAAGTGGAGCTCTGGAGACCTTACTCACCGTAGGAACACAACATGGCCGAGACCAATGCTATTTGGCTACGATCTTCTGTAAGGTGGAGGTCCTTCCCCAGACGGGCTGCTCCGATTTGAGCGGATTATCCGCTGTGCCCTACCTCTCTTGGTCAATCTATTAAAAAAAAACGCATTAATAATAAATAATAAAATTTATCACTGTTTTGTAGGCTTCCCGCATTATAATTCGCTTATTGTCGCGTAATTACTGATAATAGCCGACAATAATTTGCGGGATAACAATAATCGACAACAATAATGTGGAAGTCCAAATCACCTAGCGGTCACTAAATAAAATAACCATAAAATACTAGAGAAATCACATCCTCTCCGCGGCAAGCGACAATGAACAAAAAACTTAGATAGCCTCTCCCATGTGTATCGCGTCTAATTTAAACATTGTATGTAAGCGACATGCAAAACAAATGAAAACATTAATCAAATTGCTCGCTAACCGCCGTGAAAGTATTCATATCGTGAAGGCAGCTGTTTTATTGTAAGCGGTTATAATAAGGTCTGTACGAATTTCACAATTCGTGCATTCAGCGAATTCCCGCGCGTCAGCATTTCACGCATTCATTGCATGCATATTACATTTTATATCAATAATCAGTACACTTATAGCTACCAACCGATTAACATTAAACTACCAGGCCATTCGCGAGCTTAACCATCGGTTCGCGTTCGGTTACCATTATTACTGCGTGTGCTCATACTTACCATTTCATACCATTTTAGTTTATTTTCTGTCTGACTGTAATAGTCATATAGTTCGGCGTTATAATATCTGTGGTTCGGCAATAAACTTATATTCGTGTTAGCAGTGACTTTACTTTATCTACCACTAACTCTGAGGTGTAGGGTGAAAACCCTACAAGGTCCTACTTTATTAGTGAACTTCCTTATAACACATGACTATATAGGTTA
Source organism: Endotricha flammealis (assembly GCA_905163395.2). Lineage (NCBI taxonomy): Eukaryota > Metazoa > Arthropoda > Insecta > Lepidoptera > Pyralidae > Endotricha > Endotricha flammealis. Next base: position 4,687,298 of record LR990861.1, on the reverse strand, counting down.
CATAATCGTTTAAGCAAGAAAATAATAGTCTAGTATTCAGTAAAAAAAATAGATTGTTTTGTAAGTAGTTAGAAAAGTGTTGCTTACTACATAAAGCCATCCATATTCGCCTATTTTCAACCGACTTCAAAAAAGGAGGAGGTTCTCAATTCGACCCGTATGTTTTTTTTTTTTTTTTTTTCTATGTTTGTTACGCGATAACTCCGCCAATTATGAACCGATTTGAACAAATCTTTTCGGCTTATAGGTAATACCTCAAGGGTGGTCCCATTTAAATTTAATAATAAAAAAAACATTTGAAGTCGTTTTTTTTTTTTTTTTAAAAGTTAATTATGATACGTGAAGACGCGTTGACGCGCCCCTCGCACCGCACCACGACATGGATTACACGAAAAAAATGTATAACTCTTGGCGTACAAATTATGTAGATAACTGCAGAATTTCATGACCTTTCCAAAAAATTAAAAATATTGACCAATAGAAAAAAAATGTCATAACACGTAGCAGGTAGCAGATTTCCTAGATCAAAGATACTTTACTGTTCCAAATTTTTTCCTCAAAAGGTACCATTAGCAATACAGGATATGTCGAGAAGCCTCCCCCTGGCATCCCATGTTAACTAAAATCAAAATTTATCTTTGCAGTTTGAAGATTTTTTTATTTTTAAAAACGTTATACTACTCTTAACACCAATATCTCGTTAACCGGTCACTTTCGACCCCCTATTGATGGGGGCTAATTTGTTGCAAATGACCTCTAGTTTAACCAGTTTTAAGGAATAGGACTTATAACCTGTCACCCTGTATAGTTTTTTAAATGTCGTTGACTCAGGAACTGGTAAGTTATTCAGAAATTTTCCTACGTTAACTACCTACAATATTACCTTACTGAAACGCACGACATTTTATTGTATACCTTTGTGCTAATTTAAAAAATCCAATAAGAATGAACATCATTTCAGACGAGAAGACACGTATGATAACTGGTAAATAATAAATCTGTTAGCTACTTGGCCCGCTCTCATCACTCCTCGCTAATCGCTGCCCGTCAAACTGGTACCTTTTTCATACAAGCCCGCTTTGAATTCAAACTATTCCCCAACAAGACATCAGGAATTTTATTATGGTGAGTCTCAGGAGCGCTCATCCGTTAAACGCTGTCCCCGTTAAAGTCTTACTTTGGTATTAGATTTTTTTTGGTCTTGTTTTGGTATTAGATTTTTTTATTTATTCTTTAACACAAATCTGCCGTATGAACTGGCTAAGCTTACGAGTCAAACGAGCGTTTATTTTGAATAAAAAAAAGGAATTTTCATTTGACTTTGTCATTTTGGCTTACTTTACTAGATTATTGGAAAAATCCTTATTATTTTTTTAAAAGAACAGGAAATTATCTGGACAAGCCCACCACACATTCCCACCGATGCGTCTCCTGCAGGAACAGGAAATGTATGGCTGATTTAAAAATATATTTAAAAAAACTCTTTATATACCAACATGACTATTTGCGCAAATTAATTCTTTTAGTTCCAAGAACATCTAAAAAACTTGGAAAATTAGGAATGTTGCAAACTTAAATACAAGTGTTTCTTTTTTCGGCGGAACTCAAGACAAAACCCATCATAATCCTAGTTGGGTTCGACGTTACTTAACTTATTCATATAAATACGCACAAAAGCGTTGTCGATCTCAAGTTTCGTTTAAAATACAACTAGTTTAATGTTTCCAAGAATTTACCTTTTTTAGATTCTTAATTAAATGTAAACTCCTGTTAATTATATTCAGACTTAATATCCCATTAGCTATCCCATTAGCTATGTACATAGTCTAGTCTAAAATGTCCCTAATTGCCGACTTCGGCTGAACGAGCAAAAACAGGCCAAGTGCGTGTTTGACTTTGCTTGTAGAAGAGTCATATTCTATGACATAAATAATAAACAACAACATCATTTATTGCTCTTATAATGTAGGTACAATGATGGAAACCATTCAAAAAAACCTATCAGATATCGTTTTTTTAGGGTTCCGTAGTAAACTACAAGGAACCCTTATAGTTTCGCCATGGCCGTCTGTCGGGGTATCGTTAGATAGGTCTCTTCATAACATTGAGGGTGTGGGAAGATCATTTTCCGATAAAATGATCCGTTTCGAAATTATTTATATTTATCATGTCAATTTTCGTTTTGCACGGGGTGCCCCCCCCCCCCCCCCCCTCTCTAAAAATCATGGTAGTAATCCATATGCTGAACCTTCAATGAAAACTATTACGGTTAAGTAGGCTCTACTAGCTACCGAGTAATAGCCGACGAGCTTATGAAGTAAAATTTCTTTGACGAAAAGGTACAAATGTCATAGAATATGGCATTGTACTCATCTGCTTGCAAGCTAAGCGTAGCAAATACGTAACCCTCCATTGTGCGTGGCGCGACACGTACTTGCCCAGTTTTTTTTTCTTCTTGGACGAATCACACAACGCCATCTAGTCCCAAACTAAGCAACTAAGCTTGTACTATTGGTACTATATTGCTGATAAATATACTTAAATACTTTTTTTTGTAAATAAATACTTATTATACCTAGAAAACAACCAGACCAAGGCAAACATACATGTTCATGCACACAAATATTTACCGTGAGCAGGAATCGAACGCGCGGCCCTCGAGATGAAGTGACTATTGCTACCCACTCGACCACCAGGCCTGTCTGTGTTTGTACGTTTTCATAAAAGAAAATATGTTTTATAGGTTCATCGACTAATATTATAGATTTCCTTTTTGATTTCAATATTTTCTTCCACAATTTACGTGTAGGGACGCCGACACCCCAAAAACATTTTTAATTTTTTTCTACATTTTGTTCTACCACTTCGTTAGCATAGTATGTGCAAAACATGTCAAACAGCTTTCTGTTTTTCAGAGTTCCTGAAGTAGACCGTCTGTCTGAGACTGTACAGATGTGCAAAGATGTTTATGGACGTGAGTGATGTTTGTAGGAGGGCGTTACGTGGCATATTTTCATATATTTTGAATCGAACTGTCAAAAAGTGACATACAATATGAACGGGAGTTGTAGTTCCAATTTCGGCCACATTCATAAAGACCTTTGTAGCACTATAGTCTGTGTTAGACGAACAAATGGAAATGACGAAAATATCTATGTATTTATTAGGCTTCCTTGTTTGTTAGTTTATTACGGAACCCTAACACTATCAGCAGGCAGTATTAAATAAACTATAGTTGGCAATCTGTTTCAGATTTTTTTTCGTTAATAAAAACTAATTCTATGTTACTCTCCACACCATACCACTAATATTAAATCATGTCAGTATATTGGTTACTGTCGACGTGTTTGTAGGACAAACGAACAATACACATTATAATATTAGAATGGATGACTCCCTGATTTATCATTATAGGCTTTGAATCACTAAGTTATCAATAGCAAGAATTAATTTAAATCAATGAACTAGAAACTGATATGTGATGTGAACCTAATGCGTGTAAACCGAATGGATTATTCAATGGCGTTTTACGATTGAAAAAATATTGGAGCATTTTCTTTTATATTTGACTGACAATTCTCGTAACAAACACAGTTTCAATCTCATCTACAACTCGTTAAAAAAAATATCACTAAGGTGGCAAACATGCTTACGGCCCGCCTGATGGTAAGGGGTCACCGTAGCCTTTGGACGTTTGCAACACCGGAAGTATCTCTTGCTCAATTCCTATTTCGTATGAGTGAGACAGCGCATGATTGTAACTGTTTTTCATAAGAGAATAGGAGGCAGAATTGGTGAAAAGGAAAATAGGTCTTCTTTTTTTGGTGCGGCTACTAAATATTTGAATTTTAACTGCTAGTTAACTGATGTCAGTGTTTTCAGGTCTGTTTATGACCAAAGTGCTCATAATTATATAGGTAATGTGTTAATTTTGTTATGTTTTTAGTTCAGAGATGGCGCGGTTCAGGATTTGACCATTCCTGAATCGCGCTATGGTTTCGTTTTTCGCAATTGTATGTTATTTTTATTTTGACAAATAAACCAACCAGCTCAATAGAACAAGGGTGTAGTTTAATTTAAACCTTACCACACTCCCAACATAGGCCAATTTAGTTCAAACACCAAGTTCGGTGTTTTACAAGGTCACTGTTTTTTGTGTTATACGTCTGACAAACAATCCTAACTAATATAATAAATGAGTTAATAAACAATGAGTTTGTTTTTTTGTTTGTTATTCCTTCACGGCTTGACTTATCAACCGATCAGTATGAAAATTTGTATAGGTACATATTGTCAGGGGTACAGAGCCCAACATAGGCTACTTTTTATCCCGTGAAAGTATGTCATTCCAATGGGAAAATATTTTTTCTTCTTATGGCGCTGCAATTGCGATGTCAGGCACAGGTGGCGCCACAAATCGTGCTATGGGTTGTTTTGTTGTCTAATGAGATCTATTTTATAAAATTAACCGCGAGCGAAGCCTAGGGGAAAAGCTAGTCAAGAATATTTTTGTAATATTTTTAGTCAGAAAGTATGTAGTTACGTAAATTCAACAAAGGTAAGAGTTAACCAGGGACAAAATTCTTAACCATATTTACGGCCCTTAATCTTTCCTTTGTTGACTGTACCTATATCGTGAATGTTTCAATTTAATCATCCAAGTAAGTGGAGAATAAGTATATTCCGATTTCAGTCGAAGAGTTTTAAAATTAAAAAACGCTTTCAAATAAATTCCTAGATATTTTGAAATTTATTTTTTGTTCTTTCTTCGAAAAACGACAACTAACTGGACTTCAAAAGACAGTCCTGTGATAGACAGAAAAGGTGTAGGCTTAGTAATACGAACCAAAATTCTTTTAGGGACCTTTGAGAGGCGTAATTGCATGAAATTGCTTTTTATTTATTATACTAGCTTTTGCCCGCGGCTTCGCTCGCATTAAATTCGGGGCAACACGGTTCCCCTTGTTTCCTACAGTTCCTACCTTGAAAACTGCGAAGTAGAAAGAGACAAAAAGTAGCCTATGTCCTCTCCATCCCTTCAACTATCTCCACTTAAAAAATCACGTCAATTCGTCGCTCCGTTTTGCCGTGAAAGACGGGCAAATAATAATAATAAAAATAATAATAAAAACGTTTATTTTCTCTCCACAATCATAGGCTTAGGTGGTAATTTAACAAGACATATAAAACAGTTATTAGACAGGGAGAGTCTGGAGCCTGAACTAAGCCGAGGCCTAAATAAACAGACACACACACTTTCCCATGTATAATTATTAGTATGGATATTTTTTGTTGTTATTTAACGAATATTTATCTAATACTAATAATAATAAATAAAGCAATCATCTTAGACTTACTTTAAAATCTACCATCCTTTAAACAAACAAGTTCACTTTCATATTTCTCTTTCCGTAGTTTTGTGACGTCACTCATATTAATACTAATAATCATTTATTCAATGCGTAAAATGTGGTATCAAGCAATCTTGTATAGAGCCTATTAACACTGGCGTTCGTTCGACGTTAGTAGGCGTAGTCTCTACGGCGCCAAAGAAATTAGCGATGCATCTGAAATAATTGAAACATTAATTTTGAGACGGATCGCCACTTTGTTTTGCACTTGACTTTTGCACGCCGAGGTGCCGCTGAAGCCGAACGAACATCTGTGTTTGTTTACAAGGGTTTCTATAACAGTACATTCTTTTACTAAAATGATTTATAAAGAAGAATTGATAGACCTAAAGATTTTGAAGACCTCCGTGGCGTAATGTGTACCGCGCCAGAAGGCCCCACAGGAGGTCCCGGGTTCGAATCCCGGTCGGGTCATGATGAAAACGAACTTTTTCTGATTGGCCTGGGTCTTGAATGTTTATCTATATTTGTATTTATTATAAAATATAGTATCGTTGAGTTAGTATCCCGTAACACAAGTTTCGAACTTACTTTGAAGCTAGCCCGAATCTGTGTGGTTTGTCCCTTTATATTTGTTTATTTATTCTTGTAATTTGTAAATTACGAAGATAAAAATTACATTTGATTTCCCTAACTCCGGTACCTACTTTAAAGAAAAAGAGAATCAAAAACAAAATACCTTGTGATACGATTTAAAAAGTACCGCATACATTACGTTGTTTATTCACAATATCTAACCGCAAAATAAGCAAGATTACATAGAACTTTTTGTCCATTTTTATATACGCAAGAGACCTTTCAGTTTTTGTGTCAGTCTCAATCCGTCCGTGGAGAGTTTATTATGACGTTATCACTTGATCGAGACGCCTTTTGTTTTTATAACTTTATTTCGCTACATTTACGTGATCCGATTGCTAAAGAACTACCGTTTGTGTAGGTATTTGGAAGTGTTATGGGGATTTGTTCAACATCAAACGAGGTATAAATATAAAAAAGTTGACCTTTTTTTTCGAGTATTTCCGACTTTCTACCTGCCTGTTCATAAAGGGTATTGATTAATTAATATTTCACATATTTCATCACAAAGATAGGAACATTGACACTGACAGCAACTGACAGCTGCAGTGTATTATTTGCAAAATCACTGTAGCAAACTGAGGGCAAACCGTACTCTTTATTTCTTTGTATTATAATACTTTGAAGTTTGAATCTATACTTTTATAAATAAAAAATAAATAATAAAAAAATAAAAACTAATTTATTGCCACTATAAGGTTTAGACACAGGGTTTAGACAATCAAGATGCGTACAAAAAATTTAAGGAAAAAAAAAAAAAAAAAAAACAAATTCTAAATTACTGTTAAGTCCCTGTGCGCTTATGGCAACAGGAGCTGTACTGCATAGACAAGGCCATGTCTAAGCAGGGCTAATTTTAAGCATACCCCCTGCTCGAAATAAGATGGTAGTCGAGCGAATGAAGCGGTTGCGTTTATTATTGTTATAATCATAGATTTATTATATACTAGCGTAACTCGTAAGATTGGCAATGCAAAAGAGATAGATTAGGTTAGAGCGAGATAGATAGGCGAGACCATTTTTCTTTACACGCTATAGGACTGTATCGGCCTGACGTCAGTGTTAAAAACAAATCCCACTTGTTTTTACAAAATTTATGGTTTTTAAGTGTTGTTAATTCGACGTGATTAAATATGGTTACCTGTGCAGTGCCTGGATGTAACTCAAACTAAAAGGAAAATCACCAAAATTATATATCTTGCTTGCACACAAATGTACAACGTACATTCAACGCCGTCTCGCCTTAATCAAACCAAAGCCGATCTATAGGTACGCTAGTATATACTAAATCTATGGTTAATTTCATTCATCTTTTTTTCCTTACTCGCACATTGTAAACTCTCACATATTATAATTAATTTATCTCTATTTCTTTATTTTTTCCTACTTAGCCCTCAACATCCTCAATCAGCAACAGCTTGGTTTGACATGGTTTTAAAAGTGTTTATACTTTTGTTGTTGACTGTATTTGTACATTTTACGTCTCATTTTCGATCTAACCTCCAAAAAAATATCGAACCCACAGTTTTACAGTAAACAATTTCTAGACGTGATTTATTTCAACGTTACAACGTAATAATAAATCATGAATTCAATAAATATCCACTTTTAATCCGCAAAGCTTGTGTACGTCGTAGCTTTTGGAGCACGAGCAATTCCCATTAACTGACTAAAACCAACAAAATAACTTTTAATAGGCAATACAAGTCAAAATTAAAGGAGGGCAATCAAAATTCCCTTAATAGGCACCTACCACATTTGATGCCACACAAATTTATTTTATGCCTTTTTGGATTTCGGCAGCTATCTGTAAAACAAACACATTTTACGTCAACTGAAAAATCACCTTCTGTTTATGATGGCAAGAAACGTTTTTGTGCAAACTATAAAGATAGAGTTTAGTTTACTGGATCGCTTGGTTTTTTTATCGATAAATTCATTTGTCGAACATCCAAGAGTTTACTGGGGTTATGGGTGTACATTGGCAACGATTACTTACAATTTCTGTATGTCAAGGTATATAAAATGAAAAGATCTAGGTTATACTGATCAAAGGCAATTTTCCAGAGTTTCCTTCATAAGGAAATTAGCTTCAAAATTTTAGCTCTCTTTACAAATACATTAGAGCTTCTTCACAAAACGTATCGCAAAATTCTACGATGTCGCATGACGTATCGTAGTTTTGTGTAGCATACTCTCTCTTCTCGCAGGGTAACTGCAACCGATAGTCCTGTGAAGGAATCAATAAAAATAAGCACCATGATGAGGAGCTCGATGGCGTCGCTGTGTGTCGCACTCTAATATGAACTCGCAAGTTAAGCGATGTTGACCCTAGCCAGCGTTTGGATGGGTTTCGTTATCTCGAGTTTCTCCGTGCTTCGGAGGGCACGTTAAGCCGTCGGTCCCGGCTGTTGTCGATGGATGACAGTCGTTAAGCCAAGCCTTAGGGCGGTTTGAAAACACCGGCCTCTGCCAATTCGCATTGGAGCAGCGTGGCAGAGTACGCTCTAATCACCTTCGATTGAAGGGAGACCCGTATCCCAGCAATGGGATGATTATGGGTTGATATGATGGAGCACCATGACGGTATTTTTTAAGTTGAGCAAGTATCTAGCCAAACACAAAACAAGCCTAAATATCACTACAAAGTAAAACGAATGCAAAACATTATTTTTTTATTTAAACTCTCGATTTTATTCCGGGGATTTAATAAGTACATTAAATCTAGAACTTAGATCTTTCGTATCCCTAATAAAATTTAATAAATATCGTCTTTTCCAAATCCTGGCTGTCCCTCCAACATATTCTCAGATTAACTTACCGAAAAGGTAATATACAAGTCCCTCGGCGTGCAAACGGTTTGAACTAATTTTGTACGGGTTTATTCGTTCACAACGATTTTTGTCGCTTCCCTAAACTTTTTTATTATTTTTTTACAAAGTGGTACCTTAAACATTTTCATTGGAGTATCTAAAGATGTTAATTGCTTCTCGTTGTTAAGGACGACTTTGAACGAATCTATCATCGTCCCTTTCTATGACCCACGAGCCAAAGAATCGCGACGAGTCCGAAATAATCGCCGCGATAAAATCGCCAAGGAGACACGTTCTAAGGCATTATATAGAATTAGGTGGCACAACGATATTATCGTCGCGATTCTCTCGCTCGTGAAGATAGTCCCCTATGCCTGCTGCACACAGGTAGAGTAGCGCGGCGCGGTAGAGTAAGAAAGAAAGAAAGAAAGAAAGAAAATACATTTATTCTGTACAGCACATGAGACAGTACTAAATATTCCACTAACTATACGAATGTAGACAGCATTGGTAGAGTAGACTTGAGTAGAGTACTAAAATTTGGCAGAGTAGAGCAGCTGGCACCGGGGGCAAGCTACTCTACCACTTTCCCCCCCCCCCCCCCCCCCCCATGTAAACGGGTAGTAGTTCACTAATAAACCAGTTAAGTTTATTAGTGCGTTCCTTACATTTTATCGAGTGACGTTCATGGTGTCCTATTCAGGCGTTACTCTACTAACAAAATGTAAATTTACGTGTAGACAGTTTCTCTACTAAAACTGGTAGAGTACTTGGAATGGTAGAGTAGTATGCTAGTTGACTCTACCGTATACTCTACCCGTGTACAGCAGGCTTTAGCCTTGTTTTCACTTTCGATGTACAAGTCTTTCTTTTTCGAGTCAATAACCAGATTAAATCAGATTTGACCAGTACCTGACAACGGCCAATACCTTTATTGGTTGCCATGAGGAGATCCTCCCAAGTACAGTTGGATACAGTTGGCAAGTTATTAAGTGTGTGCCATATCTTGTACTGTGGCTCCACAGTTGATAATATACTTGTTTTCTTTATTTCTACATAAAAATATTGTTTATGTATATATAAATTCTCGAAAATATCATTCAGTCGTATGACAAAATTAAAAAGTCGGTTATATAGACTTTGTTTTTATACGTTGAAAACAAACGTCAATCTAATAAAAACCAATCAAATCGTTTCTTTATTATAAACAAAAATGTATTTATTCAACCATTTTTTATTTATTTTTATGTGATATAGCCACAGAACACAGAAAGAAGGAGAAATGTCATTAGATGGTTTTTGTACCGGAACCGATGTCGCCACTTACACACACAATTACATTTTAACACATTAATAGAATAATCTCGACAGTCACTCTCACATAAATCGTAAGCCCGTAATTTGCAGTTCGATTACGAACACGGAGTAAGAAGTTTATTATAGTGACGGGCATCTAACGAAATAGGGCGACAAGCGACGTAGAACAATCAAGTTCTTGCACATTTGTGTAGAAAATGGCGACATGCGCCCCGCACACAAACCATATCTCTTGGATATAGCCATAGAGCTAGGATCGTAGGATATAGCTAGTAAAGACGTATGTATCTGGATGAGAAATGCACAGCACAGTTGGCGTACAAAAAGAGAGCCCTATGCAGCAGTGGGTAGAAAGAAACATGCTGAGATGATGATTATTTTTTTATTTTTCTGCTTTACGGCGATCTGTATATCTATACATATAATAAAACAGTAGACCCCGATATGTCTGTACTTTGAACATATTTGGCAAAAATGGAGAGAGAACAGTTAGAGAAAGGTAATAAAAGCGAAAATATTTTTATTTTATTTTATTGTCTGTCTGTCTGTTTGAACGCGCACGTCTTCTAAGTTACTGAACGGATTTTAATCCTGTTTTCACAGAGAGATAGAGCTCGGCTTGGAGCAGAATATAGGCTTTGTTTCATTCAAATCGCATAACAGGAAAAGGAGTTATCCTTATTTGAACATTTCACGCGGACGAAGTCGCAGGTAACCGCTCGTTCGCAATAAGCCATTTCTCTGTTTGATACAAAATTCGTCAAGGTCTTATTTCATAGAGATCCTTCACTCTTAGCAGACAAATCTCAACAAAAGACTCGGAATGATGAATGATGATGAATTAATTTGTCGTGCATTACTATCCTAATGTAATTTTCGTAATAAACAGATGGGTTTTCTGAATCGAAGGTCTTGAATTAGCGCCTTTCGATCACAAAAATCTATAAATAAAAACATTACACCATCAAATCAAAGTGATCTTTGTTGTTTGAAAATAAAATCGACTTTCGTCTGTATATGGTGAAATCACCTCTAATGAATTGGATGCTTTCATTTGTTGAGCTTTCGTCTGCAAGCTTCGACTTGAGTTTAGCGAGTATCGTGTTTGGAAATACTTTTTTTTTTTTTTTCAAGTCACACAGATTGAGCTTGCCCCAATGTAAGTTCGAAGCTTGTGTTATGGGATACTAACACAACGATACTATATTTTATAACAAATACATATATAGATAAACATCCAAGACCGAGGCCAATCAGAAAAAGTTCGTTTTTCATCATGATCCGACCGGGATTCGAACCCGGGATCTCTTGAGTGGCGGTTTGGCGTGCCATTACGCCACGGAGGTCGTCAATGTAATGAGATACTGATAAAGACAAACGGATCAGTAGTACCAGTAGGGTCCAAGGTCCCCGGTGTTGCAAGCGTCCATGGCTACGGTGACTGGTTACCATCAGGCGGGTCGTATGCTTGTACCACCTTAGTGGTATAAAAAATACCATTTATGAGTGGCACAGAAGCATTAAATAGGGCGGTCAATGTCAAACAAAAGATGAAAAAGATAGGTAATCTGTCATACAGGTCTTCCTAGTACAGACACCAGTCTCTTACATAGAATTAGTTCTACTTTGTTATAGAAATTAAGTTCATATCAACCCATAATCATCCCACTGCTGGGATACGGGTCTCCCTTCAATCGAAGGTGTTATGTGCGTGCTCTGCCGGTATTTCCAAGCCACCCGAAGGCCACCGACTGTCATCTACCGATAACAGCCGGGACCGACGGATTAACGTGCCCTTCGAAGCACGGAGAAGCTCGAGATAACGAAACCCATCCAAACGCTGGCTAAGGTCGACGTCGCTTAACTTGCGTGTTCATATTAGAGTGCGACACACAGCGACGCCATCGAGCTCCTAGAAACAAATACATAATGCAATTAATAATGTAAATCTGTCTGTGTGAGAGAACAAATAAAGTTATTTTATTATTATTATTATAGTCTATTCCTCTCTTTGTCAGTGTTGACGACTGTCATCTTTCGACAACACACCTTGCTTTCCAAGAAGTTGGAGATTTTTAAACCCATCCAAATACTGACTGGGTCATTACTTAACTGGCATATTCATCTAGTTTTTAAGTAATGTAAATTAATATTATCGACTGATTAATCAAAATGATCTAGTAGCCCAGGTAGGCTTGGATATTATCAGCAAATTGAGACGTCATTTCTCACCCTTACGTAAATATAAAGCTTCTTCCTGATTTAAAATGTTTCCGCGATAATAAATAGAGGGGAACCCTTAAGATCTACTGCAGCCTTGGACAGTTAAAACTTAATTATAAATCTACGGTTATTTACCACTAGCTTTGGCCCGAGATTCGTAAGCGGTAAATTTTACCAAGGATATGATTTAGATTTCGTTTGATCAAGTTAAGTAAAACAAACCATAGAGTGATTACGGTTTTTTGAATTTGACGATTGCAGGGGAAGAGACAAGAATCAGAATCTAAACTCTGACTAGGTTCATTGTTAGTTTAGAGTGTGACACACAGCGATGCCTATGAGCTCCTAAAAAAAATACGAATTAAAGAGTGATTTTTGTACACAATAGCGCATGGGAAAATCCCATAGAGATTCGCACAAGAAAAACACATAGATTGATATAACTATCCCCAAAGACTTTCCCGCTAGTGAAAATTAAATTAAGGGCTAAACACAATTTTCCTTACGCGAGGAACTTGGTAAAATATACGAGCCTTCGCAGGAAGAATGTTAGCTGTTTATTATTGTCATTCTTGGGAGTTCCCCTGTCGAGCATGGTTAACGAATTAAGTAATTTAGACAAGCGCCCTTACAAAATTTCTCGTAACAATAGGGGGCGGAGTTGAATTAAAACCTTCTATTGTCTTATAATTAGCCTTTTGTAATGTATGTCTCGTTGTTATGTTATCATTTCTTGTACCCTCGACTTCGTTTGTTTCAATATTATATTAATTATATAAATCATTCTTAGTAAAGAAGCTTTAACGTTGTAAGCATCTGTCTCACACATATAAAAACAACACAACAAGGGCACCTGATAGATCGTGGTTATACCGTCTATGAACATCAGTTATTGTCATGGTGGTGGGTCGATTTGTCAGCTATAAACTGCCTTACTATGTGCCAGCTGTCTAGGGTGCGCCATGCGGTGGCTACGTAAAGAAGAACATACGTAATACCAGAGGCGTTGCTTACTACTAGGAGGATATTGGGAGAGAATGTATAAGAAAAGGGATTCACCTTTGTCTTTAACTTGGCTTCCGGATCAAACCGAATGAAATACTACTTCATGTCAAAATTCTGTGAGAGGGTACTTCCCTGGTCGTACTACTATACATTTTATTCAAGATCTACCACTCAAACGTCAAAGAACTTCACTGCTTAACTGTCAATCTGTTATTAAACCTTTGTTAATCTTGTCTGTACAGGAGACAGCAACGGTGAAAAATAGGAGGAATGTGTGTTGACTTATATAGGAGTTTTTTATACTTTTTATACTGATGAATATTTCAAATTAAAAATTTTAATTTGGATTTTTAGGAAAAGGTGATTTACTATGAACTATGGTTTATTTATGATGCCAAAAATTATTTTCAATATCGTTTAATCCGTTATGTGTTAAATATCGGCTTACAATGTGGAATATTTTAGTTTTTCTGTCGATATAAATTACGTGTCCATATTAAATTCTTTATCAGGTGAAAGTTTTGTGTTAGTGAGAGAGATAATATTTCAAAATTTATTGCGTTCCATGCAGTAGATACAAAGGTATTATGAGGTCTTTATAGGTCCTAAATATCCGCAGAACTTATAAAATACGAAATCATAAGCTGTGCGTGGCTCGACACGCACTTGTCCGGTTTTTAGTGTTACGAGATACACACAAAATTTGTGGTTAGTACAAAAAAAATAAAGGAATAAAGGAAAAGATTTACGTAAATCTGGATAAAGATCTCATCAACATTTCACGAGATCATTTGTCAACTTTTACTTTTAGATCAGCCTTTATTTTGTATTAAGACTGTTTTGGCAAAACACACAAAAAGTCAAGGGCATTATTTACTTCCAAATAATTTCCGAGCTGCCTGAGCTTTGTCATTAAAATTTGGCACTATGCCGGAGACGGTCCTTGTCATAGATATAATAAATGTAGATGCTGGAGACAGAAATATCAATATTTGTGAACGAATTGAACTCGCCACTACTGTCCGGGGAGACACGGAACGTGATGATTTGGAAAATAAACAGGATTCTATCGAAAATGGCTGAATCGACTAACACTGAAATACCAATGATCTTCGGTTGGGTAGGATTTCGATTATTCATAAAGGTACCAAATAATTCTTCTTAGTATTGGGTACGGAGTACGGACGGACGTAATTTATAATTTTTAAATAGGTTGAACGTCAAAAAGAATGTCGATTTATATTTTCATTCCGAGCAGTATATAAATAATATTCTTGGACAAATCACACAACGCCATCTAGTCCCAAAGTAAGCAACTAAGCTTCCCTTATGGGGTACTAGATTGCTGATAAATATACGTAAATACAGTTTTTTTGTAGGAAACACGCAGACCAAGGTAAACAGACATGTTCATGCACACAAATGTTTGCCTTGCGCTGGATTCGAACCCGCTTCCCTCGACATAAAGTAAATTTGTCAAAAGCGGTAGCTAAAACGTAACAAATGTCGGTCAATACCATCTGTATGATGTAATAATTTTCTACTCTAGTTACGAGAAAAATGTCAATTGACTTTGACAAATTCGTGGACTCTAAAGTAGTTCTACTCTATGTAATATTATACTTTCTTAGCTCTATGCCCACGTCAATACAGGCTTCCCTCTCATGTCGATAGTTCACGGCTCATAACTTTTTTATTATTAGGCTCTGAGAGGAAATGCCTTGAAGTGAATGATTTGACGGTTGTCTGTTTTATACAAATCTATTTAGCATGTCGTGTACCTGTCATGACGTACAGACTCATTGCGCTATCGCGACGCAGTTTTAATACAGAAACGGCATACGGTGAAGGTGCGTCGCAAGCACGATGTACCTTGAAAACGTTCAAAGTCAAATTCAAAAATATTTAATTCTGTAGTGTAATAATGTTCATACAAACAAAACATACGAGTATGGAAGTGACGCGTGAATAGTTCTTTTATCATGAATTTATAGCTCAAAACTACCTTTAGCTGTTCTATGTTTATAACCCCAGATTCGGCTCAACTTATTGCATTTTATATTATTTTTTTTTTTTTGTTTTCTTGGCTTTTTCCTTGCCTTTTCTTGCAACAAAACAAGTTTAAAAAAAAATATATGCGAAAACTTTGTAAACGAGTATGCTTTACTTAATTTTATATTCTGTAACGAACTAGTAAGTATGTATAAAGTAAATTTACTGTATGCTTTCCAAATTAAATAAAATCTATATTCATGTGTGCATGTGTATTCGAAACAATAAATACATGTTTAGCTAAAGCAATGAATACCACGTCCCAGTCGCGACGTGATTCACACCGACACAGACCCTTTCGTGTCTTGTAATTAAGAGAAAACAGACACTATATCCACAACTACATGTACTCGATAATAACCTCATTATTAATTAGCTTTATGGTATTATCACAATGGCATTAAGTGATCGAGGATGGACATTAAGCGCCTAACAACTGTAGCGTTTAATTATCCATGTTGTGAGGCCTAATGCGTGAATTTTCAGAAAATGGATAGTTGGCGTACGTACGGGGCAGCGGCCGCGGCAATTTATGACTCCCGTTTAGACTACTAGCGTACGCGTTTTGAGTGTTGAACTGTTGATGTTTATATAAAGCTATCCGAGAGCCCAACTACATTTCTGATTTCTCTCCCCGTTTTCTCTTTTTTTTTAATCATATCGCAGGCAAACAAGCAAGTTAACTGACGGAAAGTTTTTGCAGTCGTTTAAATATTAGTAAAACATCAGGGACCCTACCGATACGTAGCCTGCTTCCAGGAAGAGAATAGGAGCGTAATGGTTTAATGAAAAGAAGTTAGGTTTCGAGATCTCTCGCTCATCGAACGAAAGCCACAACTATAAGTCGATATTCTGTGAGAGGTTGGTCGAATTTTATAAATGCTCTACCATTCAAAAAACTCTGTATTAATTCCCACCTTCCTTGTAACGGGAAATGAATTGATCTTTTTATCTTGCCATGGTATTGCTAATTTTGTTTATTTTATTTATTTATTAATAACCAACGTCTTACAACATTTTGAATGCATAAGCCAATTATAGGTAGATAAAACATGTTCGAAATAGCATAGGTACAGCGCTTTATGTTGTTATCCTAGCACAGTTATACTTAAATATAAGAACAAAAAAAAAACAGATTAAAAGTAAGGTCTGAAAAATAAACTAAATTAAACTAAAGTGTGGTCAGAGAGTAATTTCATAATTTTAGATTTCAAGGTTGCCACTGAGTCATTGTGTATAATAATCGTAGTGTTTACTAATCTACGTAGAAACAAACATTTATCATGAAAAAATATTAATTTATGTAAACCAATAGTAGGGGTACAAGACAACATCGTTTTAAGTAATTACAGACGAAACCGACACGCCTTAGCGTAAAAATGGATAAAATAAAACAGAAAACTAAGACATTCGAGCGTTTGTTTGAATTTTTTTTTCGCAATGCTTGAAAACTGGCGCCTGGACTTGACGCCAAAAGAACGCAGATGCTCAATAAAAAAGGTGTCTTTATTTTTTATATTACTTTTTATTAAATAATCTTAAATCCTCATTGACATAGCTAAGAGATGGTATTCCCAAATTAATGAAAATAATAATAAAATGAAAATACCCTTGGACGAATTACACATCGCCATAGACTCTTACTAAGCATAGCTTGTACTATGGGACTAGATTGTTGTTAATCCATACTGAAATGAAATGAAATCGTTTATTTCAGAAATTAGACCTTCACAGGCACTTTTTCTTGTCATTTACAATTTGTATATATGTACTAGCTTCCGCCCGCGGCTTCGCCCGCGTGGCCTAGTAACAATTAGCATATCTTTCTTCAGAAACAAATTCCGGTCCGGCATGGCCCAGTATGGTACGGTTCCATCCGGTCCGATCAGGTCCGGTCGATCCTGTCCGATCCGGTCCGGTTCGGTCGGTCCGGTCCTTATAAAGACCATACATGACAAATTTGGCATCTCTAGACCCAGCGGTTTAGGCTGTGCGTCCTCAACTTCGTTTGCGTATATCTCGCTTTCCCGTAGGAATTTTGAAACATCGTTTCTTAGGACATCCCTAGACGTCGTAAGGAACCTACATGCCAAATTTGATATACCCTCGCAACTTCGTTTGCGTATATCTCGGTTTCCCGTGGGAATTTTGAAATATCCTTTCTTAGTACACCCCTAGACGTCGCCGTCGTAAGGAACCTACAGTCCAAATTTGGAATCTCTAGACCCACCGGTTTGGGCTGTGCGTTGATATATAGTTAAGTCAGTCAGGAATTTTATATATAGTCCGGTCCGATCAGGTCCAGTCGGTCCGGTCCGGTCCGATCGGTCCGGTTCTGATAAGGAACCTACATACCAATTAGCATAATTATATTTCTTCAGAAAAAAAATCCGGCACGGTCCGGTACGTTGCGGTTCCTTCCGGACCAATCAGATCTGATCCGTTCCGGTCCGGTCCGGTCGGTCCGGACCTTATAAGGACCCTGCATGCCAAATTTGGAATCTCTAGACCCAGCAGTTTGGGCTGTGCGTCCCCTCGCAACTTCGTTTGCGTATATCTCGCTTTCCCGTGGGAATTTTGAAAATCCTTTCTTAGTACATCCCTAGACGTCGTAAGGAACCTACAGTCCAAATTTGGAGTCTCTAGACCCACCGGTTTGGGCTGTGCGTTGATATATAGTTAAGTCAGTCAGTCAGGACTTTGAATTTTATATATATAGATAAAGAAAATAAACTACGTTATATACTACCACCATTTCGGACACAAGCAAAATGGCCACCGGTAAAAGAAATGGCGAAAGAAACCCGGTTACGGCCTTTTTTGTCATTTAGCAATTTTTTCTTTCACTCGTTTGTTACAGTTACAATGTATGAGTACATTTATAAGAATAAATAAAATACAGATCCAGGTACATACAGGAATCACGCGGGAAGTCGATCCAAATAGCGCTATGATCAAATCCTAAATATGTCGAATATGTAGATGTTAATAAAGCGAGCCGACCAGTCCTCCAAGATGACAACCACAACTGAGAGTCGGCCCGCCAGCCTCCGTCACTGAGCTCACCATCAACAATATTATGAACAATATTGGAGGGAACACAGTACTAATATTATAAATGTGAAAGTGTGTTTGTTGGTTTGTTTGTTTGTCCTCAATTCACGTCGAAAGTAATGAACGGCATTGATATAATTTTTTTATTGGGGATAGTTTAAGGTCTTGAGAGTGAGTGACATAGGCTACTTTTTATCTCTGAAAAACGACTCATTCCCACGAGAAAAAAAAGTATAACATTATTTTTTCATATTTTTTAACGAGTATAATTTAAGGTCTGGATATTGACAAGGCTACTTTTTCCCCACGGGATAAAGAGATTCCCATGGGAAAAATATTGACATTTTCCCTTAACCATGCGGGCGGAGCCGCGGGTAACAGCTAGTGTAACATAAAGACTTTTTTGTTAATACATACTATACAATAGAGAACATTTAGACGATCTGAGAGATTTAGAGAATCTACGAACACTTGGAGCCAAATAAGTAATATTATTGACATCACATTTTGCCGTCATTATCGACCTCGTGGTTGGCCACTTTTTGTCGCTGCGATGTGGTTTTGGTCCATGTGAAAAGATATTAATAGTCTTTTATAAAAATACTAGTGAAACCCGCGCAACTTCGTTAGCGTGAATTTATTTATACACAGCAGTCCTTTTATTCCCGTTCCCGTGGGAATTTTGGAATAAAAAGTACCCCACATGTTATTCCAGGTTATATACCCGTGTACCAAATTTCACTAGAATCCGTTCAGTAGTTTTTGCGTGAAAGACAAACATCCATACATACATCCTCACAAACTTTCTTGTATATTAGTATGAATGAAGTAGGATAGCTATATGTAACATTCATATTATTAAAATGAAACAAATGATGTGTACAGTATTATTTTTTATATCAAACAATATGGTGGGCAACCGTCAATAGAAGTTCAGCGTAGTTCCTCATCACGGAGTCAAACTCTTTGTTCGTAGCACCGACAGGCAAATTTCCCTTGGCGATAAGTATCAATGCCATAGCATAATCACAGTCAGATGTATCACTTCTATTTTAAAAGCTTTTATTTAACTTGACTTGTATGTATGTATGTATGAATGTATGTAAGGGCGGAATCTTGGAACGAAAATTTGAACCACTTCCCGAAGACCGATTGAGCTGAAATTTTGCTTAAAACTGTAGATCAGATGACAATACAATATTATGATAACAAAATTACGATACAGCCGTTTGTGTTCCGTTTTTCGTACAAAACCGTTCCGACCAAAAACCTATAGGGTACTTCCGGTTGTCCTAGAATCATGAAATTTGGCAAGAAGCAAGATAATGTAGCACAAGTACAGGAATAAATCTGAAAATTGTAAATTTGTAGTTACTTCTTCTTCTTTAAACAACCAATATAATGTGATCCTACCCTTGGTACATTTTACATTGGTATATGGCTCTTTTTATACCGGTTTTCAATTAAAATGTATTTTAGCTACTACTAGCTTTTCCTCGCGGCTTCGCTCGTGTTAATTTTATGACATAGATCTCGTTTGACAACAAAACAATCCATAGCGCGACTTGTGGCGCCATCTGTTGGCCGATAGCATCCCATACAGCGCCCTCTATAGTAGAAAAAATACTTTCCCTTTGGATTGACATACTTTCACGGGTAAAAAGGTATGTTGGGCTCTGTACCCCTGACAATATCAACTGATTAGTCAAGCCGTGAAGGAATAACAAACAAACTCACTTTCTCATTTATAATATTAGTATGATAGTATGACTAGTATGATTATGGGAAGGAACCCTCATGCGCGAGTTCTACTTGCCCTTGGTCGGTATTTTATTTTTGATGGGTACATACACCCGTTTAGTTTGTCGCAGGGTGACTGTAGTAAAATCAGGAAATTATATAGGTATTTTAATTGCTGGTGCTAGTTATAACAAATAAATTTATTAGACTAGTACCGCCTTTCGACAATAGATGGCACTGCGAAACCTGACCAGCGATAACTAAAAAGTAAAAAATAAATTAAAAGTAAAAAAAAAATATTTAAAAACAAGCTTTTATTTAATTGCGCTAAAAAGAATAAAATAAACTTTTCTTTTAAAACTTTAACTATCAAGTTATAACGTCATTACACAATTTATATGACATAAAAGCTTGTCGCGAAATTTACCTGTATAAGAAAACATAGTTATCGAACTAACATTTACTCGTACTACGAATAAATGTTAGTAATTAAATCTCGCGACAAGCTTATAAGTCATATAAATTGTGTAATGACGTTATAAGTTGATAGTTAAAGTTTTAAAAGAAAAGTTTATTTTATTCTTTTTAGCGCAATTAAATAAAAGCTTGTTTTTAAATATATTTTTTTTACTTTTAATTTTTTACTAGTTTAAACAAATATTTGATTCGGTTGGTTTGCTCAAAAATATTTGAATATTAATGTCACGTCTAATCACATCTAGGGGTTCATGGGGGGATTGGCAAAGCGTCTATAGGCTACGGTGACGTTTACCATCAGGCGGGTAGTATGCTTGTTTGTCAACTTTGTAGCATAAAAAAACGTTAATTTATGGCTGTCACTGTCAAACCAAAGAAGAAAAAAAGAGATTGATGTTAAGATCTGTAACAGACTGTGAAAGCCCGTAATATGTTAATATTTATTATTCATAACAAAATATTATTGATGCTATATTTTATAATTATATGAAAAACGTAGAAAAATACCAAAAACCTTCCAAATAACAACACGTAACTTCTCTAGTTTATACAGTCATAAATAGTTTTTAATTCATATTTCTTCTGTAATACAATCTACATTTTCCATGACAGAAACTCATTGTATATAATAATAAATTCACACTTCTATTTCTAGTGGCAAAAGGTGACATTTTATTTTGTTTTTTTTAAGGTTGTGAAATACAATGAGCATATTCAAATGAATGATCTCAAACCAGCAAGTCGGCTCTTGTGGTACTGCATATTTTAATCTGTAAATATAGTTTCCACGGCTGTTGGTACTGCCATACCATAATAGTCATTACGCATCGGGTTTAAAGTGCAAACTTATCTGAACCCCTTTTTTTCATTCCACATGACTTTTCACTGTTTATTTTAACAGAGCCGAAACGGATCCATGCCAGTGGGGACGTAGGAAGTAATTAAATTGACGCTTGAAAAATAGAAAAAAAAAATGTACAGTTGTTTTTAAAAATATGAAATAAAAACGAACTTAGTACATTTTCATTTTACCAACCGCAACGTTGCATTTCATAATACATTGCGTAGTTTCAATCAAGTGAGCGTTTATGTGTAACTTAAAAACATCTCAATGTACTACGAAACGCGACGCGAATGTGTATATTACGTGGGTATATTCCATTATACTTGACATATAAAATCCGAAACAATTGTCTGATTTAAAATAATAAATCGATAAGAAATAAACGTGAATCATTCACAAATTGCCTATTGCTATAAAACACACAACATTAATGTTACCACAATAAAATGGTATACTACAAAAGTATCGGGGAATGGAATATAGGTAGGTATACATAGTGGAACTCTTGGCTTAATTTTTGGTGCACACAGCACACAACAGTTAAGCGTTAAGCATACGTATACTATCGTCCCATGCTTGATTTTCGATTGGTGGAACTGACGGTGAAAAGTGCATCCAAATCAGCCGTGGAAGACGTTACATTACGTGGTAACAGTTAAACTCAAACTCTTCCTACGTTACATTACGTGGTAACAGTTAAACTCAAACTCTTCCTACGTTACATTACGTGGTAACAGTTAGACTCAAACTCTTCCTACGTTACATTACGTGGTAACAGTTAGACTCAAACTCTTCCTACGTTACATTACGTGGTAACAGTTAGACTCAACTCAAATTCTTCTCTTCCTTCACTGTTAGAGAACAAACTAACATGCCAGAGAGCAAAATAGATATGCTGGTGTCCCAAAGGCTGTCAGTCAGTTATCTCTTTCGCCATTCAGCGAGGTAACGCTGCTAGCATTTTGGGCACTCTGCCACAGGGACCATGGCTTTTTAATTTTTAATATTAGTTTTTAATTTTATTTTTTTGTTTTTTTTTTATTTATTTTTTGTTTTTTAAATAATTGTATTGTACGTTTAATAACTAGTTACGGTCTAGCCATCAGGCCAGTTTATTTTTTATTTTTAATAATATGTACACTTCCGGACACTTGAATCGAGCCACCCAGCAGTTCAACTTTGATTGCTGGTAACTTAACAAAAGTATATGATCAACGAAAAAGTTTTTATGCAATTTGGAAGCTGGTACACTTTACATTAATAAGGTATACTTAATTCCAAATTTAAATTTCAATAACTTGATAAAATTACAATTTTAAGTGAAACTTGTCCTGTATAACCTTTCTCAAAGACAAGACTCGGGTTGAATTTTGAAGGAAAAAAAAAGGAATTATTGGAAAAAAAAATATTCAGTAACTTGTATTGCCTCCGAGAGCGTTTATGATTGCAGTCATGCGATTTGGCATGGAGTTAATCAACGTCATTATGAAGTGTTGTGGAATGTTCTCCCATTCCTCCTCGATGGCAACTCTCAGCTCTTCCAAAGTTTGTGGTGCTGGTTGGTGAGCTCGAACACGCCTCTTTAGTTCGTCCCATAGACGTTCGATGGGATTCATATCAGGGCTCCTTGCTGGTCATTCCATTGTCGTGATTCCAACATCATGAAGGTATGCCCTGACGATTCCTGCAGTGTGCGCTCTTGCATTATCATGCATAAAGATGAAGCCTTGGCCTACAAATCCAGCATATGGCATCACATGAGTCTCTAGGCAATGGTTAATGTATCGACGGGCATTTAGTGTTGGTAGACGTGGTCCTGTCACAACCTCTAGCCCAGTTTTACCATCGGCAGATATTCCTCCCCAGACTATCCACGAGCTCCCGCCATAACTCAATCTCTCTTCAATACAACACTGAACAAAGCGCTCTCCCCGCCTTCGGTAGACCTTCCTCCTTCCATCATTACCATAAAGCATAATCTTAGTCTCATCAGTAAAGAGTACCTTGCTCCATTGGCGTTGAGTCCAATGCAAATGTTCGCGTGCAAACTGTAAGCGCGCCATTCGGTGAGCTCTTGTCAGTTTCGGCCCGTTGGCTGGCTTATGTGGGCTCAGACCACGTTCTTTAAGTCTTTGTTTAATTGTTCGCGCGGAAACAGCCACTCCATGAAAGTCTCGAAGCTGTTCTTGGATCTGTACAGAGGTGAGGTGACGATTTCGTAAACTGATTGTCGCGATAAATCGATCCTGTCTTTCTGAAGTTACCCGAAATCGCGGTCTTCCTGGACGGCGCACGTATACACCAGTGTCGAGGTATCGATGGTTTACCCTTTGCACAGCAGAACGGCTTAAAGCAAGCTGTGATGCTACATCGCGCTGACTTCGGCCCGACTAGAAGCGCCACAGCTTGCGCGGCTAGAAGAGGCGGTGTATCCATAATTTTAACGTTTAAATGGCTCAAATTAAAAAAATAACAATTTTACGATGTCTTAATTTCAAAACAATTACGGTGAATTCAAAATTATGGAGTTAAATAAAAAAAATATGTTAATTTAGATCAACTTTTCTTTTCAAAAAAATGCACTAATTTGGATTTTGTTTCGTTTTTCCATTTGATAAATTCAAAATTGGAACAACAGCACTTCAAAATCATTATGAATATACCAGCATCAAAACTGCATAAAAACTTTTTGATTAACTTAAGAATATTTTTATGTTCTATGTCATTACACATAAAAATGTAGGGTGGCTCGATTCATGTGTCCGGAAGTGTATTAATATTTTTTAATATTTTTTTGGGTAAGTATGTCTTTTTACAAGCTTTTATTTTTTCTCTATTCTTGTTATGTTCTTTTTTAATTTTCTTTCTACGCTCTGTATGTATACTTAATTTTTCACTATACTTTCTATTTTATTCTGAACTATTTTTATTTCACTACTCTTGCTTATTTCCATCATTTACAATATTAAAACCCACACTTCCTTCTGAAGGGTTTTATTACAAAAATATTTATATTCTTCAAAAAATAACCAAATTATACAACCTCCTTTAATAATTAATCCGAATTTCTAAAGGGGATAAAGTTAAAAACTGAATGTTGGTAAGCCCTAAGGGACAGTTGTTTCCTGAATGTCACTGTGCGAATTGCGTTGCCACTCTGAGGGGAGGGTTTTGATAATTAATAAACTTTTCAAGAAGTAAAGTATCTTGCCCACGCCAAATATTGCGCTGGGGGAAATTAATGTAGTCTTGTAAATTTGACGGCAATTATTAAAGTCAGTAGCATTTTTTATTATTTATTTCCTCAGAGTATTAAACCTATCGGAACGCCATGTCCCTCTGTTCGTGTATCACCAATACGTTCTTTAAATATCAAATATTACATATATATCATATATCAACCCATATATTACATTTAGGACATAGGATAGGGTAGGGTGGTGCCTCTGGGGTGGTGTTGTCGGGATACCTCCACGTGGTCCACCCCGGGCAACGCCGGCGCGTCCTTGCCGGCGGCTGAACTCCCGACACGTAGTCCGCTCTCCGAGCTCACTTTTGAGCTCGTTGAAGACGCGGACGCCGTCTCCTTGCCGCAGTCGCGGAAGGGGACGGATGAGTGGAGCCCGGATGCGGGCGCTGCCGGCCGTAGTGCGAAGGATGGTCGGTAGCGCAGAGTCGTGGGACGCGGTGGTGTCCTTCTGTGAGGACGTGATGTCGCAGAAGGAAACTGCGGAACGGGAGAGAGAAATCCTGACTCCCTTTCCCGGCCGCAGAAGGCGCACCGGGCGCAGGAGAAGGGCGGACAACGCCCTTTTCCGGCCCCCATGAATGGGTCCAGGGGCGATGGACTTGGGGAAGTCCCCGCCCCCTATTTGATGGACCCGAGTCGTAGGCGCGCGCGGGTGTCGGCGCGCGCCTCTGAGGCGATGCACGGGGCAGTTCAACACCTCACTACCCCGTGCAGGAGACGAGGCCCGGGCAGAACCGGCCAGCACTAGTGTGGGGCTGCGGAAGAATCTGGATTCCCGCGGCCCCGCGCGCACGTGCGAGGAGACACCGGGGTGGTTTTAGTCGGTAAGAGTCCGGCACGCAGTCCATGAGGATTTCCCCCCGTTAAAAAAAAAAAAAAAAAAAGGGTGGTGCCTCTAAGGCGGAACAAAGTTCGCCGGGTTAACTAGTATTTTTATATTTATAATGTAGGTACAGCCTTTTTTTTGTTTAGAGTCAGAAAAATGCATTACTGCATGTCCCGCCACTTGGGGAAGCGACGGGGGTCTGTCGGGCTCACCTCTCTAGCCAATGAGGGATACCGACTAAAAACCTGACTGTCTGCCACCTTCTCCGCCTTCACGTGGCGGGGTCGCGGGCACTGGTGATACTTCCGCAACGTGTAGGTACAGCCTGCCAATGAAAGAGGTGAGCAGGTCCGTAAATATGATTCGAGTTTTCTAAATATTGCGTTAAGGGATTTATTAAGGGCGTCGTATTTTTATTTATTATTTATATGGTACTACATAGTAAAATAGTCGCGACTTCGTTTGCGTTTATCTCGCTTTCCCGTGGGAATTTTGATAAATCCTTTCGTTGTACACCCCTATACGTCCTAAGGAACCTACATTCCAAGTTTGGAATCTCTAGACCCAGCGGTTTGAGCTGTGCGTTCATATATAGTTAAATCAGTCAGGATTTTGAATATAATATTTTTAAATTTATTTAATCAAAAATGTTCATAACTCTTCATTATTAGCATAAAATCTTTATTCTCAGTACTCTACCCTCCTGCTCACCCTTTTCGTAGGTTTACTGTACGTTTAGGTTGAAATTTCGAATATTTTGTTAATGAAAATAAATAGACATGAATTGCTTTAAGACATGCAAATGAATTTCAACCTTAAGAGTGTCAAACCACTTCAGGAATGTGAAAATCAAATCCCTAAGTATTATTCCTATAGTGTTAAGTTAATACATGAATCTAATTCTGTTCTCTAGCATTTACCGATATTAAGTATAGTGTACACGAGCAATGTTACAATCTACATTATAACCAATATTTTAAATTCAAAAATACTTTCTCCTGAATGACTGACTGACTGATCAACGCACAGCCTAAACAACTGATCGTAGAGATCTGAAACGGGCAGGTTATGTTATTTGTATAACGGTGGCATCTGATAAAAAACGATTTTCGCCAGTTATGAAACGGGAATTTTTTGGAAGAAGAAGAAAAATTATCAATCTGGCAGACACGGTGTTCAAAGAGTATTGTTTAGCACCTTAAAATATAAAAAACTCGCTACTAAGAACGCACAAACCTACTTCAAAATTTAATACTTCGAGGGTATTAAGTCTGCGTAAAGTTTATGAAAATTTCAGTCTAGGTATCGCTCGGGAAACAAAACTTATAATTTATGAATGACGGGAAATGTTAGATCCATTTATTTATGATATAAAATGCGTCACATAATATTTTACTTTTAGAAATTAATCTTAACGTACCTATTTCTGAGTAGAAAAACTATATTTCTAATTGCCATATTTCTCGCTTACCTAATTGAAAACAGACGCGTTATCTCGATTTAAATGGTGGCTGAAAGTATGAGTATAAATAAATGTTCTTGGACGAATCACACAACGCCATCTAGTCCCAAACTAAGCAACTAAGCTTGTACCATGGGAACTATTAAGTAATCTGTGCTATGGGTACTAGATTGCTAAATATATTTCTTAAATACTTTTTAAAAAAATAAATACTTATTATACATAGAAAACACCCAGACCAAGGCAAACAGACATGTTCATGCACACAAAGGTTTGCCTTGCGCAGGATTCGAACCCGCGGCCCTTAGGATAAAGTGACCACCGGGCCTGTAAAGTAAGTTTTAAGATTAGTTCTTCTAGCAAATAATGCACTGAGCTGGTTTTCTTCAGCCTTTTTGTATCACTGCGGCACACATTTCTTCCTTGTCAACATTAACTGCTTATTTCTGTCACTACAGCCTTGGAGATACAAATAAATTATTTATCTGTCTATCAATGAATGACCAGTCAACGGCTAACAGACCAGGCCATGAACTCGCCGCTAATAACGAATGTTTAGCGCGAAGTGTCAAGCGGTAAGAACAAATGTACTAACATGTTGAATGACTTCACGAGAGGACGAACTTGGTGGCACAGCGATTGGAGAGGCAAGTGCCGGCGCTGACGAGTTGTACTTTCGGAACTCTTATTTACTAAACGAAACTCATTGCTGTTTTTACGCGGTTATTCTATGGGAACATGGTGTTTCCCGGTCGAGATGATCCATTATTTTGTTTATTCCACTAAGGTGGCAAACAGGCACAAGGCCCGCCTGATGATAAGCAGTCACCGTAGCCTATGGACAATTGCAATAGGTACCGGGGGATCACTTGCGCGTTGACGACCTTGTAAAAATAATTTATTGCCCCTTTTGAAGAACCCCATAAATGCTCAACTCCAGCCAGTACCAACAGTAAAAAAAACTGGACCACAGAGAAATAATGTCGATTATAAAATATTCATGTGCGACGACGATAAACTGCGAATGAGTACTACGGTTTAAAATTAAAATGCAAGGCGTTCCGACGTGGAGCAGCTGCGACTGCGGACAGGAATAACTTTGCGAGAAGTAGATTTAGGCCTGGAGACGGAGTTTTGTTAAGGCACGATTTTTGCATTCAAGTAAAGGAATATATGACATTGCCTTCCGTATTTTGTGTGCTGTCTTCTAACACGTAGGAGCTGATTTTCCTACCAATCTAAACTCCTACTGACGTCCCAGTTAAGGCGCTTACAGGGTTACTTTTGGACCCCCCCGCCAAAAATAGACATGATTTAAGGAAAGTAACTAAAAAATATTTGGTGTTAAAAAAAAAGTTTTAAAATCCACATTTTACAGTCACTTTTTTAAATCTACTTTTCTAGGAACGTTCGGTCACCCTCGCGCCAGTCAACGACAGCGCATTGTTATTGGCTGAAAGGATGATATTAGGTTCGCATGCGCGTAGTGCGTGGTAGTGGTATGCTGCAAAACGGCCACACGCGCGGTAAACAAAAGAGTGACCATAATCTTAATTTGTGTTTGTAAAATTTTGAAAAAAATAAGTCAATAAAATAATTTATTTTTATTTCATAAATTCATTGTACTGCTGCAATAGAATCACCTAAAAAATTTGGCAAGGGGTCCAGAAGTAACCCTGTATATTACTTACATCTTGAGCTATGAACAAAAATTGTAACTTACTATTGGCATAGCATATAAGTTATAACACTTTATTAAAGGGGCTTGAACGCACACATAAAATTACTTGTTTTTACACCCGACGTTTCGACAGAGTTGCATCTGTCGTGGTCACAGGAATTCATGGGTGGTCGCCGTTCTAGTGTTATAATAATAATATGTTCAAAACGCGATAGTTTAAAATATACAATATGTAATAAGTCACTTATAACATTTTTCATTTTAAAATTGTGTAGTTCTCTTTTCACAAGTTTTCAGATAGAGATCACATCACGATGACAGGCTCCAGGTCTAAGATTAATGTTTAGCTATTTGCAGTATGCCATCAAATCTAACAAGTGTTCTTATACTTAAACATACTTAGCTAACTACCCATACGGTGGCCATATTTATCAAGAATATGTTTAGCAAAATGACAAATATTTAAAGCCCATTCAAATTTGTACAAAAACTTCTAGGACACGTCAGTTTCACGGTTATGGTAAGCCATATGGTTAACCATAACCGTGAAACTGACGTGTCCAAACAGTATTAAAATAAGTATTTTAAACGACTAACATACTGTTTACATGGCTGAAAAATGCTTCAAAACTAAATTTTGGTTCATATCATAATTATATCAACCCATAATTATCCTACTGCAGGTTTTCACATGTTTTATGTTCTAGTCAGCTCCGTCACATAGGGAAATAGACGACAGTTGCTTGATTCTTATAGTTTTTATCTCACACTCCTACAACAATGACAATCATACGACAAGATAATAGGGTTGTTTCCAGGGTCAAAATAATTAAGTACATTATATTTAGTCCGTATTTTAGATTATAAAAAAATATTGGACACGTATTTTTTTCTTTTTAACAAATGCATAATAATTTAGGAGTTAGGGGTCTTTGACGTCACCCCGTACGAAAAAATGCCACACGGCGGCGTGACGTCATACGTAACTTTAATGGGCTATATCTTACTCATTTTTGGTCTAATTGACAAATGAAAAAATGAGTTGCCCTTATTTTTGAACACACACTTTTTACGGCATCTAGCCTATTAACAAAAAAAAATGATAAAATAAAACAATCAAAATTAGCAAAAAAAGAAATACACAAAAATATAGTCTACAAAATGGTTCTATGTAAATATTCATAATAAGGCTACTGTCTAACTTCGTCTCAATTTAAATTATTAAAACACACTTCATAATTCTAACAAAGTAAGAAATCCATTGTTCTTACAAAAGGCTAAGAAAAAGGCTTCGAAGTTTAGAAGTAAGGTACCTCGTATATTTGAAAGTAAAGTTTTCTTTGTTAAAATCTGACTAAGTTTAAAACAGACATAACATCACTTATAGCCTATCTGTCAGTTAAATGCGATCACTTTACGCTTAGTATAGGGATATTATGTTTTATACTACACCTTTCTACAAAACAGTCTTTCTACAAAAATAGCAAGAAAGTACGCGATTCCTTCTATATTATATGCGGAAAAATGTGTGAAAATAAAATTTCATTACTGTCCGGCGGGCTGCTTTTTTAAAATGAGCGCAGTCCGTCAATCCATGTATATACCAACATCTTTAAGAACGTGAGTGACGTTTGTAGGAGGACGTTACGAGTACTGTGGCATATTTTCATACATTTTGTCAAAGGTATTAGGTCAAAAAGTGACATACAATATGAACGGGAGTTGTAGTTCTAATTTCGGCCACGTTCATAAAGATGTTGGTAGATCTGTATAACGTAATACACTCATTTCTGCGTCAGAGGTCAAAACACAAGTTTAAAATACATCTTTCTTTTGGACATAACACTCCGTTTGCATAATACCATATTATGTTCGGACGCAGACCACAATACAGGGTAGATCGTTTATCCGACCCTTTCTCGCTATCTCGTGACCTTTTCTTTATTGACACTGAATATAAGAGCCTTTTCCATGATTGTAAGGTCGCATCATCCTGTACTATTTATTAAACACTTTTTTTTTTTTTTTTTTTTTTTTTTTTTTTTTTTTTTTTTTTTTTTATTAATTGAAAATTTCAGTTTGGGTGTACTAACACCCTCTTCTGAGACACCGGACTGTTGCGGGAGCGTAGGGCTCTCACCGCCAAAAATTTTACAGTGTCTGCCTAGGGGCGCCCCAGAGGGGGGCTCGAACCTCGGCCTATGGCGACACTGGGGGAAGGCGAACGGATTGGAGAGAAGCGGCCGGGCACGTGCCGGTACCGCGAAAAGCGAGTCCCTATAGGAAGGTGGCGCGACGCGCGGCCCCGCCGGCGGGGCCGATATGACGGACGTGTGTGTCTAGTTTGTGTCGCGGAATCTAATTGTTTATACGCCTCGATGGCGACTGTAATGGAGTCGTCCGGGTCGTTGAGGACGTGCCGCGGACGACGTTTGGACCTGCTGGTGCCAGCCGGAGCGGAATAATCCCCTGCGGCTTTCACCAACGGATTTGGGTGATGATTGAGCGAGTCGAAGTATTTGACAGAGCATTGCTTTAGGTGGTGCGAGATGGTCGGCACACCTAAGTCAATGTGGAGGTTTTTGTTCCTAACGAACCAAAGCCCACCGATGGCTTTGCGCAAAAACCTATTCTGAATGGTTTGCAGCCTGTGGATATGAGAGGGCGCGGCGTGAGCGAAAACTGGACTTGCGTATGTCATTATCGGCCTAATGCACGTTGTGTAAACTCTCACCTTATTTCTAAGAGAGAGTTTACTGCGCCCATTAAGCAGACAATGTAAGCGGCCTAGCGCGAAAGCAGCGCGGTCGCGGACAATCTTTATATGATGTTCGAAGGTGAGTCCCCTATCGAGTGTGACACCTAAATAACGGACTTTCTTTTCCCAAGGGATCGGTTGTCCGAACATCTTGACTTTAGTGGAGGGATTTGGCGTAGTACCTCTGGAGAAGAGGATAGCGGCGCTTTTATCTGGATTAACTTCTATGCGCCATTTCCTAAACCAGTCGCCAAGGGAGTTGGCGGCGGCTTGGAGGGACTTTACTATGGCGGGTGTACTAGAAGCCGAACAATAGATGGCTGTATCATCTGCGAAAAGGGCAGTATGAGTCACAAGTGGACTGGGTCTAAATTGAGGGAAGTCGCTTGTGTAAAGCGTGTATAGGAGGGGGGAGAGCACGGATCCTTGTGGTACTCCGGCTCTAATGGTGTGAGGGGGGGATAGTGCCCCATCCACCCTATAGCGGAAAGAGCGATTCGACAAGTAGTCTCGTATGATGAGCACGAGACGGTTTGGCACATTAAGTTTGTAGAGCTTATAGATAAGCCCGTTGTGCCATACTTTGTCGAACGCCTTTGCCACGTCGAAAAAGAGAGCGCCCGTTTTGTGCGGGCGGGATCTGTTCGCTCTCCGGTCCAACACGTGTTCGACTATGCGATGCACTTGTTGGACACAAGAGTGTTTGGCTCTAAAACCAAACTGTGCGTCAGGTAAAAGATTATTAGCAAGGGAAAAATCTTTGAGACGAGCGAGAATAATGCGCTCATAGATCTTTCCTATCGAACTAAGGAGACTGATTGGGCGATAGCTCGAGGGCTGATCCTTGGGCTTGCCGGGTTTTGGAATGCCAATGACGGTGGCTTCCTTCCAAGATTTGGGGAAAATACTGTTTTTTAATGCCGCATTGAAAATGGCGGTCAGAAGAAGAATAAGGTGCGCGGGGAAGAGCTTGACGACTCTATTAGAAATCCCGTCAGGCCCCGGGGCCTTCCTATTATGTAAATCTCTGATAAGGGACTCTACCTCATCGGGGGTTACCGGCTCTATCGGCGGGTCGGCATCTGTGAGAGGGCTCGCGAGATTGTTGAAAACCTCAGTATCGACCTCGAGTAGGTGATCTGGATCAACGGGGACTGTGCTAGGTGCACATTGTGCCTCAAGACTGGATGCTAAGCATTCAGCTTTTTCCTCGTCCTCGAAGGCGAGGGGGAGGGAGGGATCTGACTGTACTAACGGGGGGGTGGCAGCCACTGTATCTGCCTTAAGGGCTCTGGTGAGGTTCCAGAAGGCTTGTTGAGAGGGGACCATATTTGTAAGTGTCTCGTCCCACTGATCGTTCCTAAGCTGTCTAATGCGACGCTTAACCGCTGATTGGGCAGCGCGCATGCGGACACGGTTCTGCTCAGAGGGAAAAGAGAAGTAAGCCCTTTGAGCTGCGTTTTTCTCAGTTAACAGAGCACGGGCATCTGGCGGCAGTTCCCAGCGACGATGAGCGTTCACTGGGACGCGGCGCGAGCAATCGCTAACCACCTTCTGCACGTGCGCTGTTAATGAGTCAATTGCACCTATCGCGTCGGGAATTGAGACTATCTCGTCTGGAATTGGGTCTAACAAAGGAGATGAGATAGACTTAAGGCCTTCTCCTAGGCTGAACCAGTCAGTCTTGAGTCTTGTGGGGTCTGAGGCTGCCACGTTGGGAATGCTCACTCTGGGCGAGAGGGCAATAATGACAGGCCTATGATCTGAAGTGAGTGCAGAGTGCACTTCTATAGAACTCAATCTAAGATTGATGTTCTTTAGGAGGGCTACGTCTAGGACGTCCGGACGATGATTAACATTGTCTGGATAGTGAGTAGGTGACATAGGTGCTACTACGTCGAAGTTGAGGCTCTCTGAGAGTCGCTCGAGTTGTCTACCACGTTGGTTTGTGGTTTGGCTACACCAAGCAAGGTGCTTGGCATTTAGATCGCCCGCTATGATAACAGACGGACCAAGATCTAGAAGGTTTCGTATATCACTGTCAAGTAGTGATCTAGGGCTTGAGGAGCTATTGTTAGTGGGAGCTAGATAGGCTGACACTAAATATATGGATTGATGACCTGTCATTCCTAATCTACAGACAGAGGCTTCGATGTGCACGAGATTTGGTGTATCCACAGGCGTGCAGTGTAATGTCGCTTTGTAGTAAATGAGAGTGCCACCGAAGGCAGAGACTGTGCGATCATTACGAATGATTTTGTAATTCGCGATTTTGGGATCGCGAATTGACGGCTTGAGGAACGTCTCCTGGATGAGGAGAACGTCCAATTGATGGGTGTAGAGAAAATCGGCTACCTCAGACCTCTGGGTACGAAGCCCATTGGCGTTGAAGTAGCCGATTTTTAGGGAGGTCGGTTTGACTCTACTCGTGTTATGGTGTAGATCCATAACTAAAACCTAAAATTTTTGAGAGTGTCCGTCAGCGCTCTAAAGTCGCGCCTCAGGACTATGACGAGGGCCTCTGAGTTCCCCTGGCATTCTATGATGCGGTCTGCCAAAAGGTCGACTTCGTCAAAGTCGATGGCGTTTAATACCGACATTACAATTTTGAAATTGTCGACGCTGTCACGGGTGGAGGAGGAGGAGGGTTTCGGCGGCTGCGGTGCCGCTTTCGGCGACGGCGGTGCCGCTTTTGGGGAAGGTGGAGGGGTCGCAACCACAATCACCGCGGGTGCAGGTTGGCCTGAGGGGCTGCCCTGCGGGGGGGGAACCTTATTGGTTCTGTGTCGCCACGAATGCGACACAACTGGTGTAGGCACCGGTGCCTTTGCTGAAGCCGGGGCGGCCGCGGCAGTTGGAGGTTGGGGGGGGCTAACGTAGGCCGCCTTAGGGGCTGCTCGAGTTTTAGGTGGGGAGGGAGCGGGCCTCCGGCTCTTCACCTTGGGTGCTTTTGGGCACCCTCGGTAGTTCGCCGGGTGTCCCACCTCCCCGCAGTTTACGCAGCTCGGAGGTTCCGAGCATAGCGCGCGATCCTTAGGCCGTTGACACTCCGGTGTCGAGTGGGCTCCTAAACATTTAACACAGCGAGGTGTGTTATGGCAATTCCTTGCGGAATGCCCGTATAGCTGGCATCTGTGGCATTGTCCCACAGTGCCTTTTTGGTGTGGGGGCTCAACAGCAACCCCAGACAGTCCGCAAACCTTACGAATGTTAAAGATGGCTTTGGCCTCTTTTAAGTTTGTCCTGTCCAGAATGGCCAGGACCATGTTGAATGGGGCGGAAGGCCCACGGTGCATACGGTGCACCTCTATGATGGGTAGTTTTTGGGCCTTTAGGTCCTCGAGTACGTCCTCGCACCCGATTTCCTTTGGGACCCCCCGAATGACGACGCGGAGGCGCCGGTCTTCCTCCACACTCCACGTGTGGAATGGAATCGACATACCGTCGAGAAGTCGCGTTAAGTTGCGATAGTCGGAGATAGTCTCCGTTTTCAGCCTGATACCCTCAGTGCGGGTTTCGGCTATGAAAAAGATGCCATTTGCATCGCATCGGGCCTTGATGGCCATCCACCTATGGCGGTTCGTTATAACGACCGCCGGTGGGCGCTGGGAGCGCTTGGGAGGGGTGGGGAGAGAAGCTCCCTCGGCACCCTGTTCAGCCGCGGGGGGCGAAGCAGGGGAGTCAGAGGCCGCGGCGGGAGTAATGCCGTCGGCCAATTTGGCGGCCTTCTTTGCGGCGCCTTTGTTGCGCCTGGTGCGCTTTCGGCCTGAGGCCATGACAAATTCGTCCGAGTCGGACGTGGGCTCTGAGGAGGATTCCGAGGACTCGGAAACAACTTCCATTTCTTCGTTTTGGGCCTGACGGGCCGGAGACGACAGTGACAGGGAACTTTTTATACTACAAAGGGTTGATTTTATATGATTTTACAAAATGTCTTTAAAAATCAATGTGAAATAAATGAATGAAGATTGCAGAAATGTCGGGACAAGCCCACCACATATTCCCACCAATGTGTCTCCTGTGAATACAGGATCAACAACGGCGACCTCAGATTGACAATAAACGATGAAGCTTATTGACGTCCCGGGGGAGAAAACTACAGCTGTCTTGGAACTCACAGCGAATAATCAGAAAGAAGATAGTCGGAGTAGGAAGTATTGAGAGGACTTCCCACCTTAACAACTACGTGAGACACAGCAATTTGAAGCAAAAGGAACCCTAGCGAGATGGCAAATCAAGTGAGGCTCGATTGCCCAGCACCACGGTCTAATTGTTGCATTACTATTTTGATTCCAATGATATATGTTGCAAAATCTTCTAAATGCCTGATAATTCTCTTTGCTCGCTAATGCAGAAATATATAAAATGAAAAAGAACGATCTTTTCACAATAATTTAAAGAGCTTCACTTGGAGAGGTTGGGAGGGTTGGCAACGCGTGAGTGATACCCCCGGTATTCCAAGCGTCTATAGGCTACGGTGATGCTTACCATCAGGCGGGCCGTATGTTTGTTTGTCAACTTTGTGGCATAAAAAAAATATCAGCGTAAAGCAGCAATGCGTTTCGTTCAGTGATTGGGAAACCTGGAAGTCCAATTAGTTTACTGTTTTCTTTCTATGACCCTTCTATTGCTATTCCCTTCCTGTAGCAGACAACGCATTCGAAGCGCTTCTGATATTACTGTTGTTTTGTAAGCGGCGGTACCATTTTTCGTTAGGAGGTCCATGATGGAAAGCGGGTTAACACCACGGGTGCACTAGGCAACGTCAAGTCCCTGGCTGGCTTCCTGGAAGAATTAGGATGGCTGGAGTAATCCAGCTCTCACTCTTCGCACGCACAAAGGGCACATGGCTGCCTAATTGCGGAGAAGGCAAGACAACAAGTAACACCACGGGTGCTGCTAATGCGATGTTTGCTACATGGAAGACGGGAGTAGAAAGAAAAGGTATGGGAAGGGACTTTGACTTCAAGATCTCTTAATCACTGAAGAAAACGCATTGCTGTTTCACGACGATATTCTTTAAGTATTTTCCCGGTGGAACAACTCAAATTTTTAAATGAATTTATATTCCGACTCCGATTACGAAAAGGTACCTTTGTTCTGCAGTGAACATCATGTGCTCGAAATAATATTTTTTTACTTATTTATTTAGACATCCATAATGGTTAGTAACTAACAGACTTAAGATTAGGTTGTAAGTAAGATACTTAAACAAATTCAATTTAAATACAAAAGGAGACAAACACAGAGAAGGCACAGCCAATAAGTATTTTTTTACCAGTGAAACTATAGGCTGACGACGAATGAAAGCTATTGTTATGTACGTATATATAGAAATTTATTATTTTAGAATGTAGGTTAATGGCGGTCATTATTATTTTATGGGTAATAACGACCTTGGTAGATTTTAAAATAGGGTAGCAGATGCTAACTAAAGGGATTATAATTTTTAACTTATTTTATAGAAACTTGCAAATGTAGATTCCAATGCAGAGATGAAAACCAGATGGTCTAATCTAAATTGATAATGTTATCAAGTTAGTATTAGATTAGACCATGGACACATTGAAAATAAAGTACATTTATGTACTTTCATTTTAAATCCGGAAAGAGTTAATTTTTTTTATGCTATCCCATAGGCAAACACGCAAACAGGCCTAGTGGAAAATGGATACCGCCCTGCCCATAAACATCAATAATATGTACCAGAGGAGCTTCCAATGCATTGACTGCTACAAGAAAAGGATTAGAGAGAGAAAGGCTATGGAGAAGAGAAAGGAGAGTCTTTACCAATTGTTACCGGATTTTCTTAAACATTAACATTTAATTTTAATTGACCTAAACGTTTTCAGTACGACCGGTTAAAAGCGGTCTTTTTGGAGGCATTTAACCAGCAACGGACTTTTTGTGGCCGAGACAATGATGACACAAAACGTGGATTTTATAGTATTTCTGTCGCAAACATTTTATAAAACCTATGTATGTCTGTGAAGAAAATGACCCAGCATTTCCTCTCAATACGTTGTACTCGTTCTAACTTGTTACAGTTTGATGAGAAAGTAAGTACAGCACTTGGTGACAAGATAACGATTTTTAGTCTTTCTTGCTTGGCAACGTTCAATGACTTCAATGTACTTGTAGTTTTGCCGACATCCGAAAAGCTTTTAGGTAGGTACTGAAAATGTACACACGAAAATAATAAATTCTAGAAACCTTATAGTTTCTTATATGAAAGCATGCAATTTACAGGTTAACATTTTTATTCGCGGTAAAGATTTGATTGATTTAAGAAAACCAATCCATATCGTGATTTTAAAAACGATTAGAGAAAATTCCCGTTAGAATGAGATAATTTTACGGGATAAAAAGTAGCCTTTATCTTTTCCATATATCTAATATTTGTTAGGTCCTTTCTTACTAAGTACATAATTTTGCATTTTGTCGAACTATGTATAAATCTATCGCAATAAATCGCAGATTTACCGTTACAACCTGTACAATATGACCTAGTTCTTCAACATCTATTTTTAAACCAAACTTTTACACCCTGTGTAACCCAGTTCTTAAAAAAACATCTATTTTTATACCCAAAAATCCTCATATTTCCTCTATTGTGCGGTCATTTCTTAGGACATTACATACCCCGGCTGTAGGCATCAGTCCCGTCCCGTCTTATTGCAAATCTTTGTGGAAAACTTTAATCAGATGCGCATGAAAAATGTGGTCTATTTGTGAACGTCGCAGCAGAATGCGTGCGCTCCCCGCAAAACTTTTTACCCCTTCGTTCAACACAACCGGATTGTTCGACAAAACTGCTGAATTCACTCTAAGTTTCTTGCCTTTTTCCAATTTTGCTATCTGGGCGATAAATGTAGTTTTTATATTTTGTACATCACGAAAACTTCTTTACTTTATTAGATTTATTTTATTATTGTTTTCGATCATTAGCATTGTTTGTTTCATCATCATCATCTCAGCCAACATCATTGTTTGTTTAGCGTAGAATAAATTTAGGTTACTATATGGAAAGATAAGCGCAAGTAATAGAAGCGGAGTTGGATTGCTTTATGAACGTAAAATAATGTGCAAATTAGCTTAATAATAATAATTGCAGTCTTTTGAATGGGTTTCAGGGTGTAAGAGATAGAACAACAGATTTTTCTTGTAATCGTATCATAATCAAAAAAGATTCTAAATAATTTTTTGAAGAGGCAGTCATTGTTACCATTACCGGGTAGCATGCCATCATTGATACCATCAGGTTCGTTAACTACTAATACAATCAAATATAATAGAACATTTTGTACTTGAGAATAGTTTGTTGGTAGAAAATACTGCACGTAGATACATTGTTAGCTCTACATATTGTGGTTATTACAATTAAATAAGCTCCCAAAAAATTGCTTCTGGTACGTTTCAGGTCCCTAAAGATATTCTAGACACCTAAAACACATATATACTGCAGAGACGCGACAAAAAGCAATAACATCTGATTTGGAATAAGATATAATAATAGTAAACAAGCAATAAAATACATATTAGGCAAATAAATAGAAATGCGTGTTTACAGGGACACAGGGAGAGCCTAGAGTGCGTTCACAAAGGATATTATGGAAATTTGAAATAGCCCCGGGGCTGCGTACGTAACTAGTTCTGAAACGGGAGACTCTATTTCAGATACATGTATTATTGTAAGTACACTGAGATTTATCAAACATAAATATCTTGTTTACGTCACAATGATTTAAATCCTTACTGATATTATAAATGAGAAAGTGAGTTTGTTTGTTTGTTTGTTATTCCTTCACGGCTTGACTAAGCAGCCGATCATTATGAAAATTTGCATACATATTGTTAGGGGTACAAAGCCCAACATAGGCTACTTTTTATCCCATGAAAGTATGTCGTTTCAATGGGAAAATGCTTTTACTACTATAGATGGCGCTGCAATTCGCAATTGCCGGCCCACAGATGGCGCCACAAGTCGCGCTATGGGGTTGTTTTGTTGTCATCATAAAATTAAACGCGAGCGAAGCCGCGGGGAAAAGCTAGTATACTATAATTATTTGATGTTAAAAGGTTTCGTAGGAAACTAGACTCCGTTATAGTGTCGACATAGCTGTCTGTCCTCGGTCTAGCAAGCAGTAATTTAGCATGTTTACACATAGTAATTATTAGCTCATCGTCCCAACTTCGCACGCGTTTTCGTAAGGATCCCTATTTTTTTTTAAATGGCCTATGTTACCGGCGTATAGTGTGACATGAAGGATTTTTTCAAATCGATTCAGTAGTATTTGAGTTTATTTGTTACAAACCAAAATACAAATCTTTCTACTTTATATTAGTAGGTATAGATGATTGATAGCAAAGTGGTAGTACAAAATCTTTAAAAATCTATTTTTGTATGTGCCTCCACTATAGGTACAGTCGCCTCGAGGATAGCAGGACCATCTTTAGGATGATTTTTGGTTGCAACATCCAACATCCTAATGGACACATGTGGCTCTAATAAACAAAAACCCCGTTTGGTAACAAAGAAAAGGACGGAGCTGACAAAAGACCCGCTTACAAGATGTGCAAGCGATTTTTTTCTAAAATGGTCCTCCTATCTTCGAGGCCACCGTACATGTGTAAATTTGGAACTTTTTCGCGCCCACTCTTGTAGTAAATTATGTTTTTTATATGTTTAACATCCTACACGTTCGTGTGTACGTCACTTTAAGACGGAGCCTCACTATGCAGATCTCAGTGATTTATTGTCACTTTTTTCTTGTTATAATAAACAACAATAGGTCTGTCATTTGCATGATAAATTTTGGGCGAAATCCAACTATTTCCAGAGATTTGTGGAAAGCATTAGTAATGATAGAAATAATGCTTCAGCTCAATACCTTTACGTAATGGGAGTTTTCTTTGCGTAAAATTGGCGCGTATAGAAAAAGAAAATCTTTTTATAAATTCTTGATTTTTATGATCGTACTGTAAAGTACCGTAAGATAGGTAGGGCACAGCGGATAATCCGCTCAAATCAGAACAGCCCGTCTTTGGACCTCCACCTTACAGAAGATCATAGCCAAATCAGCATTAGTGTCGGCCATGTTGTGTTCCTACGGTGAGTAACAGTCCACTTTTTACAGGGTCGGCAAGACGAGAAAGATGTTGCATCAAAAAACTACGGTGACTGCTTACCATCAGGCTGCTGATATGCTGGTTAGCCACCAAAAATAGAATAAAAAGGAAAGTGACTATTTCTCATAAAGAATAAGCTAGTTTAGTCTAAATTTAATCTCACGTACTAGCACGTACTGTCGATATGTACATTTTAATCCTTTAAAATTTTGTTCGGAAGAGGTAGCGAAACTTGATTTTAAAAATACAGAGAACCAACTCAAAGACCATAATATACAAATGTACTTACTGTATAAAATGTCTATTATGGACATTCTCAGGTGTTATGTTAACTATTTGCATATGACTTATAGGTTAATTTATGGCCTGAACTTAGGCCGGTTCTAGTTTCTCTTATGTAAACTGGCGCCAGTCCAAACGTATTTGGAACAACATTGAATAATCGTGAGTGGCCAATTTCATTGTTTTTTTATATATTTCTGAGTGACCAGTACCAATCCAAAATTTAAAAAAATTCGTTTTCATGATTAAAACTTCAGAAACATATTCGATTTTCTTCGTAATTTTTTTTCTGAGACGCCAGTATCTCTCCAGTTTAAATTATTTCGAAATGCCACGCAACAAGCTTTAAAAGAATTTTCATCAGTCAATTTCTGTTGAATATAAACTAAAAATTATGCAGATTTGCGAGTCCGTTGCCAAAAAGAAACAATTAGTATATAAGTAACATAATTACTGTCGATATGTACTTTTTAATTGCGTTCATGTTATGAAGAAATACATATATATAACGATAGAACGCGTCAAAATTTGGACTCACAGTTTATAGAACAATTTGAAAATCGATTGTCGTTATTCACTAGTAATAAGTATGCGTTTAGAACTTCGTTTTATGACTGCGCGATTCTGCCGTATTGGCGACCAGTATAGTTTATACCTATCGATTTTGAACATGAATCTATTAATATTCTGCTCTAGAAATTATGACAATGAGAACGAAAAAACTCGGAACAGTAATGAGAAATGTTACAAGTACAATTTGATATTACCATTTCCCTGTAAGCATCTGGAACAATTGCTTTCTTGAGATCTTACAAGAATTTTTCCTGGTACAAGTTTTAGTATTCTGCAATCATATCTCTGCAGACCAGCTTGATTTTATTTTAATAAAACGAAGTGCAACATATTTTTTTTTCAGAATTTTTAATTTTTTGGAAGGCTATTTTCACTTTAAGAGAGGTAGGGCACAGAGGATAATCCGCTGAAATAGGAGCAGCCCGTCTGGGGAAGGACCTCCACCTTACAGCGGCAACATGGCCGTAACCAAATAGCATTGGTCACGGCCATGTTGTGTTCCTCCAGTGATGAGTAAGATCTCCAGAGCTCTTTTTTTTTTGGGGGGGGGGGGTGTCAACGCGTGGCATGACAAACAGCCCGCCTGATGGTAAGCAGTCATCTTTTCGTAGCCTATGGACGCTTATAATACCGTCGGTATCAATCGCGCATGCCGACCCTGTAAAAATTGGAGCTTCACACTACTAGCTTGTGACTACTTACCTGCTGGGCATTTTCACCAACGTTTTTCATTATATACGATCCTCCATCCACCATTGGTCGCTTTTCTGAGTTCATAGGTCCCTCTGAATTAGGTTTAGTAAGTGATTTTCCCGATAAAACAACTTCAATCCAGGTCTTTCCTCTCCTCCATGTGCCTTTGCTTACGGTGACACCCATTTCGCTGGACAGGAGATAATAAAGATGGTTTTATCTGGTTCTTGCATCTACATGGTCTCCTGGCATTTGAAAATAAAGATTATATTATATATTGACAACATAAATAAAACATTTTTGTCATAAATTACAAATATAGCTGGTATGAAAAATAAATCCTTATATCTTTTGATCCATGTATTTTAATAAGAACGTAAAATTATCCTTAATTCCCAAGTCACAAATACACCATTTAAGTAAAAGGAGAGTTGAAAAATCAGTAGAACGTCCCTAAAGACGCATCGTTTGAGCTAATACTCGGCATTTTAAGAAAATTGTATCTTTCCCCTTCAATTTGTTAGCAAGATTTGAGCTAAAATCGGATTGTTATGTTATTTTTTTTATAAAATAAGTAAAACATGAGAACATAATAAATTATACAATGAAGAAATCGCTTAGCGATAAGACCGCCTATAGTGCCTTGTATTTCCTAACTTTAATACATAATTGATTTGTTTTGGTACAATAAAGTGTTTTGAAAAAAAAATTTTACATATTATACAATATTAATATTTAAAATATACCTACGTTTTATCGGTAGATACGGCTACGGTTACGGCTGTTATCGGCTTGAAAACTCTCGACTTGAAAACACCGGCCTCTGCCAATCCGCATTGGAGCAGCGTGGCAGAGTACGCTTTAGTTCCCTTCGATTGAAGGGAGACCCGTATCCCTGCAGTGAGATGATTATGGGTTGATATGATGATGATGATGATATGATGACCTACGTTTTGAGCACCTAAAAGAAATACTGACTAAAACTGATAAAGCCATAATTATACAAAATAATTTCGCAAGTTTTCGATCATTCTCCATTTCCCATTTGTGAACATCAATCCACCGCAATACTACTTACTCTAACCTCAATTTATTTGTGCAATCTTTTAAGAGTAGTGCGAAATCCTGGCAAAGTATCCCAGTTAAGTA
The DNA here is from genome assembly GCA_905163395.2 of Endotricha flammealis. NCBI lineage: Eukaryota > Metazoa > Arthropoda > Insecta > Lepidoptera > Pyralidae > Endotricha > Endotricha flammealis. The sequence continues at coordinate 4,643,983 of LR990861.1, read as the reverse complement.
CTTAACTAAAAAGACTTCAAACAAATCCTCGGAGCGCAGTTCGCTGTGCATTTAAATCCGCATTCATGCAAGTGCCACCTTTTGGAGAGGGTGCACTTAGGACAGCCACACATTTTCGTAAAAAGATAGTGGGTAAGACGGATCGATGGGTCTCCAGAGCTCAACTTTTTACAGGGTCGGCAACGCAAATTAATTTTAAACCGTAGTACTCATTAGCAGTTAATCCTCGTCGCACATGAATATTTTATAATCGACATTATTTCTCTGTGGTCCAGTTTTTTTTACTATTGCATATTGGTACCTACTGGAGTACCTAGAGCATTTATGGGGTCCTTTAAAAGGGACATTAAGAGATCTTTACAGGGTCGGCAATGCGCGAGTGATACCCCCGGTATTACAAGCGTCTTTAGGCTGCGGTGACTGCTAACCATCAGGCGGGCCGTATGCTTGTTTGCCACCTTAAAGTATTAAAAAAAACGATGATAGAAACCAGGAAAATCTTACTGCCAATGCAGAATTTGTATCTAAAGCTTTATGCACAGAGTAGGAAGAATTTGGGGTAAAAGAGGACATGTGACCACGCGTTTTGATTTAAAGGGATATTATTGTTTACACTAAATTAAAATAAATATCGTTTATTGCCATTCGAATGGCTTCTTTTCTTTTATTCTAAAAACTTCTGTTTTTATTTGTACGCAAATAAGATTATTGAAATTAAAAATTATAGTTTTAATTAGTTATTAATCCAAACGTCTGTTCTCTTATTTGTTGTACTGTTTTTGGTGATCTGTTGGAATAATGTACGCACAAAATGCGAAGATTAAAAGATATCTTCGGAAAAAATATTTTCTTATAAAGGTATCGCTGCTGATGAATTTTCATACAAAAAATTGCGTAATTTTCAACTATGTGGTCACTATAGTTCTTATCTGTCTGTCTGAAGTGTCAAAAAGTCGGAATATTGTCGGCAGCTTTATCACTACACGCGTAGTAGCATCGTGAAACTGTCGTGGTGTGAGCACAGTAGATTTTCATTTAAAAACGAGTCACGCACGAATTGTACTTTTTGCTAATGAAAATATACTATATGATTCTTGTTAATATTATTAAAAAGTAAATATCATGCTTCATTCTGAACATATGTTTGCATTTTAGCTATACCTTTTTTTTAATACAGTTGGCAAGCTTGCTTAGCCCGCCTGATGGTAAGCGGGCCGTAAGCTTGTGTGCCGAATATTATGAAGAAGAAAAACTTTTTTTTTGTTTGAAACGAATAAACATAAAAATTACTCGGTGCTACATTACCCGGGCGGGTAACATAGCCTTTATTATATTTTCAATAAACCGTTATGGTGATATGGCTAACTGCTCGAGCATTCCCTCTAATATGTCGGCTCTTAGGATTTATTGTATTTTATCGAAAATTGACTATTTATTTTTGATCTTCTCACTAAAAATTCTTTGTCCATTATTTGAAAAATGATTCGTGAATATGCCTTTGTTCGTTTTATCTCGCCCATCATAATATGTCATATTGTCAGCTGAACAATGGTGGTTTAGATTACAATTGAAAAGGTGTTTTTATCCTTTCACCTTTTTCTTTAGACCTTTTTAGACTTTCACATATTGTTCAATAGTTAAAAAACACTTTTTATTCATCTATTTGTCCATAATATTACTTACTATAAGTATTATACATCCAATAGATCTCATAATTCACATACCATTGAATTAGGAACAAACCTGTATCTCGAGTACTGGGCAGTGTTAGCGACTGGCTGGCTCCAAAACTTTATGAAACATGTTTGTCACTGAAAATGTATTGTTTTGTACTTTCGGTTTTGTGTGTGCTTTTGGTTGGTATAATTGTAACGTTTTAAATATAACTAATAATTTCTTTAACAGTCCACAACCTCATCATATCAGGCAGCATCACGACGAATTGGTAATTGAGAGTTTTTATTTCTTTAATCTATTCTAAAAAAATAAATCTTATTTCTATTAATTTATCTTCTGTCATCAACCTATTAAATACATTGTTGTTGCGTGCAAATCGTGTCACATTTCAATAATCCCTAGACCCTAGAATTCATGTGAAAAGTACCTTGCATAAATAGTTTTTTCAAAATTTTAAACTGTCAAATACGTGACTTTTTTATGTAAATGTTCAGCTATTTGGTAGATAAAGGCATAACAAAAAATACATTTCCATCGATAAAACGTAACAGGAAATCCGTAGAGCAGCTATCGAAAATTATGCAAAAATTTTAAATTACGGAAATTCATTAAAATGCCATTACCACGAATACACAGGCACACTCGCTTCCTGTAGCCGAGATACTGTTAAAATATAGAGTTGCCCTGCACTGTCTCTTTGTGTAAAAGCGATTTATTAATAAAACCATGAGTCTGTCAAGCCTCGCCATAAAATATAGAAGAAAATTCAGCCTTATTTGCATAATTTCGTCCAATTTTGTTGAGTGGGTTTGAGTTGTAAAAAGAATGCATTAGAATAACTTATAAGAAATTTTATGCTTCAATGGTCGTAAATAAGTATGGATTTATACTTTTGATGGTGATTACGGTCGTTTGTAGGGTATTTATTTAGTCTACCTACGCTCAGTCCTGTTAATCTCGTTCCTATGAGAATATTAAAAATCTTAATGCCAACTTTCACAATGTTCTACAAGTTGATTGTTTAGTCACCAGCAATATTGAAGGAGGTCAGAGTGCCCATGATAATGATAAACTTTTACTAAGGGGCACATGTCAAGTCGCAAAAAAAAATAGCTGTTTCATTCAAAATGTTCATAGTTGCCTACCTACTCAATCAAATTAATCAAAATGTATGAATGAGCTAATTTTTTTTTTCGCGATTTGACATGGCTCCCCGTAGTTAAAGCCCATATTCATGGGCTCTTTGACCTCCTTCAATATTGCTGGTGACTAAAAATCACCTTGTATATCACACACAACACAATACGTTTAGTGAAAAAAAATATTTCGTTAAGTTAAATGGAATAAAAATAAGGTAGATGATAGAGAGAGAAAAGAAACACGGATACGTCATACCGATATTTTGAGCGTGAACCTTCCAGGGTCAAGAACCCGCATCATAATGGCTTTGTTACTGAAAAAAGCAATTATGATAGGGCTTTAGAAGATTTACACAGCAAAACTTACGTGTTATCCACATCTAAACAACGGTTAACAAATTGATCTTATCTCCAAGCCGAGCCATAAAATAAAAACGAAATTAACTTTATACCCTTAAAAGAGTACAGACAACAGAAAAATAAAGCTATAACAGTAACCCGTAAAAAAACATTTCAGAACAAATTACTTCATAGATTCTTAACAGGCGTTTGACGATGTTGACATTGCATATAAAAAGGTTCCATTTCGAAGCGAATGCTGTACTCAAATTACACCATTTAATAACCGTTTGCTTCAAGCCGTTCATTTATGAACTTAGCTCGGTTTTTAATGATATTTTAAACTTTACGACCCCATTATTATGTTATATGGACGTAAACAAACTGAATTAAAAAGGTTTTTATTCCAACGACTCGTTTTTATGGCAGCCGCTCGACGGTTTACGCCATAATGCGAAAAATTAACAGCAACTCCTACTTCGGTTTATTAAAATAACGACATTTCCTGAATTACACGTAATTTTCATTTATTTTTTTCATGCCATTAATGTTGCAAACACTGCGCCGTTTAATTTCACACACAATCGCAGGACCGATTCACAATGTTCTAATTAAACAGTAAATAAATTAACAGTTATGTTTGATTTACGACAATTTATCTGGTGATGGGCTCTCTGGAACTTATTAGGACATTAAAATTGACCTTTTAATATTTTCTATGCATAATTAATATTTATATGATTGTTTCTAAAATGTAAGTTCTGAAATAGATTAAACTATTCCTTTTGGTCCTGTATAAACTTTAACATACCTACAAATTTGATATTAACACAGACTACGTCTCATAATTTAATTCTATTATTATATCATAAAGTCCATTCGAGTCCGTATTAGAGGTTTCTAACTTGTTAAGGCTAGTCTAACTTTATTACTTGATTCTAGAGAACTGACTGACAATTCTAGTATGTTTCAAACTTGAGTACTAAATCTAATCTGGCATCGAGACAAGCTCACCATGTACTCTACAGTCAACTATCATCCAGGTAATTAAATTTCGGTACTTGTTTGTTTAAAAATTAGACTATAGTCCCAAATTAGTTGCATGCAACACATCACACCACACGTTAACTTGTATAGCTATAGCATTACTTACTTCAATACCAAAGATCTATTTTGAATTTAAGATAGATAAACAGAAGATAAATGAATGTTCATCCTTACATTTTGTGATCTAGGTATCACACCATCCGGATATGCCACCATCCAAATTTTGCATCGTAGCAACGCGTGTCAAGGGGCAGTACTGTTTCATGAATATAAATGACCAGACGTGTTTGACCATTTATAACGTTTGCAATCGAACAGATAACTGGTTATGAGGCACAAGTCTCACAATTGACAATAGTTAAATTTAAATTGAGGCAATAGAAGATTTGAATGCAGATTTAATACAGTTCCTAGAACGTCTTGACAAGTATTGACACTGGCGTACTCAAGCTCCAACAGTTTCTGATTGTTTTGACATTGGAAATGTCTTTTCGTTCGCTTCAGTATAGGCTTCGATTTCACGAAAAAGTGCGATTCCCTTATATCTCGGAGAGTTGTGAAGATATGATATTCATAAAAGGCTCAAAAGACGCGTATTCACGAGAGCTGTAAGGTGCAAAAAGAATTATTTGAGAAAGTCAAAAACGAAAAAAGTTATGGCCGAAATTGTGAAAATAAATATCATTTCTTTCCGAATTTTTGATTTTGGCGCTCGATATTTTGGAAACGAAGAATGATATCAAAATTGAGAAAAACTCGTCTGGACAATTTAGTCAGCTATAATTTGAGCCTAAAACAAAAATGATCGGGTTAAGAGTTTTCCCTGTAGCTTAACCTTTTTGAACAAAGTCAAAAACCTTGTAGTTTTATTTTGTAACCTTTTCCTTATCCCGACTTTATCGTCGCTCATCATCATCATCATATCAACTCATAATCATCCCATTGCTGGGATACGGGTCTCCCTTCAGTCGAAGGTGATTAGAGCGTACTCTGCCACGCTGCTCCAATGATGGATTGGCAGAGGTCGGTGTTTTCAAACCGCCCTAAGGCCACCGACTTGGCCTAACGACTGTCATCCATCGATAATAGCCGGGACCGACGGCTTAACCCTTTATAGGACATAAGCATCTAGGGTAGATAAAAAAAACTATGTATTTAGATTTTTTTTTATGTTTTATGTAATGTAAACACTTGAGGTTCTGAGGTCTGCTGAGTACCAGATATATTGGGTAAAATTTCAAATCTTGCTGCCGCCTAGAACGATCGCGTTGGGATGGGTCGATGGAGGACGGAGGGCTAGATGAAAAATCAACAGATGAACTGCTAGGTTCGACTTTCGAGAGGTATTATGCTGCTAGGTGGATCAGGTGTCGGTGCCATAAGCCTGTCATTAGGCTCGTCATACTTTTTTAGGATCGTTCAATACAGTATCAAAACCATCATCAGATACATCGGGAAGACAAAATATGTCTTCCAATTCGTTGACTATTTGTAAATCTATATGTATACATATAATAAAACAGTAGACCCCGATATGTCTGAACATATTTGGCAAAAATGGAGAGGGAACAGTTAGAGAAAGGTAACAAAAGCAAAAAAAATTTTTTTTTGTCTGTCTGTTTGAACGCGCACATCTTCTAAATTACTGAATGGATTTTAATGCTGTTTTAACTTAAGGAAGATAGAGCTCGGCTTGGAGTAGAATATAGGTTTTGTCGCATTTAAATCGGATGTCAGGAAAATAAGTTATGGTCATTTAAAGGTGCAAAACCCTGACTATGTAAGAAAAAAATATTTCTCGCACTTACAAACTTGAGACTTGGTACACCATAACTACCGACAACAGACTAAACCGGACCGGACCGAACCGAACCGGACCGAACCGAATCGAACCGGATGTCAGGAATAGAAGTTACCCTCATTTAAATTTTCAACAGCCTAAGAATTTTAAAATTGTCACTCACTGCAGAGTCGGAATCGCCCGATATCTCATAACGAACATTTTTAAATTCAGTAGCACTGTGTATGAAAGTTTTTTTTTACTTGAGTTAACCATTTAAAATTTTGTTCCTCTCAAATTCACTAGATGGCACTGTTAGATTCTGAATCGCACTATGAAAGTTTTTTAGTATAACTGAGCTGACAATTTTAATATAATTTAAATTTTTATAATTATTTTACATTAGGTATTTTGATTAGGTACGTAAATAAAACACAGCTGCGAGCAAATAGACAATGAGCAATAAAGAACACTGATGTCTCGGGGAAAAACTATAGCAGTAGTAATTGGAGACTGTTAAATCCGTCTATACTATTATAGTCATAAGTCCAATTCCACACGGGCGAAGCCGCAGGCATAGCTAGTCGTTAAGTATTCTCTACTCCTACTCATTTGCCAGATAGTCTGTAATAAGCAAAAAAGGAAATAGGATTAACGTGGTCCGAGAGTCTCTTCGCGAGTTTTTCAAAAGCACTAATATTCCAACGGTGGCATCTCAGTGCATTCTTGACAGCATCATGTTTGTTCGTAAAAACATTCATGACTATAACCAGGTGTGGATATTCATAATTTCAATACGCGTCACAGAACTAGTGCTCGTCTCGTGCGAGATTTATACAAATCATTTATTACAACTGTATACTCTGACAAGAGAACGTGTTTGTGAAAGCTTATTCTCTAAATAAAGTTTTGAATTTGAATTTGGTCACCCCACGGGCAAAGGGAATATTTTTACACCACAAAAAAAAGAGTGTAAGAAAGGCCTCGAAAAACTTATTCCAAATGCAATATACATAAGACATTAAGTTTAATAACAACTTATCTTTCGAAAGTCGCAAAATTTGAAGATGCATAAAGATTTAACAGCAGGTGTCGAAATTCAGTTGTTTTTAAACTTGTAACTGTCACAGATAAAAAAATATTATGACGTTCGTTCTTAACTCCTAGATAAAAAAAAAATATGAAATCCACAATTTGTTGCCATAGGAATAAATTCGATCACTAGTTTCGTTTTCAAAAAAAAATACAAAAAAATATGATGGGAAATAATATATTCCCGCTGCCTTATAAAGAAAGGGTCGTGCCCACGGGTCGTGCCCTCCGAAGCACGGAGAAGCTCAAGATAACAAAACCTATCCAGACGCTGGCTAGGGTCGATGTTGCTTAACTTGCGTGTTCATATTAGAGTGCGACACACCACACAACAACGCCATCGAGCTCCTCCGACGCCATCGAGCTCCTCGTCGCTCAGCGACAATATTTTTTCGAATTCCGTAGATTCATTTCCAATGTGCACGATAGTCGTGTGAAGCACGAAATCTGTGAATTTTTTTATAGCTGTTTCGGTTCAACTAACTATTCGTATTTGCAAAATATTTTGAAATTAATGAATTTTTGGTGATTAAACTTGGACGGACGACTTGGAGGACGTGAGAGCAAATCCAACCTGGTAATGTACAATTTATCTTCCTAAAATATTCTCAAAATAAATACCTACAGTTATTAAGTCATTTCACAGGACAGAGCAAGTGGTGAAGTTGTGAACCCTTCTGGTTACGGTTCCAAGTTTAATATTATGAAGTAGCATAGAGATATTTTTTTTTGCGAATTGAAAACAATAATTGAATGCGTATTGGAAAAAAACAATAAGAAGTTATTTCTTCGTTGGTTATAATGAGAACATTAATAAGAATAATGTTTGATACTTATAAAGACAAAAGTTCAAATTCTTTTCGTTAAAATACAAAGTTTCCCAATTAAATAGTTTGTTTGTTGTTATTGGAAATATTTAACAATGCTTTTTCTAAAATAATATTAATAACATAAAATCCGATAATTTATTCCTGAGTTCGACATTTGAATACCTAAACAATCATCAAACATCGCAGATACATATTGTCGAAATTAAACGTTGTCGTAATATGTTTTGTCGAAACTACGAGCTGCTTATCTTGCATGTTCACACGAGCAAAAACTCCGTCGAACTCATCCCGAAAAAAAAAACCTACATCTAACTGAACTCAATTGAAATCTGCATACGGGTACTGTTAGGGCAGAGATGCATATTCAGTGGATCTTTGTTCAGATTGATCCAGGCCACATCAATTATTCTCATTTTGGACCCTTGGGGTCTAATTGGGGCAGGAAGATTCAATAGTAGAGGCAAACATTTAAATGTACGGTGAGTAACAAAAGTAGGTACGTTAACACGTCTTTAGCATCATGTTAGGTCAAAGATCCCAACAACCCATCCCAACTCAATATTTTTACAATTATAATGTACTACAACTAGTACATTAAAACCTAGCTTTGCAGGTGTGTATTATAGCCTAAGTTACTCTGGGATAATATAGAAATTTTAAAATTTGTTTAGCCATTTTTGAGATTTGTTACAAAGTCATGCAAATTACTCTTTATAATATTAGTGTATTATTTATTAAATTTTTATTGCACAAAGAAAAGTACAATTGGCGGTCTTAATTCCTAAAGGCATTCTCTACCACCAGTCAACTAGTTTGTAATTTTTACTGTTTACTGTATTACTTGATTGTGTGTTGCAAAGCTTATTCTATCTATCTATCAACCATCGGGTAAGGCAGACATATTGTTGGCGGGATAAAATTAAAAGTAATCTATTAGTACATTACCGTGCCCCAGATTTAATGGTCCCCCTCTAATTTGGACAGGGAACCGCCATTCTCGTTATATAAATTGTCAAAATCAAGTGTCGGTCTCTGACGCTATCCTGCTCTACAAGTATGTTTAGTTTAATGAGTTACATAACGTATAGTCTCACTATATCATAAAACATTCATTGTGCTTCCTCAAAGTATTCTACCGTAAATATGCCGTTATAAAACGTGAAATTCTAACACAGTTCAAAATTCTTGTTCAAAAGAAACCAAACAAAACTAGTTCAGTTTTACTTTACGAACTAACGAAGAGGTGCCGCTTTGTAAATTAATTAGGTAACTACATGAAAATAATGTCACAAAGGGGTTGCGATGTTATAATTATGACGAAACAGATCTTTGAAATAGAATAAGATATTTAAGATTAAATTAACACTGTGTTAAAAGATAATTTCTCGTTCCCTCCGGCCTTCTGTGGACAGTTGGCTTTTTTTTAGGTTCCCTCCCTAGGTAGTAAACAAGGAAGCCTTTATAGTACATCTCTCCGTACTTCGGTCTAGTTTTAAATCTCTTTTGGTCTCTTTCTCTCTTCTGGTCTCTTTCGGTGTACAATTTATTTGTATTTATATCCCCTATAATGTCCTATATGTTGACACCATAGACATGTACAATTATATGACATTCCACCATCAATGTATGGTATATACATTCCACCCATAAAACTCAATGTCTCAACACACCACAGATAATGTCCTTAACTTTATACTGCAGCTATAGGTACTTTCAAACCGGTACATCATGAAATGTGAGCCTCACTAAACCTCAAATCTCAACGATTGCATTTTGCATAGCTCTTTTTGAACCCGAAATCTCCTTAGAGAATTGACTTTGGATGAAACTAGACGGTTTTACTTCAAATACGAAAATGGAACCCATTTCTATTTTAGGCGGTGGCATTCTCAAGGGTCTTCGTTTTCGAAACGAAACTTTTCGAAATTATCCTTTAAAATTCTATAAATTACAGTGGTTAAATAACCTAAAAATTTGGCTCTCGAATAGTAAAAAATTACTATGATTGGAAATAATATATCGGGACAAGCCCACCACACATTCCCACCACTGTGTCTCCTGTGTAGCCAGGATCAACAACGGCGACCTCAGATAGACAATAAGCAATGAAGCTTATTGACGTCCCGGGGAAGAAAACTACAGCTGTCTTGGAACTCACAATGTATTTAATCAGAAAGAGGATAGTTGGAGTAGGAAGTATTGAAAGGACTTCCCTCCTTAACAACTACTATGATTGGAAATTATAAATAAAATAGGTTTCTTATCAAATTAAAAATTAAATTCGCTAAGCAGGTTTCCGTTTCAGATATAGTGAATTCAAACTATTCCACTATTCTATGAGTGTGTATAATTATTATTAAAATCATACATTAAAAACAAACCACTGGCGACCCAAAGGCTGGCAGTTACTTCGCTCAACGGATATCTATCGCCGTTCAGCGAGGTAACGCTGCTAGCATTTTGGGCACCCTGCCACAGGGACCATGTCATTTTAATGCCTAATTTTAATTAATTAGTTTTAATAAATTTTATTTCATTTCATGTTATTTAGTTATGTATTTTACCAATAAAATAATTATCATTAAGTTAAAATCATTAAATAATGTGTCATTCAAACATTACATGGAATTTTACTTAAAGTTATCTTGCGAATAACCAAAATAAGATTTCCTACAATCCAATGTTGGCTACAAAAATATTTATACTTAATTCTAAAATAGCATGGATGAAGAGCACTCAGTTCCACATTAATATGTAGATGTCGTATATCTGGCTGTATTCGGGAAACACAAAGAAAAAGGTTTATTCTTCAGACACAAACTTAAATAGATGCAAACTTTTACTGCGACATCACAGATACTTTTTAGAGTTCCGTAGTAAACTACAAGGAACCCTTATAGTTTCGCCATGTCCGTCTGTCTGTCTGTCCGTCCGCGGTCTAGCGCCTAGACGCTTAATGTTATAAATCTGTAATTTGTTATGTATACACATATTGTCAATGTTAACAAAGTGCTAGAACAACATTTTGAAAAATATTTTTTTTTGGGGGGCTCGGTGGTGACGTGTAACCAATCTAAAGATACCCTATGTTTTGGGGTATCGTTAGATTGGTCTCTTCAAAACATTGAGGGTGTGGACAGATCATTTTTCGACACAATGATCCGTTTCGGAATCATTTACATTTATCGTGTCAATTTTCGTTATGTACGGTGGTCACCCCCCACTCTATCTCCGAAAGTCTTGTGTTTAGAAATTTGAAAAAAATCATGGTAGTAGTCCATATACTGAACCTTCAATGAAAACTATAACGGTTTAGTAGGCTCTACTAATTACCGAGTAATAGCCGACGAACTTATAAAATAAAATTTCTTTGATGAAAATTCACAAATGTGACAGAATTTGATTTTTGACTCAACTGAAGGCAAGCAAAGCACAGCAAATACGAAACCCTACATTGTGCGTGGCCCGACACGTACTAACCCGGTTTTTTATTATAGTTTTGCCATCTCCGTCTGTCCGCGTGTTCGTCTGTCTGCTGTCGCTCCGAAACGCTTACTACTAGAAAGCTGTAGTTTGGCATGTTCACACAATATTAACTATGCTAATGAAACCAACGAAGTGTGTGAATAATGTTTTTTTTTCGCGTCTATCCCATATTATACCCATATTACTAACTATTAGTAAAAGCGTACATCTATTTTGTGTTATATCTGTGATATATAGAGAATGGTGTATTTATTCTTGCAGCCGTGTTAGGGGGTCCAGTGGTGCGTAGCAACAGTCATGATTAATATGAGATCGGGACTTCCCTATGGTTTATTGCTGACTGTAATAAATGTATTACCCGACATTGATATAAGAAGCGTCAATGTTTGGGATATCGAGGGTACTTATAAAATAAATTAGGTAACAGATTTATTATAAATAAATATATAAATATTTAGGGAGAAATCACACAAATTGAGCTAGCCCCAAAATAAGTTCGAAGCTTTTGTTATGGGATACTAACTCTACAATACTATATTTTATAACAAATACAATATAGATAAACATCCAAGACCTGAGGCCAATCAGATTATAAGATTAGCTAGGTACAACATTTAAATTACTGTTTTTAAGTAATTGTTGTTCTTTGTGCCGCGCTTATATACGGTGGTTCCCCCACCGTTCGCTGTCGCCGCTGCCGTCCGCGTTGCTTGTGGTGGGCGCAGACAATAACAGATACATGATTTTATGAAAAAGTGACAGAAAAAATTACAATCAACAGCTCCCACGTATACAAATATATTTTAGCCTTGTAACTCTATGACAATTTATAAACATTTTACATTTTTGTGGTAAGGATAAATTTAAAAAAAAATTTTTGGTGAATTCCCAGAGGTTGCACGAAACATAGCCAGACAATGACCCCTGTACATTGACGACACCAAGGGAGTGCCGTCGACACGTATATTACATTTTTAGTGAGCCCTTCATATCTGTGTAATGAACCAAAATTTCCCGAAGGGTTATCCGTGATGCCCACATATTTAATGCAAGAGTGCTCAAAATGTCCAGTAATTTACAGTTTTGTATTCATCGGTTTTTTGGGTACCTTAGAACAATATAAAATGGAACCATTAGATAAATAAAATGATTAAATTAAATATTTTAAACACCTCGATTAAAATAACTCAAGTCAAAATCAACTAGAAATTAGCTAATGATCTTCAAACAGATGATAAACATGCTTTTTTGAATTTTCATAGGAAGTTGTGCGAAGTTAGGCATAAAGTTATAAAGAAAATGAAAAAATAAAGACATAGTAAGCCGAAGATCCTTCCACACTCTTATTTTCGTTTAACTTCCCGAGAATGTAGACCTAGTTGTAGTTTTTTCCCAGTTATATTATGAAGATCTATCTTTTTATCGTGTGCTTGGCACTCTTGACTTCATTTTTCGTGCACTTCCTACAACTGGGGTCAAGAATTACGTCAAATAAGTGTCAGTGTTTTTATGCCACTTGATAGCACTTGACTCAGTCTGTAAACTTGTGAATTTAAAATAAAACGTCCAGTAGCAAAAGAGGCAGTTCGAGCAAGAGTCGTTACGAAACCCGCTGTGAATGCACGTAACATACTAAATCCCCTATTTTATGACCTAGCATACCTCGTTTTCTAGACTGAATTTTCATCACGAGGTTGTTGACAGGTGCAACGTTAGCCAGTCTAGACATGTTCATATGATCCTACGGGTGTTATTTAGACAAGATGTGACTTTAAAAGCATTGTATGAAATTCAAATTTGCAAAAGTGTTTTCTAGGAATGTAAAGGATGATTTAAGGCCAGACTGTGTCAAACCGGAACCGTGTTCCATCCATCCATCCATTTTATATAGGACGTCCAAGATGACGATGCAACAAGGTATTGCATAAACAGCATCTTACACAATATTTGTGATCTTTCCAATCCATGCATCAGACGTGACGTGATGCAGACGCCACCAGACCGTCTCCATTCACACATCCTTTGCATGAGCTCTCGCCACTGATAAATGAAATATAAAAATACATATCCACATCTGTTTATAGAGAAAATACTTTTTATTTGCTGTTATGGGACATGAAAAAGCATTTAAATCACAGATTCATTTGCCATCTCCGTTACAGTAAAAAGGCCCGAAACATTGCACCGATAGCCTGATCCATTGGAATGGGATGGATCCATATTGCGCCTAAAACGTGATGACACGCTGATCTCCTGGATCACTCATAGGCGTGATATAGACAGCGTCATAAATATCTGATATATTGAAATATAAGTTAGCTGCAAAAGTAATTTTATTAAGTTTTAGCTACATTAGTTGCATGGAAAAGATTGCTGTTAGCAATACTTGTTGCAAAAACACTAGTCCGTAAGTTTTCTGTATATACCTACTGTATTGTTTTTTTTTAATACAACACAGGTGGCAAACAAGCATACGGTCGGCCTGATGGTAAGCCGTCACCGTAGCCTATAGACATTTGCAATACCGGGGGTATCACTCACGCGTCGCGCCAACCCTCCCAAACCCCCACCCCCCCCCCCCCCCCCTCCAAGTGGACCTCTGGAGACCTTACTCACCGTAAGAACACAACATGGCCGAGACCAATGCTATTTAGCTACGATCTTCAGTAAGGTGGAGGTCCTTCAGGTGAGGATTATCCGCTGCCCTACCTCTCTGTTTCTTCTGTGTATTGCAAATAAAGCATATTCATTCATTCATTCATTAGTTCAGCCTATTTTCGTAAAGTCAAATGAAATTGGTGATAGCTTTTGTAGTTTATAGGTTGTGAAATGAGGACCACTTAGTTGTTTGTGCGTGAAAAGCTATGCAAAATATTATTACACGTCAAGCGAATTACTTAAAGTCATTAGAAAGAGGCTTCGTTTTCTAACTAAACAATTAAATATAGAGTTTTTTTATTCAACAGTAGACTATCCGAACAAAGATGATATTAAAACTTGTAGATTTATTTAACTAGATTTCCAAGTTTAATGTATCTAATTTAACATAAGAACCTCTATGTTATTTCCGGGTTTATGTATTTACATTAGTGTGAAAAGATACTAAAACATGAATTTCTGGGGCCGACCGTACATAAGCAGTGTTTGAGTACAATGACCGGAAAATTAACTCTTTGTTCTAGTGATACAAAGGACTCAAGCTTTGGAAACATATTAATAAAAGATTTATTATTAAGCTCCTTCCAGTGTTACGTTGTGATCTAGATTCACACGTAATATATCAAATATATTAAATTATATTAGAATATTGAGAACAATAAAAATTAATAATTGCACTTTTAACGGATTCGGGAGTGACTGCATAGAATTCTCGACCGTATTTCTTGAGGCATTAAGACCATTATGGCTAATCAATGCCTCGACATGCCGGTGCATCGCTCGAGGTCCATATTTGGCGTTGTGCGGAGGGGGCGTTACAATAATTGATTAAATCAGTATGGATTGGCTCCCGCGGTCAACGGTCGTAGTCTGCCGTTAAGAAGTTTCGAGAAGAAGCGAGTTTATAAATTCACGGCGCGCAGTATGCTCGTCACATTTTCTGTTTGCTGTAGCGACAAGCACCTTGTTAAGTAGTGATTACCGAGAATTTATACGTGTGAGTGTAATTTTGCTGTCCGATTGGGTGAGTTTGCACTGAATAACTTCTAATAGGATTCTCTTTTGTTTTAATCTGTCTTTGTGTAAATTCTATCTTGCTAGTGTATCTTTCAAAGTCTAATTTAAAATAACAAGTATTGCTTATTTTGTGAGATCGCGTTTGTCCCTCCGACATACGTGATCGAGCCTACCTTCATTGTAATTCTGTGTGGCCGCCTAAGACAATTATAGACTGGACCTTAGCTCGTCCAGCCAGCGAGAAGATTGTCGGCGACGGCTCACAGGGTTCCTGGAAGGCGGGACCTAACACCGCCCTGTCTCTCAAATTCCAGGACAACTACCCTAGGGATACAACCTAGTCTCAACACACCTACGGGAGAACCTACTCTTCCTCTGCACCATTCCTACGTGGCACCTACGGGAGAGTCTACTCTTCCCCTGCACCACTTCTACGTGGCACCTTCGGGAGTCTACTTGCTGCGCAACTCTACGCTGCGTGAGAGGCAGTCGTGCGCCCTACCGCGCCCTGCCGCTGTCTGCTGAGCCAGCCTTCCCGGGAGGATCTACCCTTCCCGATCTCTACGCCCGTCGTCGGAACACCCGAAGAAGCCCATAGCTAAGTGTCCCCCAAGGAATTGCAAGTGAATTCTCATAGCCCACACCCTGAGTCTACGAATAAACCTAGTATTCTGTGTCTCTTGTTTTTCTTCTCACTCTCTACTCTCTACCCTATCTTGCTTACGTCGACCGGCCTCCCCGGCGACGTAACAAGTGGCGCCCAACGTGGGGCGAGAGTTAGGGATTTCACTTGCAAATTTCTTTTGTCTTTAATTGTATTAGGTGTGCTAACATTTTTTTTTCTAGCTGTGTACGAGTTTCTCCGTTCTTCAGCTAGGGAGTACACCCTTATAATTTGTTTCTCTGTCCCCATTTGTGTACTCACTAGCTGGAGCAATTTTTTAAGTCCAGTTAATTTTTTAATTTTTTTAATTTTTAAACTACCCTACAAAATTTTTCTATTCTAATTTCAAATTTATAACGGAGTCGCTCATTAGGGACGAATTGTTAAAGGTAAGCTCATTTTTGCTATTTCTTTCACTATTAGGGGTTACTCAGTGCTAATCACAAGTACGGATAGTGAACTTACCTTTCCCCCATACTGGGTTGGGGGCGAAAGAAAAACATCGAGTATCCCAGTTGCCGTCTCTCCTAGGCAGGTGGTAAAAGTCCACCATAGGCTATAACGCATTCATTTGCGCACGAATCTCGTCACAACAGCAAACGACGTTTTTTTTTTTTTTTTTCTTTTTTTTCTTTTGTCCTAACGGTTATTTTGTCCCAACGTTTTTTTTTAACATTATTCAAACGCACACGTAGGTTTCAATATAAAATATATAGTTCACAATTTCGCTAAACATTAATTTTTTTTCTAAACAGCATAATATTATATATAGGTTTAAACATGGACAGTTCCATATTTTTTTGGTCTAAAAGAAGGTTACGCATACCCTACATATGCGGCCTATCTAGCTAGTATAAATTGTCGCGACGCAGCATCTAAAATGTTGCGCGCTGAGATAGTAACATGTTAACATGTCTACCCATGTTACTTATCTACTACAATGGTGACGACATCTAAAATGTTGTTCACCTATCTAGCCTAAATTCTACTTAAATTCAATAAGAATCTCATCTAAGTGATGATTCGTGGGTTCGATTCCTATGTGGAGACCTATATGTTAAAGTAAAATTTTAATAATCGTAATCTACTACCTTAATCTATAATAAACTAAATCTGTATTTGTAATAAAATTAAAAATTTTTGCTAATCTAAATACATTTACTACTTGAATCTATACTTTAAAAACCTACATATTTTTTTAACTAACTTCTAAACGTAATATAATAAATTTTACTATTCATAATAAACCACTTAAATCTCAAATAAACTAAAATCTGTAATTTTAATATAATATTTTGTTTTATTAGTAATCATAATATACTTACTACTCAAATCTGTAATAACAAAAATAGAACTCGTCACATAAAATGTTCTATCATAATGCATTAACATTTATAAAGCAGGGTAAATGCTGTTAATTCAATAATTTTCTAAGCGGGTATTTATTCATTCTTAATAACTCGTAGTGGCGTTAAACCGCTGCCTCGAGTCGTTTCGTGTATCTTCGTTCGGGGTCCCTCGGCAGTCGTCGGAACTATTCGCGACCTTGCACTCGGACGATTGGAATGTGCATCATTAGCTAATTCGTTTTGTTGATAACGCTCGCACAGGTGCATGCGCACGCAGTTCTCACGCTGTTATCACTAATTATATTGCGTAACTGATCGTTAAAGTTAATGACCCATTAAAATTTAATGACACATTAAATATTTTTGATTTTTTTTTTCTCTCGCTTATTATCCTAATGCCATATTAAATTATTTCTAAAAAATTTTCTCTAGAACTACATTGTAAAGGTGTAATCACACTTAATAATTAAAACTATAAAGTCATACAACATTTTTGTTCTTTCTCTTTGGATTATATAGATGTGAACTTCTGATCACAACCTAAACGTGACAAAGTTCGTATCTTTTGGGAGTTCTGTCAGTTTATTGCCTAAAGCCTATTTAATCGTGAGGAAAAAGTTATGTCAATGCCTACTCATTGACAAACTATTTAATCTTGATAAGCTATTGTCAAGGTTCGGGCTAGCCCGGATAAAGGTTCATGTTAGTTCTGTTGCTATTCAGATGCTAAACATCTGGACATGTCAACTTAGGGAGCTAGCATTTTAGGAATTGTAATGGCGAACTTTCGGTTAAAATTTAGTCTAATCTTGCGAACGTACTTATTAGATAGCTAAGTCTAGTAGGTCCTTTTATTAAAA
This sequence comes from Endotricha flammealis, assembly GCA_905163395.2. Classification (NCBI taxonomy): domain Eukaryota; kingdom Metazoa; phylum Arthropoda; class Insecta; order Lepidoptera; family Pyralidae; genus Endotricha; species Endotricha flammealis. The sequence continues at coordinate 4,626,045 of LR990861.1, read as the reverse complement.
AAAAAAAAAAATGCTAAGGATTTTTTTTTTCCCTAAGAGGGGGGGTACTGTTACGTTGTGATCTAGATTCACACGTAATATATCAAATATATTAAATTATATTAGAATATTGAGAACAATAAAAATTAATAATTGCACTTTTAACGGATTCGGGAGTGACTGCATAGAATTCTCGACCGTATTTCTTGAGGCATTAAGACCATTATGGCTAATCAATGCCTCGACATGCCGGTGCATCGCTCGAGGTCCATATTTGGCGTTGTGCGGAGGGGGCGTTACAATAATTGATTAAATCAGTATGGATTGGCTCCCGCGGTCAACGGTCGTAGTCTGCCGTTAAGAAGTTTCGAGAAGAAGCGAGTTTATAAATTCACGGCGCGCAGTATGCTCGTCACATTTTCTGTTTGCTGTAGCGACAAGCACCTTGTTAAGTAGTGATTACCGAGAATTTATACGTGTGAGTGTAATTTTGCTGTCCGATTGGGTGAGTTTGCACTGAATAACTTCTAATAGGATTCTCTTTTGTTTTAATCTGTCTTTGTGTAAATTCTATCTTGCTAGTGTATCTTTCAAAGTCTAATTTAAAATAACAAGTATTGCTTATTTTGTGAGATCGCGTTTGTCCCTCCGACATACGTGATCGAGCCTACCTTCATTGTAATTCTGTGTGGCCGCCTAAGACAATTATAGACTGGACCTTAGCTCGTCCAGCCAGCGAGAAGATTGTCGGCGACGGCTCACAGGGTTCCTGGAAGGCGGGACCTAACACCGCCCTGTCTCTCAAATTCCAGGACAACTACCCTAGGGATACAACCTAGTCTCAACACACCTACGGGAGAACCTACTCTTCCTCTGCACCATTCCTACGTGGCACCTACGGGAGAGTCTACTCTTCCCCTGCACCACTTCTACGTGGCACCTTCGGGAGTCTACTTGCTGCGCAACTCTACGCTGCGTGAGAGGCAGTCGTGCGCCCTACCGCGCCCTGCCGCTGTCTGCTGAGCCAGCCTTCCCGGGAGGATCTACCCTTCCCGATCTCTACGCCCGTCGTCGGAACACCCGAAGAAGCCCATAGCTAAGTGTCCCCCAAGGAATTGCAAGTGAATTCTCATAGCCCACACCCTGAGTCTACGAATAAACCTAGTATTCTGTGTCTCTTGTTTTTCTTCTCACTCTCTACTCTCTACCCTATCTTGCTTACGTCGACCGGCCTCCCCGGCGACGTAACACCAGGTTCTAAGATTAATCACTATTTGACAACAGGCAGGGCTTTTGTATCCATCTAAAAGCTGGCTGTGACTGCTGTTGCTTGACTTGAAACAAACGAATCGACGTGAAGCAGCAATGCGCTTCGATCGGTGAGTGAAAGATTCGAAAAGCCCAACTCCTTCCCTATCCCCTCTTTCCCCCTCCTTCTTTTCCTTCCCTTCCTCCTTCCTTTCCTCCAACCTCCTTGGTGGAGAACGCATTGGTAGGGCCCCTAGTGTTACTGATGTCCATAGGCGGCGGTAACCGCTTTCCATCAGGTGGCCCGCTTGCTTGTTTGTCTACTGTATGACATAAAAAAACCGGGCAAGTACGTGTCGGGCCACGCACAATGTAGGGTTCCGTATTGGCTACGCATTTCTTGCCTGCAGAATGCCATATTCTCTATGACATATGTACGTTTTTGTCAAAGAAATTTTACTTCATAAGTTCGTCGGCTATTACTCGGTAACTAGTCGTGCCTACTCAACCGTTATAGTTTTCCTTGCAGGTTCACTATTTGGAGTACTACCATAAAATTTCTAAAGACAAGACTTTCGGAGATAGAGGGGGGGGGGGGACCACCGTGCAAAACGAAAACTGAACACGTTAAATGTATATAATTCGCAAACGGATCATTGTATCGGAAAATGATCTTTCCACACCCTCAATGTTTTGCAGAGACCCCCACAGAATGGGGTGGGCGCGGAAAAAATAATCCATTTCCACTTTACATGTAGGGGAGGCACCCCGAAAAAATATATTTTTCAAAATTTTATTTCAGCACTTGTTACACACACTTTGTTAGCATTGTTAATATGTTTATACATACCAAATTACAGCTTTCTAGCACTAAATGTCTAGGCGGACAGACGGACAGACAGACGGACATGGCGAAACTATAGGGTTCCTTGTAGTTTACTACGGAATTCTAAAAAAACCGTAACTGGTTTTCTTGTGCGTTTTGGACACATGGTTGGTTCATTGGTTTTAAAACTGTTAACATCAATTATTCTGTATTGTTTATATGTGTGAACTTCAGTGTAAATTTTGCATATAGTGTTTACTTTTATGTAGCTGTGCAGTTAGTAAAGTATTTTGTTTCTATGTAAAATTGTATTAATGTAATCAGCTGTTGGCGAACCAATAAATAAATGAGAAAAAACTTATGTACTACTGTTAAATATAATTATAACCTATCCAACACTCAAAGAATATTTCAAAAGTAATTTGTCATATTGTACCAGACTAAGTAATACCTGATTATTAGCCTGTTCAACCAAACAAACTCTTCAGCTAATAATATTACCGGATTTACTATAAAAAAATCATTGTTTTCCTTTAACGAAGGAAATATGTGTGGTAACAGGGAATTTTATAAAAACACTAGTTGATTCCGTGGTTTTGTCTATGACGTATATCCCATACTTGAAGTTGAGTGATAAAGAATTCCAGTTTTTTCTAGGGTAAAAACTACTGTATGTGCTCATGCAGAGTAGAAACTACATTGACTACCAAATTCAAAGCAAATCTATTTAGCTGTTTGTATGAAACAGCATCAAAGGTCTTTCCAAATTTTAGAGCCAATTTCACCACTTCCTGATTCAAAAATGCACTATAGTACGCGCAAAAATTTGGACTCACAGTTTATTGTAGTTCAATTAACTTTGAACATATTTTTGTAATATTAAATAACTCGTAAATATTCATAGCTGACGCCAGAGCAATTTCGTTAATTATTTCCTGTCATTGGAATTTCAGAAAATCACTTTGTTGTTGTGTTTGGTTTCTATACCACCAAAAAACCACTCCTCAAAATGATCCCGGTTAGAAACTATTTCATCATGGCTTTGCTCAAATAGTAGCCATTACACGGTCAGTCCAGATCGAGATACGTGATCAATGATCTTGATCCAGATTGACTCTGTAATGCCGGCTCTACACTCTCGCGAATTTGTGCAAAAACGAGAGTGAGGACGGGCTCTTCGTTCTATGTCGAGTTTAATTTTCCTTTGTTACTTCGAGCTGACTTCGTTTCAGTCCACTTCGTGAGAGTGTACCGATGGTTTAATCTATCCGGTTGTGATCCGGTTCTATCCGACTATCCAAGGTTATGTGGATCAACATATACTAATCTCCATCTTTATTGACAGTGTAATCGTTATTCATAAATTATAATAAGCTTTCAAACATACTAACTTTCAGATTTATAAAAATAATAGAAACAATAAAATATGAAGTGAACATTGCGAAAAATACTCATTGTGATGTCAATGCTACCATATTACAATGTTTACGAGTTCAATTAACTTTGCACGATATTGTTGTAATGAAAACACCTCGTAAATATTCATATATTCGTTTTGTTATTATGAAAAGCTTTTAGAAATAAGAGTCTCTTGATCATAATAAAAAATTTAATAGGTATGTTTAAATACGTGAACTAATCCTACGGTAGGAATAGTTAAGACAAGCCCACTAAACATTGACATGTTTAAGGTTAAAATACCAATGCTACATATAAAATATTCATGATGTCCCCTGGAATAATTATTATCAACTTTTTAGTTAAAGTTGATAATAATTATTCCAGAACATTTAGATTCAATAATCAGGGATTTAAAGTATACTACGAAACGTTGCCCAACCATGCTTGCTTGTAACAATATCAGTTTTCACCACAAACATAGAGAGAAATAAAGCACAAAAAAAACTTGAAATTGAAAAAAAAGACAAGGACTTTACCTACAAACTATTTTTACCTTTATCAACAAACAAACAGAATATAAGATATGGATAGACATTCAGATTTCCACAAAAATTTTATAATGAGGGCTGTCCTCGAACTTTAGAGAGACTAACGAACAGGAATTCATTTTTATACATAGAGATTAGAATCGATAAAGAGCTCTTAACGATACTAAGTTAGAATATTACTTCTCAATTTCGTGAAGATACTCTTAAAAAGTAAAACGAAAGGTCCTTAAACCAAACGATGGTGTAAAAGAGTATAAAGAAGTACCCTTGACCCTTTCTTTCACAATTGATTCAGTTTTTTCACAGGCGTGAAATCAGCAAAAGAACCATTCCATACTTATCCCATCGAAGTAAAAAATCTTTTGGAGGTTATGCTAAAAATATCTTACTTTCATCTAATCGGATTAGGTCTGGCCACCTTGTGGGTGACCGTCCTACGGTGCGCCCACTACCACTTCAGATTGCTAATTGATTTTTACATGGATCTTAGTGTGAACGACTGGCACACATAATAAGGAAAGTCGCAGTAAGCTGCTAGATGCAGACTACTACCAACCGGTTATACCGGAAAGGTTTTATTTTTTAGTGACAATGTTGTGCAAGCTAGTGAAGCGCTAACGGGATACGCTTCACCAGCAACATTGGTTTTACGTGGGCGAGGTGTTAACCCGCCGCACAACCCCCGAAATGCTGGAGGACCACACCCGTCGTTGGTCAGCGAGTCCATCGGACTTAGCCGGTTAGTGTAGCTAGGCTGTACTACCGACCATTCCCCTATCCGCCACCTTGGGGACGCTCCCCTACGCTGTGAGGGCCAGCGCGGGGGACCGGAAAGGTTTGGGGCAGGCTAACGGTGGACTTCTTCTGTCTGAAAATTAAATCATGATGGTAATTTTCGGATTTTGGAAGAATTCTAAGGGCCAGAGTAGACACAACTTTTACCTGCGGTGATAGGCGATTAAGCAGTTTTTACAATTATCTTATTTATTTTACGACCTCCGTGGCGTAATGGTTACCACGCCAGACCACCCAGTAGGTCCCGGGTTCGATCCCCGGTCGGGTCATGATGAAAAACCAACTTTTTCTGATTGGCCTCGGGTCTTAGATGTTCGATCTATATATGTATTTGTTATAAAATATAATATCGTTGAGTTAATATCCCATTACACAAGTTTCGAACTTTTTTTTTTTTTTATTTTATTTTAGCAAAACATGTACATAATTTCTTAATAACTAAAAATCGCCAAACTGTATAACAGTTTGTTGGCGAAATACATTTGCACTCATTTAATCTAGATATTAGATAGCTATAGCCTATATATACATACATACTATTAGTTTGATTTTTGAGCTTTTATATATCTAAAGTTATAAAGTTATATTATATTATTTAACATAGATTTCTTTAACGTTGATTTTAAAACATTAACACTACTACAAGTATTGCAATCAGGAATTTTATTATAAATTCTAGGTATTATATATTTTTTTGTTCTTTTACTTACTTTGGGGCCTACTCAATCTGTATGAATTGTCCCTATATATTTATTTATTTATCTTAGAACTCGCAGAAATTTAATTATGGAGTACCTACGGATATTTTTTGAGGTACCTACCTACACCTACCCATATTTGTTAGCTAGACATCTGAATAATCTTAGTACCCCTAGGTAATTAAAGACGTGTTTTATGTATGCTAGTCATTCACACGAAGACACATGTGAAAATCGGTGTAGTGACTTGGAAAGGACAAATATTGTTTGAAGTTTTCGTACAAAGCTAAACAATAAAATACTCAGGCTGTTCATTAACAAAGTTGCGGTCTCTTTAAGCATAGCACTTTGATCTCTTTGCCCGCATGCAATGAGAATTATACAATACAATATCAACATTATTAGATTAGGAGTCTGTTTCACCACTTGCTAATAAAGTTCTTGGTAGCACAGCATGTTTTTATGTCGTATTGCAGACAAGCAAGCGGGCCACCTGATGAAAAGATGCCGTTTATGACCGTCTGCAACATCAGCGGCGCGCTTAAATTTTTTTTGCCCGCTACAAGGAAGGCAGAAATACAGATAAAAAGATTGAAAAGGAGACCCTTCAGTTACCGAGTAAAACGCATTTTTGCTTCACGTTGATATTATGTGAGATGGTTGTACATCTCAGGTCGATTTAACCCATTTCATAAGTGCTCTACCACTCCAAAAAACTAAAACTTGTAATAAAATGGTGCCCTTGTGCTTATGCTCCACTTTGCAAGTGTCCAGTTTTCTTGTTTGCTTGTCACAACAAAGAAATTTATCATCACAAGCAAACTTAATCTCACTACACACATTGTTGCCATTTGCCATAGTATGACAAAAAATAAACTATTACAAACCTTTACAAATCTTACTTTTAGTATCTACCGTACCTACGTGTCTACATTACAATACAATACAAACTCTTTGTTGCACCAATAAATGACATAAGTACAAAGTAACAATAAAAAGAGAACGCAATAGGCTGCCTTATCGCTATGCAATTTCTTCCAGGCAACCTAATTGCAAAGGAACGTTGCTATAGAAAAATGGGATAGGTGGCGCAGTAAGTATCAAATACGGAACTCCAAAAAGTGCCTGGTCCAACAATTTTTTATATTACGAAAGTAGAATCCATACCCGAACTGTTGCGGTTCTGTCATCATCATTATATCTCGCCGGCAGTTTTTAATGACGCTCTCACTATTTTGAAAAGAACGCATTATGAAATTGGACCGCGGATAGTGCGCCAATTTTTTTATACTTCTGAAGGTTTTCAGGGTATTATCAAAGGAAATAAAGGTTGGAATAGTATTGAAAAGGTCGTTGATTAAAATACTTTTTGTTTGTAGACTGCGTCGGAACTAGCTCGGGAAGTGTTACCTACAAACAGAATATTGGCGTTAAGCAGCAGTATGGTTCGTTTGGTGAGTGAGAAATCTCGAAAGCTGATTCTTCTTCCTTTAAATTTTCAAGGTTAAGGAGAGCATAAAATGTTTTACCTATATGATGTTTTCCCGTCCATCGGGGGGGGGGGGGGGGGGTCGGCTTTTAAACATTTACAAAAAAACTACTTCTTCTCATCGAAATTTGCGGAATACCCCCCCCCCCCCCATTCGAAAAGAGTTGAAAATCAGTATCAGATATCCCCCCTATAACTTAGTCTGACGCGCTCGAGTAACTGCAAAAATTACCCCTTTTCAGCTCCACTTAACTACTAGTGATGATTTTAAAAACAAAAACATTTCTGCTTTCTTGCTGAACTTTTTGCTGAAAATCCTTACTGAAAGTCAATTTATCATCAAATCTAAATATACCACTCAAACAATGTTACGGACAGAATTCTACAAAGGGCTAATGCACGGGACGGGTTCATAAAGGCCATGTCACACGAAAGCGTCAGATATGAAAACGATAAAAAACATAACACGATATTGCTCCCAGGGAGTGACCCGTCGCTTGTCAACTCGTTCATTTGTCAACACGACAACTCCCGTCAACGATGGTTATGTGTTATGATCATATCATTATGGTTGGTAATATTTTAAATTTCGCGATCATTTCGTTTGGTTTTATCTAGTCCGCGCACACGGGCACTCGCGTCAGCCACAAACGCCGCGACGAGAAGCTAGACCTGCTACAAAAGTAACTGAAGCGCGCGACGCCACTTGTGGTCGGTGGTCGACACCTTGCGGTCGGTGGCTGCTACTTTTTTTAACCCATGCATGCAGTATCATAATGATGTGGCGAGTGGCGGCGTTTTGTGTCGGCGTTTATTGGCCGGTGACCACAATAAGCGAGCAGCGACGATTTACAGCGTGTAGCGGCCACCGGCGTCAACCGTGTGCGGCGAGTCCATATAAATGTATGAAAACTACAGGAAACACGCCGGTGGCGGCGATTTGTGGTTATGGATAGTGGTCCGTGCGCGGACAGTTAGGCATGCAGTAAGAATTTGGAAAAAAAATGTGTTTTTCATTATTTTCTTAATATATAAGTTTCATGTTTCCATTATTTATTAGTATAAAAAATTTAGTTCTCTAAGTCTATGTTTAAAGCAGATAAATCTTACACATAAATTTTCAGTTTAAATAACAGACCGAGCACAACTAAATTTAGTATAAATAAATCAAAATTTACTTAGAAGCCGCAAATAAAGGCGGGATTTGCCGACTAAATGCTTAGTTAGAGGAGTTACGTACAGTGGTGTTCAAATAAAATGGGGGATGATCTTTTGAACGCCTAGTTTCCGTCAAAGCTTAAGCGGGCTTAAAGGCTTCGCTTAAATCGTGTTTTAATTAATCAGTTTCTCAGTGGAATTAACATGTTTGAGTGTTATCATTATTATCTTAAAATATACACATAAATGAATTCAGTGTCGCTAAAATAAAAAAAGTAAAGTGTTGTTCAACCTAATGGACATGACAAAAAAGTAGTCAAAGTGCATTAAGGAAAATAGTTTCAGAATTTTTTTATCATTATAATAGTGAGAAAAAATAGTAGATTTTACAACAAGTGCACAAAACGAATCATTTTCATCCGAGACTTTTAGCATATGATAGTAATGTCGAGGATAAAAATGGTATAATTGTGGACGAGTTATAAACTCTGCTTTTCACTTCGAGAAAATAAATTAATAAACGCACGAAAAAACAAGACCTGTTTCCCGCCGCTTTTTTAAAATCTTATGAAATTGATATTAGGCTTGGGCTGCAGACCTATACAGCCTACTATTAAATTAATTTTGTAATAATAATTTTCTTAAATTAATTAAATAACCTACCGTACTTTAATTTAAATGTTAATATCTTTTATGACTTAAAAAACACATAAGGCAAATAATTTAAAGTAAATATTATGAAATAACAAATTTTAATTCTATCTCTGAACTTTTTATTGTGTTTGGCTGTATGGCTCATTTCCTTTGCCTTAATATAGATACATTTATGAGTAGATACGATTTTGTGCAGCCTATATCCTGCGCAAATAAGCATTTTCTGAGCATGAGAAGTGAAAAAAAATTGGTAGTGTCGAGTTTTCATTTTTTTTAAAGTGGCTCAATTTAAATATACCCACTTTGCCTACTTAATTTACTTTTGGAGTGCGTCACTTCCAGCAAAATGTACTTATTCTCTTTTGCCCCCACTATTTAATTAAAAAGCACAAAATCGTCTCTCGCGACCATTATCTCAGGCACAAGAAGTCCATTGCTGTACATAGGCCTCCCCTAGACGATCTCTCTCCCGATCGCTCGATAGATAATTATTGTATCATCCTTACATATTATAAAACAAAGTCTTCCGGCGTCTGTCTGTCTGTTCGTAATAAACTCAACAACGACTGAACCGATTTTCATTCAGTTTTCACCAATGGATAGAGTGGTTCTTGAGGCGGGCAACAGCTGGTTATAAATCATAATATGGTAACTAATTAACAATTTGTTTTTGTTAGTAATTTATTTTATTTCCTGTGTACAAAATAATATTTTTTTCTTTCTTTATTACAACCTTACCAACTATTAAAATTTTAATGGATTCAACATTTTCATCTAAAAATACTATGACCTCGTAAATTTAACATAGCATAGTGCCTTATTCGTGGTAATAAATTACAGGTGTATGTAATCCGACATTTTGTCGCCGGGAGTCTGAATGAGTCCGGCACTTTGTTAGTCACACAGTAACGCTAGACGTGCCTTTTCCGGTTTAGAGTAGCTCTTGTTTGGTAGAAACTACATACAATTATTACTCGTATTGTTGGCAACGTTGGTTTTTTATAATTTTATGAAAAAAATATACTGTGAATTTGGGTCTACGGATAACCCGCCGAGTGGGCGGGGTTGCGGAAGTATCATAAAAATAAAATTTAATAAAATAATTTATTTTGCAAGTAGATTTACAGGAAATACTTTCGCACGTCAAAAAATTCCCGTAGCCCCTCCACCTATGTGGCCGAAGAGGAGGTAGTCAGTCACGTTTTTAGTCGATCCCTAAGAGGTCAGACCCTCGCCGCTTCCCAAAGCGACGCGACATGCAGTAGAACATTTTCCTGACTTGAAACAAAAAAAGGGTTAGTTGGTGTTAATTTTTTTAGACCACATGATATCTATGACTTGGTTTAAATTACTCTCATTTACAACAGATTTGATACCAGTCCTATATAAATCTACACATTTGTTCGGTGGCACTCACCGCGCCGCTGATTTCGAGTCCACGGCCTTATGTAAACAAATATTTGTCCAAAAAACAATGAATGGGCGCTGCGCTTTGAACTATTACGTAGGTATTAAAAGCGTATTGTTCTGGCAAAAATACCAAACATTTCCGAGTTGAATATATTGTTCAAATGAAATATCAAAAACGATTACCTACTCCGAATTAGTTGAAAACGTTTGATGTAATGTAATTTACAAAATGAAATAATGTAATAAAACAGTTTTGTACAGCATTGTTATTTTATAAAGAACCTAGTAATCTAAAACGGAGCTCGATGACGTCGCTATGTGTGTACTTTAAAACGAACATACAAGTTAATCACCGTCGACCTTACCTAGTGTTTGGATGGGTTTCGTAGTCTCAAGCTTCTCCGTGCTATCGAGGTCACGTTCAGCCGTCGGTCCTGGCTATTGTCGATAGATGACAGTCGTTAAGCCAAATCGGTGGCCTTCAGGCGACTTGAAAACACTGGCCTCTGCCAATCAGCATTGGAGCAGCGTGGCAAAGTAGGCTCTAATCCCCTGAAGAACCTGTATCCCTACAGTGAGGTGATAATGAGTTGATATGATGATGAATCAAAACCTACTCAAAATTATAAAGAGTGATGTAAAAACAAAAATCAGGGGAAATGGTTAGATAAAAACGGGACCAAAAAATTTGAGTCCGAGATTAACAAGCCTCGACCTCCGGGATTATCGTCAGCGAATAATGTGATGTGGGAATTGAGTGTCTTTTGTTATTACCGAGAAAATTATGTGACGCCGCGTGATAAAACCAGGGGTTCAGGGACGAAACGGCGGGAATATTTCATGGAACGTTTTATTGAAAGGGAAAAGTGTTTTTTTTAACCTTTCATAAAATTATAAACTTGCGACTTCAAAGTCAAAGCTTCATCGACTTAGAAACGAAGATAGTTTGCCCATATTTAAAATGTTCTAATCGGTGAAGCGTCCATCCCTCCAGATTACTGTAGCGCCCACCACCGGCCATACGGCCTGTCCGTGAACTAAAAATCCTCCGCGGACTAAAAAGCGCACAACAAAAAACATCTATGTTAAATTTAAAAATGCCAACGAATAGTTAATATACAGAATTAGACTACAAACTCTTAATTAGACATTAAAGTTAAAAAATTAGGCAAACCGCTTTGAAACGATATAGTATGAGGACGATTGATCCCTTTAAGCCAGTCTATTTATTAAACACTGCATGGTGTGGTAATAAGTAAAAAACATTAATAAATAAACAGTTATTTTGACCTTCAAAAATCCAGACAAAGTTACAGGCGGTGTATTAATTGTTTTAAAGCCCAACCAATCTAAATATAATTTACAATCCAATTACGAATATACTCGCAACAAATCATCTTCAATTTGGCGTACGGGTATCGCATACCCGCGTATTTTGCCCGTCCTCTTGAATATTTTAGACAGATTTAATCTCCGCGATATGAACGCATCCCTTACAGGGGTCAGCGTTTGTACCTACCCCTTTCTTTAATTTATTCCGGGTAGCAATGTTAACAATATTTTCAATGTAAACGGAATTATTTATATGCTTGATTAATGTATACTGCGGTCACTACAACAGAACATTGGTTGAAATAACTTGATATTTGTTTCGTTGAAGAAATTTCATTCAAGGTCATGTGGTGACACCTATCGCCATACAGAAGAACCACAAAGTGAAGAAAAGGTTCACAATGCGAACACATGACAGCGCCACTAGAATCCTTAATCGCGCTAACGAAGTTTCTACTTGAATGAAATTATGTAGGAGTAGCTGATGATCGCGGTGTTACCCGCGAAATCCCGTTCTCAAAATGATAAAAAACTGTCCAATAATATTATGTTAATCCGTGTTATATTATTATATTATTATAAATTTCAGAATAAAATTCCATAATTTAGGTTAGTAAAACAATGTACTTAACGACTATGGTTAGTAAAAACAGACAGTATAACTTACTTTATATTCACCATAGGTGGTCTTAAACCAACATGGCTCGGGTTCCAATGTCTAATAATAGGACAACAATAACGACACACTATCCCTGCCAGAAGGCTGTTGGAGCTGTCTCGGACACGACGACGCCACACCGAGGCTACTCGCTTGCGCATTATAATTTGAAAGCCATCTATGCGAGCCTCGGCAAATATGCGCCCGATGCAATGCAGTACCGAGGCAACCCCATCAGCGCAGCGTCCTGTTTTCGTTATTATATTGTACGCGCAAGGCTCTGAATGTCTTTTAAGATCAAGGCGTCTTGATCTTAAAAGACATTCAGCACATTCAACCTTTCCGCCCTATTCCTCTCCTTGTAGCGGATAACGCATTGGTAGGTACTCTGGTGTTACTAATGTGAATAGGCGACGGTGACCACTTTCCTTCACATGGTCTCTTGCTTGTTTGTCTGCCGTATGACTTAAAAAATATTTTAGTGCCCTGATACCTTGGATTAACAACACTACACACTACTTTTTATCCCGAAAAGTACGCGATTCCCGTAGGTTTCATTAAAAGTCGGACATAGGTGGCGCTACTGCGCATAAATAAATAAACGCTGCGCGGGTAGTTATGTTATAAATTGAAACTCACAGACGAATTACGGAAGCTTAGTAATAAAGATTCCGTTCGTATTATTTGAGAATGCTACTAAAAAATACATATAGAACTGAAATTCTTTTCTCGGGTAACCATTTCAAAATTAAATTCAGAAATTATTACCGCAGTCCAAGAGATTCATATTTTATTATTAGTGTCAGTTTTGATCTGAATAAAGAAATCAAAGTACTTATTTATCATACTTTATTTCCTGACTTAGTTCTTCCTACAAAGACGCCATTTTGCTGATATAATATAAAATGCCTTGTACTTCATAAATCTTCTTATGAATATTCTAAAAATAGTGGTAAAATTAATGTACTTTTGTTCTGTCTATGCCGTTGCATAATCCAACGGGAACTAGGTAATTATTGAGATTAAATTGTATGGTATCCCATGATTATGGTGATTATCATTCTAAGATTTGTAGTAAATTCGTCAATGAAAATAAGTTTTGTGGTGAATTTAGATTTTATGGGTACAAAAATGACGAATTAATTTGTAACGAGTGTACGACAATCCATGATGATCCATCTGTTTGCCAATTTCAAAATTCCTATGGCAACATGAAAACTCACCTTTTTTAAAAAAAAATTCTCTTTATTAATATTAAAACAGTCTTATTACATAATTATAGTATTTTAAACATTATAAACTAACTTTAGAAAAACAACGAGTGCCGAAAACAGATATTTCTTTTACAAGAATTCTTTAATGTTTTGGAAAACAATAATCCCACTGTAGAATATAATACGAGTTTAGAAACAGTCGTAAAACTCAAATAAAATTGTTACACAGGTATAATAAATCGCCAATCCGACTATTGCATTGAGATGAAATCCAAAATTTTACATTCAAAATTCACGATAATTTTATTTGTGGTAAGGATTTGCTTTCATAGTCTTAATATTAGTTTATATTCTTACTAGTGAAGCCTACTAAACGTCGTTTTCATGTATCCCGAAATCCCGTTTCGAAATTCACGGAATTTCGAGAAATCTTTGTCCACACTGTAACGTAACCCTATTTTTTGGCGTAATCTAATATTGTAAACGTGAAAGTATGTGAGGATGTATGATTATTTTTATATGTACATATTACTTAAAATATCATTAAATAAGATTTTGTTATATCACAAATAGAGAATTAAGTGATATTTATTTCTGTAGATAGGTGATTTCGCACGGTTCCAAGTGCATTTATCGTGAAGATAAATGAGGTAATCTAGTATAGTAGCTTTGCTGCGCTCGCCCGTGCGAGTAGGTTAAAAGTATATATTTTTATACCATAATGTTGGCAACAGAACAAATAGCCCACCTAGTAGGCAAGGAGAACGCATTACAACTACACATAGTTTTACAGTTGTATCACAGTTTCAAATTGATTCCTTTTTATCACAAGCATTTTATCACGATTTAACATCTTAATTCTTGTGTTTCCTAGGGCTCTGTTCAAACTCTATGAAGAAAAATTAAAGGTTTTTAATCGTTTTATGCATAGTTCTTTTTCTCTTTGATTTTGTTTATATTATCATTGTCATATTGTAGTCATGTGTTATATTTTTTAACAGGCTCAACTTCTAATTTTGTCTTAATAAAGTTCCACAAATTTTTTGTTTTTAACTTAAACACACCTCTTTAGGTACCTATTCGTTTAGACTGGCATGACACTGAGTGTTTTAATAATTATTGAATAATGGCTAGAAGTTACTCAGGATTTTCTATTCTATGATTGTTTGGAGCCATACAGTCAGGAGTGAAATAGTTATAATAAATATGATATAGAAAATCATAAGTATATTTTATCCCTCAAGCCAAAACCTTATATTTTCCTGAAATACGATGATTTTTAATGTAAGCGTGTTCGTAGTCTTTGCTGACCACCTTAACCCAAAAATATAAAAATTATAATAAAAAAAACCCACAAAAAACATTTAAACTTGAAATGCCTTTTATCTCTATATTGAACGGGGAAAGGACAATAAAATATTATGAATACTATTGAACGAGTAATAACTATAACCCCTCATTGCACGTTTTATCCAAAACGTGATAGGTTTTCCTACTACAGGATTTTCGTCACGATTTCCGATACAAAAGTAAGTTTTAGCACCGTATGACTTAACTTTAACGTTGAAAACATTTTCAGGAAACGCTAGACTTACTAAATCTAGAACTCGAAAAATCTGTACTAATAAAAATATTTTGTGATCTAACTACACTGGGCGTCAAAAATAAGTAGTACAGTTTTAAAATTGCAATTATTCTTTAAACTATAGAAGTTAGAGTAAGTTTTTTTTGATCTGATTAAATGAAATGAAATTATCTTTTAACCTTTTTTTATTTCAAGATATTGCAATTTTAAAACTGTACTACTTATTTTTGACACCCAGTGTAGTTTTACTTGTGAGTCTGCGTGTACATTCAGTCAAAGCAAGATATTTTTTTTTTTCAATTACTTCTTTTTGTTTATAAATTGGAATAAAACACAGACTAATGCCAGTTTTCTCTAGCGTCCGCCAAAGGAGGTGATATTGCCTTAGTAGAAAACCCCAGAAAAAGCGGACCAACTATGAAAGGACCTTATTCTAACTAGTAATGTCTTTTTTGACAGGACTACGTGTTTCGTTGTTTCGGATGGACACTTTCATAGTAGCCCCGAAGATTTTAATATGAAAGCGTACAAACCTTCATGAGCAAAAAAAAGGGTTAGCCACCCGATAGAGATATAGTGATAGTTTAGAATAGTATTTATAAATAGCCTCTAAAATCTGGAATACAACATTTTTGCGCCGGAGCCTGGGTTCCTTTTGGTTCACCTCTTTCGTATGAGTGGAGGCGTAAATGTCTTCATGACCTAAAAGGTCTGCTTTGAGCAGTCGATTCAAATTCACAAAAGCACTTGTGTTGTGTTTGGAGTCTTCATTGTTGTTCTTCTTCTAAGAAGATATGCTCCAGCAATCACGGTTATTAAAATTTTGAATATAATAATGTCTTTATTTCAGGCAACAGTGTCACATTTATTAATTATAGGTACAACAAAGTGACTTATTAATTTAGATGTTTAAAAATATAAAAATGGCTATTATGACTAAAATACAGTCAAGAGCATGTTAACCTTTAAATATCGGACTTTGTATCTCATAAGTTCTATGTCAAAAGAGCCAAAATTGTACTGCAAATATAAAGCTCTACTTGCACCTGACTGTACATATAAGTAAAGACTTAAAATCTGATTGACATTTTTTTTATTTTTTTATGCACAAAGTGGCCAAACAAGCATACGGCCCGCCTGATGGTAAGCATCACCGTAGCTTATAGACGCTGACATGCGCGAGTGACGCTTGCGTATTATACTCGGTAGCTGATCTACAAAGGAATTAAAAGTTAAAATACGATGCACACAGATATTATTGTTTCAGGTCACACTCCACGTCACAAAGGCCTTTAACGATGCAGTAACCTTTTTGGATCACATGAATATAATTACAATAAGGTATACAAAACTATTATTACCGTAGTTATTACCCGTGCAATCCTGTTATCCGTTTTTCCTATTAAAATTAAAAAAACTTATTACCCAAAAACACCACAAAAGGAGAAATTTGTGGGAAAATTTCTATCGTAGAATAATCTGGATATATTAGACTTTGCAGTAATTCGATCAAGGCAAGCAGGATTTTATGTCTCATGTCAAAAGGTTGATCCCGCTTGATCCCGCTTGTTAGGTCTTTTTATTCGAGCTAAATGATCATGAATTTTTATTCTTTGTTTAAAGATGAACTATCAAAAAGTTAAAGATAACAGAGAACATCTTTAAATTAATTATACAGATACAGATCATTATTATGTTACACTTTGGCTAGACAAAGTGTCTGTGACTTTGTGAAGGTCTATTCTCTAAATATATGATTTTATTTTGAATTAAAAGGACTAAAAACAAGCATGCGTATTCATTACCTGACGGCAAGTGATCAAAGCCGACCATTATGTCCGCAACACCAGGGGCAATGACATACACATTTATAATGTTAAATTATTATTGTCATATTTCAGTCCAATCACAGCGACACTCATAAGAGAATTGGAGTCATTGGTGATGCTTCAAGAAAATGGTGATCGTCAAATCAAGCGATACTTCTTAAAATATAATTCTCCGTTCGTGGAAATCAAGTTTGAACGGACATAACAGAAAGTTTATAGAAATAAAAAAATATTAAGTATACTTGCTCTTATCTCTATTTTGCTCTTGAATTTTAAACCATTTGACGGCCTCCGTGGCGTAATGGTTACCATGCCAGACCGCCAACCAGGAGGTCCCGGGTTCGAATCTCAGTCGGGTCATGATGAAAAACGAACTTTTTCTGATTGGCCTCGGGTCTTGGATGTTTATCTACACTGGGCGTCAAAAATAAGTAGTACAGTTTTAAAATTGCAATATCTCCTAAACTACAGAAGCTAGACCTTTGAAATAAAAAAAAGTTAAAAGACAATTTCATTTCATTTAATAAATAACTTCATGCATAATATTGTCTTTTAAAGATTGATTTTTATTTCAAAACTCTAACTTCTATAGTTCAAGAGTAATTGCAATTTTAAAACTGTACTGCTTATTTTTGACGCCCAGTGTATAAAATATATACACTGGGCGTACAATACATATTATGTATTTATTATAAAATATAGTATCGTTGAGTTAGTATCCCATAACACAAGTTTCGAACTTACTTTAGGGCTAGCTCAATCTGTGTGAATTTGTACCTATATATTTATTTATTATTTATTTCGCCCGGTTTCCACGTGTCATCTGCATCTATTCTCGTAATGAAAACATTTATAATCTAGTCTCTCACTCAAGCACTTTCTTGCTCTTACTTATTGTAAAACAAGCGATATGCGATATAGCGAGACTATGAGCCGAAACGTATACTTCGGCCGAACGGATCGATATCGGATTTACGTTTCGTAGTAGTTCTCCATTTAACTGTTTTTAAGATGAGAATAGACTCGCTGTTTGTACGTTTTGACAGTGCCGTTTGTGAAATTAGAAAATTAAATATAAACACTAATCTACCTATATGTTTTATATAAAATCATTGTATTTGTTCAGGCATTTTCATAGAGTAAATATTTTATCTTTGATTTTTGGTCTACCTTTCTTTTTACATTATAAATTGGTGATAAAAAGAAACAAGGTCCTACGAGCCGGATTTGAACCGGGGATTAAGGATCCTTGATTATAGTTATCTACCGTTCAAATAGATATAAATGTTTTGGTTTTTTATATTAGACGTCGGCCAGGTGGAGCTCATTACGTGTATTATAAAAAACGTCTAGAAGCGGAAGCCAGTTGCGAGTCGCAGGATATATTAGACCTTGTCCAGAAAGACCTGATTCGACCAATCATTTCATCGTGAGGTACCTTTACCTTAAGAGCTCAATGTACCGATGCCAACGCTCGTACTTATACGTATACAGGCTCGAAATATGGAGAAGCCACCGTGTTCATTCGGACTCACTTGTGAATCCCCCATCTTGTACGGTGAAGTTTTTTTTAAGTGAAAACTTCTTTAGCGGCGCTTGGCACTTTTTTTAGTTGGGTATAAAACTCGCGTCAGATCCGTAGCCTGATCGAAAAAACATAAGATTCCCTAACTATTCCAAAATATTCAAAAATACACAACGTTGATGTTTAAGTTTTCACTTCTACCGGCACTCCCGGAGTGCAAACCGTCCTTTTTTATGCACATTTGTAGACAGATCGCTGCGATCTTGCGCTACCACACCGAGTTCCGGGACGACGCTTATCCGGTGAATATAAGTAGTTACATTGAAACAGATAATAATAAAAATAAATCCCCTGTGACTTAGAGAATTAATTGTTTATTGCGCATACGTTAAAATAACTCCGTAGTTTACAATCATGCTTTTCCAATAACAGCGAGCATTTCAGTCCGATGCGCGTTTGTCTATAAAAATGTCGAGTCCAATATTCCTAGCAACTGATGGAGGCATTCATAACGATAGCCGCTTTTTTTAGTATGTATGATATTTGAAACAGGTTTGTAGGCTCAATATGTACTCTGAAAGCAATACGCTGGATTTCAACACAGATGTAAAACAGTACAGATGATCGAAGTCTTCCCGTTTATATGTTTTAATACATTTTATTGTCAATTTTCGTAATAAACTAACAAGGAACTAAGTTTCGCCATGTATAGACAGCTGCAGAGAAGCCTGACCCCCCCATTTTATTTGCATTTAAGTTTCGTATGAATTCTAGTGCCTAGACGCTAAATGTAATCACACATTTAACACATTTGTTAGCAACGTACGTGCCGCACGCGCCGAACGCGCCGCCTTTCTTGATAGCCTCGTACATTTCTCAGCAACGTACGCGCCGAACGCGCCGCATTTCTTGATAGCCTCGCACAATCGCATATGCGCCGTACGCGCCGTACGCAAATCTTTAGTGTATTGCCAACAATTTGAGCACGAGCCGTACGCACCGCACCGTACGCGCCGCGTTATATGACGTCATCAGAATGCTTCCATCAAATTCGGATGACTACCGCACTTTTACGAAATGCGGCGCATACGGTGCGGGTAAATGTGCGAGGTTTCACATCATTGCATACAACGAATTCTAAATTGCGGCGCATTCTTCGCGTGCGGCGCGTACGGTGCTGACAAAATGTGCGATCAGCTTTAAGGCTCATTTAGACCATGCCAGTTTATTGCCTGTGGCATACAATACTGTCAAAGCAATAATTGACATGCATCGTCTAAACGACAGTTGCTTACCATTTTTGAAGGACAAATTATTGCTCCCAATAGATTGCATGCAATTATTGCACTTGAATGTGCAAGAAACTGCCATCGTCTAAATGAGCCCTTATGTACTGTACAAGAAAGCTGTCTGTAACTTTGCATGTCTACACATTTTAACATTTGACGACCTCCGTGGCGTAATGGTTACCATGCCAGATCGCCACCCTGGAGGTCCCGGGTTCGAATCCCGGTCAGGTCATGATGAAAAACGAACTCTTCCTGATTGGCATCGGGTCTTGGACGTTTATCTATATAATATATATTTGTTATAAAATATACCCAAGTTTCGAACTTACTTTGGGGTTAGCTCAAACTGTGTCATTTGTCCCTAATATTTATTCATTTATATAACTACCAGCTTTTGAATTTCTGGAAAAGCTATAGCCTATGTCACTCCTTGATAATGCAGCTTTCTACTGGTAAAAGAATTTTTGAAATCGGTCCAGAGTATCGTAGCCTATTCGATGCAAACAAACAAACAATCAAATCTTTCCTCTTTATAATATTAGTATAGATGATAATAAAGTGGTAAAAAGTACCTTGGAAAATATATTTTTAGGGGTGCCTCACATACATGTAAAGTGAGTGAACGACGTCATCGAGCTCCTTAAAATAATAAAGATGTTAAAATTACCATCTCGGCCATGCTGTGTTCCTACGGTGAGTAAGGTCTCCAGAGCTCCACTTGGGGGGTTGGGACGCTTGGCAACGCGTGAGTGATACCCCCGGTATTGCAAGCGTCTATAGGCTACGATGATGCTTACCATCAGGCGGGCCATATGCTTGTTTGCCAACTTTGTGGTAAAAAAAAAATTGTTACAATAAGTAGTAATATAGTTATAAAAATCACTTTGTTTTTATAGAACTAGTAAGGAATTGGATTTGAAAACACATACAGATATTTAAGAAGTGAAAACCGAATGATAACAATCCCAATTTTATCAAAATACGAGTCTGTACTGCAGTCAAACTCACTGCTCGTAACTTTAAATCGTTCGTTTTTATGAATGTTTAAATTTATGGGCGCTTACCCCAAAATAGAGGGATATTTTTCTTAGCGATGTAAATTGGGTTCATTGCCTTAACTCCAGCATTTTAATAAATCATTTTATATCAAAGAATAATGTGATTTTTTTCTAAGTCGTAATAAAGTCATGTGGCTAAATTACGAAAAATTACAGTTTTATATTTTTATTTTTAATAAAATAGTCCGTTTTGCAACAGAAAAAATGCAAAGACATTTTTAAAAAAGCCGTCGTCGGTCCCGTTTATTATCGATGGATGACTCCCGTTAAGTTAATTTGGTGGCCTTCATGCGGATTAAAAACACTTGCCTGTGCCTGTAGCAGCGTGGCAGAGTACGCTCCAATCCCCTTCGTTTGTATACCCGTAATATGGGATGATTCTTGGTTGATATAACGAGTGATTAAGAGAAATTACCAAGTAAATTAACGTTACATTGCTGACTAAAGCTGAGTTTTAGTGCACAGTAAAATGGAGCAAACATCGTTGTATACTGAACACACGTAAGCCATTGTTAACATAATTTCGTAGGATATCCAAATTTCAGCAAAAACCCCTTTCCCCGATGTTATGAGGTAATAGAATAATAGTAAACCTTAGATTACAATGTCAACCTTAATACATACGGTTACAAAGTACTGTGAGCTTGTAAAAATACATTGGCATGTTTTAGAGTGAAGCTCGTCGTAACCAGACTATATAACATAACATGTTATACAACATTGCTTTAATAACATGTTTCAGATAATGTGAACACTGAATGTTATAAAACATGTTATAATAAATTTTTATAACTAGTTATTGATATGTGCAACAAGCATTGTTATTCTAATGTGTACAGTATTGTTTTATGTTGCAATGTTGAATAACAAGGTTACATAATGTGGACGTGTTATAAAACACAAGTTATATAATATGTTACATAGTCTGTACGCACCTTTAGAAGAAAACATTTTATAATATGACTTTATTTACATGTTTTGCAAAAAAAAATTGTACGCATGACAATAGAACTTATTATGTTATCTATATATATATAAAAGAGAAAATCACTGACTGATTCATCACGAAATCTCCGAAACTACAAGTGCCAGGAGTCTCAAATTTTGCATGGGCGTTCCTTTTGAGACGTAGGTGCTCACTAAGAAAGGATTTTTTGAAATTCATCCCCTAAGGGGGTAAAACGGGGGTGCAAAGTTAGTATGAAACTTTGCCGTTTCTGAAGTTATTCGAATGAAATTCAACATGAAGGTTCTTTACTGAAAAGTATGAAAAATGAGTAAAATATTTTTTTCAAAATTCATCCCTTATGGGGTTAAACGGGGGTGCAAAGATAGTATGAAACTTTGCCGTTTTTGAAGTTATTCGAATGAAATTCAGCATGAAGGTTCTTTATTGAAAGGCATGAAACACGAGTAAAATATTTTTCTCAAAAAACATCCCCTATGGGATTAAACGGGGGCGCAAAGTTAATATGAAACTTTGCCGTTTATGAAGTTATTCAAATGAAATTCAGCATTAAGGTTCTTTATTGAAAGACATGAAACACGAGTAAAATATTTTTCTCAAAAATCATCCCTTAGGGGGTTAAGCGGAGGTGCAAAGTTAGTATGAAATTTTGCCGTTTTTGAAGCTATTCAAATGAAATTCAGCATTAAGGTTCTTTATTGAAAGGCATGAAACACGAGTAAAATATTTTTCTCAAAAATCATCCCTTAAGGGGTTAAACGGGGGTGCAAAGTTAGTATGAAACTTTACCGTTTTTGTAGTTATTCGAATGAAATTCAGCATGAAGGTTCTTTATTGAAAGGTATGAAACACGAGTAAAATATTTTTCTCAAAAATCATCCCTTAGGGGGTTAAACGGGGGCGCAAAGTTAGTATGAAACTTTGCCGTTTTTGAAGTTATTCTTATGAAATTCAGCATTAAGGTTCTTTACTGAAATCATCCCAGAAACTGACTGATTGGTGACTGACATATCAACGCACAGCCCAAACCGCTGGGTCTAGAGACTCTAACTTTGGCACATAGGTTCCCCATGAAGTCTAGGGGTGCACTAAGAAATGATTTTTAAAAACTCACATCCTAAGGGGGTGAAACGGGGGTCCAAAGTTTGTGTGAAGAAACTAGATTAGTTAGACCATTTTATTTGAAACTTCGCAGGAATTCTCCTGGCGGTAAATGAGTAAGTACGTGTTTCAGGATTTTTCAAAATTCAACCCCTAGACTAGAGGGATGAAACGTGGTAAACTCTACACGTGTATTATAGAGGGCGCTCGACCTAGAAATCTGAAATTTTGTAGAGAGTTCCCTTTATGATGTTGACAAGGATGATAACGGGATTCTTTTAATTCCCACGGGAACGGGACAATTAGGACTGCACGTGTGTAATTGTGGGCGCTCAACCTAGAACGCCTAGATTTTGTATTAAGCTTCCCTTTATCAAGTACTTAGACAAGGATAAAGACGGGATTTTTAAAATTCCCACAGAATTCGGAATAATAAGACTACACGTGTATTATCGGGGGTGCTCAACCTAGAAAGCTGATTTTTATAGATTCCCTTTATGATGTTGACAACGAATTGATGAAATGAACGAATTATTGGCATTTTCGCTTGACCACGCGGGCGGAGCCACGGGTAACAGCTATTAAAATAATAAAACAACAGGATTTTGTACACAGTAGGTAGCCAAACAGCGGCGAGCAAATAGAATCTCGGGGAAAACTACAGTAATAGGAGACTGTTAAATCCGTCTATACTACTTAATTAGTCACAAGTCCAATTCCACGCGGGCGAAGCCGCGGGCACAGCTAGTATAATATATAAGAGTACCTCTTTTTGATACTTGACTTGAAAAGCTTTTTGAAGAAGTTACAAGGAGTGAAAAATATTTTTATACTATTTTAAATTATAAACTTTGATTAACGAGAAGAAAGGTGACCCAAGGGCTGGCAGTTACTTCGCTCAACGCATATCTATTGCCATTCAGCGAGGTAAGGCTGCCGCTGCAGGCCTGCAGGGTTTTCATTTAAAACAACAGAACTGAGTTCTTCAATCGGTAAAGCCATGTGTTATCCCCCGTTCTCGCAAGTTGTCAGCGCGGCGGCTACCCACAATCCTAAGCAGTGCTATTAAGATAACAACGGTCTATCCTTTAAGCGATACGCGTAATAATGTGGTCCTAAGTGATTGTGGATAGCCGTGCGTGTAACCAACGGTTCGGACCGCGGAAGGAATTTAGTTTGTATTCGGTACGCATTGCAAACAAAAAAGAATATCATTAATGTCGACGTTTCAATTGTTTTCGCGATGCCAATTTGTTTTTACAATTGTGTTTTGTTTTGCGTCTTTATTGTTTTGTTTTTGTTTGATTTATTTAGGGTTCAGTTTCATTAGGGATACAAAAATATTGTATACTTAATCTATCTCATAAGCTATGAGAAAACAAAACATTCTGAAACCAATTCTTGACACACGCAATAAAGTGGTAGAAATAATGTAGTGTAAGTAAAGTGATTGTATATTATATTTGTTTCGTTGCAAACAAAAAATAATATTATTTATTGTTCGTCATTTCAAAAATTGTATTTGGTAATGTCTTTATTGTTTTGTTTTTGTATTTTTACCCACTGTAACGTTCAGTTATATTTTTTAAATGGTCGATTAATTTTAATGTATGATAGTATGTGTAACATAATAGCTGCTGTTAAAATTATTAAAAGAAAATAAAAAAGGGCGATTCCGATCCGTATTTGCCAAGTATAATACTTGTATAAAAATCTCACCGAAGAACAAAAGTTTTTACACAAAGGCAATTATTCAAAAACCTTACGACCTCTAATCGCTCTACCGTTCTTTTCAGCGGTTTTTAAATTAAACTATCTACTTATTTTTTTTTTATAAAATGACTAATGGCCCGCCTCAGAAGTGCAGGTGCATAATACATCACCACCACACCGCACAGAACTGAGGTTCCGACATGCAATCTTGCACTCTATCATAATATTACTATGGTACAATATATCTTTGTCCGTACCAAGAATTTATATCTCAATTTAAAAGAGATCGTTGTAAATCAAGGATGTCGGATGGAGAAAGTGCAGACACTCAAAATGCCTCAATGAATATGAAAAAATTCTTAGATATGAAAGAATATTAAGGTGAGGGAAACTTAAATTTATGATGTAAATGTGAAAATGTCTTTTCTTGAATGCAAAATGACTGTTAATATGTTTTTTCACTTCTCATGCTCTGAAATTGCTTATTTGTGCAGGATATAGGCTGCACAAAATCGATTTTTGTGCACAAGGGCAAAAACGTATCTACTCATATAAATGTAAATATTAAGGCAAAGAAAATGAGCCATACAGCCAAACACAATAAAAAGTTCAGAGATAGATTTTTTCCAGGTAACATTGATCGCATTTCGTCGAAATTACTTCTGATACCAGATGACTATGACTTGGGAACCTTCAAGAAGCGAGCATACACTTAAAAGGCCTACAGCGGCCTCAGAGACTGCTGTGTCTCTGTGCTCCATGGATGGCGGTGATTACTTTACAACCGCATGCTCGTTTGCCAACATTAAAAAAAGTCCTTTCTTTTCGTTATTTCGAGCTTCTCTGTGCTTTGGACGTTAAACCGTCGGACCACCTTGTTGTCGATTTGACAACAGTCGTAAAGCCAAGTCGGCTTTCAGGCGGCTTGAAAATACCAGCCTCTGCCAATCTTCCGACCTCCGATTGATGTTGACGACCTCCGTGGTTTAATGGTTACCACGCCGGACCGCCGCCACCCAGGAGGTCCCGGGTTCGAATCCCGGTCGGGTCATGACAAAAACTAACTTTTTCTGATTGGCCTCGCGTCTTGGATGTTTATCTATATTATGTATTTGTTATAAAATATAGTATCGTCGAGTTGGTATCCCGTAACACAAGTTTCGAACTTACTTTGGGGCTAGCTCAATCTGTGTGATTTGTCCAAAAAAAAACTGCATTTGAGCAGCGTGGCAGAGTCCGCTCTAATCCCTTTCAATTGAAGACAGAACCGTATCTCTGCAGTGAGATGATAATTGGTTTATATGATTTGATAGTAAATAAATTACATTGGGATTTAATAAAATCTGCATAAAATTATTTTATCAATGCTAAAACAGACGTGTATGTGAATAATATTTTAAAATATTATTTTAATTGATAGTAGGAATTACTTAAATTGATTTTATAATACCTAATTGGATTTAATCATATTGAAATATACAATATGCAGTTGATATTATTTGCGGTTCACGAAGAACCATTAATTAAATTTTAGATGGTAGTCATTATTATTAGATTAGCAGAATTGATACGATTAAAACAAGAGTTTAGTTCCTGATTTTGTAGGGATATTATTATTTCTTATAAGGTAAACAATTTTGGTTTGAGTTTTAATCATAAAACTTGATAAAACTAGCACATGGTAGGTATGTACAAAATTATAAGAAATGTCATAGTTTTGAAAAAAAAAATTAAGTTGAACCTATTAATACTACATGCTTCATAGTAATTTAAATTATATTTCCACAATAAGTCTTTATTTGTCTCTTTTCTTCTTCTTCAGTTTGACAGTGACAGCACAATTTAATGCCACATTATCTTTCAGAAGCTGCCTTATATTTAAGGGTTTATAGTTTACACAGTTAGATATTTGTCTCAAAAGCACGATTAGGTACTGGTAGTTTTCCTCAATTGAAAAAAAAAACAAAAGAAGTACAAAACGTATTATTTTTGTAAATTGTATATTAATTAACATTTCGTAGGATTTTCTTTATAATTAGCCACCTTTAGCTACCTTTTAGATTCATATCATATCCACAGTCGCCTGTAATCACATGTTCAGATTAGCTCTTTTGTGACTAAGTAACTGTAAAACGTTATCATAATAATGTGAAACAAAGAATATTGAAATACCTATCCAATTATCTAAATATTCCTTTAGGAAAAATAATTTAACTTTGTTTATGTCATAGACATATATTTTAATTTTAATATAAGTTAGACCGCCAAATAAATAAGGGAAGACTAATTTGGTAGTGAATTAAATGCCTCAAGGCTGAACCCCATCTGAACCCCCCAGAAATTAGTCACATGAGTGAGATTACGTAAGAGCAATGTAAGAGAGTATTATGAAACGCCAAATACATAAGATGGAATGGCTTTGTAATATGTTGGAGTCTATTCAATCAAATTATAAAAAAACATGAGATAGCGTATGTATGACGTTGAAAATAGATTTTCATTGTCTTTGTTACGAAAATGTTGCTATTGCTGCAGACCTGGGCCCCAAGTCTGCTATTTTAAATTAGGCGACCAACTATTGCTATACCATCACCATATTATCATTATATTTCCATAGTGCCAAATTTGGTATTCTGCTAAAAGTTTACTAGTATCTGAATGTATTCACTATAGAGTGCCAATGGAATATGAACGGAATGGTCGACAGTTCAAATCTACCATGAACTACTATTTCAATTAAATAAATTAATCGGTAGTATCTTTCAAATATTTTTTTTTTGTGAAAGATACTACAGAAAAGATCAATAGTAGTTCGATGGTGTGTCAATGAAATGGCCTCGGACTTAAACAAATATGAGAATATCAAATGTCAAAAACTATTCAAGTGCCACACTATCGACACTCTATTGGTGCATTTGTACTTAGCAGACTTGGGCCTGTCTTTCAGTCTCATAAATATGCATTATTATACGTAGAACTTCACTAGTATATCGTTCTTTATTGCTTTACATGCAATTATATAGCTGAAGTTCAGATAGTTTTAGCAACTTGCCAGGGTTGTAATTACAATTTGATAGGTTTATTGCTGCATAAGTAAACTGGTTAGGAGAGGTCACGAGTTTCGAATTATAGCCTCTGTATCGAGGGGCTATTAGAGATTGTATCAGTATTTGTAGATAAAATCATCTTTAGTACAATTGTTATAATTTAATAACAATATTGTACTAAGAATTATTTGAATGTGAGGAATACTGAACTATTGTTCATCATCATCTCACCAGAAGAAGTTCAATGCTGGACATAGGCCTCCTCCAAACATTTTAGTAGGACCGGTGGGAAGCGAAGAAGTTGTTATTATTACTATATTTGCTAACTCTGAGTTGCGCTCTCTTATTATCTTATGCTTACCTGCTCAGAGATAGCAGGCGTAACTATTACGAATTTTATGACATGCTAACATTAAAAAAAAATAGACTCGCGAACGAAAGGTTCCAAATAATCTTCAAAAACAGTTATGACTTTAAAAACAGACGGACATCAAAGTGATCATTTATCCGTTCCTTATTCTTTTTGATGTCTTTCATTATGATGATGTCTTCCATATTCCTCTGTCTTGTGCCAGTTCTTTCACCTGTCTATAAGACGCGACGCCTGCATTTTCCTTCACTTGATCCATATAAACTGTTCTCGGCCTCCCGTTCCTCCCTTCTATCACTCCTTCTAAGATGTTTCTGATAAAGTCATCGTGTCTTATAAAACGTCCTACCAGTTTCCACATTCTAGTTTCAATTTCTTTCCTTTAAAAATACACCTTCAAAGAAATTGAAATACTCCAGTGAACAAAATAATCCATTTTGCGCTCTTTCATTAGCACATTCACACCATATTTTCACATATTTGTGGATGCGAAGTTTTCTCATAAATGTTATATGTAAATTATGAACCCATTGCCTAAAATTTTCGAGAGTTTAGTTCTGAAAATGAATCTTCATTATTATGCAAACGTCATGTTAATTAGAATAACTTATTTGTAAGTAACAGACGTAATTATACCAAGACGTAAAGTTCTTGGTTTTCAAAATATGGTTTCTGTATTTCTCGCATCTATAAATTCACACCTCAAGTTCTCAAATGGATAAAACTTAAAAAACTTTGACTTCACGAACAAGAATTAATTTGAAATGTGAAAATAACATTGTGCTAATTGTCTTTCTATTAGTCTTATGTAACTCAGTACACAATCTCTGAGTCAAGACACTCCTAAGAAAGACGATAGGAAAATTTCTTCAGAGAAGGCGTATTTGGAAGTCAATACAAAAATGCACAAAAAAAACATAAGAGAAAAATCATATAAAATACAAATTGAAAATATAAAAAGAAAAACTATCAAAAAAGATCCACAGTATTTCACAATCGTAGACAACCATATTTAATTGTAGCACAGCAGCTGGCTGTATGTTAAACTAGTGGTGAGTTACATTATAACATTTTTAAAGTAATTAGCCGTGTCCACACAGACCGAGCACGGCTCGCGAGCCGAATGCTCAGTGTGTGGAAGTACCTTGGAGCCAATTTTGAGTATCGACAAAAATCTACAATGTTTTGCTCACGGTTGAGCGGGTCTTGGCCGAAGAAACGTGCACCAGAGGCTGCCCGAGAGGCACGTCCACATACACCAAGCTAATGGCAAATTAAATTATACACTGTCAAACTAAAGAAGACAAAACTGTGTTGTACCGAGTACGTTCGTGAGTCCGCCTCGCGACACTGTAATAATAACCTTACTAAAATGCTTCTCCCATCCATACACACAAGTGACACAACACGATACACCACATCATCTTGCGGAACCCCCCACAACGAGGTTACTTTCAACACAGTTCCTTCCTAATTACCCAGGATTTTTATCCAGTTTAACTTATCGGCATAAAAGAGATAGGTCTGGAGTAAACAAACGGGTATCACATCAGTATCACTTCCTACTCCCTGGTGAGTCGTTAACCCCTGGCGTAATCACGTTAGGGCTCGTAAACCGCTTTACTGGAACCGCAAACAAATTAACCCATTTTATTGCTAATAAATGGAGACGATAAACATTACATCTATAGAATTTTTTTTCTCTTCGCAATACCAAATGGCGAATAAATCTGGTGTTTCGCCTGAGTGTCCCTGGGCTCAAGTAAAACCTCTTCGTTCTCAACGGTACCACCAGCTCTTGTAGCAGGATTATTTTCGCCTAGTTTATCATGACATTCTTTAAGCAAGATGATATTTATACAGATTTTTTCATTCCTTTTTTTCTCACCGCAATACCAAATGGCGAATAAATCTGGTGTTTCAGCTGAGTGTCCCTGGGCTCAAGTAAAACCTCTTCGTTTTCAACGGTACCACCAGCTCTTGTAGCAGGATTATTTTAGCTTTGTTTGTCATGATATTCTCTAAGCAAACTGACACTTTATACAGATGTTTTCTTTTCTTTCTTGCTTCCCACAATTTTTGACTATTACAAAAATAACTGGTAAATGTTTGTCATGACTGTCACTGTCTTGATCTATCAACAACAGTTTGAATCGGTAGCCAACTTGTCACCCGGTATGGTAAAGCTCGTTAATTCAAACCCATTCAAATACTGACTAGGTTGTTTATCTTGCATGTACAAAAATATCTGTAATATTATTATCGAAATACTGTAAACAATTAACCAGATAAATTATATAAAATTCACGTCCACAAACATTAATTTACATTTAAAATCCAATCTGTATCATGAAATAAAGGGCAATTTGAAACATACTGCTAAGTATTGACTGTGCAAATATGCAGTTGGAATCAATCCTCAATATTTGTATTCACAATATGTTTTTAATTGATACCTATTTTGTTGTAGTCACTTGATATTTTTCATTGGTTTTGTCATTATGCCTATTAACTTATATATAAATGAAATAATAGTTTTACAATGTTTACAATTACAAAAACCAAAAATTAAATTAAAAAGGTTTATGTCATGTCATAGTCAGCTTTCATCGACGTCATAATAGTTATATAGGGTAAATGCCTAGGTTGTAAGATTTAATTTTCTATTGAATTTTATAAGAACTACATAATGTGATTTTGTAATTCTTAAAATTTATTTTTAAATTCAAAAGAAGATGTTGTGTTTGTGTCCCACCACTAGACATG
Organism: Endotricha flammealis; assembly: GCA_905163395.2. NCBI lineage: Eukaryota > Metazoa > Arthropoda > Insecta > Lepidoptera > Pyralidae > Endotricha > Endotricha flammealis. Next base: position 4,595,385 of record LR990861.1, on the reverse strand, counting down.
TTCTACGACTAAGCATTTACTCTACTTAATTATTTTTTTTAATATTTGTGAAGGTTTTGGTCTCGAAATAAAACTTACACCAACTTCAATTACATTTATTTGTTTAAAAATAGAATGATCCTTCTTTCACGATACAACACACCACACTCTAAGGCCTGAATTATACAGAAACGGCGTAAGATGACGACGCAGCAAAGGCGCGGCACAGACACGATGTCGCTTTAAACCTTTTCATACAAAATGTATGAAATCGACGAGCGATGTAAATTAAATAATGTCGTATGCGTTTTCGCGATATCTGTTTTCAGTACAATTTGTATCAGGATGGCCATGGAGTAACACACTGCTGCGATAATAACGACGCAATGGAAGTAGGACGCTGCGTTTCTTCATCCTGCGATATTAAAATATGAGTTCTAGAAGGTTTTTGTATCAGGACGTAAACGACCGTACACACACCTGCGATAATAACGTTAGCTCTGTCGAAGAAATATAGGACGATAAAAACGCAACTGTGTGCAAGAAATCGGGACGCATTATTGCAATAACGCATGCGATATTATTGACCGTTAAAAACGCACCTGTGTGGTAGAGGTTTTATACTGAAGCGTGGCGACACAGGCGCGACACAACAGGCATGTCGTATCGCGCTTGGTCGCCTTCGCCGCGCCTTCACCGTACGCCATCTCTGTATGTTTTACGCCTAACTTTGTAATTCTGACTTTATTCGCAACATGTAAAACTTTTTATGTAGCGAGAAAGCCTCCATCAACGGGCAGCAGAACACCATTAATCATACTGGCTCTGTCACTCAATAAGTACAGCACGGCATCCACAACCTCGGAAACTTCCCCGAATCTAAAAGAAATAATTTAGGTAAGAGCGAGATTAACGAAATTAATCAAGTTTTACTTGCGGCCATCAAAATAAGTTTTGGTGTATTTCTTTTCAGCTCGATAAAATTTAAACTTAATTATAAAAAAAATATCCTGACTATTAAACAGTGAATCAGTACACACTTCAGTATCAATGGTAACATACACAGATGCACACGTCATATTTATATATAACATACGAGTATCCTTTTCAAAATACACAAAGTTATTTTTTTATAACGGATTTTTTTGTAGCTAGATCGTCTGCGGTCATTGCTACTACACCGTGCATACGAGGAAGAGGAAGGCACATACTGCTTAGAATTTAGTATCTGCCTTAAAAGTAAGTTCACATCTCAGCCTAGCGAGACATTGGGAGAGGAAAGCTGGGAGCAAAACAAGAGTGCGAATAACGTTTTACCTGTTAAGTGGTATTTTAGACTTCATCGCATTGCCCTTTTTGGGGTCAGACCATCCAAGTTTACCCATTTCTGTCATTATAACAGTAGGGTTGACAGCATTCGTTCTTATACCGTAAGGACCCAACTCTAGTGCCATAGCTCTAGTTATAGCATCTACAGCTCCTTTGCTTGCTGAGTAAACTGTGTGGTCCATGAGAGCGGCCTGGAAATAACAAAACATAAAAAAATCTTTTTTATTCTGTGGACACTTAAACACGTCTTTTACAATATTAGTTATATTTCTTACCAGCATTTTGTAATACGGAAAGCATCCTAATGTAATGGGCGATAGACGGTTCTCGAGATATTTGAGGTTTTAGCGATTTTTTATATTGTTGTGTCTCATATTTTTTCATTTTTGATACCAATTTGCACTTTTAGTGATGTTTTTAGATTAGCTAATATGATGTTAAGTTTAAATGGAGGCGATTGGATGAATAGATGTTCTGTAATTTAAAATAAAATGTGAAAGTTCTGGGTTAAAAACTCTAAACCGATGCATCTGCCAGATAATCTATCTGGAATTTATCAAGATATTGTAAAGGCTTACCAAAGACGCTTGCGACGATAAGTTGACGATGGCCCCAGGTGTTTTCTTTTCAACCATTTTCTTTGCCACAATTTGACTTATATTGAGAATCGACTTTACATTTATCGCAAATACCCTGAAAAATAAATCAGTATGACTTACTACTTAACACACTGCAGATATAATATTTCACTGGGCTTCTCATGAAAGCAAATAATTTATCAACTATTCATCTATAACTCATATTTTTTATTGTTAAAAACTACATACATATAATTTGTCCTCATTAATTGTTGGCTATTAGACACACAAGAGAATCTGAAAATAACAACTCGTCCTACAAATGTGTTGTTCTTTAAAATTGGTATGTTGCACACATTTTATACACAGACAATAATAATCTTTTCTACAGAAATTAAAATAATTCAAATAAAAAATACGTACTTATCACAAATTTCCTCTGTGAAATCGAAAAAAGGCTCACTGATACCCATAGCAGCATTGTTTACCAAAGCATCGAAGTGTCCAAGTGCTTCCACAGCTTTCCTTGCTTTAGTCCAATCAGAAATATCAACGTCAACAATATCGATAGAAGGACATTCCTGTTTCAAAGTCTTGAGATGTGATCTCGTGCGTGACAACGCCACGACTTTTGCACCCGTCTTCCATAATCCAATAACAATGCCGCGTCCGATTCCTGTGAATTGCAGACATACGTATAGGAAGAGAATAAGGATAAAGATGGGAGAGAAATTGATACATTAATTTTTAAGGATACAAAAGAACTAATCGAACACAACAAAATAAATTATGCTGGGTAGAATTAAGACATAGAAATAATAAACGTTTTATTGTGAGACTCATTTATTGTGTAAAAATTCAATGATTAAAGTAACATAATAACATTAAAATTGAAACTAAAAACTAAACTAATATTAACATTAAACTAGATCAAAACTAAATCAGCTAATATTAAAGGGCAGGTCCATGTAGCAGGTACCGAAAATGCTAGCAGAGTTACATCGCTGAATGGAAATAGAAATTCGTTGTATGAACTAACTGCCAGCTTTATGTTACCCGTGGTTTCACGCAATCTTCTGGCGATGTTCTTAAAAAGGACAACTAGACTTTTATGAGAAATCACATACAAATAGTATTTTCAAAATAAAATTACTGTGCAATACCTTGACCTGCTCCAGTCACCAAAACCCTTTTGCCTTTAAAAGAAATCTCCATTATTTAAATTTATTAAATCTTTTTGTCAAATGTCACAGCCTATGTAATTATGATATAACGTCAATTGATATACTGTTAATAAACTCGTCTTTACAGCATAATTTTTAACTAGGTATCTTTCTTATTATAATCAACATGAGTTCGTAAACAATTTGCTGCAGTTATCTCAGGGCATCACGCTTGTGGAATATTTATTATGTAACTCTTTATCGTCTAGTTGATGTCAATAACGTCTTCGATATATCGTGAACTGCATTACATAATATTAGTTAACTCAATTTATTTATTAAAAACAAGCAAACGAGTCACCCTAGTGCATAGTGCGAGATTTTGATCACTTTTTTTAATCCAATAAGATGGCAAACAAGCCCGATGGCACACCCGATGCTGCGCAACCGTCTCGTGCCACCTCGACGCCTTTCCAATGTTCTTTCAAACATAACGTAGGAAAGGGACGCAGTGTAAAACAAATATAAGAGGCGCGCTGATGGTGCGCCACATGGCACGCCGCACCCGCGCCACTTATGTCTGGATCTACAAATCGTTTCAAATACACTATCCTGTATTAGTCGCCTAGACTGTCGTAATAGCACACTGCAGAATACAGATACAAATAATATATCTAAACAGGGATATTATCTCGAGCTGTACAACCCGAGCAGTTTAACTTAATTACCAAACTCATTGTAATAACTGGATAATATTATGCAGCATTTGGTAGAACGTTTCCAATTTGACCAGATTTCTAAATAGTAATAGTTAAGTTTCAATATTCGATTATTATTGCACTTGAGTCACAGAAAATCTGCATAGCGTGCAAAAAGTAAGTCACGGATTTTTCACATCTATTTAAACGTGCAGAATATAACGCATTGTCCTCATGACTAATTGACAGATCTACGAACAGCCTAAACTGTTGATCGTAGAAACTATAAACTTGCAGAATATGGTTTTATACAACGTAGGTTACGTAGGCATCCGATAAGTAAGGGTTTTGTGAAAGTCCCACGGGAAAGCGGGATAAACGCGAAGTTGAACGAGTTACACTAGTCTATTAAGTCATTCTATTCTAAACGTTACGTTACGTGTTCCGTTTTAGAGAGAGGTAGGGCACAGCGGATAAACCGCTCAAATCGGAGCAGCCCGTCTGGGGAAGGACCTCCACCTTACAGAAGATCGTAGCCAAATAGCATTGGTCTCGGCCATGTTGTGTTCCTACGGTGAGTAAGGTCTCCAGAGCTCCACTTGGCGGGGTTGAGAGGGTTGGCAACGCGTGAGTGATACCCTCGGTATTGCAAGCGTCTGTAGGCTGCGGTGATGCTTACCATCAGGCGTGCCGGTATGCTTGTTTGACAACTTTGTGGTATAAAAAAAATACGTACAGAATTGCAGACTAAATGTGTGTCACAGTCTGTCGATGTTGCTCGTACGTTAAATGTATTTTGTGGTGTTACCTGTTAATTTCTGTTGACGACTAATTAAGCGAGACGATTCGCCACTATTTGCGTAGTAAACTCGTCCCCGATCACAGATACATACTAAAATACTTCGAAAACTTCTTACCTAATTTTAAGTTAAAATTGTTGTTTAGTATTCCAAATAAACATTTCTTTTCTTTCATTCTACTATTGACGACTTCCGTGGTGTATGGTTACCACACCGCGACCGGTCCGCCATCCAGGAGGATCCAAGTTCGAATCCCGGTCGAGACATGATTAAAATCGTACTTTTTCTGATTAACCTGGGTCTTGGATGATTATCTATTATAAAGTATAATATCGTTGAGTTAGTATCCCATAACACAAGGCTCGAACTTACTTTGGGGCTAACTCAATCTGTGTGATTTGTCCCTATATAGTTATACTAGCTGTCACCCGCAGCTCCGCCCGCGTAGTCAAGCTAAAATGTGAATAATGTTTGTCGGTACTGTTCGACGTGAAAGAAGAACAAAAAAAAGTGGGAATAAGATGTTTTTCTCTCTCTTTTATGTCTCTCTCCGTATGACCTTAAACTATCCCCAATAAAAAAATCATATCAATTCGTTCATTACTTTCAACGTGAAGGGAGGACAAACAAACAAACACACTTTCACATTTAATAATTTTAGTATGAATTTAATTTATTATTTCATTAAATTTAATGTGCTGTTAATAAAGAAGCCTTAAAGTTTAAACCGAACAAATCGCAAACTCGATCGCCGTTTGTCTGGTACATAATAAAAGTTTTAATGAACGGAAACTTCTTGATCGGGAACGTACTAGAACTTATGTACAGGTGCCAGATAATGACGTGAGCAATTCTAACAATTCTAATCACTTTACAGGTAAGGAAAGGCTCTTCCAATAAAAAGATTGAATTGAAATGAAATGAAAAAGTTCTGTCGACAACACTTAAGGTCGTCCATATTTTATTTTTATTTAAGTAAGAGGTTGGCAGACGAGCATGCGGGTCACCTTATGTTAAGTGATCACCGCCACACATGGAGCACCCATAGCACGAATACCTGAATTAAGAAATGATTTCTAATCAGGAAATCAACCCCGGATTGCGTGGATAAACCGTTAAGGGCTTATAAACCTAATTCAATCACAAACTTAAACTTTCAGATTTTAGTTACGGACTAGCATTGGAACCGTAGAGCAAAATCCTTTCGTCTTGGTAAACTGATGCAGCAGTATTTTGCCAAACAATACAACTTCATTCGGCTGAAGTTATTTCAAGTTAATGAAACTGGAGCGGGATCGCTGTTTGTCTGATAAATAAAAGTTTTAATGATAAACAAGTTAAGATAGGAAAGCCATTAAAGTAGGAATGGACGCGAGCGTTGAGCGCCGAGACGCGGATGCATAATTTTGAGATAATATATTCTTCTTCTTGTTTTGTGGCAACGACTCATCACTTGTTTATTTCTGCCGTTATCAAGTATATATATTTTTTGTATTCACATAATAAGAAAAATTATTTTACTGCTGCTGGATTGATGAAGGTGTTGTAGGTAGTGAAGGGAGTATAACTTGTCTACGCATGGACTATTTTCTAGATAATTTCCTAGGCTTCATATTAAGAAGTAACTAAGTCATATTATGTGCTTCATGGTCATTATAAGTAGGTCAACATAAATCCAAACAAGTCTAATTTAAAAAACTTTACATATTATAAAATGAAGTCGCTTCTCACTGTCTGTCTGTCTGTCTGTATGCTTTAAATCTTTAAAACTACGCAACGGATTTTGATGTGTTTTTTTTTATAGATAGAGTAATTCAAAAGGAAGATTTTTACGTATAACACATTCCGAAATTCTCACGAGGAAAGCGGGATACACGCAAACGAAGTTGCGCGGGCATAGTATCGATATAAAATAAACGTAAATCAATAACAAATCACTTTAAGAGAGGTAGGGCACAGCGGATAATCCACTCAAATCGGAGCAGCCCGTCTGGGGAAGGACCTCCACCTTACAGAAGATCGTAGCCAAATAGCATTGGTCTCGGCCATGTTGTGTTCCTACGGTGAGTAAGGTCTCCAGAGCTCCACTTGGGGGGGTTGGGAGGGTTGGCAACGCGTGAGTGATACCCCCGGTATTGTTTACGTCTATAGGCTACGGTGACGGCTTACCATCAGGCCGATCGTATGCTTATTTGCCACCTGTGTCGTATAAAAATAAAAATAAAACTTTAAAGCGATAAAACATTACAACATTGTGTTACCACAATAAGGTTAAACACCATTAGTAAAATTCACCGCAAATCTTTTGCCAAATTTAGAAGAACGAAATATACCTAAGTATAATCATTCTTTTCTATTTGTTTAACAGCTCAATTTGGACAAACAATAAAAAAAGCTTTAAAATTCAGTTAAATGACCCGTACAAACATTGCAAGCCAAATAAAAGCTTGTAAAAAGCATCTATCAACATTGTATGCGATGTTATTAGACGGTTGCGTCATGTTGCATGGTACCAACACTACAATATATCACTGAACACTGGCAATAGTGTATTCCCGAGATATTTCTAGAAGGAAGGAATGTCGCAAATAACTTGACAGTAAACGTATTGCTGTTTGTAATGCACGGCGGTGTTCGGTAACGCAAATGCGGCAGCGCCGATGTTTAATATTTTTATTTCGATTTTTTATTTATTTAATTTTATATGATACTAGCTTTTCCCTGCGGCTTCAAACAAAACAACACAAGCCATAGCGCGACTTGTTGCGCCATCTTTTGGCCGTTACAGCGCCCTCTGTAGTAGTAAAATATTTTCCCATTCATTGGAACGACATACTTTCACGGGATAAAAAGTAGCCTATGTTGGGCTCTGTACCTCTAACAATATGTATGCAAATTTTCATAATGATCGGCTGCTTGATAATAGTAATGTAACAATAGACCGTGGTGCTCGACAATCGAGCCTCACTTGATTTGCCATCTCTCTAGGCTAGGGTATAATGCCTTTTGCTTCAAATTGCTGTTTCTCACGTAGTTGTTAAGGAGGGAAGTCCTTTCAATACTTCCTACTCCGACTATCTTCTTTCTGATTAAATCGTTGTGAGTTCCAAGACAGCTGTAGTTTTCTCCCCCGGGACGTCAATAAGCTTCATTGCTTATTGTCTATCTGAGGTCGCCGTTGTTGATCCTGGCTACACAGGAGACACAGTGGTGAGAATGTGCGGTGGGCTTGTCCCGATTATCAAGAAGCGCATTCAAAAATGTTTCTTACGTTTTCAAATGCATCTCTCCTAATAAGTTTTTGCACAATTGAATCTTTTCTTATTGTTAGTCAGTTTATAACACATAACATCACTACGAATATCGAAAACGAAGTTGAATAATAAGAAGAAGAAGACCTTATTTTTGCTAATGTCCAAAATAATAATTTTATAATACCATTTAAGTCCAAATTAATTATAATTACGAAAGCCCACAAATTGCGCTGCCCTCATTAATAAATTAATAAATCGAAATGAAATCTCACTGGGTTTAAGTTAGTAATAATGGTGCCTCCTCAATCTTGGGGGAACGGGTGAAATTTTTAATTTTCCAGCATCACAGCTCCCCGTTGTAAATGTTCAGCAATTAGTTTGAACGGTATTTCCGCGGTGACGACGTCCCGGGGATCAATTAACGACAGAAGCTCACGATAATAAGGACTGTTCTGATAGCAGACATAAATCTTACTAGATAACGCCAGTCCGAACCGTACCTAAATCAGTAATAGGAATTTCTGGTTTTACAGCTCAATAGAACTAGCGCTAGTTTTTGACTGACGCCCGGTTGTGAAAAGACTGGGTAGCTCAAGTTTAACATTGGAAAAGTAATTCGTATAGAACTGAAACTTGGTGGACCCGGTTTTTTTGTAAAGGTGGTTTCAATAATTAATTCTTTAAAAATTTAAAAACCAGTTATTTTAGTGTAATAGTGTGATATAATAGTAGCATAACAAGTAATATTTCAGTACAAATGTTATCTCTAAAAAATAATAAACAATAATAATTTTATGATAAAAACAAAAACTATGATTCAAGAAAGTGTTGTAGAATCGCTATTTTCATTATAAATTAAGAGCAAAACCATCAATGAATCAAATTAATAACTAAGTGTGATTGTGCAATAAAAATAAAAGAGTGAATATAGTGTTTAAAATACAGTGCAAAAATTTCTTTGTTTGTTATATGCAAATCATTATGAATCATATAACTGTCAAATGCTACGTCAAAAATAATAATCATTAATAGACACTCTAATTTTCATCGCCCATGTAACAACGAACTTGGTCTATTGGTTACAGCACCGCGTGATACACCCGGTCATCCACGGTTCGAACCCCGCACGAGCGCGACTTTTTGCGAGCTATTTTTCATATTAAAAGTACAATAAAAATGGCTTCAAATATTTCCAGCGAATTTGTCACATTACGATCACAAAAGCGGACACAATCACTATCTTTTGAATTTTCTACCGGACAAAACATGGCTAATTCGACGCTAATAAATAACACGTATTCCTCTAGTGTACCTAATATTTCTGTACTTGAAAATTCACGGATATTAGTTATGAAAACACAAATAGAGGACCTTCAATTGGAATTAGACCAAGCAAATGATGAAATATCTAATCTTAACCTAGAAAACCGTGATCTTAAATAAAAAATAACTACTTATGAGAATACAATAGCTACATACAAAAAGATAACCAGCGTAGATATAATTACAAACCGAATGAATTCAATCAAGCAAACACGACATAATGCAATGTTTTACACTCCGCAGCTCTGCAAAATAAATAATTATAAAATGGGCTTTCCTAGGACATCGCCTATGCAATACTCGTCAGCAGTATGTGATGCCTTAGAAAAAAGTCCATCGTCTACTAAAATAGGACATCTACAATCAAATGCAAATGGACCTTATCTCACGAAACAGAAATCTGAAGATAATATACCACCTAAAACTTTAGAAAATCTCACACAGAAACATTCAATAATAAAAAAGTGCGTCAAAAACTCAAAAATAAAACCAAAAATAATTATACTAGGAGATCAGAACGGTACTGGGCTCTCTAGACAACTACAAAAAATGAGCGGGGTGGAAAATTATGAGGTATCAGGATATATTATGCCAAACGCAACATCCAAACAAATCCTCAATAGCTTTCCTAATTTACTCCGGGAGCTCTCCACTGAAGATCATGTCATTATAAATGCTGGCAGCAATGACAAAAACCCAACAGAACTATTCATAGAGTTAAGTGCGTTTTTGAACAGAAATATTAACGTCAATGCGTATGTAATAAATGTTAAATATAATAAATACATAAATGCGGGTTCTCTGAATAATCACATATACCAAGTGACAAGATATTTTAAAAATTGTACTAGTATTGACCTGCCTCAACGTAATTATGGTATATCTAATTCTTTGCGCTACCAAATAGCTAAACAAATTTCTATAGAAATTAATACCAAACTTTACTTAAAAAAGAGTATTGCTCAAGCTGCTCTTCGTTGCAAAAATAAAGATATTAAAAAAGGTACAATATTATACTACTTCAAAAAATTGCCGGCCGAAAGTAAAATGAGTCAAAATTTTAAAAATAGTTCTGAAACGGATACTGATAATCTAAAAGCTAATAAGGTACGATGTGGAACAAGTACTCCTGTAAATTCCTTTCGTTCCTAAGAAACACACAACTTTTAGAGTGTTTCATCAAAATATAGCTGGGGTTCTAAAAAAAAGGGAAGAACTTGAAATTGTTTTACAGTCATTTAATGATGAGAATAAAAGTTGTGATGTTTTATGTCTGACTGAAACATTTTTACAAGCTGGGACAGAGGTTAATTTGTGTTTAAATGATTATGAATTAGCGTCATCTTTCTGCAGAACAAATAAAAAACGAGGTGGGGTTACTATACTAACTAAACGAAATTTGGAATTTAATGAATTATTTTTTGTAAAAGACTTAGCAATCGAAAAAGAATTTGAATGTTGCGCTATAGAAATTTTAAACCTTAATTTAATTATTGCGTGTATATATAGAATCCCTGATTCAGATAAAAACATTTTCTTTGAAAAACTAGAAGGTCTCCTAAAAATACTGTCAGCCAAAAAAAATAAACATATTGTCTTAGCAGGGGACTTCAATATAGATATTCTAGAATCTAACAAACATTCACAGGAATACATTGATATATTAGATAACTTTAACATGCAACATCATATAAAAGTTCCGACACGCAAAGCAAAGTGTATAGATCACATCTTCAGCAATCTCGATAAAACACTTGGAGAGACACATCAACTAGGTCTCTCGGATCATAATACAGGTCAAACGTTAGAATTTGATATCTATATATCTATATCTATATCTATATAATATAATAAAAGTGTAAAAAAAGTTTGTCTGTACATTGAATATATTTCCAAAAAAATTGTTTAGGGCGATGAAGAATAAGCAATAGAACAAGAATTTCGTAAAATTTTGTCCGTCTGTTTGTATGTATGTTTGTACACGCTAATCTCAGAAACGGCTGAACCGATTTGGATGCGGTTTTCACTAATATGTGGCGATTTGCTCAACTTAACATTTAGTGTATGTTTCTTTTCAAAATTCCCACGGGAATCCGAGATATACGCAAACGAAGTTGCGAGGGTATATCAACGCACAGCCCAAACCGCTGGGTCTAGAGATTCCAAATTTGGCATGTAGGTTACTTACGACGTCTAGGGATATACAAAGAAAGGATTTTTCAAAATTCCCACGGGAAAGCGAGATATACGCAAACGAAGTTGCAAGAGGACGCACAGACCAAACCGTTGGGTCTAGAGATGCCAAATTTGGCATCTAGGGTCCTTATATGGTCCGGACCGACCAGACCGGACCGGACCGGAACCGACCGGACCGGATCGAACCGGACCGGAACGGACCGGACCGGATCGGAACGGATCAGACCTGATCGGTCCGGAAGGAACCGCACCGTACCGAGTCCGTGCCGGACCAGACCGAACCGGATCGCACCGGTTTTTTTTTCTGAAGAAATATATGTTAATTGGTATGTAGGTACCTTATCAGGACCGGACCAACCGGCCCGGAGCGGAACGACTGGACCTGATCGGACCGGACTATATATATATAAAATTCAAAGTCCTGACTGACTTAACTATACATACTTATATCAACGCACAGCCCAAACCGGTGGGTCTAGAGATTCCAAATTTGGACTGTAAGTTCCTTACGACGGCGACGTCTAGGGGTGTACAAAGAAATGATTTTTCGAAATTCCCACGGGAAACCGAGATATACGCAAACGAGGTTGCGAGCCTATATCAAATTTGGCATGTAGGTTCCTTACGACGTCTAGGGATGTACTAAGAAAGGATTTTTCAAAATCCCACGGGAAAGCGAGATATGCGCAAACATAGTTGCGAGAGGACGCACAGCCCAAACCACTGGGTCTAGAGATGCCAAATTTGTCATGTAGGGTCCATATAAAGACCGGACCGGACCGGAACATCAGACCTGATCGGTCCGGAAGGAACCGCACCGTACCGGGCCGTGCCGGGCCGGACCGGTTTTTTTTTCTGTAGAAAATATGCTAATTGGCATGTAGGTTCCATATCAGGACCGGACCGACCAGACCGGCTCGGACTGACCGGACCGGATGGAACCGTATTGTACCGGGCCGTGCAGGACCGGAATTTGTTTCTGAAGAAAAATATGCTAATTGTTACTAGGCCACGCGGGCGAAGCCGCGGGCAGAAGCTAGTACTCAAAAAAAACTCCTCACCTTATTGGTTTACAAAAAAGAGGGACTATCATGTTGAAAACATTCAAAAATTTAAATATTATCTAAGCCAACTGTCATTGTGTGCAAATAGAGGTTTTACAACTTTCCACGAGTTGCTTTGCCTTTTTCACAGTCTATGTTTTCCCTTAATTTACGTAAAGCAGAGTTCAAGCTCTAAAAATCTAAACTGGATTACAAAATCTATTAAAAATTGTTGTAAAACAAAAAGGGTGCTTTATTTTAAACGATTTAAATCATCATCACACAAAAAAGAAAACGAACAGAAATATGCCAATTATAACAGAATTTTAAAGCAATGTATGTACCAAGCTCAAAAGGTTAATAACCTACAATACCTATCAAAATCTGCTAATAAGTGTAAAGCAAGCTGGACAATCATAAAAAATAATTTTAATTCCAAAACAGAGAAAAACATCAAATTTATCACGACCGACAATGACATTAAAATAAACAATCCTATCGACATTGCCAATGAATTTAATAATCACTTTATAAACATAAATAGCACCATGACATATCAAATATCGGATCAGACTAATTATCGCTCAACTAATATTGAATCTAATTATCACAGTATATTCGTTTCCCCGACTACACCTAAAGAAATTTTTAATATAATCCAATCGCTAAAAAATACAAAAACTGCTGGATATGACGAAATACCGACAATGTTGCTGAAGGCAACCGCAAACATTCTATGTTATCCTATATGTCATCTAGTCAATCTATCTTTCGAACAAGGTGTATTCCCTGAAAGTTTAAAAAAGTCGATTGTAAGACCATTATTCAAAAAAGGCAAAAAGAACGAAATAAATAATTATAGGCCGATAACTCTTATTCCAGTACTGTCTAAAATATACGAAAAAGCTATGTACAGCCGACTAGATAACTTTCTTACAAAAACATCATATTTAAAGGCGGAGCAAAATGGGTTTAGAAGAAACAAATCCACGACCTTGGCTTGTTTCAATCTAAACAACATTGTAACTAAATGTGCTGATAAAAGGACCCAAGTAGGTGTCCTTTATCTAGATATGAGCAAAGCGTTTGATACCGTGGATCATAAGATACTTGTAAACAAGCTAGATAGTTGCGGTGTGAGAGGAGTAGCGTTGTCGTGGTTCAAAAGTTACTTGAAGAATAGAATGCAGTGTGTACAAATGTATAGAACAGATGGTTCAATGCAAAATGTTTATGAATCATCATATAAAGTCAATAAATACGGTGTACCACAAGGTAGTATATTGGGTCCGATGTTGTTTTTAATATATATTAATGACCTCACTGAAGCAACAAGACATCAATGCATTCTTTTCGCCGCATGACACCAAATTTAATCAGTGGCCCGTTGGGACGCAAGACGATTTTGACTATACGGTCGAACGGCCCATGGCCCGTTCAATTTGGCCCGTTCGAACTAAAAACCCATGATGACACAACCGTGATAATTGAAAATGAAAAGATAGATACATTTGAAGATGAAATTAATAAAGCTTTGAGTGATATTGTAGTTTGGTTACAAAATAATAATTTAAAAATTAATTTAACAAAAACACTTTTTATGCAATTTCAACCCTATCAAGTAACTCCTCTCGAGCTAACTATAAAATACAATGACATCATAATTACAGAAGTAACGAAAACTACATTTTTAGGTATAACTGTTGACTCAAATTGTAACTGGAAGGAACATATTTCAAACTTGTGTAAAAAAATTAATAAATTTATTTTTGCTATTTGGAAATTAAGAAAAACAGTCTCACGAGAAGCCGCCCTTCTAGCATATCATGGCTATGTAAGTTCAATACTTAGATATGGCTTGGTACTTTGGGGCAATTCCGTTGACTCGGACAGGGCTTTTCTGGCCCAAAAGAAATGTATTCGTGCAATTTGCGGCGCGGGATATCGCGATTCATGTGTACCATTATTCAAAGAACTCCGTCTTTTAACCGTACCGTCGTTGTATATATACGAATCAGCTTTATTTGTTAAACGATATCCTAAGCTTTTTCAAAAATTAGATAATGTAATACAACGATCAAACAGACGAAAATATAATCTAGTCATTCCAAAATCAAATTTATGTTTTAGAAGTAAAAGTTCGTATTGTATGTGTGTTAGAATATTTAATAAATTGCCAGACTCAATAAAATGTTTAATGTTCAAAGAATTTAAAAGTAAACTGTATAATTTTCTAATTTCAAATTGTTTTTATTCTATTGTCGATTTTATGAACTTTGAATTCTAATTCGGATTTTGCTGTATATTGTGTGTTTATTAATGCATGCTGATTATTTATTACCTTTTAAATATTCACATGCCAATGTTGGCGGAATATGTGGACATAGGAATAGAATAAGATCTCTTTGTAAAAAAAACATATTCTCTGTGAATAAAATTTCATTTCATTTCATTTCATTTCATTTCATTTCAAGAGTAACAGTAGCAGGGATTTTTAGTAAAAAATAATAATATGCTTATTGAATCTATAGATAATCGGCGGGACAGACGTGAAGTATATCATATCATATGGCAACACCATCGAGCATAGGTGACGCATTCAGAGCGTCTAAAATCTTGAGTATTAAACCCATCCATCTACCGACTAGGATCATTATACTTACCTTGCCGTCGTCGTACAATCACGTCATCAAACTTATATATACATAATCCTTAATTGTACACGCCACAAAAGACCATTCACAAAGGCATATACTCAAGGGATCTTGTAGTTAACCGCCTACCATACCTAACATGTATGCAAGCAGGGTATTATGTCTGTTGACACGGTCAACTCAATATTAGCCCATTGGACTACATTGATTACTACGAGACACGACCGGCTCTGTGCAAATTGCTTTGAAGACAAGAGCCATTCAAGTCTATGTGAGACTGAATTTTAAGTAGGGCAAATGCTGATATGTTGGATATACCCAGCGGTAGGTCACTTATTTTTTTTTATGCCACAAAGGTGCCAAACAAGCATACGGCCCGCCTGATGGTAAGCATCACCGTAGACTATCCTATAGACGCTTGCAATACCGGAGGTATCAATCACGCGTTGCCAACCCTCCCAACCCCCTAAGTGGAGCACTGGATTTTTCTTTCGGATTTCAAAGAACTATGATGCGATATAGTGATTATATTATCAAACGATAAATAATCTTGGATATATTCAAATTCCATTATAATGTTCAAAATTCCGAATCGCTGGCGGACTTGCCTGTAAAAGTCTGTCCAACAACTCCACGGATTTTCACGTTCTTTTTATTCATTGATTTGTATGACAGCAAGCAGTGGGATAATTTTAGGCTAATAATAATATCATTATTTATTTAAATTACATGTATATTTACTATTAAGAGAGCAAACATTAAATCTATACTAATATTATAAAGAGGTAAAGTTTGTGTATTTGTTAAATTGTAAGGGGTAATCTCGGGATCTACTGAACCGATTTTAAAAATTCTTTCACCAATAGAAATGAAATGAAATGAAATGAAATGAAATCGTTTATTTCAGAAATTAGACCTTCACAGGCACTTTTTCTTGTCATTTACAACTTGTTTAAATAAAAAAAAATAAACTACGTTATATACTACCACCATTTCGGACACAAGCAAAATGGCAACCGGTAAAAAGAAATGGCGAAAGAAAACCGGTTACGGCCTTTTTTGTCATTTTGTACTTTTTTTTTTTTTTTTTTAAAGAAAGAAAGCCACATTATTGCTGAGTGTCATAGGTTATATAAAAAACCAAAAAATAAAAAGGCTTTTAACATTATGCCCAACGAAGTGGGCACGGGTCAGCTAGTTGAAATATAAAATCAATTGGTTTAAACGCTCTCAAAACTTTGAACAGAGTGGTACAGTTGTATCGCAAGTTTTGCGGTTAACTAACACTTTAAACGGTATAACTCGAGCTCTTGCCTTGATAATGGTAATTAATTAACTTGAACTACACTAACTAAAATTCTATTTACATTATGCAATTTACAGTAGTCTATTTTCAGGCTTTGTTGTTAATAAATAAAATTGTACACAACGTCGCCTGGTCATGGATGGATGGATGGATATATTCATTAAACCCTCAGCCCGTTTGGACCCAGTGAATTGTATTTTTTAAGTACATTTCTAAACGACTGCGAGCTAACCACTGGTGACCCAAAGGCTGGAAGTTACCTGAACGTATTTACATTGCTCTTTGGCGAGGCAACGCTGCAACCATTTTAGGTATCCTGCCACCGGAACCTACTTTATTTAATTTTTAATTTTAGTTTAGTCATTAGTGTAATCAGCAATCTGTACTAAAAGAACTTAAATTGGAGGATTCACAGCATCTGTCCTCTACTTGTCAGCAGCGCATTGTGCGATACATCAGCCATGTCGCGCGGAGGGATGTGGACAACATGGAGAGGCTGATGGTGACAGGGAAGATTGAGGGTAAAAGACCTCGTGGCCGGTGTCCCATTCGATGGTCAGATCAGATATCCAGTCAGCTGAATATGACTGTCAGCGCCGCACTAAACCAGGTGCAACCGATGGCGGCAGCTTGTCAACGAGGTCGTGCAGAGTCACGATCCTCAGCAGTGAAGGAACGATTAGGAAGAAGGATCAGCAATCTAATATCCATACAATATTTATTTAGTATGGGACTAGATGGCATTGTGTGATTGGTCTGGAATAATGTATTATTATAAATAGTGACTTTTCAACGCCCAGTACATATACCCTTGATTAAATAAGATTTTTTCTAAATTCCCATGGGATAGTGGTTAATTAATATACTCAAATGATGCTGCACAGGTTTTGCTAACAATATTTCTCCAATTCAATTCGAATGATATATTTATTTTTACGTATATACAAACACCCAAAACATACATTTTGTTAATATTTGTACTCAAACAAGTAATTTTACGTCACGATTCCCATTTTAAAATAAATATTTTCTAGCTAAAAGCATTTTAAAATCTCCTTAATTACTGTAAATTATTATCTTAGAAATTAGACTTCGTGTTGGAATTACTATCAATTATCATTGTTATATTCGGTCAGGTCCGGTGGTCGAGTGGCTAGCAATGGTCACATTATCCCAAGGACCGCGGGTTCGAATCCTGCGCAAGGCAAACATTTGTGTGCATGAACATGTCTGTTTGCCTTGGTCTGGATGTTTTCTATATATAAGTATTCATTTACAAAAAAAGTATTTAAGTATATTTATCAGCAATCTAGTACCGATAGTACAAGATTAGTTGCTTAGTTTGGGACTAGATGGCGTTGTGTGATTCGTCGTGTATTTATATTTATTCCTCTCCTTATATTCCATTCTTCTGAAATAAACAAATTCTAAACAATTCTCACAGCGCCCCTTGATCCACAGGGATTTGAATCAGGTACCGGTCAGGTACCGGTCAGTCAGGTAATTGGTTATTAAGCTGGTTTCTTATCGGGGGCTTCCGGGCGGTGGTTTGGGGAAATCACTGCCCATAGGAATGGAAGTCCCCGAGTGTTGCGGCGCGCCTAGCCTTGTGCGCGTCGCCAACCGTGCCGTTGCCCAACAAGTGGGTCTTCGGACAACTGCCGGCGGGGCAGCGGAAGTAACTTAGTTCCCGCAGCCCCGCCAATTTAGGCGGACGAGGTGGCAGTCAGTCAGGTTTTTAGTCGGTATACCCAAGTGGCATATAAAGACCCCCGTCGCTTCCCCAGCGGCGGGACTTAAAACAAACAAACAAGCTGGTTTCTTATCTCTTAAGTAATACAAAAAATATCAGTTGTACCCTTAACACAAATCGTTAGCCTAGGTTAACTTAGGACCATGTGGCGTTTTATGAATTATGCACATTTTATTTTTTAGACGCGCCTTTTTTGCATAACTCCATTTGAATTTTGTTGACTTATTATAATATTGGGTATTTAGGTAAACAGAGCTGTTAACGTATTTACATTTTTCTTGTGTATGATATTCATATTGAAACTAAACGGCACAATTTTCTTAATAGATATCTTTGTGATGTTACAAAGAGATTTATGAAAGAAATAGACAATGCGCTCGTTAGTGCAAGCGGGTGTAATAGAAAAGCGACACAGCTTCACACTTAATAAGGTTCCGTGAGATTAGATTATTAAAATTGTATCATTTTGGAACGCTTTGTTAATTGTTATTTAATAAGACGGACAAATTATGTTCCCAAATAATGACAAGAGAAAATAAAATATATCTTATCCACTCTATGAAATTACTTGCACTCTGTCAAAAAAAATTGAAAAAGTTTTTTCTAACGACCAAGCCACGACTATTGGTCTGTTGAAATGAAATGAAATGAAATCGTTTATTTCAGAAATTAGACCTTCACAGGCACTTTTTCTTGTCATTTACAATTTGTATATATGTATAGAGAAAATAAACTACGTTATATACTACCACCATTTCGGACACAAGCAAAATGGCCACCGGTATAAGAAATGGCGAAAGAAACCCGGTTACGGCCTTTTTTGTCATTTAGCAATTTTTTCTTTCACTCGTTTGTTACAGTTGTCTATGGATGATAGTTGTTAAACAAAGTGGGTGGCCTTCGGGTGGCTTGATACACTTCTCACATTGGAACAGCAGCGTGGCAGAGTACCCTCTAATCGCCTTCGATTGAAGGTAGATCCGTATCCCTGCAGTGGGATAATTATGGGTTGATATGATGAATTTAATGTACTCTTATAAAATTAATAAATTAAAAAAAAGGATTTACGTGGATGAACCCTAACATCATTATATACTGAGAAAAATGGCAATCCGTTAAATTTCCTTAAACTTTTCTTTGTAATGCCTTTGGCTCTCAGTAACAATCTGAACACAATTATAAAAATTATTTGAAATTGAAATGGATAGAAGCTTTTTGTTCGTAGATTTTATGCCAATATCCCGACCCAAACGGACATGTTAGACTACTTTAATAACTTGTGTACCTGTGGTACTTGTCTGTAGCATTGTAGATCCCAAAATATCGTACTTATTTTATTTTATTTTTTTTAATAACTGGATTTTTTTTATCTCCTTTTTAGAGACTTCTGAAGTCGAGTTTTTTAAAATGTGAGTTTTTGGGTAAATAAGATTAATTTTATCCGTTTTTGGGTCTCAAACTACTTTCATGCCAATATTCATCCGAATTGGTTAAGCAGTACACGCGTAAAAAAGTTAATAACAGACATTTTTTTTTAAAGAGGTAGTGCACAGCGGATAATCCTCTCAAATCGGAGCAGCCCGTCTGGGTAAGGACCTCCACTTTACAGAAAATCGTAGCCAAATAGCATTGGTCTCGGCCATGTTGTGTTCCTACGGTGAGTAAGGTCTTCACAGCTCCTGTTGGGAAGGTTGGGAGCGTCGGCAACGCGTGAGTGATACCCCCGGTATTGCAAGCGTCTATAGATTACGGTGATGCTTACCATCAGGCGGACCGTATACGTTCGTTGTATAAAGGTTGACGTTAACGTGATTGTACGATGTCGTTAAGACAAATATGTGGGAATTATTGTCAGGAGTCTAGCCCACAAAATGTACTAACTCTAATAATTTAGCAAGCACAGTTTAATATATTATCTAGAGAATAAACATGAGTACCAGTACAATTATATTCAGCCCAAAATAGTACAGTCACCAAAGGAAAGGGCTGACCCTGGCCGTTTTGATTAAAGATTACTAAATAATGCGTAAATGGATTGACTAGTTAAACTTTTCTTACATAGTAACCTAGCTCCCCTAACTAACGAAGTAAAAATTAAAATTTCTGGCGTAATTTTCAATGAATATCAACGGAAATTTATAAAAGTGTAAATTTTGATTACGTTAATTCGATGAAATTTCCCGATGATGAGTTACCTAAAAAAACCTAATTCTTACTTTTGAGGGAGTCAGCTTTCTTTGCAGCTGTTCGTACAGTCGAGCTTAACACTTGCAGTACAATTTTGGCTCTTATGACATAGAACTTAAGAATGGTACAAAGTCCATTATGTAAAGGTTGACGTGTACAATATGAATACAATTAAAAATTATTTTTTTAGTAAATCCATTAACGCAAAATTACGATTTACGGCCTCGGGTCAGCCCTTTCCTATGTTGGCTGTACTTGTATGTATTAACCCTGTATCTACAGCTTACATAAACAATGAGCTTCCATTTATCAAATCCGTGCCAACTGTTCCGTATAAAATATATCCTTCGACAAACTTTTTTAATAAAATAGCAACGAAGAGACAAACAGGCTACAAGAATAGGACCGTTAAGTTAATCAGTTCAGTGTCTAGAGCAATCCGCGCAACTTCGTTGGCCATTATCCCGCTTTCCCGTGGGAATTTCGAAAAATTATTTCTTATCGGATGCCAACGTCATACAAAGACACCCTCTAGGTCTCTACGATCAGCGGTTTGGGTTGTGCGTTGATTTTGATTGACAGTCAGTAGCATTTTTAACCGACTTCAAAAAAGGAGGAGGTTCTATGTTTCATTGTATATTTTTTTATTTTTTTTGTATGTCCGCCGATTACTCCGTCAATTCTTGACCGATTTTCAAAATTCTTTTTTTATTCGAAAGTGCATACTCCCAAGTTGGTCCCATTGTCACCAAGTCAGGATCTGATGATGGGATCCCAGGCAAATCGAGGGCAACCCTCAGATTTTATAGGCACGTACAACGCGTTACTTATGTTTTCGTAAGCTATTCATGTTTTTACGTCTGGAAGTCATCATCCCATGTTGGTGAGGTGATGATGGAAGGTACAACTCCTAAACGGATAGGAGTTAGAGGATGATTCTTTAAGTATTGTAGGTATGTATTAGATTAGACCGTTTGTTTTTTTTTCCATCATAACTTGTCACCAAATCAGGATCGATGATGGGATCCCAGGTAAATCGAGGGCACTCCTTAAATTTGGTAGGCACGTACAACGCGTTACTTATGTTTTCGTTAGCTATTCATGTATTTAAGTCTGGAGTCATCATTCCATGTTGGTGAGGTGATAATGGAAGGTACAACTCCTAAACGGATAGGAGTTAGAGGTTAATTCTTTAAATATTGTAGGTATATATTAGACCGTTGATTATCATGATGGGAACACGTGTAAACAAGTGACTCTTGAGTGACGATATTAGGAGGCTCACTATAATACCATAAAGTTGACACTCAAGCACCAGCTGTTAGCACCGAAGAGGAAGAAGTTGCTTCACACCATGAACTGCAGTATAGTGTATTACGAAAGTGAAATCGCTTATTCAGAGAGTAGGCCTTCTCAAGTTATAATGTTACACATAGTCACAATTCGTATCAATGTTAATACAAATACCTTATAAATATGTCGTCTCGTATGCAGATCGGTCAATCCGGCCGATCGAGATCTGCCGGTATATCGAATCTGTCAAATTTTCATATGGGAACTTTTGATTAGGTTAGGTTAGATTTGTGATTATTTATCAACAGCCGAGCGAGCGAAGCGAGCGAGGCTCGACATAGTATTCGAAAAGGACTGCTAAAAAGTGAGCTACAGACAAACAAACAGACAGTACTTATACATACATACCAGGGTTTACTGTTTCTATCAGACTTCTAAAAAACCGCTGTATAAAATGCACTAAAAAGTATTAAATAAACAATTTTTATAAAAAAAAACAAACCGACTTCAAAAATGAATTTAAATAATATATAATTTCATGTGCTAGGTACCTACTGTTCTAATTGAAGTCGGTGCCAACCAAACCAAATATTACCTAGGCCACATGCATGAATGGAAGGCTGTGTACGACGAGTACGGGTGATCACGCGTGGCACCGACTTCAATTAGAACAGTAGGTACCTAGCACATGAAATTATATATTATTTAAATTCATTTTTGAAGTCGGTTTGTTTTTTTTAGTAAAAATTGTTTATATTAATAAATAAACCGTGCAGTGTAGGGTTCCGTTTTGCTTGCTTGCAGATGAGTGCAATCCCATATTCTGAAATCTGTAAGTTTTCATCGAAGAAATTTTATTTTATAAGTTCGTCGGCTATTACTCGGTAAGTAGAACCTACTTAACCGTGATAGGTTTTCCTTCTAGGTTCACCATATGGTATGGTTTATCATACTATAACTAATGTTTGTTATTCCTTCACGGCTTGACTAAGCAGCCGATCATTACGAAAAATTGTATACATATTGTCAGGGGTACAGAGCCCAAAATTGGCTACTGACGCCCTGACTCCCTACTGTCCCTACAATAAAGCCTTGCTGCGACGCCCGCAGCGGGCGATGGCAGTCAGGGTGGTGAGGGGGTACCGCACCATCTCATGTGAGGCGGCATGTGTCCTTGCAGGCAGTCCGCCATGGGAGCTGGATGCAGTAGTGCTGGCGGCTTTTTACAGGCGCACCGCTGAGGCCCGCGCGGGGGGTAACTCGTTTCCGGACGGGGTTTTACGTTGGAAGGAGAATGCCCAAAGGTCCCTCGTCCGGGAATGGGCACTCCGATTGGAGGCACCGACGGCAGGGCAGCGCACTATTGGCGCGATCCAGCCAGTGCTCCAGAATTGGTTAGTGAGGCGCCACGGTGCGCTGTCATACCACGTTGTGCAGGTTCTGTCCGGACATGGCTGTTTTGGCAGATTCCTGCACAAGGTGGCCAGGCGGGAGCAGACGGCGGTGTGCCACGAGTGCGGCTCCGCCGAGGACACGGCTCAGCACACGCTGGAGGAGTGCCCAGCGTGGGCTGAGACTCGCGCTGCACTTGTGGTGGAAGTGGGTCCCGACCTTTCGCTCCCAGCTGTCATTAAATCGATAGTCGAGAGCGAAGGGTCGTGGGAAGCGGTGGTCTCCTTCTGCGGCGAAGTCATGACGCAGAAGGAGGCCGCGGAGCGGGTGAGGGAAAGAGATCCTGCCGCCCACCCGCTTCGCCGTAAAAGACCGGGCGGAAGGCGCTTGGCACACGCCCGGCGTCTGCCACCCTAACGGAGGCTTCCGGGCGACGGTTAGGGGAAACCGCCGCCCATTGGAACGGAAGTCCCCGAGTGGAGCAGCGTGCCTATTCGCGCACGCTGCTGTAGAGCCGTGCCCAAATACGATGGGTCCACGGACACCCGCCGGCGGGGTTGCGGAAGTATCACCAGTGCCCGCGACCCCGCCACGTGAAGGCGGAGAAGGTGGCAGACAGTCAGGTTTTTAGTCGGTATCCCTCATTACTAGAGAGGCGAGCCCGACAGACCCCCGTCGCTTCCCCCAAGTGGCGGGACATACAGTAATGCATTTTCCTGACTTTAAACAAAAAAAAACAAAAAAAAGGGGTACAGAGGGGTAATTTTTACGCGGGCGAAGCCACGGGTAAAAGCTAGTCGGTTTGACGTGTCTTACTGGCGAATAGCCTATTTAGAACTTTATTAGCAAGTGGTGAAACCAGCCCTTATGCCCGATTCCACCACCGCCCCCTAGCGGTAGAAATAACGTAACAGGATCAAATTGTATGATATATGTATGACGTAAGATTATTATTACACTAGGAGGCATTGGCGAAAACGGTCCAATGGCAATTGTACCGAAAAATACATTTTTACCAACAACGTCAATAAAAAAAGGTATATTTTTTTTATCAATTTAGAAAACATTGGCCATACGCGCAGGTGCGCTGTCGCGATGAAAAAACAATACACTCAATATTATTTGTCCACTTTTTTTAAAAATTTAAACAAACAGCAACAGACTGAATAATTCAAAGGGTCTATTGTCGTAACAAAAACAGTTAAAATGTAGTCTCAATCTAGAGTGCTATCTTGCTCATACAAATACAAAACGAACGAGATACAGCTTAATATTGATAGATTTTAACTGTATACAAGAATAGACCGTCAGGTTTAATAATTTAGAAACAGTGTTGATTATAATGTAAATCTTACAAAGTCGATTCACACCAAAATTCATATTATCTAGATCCAAAAGATTTTTATTCACATTTTTCTTGGAAAAATATAATTTGCGTCGCCCACTCAAAGTTGAAAGCCAAAAAATCTTCAGATTAATTTCACGACAAAGACACCCCCTTGAATATCAAAGAGTTTGTCTTGATAAGGCGGCCTTCTGATTTCCGGCGTTCGGCGACAGCGAGATATTGCGCACTGTTTTTATTAGCATTTGTTTAACTAATAAGTATTTATTTGAAATAAACTGTAGATTTTTGTAATATTTATTTGCTGTTATGAGAATTAAAAGAGTGAGAAAAATTATACAATTTAACAGAGCTCTGAGATAGTCCATAGGTAACAAACCACATTATAAACTGACTTGGTAAGTATCTACTTCAAATTATACTCATTTACCACTGAGTGATCATCGTAAAAAAAAAATTTACAAATTCTTGTAAGCCACATAGTTCACCAGAAAACTGGATTATATTTAGTTTTGTGTTATTTTCTTGAAAGGAGAAAATAACACAAAACTAAGTAGATATAAAAGGTTTTTTATTATCAGTTTTTTTATTTTTTATTTTTTTTTTTTTTTATACCACAAAGGTGGCAAACAAGCTTACGGTCCGCCTGATGGTGAGCGGTCACCGCAGCCTATGGACGCTTGCAACACCGGGAGCATCACTCGCGCGTTGCCGACCCTGTAAAAATCTTTTAATGCCCTTTTTGAAGAACCCCATATTATAGTCTAAAGGACTTCCTCGGCGGGGATCTCATTCCACAGCCTCAGCGTTCGCGGGAGGAAACTCCTCTGAAACCGCGTAGTACGCGACCATTTTGGTTCTAGTGTGTGAGGTTGGATTCCCGCCGGTGACGAGCAGTTCGATGGTAGAAAGTGGCCGTAGGCATCAAGTCAAACAATTCCTCGGAACAAACCCCATTATACAAGCGGTAGAACACGCATAGGGAGGCGAAGTCTCTCCGCAGACTGAGGGGCTCAATACCGCTTGTTAGCTCGGGATCGTCGACAATCCTCATAGCACGTCTTTGAGTTGAGTCTAGAGGTCCAAGTTGGTACGCCGGCGCTCCAGCCCATAGGTGAGAGCAGTACTCCATGTGGGGTCGGACTTGAGATTTATACAATACAAGTCTCTGCCCCGGATTGAAGTACTGCTTCGCCCTATTCAGCACACCGAGCTTTTTCGAAGCCAACTTGACCTTGTCTTCTATGTGACTGCGAAACTGGACGTTGCTTGAGATCTCGACTCCAAGGATCCCTAAGCTGCCGGTAGTTATTAAGGGTGTCCCTTGGAATTGTGGGGCCACTGAAAAAGGGGATTTCTTCGCGGTGAACGCGCAGACTTGTGTCTTGGTGGGGTTAAATTGGACTAAGTTACGTCGTCCCCAATCGCTCACCCTGGTTAGGGTGCCTTCGATTTCAGACACAAGTCGTTCGCGGTTCTCCTCCACTACGGAACGAGGGATGCTAGGCCGGCCCGTGTAATAGGTGTCCCCGGTACTGTCGTCTGCATAACAATGAATATTATCTACAGACAACATATCATTGATATGCAGCAGAAAGAGGGTCGGGGATAGAACGGAGCCTTGTGGCACGCCAGCATTAATGTCCATGCGGTCCGAGCAACTGCCGTCAACTATGGCACTTATGCTTCTGTTGGACAGAAAGCTGGCTACCCATTTGCATAGTCCCTCGGGCAGTCCGTACGATGGTAGCTTCGATAGAAGACCCCTGTGCCAGACCCGATCGAATGCCTTCGCTATATCTAGGCTGACTGCCAATGCCTCACCTTGACTCTCAACGGCTTGAGCCCATCGGTGCGTGAGATACACTAGAAGGTCTCCTGTGGAGCGACCATGGCGGAAACCATATTGCCGGTCGCTGATGAGGTCATTATCTTCTAGGTATCTCAGCAGCTGCGTGTTAATCACACGCTCCATTACCTTTGAGAGTAGTAATTTTGATACAAATATTCATAATTTCTTAATAAACTCTCGAGTGTTTTTTTTAAAACAACATTTTTTACTTAATGTTGGTTGGGTATTTAAATATTATACGAGTATTAAGTATTACGAATATTTGTACCTGGAAAATTCTATGGATATTTTAGGACATGAACCGCATCGCTACTGTTAGATTCGCCAAGCGAGCAGCGGTAAAGACAAGGACCCTACACATTTTTACCGACATTCGTTCATATTGACGAATATTGTCTTTGGGACTTAGAAATATTTTACGAGAATCTCAAAAATGTTCGCTTTGTTCAACGTTTTCTTAACGATATAACATTTTTCTTTTGTTTGTTATTAACATTTGTATATTTTTCATAGAATATACTTTCGGACGAACAAAATTCTATCATTTGTTATTTACAAAAGTTCAGGCCAGACACTAATAGGAGAGCCTTTAATTCAATATCTTTATTTCAGATAACTTATGATCCATATTTTGTTAGTAATAAAGTTAAAAAAAATATGTATAGAGGGCCCTGTTGAAGCTTACTCAGATTTCACCAGGTAACCGGCATGCGGAATAATTAGCAATTAATTTTATCACACTCGTGAACAAGAACCAGTTTTGCAATTTAAAAATAATTTGTATTTAATGACATAGTTATTTGGAGTGGTAGAACATTTATTTACTTATTCATTCATATTAAATGGGAAAGTACCACTCTCTCACTAAATATCGGCTTGAAGCAGCAATACGTTTCCTTCCTACCTCCTTCTACCTTCTATCTACCTTCGGGATTTCTTACTGACCTATTGGGTCAGTCAACTTCTTTTCTATCCCCTCGCTATTATCTTCCTTGAAACAGACAACGAATAATAAATTTGTCTCTGGTATTGCAAACTTCTTTCTTATCTCTTTTGTCCCTATTGCTTCGGTTACTTCCTTATCTTCTTTTGGTAGCAACTCTGCTATTACTTGTAGGCGGTGATAACCATTTTTCATCAGATGACCATTTGATTAAAAAAAAGTACGTGTTTGATACTCACGATCCAACTGTAGTGGTTATAAAGTGTCTCAATGGCCTCAGACCTACAGCGGTTCATGTATAGGCATTACAAATCTAATTTTCAAGAGTAATTGTTTCCAAGATTTAGTTAAGCAAATACTGTTATTTAATAAATACTCCTCTAAATGCTCATGGGATGTTTTATCTGTGTTTGTTCAACTGTTCCTACAACTTGGTTAGATTAATTAGGAATTCGTGTGTTCGAGACACAGCATATTGGATTGGAATATATGGGCAACCACATGCATGTCATTGGTTTCATTTGTACTGGCATATTATAACATGAATTTCAACAAGATTTAAATAATTATTTCAAAGGCAACGTGTGCTCGGAAACATTTTGGTTGCAGTAATAAGCCCCGTATTAAAGCATTGAACTTATAAAATATAATTTATTTTATGATAACGTACAAATATCATAGAAATTAACATTGCACTCTGCGCGCAAGCAAAGATTTGTTTTTGGTAGAGAAATAAAGACTCATTGAGATTTTACGTGAATTTTACGCTACCTACTGCATGTTTATACTAAATGATAATCATGTAGTGTTTTCAACTAATGCAATTGAGCTTCTGGACACAGATAATATAAACTGACAAAAATTTAAACTAAAAATTAAGTAAGTACTATAATATAGCAAAAATAGGAAATATAATTTATGGAATAAATTTATTTTTGCTTTTGAAGCAAGTTAATCCAGTAAATAAGGGTCAATATCTTTAAGATTATTTGGGTCGCGTCAAAACTCGTTTGCGCTTCAGCTAAAATAAGATTACAATGTTATTAGGCAGTGCTTAATGAGAAATCGATTCTGAGAGCAGATTTCCAAATATACTTGGTATTCGCTAGGCTCGATGGAGTGGAAGTGAAGGATTTCTGTTTTATTCTATTAACTAGCGGAACCCGCACATCTTCGTTTGTCTGTATTATTGCACAGCAGCGCCATCTACTTTACACAGCGCACTTGGCTATCAGACTTTTGACCAATCCTACGGGAATCGCGTACTTTTCAGGATAAAAAGTACCCTATGTGTTAATTCAAGGTATCAGCTACCTACATACCAAATATCATAAAAATTGACCAGGCCATTTGAGCGTAAGGCAGTAATTAATAAACTCAAATGATGATGATGATGATGATCAAATGTCATAAAAATCGGTCGGGCCATTTGAGCGTGATGAAATAACAAACATACTCCAAACTTTCGCCTTTATAATATTAGTGGGATACCGGTGATTGAAAATATACGAATATTGTTATCATCATCATCGTCATCAGCTCTTAACGATCCACTGCTGGGTATAACTTTCCTTTTGTCTATGCCATCCTTATCCCGAGCCATTGTAATCCATTTTCTCCCAGCAATTTGTCGGACAAATTCATCATCGAGGTATCTAGCTTCCGGACGTAGGTACTTTAAATACTCCGTTTTCCATTCTTAGGGTTCCACTGGGTGACTGTCTTACCTTGCATGCACCTTATCTTTTATAAGTGCGGTCTGTCTCAATTTTTTTTTATATTAACAACATTTTATAAGAGTGATATCCAGATTTTACAAATGATTTCATGTTACGCTTGTATTTGAAAGAAAGAAAGGAAAAAAGAAAATATGTTTATTTCGTTCTATGATTTGTCTATCGAATCGTATTATCAAATCTTTGGTCAATCATTTGATCAAACATTTGTGCAAATCATAGCCTCCGGCCGTCACGTACTAAGCTGCCGATATCAGGGGAGTGTTCCCACAGATTGCCTCTTTATTACTCGTCTAACGCCAATACTAATTACTGTTACAACAGTACCCGACTGTATCGTTCAATTACTCACGAGAATTATATAATAAAGCATAATGTATTTGTTATATACGCGATTTAGATTATTTATTCAATGATTATGTTTTGTATAACTCAGAGATACTATGTTATAGTGTTATATTTGGAACTAGCTGTTACCCGCGGCTCCGCCCGCATGGTCAAGGGACAATGTCAATAATTTTCCCATGGGAATCTCTTTATCTCGTGGGAAAAAAGTAGCCGTACGTCACTTTCCAGACCTTAAATTATCCCCGTTAAAAATTATGAAAAAATAATGTTTTACTTTTTTTCCCGTGGGAATGAGATATTTTTCCGAGATAAAAAGTAGCCTATGTCACTCCCCAGACCTTAAACTATCCCCAATAAAAAAATCATATCAATCCGTTCATTACTTTCGCCGTGAAGGAAGGACAAACAAATAAACAAACACACTTCCAGATTTATAATATTAAGTTTGGATGGTAAAGCATTTTGAAATGAGCAAGGGATACTGCTGGATTATATTGCGAGCCATATTAACAGTAATGACAGTGATATTAATAATTAATTAAACATGAATTAGACGAATCAATGTTTTACTTCATGACGTGATCTATCTATTCTATACATACATATAATAAAACAGTAGACCCCGATATGTCTGTACTTTGAACATATTTGGCAAAAATGGAGAGGGAACAGTTAGAGGAAGGTAATAAAAGCGGATTTTTTTATTTTTTTATTTATTGTCTGTCTTGTTTGTTTGAACGCGCGATCTTCTAAGTTACCGAACGGATTTTAATCCTGTTTTCACAGGGAGATAGAGCTCGGCTTGGAGCAGAATATAGGCTTTGTTTCATTTAAATCGCATGACAGGCCTTATTTGAACATTTCACGCGGACGAAGTCGCGGGTAACAGTTCGTGTCTAATAAAATGAAAGCTAAATTCATTAAGTGCCGAGTGACAATAAACCTGATCGTGAATGACAATTTCTTTCTATAAAAATAATCATATCAACCCACATCACCACACTGCAGGGATACGGGTCTCCCCTCAATCAAAGGGGATTAGAACGTACTCTGCCACGCTGCTCCAATGCGGATTGGCAGAGGCCAGTGTTTCCAAGAGGCCTGAAGACAACCACTGTCATCCATTGACAACAGCCAGGATCAACGGCAGAATGAACTTATTATCTGACGAAAGTACGGTGAAAAATTTAAAAAAAAAAATGTAAATAATAATTCTATTTACAAATGAAAAATTCGTCAAAAAAAAAACAATATCTAAATAAAGAATAAAGCAAAACCAAACTTTAGAAGTTGAAAAATTAATTAAATCCTGACAGTGATAAGTTTGGGGGAGAAAATTATTTCAGGAGACAAATCACTCAAAAAATTAAACCAGGCTTGTCAGCCCTAAAAAAGAGCGCTGACTATATTTTATTGTTTGAGAAAAGTGAAATTACTTTTGAAAGTACAACACAGAGAATACTTTATTATAGAAATTCTATCTTTTGACGCCAAACACTTTAGTCATTTTAAATAGCAACCTTATAATTCGCATCACAATGTAATAAATAAAATATAATAATAATAAATAAATTCTACACAAATCACACAGAGCCACCTGGTCCCAAAGTAAACTAGACTGAACCAGCTAGTGTTATTACACACATTATTGTTAATATAATATAGCATTTAATACATAGACACACCTCTGGTACCGAAGGTTTACTACCAACGCACCAACGGGTTGTCAAATAATGTGTATCAAACAAAGAATATTTTTTTCTGATATGGATTACAATTATTTCATTAGAAAATATATAAAAATAGGTACTTAAAGACAACTCGTTTTTCAAGGAATAACTCACCTACACAAGTTTCGGGAATATGTGTATCATATTAACTCAACAATATATGGTATGCAATATTTCCCTCGTAGAAAGCAATAGTGTGGCTTGTCACTCACATCGCAATAATAAATTCATTTCTTCCTCCTCAGAAAACGAGTAGGTACATTTAGATACATTTTTATTATGAAAGTCTATGAGAACGATTGATATGACAACGTTTTATACCAAAACTTTTGAGAACTCGCAGCCTATTTCACATAAACCTTCTTTCACTTGAATCTGTCTTTACCATAAACAAAAATCAAAAACTCAAAAACCCTTTCAAAAACAACTTTGATCGTGACGAGCGTTCCACGAATCACTGCAATTGTTTTTTAAAAGACGGCCGTTATATCAAAATGTTTGTGTCACCCCGACATTTAAATTAACGACACAAACTTCCGACCCCGCTGAACTTTACCAATATGGCCGACACAATATGGCGAACAATTTTAATAATTCGCGAATGACGCTTTAGACGCGTCTGCAATTTTTTCCATGGCTTTTGCGGTTTAGGCTGCGAAGTTTTGCGTAATGGTATTTTGATTTATTTTTTTGGACAGCTGATATTTTGGCGGGTTATCCGGCTCGACGGACTATAAAGGATGAATGGGAATTTATACACGGTTATTCAATTTTATTATACAGCTGGACAAACGTGGACATAAGTAAATATATAATGTAAATATGTTACGGGGCACCTGATGTGAAGTGGATACCGACATCAATAATACCAGGGGAGCTACCAATGCGTTGCGTACTGAAAGGAAAAGGAGTTGGACTTCCGAATCTCTCAATTACCTAACGAAATGCTTTTAAGTCCATATTCTGTAAGATGGTGGTACTTCGCCGGTCGGTTTTGTGTAATTTTTCGGCATATGGACATTTTAAAATTCAGTATCGTTACGAATTCAATCTCTGCGTGTACTTACGAAAGCGGTTTACGTTAGGGTCTACACTCATAAAAAAATATCTTCAACAATTTCCTAAACATTTTGTTTTTCTATCAAAAACAAGGGAGCAATTCATCTTCTACCTCATTTAATCATCAAGCCAGGTTTCTGCATTAATAAAAAAAAAATCATTTACATATTCCTCCTATCGGGCGGGATCTCTTTTTCATGCCCCTATTTGGCTCGGCTCTGATCGTAAAACGCCCAATGACTGTACTATAAACAAACAAGAT
This sequence comes from Endotricha flammealis, assembly GCA_905163395.2. Lineage (NCBI taxonomy): Eukaryota > Metazoa > Arthropoda > Insecta > Lepidoptera > Pyralidae > Endotricha > Endotricha flammealis. The sequence continues at coordinate 4,563,162 of LR990861.1, read as the reverse complement.
TGTTACATGTGTGAGTGATGGTAATACTTGTGTAGAGTACTCCGATGTTTTGTGATACAGTCATAGGGAATCGTTGAATTAGAATGTTCAATGAAGATAATTTTGACATTAACTTTAATGTAACTGTGTAACTATCACTTATTGACCTTACTCCAGACGTCAATAAACTTCATTGCTTATAAATTTTGCTTGTAAATCTAGTCGCCGTTGTTCATCCTGGGTGTAGATCCACGGGAAGTCCACCACAGTCTCACACGGGAAGTCTTCTGCAGAAGACACAACGGTGCGAGTATGTGGTGGACTTGTCCCGACTACTCCAGACCATAATGATGGGAAAAATCAGAGGACCTCTACCTTTCAGAAGATCGTAGCCAAATAGCATTGGTTTCGGCCATGTTGTATTCCTACCTTCCGAGAGTTGGAAGGGTTGGCAACGCGTAAGTGATACCCCCGGTATTGCAAGCGTCTATAGGCTACGGTGACGGCTTAACATCAGGCCGACCGTATGCTTGTTTGCCACCTTTGTGGTATATGAAAAAAAGGCGCAGACTGTCATAGTTGAGGATCATCTCGGCTGTTTAAAATCAAAACGTAGTAACTCCTTCCTACAAAAATGTTCAGGAGAGCCAAAAAACGAGTCGTCTACTTTGATTCGTTCGTCCGAAGAAACTAGAAGAGATAGCAATTTGGATGTTTGGCGAAAAGTTGTGCTATTTTGTTGACATTTTAGTTTGTAATACTCGTAATCGTTTTGGAGTATAGTTACACTTGAATTGCTCATACTTTATTTTTATTCGTGAATTTATCCAAATATGACTGTAAAAACAATATCAAAACTTAGTAAGTCTCAGTACTATCATACTAAATTATAAATGAGAAAGTGAGTTGGTTTGTTTGTTATTCCTTCACGGCTTGACTAAGAAGTCGATTATTGGGAAAAATTGTATACATATTGTCACAGGTACAGAGCCCAACATAGGCAAATTTTTACGCGGGCGAAGCCGTGGGTAACACCTAGTAATGAATAAGTTATTTCTTACCTGCATTCGTTTTCGGTCTGCAAAGCACGCATTAGACGTCTGGAGCGATGAAATTGTTTGTAACTCATTTTATTATTTTTAAGAGCCATTTTACGTTTTTACGCGTTTACGAGTGTTTAAGAGCTCCTAGATTTCTACGTCAGGAATTACTTTTACATTAGACAGTACATGGTTTAGATAGCTCGGTTCTTTTCGTCGACATTTAATGTAGTACATTTTGAAATATTTTTTTTATAATAATGTATATTAATAATCTCCCAAGTCAAGTTTGCGAAAAACTGCTCGGAGCAAGATTTTTGGATCCCTTATTCTTCGTGGCACTGGACTTACAAGACGAAATTTCATTGATTTTACAATCTGCGCCAAATTCAAAACATAGCAAGTTTGTATTTCAAATTCATAACTTAGTAAGTTGCTTGAGCTGCTAGGGTTTTTAATTTGTTTTCTGACATACTAAGTTTAGAATTTGTACTTCAAGGAAATTTTCGTACTCAGGCCAAATTACTTAGACTTGCTAAATCATTCTGTTACTGTCTAGTAAGCTGAAAAATGTCAAAAACCTTTTTTTTTTTTTAAATCACCTGTTACTAGGTTTTGAATTTGGGCAGCCGACTGACAATAGCTTCGCAACAGTCTCAACAAAGCTGTCAAACGACTGTTAAGGTTTACTACGGATCAGACTGAGATGACGATCCAGAGCTGACGGCTATTCTTCAGTAATGAAACGGTACCTAAAGAATAAGTAACATCTCCATCTCTGTAGGTGATATTAGATAAGATTCCACCGCAGTGCTCACAAAACAGTGTCAAAACGTGACAGGTCACAGAGACGAATTAAATGGATCACACCCAAGACACGAACGGCCCTTGCACAACGTTCCTATTTCTTTACTGGTCCCTTCTTGTATAATCTTGTTAACAAACACTGCAAAATATCTAAAGAATCAAAATTCTTGTGCAGAAAAAATGTTAAAATGTGGTTACTGGGACACAACTATTCTGACACCGAGAAGATGATGAAAGTTAATTTCTGAGCTGATTGGTATGGCATGGACACACTACACAACTCACCCCTAAATCGACAGACTGACAGACCGACAGACACAAATATCTTCCCTTCTAGATAAAGATGTTCACAAGGAACAATTTAGTTTTAAAATAATATGTAACTAGGTATATTGTTGTCTAAAGTCTTCAACCAGTGCGTCCTCCCCGCTATGACCTACGGCTCAGAGACGTGGAATCTGACCGTCGGGCTGGTCCATAGATTGAAAGTCGCACAGCGGGCGATGGAGAGAGCTATGCTCGGAGTTTCTCTAAGGGACAAGATCCGAAACGAAGAAATTCGACGGAGAACGAAAGTCTTCGATATAGCTCTCAAAGTCAGCAAGCTGAAGTGGCAATGGGCCGGCCACATCTGCCGTGCTAGCGATGGCAGATGGGGGAGGAAGGTCTTGGAGTGGAGGCCGCGCGTGGGGAAGCGAAGTGTAGGGCGCCCTCCCTCCAGATGGACAGACGACCTTAAGAAAGCGGCTGGAGGCGGATGGATGCGGAAAGCGGAGGATCGCATTTGGTGGAAGGCATTGGGAAAGGCCTATACCCAGCAGTGGGTAGATACAGGCTGATGATGATGAGGTATATTGTGTATTTCAAACCTTGGGCCCTAGACTTCACAACACAGGGAATCCTAGTGTGAAGTTTGGGAATCAATGTATTTGTAACAACTTGCTTGAGAAATAAATAAATTATTATTATTATTATTATATAATGTATGCAAGACGTACAATATTTTATTATATGCACTAAAATTTTTTTCTTCTTTATTTTTATTTCGCAATGACAACTACTCACAGTAAGTCTTTCATTTATTTATGTGTAGAATATTCACATTTTAATAGAAACAATACAAAATACACAATAAAAGTATAAAAACTACAGTTACATTGTTCGTCCATCTACATAATTCAACAGTTAATCTTCGTGCTAATTCAGCAAAACTTCAAAGTGCATACAAATGAAACTCTTTGAACAAAGTTTTCATACTATTCGTATGCAGATGTGACTCGTAAAATTGTCAGAAAGGTAAAAGCGAATCGATCGACAGCCGGATCAAGTTTGCAATCTAATAAGTGTCATTGCACTAAAAGCAGAAAAGGAAATAGGTCAGTGTGATGAGGAACGGTGCAGCGTTACCTTTATTTAGAGCGACATAAAGTTTCACTTAATTTCAAACTCATTGTAATTTCCAATTAAGGGACTATCTCCACGAGCGAGATCGTCGTGCCACCTGATTTTGTATATTTTTTTAGAACGTGTCTCCACACGGCGATTACATTGCGGCGATTTTCATTCGGACTCGTCGCGATACTCTCGCTTGTAGATTCGCCAAAATTCATAGATTCAAAAAGTTTATTCAGAGAATAGGTATAGGCACTTTCTCTAGTCAAAGAGTACGTTAATGATTTGTGTAATTAAACTACTCTATATAAACTACCACCCTTCGGAAACAAAAGCATCACCACTGGTAAAGAAATGGCGAAAGAAAACCAGTTACGGCTTTTTGTCATTTTATAAATACAACGTACATTTTTAAAATATTTTTAGTTCATATATCACACAAAAGAAACTTTGAACTGTCGTTTTTAAAGTGCATTTCCGTTGTTTTGCGAAGTGATTCTAAATCGGGTCACGTTTGATGCACAATCTATGAAACTGTCATTCAGTAAACGGGTTAGGACGTGGGTATAAAAGCAAAACATACGTACCCCCACGATATATCGAGATTCGAGATGTATCATGCAATACTTGCACACGAAAATCTTTTTAGAATCCACAATAAAATTGATAACTCTTAAAATTGAAAACTAAATATCATTTGATACATGGCTCGTACGTTAGTATGAATTAAATATCTAAGTTATAAAGTTAGTTTGTCCTCGATATGACGTAACATTTGGGTCATTTACACCGACTGAGCGTGCTTCTGCAGCCCCGAGGCACGTAAACAAACACTAAGCCCGTGGTTCCCAAATATTCCCAACCTGGGGGTAATTACCTCCGCGGGAGTAAATCTGTTTTTTTTGTGGGAGTAACGAAGAACCTAATAATTAAGAATAACATAATCCTTACTAATATTTTATATGAGAAAGTGAGTTTGTTTGTTTGTTATTCCTTCACGGCTTAACTAATCAGCCGATCATTATGAAAATTTGTATATAAATATTGTCAGGGGTACAGAGCCCAACATAGGCTACTTTTTATCCCGTGAAAGTATGTCGTTCCATTGGGAAAATAATTGTTCTACTATAGAGGGCACTGTATCGGCCAACAGATGGCGTCACAAGTCGCGCTATGGGTTGTTTTGTTGTCAAACGAGATCTATACAGTCATAAAATTAACGCGAGCGAAGCCACGGGGAAAAGCTAGTATCTAATAAATTTTCAATACTTCTTACTCCGACTATCTTCTTTCTGATTAAATTCGTTGTGAGTTCCAAGACAGCTGTAGTTTTCTTCCCCGGGACGTCAATAAGCTTCATTGCTTATTGTCTATCTGAGGTCGCCGTTGTTGATCCTGGCTACACAGGAGACATAGTGGTGGGAATGTGTGGTGGGCTTGTCCCGAATATCTAATAAAATTTGAGATCGCCACGCAGAATTTTTTTCTAGCTGCCCCGCCGCCGTGCCGTTGCGTCGCGCTGTCGCGTTCGCAGGAAAATTGGCAACACTGATGTCCAATTTGTGATTAATAAAGATATTTGTATTTGCTTTTATTGTTTGTAATGATAATATTGTAAGGTCGGGGGTAAAATCCTAATAGTTCAGGGGTAACAATATTGAAAAGGTTAGGAACCACTGCACTACGCAAACGGCTTGGGCGGGACTTCGCGAGTACGCCACGTGAGCACATAACCTTGTGGACACGGCTATTGAAAAACGCCATTCGAGCACACGCCTAGTTGTTTAGTTAATTCAATATGACATTTAAAAGGTTTAACGCGACCCAGAACAGACAGTGAAACGCAACTGAAACTCAACTGCAACGAAACCCTTTTGAACTTGTGAGTTTCAATTTTTTCATTTCCTACATGCCAATTTAAATGAAACTAGTTTGTAATGCGTTTCAAACCGATTTCAGAAGGATTGCGTCATGTGTGGTCCGTCAAAAGGAGTCTATGACAGAAACTCAAAATGCAACTCAAAAAAAGTAGCAGTTTCGTCACATTTGGGTTTTACCGTCTGCTTTGGGCCTTATTGAAAAGCCGCCCTAATTTAATAAATACAACTATTTTGTTTCATATTAGACACCTCTAAGAAACAAGATGAAATCTTAATACTATAATTGATTTATATCAAGAAGTTTGTATAAAAATATTGAATAGCATTTTTAAGTATCCACAGTAATTTTTATAATACTCTTCAGTGCTCCAGTTCTGAAGGCCATTACAACATTAGGCTTTCAGCTATCAAAATAAAAGACTGATATTTTTACTGTTAAAAGGGCCTATATTTTATCCTTCTTATAAATTGCCTGGAACACTTTTTATTTCAGAGAGAAAGAGGTATGATCTAAGCACTAAGACAAATATACATATTATACTAATATTATAAAGAGGAAAGATTTGATTGTTTGTTTGAATTGAATAAGCTCCGAAACTACTGGACCGATTTCAAAAATTCTTTCATTAGTAGAAATCTACATTATCAAGGAGTGACATAGGCTATAGTTTTTCCCGAAATTCGATGTGGTTCCCACGGGAACGGGTACTGAACTTCACGCGGACGAAGTCGCGGGCAAAAAAGCTAGTGAAGAGATGTACAAACAGACTCCACGTTAATCACCATTCACCATGGAACATCGACTTTTAACAGAGATAATAATATTGGATAGGGGAGATATATGAAAAATATTTAACTTATAATGGAATACAGTTTGCGTATTTGTTTTTTGCCTAGCAGCGGGACCTACTCCTATTCTCCTATTTAAATAAGATTGTAACTGTTTTTGTTACGAAAATTTAAATAGTTTTTTTAAAACAGACTAAATATTCTAAGTTTATAAAAAGTTAGAGGATAAATAGACGAGGTAAACGACTATGTTTTATACTATGTACAATAACCGTTCCTGTACAAGACACGCTAGGATTTATTGAGTAGACGTGCCTAAATCTTTGGGCTGCGGCCAAAGTCGTTTGAAATTCTTGCCTCTGACAAAAACTACAGTATTTTCATAACGTTTGCTATGAAATCTAACGCGTAAAGAATTGGTGGGTATTTAATGTTATAATTTTCTTACCTTTTTTTTTGTTTAAAGTCAGGAAAATGCATTACTGCATGTCCCGCCACTTGGGGAAGCGACGGGGGTCTGTCGGGCTCACCTTTCTGGCCAATAAGGGATACCGACTAAAAACGACTGTCTGCCACCTTCTCCGCACTTTATAGGCAAACTAGCAGGCAGTAAACCTATGCATACTTTTTTTAGGCTAGGCTAGGTTTTCTTTTTGTGTTATGGGTGCCAGGCAAGGGATATGTTATTGTAAATATATATTAATAATGCATAGAAAAAGAAAACACCCAAACACAAATGATATCACGTGACGACCTCCGTGGCGTAATGGTTACCGTGCCTGCCCGCCACCCAGGAGATCCCGGGTTTGAATCCCGGTCGGGTCATGATGAAAAACTAAATTTATCTGATTGACCTTGGATGTATATACCCATAACACAAGTTTCGAACTTACTTTGGGGCTAGCTCAATCTGTGTAATTTGTCCCTAAATATTTATTTAATTATTTATTATTATCACAGGTTTGCCTCGAGCTGAGTCCAACCCTGCTCACTCTAGTGCCGAAGGTAGGGTCACTACATGTCACTACTATCAATAGCTCTACAAATAAGCTGTGTAAGAATGATTTTCCAGTAACGATCTACAAAGTAAACATATAGGTACTATTTTCTAGTGTCATATGTGTACAAGAGCTGTAAAACTTTTTATTTTTATTTAAAATGCCATATTGTATGATGATATTGTCTACGTATAATAAGTATTTATTTACAAAAAAAAAGTATTTAAGTATATTTATCAGCAATCTAGTACCCCTTCCGAAACATAATGTTGAATTCTCAAAATGTTGGATTCTCAAATTGTTGAATCTCAAAATGTTGAAACATTTTTGTTGCTTAATTTGGGACTAGATGGCGTTGTGTGACTCGTCCAACAATATTTATATTATATTATAACTGTATGATCGCGAAATCCTCTCAGCAGAGTAGTTACTTTAAACATCTCAATTTTGCGGAGTGTTCCGGGAAGAAAATCGATGGAAATGGTGTATTCTAGTGAACAGTGAATGCGTATTTGAAATGGCACAATGCACGGATTTCTCATCGTTTTTATCTTTTGCATTAAATTAAATCTATTTGTTAAAAAAATCATAATATCATATCAACCCATAATCATCCCACTGCAGGGATACGGGTCTCCCTTATATCGAAGGTGATGAGAGCGTACTCTGCCACGCTGCTCCAAAGGTAATCGACTGTCATCCATCAACAACAGTCGGGACCGACGGCTTAACGTGCCCTCCGAAGCACGGAGAAGCTCGAAACCCATCTAAACACTGGTTAGGGTCGAAGTCGCTTAACTTGCATAATATAAGAGTGCGACACACAGCGACACGCTATCGAGCTTCTTGTAAAAAAAAATGCACTGCCATTATTGGAAACCACTCTTCATAAAGCTAGAAATATACTTTCCTGTTAATAGTACCTATTACCGATATACGCAAATACAATTTTAGAACTCTTTATACACGATCGTCGCAACGTCGTTTTAGGAAATGGTCTGCTATTTTATTTTATATTATTATAAATCCACAGCTCTGAAAAATCAAGATCTTATAAGTGACTTTATACGAAACTTACAGCCATTAAAGGATTTACTGTATATGTATAAAAACAGTACTAATGAAAAATAAGCATTCGAGAGTAAAGGGCTGAGCACACCGCATGCAGCGCAAAGGACACACCAAACGCACGATGCTGTACAGCGCTGCGCAGCGACGCGTCGTACGTTTGGTATTGCATAGACATTACAACGCCATAAGCTGCATCGCGCTGTGCTGCGCTGCGCTGCGCTGCATGCGGTGTGCTCTGCCCTTATAAAATTTAACATTCACTAATATACATTTGTGTATTATCGTGTGTGTGTATGTGTAAATGTTTGTGTGTGAGTAAATTCCCTCTGTTTTATAATTTTATAAAGACAAAGTTTTAAACCATCTTCCTGTAGATTTTTTTAATAAACGCAGTATTTACGTCGGCCTCAGTATATAACAGCCAAGCATCAGGTATGTATGAGATACATAGTACATACCTACTTGAAATTGCAGGGCGCCAAGCGGTAAGAACAAATGTACATGGGTAAGTGAAAATGTTGAATGATGCCACAAGTCTAACTACTAAACTAAGGTAATTACTTTAGTTTTATTTATAGCAAAATTAATAATAATAGCTTTTTTTTATAATTATACATTTACACTTATTATTCGTAAATACATCTTATCGTAATTTTACAAATGCTTAAATTTAATTTATTTGTACAGAATAATCATAGACATGTGTTATAGGGGATTTAAATTACAATCCATAGTTTATCTAAATTACGGGACTAATTATCTTAAGTCCCGCGAAATTGATCTCAGCAACAACAGACATGCAAATATCCATGAATATGCATAAGTATCGAAATCAAAATATGCAAATCCTACTAAACCATAACCTAAATTGTTACGAAACAAATTCCACATCGACGTAACAAAAGGTTATATTAAGGGATTTAAATGCGGGGGAGGTGGGTGTACTGAAGAAATGACGGGATTCTCAATGCTATTGCGATAATAGCATTGTAAATTATTACTTAGGAGTTAGGACCTTTATACCAGTTTCAGGTCAGCTAAGTTACATTAGCTCGCTGTGTATTGTTATCTCAATTTTGTATTGAACAACAGGCACTTGCAGCTCAAATCTGACCAACTATAGAAAGAACACCGTGGTTTGTTTGCTATCTCAATAGTGAAATGAACAGGCACAGAGTGCTCAAAGCTGTCTATGGAAAGAAAAACTGTTATTAATAAATAAATAAATATATAGGGACAATTCATACAGATTGAGCTAGCCCCAAAGTAAGTTCGAAACTTGTGTTATGGGATACTAACTGATTAATATTATATTTTATAACAAATACATATATAGATATACATCCAAGACCCGAGGCCAATCAGAAAAAGTTTGTTTTTTATCATGACCCGACCGAGGCTTGAACCCGGGACCTCCTGGGTGGCGGTCTGGCGTGGTAACCAATACGCCACGGAGATCGTCAATCTATAAACTATGACACAATCCTAGATTTGACGTTAAACTGTCGCACAGTCTCTTTTGGAAGAGGTGTGGGCGATTAAGGGCTCACTGGACTACACCAGTCACTAGAGGCTTGAATCGAACAGTTGATGCAAGGGTAGTGTACTTCTAGTGGCGGAATAACGATATTTCAAATCGGACCCAGTTAGATCGGCTACATACAACATACAACTCATTCACCAACTCATTCACGAAATAAATGAATTGAATTGAACTCGCATTGGACAAGTGTGATGGATTTTCCCGTTCATGGACTGTCTCGACGAATCAGGTAACAAGCCAGCTCGTTTGTCCTCCACTCTCATAAAAAAATTTTTTTCAATTCTTCCTGATTATTTCCGAGTAAATTCTATGGCAGTTGTAATTTCTGGCAATGGGCTTCATTGCATATTTAGCAAGATTTAATTGTGAAGCAAGGTAATTATGCGTAAAATTTAAATTCAATACCTACAAATTTGAACAATGTGGTTTCAATCTACACAATTCACTTGGAGAGCTTTATTTGACCCGACTGCGTTCTGGGTACCAGTGACCCAAAGGGCAAATATATGTGATTAGAGACTGACCTCCATATATTACTAAGAGAACACTTTCTTTAGTTTTATTGCTAAGGAACTGTGTCGAGTGGTACAAGTAGAAAATTGGATTTTTATGAAAAACTATACGTAAAGGCAAAGTTTGGCGTGGTCAGTCCAGGTCCCTGAAATACTGGAAACATTCCAATATACGAAAAATGATTACGATACAGAACTCTTTATTGCACCAATAAAAATTACATTACTAAGGACAGTCGTAATTTTTTATACTTACTATGGGCCTGAGAGAACTACGCTCGATGTTTCTCTACAAGATCGAATTAGGAATAAGGAAATACATAGCAGAACGAAAATAACTGACATAGCTCAACGGATCATCGAGCTGAAGTGGCAGCGCTGAACCGATGGCCGGTGGGACAGGAAGGTTTTGGAATGGCGACCGCGTGCCGGAAAGTTCAGCGTAGGACGGCTGCCTACTAGGTGGTTTGATGACCTAAGGAAAGTTGTAGGAAGCCGGTGGATGCAAGCCGCTGCCAACGTTTGAAAGAGGCTTCCAGTGGATTTCTTTTAGCTGAGATGATGATGAGTTTATGAGTATGTTTGGTCCTTCTTCACACTCAAATGGCTGTGCCAATTTTTATGATATTTGGTATGCATATAGCTGATACCTTGGAATAACATATAGGTTACTATCTACTACTTTAACTCAAAAAATACGCGATTCTCGTAGGATTTGATCAAAAGTCTGATATAGATGGCGCTACTGTGCATAAATGCACGCAAACGAAGTTGCACGGGTTTCGCTAGTATAATTTATTTTAATATTACATAGGAATTGTTTCCATATCATACCCGAGTAGGTACTTGTTCCGCCATTTTTAATTATTCATTGTTTACGCGTACGAAAAGCCGCCGCGCTGACCGTAGCTGGTTTCAATTTGATGGAAATTTTATTTTAAGGTCTCATAAATGCCAGATGAAAAATGAATTGTGCTTTGAAAGACATTGCCTTGTCTTTCAAAGTCGAATCAAGTTCAAACCCAAGATTTTCATTTATTTTACGTAAAGAAAAGTTTGTTGAAATTATGAATAAATACTATAAGTATTATTTAAAAAAAATTATAGTTTCAAACAAATTGACTCCACTCCACCTGATGTTGAGGAGTAGTGGAGTTCAGAAGTGAGACCTATCGGCACCGTGGACAGGGAGCGCAGTCACCGATCAGTCTCACCTTGTCGGCCTGAAAAAGATTCCTAAAGGTGCTCCTTCACCGGGAGCATTCGCGTGTAATGTAGGTATCTAACATTTTAGATGCATTACATCTACTCGGTGAAGGAACACCTTAATATTAATGTCATCTACAAAATTTTTGCAATATTCTATCTTACAATGTTTCTGAAGTGATACAAATGAATACCTACATAGATCAAATTGTAAAAAAGACAAACAAAAAATGCAGATTTTCACAGGAATCAGTTTGGTGTGAAAATATGAATATACGTTTTCTGCCAGCTTCAATATGAATTTTAAAATGAAATAAAACTTGTATTTAAGTTTTGTTTTTTGTTCAATATTTGTTTTCTCATTGTTAAATAAATCATCATTCAAAGCATCAAATTGAACTGAACATAATGCGAAATCGAAAATATTCATAAGATTGTATTGGATTGGGTGGACACATTTTATTTCCACATACACAATACCTATTTTACGTAATACAATAGACAGAAAACAGGTTAATGTGGCAACAAGGCGGCCTTAATATTTTAAGAAATCTTTTTAATGTTACATATAAAAAAAACATGTGACTTACTTAATTTAGGATTTAACAATAAAATTATAAATTCAGAAAAGGAACTTTTTATCAATGAGGTCAGCTTTGTACACGTTAACACGTTAGAATGTGATACAATAATCTCGTTCTAAGTAGACAGTGTATTACTTTTTTTTTTATGCCACAAAGTTGGAAAACAAGCATACGGCCCGCCTGATGGTAAGCATCACCGTAGCATATAGACGCTTGCAATACCGGGGGTTTCACTCACGCGTTGCCAACCCTCCCAAACCCCCAAGAGACTCTGGAGACCTTACTCACCGTAGGAACACAACATGGTCGAGACCAATGCTATTCTGTAAGGTGGAGGTCCTTCCCCAGACGGGCTGTTCCGATTTGAGCGAATTATCCGCTGTGCCCAACCTTTCTTAAAAATATGAATGATGAGTTTGCATAATAGGCTCTAAGTTTGATAGGTTAACAAGATTTCTAAGTTTATTCGAATAAGCATGAAATATCCGCAATATTTTGATGTAAAATGAATTCTTCCCCTGAGGGATTTGTAGATCCATCTTCACTCAACCGCGACACAAGCAAGAAATATTGAAATATTACGTGCGTAATCTTTAAAAAATGGGTGTATGTTTTTTTCGGCTAATTTTCAAAATTACTTACCAAATGTTTCAACTATCGTAGTTGATATTAGATAGACAGTTGAAACTGATAATCTAGCCGTAATATCAACTGGTCAATAAGTAATATTTTCGTGCAAACATTCAAAGCATCAGATAAAAAGAGAAAGAGTTGTGTGCTGACATTATAATAATATAGGTACAAATGTAAACATATTTCATCTTAGTTAAGTTTTTGATTAATATCAAATTAGTATTTATTTTTAAAAGAAAAGGCGATGTAGGAACCAAGGAAACTATTTTACTTCTAACGCAGTAAGGTACTTAATTTATACAAATTATATGCGCCTGACTGTATACGTATACAGTATCTTAAAATTATATTTTACGAAACGTAAATAAAACTCCGAGACAGAAAACAATATGTTAATGTTGGATGGAAGTCTTAACTTATTACTTCGTGAAGGCTCTACGCTTGCGTGCGGCGGCGACGCAGGTGACGCTGCGGAACGTAAGATTTAATCATATTAAAATCTGGATAGATTGAACAGAATATTCAACAAGAATATGTGCATGTAAACAGTGTAGTACACAATAGCTCACAGCTTTAGGTCCCCATAGCGGTACATAGTAACAATACACGTGGTGCTCAGTAATCGAGCTTCACAAATTCGATATCGTTCCAACCAGCTAGGTTACTCTGCATAGCAATCGCGATTTTAATTTCAATTCTGTATAATTTCAAATGCAAAATTAACAGCAAATCGTTATATCCGTTAGTATACAATCCGATTTCATTTAGTTTAGTATTTAGTTAACGCTAGTTTAGCTGTAAAGAGTACCTAAAATTAACAATCCAATAGCGATCGTGCGGAATTATCTTCAAGAGTAAGGGGGCTGTTATGTCTTATGCCCTCATGTTGCTACATAGTGCGACTAATATCTTATTGATGCTTGTGTGAGCTGCAAGATAGTTGCATTTTCCCCACGATACATCACGTACAAGGTGTCACGAACTAGCCGTTAGGCTGGGGTTAAATCCTTGTTTATCCTTGATTTTATTATTTTATACGTTTCTATAACTGTCTGTCATCTGACAACTTTATCTGAATTTATTGCCTGTATGTTTCTCTTGGTTTTGTAAATTGTTAATTTTTCTTTATAATATTTTACATTTACATATTAAGCTTTTGTACCTACTTCTCCATCTTACCATCTCTTACACAAGGTATTAACAATTTAGCTAGTCTCTCTAATTTCGCTTTCTTTTTATTATGGGACTCCGTGCAACTTATGTGGACGAAATCGCATTTTATGCCCATCTTTTCTATGGCTATATTCTTCCTAGCGTTATTTCTGCCATCATGCTTTCAAATCAGGAAGAGAAACCACCTATCTTAGGTTAGGTCACGTCTTTTGCAATATAATTTCTTGGACTTACAATTTCTTGGGTTTTATTTATTATTACTCGTATTATTTATATTCATGAGTTATATAAGTTTGTTATCAAGAAAACTCAATAACGAAACAAGGGTTTCAATGAAAGTTTGTTGTATAATATTGGACGTTGTTGACTTCGACAGATTATGTTGCCTCGAAATGTAATTGAAACATCCTTTCCATATTTTATCGTAAATTACCTATAACTGTAATTAATATTCAGTAAAACTAATTTATAAACAAAATATTGAAGAACTATTTTTAAGTCCTTTGTGTTCTCCTCCAAACTTCTCCAATTCTCATTTAGGCATGTTTTGGATAGGCCGTCGAATAGGCATATTGCTTTACCAACGCCTTCTTGGCCTTCTTCGACGACGTTTCACAGTCACAACACGACGCGAAGACGCAACACAGACACCTCACCACAGATGCATACTCCATGTTTTTTTTTTTATTACAGATTTGAGTGCGTTTGATCTCAATCTTGCCAGATGATAAGCAGAGATGAGATCTAGTGTGGTACACGCAAACTCAAAAAAGTGCCTATTCAATCTTGGGTTGGAGTGTAGCCTTAGGGGCACTATTTTTAGGACTTAGAAAAATTTTCTGAGTTGGAGTATAGGCACTATGAGACGCCAAGAAAACATGAAAAAAGATTTTTTTGAGAAAATTTTTTTTTTGGACTTAAAAAAAAAAATTTTCTCAAAAAAAAAATTTCAAGAAAAAATTCTCCGATTTTTCCCTTTTTTTGGTCCCGTCGTATTAGGGGGGCACTTACGAACACTTTTAGTCCTATGCACTAACCGCGTTCGGGCTACCATTTTCGAGATATACGTCGTATTGTAAAATGACCATATTCAAAGAATGGCCAATTACTCGTAAATGGTGACCTTTAGGAAGTTGATGTAAAGGACCAAAAGTGTTTCTAGTTGCGCTCCTGACACGATGAGGACAAAAAAAGAGGAGATATTAAGAAAAAAAAAAGTGGATTCAAAATTTGTCAGAGTCCTAAAAACGCTGTTTCTGGGACTGAAATTTTTCGGATCGTTTTTTTTTTTCGTAAAATTCCACCTTTTTTTGGTCTCATCTTATCGGTGGAGCACTTACGAACACTTTTAGTACTTTGCACCAACCCCGTACGGGCTACCGTTCTCGAGATATACGCAATTTCGAAGAAAGTCGGATTTCAAAAACTGCAAATTTCTCGAAAACCGTAGCCCGCACGGGGTTGGTACAAACGACCAAAAGTGTTCGTAAGTGCCCTCCCAATAAGATGAGACCAAAAAAGGGGGAGATTTCTAGAAAAAAAACGTTGCCCCTATCCCTACAATAGCACTGAAAATCGAGTTTGAACTTAGAAAATTTTTGAATATTTTTTTTTTCTAGAAATCTTCCCTTCTATTGGTGTCATCGTGTTGGGGGAGCACTTACGAACACTTTTAGTCCTATGCACCAACCGCGTTTGGGCTACCGTTTTCGAGATATACGTCGTATTGTAAAATGACCATATTCAAAGAATGGCCAATTACTCGTAAATGGTGACCTTTAGGAAGTTGATGTAAAGGACCAAAAGTGTTTCTAGTTGCGCTCCTGACACGATGAGGACAAATCAAGTACTATTGAGTCAAACAGATAAGCCGAAAATAGACGACAACGCGTTGATTGAATCTTTTCAGAAAAATCAAGATCCGTAAGAAGACAAAATCATTGCTTTGTTTTACCATAAACCTGGAAATATCCAGTTATGTTCACAAGATAACCCTAACCTAACCCACCAATGTCTGTCTGAATATTGGTGGGTTAGGTTAGGGTTATCTTGTGATCACAACACCGCCGAGCGAGCGAAGCGAGTGAGGCGCGAATTTTTCTTACGATTCCACTTTGTGGCCATCTTAAAACTAAACCAGTCGAGGATTTTGCCATTAGTTTTATCATAAAACTAACCCAGTCTAGGTTTTTGATGAAAAAACTGGATATTTCCAGGTTTATGGTAAAACAAAGCAATGATTTTGTCTTCTTACGGATCTTGATCAAAAGCCTAGGATTTTGATCAAAAACCTGATTTCATCATAAACCTACGACAGATAGATTAATATCGGAATGAAATGAATAGCATTTGTTGCTACAATGTTAGAATGGATTTATCTAACAAAGTCTATGCGATTTCGGTCAATTTCTGTAGTGATTAAGGTTTCGTCAAGTTTTTGGCAAACAGAAGCTAAGCCAGTTCAGTTTACACTTTCTCTCTAATGGTATAGGTTTTGTAAATTCGCAGCCCGGGCGCGGTTGGTGCAAAGGACTAAAAGTGTTCGTAAGTGCCTCCCCCAACATGATGAGACAAAAAGAAGTGAAGATTTCTATAAAAAAAAAAACTAAGTCCCAACTCCCTTTTCAGTGCTATTGCAGGGATAGGGGCAGCATTTTTTGGACTCGTGACAAATTTTCGAATCGATTTTTTTTCTTTAAATTTTCGCTCCTTTTGTCCTTATCGTGTCGGGGGGGCAACTAGAGACACTTTTAGTCCTTTAAGTCAACTTAGTAATAATCACCATTTACGAGTAATTGGCCATTCTTTGAATCTGTTTTTTTTTACAAAATGGCGTATATATCGAAAACGGTAGCCCGGACGCGGTTAGTGCAAAGAGCTAAATGTGTTCGTAAATGCCCCCCCAATAAGATGGAACCAAAAAAAAAGGGAATTTAAAAAAAAAAATTTTAGCGATAAAAAATCTAAGTCCAAAAAAAAAATTTGTCTCAAAAAATTTTTTTTTTCATGTTTTCTTGGCGTCTCATAGTGCCCCTAAGCCAACTCAGAAAAAAAATTCTAAGTCCTAAAAATAGTGCCCCTAAGGCTACACTCTGACCCAATCTTGCCTTGAAAATCCCTACATTGTACGAATCGGGTAACAATGACGCATGGAAGGAGTTCCATATGTAAGAAAACTCGTACAATGCTTCGTGGAGAAATAACAACACTTCACATTTAATAATTTTACTTATTTAATCAATGAACACTTCACAATGTTATTAGTTTATTACAATTTTACTATTCAACAATTTAACAAACAAAAACGACTTCCCGCTTCAAAAATCCGTAGCATGACTGCCGAACCGTAACCGTCACGTGCCCAGTCAAATGTCTTACTTTTTAATGGAGTTTTAATAAAAAATATTTTCTATTGGGTAATCTAATTTTCATATTACTTATTTAAATATTAATAAATTATTTATTTATTAATAACGATAAATACCAAAAATTGGCGAAACACCATTTTTAATTTACTTGATGCTTACACATATCATAAGAAGATGATGACATCTTTAGGCTTACTGAGGTTATAAAGTCAACGCGACTATAATTATTTCCTATTTCCAACGATTTCCCTTATCAACATATCAACAACAAAGTAAATGTTGGAGTAATAACGTAATAATTAAAGTTAAACTTTAATTACTCGCATAGTTTGTTGCAATTCTGAAACTCTTTTACAAATGTACAACAATGTTACATTTTTAACGCATTTGAATATCTGTATTTAAATAATACTGTCGAGAAAAACAAGCTGTATTAAGTTGCATAATTAAATTAACATAAAATAATATAAAATAAAATTTGCGCTCACAGTTTATAAAACAATTGAAAATCAATTGTCGTTGTAAGTCCAGCCGTGTTGGCGACTAGTATACTAAATATTTTTTTTTTTTTTTTTTTGAGTGGACTAATCAGTTCGGGTGTACTGACACCCTTTACTGAGACACCGGACTGTTGCGGGAGCGTAGGGCTCTCACCGCCTAAAATTTACAGTGTCTGCCTAGGGGCGCCCCAAAGGGGGGCTCGAACCTCGGCCTATGGCGACACTGGGGGAAGGCGAACGGATTGGAGAGAAGCGGCCGGGCACGTGCCGGTACCGCGAAAACCGAGTCCCTACAGGGTGGCGCGACGCGCGGCCCCGCCGGCGGGGCCGATATGACGGACGTGTGTGTCTACTTTGTGTCGCGGAATCTAATTGTTTGTACGCCTCGATGGCGACTGTAATGGCGTCGTCCGGGTCGTTGAGGACGTGCCGCGGACGACGTTTGGACCTAATGGTGTCAGCCGGAGCGGGATAATCCCCTGCGGCTCTCACCAATGGATTGGGGTGATGGTCGAGAGAGTCGAAAAATCTGACTGAGCATTGCTTTAGGTGGTGCGAGATGGTCGGCACACCTAAGTCAATGTGGAGGTTTTTGTTCCGAATGAACCAAAGCCCACCGATGGCTTTGCGCAAAAACCTATTCTGGATAGTTTGCAGCCTGTGGATATGAGAGGGCGCGGCGTGGGCGAAAACTGGACTCGCGTAAGTCATTATCGGCCTAATGCACGTTGTGTAAATTCTCACCTTATTTCTAAGAGAGAGTTTACTACGCCCATTGAGCAGATAATATAGTCGGCCTAGCGCGAAAGCGGCGCGGTTGCGGACAATCTTAATATGATCGCGGAAGGTGAGTCCCCTATCGAGTGTGACGCCTAGGTAGCGGACTTTCCTTTCCCAAGGGATCGGTTGTCCGAACATTTCGACTCTGGAGGAGGGATTTGGGGTGCTACCTCTAGCAAAGAGGATAGCGGCGCTTTTTTGAGGATTGACTTCGATGCGCCATTTTCTAAACCAGTCGCCAAGAGTATTGGCGGCAGTTTGGAGTGAGTCTATAATTGGGGGAATACTACGGGCTGAACAGTAGATGGCAGTATCATCTGCGAAGAGAGCGGTATGGGTCGCTAGTGGACTGGGTTAGAATTCGGGGAAGTCGCTTGTGTAAAGCGTGTAAAGGAGAGGCGAGAGCACGGACCCTTGTGGTACTCCTGCTCTAATGGTGTGAGGGGGGGATAGTGCCCCATCCACCCTATAGCGGAAAGAGCGGTTCGACAAGTAGTCTTGAATGATGAGCACAAGACGATTTGGCGTATTGAGTTTGTAGAGCTTATACATAAATAAGCCCGTTGTGCCAAACTTTGTCGAACGCCTTTGCCACGTCAAAGAAGAGAGCGCCCGTTTTATGCGGGCGGGATCTGTTCGCTCTCCGGTCCAACACGTGTTCGACTATGCGATGCACTTGTTGGACACAAGAGTGTTTGGCTCTAAAACCAAACTGCGCGTTAGGCAAGAGATTGTTGGCAAGGGAAAAATCTTTGAGACGTGCGAGAACTATGCGCTCATAGATTTTTCCTATTGAACTAAGAAGACTGATAGGACGATAGCTCGAGGGCTGATCCTTGGGCTTGCCGGGTTTTGGAATGCCGATGACGGTGGCTTCCTTCCAAGTTTGGGGGAAAATGCTATTTTTGAGGGCTGCGTTAAAGATAGCAGTCAGGAGTAGTATAAGGTGGGCGGGAAAGAGCTTGATGACTCTGTTAGAAATCCCGTCAGGCCCCGGGGCCTTCCTATTATGTAGGTCTTTGATAAGGGACTCTACCTCATCAGGGGTTACCGGCTCTAACGGGGGGTCGGCATCTGTAAGTGGGCTCGCGAGTTTGTTAGCTACCACAGTATCGACCTCGAGTAGGTGATCTGGATCAACTGGGAGTGTGCTAGGTGCACATTGTGCCTCAAGACTGGATGCTAAGCATTCAGCTTTTTCCTCGTCCTCGAAGGCGAGGGGGAGGGAGGGGTCTGACTGTACTAACGGGGGAGTGGCAGCCACTGTATCTGCCTTAAGGGCTCTGGCAAGTTTCCAGAAGGCTTGGTGAGATGGGACCAAGTTTGAGAGGGTCTCGTCCCACTGGTCGTTTCTAAGCTGTCTGATACGACGCTTAACCGCTGATTGAGCAGCGCGCATGCGGGCGCGGTTAGGCTCAGTGGGAGTGGAGAAGTAGGCCCTTTGGGCTCGTTTTTTCTCTGTTAACAGAGCACGCGCATCCGGCGGAAGTGTCCAGCGACGATGAGCGTTCACTGGGACACGCCGCGAGCAGTCGCTAACGACTTTCTGCACGTGCGCTGTTAACGAGTCAATATCACCTATTGCATCGGGAATTGAGACAATTTCGTCTGGAATTGGATCTAACAAGGGGGACGAAATGGATTTGAGGCTTTCGCCTAACGTGACCCAGTCAGTCTTGATCATAGTGGGATCTGTGGCTGCCACATTGGGAATACTCACTCTGGGTGAGAGAGCAATGATGACAGGCCTATGGTCTGAGGTGAGTTCGAAGTGCACTTCTATTGAACTCAATCTAAGATTGATATTCTTTAGGAGGGCTACGTCTAGGACGTCCGGACGATGATCAACATTGTCCGGGTAATGAGTAGGGGACATGGGTGCTACTTTGTCGAAATTGAGGCTCTCTGAGAGTCGCTCGAGCTGTCTACCACGTTGGTTTGTGGTTAGGCTACACCAGGCAGGGTGCTTGGCGTTTAGATCACCCGCTATGATAACAGACGGGCCAAGATCTAGGAGGTTTTGTATGTCACTATCAAGTAGTGATCTGGGGTTTGAGGAGTTGGAGTTAGTGGGAGCTAGATAAGCTGACACTAAAAATATGGATTGGTGACCTGTCATCCCTAATCTACAGACAGAGGCCTCAATGTGCACGAGATTTGGAGTATCCACAGGCGTGCAGTGTAATGTCGCTTTGTAGTAGATGAGAGTGCCACCGAGGGCAGAGACTGTGCGATCATTACGAATGATTTTGTAATTCGCGATTTTAGGATCGCGAATTGAAGGTTTAAGGAACGTCTCCTGGATGAGGAGGACGTCCAATTGATGACACACGCTTAGTTCAACTACCAGTCTCTTATAATCTTAGATATATATACCCCGCGCTGGCCCTCACAGCGTAGGGGAGCGTCCCCAAGGTGGCGGATAGGGGAATGGTCGGTAGTACAGCCTAGCTACACCAACCGGCTAAGTCCGATGGACTCGCTGACCAACGACGGGTGTGGTCCTCCAGCATTTCGGGGGTTGTGCGGCGGGTTGACACCTCGCCCACGTAAAACCTATGTTGCTGGTGAAGCGTATCCCATTAGCGCTTCACCAGCCTGCACAACATCGTCATGAAAAAAAAAAAAAATCTTAGATATACTTACACACACACCTATATTATTAAGCTACCATTTTCGTTACATAAAACATGAAAACTAGGTTAACAGTACTTAATTATTGGTGCTAATTCTATTGTACATTTAACTAGACTAAACTACTTTTGACAGGACCAAAAGTGTTGTTGTCTTTCCTTGGTTTACAATTAGTGACAAGGATAGCAACACTTCTAGTCCAGTCAAAATTAGTTTAGTCTAGTTAAATGTACAACAGAATTAGCATCATTACCTAACTATAATGAATACATAATAATACGAATTTATTAAACTATCGGATATAATTTCAGCATTTTCAGATAGAAATCTGTTTTACGAGACAATAAACTAGAAAATATATTCAGTTATTCTAACATTTGAGTTGAATTTATCGTAATAATCTGAAAGTTTAAATGTTTATTTTCATGGAATAACATATCAATGAATTTTATTGAAATATGGCTTACAGTTAACTATTCCTGCTCCTATCTTTAACACCGATTTAGCGTTTTATTTTTTAGATTTAATTTTAAGTTGAGACAAATTAATGGCACTATTTATTGACATTCCGCGTACGTAATGTTGTATGTATGTACCTAGTTTTAAATTTAATGTTGAAAAAGAAAAGAAAAAAGAAAAGTACGATATATTTTTAAATGACAAAAAAGGCCGTAACTGGTTTTCTTTCGCCATTTCTTTTTACCAGTGGTCATTTTGCTTTTGTTTCCGAAATGGTAGTAGTATATAAAGTAGATTAATATAAACAAATCATAATTTATTACAACTGTATACTCTGACAAGAGAACGTGTTTGTGAAAACCTATTCTCTGAATAAAAGTTTTGATTTTGTTTTTTTTTTATTTATTTTATTTGTACACTAGTAAATCCCTCGCCACTTCGTTTGCGTATATCTCCCTTTCCCGTGGGAATTTTGAAAAATCCTTTCTTAGTACTCTCCTACGTCATAAAAGGAACCCCTGTGCAAAATTTCAAGTTTCTAACCCTTATAGTTTAGGCCCTGCGTTGATATGTCAGTCAGTCAGTCAGCTTCTCCTTTTATATTATATAGATAGGTTTTTTTACTGGGAAATTACAGCAACGGACCAAGTCTCTGAAAGTATTCAGTACTTTCCGTGAATTACAATTACTTTATTTTGTCAAATTGTTTTGAAAAAATATGAAATGTAATTTTCTCGACAGAATAAAATATCAAACATAATAAATACTACTCAGATTTTTGTATTAATTTCAGCAGATTTATTTACATTTTTATTTGAAAAACGAAATGTTGTCTAAAATTTTCAATTAGTTTTATAAAACTCGAATAACACGAAAATATGACGATGCGTAAATTCACGGACGTTTAAACACAAAGTAAAACTGACAAAATACCTTGGCCTTAATAAAATTGAAAAAAAAATTGGCAATCTCAATCTCTCTCACTCATATCTGTCATGCAAAATGGGAATAGTCTGTGAGATTGGAAATAAATTTTCAGATTTTTTTAACGAGAAAGTACAATTCAAACGTCTTTATTCTATGGTTGCCTTGAAAAGATTGCTTTTAGCAATAAGGCCGCCTTGTTGCTAATACACTAGTATGTAAGATTTCAATGTAATATTTATTTGTGCTGTTGTATGTGTACCTATTGTAAATAAAGTACATTCTATCTATCTATCTTTATTCATTCTTGTATTTAAACAATAAAGAAAAGCAAAACATAAAGGTAATCTTTATCGTATTCGAAGTCCTCCGGCTCGGGGCATTGGGGATCAGGGTACAGAGGGAATAATCCACATAATCTTCCACTGTGCAAAATAGAAACATATAGAGTTTTGTATATATCGAGCCATTAATTACCTTTAGCGGCAAGTATTTGAAATTCTGAAACAATTAATATCAAAAGGGTTGGGCCCTGCGGCTGATTTCCATTCATGTCGGAAGGGTCACAGTCCATTGTGATCCCACTGGCTATGTTTTGGACAAATCGGCTAAACGACGATTAACTAAATGTTTTATCGTAGCTTAATCTTGACCGTGTTTTGAATAGATTTTATTGTGAATAACTGAAATGAGTTTTGAAGAAAACGAACTTCAATCGATTGGTTATAGATAATAATTTATTGTTTAATTGGGTGGGGTTAAAATCTCGTAATGTCATGAACGAAGAACTTAAGCCAATAATGGTATGACAAGAGTACACAGTGTACGTCAGGCCGACAAGGTGGAACTGATCGGTGACTGCGTTACTTGTCCGCGCTGCCGATAGGTCTCATTTTTGGACTCCACTACTTCTCAAGTGGCGGTATCTTAAGTTGACATCACTATTATGATCGCCAACCTTCGCAAGAAGACGGCACCATAATAAAAAGAAGAAAAATCTCGTTCTCATCCGTGCTTTTGGAGACGGAGCTGTCCCCACTGTTGTCAATAGATGAACACAGTAGTTGCAATCAAACTAGCCTCATTGTGAATCTCCGTTAATGTTAATTGTGGGAAAATTTTGTCCTGATATCCCCCATAAGACATTATTACACGTCACGACAAATTAACACGTCATATATCACTTCGCAAAATGACGAATGGCGTTAATGGCACTAATCTATTAAAGTATTCCACGACAATTGCGATAGTTTGATGTACCGCAGTAGTTGAGACATGGTCGTTAGATGACCGATATACACTGGATTCAAGAAAAAGCTTCACCAAAAAAGAAGACAGAACTACCATTCTAAGGAATTGCAAACGTTAACATTTGCATTTCAATTTCGGCCATTATAAGACCAACCGCGAGACTATTGAAGAAAAATTGTCCATTATATAAGCGTGGGCCATGAATTTATGAATAGAAAATGTCGGATAGCGACCCCAGCGGGCCATTTGTGCCCCATTATCACGTTTCTTTAAAAGCCGTGTAATCGTTTTGTGATCTTGATCAACCTTTGAAAATTTCCGCCTGTAAATAATTTCCTAACAATGAATTATGTCATAATAACAAATTGGAAGATCTGAAGAGCTGTGATAGCCATAGCGATACCATCGACTTGTATATGCATGACAAAATGTTCAACCACTGAAGAGTTTTCGGTTACACATATTTCTAATTATGAATAGAGAAAGTGTCCATGAGGCCTAGTCTCTGAACAATCGATTTGACTTTGATTATTATTTGCTTAGTGATGAAGGAAAACAATGAAGGGATATCAATTCAAAAACGACACTTATCGAATCACTAAAAATCTCGCAAACAACTTGATCTATGAAGCAATTTGAAAAGTAATTTACAGGTCGAAAGCATCAGCTAAAATGGATTTTGCGAATGGATCACGACGGATAATACGAGATCGAACTCAACTACATTGCTGTGTCTCCTGTAAACCCACCATTAACAGTGACCACAGATTGGCAATAAGCAGTGAAGTTTATTGACGACGATGAGAAACTAAAACTGTCCGGGAACTCACAGCGAATTTAATAAAAAAAAATATTACACACATTACACAGAGTAGGAACCACATGAGTAAATAAATTTCCTTTTATTTACTCATGTGGTAGGAACTATTTGAAGGACCCTCCTAACTAACGTGAGACGGCAATTTCAAACATGATTAAGGATGACAAATCAATTAATGCTACCTAATTACTGTTCACGAGATAGACCACTGATAGAGACAAACGAACGGACAGCGAAACCTTAATAATATGACATTAAATAAAGAAAAATAATATGGCATGAGTTAAGAATTTTATTGAGTGTGACGAAATATTTGGGACGATAAGAACGAAACGGTTAACCCCCATTTATTCTGTGGTCCAGTTCCAGCTGATATAATATTTCCATAAAAAGGTGACATATAAAGTACACAATACACCTCTTTGCACAGTTTCATAAAAATGAACAAAACTTGCAAAGTGCCAGTTCCACACGGTGCGCTCTTTCATTGTGTACAAGGACGTTTAAAAATTATAAAATAGACCTAACTTTTTTAGACTCTTTAATGTGCTTTTTTCGACGAAAAATTACCTTTTTCCTGTTTGTCTAAACTAATTTTTAAATTGGAAAGACAAAATATTAATACATGTAGTACCTAGCAGGCAAAAAAACAAGAAAATAAAAGATCTGTCTCGCACAATTGTTATGATGGATAGATCAAAGAATCAGAGTTCGCTGGCCCGGACTCGGAATAAGAAAATTATTTTTGTTTGTTATTTTGCCTTCGTAATTTGGCTTTTTTTATTTTAAAATATTTCAATCACAATCAGCAGGCCTATATTCTCTAAAAACTAAAACTAAAATTGTTAAAATCAAGTTCAAATCAAAATTAAAAAGGAGTGAGATAGCATGTGAGTACAGTTTAGGAAAAAGGGCCAAGCCCCCTATTCTCGTAACAAAAACCGATTCTATTTCGATTCAAATTCAATCGCTGTCCCACTCATACAAAATAGGAATTGAACGGGAAAGCGAATGTGTTTGAATCGAAATAGAATCGGTTTTCGTTACATGAATATTGCTCCCCAGGTTTTTTATACTTTTACGTAATAAGTAAACCGGTCTATGTCATTTAAGTTTATAATATCTTCGACTTTATTATCCGAATCAATGAGAAATATTTTTCAATAAACGTTAAAATAAGGACAGGCAGTAGACACACGTGCAATTGATAATAATTATAAACTGTAGCCAGCAATTTCGAAAAATTAATAATATCGTGTGAAATGTGTTAAAACGAAGATGTAAATCTAAATAGATACAACAACTCCTTCTGTATAATCAATTATGTTTAGTTTTATAGCCGATAGCTGCCAACTTAACCATATTACGTCGTCGTCCGTCTGTCTGTTTATCAGCGAGAATGGTTTCAATTTCTGTTGTTCTTTTCTCTGATGCTTTGCACATATCAAAACTGAACGAACAACAACCTTCGGATCCACAATTTAACGTATTAAACCAATGTCACAAAGAGTTCGAAAAGGAAAGACGATCACCCATTTAAATAAAGTTTAACACGTACCAACCATTGACTTATAGGTATTGTGGAACAATCCCGTCATCTTTTTTGTTTTGTGTCATCATCGTTTAAAAGTTTAACAGGCAGGTATTAATTGCGAACAGTGGTGAGGAAGCCGAGGCATTGTGGAATTTTTAAATTGAATTCTTTTGTCATTTCTGTAATCTTCAAGCACCATGTACTTAATGTTCAATCTTGCGAGCTTTATTATACCTTAGAATCTAAACCTCGGATAAAAATAGCGGTGATATCCAGTGGATAAAGTACCAGTTTATTAACCAGACAGTCTTTCGTTCGAAACCATTCGGTTGAGGAAAACTGATGACAATCGTTTACATCAGTAAAAGCAAAAAGAAAACTTTTCGAAAAAAAGATTAATTAAGAAAAATAACATTCCGGGTTAAATTAACATGAGGAGAGTATAGAAAATGTATACGGCATTTTAATATTCGGGGGAAAACTTCATAGAAATGGATGGCCATACCTGTATTAATACCTTAAATTGTTTTTTTGGTTAAAAAAAATCATACATAAAATAATCTATCTATGTTATCTTAGTAAAACAAACATTCATGATACGAATATTACGGGAATCGAACCATATAGCCATGATACGACCACATTATTGTCATTATTAACAAAATCATGATTTATATATCATTTTTCTTACAGAATCTACAAGTTGTAATATAAAACAAATAAAAGAGTCGTACAACAACTTATTACTGGAACAAGTTTCGCTCACTTATCATAACTTGTATGTTCAAAGTTGTTTGTAATGTTCTTTGTGCTAATAATGCTATAAGTTTTTTGTATATTACTGTACATAAACATGAAAGAATACTGTTCTAATGAATAGTTATTTCTTAACCTCCCGATTCTACTAAACAAATGCACCAATGGACTCTCAATGGTGTCTCAATCATGTCTCAATAGCCGATAGTGGTATCTGTGGAATAGTTTTTGACATTTGTTATGGACTTAAACAATAAGTTAAACATTATTTTATTGTTTATGTCCATAACAAATGTCAAAAACTATTCCACTAAATAGAATCGGGCCCCTGAAGGCTCTGAACACTACCAAAGTTGAGCGGATTTAGGCGAATACAGTATGGAGAAGGCACGTTTTACTTCGTCTACTATGCCTTTGTCTTTTAACTTCGCCTTGATTGATAACTTGAAGAGCTCGATGGCAGTGGCCATCGTATCGTATTGTTCCACTTTGATACGCACAAAGAGTTGTACAAGCTTAGTTTCTTAGTTTGGAACTAGATGGCGTTGTGTGATTCGTCCAAGAATGTTTATTTTATATTCATAGCCAAACGCTATCTGGGTAATCTGTCGGTACATAGTAATTAAATCCGATTTTGGGTTCATAAATTAAGTTTTTATTTGATGGAATATTTTGTGAGCACGATTTTGGAATGGACCTACAACAATGTATGTTCCTTGGTTACGATACCCCAAAAAATGGGCTGCAAATATTCATACGGAGATTTCTATTTCAATTAGCCCCCGGTTCAAGGGAGCCCACCCAGTTTCATACATCACTAGGCAAAGGTCCTTTGTTCTGGCCTCCTCGCTGACTTTCTACACACACAGGGCCTGTATTAGCAGCAAGTAGATCTCAAAGCGCAGCTTTGTTGGCGTTCGTCTTAGATAGCACAGAAATAGTTTTATTAGTTGTATCAGAAAACTTAACCCGATTAAAATACCCAAATTGTTTTTTTTTCAAATATGACTAAGATTGGAGTAGCAGAGCAATTATTACGAAATGGGCTAGCTCGACCGGGGAAGTACCACCCTCTCACAGAATATCGACGTGAAGTAGCAATGCGTTTCGTTCGGTGAGTGAGAGTTCCGGAAGCCCAACTCCTTCCCTATCCCCTCTTTCCCTCTCCTTCTTCCGGTCCTCCTTCTTTCCTCCAACTTCCTTGGTGGACAACGCATTGGTAGCGCCCCTGGTGTTACTGATGTCTATAGGCGGCGGTGACCGCTTTCCATCAGGTGGCCCGCTTGCTTGTTTGTCTACTGTATGTCATAAAAAAAAGATTATGACTCACCTCCTCACTTTAAAAAAAATATGTTTTCAATTTGTGAGGAGTTAATGAAAAAAATTACATACAAATGACTACAAGATGTATTTGTTAACACCAGCGAGTACGCAGCCCTTTTGTATAGAGCCTTTAAGTCCATTGTCCAAATGTGCTGATATTTTATAAGTACTTATAATCGTATGGTATTTTAAAAATTCAACGTCTATTTTGGTTGCGCGCGCACTAATTGACAACTGAGATTCGAGGACAATTATTTTCGAAGAAAATGACAAACATTACGTGGTTAACACAAAAGTAATACATTAAACAAGACAAAACTTATTGTTAAATGAATCTTTTCAGGGCAACTTAGGAACACGAATTTTTGCATATAATGTGCAGCAAGGTAACGCAACATTATGTTATAAGGTTACAACATACATGTTTTATGAAAAATAACATACAAATAATCTACTGTGTACACATAACGGTTACAGCCTACATTTGGTAGCCATTAAACGTTATGAAAACACCCTCTGTATTGTTACTGATAATAATATCAATTAAAACATGCAAAATAGCTTCAAACCCAGAGGCGGTTGAGGGTATTGCTAATATTAGGTACTTGGCAAAATTCCAAGTTAGGAAAACATAAGTTTTAAGTTTATCCTGTCATTTTCTTTATAATGTTAGCTATACAAGTTTGCATAGCGGATGTGCCCAGTAAACTTGATCGTGAATTGCAGTCATTACTAGCTTTTTTGCCCGCGACTTTGTCCGCGTGAAGTTCCGAACCCGTTCCCGTGGGAACCACATTGAATTTCGGGAAAAGCTATAGCCTATGTCACTCCCTGATAATGTAGCTTTCTACTGGTGAAAGAATTTTTGAAATCGGTCCAGTAGTTTCGGAGCCTATTCAATTCAAACAAACAAACAATCAATCTTTCCTCTTTATAATACACTGGGCGTCAAAAATAAGTAGTACAGTTTTAAAATTGCAATATCTCCTAAACTACAGAAGCTAGACCTTTGAAATAAAAAAAAGTTAAAAGACAATTTAATTTCATTTAATAAAAATTTCATGCATAATATCATTTTTAAAGATTGACTGAAAAAAACGTTAATAAACAAAAACACTATTTTTTTAAACTGTTGGCTTGTACTTTTGTTTTTTATTGTTTTCTTTATTGCTGATAAATCAATTGCAATTCAAAAGCAAATGTGTCTTCAGCTAGTAAACTTTACTAATCATGCCTCTTTCACCAGAAGAATGTGCAAGAATCATAACTTTACTCGAAGTAGGCATCAGTATGCGTCGTACTGCAAGAACGGTGGGTGTAACTCTAAGAACAATCCAGCAAGTAAAGCGAAGGTACGAAGAGACTGGAAACCATCTAAGGAGACCAATTAATGGCAGAGTAATGGCACCCAGGTGCATTAGTACCCGAGAAGACCGCTTAATTGTCTCTACTGTGTTAAGAAATCGTCACCTTAATGCAGTTGAGGTCCAGCAACAGCTTCTTCAGACCCGAAGAGACTACGTTAGTGAGAGTACAGTGAGGAGAAGACTTGCTGAAGCCAACCTGAAGTCGTACAGGCCAGCAAATGGCCCCAAGCTTGAGACAGGGCAGTAGCAAGACTACGCTACGCCCGTCAACACGTACAATGGGGCGAAGAAGAATGGACAATAGTTTTGTTCACAGATGAGTCTCGGTTTTCTTTATTCACTTCCAATGGAAGGCGGAGAGTATACAGGCGACCTGGTGAGCGATACATTCAAGGTTGCATCTCGGAAAGAGTTCAATACGGCGGGGGCTCTGTACACGTATGGGCTGGCATCTCTTCAGAGGGTCGCACAGAGCTAGTGGTCATAGAAAATGGCACTCTGACTGGTGAAAGATATGCATTAGAGATCCTTAACGAGTATGCAGGGCCATATTTAGTAAATATGAGTGATAGAGCGATACTAATGCATGATAACGCCCGGCCATACACCGCTCACCTCGTACAAGAGTACATTCAGGAGGTTGGCATCAGCTTCATGACTTGGTCATCAAGAAGCCCAGATCTTAACCCGATTGAACACGCCTGGGACGAGCTTGGGGGCTAGTCAGAAGACGCAGACCACCCCCCGCCAACCTCAGAGCCCTTAAACAGGCCTTGATAGAAGAATGAGTGAATATTCCCCAACACCGCCTCCAAAACTTAGTGTTCAGCATGCCAAATCGGCTCCAAGCTGTCATCAGAGCCCGAGGCGGCAACACCAAGTTACTAAAGTGGGAACAAGGCCCAAAACGTAAAAATTAAGTTCTTGATAGTTCCTTTAAAATGGTTAGCTTTTTAGTTTTTTCTTGATTTTTAGTGTAAAACTTTACTAATGCTAAATAAAATATTATTTTTAGAAAACTTTGTTAAATTTGCTATAAAATGTATTTTATTTAAAAACTCTAACTTCTATAATTTAAGAGTAATTGCAATTTTAAAACTGTACTACTTATTTTTGACGCCCAGTGTATTAGTATAGATTTCCATTCTCATACATAAGCCCTCTAAATATAGTTTGATAAATTAAGAGCGGGACACCCAACACAGGTATTTTCATATTTAAAAGGAGTCCCCGGAGGTACATAAAATGTAAAAGATATTGAATAAAGATTTTTAATTTTCATTTTGTCAACTTGTTTGAGTTAAACTAGGTAAACTTGATCGTGGAAAACCTTAAAATCAAACAAATTGGTAATGGCAAGTACGCTATTTTTTGTTTCGTGTTATGCCGGCTACGCACGTAATATATCGTAGGAATTTCAGACTGTGCAGATAAATCGAACGTTCCTAGTGTCTCAAACGCGCCTCCGATATCGGCGTTGACGATTGACGCCAAACGCGTTCCCAAATAATCTAAAACAATCCACACGCGACGATACGCATTTTATAGAATTTGCAACTGCCCCGAGTTGTCTAAATAAATTTATTTGACTCAAAAAATTGTATCATGGTAAAATTTTCTTAGAAAAATAGGGCACATTTCCGCCGTTGTGCCTCCTGTAAAGCCAGGATTAACAACGGCGACTACAGATTGACAATAAGTAATGAAACTTATTGACGTCTCGGAACTCTCGGATGAGTAACTAACTACAGCTGTCTTGGAACTCGCAACTTTAATCACAAAGATATTAGACGGAGTAGATAGTATTGAAAGGACTTTCCTTCTTAACAGCTACGACAGACGGCTATTTGAAATATAAGACACTAGCGGACCACCCCGGCTTCGCAAGGGTTTGGCTAAGAACCCCTAATAAAAAAATATATATAATATAGCCTTACCCGGGGATTACGTACCTTTCTAACAACGGTGATAATTTTTTTTAAATTTGTCCAATAGTTTTTAAGTTAATTCGTTACAATCAAAAATACAATCTTTCCTCTTTATGAAGGTTTGTAGGCGTCCATATTAATTTTCGGGGCTACTATAAAAATGTCCACTGTCCATCCGAAACAACGAAACAAGTTTTGTCAAAAATACATTACTATGTAGTTAGAATAAGGTTCAAAACGTCAGTCCGTATTTTCGGAATTTTCTATCCTAGTTGACCCGCTTATTGTAGATTTTTTTAATAAGGGAATTTGTTTCACCTCCTTTCCTCCTTTTCTATAGATGTATATATGTATAATGTTATTAATATGCTATTCAGAGACGTGTATGCCTATCACATGGGCTTTTGTTTTAATTTTAAGGCCATCTACCTCAATCAATATATAATCATCCACTGCAGGAATGGTCGCCCTTCAATCGACGGGATTGGAGCGAACTCTGCCACGATGCAGATTGCTGCAAAATGATTGCTGCAAAAAATATTTCTTGTAAATTTACTTGCAAAATAAATGTTTTTATTTTTATTTTAGTAATAACAATTTCAAATCCAAACATATCCCAATTTCGCGCATAAACATTACATTGCAAACCTATGAGAGAATTTCTAACAAATAACAAATACCACGGGATAATTGAATCGAATAACAACTTAGGGGTCTCCTAAAATAGCAGTTATTCAATACATTACGTATCCAACATAGTTTTACCAACTTGTTTTGATTGACCCTTCCTTCCAGGGTTGTTTATTTTTAATTAAATAGGCCCTCTTTTTCCATTTTATATTACGCATTCATTAAAATTTTGGCGTGAATGTTTATTTTACATTACATTAAAATTTATGGAATATATTTTCCCGTAACTTTTGGGTAGGTTTTGTTCTTACTGCCATTGTTGTTGTAATGCCCACGCTGTTTCCCCAAGCCACAGAACATGCATTTTTCAATTTTTTCAACGAAATTTTTTTTTCCGATTGTAAACGAAAAAAATAAACGTCAATGAATCATACTAATATTATAAATGAGAAAGTGAGTTTGTTTGTTTGTTATTCCTTCACGGCTTGACTAATCAGCCGATCATTATGAAAATTTGTATACATATTGTCAGGGGTACAGAGCCCAACATAGGCTACTTTTTATCCCGTGAAAGTATGTCATTCCAATGGGAAATTACTTTTTCTACTATAGAGGGCGCTGTATCGGCCAACAGACGGCGTAACAAGTCGCACTATGGGTCGTTTCGTTCTCAAACGAAATCTATGTCATAAAATTTTCCGATTTTCCGAGAGCGAAGCCGCGGGGAAAAGCTAGTAATTACATAAATTGAACCATCACAGTCACTAGAAGTCTACTGCTGAACATTTGACCTCCCTTAGAACTAATACGACATTATCGTTAATTATATTAAGCTATAATATTCTGTGATCAAAATTACATTACTTCGAAGACAAACGCAAACAATTAATCACCAGCTATAAGCCATCGACAGGAGGTGTTTTTCTGATAGTAATTTATTACTAGCTTATTCCAGTTATATTCCACTTGGCAGCCCTAAGACGTAAAACATTTAATTATCAAGATAGACACAATTTAAAAAGACGAACCCTGTCTCAGCGAAAAAGTATTAGGTTTTAGATTACTTCAGATTAATTCATTTCGTCTACTTCGAGTATCTTGGTATCATACCGTAAATTAGTATCAAATGCGGGCTGCGTTGTGTTTTTAAGGAGTATAGGTTTTTTCTCCCACAGGTTCAGTTTCCTACGGATACACAACTCATTGAAAATCCTTTTGATCAAGCGGAAGAAGTCACGGGTAACTACTAGTATAATATATTTAATGAAAATAAAACATGAAAGGAAAAAAAAGTGAAGTGTCATTAAAATGAAAACGTCATTTCAGAAGGTGCCACATTTCGCACGACGAAGGCAATTTGAAAATCATTTCTCTTTTCATTTTCCGAAGCCTACATCATATTGACAGATTTATTTTTAAATATAAACGCATCGGTGGAAAATTTGGGTCAGAATATGCCTTTGAAAAAATTTCGAAGGATTCCCAGAGAACAGATACGATGTATTTTTATAAGCTACTCGCATCGCAACCCGCTTGGTATACCCAGTATCAAAAAAAATATAAGTACTACGTCAAAACACCCAATAAACGTCTTTTTTTTTTGTTCGATTTGTTTGGTAGGTAAAAGTGTTCGTACTTTAGCATCACGTACATATTTCGCACAAACCATTCCACACCTGCCGCAATGCAACATCGGTGCAGCGACTCAACGGTGACGTTGTAATTTTCTACATCATTATCTCAGCCACAAAATTCCACTGTGTGAACATAGGCCTCCCCCAAATGTTTCCAGTGCGACCGGTTGGTAGCGGCCTGCATCCAACAACAGCTCCTAACGACTTTCCTTAGATCGTCTGACCAACTTGTAGGCGGCCGTCTTTCACTGCATAAAACAATAAACTACTGCACTACATAAAACCTATAATGCTGTCTAAAATGGACATTGCAATTTATAAACGGAAAGATCTGAAATAAACCCAACTATTCTGCTTTCAAACAATTTGCGTTGTCTCTGACGGTACTCCTCGACGTGGCCGTGGTCAGACGACTTGAAAACACTGGCAAACATTGACAGAGGACCAAACCTCATTTGAGCAGCGTGGCAGAGTACGCTCTAATCCCCTTAGATTGAAGGGAGACCCGTATTCCTGCGGTGGGATGATTATGGTTTGAAATTCTAAAAACTAGTATCACTATGGAGACAAAAGTTCCTTGTCAAACAAATGTAGAGAGATGTGAAGAGCGTCATGTGGGCAACGAAAAATATGAAAAAGCCATCTCAACCTTTACAATGAAACCACAACTCAGCATAAACAAAAAGGGAATTTAAGGTAATAGAGGCCGTCATAAAAACCTTTATATATTTATTCCCCTTATTTCGGTAAGGAGATACAAGTAAGATTATTTATCGCTGGGCCTCGTTGGCTTCTGACCCTCGCGCGATCTTGTGCCTGATAGGGGTTGTACTAAATCACATTACACGGTTCTTTTATTTGTTCCTACGCCATCCCTCACTGGTGGTATACCGCAATTGAATACAAAGTCAGATTGTTCGTTACTCTTGTAATGTACTGGTACTGCGTAATTTACGGGGTGTTCTGTGATAGTTAATTTTGTTGTCTACGGCTTTAGTATCGGTCAAGTTTCCCTTTTTATTTACTGGATTTGTCTCACTTTATCTATAGTTAGATGTTAGACCGTTGTCCTAATATCGTCTTTGGTATCAATTGCTTTTTCTTGGAAGATTTTTTATATCACACCACAGGCCAATAAGCAAGCAAAGAAATTGCTTATCGCTCCCTACAAACATCTATATATATAAAATGCTTTGTCCTGACTGACTGACTGACTGACTGACTGAGAATCAACGCACAGCCTAAACCGCTCATCGTAAAAATCTGAAATTTGGCAGGTGGAACTATTATAAGACGTAGGCATCCGATAAGAAAGGATTTTTCGAAATTCGAACTCTAAGGGGGTAAAAAAGGGGGGTAAAGTTACTATGGGACAACTTGATTCCTTGGTCCAATCTACTTCAAATTTTGCATAAAAATTGTTTAAGAGAATTGATGGAGGATGTGATTCTTATTTTATAGAAATTCTTGAAAAAAATGTATTTTGTGGGTAATTTTCTTCGAGTTGATATCATACTCATACTCCTTAGTGCTTTTGATTTCAATTACATTTCATTTTGACACATCCATGAAGTGAAGTGTATCATCTGTCATGTAATTATAAATTGTGAATATTCAATCATAATGTCGTCTATTTATTCTGTTTGTGATATCGGAAAAACAGCTAAAATTCTAACTATGTATAAAGCGGACTGAATCATATTCATCGATAATAAATAGTAAGTAATTAAATATTAAATTTTATAATATTTGACAGGGTTCAAGTTAAATTGGTCAATGGTTAAATGGCATACATTTTGATATTGTCTCTTTCTCACTTATAGGAAATCTCATTACGTCGACTCGCTCTATTATTTTGTAGTGTTGTTGTAGGCTGAGGTTGCAGGTATTGAATTACCGATATACTTATACATTTTTTTTACGGAAGTGGTTGGAAAACAAGCTCAGGAATATGGATCATTTGATATTAGGTGATTACCGTCGACTATGTAGCACATAGATTCTAGGGTAGGTAACCCGTTGCCGACCTATAACAGGAAAAAACAGGATATAGCGAGAAATAGTATAAGGAATGAGTTAGATTTGTTTTATACCACAAAGGTGACAAACAAGAATTTCGGATATTTCACTCCCCGAACGAAACGCATTGCTGCTTCACGTCAATATTCTGTAAAAGGGTGGCTCTTCACCGGTCGGGCTAGCCTATTTCATAAACGCCCACTCCAAAGATTGTAATGAGAGTATTTAAATAGAAAAATAATCATGTATACATATGAAAATGACCTTAAAGACCTGAAATTTGGGTGTGTGATGTAGGCAACCAATAAGAAAGGATTTTTTGAAATTCCCACGGGAAAGCGGGATAAACGCAAACGAAGTTGCGCGGGTTTCTCTAGTCTATACATAAAATTCAAAGTCCTGACTGACTTAACTATATATCAACGCACAGCCCAAACCGCTAGGTTTAGAGATTCCAAATTTGGAATGTAGTTTCCTTACGACGCGACGTCTAGGACAGTAATCATCATCATATCAAACCATAATCACCCCACTGCTGGGATACGGGTCTCCCTTCAATCGAAGGTGATTAGACCGTACTTTGCCACGCTGCTCCAATGCGGATTGGTAGAGGCCGGTGTTTTCAAACCGCCCTAAGGCCACCGACTTGGCTTAACGACTGTCATCCATCGACAACAGCCGGGACCGACGGCTTAACGTGCCCTCCGAAGCACGGAGAAGCTCGAGATAACGAAACCCATCCAAACGCTGGCTAGGGTCGACGTCGCTTAACTTGCGTGTTCATATTAGAGTGCGACACACAGCGACGCCATCGAGCTCCAAATTATTTTACTAGTCAGTTTTGAAACTTTGTAATGACTATATTATGAATACCATTAATAAATAAAAAATTGAATAAATCAATTCATGCAGTTAGAAAACTTTAATCATATTTACCTGCTCACCTCTTTCAATGGCTGACTGTACATCCCACAGGGATTTGAATCAAGAAACATTCGGTTAATATTCTGGGTCCCTTATCCACTGAGTTATCACTCTTACGTAAGTACTATTGATTGTTAGTGTTGAAAAGAAAAAGGATGTTAACCTTGACTTGTCCACATAATGGTCTATCCAACTTTATAACCCCTTTTATTCAACTCCTACAACTTGGGTTAACGATTTATTTAATTAGAAACCCAAAATGGACGCGTGACTTGAAACCAAATATCGTTGGGCATCTTGTAACAATTACGACATCAGTGACATTCTAGAGAATCTTGCTTGATTTAGTAACGATTCTATAA
Organism: Endotricha flammealis; assembly: GCA_905163395.2. Classification (NCBI taxonomy): domain Eukaryota; kingdom Metazoa; phylum Arthropoda; class Insecta; order Lepidoptera; family Pyralidae; genus Endotricha; species Endotricha flammealis. The sequence continues at coordinate 4,526,342 of LR990861.1, read as the reverse complement.
TTACAGCTGACTTTAGACTTCAATGATGTCAAACTAAATAAGAAAAATATTGAATTTTTGTAACTGTAAATTCCTATATAATCTCTTGTTTATATAGTCCACCCAACGAACACATAAAAATAGCTTTCAGGGGAAGTAATACGTGAGTAGTAGGATATTGGGCTTCCTATCCCACTTACCGATAGGAAGTATTCAGACGCACAAACCCATCTCGTTCTGTCGGCGTTCGCCTCCATCACGATGGGTTAGTGCATCTGAACACTTCCTATCGGCAAGTGGGATCGGAAACCCAATATCCTAAAAATTAACGTACCCTATTGAATCGACGGTTGCAGATGGTTGAAAGCAAAAAATCAGATCAGATATACTCATGTCTTACGCAGAAGTGACTTATACATTAGGTTGGCGCGTGAACCCAAAGTGGGTTTTGAAGTCCGATTCGGTCTCGTAACAATTTGTATTTTTCCGTTGGACGGGTGTTATATATATATTGCTAGAGGACCACATCCCATTTTGGTCGGCGAGTCCAGTTTAATTTTTTTATTCACTCGCTAACTAACCAATCGATGATTGTAACAAATGGAACATTTACATTCAGTTTATATATAAGTGTGTATTTCACATATTATAATCAGTTTTGTCTAGTAGTCATAAAGAGTTAGGTTGCAATGAAATTTATTAAACAACCTCAATCACTTCGCTTTGAAAATATGTGTTTAGAACCAAAAAGTAAAATACGTCGTCATGGAAAACTACTACCTAACACTGTGAGATGTGTCATATGTGGCCCGTCTAACTGTGGTAAAACAAATTTGATTATAGGATTGCTTTTACATGAGAATGGATTAAGCTTTAGGAACGTCTATATTTACTCAAAAACGCTTCATCAACAGAAATATATATTTTTAGAAAAAGTTTTAAATTCGGTACCAGGTATCTCATTTTCGAAATATAATGACAAAGAAGAAGTGATTAATCCTCAAGATGCGGAATGTGATTCAATAATAATCTTTGACGACGTAGCATGCGAGAAACAAAATAGCATGCGTGACTACTTTGCAATGGGCAGACATAAAAATATAGATTGCTTTTACTTAAATCAAACGTATACTAAGATACCAAAACAACTTATTAGAGATAATGCCAATCTAATAATACTTTTTAAACAAGATGAAATAAATATGCGTCATGTGTATGATGAGCATGTAAATACAGATATGACCTGGAATCAATTCCGTGAAATGTGTACAAGAATTTGGTGTGAGCCTTACAGTTACTTAGTTATAGACAAGGACTGTAAAAAAAATGAAGGCTGCTATAGGAATAAATTCGACACTTTTGTTGTCTTTGATTAATGATCATATAAATACTTTTGTATTTTAAATTCAGCATTACTTATTCATTTAACATTGAAGCTACAAGGTGTGAAAACAGTTGTGAAATGGAGCAAACATTAAAAAAACAAATTGTTGAAGCTGCACAGGCAGTAAAAAGAAAGGTGAAAAAATTACGTGACAAAGAAATAGAAAATAAAAATGTACTGGAGACAGTCTTTAAGCCGGTCACTGGTCCTCTTACCGAAATAATTAATGCAAAAAAGAAAAAATACAGTGCAGAAACATACATAGATAAAGATGAATACGATACGCCAACAACTAAAACTTTAACAAAACGTATATCAGACATAAAAGACGAATCAGATTTTTTTAGAAAATCTGAAAAACATAATAATAAAGACATTGAAGAAAGTGATAATTCTGGTACTCGAGAGGGCAGTGATGGTGACAGCGATCATATTGATACAGATGATAGTAATGATGCTAGTTATCATTCGTTAAACACTCCAAATAATGATATTTCGTCTTGGTCGTTAAGCAGTGAAGTGCACAAAAATGTTCCATTTGGGATTAGACATGAACGGGGTAAGCTGATGTTAGGCTCTGTTCGCGTTACGTTTAATGATGATTTTATCACAGTAGGTGTACAGAAACATGTTACTACACCTGGACTAAGAGAATTATTGTGTAGCAAAAATCCTGACCCAACAATAGTTACACGAAATGATCTTCGTAATTATAAATCTTTGATGATATATACTAATGCTCATAGACGAGATTTCGATGAAAGAAAGCCGATCAAAAGTAATAAAGGTAAAAAATATTTACAAATTATTAAACCAATGTTTAAACACTGTAAAGACCCCGAGTTAGCAAAGGATAGCGTTTTAAAAGGAGAAGGTCTTCCGGTGATGAAGAAATGGCGAAAAAATGTAGACCTTATTTATTGGGATGATCCTAATGAATTGGTTGAAAGATTAAAACTGTTGATTGCATCGAAGGAAGCAGGTAACACAGGATTGGACAATGAAATAATTTCAATTATAGAAGAGTTGCGTGAATGTGGACTTATAAGTAAATAAATACGGTATCATAAGTTGCGAGTGTTTCATTCAAATTCCAGCTTGACAATATATCACACCTTCGAAATGAATGTGGATAAATTTGGTCACCATATTCATAAAAGAATGCGTTTTTCAGTATTTTCAAATAATATCGACTTTTCTGAAAATGTACTAGTAAAGTCAGAACACGGTGATTTTAATTTGAAGATGAACACATTACGTGGTGTGAAGTATCCTGTAGCTGCAGATGAAGTTGTAAATAAAGAATACGTTGATAAACTTGCAGAGGAAATGTATACAAAGAAGGATATTGATGAAATATTTGACAAGCACATGCATAAAATTAGAACAGACGTTGAAGTCATGATAAAAGATTTAAAAGTAGAAGTAAAGGAAATTATGGATCAGTGTCTGAAGAGCCATCACTTAGACAAAGACAAAATTTAACAACAGTAATGGGTTCTGTTAAGGAAGAAGTCGTTAATGAATTACATAAAACGGCTCGAAGAAATTTTACACGACGTCCAGTTATTTTAAGGAACATTGATGATTTGTGGCAAGCTGACCTGATTGATTTTAATAATCTTAAATCACACAATAAAGGATATAAATTTATCTTAGTAGTGATTGATTGCTTCTCAAAGTTTGCGTGGACAATGCCATTGAAAACTAAATCAAAGATTGAGGTTACGAATGCTTTTAAATTTTTATTGGAAAAGAGTAATCGTCATCCTAACAATTTACAAACTGACATGGGAACAGAATTTTATAATGACCTGTTTAAAAAGTTGATGGGTGATTTCAAAATAAATCATTATTCTACATTTTCTACAAAAAAAGCTTCAATAGTAGAGAGACTGATAAAAACATTGAAAACAAAGCTGTTTAAAATTCTTAGTTTCAATGGTAGTTATAAGTGGACGGGGAAACCATTAGACGATGTTGTGAATTCCTATAATAACTCGATTCATAGGACTATAAAGTACAAACCCTCTGAAGTTAGTAATTTGAATGAATCAATTGTTATGAAAAATATTTTAAACTCACACAGACGAACCCCTAAAACCAATAAATCTAAATTTAAATTAGGGGACTTTGTACGTATAAGTAAATACAAAAATCTCTTTCAAAAAGGTTACACACCTAATTGGACTAGTGAAATTTTTAAAATAATAAAAGTAAATAATACTAACCCAGAAACATATTTTATTGAAGATCAACGAAAACAGCAAGTTTTAGGTGCCTTTTACAAAGAAGAACTTCAAAGAACTCACCATCCTTCTGTGTATTTAATTGAAAAAGTGATGAAAAAGAAAGGAAATAAACTATACGTGAAATGGTTAGGTTTCAGTGAAAATGATAATAGCTGGATTGATTCAAATACTATTGTAAAGTAAATATATAAGACAGTATAATAAAAAATATATCATTTCATTATTAGTAATGCGGGGAGGCGGACTAGTTAACACTATAATAAATAACCTACCATTCGAAGCCCATTTACCAGGATATCAGTATTGTGGTCCTGGAACAAGACTACGTGAACGCCTATTGCGAGGGGATAGAGGAATTAACAAACTAGACGAGGCTTGTATGCATCACGATATCGCCTACTCCAAGTACACAGATTTAGCGAATCGTCATAAAGCGGATACAATACTATTAAACATGGCAAATAGTCGTGTTCGATCTAAAGATGCTGGCAAGGGTGAAAAACTAGCCTCTTGGTTAGTAAGTAAAGTTATGAAAGCAAAATTAAAGACTGGATCAGGTGTAAAGACATTCAGATCCCTAGTATCAGGAATTCGTTCTCGAATTAAGAAACAAAAACGAAATAAAAACAGCAAAGCAATTATTAAACATGCTTACTTAGCTGCAAAAAAAATGTTTCCCAAAAATGGTAAGATTCCCTTACCACGTGTTATACCACTACCTAAATCAGGTGGAGTTTTACCATTGATACCAATATTTGCTGGACTGTCTGCATTAGGCGCACTGGCTGGAGGTGCCGCAGGTATTGCTAAAACAGTGGACGAGTACAAAACAGCTCGAAAAAATTTACAAGAATCTCAGCGTCATAATCAAGTAATGGAATCTATTGCTTTAGGTAAAGGATTGTATATTAAACCATATAAAAAAGGAAACGGTTTGTTTGTAAACAATTCAAAAAACTAGTCACGAAGCTACCCCATCGAGCGCTTACTAATATAGATATCCTAAAATTCTCTAAAAGAATACCATATTTTCGAGGAGTTTTTATGAAAGACCAATTACCAAAAAAACCTAGACGTATCGAATGTGGTATCGTTAATTTAGACAATTCTATGAATGAAGGTACGCATTGGGTGGCTTACGTGAAAATCAAAAACCATTGTGAATATTTTGACAGCTTTGGTGACTTAAAACCTCCAAAGGAAATAGTGAATTATTTTAAAAATTATAATATTTTGTACAATTACACAAGATATCAAAAATTTTATACTGTCAATTGTGGTCATTTATGTTTATCTTACTTAATAGATTATTGGAATAAATATGTATAAAATAAATATTTTTCTTTAATTTACTTCATTTACACAATGTCATTCACACTGTCCATTACTGGTAACTCATCTATTCTGTCTTCAACACATTCCCCAACATTACAACTTGATGGTGATTATGAGTGTGCATTGTTATATTTATCTACTTTCAATTCTATTCCAAATATCGACAGCAATAATAATAAGTTTTATTATAGTGAAAATGAAGTAATTGAAATACCAGAGGGCGCTTATGAACTTGAAGATATTAATGATTATCTAGTGTCTAAAATAGAAAATACCACTTTAAAACTCTATTGCAACAATAATACACTGAAAACATCTATAATTTGTTCAAAAAATGTAGACTTTGAAAAGGCTAATTCTTTGGGGAAACTAATAGGTTTTAGTGGGCAGATTTTACAAGCAAATAAATTACACGAGTCGCAGTATCCAATCAACATTTTGTCGACGACAGTGGTGCGGGTTGAATGTGATATAGTCCCAGGCTCGTATATTAACGGAAAGCCCGCTCATATTATTTACGAATTTGCACCATCGGTGCCTCCTGGTTATAGAATCATAGAAATCCCTAAGAACATTATTTACTTCCCAGTAAGTCAAACAAGTATTAACTGCATACAAATAAGATTACTGGACATAAACAATAACTTAATCAATTTACGTGGTGAAGAAGTACAATTGTACTTACATCTGAAGAAAAAATGATTGACTATAATAAATACTCCACCGCACACACTCAAATCACCAGTCCTGAACGAGCTGTCCATAAAGCAGCAACCATCAAAAAATCAATCAAAAAAGAAAGAAAGAAGAATTTGTCATACGAAAATAAGTTATTCCTGAGAACAATAGGATTGTTAAAATGAATATCTTAGATATATTATCGACTCCTAGTTACGACAATACCATCGACAGCATCGAGTATCATTCATACAAACCGTACGTCACGAGTTTTGGCAGAAATGACGAAATTCGCATACCCATCAATCAGCAAGATTTGTATGTGCTACCATCAGCAAGTACATTATATTTGGAAGGGACTGTTAAAGTCTATAAAGGAGCATCAGATGAAAAAGAGAGAGACAGAGTAAGAAGTGTGCATTTTACCAATAATCCACTGTTATATCTCTTCCAAGATATTCGATACGAGTTAAATGGAGTTGAAATTGATCGAATAAAAAATGCTGGTATTACATCGACAATGAAATCGTTAATTTCTATGAGTAGAAGTGAATCGCGAATATCTAAAGCTTGGGGTTGGGATATTGATGGAACGACAAACAATCAAGGTGGATATTTTTCAGCTTCTATTCCACTTAGTAAAATTCTTGGTTTTGCTGAAGATTACAAAAAAGTTATTGCTAATTGCAAACATGAACTCATACTTTTGAGAAGCAATACCGATTTAAATGCTCTACTATTGAATGATGATGAATTTATTGAAAGTACAGAAATACATAAATTAATATGGCGAGTACCTCATGTTAAAGTTTCTGATAGAGAAAAAATACAACTACTTAGACTTTTAGAGAAAGATCGCGCTATTCAACTAACATTTAGAAACTGGGATCTGTATGAGTATCCCTTGTTACCTCGAACTTCAAAACATACTTGGGCTATCAAAACTTCTTCTCAAATTGAGAAACCCCGATACGTAATCTTAGGGTTACAGAGCCAACGAAAGGACAATAAAACGGCTGATATGTCATATTTTGATCACTGCTACTTACGCAACGTTAAAGTATATTTGAATTCGATTTATTATCCGTATGAAAATTATGACGCAAGCTTTTCTAAGAATGCGTATGCTTTAATATATGAACAATACGCAAAATTTAAACAGTCGTATTACGGGTGTCATTCAGATCAACCGTTACTTTCCGTAGAAGAGTTCAAAAATAAAGGACCACTGTTTATCATAGACTGTTCTAGACAAAATGATAATTTAAAAACGGGAGCTGTAGTAGATGTAAGTGTGGAAATCGAAAGCGAAGCAACTTTACCAGATCAAACAGCTGCTTATTGTCTTATTCTTAACGACTGCATTGTTGAGTATAGACCATTAAGCAACATAGTGAAGAAAGTATGAATTCAAACACTATAATAGTGGATATTCAAGGATTCAAAGATATTCACAATAATTTCATTGTGAAAGAATTGGCTATTGCAACACAAGAGTACACATTAATGTTCCTAGTCAAACCACCCTATAATTTCAATACACTAACAAAAGAAGAAAAAAAGCATGTTAGATGGTTAGAAGCAAATCGCGGAATCTACTGGAGTGAAGGTCATATTGAGTATCACGAATTCAAGCAAATAATTGTTCCTTATTTAACCAACATGAAAATTTTAACTAAAGGACTAGAGAAAACTAAATGGATCAGTGATATGTGCTCCGAATGCTTGGTGATTGATTTAGAAGACGAGGGATGTCCTAATATTTCAAAACTGTCTAAAATTTATTGTAAAGGAAAAGAATTAAACTGTATAAATCATAATAAAATGTGTGCGTTAAAAAATGTAATTTGTGTAAAAAAATGGTATAATGATAAGGTTTTTAAACATAAATAAAACTTTGATTTATGATATATACTTGGTATTTATTTTATTCCTCAGAAAACATGTATTACAAGTTACTTTACTAATATTACACAACCAGATTCGAATTACAATGCAAAACATCAATTTAACACATACAATAACTTAACACAAACTTAACTTAAATTTAATTTTATTTTAGCAAGATATTTATTTAAATCACAATGAAATGTAAGAAATGATTGATTACAAAAATCATACCTACAACAACTTAATATCTACAATAATCTACATAGAAACAGAAATCTTAAATTAATATAATATTTTTTATTTACAAGTTAATTAAGTCACATCTAGAATTATTTATTTTAAGAATAATACATAACTAAATAACATGAAATTGAAATTAGTTAAGCTAATTATTTATCTAATACTTACTTAAAAATACAATAACTTAATTACACAAAAATTACAAAATTACACAAAATCATAATACTCTCCGCAAAGTTTTTTAGATATTTTGTTAACTAATGAGTGTGTTTCGCTCATAATATTGTCCACCGGATCACTGACTAAATATTGCGCATTTAACACTATCACTTCATCACTATCTGGTTCTTGCTCTCCGCTAATATCCAGCACCTTTATCTGGATCAGCCGTACACCTCTTTTCTTTTCGTTATTGATGACAAAAGACTGCGAGACTGGATGCTTCCGCTTTTGTGGTTTAGCTCGCAACCTCTTCGCATCGGATTCTCGTGGTTCAGGAATATGCCAGCTTGCAGTGCTTGGCGGTGTAAAACGCTGTGCGCATTGTAAGTATATGTCTTCAGAATCCGGCATGATGAATGATGATCTGAAATAAATTAAAGATAAATTAATATTTATGAAAATATTAGGAATATCTTCATACCTAGGTCAAATAGTATTCAATAGATACTTACAATTTAGTTGACTTCTACTTAGGTGATGTTACCACTCCGACAGCTTGCTGCAAAATGAATGACGGAAACGAACGGTGGAATAGGATGGAGGAAGTAGGTATACGTACAGGCTCAAACGTGTTTCTTCGATGTGTAATAACATTGAATTTTGATCTAAAACACCTGTGCGCGGTAGAATAAAGGATTGATTGTCGTCGGGATTCGCGATAACTTGAAATTTGATCTAATGCGCGGTAAAATAAAGGATTGATTGTCATCGGGATTCGCGATAACTTGAAATTTGATCTAATGCGCGGTAAAGAATTGAGGAAGTAGGTGCCTCATCGAACAGGTTTGAGCTTGTTTGAACTTGCTTGGGTGCGCGATGCGCTTTGTCAACGGAATTTGAACTAAAACACCTGTATGAGTAATTATAAAATAATATTTATTTATTCAATATAACCTTAATATATGTACAAACTAAGATAAGTAAATAGTTACACATTGATTTAATATAGTAATTGTAATAATAAAATTGTTAAGTATTTTTGTTTTTTAATTAATCTAATCTTATTAAGAGTACTTATTATCTATTACAACTTTAATTACAATTAATGGAATTTGGGGTATCCATCTAAGTATAACAATAAAGGAATCATTAAAATGATGTTACAATATAGCTTTATTGCCCCACGCTAAAGTGGATATCTTATCAGACAATATTAAGCGTTTATCATCGTTGCTAGAAAGAGCTACTTTATTTATACTCTGAGTGAATATTTCATGTTTTATTGACTTAAACAATAAATTTTTTTTCCGTATGATGTTGCAATTATACAATACATTTTTATAATCATTCAATTTCAAATTTGTGGTAACACATTTTCTTATACCCTTTGCCTTTTTTATGGTTTTGTTTAATGTTTTAATACAATAAAGCTTTGAGCGCAGTCCTACAAATTCTTTAATAATTTTACCCCCCATTTCATCTTTGAAAAGACCTGGAACCTTCTTGTTGATAACGGGTAAATTATATTCATTATCAGAATCATAATTGCTGGTATCAAAATATTTCAAAAAGTGTAATTTAACATCTCTATAAAAGTCATATGTATTTACATTATAAACTAAACTATCTGTGTCAGTGTAGCACAATTCAATTTGATCACCGTAAAATGGTTTTATTACAGAATAGTGGAAATCATACATGTGACATTTCGACAATTCTAACACAACAAATCCTATATATATCGGTTTATCGAGAATAACACGTGAAGGCTTCATTTGAATTGCCACTAAATCTTCGGAGAATATGGAAGCACTATGAAAATAAGGGCTAGCTACCAATTTTTCAGCACAAGTTACCTTTTTTGTTTTGTTATTATTATCACACCATTTGGTTACCAATTTCACATCTATTCTTTGTTCAGTGTTTTCTAGAGTCTTTCCAAAAATACTATTGTTTAACAATTTGAAAAAATCTTGTTCAAACGCAGATTCTGCTTTTTGACGTAACTGAGTGTTAAGATCAATATATTGCTTTAAATAACAGCTTTGCTTGAAAACAATAGCACGATGGATCCTTCTCAGTATCAATCCGTGCTGTAAGCATTTTTTTAAATTTACATAATGAATAACGTAATGGTATTTATCGTATAAATTCGGTATAAGTTTTTTATTTTTACCACCGGGTGGTAAGCATTTTTCGGGACAAAATGGAAAGTCATTATGCTCAGTATGTAATATAGCAGGGTATATTAAATCTACTTCAAGAATATATCCGTTTTCCGCGGTATCGCTAATGTCCTTCACGTTCAATTGCAATTCGTCAATTTCTTGATTATTCATAAATCTAAAATCACAAAACGGCAATGGTTGACACATACTGTAACCGTATAAATTGTTACTGTCTAAATACATAATAAATGAATTTGGTTGGGATGGATCGTAAGATTCTAAATATTTATGATTAGCCTTGGCATGTCTTTTAGAACACATACAAACACCACCCCTGAGACCTTTTTGTATCATCCTATATATTTCAATATCGCTGATCAATTCTAATTTAACTTTTGTTTTTAAAAGCATTGCATCGAAGGATAGACTCGGTGCTGTAAGATAAAACGCGGGATCTAGATTATAATAACGTTTACATGTTTTTCTAAAACTTTCAAATATATCTGCAAGCAACAAAACGTCTGTTTTCAGATACAAATCTGTATACATTCCCATATTTTGAATATTGAACACTGCCCAAACTGACTGAGCATGTTCATAATCCTTATCAGTGATTGCTTCGTTAGTCAATGAGTTAAAGAAATTATTTTTAGAAGGTAAACACGTATCTGCATAACATCTCCAATGAGACATGTAATCGTACGGATACACTCCTTTACGTGTAAGCAGATTAAATTGTTTTTTATCGGGAAAGTAAGATTTTAATTGATTAAACTCCTGTTTTTTCATAGTACTAGCCAGTTTGTCTAAACTAGTTCCTAAAAACCTGAATGAATCTACAAACCGAATCTGCATACTTTCCTCAGTAGTTATAGGAATAAATTTTGTGAAAGAAATGTAATTTTCTTTTGTTTTAGGTATCACTTTAATAGGTCCGGGAGCTGTACTTAATTCTTTTATAAAAAGATGACAGTCATATCCAGATAAATTATGAAAAAATACCGGTAAAAACGTTGGCAGTTTGTATTGTAAATTGCAAATATTATGAGCTGCGCCGCGATATTTACCAGTCACGTGACAATGGTCCCGAACTTTGTCGCCGAACAAAAAGTGATCACATATATGACATGTCACTGCGTTTTCGAAATCGTAAACATCGTCATCTGTATAAATCATGGGAGCTTTATTTTTCAAAATTTTATGAATGTTATGTGCATCTTTATATATTGACTTTATGAAATTAGCAACACAATCCAAGCCGCGATAAGAAACGTAACGATTGTAGCTTTCGTCTAACGTACACGTAATATGATAGGCGTAGGCCACAGGCACATGTCGCTGTCGCGTCACAGTGTTCGCTATAGATGGATCAGGGTCACAAGATTCGTACCTTTCTAACATTGTTTCAAAGTCTGCGTATATTACGAAAGGTACCATCTGCTTTCTTTGATAATTTTCAAATTGAATAAACGAGCCTTTTGGAGGTAATTCAGTAGCAATACCACCACAGCTATGAGAACTAAGATCATCGCTTGAATTAAAAAACATTAAACACGCGTTACATAAGTGCAGCTTACTATGATGCTTCGTTATTTGTTTTTTAACAAGACGAGGCAAATCTTTAATGAGACAGTAATGTGATAAATTACCGCTTTCTAAATAAAGTAAATGAATTACTTTTTCCTTCAAGGTTTTCGGTTTGTAAAGAGGTCCTATTACGGTGTTATTTTTTAAACCATAGATATAAATACAAATATCAGGGTTATTTACTTCAAACCGCTCAATATCTGAGAAACCCAATGGGAAAGTTATATCTTCTACATTTAAAACATTACGAAAATCAGGGTATGATGATACTCTTTCAGGATGATGCTTAGCTGGATATAAAGCAGCTACAACTGACCACAGAAAGCAAAAGTCATCATTATTGTGAATATTTATACATGCTTTTTTTGATTTAATCGGAGGCGACAATTCAATAAAACCCGAGCCGCGCAAAGGTTGGTATTTGTTAACATTGACTTCTATATGAGAACTACTCAAGAAAGTCCACCCACTGTCACGGCCCTGGAATTCTTCTATCTTTTTTGTTAATGTGTTTTTGATTTGAGATATTAATAAATTATAATCATAATTCTGATGGATTGTATAGTTTTTAGTGCCAAATGATTTCATCTCTTGATTATCATTTTTAAACATATAAAACAAAGCGAAATATTCAAAATTAATTTTTACACAAATATGTTTCTTAAGAGTTTTGTCTATTAATATCTTGACTTTATCTCGAATATTGTTCAAAAATGTTTCTAGTGCGTAGTTATCATTGATATCTACAATTCTATAAGAAGCAATGCGATTTCGAAATGCCGAATGTATTATCTCAACACCATCGCAAAAATATGAAACATTATTATTTTTGTGCTTAGTACTGCGTAAGTGACCTGTCCAGTGACTGCGCTCAACAGTTAAGTTGCAAACTGTGCAAAAAGGCATTTTGAGGATATCCCAATATAAAAAATTTAATAATAAAATATTTAATGCAATTAATATTAATATTTAACAAAATATCTTAAATACCTACTTGAATTTATTTTTTTAATATGATTACATAACTAAATAACAGAAATTAATTAAAACTAAACTTTAAGTACTACTACTAAGTAAAAAAATCAATAGTGAGACAGACAACAAATGTGAACATGAATAAAAATGAAAAAAATAGTTAATTTTTATCACTAAAATATACGGGCTCCGAGTCATTAAAGAGCTCGTGAGCCCGTAACATAAACGCCTGCAGCGCGTCCCACTGCGGCGTTTCTCTGTCCAATTGAACTTTTAACGTGACGGACGCCTTCTTCCACCGCTGGTCCGCAGGCGTCGAAAGGATGTCTGCTTTGTGGTAGACTTTTACATCCATAGACCTGTAGCGCTAGGTTTTGATGTTTCAAAAACATTAAAGTTGCTTGTACTTGGCATATAGTTTTCGGGCCATTTACCCAACCTAATACATTAGTTTGTGTCATTATTGGTACTTGCATAGGTAGAAATTTAGGTATTTGTCTTTTCGATCCGTTTTGGACGAAAAGATAATTAGAGATAAAAAATTTACTTTCATGATAATAACGAAGTACTAACTAATATACACAAGCATTTTGTGTCATCTCTGTCCACGGAAATCCTGATATTTAATCAGTACCTAACACGTCACCCAACTAGCTCTAAAAAATATTACAATAAGTTAAATATATGTTAAGCGTTTCAAATTACTGATATCTGTTATTCAAAATATTTTGTGTCGAATTCATCCACGATATTTATTGATTATTTAGTTTTTTATTACAACACTCTGTAAAAGCCACAAAAGAAAATGCAAGTTACTAAAGTTACGTCTATAAGATTATTGTAGTGTAACAAAACACTATTCATAATTTGTGCTGTTTTTATGCACGAAAACTTATTATTTCATAAAAAAAATAACCAAACTTCGCGCGAAGGGCGAGCGCGGCGAAGAAAGCGGACGCGCGGGAGGGGCAAACAAAATTCACAAATTAGTTGTGCGTAGCAGTTCCAACAGGAAACGGTGATTATTTTTATGGAAGGAGAGGCACATATTTCGCACCGCCAGAGTAATAAAGACATAAGTGGTACCTATTACGTCGAAATCCCGATTTTACCATATTTGAAAATACAATTTTTTTTTCATATTTTTCCTGTTAAATTAACGATTATATGCACGAAACTTTGTTTTAAAAAAATCTGAATATGTGATTTTCGAGAAATAGGAATTTGTGATAAAACGCAAAGAATAAATTGACCAATAGGACATATTGAAGATTATGATGGTTTTCGTTAAAATTTAATACCTATACAAAATAAACAGTAGGTAATAAATATTATGATCTTATTCCGATTTGTCATTTATAATTCTAGTCTTTATAAACACTATAGGTATTCATAAAAAATAATTTTAAATATCGGTTACCGCTTTTTTCCTCTAACAATAATTTGTTGCATCGATTCACAACACTGAATACTGAGCACGGGGAGCCAACGGAGGCAACGTAAGGGTGAACACGCCTAGAAAGCAGCTTTTCTCTGTTCCGCCACCTGTTTCTATCTTCGGCAGCGTGAATAGCTCCATAAAATTATTAAAGTTGAGAGCGGTGCGGATTTGGTCAGACCAACGCATTCGGGCCCCCCTAGGTCTCCTATCGTCCGTCCGTCGTCTTTGCTAGTGAAAATAAAGTCGTTTGAGTCCTCAAATCTTCAGTCTTTACGTTTCCTGGCGATGTGGCCGAAGAATTCAAGAATTCTATGGAGGCAGATGATAGAAAGCCTTGTAGAAATATTGATTGAGCTGAGTAATGATGCAATGGTCCATCCATGAGATTTACAGTAGTCTCCTCCATCCGCTTTCCTTGGGTTCCAGGTCTCGGCACCATATATGAAAATTGAGAACACCGGAGTGGTCACCAACTAGCGTTTTGTATTTATGGAGATGTTTCTTTCTTCTCAAACTCTTTGTAGCTGTGTGACATAACTTTCTTAGCCATTCCGATACGTCATCATCGCAAGGAGCCCAGGTAAGTGAAACTGTGAACTATTTCCTGGTTAAGCGCGCCAGTGACCTGTGGCTTCTGCGTGCGGTGTACCACCATGATCTTAGTTTTTGCTGTTTATAAAATATATATTAATTTGCTATTATAAAAGCCAAGTTCTTTACTGACCTGTTCCATTCTGTTCAGTAAGGTGATCATCTCGCTTTCGTTGGCAGCTAACAGTGTGGTATCGTTGGCGTAACGTAGTAAGTTCGTTATCTTCTCGCCACCAATCGTGACACTACCTTCCCAGTTTTTGCAGGTACGCCTTATCAATGTATTCACGATAAACGTTAAACAAAATAGAAGACAGTACCTGCCTTACTCTCTTAAAAGTCAAAACTGAAAGATTTTGACGTCAGTTTATCGACTCATTATGATTCCTTGTTTGTTGCAGTATAGTTTCTGCAACATCGCAGTTAGATGTGGCCGCACGCTAAGCTTAAGCTTCGTTAGAATTCTCGACAAAAATTTCCAGTTGACGCAGTCGAAGGCCTTACTGTAGTCGACAAAACACATAATGTTAGGCGTGTTGAACTTATATGCTTTTTCAATAATAATAAATAAATATATATATAAGGACAATTCACACAGATTGAGCTAGCCCCAAAGTAAGTTTGAAACTTGTGTAATGGGATACTAACTCAACGATATTATATTTTATAACAAATACATTTATAGATAAACATCTAAGACCCGAGGTCAATCAGAAAAAGTTTGTTTTTCATCATGACCGGACCGGGACTCGAACCCGGGACTTCCTGGGTGGCGGTCTGGCGTGGTAACCATTACGCCACGGAGGTCGTCAATAAGTTGTTGGAGGTTCAGGATTTGTTCGCGTGTACCCTTTCCTTTCACAAATCCGGCTTGTTCTCGCTGCATTTGCCAATCCAAAAAACGTAAGGTTGCGATTGTTCAGTATGTGGCGCAAGGAAGATATTTCTGCATGAGAGATCAGAGCAAGAGTGCAATAGTTGTCGCATTTTCTGGTCGGCCTGAACAGTCGCCAAGTGTAGGTGCAGATTTCGTGCAATAAGTCGATGCCCGCGTCTCCTAAAGCCTTCAGTATTTCTGACGTAATGTGATCTGGTGCTTTCCTCTTTTTTAATTTGTTTATTGCCGCTTTGATTTCAGAACGTAGTATGGGTGGTTTGGTTGCTGATTTGGAAGATTCCAATTCAAAGGCGTGTCATTGTTGATAGCAGGTTCTTTATAAAGGTCTTCGCAGTAGCTACACCATCTTTCGGCTATAGGTTCAAGGTCGTGTATTGGGTTACCGCGAGCATCTTCAATCACCCAGGAAGTTTTTGGAGAGTGGGCGAACTTTCTTAAAGAGGTCTCTCGTGTGAAGTTTAAGGGCCCAAGGTACTGACTGTGACGTCAGGGTTGGCATTCTTTTATCGTCTCTTCCAACGTGCTCTGAAAGATCGACTGTTCCAGGATCCAAGGCCTGGGCTTAGGTGGTGTTTTCCTTTTGGGAGCCTTAAGACGAGCAGTGAAAGTGGCCACAAGTAGGTTCAAGGTTGTAATCCGAGCCGCGCCCAGCACCGGGAAAGGTCTTTACATTTTTTTGGATCTCCACCGTGTGTTTATTATAATTTAGTCAATTTGGTTTGTGTAACGATTGCCGGGGACTCTACATGTGTAGAGGCGGCATGGTATTAGAAGCAGGTGTTTATAATGCTTAATTTTCTTCCAATGCAAAAGTCAAGAATTCTTCCTCTATGTTAATTTCTAATGCCGAGACCATACCTTCCTACAACAGATTTTGAGTGATCGTCGGTCTTACTATTTCCCAACTTTGCGTTCCAGTCACCAAGGATTATAGTGGTTTCCTGGTTGGGTATTGATTGAGATGAACTCCCTATATGCTTATCATCAATTTATTATTACCTATTAATGCCTTATTAAAAGATTTAATTTAGTCTATGTGATACGAATGCTATTCCTATGCATTACCAAACATTTTACCTCCTTTGAAGGTTCATTTGTAGATACCATGCTTATTTGATTCATCTGAAGAAGATTAATTACATTTCATTTTAAATTAAATAATATTAATAAATGTTTATTTTAGTACTGCCAATAGGTTCAACGATAAAAATAGATTTTTAATTGAACTTAATATAAAATATTTCAATATATTAAAAGTTGTAATAAACACGATTTATTTATTAATAAAAAAAAGTCTTATAATATAAAAAGACATAAACGTATTTTTTATTTCTTTTTATTTATTACAGTTTGTATTTGAACACGTTTTTTTTTATTAATAGTACGTTATTGTCGTACTCTGTGATTGTATTACATTAAGTGTTTTGTTTTTTTATTAATAAGAAAATAATAAGTCTTGTAAATAAGACAAAAAATATATAATTATGTTATTTTTATGAATCAAACCAAGTTTGTACCTATCTTGATTATTTTTTTCTAGATTTGAATGAATATAGGAAAACTGTAGGTAGATAAAGTTAATATTTACCAAAAGTACATTGTTTTTTCAGTATTGTTATTATTATATAATATATTTGTAACCATACAGACATTGATTATTATTGTTTAAAAACAAATAATTCATGTGAACATTTCGTTGCTCCTTATTTACTTTTGACATTTAACTAATTCCTTTTTATTAATGAGAGATATGGATGTCACATTTTTAATTACCTATATAATGGAAAACATCAATATCATTACCTATTACTTAAGTGCTTTTGACAAATATTTAAATTGAAAAAAGGAGTAAGTAACTAATATGGGGCTAAATAACAAATTTGACACAGGGAAAAATGGAGTAAGTTTAGTTATTCTCGCAAAATTGTTTGGTACTATAAATTCATTACTGATGTACTCAAACATACTTTTTGTAATATTCATTATTTTATAAAGAAATTTGGCTTAAACTCGAAAACTTAGTATGTCATATTTAAAGTCCATTTTGATAAGTAGCATAATATTTTAATTTTCTTATTTCTAAAAAACCATAAACTATTGAACTGACTTGAAAACAACCACCAATGCAATATTTTTTCTCCTTTTTGATGTTAGAATCATTCTTCTACGATTAAAAATAAAGCTTTTACTGAAAAATCTACTTTTTCGGGTTACGTCATTTTTGAATTGAATGAGGGTGCGATTTGTTCATCATCATGAAATCGTAGGTACCGAACGAACTTGTGTGCGTGCGTAGCGTATACCCCCGCCCATCGCCGCCTGCGCGCGTACGCCCGTTTCGACCGAAATTATTGTTTTGGTGTTTTATTCATTTATAACGTGCATGAAAATGACACAAATTTACAATGTAGATTTTTCATGCATTTATGATATTAAATATGTGAACTCTAATGACTGTAATATTTTTTTGCAGCGTTAGTAGCTTTAAATAGGAAAATAATTGAATATATTAACATTGCATGTCTTAATTTGGCACAAATTTATTTATTGGACTTAAGTAAGTGATCTGAGATAGGAAATAGTTATACAACCTATTGTAATATTTTTTTTGTACTGTTATTACATATTGACCCTATTTCAGTTTTGCTCTGGCCGAAGATGACACAAACTTGGTTTGCACACTCCTCAGGCTGTCCTAGATATGATACCATAATTATTTAAAACTTTAAATTAATTTTGTCAGTTTTGATTTGAATATGTAAAATCAACCACAAACCATCGAATTGCGGAAAATGCAAGTGACAGATGTGACACAAAACTCAATAATAAGGTTCTTAGGTACGACCGTGTCCACAGGCGAGAAATTAACAACTTTAGAGTTTTTGAAACTTATGACCTCATTTTAGCCCAGCGCTATCGGTCTACCAGGTAAAACTCCCCTGAGATGTCTACCGTCCGCTTTACCTTCCCGTTCGCCACGTTGCTCACCAGGGTATTTGGGAGGTCCGTCTTGGTTGGTGGGGGACGATGCTCCACATCCCCCTCCAACTGGAACAGGTCTCTCGCACTAGCGTTCCGACTCGTTTTTTTACTGTAAATAAAATAAAGGTTTTATTAATTTACATTAATTATAACACCAGTAAGTATGTATTTAGAGATAAAGGACAGAGACATCTAAGCCTACGTAAATGCTTGTTTGAGCAGCAAACATATATGGGGTTATTGATAAAATTATTAGCTCATGAAAAAATAATTTCCGCAACAGGATTCGAACCTGAGACTATAGTATGTTTCTATAAAATTAAAGACCTTACTGCATTGAAAAAAAACAGCTTGTGTAAATTTTTACTATTATTGTCGATGATAACTGTACAAAAAAAATACCTTATTTTGGATCCGGTCGCGATCGGAGCTTTTTCCGATTTCCGCTTCGGGGTTGCCTTAGGCTTCTTAGCTACCTTGCTCGAGTAATCTGTTTCGTAGTCCGACCTAAAATCATACCAAGAATTAATATTTTTTTAAACTAATCAAAGTAACTTCTAGTTAATCTAATGTATGATACAATAGTGAGACAGACACTAAAATTCAATTAATTTTTCCTTCTTTTGTGGTAATTAGTAGAAGTCAACTGCGGGTTAGCTGGTGTCAGTGTTTTTAAATCATCTGACAACCACTGACTTGATATGTACCTAGACAACAGTCAAGGATGTAACTTTTACTGATACACGAAGAAGTCGATTTTTTAAACCCATCAAAAATGCTGGATGGGATTGTAGTTGCTTGACATGTGATGAAAAATCGTAGGATTTACCCTGACAATGTTATGACCTATCAACCCTAGTGTCCACTCACTGCCAGTTACACAGACTCATGCAACTGATCGTACTGACGGCTAAGGGTGTCTTGGCCACAGCGAGAGGTACACCAGATTGATGAATAATAACTTTATACTCACTTACATGTTGGTTAATAAGTAATTTGGAACGTTGACTTTCAGGTGTTTCACCTTATGAAAGACTGATCAACAACTGTGGATTTTTAATTAAATTAAATCCCTTTTATTAAAAATAAATGCAGTTTCAGCAATATATTTTTTCATTACAAATTGAACCTTAATACATAGCTACAAAGCCGAAGCCGATTTTGAGGGTTCTTGTTATGATTATTTTAGCTAAAAAAATCATTACAAATTGAACCTTAATTACATAGCTACAAAGCCAAAGTTCGGTTCGGTAATGAATAAATTTTAATTCAAGAAAGACTCGTTCCGAATAACGTAGGTTCCGTAGTACATTATTGTTGGAACATTTCTTCAAAATAATGTGTAACAATTCAATATCATTACTTACCATCAAGTGATACACCTCTGGAATATCTTGATGATGAGGATGATGGAGGGTACGCTGGCTCTCACACCAACTGAACTGATACCGCTTGCCGACTGGTATGCTATTTTATTATTTATTCTCTTTATGTTATTATTCATTATATACATTGATGACAAAAATTAAAATAAAACAATATTTCCGAATGTATACTCCGAATAAATGTTTAGTTTTGATTGTTTGTCGACTTTATAAGCGGATCCCCAATTCCTAATAGGTAATATAATTTTACCATTCAACAACAGGAACAGGATGCTGATAAGGTGTAGACTTAGATTTCATGAGAAACAGTTTAGACTAGTTGAAACGTGTATACCCATTAGAATTACTCTTAATCTCGCGTCAGCAATAATACACTAAAGTAGACTTTACATTAATCAACCTTATACCTTAAATTAGCTTTATCTTATATATCGTCTGCATTTCATTTTTTTTGGACTGTGACTACATAATATAGGTAGGTATATTATGTACTCTGTAGGTGATGAATATAAACACATATAATTAAATTCGTTTTAATTGTGGTACTTATGGATTAAGTTAAGCAATGTTTGTAGCATTCAGATATACCCATAAATATGTTTCCATCCAGGGATTTTTTGTTTCTTTTTACCGATTTACTTGATGGTTAAGATTATAAGACAAAATAAGCTTATATATCATATTTTTTTTATTTTTTACACCTCAATGATAATTTTGGTATTTTTTACACATCAATGATACTTTATTAACAGTGTAAATGTATATTATATTTTACGAGAAGTAAATTATGTTAGTAACGACTATCTTGTGGAAACGGCTCTTTACTCGCTCGCTGCGTATAAGTACAGGGGATTGTGACTCATTTGGTTCATTCATAGACTCGGTAGCGTGTGACATACCTTAGCGTGAGCTGTTAGCTGTATTAAATTAAATTTAAATTTGGAGATCTTCGAGCCAAACTGGCCACAGAAATTGAGAGCATTATCTATCTCTTAATTTTGTGGAACGATCTAAGTCAATTTGACCCAAATTTAAGTTTAATAGAAACAATAATCTAAAATTTAGACGAGGTTCAAGCCAATTTGGTCACAGATGAGAAAGTAAACGTGTGATAAGTTTATCTCAAAGTTTGTGGAAGTTCGTGAGTCAATCTGACCTGAATTTAAAGTTATTGTTTGCAACCACACGCTAATGTCATTAAATGTATGCCGATGATTATGAATGATTGAAATTGAAATTTAGATGTCTTCGAGCCAATCTGGTTATAGGAAAAAAGCTACTTTCAATAGATAGACATGAGTCAATCGGACCTATATTTCAATTTCATTTTCTAAGATATTCTAAAGTTCAGATGTTCTTTGAACCAATCTGGTCATGGAAAAACGCTATTGCTAACTTCTGTGAAAGACATGAGTCTATCTGACCTGGACTTATCATTATTTTATATACTTAGTAGAATAATCAAATGGAATTGTAATTTAGATGTCTTCGAGCCAATCTGGTTATAGAAAAAAAGCAACTTTCTATAGATGGACATGAGTCAATCGGACCTATATTTCAATTTCATTTTCTAAGATATCCTAACGTTCAGATGTTCTTTGAACCAATCTGGTCATGGAAAAACGCTTATTGCTAACTTCTGTGTAAGACATGAGTCTATCTGACCTGAACTTTTACTTTTCATTATTGTATAATGATAAGCAATCCCCGTGCTGGACCTCACAGCATAGGGGGGCGTCCCCCGGGTGGCGGATGGGGGAATGGTCGGTAGCACAGCCTAGCTAGCTACCCGGCTAAGTCCGATGGACTCGCCGACCAACGTAGGTTGTGGTCCTCCAGCAATATGGGGGTTGTGCGGCGGGCAAACACCCTTCCCACGGAAAAATACAAATTGTTACGAGACCGAATCGGACTTCAAAAACCACTTTGGGTTCACGCGCCAACCTAATGTATAAGTCACTTCTGCGTAAGACATGAGTATATCTGATCTGATTTTTTGCTTTCAACCATCTGCAACCGTCGATTCAATAGGGTACGTTAATTTTTAGGATATTGGGTTTCCGATCCCACTTGCCGATAGGAAGTGTTCAGATGCACTAACCCATCGTGATGGAGGCGAACGCCGACAGAACGAGATGGGTTTGTGCGTCTGAATACTTCCTATCGGTAAGTGGGATAGGAAGCCCAATATCCTACTACTTACGTGTAGTAGCGAATTTTGGCATATTTGTAGGAAATAGTGTTTTAAACAATATACTAAGAGTACTGATGGGTGCGGTGGAGCGACAGAGGGAGGGGGGTTTAAAGGTTCCGTATTTTAGTAAGTATTTGGTAGACCATATGAAAAAAATATCTCCACTTAAATAATCTACATAAAATTGTTTACGCGTATATGTATGTTATGTAAGTATTTATATATGTATGTAAGTATTTATTTATGTGTAATTGGATATGTATGTTAAAATTTAATCTAGATTATTAATGTATTTTCAATATTTTTTATTTTATTCTTATGCTGCACCCCTTATTACCGATTCAGATGTCCCAAAGGTAAACTGGGAGACAATGCTTTTAGCATTAAGTTCGCCTTTTGTATTGTACACATTATGTATTGTGTGCAATAAAGTTTAAATAAATAAATAAATAAAAAATTCTCTACAAAAAGAATCTATACATTTTTATAATATTATTACGAGATTTTTAAGAAAAACTAAAACACGGGACCTTTAACCCCCCCCCCCCCCCCCTCCCTCCGTCGCTCCATCCCTACCCATCAATACTTTTAGTAAATTGTTTATAACACTATTTCCTACAAATATGCCAAAATTCGCTACTACACGAATTTTCTCTCCTGAGATTCCTTCTTTTGGTGGACTAATATATATAAAACCTGATTTTAATGACTAAATTGTTGTTTTTGATGTTCGGAAAGACTTTTTGTGGTCTTTACGATACAGGCCTGCCTAGTGTGAAGATAGCAGATCTCTCTTCTATAATTAATCATCTTCACTAAGCATTTATCCATAACCTAATTAGGAATAGCTAACAATTGAGTTTGTAGTATGTGTTACTGTTTTAAAAGAAACTTATTTTCATTTTCAATTAAGCGTTTCTGAAAGTAGCCGAAAAACTTCAAAGAACTATACAAATATTTGAACACATCAAAATTAGTATACCACAGATAAATATATTATCATATACTTATTTAACCAAGCTTCAACGTACATCAAGTTCTACTAAAATCTATTAACTTAACCGATGTTTACCGACGTTTCGGTAAAGCCAACATATCCTCAACCGAAATTTACGTTAAGTGGGAGAAACAGCCGGTGTGCCTCCAAATAATTCACCTAAGCCCGCGGTCATTACAGTCATTACGGTAATAGCCCAAAACTCCGGTCTAGATGCCGCTGTGCCCCTGCATTTTTTATATTCCGGCTTTTAAAACGCTCCTTTATTTACGATGTTCGTTGTTTTTGACTTCTTGCCTTGGAAATTGTTAAACGACGTCCCTTATGGCAGTCTTATATTAATTATTCATGACGATGCACGCGTCTCCATAACATGTAGGTAGTATGTGAAAAAATCGTGGTACTTATTTTGTTATAGTTTCATTTTTTCAATAATTCATTACCCTAAGCTGGTTGCCTTGAAAAGATTGTTTTTAGAAATAAGGCCACCTTGTTGCTTATACACTAGTATCACTAGTATGTAAGATAACAATGTAATATAATATTTCTTTCCGCTGTTGTTGTATTGCTAGTAAAGTAAGTTCATAGGTCAATTCAAGGAATCAAATCTTTTATTCAGAGAGTAGGCCTTAGTCTTGAATTGTACATACAATAATAATTTTAAGAGAGGTAGGGCACAGCGGTCCGCTCAAATCGGAGCAACCCGTCTGGGGAAGGACCTCCACCTTACAGAAGATCGTAGCCAAATAGCCATAGCTCGGCCATGTTGTGTTCCTATGGTGAGTAAGGTCCCCAGAGCTCCACTTAGGAGGGTTGGAAGGGTTGGCAACGCGTGAGTGATACCCCCGGTATTGCAAGCGTGTATAGGCTACGGTGATGCTTACCATCAGGCCGGCCGTATGCTTGTTTGCCAACTTTGTGGTGTAAAAAAATCTACCGGCTGTATTTTGGTGGTTCTGAAAAGCTTTTCCAATTCATATTTCCACCCCGTTCTGAACAAAGCAAGCGAGTTTAAATATGGTTACAGAAATACCGTCGCGCACAAAGAGATTTGGCAACTTCTACTTGTGTCGTACCACTAAAATGTGGGACGCTTTTCCAAGACGAATTGTTTTTTTTTATTAGACTCTTGTAGTTAGTCTAGTAAGTGTTCAAGTTTTCCCAGAGAATAAGAAGGTAAAAAATAAAGACTTATTTCAAGTATAATGTGGATAACGAAATTTTTTTTTCATGGGAATAATGTTTTTACGGAATGAAAAGTAGCCTCATGACACAATGACTTAAAACTAATCCGCCTAAAAACCACGTCAGTCCTTTGCTAGACAAATTCATGACAAAACTTTTTTTCACGTGGCTTAATTCAATACATAATTACAAATCTTCTTTATGATTAATATTGGTACAGATGTAGCAATAATGCAAAAAATAACACTGGCTCGTAACAAAACTCAATACCGTATAAATATCACCGTGAACCAAAGCCTAGTCTAGAATAAATTCACGTCTGACTAAATCGACACATCTGCAGAGACAAATAAAGGTCGCGATACGTTTACATTTTTTGTCCAAAAACGACCCTTTGCGATTTTACGTTTTGGCCATCAATCTATGTTGACAAAAGGATGAGGTTGAAATGAAATGAAATCGTTTATTTCAGAATTTAGACCTTTACAGGCACTTTTTCTTGTCATTTACAACTTGTATATTTATGTATAAAGAAAATAAACTACGTTATAAACTACCACCATTTCGGATACAAGCAAAATGGCCACCGGTAAAAGAAACGGCGAAAGAAACCCGTTACGGCCTTTTTTGTCATTTAGCAATTTTTTCTTCTTCCTCTCTTTGTTACAATGTAAAAGTACATTTATAAGAATAAATAAAATATAGATCCAGGTACATACAGAAACTAAGTATGGTCAAATCCTAAATGTGTCGATTAAGTAGATGTTGATAAAACGAGCAGACCAGTCCTAGGTTTTCAGGCAACGCAGACGACAGAATATCCATGACTTTTTATCTGAGAAAATAGAACCTATGTAATTATATGCAGTAATGCATCTTCTTCTTAACCTTTCTCAACCATTCGGATGTAGAACTCTTTCAAATTTTGCCCGTCCTTCTTACTTTGCACTTTGTTATCCAACACAACAACCGATTCCCGAATTCATCGAAACGAAACTTACTTGCAAGTTCTACACTCTCGCGAAGTTGACCGAAGTGAAGCAAAGTTAGACACGAAGTTAGAAGACAAAGGAAAAGTGAAGACGTAGTAATACGAAGAGAAAGTTCACATTCTTGTTTCCGCTCTGCTTCGCGAGAGTAAAGAGCGAGTATAAGATTTTTAAAACCCATCCAAACAGTGTTTCGGTTATAGATGTACCCTGACCTGACTGACGTCACTCATATCATGCGTGTATGTGAACTGTGAACTAATAAAAATGTATATTTTCAGCAATATAACCATATTAGACTATACACAAAGTTGCAACGAATAGTCCAGAACATTTTCTCTTATTGTGCACATTTTTACGAGATTATTAACTAGAACCGGGTGGTTCGCGGCCGAAAGTTAGATGGTGGCATAGATCAACTATTTGAGTAGATATCGGTGTATTTATTTTGAAAGCAGACAACGTGAGAAGAATAGTTGACAGCTTTAAATGATCTTAATATGAATAGATTTTACTTTTAAAATGAAAGGTAGTGTCAATATGCTGTCTCTCATCTAGATGCTAAAATAGTAAGTCCTTTCATTACTTCATAGTCCGTCTAATTCCATTCTGATTAAATTCGTTGTGAGTTCCATGACAGTAGTTTCTCCCCCGGGACATCAATAAGCTTCATTGCTTATTGTCAGTCTGCGATCGCCGTTGTTGATCTTGGCTGTACAGGAGACGCAGCGGTGGGAAAGTGTTGTGGGCTTGTCCCGATTAGGCGGCGGTGAAGGAAATATAATAATAACATAATAAGAGTTAATATGGCAGTGTCCCATTGCGACGACGATGAACGACCTCCGTGGCGTAATGGTTACCATGCCGGTCCGCCACCCAGGAGGACGGGAGAGTTCGAATCCCGGTCGGATAATGAAGAAAAACTAACTTTTTCTGATTGGCCTGGGTCTTGGATATTTATCTATATATGTATAAAATATGGTATCGTTGATTTAGTATCCCATAACACAAGTCTCGAACTTACTTTGCGGCTAGATCAATATGTGCGATTTGTCCCTATATATTTATTATTACGAGCACATATTTTGTAGTACGTAGTTGATCTATGGACAGGCAGTGTTCATTTTTCACAACACCAATTTGTCGTGCCACTACTAAATCGTCAGCGCTATCCGCTTCCGGCGTATCGTTTAGTTATACTTATATTTTAGGTAGCACATATTATGTCGTTATAGCTTAACGATGTTAACTTTTAGTTTAATCTGTCAGAAAATATAACTAAAATTGCGTGCACGTTTTAGAGTACAGTCAGGAGCACGTTGAGCCTTGCATTTGCAGTACAATTTTGACTCTTATGACATAGAACATAAGAATGGTACAAAGTCCAAATATGTAAAGGTCAACCTGCACTTGACTGTACAAAATCCGATATGTAAAGGTCGACCTGCTCTTGACTGTACAACACAGCAACTCCATCGAACTCCTCTTCGCCAAATATAATGACCGAATACGATGACCGTTTTCGGTCAACATTGACATACGTGTTCAATCATCAAAAACTGTTGGCGGCCGACCGAAACACACAGAAACATACAGCTAATCGAAAACCCCGACTAGTCGCTGACCGAATACGGACTGCAACCGAAACGGTTAAAACGACCTAATCAAACATTACTTGTAATCGAAACATTACTTGTACCTATGTTAAAAAAACAAACGCTCATAAGAAACATGATAAACCTTCTTTAACAATTTCCACTTGCTAACAGAAGTCTCACGTTTCTAGGTCAAAAGCTTGAAGAACGTTCGGAGACAAAGCGAGAGGTATAAACAACTCTATAAGTGTTGCCAGCTCACTTGGGTTTAAGCTTATTTTGTTTCTCTGCATAGGTCATGACCTAAGGCACTATATTTCTAATTATTCGAAAACCAGGAGCTACCATCTATTCTCAATTTTTATTGCGGCCATAAATTCATAAGATTTGGTAGACACAATACAAAACATATTCAAGGACCCTTTTGGACACTGCAATATAAGAGAAGGAACTGGGTCATTTCGAGCGTTAATCGTTATAGGTATTAATCGAATTGAGACTAGAATAAAATTGATATTCACCTAAACGAGAATTTCAATTATGTCGTTTGAATATGACGTAGGTAAATTTTTGTGCAATAATCTCAACAAAATGTACCATGATATTTTTTTTGCCTGCCACAGAAGTCCACTGCTAGACATAGGCTCCCCCTTGTGGCTGATGATTTTTTTTTGCCTGAATTGCATTTAGATAGATAGATAGATAGAATATACTTTATTTGCAATTCACAATAGTTAGGACACAGTATACATAAACACAACATACACACTATTGAAATCGCAACAAGGCGGCCTTATTGCTAAAAAGCAATCTTTTCAAGGCAACCTTAGGGTAACGAATTATTTTATGGACTGGGCAGGGCTAGTAAGATAAGTACTCATGAATAGGAATTATAATATAAAATAGGTTTAATGATATCATTTAGGTGTACTAAATGATATCATTAAACCTAAAATTTTAACTTCGACCAGCCATTATTACGACAACATTTAATTTCGGCAATCTGCACAGCAAAATGGACAATAGCTTAAAATACCAGTTGAATTCATATGAAAATAGCATTTATGACATCAGTGAGATTGATAACCATAATTTTATGATGAGATTCTGTTACGTCGCTTAGTCGTGTCGATCAGAAATTTAGTTGCTTTTCAAAGCCCAACGAAAAGAGCTAAAACTAAATACTAAAATCGCTTTTGCCGATTGCAAAGGCTGAAACAAGCATGTCTGCTCAGTTCCTAGCTAAGAAGTTTATGTAACTGTGGTCATACACGATCATCGGCCTTCCTAACATATAACACATCCCCGTGTGATGTTGGAAAACGAGTATCATCAACACCAATAAATTGTCAACTTGACTTCGTTCTACCCTCCAACAGTCATTCCTTTCCAGTGAAATTGTCGGCGTTCAGTAAACGTTAAAGTATGTATGTATATATATGTATGTATGTACGTGTTGTGTAGCTAATGGGATGGGCGATAATAAATTTAATAAAAGTGGGAAGAAACAGGATCGAAATGTCTGGAAAAAGATGGCGTTAAAAAAAAGGCTTATACCCAGTGTGTCTGGATACTGATGAATTCGCTAATAAAAGTGAACAAAAATCCAATCTACCTGAAAATTATTGTATTTTTTTATTTCCCTGATCCTAATAAAATACAGTACTGCAACAATAAAGAATTTATCGACACTAAGACCTCCATTTTGAGATTGAGGCTTTATGGCACTGTCATTGCATTTATATATTAATACGCGTGAAAAATTGGTTGTTCCCTCGTGTTGGACATCAAAAATCATTGCTTTTATTTTAGTACACATTCCATATTGTTGGGTCTCTTGAACATAACGTGTATTTACTTATTTACTACGAGCCTTAGGCTACGTTTACAACTGCAATTTCTTTCTAACAGCTTTGATAGATCAAGAAATATATGGAACAAAACCGGTAATCTGCTAGAACTGTCGCCTCATATTGCAATTTCGCAAAAATTAACAACTCACAGGTGCTGTCTGATATGTATCGTACTTGCGTGTAAATACCAAACTATATTATTATAAAATCTAAAATTAGAAATGAGATACGTGGCTATTTTCAATCTTTGTTGAACTAATAAATAAGAGTCTAAAGGGGGATTATAGTGATAGCATTTTATTGAAAGACTTTTAGAAAGAGCGGATAATATATTTATAGCAATACGTCTCCATATAGGAACTTTATAACTGGCCGTAAGACTGCCACTGACTAGCCAAGCCACAACTTTTGACTTAGCGGCAAGCCGCCGTCGAGTCTGGGAGCCGAGCCGAGCGGCAGTGGCGGCTGTCTTAGCATCAGGTTGCGCTTACATTTATTTGCGCTCAGAAATAATATTTCCGTAATAGGTTCTTCTCGAAAAGAGGCTGCGCGCGTCTCGTAGCGTCATTGAACATACTTATAAGAACATTTGTTTTTATCGCGCCCTGCTCTGGAAGATTTTGTTTAGAAGGGGCGAATACGCTACAACTTGCAAGTATATCATCCATCGTGGAGTTGCAATCATTTTAACGTGAATTCACACAAAGAGCTCAATGTGGCACTAAACGCGACGCCAACGATGGTACATGACAATGTGTAGTGTACTGCACGGGGTCTAAGTTTCCGTTCAGTGGCAAGTGACGTTGGCAATAAGAATTGTGCCAGAAAAATCACAACGGTAGTTTAAGTAATCTGTGCCAAGGGCGCATAAGAAC
Source organism: Endotricha flammealis (assembly GCA_905163395.2). Taxonomy (NCBI): domain Eukaryota; kingdom Metazoa; phylum Arthropoda; class Insecta; order Lepidoptera; family Pyralidae; genus Endotricha; species Endotricha flammealis. Next base: position 4,496,707 of record LR990861.1, on the reverse strand, counting down.
AAGCATTAACTGCAAACATAACATACATTAAAATTCAATCAAGCGATTTATTAGTACTAGAGAAAAGATAGGGGGAGTCCAAACGATACGACCCTTAATTCCGTTGCCATTTAGTCCCCAAGTTCCGTAGATCGTTAAAGCCATCGTTAAAACTTCCAGAACTCACGATTTTTATAATATCTTTTATTATCGCATCGTTAAGAGTTTTTTTTTAATATTACCAACTGATAAATCTTGAGGAATATGGCTGCTTTTTAAAGAGTCTTTGAACATTCACTATTGAAGCCGTAAGAGCTGAACTGTGGCAGTTTTTAATTAAAATGTATTTTTTTTTTTAAACGTAGGTTTGAAGTATTTTAAATTTAACTTGGGATAAGATTGCTTAGTGAAGCATCATTAGATCATTTTGTACTCTTGAATGAGATGAGAGCAGCGATAGCCAGATTTCTTATAAGAAAAATGTTTACTTGAAGTGGTAGAGCATTTATGCGATGGGTTAGCTCAAATAAAAAAGTACAGTCAGGAGCATGTCGACCTTTACTTATCGAACTTTGTACCATTCTTAAATAAATAAAGTTCTATGTAATAAGAGCCAAACTTGTACTGTAAGGCTCGACGTGCACCTGACTGCACTACTGTCTCACAGAATATTGACGTAAAGGTAGTAATGCATTTCGTAAGTGATAGATCTGGACACCCAACTCCTTTCGTTTCTCCTTTTCATTATCCCTTCCCTCCCTAATGCCTTCTGTAACCACTCTCCATCTGGTGACCCCCTTGCTTGTTTGCCTGCAGTGGCTGCAGTATGACATAAAAAAGAAAAAAGCCGCTTGGTGTGGTTTGCGAGATTCGACTTTGCAACAGATTTCTCATTAAGGTAATTCTGAAACCTGACTTTACCACAAATACCAGTAGATTAAACTGTTAAATGTTATGGATTAAATTAAATATAATTAATTGATAAATTTAGAGTTTCAGAGCAATGGAACAAAGATAAACGTGTCCCAGTTTAGACGCGGATTCGACGACGCCAACGCGTCCTCACGAATTTATTTTAGAGTTTACGATACGATTTTTTAGCTTTATTTTTATTCAAGAATATCGGCAATACAGAAAAATCTAACAGATTAAAGTTTGACACATTGATATTTTACGCAAGTTATTCAAAGGCTACCAATTAAAACAAAACTACCACTTTTAAAACAAACTACCACTTTTAAAACAAACTACCACTTTAAAAATGTCAGATCGTCTTTTTTTGCTTGACGTTTTTTTGATAGGTGTACAGAGATTTAAAATTCTCCAAAAAATGAAAGAACAATGCTCGCCAGTTGTGTTTGCTTGAACTTGGCATGACACGCTACCTACGGCGTATCTAGTTATACATTCAGAACCAGAGCCCCGTATAATATTTCAACGTAATTAAGTATTGTTGTACTTGCAACATTTTAAAGTAGACTAAACATCCTCTGATTTCGAGGAATATAATGAGGTGATCTAATGGCATCTGAATGAATAAACAAAAGCATGGGACCCGCGCCCACGCACTCTCCGATATTATAAATATATGTAACATAAGCAAATAGAGTCAGTCTTCAACTGAACTCTACACTATAAGCACATAAATTTAAGTCACTGTAACTTAGTACTTGAAAAACTATTAATAAATTCATATTAATTTTTCTTGTTTTTTAAAAAGTGCTTTCCGAGTTGCGTAACCAAAACTGGCGCAGCCGGTAGGATTTCCGCGTCGTTTATAAATACCAAAATTGTATTCAACGGCGAAACGTTTTAACGTTTTTCACGGGAATTCTACGAACCAAATAAATTCGTTTTTAAACGCACCAGAGAGCACAGTGCAGTGTTAGAGTCAGTGGTACCTATGGTGGAAGATATGCTGAGGAGCGGATTGTAAGTAGAACTTTTTACATTCCTGTCTTTCCCATATTATTTCCTTCGGGTACGGACTCATTAGGTTAATCTCTATCGCAGAGAATAGGTTAATCTCTATCGTAGAGAATTGTAATTTTATTTCAATCCCAAATTATTGATTTAAAATTTAGGTTAATCTCAATAGCTGAGAATTAGTTTTAGTTAATTCCTTTGCACCAAAATAGGCAATCGAATATTTAGTATAAAATTCAATAAAAGTTAGGTAGGTAGGGAACCAATTCACTTGCACATAAATTGGCAAGAGGATCGGATATTTCGTCTAAAATTCAATAAAAAGTTAGGTAGGTAGGGAACCAATTCACTTGCACATAAATTGGCAAGAGAATCGGATTTTTTTTCGTAATTCAATAAAAAGTTAGGTAGGTAGGGAACCAATTCACTTGCACATAAATTGGCAAGAGAAACGGATTTTTTTTCGTATAAAATATAAAATAGTTTTAGTTAATATTCAATTGCACTAATATTGGCAAGAGAATAATTATTATTATAATTTTAAGGTTATTTTAAGTTATAATTATTGTAAGAAAAATGGCAGAGCCCACTCATCAAATACCGAATCAAAATGTTACGTTAATTCCGAACGAAATTTTACAATTAATTCCTAGGTTTGGCGGACAGCCAGAATTACTAAATTTTTTTAATACTAAAGTAGAATACGTAATACGGAGTTATGCGTACCCCGGTAACTTTGCGCAGGCCGCATATGTTTTCCATGCCATAACTAGTAGATTAACAGATAAAGCAGCTTCACTGCTCAGTGAAAGACAAGACATAGAGTCATGGGACGTACTAAAAGATGTATTACTCTTACATTTTGGTGACCAACGTTCTGAAGAATGTATTGCAATCGAACTAGAAAGTCTAAAAATTAAACAAGGTGAATCATATCCAGCCTTTTGTAATAGAATTCAAAATATACGCAGTGCCTTATTTTCAAAGGTTAACCGATTAACAGACGAAGGTATTAAAGCCGCTAAAATGATTATTTATAATAACCACGCCTTGCATGTCTTCATGTATAATTTACCAGAACACTTAATACGCATGGTACGCTTAAAGGGTTGTTCCACCCTAGAGGTAGCACTAGGTGTAGTAATGGAAGAGGTAAATTTCCAAAACCAGTATAACGCCAAAAATAGACATCAAATTCTTAAAACACATGATACACCAATTAATAAATTCAATTTGCAACAAAATATCCCAAAATTTAATTTTCAACCAATTAATAGGTTTAACACTCAATCACAATTTAAACAGCCTCAATTTAAATTCGGGATTCCAAACACACACACACACATCCCACAGCAACAGAATAATTTTAGAACACAACAGCAACCATTCAATAACAACAGAAATAACCATCAGAATTTTAAACCAAATTTTACGCCGAATAATAATCAACAATTTAAATTTGGTATGCAAAACCAACCATTTAAATTTGGTATACCACCTCAACCGCAAGGTTACAAACCAACGCTAAACAATTTCAGGTCAAACAATAACTTAACAACGCCTGACGTGTCTATGCGCACAATCGCCAGACATAACATGTTACCCGTAGAAATGCCAGATAATATAGATAACAGCGTATACTATAATTATGAACCTAATAATTATTATACGGACGAAACCATGTGTGAACAATCGCAGCCCAATTATTACAGTGAAAACCCTGAAAATTACGAATATCAACAAAATGGTTCGCAATTACCACAAGTAGAATATACGGAGTATGAGAATGAAAATATTTCGGCAGAAAATTTTCATATAACAGCCTCGAACCCGATATTCCCGAGATAATAGATCTAAACGAAATACAGTCACATATTTTGACATTACCCCATATCAAATTACCCGAAATAAATGCAAAATTTATGATCGATACTGGTAGTACTAGATCATTTATTAGCCCCAAAATGGTAGACCAATATTTTCAAAATTTCAAATTCTACGAACCCTTCGAAGTTGTAAGCACGCATGCATGTAGTAGTCACAATGAGGTCATTGTTATCCCCCTTCTAGAAACATTTAGAAGTACATTACAACATAAGTTCTACATCTACGACGTTGATAGCCGTTATGATGGTCTTATAGGTTCTGACCTTTTAAAACAATTAGATGCTACAATAGATATGAAAAATCAAGTTCTTCAAACAAACAATGCTAGTATACCAATAATTTATAACCCAGTACACGAAATCCGTCTCGAACCGCGAACAGAAACACGCGTATCAATTCCGACAAGTTTACAGAATGGCGAAGCCATTATTAGTTTCAAAAATTTTGGAAATGGTGTACGAATGCCAAGTGCCATAGTAAAATGCACTAACTCTTTCGCTACCACCATTATACAAAACACTTCTTTAAAAAATATCACATTAAGAATTTTAAATCCATTTATAGTAGAACCATTTAAAAATTCTGAAAATAATATTTGTGAAGTCAATATAACAACCAGTAATTATGAAATAGATAAATTATTAAAACAAAATTTAGAACGTCTTCGTATGGATCATATGAACCAGGAAGAAAGAAAATGTATATCAAACCTTTGTTATGAATTCCGCGATATTTTTCATTGCGACAATATTCCATTAACATTCACAAATGACGTAAAACATAATATACGTACAAAAAATGAAGATCCCATATACATTAAACCTTTTCGCCAAGCACCCGCACAAAATGCAGAAATAGAAAAACAAGTTGAAAAATTGTTAAAAGATAATGTAATAAAAGAATCATACTCACCTTGGAGTGCCCCAGTGCACCTGGTACCTAAAAAAATTGACGCTACCGGAGAACAAAAGTATAGAATGGTAATAGATTTTAGAAGGCTTAACGAAATCACCACGGATGACAGATATCCACTTCCTAATGTTACGGAGTTATTCGATAAATTAGGAAAGTCAAATTACTTTACCACAATAGATCTAGCCAGCGGATATCATCAGATTGAAGTTTCAGCTGAGGATATGCCGAAAACAGCTTTTTCAACACAATCAGGTCATTACGAGTTTACTAGAATGCCATTTGGTCTCAAGACAGCCCCCGCGACATTTCAACGCGCAATGGACAACGTCTTAAGAGGCTTACAAGGAACACATTGTTTAGTTTACCTTGACGACATTATAGTATATTCAAGTAGTTTGCAGGAACATTTAGAAAAACTTAGAACAGTATTTGAACGCCTTAGAGCAACTAATCTGAAAGTAACATTAGACAAAAGCGAATTCCTACGGAAGGAAGTCCTATATTTAGGTCATGAAATTACTAAAGATGGTTTGAAACCGAACCATGATAAAATACAAGCCATTCTAAAATTCCCCTTACCAACAACTACTACCACTATAAAAAGCTTTCTTGGAATAGCAGGTTATTATAGAAAATTTATAAAGGATTTTTCTAAAATCACACGCCCCTTAACTAATTGCCTGAAAAAGAAAAATAAAATCGTTATTACAGATGAATTTAAATCAGCCTTTGAAACATGTAAAGAACTATTAACAAATGCACCCTTATTACAATTTCCAGACTTTACAAAACCATTTGTTCTTACCACGGACGCTTCAAATTACGCCCTTGGAGCAGTCTTATCTCAAGGTCCTATTGGAAGTGATAAACCCATCGCATATGCTAGCCGTACTTTAAACGATGCCGAAACTAGATATTCCACAATAGAGAAGGAGTTGTTAGCTATAGTGTGGGCTGTTAAGCACTTCCGCCCGTACTTATATGGTAGAAAATTTACGATCTACACCGACCATAGACCTCTCGCTTGGTTAAACTCGTTGAAAGATCCAAACAGTAAATTAACAAGATGGAAATTAAGATTATCCGAATATGACTTTGAAGTCATTTACAAAAAAGGGAAACAAAATACAAACGCCGACGCATTATCCCGAATTAGATTAAATGCATTAGTCAAAAAAAATACAGAATCCACTAAAGTAAACATAGACGAAAATGACATTATAGAATTATCTTCAGAATCTGAAAATTCATGTTTAAAACGAAACAACGACTTAGAATCAGAATATCCTATACCTTCTCTTTCTGAGGATACTATCAGTATATCCGATGAGAGCACAAAAACTGAAACAATTCATTCTGCTCGGGATATGGACACTGACGGTATTCCAATTCTTGAAGAAGCTATAGATACTAAACCCAATCAAATTTTAGTATTTTCATGGAATCACAATAGAGTAACAGTAAAAGATTTATCTAGAGACAAACAAAAGATTTTAGAGGTACACATGCCAACTGATAGGCCAGATTTAGTAAAACAATTTTTAAAAGAATATATTAGACCCAAAATTAAATACTTTATATACTTTGAAGAGTCTATTTACCGGAAACAATTCACACAGTCTGTAATTACATTATTTAAAAAGGGAACCATAAAATTATTTGAATGCACGAAACGCGTAGTATACATAGAAAATGAGGAAGAACAAAGACAAATTATTTTAAAATATCACACCAGTAATACCTGTCATAGAGGTATGCACGAAACACTAATGAAACTTAAACGAGTATACTATTGGAATAAAATGTCTGAAACAATAGCCAGCGTCATAAATGCGTGCGAAACATGTAAACGCATGAAATATGACCGCAAACCGTTTAAACCAGAGTTACAACTCACACAAACCCAAAGTAAGCCCTTTCAAGAACTTTTCATGGATTTATTTTCAGTGGAAGGTCAATATTTCCTCACTGTCATAGATGCCTTCAGCAAGCTAGGACAGGCCTATTTAATTTCTAATAGATCAACCCCTGAAGTAGTTCGAGCGTTAATTAAACACTTCTCTTTTTATGGTACCCCCGAAAGAATCAGTGCCGACCCTGGATCCGAGTTCAATAATACATTACTAAAAGAAACCTTAATTCTCTATAAAATAAATTTACATATTGGCACCCCTCATAACCCAAACTCTATGGGCTTAATCGAACGTTTCCACTCTACAATTCTAGAAATTTACCGAATTGCAAAATACGAACAAAAAATTACTGATGCGAGTTCTATTATGACATACGCCGTTATGGCATATAATAATACAATTCACACAGCTACTAACCTTACTCCGTTCGAAGTTGTTTTTGGTCATACGAATTCTTCAAATCCTTTTAATATGGAATTCGATAAACAATACACCCAAAAGTTAGTAACAGACCACGCTAAACGTATTCAACACCTCTATAAATACCTAACGGAAAAAATGCTAAAGGATAAAGAAAAGGTAAAAGAAAAACGGGGAGGCGAAACTAGTTTCGATATAACGGAAGGAGATCAGGTATTCATAAAAGGTGTAAACACAAGGCGAAGTAAAGATAAACCTCGTTTTCAAAAAGCACAAGTTTCTGGTGATATAATCAGAAATACAGTTCCTGTTGTTACAAAACACCGTGAAACTAGAATTCCAATTAAGGATCTAAAACGTCCTCCGCAGGTACGTGCTCCTGTTGCTGATCCAGCACAGCCGCAGCCAGGCCCCTCTTCTGCAAAGGATTGAGCATAACCCTGGAATACTACCTGTAAAAGAAGGAAAGGCGGTTATTAGTAACGATAAATGGACAATAGTTAAAAATATAGATCTAAGTTTAGTATACAAAGATTTAGAATTAAATAATAATCATTATACAAATCTAAATAGTCATGTAATGAATCACTATAATAAATCAAATTTTAATTATGAACTTTCGGATGTAAAAGTACAAACAGATCAACTTAAAATACTTACATTTGATAAATTTCGACAAATAGTACCATCTCAACAGAGAAAACGTGCAAAGCGAGGATTACTTAATCCTTTAGGTTCAATCATAAAATCACTTACCGGAAACCTAGATAATGAGGATGCTGCTAAGTATGACGCGTTATTTAAAAACATTAAAAGGTCACAACAAATAAATTCTAAGAAAATAAGTTTGGTAACCGAAATGTTGGACTCATTAATTAATAACACCAATGTTACAAAAAACCATTTTATCCAATTAGAAAAAGAAATTTGGGAAATAAGAAAAGCATTAAATGAAACATGGACAAAAGAAAATTGTCAACAAATTAATTCACATATATAATTTATTTTTACATAATTATCAAATGTTATACATACGATTGGACGAAATTGAAACAGCTATAGCCTTAAGTAAATTAAAAACTGTACATCAATCAATTATCGATACTGACGAATTGGTCGATATCCTGAAAGAAATAGAAAAAGTAGAAAGATTAGTATATCCAGTAAATTACAAAAATTTAATTAAAATAGAGCAGAGTTTAGAACTTAAAGCATATTCTAAAGAAAATCAGATTACATTTATAATAGAACTTCCGTTAATAGAAAAAGATACATATCATTATTATAGAGTCCTCCCGATTCCTGTCATCAATAACCTCGACCAAACAGTCCTAATAATTCCCAAACAACCTTACCTTATCGTAAATAGTTCGAAAGCATTCTCGCTGACCACTCCCTGCAAGGAATTAGAAAAGGATTTCTTTATGTGCTATCAAGAAAATGTAGCACGTAGAACCACCGAAGACACCTGCGTCATGAACTTGATGATGTTTACCACTAATGTTACTGCATGCTCTCCAATACCTGTAAAAACCTGTAAAAAACGAATTATTATAGAAGCAATACAACCAAACAGATGGATCCTTTTTAGTAAAACAAAAACTTTGATAACTAGCCGCTGTGAAGGTGAAACAACTAGGATATTTATCCAAGGAACTTACATCTACACCATCGATGGCTCCTGTGAAGCTGAAATAGATGATATTATACTTAGAAAACATAATACGCAGGCAAAGCCGATTGTTTTTCCAGAATTACCAATGATTAATTTTCCGGACATACCCACGCCGACTGTGGATTTCTTAAGGAAACCCATAAACCTGGACGAGCTGGAGTTGCAGAATCTTCAAACGTTATCATATGTACTAAAAAGTGAAAGTGCAAATGGGCAATATAGTGAAAGTGCGGTAAAGGTGCGTAGCATCAGTATAGGAACTCTATTACTCTATATTATAAGTTTATCCTGTGTAATCGTTTATTTTGTAAGAAAATATAAATTGTTAAACTATTGTAATCGAAATCATCAGAACGATCAAAATCATCCCTCTGAAGATTTCGAACTTAGGGAGGGAAGAGTTATACATTCAGAACCAGAGCCCCGTATAATATTTCAACGTAATTAAGTATTGTTGTACTTGCAACATTTTAAAGTAGACTAAACATCCTCTGATTTCGAGGAATATAATGAGGTGATCTAATGGCATCTGAATGAATAAACAAAAGCATGGGACCCGCGCCCACGCACTCTCCGATATTATAAATATATGTAACATAAGCAAATAGAGTCAGTCTTCAACTGAACTCTACACTATAAGCACATAAATTTAAGTCACTGTAACTTAGTACTTGAAAAACTATTAATAAATTCATATTAATTTTTCTTGTTTTTTAAAAAGTGCTTTCCGAGTTGCGTAACCAAAACTATCTAGGTTTCGCTGTGTTTTTTAATTTATACTGTTTTTGTATTTATTGTATTGTTTCTGATTGGCCTCGGGTCTTGGATGTTTATCTATGTATGTATTTGTTATAAAATATAATATCGTTGAGTTAGTATCCCATAACACAAGTTTCGAACTTACTTTGGGGCTAGCTCAATCTGTATGAATGGTCCCTATATATTTATTATTTACTAGCTTCTGCCCGCGGCTTCGCCCGCGTGGCCTAGTAACAATTAGCATATTTTTCTTCAGAAACAAATTCCGGTCCTGCACAGCCCGATACGGTACGGTTCCATCCGGTCCGGTCGGTCCGGTCAGTCCGGGCCGGTCTGGTCGGTCCGGTCCTGATATGGAACCTACATGCCAATTAGCATATTTTTCTACAGAAAAAAAAACCGGTCCGGTCCGGCACGGACTCGGTACGGTGCGGTTCCTTCCGGACCGATCAGGTCTGATCCGTTCGGGTCCGGTCCGGTCCGGTCCGGTCCGGTTCGGTCCGGTCGGTCCGGACCATATATGGACCCTACATGCCAAATTTGGCATCTCTAGACCCGACGGTTTGGTCTGTGCGTCCTCTTGCAACTTCGTTTGCGTATATCTCGCTTTCCCGTGGGAATTTTGAAAAATCCTTTCTTAGTACATCCCTAGACATCGTAAGGAATCTACATGCCAAATTTGGAATCTCTAGACCCAGCGGTTTGGGCTGTGCGTTGATATCCCCTTGCAACTTTGTTTGCGTATATCTCGGATTCCCATGGGAATTTTGAAAAGAAACATACACTAAATGTTAAGTTGAGCAATTAGCCACATATATAGAACATATAGTGAAAACCGCATCCAAATCGGTTCAGCCGTTTCTGAGATTAGCGTGTACAAACATACATACAAACATACAAACATCCAAACATACAAACATACATACATACAAACATACAAACAGACGAACAAAATTTTACGAAATTCTTGTTCTATTGCTTATTCTTCATCGCCCTAAACAATTTTTTTGGAAATATATTCAATGTACAGACAAACTTTTTTTACACTTTTATTATATTATAGATTATTATTATTTATTTACGTTAAATAAAATTATTGTCGAATCGGATGATTTAAAAAAGAATCGATGGAGTCGCCGAGATTTTCAGTTGCTCGTTTCTTGTCGTATATTTCGGGTTAAGCGTGCATTTGTGTGTATTGTTATGGCGTATCTTTGCTCTGCTAAACTCGAGTCTGGCATGAATGCTTGTCTTTTGTTGACACAGATGACTGTTACAGAGCAAAATTTACATTGTAAGTTTACGTTAAACTTGTTTTTGAGTTTAATGTACAAAATATTAATAATTAACTTTTTTTTTTAAATAAAACCGACTAAATAAATTTTTGAATATTATTAAATTTAAATGGGACCACCCTTGAGGTATTACCTATAAGCCGAAAAAAGATTTGTTCAAATCGGTTCATAATTGGCGGAGTTATCGCGTAACAAACATAGAAAAAAAAAAACATACGGGTCGAATTGAGAACCTCCTCCTTTTTTTGAAGTCGGTTGAAAATAATTAATTGATTAATCTTTATTTCCAACAACAGGTAAAAGATTATACGGGCTCATATTATACCTTACACACTAACATACAAATTTTACATATACTTAGGTATCATTTATTTATTAAATATAAACTATTTAACATGCAGTGTCGGTCGCGTGTCCCGCTGGGTGTCCGGTAGCCAACCTCGGTACTGCCGGAATATATGTTGACAGATGTTCAGTTGGAACTCGCACAACGAAGGAGTTAAAACCCACTCGGTGGCGAGACTGTAACCTCCTTCGTAGAATAATGCAGCCTGGACACGTACATCAGCGTCGTCGGAATAACCGGGCGGAGCGGGTGTTTGGGTCCTGTCAGTGCGACTCCGCACTTGTTCCGGGAAGATGGCTTCTTTCTCTAATAAATTAAAATATTTATGTAAAATTTGATATAATTAAAACTGGCCAAGTGCATGTCGGGCCATGCACAGTGTAGGGTTCTGTATTTGCTGTGCTTTGCTTGCTTGCAAATGAGTCCAATATCATATTCAATGACATTTGTAGTTTTCATCAAAGAAATGTTATATTATCAGTTCGTCGACTATTAGAGCTGGTTCAGATACGGCGGATTCCGCGCGGATGCAAACCGCGCGGTTAGACCGCGCGGATCGTATTTACATTAGCGCCTATCATTCGTTCATGTCCACGCGGATTGATAATCCGCGTGGCTACCGCTGGAAAATTAATCCGCGCTGTCTCCGCTCGGATCTCTTTACTTGACGTACCTAGAGCGCGTTCATTTGCTCCGCGGAAACCGCGCGTATGGGACGGTGACAATGGATGGCTTCGACACCGAACTATTCATCGATGAGATGGAAAAAAGACCTGCTTTGTGGGACATCCAATGTCCAGACTATTCTAATAAAATTATTAATCGACATACTCAAATAATTGAAGAATTTTGGTTCAAAACTTGTTAATTTTTGATATAAAGTCTGAAACTGACCATGGGTGAGTCAATCACGTAATATTGGATGCACCCAATACTGCCGTTTCTTCTTTCTTTTTTTTGTACGGAGCAATAAGTACACTCATTGCTTCCTCGACTTCCATGATTGGACTGTCACTCTACACTCCGCAAATACCACCCACCGCGCCTGTCTGAACACTTGCGTTTGGAACCTCGCGGTTTGCATCCGCGCGGAATCCGCCGTGTCTGAACCTTGTAGGTTCACTATATGGACTACTAGCATGAATTTTTTCTAATTCCAAATTTGTAAACACAAGACCACTGTGCAAAACGAAAAATGACACGTGAAATGTAAATAATTCGCAAACGGATCATTATATCGGAAAATGATCTTCCCACACCCTCAATGTTTATCTAACGATATCCCACAACATGAGGTCGGTGCGAAAAAAAATTCTTTACCTGTAGGAGAGGGACACCAAAAAAAATATTTTTCAAAATTTTGTTCTACCACTTTGTTAGCATAGTAAATATATGAAAACATGCTAAATTACACCTTTCTAGTATTAACCGTCTTGGAACTAGACAGCGGACAAACAGACATAGCGATACCATGTGGCGATATTAATACTTTATAAGGATTCCTTATTAGTTTACCCTAATTTAATTACTTGTGACCAAAAGTAAAAATGTCTCGGCCGTTCGTCCTTCAAAATGTAACACGACTACTTTAGATGCTTTGCGGTCGAACGAGGTGAAATAGAGGACGATCTACGTCTCCAGATTGTTTACTAAGTACACAAGTGTACGAAAAAATTTAACGAAAATATAATTTTTCATCTACCTGTCTAAATAAGTTTTATTCGATCTAAATTATATATAAATTACATTATAGACGTAATTACAGTACCTTAAAACAGAAATATTAATTATACATGGGGTAACATTTTGTTATACGAAAAGTTGCAGTGCCAGTCACAGAGATTTTATATTGTGTGCCTGTCATACCGTGCGCTTTTTAGGTCTTCGACACAGTTATGTCTTTAATGTAGCTAGGATTAACAGCTGCTACCATACGTGAGATAGAAAGATTATGCTCATTAATACCCCAGAAAAGATTACTAACGTCTTTCTTCTCATATGATTTAACTTTTAAATTCTTCTCCTCTTGTGAACCTGACGAACGTCTCTTGTGAACGTCGTGACCTGCACGAATTATTCTTCGGACGAACGCTCTCCACCCCTTTCAGTCCTCTGCAGAACGCATTGCATCGGGAAAGTTGTTATTAGTACCCTCGCGTATCTGGTCCGTCCAGCGCATAGGGCTCCTTCCTCTCGGTCGTTTTCCTTGGATCTTTCCCGTCAATCTAGAGAGCTGAAATATACTGAAGTTGATAAAGATTTTGCTAGCCAGAAATAATTTCAAATTAAATAGAAAGGATTGAGATGTTGATTTATTTATCAACTGCAAATGGAATGAAGTGTAGTAAAAGCAGTAAAACATAAATGTAAAGATTTTGAAATCTGGCACAACTTAAAAGAGCCAAGCATTTTCTTAGCAAAGCGAACCTAAGAGTAATCTGAAAATTTAAATATCTAGTACACGGTTTACTCCTATCTTGCAGACGTAAGCCTGTTTTTCGTTTGAATTTTTTAGGTAGTGGTTTTGCTTTTAGGTTATTTATTTTGTACTGCGTTCGTTTTTAAATAAAATATACTAATGCTCCGTTCTTACATTTCGTTTGCGAAATTTTGTTAAATATGAAAATGTTTAGCATAAACGGCGAATTTTATAATTTCTCAGTTTTTAATGAGCAGAGTTATGGGAGACACCTATAAAGGGACCTAAAATTTTAGTTCCGACAAACCGTACTACAACAAGATTTAATTTCGACAAAATGTAACTGCGATGAAACTTTGCCATCAGTTTCACATTATGTAGAACAGTTCGGTCACCGCGAATGTAATACGTAATAGATCTTGTTCATATACCTAACCACTTCAGGACTTGAAAATTCACGGTTTCGTATCGTAAAACTTCACATATTGTAAATTTATCAGACGTGGATTGCATATCCAAATTAGCCGGCTCAGTTTAAAATGTGAGCAAATAAACCACATAATTCGATACGTAGCACGCGTCTTATAAATTCACAACATGAGAGTTATTCTCTGTTTGGTCGGCTTGTTTACATAAACATGATCGAACGTGAACAAAAAACTTCTACTAAGCACACTGGAATTTAAAATCCGCCCTGTAGTAGCACAATTACATCTGAAACCAAAGCTTAAACAAAGTCAACAAAATTCAATGTAATTTACCTATTTATTTTTTGTTTCCACGACCCAGAGAACCAAAGGCTTTGTTCCAATTTATATATTTACCCCACAGTACTTCTTTTCTTAAGCAAATACTTTTCGTCTATCCGGATGCTGTACTCGTTTGTCTGTGAAACGCGCTTTAACTAGGTTTTTAATTAATGTAGTCTGGTCAACTTTCTTGAAAGAATAACTTTGGCCTTTAGTTTTCTCAACTTATTGTTCAAGTTAATGTTTTTTCTTGTTATTCTTTTATCGGAAGTTATAAGTTAACACTGTAATGAATTTTAAGTTTTTGTAATTAACCTACAATGAGACCAAGTGAAATATCAAGGGAATAAAATTATTTTAAGTATTACGCCTTTCCACGGAACTTCCCAAATTGCCGGGTTGCATACTGAATGAATATTCGAAAACGCGTGTTCATATCTGAGCGGAGTTCTGAGTGATTGTTTTAGAATGGATAAACCGCCGGCTCACGGATTAGCCAGTGAATTATGGTGACCTCGCTTACCTCTCAGCCTTTCATTACTTCCTACTCCTGTAGTTTCTCGCTCCGGGACGTCAATAAGCTTCATTTCTTATTGTCAATCTGAGCCGTTGTTGATCCTGGGTCTACAGGAGACACAATAGTAGGAATGTGTGGTGGGCTTGCCCCAAAAAGGAATGACATCCACGCGAGCGAAGCCGCGGGCATAGCTAATCATACTAATATTATAAATGAGAAAGTGAGTTTGTTTGTATGTTATTCCTTCACGGCTTAACTAATCAGCCGATCATTATGAAAATTTGTATCCATATTGTCAGGGGTACAGAGCCCAACGTAGACAACTTTTTACCCCGTGAAAGTATGTCATTCCGATGGGAAAATAATTTTTCTACTATGGTAGAGGGCGCTGTATCGGCCAATAGATGGCGTCACAAGTCGCGCTATGGGTTGTTTTGTTGTAAAACGAGATCTTTGTCATAAAATTAACGCGAGCGAAGCCGCTGGGAAAAGCTAGTAGTTAATAAATCTAAAACTGTTAAAAGCTGCTACGGCCGTCTTCAGCTCCTTAACGATGATAATCAATTTAGAGAATTAAAACGAGATTCATCTTAAGGTGTTTAATGTTTTGAACCCCATCAAATCTCTTTACTTTGTTGAAAGTGATAAAAGCGGGCATCGTTAGTTACTTCCATAATTTTATGGACTTGAAAACAAGTCTTGGGAGCAGGTTATCTTTGTTCCGGTGCTTTGAGCGTAATGAGCTTTACAATTAATTATTTTGTTGATACGATTTTTATTAAGAAACATTAATACTGGTTGTAGTTTCTGTAGTATAACGCATGGTCATGATTGCAATTTTTGTGTTTGTATGGTCGCTTATAGTTGACTGAGAATTTCGTCTACCATACCGGACGATTGCGGAGCTCTCACCACATAAGAATTCCAAAATATGTCTCCTGATGATTTTCACTTTTCGATATTTCTAAGCCGATGTCTTATTTGGTTGTTATCTTCAGTACTTTAGTTCGACCACAAAGTAAATATATCATAGTGTGCACCCTACCTTCTTCCCTTTCCAATAAATTGCTCCCTCTCCCTCTGCAATTAAAATGTACATTTCTATATTATATCCTATTAAATAATTTACAAATACCGCGAAACGAATTGGAGAGTTTCATAAGAAAAACCTAATTATTTAATAAAAATAGAGATATTGTAATGAAGTTATCTTTTTACAAACGCTTTGTTATACCTCTCATAAAAACCCTCCGTCGCTTACAGCTAGTCTGGCGTCCCAACATTCTCGGTTTTCTATTCTAGTACCTACCCACTTTATTGGGGAGTCTAATATTGGTCTACTAATTTATAAATAAATACTCTTGGACGAATCACACAACGCCATCTAGTTCCAAGCTAAACAACTAACCTTGTACTATGGGTACTAGATTGCTGATAAATACACGTAATTATTTTTTTTGTAAATAAATACTTATTTATAGGCTCATAGAAAACACCCAGACCAAGGCAAACAGATATGTTCATGCACACAAATTGCCTTGCGCAGGATTCGAACCTGAGGTCCTCGGGTTAAAGTTGACCATAGCCAGCCACTTAACTCGCCACTTGACCACCAGACCTGTCAGGTGTTAAGTCGTGGCCGTGGGACATACCTAGTGGTGGTACAGTCAAGAACAAGTCGACATTTACATATCGCACTTTGTACCGTTCTTAAGTTCTATGTCATAAGAGCCAAAATTGTACTGCAAGTGTAAAGCACAACGTGCTCCTGACTGTACAATTCATTGTCTTTTGGATTTTAAAATTACTAGGACTCGATTTTGCAATTATTATTAGAATATGCAGGGTGTTTGGTAGCGGGTTGAACATAAGTTAATGACTGATAGATAGATGAAATCGTATACTTCCTGAGCTACAAAGATTTGACGTCATAGTTTTGTTTTAATATATTTTTTTTAATTTTTACCAAAAATATGCCTTCCTGAACTTGAAATACTATTTTAATTAACTATAACAAACGGTCAGGTTATTATTCTTATCTTTGTATGTAAATAATTTTGAAATCGAGAGTTACTAGAAAAAAAAAATGTTCTGAAAATGCGGTTAGGTCGACAGACTAAACAGGGAATGTCTCAAATTAGATTAAACTAGAAGCTTGAGCTCTTAATTTTTTCTGTCGTCTCTTGTTGCAGAATTTAATAAATTCTTTGAAAAGAGTCGGAGGCAAAAGATATTTAGATATTATATCATTTTAAGTTACAGTCGAGTTCAAGAACGACACGAACGGTCAAAACTCACAATAGCAGATCTTTTCTCAAAATAATGATATTAGTTTTTAATATCACACCACAAGTTGTCTTGCTCGGATCCCATTTTGCATGAGCGGGATAATATGCTAGCTTCTTGAACCCTGATGAAGTATGTTTGGTATTGTTTCGCTTTTTAAGATAATTTTTTGCATAAGAAAACAGGTTTCGCATAACTGGAACTAACATAGTTGACGGGCTTATGTCGGACTGGCCCTGTTATTCAGCAAATGCCGGCTGAAACTTGCAGGAATTTTTGTACTGAAACTAATCCAGCAATATTTAAATAAACAATATAATTCCACTCAATTATTTATTTATTATTTCACTCAATTATATGTTTATTATCAATATTAAGTACAGTCGAGATCAGGTCGACCTTTACATATTGGACTTTGTACCATTCTTAAGTTCTATGTCATAAGAGCCAAATTTGTACTGCATGTGTAAAACTCGACGTGCACCTGACTGTACAATACAGGTCTTAGATTAGATACATGCACTTTTAAATAAATCACCCTTTAGAGGTATTACTAAAATTTGGGCGTCAAACCTTTACATTATCTAAATATATAAAAGGAGAAGCTGACTGACTGACTGACTGACTATCAACGCAGGGCCTAAACTGAAAGGGTTAGAAACTTGAAATTTTGCACAGGGGTTCCTTTTATAACGTAGGGGAGCACTAAGAAAGGATTTTTCAAAATTCCCACGGGAAAGCGAGATATACGCAAACGAAGTTGCGCGGGTTTCGCTAGTTTATAATAAAATCTGAGAACTCTTCGTCATATAAACTGTTGCATCTCTAATCTGTTAGTCTTGTCGGTAAATACTATTATATCCGGCCGACAGTGGTATTAGGTCTTGAGTTTGGACATAGTATGTCCATTATTTGGATTATTATAAGTATAAAATGAAATAGGTATTATCATTGTGAAAGTTTTTGGGTTTCTTACTCAAGCAAAAGTGGCTGAATGAATTTGGATGAAGTTTCGCGCGCAGTTTATAAACTCGATTAATATCATATTTCGTTCTCTGGACCCAATTGTGAAGTTGAAAGTTGCAGAAAGAATTAATTACATTTTGAATTCGAAACGAACTCTGTTTGCTACTTTTTCAAGTCTAACCTGACCCCAAATTCTACATAATTTTTGAGTTTTTTTTGCATAAATAAATAAATAAAAAATTATAAATTAATATTTTTGGACGAATCACACAACGCCATCTAGTCCCAAACTAAGCAACTGAGCTTGTACTATGGGTACTAGATTACTTATACTTTTTTTTGTAAATAAATACTTATTATTAAAACACAGAATACACCCAGACCAAGACAAACAGACACGTTCGTGCACACAAATGTTTGCCTTGCGCAGGGTTCGAACCCGCGGCCCTTGGGATAAAGTGACCATTGCTAGCCACTCGACCACCGGGCCTGTCAAGAGTAGTTTAAAATGATTTCACTTCCAATGTCTATTCTACGGATTTTAATGCAGTTTTTAGCAATAGATAGAGTGAGTCGAGAGATTCATATGGTATATAATATAAACATCATCAATATATTTAATTTGACGACCTCAGTGGCGTAATGGTTACCACGCCAGACCGCCACTCAGGAGGTTCCGGGTTCGATCCCCGGTCGGGTCATGATGAAATACGAACTTTTTCTGATTGGCTTCGGGTCTTGGATGTTTATCTATGTATTTGTTATAAAAATATAATATCGTTGAGTTAGTATCCCATAACACAAGTTTCGAACTTACTTTGGGGCTAGCTCAATCTGTATGAATTGTCCCTAAATATTTATTTATTTATTTTATTTAATTAATTGACGCCATACGTTACACAATCAAAGAAATAATTCAAAACAAAATAAATCTATAACTTACATCAGTGATTTTACTACGTTTATCACCATCACGATGAATAACGTGATTATCTAAAATTCTATTAAAACCCAAGTGTTGAATGGAACAGCAAACCCGCGTTGACAGGTACACAAGGATGACAGTACACTTTGTTCCCAGCTTCCAGGAAATATTACAATTTCTAATTTTACTCTCCATTGTTTTTGGAAAGTTTGTTTTATGTGTGTTTATATTTCCAAATGGATTTTAGAATGTTAAAATTGATATTATGTTTCGTGTAATATGATCATTCAATACTTCATGAACTCTTCGTAGAATATATCAGCTATATTATGCGGCAAACTCAGGTCAGCAACCAAAATTTTATAGAAATAGAGATAAAACGGATAACTGGGAATTTACATGGAATTTACAAAATATTTTTCATATCGGCTAATTCATATTTGTACCAAAATGTCTGGGGGTTTTTATTTTACCGATTATTTTTGTCTCATTCCAAACAAAGCTGCCGGCTGGTCGATGCCAGCGCATATCATCTCTCTTTCATGTAATGAGAGTTGTCTGCATCGTCTGGGCCTGTAAGTTCGTCATGTGTGTTTTGTATCGCAGCAGCGTCTCATGTAGCTAATGCTATGTTCTCGCACTGTGTGTACTGACTGTTATCAATTGGCTATTACTCCAGCGGTCGGTAGTTTTGTTTACTATTCAATGCAAACGTTTCTACTCTTGTAAATGTCTGGGGCCAAAATTTATTTATGCTGTAAACGCCACGTGCACTGGGCCACTAATGGCCACAGAAACGAGATACAGCTGACATTTTTTAATAGCACAATGTACACTATGCCTAGCATATAAGATCGAGATTTCTATAACATCTGCAATGTCCCTCGATTTGATGACATAATTTATGTGCATTCAATTCCGTGTTTGGTAGAGTCTACAAACAAATTCTTTAGACGTAAATCACTTATATTTTTCCGTCTTACTTAATCTTAAGGAAAGTTAGGAGTCCTCCCTTAATCCATTTACATTCCATCGCGTTTCCACCCCTGTTTATGTGTGCCACCCTCATTGTTTCCGCGGTGGTATAAATTGTCATATTTATAAGGGGAATTCATTCTGGATAGTTATTTGATTTGACAAATTGCGTCTAGGTAGTTTGGTGGGGTATGATGCTTTTAGTCGTTAACTTTTGTGATGACGGGACGAGTTCTCGTAACTATTTGTGGGAATGTTTTCACAAATTATTGAGTTTCTGTTCCATAGAGCGGTTACAATCTACTGGAATAAACTTATTATCCAACTGGTCTCTGGTTGAAATGCAGGTGTGAATGCACACACTACAAAATTTAAGTGAACATATTTATTTATACGGACGGACAGTTTATAGATTGGCAACCTGGTGCCCAACACCCTTTGAGATAGAGGCAGAGAAGACTCTGGTCTTCGGAGGCCATACGATGATTTCGATGCCTTTTTGGATAATTGGCCGAATGACAAGACTGGATTTATGAATGAAAAGACGCTAGACCAATATAAGTGAAGACAGAGGAGGAGGCTTTTCCAGCAGAGGGACACAACATCTACGCTTAGAATTGATCATCAATCGTTACAATCTATATTAACCCGGCGGCACTCGCTACTGGGTAAAAAATACCACAGAGTACCTAAATTTGGTTGTATTTTTTTTTCCGAGTCTTCTGGTAACACAGGACTCTAAGTACCTTCGAAGCGATAATAAACGTACCCGCACCCCGCGCGGCAGTCAGTTCGCGCGCGGCGCTTGTTGACAACGGACGTGTAAAGTGAGTATGGGTGAAAAATACCCGGTAGCGAAAATTTTGTTTATTTGAAAGGTGTCATTATTTTGCTAGTCTACTAAGTATTTTTTCGATATTGATCTCAAATTTGAGTAGTTTGTAAGAAAAACAATTATTTTTGTTGACTTTTCTAAAAAAAAAAAGTTCTTCTAAAAAAAGTTAAAAATTTGCTGATTTTATAGGGTAAGCTTTAATTTCGAATACATGAACATTATAACTTACATTTGGTGTTTTATTTATGGAGTATTATACAAATAACACTAATGAATTATAAAATATAGAAACGCAAACTTTTTTTCTTAAATAAAGTCACTTGAACTCTGTGGTATTTATTACCCGGTAGCGAGTATTCGTGTTTGAAAATACCTAGCGAGTGCCCCCGGGTTAATAATATAAAGGAGAAACGTGTCTAGTAGTTAGTAATTAAAATCAGTGTTGACAAGTGAATTCATAGCAGTGACTATAACATATTATTTTGATGCAATTAGTATTGCACTTAGACGATACGCTTCAGCCTGGTTATTAAATTTATCTGCACATAAACTAAGATGGGATTCCTCGGATACAACAAAGGATTTAAGGTCATATACCCTGCTTATGTTGGTATTAAACTGTGTTAATCTGAGTTAAAACCATGTTAGATTCCAGAGAATTCAAGTTACAAAGGTAATGTAGAGATTCAATGTCCTATTCTGTGCAAGGTATATTATGCAAAGCAGTATGAAGGATCATTTTATTAATAATGGTGACAATGACAGACGATAAATTGCATTTCGATTTTTTTTTTTGTCAGTCAGGAAAACAAGCAAGCGGATAACCTAATGTTTACCACCACTTCTGAACATCATCAATACCAAGTTAAAAATGCGCAGCCCCCTAAACTTGTTGAGAATAGAGCGAAAAGAGATATAAAGGAGTTAGGCTTCTGGATATTGTTTTTTCGCGCCAATATTCTGTGAGAAGGCGGTACATCGTTCGAACAAGTCGATTTCATAATTTTTATTAAACTCCAATCATTTATTCTGTTTTTTTAAGCAAAAAAATGTTGGCTCAAAAGACAAATTCACATTTCATCGTCCACCCCGTCTCCCAAATGCTGTTTCCTGTAAATTTTTAACTCCGAACCCGCTGTGCAGTACTATTTACTTCACCACGTACTATTTTCATGACTGTGTTACATAAATATTTCTTAAAATCAGACTCGTAATCATAGTTCCTGAATTTAGTATGTTTTGCACCGCGGTGGAATACCTGATGTCTACGCTCGTTGTGTCTGTCATACTGTATGAAAACGCAAAAGTTTGACAAGGAATTGAAAAAAGATCACCATGTCTGTGATTTGATTTTGATTCTGTTTTCTTAAAAGGCTATTACCCATTACCCATTTTCATGTAGAAGGAGAGGTAGGGCACAGCGGATAATCTGTGCCCTACCTCTCTTCCTACATGAGTGCTTAACATCAGGCGGCCGTATGCTTCTTTGCCACTTTGTAAAAATAGAATCTGATTACGAATAAACTGATTACATTAGTTTCTCCCCGGGACGTCAATAAGGTACATTGCTTATTGTCAATCTGAGGTCGCCATTGTTGATCCTGGCTATACAGGAAACAGCAGCAGCGGTGGGAATGTATGATGTGCATGTCCCGACATAACTCTTACGAACTAGTACGAGGCTGGTTAGGCTACAATAATTATTCGATAAATTATGAACAATACTATATTGTATGCAAATCCGCAGGCATTAACAAATATGAAAACAAAACAACAATTAAAAATTCTCAACAAAATCGAATGTTGTACATGCCAAAAAATATAACGTTGGTTTTTCAGTACTAATGAAAGTATGAATAATGAATGTTTTTGTTAGTTTCGCTACCTGTTACTGTTGGCTCTCTGTGGAAAAATACTGCTGAATAGACTGCATAACATTATACTTCTGGGTAGCCGTGTATAAATAAAAATTCTATACAAATTGTATGTTCTAATCTTTTGGCACTGGTTCTTTTTCCGAATAATGTTACTTTGTGTATGGTATTCTTGATAAATTTTGTTTTAGCATATACTTCCATAATATTCAAAGAACTCTCACAATAGTGTGACTTGGCACCATTCCATTTTACCTAATATTTCTGTCTTTAACTCGCACATCCATGAAAATCACCTCACTTACAGTCATACAGAGGTATATACAGACGTTTGAGAGAGGTAGGGCACAGCGGATAATCCGCTCAAATCGGAGCAGCCCGTCTGGGGAAGGACCTCCATCTTACAGAAGATCGTAGCCAAATAGCATTGGTCTCTGCCATGTTGTGTTCCTACGGTGAGTAAGGTCTCCAGAGCTCCACTCCCCCAGTATTCAAGCGACTACAGGCTACGGTGATAGCTTACCATCAGGCCGACCGTATGCTTGTTTGCCACCATTGTGTTTAAAAAAATGCCTTTCTTAAAACATCAAACATTTTATGACTGGACTGACACATTTTACATGTTCTAGAAGTTAGTGTCAAACTAAAGCAGATAAAAGAAGTGTAGCTTGAGACTAAATGCGGAATTTCAGAAACTGGCTTTAAGTCTATTTGTTAACATTATCATTATTATACGTGAGCTTATTGTGAATAACAGTACATTCATTAGTTATTGTGTACGTAGAAGCAACATTTGCTACAAAGCACATACTGTAGGCAATAATTATTGTGTGTAATGAGACGGGGATTAAAGGATATCCTGTAATCCAACTGTAATTAACTGTTGTTCAGTTCACACTTGACGGAAGGATTTGATTCTATGTTCACGTAATGGTAATGAATTTTGATGATGAAGATATATGACGTTGTAGTCTGATTAGGATTGGGAACATTGAGAAATTTCTAGGCATATAAAGCCATACGACGTCGAACAAAAGTTCACGACGTGGTCTTCAGAGTTGCATCTCGAAAGTGCAACTGGGTAGGACACCTGTTTAAACGATGGATGGTGGAGTGTCACAAAGTGGTACCTTATGAACGGAAAATGGAGTACATATATGACGTCCGGCAGCTATATGCGTCGATGATGTCAGACAAATTCCTTGGAGAAAATGGATTAAGAAGGCTCGGGATAGAAAGGAAGGCGTAGACGAAAGGAGGCTTATATACCAGTAGGTCAAAACGCCTCCAGTATGGCCGGTTGGTTGCGGCCTGCATCCTGTGGCTTCCTGCGACTTTCTTTAAGTCATCCGACCCCTTACTGGCCGTCCTACGCTGCTCTTTCCTGTACGCGGTCGCCTTACCAGAATCCTCTTGCCCCTTATTTTCTAATGGTTATATTGTGACATGGCCGGCCAAGTCATATGATTTCGTCAGTATATATAGTGCAAAGAAATCTAAAAGGTCTAATTTTATGTTCGAACTACAACATGATCTTAATTATTTAAGGTTCAGGTATAACTAAATTAAGTACAATAAGGAACCGGGTATGCGGTGGCAGATTTCGGAGCTACTCAGATCCTACTGCTGGACTACAGCCCATCCCCATCCCCTTTATGCTCCAAGCATCCCTGTCATTTGCCAGTTACTCAATCTCCACAAAAAATCTGTCAAATCGTCCTATAAGTAGCTGGGTTCAGTCAAACAGCTACTCACATAAAACAATCTAAATATATATAAAATGCTTAGTCCTGAATGATGGATTAACGCATAGCCTAAACCGCTGTTCGCAGAGACCTGAAACTTGGAGAATGGGTTCTTTGTATGACGTAGGCATCCGATAGGAAAGGATTTTTCAAAATTCCCACGGGGAAGCGGGATACACGCAAACGAAGTGGTGTGGATTTCCCTAGTTTAATATAATAAATAGCTACATAATTAGCGAAGCTAAGCGACGACGCCAAGCCAGATAAGCATTTCCTTAGTCTGCTACGAGCAAAAACGTTTGTCGGTAGGATAAAGAGTTTTAGCCTTCTAAAACACATTCTAGCAGCATTATACAGGTCGCGAGATAAGCTTAAACTTCTCATTTACATAAGTAGCAAAGGCGTTATCCATATTTCTAATACAAAACAAGTTTGTTTGTCTGGTTTAATGTTAGTGTCTTGACTCAGAGTAAAGGTACTCAGTCGAGACAACATGAATACACTGCAATACTATATATATAATACGTTTTTATTTGACACTGGATTAATTGCAAATGGTAAGAATATATATATTTTTAATGTTGATAATGTGTCCTGCAGATGATACTGGTTATTTTCTGATAAAATTGTAGCTAGGCTTGGGAAACTCTTGTGTGGTAGGAAAAACCGGATTTACTCAATGGTCCGAACTACGGTATTTTCCGGGAGAAATTTATCTTTTACTCCATATTGTCGTGTCCATTAGAAGATGGGATAAAAAGATAATTTTAGGCTTTCATTAATACTATGTAATTAATATGAAAGCAAGTATATTATTCTTAAAGGAATTATCTTACATGGTGTGTTAATGTAATTATAAGTAATTATATTTGTTGTTATGTCCACGAAATGATGAGTTTTTCTAGATGTATTAGTTTTTTTACATTCTCATAAGGCGACCGCCTTGGAACAAATGGTAAGTATAAAAGAATTATTACTTTCTTATATTATAATGAAAGTGCACTACTCTCGAAGTTGACGGAGGCGAAGTGAGACGAAGTTAGAAGGTAAAGAAAAATTTTGACGAAGTAAGAGGAAGTGGCACTCCACACTCGGATTCGTCTAACCTCGGTTGCTGTGTATAGGCGGAATTATGATATAGAATGACAATTTGAGGTTACTCTCTTCAGTGTGGGTTTTTTTATATAGCCAAACAAGTTGACTCCACCCCACTTGATGTTGAGCAGTAGTGGAGTCCAGAAGTGAGACCCATCGGCACCGCGGACAGGGAGCGTAGTCACCGATCAGTCTCACCGTGGTCTCACCTTATCGGCCTGAAAAACTTTTTCACGCTCCGTTTGAAAAACCCGGGATCATAAGAAGAAGGAAACAAGTGGGCAGTGCGTTCCATGGTTTTTTTTTTGATAGCTAATAAATTAATAAATGTGAAATAGTGTTACTTTTATAAAGTAACTAGAGAAACCCGCGCAACTTCGTTTGCGTTTATCCCGCTTTCCCGTGGGAATTTCAAAAAATTCTTTCTTATCGGTCAAGACAAAACATTTTCATATGTATACATGATTATTTTTCTATTTAAATACTTCTCATTACAATCTTTGGAGTGGGCGTTTATGAAATAGGCTAGCCCGACCGGTGAAGTACCACCCTTATACAGAATATTGATGTGAAGCAGCAATGCGTTTCGTTCGGAGAGTGGAATATCCGAAATTGTTGTTTGCCACCTTTGTGGTATAAAAAAAATCTAACTCCTTCCTTATACTATTTCTCGCTATATATCCTGTCTTTTCCTGTTATAGGTCGGCAACGGGTCAGGGACCCTAGAATCTATGTGCTCCATAGTCGACGGTAATCACCTAATATCAAATGATCCATATTCCTGAGCTTGTTTTCCAACCACTTCCGTAAAAAAAATGTATAAATATATGGGTATTTCAATACCTACAACCTCAGCCTACAACCATCCCTACGAAATATTAGAGCGAGTCGACGTAATGAGATTTCCTATAAGTGAGAAAGAGACAATATCAATATGCCATCTAACCATTGACCAATTTAACTTGAACCCTGTCAAATGTTATAAATTTAATTACTTACTGTTTATTATCGATGAATATGATTCAGTCCGCTTTATACATAGTTAGAATTTTAGCTGTTTTCCGAGATCACAAACAGAATAAATAGTACGACGACATTATGAAATCATTTTGTTTGAATATTCACAATTTATAAAAATATTACATGACAGATGACACACTTCACTTCACGGATGTGTCAAAATGAAATGTAATTGAATTAAAAGCACTAAGGAGTATGAGTATTGATATCAAATCGCAGAAAATTACCCACAAAATACATATTTTTCAAGAATTTCAATGAAATAAGAATCACGTCTTCCATCAATTCTCTTAAACAATTTTTATGCAAAATTTGAAGTAGATTGGACCAAGGAATCAAGTTGTCCCATAGTAACTTTACCCCACTTTTTCACCCCCTTAGAGTTCGAATTTCGAAAAATCCTTTCTTATCGGACGCCTACGTCATATAATAGGTCCACCTGCCAAGTTTCAGATTTTTACGATGAGCGGTTTAGGCTGTGCGTTGATTCTCAGTCAGTCAGTCAGTCAGTCAGTCAGTCAGTCAGTCAGGACAAAGCATTTTATATATATAGATAATTCTTCACGAGTGTTCCAGTTGACATATTGCCTTAATTATAAACACTGCTACTCGTATATTTCCGCAGATTAGCGTACCCTCTTCACACTCTATGACCATATATCTTGCTTAATGTGAATTAGCATATATTTATGTTATACAGAAATGTGTGTTAAAATAGTCAAACAATTAAACAGAAAAAAAGTAATAGATAAAATTTATTAGAACTGGAAACTCTGACGTTTGTGTCTGCGGCGCACAAAAAGTCTGCATAGCGCAGTTTGTCGCAGTTTTTTTCGCAGACTCAACGCACACGACGCACTTCTACCTACGGTCAACGCAGACAACACACATTTTGTGCCATAGAATCTGCGGCTGACAAAATGTCCGTCGTGAACACGACGCACATCTACCTTATGGGCAACGAAGTCAACACACATTTTGCGCCATCGAGTCTGCGGCGGCACAGTATAATAAAATTAGTACTAGCGTAGCGGCGCGCGGGCAAAATATCCGTCGCAGATTTTTCACAAATACAGAGCACACGACGCACATCTTCTTGCACGCACAGATGGCAGATTAAATATGCCTCGTCTGCATTACTGCGTATTGAATACATTTTCCCCATATATTTATTCTTCATATAAATGTACTTATTTTAATTTCATCTTTGTGAACTAGGGAATGTGGATCCAACGTTCAAGATTTACAAATAATAGTTTGCCCAAAAATACAATCGATACGAAAAATGAGGTTTAGATGATGGTCTATAAGAACGTACTCCGCCACTCATTGCGGTTGCACTCCAACCACGCAAAAGCATTGACTTTCCTTAACTACAGTTATCTAACGACAGCTGGCGCCGCCGACTACTTTACGTGTTCTCTCAAGCATATAAGAACCCGACATTATTAAACCAATCTAAAGGCAGCTTGCGAAAGTCGATGCTTGACTGTGTGCCACCATGTGTAATACTATCTTGTTCTATATTATTAATCGATAAATGAATTGCCGAAATGTATGTGTGTGCCCATAACTTTTGAACGGTTTAATTTCTAAAATAAATTGCTAAAATGGAGTTTTTTTTGTCGGAAGGTTTGCATTAAAAAAAGTTGGTTCATGACATGATATGACATTGAGAGGGAGAAGAGTGTGAGAAAGGAGAGAGAAGGGAACACGCTGCGACCAATAAGAACTTTAATATTACTAGTAGCAAGATGGTATAAGCCTAACATTTTATTTGGGATTCTGAATAAAAAGAAGCACCTCCGCTCATGTAAAATAATATTCCATTTGACGTGTTTTGGTGAAAAAATGAACACGTTTTATACGTATAAAATATGAGTTTTAGTTCTCAAGTTAGCAGCTATAATCCCCATTTTATTGCCGGCGATAGCAGTCATTCACCAGAAGTGTCTGTATGAAAGCTGTGTCTCTCTATAGGGAATAATGCGGAAAAAGCGCACTTATGTTTACTGAACAATCTCATAAGATCTTTACGTATGTGTAGATGTATTATATCGACGACATTAGGATGACTTAAGATTTTTTTTTTATATACCACGAAGTTGACAAACAAGCATACGGCCCGCCTGATGGTAAGCATCACCGTAGCCTATAGACGCTTGCAGTACCCTGGTGGGTATCACTCACGCGTTGCTAACCCTTCCAACCCCCCCAAGTGGAGCTCTGGAGACCTTACTCACCGTTGGAACACAACATGGCCGAGACCAATGCTATTTGGCTACGATCTTGTGTAAGGTGGATTATATTCGACAGACAGTGCGCTAGTGGTGGGTCGTGCCTTCGGTGCGGTGCGGGTTTGATTCGCGCTCGGGCCAAATATTTTATTTGATAGCATTTGTGTTTTATCGAGTCTGGGTGTTTCTATCTAATATAAGTATATATTTACAATATAATATCGGCGCTGTGTGAGTTGTGAAATAAATAAAATAAAAAAAACACTGTTCGATCGGATTCAATGCAATACAAGTCGTTTCGTGGAAGTCATTAATAAGCCAAGAGATAACGTAACATTCATACAAGTATAGCCTGAGGACTTGCTTTTCATTATGTTTCAGGTTGAGATGACACGTGGATTCCAGGTCATATTGAAATGAATTCCATTATTCAAAGACTATGCCTTTCAACTAGGCGAACAAAAGCACTTAATATAATCAGTTTTTTTTTTTCAGGATAACAGGTTTTTTTTTATAGTTGAAAATGTACCAAAGCTGAGCAAAAAATCTCAGTCTCTCCTTTTTCACACGCATGTTCCACATTTTCAGGGACTCTACTACTCAAAAATGTGTATAAACATCATATTTCTTAGATAGATGAAATGGGCTAGCTCGACTGAGGAAGTACCACGCTCACAGAATATCGACTTGCGTTTTTTTTACTTTGGCAATGCATTTCGTTCGGTGAGTGAGAGATCCGGAAGCCTAACTCCTTCCCTATTCCTACTTCTTTCCCTTCCCATCCTTTTCTCCAACCTTCTTGGTGGGCAACGCATTGGTAACGCCCCTGGTGTTACTGATGTTCATAGGCGTCGGTGACCGCATTCCATCAGGTGGCCAGCTTGCTTGTTTGTCTACTGTAAGACATAAAAAAAAAGATCATCATTACTTAGATGATGATGATGTCGACTAGTCCACTGCTGAACATAGGCCTCCCATTGATACAGTCACATGGAATGATATGTTTCCCGAGCATTCAAATTAAAACCTTACCACAACGACTTGAGTATCACGTAACTGTATGCACGTTTTGTCTCACGTATATACGAGTAGTGATATATTTCATTGCAACCGACTGTATTTACTTGTTTCCATCAATAAAACTTTACATAACAACAACCTCAAGAAATCGACATTTAAAAAAAACGTTTTCAGTTAAGCCTAATGACTCAAAAGTTTTTGGATACGCAAAAAAAGACTAACTTCGAACGGGCGGGATCGTCAAAAGTAATTTGGTGAAACGAATGGATATACACGGCGAAAGGAAAAAGTTTCTTGGGAGGGCTTGATCTGAATAATAATAATGCCTACGTGATGTCTATTTGTCCGCATTATAGAGGGGAAAACGAGTCATTTATTGCATACGTTTGCTCATTCAACTATTTATAAAGATATTTCGTCTCAAAATAATACTAAGCTTCATAAGGCGCATACAGATTTGCTCATTCAACAAAAAATGCTGTCTCTCACGTAGTTGCCGAGGAAGGAAGTAGGTACTTTCAATAATTCATACTGTTTCTAATTTCTTTCTGATTAAATTCATTGTAAGTTCCAAAACAGCTGTAGTTTCTCCCTCGGGACGTCAATAATCTTTATTGCTTGTTGTCAATCTAAGGTTGCCTTTGTTGATCCTGGCTATACAGGAGACACAGCGGTGGGAATCTCTGGTGGGCTTGTCCCACTCATACAACTATTTATAAAGATATTTCGTTTATAATATCATTTCTTGTAGTGCATACAGATCTTGCGAGGCGCACACCAAATGCCTCTGAACTCGCGAATTTGTTTTCTCATCTCTTTTTAGGAAGTTCTCTAATTATTATTGTCTTATTTTTAGTTGTAGGAGCAAATATGATTCGATTGATGATCCCATTTTGGCTTTAAGTATTTAACTGACAATAAATAACTAAATATCTTACAGATAAATCTTTTAGAACATCATTCAATTAACACGTCAAACGGGTTCACTTCAAATGCTTTCGACGTTCAAAACCTATTAAAATGTCTATTGAACGGGAGATCTTTAAGTGACCACTTCACAAGACGAATATCCAGGAACGGAACGGACGCGGGTATCCGACTTAATTGAATTTACACACAACTGCAACTAAGGCGTTAATTGAGAAACTACGGGCCACGTTAGAAGCCACTTCTTCAAAGAAAAGGTTTCCGGATAAGGAACTAACTTCAATCAAGAAGTTTAACATTCAGGAAAACATTGAAGCCCTTGAAAGTGAGGATTAATAAATGGATGTATTGATGTCATCTAGAATTTTTGAAATAAGAAATGAAAGTACGGTGACAGATGCAATCTTAAGTGTAGAACCTGCATTAGAATTCATAACGATAATAGGGAAATTTGAAATGACTTCCATCCTTAGTTCCCAACGTGAAAGTTACCTCAGCCAGTGTTTGGATTGGTTTAATTTGGAGCTCTTCGGTACTTCGGTCATGTTAAGTCGATCGTTTGTTATCGATGATAACAACCATTAATTCAAGTCCTATATGTGGCTTGAAACTTTCCGCTCTGAAGCAGTTTGACGGAATATGTTCTAAGATCTCCTATAAATGTCGCAGGCCGCCTTCAGTGTCATCCCGTACGCCGCATCACGATGCTATAGAAATTTAAATGTGATCTTCATTAGACACTGACATTCGGCCTAAAAACTGATACAAAAGGCCGTCGGGTCGTTTATAATGCTCGAAGTCACGTCGAAGTTAAGGTTTAATAAGTTAAGTCTTAGACTATTACGGCTGCAACCGAATCGGTTAAAGCGACTTTAATAATTAACTGCAATAAATATATGATTTCTCTTCCCTTTAGGCCTCTTCTAATAAAATAATCGCAAAAACGCGGCTCTTTTTTTATACGGCTTAATAAGTTATGGGAACAACGAGTGTTAAAAACTAACTTTTGCTCAACGATATTTGAATCGTCATATTTGACACTTAAGTCATTGTAATCCTATTCAACCAAACGTCACTTTTTAGTAGAATACCTTTGACAGATCGTTTACAAAAGATTCAAGATCTATTGGTTTATGAGAATACGAAATTAGGAATCGGCAACGTTTCGATCGAACGACTTTTAGATCGGCGCAGTTCAGTCGCGATCTTCGTATGAGAATACCAAACAGCTCGGTTAAATCGAATCGCTGCGGTATCGTAGCGATTTTCATTACGAGAATTGGGCCTCTGATGTAATCGAGCGATTTTGTATACATGTGCCAAAATACAAACAAAACTTAATTGTATTATTTAAGCGTGGTATTGACTGTCTATTATGAATTGGAAGTGGCTCGTAAATTGGCTGACTCTCTTCTTGATACCTTGAAGAAACTATAGATAATTATTTTGTAACAAATACACAAACATTTTCGAATCATTTTTTCACTATGTTTCTCTTCTCAAAAGGTTACCTCTGGGGGGCAACCATGAAAGTGTCCATACGCAACAACGAAACACGTAGTGCTGTCAAAAAGGACATTACTGGTAAGAATATGGTTCAAAACTACTTAGAATTCATCGAAACGTCAATCTGTATTTTCGGAATTTCGTTTCTTATGGGGCAGATCCACACATAATAAAGGGAAGAAGAAAGCACAATATAGCCCAAAGACCATCAGTACACTCTGCATATGCTAGGAGACAAATTAAAAATCAATCAGTCCATCTCTACAATAGTATAAATAAGATACTAAATATATACCCCTTGACCTATCACAGTTTCAAAAAAGCATTGACGATTTGGCTTGGATCGATTGGCTATGAGAGAACTGAGCAAATTATTTGTAGTAATGATTGAATTCAACATGGTACACACACACACACACACACACACACATCATACACACACACACACACACAAACACAAACACACACACACGGCACGCGCACGCGGTACAGATGATGGCAAACCTACAAGCTGAAGTTGTTACTTGCATAAAGTGTGTTATTGTTATTGATAAATTTGATCATAAGTTAATGTTATTCTTAATAATCATTTCGTAATATTGTATTATATGATTTAATTTGTAACAGTCAATAGAGGAGGAGCGGGATCTTCTAACACAGGTATTATATACTTAAAAGAAGATCCCTGCAACTATGTGTATCTAACCGATTTGATGAATAAAGATTATTATTATTATTATTATATTATTAGATCTAAACTACTGACTCGTCTCATATAAATTAGTATTCAAAACAGTAACTCCCTCGTTTTCTATTTAAACTTTCATAATTTGCATGAAATCCATATTGTTCGGGTGTAATTAAATGAAATATAATTTCCACGTCACTCGGCAACCTAGTACGTGCCCGATGGTTACTGACGTTAAATTTATATATGGGCCCCTACTATGACCGCTTAAAATAAAACAAGAGCGGCTGAGTAAGGGAGACAGAGCAATACATGATGTAAGGCGACGTCTCGTTTACGCTTACGTTTAAGAATAGTTAAAAAAGGTCGTGGTACGGCCTCTGAACTCGTTAAACTTTGAACAAATTTTATTACAATATATTCCCCATTTATTTCAATTCTACGTTCTTTTAAAATTTGCAGTTATTTTATAAAGTATGTCTCGCTGAAAAGGTTTTTCATGCATTCAGAAAAGTTTTTTTTTTTATCACGCAATCAATTTCGTTCTCTTCAATTACTGGAATTTTATTTATTTTTTAACATTATACAACATTCTACTTTTGTACTTTTTTTTATACGACTAAGGTGGCCAACAAGCTTACGGCCCGCCTGATTGTAAGCAGTCACCAGCCTATGGACGCTTGCAATACCGGGGGTATCATTCGTGCGCTGCCGACCCTGTAAAAATTGAAGCTCTGGAGTACAAACTCACTATAATACTACTACTCACCGTAAAAACACAACATGGCCTTTGTTATACACAACAAAACTATTGTTATACAATACAAGTGTTAAATGAAAAATTGTATTTGAATGATATCATTTATTCACATAATATGCCTTCGCAAACTTCCTAATCCATCTAATTTAGATTAAATTTAAATTTTCTCAAAAATGTTCTATGTGGAGTAACCTAATTCATAACGATTCCAGTTAAATGCGTATAATTCTTTAAAATTTGGCAACGACCAGTAGTTTGCACCAAGTGGCGAGTGTACATGTGCAGCAGACATTACTAACCTTACGATGACCTTTGGCTGCTTTATCTTCTATTTTTGGAGTAGTAAAGAATTTATATGAAATTTCCTATAATAAGAATTTTATATTTGAAAGAATTTCAAATTTGCCTACTTTATCGTAGATATCCTACGTAAAAAACATTGTATTTTTTTTTTCAGAAAAGAAAAATCTTGTCGCGTCACATACCTACTCGTCTCAAAGCTGAACGACGACGACACCAACCAGTATATGGATAGGCCCACAAGCCAGTATCATCCTTCTGCAGGAATACGAGTCTCCCGTATGGGATTTTAAAAAAGTCTTGATGATGCATTGTCGATAGAAAATCGTTAAACCAAATCAGAAACCGTCAGGTAGCCTTTACATGTTGACAGACGCGATAGACAGTTGACACCAAAAGAAGCACACGAAAAGAAAAGAGACCAAATCGTTCATAACGAAAGTATTAAATAGGGAACTTCAAACAACACCATTATGATTCGCATAAAACAAAATGAAGAAAGAAAGAAGGAAGCATTGGCAAAAATTTTACATAACAACATATTATATGATATGTAACGCCAAAAGTTTTTTAATCTCATTTATATTCATAGACCTGTATGAGACTATTCATGAATATAATATGCCTAATTCATGGAGGGCTCTGGGAATCGAAATTTACGTGCAAATCATTTTAGTTGGAGTTTCTTTGGGGGATTCATTCAAGTGAAACTTGATATGAGCAGGAAAAACAGGAAAAATCACACTGTTTTTTTGCATACGAAAAACTGTGAGATTATTTTTATCATGTGCACTTTCATTCCTCGTAAAAAGGATTGGACGGGATCTACTACCGGGATAAAAACTATCTATTATATATTAATAAAATTCCAAATTTATTAATTGTATTTTTATTAACACACTGTGACAAACCATAAGGCAAGAACAGGAAGATAGGTAACTCAAAAACATAAGGTGGCGTTCTAGAGCGTCCGGGCACTATGGTTGGCACAGATATCACAACTCCATTCAGCCTAGTTCTAAAATTATAAATGCGTTAGTAACTCTGTGTGTTACCTGTTACGTTAAAACAGCTGAATATATTGAGATTAAATTTGGTATGGGTTTTGATGGGGAAACGATAAAGGACACAGAATATTTTTTATACCGGAAACCCTATAAAGGGATGAAAAGTGGAGTGGAAACTTGTATAAAAAAAAATATTGTTTGGATTTACTTGAAATTTGATTACAATGCTCTGGAAGAAAGTCGGGTGGGGAATTTTTTCCGTATCACAAATCCACGCGGACGGAGTTGCAAGCACAACTAGTTTAGGTTATGAAATGCTAAGCGGTTTTTGCATGAAAGAATAACAATCATCCATCCATAGAAACATATTAGTGAGATTGTAAATGTAGGCAGATATTATATTATATTCGGCTAACCCAGCCAGACAGAAATCAATTCAAACGTGTCCTACAAGGAATTAGTTAGCGCCAATCAATACTGACCTTTCTTATTCGATAAGACACGATATGTGTGCTAATAAACCGTAATTATGAGAAAGATAACTCATAGGGTCAAACATGGAATTGATACAGAAGGTATTTGATACCTTTTATGACTCTGCTTTAGGATATGGACTAACGTGACCTAACATAGTACAAGTACTGGACCGAAGTAGTTTTATTTAAAAATAACATAATATGGGGTATTTCTGTGCGATTTTTTTTGACACAAATCGAAACGGTCATTACGAACTTGTTAAATAATAATAAATGTAATAAACTTTATTTCAATCAACAGGCAATTCAATTATTGGCGCAAAGATTTAATAATAAAATATATCTGAGAACCACAAACTAACAATCTTTACGAATTACTTATTTTAAGATTTTTTTTTTATATACCACTAAGATGGCAAACAAGCTGACGGCCCTGACGGTGACCGGTCACGGTAGCCTATGGATGCTTGCAACACCGGGAGTATCACTCGCTAAAATTCGTCTAACAAAATAATAATACAAAGTATTTTAGACCCGTATCCTTCTGACGCCACTACACACCACAGATGTACATTTGTGAATGTTTCTAGCTACACAAGACCCTTTATATTTAGTCTGTGGTCATTCGTCGGGTCAGCTTTCCACCAATTATTTCGGAGATTGAATGGAGTATTTATTTCGTGAGGTCTTTTGATGTACCTTCATTAGATTCGGCACAATGGAAGTCTTATCAGTCTTATCACAATAATCAGTTTAGATTGTCTTTGTTTGTAGTTATGGTACAACAAAGCTTTAAATAATTGAAAACTTAGTAAAACGCTAGGACTTAAGTGTTTTTAAAACCCAACACAAAAATTTGTGTGCCTGAATTCTGTTTTAGTTTTGTTTGAAGAGTGAATTGATCAAAAGTAAAGAGTATTATTTAAAACTGTTCAACTGTTTCTAAAGATAACTAAGCTATTTTTCAATTTGTCGTTTTTTTTGAGTCTGGTCATCCCTCCGTTCCTTTCCTTATACGATAAACTAGCACGTCGCTGCTTTTAGCCAGTTTGGCAAGTTTGGCCAGTCCCTTATAAAGCCTCTACCCCACAGGTGCGATATTACCGGCCGGTATTACCACATGCGATATTGCGATATCTGTTTTCAGTACATTTTGTATAGGATGGCCTTGGAGTAAACACACTGCTGCGGTAATAACGCAGCAATGGAAGTAGATCGCAACGCTGCGTTCCCTGCGATATTGCGGTTAGCATTGGTACGTTTTTAACGGCCGGTAGAGGCATAAGAAATACCGGCCGGTAATATATCTGTGTGCAAGGAATCGGACCGCATTACCGCAATATCGCATGCGGTAATACTGGCCGGTAATATCGCACCTGTGGGGGAGAGGCTTAAATCTATACATTTGGGCAACGTGACATCGCTCTTGCCGCGCCTGCTTGTATGCTTATCCATAATACAAGCAGGTTTGCTTAGCTTACTTTGGGACTGTGTCACTGTATGAGTTGTGAAGAATTTATTATTATTTATTTGAGAAGAAGAATTAGCAGAAAGGGATAGTTGGAGAAGGAGATGCCTTTTCCCAGCAGTAGGACATAAATGGCTATATAAAAAAATATATTTATTTATTCATATATCGTACGCAAATCGCAAATATTTTGAGTTTTCCAATTTAATGTGGAAAATCCGTGTGGCAGTAAATATTTTACTGTGTCGTTATTATTTATGTAGGTGCGTCGCCATAAAACGGTGAACGATATTTTACGAGTGTCTGATCCGCGGCTTACATGCGTTTGGGCGTACCTTAGATATGCAATAAATTTAAACTAAACCTAGAGACCCAAAACAAAACAAGGTATTCTATATTATTCTAGTTTTGACTCAATCACCGTAGAGGTTATAGGTCATATGTATTAAGCTGTATTGGTATGCGTTGTCAGGTGTTTCATGGGTAAAACAAGCCCTTTTTTTTATACCACTAAGGTGGCAAACAAGCTTACGGCCCGCCTGATGGTAAGAGGTCACCGTAGCCTATGGATGATTGCAACACAGGGAGTATCACTCGCGCGTTGCCGACCCCGTAAAATTCTTTTAACGCCCCTTTTGAAGAACCCCATATTATAGTCTAAAGACCTCGGCGGGAATCTCATTCCACAGCTTAAGAGTTCGCGGGAGGAAACTCCTCTGAAACCGCGCAATACGCGACCATTTTGGTTCTAGCGTGTGAGGTTGGATTCCCCGCCGGTGATGAGCAGATCGATGATGGTAGAAAGTGGCCGTAGGCGTCAAATATTATTATGTTATTATCAATTACATAATTCTCGTAACAAAAAATAATAATTCCATCAATCCCAAGCGCTTCGCTCGTTTAATATTCGTTTTGAGCAAGACAGCACTTGAGACTGATCGAGCGAGAAGTGCTTGGGGATTGAGAAAACTGTTCGCCGCCGACTGAGTTAGCGGCGTATCGGTTTAGTATGCCCTTCCATATACTTGAAATGGAGTGTTCACAGTTTGCTAGTCTTGCGCTCAATCTTCGCAATTTGCAGCGTTACGCGCGCCGACTATCTCAGTTGGCGGAAAAACCGGTTCCAGTCGGCGGCGAAATAGTTTTAGTTCTCCGGTTTAATGGGTGAACCCAGTGCTTCTTTTTAAATTTATCTTCTACCATCGCCTCTACGATACCAATTACCTCATAATATCCATCGTGACAAACACAACCACTCCCTTTGCACAACAAAAAGTAAACTGTAGATTCAGTCGGCAGCGGCAGCTCGGAACAGTTTTCTTGCGACGCCGGCAAATCAATCGTGAGTGTGCCGCTGACTCGAATTTCAGTTGGCCACAAATTCGGCTCACTCAGTCGGCGGCGAACAGTTTGCCTACTGGGAACGAAGCCTAAAAGTCTTTATTACGAAAAGAGACCCGCTGGTTTAAGAATGAACTTTAAAAACAATAAAAAGTGATCAGTGCGAATTGGACGCGCAAACAAAGTAACATCGTAAATTTATAATAATACCATAAAATTAAATATCGCTACTTATTACGGTTCATGAGACACTGTCAGACGGACGCAACGGATGGACGGACGGACAACGGTAGCTAAGTCTATGGCACCCAACAAAATCTCACACAACAAAATCCCAAATTGATATACAAATTAAATAGAAAACATAAAAAGCTCGTTTTTTGCAAGCATTTTTTGTACATTTCAATTCATTTAACCATTTGCACACTTTTCTAATCACAAGCACTATTTTATCCATTTGAAATTGTATATTCTATAAACTCAATTCATAGAAATATGCGAATAATATCTATTTTATGTTAAGTAGACGTCGCTTTCTATCGCCATACCAAATTTCATTAAAGGCTAAGAAATCACGGAGCGATTTTGTCCGCGCCCGCCGCGTTGGCGGAACTGCGGTTTTATTTCTAATCTCACGAGATGATTGCAAGACGGGCAGTTTCAAGACGGGCAGTAAACGATCAGTTGACTACACAGAAGAATATAAAAAAGAAGACTCAAAAGGTTCTGGGTGCATCCACTGATTCAGGATGGAGATCGTTATGGATTATTTGTTACTCATATTAGTGAATTAAAGAAGGACGAAGAAAAATTCTTTAATCGCAGAGCGCGCGGGTGCGAACCGCCGAGGCTGCGGGAACCGCGGGCCGCGCGATTCTGCGGGAGTCGCAAACAACCGCACACACCGCGGGCATCGCAAACAGCAACCGCGCACACCGCGGGCGTAAAACGCGTCGTGAGATTTGCTTTAATTTTTACATATATATGTACATTCTACAGAACCTGCGGGCCCGCAATTGCGGCGGACGCGGGTGAAAATCGCTCCGTGAGTTCTTAGCGTAAATCGGTTAAGTTTGAAAAACTAACCGAGTTTCCCATTTATTTTAGCACCATGTTAAACTGTGATATCAGTACAGTATGGATTCAGGTAGGATTGTCAGTTATACTCTAAATTAGACTAATATTATTTTTCATGTAAGTAGGTATAATCTTTAAAGCGTATACAATAAAGTCCTAATTTTTTACACAATATTTACCACAGAATTGGGAACTGGGAGTTTTACTATTTACTATAATAATATCAGTATCAATACGTACTTGTACATATAAATGCAAGTTGCATAATAAACTCCTTTTTTTTATAAATTATTGTACTCTTTAATTTAAAGTCGACACTCTTGTTTTACGAGTATCTTCTAGTGAAGGAACGCACGAGCAACTTTGTCTTTACGACTATTTTGTCTCTTACATCAAATCTATGGGTTAGTATGAAAGTGCGCGCACGTAGCGACGCAACACCCGGGAGACTTTTTTGTCCGCGGGAGCCCGCACGGCGACAAAATAAATTTCCAGGGTTACAACTTTCTTGAAAGAGTGGTCGCGGCTCGCCTCATCCAGCATTTAGAGGAGGTAGGCCCGGACCTTAGCGACCGGCAGTTCGGCTTCCGCCGCGGCCGGTCTACGATGGACGCGGTCACGAGGCTCCGAACGTTGGCGGACGAGGCCACCTCCCGGGGTGAGGTCGTGCTGGCGGTATCGTTAGATATCGCCAACGCGTTTAACACGCTCCCCTGGGAGGTGATTCGGTCGGCGCTTGCGCATCATGGGGTGCCACGCTACTTAGAGGGGTTCCTAGCGCACTATCTCAGCGCGAGGGAGGTCGTCTTTCCGGTCCCTGGCGGATGGGGCCGTAGAGCGGTGTCTTGCGGTGTTCCACAGGGGTCGGTTCTGGGTCCACTCCTGTGGAACATCGGATATGACTGGGTGCTGCGGGGCGAGAACTTGAGGGGCGTCGGCTTGATTTGTTATGCCGACGACACCCTAGTAACGGCCCGCGGCAAATCCTACCGCGCTGCGGCCGTGCTCGCTACGGTCGAAGTGGCACACGTGGTGGCGCGGATTCGGCGGTTGGGCCTGGAGGTGGCCTTGCACAAGACCGAGGCCCTGTGCTTTCATGGGCCCCGGAAAAAGCCACCTCCAGGAGCGTACATAGTCGTCGGGGGTGTGTCCATCGCCGTCGAGCCGAGTATTAAGTACCTTGGTCTTATACTTGACGGTCGGTGGACATTCGCCGAACACTTCCGGCGACTTGTGCCGCGCTTGAAGGGGGCAGCCGCCGCGCTAGGCAGCCTGCTCCCCAACGTCGGCGGACCGAGTGTCGCCTGCCGCCGCCTCTATCTAGGGGTGGTGCGGTCTATGGCCCTCTACGGAGCCCCCATATGGGCCGACGCTCTGACCCCACGCAACATGGCCCTGCTGCGACAACCACAGCGGGCCATGGCGGTCAGAGCGGTGAGGGGATACCGCACCATCTCGGGCGAGGCAGCGTGCGTGTTGGCGGCGAGTCCGCCTTGGGAGCTAGACGCTGTGGTGCTGGCGGCAGCCTACAAGCTAACCGCCGAATCCCGTGTCGGCGGGAACCCATTCCCGGATGGGGTCCTGCGTTGGAGGGAGATTGCCCGGGAGTCCCTCATCCAGGAATGGGCGCTGAGATGTGAGGAAGGGCTGGCGAGGGCCGGCAGACCGAGGCGGCGCACCGTTGGCGCCATCTGTCCGGTCCTGGAAAATTGGATAGGGAGGCGCCACGGTGCGCTTAGTTACCACGTTGTGCAGGTGCTGTCTGGCCACGGGTGTTTCGGCTGGTACCTGCACAACGTGGCTCGGAGAGAGGAAACTCCGGAGTGCCACGAGTGTGGCTGCGTGGAGGACACGGCGCAGCACACACTTGAGGAATGCCCGGCGTGGGCTGCGCCACGCGCTGCGCTCGTGGCAATTGTTGGCGATGACCTCTCGCTCCCGGCTGTTGTCAAACAAATGGTCGAGAGCGAGAGGTCGTGGGATGCGATGGCCTCCTTCTGCGGCGAAATAATGACGCAGAAGGAGGCAGCGGAGCGAGTGAGGGAAGCGGATCCAGCCGCCCCCCCGCTCCGCCGAAAAAGACCGGGCGGCAGGCGTTTGGCCCATGCCCGGCGACTGCCACCCTAACGGGGGCTTCCGGGCGGCGGGTTGGGGAAACCGCTGCCCATTAGAACGGAAGTCCCCGAGTGTTGCGGCGCGGCGCGCCTAGTCGTGCGTGCGCCGCCAATCGTGCCGTAGCCCAACAACCTCTTCGGACGACCGCCGGTGGGGCAGCGGTTGTATCATTGTTCCCGCTGCCCCGCCCATCTAGGCGGATGAGGTGGCAGTCAGTCAGGTTTTTAGTCGGTATACCCCAAGTGGTTAGAGGGGGAGCCCGACATACCCCCGCCGCTCCCCAAGTGGCGGGGCATGCAGCAATGCATTTTCCTGACTTAAAAAAAAACAAAAAAAAAGGTTACTAACTTATAACGTAAAATTTTTTTGAAAAAGCAGTGTTGCCACCTTGGTTTTTGAAAAAGGGCAGTCGGACGGGCTAAAAAGAGCTAGATTTTTTTATTAGAGCAAATTTTGCCAAAATAAGGGTTAGAAACGTCTAAAAACATAAATACAAATAAAATAAGCGAAAGAAGGGTTAAAAATTGTTTATTTGAAACGTACAAAAAGCGCAAAATGTTGGCAACACTGAGAAAAACCTTTCAAATTGCGGCAAGGAGACGGCGACATAGACAAATAAATTGCCGGGAGACAAAGTTGCTCGTGCGTTCCCTCTCTAGAATCAAATATACTTACTCCATTTTATTTTTTTAAAGTTGGCAACTGTAGATTAAGGAAAACGATTTTTCTTTTTCAGCCAGCTTCTGAAATGCATTTTTAAAGTTTTTTATCAAATTAAATCAGAGCTGTCACTGTCAAACTAAAGGCGAAAAAAGAGATAGCTTGAGATATAACGTGGTAATAAAAGTAAAATACGTGTCAGAAACTGTTGCTGTTTGACAAACTATTTTTTTTTTTGCTATTATGCCCATAACCAGTGATGTACTTAGTACTTTATCTCGATGTACTAAGGACTATTTTTGTTATTTTAAGTACTTAGTAGATACATAATATCGATAATAAGTACTAAGTACTTATAACTATAAGTACTTATTCTTCTTAGTACTAAGTACTTATAACTATAAGTACTTACTACTTAGCGCGTTTTTCTACCGATTTTTATCGGTCCGGTAATTGCCGGTCCGATGTAGGAATTCATACTTTAGTTAGACATAAAACCGGATGCCGGAGTAGTGGAGAAGCGCGTAACTAAAGTATGAATTTCTACATCGGACCGGCAATTACCGGACCGATAAAAATCGGATGCCGGAGTAGAGGAAAAACGCCGTTATTCTTCTTAGTACTTGTTCTTAGTACTAAGTACTTATAATACGTACTTAGTAGTTATTCTAAAGACTATTTTTGCTTGCACTAAGTATGACAACTTCTCAGCTGCGTCAGACTGTTTTCAATTTGAATCTAGATTTTCCAATTTCTATTCGAGCCAAATGATATTTTTTATTCAAATGCTTTTCAACTACTTCCATGTCCGCTTTTACTTAGGTTTATTAGTTTTACATAGAACCGAGCCAAGTGCTTTTTTCTTTATTTTCGCGTCTCACTTCTTAAATACAAAAAAAACAAGTAGGTACGTTACAATTTCAAAACAGTTTACATCACTGATAATATTCACTGACTGATTTGCATGTAAAATGGGAAGTTTTTTAATTTTAAAATCTTTTACCTTCATCCTACTAATATTATAAAGGCGAAAGCTTGTGTGTATGTTTGTTACATCTTCACGCTGAAACGGCTGGGTCAATTTTTATGATATTTGGTATTAACACAGCTACTTTTTAATCTGAAAAGTACGCGATTCTCGTAGGATTTGGTCAAACGTCTGATCTGTGCATACAATAAGCTTAACACCGCAGGCAGCTACTTGTAGTATCCAATATAAGGTACTCATGGAAATCCAAATATAAGGAATTCATAGAGTAAAGAAAAAGGCCTTTTCCCAGCAGTGGGACAGTTTACGCTAGTATTATTAAATACAAACTTACACACATGGATTTATTTTTGTAACGTTTCGCAATGAGATACCAGATAAATCTTAATTACTGTCTAGTTTAATTGTCAACTTTGTTAACTTAACGTAGGTATTTTTTTTTTTTTTTTAATGACGATGTTGTGCAGGCTGGTGAAGCGCTAATGGGATACGTTTCACCAGCAACATAGGTTTTACGTGGGCGAGGTGTCAACCCGCCGCACAACCCCCGAAATGCTGGAGGACCACACCCGTCGTTGGTCAGCGAGTCCATCGGATTTAGCCGGTTAGTGTAGCTAGACTGTACTACCGACCATTCCCCTATCCGCCACCTTGGGGACGCTCCCCTACGCTGTGAGGGCCAGCGCGGGGTAACGTAGGTATTATTTGAATTATACTTTTCTTTTTTATTACTTTGAAATGTAATGTTTAGAGACTTGTTTTACATATTTATAATAATATTAGGTTAAGACATTCCAGCATAAGATATCTAGTGAACTACTGAAAAATTATCTACATATTCTTTCTAATTACATACGTACTTGTAATTAAATTAGTTCCCAGTTTTCTCATGAATTAATTTACAAGAAATATGTATTAGGCGACATCGGGACTTCCAATAAAAGGATCAAGATCGCACGACTGCGGTTCACGGCACCGAGGAAATGTTGTAACAACTCCTTATTTGTAAAGGTTTTTTTTTTATTGTAGTGGCAAACCGACTTAATTGAAAGTGAATAAATATGGGTTTAAAAATTTTTCTCAAATCATGATCGCTTCATGTTTATTTCATATCGATTTTTATGTAAAATCAGACAAAATTGTCTGTAGCTTTTGTGGCAAGTATAGTGGAACAAAATATGCAAATAACGATTAAGTATCTAACGACCTCCGTGGCGTAATGGTTACCACGCTGGACCGCCACCCAGGAGGTCCCGGGTTCGAATCCCGGTCGGGTCATGATGAAAAACGAACTTTTTCTGATTGGCCTCTGGTCTTGGATGTTTATCAATATATATTTATATATATAAATATAATATACTAACTCAACGATACTAATATATATATATATATATATATATATATATATATATAGTATATATATATAGTATATATATATTAGTATCGTTGAGTTAGTATCCTATAACACAAGTTTCGAACTTACTTTGGGGGCTAGCTCAATCAATGAGATTTGTCCCTATCCATTTATTATTATTTTTTAATTATTAGTCATTTAGGTCCCACAGCTGGGCAAAGGCCTCTCCTTCCCCAACTCTCGCTCTGCTGTTTCTTTTTTCCAGTTGCTATCGAGTTCCGTCAGTTCAACTGTACATCTCTTTTTCTTTATTCAGATGGAATCCATTTAGTAATGGCATGTCGGTGAGATCGCAATAACAAATACCTTTATTATTTTTAATAGTTATATGGTTAATAAGTTAATT
Source organism: Endotricha flammealis (assembly GCA_905163395.2). Lineage (NCBI taxonomy): Eukaryota > Metazoa > Arthropoda > Insecta > Lepidoptera > Pyralidae > Endotricha > Endotricha flammealis. The sequence goes on along the minus strand of LR990861.1, from coordinate 4,451,856 downwards.
ATCCATAGTATACCACTGCTTTTCTTACAACAAATTGTAAAAATCTTGCAGGTTTCTTCACACATCAAACGTAACGAGTAAGTTTAGTATTATCAGAAGAACATTTGCTGTGATCTGTTCAATCAGGATGTAGGGTTCCCCAGCGAGCGTTTGAGGACCACCTGCGGCCCGTCCTCATTTCTTTTATACGATTCCCTTAATAAAATACACGCAGAGATCAACTGCCAAAATGGTTTTCGGCAAGCTCCGACAGAAAACGGGAACAAAGAACCGTCGCTTCGTGTGGTACATCAAAGAGAAAGAAAAACTTGACAATTGTAATGTTATTTTGGCTCTTTCAAGTAGAATGAACGGTATGTAGTCTAATCTAATGTGTAACGTCCTCGATAAATGGGCTATGACAAACACTATAACTAACTGTTAAGCGGTCCCTAGACGACCTAAATTGCTTGGCAAGCATTTACGTGCTTGTCAAGCTTGCTTCATGACGCAACGTCAAGCATGCTTGTCAAGCATCCGCTCTCATTCAACGGTCCGAACCACAGAGTGACGTGAGTGTAAAATTCATGTGCTTGTCATGCTATTTTGATCCTCTAGGGACCGCTTTATAAACTTGTCGTTAATAAAGTTTGTATTTTTATTATCGTTACAGTTTAAATATTACGTGTGACACTGAATAAATTATTTCCTTTCTTTCTAAATCACGCACAGCAAGCCAGAATCATAGAAAATTTCTCCGGTACATTACAATGGATTTAGGCAATTGCTAAGACGTATGAAAGTAACTTGATTGAAGTATCTTTTATTCATAGCTTTTCTGGGAGTCCGTAGTAAGTTTTCCTTATTTACTAATTATCTATTACTAAGTTTAGTTTAACCTAGTTAAGTCTGTTACCATAAATTTTTCTTCATGAATAATTCTTACTTGTTTTGTCTTAAGTCAGTGCAGTTGACACACAGTTGGCACAAATTGTGAAAAGCATTTGAAATGATGAATGTGCTTTCTACATGCAAAATAAATAATATAATCAGTTCCTAAAAATATAAACTAAAAATGGTTAATTAAAAATTGAAAAGTTTTGGATTCCTGTGGCAGGGTGCCCAAAACCTCGCTGAATGACAATAGAATTGCGATGATGATAATAATAATAATCATGGACCTCGAAAAAAAGGCGGACACCATCATCACTGAAACTAAAAAGTGTAGCACCCATAGTAAGCCACCTCGCGAATACGTACGAATCGGCCGGCTCACTATGGTGTGAATGTGTGCGTGCCGGTCAGCCATTTCACACTCACACATAGTTACGCCGCCGCCATCAGGGTGCTTCAATTCTTTCTTAGCAAGATTTAGTCCGCCTTTTTTTATAGGTCCATGATACCACATTTAAAACTTATAACACGAGTATATCTTTCTAATAATAATATTAACAATAAAAGAAAACGTTTTAATATGAATTCAAAATTAACATAGTGAATTCACGACTCAAACAGAAAGATTTTTCGTACGTTTCCTAAAAAAAATTGAGTTATGATTATTAATTTCCCTAATGACTTCTACTTAATGTCTTTTAAAAAAAAAAAACAACATAATTTTATTTTAAAAAATTGTTAACCTCTTTTAAATTAGAGTCAAAAACAAAGGAATATATTATATTGTTATCTGTGGTTCCATAGCACATTCAAAGAAGTATTATTTTTGAAAATGGAAGTCATATTTTTGTTCTCATTCCCGTAATCAAAGGGCAACTGAGAGGAGTGAGCGGGAACTGAATTTGCATACGCTTAACCTTTGATCCAAATATAAGGTTGTATCAAAGTCTTCGTTTACGAGCCCAGTCCGTACTTGACATGTATTTGTATAAAGCCTTTTGCTATGAAGAGAGAATCGTAAACTAAGACTTCATTATAATAACGTCATACATTTCTGTCCTCATTATGTATATTTTTTAATTGATGGCGACCTCCGTGGCGTAATGGTTACCACCACGGACCGCCACCCAGGAAGGTTCAAATCCCGGTCGGATCATGATGAAAAACGAACTTTTTCTTATTGGCCTGGGTCTTGGATGTTTATCAATATTATGTATCTTTATCTTTATTATTATATTATATTATATAGTATAAAATGAAGTCGCTTTTGCTGTCTGTGTGTCCCTATGTATGCTTAAATCTTTAAAACTACGCAACGAATTTTGATGCGGTTTTTTTAATAGCTAGAGTAATTCAAAGGGAAGGTTTTTAAGTATTATACATTACAAAATTCCCACGGGAAAGTGGAATGATTATATAAAATATCAAAACTGTCAGAACAAAATGTATCTTCACGGGTCTATTTAACTGGTCAGTGATCGTCGCTCAGGAACATCCGTCCACTAAAGTCTGACCTCTAATATTGTGGGAGGTCAATGATTATCGCAGGCGCTCAACCTAGAAAGCTGGTATTTTGTATAGAGGTTCTCTTTATGATTAGTATCGTTGAGTTAGTATCCTATAGCACAAGTCTCGAATTTACTTTGGGACGAGCTCAATCTGTGTGATTTGTCCCTACATTAAAATTAAAATAATGAAAATTGACAGGCTACCAGTAATTCATAATAGTAGCTAGACTCTGCCACTCAAAAAAACGTTTACTAACATTTTCCACATATAAATATAGCGGTATGACCTAACTGAAAGAAATTGTATGACATAAGAAGGACATAGTCCTACCACATGAGTAAATAAAACCAATGTGGTCCTACGCTAGGAGGCGTTGGTAAGGGGTGGTGTTGTCGGGATACCTCCAAGTGGTCCACCCCGGGCAACGCCGGCGCGTCCTTGCCGGCGGCAGAAGTCCCGACAAATGGTCCGCTCTCCGCACTCACTTTTGAGTGCGTTGAAGACGCGGACGCCGTCTCCTTGCCGCAGTCGCGGAAGGGGACGGCCGAGTGGAGCCCGGATGCGGGCGGGGCGCCGGCCTAACCAGCCGGCGAGTACAGACCGTAACCCCATGGGACGTTTCCTCCCATAGGGCCGGGGGCCTTGGCTTAGCCGTCCGGGCCGCGAGGAAGAAAACCTCTATAAAAAATCACCCGAATCCCAAAGTTCGGACCGCGCCGAGGGGATGCGTGGCCAGTCGGAGTCTGGTCACTAGCGGTCCCACCCCGCCGGAACTGGCAACCGAGCGGGTGTATCAGTGCCTTACCTCAGGGATGGGCGTCACCCTGCGGCGGACCCCACTAGATCGACCCATTCTCGTGGGTTCAGTTATGAGTACGAAAAACCCTTTTGAAATTTTAAATGTTGAAGACGAGGAAGAGAGAGGAGCAGCGAAGGAAGGAGAGAAGGAGGCGGTAGACGGGAAAGGAAATAATAGCAGGAGAGCAAGCCCGGTCATGACTGGGCGTCAGCTCGAGGAGGAAAAGAAGGAGGGAAGAGAAAGAAAAGAGAAGCGAAAATCCAACAGAAATACGCGGTCTGACTCCGACACAGCCAGTGCAGTCTCAGTTCGATCACTGAGTCCGCAGCGCCCGATGTCCGCTAGACTCCGCAAGCGCAAGAGTACTGCTGCGGTGGAGGAAGTAGAGGACTCTGGTTCGGAATCTGCGCCGCCGATTCCGTCGCGACAGCCGAAGCGGGGCCGCGGACGTACGCGGACTACAGGCAAGTGCGATAGCCTCCGTAGGAGCATCCAACAGAAGCTGGCAGCCGGGAGGAAGGTATCGTGCCCCGACGCCGAGAAGGAAGTGGCGGCGCAAGCTGAGCGCGCTAGTGGTATATCTGCACGTCTTGCCGAATCGACGGCTGAGAGTGCTAATAACTCTGAAATGGATGTGGAGGATGGAGACCGAAGTCGAGAGCAGCTCTGTTTAGCGGTAAACGAGCATCTCCAATCGGTAGAGATGGTGGCCACGAGGTCCTCGAATCTGAAGGGGACCTATACGAAGGCGCTAAAGTGCGCCGTTGCGGGCATACGAGAGGCAACGAAGGTGCTCTCGTGTAGGTCTTCTACAGAGGAGACGCAACGACTGGAGGCAGAAAATCACCGCCTACGTAAGGAGCTCGAAGACCTTAAGGCGCGTATAGATGGAAGAGGGGCTCCCGAGACCCCCAAAAGGGCCACTGTCGAAGCCGGCCCCGCGGAGCCCAGCATGTCGCTTCAACAAATGTTCGACAGCTGGTCCCAGACCATGATGGTGTCAGTCGGGAACCTCATCGATGGCAAGCTTGCGGGCCTAAGTGACCGTCTGCTGCCGGAGAGGAGCCTGCGCCCTCCTCTTGCGTCAGACAAAGCCTCCTCTCAGGCATCAGTTAGAGTTGAAGCCCGCGCACATAGCTCGATGGGTACTAACAAGGATCCTGTCCCTGTCCCGCAATCTGCGAAGACTTCCGTCACAGGGAAGGGGCAAGGTAAGAAGAAGGTCAAAAGCCAGTCGGTTCCAGCCACGCCTGCAGCTTCTGCTCAGAGTAGGCTGACTCAGTGCAACCCAGCCCCTAACGTGCCAGCCTTGACAGGGCAGGAAGGAAATAATCTGACCCTTAGCGTTGCCGACGGAGAATGGACTCCAGTTCTAAGCCGCAAAAAAAAGAGGATGGCGACGCGACAAACACAGCAGGCTGAGTCGCAAGTAAAGAAGGCTGCGGCCAAAAAGAAAAGAAGGAAGGGGAAGGGAGCTAACCGCCTTCGCCCTCCTAAGTCAGCTGCGGTAGTGCTGACGGTTTTGCCTGAGGCTGAGCAGCGGGGCCTCTCCTATAAGACCGTCATGCAGGAGGCGACGGCAAAGATAGACCTATCTTCGCTGGGCATCTCCAGTGGTCTAGGTTTTAAGCGGGCGGCCACTGGGGCCTACCTATTGGAGGTGTCCGGCGAGGATAACGCTGCCAAGGCTGACGCCCTCGCTAATAATCTGCGCGAGTGCCTGAACGATGGCGATGTGAGGATTGCTCGTCCTGTTAAATGCCTAGAGCTGCGGGTTTCCGGGTTGGATGACTCTGCGACCACGGAAACTGTGCGGGCCGCTGTTGCCCGGGTGGGTGGCTGCCCCGAGCAAAATGTCCGCGTCGGGGAGATTCGCCGAATTTTCTCCGGTCTTGGTACGGTGTGGGTAAGCTGCCCGGTGACGGCGGCTAAAACTGTCGTGAAGGGCAGACTCCTGGTCAGATGGGTGGCGGCTCGAACAGTGTTGCTGCCGCCCCGTCCCGCGCGTTGCTTCCGCTGCTTACAGAGCGGGCACGTCCAGGCTCAGTGCACATCAGAGGAGGACCGCAGCGAGGTCTGTTACCGCTGCGGTCGCCCCGGTCACAAGGCGCGGGTCTGCGTTGCGGAGCCGCACTGTCCGCTATGTGAAGCGGCCAAAAAGCCGGCAGGGCACATGGTGGGCGCCAAAGTTTGCGCCGCCTCAAAAGTGCGGAGGTCCATTGGGGCAAGTCGCCCGAACCAAACCTCCCAGGCGGACCGATCGTCGGCTCCTGAGAGGGCCACGTTTGGTGCAGAGTCTATGGTTGTTGCTCAATAATGGTGATGACCTACCGCATCTGTCAGGCGAACATTAACCACTGTGCCGCGGCTCAGGATCTTTTGATCCAGTCCATGGCACATTGGGAGATACACGTGGCGATTGTAGCCGAGCCGTACTATGTCCCTCCAAGAGATACCTGGGCGGCAGATAGGCGGGACTCGGTGGTCATAATCACGCAGACAGCTGTAGGCTCTCCCCCTTTGAGGGATGTGCGTAGAGGCGATGGTTGGGTCGTGGCCCTATTGGGGGACATCGTTCTTATCGGTGTATATTTCTCCCCCAATAGGGTCTTGGCGGAATTTGAGCGCCTCCTCGCCAATTTAGCGGCAGTGATAGGGCAGAGTGGCTCGCGCCCGGTGGTTGTTGCTGGCGACTTCAATGCCAAATCTACGGTCTGGGGTTGTCCAACAACTGATGCCCGGGGGGAGGAACTTGTCGATTGGGCGGTGTCCGGCGGGTTGGAGGTCCTCAACAGGGGATCGGTTAATACGTGCGTGCGGCAGCAGGGTGGGTCCATCGTGGATATTTCGTTCGCTTCCCCCGCGGTCGCACGCCGTATCCAGAGCTGGCGGGTGTTGGAGGACGTGGAGACATTGTCGGATCACTTGTATATAAGGTTCGATCTCCGCGTCCCCGACGATGATAACTGGTCCGAGACGGTCCTCTGCAAGGGGCGGCCCCCGATGGGCGTTGAAGCATCTGGACAGGGAGGAGCTTGAAATCGCCGCACTCATCCAGTCGTGGTTGCTCTGCCCTAACGATCCGGCGGTGGTTAATGTAGAGGAGGAGGCGTCCCGGCTCTGCGCAGCGATGACGAATGTATGTGACGCGTCTATGCCCCGCGTAGGGCCGCGTCGTTGCCGTCGGAATCGGGTGTACTGGTGGAACGAGGAGCTTGCGCAACTTTGGAGGGCGTGCATTATAGCCCGTCGCCAATACATCCGGTACCGCCGTCGCCGGTCCAGAAGCCAGCACGAAGAAGAGCGGCTGCATGCAGTGAGAAGAGAGTGAGCGATGGCGCTGCGGGATGGAATTAGAAATGCCAAGTCGGCGGCGTGGGGCGAAATGCTCGAATCCCTAAACCAAGACCCATGGGGGAGGCCATACAAGCAAGTGCGCCAAAAGCTGCGCCCATATGCACCTCCCCTCACGGAAAGTTTAGAGCCGGAAGTTCGGGATCGGGTAATTGTGACACTGTTTCCAGACAGAGGGGAATACTTGCCCCCGCCGATGGACCCGCCTACGGCGCCTAACGATGGCGAAACGAAGGTGCCCCTGGTCACTTCGACTGAGCTGAGGGCGGCGATCAGTCGTATGTCGGCGAAAAACAACGCCCCCGGCCCGGATGGAATTCCAGGTCGTGCGTGGGCGCTCGCTCTAGTGGAGGAGGCGCTCGAGCCGCAGATGCGGGGACTCCTTTCCGCGTGTCTAGTCCAACGGCGTTTCCCGGCACGGTGGAAATCTGGAAAGCTCGTACTGCTTCATAAAGAGGGTCGCCCAGCTGACTCGCCGTCGGCCTACCGCCCGATCGTCCTGTTGGATGAGGCGAGTAAATTGTTGGAGCGAGTGGTAGCGGCTCGCCTCATCCAACACTTGGACGAGGTGGGGCCGAATCTGAGCGACGAGCAGTACGGGTTCCGCCGCCATCGATCGACAGTGGACGCGATCACGCGGCTGAGAAGCCTAACAGACGAAGCCACTGCCCAGGGAGAGGTGGTGTTGGCGGTATCACTCGACATCGCCAATGCATTTAACACACTCCCCTGGGCGTGCATCAAAGCGGCGCTCACGCGCCATGGGGTCCCTCCATATCTTAGGGACTTGATTGCGGAGTACCTGCGCGACCGTGAGGTGGTGTTCCCCGGCTCTGATGGATGGGGTCGTAGGGCGGTAACATGGACACAGGGATCGGTCTTGGGTCCGCTCCTGTGGAACATCGGCTACGACTGGGTTCTGCGTGGCGAGAACCCAAGGGGCGTCGGCCTTATATGCTACGCCGACGACACCCTTGTTACCGCCCGCGGCAGGTCCCACCGTGATGCGCTCCTTCTCGCCACAACCGGGGTTGCACAGGTGGTGATGCGGATTCAGCAGTTGGGCCTAGAGGTGGCCCTGCACAAGACCGAGGCCCTCTGTTTTCACGGACCTCGGAATAAGCCACCTCGGGGTATGCACCTGGTCGTTGGAGGTGTGTCCATCGCCGTCGAGCCGAGCATGCAATATCTCGGCCTTACACTCGACGGTCGGTGGGCCTTCACCGAGCACTTCAGGCGACTGGTGCCGCGTCTGATGGGAGCAGCCGGTGCACTTGGCAGCCTGCTCCCCAATATCGGCGGACCGAGCCTCGCCTGCCGCCGCCTCTATATGGGAGTGGTGCGGTCGATGGCCTTATATGGTGCTCCCGTTTGGGCAGACGCTATGACCGCCCGCAACAGAGCTCTGCTGCGACGTCCGCAGAAGGTTATGGCGGTCAGAGCCATAAGAGGGTACCGCACCATCTCTTACGAGGCGGCGTGCTTGCTAGCGGCGAGTCCACCGTGGGAGCTGGACGCCGTGGTGCTGGCGGCCATATATGGGCGCACCACTGAAGCCCGCGAAAGGGGCGAGACCCGTTCCCGGACGGTTTCCGACGTTGGAGAGATATAGCTCAGACGGAGCTCGTCCGGGAATGGGCGTATCGTCTGGAGGAGCCGACGGCTGGGCAGCGCACTGTTGGCGCTATCCTGCCCGTCTTAAACAATTGGATAGGGAGGCGCCACGGTGCGCTGTCATACCACGTTGTGCAGGTGCTGTCCGGTCATGGGTGTTTCGGCCGGTACCTGCACAAAGTGGCAAGGAGAGAGGAAACACCGAAGTGCCACGAGTGTGGCTCCGCGGAAGACACAGCGCAGCACACGCTTGAGGTCTGTCCAGCGTGGGCTGCACCTCGCGCCGCACTCATGGTGGAAGTTGGTTCCGACCTCTCGCTCCCGGCCATAGTCAAACAGATGGCTGAGAGCGAGAGATCGTGGGAAGCAGTGGCCTCCTTCTGTGTCGAAGTCATGACACAGAAGGAGGTCGCGGAGCGTGGTAGGGAGGTGGATCCTGCCGCCCCCCCGCTTCGTCGTAAAAGACCGGGTGGTAGGCGTTTATCCCATGCCCGGCGACTACCACCTTAACGGGGCTTCCGGGCGGTGGTTAGGGGAAGCCGCCGCCCATGGAACGGAAGTCCCCAAGCGGAGCAGGCGCGCTTAAAGCGCCGCTGAAAGAGCCGTGACCACTGAGATTGGGTCTACGGACGCCCGCCGGCGGGGTTGCGGAAGTATCGTCAGTTCCCGCAGCCCCGCTGCTATATGGCGGAGAAGGTGGTAGTCATCGGGACATGCCCACCACACATTCCCACCACTGTGTCTCCTGTGTAGCCAGGATCAACAACGGCGACCTCAGATAGACAATAAGCAATGAAGCTTATTGACGTCCCGGGGAATAAACTACAGCTGTCTTGGAACTCACAACGAATTTAATCAGAAAGAAGATAGTCGGAGTAGGAAGTATTGAAAGGACTTCCCTCCTTAACAACTACGTGAGAAACAGCAATTTGAAGCAAAAGGCATTATACCCTAGAGAGATGGCAAATCAAGTGAGGCTCGATTGCCGAGCACCACGGTCTATTGTTACATTACTATTGGGACCTAATGCTATGAGCTGTTGTTTACTATTTTGATTCCAATAATATGTATTGCAAAACCTTCTAAATGCCTGATAATTCTCTCTGCTTGCTACGAGATCAGAATAATAAACTACGCCCGAAGTGACATTTAAAGAATTCAACATGATTACGCGTTCGTCATGCCAAAGATCACACTCCCACAGAACGTGATGAGCTGTTTGTTCTACTCTGGTATTTGCGGTAGAACACTCACAGAAAGGAGAAGGTACAACCTTGAAATAAAATAACTTGGCCTTAAAGTTTCCGTGTCCCGTTAAAAATTGAGCTACTTGATGGTCGACCTCTAGCCAGGTTTTCTTTAATCTGTCTCTCACAGAGGGAAAGAACAGATACAGATGACGGCCTTTTACAGAAGTCTCCCACCTTTCCTGCCATTCCGATAGAAGAGTCTGTAATACGTCATCTAACGGATTAAATAGTCTATTTATTTTGTCACGATCACGTGTCTTAAGGAACGCGGGGGTCATTTCTTTTGATCTATAGTACATCGACGCGCGACGCTGTATCTCCAAATCGACGGGTATTACGCCAGCCAGCACAGGGAGTGCCTCCGTGCTGACAGTTCTGTAAGACTTACACAAAAATATCAAGGCAAGACGCTGACTTTGCAATAATTTTCTTCGCGCGGCCCCAATTGTTACACGATCCGCGAAAACCGCTGAACCGTATGTTATACAACCCAGGTACGTCGCAGTATAAACCATTTTTAACGTTCTAAAGGTTAAACCCCAGGTTGCCGCAGATACTCGAGTTAAGGCATAAAAATTCTTTTTGGCTTTTTCTCCTACCTGCTTCATATGTTCAATGAAATTAAAGTTTTTGTCTAAAAGTAAACCTAAGTAGCAGGCTGAGATTTTATTTGAAACTGAAACTCCATCAAAGCGAAAGCGCGGAGGGACTTTTAAATTTCCCTTAAGCATAAGTTGATACGTTTTATGAGGTGCAAATTCGAGACGGTTACGATTTCCCCATTCCGAGATAATGTCAAGACTCGTTTCAGCTAATTTTTCTAAAGATGCCCGCGAACTAGCGTTAATTAATAAAAGACCGTCATCAGCATAACCCGTCAAGGAGCATCCATCCGGTAAGGGGAGGCTGAAAAAGTCGTCAAATCCGATATTCCACAGGTAGGGACCCAATACTGAGCCTTGTGGGCAGCCTAATGTAAGCACCTTTGACGCAGCATAGTGTCCGAGTTTTAATTTAGATATACCATTTTCAAAGTACGTCATAATAAGAGAGTAAATATTACTATAACATCCTCTGGTCTTAAGTTTAAGTAATAACATTGGCCACCAAGCATTATCAAAAGCACCCGAGATATCTAAAAACACGCCTATCACATATTTACTTTCAGAATGCTCAACTGCTTTACGGACGGTAAGAGCTGCATCGACGGTAGATTTCCCGACGGTGAAACCAAACTGTCTTTCGTGAAATTTAGGGCCACCTGGTAGCAAACGCGGAACTATGAGACGTTCGAGAACCTTACCCAATGATGGTAGAAGGGTAATAGGACGATAGGATTTAGGATCGTCAGGCTGTTTATCACCGCCTTTAGGTATTAATCTAATGAAGCCTTGTCGCCAGACGGCAGGAAAATAACCTTCGTCGATGCAACTATTGTAAACCATTAAGATGGAATCAGCGGCTACTTTGCATGCTTCTTGAATCATCCTATTAGTTATTTTATCGTCACCAGAAGCCTTATTAGTTGGCAAAGCCTTAACTACCGATAGAAACTCGTCTAGTGACGGAAGATCGGATTTTGGAGTTAGAGGGCATTGCGTGGCCGAATCTCGAACGTCACGATGATATTCGGTATCCTTGCTTATGTTATCGTCCGGTATCAAAACGTTTAATAAGGCATCAGCAGTCTCCTCTACACCAAGAGTATGCGTGTTATTGAGTTTAATATTAGTTACATAGGCTTGGTCAATGCGCCTATTTGCCTTAAACTCGTGGTATAGTGGAGACCACGGACCCTCATCATTTAGTTTATCTACAACGCGTCGTAATAGGTCGCCTTTGGATTTTTGAACAGCGGCCCGATAGTGAGATCTTGCAATACGTAATTCTGTTAAAGCCGTTTGATAAATTACTCCCTCTATTTTTCGTTTCTTTAATTTAGCAGTCTTACGTCGAGCACCACGAAAAGCCCTACGCAACCGCGACAAGGAATCGTTCCACCAGTCGCAACGTCGTCGATCTACCACCGCTTTACGGCCAAGTGTGACGTCAGCGCAATATGTGAAGGTGTCCGACAGAAGTTCCGCACTTTCCGCGACCGTCAACTGAGCGCGAAAGAAATCCTTGACATGAGCAGAAAACATGGATCTAAAAAATTCCCAGTTTGCGTTTCTGGTTTTATATTGAAAGTTGATTTGTTTAAATGTGTATAAATCATTTACAACAGGAGAGAACTCACAAACAATTAGACGGTGATCACTGCAAGAAGCATCTGGAAGTACGCGCCAATTAAGTATATGAACGTCTGCACTAGAAAGTGTGACGTCAATAGAAGACTCGCCCATTGGGCCACTAAAAGTAGGTGGTGCTTCAGGGGTGTTATGAATAATAAGGTTCATCTCTGCAATGAAATCCTCGACAGAAGTTCGTCTATCGACGTCTGTCGATCTAAGTTTACCGTACCATAAAGGAGACGAAGCATTAACATCCGCTCCAACAATTACTTTACATCCTACGAGCGCTTGCAACACGGTACGCAAATGGTGTATATGGGGACCGACAGGGAGTATTGAAAATAACAGCTCACAACAAAAACTTTAAAACGAGGAGACGTTACTTCGGCGACCGCACAGTGAGTGGACATCAAGTTTGTAATAGCGGTTACGGTTAAATCGCTCTTTGGCACATAGATACCGGCGCGTGCTTTATTATTGATCTGTACAAATTTACTATTTAAATGAGCCCGCTGGTATTGCTCTTGGACTAGAACGAGATCAAGCTTATAATCCGCAACAAGCTTATCTAACTCAGATGTCGCAATCCTATCGTTATGGAGATTTAATTGTGAAATTACAACTTTATCCATACGTGGTGTTTAAAATTAGGTATTCTAACTTAGCCGCGTACGTAGGGCAAATCTCAGACCCGGTCTGATGGTCGGCCGCTTTCTTTAGACGGCGGCACGTTGCGCATGTTGGCATAAAGTCTTTTTCGGATTTTTTTTTACACTCGCGCGAGTCGTGTGTTCCGGCACAGTGTGAACAAGTAGGCTTGTCTTCAGAACAATATTTATGCACGTGGCCGTATTAAAGGTGGAAGTCAGTCAGGTTTTTAGTCGGTATATCCCTCAAGTGTCCTTGGGAGGGAAGAGCCCGACAGACCCCCGCCGCTTCCCCAAGTGGCGGGACATGCAGTAATGCATTTTCCTGACTATAAACAAAAAAAAAAAGGAGGCGTTGGTAAAATCGGGAATTAGAAATTCAAAATTTGTGGTTCATAAGAGTATTTTAGATGCTTCTGAAGAGTTAATGTGAAATCGAAACTGAATGACGAAGTTTCACCCAGTTTTAATATTATTATATTACAGTGGTTCTGATTTTACGTCCTTCGGGGAACTTTCAATCAAATTGAATTGTAAATACTCCAGATCTTCAGTACTGCATTTAAACTGTGCGAGCTAGTACTTACTAAGATGAACATGAAGTAAGTTCGTGAACATTACATTGGTTCACAATTCTTATTGGTACAAAGCGATTTATCCAAACGATGTCAAAGATTTTCCTTTAATTAAAAGATTTTTATATATTTTTGCGGTTTCTTCTTTTTCCTGAGTTACAGCCAGTTTCTGAAATTTTAATTTTAATTCCAGATTAATTATCAAGCTGGAAACATTTGGGGGAGGCCTATGTACATAGAGTAGCTTATCTATTTTATACTTATTATATCCTACAGAATAAAATATTTTTGACTTTAACAGCAGTGGACTTCTTGTGGCTGAGGTGATGATGATGATGAAGTCTCATCACTTTAGTTCTTCTTTAGTTTGACGTAAGACAACTACATCTTAACTTTAAAAATTCGTTTCAAACACTGGCTGTTAACATTACAAAATGATTCGACTAAAGTTTCAAACGTTTTTGAACAAAAATAACAGATATTCAATATTTAATACCACAAGATTTTATATGACACCTATTTTCAACAGTTGAAACGGCTTAAAGTATACGTCTTTTAAAAAGTCTGTCGTCCCAAGCAAAGGAAGGCTTACCTTGGGCTGACAGTTTCCACGAGTCTGGTAATTTTTAGTATTGTGACTGTTGAGAAAATCTAACGCTTTTTTCTCTCTTTAATATGATATTCTTGATCGGACCGATAATAGCTCATTGGATAACTAAAGAGATTATTAACCGACTGGTTCCGATTATGGTGTGATGATGTTCCAATGAGGTTTCCCATAATACTTGTTGACCTTCATCTTTCTACTGTAACTAGATATCTTTCGCCATTTCTTTTGCCAGTGGTCATTGTACTTTGTTTCCGAAATAGTCTTTTCCACCATTTCGCAATTATTTATTCAAAACTCACAAACATACAGTATGTTTTGAATATCACTGTAATAATATTGTAACATTTGACTACAGAATATCTGTGAAATAAAATGAAATCTTTTAATTCAGAGTAGGCTTTCTGAATTACAAGATTTATCCCATGTCCTAATCTATTAAGATTCTGGTCTTCAACCTTAGGTATTGTATTGTATTTGATGATTGTTACATGGAATGACTTTCATCACAATAATCCGAAGAGAAAACATGATCATCGACTCCACTACTGCTCAACATCAGGTGGGGTGGAGTCAACTTATTTGGCTAAATAAAAAGAAAATTAAAGGAACGATTTGATCCAGGGAACACTCCACTACTACTAGTACTAACTAGTAACCGTTCGAATGACACGTTTTAAGAGAGGTAGGATACAGCGGATAATCCGCTCAAATCGGAGCAGCAAGTCTGGGGAAGGACCTTCCACCTTACATATGTCTCGACCATGCTGTGTTCCTACGGTGAGTAAGATCTCCAGAGCTCCAATTTTACAATATCAACAACGCGCGAGTGAACCCCTGGTATTGCAAGCGTCTGGGAGCTACGGTGACTGCTTACCATCAGGCGGGCCGTGTGATTGTTTGCCACCTTAGTGGTAAAAAAAAACGTGAAGAAGTCAAGGGTACTGCGCTCATGATACCGCGGGCTTTATTATTTTTTTTATTATGTTTTGATGCGGCTGTGATAGCACTGCGACCAGGACTGGTCTATTGTGATCGCCACATGACTTGTTAGAGCTCACCGCTAAACCCTGCAGCTATGATGAACCGCACGATTTGCTTAGGGGTGAACTCCTTTAACTCATCTGGGCTTAATAAGTGTTTCCCTAGATGAGTGCTGCGCTTGTGTATTAGTGGCCCACATTCCCCCAGAAGATGCAGTGGTGTTTCATCAGCCTCCTTACAGCGTCTGCAGGTACGTGTGCCACTTAGCCTTAAGTTGGACATGTGCTTGTTGAGGCAACAATGTCCTGTTAAGGCCCTGACCACAATTCGTAAGTTGCTTCTACTAAGCGCTAGGACAAGGTTGCTGTTCCTTTTGTCGTAGGCTTTTATTAGTGTTTTTGAGTGATTCATGCCCGGCGATTCCGTCCAGAGCTTGATAGCATTTTCAAAGTAGGTGTACGTAAGGGTTCTGCGAGCTAGGCTTTTTGGTATACCACAGAACGGTTCAGGTCCCTCCTGTACCCCATTAGCCCCTACTCTTGCAAGCTCATCAGCACGTTCATTGCCAATTATGCCTGCATGCCCTGGTACCCATCTTAAAACCACTCTATTTCTGTTACCTAGAGTGTTTAGTCGTTCCATGCACTCTTCGACCAGTCTCGATGTGACCACATTCGAGTCTAGCGCTAGTAGAGCAGCTTGGCTATCAGAATTAATATATATTTTGTGGTTAGTGTAGTGCTTTTGCAGGTTGGCTTCCGCACATTCTACAATGGCATAAACCTCTGCCTGGAAAATAGAGGCGTACTGTCCCAAATTCACACTTTTATTGAACTTTGGTCGCACTCCATGTATTCCACAGCCTACATTCTGACCCATTTTGGATCCATCTGTGTACCAGATTAAACATCCGGCCTCATAGGATAGCTGGCTATTGAACCAGTCTTCCCTAGATGGAATTTCTACGGTGTACTGTTTTTCAAATACGTGCCGCAGAAGCATGGCATCAGTTGGCATGCTTAGTATTGGTATGTTCAGGGATGAGTCCTGTAGGGTCCTCATTTTCATGGAGAGCCAATTGCCCCTGCCCTGTATGTTGGCTCTATACATGCTTGCCTTCGCCTCTCCATGTATGAATAAGTGGAGAGGCAGCAGTCCAAGCAGTGCATTGAGCGCCATTCCAGGGCACGTGGACATTGCTCCCGAAGACATAAGACAGGCAGTTCTCTGCAGGCCGTCTAATTTCTGTTTAGCAGTCACTTGATTTGCCTTGTCGTACCACACCACTGATGCGTACGATATAATCGGACGCACAATGGCAGTGTACAACCACAGCGCGGTTCTGGGATTTAGACCCCAGTTGTTCTTCATCAAGCGACCGCTGATGCCCATGGCCATCTTAGCTTTTTTTAAAACGTTGGCTAAATGTGAATTCCATGTCAGCCTTTGGTCGATGGTCACGCCCAAATATTTGACTTCTGTGGAAAACGTAATTATTTTATTATTGAGCTTTGGCCTTACTAACTTGTCCAAATGCCGTTTTTTCGAAAAAGGTACAATAACAGTTTTGTCGGCGTTTACAGAGAGGTCACTTTTGACGCACCAGTCACTGACAGTGTTAAGTCCCTTTTGCATTATGCCCGAGATGGTAGATTGGCAGAAACCTCTTACTATGATTACCAAGTCATCTGCATAGCCTTGCGCATCAATTCGGAGTTCTGCTAGTTTGTTTAATAGTTCATCTACAGCAAGAGTCCATAGTAATGGCGATAGAACTCCGCCTTGTGGACATCCCCGGACTGTAGATACTTCAATTGTGGTTTTATGAAGGGCTAATTTTGCTCCTCTGTGAGAGAGCATGGAATTTACCCATCTCACTGTCGTAGGGTCGACATTTTTACTTATCAGCCCATTTACCAGCAGTGAGGTTGATGAGTTGTCAAAAGCTCCTTCTATGTCGAGGAAAGCACACAGTGCTATTTCCTTATCTTCAGTAGCCTTCTCCAATCTATCAATTAAGCTTATAAGGGCAGTTTCTGTTGATTTACCCTTGCGATAAGCGTGTTGGCTGTGATGGATTGGATGTCTTACTAAGGCTACGTCTCTAATATACCTATCTATTACCTTCTCCATTGTCTTAAGAAGAAATGAAGATAGGCTTATTGGTCTGAAAGACTTTGGCTGGCTATAATCTCTCTTACCAGTTTTAGGTATAAACAGGACCTTGACCAAGGTCCATTGGTCTGGTATGTATCCCCAGGCATAACTTGCCCTGAAGATTCTTACCAGATAGGGAATGAGGATACCCGCTCCTTGTTGTAATAGGACGGGCAGTATTCCATCATCTCCGCACGCTTTGTATGGTTTAAAGGAGTCTACGGCCCACTGAACCTGTTTGGGTCTTATGATCTTTGCAGCCCTGCACCAGTCCTCATTACGAGGCTTGTGGTAGACAGGGTGTTGTTGGAACAAGTCCCTTATCATAGACCCTGGAAAGTGGGTCGCGGCCAGCAACTCTAAGGTCTCCTTTTCACATGTTGTAAAGGAGCCATCTTCCTTCTTGAGGAGTCCAATCTGATTAGTTTTGGTTTTGGAGAGCAACTTATGGAGTCTTGCTGCCTGCGGAAGATTTTTGACCTCCTCACAGACCTTTCTCCATGATGCTCTTTTTGCCATCCTAATCTCTTTGCTATATTCAGTTAATGCTTTCCTATAGATCTCCCACAATTGAGTCTTTTTAGCATTGTTGAATAATTTTCTGGTTCTTTCCCTAAGCCTTTGTAGCTTAGAGTTCCACCAGGGTACTTTTCTGGTTGAGGTCTTCATTTTAGGCGGACAGCTCTCTTCATAGGCTTTTTGTATACCTTTGGTGAGTATGCTGGCAGCTACCTCTAGACTCTCAGTTGACCTAATTGTTTTTGGAAAGGTTTCAAGATTCTGACTTAGCTGGTTGTTAAAATTTGCCCAGTCCGTTGATCTTGGATCCCTGTAGATTGAGGTTTGTGTGTCCAAAGCAGCCCTAACCTCAAAAGTTAAATGTCTGTGATCTGACAATGAGTTTTCCCTACTGACTTGCCAGTTATTGATGTGCCTGGCAAGATTAGTTGTGGCTATCGTAATATCTAATACTTCCTGCCTAGCACGAGTCACGAAGGTTGGTTCGCAGCCTACATTTAGTGTTGTTAGGTGGTTAGTAATAAGGAAGTCAAAGAGTAACTCACCCCTCTTGTTGATGTTGGTGCTTCCCCAAGAGATGTGGTGGGCATTGGCATCGCAGCCAATCAGAAGCTCGGCGTTATGTTGGGTAGCGTATTCCACCACTCTCGCCAGGTCTTCTGTCGGGTCGTCTTTTTCTCCAGGTAGATAGGCAGAGCACATGATTACCCTCGCTCCATTCCACCCTTTGAGGTTGACAAAAGCAGCTACCAAGTCGTCATTGCAAACTTCTGTAATCGGGAGGAAATCAACACAGTTGTTAAAAATTATACAAGCTCTGGGTCTATTACCAGTATTATTACTGAGAATCTTACCGGCAGCATTGAGTCCCAGAACCTGAGCGTTGGCTACCCAAGGTTCTTGGATTAGGGCAAGGCTAGCTTTGCCCTCAGCAAAACAACACTCCATTACCGCAGATGATGCTGCAGCATGGTGGAGGTTGGCCTGCAGGACCCTCACCCTTCCTACCTGGGTAGCCTCTAGCGGTTTCCCGCCGGCTTAGAGCGCCCAGACTTCGGACGTGGACGTCCTCGGTCTGTGCGCCACGCATTCCCCTTTTTTCCCTGGGAAACCGCTACTCCTGACGTCTGTGCTTCCCTGTTCTGTGGCACTGGCCTGGACTCCCTGGCCGCGGCATGCTGCTGTCCGCTTTGCGCCTCAGCGGTGCAAACCCCCCTCGATGTGCTGGGCTGTGGTGCTGTGAGCCCTGCACTGCTCCGAGGCATTGTTCTGGGCGTTTCCCTGGCCACGGTACGTCGCGTTTCTGGGATCTCCCTGATTTGCCTCTCAGAGCCGGAAGTTGATGTTTGGGGCTCCTGAGTTTGTAGAGAAGCAGAGGATGAAGGGCCTACCTTTGGGTCGCTCCTGATCTTGAAGACAAGTTTTCTGAAACCTAGGACCACCTCAAAGTTTTTGGATCGAAGAGTTGCGACAGAGAGCTCATCGAGGAAAAAGGACACCACATGCCCATTCCCTTCAGCCCTACTGTGCGCAACCCTCCAAAACTCCGTGTTGAGCCCTTCATTCTGGATCCCCAGCAGTTTGGTAGCTTCGTCAAGCGACTCTGCCTCAGTGCTGGGGATGAAAATGGTACCCACCGTGGGCTTTGACAGCTCGCTCTCCGGTACAACAGAGAGTGATGCCTCGTCCCAGGGCTTGACCTTAGGTATGACTTCTGAAAGCCATTCCGCACTAGCCTTGTCCTCGCAGGTGACATTAATCCACCCAGGTCTGTGTGCAAAGCTAGTGAATCTGGGTCCCTTTCCCTTGTCAGCGATGTTTAACATCGCCAGGGTCAGGGCGCGATGCACCAGTTTCATTTGGTCCTCGCTCATGGGGTTTTGATTTTTGATGCCCACGCGCGTTATCCCAGCGACCTGGCTGAAACTTGGCTGTGTCGCGGGCACAGGAGCCCGAGCCACAGCTAACACCCCGGACGGGGATGCCCCCGTTCGAGGTGTTTTCTTTTCATGCTCCCTCGGCGAAACCTCCTCAGACCTAGGCCTTTTCTTAGCCTTCGGATCTGGAGGAACGTCCGAGATCGGAATCTCATTCCAAGGCTTTGAAGCCAGAGCGCGGGCCTCATCGACCCCCACATTGGCTGCTAATAGCCTTCGGAATCGCTTCCGAGCTGCACCACTTAATCTTACGTGACGGTTGGGGGCCTCATCCGTCTTTGGGGCAGAAGCACAGGAGCCTCCTGCCTTAGACGGGCTAGTCCCTTCAACCGTTGTTGAAGTCGTTGGACGTGGAGAGGCTAGTAGAACCTCCTCCATTAATTCAATCGTCTCCCCTAAGAGGGGAGAGAACGGTTCTCCAACTGGAGACGATGACGGGTGTGTTTCCATATTTTTATCTGAATTCTCCATATCTAATCCCACGAGAAGCTAGGGAACTAAAAATGCCCACCGACAGAGCCCCGCATGCCGGCAGGAGGACTAGAAATACTACCCGATTCGTCCAGGTGTCGGGTAGCCACCGTTTGCGACTGAGCTCACCCCCAGCCACGCATCCCTCGGCACGGTACGAATAACACCTTGGATTGGTTGATAAATAAATAAATAAGTACATATATAACTGTATAGCATAAATAGCATAAATAAATAGACGAATAAATAGATAAATAAAGGTTGAAAAGCGCACGGTGGTTTCTGTTGTGTCTATTTCTTGTGAACTAGACCTAAAACAGGGCTGGCAACCTCGAGAAGGATAGTCCACCGCACTTGCCTTAGGGGATCATTGCGAAAAGCGCTACCCCCAAGACCATCGCCCCTCTACCACCTCAGAAGGAAGCAGTAGAGTAGGCCTGCACCCAAGCTACCATGCAGAGCGAAGCAAAGCAAAGCAAAGCATGCCGTAATGGGAACCGTGAAAGCATGGACCCAGACCCGCCCCTCCCAGACCGCGGGCTTCCGCTAGCATTAAGATTTATTTAAACAACAAAACGTACCCGTTGAAATGTAGAATCATAACATTATCAAAACAATCATTACACGAGTTGGGGACAATAGCATTGTTTAGACATTGTCAACACGGGGGGATCATAAAGCGAAATTCGAGTCTCCGCTTAAAGGACGCTAAGGTTGCTCATTTACTTTGCGCGAACATAAAATACGGTAACGTCTCCTGATTTTACCGCGGGAAATTTACATGAAAAGAGGAAATAAATTCACAGGAACAATCCGAACCATTGCATCATTAAACAAGATTAATAATCCAATGCTAAGTACCTACTCGGTTTAAATAATAAAATATGTCGCGTCACGAGTTGTGGATGGGGTGTGGGACATTGACCTACTTTCCGTACTAAAAGGGTTACTTTCTTTTCTAATTGGGGCAAGGATTAATTAACATTATGGCTTTTTTGATACACGTATAAGTAACTAATCATTGCTCAATTACATTTACAAGGTTTAAAGATCCCCATTATGTCTACAGTATGACCGTTTGGAAGCGGTCTGCATCCAGCGGCTTCCCGGGACTTTCTATGCGTACAATTATGAGATTATCACTTAAAGAAGTTATTTCTTCGTCTTTTGACAAAAGTATATACACTCAGTACACTCACTCACTTTCTATTGTTAAAATAACTTATTGTTTTTAGTAATACCTGCTCTTATGTTGTTGTTAAAGATGTATATTGCAAATAAAATATATATTTTCTCTCTCTCTCTCTCTCTTTGTTTATTTCTATTTTACTGCATCGATCTTGCATCGACCATATATAAGAGGATATCTTTACGTTAAAAGTTATCTTGCCAAGGAAAATAGTTGATAAAACTTCGTCGAAATCTTATTTAAGACATTTAAACTCTGCGGTTATTTCGACGTCGGGGACTTGTTGCGAATCTGGATTGGTTTTAAAACCTGAAATCTTTTTGAATAAAATTTCTTGCAAGATCAGCTTGCATCAGAGATTCGGTGCATTAGTATGATTGCATTTTGCATTCAATCTCATACAGTGTATTTGGGTGAGATTTTGGTTACTACATTTTTAATTAGGTTGGTACAAATAAAAAAACGAAGCTTAAGGCGCCATAGGTCCAGCGACCCAAACGCGAAGTCGACCCCGCCGCCCCGGGCCGCGCCTCGCGTCACGTTGCGACAACCGAGCGTCTTTTCTTATCATTGCGCACATAGTGTAAAAATATGCAGTACCGAAACTTTAAGTTTTCTAATTTGTAATAAAATAATAATTGCCTACAATTATTTTTTAATAAATATGAATGAATATAAAATGAAGATTATGAACAACTTTTATTAGGAACCAAATATGAAAAATGAAATAGACATGGTTTTCAGATGGTTTTGTGATGGTTTTCTGATGTCTTTGGGATGGTATTTCAATAGTTTTCGGATGGTTTTGTGATGGTCTCAAGATGGTTTTGGGATTATTTTCGAATGTTTTTGGTATGAAACTATCTGAAAATTGTAACTAAATAATGCGATTGTTTACTTATGATTTTAGTTATGGTTACTTATTTAGGTCTAACAGGAAATAATGATTGAAAAATCATTATTTCCTGTTGGACCCACTGCTACGCACAACTAATTTTGGCACAACTAAAAGTATTCCTATTGGCACAACTATGGCACAACCAGATAATTGTCATTAAATAGTTCCCTTTGGTACCACCATTCATTAAGGAAGTACATTCGTGTGCAACACTGTATAAGAGGCATGTTATGGGGTGACTCAGGAATGGGTTTGGGGTGAGTTAGGAATGGTTTTGGGGTGAGTTCGGAATGGTTTTGGGGTGAGTTCGGAATGGTTTTGGGGTGAGTTTGGAATAGTTTTGGGGTGAGTTTGGAATGCTTCTGGGGTGAGTTTGGAAAAGTTTTGGGGTGAGTTTGGGATAGTTTTGGAGTGAGTTCGGAATGCTTTCGCACCAAATGGCACTGATATAGTCGTCACATAGTGCAATCTTCCCACCTTTATCCTTACATATTATAAAACAAAGTCCTCCCGTGCGTCTGTCTGTCTGTCTGTTCGCGATAAACTCAAAAACTACCCAACGGATTTTCTTGCGGTTTTTACCAACGGATAGCCTGGTTCATGAGGAAGGTTTATGTATAAAATTTGTCAATATTTTGTGTAAATTGGCTGAAATATAAAGATTATTGTTGGGAGTGTCGGAAAAAATCGACCCGCTTGGGAGCTGTCGACGAAAACGCTGTCTAAACCCTTTGAGATATAACAATACAAAAATTATAGGACATTCCTCTTATTTAGGTCTCCAAAAAAGTCAGCGATAGCATATATTTATCGTTTACGGATAACTTACTATAAAATAAAAATCGATTTCGAGTTATAATGCGGAAATTGGAAACCGATTTTGACGTATACAGTATTAATCCTTATCCTGTTAACTACGTTAGTTACCTTAAGCATTTCATGTACATTATTATAATCTTTACACCATATAATTTAAATAGATACTTTAGAAGTTATAGGAAAAAATTTACGCGCTTGCCGAAATTATTCAAGTTCTTTCTATTCTATGCTAGATGGCGTTTTCATATCACGCGAAAATTAAAGCACTTTAAATCTATTACGCTAGGTGTCGCTGTTTAAAAATCAAAACTAATATATAAAGCTGAAGAATTTGTTTGTTTGTTTATTTGAACACGCTAATCTCAGGAACTACTGGTTCGAATTGAAAAATTATTTTTGTGTTGGATAGTCCATTTATCGAGGAAGGCTTTAGACTATATAACATTACGCTGCGACCAATAGAAGCGAAGCATCAGTGAGAAATATTGCAAAAACGAGGAAAATTATTAGGGCTTCCGTTGCGTGCGCTGCATGAACGGTTCAAGTTACCCAAAAAATATGTATGGCGCTCAACCTAGAAAGCTGGAATTTTGTATAGAGGTTTTTTTGACAAGAATAAAGATGGGGTTTTATAGAATTCCCACGGGAAAGGGAGTAATAGGACTATAAGTGTATTATCGCAGGCGCACAACCTAAAAAGCTGGAATTTTATATAGAGATTCCCTAAAAGATGTTGATAAAGAGAAAGACGGCAATTTATAGAATTCCCACGGGAAAGGGAGTAATAGGACTTTAAGAGTATTATCGCAGGCGCACAACCTAGAAAGCTGAAATTTTGTATAGAGGTTCCCTTTTTATGATGTTGACTAGGATAAAGACGGCAATTTATAGAATTCCCACGGAAAAGGGGGTAATAGGACTGTAAGAGTATTATCGCAGGCGCTCAACCTAGAAAGCTGGAATATACTGTCTGTGTGAGAGTACAAATAAAGTTTTATTATTATTATTATTATTATATTGTTTATGGGTTTCCTTTGTGATGCTGACAAGAATAAAGACGGCAATTTATAGAATTCCCACGGGAAAGGCAGTATCTACGCGGGCGAAGCCGCGGGTACAGCTAGTTATAAATAATTTCAAAGACATGATGAGCTTAGTAAAATAACAACTTCTTGTCTGTCAAATAATAAATCCGTTTGACATGCACAATATCCGCAGTCGTCATTATACTCATCTCTTATTACAAGTATACAGTGATATCAAAGAATATTTTAGTATAAGTACTATTTTTAAAACGTTGCAAACGTAAGTCGTCTTTGTAGATATAGTATATCGTCTAATTCGCCACTTCCCTAAAATGTTATTTCGCCCCTCTCAAACCCTTAAAGAAACCATCGGATAATAGAAAACTACCCCAAAACTGTAAATACTATCCAAAAACAATTGTAAAGCTATACCTATAAATCGACCTATAAACCAAAAACATTCGAAAATAATCCTAAAAGAATATCTAATTCATTCTAAAAACATTAGAAAATAATGTTAAAAGAATTCCTAATTCTTCCTAAAACATTCGAAAATAATCCTAAAAGATTTTCTCATTCATACCATAAACCATCCCGAAACAATCCCAAAAACATCTTGATACCATCCGAAAACCATTGGAAAAACATCAGAAAACCATCTGAAAGCCATTCAAAAACCATCCCAAAACCATCCAAAAATCATCAGAAGACCATCCCAAAACCATCCAAAAACAATCTGAAAACTATCTAAAAATCATTCGAAAACCATCCAAAAACATCTGAAAACTATCCGAAAACCATCCAAAAACCATCTGAACACCATTCGAAAACCATCCAAAAACCATCTGAAAACCATTCGAAAACCATCCAAAAATCATCTGAAGACCATCCCAAAACAATCTGAAAACTATCTAAAAATCATTCGAAAACCATCCAAAAACATCTGAAAACTATCCGAAAACCATCCAAAAACCATCTGAAAACTATCCGAAAACCATCCAAAAACCATCTGAAAACCATTCGAAAACCATCCAAAAACCATTACGAAACAGCAAAAAAAGTAGTTGTGCCAACAGGAATACTTATTTTGTGCATAATAGTTGGTCCAACAAGAAATGGTTCCACACTGTTTTTCCTTTTTTTATTGCATTTGTTACCCATTTTCACCAACAATTATTCTACGTAATCGAATTGCGAGCGCGGCGGTGATGGCGGAAAATTTGACACACGTCCGACGTCGATAAGGTCTGCGACCGGACTGAGTAACGCGAACTCACGCTTTGACTTCGTATTTTCGTGTATAAAATATGATATAAAAATGCCATGTAATCTTTCTAAAGTTATTTTGCATGAATTGACTAGTTCAATTAATAACTAAAAGGATAATTAAGTTTCAAATCTTAAAACGTGTCAGAAGTAAGTTTAAAATAAGTTATTTGTTTTAAAAAAGTGGAATTTTTAATAATTTTTTTTATCGAGTGAAGTAATTCTAATTGTGTATTGAAGATATGATTTAACTAGACAAGGTACTCAAGAATACCTATTATTTTTTTGATTCGTTATTTTGAAGAACTTCATTAAAAAAAATTGTTTTTTCTAGACCTCTTCATAGGTATTTTACGAACCGGTAGCGTCTTAATTTAAAATTTTAGTTTTACTTGATGATTCGTCAAACTAAATAAATAAATGTTTTTTTAGAAGGCAACCCAAATAGTTGCTGTCAAACAACTACCGCTGTAGGTTAAAAACGAACTATTTAAATGTTACATAGTTGCACCGGTCCTTGCAATTAGCACTTATAAGCCAGGGCCTCACCCTCGTATCGCTTTCATGCCAACAAGGCACACTACATAAGACCTCAACCACAAAGAGCGTAAATTCGCGCTATCTACGCGTATAGGTGGCTAATACCTAGCCAACAACGCAACGGGCGTTTCTTTCGCGAACGACTCGCGGCGAATTTGCCAATTGTGAGAATTAAATGAGCGAAATGTAGTCTCTTAATCAACAAAAAGGCGAAATTAAATAAAACGAGCATGTGGTATTGACATGCATGCTAATACATTTATTACCCGCATTTTTATTCGCTGACTCGAAACAGGCCTCGTTCAATAAACGTATCATTGTGTCGCTACTCTATTCAATTGCTCGACAATAAATTGGGGATCGATACAGAGCGGCGCAAGGGTTTTGCCAACAAATTGTTGCCCTAATGGATTTGCGTTTTGACAGTATGTTTACTTAAGTATAGCTTTAGCGTTATGTTAAGGGAGAGAAAGCGATATAGTCATACTTTATTGTCGTTTTTTGCACTGTATTTGTAACTGAAATAACCCATGCTGGTTTGACGGACAGTTACAGGACAGAAAATGTCAGTTCCCTCCACAAACGCAAGGTTTGGTTTTTCAGTTAGGCAGTCTGTATTTTTAGCAGATGCGCCCATTTCAATACTTCTTACTCCGACTATCTTCTTTCTGATTAAATTCGTTGTGAGTTCCAAGACAGCTGTAGTTTTCTCCCCCGGGACGTCAATAAGCTTCATTGCTTATTGTCTATATGAGGTCGCCGTTGTTGATCCTTTTTTTTTTTTTTTTTATTATCGTCAGAAAAATGCTTTGCAGCAGCCCCACCGCCCGGGGAATATGCGGTGGGGACTGTGGGACTTACCACTAAAAAACTGACGGGATGCCACTCGCCCCCTAAGTGACGGGGCCACGGGTACTGTGATAACATCCGCGACCCCGCCAGGGCCGTCCGGCCAAAGTTAAACTGGCCGGACCCGCTCTCCCCGGAACGCCCCGTCAGCAGCACACCGCATCCAGGTGCACTGCCGACACCGAGGACCATTGCCCCCTCAAGACGACGGGCCTTCCCCGGCTCGCCGTCTCGGCTGGGCAAGGGTCCCCTCCATCTCTGCGGTCGCAACAACGTGCGACCGCTGGCCGGGCTCTGCGAGCCGCCGGCCCCTCTTCTTCAATTTTTTAACGAGGTTTTCTTCCTCCACCGCTCCTCCTGCGCCACTCCAAGTGCCACAGCGTCCACTACGTACTTAGTGGACTCTGTGACACTTTGCGCCACCGCGCACTCCCTCTTCCAGGGTGGTCTCATTCGCCCATGTGACCCAACCCTTAACGCCCCCCGCAGTGTCTGGGTTGGCGAGACCCAGTGTCTGCAGGGCCTCCGCGTTCCACCATACGGAGGTCGCCCCCGGTATCAACGGGTGGAGTAGGCCCGGACACCAGTCGGGGCGAAGACGCTTTTGGGGAGGATCAGCGAGCGAACGAGTCCACCACCGCTCATCATACAGCCGGCCGAGACAAGCGCGGCCGGCTCCACCTCTTGTTTTTTAACGAGGTTGTCTCCTCAATCGCTCCACCCCCAGCACCAGTACGGATGCAAGGGGGAGCGGATTTGTCCGCATCCCACGTACTCCATCCAAGATAGGAGCACGGGGAGCAGACCCACCGCGTCGGGAATTTGGCCGTCGGCAAGTAATTCCAGAGTTGGGTCCAGAAACTAAGGAATTACTCGCCGACGTTACCAGGGTGGACCGCGTGGAGGTATCCCAACTCCCCACCCCCCGTTGTTGATCCTGGCTACACAGGAGACACAGTGGTGGGAATGTGTGGTGGGCTTGCCCCGAGATGCGCCCCTAGTTACATATTCACTACTACCCCAAGCAGTGGAACATGTTGTAGGTAATGCATTTTTCTAAACTGAAAAGTTTAACTTATACATGAGTTCAAAAGATACTACAACAGCTTTGAGAGATAGAAATCACCGGCAATGATGTTCGCTTACTATAAAAGCACTTGACAGCTCTATATTATCAGCTTTTGTCCTGTCGCAAAAAATTACAATAAAGACGCGATTCCTTCCAATAGGCAAGTTACTTGTATGCAAGTAGCAAATTGCATATAACTTAAACGAAACTTACAAGATACCGTTTGTCTACGGTACATTAAAATTGTTGCTTTTCTAGCTGTAGCGCAAATGTAGCAACTGCTACCTCTGGAACTTGCTATTAGCACAATCTCGAAATCCTGTTTTCAATGCAAGCAACTTGTGTCACAACAAATCTGACGTCATTATTGCAAGACTTGCCAAATTGAATTGCCCCTTATAAAAACAAAAATTAAATACCAACGAATGCGATAAGTTTGTCGAACTGTCACCAGACGCTTCTCGTTGTCATGTTTCTTCTAAAAAAAAAAACTAATGAAAGAGATGCAAATACAATCATGGTGAATATTAAAAAAGGATGGGGATATCTTGTTGCAGCGCTCCGTTTATCAGGACGGGACAGAAAGCGAATTTGCCAGTCTTTATTATAGGATTACATCGTAATTACGTGCCAGCCCTTGCTAGATATGGCGACATTTCTTTTTATTAGGGTTCCGTATGGAGACACTAAGATTTTTTCGTTCATTTTCCGAATTTTAGAAGATGTATTTTATGATTAAAGTAAAACGTTAGTTATTTATGAGATGTCGATGGTATTTCTATAAATAGAATAGGTTTTATCTATTTAATAGTTTATCGTAGTAAATTTATTAAGATAAAATTTTATCATCATCATCTCTGCAATCAAAAAAGCAGAGAGGCACTGATTTGAGGGTAGACTCTTTAAATAAGTGGGGAGAGTATCTGCTGAGATACCCCTCAAAAATTATAACATTGAGACATAAAATCTGATTACGGCTAAGTAGCCGATGGCAGATTAAAATATGAAGAAGAAAAAAATCATCTCTGTTGGATATAAGCCTCCCCAAACGTTTCCACGACCGGCTGCCAGCGGGCAGCCTGCATCCAGCGACTGCCTGCGACTTTCTCTAAGTCGTCTGACTATCTTGCAGGCGGCCGTCCTCTAATATATAATAAAATATATGTACCTAATGTAGTATAAAGAGAATGATAAATTTTTAACAACAACAATTTAACAAAAAAAATAGTTACAAGTCTTTTACATCAAATTAACGATCCGCATCTTTCCGATGCTGCGGAAAACTTAACTAAAAAAAAAAAATATATTTATTCTTATACAGAACCCTTAGAGTTATTCCAAAAATAATATTTCGCATTTTGTTTGATGTGAGAGCAAAGAAAAAATAGTTACCTCATGTGTCTTTAATCAAAGCACTCTCCGTCTATATTTTATTGACGTACTTTATAAAGGAAAAATAAATAATACGGAACTTTTGCTTATTTTGGCAAATAAACTCTTATGGGCGGTTGTTTTCATTTGATTGGTAATAAAAAAATTGTGTGTACATAAACGATTTTAGGGTTTTTATATAAAGACGCCCACGATGTTATCAAGCCAAGTACGATCTTCCCAATTATTGAAATAAAATTAATTTGAGAAGAGGTAGGGCACAGCGGATAATTGGCTCAAATCGGAGCCCGTCTGGAAGGAGCTCCACCTTATGGCGTATCCACACGCTCGGCAAACAACGGCGAACAGCAAACACAAACAGCAAACACGAACGTGTGGACAGCTATTTGTCTGTTTTTGTTTGTGTTTGCCAGTGTTCGGCGTCGGTGTCGGTTGTGTGCACAAATCAAAGGGTGTTCGACGAACAGTTTGGGATGTATCCACACGCTTGTGAAGCAGTCGGTAGTAATTGCCAAACGAAAGCTTTGTTTCCTTCTTTTTCATTATTTATAAATAGTTGTCAAATTATTTAAATTTCAATAAATAATTATCTAGGTACTATTTTTTATTTATTTAATTTTATATATATTAAATTTTTTTATTAAATTAGGAATAATTTTATTTATTGTTTCAGATTTTTTTTTCTTTTTTTTGAGCTTTTTTCCACAGAAGTTGTTAGGCAACTAGCCGTTCATATTTTGAAATTGATTTTTTGAAAGACAAATTTCACCCCCCAGGTGGGATTCGAACCCACGATCCCTCGATATCCGGCCCTCGATATCCTTCTTTTTCGTTTAATTTCACTTTCCTTTCTTTTTCAATTTTTATAAAAATAAGTCATGCCGAAAGTAATCGCTGCCACCACAAGTTCGTCGTCCGCCATGTTTGCTAAACAGGCATAGACTGGCACGTTCGCCAAGCGTGTGGATACCGCGTTTGTGATCGGTGTTTGGCATATGGTGTTCGGTGTTTGGTGTTTGTGGCGAACAGCGAGCGTGTGGAGGCCCCATTACAGAAGATCGTAGACAAAAAATAGCACTGGTCTCGGCCATGTTGTGTTCCTACGGTCGGTAAGTAGCGAACAGCGAACGTGTGGAGGCCCCATTACAGAAGATCGGAGACAAAAAATAGCACTAGTCTTGGCCATGTTGTGGTCGGTGAGTAATGTCTCCAGAGCTCCACTAGGGCACTAGGGGGTTTGGGGGGCTTGGCAACGCGTAAGTGATACCACTGGTATTGCAAGCGTCTATAGGCTACGGTGATGCTTACCATCAGGCGGGCCGTATACTTTGTTGTTTTTTTTTTTTTTTTTTTTTTTTTTTTTTTTTTTTTTTTTTTTTTTTTTTATACCACAAAGGTGGCAAACAAGCTTACGGTCCGCCTGATGGTGAGCGGTCACCGTAGCCTATGGACGCTTGCAACACCGGGAGTATCACTCGCGCGTTGCCGACCTTGTAAAAATCTTTTAATGCCCCTTTTGAAGAACCCCATATTATAATCTAAAGAAAAGACCTCGGCGGGGATCTCATTCCACAGCCTCAGCGTTCGCGGGAGGAAACTCCTCTGAAACCGCGCAGTACGCGACCATTTTGGTTCTAGTGTGTGAGGTTGGATTCCCCGCCGGTGACGAGCAGTTCGATGGTAGAAAGTGGCCGTAGGCATCAAGTCAAACAATTCCTCGGAACAAACCCCATTATACAAGCGGTAGAACACGCACAGGGAGGCGAAGTCTCTCCGCAGACTGAGGGGCTCGATACCGCTTGTTAGCTTGGGATCGTCGACAATCCTCATAGCACGTCTTTGAGTCGAGTCGAGAGGTCCAAGTTGGTACGCCGGCGCTCCGGCCCATAGGTGAGAGCAGTACTCCATGTGGGGTCGGACTTGAGATTTATACAGTATAAGTCTCTGCCCCGGATTGAAGTACCGCTTCGCCCTATTCAGCACACCGAGCTTTCTCGACGCCAACTTGACCTTGTCTTCTATGTGACTGCGAAACTGGACGTTGCTAGAGATCTCGACTCCAAGGATCCCTAAGCTGCCGGTAGTTATTAAGGGTGTCCCTTGGAATTGTGGGGCCACTGAAAATGGGGATTTCTTCGCGGTGAACGCACAGACTTGTGTCTTGGTGGGGTTAAATTGGACTAAGTTACGTCGTCCCCAATCGCTCACCCTAGCTAGGGTGTCTTCGATTTCAGACACAAGTCGTTCGCGGTTCTCCTCCACTACGGAACGAGGGATGTTAGGCCGGCCCGTGTAATAGGTATCCCCGGTACTGTCGTCTGCATAACAATGAATATTATCTACAGACAACATATCATTGATATGCAGCAGAAAGAGGGTCGGGGACAGAACGGAGCCTTGTGGCACGCCAGCATTAATGTCCATGCGGTCCGAGCAGCTGCCGTCAACTATGGCACTTATGCTTCTGTTGGACAGAAAGCTGGCTACCCATTTGCACAGTCCCTCGGGCAGTCCGTACGATGGCAGCTTCGATAGAAGACCCCTGTGCCAGACCCGATCGAATGCCTTCGCTATATCTAGGCTGACTGCCAATGCCTCACCTTGACTCTCAACGGCTTGAGCCCATCGGTGCGTGAGATACACTAGAAGGTCCCCTGTAGAGCGACCATGGCGGAAACCATATTGTCGGTCGCTGATGAGGTTATTTCCTTCTAGGTATCTCAGCAGCTGTGTGTTAATCACACGCTCCATTACCTTAGAGAGAAGGGAGGTTATAGCTATTGGCCTGTAGTTCGACGGATCTGATCTGTCGCCCTTTTTGGGCACAGGGTGCACAAGGGCAGTCTTCCACGAAGACGGGACCTGCCTAGCGGAGTAGGAGAGCGCGAACAGGCGCATCAATATCGGACACAACTCAGGAGCGCACCGCTTAAGCACCACTGCTGGTATGCCGTCAGGCCCACTCGACTTATGAATGTCTAGAGACAACAACTCACGCCGGACTTCCCGCTGGGTAATTGTTATTTCCGGCATGGAGTCTCCGCACCACGTGAGGATAGGCGGTTCAGTGTCTCTATCATCCATAGTCGAGTTCGAGGCGAAGAGAGAACCCAATAAATTGGCCTTCTCATTCGCGCTGTGGGCCAGGTCACCATCGGGCTTACGGAGCGGTGGCAGCGACGACTGACAGAAATTTCCCTCGGCAGCTTTGGCAAGCGACCAAAAAGCACGGCTACCCGAAGGGTACTTCGCAAGTCGCTCACCAATTCTGCCGATGAAATCGAACTTTGCTCTGGCGGTCACTCTCTTACTAGACCTCGAGGCAGCATTGAATAATCGCTTCGAATCAGCGACACCTGGTTCTTTATTAGCTCGGGCCGTGGTCCAAGCCTTGTATGCAGCTTGCTTATGTGTTCTAGCATCGCTGCAGGCCTTATTAAACCACGGCCGTTTCGCAGTCCCGGTGGCAACCAGCGGGTTAGGGATAAAACATTCCATACCCGCCAGTATGGTATCCGCCACCGCCGTTGCGCAGGTGTCAGGGTCTTTAGACGCGAAGCAAAGCTGCCTCCACGGGTACGATGCATAAAATTCACGCAATCCATCCCAGTCTGCTGACTTATAGTGCCACACGCGACGCTTTCCGCACGAGCGGAGTGAGCGAGTTTGCGTACATGGCACTTTGGTCCGGACAAGGCAGTGGTCCGAGGAGCCGAGTGGTGCTTCCACAGAGATGGAATACCTATCCGGACGAGAAGTCAGCAGAAGGTCCAGTAACGAACTTGTGTGACCCTCCACGTCTGGAATTCTCGTTGGAGAGTTCACCAGTTGGGAGAGTCCATAGGTCAGAGCAAATTCGTGAGCAGCCCTTCCTGCAAAGTCTGTCGTTCGTGAATACAACCAATCAATGTGGTGGGCGTTAAAGTCGCCTAGAACGACCAACTCTGCGGAAGGGTACTGTTCGTATATCCTGTCAGCCGTCAACTGCAGGTGCTCAAATAGTCGAGTCGTGTCCGAGTCACCGCTGTGGGACCTGTAAAGGCACGCGTAGATACGTGTGGATCCACTGTGATCTACGCGTAGCCATAAAACCGACAAGTCCCGGTCTTCGAGGCCATTTAAACGGCGACAGCAAATATCGTCCCGTACGTACACACATACACCGGCGCGGCGAACAAATTGATGCTCCAGCCTGTAACCCGGATAAAGTAGGTACGATGTGTCGGCCGGGCAGGATATTTGCGTCTCCGTCAAGATCAGAAGGGTCGGTTTCGCAGTTTCCAAGTGGAAGTGGACTGCATTCATGTTGGAGTGAAGCCCCCGGATGTTGCAAAAGTCCACGTCGAGTGTGGACGGGGGAGCCGCTGTGGTACAACTCCTTCTTATTTTGTTCCTGGCCATATGAGATTTGGGGGGGGGGGGGGGGTTAAAAAGATTAGGCGAGTCGTTGTGTCGGCAGCACGGGTGACAAAAAGCATGATGACCCACAAAATGCTGAGGGGTCTCGCGGATTGCTGGTGCGGCGGGCGGAAGGGCCACCAGTCCCCCCACCCAGAGCAGCAGTCTGGTCCACTCCGGTCCCCGATTCCGGCAGATTACCACTCTGGGGGATTATGCGCAGGCTGGCGGTTCAGCCTCCCGGGGGCGGGGATTACCAAGCGATCCCCGGGTTCGGGAACCCAACTATCCTGCGGGCGGCCAGCGGTCAGCCGTTTCACTGGTTCTCCCTGACCGCCTCACCAACATGCCCCTGTGCCCGCAACAGCAAAGTGCGGTATCATTACACCGCCGGTCCTCCAACTGCCGATACAACGCTTCCCCGTGGAGCCCTGGTAACCTTACTCACCGTAGGAACACAACATGGCCGAGACCAATGCTATTTGGCTACGATCTTCTGTAAGGTGGAGGTCCTTCCCCAGACGGGCTGCTCCGATTTGAGCGGATAATCCGCTGTGCCCTACCTCTCTTAAAACTTTGTCTACCTTTGTGGCATAAAAAATGAAAAAATAAAATCGTTTTAGCAAACGTGTAAAATTATGACAAAAAGCCTGTTGTAGATAATAGTGCTAAGTTTACACCTGTTACATATGTAAAACTAGCTATACCAAATATACTAAACATATTATAAAATCCCATACCGGTGTCACAAAACGTTATTTAACAAATAATGACAACATATTTTACAACACATTTGTTAACTTTGAGTGATACTTCAGGCCTTCAGGCTAGCCCGTTTCATACAATTCTGTCACTCCAAAAAAATAACACCGCCAGTTTCTGAAAATTTTCTAAAGTTAATGACACGTTAAAATATAGCTGTCACTGGTGCTAATTCTGTTGTACATTCTAGACTAAACTAATTTTGACAGGACTAGAAGTGTTGCTATCCTTGTCACTAATTGTAAACCAAGGAAGGACAACAACACCTTTGGTCCTGTCAAAATTAGTTTAGTCTAGTTAAATGTACGACAGAATTAGCACCATTGTCTAATTAAAAAAGAAAAAATTGATATCTTGATACTTCATTTAAAGTTGAAATTGAAATATGCCTCAGAAACTGGTACTTTTAATTAAAAAATAAACGACTCCTCTTATTCAGAAACACAGAATGAATATTTCATTCCTCTATATTACACGTCAGGGCAATATAACCAGAGTAAAGACATACAGTACATTGTATATGTAAGATTACTGTGGTAATAAATCCTTTGGAGCGAGCTATAAGTATTGTGCTCTTCGTCAATGGCTTGGGATCTCACCATAGATATAGATCTGAATTTTGGACACTAGAAGGGGGAAACTGGTAGGACGTCTTATACTTAAGACACGACGACTTTATCAAAAACAGAATGCATTTAGCATTCAGTCCGCCTGTTGTATCAGTACTTTGTGGTTTGTGGTCAATAAAGGTAAATTAATAAATAAATAAAAGATGGAAGGTATAGGCCTATAGGGTAAGAGGAAGGGGAAGAGCTTACATTTTTTTATACCACAAAGGTAGCAAACAAGCTTACGGTCGGCCTGATGGTAAGCCGTCACCGTAGCCTATAGACGCTTGCAATACCGGGGGTATCACTCACGCGATACCAACCCTCCCTGGAGCTCTGGAGACCTTACTCACCGTGGGAACACAACATGGCCGAGACCAATGCTATTTATCTACGATCTACTGTAAGGTGGTCCTTCCCCAGGCGGGCTGCTCCGATTTGAGCGGATTATCCGCTGTGCCCTACCTCTCTAAAATGCATGGAGCAAGTAAAGGAAAAAGCAGGCGTCGTGTCTCATAAAGGTGAAAAAGCTGGCACAAGACAGAGAATAATGAAGGCTGGTATACCGACAACAGAGCAGCTCTTTTTCTGGTGACATTTTACTACAGTATGAATCGTGATTCAAATTTTAATTTCTATGTGTTTCCCGATTTGATTCATAGTATTGATAGCGTAATGTAATGCAAACATTGGTTGAAATGCCAGTAGTTTCGTATCATATCAACTATCCTCTTTCTTCGGGGCATCTTGACGCAGTGGCTGTATACTGAGTCGAGACAACATTTTGTTTATTACTTGACTTGCTAAATTGCAAATAATAAAAAAAAACTGTATGAGTTCAATGCCAAAATTCGTGTAACGTATATTCTCTTCCGATTCTTTTGGGATCTCTCCTGTCAAAAGCCTATTGAGGGGAATACCAACTGCTTTATTTATTAAGATTTATATCTGTGAGTCTCACAAACGGAGAATTATTTACGGAAACGCCACAGAAATTTAACTTCTTTCAAATTGCTTTAATTTAAATCGTTGAGCCACGGGACTTGGTTTACGGTTCACGCCGCGGGGAGGCGCCCTTGCGGATTAAAGCCTTTGATTTGAATTATTGACTCAATTGCCAAGTTTTGAAGGTCAAAAATAATTTACTTGTACTTGTGGCAAGTGGCTTCAAAACATTTTTGAATAACATTAAATCTCATTTATTATTATCAAATTAATAGAGATAAAAGCACAGAAACATTTTAATAGAGTTGAAAATAATAATAATAAATCTTTATTTCGAGCAACAGGTACATACAACAAAGTTCGGGCTCATATTATAAATATCTTACAGAATAACTACATATAATATAATTCATATAATTTAATGTAAGGGTTCCGTAATAAATATAGTACCATTATGGTTAAGTTATGTCCGTCTGTCCGCGGTCTAGTCTCGAGATGCTAATACTAGAAAGCTGTAATTTGGCATGTTTACACACACAACAAAAAGGAACCTAAGAACTATGGGTCACAAAATATGGTTTAAGTATATTAATTTGTGTGTGTAATTGTAAGATATAAGCGGCCATACCACGACCTTTTATAAACTATCCTTAAAGGATTGTGTAAATAAGACCGACGTCTTATTTACACAATCCTTTAAGGATAGTAAGGCGACCCTTACATCATGTATTGCGCTGCCTCCCTTACTCAGCCGTTCTTATTTTGTTTTAAGCGGTCATGGCAGCCCTGCTGCTTAGTTGTATGTAGGAGTGTAATCTGGGGGCACGGCAGTGCGCCCGCCAAGTCGAGCGCGAAGCAAACACTGCCGTACCATCCTTTACTGAAACCGTTTCGCCGCATTTTCAGGCCCCTATTTGAGAATCGTACTTATATAAAAAAAAGAGTTTCCTATACCAGGACCAGGACCTAACGTGCGTAAAAGACTGCATGTTTAAACATGCCTGGTAGAAAATACCGCGTCACGAGTTAGCAGTATTTGTTTGCTAGAATAAAGTACATTATTACGCCAAATTTAATCTGCATACACAAAATAAATAAACATTTGAAAAGATATAAGAAAATAAAGAATTCAGTCAATATACACAAGCACATAAATACAACGTAATGATGGCTTTGAAGCCTCAATATCGAATAGAGGTAGGGAATGAATGATACAAAGGGCGTCGGAGAAATTGTTTGTCCTATGGGCCCGGAGCGACTACAATTTCTGTTGCGAAAAGAATTCCTTTCTTATGAGATTTGCTTTGTTTTTTTTAACTTAAGACGATTTTTTTATTCCTCTTTACGGTGAGACATATTATGACGTTTTTACCCTAGACTAAAGCCAGTTTTCAACAACCAGCCCTAGCATAAGTATTCCCTGAGTTCCCTAACTTTTTTAAACAAATGAGGTGATACAATTCCCGTTTTTTTAAAAAAAACACAATAAGCGGGGCAACTATGGAAGGAAATTTCGAAAAATATTAGCCCCGAAGATTTTAATATGAACGCCTACAAACCATTATGAGCAAAAAACTGTTAGCCACCCGATATAAAGATAGTGATAAGTAGTTTAAGTTTCTCAAAAAAAAAATTCATGAAAATGTAAATATAATTAAAATTTTCCGAAAATGTACGATCCGATCCGATAGTTCCGATTATGATAGTTTTAACTACCATAACCACAGTTTTCCAAATATTTTTAATTTGATTTTAGTATCGGCATTCTAAGTAGCCCAGCTATGCACTACAATTCCTGAAAATCACAGGATGCCTTTTTTTTTTTTATACCACAAAGGTGGCAAACAAGCATACGGTCCACCTGTTGGTAAGCATCACCGTAGCCTATAGACGCTTGCAATACCGGGGGTATCACTCGCGCGTTGCCAACCCTCCCAACCCCCCAAGTGGAGCTCTGGAGACCTTACTCACCGTAGGAACACAACATGGCCGAGACCAATGCTATTTGGCTACGATCTTCTGTAAGGTGGAGGTCCTTCCCCAGACGGGCTGCTCCGATTTAAGCGGATTATCCGCTGTGCCCTACCTCTCTTAAAATGCCTATTAGTTTTTATACAGAAAACCCTCAAACTTATTTTTCTTCCTAAAATTTTATAATAATTTTACTTACAGACTACTTTCAGTTATCGTGGTGCAAAAGAAAAGTATGGCAAGTATTTTTAAAAATTGGCGCAACTAACCAAGATTCTAAAATGGTAAAATACTTTAAGAAAACTAGTCACAATAAAATTGCATACTATTTCTAAACAAGAGCCTTTCAATTGCAAATTGTTGTTGCGGATAGTACTCTCTTTTATTTTATATGAGTTCTTTGTTATTATTTAAATTGAATTATTCAAACTAAATAAAACAAACAGTTTTACATCTTTTTACACTTTTAAATAACGAAGTACCTAAATTTTCCGAATTATTTTACACTACAATCACTAAAACTGAGTCATATTTGAAATTGAGTATTTAAAAATTATTTTAGGTTATTAATAGCACTTTAAGTTGTTTTCCTTTTTTTTCTCAAAAACATTATACTTTTGAAGGCGCGTCAAAATTGAAATGAAAAACATGATACACAATCAATAGCATTATGAAAATGTTGCAATGTCCGTATAATATAATTCTATGACTTTAAAGCTTTTACTACTTACTTTTGACACCAAAATCGCTTCAAATGAGTTATATATAAGGTATCAAATTACCGGTCTAAGTTCTATTTGACACGGTTATATATATTTTAATAACTCAAGGTTTCAATAAACTCCATTATAAGAATGCTATAAAGTTTCAAAACGGAAAATTGACGATCTTATAACACCTCTTATACACTTTTACTACTGGTTAGAACTATAAAGAGTTTATGCAGGCTTTACCTGCAAAATTTTGCACCAAAATCGAAGATATAAAGGATTATTACACTCTATAACTACCTTATGAGATATACGCAAACTGTTTAATACTTAAGCAGAACCGAAATAACTCTAATATGTTAGTTGGGCTACGCTAGGGCTTATGGTTGGCATAAGACTAATCGCCTTACTCTTGAAAATGATCTCAATAATTGGCATTGAATTGAACGTTTAGGCGTTCTTGACAAACTACTAGCCTAATTAAACACTTATCTACTTATTTTGTTGGAATCTCAACTTCTACATTTCGTGTGCTTCCCGCAATTGATGTCAACAGTGGCTTCAAATGTCAGTATTTTCAGGCTACCTCATTATCACTAACTTAACAACTTCTATGTATCGACAATTATAATGACTACCTTACGAAACATTCAAGGTGCAAGAAAATTTAACAACAAATCCAAATACTGACTATAAGGTAATTATTATTGAGGATAACCTTATTTATACAGGGTTTTAGTATTTCACAGTATTAGTATAATTGACGCATAACAAATTTTGTTTAAATTATTTTCGTAAACATTCCTATTAAATTCCGCATCTCTATGCAAAACCTCATTAGCTGCCGCCGGCGCCGAGTGGATCCACGTTTTATAATGAGTCTATTTTTACCCTTTCACCCCTCTGAAGGGATTATTAAAGTATCAGTATTTCTGTTCTTTAGTAGTTCTTTTTAAATTTAAATAAAACCTTTGTGCGTTTCATACATCTAAGTCCAGTGACTTCGGCATAGATTTTTAGACTAAATAAAACTTAGCGTGCTGCCTACTGGGAGGCTCGAGGTTTTAGACCCATCCTAATACCGT
This sequence comes from Endotricha flammealis, assembly GCA_905163395.2. Lineage (NCBI taxonomy): Eukaryota > Metazoa > Arthropoda > Insecta > Lepidoptera > Pyralidae > Endotricha > Endotricha flammealis. Next base: position 4,412,800 of record LR990861.1, on the reverse strand, counting down.
ACAACACTATCGAACTTCTCGGCAAAATAATATGTATACTTTTATACCACTAAGGTGGAAAACATAAAAAAGGGTCGCCTGATATGCCTGAACTAAGAAGGAAAAAAGGTAATAATTTTTTTGTAAACAGACTTGCTGTCGAAGACACGTTGAAGAATACCTTACCGTTTGGTGACGAGTTTTAGTCCGTAGCCAAATAAAATATCAACAACGTACATACATTCCTGAAGAATAAAAGTCAATGAAAAATAAAGATCATACCCCAACGCCCGCAGTGCCGGAAAATTCACTGGGATTTTCAGCGGAGTATCGTTTTAATAAAAAAAAACAAACGCACAGTGTGTAAGCGAGTTCTTCCACGACGGTATTCGAGTCACGCGACGCGACTGGAGTCGCAAGACGTCATTCATTTGCCAATATACGACATATAGAAAAAGAGAGCGCTCTCGCGGCCAAATTATGCAAATCGAATGAAAAATTTTGTCCGTTTCCAAACAATTTATTTTCGTGCGTACCTAGTAGGTACTTATAAATATTTGTAAATGATTTATAGATGGTGTCTTTTCAATTCGATTGGCACAAATTTGCCGCGAGTGCGTTCTCATCTATACTAATATTATAAAGAGGAAAGATTTGATTGTTTGTTTGCATTGAATAGGCTCTGTAACCCTTGAACCGATTTCAATAATTCTTTCACCAGTACAAAGCTACATTATCAGGGAGTGACATAGGCTTTAGTTTTTCCCGAAATTCAATGTGGTTCCCACGGAAACGGGTCCGGCACTTCACGCGGACGAAGTCGCGGGCATAAAAGGTAGTAAGTCATATTTTACTTGGACACAGACAAATGACGACTCCAGTCAAGTCGCAGTCGAATCGACTCGGGTATCGTCGTGTAAGAACTCGCTAACGTCACAATTTCCTGAATCTTTGTTTAATACGCCTCCCTACCCTCACGCGGCGTCACTTCATTTCATCCTCAATGCACGAACAGCTTTTTCCTTTTACGCTTAAATAGGGATGTCATACTGTTTCCGGGGTAACAATATTTCTGGCTTATACGTCACTACAAAGTACCAAGTATTCTTTGAAATATATTTCTTTGTTGCTATTTAAACCTTAATATGTACTTACAATATATATAAGTATACTAGTCAAAACAATATAAAGGGCCACTAATAAGTCTTAAAAAATCGACAAAATTTCTTTTTCGTAGATCCTTTTGAATAAATTTCGCACTAGAAACTTTACACACTTTCAACCTGTAACAAAACATTACAATGTTATTGTAAAGGTTAACTAAAATTTGTCGTTGTTTGTTATTAGGTACGAAATTACGTTTTGAGTAATTATATAATCGTACATATAGAAAAATAAAAGGCCTGGATGACTACCTGGAGGGCTTGGTCAAGGAATAGGCGAATTTCGAAAAGTTACGCTGGTTTTGGTATTTTATATTATGGGAGATTGCATAAACCTCAGGAGCAGATTTCACGCGTGTGTACGTCGACCCCTCGTGCATACGCTGCAGTTGCTGCTGCCATACCACCTCAGCAAAGCAAAGGGGAAAAGAAGAAGAGCAAGATGGCTCAACGTAAGGCTGTGCCACCTACACAACCACCTAGTCGACATTGCGACGAGGAAGGCTTCGTCAAGGTGGAAAGGAAGAAGAGGAAGCCAACCAGCCGCAACCATCGCGGCACAGCACCGACCGGAGCGAATCACCTTTTTCGTCCAGAGACACCATCGACGCAGGTGTACGTCTCCCGACTTCATTGGTCTACAACGGTCGAGGAGGTTGTAGACTACATCAGGAAGAAGACCAACTTCACGCTGAGGGTCGAGAGGTTGGAATCCCGCCACAGAACGAACTTCAATTCTTTTGTGGTGAGGGTCCCGACCCACCATCTGGAGACCTTCATGAAGGAGGACTTCTGGCCGCAGAGAGTCGTATTCCGGAGATTCCGAGGACTACTGCCAGCGGAGACCACGCGCTACACGTCGCCGACACTACGTGTTAATAGTTAATTTTATTAAAATTATAAGTAATATAATATGTATGTTAGTCTGTAAGGTATTTATAATATGAGCCCGTGTAATCTTTTACCTGTTGCTTGAAATAAAGATATATTATATATTATATTATATTATAAAATGGTATTGATATCCACAATCATATACATTACTATTGTGTTCAATGCAATTTTAAACAATGTTAGTTTGGGGACAATAGACCCGAAACGTACCCACCCCCATCCCCAGACCAGTAGTGTGTCCAACTATTAAATAGTCCTTTTGTTAATTAATTCTCTTAACAATTGAATACCAGCGTCGTATTCGTGTTACATTCATAATGAACGATTTGTGGATCAGACTTATTCGTTACGACCTATCGCGCAAACCAAATCTGTCAGCTGTCCCTGTCAAACTCAGAAAGAAAAAAAGAGATGCTCGCTTTGTCTATGAGGTAGGTAACTAACTACTTACTTATAAAGGCATATTCCCAAACCATCCAGGGGCACCTTTAGCACATGAGTAAATAAACTGACGGACAGAGGCTTCACTGCCATACAACGTCGCGCGCCGAGGACACGCACACAAGCATGAGGCGCGTGTATTGCGTGTCCTCAAAGCGCTCGTCACGTACACATGCTTGTGTGCGTGTCCTCGGCGCGCGCTATTGTATGGAGTGAAGTCTCTGTTCCGTCAGTTTATTTACTCATGTGCCTTTAGTGAACCGCGTCACGCGTGTGAAGAAATTTTCCACCAGCTTTTGATTTCCATGGCTGTTCATGAATTTTGATGGCAGTTTTCTTCACACGTGGTTTTCTTTCGAATTCAACATTGAGTGTAATGCCGTCGCTGTGTGTCGCACTCCAAATATCCGAATATTCAAGTCAAGCAACAACATTACAAAACTAAAATGGCACTGTATAAAAACCTCTTAACCTTAGAATTTGATTAAGATTTTAATATTGCACCAAGTTGTTTAGAAATTCAGCGTGAACCTTTGCTGTAACGTTTTGTTTGGTCGCCTCTCACATTCTGGGCTCCATTTAACTCATATTGTAGACATGTCTGCTAGATTATCAACTTATAAAGAGGGTTCGAGCTATTAAAGACCCGAGCCCTTAATTACACTGATAGGACATGGAATTTATTCTCATTGTGATGCGTATCTAACGAATACATAAGTGTTATTATGTCGTTTAACAAGATTACTGCAGTTAAGTACTTAATTACAGAAATTATTGGGAACCTTTCAGGGTTAATGACATCTTGTTGGGTCCGTGAAAATTTTGGAATGTGCCTCTTTAATACTGAAGGTTTATATCGGAATATTAAAACTCAGGATGGGGTCCTTATGTTCGACGGAAACCGTGGAGATAAAGTTGCATAGAAACTGCGTTGGTTAAGAACAATCCACAGTGGCAATGCGAGTTGACACGATTGAGTCATAAATCAAGTTATACCATAGTAAAAAAAAAATTATTAATAGTTATAAATAAATTTCGTACTGATTAATGATTATTATTTCCTTTCATTCTTCATTTTCTTTAAAATTCATTTTTTTTATTTAAATAACTTTATTGATCACAACACACATAGCAATCCATTTCGTACAAATTAAAGTAGATCCAGGCTTCTATTACATACCTATTTGTGTGTTGGAAACGTTTTGTGCAGTTATTACGTAATTCAGTTTTATGCGGGTTCCTAGTGGCTCCGGGCGAACGAGTGTGCGTGAGTAATTTAAGCTTAAACTTTGGGTCTAACTATCGCCAAATGGACGCAACTGTATGGTGGAAGTATTAAAATTTGAAGCCAGGTATCATCATTTAGATTAATAAGAATATCTATATTGTGAATGTGCTTTAATAAACAACGATACTATATTTTACACACGGATCTATAAAACTGGATGCCACACTCATGGTAAGTTGCACAAATGTATTCAAAAATCTTTACTAATATTATAAAGCTGAAGAGTTTGTTTGTTTGAACGCGCTAATCTGAAGAACTACTGGTTCGAATTTTTAAAAAATATTTTTGTTTTGGATAGTCCATTTGTCGAAGGAGACTTTAAGCTATATAACATTAAGCTGCGACTAATAGGAGCGAAGCATCAGTGACAAATGTTGCAAAAACGGGGAAAATTATTCATATCGCGATAGTGTTTTCGAGAACCACGCGAACGAAGTCGCGAGCACAGCTAGTTAATGATAAAATTATGGCTGTCACTACCGAGAAAAAGAACCTTGAGATTGAGTATAGAATTAAATTTAAAATGAATTGTGCAACACAGTATCAAAACAACAATTACATTATGCACTATCCGTGTATAACATCTATACTAAGTTTGATCAGTAGTTAAGTATAATAATGGTTAAAATTCGTAGCAATTCTAACAAATAGTTAGTTTTTTCAACGAATTTTAACCATTAGTATGCTTAACTACTGATCAAACAATCGGCCCTTCCTTAGTGCATTAGCACTAGTCTAGAAGTTATCCGTGTATCCAACAAGGCGACTATAATGCTAAAAGCAATCTTTTAAAGGCAACCTTAAGGTTAAGGAATTTCTGCATAAAGTATCAGGGCTATTTGATCAAAATATCCTCATTTTTCTCCAACATTACGAAAACGTAACTTTATACGAAATTGATTTAAAATGTTTCCTCATTTATAAAATCCATGGGTATTTTATGTTAGGCCAATTTACACGAAATTACGTAATTCTTTTTCTTTGCTTAATTGAAAATTGAAGTTGATTTGATTGATTGCCACGTAATGACTGGCGGTCGCGGCACCCACGGATTTTTTTTTTAAGTTTTTGTTTTCACAAATGACGTGTCTACATCAGTGTTTGTTAATGGCTTAGTTTTGTATGATACTAGCGAAACCCGCGCAACTTCGTTGGCGTGTATCCCGCTTTCCCGTGGGAATTTCGGAAAATATAATACACATAAACCTTCCCCTTGAATCACTCTATTTATTTAAAAAAAAACGCATCAAAATCCATTGCGTAGTTTTAAAGATCAAAGCATACATAAGGACAGACAAACAGCGGGAAGCGACTATATTTTAGATTGCTTATATAGACCTAGTTATTAGCATTCATAAAATGACAATCGTTAAGTAACCATCATATCAGTAACCATCTAACTAGTCTAAAAACACGAACAACAGCCAACAATGGGAGTAACCACAAGAATAATTATCTAAACATATTTAGAAAATGCTTTGACCTGAATGACTGACTGACTGACGGGTCAAATCAAAGCACAACTTAAATCACTGATCGTAAAGACCTGAATCTTGGAGGATGTATTTTTTGTATGACGAGTTTCGCTATTGGACAAAATGGTACTTTCAGCTAATGTATTTAAAAATATATATGTTAATAATATTTTTCTTTAATTTAAATTAGTTTTTTTTTTCATAATACGTAGGTACATACGACCTCGTAAAAAGTCCATAAACAATAGCTATAAAAAAATAATGTAGGTATTTTGGACGTGTCGAAATAGATTTATGGTGTCAAAATACCCGCGTCAATCGTTTTTTGTTTCGTGTCATGAGATTTGAAATTGGAATCCTCATTTTCCCATTTCGATCAAATTATGAGGTGACAATGATCCCAAGCAGAATCAAGTGTCAATCAAATCAATGTGTTGAATTGACATGAATTTACAGGACGACAAAATGTGGGTGCATTCGGCTCTTTAGTTGGACCCGGTAAAATTCCTCGCGGGATAAATATTGACAAACTGAATAAATATTTTTTATTTATTTTGCTTTTCGATTTCACACTCATGTAATCCGAAATTTAATTTCGTAGTGACTTTTATTTTCGTTCTAATAAATAACAGCCAGTTTTTAAGATTAAGACGTATTTTAAATTCCACGTCAAGTCTCATGTTATCTCTTCTTTTCTTTCTTAATTAATGGCGTTTCTGTCGTGTCTTAACGACACATAGACAATTTCGCCAATGTCGAGTATTTTAAATGAACACTTTTTACCAAAAAAAAGTACACTCTATAAAGGCAACGTGGTACGGTGAGTATCCGAGGTCGCCATCTTGACGACCTTCGTTGACAAGGCGGCGATCTCGAATCCCATGTTATCTCTTTTTTCTTCTTTAGTTTGACAGTGCTCTAATTTAATGTGTCATTAACTTTAAAAATGCGTTTCGAAAACTGGCGGAAAGAACAAAAATTTACGCGATCATATCGATATAGCCCGACGTGTTCACCTATTTTCCAAAATGCAAAAGTTAATATAAAAATATTTTTCGAATAAAATCTTTTTGCTTTGAAACTAAGTAATATTGAAAAAGACCATGTTTCTACATTGAGAGAAACAACAAGTTCAGACATTCGTATTGCATTTTATATTAGATACCTACCGATTGCAAGTGTTTGAGTTTATTGTACATTTTTCGTGAATATTTCTACTGCTCACACCACACTTTCAGAATTTTATATCTATAAATTCAATTCCAGTATACTTGGCACAAGTTTTATAATGAAATTCAACGATTGTGTTTAAATTAGCTTTAATGTTGTGTATCGATTCATGTCTATTTCATATCGATTTTTATTTTAAATTAGACCAATGAGCTTTTGTGTCCAGCTACATTAAGCTGTTACGCATATTACCGCAAAACGTACTTATCTAAAAGTTGGAAAAACAGATGTCATTACAAAGTTTTGTTTCAATAGCGTCAACTTCTAATTCGTGATTTAAAAATATATTTCTGTGTAATTAGATGAGATGTCTAATTCATAAGCGTTATGTACCTAAAGCAAACATTGGATAAAAGTGATTAGAGTTTATGATCATGAACTATTAAATAGGCGATTATCGTGTTGACTTCATTGAAAAAAAAAATTGGAAATGTAACACGCATCTTGACGACCTCCGTGGCGTAATGGTTACTGCCGACCTCCGTGGCGTAAAGGTTACTACGCCAGGCCGCCACCCAGGAGGTCCCGGGTTCGATCCCCGGTCGGGTCATGATGAAAAACGAACTTTTTCTGATTGGCATCGGGTCTTGGATGTTTATTTATATATGTATTTGTTATGAAATATAATATCGTTGAGTTAGTATCCCATAACACAAGTTTCTAACTTACTTTGGGGCTAGCTCAATCTGTATGAATTGTCTCTATATATTTACTATTTATTATTATTATAAAAATATAAAAATAGGTATAAGGTACCTATTTAATTTCTTACATATCTTTTATATTCACAAAATAAGAGTTGCTCTCTATTTGGTCGGTTTAACATTAATCGAACAAAAAAACTCGTACTAAGCTCTTAGGAAAAATACTATATCGGTGTGAGTGTTGGACTATTGGCCTCCAGACTAGTCCTGCACATTCGGTATTTGTTCCAAGGAGGGGTACCATATAAATAAAAGATTGGATTACACCACTGCCGCTTCTAAACACCTCGTATCGGAAAACGCTATAAAATCGATGTAAAACTGAAAACACGGATGGTTTTAGTAACGAATTCATGAATTACTTACGTATGGACTGTGTAATTTTCATGATACTGTATAATCTATTTTTTATTTTTTTGGTTTTACATCGCTTGTACTAATGACGTTGTAATTACTCTCCTCTCTACATCGGTGTAACAGCCTCCATTTTCCTCTCTTGTGCCAGCTCCCTCACCTCTCTATAAGACACAACGCCTGCCTTTTCCTTCACTTTTTTTTATTCCACTAAGGTGGCAAACAAGCATACGGCCCGTCTGATGGTAAGCATCACCGTAGCCTATGGACGCTTGCAATACCGGGGGTATCACTCGCGCGTTGCCAACCCTCCCAACCCCCCAAGTGGAGCCCTGGAGACCTTAATCACCGTAGGAACACAACATGGCCGAGACCAATGCTATTTGGCTACGATCTTCTGTAAGGTGGAGGTCCTTTCCCAGACGAGCTGCTCCGATTTGTGCGGATTATCCGCTGTGCCCTACCTCTCTTAAACCATAAGCATATATCACTTGATCCATATAAGCTCTTCTGACCTCTATCTTACCTTCTATAATACGTTTCTGATAAACTCGTAGTGTCTTATAAGATGTCCCACTAGTTTTCCCCTTCTAATTTCTATTACTTCCATCAAAGTCCTCTTTTCCTTACTCTCCACAAAAGTATTGCGGAAGACTAAGATTTTTTAACCTATCCAATTCCTGACAAACGGGAAACTGTATCGAGTTGAGTAACTGCGTTCTATCTACAGTGGCATCAACATGACAAGCTGGCAGAGCTCCCATTACTTGTAAACATGATTAATCAGAAATCTAGTGCCAATCTATCTCGTGCGTCCGTCCAGGAACAATGTACTCTCGGGTCATTTACCCTGGAATCGACATAGAAATTATAAATTAGGATATATGGAACATGCTTATCAATGTGTGCTCAATGCTCATTGATTTGTGGCAAGTGTGCTTCAAAACTGCCGCATTGAAGATTTTAGTTTATAGTTTTTCGTATCATAGTATTTTCTATAGAATTAATTCTCTAGAAGAAAATAACAATAAGTACCTGCCTACCTATATTGTATCCATTGTTTATCCATACCGTATCACAAAATATTTAAATAAGTTCATGTTTTTTCACCCTCTTTTGAGCGGCCCCATAAGTGCTATTTATTTCGAACGAAATAGACCAAACATATACAACTCAACTCATATACATACTGTCTCAACTGACAAGATGCCTATACTAGTCGCCAACACGGCTGATTCGAGTGAAACGAAGTTCGAAACTGATACAATATTACTCAGTGCTTTAATAGAGCGCGTATGCTAGGTTAGGTCTATGGTGCATAACGACAATCGATTTTCAATTGTTTCATAAACTGTGAGCCCAAATTTTGGCGCACACTAGTCACTATATTACCACCTACTACGTTCTACAACGCTCTCGCAATTACTTATTTTACAGGTGTCTATTTTTAGCGAGGAGCGATAAAATGCAAATTTGGAGATTCTCTCGCAGTTATGTGAGACGTTTAATCTAGCCACGGGGAGAATTAGAGATCATTACGAATCGCTTTTACGATGTCGAATTTTCGGGAGGAGGACGACGAATGCATGCAAATTCTACTATACTGCTGTTATTTATAAGAAAACATTCATTTATCACAAAAGTAGATGAACGGACTACTAAGTTATCTGATTATAAAACAAAGAAAAAGAAAACTTGGAAGTTGTGAGTGTTAACTTATAATAACTCTAATCGAGTGTGTCCAAATCGGTCTCCCTCCACTCCACTCCGATTATTTCACATCTAACACTGGTTGACAACTGAGACTCAGGATAAATGCCGTGGCACACAAGTACCACGACGTCGGTTTGGCTGCGTATTGTCACAAAGCAACACCTACAGGAACTAGACTCTCACGTCAAATGCCAAACGCATTGGTTAAAAAAAAATCAGGCAGGCAAAATACTACTGTTGCCATCATTTGCGTCTGGCCCTCCCCTCCCTCCTTAAAAATTCCCATTGTCATTGAAACGCATCCTATGTTACATTAACCCAAATGAAAAGGTAATAAAAACACATCAATTAAATTTTTTTTTTAACAATAATAAAACATTGCAATACTGTAATTTACATAAAAATCAAATTAATCGTAATCGTTTTCACTCATAAAATCACAAACAAAATATTAATTCATATTAAAAATACAGTTACGGTGGTACAAAATTTCTAAAAAAATCTCAAGAAAAGTGTTTAAACATAATTTCAAAGTATCAACTTAGCTCGCCTTTTATATTTAATGCGTCATGAACTTTAAAATGTTTTATGCAACTCACTGAGATGATGTGACTCAACGGTAACAAAGGCTTATAAGTAACAACAGTTGCTAGGAAAGCATAAAATGAATGTATGTCTACACCAGCGCGCGCCAGACACTTGGTGAGCCAAATCAGTCAAATATTATATCGATGTTTAACATCGAGTACGCACCCCTTTTGTCAATATAAGAAGTTTTTCACCGGTAATGACGCGCTCTAGAAGTAATTGTATAAAATACAGCCTCTTTTTTCAAAGAGATGCATCTGCTGATGGTAATGTGACGTTAAATTTATTTTTATTTATGTAAACAAAATAATTAATTACAATTTATAGCCCGGTACTCAACATGTCGTGTGCTTCACTGCCGGGTTTTTTTTTTGTATAATTATGTACGGATTTTAAAATTCGGAAAATATTTTTCTTGAACTCTTTACAAATAGTATTAATCTAGAAATGGTATTTTTATTTAGACGACTTATTTATCGTGTTGACCATTTTTGACTGATACTGTATTAAATATTTTGTTTGTATTCTAGAGTGAATACAATACATAACATTTCATAAATCTAGCTAATTATCCCTCGACGGTGAGCAATGTGTTCGCATATTGGAACTCTGGACTGTTCTCGTACTCAGACATGTCCAGCGCGACCTCACAGCTCTCCCGGACAACAGGACGCGGATCCTGCAAGTACCTGTAATGATATTTACATGTTACACTTATGAAATATAATGAATCACATGTTACATAAAATAAATTGTGGTGTAAAAATGTTGGCAAACCAAAGGCAAAAAAAATAAAATGTATACTGTTAATTTGTTAATAGTCGTCTGAATTGGTGGTAGGAAAAAAATGTGACGATTCGAAAGAGCTTATATTAGGCCTATTTGAAGAAAAATATTTTAAAATTTGAATTTACTATTATTTTATATCCAACTCAATTTCAAATTAAATATATACATACATATAATATTTTTTTATTAGCCTAAACTCTCCCACTCCTGGATAAACTAATCCTGACCTGCTTGTGTTATCTGTACCCAGATAATGGATATATTATTGTAAAATAGTACTTATCATTGAGACAAACACAAATGCAATTACATAACTATTTATATTATTTTTTCAGGCATTTTGTTTGTCTTGATGAATATAATATGAATTCATCATATCCCTATATGATGGATATGATGGAACAATACTTATCATGCAACAAAGGTCTTGTATGGATAAAATTAGAGAATTTTCTTGTAATTAATTACAATTGGATCATATTAAAAAAAGAAAAAATAACAGGACTATGAATATTAACACCATTCTCGTAAGACCCTGTACACATGTACGCGCGTTGGCATCGCGTTTCGTACTACATTGAGCTCTCTGTATGTTAGACTTCACAATGAAATTATTGCAACTCTGTGATGTATAATAAAATGCGACTAAAGGCCTATTTAGACGACGGCAGTTTCTTGCACATTCAAGAGCAATAATTGCATGCAATCTATTGGGAGCAATAATTTGTACTTCAAAAATTGTAAGAAATTGTCATTTAGACCATGCATGTCAATTATTGCTTTGACATTTTTGTATGCCAGAGGTAAAACATGGTCTAAATGGGCCTTAAAACACGCGGCGAATTCGCTCTTTCTAGACAAGGTCTAAGACTAATATTTTAATACCTTTTAAGGACTTCAGTGCATTCATCAGTGGCTATGGAACCCAGGGCTTCGGCAGCCTCGTGCCTCACCATCTCGTGTTCAAAGGTATCTTCCAGTGTCTTCTTCAGGAAAGGAACACTTCTCTCATCTTGCATTTGACCAAAAACAAATGCTACTTCATGACGAAAGAGGGCGCTGTTTGCTTTGAAACCTGAAATTTATAAAAAAGTATTTGTAGACTCATTATTTTTTTTAAATCCTTTATGATCAAATGTTTTACTTTTTCATGTACATCCCACAATTTGGTGTCAATGGTGGATTAACTGTTATTTCAAGTCACCTGACAGTCACATGGATTAATGACTGTCATCCATGGACAAATAGTTCAGGTTTTTTATGTCACATCACAGGCAAGCAAGGCGGCATAAAAAAGCAATTGGCACCAGTTGCAGGAAGCACACAAAAAAAAACATGTTTTTTAATCAAAATGTTTTAAATACCTCATAACCTATGACTATAGCAAATAGATATTGAATACATACCTTCACCCAAAGCATTAATACTTTCAGTTGTCGCCATATTCCTAAGACTAAACATAGCTCTATATCTTTCATACAACGTTTTACTTTCATCCATAAGTATATTATGTAGTTTTGTTACGTCGCTATCAGCACTTGGTGGTGCAGGATCTACAGAAGAATATGGGCTCTTGGATAAATGTTCTTTACTCCCGTCGTTGGCAACCCAGTTTAAACGTTCCAATGCTATTTGACAAGTCTCCGCAACTTCTATTGCCGGATCATTTTTGTACTTTTCTAACAATTTACGAAGATCAGGATCTCCAATGGCACCTAATGCTTCTCCTGGAAATTAGAAAAAATTGTTTCGTTATTTTTAACACTAATTTAAGCCAACATATGAACGTCAGGTGGGCTGAAGCACTGATGCCACTTATTATATAATCTTTTTAGAGTCCTTAATATCTGGACGTGTTAGCTATTAGCTATTTTAAATTTTATGATGGAATTTGGATATGTTTAAGATTATTATTGTTAGATAATATAATCTCAAAATTCCCTCCTAGTTCTTAAATCCGAAAGAAAATGCAAGTGTCCCACCACTAGGTACACCACTACACACCCTTCAGAAATAAATGATGGAGAATGAATCATTACTGACTCAGTATAATAGGTATTTGCACCTGAACTATGCATTTAATAACTTTAAAAACATAATTGTGATTTCTATAGATGTTATTATTAAACCACTTCGATATGAGCTATCAGCTACTTGAAAGGTGTGTAAGGTATTATAAACTTACTAAGATTATTTTATCAAATTATTATCGTGTACGTGCAGTTAAATAATGTGCAGATAAATAAGTACTTACCGGCCTCATGGCGAACTATAGGATCCTGTTTGATGTCTTCTAAAACGCTCCGTAATATAGGTATAGCCCTGGAATCCTGCATTTGTCCCAAACAATAAGCTAGCTCGTGTTTTAACAACACAGATTCATCTACAAAACACTGACTGATACAAGAAATAGCAGTCTCACCGCCCAAGTTTCTGAGCGTGAAGAGAGCTCGGAATCTCTCCTTCATAGGCCTCGCCGGATCATTTAATACTTTTCCTATATTTTTCACGGCTGCCTCACTAACTTGTGCCATTATTTATGTAAATTTTAAATAAAATAAATTAATGTATTATTTTGTTTACGACCTTAGCGTACGTCTCAATAAACTTCATTCATCAAATCAACTTCACTCACATTTTCGCACATTCGTGAAATACATTAGTGTGACCAACTTCAAAAATTCATTTATTACTTTACCTATCAAATTTGAAGCTATCAAATCCAAATAAATAAAAAAAAGAAAGAGTTATTAGAACATGATTTTCTGATCAAACATGGTTTTAAATGTTTTTAATTGCCTAAAATAACGTCAGCATTAAACTTAACAGGACGTACAGAACTATAGTAAAACTACCATGATTAGGTATTAATATTGAATTATGGTCACACTGGCAATAAAATGTCAAAGAATTTTATGTCAATGTCAGACTTATCTTATTCCGAATGGAGAAGATAACAAGGTTACAATATTACACTTTTGAGTACGTAGAATAAAAGTCTACACCTTACACATTATTCTAGTTTTTATTTCACATCGATCGGTGCAATATTAACGAAGTTATAAGCTTGGGAAGTTTACGCAGGTTTTTTAAATCTCGTCGTCCCCGCGAACAGCGCGTGACGTCATCGCATCCATACGGCGCGTCGGGGGCGCCCGGCTCATACGTCCGTAGGACATTTTCGCGGGTAAAAGTTGCTTGCTCTAGTACGCTCTGGTGTTTTTTATTGATTTTAAATAATGCTGATTAATTATGTAGTGTATTTAGTATATTATTGTTTGAACTAAAATGGAAGAAGGATTTCAAAAAGCCCAATCCGACAACCTTCCCATAGTCCACGATATGATGGTGGCAGAATATTTTAAGAAATAAAGATTTTGATGCAGCTAAAATTCGCGGAGTTAAAATGAAAAGGTAGGTAGGTACTTAGGTACCTATCATACTAATATTATAAAATGTGAAGTGTGTTTGTTTGTTTGTCCTTCTTTCACGTCGAAAGTAATAAATATTTTTGGGGATAGTTTAAGGTCTGTAGAAGTGGAGAGAGACATGGGCTACTTTTTTCCCACGGGATGAAGAGATTCCCATGGAAAAATTATGGGCATTTTGCCTTGACCACGCAGACGGAGCCGCGGGTAACAGCTAGTAAAATATCATTTCTACTTAATATGCGAGGTATATGTATAGTCCGCGCGCGTGTGTTAGTAGCCCCCTCTAGACAGTCCGTGGCTATTTATTGACCAAAAATCAAAATGCCCAACAGTCCGTGGCTATATATAGCCGTCGCCAGCTGTCACTCAAAATGTCGCGGTTTGTCTATACATTTTATTTTTTTAAATAAAAATGGTACGGCTCTCACGTACGAGTATTTTTGGTGTTGCCCGGAATAAAATGAGAAGTAGCGTAGCGTTCTTAGTTTGTACCACACCAGTAGCAAAAAATTAAGAAAAAAAATGCCAAAGTCAAAAGTCATCAGTCAGTCGTCCAGCAGCCGGAATTGTTCGGACTGTTTAGACTGTTTTATTCTAAAATGTGGACATTTCTTATAATTTATACATGCAAACTGCATACAAACGATCGTTATTAAATAAGCTTTCATATTTACAAATAAATAATGAGAAATAAATTTCTTTAGACCGAAATATTAACATGTGAAAAAGTGAAGTTACGAAAATAAATTATTACGTTCCGGGATTCGGGGTAATGGTTTTACAATAAATATGTGTAGAAATATATATTAAACAACGCCTTACATTAATTATAAACATATTTTGACGCTTTTTAGTAGAAAAACCATTAATTTCTAATAGATTTCAAGGTAATTGACCTCTTTGCAAAATACCTACCCGCGGGCAAAATGATACTGGCCATTTTGAATATAACATGTCAGACGATCTGACAATATTTTATTAAATGAGTGAACTGTTGTTATCATTTATACATGCAAACGTTATAAAAACAATCATTATTAAACAAAGTGTCATATTTACAAATAATTGAGTGTAGATAAAGTGTTTAATTTGATATATTAACAAGTGAAAAAAAAAGTGATCGATTCGTGTGCCGAAGTAACAAGTAAGTGTTTTTATAATAAATCTGTGTAGATATATATATAAAACAACGCCTTACGTTCATTATAAACATATTTTGACGCTGTTTTAGCAGAAATACCATTAATTTCTAACATATTTCGAAGTTCTTGACTCACTGGAAAAGTACCTACGGCTCGTCAAAAAGTGAAAGTCAGAAAGTAAGAGAAAAGATTTATGCTTTTCTTGGCAAAACTATTTGGATATTAGTATACAATACGTATATTTCCAGAAAGGTAAGTACATTTGCAATAAGATTCTAATAACAAAAATTCTAATAAGAATACGAAAGTGGAATAATAGGCCCGTAAATCTCAAAGTCGTAAAAAAAAAACCTCTCATGTTGACATTATATGCTAAAAATATACCTTATTTATAAGTTTTCGTATGTTGTTATATTATTTTATTGAAAGATAATTTATCTAGCTAAACAGTACTAGTTTTCTTATTAGAATAGGGGTAATAATTTACGAGATATATATTTTTTTATGTCTCGGGAGGTGTAGGACGCCATCTGTTGGCCCAAATTGGGGAGCTCTAGCGGTCAAGGTTTTTTTGGGGAAAAACGGGACGTTCTAGTGGGTATAGGTGACTAGGTCTAGCACTTGTGCGCGTACTAAAATCACGGCTGATATCGAGATTATTTGGAAATGATTTCGATTTCATACATACAACACAACAGATCGTCAACTAGCGCCTGCTGGGTGGTAGCAGGCGCTAGCGACCGAGTCTACCCCGTTCCCCGCGTTTTTACATTTTTTATACCTACCTACTTTCGTAATATTATAAAATCAAGTTTATACAGCTGTTATAAATAAACCTAACTCAGTGTAAAAACTATACTTCATTCTGTGTTTTGTATTGTTTAAAACCTGGACTCATTAGAATAGAATATAATCATTCATTTTCTATTATATTCTATAATAGAAAATGAATGATCCTCACAATCACAACAATATGCTGACGTTTGTAGTCCCAATGGATGTGCTCTTCTGACGAGAAGATGGATCTGATTATCAATTTTTTTCTAATTTTAGGATTCTTAGGCACGTAAAAAGACAACTTTTCGGGTGTTTTTGTGGCCGTATTTTTACACTGGGGCACAATACAATATTTAGTTGATGAGCTCATGATGTTTTTATTGTTTCTTATATAAAATTAACACAGTAGTTCCGCGCGCGACAGGCACATTCGGGTAAATGCTTGGAATCCCTGAGTCGCTCGCGCGGATATGGTCCTAGTGACGTCATCAACGATATCGCGCTCGCTCAGCGGCTCGACTGAAAATGGTAACTTTGCACTTATATATATCTCGGTCAGTTTTGAAGATAGAAAAATAATAAAAACACAGTTATTCTCGTAATTTTTTGTACAATTTTTTGGCATATAAAACTAAAAATGCTTTTCTTCTCCATTGTATATCAAACAAAAATTAAACAACATAAAATATTATGTTTATTGAGGTAGGTATATCATGTGCATAGTCTTTTGAAAATTAAAGAGTACATCAATAGTAGATTTTAAACAAGTGCACAAAACGAGTCATTTCTATCCGAGACTTTTAGCAGCCCGAGCCGAAGGCGAGGGCTGATAGTAATGTCGAGGATAAAAATGGTTTTGTGGACGAGTTATAAACTCTGCTTTTCACTTCGATTGCTAGGAAATAAATAAATAAACGCACGAAAAACAACTGTTTCCCGCCGCTTTTTTTTTATGTTACGACAATGAAATTAGGCTTGGGCTACATACCTATACAGCCTACTATTAAATTAATTTTGTAATAAAATAATTTTCTTAAATTAATTAAATAACCTACCGTACTTTAATTTAAATTTTAATATCTTATATGACTTAAAAAACACTTAAGGCAAATAAATTAAAGTAAATATTATAAAATAAAAAATTCTATCTCTGAACTTTTTATTGTGTTTGGCTGTATGGCTCATTTCCTTTGCCTTAATATAGATACATTTATGAGTAGATACGTTTTTTCCCTTGACCCTTGTTCACAAAATTCGATTTTGGGGAAGCGACGGGGGTCTGTCGGGCTCCCCCTAATTACCACTTGGGTATACCGACTAAAAACCTGACTGACTGCCACCTTATCCGCCTGGATGGGCGGGGCCACGGGAACTAAGATACTTCCGTGACCCCGCCGGCGGTTGTCTGAAGACCCACTTGTTGGGCTACGGCACGGTTGGCGGCGCGCACATGACTAGGCGCGCCGCAACACTTGGGGACTTCCGTTCCAATGGGCGGCGGTTTCCCCAAACCGCCACCCGGACAAACCGCCACCCGGAAAACCGCCACCCGGGTGCAGCCTATATCCTGCGCAAATAAGCATTTTCTTAGCATGAGAAGTGAAATAGTTATTTGTTATGCAAGGCTGCAAAGTTGTTTTTTGGCGATTGAAACCCGAGCTAGCGAAGGATTCTAGGATTGAACCACGAGCGAAGCGAGTGGTTCAAATATAGAATCCTAAGCGTAGCGAGGGTTTTAAAGGTACGAGACGCAGAATAACTTTGCTGCCGAGCGAAACACACAACTTTTCATCTCACTACAGCGAGGAAAATGCTTGGTGCAAGAAAAGCGCAAATAATATATTAAATAAGTGTTTATTTTTTTCATGCGGTCGGTGTCGTGCTGGTCAGTTCGATTATTTTAAAAATAAGGTTGGCACACTGGCATGAAATAAGTATTAATGCTTTTTCAGAGGATTGGCGGTATAAAAAATTATAGAATAGAAAGGTTCGAATTTTAAAAATTCTTTCCACGCTAGGGCACAAAATGCACCTTTGCGCTCAGATTTCGAATGACAAACAGATTCTTTCCGAGCTTGTGAGGTGAAAAAGTTTTTTATAAGAACTGCATGCAGAACTTATCTTAGTCAATTTAATTTTCCAATTTAAAAAACTGTAGAAAATTTTACTAAAGCGTAGTGCAATCGTTTCGGAAGCGCGTTTCCTTTCACGCATACACCTACGTGTTGCATTTCAGCACACGTTCCTTCCTATAATGTAGAGCGTGTAGAGCAATGAATGAACCAAAACAAAAGTAGAAAACCACAACACAATCGCCTTCCTTCTATAATTTTTTTTCATTCATAAAACATAATCGTCACACAAAATCTTTAACTCACCTTTGTTTAATAAATTGTTTGTCAAGTTTTTATTTACTACAACTAAATAGCTTACTTGATGGAACCTATGGCTTTTGCTCTTACATTTTTGATGACTGGCCCCAGTGATTTGTTATTTACTATAGATTCGTAATGTTTGACACATACCCGCTGCCACGTCGACTGAGGCCACAGTCTTAGTTGAATTTCTTCCGACTTAGTCGTAGTTTGACGTTCAGTGAATGCGTATCTCACAATAATATCACAAAAATGGTTAAATGCACTGTTAAATCATGTATGTCGTGATCCCAAACTAATAACAAAGCAAGTGGTATCACTTTCCACAAATAAGAATGCTTAATTATGTTAAAATTTTACCAAAATAGTATTAAAATCGAAATTAATATATTACGCATTGTTTTTGCCAACAGTGTTGCCAGTAAAAACGATTTTAAGTTTCCCAAATGTTGGGAGTTCAGTCAATGACGAACTCATACGTCTTTATGTATCATTAGTAACACAGTAGTAGTAAACCTACAACCAGGCTCAAACTAGAATTAATTATTTACTTAGAATTGATTGATACTAAAATCAATCGCTAGTGCTACGCACGTCAAGATAAGAAAAAACAAATCATTTTCCTCTTTTTGATATGGCTTTTAACTGACATTTGACATAATGATATTATTACTATGACAGTGAAGTAACAATTTCATCTTTTTCATTGTGGTAACGGTGTTCAATTTAAATTGTTTCTGCAATTATCAAATGTTCGATTGAGTACAATAGTTTTTTTTGTTTTATGTTGTATTTTATTCAAATTATTTAAATTTATTATTTTATTTTATTTAAATTTCATTTTCATTTCTTAACAATAAAAAAAATCTACTGAAGACTTGGCTGTATGGGCATAGTTCCCTTTGCCTACCCAGAATGGGTGAAGAAAACAAAAAAAAATCTCTGCTAAAAGTTAGTAGTAGCAAAGAACAGATAATAGTAGTAGGTCTGCATCGGTTAGATTCATCAATGACTAAAAAATGGAAACTTCTCCATTCCGCCATGATTCATTCTTGAAATATAATATGTATGTACCAATATTTACGCATCTATATATTTATTTCTTCTTATCTTTAAGTCTTCTGTCACCTAAGACATAGGTTACACGCTCAATCTGGCATCATTCTGATCCATCAGTTTGGTCCCGGCTAGACTGATGCCAGAATGATGGATGAAAAACACGGTTACACGCTCAGTCCAGACTGACAGCAGACTGATGATATGTGTAAAACTAATTACGTTTAAATTCGTAAAGTGAAGACGACAAGTCAAGTGAGGCACCTGATCCTGCCTAGCCATGGATATTTTGAAGAAAAAAAGAGCCTGTGCTATTATAATTATCGCTTTACTGCTAAAGAAACCCGTAAAAAGGAAGCGATGGATGAAAACCTGGCTACAAAAAAGAGAACATTACACGCATCTAAATTTATTATATATTAGATCGCGCTCCATTGCGTCGCGGACTCTCCGGTTATTCATGTTACTCTGTGCCGAAGACGGTGGTCGGTGACTGACTGACGCGAGAATGATTCGAGCGGTTACACGATCAGTCTGGCATCAGTCTGCTGTCATTCACAACAGAATGATGAAAAATGTTGAAATATTTAATTTTTGTCATTCTGGATCATCAGTTCGTCAGTCAACCGGTTAGACGATAATTCTCCCGTCATTCTGAGCAGACTGATGGACTGAACTGACGCCAGACTGACCGTGTAACCTATGTCTAAGAAACAATAATATGGTATAAAAACTTTTTTTTTATTTTAAAAAGACTCATATAACATTCATTCAATGGGAAAATTATTCATGAGCTGGCAACTCTGACCATTTTTCTGGGAGTAATGCTTTTGTCTCATTTTGACATAATTAGTTTGACTCTAGAAAAAAAAGAGACAAACATATTTTACTTTGGCATATGCTCGGAATATGTATCGGTTTCAAAGCTACGTCTTTAACACTCTGAAGTGGTTGCGGCTTTTTACGAATGCTTTGTATGGCGTTACTTCTCTTGTCTTAGAAGAATATATAAAACCTCATTGACTGGCCCCGACAACATCACCAAAGTAATCAACATAGAGCCGTGGTCATCAGATCAATTTAAATTTTTGTTAGATTGTGAACATTGGCAATCGTATGAATTTATCAATACTCAGTCAACAGTAGAACGAACGACACGTGCGTCGGCAGTGTTTAAAAATAATAGCACACGTACCTAATATTGAGCTTCCAGCTATCCTAATTCCGAAGTCAGTTTGATCTTTATATTAAATGGATTTATTAGGACCAGTGTAGATACTTTATGGCTGGTATTTTAGTATAAGTAGTTATAGTTTAGAAAATAAAAAAGTTCAAAAAGTGATAAGTAATATAAACAAAAGGTAAGTTTAAAGTATCAAAACTATTCTAAAGTATTTTAAATTATACCGCCATTGTTTATTTCAAGATTAAAATAAGGACCTTTATGGACCTTTATCGAAGTAAATTGGAAGACTTGAATAAAAAAGAAATAATTATTCCTGTAAGTACGTGTTTTTCTCCGTAGGTAATTATTTAAATCTTAATATTTTTGTAAACCGAAGTATGGTGAGGTGAGACCGCATCACTTGTCATTAATTATTGTTTATTCAAGAGCCAAGTAGGTACTATATATAACAAATAACGAGTGGCCTTGTGTAAAGTACACGAGTACTATTTTTTGTCTCTTGTAAATGCAATTTTCTATGAATATAAATAAAAATTGTACTAATGCTTTGAAATACGGAAGGTCCCGTATTTCAAAATTTCGTAATGTTTATAAATAAATAAATATACAGGGACAATTCACACAGATTGAGATAGCCCCAAAGTAAGTTCGAAACTTGTGTTATGGGATACTAACTCAACGATATTATATTTTATAACAAATACATATATAGATAAATATCCAAGACCCGAGGCCAATCATAAAAAGTTCGTTTTTCATCATGACCCGACCGGGGATCGAACCCGGGACCTCCTGGGTGGCGGTCTGGCGTGGTAACCATTACGTCAATATAAGTTCGTAGTAGCCCCCCCGGGCGCCTAATCTTTATGAACTTGTTATGAAAGTACTACTACTCGACCACCAATACCTACCACCATACCTTAAATAATACTACCCAAGTCACAGATAATTAATATCTGTGGGGGTCTACTACGAACTTTTTAAACATTACGAAATTTTGAAATATTATAATATAAGTACCTACTTACAGTACCCAAGTCGTTGCCAAATAGATTGAGAATACATAGTTATGATAAAATAACATTTACATCAGAAACTAATAAAATTGTCAACTACGTAATATGGTCATTCTATTTCGTCAATCTATCTGGCACCGATCTATAATTTTACAGGAAAAATGTCAAGTCTTATTAACTACTTTTTATGGGGAGGAGATCCTAATTCGAAAAACCCAGTGACTGGTTTGTCCAAGCGAGACATTTACTATATCAAGAATAGCTGGAACAAATTACACCGGAATCCTATTGAAAATGGGATGCATGTATTCGTCAAGTAAGCATTGCACATCCTATCCCACAGATATTATAATACTCGTTTACAGTATCCTATAGCGCCGTCAGGAACATACCTAATTGTTTCTGTCTTTCTGAAATAGATTAAAACTTTGCTTGAATGTGACAGGGAAATTTAAAATTTTTAACGTTCCACACGACCGAATAGTTTACTACTCAGTTTAATAAACAACTCGTTCGATTGGAACACTTAAAAAACCTTCGAAACCAAAGAATCAGATAATTAGGTATGTACTTGCTCACATTTTGAAGTGAGTAACCCGGCTAATTTGCGTCTAATTAACAATATGATATTTTTTTTTCAATTTGGTCGGCTTGTAAACGGTAACACGTTCGAATGTGACCAAAAAGCTCGTACTAAACACTTAGAGCGGCTGGGCTCGTAAGCGTAACTTTCACATTTGGCTTAACCATATCATCAACAACACCCGAGAAGCTTCGACTGGCGGTCATTATTTGACTAGCATATTTATTTCCAGAATATTCACCGTTGCTCCTGCAGCTCAGAACATGTTCGTGTTCATTCAAGGCTTGCCCGAGCATCAGTACAGAGAAGTCGCACAGTTTAAGTCGCACGTACTTCATTTTATGGACTCGCTCAATACAGCTGTCAATCATATAACCGAACCAGAAGTGGTGATACCATTGATGCACAAACTCGGTGTGACACACAAGAGAATGGGTGTGAAGCGTGTACATTTTGACGTATGTATTCAGGATTTCCTCTTTGCCAGTTCCCAGTTGAGTTCCTTTCCCTCTTTCTCAGATTCTCCATTCACATATGCCGAATTTCCGATTTTAAGTTCACTACTTGCAAATCATTTCCGTTAAGCTATTTGTCAGATAAAAAAGCTACCTAACCTAACCTACCTACTGACAAATAGTCTAAACGGTAATAAATTACCGTTTAGACTATTAGTCAGATTAAAAAAAATGACAGAAGAGCTTCCGGAATTTTCACTTACCGAACGAAAGCTAACTCATCTCTTCTCTAATCCTAACTTCCTTGTAATTCTGCTATTTTTTAAAGCTGAAACGCATCTGAAACGCATTGGAATCGACATTTTTGTATTCTGCTAACTCTTTGGCTGAAACGGAGCCGATACTCATTGGTTGGGCAGCCGGAACGCTTTGGTTGTAGTATTCCGCTAATGAACACAGAACGGTTTGTAATCCGTTCAACTATCGTTTGGTATTCTGCAATTTTTTTGACAGTTGAGACGGCTGAAACGCTACGGCTCTGCGTTGGTTGAACTGTCAAAAGTTGCGGTTTTGCATCGGCAGTGAAGGAGTGACTTTTGTAACCAACCGTTTGCGTTTCAGCTGTAAACATAATGTTAATGGAATACCGTTTTGGTTTACAACCGCAAATGCAACCAAGCCGAAACGCTGCCGATCTGTTTTGGTTAATAAATAGCAGAATTGGGGGGGCTGGTGCTGCTAAGGTCATAGACAGCTGTGACCACTTTCCATCAGGTTTCCTATCTTCCTGTTCGTCAGCCGTTTATAACGTCATAACGATATAAAATACCATTAATTAAGACTTAATTCTTATATTCTTGCAGGTTGCGACACAAGTGTTAGTGGATATATTGAGAAATGAATACCATGCAAATAATGACATTATCGCATCATGGAGAAGATTTTTAGCGTTTATATATAGACCTATTTTCGATAAATTGGGAGACTGATCGTTTACCTGTGTGATAAGTTATTTTTCTAACGAGTGTTGTTAATTAAAATAAAAATTCATATTAATTTTGATAAATTTTAATTTTTTTTTGTATGACGTAGGTATATGTTTACACATTTTGTACCTGTTATTATGTATAATGACAAAAAAAAACTTTGCGAATGTAAGCATAATACGATTTACCTATAGTTTTACAGTTTTTTTTACATAATTGTACCTATGTATTATTGTGACATTTAGTAAAATTAAATGTATTCTAAATTCTTTATTTTTTATTTAGGTAAGTATATTAAGATCAGAATCAGGACAGCCGGTTTCGCCACTCCCGAAATAGCCAGTTTTTTCGACAGTTCTACTATGTGTTTGACATTTCTGAAATAGCTTAATCGTCAAATGAATCAGCTTTTTTCGACAGTTCATTTCTTAATTGACAATTAACCTATTCGGCAGTTTCGGGACTTAATTAGCTAGTAGTGAAACCTGAACACAAACATTACTTATCAAGTCAACAATTTACAGCCCTTTTTAATTTAAACAAAGTTCATCGACTGACTTCTACCAGACACTTCATCAGTATTCCAAACACAATCAAAACGAACAATGATTATGATAAGGAGTAATAAAACAATGCATCATTAGCCGATACTTATCAAGTTATCAACCTTTAACTTCCTATTATATCCATGCCCATATAACAAATTATAAATAGATGAGTCTGATGGTATTGTTGCGCGTGTCAAAACTGTATGAACATGTGAGTAAGTTCGCACACGACGCAATTCACAAACGACTCGAGTATCATATGCGTATCATACCTACAGTAGGTTACTCTCGGTAGTAACTACCGAGAGTAGTTTTCACACAAATTCGAACACACTATTTGCACACGACGACGCAACGCGTCTACTACCCGGTGGATACCAGTCGCGCGCAACCCGAGTTGCATAGGAACCATGTGACAGTTCAAGGAAAAATTAACGAATTTAGTCGTAGTATATAGCGCCGTCTGCTAACACTGACAAATTAAAGTTGCGTCGCAGTCGAGTCGCTTTCCTTTGGGTAGCGGCGGAGTGGCGTGGGAGAATGGTCTTATAAGTAGCCACAAGGTAGCATTTCGATCCCCTTTTCATACCAGTGAGTAGCGGGACTCGCAAACTAGGTCGTGCGACTCGCAAATTGGGTCGCGTGACTCACAGCTTCGCGAGTCGCGGTCGCTGGGCTCGGAAAGCAACCACAAGGAAGGGAATAGCGCGAAAAGGTATAAAAAAGGAGTTAAGCTTTCTGATCTCTCTACGAAACGCATGCTGCTCCACGCCGATATTCACTTTGAAAGGTTGGTAGTTACTTCCTCGAGCTGGAATATTACTTCGACAGTCTATAATATCGAATGAAGTGAAATTCCTATATCAGTACTTATGGTCTTGTTTGTTATTACAATAAATATAATGCAATTCTCAATCGTTACACAAAGTTTACACGACACTCCAATCTTGATCTAGTCGGCAGACTCGAAATTTAACAGAATATTTATTACTTCATGCATTGCATTGCATGTGCCATCCCCTGCGGTTGCAAGGAGAGGAGACCCATATTCCAGCAATGTGATGATTATGGGTTGATAAACGATGATACAGCGCCAAGTTCTAGATACCGTTTCAGGTTCGCTACAAACTTGATGATGATCGTGTATGACCATAATGCGGGTTCTACATTCTCGAGTTTAGCGAACTATGAAGTTGGGCGAAAACGAGATTGTGGACGGGTTCTTCGTCCTACTTCGTCTTTACTTTTCTTTTGTCTTCTAATTTCATGCCTAACTTTACTGTACTTTGGTCAACTTCGCGATAGTGTAAAACCGGTATAGAGTCCAAAAAACGTTGACACAAAGACACTATTGGTTATAAATAGAAAAATTATCCTACAGTTATGTAAATAGAACAATGTATAGTATGTATCCGCTTATGTAATTATCACGGCGATGCCAAAAAGAATTTAACACTACGTTTTGTGGTCTTGATATGAATAAATACATATTGTAAAGGTCATAGCACATTATTGCTAAAATAATTATTATGCCAACTCTACATTCATTTCATTCATTGAGGGAAAACGGACTCTTCAGAAGCGTGATGAAAAATTAAAAAAATTAAATTATATAGTTTTCTGTTTTCATATTTTTAAGCCTAGAAATTTTTAATATCGTTAGCTTTTTTAGGTTTCCGTAGTAAACTACAAGGAACCCTTATAGTTTCGCCATGTCCGTCTGTCTGTCTATCTGTTCGCGGTCTAGCGCCTAGACGCTTAATGCTAGAAAGCTGTAATTTGGTATGTATGTATACACATATTAACAATGCTAACAAAGTGATGGGACAAAATTTTGAAAAAAAAATTTTTTGGGGTGCCTTCCCTACATGTAATGTGGAAATGATTATTTTTTTTCGCGTCCACCCCAAGTTGTGGGGTATCGTTAGATAGGTCTGTTCAAAACATGGAGGATGTGGGAAGTTCATTTTTCGATACAATGATCCGTTTCGGAATTATTTGCATTTATCGTGTTAATTTTCGTTTTGCACGGTGGTCCCCCCCCCCCCGTCTATCTCCGAAAGTCTTATGTTTAGAAATTTGAAAAATCATGGTAGTAGTCCATATGCTGAACCTATTGAAAACTATAACGTGGGCTCTACTAATTACCGAGTAATAAATAGCCGACGAACTGATAAAATAAATTTTCTTTGATGATACTTACAAATGTGATAGAATTTAATATTGGACTCAACTGAAGGCAAGCAAAGCACAGCAAATACGGAACCCTACATTGTGCATGGCCCGGTTTTTTTATACATCGAGTTGTTCGAGTTTTGATCTAGATAATTATTATAATAAACTTACAGTACCCGGGTTGAATCCATGAAACTCCAACACAAAACAAAGATAATGGTTTCTTCTGAATGTGTCACCGCCACAAATTAAAACTTTTGAAAAATCGATTTAATTTGATTATCATCCGTTTATTATTTTTCAATAATTTATCTGACAGAAAATTATCATCGTATAACTTTGATTTCTCTAAAATATCAATAGTATGTAAAGACCTTTAACCAAATATCGTAGAAAAATTGACACTAGTTTCTAAAGATAAAATGTTAGTTACACTAAAGACTGTGAATGCGTGTGTTGGACTTTAAACCATTGTAATGTAATTCTCTAACAGTAAATATACAGAGTTCGCCTGTGACCACGGCCGGTGCAACCTGGTCGAAACGTCAGGCAATATCAAGGTATGATCGCGTTAATTCCCGGTATATTATTAATTTATAAGTAAATATACACTTTTCATAGATAGAAAACATTCAGACTCGAGAACAGACACAAATGCCGTCGCATAAATAAATATACTTATAAGTAGTAAATATTAATTAATCTATGCTCTGGTGCCGAAATTCCGAGATGTCATCATAATTTTACGTCCATCTGTCTATTTAATCCTAGAGACAAGTTTTTTTAACATAGAAGTTGGTTTTGAACACTACTTTAGAAATGCAATACTTTAGTTTCTAGGAAGCTGTGTCTGTGTACCATTGTGTCTTCGCGTACTTTGCCTCTCTCTTTTTTGTTTAAAGTCAAGAAAATGCATTGTTGCATGTCCCGCGCCGGCGCCGCTTGGCGATGCGACATGCGACATGGACTGTCGGGCTCTTTTCTTTTGCCACTAAGACTAAGGGGCATATCGACTAAAAACCTCGTTGTGCGGCGCGGGTTGGCGGAAACTTGTGATACTTCTACATATTTTCCTCTACTGCCTAAAAAACGTTTAAATAAATACACTTTTCATCTTAGTTTAAAGCTATTAAGCAATCAATACTTCTGAGTAGTTAACGTATCGATCATTTACATTACAAAGTTCCAATAAGCAGAGGCGATTAAAAATTCAAAGGCTCGTAGACTGGAAGCGATACCCCTTTATCATACCGTCTGATAGGGTTTCTCGTAGGGCGGGCGGGCGGCGGGCGCACCGTAGTAAACAAGTTAGTGCTTCGTCAAATCCCGCGCGCGGCGCCCGTGTGCCGCAAAACCGTACACGATTTACAATAAAATATTTTACAATCTTACAACAAATTCCCGCGTAGCTTACGTTACGACAAAACGACAACAGTGACTTGTAAGTAATTGTAATGTAGTACATATAATTCTTGTTGTTCGTACGTGAAAACATAAAATATTAACAAGGTTGTTTATGAAGCACGCCGGCTAAGATGTTATGTGGAGACAACTTTTACTGTATTTCAGAGGGTTAACCTCTGAAAATAAGGTTATCGTGGAAACGAAATTAATCCACGTAAAGGGAGTTCTGCTTTCTCTTTTGCCAAATGAGAGAAATTGTACTGTTCTGTGTTCAATGTTACTGTGCAAATTAAGTTAAAAAGAGTTTTTTTATAAAAGTAAAATTATCTTTTGTATATAACGAATTTTACGTTATTAATTTTTTTTAGCTTTATCAGTAATTTTTACTCTATTTTCACAATTTCGATAGAAAAAAATCTGATTTTGCATTAGCTCTATGTAGAGTTCAACTCAAAACACTGTGATAAATTGTGTGTAAATAGAATAAGTACACACTGTTCATTTAAAATTAAGAGTAATAATAGAAAAAATATCAAATTGATAATTTTTAATTATCAAAGTGACAAATGGTGTACATAACATTATATAGTTGACAAGTTATAACTGTTGTCAAAATTAAGAAGAAGAAAAAAGATAGATTTAATGGCAATTTAGATTAAAATGCCTTTTCTGCTGGCTGGAAAAAAAAAGAAAGTAAGGTTGACTGATAGGGAAATTGAATGCAATTAGTATTAAGTAAGTACTTATTGCTTGTAGTAAATAAAGTTAATAAATAAACAAATAAATTACAGATAAATTACAACCGTAACTAGCATAAAAACAGTTTTTAATTCTCTAAATTGCCCACCATGCCATCAACATAAAAAAATCGCGTCAACATTATAACATAGCGTGATTAGATAATATAATTAAATTGATTAAAATGTCAGCTAACAGCTGATAGAAGCGGCTAAATTAAATACTGGCACACCTAACCTCTTGGGACCGGGTGACCTCGCACGTGTACACGAATTTAAAAATTCACAACTTTGTTTCACCGTCATTTTTTTAAAGTCGATAGAGGCCATAATTAAAAACTCTATGCTCTGTTTATTTAACGTACAGTGGTAACTTTAGATTTTTTTTAATAGCCTATGCTCTCCCACTGCTGGACAAAAACCTCACCTTCTTCTTACTTTTGATATTAATTAAGTATTATTGTAAATATTTTTTATTGTATCTTCTTTTCAGGCAGATGGCAAACTGACCTATGTCTAAATTAATAAAATAGTTATTTGTTATGCAAGGCTGCAAAGTTGTTTTTTGGCGCGAGTACTTATATTGAAACCTGAGCTAGCGAAGGATTCTAGGATTGAACCACGAGCGAAGCGAGTGGTTCAAATATAGAATCCTGAGCGTAGCGAGGGTTTCAAAGGTACGAGACGCAGAATAACTTTGCTGCCGAGCGAAACACAAAATTTTTCACCTCACAACAGCGAGGAAAATCCTAGGTGCAAGAAAAACGCAAATAATAAATTAAATAAGTGTTTATTTTTTTCATGCGGTGTCGTGCTGGCCAGTTCGATTATTCTAAAAATAAGGTTGGCGCACTGGAATGAAATAAGTATTAATGCATTTTCAGAGGACTTGCGGTATAAAAAATTAAAGAATAGAAAGGTTCGAATTTTAAAAATACTTTCCACGCTAGGGCACAAAATGCACTTTTGCGCTCAGATTTCGAATGACAAACAGATTCTTTCCGAGCTTGTGAGGTGAAAAGAATATTGTATAATGCACAAAAAATAGTTATTTGTTATGCAAGGCTGCAAAGTTGTTTTTGGCGCGAGTACTTATATTAAATCCTGAGCGTAGCGAGGGTTTTAAAGGTACGAGACGCAGAATAACTTTGCTGCCGAGCGAAACACAAAATTTTTCACCTCACAACAGCGAGGAAAATCCTAGGTGCAAGAAAAACGCAAATAATATATTAAATAAGTGTTTATTTTTTTAATGCGGTGTCGTGCTGGCCAGTTCGATTATTCTAAAAATAAGGTTGGCGCACTGGCATGAATTAAGTATTAATTTAATGCATTTTCAGAGGACTTGCGGTATAAAAAATTAAAGAATAGAAAGGTTCGAATTTTAAAAATACTTTCCACGCTAGGGCACAAAATGCACTTTTGCGCTCAGATTTCGAATGACAAACAGATTCTTTCCGAGCTTGTGAGGTGAAAATATAATTATTTATTGTACATACTTGCATTTAGCATAGCATAACGACTTTCTGTATCACGATTTCACGATAATTATTATTATTTCTAATTATAATTTTAACTTCTTTTTTTATAGTAGAAAAGCCATAAACAGCCAATTTGTGGCAGTTTAAAAAGCCCAGTTTTTCCGATCGCTTCACTTTGTATGAAGACGTCAAATATTTTAACTTGGTGAATTTGTATTTTTTATGTTTTTTTACTATGCAAGTTATTATTGCGAAATGACACTGTTAGAAAAAAAAATGTATATTTTTATTATTAATCCATTTTCACATTATTTTTTTTATAATAACATAAATTTTCGTCAACGGATATTTTTTTATGCCACAAAGCATACCCGCCTGATGGTAAGCATCGCCTTAGCCTATAGACGCTTGCAATACCGGGATATCATATCACTCACGCGTTGCCAACCCTCCCAACCCCCCCCCCCCCCCCCCAGGAGCTCTGGAGACCTAACTCCTTACCTTACATTACGGATACTATTAAAATTAACCAAAATTAAAAAATACCTCATCTGATTTCGCACAAGTGGAGTTGCGTGTACACAGGTTTATAACACTCATAAATGTGTTTACGACCTCTTTATGGTACTTTTGTGACACTTAAGTGTCAGAACGTAAGTAGAATTGCCGAATATGGTTGGATCTAATTCAATTATAACATTGTCTATAATAAATCAATTTGAATTGTGCTATTTGGTAATTTATTATTATAGAAATTATAACCATTGTGTGAATTACAGCTGTATTTCTAATATTAGGGAAAAGTACATCTTTGAGGGTAAATCTATAAATGTATTCTACATAATTCACAAAGCTCCATCTATCCCATTAATCCGTGTAAACTTTCTTGTCTCATCAAGTAAATCTGTCTAGCCTTTTTTGTATGAAAGAATAATAATATTAATAAGGCTAGAAAACAGGACTTGAGAGAACCATAAATGCTATCACATAAAATTTTGCCCCGAAGGAGAATCGAACCCGCGCCATCTAGTGCCTAAAGTACAGTACCAACGAACCACCGGACTGTATTAGTAAATTCAGTTTCATACACGAATAGGACAACAACCCAAAATGTGGACTTTTTACTTTAAAATGTAATATTAATTAATGTTGTTACAAGGAATAATAGATAAAAAAAACATTAAGTATCTAGAAAACTCCGCTCTTGTGAGATAACGCGTTATTCCTCTGAACGAACTATAAATATGTACTTAATATAAAATATGTATTCTTGTATGCCATCCAAATAATTTAAGTACACCTATCTACTTATTACTAAATACAATTTTATTATAGGTAGTTTTTTTTTTGTTTCATTATTTTATTTTAATTATCCATACTTAGATAGAATCTAGGAGGAACCATCAATCTCTACATATCAAACCTAAACCGCTGATCGTTGAGATCTGAAACTTTTTTTATACAACAAACTTGGCAAACAAGCATACGGCCGCCCTGATGGTAAGCCGATTGCCGTTGCCTATAGACGCTTACAATATCGGGGATATCACACACTTGGTGGATGTTTTCATTGTATGACGTAGGCATCCAATAACAAAGGATTTTCGAAATTCCCATGGGATTGCGAAGTTGCGCGGATTTCCCGAATTATTAATTATAGGAACACTCAATTATTATATCGCTTCCAATTTTATTCAGCTTTGAGTTTAATGTACACAAAATGATGTATTAACAAGTTTAGTTATGATATCAACAATAGATAAAGATAATGATTATCTATTTTGGGTACCTATGTAATAGATTACAGGAAAGTGCCACTGACAACTGCATTACAGGATAATTATAACTGGTACTGGCTAATTGACTGCTTTATCGATAACATTACAAGATAATAAATATTTTCTCAATATTATATTTTATTGGTACAATCAACAAAAGAAAGGGGTGACCAGGGTAGAGAACTAAGAACAAAGTTTTTTATGCGAATAATGTAACATCGATAGGAAACCTTGTAATTACATAATAATACCTATTATATGAATACTATTGACAAATAAATCTATTATAGTAAATCCCTTCACGCAATATTTAGAAATCATATTCTCGTTCCTGTTATAAGCATGTATAAATTGTCAAAATGTATTGTTAATAAAGGAAATCATCTACACTAATATTATAAAGAGTTTAGATTTGTATTTGTATTTGTGTGTGTGTGTGTGTGTGTGTGTATGTTTGTGTGTTTGTTTGTAATGAATAAACTCAAAAACTACTAGACCGATTTCAAAAGTTCTTTCACCGTTGGAAAGGTTCATTACCCCCGAGCCCCCCAGTAATATAGGCTATATTATATTTTCAAAATAATTAGAAATCCTTAGTAAAAGCCGTGCGAAGCTGGGAGGGCTACTACGAAACGTTAATCCGATATTTCGGCCGAAGTTTCGGAAGAATTTTAACCGTGAAATACAGAGTATTTCATGGTTATTTGAGTAATTCCTTGAATTCTATCCATGAAATACCTTGTACTTTATGGTTATTTTAGTAGTTCATTGAATTATAATCATGAAATAACTTGTATTTCACGGTTAAAATTCTTCCGATACTTCGGCTGAAGTATCGGATTTACGTTTCGTAGTAGCCCTGCTGGTGCGGTCCGCTAGTAGGTTATAATAAAACAAATTACCTTGAAATTACCCTAACTAATGTGAGAAAATATACATTTCGCAATAAATTTATTGTCATTTCATTTAGGGTAGCCGTACATTTACATTTATGCGTGTAAAATCTAAGCTCTCGGTTCAGCATAGAGGATAACTTACTTCATTAAGCCTTTAAATTAATTTGAAAGATTTACCGGCTTCGAAAATACATTGCATGTTAATATAGAGGAAAAAATTTAACAGATCTAAAGAAATGCTTTTTTGTTTCACAATATCCACGAATGTTTAAACTGTGCCATTGAAATATAATAGTGGACCAGATGTGCATTTAAAATGTCTTGTTGACACCCATTTTTAATTTATTATTTTTTAATATTACTGACATTATTGAATGGACAGATGTTTGGCAAACACAATATCTTTATTGAACTGTAATGAATTTTCGTACATATTTTGTTACTAGCTTTTCCCCGCGGCTTCGCTCGCGTTAATTTTATGACATAGATCTCGTTTGACAACAAAACAACCCATAGCGCGACTTGTGGCGCCATCTGTTGGCCGACATACTTTCACGGGATAAAAAGTAGCCTATGTTGGGCTCTGTACCCCTAACAATATTATGCAAATTTTCATAATGATCGGCTGCTTAGTCAAGCCGTGAAAGAATAACAAACAAACTCACTTTCTCATCTATATATATAAAATTCAAAGTCCTGACTGACTGACTTAAATATATATCAACGCACAGCCCAAACCGGTGGGTCTAGAGACTCCAAATTTGGACTGTAGGTTCCTTACGACGTCTAGGGGTGTACTAAGAAAGGATTTTTCAAAATTCCTACGGGAAACCGAGATATACGCATACGAAGTTGCGTGGGTGTATCAACGCACAGCCAAAACCGCTGCGTCTAGAGATTCCAAATTTGGCATGTAGGTTCTTTACGACGTCTAGGGATGTACTAAGAAAGGATTTTTCAAAATTCCCACGGGAAAGCGAGATATACGCAAACGAAGTTGAGAGGGGACGCACAGCCTAAACCGCTGGGTCTAGAGATGCCAAATTTGTCATGTAGGGTCCTTATAAGGTCCAGACCGACCGGACCGGACCGGACCGGAACGGACCGGACCGGACCGGAACGGATCAGACCTGATCGGTCTGGAAGGAACCGCACCGTACCGGGCCGTGCCGGACCGGATCGAACCGGACCGGACCGGTTTTTTTTTTCATCTAAATATATAAAATTCAAAGTCCTGACTGACTGACTGACTGACTTAACTATATATCAACGCACAGCCCAAACCGGTGGGTCTAGAGACTCCAAATTTGGACTGTAAGTTCCTTACGACGTCTAAGGGTGTACTAAGAAAGGATTTTTCAAAATTCCTACGGGAAACCGAGATATACGCAAACGAAGTTGCGAGGGTGTATCAACGCACAGCCAAAACCGCTGCGTCTAGAGATTCCAAATTTGGCATGTAGGTTCCTTACGACGTCTAGGGATGTACTAAGAAAGGATTTTTCAAAACTCCCACGGGAAAGCGAGATATACGCAAACGAAGTTGAGAGGGGTCGCACAGCCTAAACCGCTGGGTCTAGAGATGCCAAATTTATCATGTAGGGTCCTTATAAGATCCAGACCGACCGGACCGGAACGGATCAGACCTGATCGATCTGGAAGGAACCGCACCGTACCAGGCCGTGCCGAACCGGATCGAACCGGACCGGACCGGTTTTTTTTCATCTATATATATAAAATTCAAAGTCCTGACTGACTGACTGACTGACTTAACTATATATTAACGCACAGCCCAAACCGGTGGGTCTAGAGACTCCAAATTTGGACTGTAGGTTCCTTACGACGTCTAGGGGTGTACTAAGAAAGGATTTTTCAAAATTCCTACGGGAAACCGAGATATACGCATACGAAGTTGCGAGGGTGTATCAACGCACAGCCAAAACCGCTGCGTCTAGAGATTCCAAATTTGGCATGTAGGTTCTTTACGACGTCTAGGGATGTACTAAGAAAGGATTTTTCAAAATTCCCACGGGAAAGCGAGATATACGCAAACAAAGTTGAGAGGGGACGCACAGCCTAAACCGCTGGGTCTAGAGATGCCAAATTTGTCATGTAGGGTCCTTATAAGGTCCAGACCGACCGGACCGGAACGGACCGGACCGGACCGGAACGGATCAGACCAGTGGTGCAATTCACGTAACAAAAACCGACTTCACTTCGACTCAACGACACTCGCTGTCTCACTCATACCAAATAGGAATTGAACGGGACAGCGAGTATCGTTGAATCGAACCAGAATCGGTTTTCGTTACGTGAATTGCCCCACTGATCGGTCTGGAAGGAACCGCACCGTACCGGGCCGTGCCGGACCGGATCGAACCGGACCGGACCGGTTTTTTTTTTCATCTAAATATATAAAATTCAAAGTCCTGACTGACTGACTGACTGACTTAACTATATATCAACGCACAGCCCAAACCGGTGGGTCTAGAGACTCCAAATTTGGACTGTAAGTTCCTTACGACGTCTAAGGGTGTACTAAGAAAGGATTTTTCAAAATTCCTACGGGAAACCGAGATATACGCAAACGAAGTTGCGAGGGTGTATCAACGCACAGCCAAAACCGCTGCGTCTAGAGATTCCAAATTTGGCATGTAGGTTCCTTACGACGTCTAGGGATGTACTAAGAAAGGATTTTTCAAAACTCCCACGGGAAAGCGAGATATACGCAAACGAAGTTGAGAGGGGTCGCACAGCCTAAACCGCTGGGTCTAGAGATGCCAAATTTATCATGTAGGGTCCTTATAAGATCCAGACCGACCGGACCGGAACGGATCAGACCTGATCGATCTGGAAGGAACCGCACCGTACCAGGCCGTGCCGGACCGGATCGAACCGGACCGGACCGTTTTTTTTTTTCATCTATATATATAAAATTCAAAGTCCTGACTGACTGACTTAACTATATATCAACGCACAGCCCAAACCGGTGGGTCTAGAGACTCCAAATTTGGAATGTAGGGTCCTTACGACGTCTAGGGGTGTAATAAGAAAGGATTTTTCAAAATTCCTACGGGAAACCGAGATATACGCAAACGAAGTTGCGAGGGTGTATCAACGCACAGCCAAAACCGCTGCGTCTAGAGATTCCAAATTTGGCATGTAGGTTCTTTACGACGTCTAGGGATGTACTAAGAAAGGACTTTTCAAAATTCCCACGGGAAAGCGAGATATACGCAAACGAAGTTGAGAGGGGACGCACAGCCTAAACCGCTGGGTCTAGAGATGCCAAATTTGTCATGTAGGGTCCTTATAAGGACCGGACCGATCGGACCGGATGAAACCGTACCGTACCGGGCCGTGCCGGACCGGAATTTGTTTCTGAAGAAAGATATGCTAATTGTTACTAGGCCACGCGGGCGAAGCCGCGGGCGGAAGCTAGTTTATAATATTAGTAAGGATACGTTTTTCGAGGGGTAAGCATTTTTTTAAATAGGCTTGCTCAACTGAGGAAGTAATACCTTCTCACAGGATATCGGCATGAAGCATCATTTCAATCGGTGAGTGAGAGATCGAAGCCCAACTTAATAATAAACAACACAACGCCATCTAGTTCCTAAGCAAAGCTTGTACTATAGATGCTAGATTGCTGATAAATATAGGTACATAAATACTTTTTTTGTAAGTAAATACAACTTATTATACATAGGAAACAACCAGACTAAGACAAACAGACATGTTCATGCACACAACTGTTTGCCTTGCGCAGGATTCGAACCCGCGGCCCTTGGGACAAAGTGGCCATTGCTTGCCACCGACAACCGGACCTGTCAAACTTCTGTTCTGTCTTCCCTTCCTTGTAATAGATACCGCACTGGTGGTAACCATTTTCCATCATGTGGACCGCTTGTTTATAAATGATTTCAATTTATATATAAATTAATGAGGAAAAGACAATTCGATAAAGCTCGTCGTAATAGGCCTAGTTAAATAAAAATATTTTTCACCTCACAAGCTCGGAAAGAATCTGTTTGTCATTCGAAATCTGAGCGCAAAAGTGCATTTTGTGCCCTAGCGTGGAAAGAATTTTTAAAATTCGAACCTGTCTATTCTATAGACGCGAATGTAAACGCGCACTCGCGGCTCGCCTCGCGCCTCGCAGCGCTCGCGTCCGGAGCGGTTTTTTGGGCACGAGTCAAAGGGGTTCGCGTGGGATGCGAGCGCGGTGTTCACACTCGCGCTCTCGCTTCATTCGAGTTTAAACCTTGTGCCGCATTTAAAAGACTATGTTGCCGCTAACACTTCGACTTCCTCCATTCTGGCTAGCTCGAACACAACACGAGAGTGTGAACACACAACTCAAAAACCATCGATCACGCGAGGCGCGAGACGAAGCACGAGACGAGGTACGAGGCGAGAGTGTAAATGTAGTATATATTTTTTTATACCGCCAATCCTCTGAAAATGCATTTCATGCCAGTGTGCCAACCTTATCTTGAAAATAATCGAACTGGCCAGCACGACACCGCATAAAAAAAATAAACACTTATTTAATATATTATTTGCGTTTTTCTTGCACCAAGCATTTTCCTCGCTGTAGTGAGATGAAAAGTTGTGTGTTTCGCTCGGCAGCAAAGTTATTCTGCGTCTCGTACCTTTGAAACCCTCGCTACGCTCAGGATTCTATATTTGAACCACTCGCTTCGCTCGTGGTTCAATCCTAGAATCCTTCGCTAGCTCGGGTTTCAATATAAGTACTCGCGCCAAAAAACAACTTTGCAGCCTTGCATAACAAATAACTATTGTATTGTAATTAAAAATACTCCTTTTTCGTTCCATCGTCGTTGGGTTTTTCATACCATGATTCTTCTTGGGCTTACCCAAAATATGGGAAGGCCTTAGCCGATATACTATCTTCCTTTTTTTTAAGTCAGGAAAACGCATTGCTGCATGTACCCGCCGCTTGAGGTAGCGACGGGGATCTGTCGGGCTCCCCGCCTAGTGATGATAAAAAAGGACTGGCATACCGACTAAAACATCTCCTGTTTCAACTGAGAGTAAAAATAACTAAACCATATGTTTGTTTTCGACTAATATTTTACTAATGAAACAGTCAAAGAATGTCAACGTTTGGTTTGGTGCCAACGCACGAATTCTACGATCCATCAACACAAAATTAAACCTGCATATTTTGTTTACTGTATAACGGTGATTAATTTAAAATTGTTCTTAATTAATTTTATAATTGAACGTACGATGATAATGAAATAGGCCTGTTGGATCACTTGCGGAAAAGGATTCGATTAGCATATTTAGCTAAAACTCAAAAGTTTTTGTGTTTCATCTCTTGTTAGCTCGTAATACAAAATGTTCAGTGTTCAGAATGGTAGAGCCTAGCCACTTCTATGATCTGGTAAGGGGTTCGTAAATGGGCTTGCTCGAACGTAGCAGTACCACCCTCTCACAGAATATCGACGTGAAATAGCAGTGATATGCCGCTGTGTGTCGTACGAGCAGTGAGAGAGCCGAAAGCCTAATACTACAATCCTGCTTCCTACCCCATTTTTAGGGTTCCGTAGTAAACTACAAGGAACCTTTGTAGTTTCGCCATGTCCGTCTGTCCGTCCTCGGTCTAGCGCTTAGACGCTAGATGCTAGAAAGCTGTAATTTGGTATGTATACGCCAGTGTATACGCATATTAACAATGCTAACAGTGGTAGAATAAAATTTTGAAAAAATATTTTTTTTGGGGTGCCCCATCGTTGTAGTCTATATAGTGAACCTACAAGGAAAACTACTTATAATGGTTATGTAGGCTCTACTAGTTACCGAGTAATAGCCGACGAACTTATGAAGAAAATTTTCTGTAACGATAACATACAAAATGTCACAGAATATGGCATCGTACACATCTGCAGGCGAGAAATACGTAGCCAATACGGTACCCTGCATTGTGCGTGGCCCGTCACGTACTTGCCCGGTTTTTCACTTTCCTTCCCCCCGTCCTTCTTTTTTCGTTCTTTCATAGATGGGCAACGCATCCAAGATCTTTTAGTCGTGGATATCCATGGGCAGCGGTAATTGCTTATCATCATAAAAAAAGTCCACTGGATCCTCCACTTATTGGAGTAAATTAACCAAGAGTCTACTAGCAGACAATTATTTTGTCAAAATATTTATGGTGTCCCAGATGTTAATAATGTATCCTTCCAATTGAACCTAATTGTCGCTGTAATAAAATCTATTTGAGAACATTACGGCCAATTTACTTTACAATTACGAAATCGTGGACGGATATTTCATATTGGAACAAAAGTATTTACCTACTTTTTGTGTGATTGGAAAAAAATATGTTTAAAAATAAAAATCAAAAATAATAATACATTCTGTTAGCCCTATTACTGTAAGTATTATATCATCTGTGATCCTATGTAAAATAATTAAAGCTATTAATAAAATATCACTTCCAGTTTTTAAAAAAATGTATTTAAGTGGCTATAAATTAATACATTTCAATTAAAAGAGTTGCTATGAAGTTACAGCGTCGATACAAAAACTGGATTACACAAAAAATTGTAAATAATATGATGACGAGATAAAATATTTCTGAATGAAGAGGAAAAAGGGAAACGTCGAATTCTGAGTATTTAAATGACGTGTGCGTAAAACACGAAAAAGATACTTAATTCTTTTCCCAAATTAATAACTACATATAATGATTCAAAATTTGTAAGGGGAAATCCAATCGTTACTATTAATCTAAACTAATATTATAAAGAGGAAAGATTAGTTTTTTTGTTTGTATGTAATGAATAAATTTATAAACCACTGGACCGAAATCAAAAATTATTTCACCGTTAGGAAGGAACCTACACCGGGTAACATAGGCTATTTTTTTTTTACCTTAAAACTTCTTTAGCGGCGCTTGGCCCTTTTTTTTAGATGGGTAAGAAATGTTAAACTCGCGTCAGATCCGTAGCGATCGAAAAAGCGTAAGATTCCCTAACCATTCCGAAATATTCAAAAATGTACAACGTTGATGTATAAGTTTTCACTTCTGTCGGCACTCCCGTCCCGGAGTGCAACCCGTCCTTTTTTAATAGGGTCCTTAGTAAAACTGCGAACCCGGGGCGGCCGGGGCGGTCCGCTAGATATAAAACGCGAAAGTTTGTAAATTTATAAGGATGTAACTCTTTCATGGTACAAGGATGAATAGTTTTTATACCAGATGTCAGTCCCGGAACGGCAACGCGGCAACGCGGGCAGAACCGCGGGCATCGGTTAGTTTTAAATATACGAGGAATTAATATTTTTCTTTGTTTGTACACAAATTGGCAATATTCTTGGTAAAGATCAATTATATTGCTACATCTAATCTAACGGATAATAGGTTTTCGGTAATAAATTATATTTTTTATTAATTCTTGAGATATTTTCCTGTTTATGTTTTACTGAATGGCTTTTGTTTATTTTCAATAAGGTTATCATGAGAAGAAGATAAGACTTAATCATTCGCATACAACGCAGTACCTATAACGATTTCATCAACTCACTTTATATTGCACCATCATTTAAAAATGCGCAGTAGTTTTTTTTTTTTTAAATTGTTTCAGTTTACTTTTTACTGTTAGTTTAGTCTTTAGTCAAATAAAAAAAAACTGGATTACCATTTAGGAATTTGAAAAGTCAGGGCAAAAAGCCTGACATTTCGATAAAAGTCCGGACATTTCACAAACATCGGACGGAGTCACAAAATAAAAACATTACCCACCCATGCACGTAACCCACGTTATACCTAACGGTACGTACGTAAGAATAGCTCTAAGTGTATGAATGCATACGCAGAATTCGAAAATATTGTATTTCGCAATTATCTAGTCATCTAGTGATGTGTTAGGCATGGTAGCATATTCATATTCCATCTGATTTAAAAAGTCCGGACAAATTAGAATGCCGGACAAAGTCCGGACTTGTTCGGCCGGACTAATCCGGACGTATGTAACCCTAGTTGTGTTGTGAACGAGAGTTGTGAAATTAATTTTAAAAACTCATATCATTTTTTTTTATAGATAACGAATCATTTATTGCTAAAATACATAACTAAATAACATTAAATTAAATAAAACTAAACTTATATTTTATTTTCGAGATTTAATTTTCTTCCATGCTGAGGCTATTAATAACAAATAAATTATATTAGTACTGAGTACGTTAATGCATTGAAATTAGGTCGAAAATGGTATTCCACTCACGTGGCGCAAGGTGGAACCACGTCAGATGTCTGATTGAAATCTATCGTCAAACTTGTCCAGTGCTTGCGATGCATATTAACTAAGATTACTGATTGTAATTCTATATCAGTCACAGATATTATAATAAGTAGGTAGGTACTTATGTAATATCTGTGTTATACCTGGCTAAGTGCGAGTCGGTCACCCAATGGCTCATTTTCGTAGTACTTAAAAAGTTGATTTATTTTCTTTTATAAAACCTTCTTACATTTAACCGACTACTACCCGAGTAACTACATATTTTTGACAGCTGTTAAGGACTATTTTCTTTAAATTTTGAAGCCATTTCATTTTTTTTCTTCTTTCTACCCTTT
Organism: Endotricha flammealis; assembly: GCA_905163395.2. Classification (NCBI taxonomy): domain Eukaryota; kingdom Metazoa; phylum Arthropoda; class Insecta; order Lepidoptera; family Pyralidae; genus Endotricha; species Endotricha flammealis. The sequence continues at coordinate 4,371,551 of LR990861.1, read as the reverse complement.
ACGTAAGGGTCGGTACCACGTCGGTACATTTTGTGAGTTTTTTCCACTTCGCCTTATAAATAAATAAATAGGGACAATTCATACAGATTGAGCTAGCCCCAAAGTAAGTTCGAAACTTGTGTTATGGGATACTAACTCAACGATATTATATTTTATAACAAATACATATATAGATAAACATCCAAGACTCGATGCCAATCAGAAAAAGTTCGTTTTTCATCATGACCCGACCGGGGATCGAACCCGGGACCTCCTAGGTCGGCGGTCTGGCGTGGTAACCATTACGCCACGGAGGTCGTCGAGGTTAATTCGAGGGTAACATTCTATAATCACTCAATCCATCTTTTCTTTATTCAATGTCTTTTTAACGACATTACCCTGTTATTCTCATAATAGGCCATATTCAACCAAAACTGATAAAATAATCGTTGTCGATAATTCTTGAGGAAAATAATTTACCTTGGCATATTTTTAATTTTTGATGCTGACGTTGTAGAGGTTAAAAGTTAAAAGATAAGACATCTTAGGTAATCGGTAATAACATAAACAGGCATTCCTCACATCAACGTTAAGATAACCACCCACTTAGTTCGTTATGTAAGTAAATAACAGAAAGAATATTTTTTATGTTATTTACTTAATGAATAACAAAAAAGGCCGTAACTGGGTTTCTTTCCCCAGTGGTCATTTTGCTTTGTTTCCGAAATGGTGGTAGTTTATAGAGTAGCTTATTTATTTAATAAAGTATTTTTTTATTTTGATTTTTGATTATGTGGGTTATTAATCAAAATTAGATAAATCATTATTTAAAGGTGATCCCCCACCGGGAGCATTCGAGTGTAATGTAACACTCAGATTTGAGCATTACAGCAGTGAGCCATCAGTGTGCCTCTCTGCAAACATTCCAGAGGCACTGCAGTGTTTTGGCAGCTTTAACAGCATTCTAAAAATGTTATTTTATTGTACACGAAGAACGTTGAGAGCCCGCTGAGTGTAGCTGACCCATAGATTGCAAAAGTAAAACGCCTGACAGTATGCCCTAAACAAAGTCACTTTTACATCTGCCGTGCAACGCGCAAATCAACGAGCCAACATATTATGAGTAATGTTATTTTGTAATACAAATAAGTTTCAGCGCCGTATCTGTCAGTATGATTGTGTAAATCTAACTCATCAAACTGGATTTTTGAAACTGGCCGTTAGTGGCCCTAAATGTCATATAAAAATTCAGACGAATCAAATCAAATCAAATATTTTTATTCAAATAGGCATATTACAAGCACTTTCGAATCGTCACATTTTTTTTTCTCGCGAAAACTATCGAGTTTTCATTCATTTTTCACCGAATGAATGTAATTTTCAACCCAACGACAATAACCGCCGAAATTATTGAATTTTCTTTTTAGAACATTCAAATATATATATTTTTTATATTAATTAAATTTATTTTCGAGTAGGATATACATACAAGCTAACCATTTGTATGTTTAATTTAGCGAAGTTCTTCAAAACTTAACCATCGTTGGTTAATACAATTATTGAAGTCAAGTTGGAGAGGTCACCCATTAAACTCCAATTAATTCGACAAATGCCTTTCAGAAAATTAACGACCGTCAATTACTCAACAAGGGTTGACACTACTTTTTTGTTCCTTAGACTTTAACTTAAGAGGAATCTGGGGGGAGACCTATGTCCAGCAGTGGACTTCTTGTCACTTCTGGCTGAGATGATGATGATGATGAATCTCGTTTGCGTTTTTTAAACACTGTTGTATTGTTAATACTATAGGCTACCGTATTAACAATACAACAGCATGTGTTATATGAAGCAATTGCTTGAGATATTTAAGGATGATGTTTTTTGCGAATACCGTCTCGAAAATACGTACTTACTTAATAAAATTAAGTTAAAATATTATAGTTTCTTCGATAGGAAAAGACTTCAAAGTTATACGGGAATCCAACTGTCATCTGTCAAACAAAAATCGAAAAATATAAATAATTAATAAATATACCTATCTGTCAAAGACGAGATTTTCGATTCTGACGATTTTTCGAAACTGGCCTAATGTAAAGAATTCAGACGAATCGCGAAAGTTGACAACCCTAACCGCACTAATTATTCCTATCAATTTGATCAGTACACTCTTTCATTTAATTTGCCACTCTATGTATGTACCTACTATCTTCATTTTATTGCCAGTTTTATAATTTAGGTACTACAAATTCCATCGACGTAAAAGTAACAACTTCGAACAATAGGTATAATATAGTCATGTACCTGGAACTATTAACATTTTTTAAATCATCGTAAAGCACGAATTTCTTGCAATGTAAACCAAATATTTGCGATGATCAGACGATCTTTTATGCAGTTTGGAGGGAACTGGCGAGAAAACTATTTAACTCGACTCGAGGCTTTTGCCATTTGCCCAGGGGCATAGATTACTTAATAGTTACTTCGTAACCAACAGTGGGATTCCAAAAAAAATTGTGGTGGGCAAGGCACGAACTTAGTAGGAATAAGTCTTTATTTTTTGGCGGGCATTTTTTTTTTTGACAGGCAATGTTTCGTCACCGTCACAGATTACTTATGTAATAGTTACTCTATGGTCGAGAGGCTAGCAATAGACACTAACTTTTTTAGCAAAAATATTTCAATGAAATTCTAGCCCAACTCGGATATCCTTGAATAACACACACCTTAAAACAGCACAATCGAAAGTAAGCCAAAAAACATTTGCACAAAGTTCATTCACTCATTATTCAAATATTATCTCTGTAACAATAATGTAGATTCTAAATACAAACTTATCTTATCAAAGGCTAAATAGGCTAGAACTGATTCTTTTAAACCGTCTACTATTTTATATGCCAGCTCTTATTATCCTGGGTGTGTTCTGGGTATTAAACGTTTATACATACTATTTACAATAATATGTCCGGTGTCTGGTACCCATAACACAAACACGATAAGACTAGCTAACTTTGGGAGCAGGAGAAACATAAATCCGATACTTCTGCTGAAGTTATGAAAATCATTATGAAAGTGTTAACCTTTGTTGTGGAAATAAATAAATTGAAATTCAATTCATTTATTTCGTTAACATAGGTATGGGATGTTAACAAAGAATAGGGGTTTCTCGGGGTGTCCCGCCTTATGAGGCATACAAAATTTATCACATAATTTAAAGAATTCAAAATAAATAAAAATAAAAAAATAAGTTAGAAGTTGTTCATTATAATTTGTTTATATTAATATGTTTAGTTTAGTTTTAGTGTACATAATATATAGATTTGTTTCTTATTTGAATAAATGTATTTTTTTTGATTGGTTAGTGGTACAAGTCAGTCAGAAAGTTAGAAGTATCGGATTAACGTTTCGGAGAATTTTAACCATGAAATATAAGGTATTCCATGATTATTATTCAACGAACTACTAAAATAACCAAGTACAAGGTATTTCATGGATAGAATTGAACGAATTACTAAAATAACCTTGGAATACCTTGTATTTCATGGATAAAATTCTTACGATACTTCGGCCGAAGTATCGGATTTACGTTTCGTAGTAGCCCTCCAGGTGGCGCTGTGTGAATTATGTAGAATTTATTTATTATTTACGCATTTTATAATAAAACTAGTGAAATTCCTTGAATTTATTTATACACAGCAGTCCTATTATTCCCGTTCCCGTGGGAATTTCGGTATTAAAAGTATTCTACAATATTCCAGGTTATAGTCTACCCGTGTACCAAATTTCATTAAAATCCGTTCAGTAGTTTTTGCGTGAAAGAGAAACAAGCATCCATCCGTACATTCTCACAAACTTTCGCCTTTATAATATTAGTAGGATAGGATAGTAGGATTAGTAGGATGTGAGTAGGATACAATACAAACTCTTTATTGCATCAATAAATTAGATAAAAAAACAAAGTAACAAAAAAAGAGAACGCAATATAAAATTTAATGTATTTTATTTGCGTTCATTTTCAGGATATTCGGGTGAGTGTTAGCCAACCATATTAATATTTAAAAAAAATTATTGAATAAATTATTAACTTAGATTATTAATGATATTCATATCAATTGTCAAAACTGATTATGCTTTGATCACAGGCCGCTCTATAGATTTTATTATTAACCAGTTAGATTAATAGGGTATATTAAAGATAATGGAACAAACAAACAGACATTTGTTGTCATGATATTTTGATTAATATATTTGCGATAAATTATTACAGACATTGACTTTTAAATGATTTCTTTATTAATTTAATGACGCTTCGCTCTCGTGAGACTCACTCCAACTTTATTTTGAAGATAAGCAACACGTATGAAAATTTGCATACATATTGTCAGGGGTACAGAGCCCAACATAGGCTACTTTTTGTCCCGTGAAAGTATGTCATTCCAATGGGAAAATATTTTTTCTACTATAGAGGGCGCTGTATCGGCCAACAGATGGTGCCACAAGTCGCGCTATGGGTTGTTATGGTGCGAAACGAGATCTATGTCATAAAATTAACGCGAGCGAAGCCGCGGGGAAAAGCTAGTTTAAATATAAAATGTAAAATCATGACGTGCACTGAGGTAGGTTCTAATATGCAAATAAACATGTGATCGCAGTTGTTATAATGTTAAAATAATATAGATCAAACTAGCATGTGATATGTATGTCATTGTTGATAAAATATTTAAGGCCGTCTTAACACTGAGCCACCGGAACAAGCAAGCAAGTCGCCTTCACATCTGTTGTGAAGAAGAATCACAATCTCTGTGTGTCAGCAACTCAGCATCCGTGGCTTAACATAAACAACGGCCAAAAAAAGTTAGATTTTAGGATTTATGCCTTGAATACATCAATATTTCTGGACAAGCAAGTAGTCCACGATCGAACACCAGGGCCGCTACCAATGCGTTGCCTGCTACAATAAAGGGAATAAATTGTGATAAAGCTCACTATTCGCGGTGTGCTAGTTTCTCAGTGGCTCAGTGCTTAGACGCCCTAATAGTACAGCTTGCAACAAAAGCTATCTTATTTACAAAGCGACTACCCATGTCACTCTAGCGGCATGTCATATTTACTATTGTCTCATGATTCAGATAATTTTCTCTAGAATTTACCTACATTGTTACATAACAAAATATGTCACAGACCTCACGTAATACCATTTTGCATCTGAGAACAGTTCAAAAAGGTTGTATTGGTTTTTATATTTTTTTCCAAATTTATTATTAAAATGTTGATTTCCATATATCTTTGTTCGATATGTGTTTTGTTAGTTGGAATTATTGTTTTGAAGCGATCAAAATCGGGATCCAAGGTATTAATGTTTATGTATATCTCTTCACTTTTAAATTGTAAACACATAATGTATTTATTTTAATGACCACAAGACGTAAGTAAGTATGATAGAATAGGCGGACTCCATTCTCTACCAGTCAACCATTGGAAAGTGCAGTAATTCATGATTCAGTTTATTATTACAACAAGGAATTTCGGAAAATTGTATAGCAATTGTATTTAGGCATTATACATTATAAATCTTCTTCTTCTTTTCTCTCTTAAATCACTCTATGTATTTCTAAAACAGTCATTGTTTTACAAAAAATAATCAATAATCAACTTTTTCCATAACAGAACAATTTAGCGTAATGGTATGTCTGATAATTTAAGAAATTAAAAAATTATTATAATGCCTCTTTTCTCAAGTTAAAATACCTTTCTAGGCGAGCTTGTTTGCTCATTGAAAGCTTGCAAATGAGCCCATGGTATGGGTCAAGCATGTTGACTACTTAGATGTCCTCTCACAAAAGACAAAAGCTCCCTAATGGGAAATTGTAAAATCGAATTTAAATGCAACGTAATTTAAAAAATGGGGATATAAATGATTTTGTGATCATATTTTCGTAATTAATGTACCTATTTAATATAATTATTTTAAGATTTAATTTTTTTAAACCTAATTTTCAGTGAACGGAAGTCATTAACATTATTTCTTAATTTAAATTCAATAGTTTTTAATGGAACCATGTCTGTTGCATTCTCAGGAGTTTTTAATTTTTTCGTGATTATTTTAGTTGCATAAAAATCTTAATAAATAAATAGCAACTGAATTTTAAGGCACACGTTTTCCTCACATCCTTAACTAATAGAAGCATGTGCAATTTACCACCTATCTGGTAAAAAAAAATTAGACTGTTATTATTACTTAGCTACCCTTTGCAGACTGTCTTTCAAAATCTCTAGTACAGAAGGTAAAGGAAAAAACAATTTTCATTTTATTGTCTAACGATTATATTTGGAAGGAGCTCGATGGCGTCGCTGTTAAGCGGCGTCGAACCTAGCCAGCATTTGGATGGGTTTCGTTATGTCGTGCCCAGTCGGTGGCCTTCTGGCGGCTTGAAAACACGGGCCTCTGCCAATCCGCAATGGAGCAGCGTGGCAGAGTATGCTCTAATCACCTTTGATTGAAGGGAGACCCATATCCCTGTAGTGGGATGATAATAATGGGTTGATATGAAGATACATCATACCTATTTAGTGTTAAACCATTAATATTCTAAATTAAAATATATCATAAGATTGCAAGATTAGATTAAATAATAATTACTTTTTGATAACATTTATTGTTTTCTTTATGCCACACATTATTGTCTTCGATCCACGTGACAGATTAAGCTGGAGCGAAGCGTTAAGCTGGAGCTAAGCGTTAAGCTGGAAACATACCTCTGTGGAGTTCTGTGGCGTTACGGAATGTGGACGGCATCAACAGTATTTTGTTTCATCTTGAAACCGATATCAATCTATAAATCGATATACATAATATAAAAGGAGGTTTATTTGTTATACGAGAATAAAAAGGTTCAAGCGCTATCTTGTCCTTGCAAAATACAAAACAAGCGAGAAAGCATGTGTTTGAGACTAGATTTAGATTGTTTTATTACGAGAATAGACCCGCCAATATAACAGGGCGCGCCCGAATACATGATACATAGATATACAAACCACAGAAGTGTGTTTCCAACTTTATGTTTGACAATATTATGGAAAGGTATATCGTACTGTAAGACGACAACATATTCAATTTGAATACTTAAAATGTGATAATTTTTATTGAACGAATATAAGTTTAAGTTCTTAAAGAAGAAACATCCGATGTCAAGTGACATCATGCAGACATGACGTGGTAGTACGATACGACAGGCTAACAAACAGGAGGACCACCAGATAGAAAGTGGTTTAAACATCAGCAACAACAAGAACACTACCAATGAGTGGACAACGCAAAGTCATAAAGACGGTGAAAATAAAGCGGATAGTTAAAGAGTTGGGTTTCCGAATTTCTCAGTCACCCATTGAAAAAGGATTGCTATTTCACACTGATATTCTGTGAAAGGAAGGTACTTTCCTGGTCGACCTTGCCATATTAGAAATACTCTTTTTTTCTTATTTTTTAAATTCAGCACTCTTGTCAATGTAACAGTCTCCATTTATCCTCCAGAAATGCTCTACCGATACCGAGCTGATCCCAAAAGGTATATTAATTCTTACGCTTTTGGCAGAATAAGTGAACCTTATTATTGTTTTTCCCCAGGACACTATGGGAGGCTGGCTCAGTTACATATGGTGGGGCGGTGACCCCGATCAAGTGAATCCACTATCAGGCCTCTCGCGACGGGACGTATACGCTGTACAGAAGAGTTGGGCGCCAGTCTACGCGGACTCAGTAGCAAGTGGAACTGAATTATTAAGGAGGTAAGGTTGCTTTTAAATGTCACTCAGTTCTAATTGATTTCGAGAGGTCGTGGGTTCGAATCCCACCTGGGACTGGGAGGTAAATTTTTTCGTTGTTATTATTATAGTGAGAACATATGATTAGTTGAATCGTAACAGTTATAAGAACAAATTCATTATTGGAGGATAGGCGCAAAGTTGAAAACATTCATTGAACTAAAATTCTTTTTTTTTTTTTATACCACACGGGTGGCAAACAAGCATCGGTCGGCCTGATGGTAAGCCGTCAGCCGTAGCCTATAGACGTTTGCAATACCTGGGGTATCACTCACGCGTTGCCAACCCTTCCAACCCCCTCAAGTGGAGCTCTGGAGACCTTACTCACCGTAGGAACACAACATGGGCGAGACCAATGCTATTTGGCTACGATCTTCTGTAAGGTGGAGGACCTTCCCCAGACGGGCTGCTCCCATTTGAGCGGATTATCCGCTATGCCCTACCTCTCTATAAAATTTCGATTTATACAAATTAAAAAAGTATTATGTAAGTACTTATAAAATACTTACTAGCAAAACCCGCGCATCTTCGTTTGAGTGTATCCCGCTTTCCCGTGGGAATGTCTTGACCTTCAGGAAGGTATATCTACTTTAAAGACAACGACACGCAGTGACTCCCCCGGTGTCTCTTCTCTGTGCTCCATGGGTGGCGGTAATCACACATCAGGCATCCACGTTTGCCAACTTAGAAAAAGATTCGCAGATTAGTCTTAAAATAGAAAAGTACTTCTCTCTACTCTTTTAGTTCAATCTTAAATCTAATTTGTAAATAAATCCGTATTACGACCTATACGACGTTCAAAGTGGGTGGTATTTCATTCCTACACGTCTGTTTTTGATCTGCCATAAAATTTCATAGTTATTTTAGTACATCATAAATCCTACAGAATTAAATATGATTTTATAACTCAGATACAAGCTTGTAATGGCAATTATTGGTTTTTGCTTCTCGAGTACATGGTACTTAATCTTTAGTCAATCAAATACTTTTTTTTGTCATTATTTTAAAAAACAAATAGTTTTTTGTATTACCTACATACGTGCCTACATACGTACATGTATTACGTACATACCTTATCCTTTAAAAAAAACAAAGTTACACAATTTTTAAACAGTATATGACAAAAAATGTTGACGCCACCAAGACGCCACCCGACTTCTAATTGACAACATAAAACATAATGGTCGCTCAACACTCTCGAGAATTTGAGCGAAACGTTAGTGAGTCTATATTCGTTCAACTTTTTTCAATTCACTGCACTCCATTCAACTTTGCGAGAGTGTGGTGCTGGCTTTATACGTTGTGAGGTCTAAATAATGCACATCTGATGCCGGATCTACACAAAGTTAAGCGAAAACAAGAGAGTGGTCGGGCTCTCCGTTTTACTTCGGCTTCACTATTCCTTTGTCATTTCACTTCGTGCCCAACTTCACTTCAGAGATTGTAGAGCTTGCAGTGTACCATAATTTTATGTGACGGTATGTTTAGTCTTCAAGATGATATATAGAGTTCATAGAACGATGTTCTAACATTTGATAGTTAAACCATTACCACAAATGACTTAATGTTATAATAATGTATCCCATATCAATAAATCTATCCCATAAGGAATGGACTGTACCGAAAACTTGAGAATTAGGAGAGGGTGTTATATTGAAAACTGTCACTTTTGATTCCCTTCATATTGCATAGGGTAGAGACGTAGTAGAGACAAACTGAGACCACACACGCTACGCTCGCTACGTAAGAGACGACGTGTAAGATAGACCAGTGTGTCTCTACTATTGTGTAACCCCTTTCTTATAAAATTTGCATACAAGCTAAGTTCAGTCACCTTTGATGTTCCCCGAAAAAAGGTCTAGTGGAAATTCGTGCTTTAGGAATCAGTTGACAGTTCAGACGTTGGTGAAAACGAAATTCTCGCAAACAAAACCTTAAAAGCTGTTAGGAGACTTTTAAATGCTAGGAATTGTTGGTGAAAAGGGGCATTTAAGTATAATAACATTTTTGGCCCTTCCACACGACCTCTTAATCCTTAGTTGTCTCTTACACATATCACACAGTTTTTTTGCGATCTTTACTCAATAAGTTATACAAAATTTTTTATTAAACATGATTGATCATTCTTGCAGTCAAGTTACATAATTTTATTTAATCAGTGTTATTGACAAAGGCAGACGCCACCTGCCGGATAATTGGGTACGTTTGCTCAATCAATATTTAATGAATAAATAAATGGATTGTCCCACAGTCTGTGAATGAGAATTTATATTCGGATATTCAACGTTAATCTCCGTGTTTTAAAGCAGTGTCGGTGAGTTGCGGAAATATAAATGCACCTTTATTAATAAACAAATACCAGGCTATATGAGTTATTCATACTAATTAGTTTTAAGGCCTGCACTTTGATTAGTGCGAGTGCAGGTGATTAGAGATTGAGGGTTATTCACCCTCAGTGCCAAAAATTCCACTACCTAAATCTTTTGCATCGTAGTAATTGAGGGTGAAACACCCTCAGTTACTAATCACCTGCACTCGCACTAATCAAAGTGAATATAGGCCTAGTCGCCGCGATCGATTCTGTCTTGTTTTTTGATGCATTTGGCTGTCAAAATCAAAAGTGGGTAACTCTTTTAATTAGATTTAGTATTTTTTTCGCTACGCTTTAGTCACATTCGAACGTGTTAACAATTTTACAAGTTTTACAAGAAGAATAACTATTAGCCCGGTTACTCACTTCAAATTGTGAGCAATTAGGCCATGTAATTTTGATATGTAACACGCGTCTTACAAATTCGCTTGGACACGAGTTCTTCTTTATTTGATCGGTTTGTTTACGTCCACAAAATCGAACGAAAACATAAAAAATACGTATTAAACACTGGTATAAAAGCAACCGTATGAAACTTTTTGTCCAAAATAAGTAATTTAATAATTGCATAAAATCAGAAGCAATTTCAACAAACGAAAATATTGAAAAAGTTTTATGAAAAAATTGTTTCACAAATCCGAATTTGTACTGAGCCCGTCAAACGAGATTTGGATAAACAATTCTTTTGTAGGTAAACTTGGAAACAATCAGCGGGACAAAAGGATTTTGAACAAAGACAGAAGTGGGAACATTGTCCCCACAGACAAAACTCTAAATAGAGTCCCTCTTGTATTTAGACTTTAGACCATTCTATTAGATTCTGCAAATAACACAAGCAGTGAGCCTAGCTTACTTTGGGAACCGGTTAGGTTGTGTAAGCAGAATTTATTTATTTACTTATTCAAAAAACTAGCACTTCGCTTTATGTTTCAACCTGTGTTGTTTTGTTTTTAAATAATGCTACTTTTTACAGCCCAATTAGTAAACTAGATAATGGTGCTAATTCTGTTGTACATTTAACTAGACTAAACTAATTTTGACAGGACCAAAGGTGTTGTTGTCCTTCCTTGGTTTACAATTAGTGACAAGGATTATAGACCAATAACTATCACACCTACTATATCCAAGATTTTTGAAAGGGCTATGTTTAAAAGATTACATGATTTTTTGACTACTTTTGAAATATTCCGAAAGGAGCAATTTGGGTTTCGTAAGGGAAGATCAACGACACTAGCCTGTTTCCACCTCATTAAATTTATAACAGAAAACTTAAACATCGGTACTCCAACAATATCATTGTTTCTAGATATGAGTAAAGCTTTTGACTTCGTAAATCACACTAAGCTCCACAAACAACACACACACAAACAAGAATTCTACGGAATTAGAGGCAACGCACTCGCATGGTTATCAAGTTACATACACAATAGAAAACAATACATAGAACTAACAAAAATAGTAAGGAATACACATAACAAGTATGTGAAAGAAAAATTTAAATCAGACCCTCGAATAAACACCTCAGGTGTCCCTCAAGGTAGTATTTTAGGCCCGCTACTGTTTTTAGTGTACATAAATGACCTTCCAGATGCCATATCACATATGTGCACACTCTTTGGGGATGACACTACAATAGTTATTAAATGTGACGACAAAGAGCAACTTCAACCAATTGCCAATAAAGCACTCGAAGACGTAATTTCCTGGATGGATAATAATGATTTGAATATTAATATAAATAAAACAAAATTAATTCAATTTAATTCGTATAATACGAATCGTATAAACCTAGACATTATTTATGATGGGAACAAAGTTGAAGAAGTGGAAAGTCTCAATTTTTTAGGAATCACCTTAGATCGACATTTAAACTGGAAGGCACACGTTGACCAACAGTGTCTAAAAATAAATAGATATGTCTTTCTACTGAAAAAACTAAGACAGACAGTATCGATGGAAGCAGCATTAGCGGCTTACCATGGGTTTATAGCATCAAACCTCAGCTATGGTCTTATTATGTGGGGTCACTCGGTTGACATTGACAGAGTCTTTAAAATCCAGAAGCGCTGTGTTAGGGTTATAAATAAGGCATGGTTTTTGGATAGCTGTAGACCTTTGTTCAAAACATGTAACATTTTACCTCTGCCATGCCTATACATAAGAGATCTTTGTGTTTTTGTTAAGTCTCATCCCGAATACTTTAAAATGCGCAATACGGTAATACTCCGTCAAAAAAGAGAAAGGTTTGCTAACTTGGTATATCAGCCTCGGTGTCATAAAGAAATCTTCAAGAAAAATGTATTTAATAACGCGATTACGCTCTATAATAAAATACCCAAAAATTTAAAAATGTTAAATGGCACTATATTTAAGGAAAAATTAAGTGACTGGTTATTGAAAAATTGTTTTTACAGCATTAAAGAATTCATAGAACACTGTAACAAAAAATATCCATACTAACATTTGCACGTCTGCTTGCAGCTGAATACATTCACCAATGCATCACTAACACCCCATGTAATTATTTTTTTTGTGTATTCTGGCAAATAAATGATTTAATTTGATTTGATTTGATAAATGTACAACAGAATTAGCATCACTATTTTCTAACTTACTGTACGCATTTAGTTAGTATTTTTAACTAGAATATTATCCAATATTTTAATATTGAATAACACGGAAACAATATGTAAAATGACAAGAGAACATGCCTGTGAAGGCCTACTATCTGAATAAACGATTTAATTTTCATTTTATTTTCATCCCCTCCCACTGTCTCTTCCTCAAGCTGTCTCTTTTAAGTCAAAGTCCAATATATTCAAATAGGCCTATTATAAACTCTTTCGCGATGAACGATGGTCCTTGACAATTGTGACAATTGTCAAGGACCATCCAACTTTTACTTCTATAGCAGTAGCAGGATTTTAACGAAAGAACTAGCCTACCTAAACTCGCGTCATCTATTTAGATGTTCGTCTCTATTCGTCCCATGCGGTACTCCGGGTCACCGGCACCTGGGACAGGCTATCGATAGCTATGTGAAAAGTTTTGTTTGAAGATTTCGTGTGGAGGGTGAATTTAATCCTTTCGAATCAAAATTTACTTAAAAATGCGGTAAAAGAATTATTAATGTTGAAACTATTTTTTTATTTAGTTAGGTATATTAAATTTTTAAGACCACAGATATTTAAGGCAAACTTTTTTTAGATCGCTCACGTGCAGTAGATAGAGCATTTTATAATGTGCTAACCTCTAGCTCTTACCGGGAATGTACAGCAATGCTTTTCCTTCGGTGAGCGAGGAAGCGAAACTCCTTTCTTTCTGTCAAAGGTCGACAATGGCTTAAGGACTCCTCTAGTGTCTCTGTGCTCTATAGGCTACGAGGATCACTTACCATCAGGTCCCGACATCAGACCCGCATTCTCATTTGCCAAAATTTTCATGAAAAAAAAATAGAATAAAATTATTATTTGATGTAATCGAAAGGTCAAAGTGTAGGATAATCGTAGAATTATTGGAGTTGAAACATTAAACTTGAAATATAATCGCGGTTTCCAGTTTGCCGGAAATCTGAGCCAGGAGACGAATCGTAGCGATCAATTGTAACTTTTGGCGTACATTCATCTTGTACACGTGATGCTCGTTGGAAATGTATGGCTTTGTAACCGAAACAACAGTTTCAAATCCACACATTTAATGTTATATTGTAATCAAGTTTATATATTTCATCATATCAACATACTACAGGTAATCATCCAAATGCAGAGATACGACTTAGGGCTAGGGGGCAACTCGGATGCTTCTAAACGGATCCGTGTCCGAGTTTACTACTTTCAAATTTTTATGTAGCCAATTACGGGTCTCCCATTAATCGAAGGGGTTTTTTTTTTTTACAATCTTGTGCAAGCTAGTGAAGCGCTAACGGGATACGCTTCACCAGCAACATTGGTTATACGTGGGCGAGGTGTCAACCCGCCGCACAACCCCCGAAATGCTGGAGGGCCACACCCGTCGTTGGTCAGCGAGTCCATCGGACTTAGCCGGTTAGTGTAGCTAGGCTGTACTACCGACCATTCCCCTATCCGCCACCTTGGGGACGCTCCCCTACGCTGTGAGGGCCAGCGCGGGGAATCGAAGGGGTTTAGAGCGTTTTCAAGTCGCCTGAAAGCCACCGACTTGGCTCAACGACTGTCATCCATCTCCAACAGCCGGGCACGTAGAAGCTTAAGATAACGAAACCCATGCAAACACTGGCTACTGTGGATGTTGCTTGACTTGCGTGTTCATTTTAGTGTGCTACGCCATTGATTCGCCGATTACCGCGACTTAAAATAAATCCAAATTGGCGTAGGTACTTACTTGATTTTTCTATAGTTAAATCGAAATTGCTAACAATATCCATTTACCATATAAAGTGTCCCGAGGCTGGCCTCCTGCTACACAAGGCACTATCTGCCATTATTCCAATAACAGTCACCAATGAAAGCAAATTGAATTTATATTCAAATTTACCCGTGCTGGTTTCATTCAATTGTACGTAGTTGTAGCTATGCATTTAGTTGACAAATAGGTACCTAGTTTATAGAGGAACCTATGTACATAAATACATAAAGATTATGTACAGATATATATTAAACATACCTGACATACCTTTTGATTATTTGATGCACAGAAAAGGTTGCAACCGGTTTTCATTCGCCACTTCTTTTATCCGTTGCCATTTTGCTTCGTTTCCGAAATAATGGTAGTTTGAATAGAAAGACAATAAGTACCAATATCTATTAGATCTAAAACATTAAATTGTACTATATCCTCAGTGGCGGAATAACGTGGCGGAGTATATTCTAAAACTGCTTTCATCTCATTTATACTAAAGATGAAAATAGAAAAATTATCCTTTTTGCGTGCATGCATCTTTGTGCTCTGTGCGATCACAGATTCTCTCAATTTATGCTTTACTCAAGGTTACTCTGTGTCGATATTATATCTATATTGTAATTTAAACCTTATTCCGATGGGGTTGGCTTTATTATCACCTAGATACCCCCAATGACCTGCTCGATAAACAAGGTAAGGCAATGGAACGACGAATATATTGATTTACGCATTAGTTATTCATTTGACTGATTGATATTCGTGATTAAAATCATTTCAAGCGTTAAAACCAGAGAAAATTAAGTTCCAGATTATAAAATAGGTAGTCACTTCATATTAAGTAATGTTTGTTAATCTGTAAAACTGAAAGTTTGAGTATTTGTATCTAAGTTCAGTAATTAATAGATATTAAAACAGTTCTTGACATACTTACAACCTACTTCCTATGTTCTTATGTTATTCGATATTTCCTTAAAAACAATGCACAAGCAGGATCGAGAAGAACTTTCGTCATTGCATTTTTGTAATGCCACATTTTACACAAAATCAAAGAATAATGCAAAATATCTATTGTGACATTCCTAAAGAAAGTGCCTTTGAAGATCTATCTCTGAATTAGACTTAATTCATTAAAATTCGATGGAAAACCTTCTGTAACTGTCGTATCGCTTCACGGTCCAGCAATTAATGTTGCATGCTCGGAATTTATAGCCTATCGGACCACTCTACATTTACAATTGATTTGACTGTGGCAAACAAATCAATCGCCTATTTTCCAAAGTGAATATTCTAAAATCAATTCATCTTTCTGCCAGAAATCGTAAATTTATGCGAAAATTTGTGTATTATTGTTACACTTTAAAACTGTAATTGCCTGAAGTTTGGTATACCTACGGGTAGCTTATAACCTGTATTAACACAGAGATCTAATCGCTGAATGTCAGACTCGCAAACTGTTACAAAAACTATAGTCAGAGATTTTTACAAAATTTTCATGCCCATTTTCTTCTAAAATATACGTATTAAGCTCTCTCTAACTATATTTAATTATGAAGACGAGACTGTATGTATTTATATACGAGATTATTACATAATTTTCTAATAAATATATTTTTCTAATTATTTTCAGGTATTTCCGAGCGTACCCACACTCGAAGAATTATTTCAAAATGCTAAACAACATTTCCGAAGATGAATATGCACAAAACATTCAGTTTAAGGCTCATGTTATCAATCTTATGACCTCTTTGAATATGGCCGTCAGCAATCTCGACCAACCTGAAATAGTAGCAGCCATAATGGTCAAACTCGGAGAATCTCATAAAAGAAGACAAATTAAAGAGCAGAATTTTCATGTGAGTATACAACAAGTATTACTTACAAGTTTTTATTGACTTGCACTATGCAAATAAATTATCATCGTATTATCATCCCACTGCAGGGATACGGGTCTTCTTTTAATCGAAGGGTATAAGAGCATATTCTGCCACGCTTCTCCAATGCGTATTGCATAGATTTAGTATATACTAGCGTACCTATAGAAGGGCTTTGGTTTGATTAAGGCGAGACCAAAAACAAAATACCTACACTAGTATGCGTGGAATGTACATGTGTGCTAGCAAGATATATAATTTTGTGGATTTTCCTTTTTGTTTGAGTTATATCCAGGCACTGCACAGGTAACCATATTTAATCACGTCTAATTAACACCGAAACTACACTTAAAAACCATAAATTTTGTAAAAATAAGTAGGATTTGCTTTTAACACAACTGACGTCAGGCCGATACAGTCCGATAGCGTGTATAGGAAAATGGTCTCGCCGATCTATCTCGCTCTAACCAACGTGCATGCTATGATCTGTCTCTTTTGCATTGCCAATCTTACGCTAGTATATAATAAATCTATGGCGTATTGGCAGGCTTCAGAACCGGATTTACCTCACATATAGAGTCTAGGGTCTTATGGAGCATGGAATTACTGCGTCTGTGTACAGCATACAAGAGTCTACTCTAAAGTATGCTTGGACGTGGACGCTATATGTATAGAAGAGTCCACACCGCCAGTCCTCCAGAAATTTTAACTTTTAAATAATCTTTTAATTTTCTACAGGATTTGAAAGATGTGTTAGTCAAAATGTTGATTGAAGTTCTTAACCCTGATGCAGCGACACTCGGAGCATGGGCGAAGACAGTAGAATTCTGGTATAAGAATATATTTTATTCTCTGAATAGCCAAGAGGTAAGGTAACAGCTGTACCACATTCGATAAAATCTAGTTATCAAGCTGACCAAATTATTTTGCAACAAAATGAATTCAACAAATTATTGTTATTTTTTATGATGAATGTGAATTATAATTATATTATATTTTGTACACGAGAAGCGGAGCTATTCTCGTAATAAACAGTTAAAATCTAGTCTCTCTCTCTCTCTCTAGCGTTATCTTGCTCATACAAAAATATAAAAGGAGCTAGATAGCGCATGAAATTGAGAGAATAAGCCCTAAGATGATTTTCAGGCAGGTTATTTTAAAATCGTGTTTTGATGACGTAGATACCTATTTATTGGGTACTGATAATATTTTACTACATTATGTACTACTTAAAAATCTCCGATGTACAATTTTAAAGGTCGTTAATTAAATATTTTTATCACGTAGATTATATTAATGACTAGTAATAAATCACATAATAAGTTATGAATAAAATATTATTTCATTGTCTACATGTTGTTAATTATTAATGTCATGTACGGTTGGTTTGTTCGTCAACTCTACATATAAAACGCCTGAATATTTAATTCGAATAAAATTATAGTAAACAATGTTGTTTAAATACGATGGAGTTGATTAAAAGGCTTAATTAATTGAACAGAATATTTGAACGAGCAGGCGAATAAACTGAGATCAAAGATATGGTTTATTACTTACATGTTTATTGAATGGAAAAATATAATAAAATAATCCAAGGGCTCCTATTATTAACTTATTTGTTTTTGGGATAAATTAAACTTTTGTGGATTTTTGAGCTGTTGTTGCTTAATTTCTGCTCATTTCGGTTTTCCAAAAAAGTCCTGTTTCTGGAGTCCTGTATGGCAGTGGCAAGCAATTCGGATGAAAAAAAAAATACCCGGTCCTTTAAAAATTATGCAATATATGTAGTTAGCTAGTAATGTTTTTTAGGAGCCGCGTATTTATTTTTGTTGCATCAAAAAGGGGCCACGGTGAGATAACAATAAAGAAAATATCTTTGTTCCAAACAATCGTCAATAATAAGTCATTTTAAAACCTTATTGTTTTATGGGATTTATTTATGACTTCAAAAATCAGTGATAATTTGTAATAAACCACTTTTTTGGTCAATGGCGCATTCATTGTGTATTATGTGCTGTATCTTCCATTTTGTAGCGACGTATGTAAATAGGTTAAGTTACGACATGTAAATAAATACAATTTTTATATTATTGGTACTTTAATTTTTTATCTTACAAACTACTTATAATGGTCATATTCGCATAGAAACTAAAGGGTTTGAAAAAATGGTTAAGTAATTACGCCTATAAAATTTATATCTATAAGTACTAAAGGTACTAATATAAAAAAGAGGAAAGATTTGTATATATGTTTGTAACGAAACTCAAAATACTGGACCGATTTCAAAAATTTTTTCACCGTTGAGCTACAGTATGACATAGGCTATAGCCTATAGATATATCTATATATATAAAAGGAGAAGCTGACTGACTGACTGACATATCAACGCCGAGCCTAAACTATGAGGGTTAGAAACTTGAAATTTTGCACAGGGGGTTCCTTTTATAACGTAGGGGAGCACTAAGAAAGGATTTTTCAAAATTCCCACGGGAAAGCGAGATATACGCAAACGAAGTTGCGAGGGATTTACTATATAATATATTTTAAATATACAAAAACCCGCGCGAGTCTGCGAAGGATAGGATGCTAGTGTTGTATAATATAGAGTTATACCTATAGACAAAACCGCACACTAGTGTATCACATACGGAGAGGAAATCTCTACATTATTCAGCTTTATGCATATTTTATAGGGCAACGTTATACGCAGTTAATCCTATGTAGGTACTACTATTTTTAACTAATCTATTTGTTTCTCAGTACATACACACCTGCACCTGCATAGTAATATAGCACTACCCAGTGACTTCGCCAATGCTACTTTTTTTTTAATTCATCAAAATATGTTGACATTGGCATAAAATTATGTTGTTATTATAGTATGAACTTTGTCACTTTTGATATAATTTAACTGAAGACTTGAACGAAGACGTTTTAGTGACAAGGTTCTAAAGCAGTGGTTCCTAACCTTTTCAATATTGTTACCCCTATGACCTATTACGAAAACCGATTTTACCCCGACCTTACAATTATCATTACAAACAATACAAGCAAATAAAAATATCTTTATTAATCACAATTTGGACATACGTCTGTAAATTTTCCTGCGATCGAGATAGCTCGACGCGACAGCAGCAAGAAAAAGATGCTGCTTGGCGACAATGGCGACGCATCATAATTTTATTAGATACTAGCGAAACCCGCGCAACTTCGTTTGCGTGTATCCCGCTTTCCCGTGGGAATTTTGGAATGTATGATACTTTAAAACCTTCCCCTTGAATCACTCTATCAATTAAAAAAAACCGCATCAAAATCCGTTGCGTAGTTTTAAAGATTTAAGCATACAAAGGGACATAGGGACATAGGGACAGAGAAAGCGACTTTGTTTTATACTTTGTAGTGATTATACCTTAATTATTAGGTTCTTCGTTATTCCTACAAAAAAGCAGATTTACCGCCGAAGAGGTAATTTACCCCCAGGTTGGGAATTACGGTACTAAAGTGACAATATATTTATGCCGCCGACTGTACTTATAAATCAATACTCAATCATTTATTGCTTCCGTAAATGTAGGTATACAGTATCATCTCTTAAATCTAGTAACAATTAAGGGCCCTGATGGGCGCTGTGCTTCCATGGAGGGGCTGTTAATATGTCTATTACTATAATCTTGCGCTTACTTTGTATGCTTCGATTTGATATTCAGTGTGATGACATAGGGAAAATATCAAAAATAATAATTTTATCCTAAAATAACTTCAAAAATATCATGAAGATTTTTGAAAGAAAGAAAGAAAGAAAATACATTTATTCTGTACAGCACATGAGACACAAGACAACAACAGCATTTTACACATACAAAGAGACAGAAACATTCACACAAAACAGTTACACATTAAAACAAAGTACAAGTACCTAGCCAATAAAATTGCGCTGATTTTCATTTGACCCCCTTTCCTTAATTTGACACTTCGACGCCGTTGCAATTCCTATATACCTAAATTAATAATGAATCAAAAACGTTAAAATATATATTTGTATGTGCCATATGATACCTATAGATTGAGCGTATTGAAATATATACGATTGTAACATAAAATTTGATTAATTAAAATATAAATGTGGTACTTAAATATGTGATACGTCAATATTGTAGCTGCCTAAATCCTTTTGTGCGTTTAAAAGAAAGTGCTTTATGCGGTATTTAAAATTGGCAAGCGAACTGATCGATCGTATAGGTGGAGGGATATTATTCCATATCTTTGAGGCTGCGTAACGAAAAGTACCTTTGTACGATGCGTACCTGTGTTTTTGCACCAAAAGTTGTTGTGAACACTGCCTTCTTTCACACTGCCTTTTCTCTGCCACCCAGTTGAGTTTAGTAAATAAGTAAGGGGGGTCTTTGTATTTTATTACTCCAAATAATAAACATGCCAGGTGCAGTTTCCGCCTAGACTTCATCTTTAGAATGGAGTGCGCATTAATGAAAGGAGTCACGTGACCTCTAGCCGGTACTGCGAAACAGAAACGTGCACAAGCGTTTTGCACGCGCTGTATGAGTCGCTACGTCCTTCCGAGTAACCGAGGACCATAAACAACATCGGCGTAGTTGAGCTTGGATAATACTAGCGACTCAGTAAGTTGCACGCGCAGCTCCTCAGATAAGAAGGATCTAATCTTATAAAGGATTTTAAGACGGTAAAAGCAATTTCTAACCGATTCCGCGACGTGTTCCTCAAACCTTAAATCTTCATCTAGTTTCAGACCTAAGTTACGTGCTACCCTAGCTCTTTCAATCCTCTTACCCATCAATATTACACCCAAATCCTCCGGCAAACCCTCCAGTTGTTTTCGTTTCCCAAACAACATATATTTTGTTTTATCTGGGTTGAGTAGCAAACAATTGCTGTTTGACCACAGAGCCACACGATCTAGATCACTGTTTAAGTCCTCCACCGCTATTTTGTAATCCACTGGTTTGAAAGAAATATACAGCTGAGTATCGTCCGCATAAATGTGATAACGACATTTATCAATGTGTTTTATCAGATCAGCGCAGTATAAGCTAAAAAGAATAGGGCCCAATATTGAGCCCTGTGGGACTCCTCTATCCAGCGCTAACGGAGGTGAATCCATGGTTGAACCATCACCTAGACGCAAGCTAACCAACTGTTGACGGTTGCTAAGATAACTATTGAACCATGACACAGCACCATTATCAAACCCGTAAAACGTCATCTTAGACAGCAATAGTGGAACATTAATCGCATCGAAAGCTCGGGAGTAATCTAGGAGCACCAGTAAGGTACACATGCCCTCCTCTTGTGCAGCTAAGATATTGTCTGTTACGTCAAGCAGGGCCGTTGAAGTGCTTCGTCTATTTCTAAAACCCGATTGCATTAGAGGAAGGACGTTGGTCTTTTCAAGATAGGCCGTAAGTTGCTGACAGATCACTCTCTCCAATACTTTGGAGAGACAAGGCAATATACTAATAGGACGCAAGTCCTTCGGAGTCAATGGATTTGCATTTTTAGGAAGCGGTCGCACGATAGCAGTTTTCCAGAGTTCAGGGAAGGTAGAAGTCAATATAGACGTATTTATGATGTCGCAGATAAAATCCAAAGAATGAGGTATAGTCATAATTAACATATGCAGTGATATTTTATCAATCCCTACAGCATTGGACTTAAGCCTCCGAATTAAGCCCAGAATTGCGCTCTGATCAACCGTTGTCAAAGTGAAACTAGTATCAGAGAACCTATGGTATTCATAGTAAGTCATAAGCGAAATAGATGTTTGCGATTTACCTGACACATCGAGAAATTGTTTGTTTATTACGCTTGCATCATTGTAATGGGATGGTAGGTCTGGTAAATGTTTTGACGGTAGAATTGAATTTTTAAGATTCTTCCAAAGTGTTCTGGGGTCATTAATCTTATTATTAATATTATATTTAAAATAAGCCACCTTTTCATTACGCAAAGACGTCACCACTAGAGACTTGAACTGCTTATAGTACTCTTTACTAGACTCAGATTTAGTTTTCCTATACTTTCTCAATGCGTTGTCTCTTAGCTGCATCATATATTTAACATTATCTGTTAACCATGGTGGAGATGGTTCTTTAATAATTACATTCTTAATGGGCGCATGAATATCAAAAACGGATAAGATTCTCCCAGTGAACATGGTTACCTTGTCATTTTTTGACAAGGACTGAGCGGTAGAGCGTTTGTGTATCGCTGTTTAAATTCCACACGCAAAGACGGAATGGAAGAAAACTGTGTGAAAATTGATAGTGATAAAAAATATTCAAATAGTGTGCCAGTGTGGTGTAAACATGGGTGTAAAATAAAAAGGAGATAAATGAAACCCAAGTGTTTTTAATCATTTTTTTTTATTTTTTTTACAATTAATCAGATAACATACATATCAAACCAGCCGAAGTATGGCTAAACCCATTTATTATCTAAACTTATGAACAATACAAGAAATTGATAGCTCTCAAATTCACCTTACGTTAAATATATAGATATAATATGCGACCCAATTTCTACATATAAGTCTACAACCTACTTACTCATAATCTAAGTTTTGCATAAATTCAAAGTAAATATGCCCAAAAGAAATATTGTTGAACTATGAATATACATATAACTTTTTGGCAATTAATTGAGTATCATTTCTGTGCATAGCAAAATTAATTTTCTTTAACATGTAACTTAGATCTTATTCATAAAGAGGCCACAAATATAACATGCGTTTCTGTCATCAGTTCGATTACATAGGGACTTTTTGTTAAATATTATTTATTGCCTATACTATAAACATTATTCTTATCGAAATGTAAGAAAAATATCCTTACGAAATAACTGAATTAGTCTAGCAGTGCTGTGCAGTGAGAGTCGAGGGTCTACCGGTCGAGGGGCGACGCGCACGCCTGCCCCCCGACCCGCCTCACCGTTGTGCGTACACATTGCGCTAACGATACGATACAATACGATACAACACTTCACATAATGATCAAAACAACTATTTGTCATCTACATAAAATTTGCTCCAAATGTTTATATTAAAATATGTCTACTTATTGTAACTTCTAATTAGTTACAGCCAACTTTACAAATAATTGATACATTAGACTCTCAAATAGATCTCTACTAACTATTTATTAATTAATGGTAAAAAATAAAGAATAAAATACTTCTAAACATTGCATTTCAATCACATAAGGTTTAGTTTAATTATACAATAATAACATCTTTTTAAAACCCGAACATAAGTATTACAAGAACATTGATATCGTTGAGTTCTGGAATGAAAAATAGCACACTTAAATTCACTAACTGTTACACTTACATAATAATTATTGTTCTCCTGTTTTGTTTGTAAAATACATTGCTTTTAGGTATCATATCAGAAAAATAACAGGAAAATATATCGACTATGATACACTGATAAAAGTCATGATAAACACCTTAAATTAACTTAAAGAGAAGTAAATAGTGTACCAAATAACAGTGCAGTGCGCGTGATAAGTACGGAGAGTCAATAAATAGTCTGATATAGGACACACTAAGTGAGGTTATTGAATGAGGTAATACAGAGATAGAGTTTGAACCGCTGCCGACGGCACACGGTGCCCGCCACTCGACGCTCCGCTCACAGGCGCAAGCCAATTGCTCCTACATATTTATTACCGAAATAGGTTTCCAATAAACGGAGCTATTGTAACCAATAGTATGTTTTGAGGTTAGAGGCCCCTGGAACACACAATTGGAATCACTTGCGACTGTATAATCAGAGCACAAAGGCCGACAACGAGGCGCAGTATACTTGTTATTCTATTATTTGGTACATGGCAGATCGCGGCGACTCGTGCTGTCGCGAGTCGCGCGCGTAACATGCGTAGAGGATGGCTACTAACTGTTTATTACAAGTATTACTATTAAGGCAGCCGTTCATACAAAACTATGACAAAATATATATTGCATGCCTCTTAATAAGAACATTTACAATTTAGATATTAAATTACCGATATTTGCAAATAATTTATGCAACGAAGATAATTTGAATAAGAACATAAGGAACACTACAGCAGCAATCAAATTGCGAACATATTTGTACTACATAAAAAAAATACACAACCCTTTGCGCGAAAAGACTGAAATAACTTTTAAAGTCACAATGAAACTTGGGCCTTATTATAAAGTAGCCGAGACTGCATTAGCGCACGACTCGAGTGTCATCAACAGTGTCCTCACAATCCCTGGACTTCATAGTACGACCCTCGGTTCACATTCAGTTAATACTAGATTTCTAGAACATTTTTTCCCATCACAGAGATTTGCACAGAAAAAACTTTTACTTTAATTTTAGCCTATTGATATAACTATGAATAATTTAGTATCTGCCTATTACATAGAAGTGTTCCAATACAAATATCGAGGAGAATAATTATTACTTGGTGTAATGTGAGACGAGACAGCTTATTCTACACTAACTTATCGATTAGCATTATTCTGATATTGTTAATGAATACATACGTCAATGAAACACCCATTTATAACTACATTGTACTTTAACTAAAAGGTGGTACCAAAAAATATTACTTTCATTACAAACAACGCCAATTTTCTAATTTAGAGATGTAATGTAACTCACTACGTCACTACAGGCATTCAATTTAGTTTCAATTATTATGATAACTTAAGATTTTTATAGATAACTTAACATACTATTATGGGAATTACGGATATGAATACAACAAAATAATTCGAATTAGAAATGTAGTCGATATGCAACGTTCAAGATCAAAATATTTAAGAAGTTTCAGATGACATCGGTGGTATTGACAATTTCACGATTACACTCGCCAGGGCGCCGGGCGTGACGCGGCGGTGTGTGCATACTCATAGGGATTGGTGCTACACAGTGGTGGGGTCTAGTTACTAATTTAAGCTTGCTCGCCACAACCTAAGCCGACAAGGTCGCGCAGTCCGCGAGCAGGACACTCGACACTACAAAGTAACACACGAAGCGTTGTCTCGTCATACATGCGCCGGTGGCAGTAGGAAAACTCTAATAAAATAAATATTTTCATCCGACTCACTGGACAATATTAAAAATATTTTCTTAATCACAGATATCAGTCTGTCAAAATTTAAATTAAGTATATTTCAGAATTGGATTAGTCGTTCCTCACTTACTAGGTTATTATTCAAGTACAATCAAGGTACAAAAGTGACTAATTTAACATCGCAGAGTATTGATTTTGACGCCGATAGATACATTGAGAGGGTTTGGAACGGAACAAACGTTTTGGTCATTTACACTACGCATTACGTATAGAGAAGCACGGTGACGTCGAGACCGCTCCACTTCTTACAGTACAAATGAACACTGAATATAAACAATTTCACACAGGTACAACAGAGATCTAATGAAAGAATAATACGAATATAAACTAGAGTCATTAGGATATGATTTGTTAATTATGCTCGACAACAAACTTAAAGCAATGTTCGAATGCGAGAGAGACTAGAGAAGCAGTGTCTTGTAGTTAGCGAGCAGCACTGGAGTCTACTGCATCAATTAATGTCTGGTGGGGGTCGGCCCTGATACACATACATATATATATCGCTATATACCGAATAGAACGAATCAAATGCAATTACACTGAATTGTTTACTTGCTCAGAAGGCATGCCGGCGTAGACGAGGCGCGGGCGCAGCGGGGGCGCAACGGAGTTGGAGGCCTGTGCTGCGCCCGCGCGCCCTCTACTGTTAGTCAACAGAGTGCATATCGTTTCGAAATACCGCTCGGAGAGCTAACGTATAAGTGGCGACTTACTGATCTACAATAACTATACATATAGCTGTTAAAAATATTCTCAGCAATCACATTTAGTTAAATTACCATATAGAGAATTTAGCTTAGTTCAACATTTTATCAATGGCCCTCTGTTTACACGTAAAGTCACTCAGTACATTTTTATTTTGTATTAAATCAGTTGTTTGTGTTATCAAGAACACCCTTTGACTTACAGCTATATACCAATAATACAAAAATCCATTCACTATAATTAAGGTAAATTTTAGATATTTAAACACTAAAATGTAAAATATTAAACATCCTAAATAAACTCTGATATTCCAATTTTAGGCATTAGCTCAATTAATTAAAAATATATGCTTGAGTGACTATGATAAAAAGAGAAATAAATGCATTATAATAATACTAACCAACCATTCCCTTGTAAAATTTGACAGGGTTCCAAGCTGCTCGGGGCGGTCTATCATAACCTCTACACTACGTAAGCCTTCGTTATTTTATATTTGGTATTCTCTTAATCGCACCACATAACAAGACTAGAGGAATGATTGCCTCTCCGCCGTCGTCGCGTCGCCACGATCCCTCTAAGGAAGACTAGTTTCATTGTAGATATCACCTAATGCGCTATTGTGGGACGCCAACGTCGTAACGTACAAAAATATATATAAATAAAGACAACAAGCAAAACATTAACCTTATTAAAATAAAAGGCCATCCTGAATATTGTATGTACACTAACACTACAGTTATAACTTCGTCATTAAGATTTATGCGACGGCAAAAGTACCAACAATGGGAAATGTGAATGTCTTTTAGCGTGAACCCAGTCGATGGAACTGTTCGGCGAAATCAATAAGCCATACATATTTTGGTCCCTAAATCCAAGAACAGTACAGAAATAAGTAACGTGTGCCGGTTCTAAAGTACAGCGCGTTTCTGATTATTACAATGTATAAAATAAAACGGTAATGGCCGATGGTCACCCTACATCGTTGTTAATTTAATACTGAATTTATTCTAATTATTGCATAAAATATTACTTTTCGAATTAAGACAAAAGGCGAATCGATTTAGGAATTAAGTAGGGTGAACTTTAAGGTACGTTGCACAAACACGTCCGAGATGGCACGCCGACGCGCGCATTGGCTCAATTAAATTAATCAATATTAAAAGCTAATTGGCGATTACAAAATTAACTTTAGAATTTTACTCCACATTAAAGGAAAGCGTTAATTAGTGCCCGCCACCGCGAACACAGTACGGCCAGGTGGAATCCATGTGAAATTACTTGTACTCTTATGCAGTCAGCTTTGTGATTTGTTGTACGACTTCGTTTAGGTTAAATATAGGAGGCGACTTAAGCGAATGGGCACTGGCGCGCGTACTGTGATCGCGTGTCGCGGCCTTAAGATAAAAATTAAAATTAACAACAATATTATGAGCAAACTACTATTTGAATACTTGAGCTAAAGTAACACCGGAGCAGCTTGGATAGAAACAACGACCTCCGCGGCGGCTGTTTTAAATAAATGGCTCCCATTTGTACGATCAATAGTTTGTTGTGATGTCCGAGATCCACGCAGATTATCTAAGAACATTAGTAGTCGTTTAATGGCATAGACATCGACTTTGGCATTCAAGTGTTATGGAATAATTGAAACCCACGCGATTAATAAAACGTACGTGACAAGAAAAAGCAACTAACTCAAGTTACACGTTAAATTCGGGTAAACTTCATGAAAACTAAAATAAATATATAAAATTATTTACACATTACGTAGGTATATATATAAAATGCTGATTGATGACATAACACTTACAATAAAAGTAAAACATAGCTAAGCTCATTAATGATTACACAAGGCGTGGGCGCGGCCCGCTGCTCGCAGCCTTATATTGTCTACAGCTAGTCACGAGCAATGCCTAGCGCACATTCATATAATACATTTGAAGGAAACGATTACACCTGCCATCGGTTACGGTAACGTACCACAGTTTAATGAGGCACAATCATTGGTTTATTTTAATTGCTTTTCTTTTTTTTTTCCTTTTTTTTTTTTTTTTTTCATTTTTCTTACATTTACACCTATGATAATTATTATAATTACTTTTAGGTACGTAAATTTATTCTAAATAACAGAAACAAGTCACGAAAAATGTTAAAAGTGAAGCGTGAAGCGTATTTAAATCTTTTATGAATATAAATTTCACAATATATACATATTACAGAATAGAAGTAGGATATAAATATACAACAACATAATAATAACACAGACTAAATTGCACGTGGCGCAACTGTGTGCAGGAAATATGATGCAGTCATTGAACCGAGAGGAGATTCAGCAACGAAGGCGCAGCCGCCTCTCACAACCTTGTGTCCGTCCGCCCACGACACCTAACTCCACTACCACAACGCCTAACATTATGTCCACTTTACAATTAAATATTCATTATTAAGTACTGTTTACTTTTAACTGACTAAAAATTTCAAGGCATGACTTCTTTCGTCTTTACACTATGGACAACATATTCTACAGGGCACTGGATCATTATACTTTCCGTTAACTCGGCGTGTCTAAATTTTAAAATTGAAAATTTTTATAAAAATTAAAATTTATTTTATTGCTGCATTAAATTCACATTCACCAGTAAATTACTGAAATAGAGGCATTTTGAATATCGGTGTACATGTGGACAGAACAATATCAATTTAAAAATAACTTTTTTTTTTTTTACTTTTTTTATACTTTATTAAACAGGTAAAAAGAAACACCCTTGACGTAAATTGAGCTCGACAACAATAGAATTGACATTGGCCTGTTGGTTTGTGTGCATGCACTATTGTTGTACAGACGTACACGAATGATATAGGAACATCAGATCAAAAACCCGTACCGCGAAACTAATTTCAATAATTTGGAAGAAACGCCATAAGCACAAATGCATTGCAGTTCCAAACATGTTATCTTTGATACTCACTCTTTGGCAATCTAATATCGATTAATTATTATGGCCCCATCAAAGGCGAACTTAAGACAGACTGTTCGTATTGTGCCTTCACTGTTGTGATTCAATCAGGAATAGAGCAAGTAGAATTCCGCGTCGAACTAAATCCGTGGTTAGCGCACGATGCGATAAGGGGCAACGGAGAATATGCAGTGAATACTCTTCGGTCCCTATAGTTAGGTAATAGGTAGTTAAGAGAATGCTAACATTGTTTCTAAATGAACACATCATACATCGAAACATTGATTAACACTAGACTAACACAGGTCCGAAGCGATCGAGTCCATAACGCACGAATATACTCCAACGTCGCATCATCTAACTTAACCCATAGTTTGTGAAATATTCGCGAGCCGCGGCTCGACAAGGTACACCGATTACTTACACACTAACTTAGTACTAAATCGTTATGTTTAACCGTAAGATCACTGGAAGATGCACGAAATACAGATACAATGTACATTATATAATTTATTAGTCATTCGCTTTGTGTGCGATCGCGGTGACCGCAAGCGTGGTGGGTCCGGCGACGGGCCCGCAGTCTCGTCGGAGTACAACGTATGGTAATGATATAGTTTGGCAGAGTATCTCTGTGGCACACCATCAATAAATTAAAAAGTAAATAAAAATGTAAATAAACTTTATCATAACGAACATTTAACGTGCGATCGTTGCCGTAAATATCAGTAGTACGCTTATAGAAACCTACCATAGGACTTATTCGTAACTTATATCTACAATGATGTAATACCGACACAGATCCTACGACTACAAGTATATTATTAACAGAATATCTAAAGCATATGTCACTTTGAATAACGTTCAAATTGAGCCTATAGAAAATACCACAAATCTTTTATTAAATAGATATTGATATGGCTAAATTTAAGTTAGAACTTTATCCTTACCTATACACAAAAGTGTAATTTAAATTACTGTCATAGTACTTTATTATAACACTTTTCACAAATGTATGTAATATAAAATGATAAAACAATTTTCAATTTAATATATTAGGTTACCCTTATATTAATCGTATATTCTAGATAATCGATTCATATATTAAACATAAAGTGGCACTTGAATCACAAATACTGGAAATAATTTGGGGAAACATCAGCATCGGCGGAGGCCGGCCGCCGGCGACTCGCTCTCCTACCATCTCTCCAACAAATAGATTATCCTTACATTAGGCAAGATACTTTACATCACAGGACATCTGGATTGCAACGGAGCGCGCCGCGGGGCCCGCGCTCCGACCTATATTGTATATATTCATTTCCATCTCAGACTATACGGCTTAAAGGAATTTACCACTACAAGAATGCACTTCGAATCTCATAATTTTCAATTTTTGTTATCTTTATAAAATTACCAACTAATTATAAACGTTTCGTTAATGAAATGCACTTCCGCTATTATTGCTGATAAAAATATCACTACTGGAAACCGAGAAAGCTTACCGCGAGTGAGAATTCGAAAGACAATAAATAATTAAAATACGTTCAGTATGAATAAAACGACAAAAAAACGAACACGAAAGAAAAATCGGAACGCAACAGCTCGTCGGGCGAAACAGCAACAGCCCACGAGCGCAACAAAATAAATACAGACTAAAATAAGGCCACGGGACGAGTGACTGAGGTAGCCCGCGACGCCCTACTCTACGGCGAACCTACGTTATTTGGTAGACGCGCGAACGCGGATCGAATACGACATTAAGTAGCGCAGCGGCCGCGGGTCTCACCAGCGCCCGCCGCGCGTCACCTACCCTAAATATAATTCATATAACTGTCGATACATTATATGTCTGCCGTTGTATATGTATAATTCTTATGTACACTAAATATACTACATGAACACTTACAACACAGTAGATAATAATAGTATTGTGGACAGTTGGCTACCGCGGGCGCGTCGCGTCGCGTCGCGTCGGGGCGCGGCGCGACGCGTCCGACACGATCTGACTAGTAGGCGAATAAAATTAGTCTGCCCCTTGCCCCTCGAGGCGGGCGATAAAGCGTAATTACAAGGGTGCACCTGCAGGGCGCTTAGATGGACTCGCCGCCGAGCAGGTCGGGCGGCAGGAACGAGTTGAGCGAGGAGGGCGTGGCGCGCTGCTCGTGCGAGTCGGGCCACAGGCCCGGGAAGGCCCAGTCCTTGGCGCCGCCGCGCCAGCCACCGCCGCCGCCGTTGCCCAGGTGCTGCAGGATCATCTGCACGTCCGACTCGGCCGGCGACTCCGCGAAGATGGTCGTGTTGCTAAGCACGCAGTTGTTGAGCGCCATCTGAGCCTGTTACCATTCACACGCACCGTCAGTTCAGCGACTCATTTCGTCTCTCATCTACAATACACGAAACTAACAACTCACCTTAGCTGCCTCCTCGCGAGTCGAGTAGCGGGCGAGGGCGAAGCCCTGGTTCAAGTACAAGTGGAAATTCTGCAGCGGGCCGTGTTGAACGCACAGCGTCTTCAACGTGGACCCGTCGATCTGGAAAAAGGCATACGTTAGCACACATGCGTCACCGCAAGACGAATCAAGGAGAGATGGACTCGTAGTCGATGGTGCGTACCTGCGCGGTGAGGTTCTTGAGCAGCAGCCAGGTGGAGGCCTGCCAGGTGGGCACGCGCTGCGGGGGCGCGTGGTGCTGCGGCCAGGGCTTGTTGAGGCCGGGCGGGGCGGGGCGCGGCTTGGCGCCGCCCCACGCGTCGGGCTTGGGCGGCGCGGCCCCGCCCCCGGCGCTGGTGGCGGGCGGCGCGTAGCTCCACGTCGACGACGAGAGCAGCCGCTCGCCCGGCGGCGACGCCTTGCCGCCCAGCATGTCCGTGTCCTTGATGGCCGCCAGCGAGAGCGGCGAGCGCACCACCGAGCCCGGCGTCATGGCCGGGTCGTCCTCGGCGCTCTTCATCTGGTTGCCCTTCCAGGGCTTGCCGGGCTCGAACTCCGGCACCAGGTCGTACACGGGCTGGTGCGAGGGGTGCGACGGCCAGGCGTCCTTGCCGTCGGCCACGTCTGCGCCGCTGTCACCCCAACCCTCGGCACCGCGACCAACACCCCAGGTGCTGGAATAATGTAGGATGTATGAATTATTTAGGAACGCTATTTAATTTCAAAAGATGTGTTTTTTTAATGGTGTATAACTTTGTAAATATAAAAATGCTTACGAGTCTGGCTGCAATCCGAGCTGATTGAGTTGAGGGCTGGTGGTGGACTTGGCGGTGCCGGGCGCGCGGCTGAACTCCGACCCTTCGCCGTCCTTGTCCAAGGAGGGCAGCTTCCACTGGTTGAGACGAGACTGTTGGTTGCCGCTGGCACCATATGCCTATAGACATGCATTATAATTACATACACGTTGGGGATATCTCTAAGTAGTCCTGGAATCACCGACTGTCATCTATAGATAACAGTCGGGACCGGCATCTAACGGGACTTGAACGACGTAAGTTTCTGATGTGTTATTTATCTTATACCTAACACTGCAAAGAATGCAGAATATAATACTGAGGTCAATATCCCAAGCACCGTGGCTCACCACCACCTAAAGATGAACTGTCAAAGAGAAAATCGAAACGGCTACAAATAAGTACCAACAACGGATCCAAAATCACGCAAACAAACTGTCCACCCATCTAACTCGCCGAACCTATCCAAAGCGGCTGAAACGGAAGGATATTATATTGAACAGAAGTAACTGACAAAACATATGAGTAGATGCTCTCACTGGCAAGCACACTCGTCGTGCAAAACTGTCCTACAACACATTTGCTTATAGTAACTGATTGCAAATCTACTCAAAAAAAAACTATACAAGCGCCCCGACCCAGCTTCACACAAGTTTTAGTAATAATCCCATTTTTTTTTAAAAAAAATAGCCTGTTACTCGGGAATAGTGTAGAACCCCAACGGTGAAAGAATTTTTGAAAAATACAAATCTTTAATCTTTATAATATTAGTATAGAAGTCAAATAAATTAACACTTTTTGTATGTTTCTACAATTTATCTGAAACATAGACTGACTAGGACTTATCTGGAACTTTAATAACCAGCCATTAAAAAAGTTAATCCCCTTGCATCCTATATCGTTACACGTGTCGTTATAATCAGAGCTCAATAATTGATTAAAAAAAATATAGCAAACATCAATTTGTTATCAAAACAAATAAAATTACTTATCACATTATCACCAAATAAGTGTGAAGGAGTGTTTAATATGGCATACATGTATGAAAATGTTCTTTGAGCTCTGATAAAATATAATATTTTTATTATAGAAAATTTGTATCAGTCAGCCAACGAAAGAAGTGAGCAAAGCCGTAAAAATGATTCAAGTTTTGTAAATATTGCGTTATGGGATTCGCTCGAATTTTTATTCATAGTAAATCTATGTAATTACATACAAAGTTCTTATGGTTGCCATCATTAAATCAACAGGATATTTACGTCGAAGTGCTGGTAGGATTAAAAAAAATTGACATGCTAAAGTATTTCCTGAAAATTAACCGCCAAAAAAATTTTTTTTTTTTACCCCTGAGTAATTGATCGTACGATTGAATAACAGTCTCTGCAAAAATCAGTATCACCAAATTCTCTTAGGCGTAGATAGAACATCCCACCCCACCAATCCTAATGGATTAGGGCAGATTAGCAGTTTTATTTTTAAATATAGTTACCAAACAAAATAGAAATGTGACTAAAACACCGATAGCAATAAAAGTAACGTGTCTGCTTAGATGCTAAAATCGCCGAGTATCGGAGCGTTGCGTCGCCTTGTGTGCGAAGGGGCTTAGATATTTAGGAAACGTGTCAACTATCTATCTACTAGAAGTACCTATACTACAAAAGAACTTACCGCTTGAGAATCCTTAGCGATGCCCATATCACTGAAGTTGTTCTGCAACTGAGCGAGTGGGTCATGACTGGGTTTGAAGAGATCGGCGCCACCGGCTTGTTGCTTCATAAATAGCGCTTGTTGAGTTGCAATTTGGTTCTGTGGACAAGTACAAACAATTTTACAAAATATGATCACTTATTACAAACTTTTATTTAGTTTCGTGACTTGGGACACGCCCAACATTTGATCTGCAGGTCTATTTTTGTAACAAGAACAGTTTCAATCTCACGCGTTATGTCGTTATGTTTTCTATGTAAGTATATATTTACAATATTATATCTGGTACTCATAACACAAGAAGGTAAAGCCTAGCTTACTTTGGAAGTTTTGGAACTAGATGGCGCTGTGCAATTGTGCAGAATTATTTACCTGTAGGGCGGCAATCTGTTGCTTGGCCTTAGTGATCTGCATCGTGTACTGAAGTGCCAACGATGTGTTCCCCTTGGACATTGTTAGCGAACTCTGTGTCAACTGCTGAAGTACTTTGATCTGTACAGAGCAAAAATAAAAGCAAATATTATAGTAATTGTGGCGACGAGAGAGTATTTTGTTTTGGATGACAGGAATGTCATTAGCGATGAATGAATCATCGCTATTATGGCGAAACAAGCGTTTTTGGTGATCAATGTGTTTACTATAAAAATATTATTTTTATACTTTCTTTATGACTTCTTCGACAATGTCTATTCATACATTTTACGGTATCGCACATGCTGGCTGTGACAAACCAAACTCTTTTGTACAATGCTTTTTAAACATCATACAACCGTCTCTCGCCCTTGCACAACATGTATGACACCCGTTTGGGTAGGCTGCAAGAAATCTCTTAAAGAGATAAGCTCACCTTCATACACTGTATCTATTACTGTATATATTTTTAAAATTTATGTGCAATAAAGAATAAAGAATCATATTATACTTGTCATTCATACACTTTTTTACTATCTTGTAAACTTACCCACATACATTACATTCGCACCATCCTCAACACTGACATTAGAGTACGATGCAGCACTGTGATGTGAATATGAACCAGCATTAAAAGTATCCTACTAATTATAAAGGCGAAAGTTATGTGTATGTTCGTTACTTCTTCACGCTTAAATGGCTGGGCCAATATTTATGATATTTTGTATGTAGATAGCTGATACCTTGGATTAACACAAAAGGTACTTTTTATTCCGAAAAACACGCGATTCCCGTAGGATTTCATCTAAAATCTGATGTAGATGGCGAAATAATGTGCATAAATAAAAACACGCAAACGAAGTTGCGCGGGTTTCACTAGCAAAGTATATTTACTTGTTGCAACAGCTGATTCAGGAGTACAAGGGTCTGTGACGCCAGAGGCTGGTTCAGGATCTGATGGTTGAGATAACCAGTGGACACCGCCATCTGGATTTGCTGAACGAGCATACGGAGTTGTGCTGCACTGGGCTGTCCGCTGCCGGTGCCGCTGTAATACAAAATAACATGAAAAACTATGTTTTATTTCACCGGTCAATCTCCAGAATTTGACGTCTCGTTTAAAAAAAATATGTTTAACCGCTCAATTATGTATTAGCGTTTAACCGCGAGAGAGCCGCGCGGTTAGGCGCGGCAAACCGCTGTTCTAGTGTTAACCGCCTCGCGAGTAATCGTTTTAACATGTTTATGAAACAATTGATTCTCATGAACGAATTGACAACATAGCGGTGTGGCGCCACCGCGAGCAGGTATATTGTATCTATATATTTATCTCGCTGATAGTTTCTTAAAAATAAAACCTATTTGTTCGTTGTTCGTCTTGTTCAAGTTCCATCCAATTTTATTTTATGACGGCACAGGACAAATCAGATTGCAAGTTTATGACTCCAAGTCCGTTTTGGCACTGAGCCAATTTCGTAACTAGACATTTAGCTTGATTATCGCACTTGTAACAATCACTGTTACTCGTACACGGCAACATATGTTACCATAACGGGAGGCTCAAAATATCTATTTCCATAACTCTATCTTAGACTGGCTTAACAAAAGAGTTATTAAGAAAAATGTTCTTCATATTAATTTGTTAGAGTATATAACCAGATTAATATTTGGAACACTCAACAATGTTTATTTACTGTGCCTTTGAAAACAAAATTTTAGAAAATAAGTTAAGGAAACAGACATTTAGCTTGAAAGCCATAATTTCGTTTTAAAGTAATGAAATCTTTACATATTTTTTTATGATCACTACCAGTCACAGTAAGCAAAGTGTAAATACGTCACCTGTTGGGATAAGAGTGGTGCGGCTGCACGGCCTGCGGCGGCGGCTGGTTCAGCAGCTTCTGCACGACTGCGGGCGAGACGGCGGGCACGGCGGGCGGCGGCTGGAAGGGCCCGCCGTGGTGGCCCGCGAACTGCTCGTCGCGCCGCCACTGCTCGCCGCGGCCGCTCGTCAGGATCTCCAGCGCCTCTTCCGCGTTCATGTCGCGGCTGCGCAGCGCCGCCTCCGCCTCCTCTTTCTTGAAACCCATCTCCACGAGTAACCTGATCACAAAGTTACAATTTAGAACACAATGTTTAGTTATGAACTTCTGTTTGAATATGAAGCGACACCATACCTGAATTGCTTGCTGCCCCAAATGAGCTCTTTCGGAATCTGCTTTCCGAGCGGTCCGCCGCTCTGGGGCGGCTTCGGGCCCCCCCACTCGCCGATGTCGTCGGGCCAGCCGCCGGGGCCGGCGGGCTTGGGCTTGGGCACGGACCAGAGGCCGGGCCCGGCGGCCGCCTCGGGCCATCCGGGCGCGTCGCGCTCGGGCCAGCCGGGCGCGTGCGGCTCCTCCCAGGTGCCGTTGCGCTGGCCGTGCGCGCCCCACACGCCGCCGTCGGGCTTGGTGGGCGTGGGCGGGATGCGCTGCGCGACGGGCGGGCCCTGCGGCGCCCCCCGGCCCGCCATGCCCGGCATGCCGGCGCGCTGCCACAGGGACGTGCCGTCGTCGAAGCCGCCTGCCGCGCGGCGGGCCGCCGGCGGGGACGGCTCCTCCCACCCTGCACCTTTCATCGTATCCTTGGGGCCCTTCAACAAACATAACCAATCATTTTTTTTTGTACTCTGCAACCAATTTCGAGTATTCATTCAAATTGAATAATATTTCTACCTGAGCTCCCCATTGGTTAACGCCTCCTGCGGGCATCATCTTATTAGGTCCACCGCCGTGCTGGCCGTGGTGCTGGCTCCACATGTCGCCGTTGAGACGGCCGGAGATTCCACCACGAAGATCGGTGTGGCGCGGGTCAGACGACTGCTGACGTAGATCAGGAGTACGGTGAGGGTCGAGCCTCGGGTCGGCGGGCCGGTGGGGTTCTCCCCACGCGTTCCAGTCGTCCTTCTTCGGCACTCCGCCCCACTGCTGATTGTGCTGCGGCGGGCCGGCGGGCCACTGCTGCGGCGGCGGCGGGCCGGTCCAGACGTTGGCCGAGTCGGCGGCGTCGTCGTCCTCGCCCCAGGTGCCTCCGATGTTGGTGGTGGGCGTGTGTCCCCAGGGGGTCTTGGCCGCGGGCTGCGGAGGCGGCTGACCGCCGTTTCTCAGATTCGCCTCCCAGAGATCAGTTCCGAGGAAAGCGCCGTTGTTTACGTTTGGCTTCCAAGCCGGTGGACCGCCAGCAGTGGGTTCGACTTTCGAGCCGGGCTCAGGGGATCCAGGTACATCCCAGTTAGTGTCTTGGTTCACGTGTTGCTAAGAAATAATAAAAAAACATTTTAAAATCTAGTCCATCTTACTTGCAAAATTAAAGTTATCGAAATTGACTACTTACGCCTCCCCAGCCATCCTGACTGTACAAAATCTCCCTCATTGAGTTGAGCTGCTCGATCTTGGCCGACGAAGCAGTCATTGCGTTATTTCCGTTATTTCCATTGGCAGACGTCGGGCCGTTCGCGTTTCCGGCGCCGTTGTTTTGATTTGCACCACCATTATTACCATTACCACCGTTGTTAGTGCCTGAAATTCACATTTATTATAACAAAAAAATTACCCAATCCGGTGCGGGCATCAAAGCGGACTTATCTTTAGCGTGGACAATTTTATATAAAAAAAATACCACCAACTCCCGCGTCAACAAGCATCTATTAAGGTTATCCAAGCTTACTGTTCTCCTACGTAAAAGCATGGTCAAAGGGCCTACTCAAAGACCTCGTGTCTATGATCTAATGAAAACTCATTAGTATGCACACCATGCTCACTATAGCTTGATCGAAACCGCTGTACGTTACTTACGGTTTTTCTTATGACTTCTACACACTAGTGCACATATTGTAGTTTTGACATAAGGTGCATTCTGTGATACTGTGTTGATACACTCAAAAAACATGTGATATTGTGTCATAGTGTGGACAAGTCTATACTTCTCCTTCCCCCACCTCACTGATCATAACTAATGCCGGGTACAGTCTGCTGTAACGTAACACGTTATGTAACAAGAAAAGAGCATTGTGTGTTGACGCAGCGCTGTTTTCCTCCTCAATAGAACGCGGCGAGCACGAGTTGAATGCTCTTGTTGTTGTTGATGGGAATTCTGTTACATTACATGTTACATACAGCAGTCTGTGCCCGACGCGGTAAAGCGGTTTCGGTCAGACTATAAATATAACAGTAAACTGACCATTGTTAGCAGGCGCACCGTTGTTGTTGGGCTGGGAGTTGGGCATGTTTGGTGGGGAGTTTTGCCAATTCTGTGCCGAGGGAGCACTGGTGGGTGGCATCGGGTTGCCATTTCCCTTATTGCTGTTCACTGCAATAAACAAGCCCAATACTCAATACACTTATCTAACATACTAGTCGCCAACACGGCTGACTCGCGCAGACATAAAACCGGCAGCCATTTTGTTCTTATTTTTTATTTCTTCATTTTTTTTTTACTTATTAAAATTAATATTAACTTACTGTCAGCTTGGGAAGTCGGCGGGCGTTGGGCCGTGTTGTTCCATTGTTGAGTATTGTTAGATCCATTATTCGTTTGGCCACTGGAGTTACCGCCCCAATTTCCAGCTACCAAAGACAAGATAATTTTCAATCGGTCTAAATGTATAGGTACATCATTTGAACATTCATATATGATTTTTTTCCTACATTTTTTTTTCTCATCTTTCTATAACGCAATTACCAGCTAATTTGAGTAGAATTTTGATAGAAATCTAACTAGTTATGAGAATGTGGACGCTTGTATTAATGTTGCTCTTTGTTTATGTTGTGTTCGTAATATTTATTTTTTTATGTTATGTGCCTTAGCTGATGCAAATAAAGAATCTATCCATCTAAATAGAACACGAGGGAGATAACATAGTATTGTACTCACCACTGTTGTTAGAAGCAGGCGGGCTCCCCCAGCCGGTGGCCGCATTGAGCGAGCTCTCGCCGCCGCCCCGGAGCCGCAGCGCGCGCGGCACGCCCCAGCTGTCCACTTCGTCCTTCCTCAGAGATTTGGTCATTCGCTCCTCCCCCTTGGTAAGTTCCAACATCGCGTCGAAAGTGAGATCGCCGTTCGCGAACGCCCTCAGTGCCGAGGCCCTCTTCTCAAATCCATTATTGTCATGGTGTGTACTTATCTTGTCGTCGTAAGTGATCATTCGAGTTTTCGTTTTGCATATAATATTATGAGCAGACTTTTCGTTTATCATTTGCGACTCGCAAGGCTCATCTCGTATAATACAAACTGAAGATTTAAAAGCGTAATCAGACTTGTTCATATACTCTGGCGCTCCCAACGCCATCTTAAACTTTAAGTTAAAGCTACTGAAATACGGGTCACTGTATGAGATACCCTGGACTGTTATGGCGTTAATCATTAAAGGAATGCAGTAGGTAGGCGTATCGCCAATCATTTGGTTTTGTTGGGTACTATCAACAAACTCTACATTATAAATATTATTATCTATCATTTTTACACTAACTCGCTGACTTTCATCCTCGTCATCGACTCGCCCAAAAGCACCAAATTTATTTGTGTTCTCCGCCAACTCGGTGGTGGAGTAATTACATTGCATTGGTACGGTAACAGTATCAATATTGGAGTAACAATTATCCTTAATTAGATGTGGAACACATAATATTACAGAAACATTAGACATCAGACGATTATTATAAATAGAATAATTTTCTACAATATCCACCTAACATTATACTTATTTTCACAGATTGCATATTGTTTCAATTATAGACTAAGTAACAATGGTTCGTAGTGATGCAGTCAATAAGCAGGTAGCAGTGTTTAGTGCCTCTGTAGCAGAGGGCAGGGTGAGATCACCGCTGAAGCTGCTGCGGAGTCGCCTGCTGCCCGAGTGGCCCAGCCCTGCAACAACGGACGCTCGCGTCATCATTTGAACACACCGCGGTTAGTAGAAAAGACACGGCAAAACAATCAACAAAATTCCTACGTTAACAATTAAATATCAGTAAAATCTTTCAGATAAAATTTTTGATTATTTCCAGCAGTAATGTAGATAGCCTATATTCTGACCAAAAAAATGGTCACATACGCGTTGACATAATAAGTTATTTAGAAAACAATACATAGAAAGAATAAATCTATACCACAATTTTTAACTTATAAATGTGTTAGACAACAAAAAATACAAGTTAGTGTTTCACCTAATACCTACCTACATAATATTTTATAGCAACTTGATAAGAAGTAAAATAAATAAATACAAAACAATGGTAGGTACGTATGAGCAATTTTTTTTTATTCGATGGAAATAGAATCATTTTCTATTTCTTTAGCAATTTTTGTGAGGCCTCACAAAACACCTAATTAGAAATATTTAAATAATACAAGTTTTTAATTTTATAATAAATTGGACCATAATGATTCATTATTACCTAAATCAATTTACATGAGTTATGTCACAAATGGGATTTTAATTATTGTTATCGACTGTGATTTAATTTGTTAAGACCATTATAAAATATAGGCTTTTTATGAAATTAGATGGCAACAAAGCAGATAACCTAGGCACTATTTAAACTAGCTACCACATTTCATGAGATACAGCCTGGCACACAGACAGATGGACAGACAGCACAGGCTACATAGGGTCCCGTCAGCACCCTTTGGGTACGGAACACTAAAAAACATGACAACCTGTTAATACTGTCAGTTTTCAGAAATTCAATTTTCTCCAAAAAGGGTAGTTTAATAATGGATAGCGATTAACAGGCGGGCCCTGCAACGCATCGTGTAACAGAAATTTCTCCATTAAGAAAGTTACAATGTTGTAATTAGAAATTATTGTTAGTGCTCATGTACACGACACTGCCGCCGAGCCGTGTAAACGGTGTATAGTGTATACGCGCTGCCACCAAAAAAAATGTCAAAAAGTTCTCACTTGGTCCAACAAATAAGAAAAAAAATTGTCACTAGTTCGATCAGCCAAAGCAAAATTATATTCAACAAAGATATAGGTATCGTATTGTCATTTGTCACCTCTCATCACATTTAAGTTTATGTTTCCATCTCTCTCTTGCCATTGAATAATTTGTGGTGTATGCCCATAATAATATTTTAAAAATATCGAATAAATTTTATCACAAACCCATTTTCCTATACTTTAAAAGTATTTTCAAATTCAAATTCATCATGGATTAGAGCTACAAAAGTTCCAAGGTTTGAGTTTTTTATTTGATGATTTGTTCAGGCCAATTTCAGAACCAAGTCAAATAATCAATTTGTAAATCATAAGTAGAAATCATTGATTTTCAATAATCATGTAACCAATTTTCAAAATGATTTAGTTTCAACTATTCAAAGGAGACGGTGGCCTCGAAGAGGAGGACCATTTCAAAACAAAATCGCTTGCATATCTTGCAAGTGGATTTTTTGTCAGCTCCACCCTTTTCTTTGTTACCAAACAGGGTTTTTGTTTATTAGAGCCACATGTGTCCACTAGGATGTTGGATGTTGCAACCAAAAATCATCCTAACGATGGTCCTGCTATCCTCGAGCCGACTGTACAGTCAAGTGCACATCAAAATCACAGAAGAAAATAAAATAAAATAATAATATTTGCAATGTCACAAACTGTTGGGATCCTACATTAAAAACATGGTAAACAAACAAGGAATCAGTTTTATTTTCTTAGAACACTAAAGTCCAAGGTAGATAAACCACGCAAATTCACACTATCTAATAAATACTGGACCCCGCATCCCCTGTCAATACCTCAGTGCTACTCATTTAAAGAAACATCTGGTGTTGCTAGTATACTAAAATTATTCAGCATAAAATAATAAATACAAACTAGAAGATTTAACCACATTGTTTATACATATCAAATAAATAAGGTTCTATAATTAGTTCTCAAGTTTCTTATCAATGATTAAACAAAAAACAATATTTTAAGAATGCTCTTCTTTTACTTAAGAATATTTATTTAGTAAATTTTGTTAGATGCAGGCCGCTGCCCGCCAGCCCGCCAGATACTAGAAGTAATTGCATGTCATATGTCCTGTAGTGGACTTCTAGTGGCTGTGATGATAATCATGAACTATATTTTGTGTTAAAGTAATTTACAACAGTACAATTTTTTTCTCTTCAGAATAATGATAAACCATTTCCAACCAACCAGTTTCATATAAACCAATTTAAAGAAAATATTTTGCTCTTTTTTTGTGTTTTTGTTGACACGTTTTGATACTATGAAGTAGTTTTTTTTTATACCACTAAGGTGGTAATCAAGCATATGGACGGCCTGATGGTAAGCCATCACCGTAGCCTATAGATGCTTGCAATACCAGAGGTATCACTGACGCGTTGCCATCTCTCCCAAGTGGAGCTCTGACCTTACTCACCATAGGAACACAATATGGCCGAGATCAATGCTATTTGGCTACGATCTTCTGTAAGGTGGAGGCCGTTCCCCAGACGGGTTGCTCCGATTTGAGCGGATTATCCGCTGTGCCCTACCTCTCTTAAAAAAGTACCTATTTTTTATTTATGAGGCTTGTTTCAACTCTTAAATATAGCATAATATAATAATAATAATTTAGTTTATGCCATGAATGTCCCAATATTTTGTCATTTAAGTGTTACATACTTTGGTATGGTTGGTACTATATTTTTTTTTGTATCTAATAAAAAATGCAACAAATAACAATATCATCTCTACTGTAAATGACCTAAATTTAGTATGAGATAATTAAGCAAAACAACAAATTTCTATGGAAAGCTACAACTAATATAATGATAACATGTCATACCTTATAGGACGGACGAGAGGCTGAGCTGTATATCACAGATAATGCGGGCTCGGCAGATCCTTGTAGCAGCTTTGCAGTCAGCTCGAACGTTCGAATCTGAAGACAAGAGACAAAGGACATTGCTAAGTAGGCGCAGAAAATTTTGAAAAAAAAAAAAAAAACGCTAATCTATTACCAACCAACCAATAGAACTTTTACATTATCTGTGGCAAAAGAAAATAAAATAAAATTTTGAGGTTATCTCAAGGACTATTAGAAAAACCTACCCGAAGCAAACAAGGTGAACATAATTTTAACATTAAAATGATAAGAATGTAAATGTAATAATAAAAGCAATCGCAATCATTGGCAGGGACTG
Organism: Endotricha flammealis; assembly: GCA_905163395.2. Taxonomy (NCBI): domain Eukaryota; kingdom Metazoa; phylum Arthropoda; class Insecta; order Lepidoptera; family Pyralidae; genus Endotricha; species Endotricha flammealis. The sequence goes on along the minus strand of LR990861.1, from coordinate 4,327,824 downwards.
CGATTCTCAATACCTACGCCATCGCCATTCCACAAACCAAGTACTTACAAGCTCACCAACACAACGGTAAGCACAATACGGAACGGAATGAAAAAACTTACCACAGTCCAATCTCATTACGGTTTGCACATTTCTACCTTATTAGAATGAATTTATACTAAAACCAATACTCTTTTCTTACATCAGGTAGATACATAGGTATTTGTGTATTTCGGCCTTGAGTCTCGACGACTCGATGTTGAATATCTACAGCCTCGAATACATGTATCTATACTATATCTATCATCCAGTGTCTATATCTAGAGTGAAAGTTAGCACGACCCATTTCAGATAATTACAAACAATAATTTGACAAAAAAATATACTAAAGGGAGCACTGATACATAAACAAAATAAATGTTATAAAACTTCACCAAAAAATATGAATTTTCCAAGCAAAATACAAAAAATCTTACGTGACACGACCGAGCACAACGGTGTTATATTACTAGAAAGAATGAGACGGAAAACTAACCATGTTGCTGACGTTCAGTTTATTAGAGCGAGAAAGAACATACGCCTGAGAAAGCGATGCCATAAATGCTCAAAGCCATTGGCGACACATTTTATTCACAATTTTCTAGATTGTTATAATTTGCAATGCATACCTTTGTTTTGTATAGTTGTTGGCACATTAACTTAGAGATTTATACAAAATCACAATCCCAAACCCCCGAGAACACGGCTTCGACGGCTGGATGGAATGATTTCGTCGTCGGGGTTCGCACGAAGAGGCACAATATGCGACCTGTGAAGTAGAACGTGACTGTCATATAAATAACTGCGGGCATGCGAGCTTTTTATCATGGCTGGGTTATATCAATTTTCTATACGTACATAACTATAAATTGTATGGTTAGCATTTATCTATAGCGGCAACATCGCAATATCTATCTATACGTACTTGGTAATATGTACGACGCGTATAATATAGGTACCGTACGATTACATACCTACCTATTTATTTTTATATAGTAAACATCTATACCTACTGCATATCTCGACAGTTTTAATGTATGATGTTTGTTCGCCGTTTTGATGTAGACCCGTTCGTTTCTACCTATCTAGTTATGTAGGTATCTACTTGAAGTGGTACTATAGGTACTTGTTTAGCCATAGGAGAGCAAAGCACAGTGGTGCATTGCAAATTGCAGCGCAATACAAGAGGTTGATAGGTTACAATCGATAAAGCAAAACACTACCAACCTACTCGGCGCCCTAGATTTTTTGATCGGATTTAAATGATTAAATCACCACATTGTCATGTAGAATAGGCTTACCAGCGCTTGCAATAGGCTACAGACAGACAGGGTACCTTGTAATATTACTGAGGCAATTAGGCTATACTAAACTAGGTAGGTAACTGTACTTTTTTTCATTTGCAAAAGTAACTAATCCAAATAGTGCCTTGGTATTGGTAGTGGATGGAAGGAAGAAATATCAGAACTTGACACGATTTTGCGGAAAATAAACGAAAGTTGTAGAGTAAAATCCAGGTAAGGACATAATACGGCGACTTGTCTAAAGCTAAAGTACTAAACCTAGGTCTCGCAAAAATAAATAAACTAAACCTAATAGATTAAGAATTTCAGCCCGACCTTAAATTTTTAAACAGACATCTACAACATCTACTTATCCAGCACGCCAACTAAGTAGGTACCTTATTACTTTTATCAAAACTTAATAAGTAGAAGACAAAGCCGTGCATGACCGTCCAAAGCTTAGATGTGACTTAGTGTTTATATTCTATACATAAACCCTGCCCATGATATCGTGTATTCAAGTTATACTGGTTTGTGGAGCATTATTTGTCGCTACGCAATTTCAACCGAGCAGCGAACCGACCCATCCCACTGGTCGGGTGGTAGGGGCAGGTGAACTGCCGTTACTATAACACCAACATAACTAGAGCTCCCAGCTCCCGGTGCCCTTCCTCGCTTTATGAGCGCTTGAATTTGTCTTCAAAATAAACCGCGGCTTTTATTTCTCGGGAAAATTGCAATCAATATAGCTAATTTTTAATTTATATTCTACTAGCTGTTACCCGCGGCTCCGCCCGCGTGGTCAAGGGAAAATGTCAATAATTTTTCCCATGGGAAATCACTTTATCCCGTCATTGATCCCGTGGGGAAAAAAGTAGCCTTATGTCACTCTCCAGATCTTAAATTATCCCTGTTAAAAAAATATGAAAAATAATGGTATACTTTTTTCCGGGATAAAAGTAGCCTATGTCACTCTCTAGACCATAAACTATCCCCAATAAAAAAATAATATCAATCCGTTCATTACTTTTGACGTGAAGAGAGGACAAACAAACAAACAAACACACTTTCACATTTATAATATTAGTATGGATATGGATATTATGGTATGGATACTAGCTGTTACCCGCGGCTCCGCCCGCGTGGTCAAGGGAAAACGTCAATATTTTTTCCGATAGGAATCTTTTCCCGTGGGAAAAAAGTAGCCTATGTCACTCTCCAGACTTTAAACTATCCCCAATAAAAAAAAAACATATCAATCCGTTGATTACTTTCGACGCGAAGGGAAGACAAACAAACAAACAAAAACACTTTCACATTTATAATATTAGGATGGACTATGCTTTCCCCGCGGCTTCGCTCGCGGTTAATTTTATGACATAGATCTCGTTTGACAACAAAACAACCGATAGCGCGACTTGTGGCGCTATCTTGACACAGCAGTGGCTAAAGTGCTGTATAATGCGTACGTACGCAGCAAACTTGAGTACGGAGCGATCATCTGGGATCCATATGAGGAAAAGTATGTTCTTATGATCGAAAAAATACAGAGGAAATTTGCCCGATGGATATACGGAAAACAATATGGGTATTACCCCTACTTATATCCTTCTCTGTTTGTCACGGGTATGGTGGACATGGATACACTGAAACTCAGGAGGGCTATGTCTCAAATAATGCAGTATCTGTCTATAATCTGCAATAAGATCGACAGTCCGCAGATTTTAGAGCGAGTTCACATCTTGGTCCCGAAGACGGTATCGTGGGACGCTACCGGGCAGGTGGCGCCGCGCCGCCGCCCGCGCCTGCTGGCACAGCCCGCCGCGCGCACGGAGCGCGGGCGACACGCACCTACCATTCGTGCACTGCGCGCTATTGGAGACATTCTTGCTCAGCACCCCGATATTGATCTATTTGCCGACGGACTGGTACATTTGCATAAGAAATTTTATAAAATAATTAATGATTTGGTTTAATTTAATTTAATTTAATTTTCATATGGCATTGTAGGTATTTAGATTTAGATTTATCCTTGACATGATTTTATTAATTTGTATATTATTTTTTTAGTATTGTTAGTTTCATTTCACAAATTGACATATTTTTCTATTACATTATTATTAATTTATTAAGTACTTATGTTATGCATGTATAATGACTAAACTTGTAAGCGGTTTGGATGTAAAATCTGTTAGCTTGTAAGAATAATTAAATTGAATAAATTGAAAAAAATTGAAAAAATCTGTTGGCCGATACAGCGCCCTCTATAGTAGAAAAAATATTTTCCCATTGGAATGACATACTTTCACGAGATGAAAAGTAGCCTATGTTGGGCTCTGTACCCGTGACAATATATATATACAAATTTTCATAATGATCGGCTAATTAGTCAAGCCGTGAAGGAATAACAAACAAACAAACTCACTTTCTCATTTATAATATTAGTATGTTAAAGTATGGATGGATTAGTAGCTGCTTGGTCAAGCAGCCGATCATTATGATTTGGATACATATTGTCAGGGGTACAGAGCCCAACATAGGCTAAGTTTTACGCGAGCGAAGCCGAGGGTGACAGCTATTAAGACATATAAAAAAACATAAATACTATACCTACAAATGGTTGACTGGTAGAGAATGCAATTTAAGTCCGCCTATTGTATCAGTACTTATGTATTGTGGTCAATAAAGTTAAATAAATAAAATGCTTTGTCCAGAATGAATGACGGATCAACGTACATCCACAGAATATTATATAGTACTACGTTACGTAGTACATCCTAAACCGCGACCGCGACCTGAAGCTTGGAGGTTGTGTTTTTTGTATGACATAGGCATCCAATAAGAAAGGATTTTCCGAGATTCTTAACGGAAAGTGGAATACTCTTTTAACAAAGTTGCGCTGGTTTCACGTAAGTAGAATGATGATACTTCCTAATCCCTATGCCGCCGCCGCGCCGTGAGCTTTATAAAAATCTCCAATCACGAGTTTTGTTTTTGGAAACCAAAAATGGTTGATGTCAAAAAACATCTCTCATGCATGATTATCCTATGTTGGTCTCTGTACCCTTGATGATATGTATACAAATTTTCATAATGATCGGCTGCTTAGTCAAGCCGTGAAGGAATAACAAACAAACCCACTTTCTCATTTATTAATATTAGTAAGGAAGGAGTAAGGTTAATATTAGTATGATGATTTAACCATCTCGATGTATGTAAGTAATAAAACAGAGAAAGGGCTACGTAGTTACCCGATGTAATAAAATCTATTAAGGTCAGTTGGGGTAAGGCCGCTACCAAGGCAAGACTACCAGTGCCTGATATCTCGAGAAGTACACCTTCCTTTTCTATTTTGATATACTAGTTATAAAGCGGACACGGTTAATATCTCCATTTAAAACACAGAAGTCCACTACTGCCACAAATATGACCACCACATCGAAAATAAAAACGGACATTTGAAAAGTTAAGAATGCAAGGTGTAAGATAGTTTTACCTTTGTATTTTTTTATAAAAAAGAACGTTCCTATCGAGTTGTCACAGACACAAGTATCATCATAAAGATATAGGCTTTCAAATAATGTAACTTGTTAAACGTAATATAAAGAGGTTTCTGTAATATTTTACTTTGAAAAAACATAACCCGAAAAGATCAACTGGGGTAAAACTACCAGTGAGCCCGGGGTAAGTATAACATATGCTAAATTTGCTTGATATCAGGAGTAATAAACATTTTTTGTACACAATTATTTTATATATTATAGCAGGTTATGAGTACCTAGTCCGTTTTCCGGCCGGACTGGGTTTTGGGGGACCGAGTGTAACATTGTATAATACTATTAGGTAAATAATATGTGGTTTAATGATAAGTATCAAGTTTTCAAAACCCTAGTAGGTGCATAGCAGTAATATATTATGAAGCAGCATGAGTTTCGTTTGGTGATTGAGAGATTCAGAAGCCCAACTCTTTTACTACTCTTTTCTTCCTATTCCCGTCTTTGTAGTAGGCAACGAATTGGTAGCACCCCTGGTGTTAATACTGATGTTCATTGACCACCTAATCACTTTTCGTGGGTGGACCGCCTGCTTGTTTGCTTGCCGTATGCCATAAAAAAAGTAAGTCTTGCACGACCGAGTGTCGGTGCATTGAATTTTGTTTTCTAAATTCCAAATTAAATTCTCTACATAATTTTATTGATAATTAACCGCGGCTTCGCTCGCGGTTAATTTTATGACATAGATCTCGTTTGACAACAAAACAACCGATAGCGCGACTTGTGGCGCTATCTGTTGGCCGATACAGCGCCCTCTATAGTAGAAAAAATATTTTCCCATTGGAATGACATACTTTCACGAGATGAAAAGTAGCCTATGTTGGGCTCTGTACCCGTGACAATATATATATACAAATTTTCATAATGATCGGCTAATTAGTCAAGCCGTGAAGGAATAACAAACAAACAAACTCACTTTCTCATTTATAATATTAGTATGTTAAAGTATGGATGGATTAGTAGCTGCTTGGTCAAGCAGCCGATCATTATGATTTGGATACATATTGTCAGGGGTACAGAGCCCAACATAGGCTAAGTTTTACGCGAGCGAAGCCGAGGGTGACAGCTATTAAGACATATAAAAAAACATAAATACTATACCTACAAATGGTTGACTGGTAGAGAATGCAATTTAAGTCCGCCTATTGTATCAGTACTTATGTATTGTGGTCAATAAAGTTAAATAAATAAAATGCTTTGTCCAGAATGAATGACGGATCAACGTACATCCACAGAATATTATATAGTACTACGTTACGTAGTACATCCTAAACCGCGACCGCGACCTGAAGCTTGGAGGTTGTGTTTTTTGTATGACATAGGCATCCAATAAGAAAGGATTTTCCGAGATTCTTAACGGAAAGTGGAATACTCTTTTAACAAAGTTGCGCTGGTTTCACGTAAGTAGAATGATGATACTTCCTAATCCCTATGCCGCCGCCGCGCCGTGAGCTTTATAAAAATCTCCAATCACGAGTTTTGTTTTTGGAAACCAAAAATGGTTGATGTCAAAAAACATCTCTCATGCATGATTATCCTATGTTGGTCTCTGTACCCTTGATGATATGTATACAAATTTTCATAATGATCGGCTGCTTAGTCAAGCCGTGAAGGAATAACAAACAAACCCACTTTCTCATTTATTAATATTAGTAAGGAAGGAGTAAGGTTAATATTAGTATGATGATTTAACCATCTCGATGTATGTAAGTAATAAAACAGAGAAAGGGCTACGTAGTTACCCGATGTAATAAAATCTATTAAGGTCAGTTGGGGTAAGGCCGCTACCAAGGCAAGACTACCAGTGCCTGATATCTCGAGAAGTACACCTTCCTTTTCTATTTTGATATACTAGTTATAAAGCGGACACGGTTAATATCTCCATTTAAAACACAGAAGTCCACTACTGCCACAAATATGACCACCACATCGAAAATAAAAACGGACATTTGAAAAGTTAAGAATGCAAGGTGTAAGATAGTTTTACCTTTGTATTTTTTTATAAAAAAGAACGTTCCTATCGAGTTGTCACAGACACAAGTATCATCATAAAGATATAGGCTTTCAAATAATGTAACTTGTTAAACGTAATATAAAGAGGTTTCTGTAATATTTTACTTTGAAAAAACATAACCCGAAAAGATCAACTGGGGTAAAACTACCAGTGAGCCCGGGGTAAGTATAACATATGCTAAATTTGCTTGATATCAGGAGTAATAAACATTTTTTGTACACAATTATTTTATATATTATAGCAGGTTATGAGTACCTAGTCCGTTTTCCGGCCGGACTGGGTTTTGGGGGACCGAGTGTAACATTGTATAATACTATTAGGTAAATAATATGTGGTTTAATGATAAGTATCAAGTTTTCAAAACCCTAGTAGGTGCATAGCAGTAATATATTATGAAGCAGCATGAGTTTCGTTTGGTGATTGAGAGATTCAGAAGCCCAACTCTTTTACTACTCTTTTCTTCCTATTCCCGTCTTTGTAGTAGGCAACGAATTGGTAGCACCCCTGGTGTTAATACTGATGTTCATTGACCACCTAATCACTTTTCGTGGGTGGACCGCCTGCTTGTTTGCTTGCCGTATGCCATAAAAAAAGTAAGTCTTGCACGACCGAGTGTCGGTGCATTGAATTTTGTTTTCTAAATTCCAAATTAAATTCTCTACATAATTTTATTGATAATATTATTTTTCATTTTGTCAACGCGCCTCGATTCCGAATTCAAAATAGTAGATTTTACAATAAGTGCACAAAATGAACCATTTTCGGCTCGGGTTGATAGTAATGTCGAGGTCTCGAGGATAAAATGGTTTTGTGGATGAGTTATTATAAACTCTGCTTTTCACTTCGATTGCGAGGAAATAAAACAGTAGTATAACATAACATTTCTTTATTTAAAATTCAACGTAAAATTAGTTAGTACAGTTTCGAATACTGAAGGAAATTGTTTTTCATTTCTCATGCTCTGAAATTGCTTATTTGTGTAGGATATTAGGCTGCACAAAATCTATTAAATGAATAATATTAATTAGTTACATAATCTATTAATTCAAAAGAACACTTTCCGAGAACGAAGGTTAGGTACTAGTTTTTCTTTTCTCCAATTTACAAATTATCGTAAACTTTGAAATATTTTTCCCGAGACTTTGGCGCTAATATCTGTTGCACATCTCTCTGTGCATTAATTTCCATAAACGTATTAGGAAATAGTGCTAAATCCTCTTCTTCATTGGTCATTTTTAACAATTTTAGCAAATTGAAGAAATTAATAAACGCAGGAAAAAACAAGATCTGTTTCCCGCCGCTTTTTTTAAAATCTTACGATATTGATGTTAGGCTTGGGCTGCAGACCTATACAGCCTACTCAAAATAATTTTGTAATAATAATTTTTCACTTCTCATGCTCAGAAAATGCTTATTTGCGCAGGATATAGGCTGCACAAAATCGAATTTTGTGCACAAGGGCAAAAACGTATCTACTCATAAATGTATCAATATTAAGGCAAAGGAAATGAGCCATACAGCCAAACACAATAAAAAGTTCAGAGATAGAATTTGTTATTTTATAATATTTACTTTAATTTATTTGCCTTATGTGTTTTTAAAGTCATAAAAGATATTAAAATTTTAATTAAAGTACGGTAGGTTATTTAATTAATTTAAGAAAATTATTTTATTACAAAATTAATTTAATAGTAGGCTGTATAGGTCTGTAGCCCAAGCCTAATTTCATTGTCGTAACATTTAAAAAAAATAGCGGCGGGAAACAGGTCTTGTTTTTTCGTGCGTTTATTAATTTATTTCCTCGCAATCGAAGTGAAAAGCAGAGTTTATAACTCGTCCACAAAACCATTTCTATCCTCGACATTACTATCAGCCCTCGCCTTCGGCTCGGGCTGCTAAAAGTCTCAGATAGAAATGATTCGTTTTGTGCACTTGTTGTAAAATCTACTATTCTCTAATTATTTGAATAAAATTTTAATATCTTTTATGTCTTAAAAGCACATAAGGCGAATAAATTAATGTAAATAATTATTATAAAATAACAAATTCTATCTCTGAACTTTTTATTGTGTTTGGCTGTATGGCTCATTTTCTTTGCCTTAATATAGATACATTTATGAGTAGAAACATTAATGCACACTAATTGTGCACAAAAATAAGCAATTTCAGAGCATGAGATGTGAAAAAATTATTTGTAAATTTAATGCCTTACTTTTTATTATTGTTAAAATATACGAGTAATAGAACGCGACAGAAAACAATTTTGAATATCCATTTTTTAACATTTTCACTTATTCTGCAATTTTACACGATGAATTTGAATATGATATAAAGACGCATTATTTCTACTCCTATAATTTTATTACAACGTGTACATACTTATTGTAAATAATTATTTCACTTCTCATGCTCTGAAATTGCTTATTTGTGTAGGTATCTACTCATAAATATGTATCTATATTAAGGCAAAGAAAATGAGTCATACAGCCAAACACAATAAAAGTTCAGAGATAGAATTTGTTATTTTATAATATTTACTTTAATTTATTTGCCATATGTGTTTTTTAATACATAAAAGATATTAAATTTAAATTAAAGTACGCTAGGTTAATTAAATAATTTAAGAAAATTATAATTTACAAAATTAATAATAGTAGACTGTATAGGTTTGCAGCCCAAGCCTAACATCAATGTCGTAAGATTTTTAAAAAAGCGGCGGGAAACAGATCTTGCTTTTTCGTGCGTTTATTAATTTCTTCAATTTGCTAAAATTGTTAAAAATTACCAGTGAAGAAGAGGATTTAGCACTCTCTCCTAATACGCTTATGGAAATTAATGCACAGAGAGTTGTGCAACAGATAGTGAACAGATATTACAGCCAAAGTCTCGGGAAAAATATCTCAATAATTTTGTAAATTGAAGAAAAGATACGTTCTCGGAAAGTGTTCTTTTGAATTAATAGATTTTATTAATAGATTGTAATTAATTAATATTATTTAATTAATAGATTTTATGCAGCATGAGAAGTGAAAAACAATTTCCTTCAGTATTCGAAACTGTACTAATTTTACTTTGAATTTTAAATAAATAAATGTTATGTTATAAGTACTACTGTTTTATTTCCTCGCAATCGAAGTGAAAAGCAGAGTTTATAAATTGTCTACAAAACCATTTCTCGGATAAAATGGTTCATTTTGTGCACTTATTGTAAAATCTACTATTCGATAGTAAAGGCCCGGTGGTCGAGTGGCTAGCAATGCTTACTTTATCCCTAGGGCCGCGGGTTCGAATCCTGCGCAAGGCAAACATTTGTGTGCATGAACATGTCTGTTTGCCTTGGTCTGGGTATTTTCTACGTATAATAAGTAGGTATTTATTTACAAAAAAAAAAAGTATTTAAGTAAATTTATCAGCAATCTAGTACCCATAGTATAAGCTTGGTTGCTTAGTTTGTGACTAGATGTTGTGTAAAAAAAAACATATTTAATCGAAAGTATTTAGCTAAGTATTTTTGAAATATTGGTTATCCTATTTTGAGAAAAAAAAAATACAAAACCAGTGTGACACGCCTCAACTGAATGCCTTTAATGGCCGTTGCTTGTTTGTCTGCTGTATGACATAAAAAAACTTTCTTAAAAGGTTCTGTACCCCTGACTTTGAGTATTTGTAAATAATATGATGGACTTGCCCCGTTTTTTTATTTACTTAAATTACAACAAAACCAAAAGGTTTTTCTGTTGTAATTACTAATCAAAATATTCGTTTTCCTTTTATGAGGATGCCTATTATTGAAAAAATGTGTAAAGTAAACATTTAAACCAAAAAAAACTTACTGGTAGTCATACCCCGATTGGCAGGGCAAGACTACCAGTTTACAGGTTTTACATTTTCCTTATTATTACTGTTTTTAATGAATTTTATGGCAAAAACTTCATTATATTATAAAGCTTAATTTATGTTTTACATCTCTGTATATTTAACTTAACTCTAAGTCAAACAATTTCTGCATAAAACCCGGTTTAGTAAATTCACAATGAAGTATGTCTGTCTTACCCCAACTGACCTTACATATAATAAAACAGTAGACCCCGATATGTCTGTACTTTGAACATATTTGGCAAAAATGGAGAGGGAACAGTTAGAGAAAGGTATTAAAAGTAAAATTTTTTTAAAAAAAATTTATTGTCTGTCTGTCTGTCTGTTTGAACGCGCACATCTTCTAAGTTACTGAACGGATTTTAATCCTGTTTTCACAGGGAGATAGAGCTCGGCTTGGAGCAGAATATAGGCTTTGTTTCATTTAAAACGCATGACAGGAAAAGGAGTTATCCATATTTGAACATTTCACGCGGACGAAGTTGCGGGTAACAGTTCGTCACAAATAAAATGAATGATCTGCAGGGTTAGGTACTCTTGAGAACAAATTCGCTCAATCGACATTGGATTATTATTATTATATTCATTAAAATACATTCTCGACAGATTACAGTCACAGTGCTTCAGTACTACAATAGTGATAACAAATAATAATCTACATAAATGGGCTGGCTCAACCGGGGAAGTACCACCTTCACCCAGAATTTCGACGTGAAACAGAGGTGATATACCGCTGTTTCGTATGATGATTCAGTTTAGAGAGCCCGAGGCTTAAAGGTCGAAACGCACTAGCAGCCAAGACCGCACTAGGCGACGCGACACAGCAGCGGCGCGGCGCGTCAAAAATCAAAATATTCTTTCTTATAAATTGTATGAGCTAAACCGCACTACAGCGGCGCGACGCGCCGGTTTAGCTCATACAATTTTCAATTTTGCTGCTGTGTCGCATCGCATCGCGTAAATACGCCTAGTGCGATTCGACCACACCTTCCTTCCTATTAGCTAAGTAGGCAACGCATCCAAGATTCTTGTAGTTGTGGATGTTCATGGACAATGGACAGCGGTTATTTCTTACTATTAGGTGGCGCGGTAGCAAGTTCTTCCTCCTCTGTCATAAATTCTGCCGGAATATAAATTCGCTAAACTTAAGTTACACAATAGTTTTGTTGTAAAATACAAAGTGCAAGAGTACGAATTAGCTCTCGCCATCATAATAAAATTATATTTTTTCACAAATCCCATACAGCGCCCTCTATAGTAGAAAAAAATATATATTTAAAGCCTATGTTGGGCTCTGTACTCCTGACAATATAATACGAATTTTCATAATGATCGGCTGATTAGTCAAGCCTTGAAGGAATAACAAACGAACAAACAAACTCACTTTCTCATTTATAATATTAGTATGATTACACCTAAACTCGAGAACAAACACAAAAGCCATCACATAAATGTTTGCTCCGAGCGGGAGTCGAACCCCGCTCCATCTAGTATGTACCCAAGGTGTGACCAAGGTAGGCTACCTAAGCACCACCGGGCTGTCAAAATAATTAGCAATTTATTACGATATAAACCACAGAACTGGATATAAACAATCATTATTTTTATAAATATAAACAAGGAAATTAAAAATCCCGCTTCTTATTATATGGCCGCTCAATAATTGGAAAATGATTGCCACTCATGAAAATAAGAAGAAGCATAATCTAAACTCATCTGACAGCATCTGATCTGACGACGTGTCATGTTAAATATGTTACCAGCGTAGCACTTACAACCATAATCAGCACTTCTTTTAACTGGTGCATTTGCAATATAGTATTATTTTATCTTAGATGACATCGTCTGCTTTTTCTTATTAAAAATCTGGCATAGTTAAGTTGTTATGTTATTTTGTATGTAATCCTCAAAGTGTAATCTATCCTGACTGTCACGTTACGGAAAAATAACCCAATCACGTTATAGAAATATAAACCCACTTCTTATTAATGAAACAGTATAAAAACTTGTGAATTACAATTTAAATTTTAAAATTAGACGTCAAAAATCATTCATCAGATGCGATGCGACGCGACTGTCGCAACTTCCTACTCAAAAATCGTAATTTAGCACTTTTAAAAATTCTGTTGAAATTTTTAGCTAGCAATGAGTGACTCAAAATTATTTTACGAACTGGCAACCCTTCGATCGGAAATGTCACTTTGCTCAGTGGAAAATAGTGGAAATCTTATCTTGTACAATCCAAAACAAATGTTCGTTCGGTCGGGTTACAAAATTCTAAAGAAATTAAATATCTTATCAGATTATCTTCGAAATTTTAAGTCATTACTGTGTGTCACAGCCGACAGTAATGTTGTTTTTTAAATACAGCCTATGCCGCGTTGTATTCGCGGTCTAAAATGTTTTAAAGATGCCTATAACAGAAACTGGAGATCAATATTCTGTGTGGGTAAGTATTTAAAAAAAATATCGCAACTATGTACTGTTGTTGGCTACAACATTTGTTTTATTTTTAACATATGGTAGAAAATAAGTTTAGGTTTTCTGTGTCAGCAAAATTACATTATATCTAAAGTTTTCTTTGCTATTTGAACACAATAGCTCAAAGTATTTTCCTTTGTTTAGATGACCTTATATTTTTTATTTCAAATGAGTGAAAGGACATGTGCTTTTGTTACAAAATACATCAGTAACTTTGGTCAAAGAATCGCGTTAGGGGCAAGGATTAGTAAGAATATTATATTTAATTGTTTGTATTCTCACAATTTTTTATTAAATTTGATATTATTTATTTATTTTGTTAAAATATGCCACTGTGATGTTCTCAAAAGTTTTATCTATAGTAAAAAAATGCAATAATCCAGCAAATTCCAAAATACAAAGGCTTTATTTATTATTTTCGTTACAATTTACATTTAACAATCTTTATTACATTCATTATAATTTTTCTCTTACAGGTGGGGTTAATATACATATTCAATTTAATAGTTGGAACTGGTGCTCTGACCCTGCCGGCAGCTTTTGCGAGGGCAGGATGGGGACTCAGTACTATTTCCCTGTTGTTCTTGGCGTTCATGAGTTTCATGACGGCCACATATGTCATAGAGACTATGGCGTGTGCTAATGCCGTATTCAAATGGAGAAGATTACAGGCAATCAAGAGAGACAGTGTAAATATTATAATTATTTTTATTAAATCGAATAAGTTCACTTCTTAGAACTTAGTCTTTAATTCCTTTTTATTGCTTTTAGCACTAAGGCCGCCTTGTTGCACATATACTAGTCTATAAGCTTTCCGGTCATATGTTGTATTATTTAAAGATGTATATTGCAAATAAAGTTTATTCTCTCCCTCTCTCCTTTCTTTGCCTTGTACTACAACATTTTTATTTATTTTATTATTAGGTTTATAATAATTGTCTTGTGTATAGTATTATTATGCACGAGCTGTTACCAGCGACTTCGCCTGCGTAAAATGTTAAAATAAGGATAACTTCTTTTCCTGACATGTGATTTAAATGAAATAAAGCCTATTCTGCTCCATCCCGAGCTCTATCTTCCTGTGAAAACAGCATTAAAATTCGTTCAGTAACTTAGAAGATGTGCGCGTTCAAACAGACAGACAAAAATTCTAAAAAAAAAATTTTTGCTTTTATTACCTTACTCTAACTGTTCCCTCTCCATTTTTGCCAAATATGTCCAATGTACAGACATATCGGGGTCTACTGTTTTATTATATGTATAGATATAGCTTTTTGCCCGCGATTTCGTCCGCGTGATGTTCCGGATCCGTTCCCGTGGGAACCACATTGAATTTCGAGAAAAAATACTCCCTGATACTGTGGCTTTCTACTGGTGAAAGCATTTTTGAAATCGGTCCAGTAGTTTCGGAACCTATTCAATGCAAACAAACAATCAAATCTTTCCTCTTTATAATATTAGTATAGATTAAAGTAAGTTATAGTAATATGATATAATATATGAAGTTATTTATTAATTTTGTTTTGATATTTAGATGATGTCCTAAGTATCTATCATTTTCTTGTTTAGCATTTATTTTCTTGTCTTGCTAGCCACTATGGAGTGGGCAGGGCTAGCAAGACAAGAAAATTTCTGTATGGACAGAAATTCGTTACCTTAAGGTTGCCTTGAAAAGATTTATTTTTAGCAATAAGGCCGCCTTGTTGCATTTACACTAGTTTGTAAATTGTTTTTTTTGTACTTTTTCCTGTGTGTAATGCAAATAAAGAGTATTCTATCTATCTATATAAAAGCTTGTTTTTGGACTTTGAATTAAATATTATTCAATTCAATCATTTACTGCTTGTCACAAGTTTAGTTTACGTAGATATCTTAAAGTAATAGGAACAGTCTATTGTAACACCATGCGGGGCATAGTAATGTATTTGGAGTGCGGTAGAAGAATATGATGAATATTTATTTCAAATATTTTTTATTTATTTACATTGAATATTTAAATCAAAATAGGATTGCCAAGACACATATGGCCTTCCCATGTTACAATATAATAAGTAAGAACTTGGAGTAGGAACAGTGGATCAACATGAGCCCTGCTTATACATATGAATATAAAGGCCAACACAAAAACACTTTCCTTGTGTATCTTGGTTTGAAATGTCTTACTCCATCTAAGCTTAAAGTGATTTCTTATGGTTGTTGGCTTTTTCGTTCGAGAAAAAGAGCTCTCGAAATTTAAGGAGTGTGCAGTGACTTCCTAAATCCTAAATACTTAAACAATCAACTTCCCTGACCTTAGAAATAATTTCATAAACTAAACTTTCAGATACAAGACCATGATCATGATTCAGATGAAGAACTATCAACATCCAATCAGTATGGAGATTTGGAAGAGCCTCTTGTATGTGGGGAGACGATCCCATCACGATATTACAGCCTGGACAGGCGAGTTGAGCTTGGAGAGATGGCAGACTTATTCCTGAATAGAATAGGACGGACCATGTTCTATTGTACACTATGTGTGTATTTGTATGGAGATCTCTCTATATACTCGGCGGCGGTTGCAAAATCTGTTATGGATGTTGTTTGGTAAGTATGAGGGTACTCGCCCACATCCTACATAGAGTAGGAACGACAATAGGGCTAGTTTCATTTTGTACCATAGACGGACATTTTGTAGGATGTATAAGTTGTACTATTAGAATCAGTGCCCTCCCATGTTTCACCTACAAGAAATCGGTCATCGATTATCGGACCCTTCTAGGTAAAAGAGACCCCGACAGACCTCCGTCGATTCACCAAGCGGCGAGACATACAGTAGGTTATGCAGTGACAATAAACAAAAAAAGTGTTGTATTACATCTGAAACAGAACAGAGCCAGTGAAACATATGTAACTAGCAGAATTCATAAAGGTCCTGCCATGCAGGCTATATATGCAAAAACTGTTAAAATACAAAATAAGAATGATCTTTACTGCTCTGAAACTATCTAAATATCAAATTTCTTAAGCATAAAAAAGACCGGTAACATTAATTTTAAGTATACTTTATGACGATATAAAAGTCATTAGGTGACGGTAGCACGTATGTTTCCTACGTCTGCCAAACTACTAAATAAGTCAATTTGTATTTACACAATCGAAGTATTACGCACAATAGGTATATACTTTAAATATTTGTCCAAGTGGCAAGTTTCTTTTGTGGTCTGTCTGCATTTGGTCTCTTTGAAAATCATATTTATATCAGCTTGAAAAAAATATTTAAAACTTAAAAACTAAATAATGTAATCTATGAGTACTGTTATCAATGATATAATGAATAAAATTTAGGGATCCAAACGACATAGGATCAAAGAACCAAATATTTAATTAAGAGACAAAGCCTTATAGCTTTTATCCCGGGAATCACCTCAGGAACAAGGGAAGATCTCCGTGGCGTAATGGTTACCGGTCCGCCAACCAGGGGCTCTCGGGCTTGAATCCTGATCGGGTCATGCATGATTAAAAACGTACTTTTTTGATTGTCCTGGGTCTTGGATGTTTATCTATATATGTATTTGTTATAAAATATAGTATTGTTGAGTTAGTATCCCATAACACAAGGTCTCGAACTTACTTTGGGGCTAGCTGAATCTGTGTGATTTGTCCCTATATATTTATTTATTTAATTGCGTGTAAATAACGACGGGCGGTATGCTGGTAATTATTATAATATCAGTAACAAACAGTTCAGGTTTATGCTTTTGATCTCGTTAATTACTGTAGTATAATTTTCAACAGCAGACATTAACATTTGATACCGTTACGCGGTGTTACTGCGATCGTCGACCCCACAATTAGGGTTGCCACCTTTCTTTCAAATAAAATGTAAATGATGAATTGATTTTATTTGAAATTAAATGTAGTTCTTATTAAAAATGGAAAAAATATACTTTAGGCTTTCTCTTATGTATTTTATTCTTATTTTTAAGATTAATTTGTAATTAAACATACGCATCTGAGCAATTTAGACTTTTTAGACCATGAAATAAATTCACTATGAAAATATTTTTTCGTATCTACGTTTCTATTGTCACTTGTTCTTCTCAATTCTTATTATTACGGACAATGTAGTATGGGTGGCAACCCTACATACCAACCCACAATGGCATTGTCTTTGGCAGTCTGATTGAAATAGTTATCTCAAATATTATACAATATGCATCGTCCCATTATTAAAACAACATTTTTATTTCAACGACAACCAATATTCAAATAAAACTTATATTAAAGTGAATTGCAGAAAAACAATTAGAATAAATGAAAGTGTCAAGCTATAATATTTTCTATTACCAAGCCTCCACTGTCTGTCCGTCTGTACGTCATCAGGCTGTATCTAATAAACCGTGAAAGCTAATTTTCGCAGATGATATACATATTTATATTGCCGTTAAAACAACAAAATACAAAAAAAGATTTAAGGGGGTTCCAATCTCCAATACAACAAACGTGATTTTTTGCCGTTTTTTGCTCTGCATTAAAAAGAAATATTCACAATACACAGTTGTAAATTAGTACAATTTACGTTTTCCCCAACAGTTCTGCACTACCTTCCAACATGACGGATCTGGATTGGGATGAGCTGCCTTGCTTCAATTCTTCCGCTGCTGACCCCGAAGCATACACCAGGCTAAAATGCTACCGAGTGGCTCTCCTCACGTTCGTTGGTGCAATGGGCCCGTTTGTCTTCTTCAATGTACAGAAAACGAAATATCTGCAATTGTTTACTTCGGGAATGAGATGGTTAGGTAAGTCCCTTTAAATGATAAAATTTTCTCCTCGATAATAAAGGCACATTTGACATGATTCGTAGAAAATCATGATACCTAATTGATAATTTGTTGAAGAAATTAAATTAAAAAATATTATTCAATAATTGTCATACAGATATTTTTGAAGCATTGTAAACATATTTGAAAAATTTGTACAGCTAATAAATTTCTTTACATTATTATTATCATCATGAACATAAAGTTTAAAGGACAAAGAAAATCCATTGAAAAACAATTATTGGAGTTTTGATGATACATACATTGTTTTTACATCAACTATTTTTCCATTCCAGCGTTCGCCATAATGATATCCATTGCGATTAATTTGCTCATACGAGAAGGACCCCAAGGCCACCCACCAGCCTTCGACTTCACGGGCGTGCCAACACTATTCGGAGCTTGTGTATACTCGTTCATGTGCCACCATTCCTTGCCAGGACTCGTCAGCCCCATACGAGGCAAGAACCACCTAGGCCTTCACATCTCTCTCGACTACACCCTTATAAGTATCTTCTATCTCCTTCTTGCATTTAGCGGAGCATTCGCTTTCGCCCACCTAAACGATCTCTACACATTAAACTTCGTGCCAAATGCCAATGAGAATATACTTTTCGAAATTGTCGAATACTTCCTGGCTCTCTTCCCTGTGTTCACACTGTCAACTAGTTTCCCAATAATAGCTATAACATTAAGAAATAATTTACAAAGTCTCTTCTTAGACATGAATAGGATAGAGTCATATAATTTTGTATTGAGGAAGTTAATTTTTCCAGTGATCACTGTTGTACCACCACTTTTACTGACTTATTACTTGGAGGATATTAGTAAACTGATTGAGTTTACTGGTTCGTACGCAGGTACTGGTATTCAATACTTGATACCGACATTCCTTGTGGTCTCGGCTCGGAGACAGTGCACAAGTTTATTGGGTTTGGGCGTGGCAAACCGGTACAAAAGTCCGTTCTCTAACATAGGATGGGCGGCGTTCGTTTTGCTATGGTCTTGCATGTGCTTGATTTTGGTGTCAGTCCATATGTTCGAGAAGAAATCATGACACTAAAACCTACTGTGATGTTTTGTAATTTTTATGTGAGTTTAATGCCAAATCGGTGTTTTTGTATTGAAGAGATATCTTTATTTTACTTACCTACATACATTGTATAGTATGGAATATTTTATTATGTTGTAAGTGATGTAAGTACCCTAGAGTGTACATAGTTTAAATAGTATACACGTACATGAGTATGAATGAGGGTAGAAGATAATCCAGTGAGATATTAGTTTTTATAGATTGTTATGCTTTTTCTAATATTTGTACTATTTAAATGGGTTTAACACGAAACATTAATAAAATTTCGTAATATAGAATCTTATACAAATAAATATAAAAATATTTGCCCAGCAGTGGGACATAAATGGCTATTAAAATAATAATCGTTTTTAGATTTTCGATAACGTAAAAAATATATTAATTAAATGATAATTCGCACAAGTGTCAAGTTTGTAGTTCTGTACTTATGGAATAGAATATACCAGTTTTAATATAAATCTTAAGGTACGTACGTACCTACATAGTTACTTACCAGTGAGACTAATTTCATATTTTTTCATAGTAGTAAGTGGTATTATTCTTGGAAGGTAATAGTCCAATACATGAATAGTTTTTTTTTATAGCCAAAAGATGTAATCAACCTTTTATTCGTTATAATATTCGAAATTCCTTGTTATATATTCTTGTCTTCGATTATATTAGAATTTTACTTGCCATTATATTATTTGAGTACATGAATTTATTATTTGTATAATAAATCTTAAATATAAAGACAATAATCAGATAAAATGTGCATTTGAAGTGTAGAACAAAAATATGTTTTGATAGTATTTTTAATGTAATCTAATGCTTGTCCATGACTAGATTTTTAGATCACTTTTAAATAAGTAGTTTAAAATATAAAAAATAGAGTATGTCCGAGGTAGAGTCAAGAGTGATTCCTTAAAAAAAATCGTAAATTTAACCTGAAAGTAAACTTATCTCCTTCCTACTCTTGTCATTCGGTCATATCAGTTTTATATAAATATGCCACTTTGTGAAATTTAAAAACTTATATTCTAACTAATCTATATTATTGTCCATTTGCTTAGTGTGTTCAACAATCCCGTTGATTTCCACTGAAAATTTTATTTTGAATGTTTCCTAGAATAAGTTAGATTGTAACATGCCCAAAGACATTGTATTCGCACATAACATAAAATTTATATCCAGTATTATGGTCTTCCTAGAATTTAATATTTCTTAAATTTATTCATTAATGTGTTCCTTCAAAAATTGTAAAAGTAAAGAAAAAGTTTAATAAATTTTACTTCGTAATACCTATTGTAATATTATGAGAGAGGTGGTATAAAGCCTGTTTCACCATTTATAATAGCTTACCTGTCAGGTAAAAAACTGTCAAAATCATGTAACTGTCAATTTATCTGAGAGATAGGCTAATATTGGATGTTTTAGGTAAACAGCTAAGGGCGTGGAACTTGCATGATAATTTTTATAAACAATTATTTTTGTTGTGTTGACCACAATATGCATGTAAACTATGGTTCACCATACTCGATTTATATGAGTTTTTATTTTATTGTTGTATGTTTTCTGTGATAGAATTTGGTAAAAATGTAAACGAATTGAATGACTGAACTCGTGTATTTTTCTATTAAAAAAATTAAATCCTTTATATTGTGTTATTATTCTTCGAAGTCACACGGAAATAAGATTCTATAACCCAGCGGTCCGCAACCTGCGGCCCGCGAGCCCTCAACTGTTTTATAAATTAACTAGAGAAACCCGCACAACTTCGTGTGCGTTTATCCTTTCCCGTGGGAATTTCAAAAAATCCTTTCATATCGGTTGCCTACATCATACACCACACTTTTCAGAACACACCCAAAAATTTTCATATGTATAGATATATTTTTTTCTATTTTTATACTTCTCATTACAATCTTTGGAGTGGTCGTTTATGAAATAGGCTAGCCCGACCGGTGAAGAGCCACCCTTTTACAGAATATTGACGTGAAGCAGCAATGCGTTTCGTTCGGGGAGTGAAATATCCGAAATTCTTGTTTGTCACCTTTGTGGTATAAAAAAAATCTAATTCATTCCTTATACTATTTCTCGCTATATCCTATTTTTTCCTGTTATAGGTCGGCAATGGGTTAGGGACCCTAGAATCTATGTGCTCCATAGTCGACGGTAATCACCTAATATCAAATGATCCATATTCCTGAGCTTATTTTCCAACCACTTCCGTAAAAAAAAATGTATACGTATATCGGTGATTCAATACCTACAACCTCATAGCCTACAATAACACTACGAAATAATAGAGCGAGTCGACGTAATGAGATTTCCTATAAGTGAGAAAGAGACAATATCAATATGTATGCCATTTAACCATTGACCAATTTAACTTGAACCCTGTCAAATATTATAAAATGTTATATTTAATTACTTAGGTACTATTTATTATCGATGAATATGATTCAGTCCGCTTTATACATAGTTAGAATTTTAGCTGTTTTTCCGATATCACAAACAGAATAAATAGACGACATTATGATTGAATATTCACAATTTATAATTACTTGACAGACTTCACTTCACGGATCTGTCAAAATGAAATGTAATTGAAATCAAAAGGACTAAGGAGTATGAGTATTGATATCAACTCGAAGAAAATTACCCACAAAATACATTTTTTTCAAGAATTTCAATCAAATAAGAATCACATCTTCCATCAATTCTCTTAAACAATTTTTATGCAAAATTTGAAGTAGATTGGACCAAGGAATCAAGTTGTCCCATAGTAACTTTACCGCCTTAGAGTTCGAATTTCGAAAAATCCTTTCTTATCGAACGCCTACGTCTTATAATAGTTCCACCTCACCTGCCAAGTTTCAGATTTTTACGATGAGCGGCTTAGGCTGTGCGTTGATTCTCAGTCAGTCAGTCAGTCGAGACAAAGCATTTTATATATATAGATGACTGTCTTATCTTTATAAATAAATTTATAAGTATATAAATTATTTCAGACACATAAATAGTCCATACATATTCCGTTGTTATTACCAAATTTTAATAGCTTGTAGAATTAGATTAATTAAAAATGATTATTGTATGACATGGATGATTTTTCAAAGATTGAAAAACAATTTTTTTCTTTATTATTCTGTGCGGTCATGTAGTTTTGAGCGTAATCATTTTCTTTACACACGTTTAAAAATCTTTTCTCTCTTTCCAATCAACATCTAACGAAATAAAAGAAATTTAAAGTTGAAGAATTATTTATTTTCATTCATTATACATAGTTGTCACTTATCTCGCGTACACAAGCGACAAAAGCCTTTCATAGCTCAATTGACTTTGGCATGAAGTTAATTTTATTTGTGCGGCCGCCGTTGTGGGTAGCATGCAGGACGGCGTGTTACACCGGCATGAAGAACGCGCAAAGGAAAATGTCCTCGGAAACCCTAAAAGCTGATATAATAACACTAAAAAATGACCTATCTGTAAGCCTTTATAAACTAATTTACAGTATTGATGCAAGCAATTCGTGAATTCATAAATAGCTTCCGCGACATACACCTGATTCTATACATTGTGTATTCCGATGCAAGCGTGTCCCGTTTGTAAGGGGACAAGATCGCCGGGAGTGTGACCTTAACACGAAGAGTAATCACAGAATAATGACTGCCTTAGAGCACAAGTAGTATTTTAATATTATTTCACTGATTAATTTTAATTCTTATAAATACAATGTCGTCTTTGAGAACCGAAAATTACCGACTAAGCCAATTCAAGTTTAGCAAGTAAAATCTAATCTAAATGATTACAGTTACTGGTATGGAACTGGATGGTTGTCTGCAATAGTGGCAAATTAAATATTGCGATACAAATTAAATTATTCCGTTGTATAAAACAAAAATAGAAATTATAATTACATACAAAATGGAGAATGCTTTATACACACATTACACGTACGTAAACATTAATGAGATATTGTAATACAGTCTCTAGACGCGCCGCGACGGGAGCCCGGGCGGCGCCGCGCGCTCACTACATGTCTTATTGCAATAACAATAATGCGTAGCAAAACTGTTGTAGAGCGAAGTTACGACTCCAAATACAATTTCAGTAAGTACTCGTAAACCTATAACTTACAAACGCTGGATTTAGAATTAAAAGTAGACATTACTTTTTAACAAATAAATAATAATCATTAATCTATCAATTAATAAATCTATAAATCATACCGTTCGCGTACGAATATTTCATTTAGAATTTGGTTAAACAATTCAGCTGTTAACAGCAGCGAGCCCATGCATTCGACACGTGCCGTGCCGTGAAACCTGAACTTGAAATTCGCGAGAGAAACAACAAAACAACAATAACTAGACCTAGCGCCCGGCTCGAACATCTATAATATTCCTATAGTCGAAAGTACATCACAATAAATGAGTTATGTTACGTGCGTTGCGCTGGTGTGCGGCTATAAGGTCTCCGGCGGCACGGGGATGTCGGCGCGGCGCAGCGCGGCGCGGAAGGAGGCCAGCGACGAGCGCAGCGTGAGGCAGAAGCCGCGCGAGGCGGGCACGAGCGGGAAGTCGGGCGAGGCGGCGCCGGCGGACGCCACGAGCGCCTCCAGCCGCTGGCACAGCGCGCCCGCGTGCGCCCGCAGGTGCCCCACGATCTCCTGGCGGAAGGGCTCCGGGGGGTTCAGGGCCATCTTCGACATCGACTGCACCAGCTTCAGCAGCACCATCTCGTTGTACATGCGCGAGTTCTCGTTGCCCTGCTGCGTGCCTGCACAAATTTCACATTATTACAATTTTGCCATTTACCACTATAGCCATTCAGCTATATTATTTTTTGCATCAGCAAATAATTGTTTTATGATACCAATCGCTGTCTCACTCATACTCAAAATAACGATTGAGATTTGAACGATTTTTGTTACGAGAATAGCGCATTTAGTAAATAATAATAATATTGAAAACAAAAGTGACACAAAACAAATATTGAGTTACAGCGACATCTGAAATATCTTTTATATACTAATCAAATGAAACATACCCTTTTGTTTCTCATAGCCGGCTTCGTTGAAATAGGGCTCCGAGTTGAGGATGAGCCCCTGCAGCGACACGATGACCTGCAGCAGCGAGCTGTCCTTGCCCCACACCTCCACGCCGCGGCCGGACCACGTGCCGAGCAGTGACACACACACCTACAAACCAAAAAAACAGTACAAATAAACATTAAGACGTTAAACATTCGTCTAACCACCAGACTGTCATCGCCGCGTTATTCACAATAATTCAATAAGCAAAAATGTAAACAAAAAAACACATGATATTGTCCGTCAATCGAAATACTATACGTATAGGCATACCATATATATGTTACCACAATACGGTATGACAAAGAAGTCCAAACACCACCATCGGATTCGTTACCTTGCCGTCCTCATAGAGATTGGGGTTGAGCCTGTCGGTGCAGTACGAGTGGTAGTGGCAGAGCGGCGGCGCGCGCGGGTACTCGCCGCCGAGCTGCACGTCGAACACGAACAGCCCGCCTTCGTAGGGCGTCTTGGCGGGGCCCGCGATCATCACCGACAGCAGGTCGATGCGGTCCATGAAGCCGCGCACCCACACCTGCATTGGTACAGTCATTATGTTTGACACCAATCCTTTACAATATGTGTCAACAACACAAAGAAACTGAATAAAAAAATTGTTTGGAAGATAATGATTTTGAAGAATTTTTATTATTTTTTTTTTGTTGTGTCGTTGTCATGACATAATATTATAGCGTCACCAAACTTATCTGTTCCGGTGGCTAAAATTAGAACTAATGAATACGCCTTGAACACCTTGACAATCACGTTAAATAGGTTCGATCCAAGCGCCCCCGCCATCGGCACAGATAAGTTTGTGGCACTGTATCTTCCAAACGAATGAATATTGAATCCGTTTTTTTGTTTGAAAAGTAATTACAAATGCCCCCCCTTTAGTCATCAAAAGACTTTATTCCTGTATCTTTATTGAACAATTAACATGTATACTTACACCGGGCGGCAGGTCACTCTTGAGCAGTTTGATTTCGCGCTTGACGGCCGAATAGAAGGTCCTCGGCTCGGAGGGCTGCAGCATGGAGAGGCGGAAGCGGTGGCCCGCGGGCGCCGACTCCAGCACGCAGAAGCCCTCGCCGCCCTCGGCCTCGTCGTCGTCGGCGTCGGCGTCGGCCTCCGCTAAGGCCGGCTCGGCCGTCGCCAGGGGCGCCGTTTCGGCCGCCACTGGCGCTGTAAGATACATGGATAGAATATGACATGAAGAAAATTACTAAGAAGATTTGCCCTAAGCAATGTAGTTCAGCACGTTCAATTGGGCACTGACGTCACGCATTGTCGGGTGTTTAGACAGGTTAACACCCTCCCGTCACCGACAAGGTCATTCATACGAACGGCTCATTGTAGCAACTCCTATTAGTAATTTCTTCATGGAATATGCTTTATTTGCAACACACATAGGAATTAACATAGTGAACTTTAAAAACTTACAGACTAATGTAATCACAACAAGGCGGCCTTACTGCTGATAGCAATCTTTTCAATGCAACCTTAGGATAACGAAATTAAATTTGTATGAAGTGCGCAGAGCTAGCAAGACAGGAATCTTGTAAGTGTAATTTTATAAGATTTCATTTAGAACTTTGTGACTGAGACAAACATTTTTTTCGGCCACCGTCTTTAGCCATTATATTATTTACGTACGCATGCTCAAAATGCGAGATATTTTGTGCTTAATTGTTATTATTACGTTCTCATAGTAAGTTAATTGTAAATTCTGTTATGTGCATAAACTAACAAACTTAAACTTACTTTTGCATATTAACAAGACAACATTTGACTTAATTAGTCAGTAGAGGCTATCAGGGTGTCAGCGGAAGAGTATTCCAAACAAACACACATAAACATTTCAGCAATAGATAAAATGTTTTATTTGTAATACACAGACAGTGAAAAAGTACAATGAACATAGACATATACAAACTCGTGTAACGAGCAGTTTTCTTTTAGGCATTTTATAGCTTTCCTAATAATAATAATAATAATAAGTTTTTTATTCAGACCAAGTCCATTCTGTGTTAGTAACAATTAATCTTACACCTAAGTTAGTTTTACATAGTAATATTATATTATGCAGGCCCTAGTCACACGGAGTTCCGTCTGACCAGCACCTGCATGCAGTTTTTTATGACCGGCGAGTCATACCGCCCCGCTATGGATTTCGGGATGGAATTGGAGCTGGTCCGCAGTCGGCATAACAACGAGGCAGCGCGTTTTCGCATAATCGCGTAGAAATCATCCGTGCGTGCCTCCGCAAACATACCCGATGCACTACACCCGCGGGGCAGCCCCATAAGCATCCTGAAACCATTGTTATATTGGACGCGTAGGGCGTCGGCGGCCCGACGAGTATAGCCAGCCCACAGACTAGACGTGTAGAAGACTTGACAGTAGGATTTGAAGAGCGTAATTTTAACTTCCTTACTACAACGCGCAAACCTGCGGGCCAACATATTGCACCGGACCGCCATCGCCCTACGTTCCCTCTCTATATCGTACTGGTCTTTAAGGTCGTCGGTTACATAGTGCCCAAGGTATTTAAATTGATGGACCCTGAGGAGTCCGGTACCATTCAACTTAATATCCGGCACAGTATCCGGACACTTGCCTCCGCCGGCCCTAAACACCAAGTACTGGCTTTTTTTGACGTTATAAGTCAAACCGTGAGCCATCGCATACTGCTCACACGTACGCAGAAGCTCCCTCAACGCACGGACCGAGGGGCTCAGCAGCACCATATAGTCAGCGTAACTAATGTTATTCATACTGACATCGTCAATTCGGCATCCGATACGCTTGCTGCTGAGCTCCCCGATCAGACTGTCAACATACAAGTTGAAGAGGGTGGGTGACGTAATCCCGCCCTGTCTTACACCGCATTCCAATCTATATGGAGCAGACAGCCTGTTGGCCCATCTCACACCATTCTCTTGGTTCAGATACCAGTATTGAAAAATACGAACCAATTCCACCGGCATCCCTCTGTCTCTCAACTTCTTCCACAATACGTCATACGACACAGTGTCGAACGCTGTGGTTAGGTCTAGAAAACAACCATATACTGGCGTTCTACGCTGTGTGTAATACTGGACCGTATGTTTCAGAACGAGAATGGCACTCTCTGTAGAAAGGCCTGGCCGAAATCCAAATTGACCGTCATGCAAATTTAAACAACCTAAACACTCGATAGATGGCGCAGCCTGGCACTTTTGGTAATAAAAGAGGGTGGAGTGACCTTTTTGCTACAAAGTCGTCATTTATTTTAACATTTAAAAAAAAAGTTTGAAGAAAGTATTATTAATTAAATTATGTAAGTAACAACTGTTTGAGGTTACAATGTTCATACAATACAAAAAAAAACTTCAATTAATGCTTCAGAAATGACAGAAACAGAAATTAATCAAATTGACATTCGGTCAGTTCTTTCTTGCCACAGACTAAATATTTGGCCTCAACAATATCAAAAAATAATGCTAGCGCCATCTTTTGTTGATTTTAAAAACCAACTGATTTTACCTAAATGAAAATTGCTCATCACAACAAGGCGGCCTTATAGCTGAAATCAATCAATCAAAATACTACTTGTTACTTACCAGTTTCCGTAGTGTTAGTCTCATTGACAGCTGTGGTGTCTTTAACTTCTTCTGCGGGTTTCTCGTCCCCCCCCTCGGCCATGCTCACGACCAGGGCGCCATATTGACTGCGACATTAAACATTTGTGACTCCAAGTTATGATATTTAGATGTAATAAGGCTTATGATATAGGCTGTATAGACGGCGGCATAAATATGTCGTAACTATAAAACTATTAACATGTTCATTTAAAAGTTTTCAGTAATTAAAAGTGACAAGGTGCAAAATAGCACATTTATGCCGCTGAATATACATGTTGATTGAGGTAAGTTTGCTGCAAAGTCAAATTCAAAGATACTCTTAAAATGTTAATTTTGTTCATGCTATACCGTGCGGCGTCTGACCATCTTACGGCTCGTGTTTCATATTAAATACATAGATAAAGTATATAAAGATTGCAAGCGTCCGTCGGCTACGGCGACGGCTTACCATCAGGCCGGCCGTATGCTTGTTTGCCACCTTTGTGGTATAAAAAAGAAGATAAGTAATTTATTTGTATCGTCAAAACACACAGAAACAGCAATGCGACAGGATGCGATTTTATGATTTATTATTAAATGAAGTGAAGAAAATGTCCCACGAGTAGACATTTACCCACATTAAATATATTGATATGGGGAAAATATATGCTATTACACGAAGCAAATTGGCAATGAATGTTGTAAGGCAAGTGCACATACACATTGTTTTAGGGTGCGTGACCGATTTTACGATCGATTCCGTGGTAACGCACACTAAAACAATGTGCATGTGAAAGTCACAACATTCATAGGCGAACGCTCTTCGTGACATGGAATATCTTTATGTGATTTGACACTTTGCTTCCTGGAGTCGTATCACCTTTCATAACCTAACCAATTGTGTAAACGAGACGTCGCCTTACATCATGTATTCTACTGTCTCCTTTACTCAGCCGTTCTTGTTTTGTTTTAAGCGGTCATGGTAGAGGCCCTGATTCCTATTCATATTAGCATTTGGAACGGATAGCCAGTACTTACAATATTTCAAGTTCGCCCACCACGGTGTAGCATAAATTGCGTCTTGTTTATTTCACAATATGTGTTAAAAGGACATAGTATACAGAGGGTGTGAAAATTTTATTACAAACTTTACTAATCGTGCGAAAAAATATATGTTTTTTTTATATTTTATAACGAGAATAAGGAATCTAGTCGGTGATGATTAATATCATAGCTGATGACTAACTTGATGACATAGACATCTACACTTGGATACTTGAGTCTTAGATACATTGCCTAATAGATTTAAAATATATGTATTATTCTTCCAATATTTATTAAAATATATTTTAACGCACATACAACGACATTAAATAGAAAATGTTAGGGTTTACAATAGTAGAAATACATAATTATAAGGCCTTTTTACTAAATATGGTGCATTTTCAAAGTTATATACCACAATATATTTAAATAGCACTTATTATGACGTCACATTTCCGACATTTTTGAAGGTTAAGATTAGACCATTCAATGTCAATCTTTACCTCAAAATATCCGACAAATTGGTATTCGTTTCTCGACACCACTTCCGTAGTATGAAAAGTACATAAGGATAATTCCCATAGAAAACCATTAAAAAGCACCATCTTTAGTTAATTGGCCACACTACAACATGCACAGAACACTGCAATTTTATTTACAGGGGTCTATGATTTACAAATTGCGCAAAACTTACATTAAACAAATAGTATTAAAACAATACTACGCGAATACTACTTTTGGTAAAAGGTATCCAATTTACATAGTAACAATCCGGAAAATAGAGAAATTAAGGTACCACTTTTGACAGAGTCATCTAAGACAAAAAAAAAACAAACAAAATATAATAATAAATAAGATATGCCACTACAATGGGATTTTAAAAATACGAAGTGAAAATGGAAAGTCAAACACGTTCGGGTTTCCGAAATATTTACTTTTTGTAAAGTATAAACCTGCAATTATCAAAATTTTATAAAAAAAAAATTTATTTATTTATATAGAATATAAATATTGTTCCTCTTCCGGTCCAAAGTAAAGCATATCTTAATTATGATGACTCAAAAAAAATGAATTTTGAAATAAAAAAATAATGCATCTAATTTAATAAAATTGCAAAGTGTATTTTGTTTAATATAAGTATTGCCAAGATACGAGCAAAGACTTCACAACACGTAGACTTGTACAGGGTTACTTGCTGTAAATATTATTCAGTGTTGCCAGATTTTAAATAAAATTTGCTTACTATAAAACATAATTTAGATCAAGTTTTTATCAAAAAACGATTCAATACAACCTCATGAGCTATTTAATTTTAAATAATACACACCAATCGAAATGATCCCCATTTCAAACAGTATATTTTCTGTTTAAATATTATCTGGAATTTAATCAGATTGAAGATACTTTTCCTAAGTGTCTATTAAGTATATACTTCAAAAGAGTGTGAATCGGATCGTTTTCTTTACGAAAAAAATATATTAAACGATAAATCTAAAGTAGATAATCGTTATAAATGGAAATTAATTATGTTTTAAATAGTAAGCAGTATATTAACACCTGTATATTCAAACATTAATGCAAAACATAAAGAAGAAATTAGATTTGTAGACTAATAGGTTAGTAGGCTCATAAGAAACATATTCAAAAATAAACTGTCGGAAGCAACATTATTTACATAAATAAATAAAAGGGAAAATAATAAGTATTATAGACCACTGACATACAAGTGTGATGCAAATATATAAATAAAAAGCACAAGTAAAAGAAAAAACAAAATAAATGGAAGTCTGTACATGACAATTTGTTAAATTTGTTTGTAGGTTTGAGACGCCCAATTCATTGTTGCTCGAAACGGAATAAAAACGTAAGTTAAGCCCACATTTGGATGGGTTTAAAATCTGGAGTTATTGCGGGCACGTTAAGCTGTTGGTACTATAAACTGTTGATATCAATTGCGTGAAGCACACGAAAAGAAGATTTCTAATAACTTGATAAATAAGATTCTCTTAAGCGTTATTGCTGCGTATATGGTTATCGAGAGAGAAATCAAATGGTTATATTGTCATTTGGCAATAAGTCAATATACAATAAGATGGATAAAATTCAATTAAATGAATTGGGAAATTGACAAAACAGGTTTTAGTTAAACATTTTCATAACATCTTTGTTTATTAATAATTTTAGTACTAATGTATTTCATTTTATTTTTTTATTTTACGTATCTTTCTGGGTTGTTACGTATGAAGTATCTGATTGGTAAAAATTTCTGATATATTTTTATATTTAACAAAGGCGGAGTATCGTTTTGTTGTCGAAGGCTCATGTACAGAATTCCATAATATAAAACAGTGATGAGTATAATAAAAAATAAAAAGTGTGGCTCACACTGAAAAGTGGTATGGTAACTTCTCTTCAGACGCGGATTGGCCTTTCATTAAGCCGTTAAGGAATTCGGCCAACTCTTGCGGCCTTCTCCTGCGGAAGACAAACCATAGCCTTTTTATTATCACCTATAGACCCTGTACTGTACACGCGCGTTGGCATCGCGTTTCATGCTACATTGAGCTCTTTGTATGTTAGACCAGACGATGAAATGATAACAACTCCGCGATGGATGACGAAACGCGACGAAACACGCGGCGAATTCACCCTTATGGATCAAAGTACGGACGCGGAGCACAAAAAATTTCGAACAATGACCCGTTATTACCTATCCTTGTCGCCCTCGCACAAGTCCACGTGTCACGCTCGCACAAGCGCAATGACCTCGTTGTCATTGCATTTATGCGAGCAGGACGACAATGTAATCACGCGGGAATAACAGAGACAGGTAATCATAGGTCAACGGTCATTTTTTTTGTGTGCTCCGCGGCCGTGCATTAGACCAACACAATTTCTCTGAAAAGTCACCGTCGTATTGGAACGTAGTGTTTATTCGTACGTTCCGTCGATGCACACGACTAAAGAGCGTATAGTATGGCCGTAACCGCTATACCGCGCCCTAAGTATAATACGATTTTATTTACTGAGCATCTGTGAAAGCTGCTTATCTCATATAGCGAAGGAAAGAGACATAACTATATGGACTGACAAAGAGGAACGATGCTCTATTCCTCCGTCTCGCCGAGGACCTACAGTCCGTTTACAGATATTTTGTTGACTATGACAGCAAGAACGGTCCATGTATGTTGATCAATGGCTAACAGCTCGAGCAGTCGTTTATGTCGACTCACACATTATTTCTGCTACAGAGTTATTCCTGTGACGCTTATTTGGAGTGTTTTAAACCTGTTTTACATCTGTCATAGGTAAAATAACTGAACGGACTGTACCTAGGGCGCAGTACAGCAGGTGCGGTCAAACAATAGAAGAAATTCAAGTTATCTTCATCACTGAGGCGTTAGTAGACACAACAATCAATTATTTCTGTACAGTTAAATTTTTAATACCTTAGCAACACTTTTCAACGCTGTTTATTTAGAAAGATTCCACCTAATATCCTAATTTTGATTATTTAGGCTGATAAATAAGTTTGTTCACATACCGGCTGACTTCTGCGTGTGCTTTTACGAGCTGTGTGTGAATGAGGGAGCATAGCTTGTAGCATACGTTGCGGGTAGTGCCTTCCACGTCCCCGGGTTCGGAGGATGCTGTAAGGTTTATCAAATCATAAAATATTTTGTTGAAAATTCATATTTAGTAAAAAAAAATACGATGATACGAAAATTCTTTTTAATAGTTATAACGACGACATATCCTCAGTCTAGATAACCATTCTAATTATAATTCACGATTGAAGTGCTAAGTTTCTTGCCTGGTTCTTCTTAGCACAAATCTGCCGTCTGAACTGGTGGTAGAAAAAAAATATGACGATTCGAAAGTGCTTGTAATATGCCTATTTGAATAAAAATATTTGATTTAACGAAATACACCGAGAATTTACCAAGTCTACGAATTCTGGGTATTTCGTAGACTTTGTAGTCACCAACTATCAAGACAGACTTGTCTTGATAGTTGTAGTCTAGTCAGTTTCCGAAACGCATTCTAATTCCACATTAACTTCTCTCTTTTTCTTCTTTAGATTGACAGTGACAGCTATAACTCATGTGCAACTTTTAAAATGCGTTTGAAAAAGTGACTGTATAAGGTCCAATAAAAAAAACTTGAGTAAGGTCTCCAGAACTTGGGGGGTTTGGGAGGGTTGGCAACGCACGAGTGATGCCCCTGGTATTGCAAACGTCTATAGGCTACGGTGATGCTTACCATCAGGCGCGCCGTATGCTTGTTTGCCACCTTTGTCGCATAAAAAACTAAAAGTTTCACTAACCATTATCCCCAGGAACATTTTCTTGTGTGACGGTCGATAAATCAGATCCGGACGCTTGAGCTGTGTCTAGATTTAAATGGAGCGGAGGTTTCGGAGCGATACTTTCCACCTGGAACATTAAATCCTACTAATATTATAAATGTGAATGCTTGGATGTGTAGAAGTTGAGAAAAAAAACAGTTCGTTGGATTTGGTACAAATTTGACATAGAGATATTTAATAAACTGGATTCAAAAACACGAATTTAGTGGAAAATCTGCCATTATGCTTGAGACCATAGCGGGGATCCGCTTGAGACAAATATTGACGTCCCACGGGAGAAACCAGCTGTCTACGGGAACTCACAACGAATTTAATTAGAAAAATTGTTTATTAATGGTACATTAACAGTTTACAAACTTAAACGTTTATATGTATTATACAAACATCAACAGGGCCAGTCTATAATCCAATTATAGTTGTACACATTTTATGCTATAATAATAATTTATGCACGTCGCAATGCACTATTGCGACGTGCATAATAATATAATTAACATAATAATATAATATTATAATTAACAAAGAAAGTAAAGAAAAACAAAACTGACAGGAACTTACAGGAATGCCATTTACAGTACACTACAAAGCGCATTCCTGTGAGATTTATAGACTAAATGAGGTTACTTACCTCCATAGGTTCGACGGTGACGTTAGCAGTGATGATGGCCTGTCCTCGTACTGGCGCCTTCTCAGGTTCCTCATCCACCAGCATGGCGGAGGCGTTGGTGGCGCAGTTGGCGGCGTTGGCGGGCTCGCTCGGCGCGAACAAGCGCGCCAGCTGCTCGTGCACGCGCCGCTCGCCAGCGCGGGGTGTTGTTGCGCCACGTTCGCGTACACGCTCGAGGAGACCCTGAGATACATTCGAATCATATAACAGTTTTAAAATATCCTACTACGGAGATAAACTAAAACCTTGGCTATTTATAGAGCCACCACTTGCGGATAAGTTCTAGTTAGCCTATTTATCAGATAAAATTGATTAAAAACATCAAAACTATAAAAAAAACTGTCAATTTGTTTGATGGATATTCTATCCGTAAATGGCGAATGAAAATATCGCCTTGTTAATGGCACATAAAATTATAGCTGTCACAATAACTAAAGAGATAGACTTAATGTGGAATTAATATTAAAATGTTCTTAACTGCTTGTAAATCTCTTTTTCACCATGACAGACAAAGAAAATCGTAATAAGTTACAGAACAAGTATGGTAATAGATAATATATACTAAATAAACACTTACCAGAAAATGATCTTCATGGAAGAAAGAAGTACCCATCAAACGGTCCAAGAATCGGCAGTCTTTGTAGAGATTTAGAAGTTTGCGCATTATCTGGAAGAATAATAACATGGATTTTTAAAAGTGTAAAACCAAACGCAACTAGATTGGAGTGAGTTTGCAAAAAGCTCGATTGTGTTGTAGCGCGTATAAATCATTCATGTGAATTTAAAAAGACCATACACCAACCACCAGTATTTGCTCCTTCTCATTTAAGACAGTCATAAGCTTAGTTATGCCGTGGCCGTAAGCAATGTGGCCGTGTACGTTTTATGACGCAAAACATCAAAAACCTAATCCAAATAGGTATAATACTGATCGTAATCATAGTTGTTCAAGTTTTTTAAAACGGAGCGTAAAAAGTTTTTTAGTCTTGTCTGGTGGTGATGGGTCTCACTTCTGGGATCAAGGTTGATGGCGACTCACCTCCTGGCTCTGCAGCGTGGGGTGCTTGGCGAACATCTCCTCGAGGCGGCGCATGGCCACTCTGCCGCGCTCGATGTGCGCGGCCACGCGGGGCTCCAGCAGTCGCGGCACGGAGCCCGACGCCACCACTGCAAGTACATTTACAGGGAATACTTGTCAATGTCTAAAATGAAGTAACAGTTAATTTATTAAAAAGTATACATACCTGCCGCTCCCACCGCCGCCGGCACCGGCATCGAGCCCGCACTGACCGTGCTGTCCACCGCGGCGAGCTGCGTCTCCGGCGGCAGGGCGTCCAGGAACGTGTCGCCGGCGGGCGGCGGCGAGTGCGCGGGCGGCGCCGGCTCGGGCTCGTGCGCCTCGCTCTGCGTCTCCCACGAGTCGTCGGAGGCGTCCCCCTCGGAGCCCCACAGCTCGCCCTCCTCCGAGTCGTACTCGCCCACCTTGTACAGGTCCTGCGGCCAGCACATCGACGTGTGCCCGTCCACCCACCACACCTTCACGCGCCCCGTCGGGAAGTTGTCGATCACCTGCCCCGCTGTGCAGTTAGCGTCTTCTCCGGTGAAGTTGGCGACGCGGATGACGACCGTACCAGGCCGATACTGAAAGTCTGGATGGTCCTTGAGATCGTACACGCTCATCTCGCTCTCGTTCAACATCTGTGGACTGAAACGACGAGGAATTGGGTTCATTTCACAATTACAATGGCAAAAATATTTTCACTTCTCATGCTCAGAAAATGCTTATTTGCGCAGGATATAGGCTGCACAAAATCGAATTTTGTGCACAAGGGCAAAAACGTATCTACTCATAAATGTATCTATATTAAGGCAAAGGAAATGAGCCATACAGCCAAACACAATAAAAAGTTCAGAGATAAAATTTGTTATTTTATAATATTTACTTTAATTTATTTGCCTTATGTGTTTTTTAAGTCATAAAAGATATTAAAATTTAAATTAAAGTACGGTAGGTTATATAATTAATTTAAGAAAAATATTTTATTACAAAATTAATTTAATAGTAGGCTGTATAGGTCTGCAGCCCAAGCCTAATTTAAATGTCGTAAGATTTAAAAAAAAAGCGGCGGGAAAC
Source organism: Endotricha flammealis (assembly GCA_905163395.2). Taxonomy (NCBI): domain Eukaryota; kingdom Metazoa; phylum Arthropoda; class Insecta; order Lepidoptera; family Pyralidae; genus Endotricha; species Endotricha flammealis. Next base: position 4,291,807 of record LR990861.1, on the reverse strand, counting down.
AGGTCTTCTTTTTCTTGCGTTTATTTATTTATTTCCTCGCAATCGAGGTGAAAAGCAGAGTTTATAACTCGTCCACAAAACCATTTCTATCCTCGACATTACTATCAGCCCTCGCCTTCGGCTCGGGCTGCTAAAAGTCTCGGATAGAAATGATTCGTTTTGTGCACTTGTTGTAAAATCTACTATTAAAGGTGAATCCACACAGCCCGACTTACTTGTCGGTGAAGTCCGCTTATAAAAGTTTATTGTCAAGCCATAGTCAGAACAGTGTGGATCGACCATAACACGAGAATTCATTAAGGTGGTTCGTTTCTCACGGTCCGGGAAATTATGATATTTTTTAGGTTTTTACAAATTGCATCGCAATTTTTCATTGCACATTCAAAATAATGCGATTCCCGACTATAAACACAATATATTTACTGAATAATCTTCATACAAATTATAAGTAGTAGTGTTTCTCTTTGTTTTTGTGACAAATACAAGTTAATAGGAGAAAAAATGATTTTTTTTTTTCAAGACCAAATTATTTGAACTTTATGCTGCAAATTTTAAAATATTAAAAGATAAGAAATCATATTTACACAGGTTTATCCGCGCTGGTGTACGTCTTGTACCAGTGCACGATGGCTGTGCGGCCATGGTGGTCCACTCGCTGCACCACTCCATACTCCCTGTGCTTTAGCTGAACAAATAAAAAAACTGCTATATAGAGAATTACATTTTTGAGAGTTTGTGTACTCGCCCTTGTTGAACTTGTACAAGATTATCTCTCCTTCTATCGCCGATGTGCCTTAAATTCATTATAACTTGTATTACCTAATTAATATAAAATGAAATAAAATAATATTTTTTATATGCTACCACCATTTTGGACACAGGCAAAATGGCCACCGGCGATATAAAGTCAGTTACTGCCTTTTTCGTTATTCAATATTATAACATTTTTTTTATTCATAAAGGTGCTCCTTCACCGCGAGCATTCGCGTGTTGTAACATTTTAGATTCGACTTTGAGCATTACATTACAATACTACCTCCCAGACTGACAAGCGGTCGCCTCCCTCACTGCTGTAATGCTCGAATCTGAGCGTTACATTACACGCGAATTCTCCCGGTGGAGGACCTTTACAATAATAATTTAATTACAAATTTACATGCAAATTGGGTAGAATAAAATACATTCCTTACTATATTATCCCTCTCTTGTATTTTAACAAAGATTATCCAATAAAATATCATCGATAGAAGATATCGAAGGTGAAATATATGATAATTACGATAATATTCGACCTCGTAAAAGTGAAAACGACTGACCTGTTGATTTTCCTCGACATTGGCGGCGCCACTTACTACGAAATCACCGGGAAAGCATTCTTGACCGTCCAAATGATGAATAGGGTATAGTTGAGTGGATGGTATGCCCATTTCAATAGTACCATCCTGCATACAAATAAATTTGTATAAATAATAATGAATCGCAACAATGTATGTTTGCTTAACTTCTAAACGATTGCAACAAATTGGATAATTTTCTTTTTGCTCGTTATTCTGAGGATAAACTTGTCATCGAATAACGAAAAAAAAAACATCAGATACAGAACAAAAATAATCAGATTTGAAAGAAAAAAAAACATCTTTGCGTCACTTCCCTTTAAAAAATAGAGAAAAAAGATCTCATGATATGAAAAGTGAATATGAATAGCCGGATCCTCACCAGATTGCACGCAATCCAAATGCGTGCGGCAGGATCTCGTGATCCGATAGACGTTTTATGGGGCCCACACACGTTCAAGTAATTTGATCAAACAGTTTCATCAAATTGGCATGACCTTCCAACCGACCACACACGTTCAAGTAATTTGATTAAATAGTTTGATCAAATTGGCATGATGTTCCAAGCAACCACACACGTCCAAGTAATTTGATCAAACTGAAATTCATATTTCTTCATGCCACTTGAATACTCATTAAATTTTATCAAATTTCGCTACACACGTTCGTTCATGCAAATTTGATCAAACTGTTTAATCATATTACTTGAACGTGTGTGGGCCCCATTATAGGATCGAGATCTTGCCGCGCGCTGTTGGATCGTTGGTCGTGGATCCAGCTAATGAGACAGAAGTTTACGCACCTGCCAGACAACGTTAGCGCGGCTGGTTGTGTGCAGCGTCTCGACCACGACACGATCTCCGTGTCGCGGCGGCGGCGCGGGAGGCGCGCGTCTTGCAGTCCGCTTGAGCCTCTTGCCGCGCAGCAGCCGCACCGCCAGTTGCGGCGAGCGTTTGCCGCGAGCAGACGCGGCTGACGAGCAGCGAGACGACCATGTCGCACCGCTACAAATACAAACAAACGTCACTATATTTCTTCATACCGCATCATACGGCGTAACATTGTAAACGTAAATCGCTACCTCTCCATTTGCAGTGCCCTTACAGGATGTCATATGCTGTACTTTAACTAGTTGTAAGATCCTATTGTAACCATATGGTAAACAAATTGTGTGAGACAGTACCGAAATAATTGGCACTTTAGATAAAAAGAAAGTAATAGATTTTCAATGAGGGCGTGATCTCTCTGGTCACAACATTGACGAGTCTGTACATATATGCTAAATAAAACGTCTCATTTGAAAATTGACACTTTAACTTCGCGTCTCTATAAGTCAAAGAGTCAATACACTGCCAATCAAACATCGATTCTTTTGTAGGCGTGGTTATTTGACGTTTAACTTACAGACATGTTTCTATTAAATCTATAAACTGCATCCTTTCTTGCCTATCCAGCAAATGGTAAGGGGTTCCCTTACCATATCCAAACTGCCAAGTCATCATCTTTTATCCCTTTTATATTCCCGTTGTTGTCCCTCCATCGCAGTCTCGTTCCAACTTCCATGCTAGATGGCTGCCTCCAACTTATGAGGCTCATAAGTTATGAGCCTCATAAGTTTGAGGCACATTATGTATTCGAACTGTTATGAGTCATAACAGTTCGAATACATAATGTCCCGAACCGCATTTCTACTGGGGATTAAAACTCCTGTACTAGTCAACTAGGCTGAATCGCGCTGACGTAAAACGAAGATCGAACTGACACTTATTACATGCATAACGAAAATCGATTTTCAATGTTTTATGAACCGTGCGTCGCGTTGTTGGCGCGTACTATAGTTCCCAGTTTTCTAATGTCGCTGCATAGACAAAGGTTAAAACAATTTTAACAAGTTGCATAACTCACCTGTCAGTATCACTGCCGTCACTGCTGGTGTTCTCCCAATTGTCGCTGTCATCATCATTGAGCCCGGTGTCAGAACACTTGCTGTCTCCGTTGAGCAGAGAGCTATCTTCTTTATTCGGCTCCGGACTACGAACAAAACTTCTATTTAGCAGTATTTACTATGCTCACATGTTACTAGTATAATAAGCTGAAACACAATAACTAAACCATTGCAGAAATAGACAAAAGACCAAAAAGACGCTTGGATCATTATGGCGTCCTTCCAATCCATTAGAATTGCGTCTGACGATTACCAAAACTGCAGAATTTTGGCGAACAGATGTATGAGATGTGTAAATCCAAAAACAAATGTCAATAAGTCGATTAATAAACTCTCAAACTTCATATTAGTTTAACTATATAAAGGCGTGTTCAGACTGCTGCAACGTAACACGCATTGAAAGAATTTGTCGTAATGCTCTGTTCGTGCGCGTAGCGTGCTCGGTTCGTACGCACAATGCTGGACGCATTGTGCACTATTGGAATTTTGTTACATCGCATGTTACGTTGCAGCAGTCTGTAGCCGCCTAACGCGCGAACCCAATGTGCGATCTCAATCCTTTTTTTCCTATGTCAGATTGAAAAAGTCACATTATGCGTCTCTGTAACCAATCAATGCATTGTTTTTTTTAAATCTATGAAAGTAAATTACGAATCAATATTTCCGTTAATCACGAAAAATCACTGATAGAAGATCGCATATTGGGTTCGGCCATTAAGAGTTACTTTTAACTGTACCTGATCCCAGAGTCGTTCTTCTCCTCAGTGACGGTGTCTTCTTGACTGCTGGCCATGGGCAGTGTGACGTCACCGCTCGGCTCGATTTTGATGCTCGGACAGTTGGCATCTGCCTTTAGCGCGTCGTCGAGTGACTCGAGTTTATCGTCTGCAGTGTCTACTTCCATTTCATTCTATTCAAAAAATATTTTTCATTATCAGAAGCCTTTTCACACTATCGTTTGTCCAGCGTCAGCGTTGGGTGGACATAGACGCGGCATCTCAAACAATTGACTGTTTTACAATTACTAGCAAAACCCGCGTAACGTTGTTTGCGTGTATCCTGCTTTCTCGTGAAATAATAATATAAACCTTCTTCGTAAAGTACCCTATCTATTAAAAAAAACGCATCAAATTCCGTTGCGTAGTTTTAAAGTAAATGATACATAGGGACAGACAGACAGACTGAGCGACTTCATATTATACTATGTAAAGTTTATCAGAGATTCTGAAATCGTTTGCCAACAGTCAATTGATCCATGAAACTTTTATCCAAATAATGTTTCCCCACGAACGTTTCGCCAATAAAACTTTACTTCAGTAAATGCTTAACCAACAAGATATTTTGACCAGTATCTTTTCACCCAAGAACATTTGACTCATGAACTGTTCACTAACAGAACGGTAAGTCACTGAATATTTAACCAAGGATTTTTGATACTATTTTTCCGCCAATGAGCATTTCGCAAATGTCGGTCTCAGGTAAATCCAAGGCTGTGTCCAAGCTATCAGCTACCGACGTAGCAAATATCATAAAAATTGGCCCAGCCATGAGCGTGAAGAAGTAACAAACATACAATCTTTCGCATTTATAATATTAGTGGGATAATAATATTGTGAGTCTTTGTCCACGGCCGGTGCAACCTGGTCCAAACGTCAGGCAATATCAAGGTATGATCGCGTTAATACCCAGTTTATATCCGTTCTCTGGTTTGAGAGAACTCTAAAATTGATTTGATTTTACTGATTTTGTTTATTTGAAGATTATAAAGTAATTAGAGTTTTTTTTAAATTAACCTACGATACTTACATCAACAGACTTGAGTTTCCTGTGCGAGGAGGCACGTTTCTTTGGCCTAGACGGAACATGTTCGGACGAGTTGGTATCAGACTTGGACGCTTTCTTTGTGGGTTTGGTTGATTTGCGGAGATTCCTGTAGTATTTACCTGTGGAATTGTTTAAAAATATATATTTATGTCCGACTGATGGGTGCAAAAATATGTTTGTGAAAGTGTGTTTGTTTGTCCTTCACGTCGAAAGTAATGAACCGATTGATATGATTTTTTTATTGGGGATAGTTTAAGGTCTGGAGTGTGACATAAGGCTACATTTTTCCCACGGGATAAAGATATTCCCATGGGATTGACATTTTCCCTTGACCACGCGGGCGGAGCCGCGGGTAACAGCTGTTTACAATAAATTGTCTTACTTTGTTGTTTCCTCCATTGTTTCTTGCTGATGAAAGTGTCCTCAGCGCCGATAGTGAGGAAATTCCTGTCACCAACCTGCAGTGTGCAAGGCTCAAACACATTCAGCAACTTCAGGTTCTTCAGATCTTCACCTAAGATCAAAAAAGTTTATAAGTTTGTGTAGTGACAAAGTTTGTAACTTGTGCACACCACCACCATACTCAATTCAGAATAGCTAGAGACAAAATGTGAACTAACATGTATTATTTTCAAAGACCAAAAAAAAATGTTACTAAATATAATAAAGGCAGAATTTAAAGATGCTGACAGCATTATGAAAGACACCATTATTTCTCAGTTACAGCCTATCTTATGTTTGTGTATGAGGCTGGCAAACAAGCATGTCTATCATCTGATGTTAAATGATCACCGCCGCCCATGGAGCATAGAGACATTTAGCCATTGCCGGTCTAAGTATCTGTCACTTTTTGGTAAATGTTATGACGATATTCCACATAGGAACAAATCGTCAAAGAACAACAAAAACAGATCGAAAAAGAACAAGCAATCGATGTTTACTTACTGTTCATTAAATAATTATGTTAAGATACTGTATACGATTGTTAACTGTTGTGTTTGCTAAATAAATAAATTACCTTCAACGAGGAATTTAGGTTGCTGAGGCGCAGCGGCGTCTGCTGGATGAGTGCACAACGCGCGGCATTGCCAATGCACGCTAACACTCTCCGTCACGACCGCCTCTACAGTGAACTGGAGAAACAATATAATTTCAAGTTTCATTATTTTATCTTGTGTTACGCAAGCTAGATATAGTGGTCAAAAGTTGAATGTATCACAGGTATTGTACTGGGATATATACCTGTAATTAATATTTACGAGACAAATAAATTAATAAATAAATAAAAATCTTTGGAAAACGATCCTGTATTCAGAGATTTGGATTTTTTATGGTAGAGGAAGCTAGCAAGCAGGCGGGTCACCTGATGACACACGAAATAACGGAGAAAGCGCAGATACGTTGCTAGCCTTTAAGACAAGAGTAGGCTCGTTCCTTGAAGATCTTTAAGTGCAGACATACTGCCAAGACTACTTGATTCCATAGAACTATTAATAGGCATGTTCTTTAGTCGTTTTTATGTGTGAATAAAGAATTTCAGAGTTTTTTCAATGTACAGATCATAGACTTCTGCAGACAATCAACTAGCTTGTTTATTTAGCATGTGTACTTATAAATCATATCTGTAACAACTTACATACTGTATGGAACGAAATAAATATAGAAAATTATTCATTAAAAAAAAAAATAACAAAAAACAATGTTTGTATATCTTACCTTATGTTCATGCATTTTATGTTTTCTCGCAGCCTTCATTTCCTTAGTGAGATGTAGCCAATTTGCATTCTCCAAAGAGGCGAGTGGACCGTACACCACCTGGCCAGGGTAGAACTCTGATGAAGAGTATGGTGTTGACCTGCGGCGGCGCATTGAGTAGTCTTCGAGGGGGCAGCTGTCCAGGTCGGGATATTCAAGACGGGAGCCATCGGTGGATACTAGACGGAGTTTGCTGTGTACGGCCTATGAAAAAGTGTTTAGTTTTTAAAGAATTTGAAAATGTATGTAGTATGAGTTGGTATCGAAAATGACGCTAGTGACGATGAAAAAAAAAATGAAAATATGTATTCTTAAAGAGAATGTTAGAAACAAAAAATATTGTATTATATATTTAATTAATGAAGTGAAATAATTTATTTAGAGGGTAGGGTAGACCTTAACTTAACAGGTACGACTCTCGTCTTGTATTATTCCGAATTAAATATTAAATAAATAAGCTGATTAAATAAATACTCTATAACTACCATTAGGTGCTATTAAGATCCAGAATAAAAAATATGGTAAGCAGATTGATGAGAAGAATTGGCAAGAAACTTGGCACCTATACTTTTAGGATGATACAAATACTATAATCACAGTAGCAAACATAAAAAACCCTGAAAAATTACCTTAGATGTTCCAACCCAGGAGTCCAAGCATACAGCCAGATCTGGAGTGAATTCTTCCAAAGGTTGGAGCCTCTCGCTGGCAACACTGGGTATAACATGCTTAGTGCCAACAATCTGTAGGGCGGCAGTCATCACTATGTCCCTGCAGTACCCTCGCTGGGTGTCCTTGCCTGCTATGAGGCGTCGGACGACATCACCAGGCATTAAAGATCGATCTGCTAATCCCACCTGCCGTTGAAAAAAATATATTAATCCTAGGCTTAATATAATGGATACGAGCTGTTACCCGCGACTTCGTCCGAATGAAATGTTCGAATAAGGATATTCCTGTCATGCGATTTAAATGAAACAAGGCCTATATTCTGCTCCGCCGCGCTCTATCTTCCTGTGAAAACAGCATTAAAATCCGTTCAGTAACTTAGTAGATGTGCGCGTTCAAACAGACAGACAATAAAATACAAAAAAAATTTTTACGCCTTTATTTTCTTTCTCTAACTGTTCCCTCTCAATTTTTGCCAAATATGGGTTGGAGTGTAGCCTTAGGGGCACTATTTTTAGGACTTAGAAAAATTTTCTGAGTTGGAGTATAGGCACTATGAGACGCCAAGAAAACATGAAAAAAGATTTTTTTGAGAAAATTTTTTTTTTGGACTTAGATTTTTTTTTCGCAAAAATTTTTTTTTAAAAAAAATTCTCCGATTTTTCCCTTTTTTTGGTCCCGTCGTATTAGGGGGGCACTTACGAACACTTTTAGTGCTATGCACTAACCGCGTTCGGGCTACCATTTTCGAGATATACGTCGTATTGTAAAATGACCATATTCAAAGAATGGCCAATTACTCGTAAATGGTGACCTTTAGGAAGTTGATGTAAAGGACCAAAAGTGTTTCTAGTTGCGCTCCTGACACGATGAGGACAAAAAAAGAGGAGATATTAAGAAAAAAAAAGTGGATTCAAAATTTGTCAGAGTCCTAAAAACGCTGTTTCTGGGACTCTGAAATTTTTCGGATCGTTTTTTTTTTTTCGTAAAATTCCACCTTTTTTTGGTCTCATCTTATCGGTGGAGCACTTACGAACACTTTTAGTACTTTGCACCAACCCCGTACGGGCTACCGTTCTCGAGATATACGCAATTTCGAAGAAAGTCGGATTTCAAAAACTGCAAATTTCTCGAAAACCGTACCCCCACGGGGTTGGTACAAACGACCAAAAGTGTTCGTAAGTGCCCTCCCAATAAGATGAGACCAAAAAAGGGGGAGATTTCTAGAAAAAAAACGTTGCCCCTATCCCTACAATAGCACTGAAAATCGAGTTTGAACTTTTTTTTTTCTAGAAATCTTCCCTTCTATTGGTGTCATCGTGTTGGGGGAGCACTTACGAACACTTTTAGTCCTATGCACCAACCGCGTTTGGGCTACCGTTTTCGAGATATACGTCGTATTGTAAAATGACCATATTCAAAGAATGGCCAATTACTCGTAAATGGTGACCTTTAGGAAGTTGATGTAAAGGACCAAAAGTGTTTCTCGTTGCGCTCCTGACACGATGAGGACAAATCAAGTACTATTGAGTCAAACAGATAAGCCGAAAATAGACGACAACGCGTTGATTGAATCTTTTCAGAAAAATTCGCGCCTCACTCGCTTCGCTCGCTCGGCGGTGTTATGATCACAAGATAACCCTGACCTAACCCACCAATGTCTGTCTGAATATTGGTGGGTTAGGTTAGGGTTATCTTGTGATCACAACACCGCCGAGCGAGCGAAGCGAGTGAGGCGCGAATTTTTCTTACGATTCCACTTTGTGGCCATCTTAAAACTAAACCAGTCTAGGTTTTTGATGAAAAAACTGGATATTTCCAGGTTTATGGTAAAACAAAGCAATGATTTTGTCTTCTTACGGATCTTGATCAAAAGCCTAGGATTTTGATCAAAAACCTGATTTCATCATAAACCTACGACAGATAGATTAATATCGGAATGAAATGAATAGCATTTTTTGCTACAATGTTAGAATGGATTTATCTAACAAAGTCTATGCGATTTCGGTCAATTTCTGTAGTGATTAAGGTTTCGTCAAGTTTTTGGCAAACAGAAGCTAAGCCAGTTCAGTTTACACTTTCTCTCTAATGGTATAGGTTTTGTAAATTCGCAGCCCGGGCGCGGTTGGTGCAAAGGACTAAAAGTGTTCGTAAGTGCCTCTCCCAACATGATGAGACAAAAAGAAGTGAAGATTTCTATAAAAAAAAAACTAAGTCCCAACTCCCTTTTCAGTGCTATTGCAGGGATAGGGGCAGCATTTTTTGGACTCGTGACAAATTTTCGCATCGATTATTTTTCTTTAAATTTTCGCTCCTTTTGTCCTTATCGTGTCGGGGGGGCAACTAGAGACACTTTTAGTCCTTTAAGTCAACTTCGTAATAATCACCATTTACGAGTAATTGGCCATTCTTTGAATCTGTTTTTTTTTACAAAATGGCGTATATATCGAAAACGGTAGCCCGGACGCGGTTAGTGCAAAGAGCTAAATGTGTTCGTAAAAGGCCAATAAGATGGAACCAAAAAAAAAGGGAATTTAAAAAAAAAATTTTAGCGAAAAAAATCTAAGTCCAAAAAAAAAATTTGTCTCAAAAAATTTTTTTTTCATGTTTTCTTGGCGTCTCATAGTGTCCCTAAGCCAACTCAGAAAAAAATTCTAAGTCCTAAAAATAGTGCCCCTAAGGCTACACTCTGACCCAAATATGTTCAAAGTACAGAAATATCGGGGTCTACTGTTTTATTATATCTATCTATACTAATATTATAAAGAGGAAAGATTTGATTGTTTGTTTGAAATTGAATAGGCTCCAAAACTACTGCACCGATTTCGAAAATTCTTTCACCAGTAGAAAGCTACATTATCAGGGAGTGACATAGGCTATAGCTTTTCCCGAAATTCAATGTGGTTCCCACGGGAACGGGTCCGGAACTTCACGCGGACGAAGTCACGGGCAAAAAAGCTAGTGTATAGATATAGATAGATAGAAGATAGTGTGGGCTATTCAGCAATCGGGCATCAGTTGTGTCCGTTTGCGTGAAAGGGTGGAGGCTGGATTTTACTCCAGCCATAATCCAACATACCAAATCAATATAATTAAATATATCAAAAAATAATACTCAATAATATTTAAAAACATCAACGGCAAATATCTCAACCATCTGAGATTTGCAGACGATCTGGTTCTCCTGGAGGAATCCCCCGAAAAACTGGAATGCATGCTGCAGTCACTGAATTCAGAAAGCAAGAAAGTAGGACTGACTATGAACACCAGTAAAACAAAGGTCATGTCGAACTCCCTGTCAAAACCAATTATATATGTCGATGGCTTGCCTTTGGAGTGTGTAACAGAGTACTCCTACCTGGGATGTATGATATCTCCAACAGACCAATCGCACAAAGAACTAGATGCCAGAATCGCAAGTGGATGGAAAAATCCTGTGCTCCATGGGTGGCGGTGATCACTTAACATCAGGTGACCCGCATGCTCGTCTGCCAACCTCTTACATAAAAAAAAAAAGTTCTGGGCTCTGAAGGAGATAATGAAAAATAAGGCCCTGCCGCTATCTCTAAGAGCAAAGACCTTCAATTTGTGCATATTACCAACTTTAACTTACGGTTGTGAAACATGGTCTCTAAGCAAAACCTGCAGAAATAAATTAAAATCATGTCAGAGAGCGATGGAACATAGCATGCTGGGCGTACACAGGAAGGATAGAATAAGGAGCGATATAATAAGGGCAAAAACAAAAGTAGTTGACGTACTGGGAAAAATTGATCAAGCCAAGTGGAGATGGACTGGGCATATGCTAAGGAGTCAACAGGAAAAATGGAGTATCGCAGTCACGAACTGGTATCCAAGGGATGGTAAACGAAGCCCAGGGAGACAACACCAGAGATGGGAAGATGACTTGAAGCTAACAGCAGGACCCCATTGGCGCAGGGTAGCTCTAGATAGAGCACAATGGAAGGAATTGGAGGAGGCCTTTGCCCAAAGGCACGTCGAACTTAGAGATCTTTTGTGAGATCTAAACGGACAAGTGTTATTTCAAATCTTAACATAATGATGTGTTCGACAAAATAAGGCTTAATAAATAAAAATAAATAAAATATTAAAAAAAATGTTTATAATTTTTTTTTAGCACTAGTTCTATAAAAAGAAGTTGATCTTATAAGAGTCCAATTAAACCAGTCTCTAATGAAGAACAATAACTTTAGGCATCGTCCTAATAGAACGCGAATCCGCGATCATCGCGCGAGTAAGCGATGCGACCATCGCGTGTTCATAAGCGTGCGCCTAAGCGTCGCGCGATTGTCAGTTAGGCCTGTTTGAGTTCAATATGTTTGATCGCGAGTTCGTACAAGTAAAATTCGAGCGAACCAACGATGATCGCGCATTCGCGTCCTATTAGGTGCCTACAATTAACTAAGTCTTTTGTGTGTTTTTAACTATGAACTATATTTCTAAGCATATTAATTCTGTGGATGTAAAGAAGAATCTGAAAGACCAAAAAGTCTGGGAAACGGGCTTTCTTTATAAATTAAAGAAATGGTAATCTCTCTTTTTTCATGAACTACCTATAAAAACGTATTTTTTTGTGAACTTAAAAATAAAAAAGCCTTTATTTTTCCATTGGCTTGTTTAATGAAATGCAACGGGTAATTTGACTCTTTATTCTGATACTAGCAAAACCCGTGCAACTTTACGTGTATCCTCTTTTCCCATGGGAATTTCGGAATATATTATGCATATAAACCTTTCTCTTGAATCACTCTATCAATTAAATAACAGCATTAAAATCCGTTGCATAGTTCGTTAAATAGATCTAAACATACATAGGGACAGACAGACAATGGGAAGCGACTTCATTTTAAACTATGTAAAGATGCATGCAATCTGTGTGAAGCTCTCCTCGCAAAATGTCACAGTCCACCCCGATTATGGACATTTACACATAATGGTGGTGCATTGTGTTGCGATCCAAGAATATTGGTGTAAGACATTTACATGCCCACACACAATTTTCTAAATAACCTTTTAGTGGTTTTCAGATTTTCATGCCATTTACCAAGAGAGTCAAAGAACACAATAATTTTTTACCCTCCATCATCAAAAAATTATATTTTACAATGACAGATAAATTTTATTAGAAAATAACATAAAAATCAATATTTTTTACATTAGTGAATTGAATTAATAGAAAGTTTAGGTAACACAAGAAAAGATTTGATATTCCCTATGGTTTAAGGCAAGTAACCGCCATAAGGTTACAAAAAAAACCATTTAACTTTATTATACTACCCTCAATAAGTGTAATATGATTTTGGATGTAAAATAGAATAAATATCCGGTCAGTTAACCCCAAGGTCTGGGGTTGATACACTCATAATAAGCACCGTTATGCTAAAAGTTTATTATATGATCAAAAACCCTTGCTGACAGTGTTTCAAGACTGGAATAAAAGAAAGAAGTGAATCTCAAGTTCTCAACTTACCGACTTTTCGGATATCACCCGCTCGGTGCCGGAGGGGTGCCATACGACGCGAATTTCTCCTTTTTGCACAGATGCCTCAATGTCGCTCTCTTGATCACTGGAGATTCCTTCGTAGTTTTCGAGTACGAGCCCGAAAACCACTTGGCCGCGGTTGTTGATTTTATACACTTCATCCTCGTAGAAATACTGAAAATCAGTTGGCGAACCTGGATTTTGCCCCGCCATATTGACGGGAATTATCTAAAGACACAAATAATTTTGTTTTTACGTGATTTTGTTCTTTCTGACAGCTGATTGCAATGTGTGGCGCATGCGTCAATTAATTATGCAACGGAAACGCCATCTTGCGGTGACTTTTGATGAATAAAAAAAATGGAAGATTTTTAGATTTGGCAACTTCCTTCAAAATGTGCGTTCTGTGTAGCAAAGTATCAAATTCAATCAATTATTTTGAAAATTATGCGCAGTAGAAGAAAAGATAAGAAAACATATTGTAGGATTAAATATTTTTTGTAGATCTTTATCTTGATCCATAAAATTGAAAAAATATAATATTTCCATTTTAACTTGGGCATATAAATTTTTTTTTGGCGCTATATTTAAAATATGTTGAGCATTTTAGTAAATTAGTTAGGTAGGTAAGGTATATCCCACCAAAAACATACCTTAAAAAGGGGGCCAAGTTCCTATCGGCTAATTGTTCGCCTAAAAAAGGGTTGAAATCCAATCCAATGCCAAGTTTAGATGCACTTTAAAATCGTCATCTTCATCAACAGCCTGATCTACTGGTAAACATTTGCCTTTCCCAAGACTCGCCACCACATCCAGTCCTCCGCCTTCCGCATCCAGCCACTACCCGCCACCTTTCACGTCAATGGTCCATGGCCGAAATTTACTTTACTATACACCCAACTTAAAATATGGTATAGTTGTGAAAATACGTAGGTAGTACTTGGTTAAAAATATCTAAAATTTTAATACTTCTAAACTTGAACTTGGCAGGTTAATTTATTAAAATTATATAAATAATAAATTTAAACCTACAATTAATCAAGTGTTACGTACAGCACGAAAACCTGCCAAGTTCAAATTTAGAAGTATTTATATATTTAGTTTTCGGACATTATATTGAAATTATACAGAATTTAAATTGCGATGATAAGAATAAGCTAGAAGTCTAGCAGTAGAGAAGCGATATATAAGGACTTTACTTTTTATAATGTTTTCGTTCGATTGACATTATATTACATTTGAATACTCTTTGGAAAAGTATTTGGATACTCAACCTTTATAAAATGGTTTGTGCATATTGTACCGTGTCTTACCTAACCCTTTAAGTTTATTGAATTTTTGTTTTGTTTTGGTGCAATAAAGTGTTTTGTATTGTATTGTACTTTTCACAGACTAAGTACACTAGCACAGCACAAGTAAATACTTAACTAAATGAAATCGGATTGTAGGCTTACCATTTATGATAATAAAGTTTAATATTTCAACGGTGTATGAATTTAGCATTTAGGTAAGTACTATTAATTTTAAATTAGAATTAAAATTGAGATTAGATTCTAGAGTAAACTACCAATTCAGACTGTGTGAAAGTTATAAAAATACGCGGAGCGAAACTGTGGCAAAACTAACTAAATTTTAGTTTCGCTACGCTTCACTCTCGGTGTGACATGTGCTTTAAATTGTAGTATTAAGTTTTGGTGCAAGTCACACACAAACATTTTGTAATCAAACTTTTTATAATGTGGATATCCCACACCCTCCTTTCGTAAGAGTTTATTGACCAAATTGGATGGTTAGCCTCATAATAAATGCTTTAAGTAATAATCATTTTAGTACGTTATCCTATTAATAAAGAATTAGATACTCATCTATATAATGATGAACTGACTGTTTAAGAATGAACCTACATGCAATTTTTTCCCACATTCGTAAAAAATATTTAATAAATAAGGAGGTAGCTAAATGTTTTAATTATGTAAGTACATAATAGTACATTATTTTACATAATATACGATTCAAACACATTGTAGCCATATTACAAGATGTAATGTATTATATTTACTCAAACATGTAGTTGTAAGGTCAAAGAATTAAAAGTAGGTCGAAGTTCATCCATTACAATCTTACATAACGAATAATTTATACAGTTAAATATCATATTGTAACGTGTAGTAATATAATGTTTTATTTAGATTTTTTCATAATAATTGTTAATATTGCAGTAATTGAATCGAATCATAGGGCACTGGCTCAGCTGTGACGTGGAGTGCCGGTTCTGGCGCTGGATCAATACCGCCTTATCAAGACTGTGTAGGTGTTTACATGCGCGTAGTGCACGCACGGCGACGCTTCGGAGAGGCTGTCTCGCGAGTGATAACCGTAAAGTAAATACATAATATGTGAATAAAAACGCAACAATGCCGCTACAGGAACTTCTAAAGCGAGCTTCGAGCTATTTTCTCGGGTTAGAGTTCGACGATAACGAAGAACCGCCCAATTATGTCGACAACGAAATATTATTTTGCAAGAACAATGTTTGCGTTCATCCACCGACCATTGCACGCCATGAATTGGATATAGTTCACCATCCGGGCTATTTGACAGTCACAACAAAGGTGTTTACAGATCAACACAACAATTCCAAGAGGCCGACGCTCTTTCTCAACTGGATACCGAATTCCACACTGCGGAGATGCCCCTCCGCAGTTGAAACTAGCCCGAACGATGAACTAGGATGCGCCACTAACAAAGCTAATCCTAAAGAAATACCAAAAACAAAAATCGACGTTAAAGTGGATGCTAATAACGAAAACGCATTTTCTGATTCTTCAGAAACTACGAGTTTAAATTCCAATTCTGATAAACAAAGTATAAAATCGTCCGATACTAGATATACGCAGAACGATACGACACAGGACGAGTTATCATCTAGTTCAAAGCCTACAGTAAAATCGATTGATTCTAAAGATAATGTATACAGTAGCTTTGAAAAGGATGAGTCGAAGGACGAGGCATTTCTATACGATAGACACGTGCGGTCACAGTCGATGACGTCCGTGAACATTACTATCGCTAATCCTAACATAGAAAATGTGGATTTGACCCCCGACTCAGTGTCAGGGGATAAGTTCATCAGGTCATTGTCGATGAGTTCGTGTGACGAGGGCAATCCTAACTGGATGAGCACGCCTGAGTTTTTGGCACTGAAACACAACTTGGTGTTTCCTGACAGTGTCCACAGCTCTCCAGTTCCACAGCGGCGGGCACCAATGAAATGCCGAAGGTGATTATTTCCGCTTTTTTTTTTCATGTTTGATGTCCATTTATTTAGGTAGGTACCTTGACACCATAAACATCAAACTTATATCACCACTTTTTGCATCAGGAGGTAGCTATATAAAAACTATTGCAATTTTAAAACTGTACTACTTATTTTTGACGCCCAGTGTATTATATGAAAATAAGATAAGTACCTACTTACTTAGATACTAAGGGTGCTTACATAAAGCAGCAGGTTTCCGGTACAGACAAATCTGCATTATAAGTGAGTGCATAAGTTAACATATAAATATTATACCTGCACCGGTCAGTACCGACCCGTGCAGATTTGTTTGTACCGGAAACCTGCTGCTTTATGTAAGCACCCTTACATAAGTACGTAGGTAGGTACTTAGAATACTTTTAATTAAGTATAACGATCAAAGTTTGTTTTGATGGCTTCATATCAGAGGCGTGGGTGAATCAATTTGTGGAAAATAAATTCAATCGCTGAAATAATAATATTTACCCAGTGGTATAACTAATTAAATTTTAAAGGTCAGAGGTGAAGTTAGCTAATAATGTATTTACTTAAATGATATTTCGATCTTTTATCCCAAAAGCCTTCACTCCGCCCAACCATTAAATTCATACCGTACCTACATTAAGTTGCACCAGCTGTCTTATATTTGGGTAATAACAGCATTTTCTTTAAAATATTTTTATACAACACACTTAAGCCTATGTTTTTATAAAAATGTTCCACGCGTTTAAATTTGCAATTTCTCACGGAAGAACTTGCGTTAGTTATGCATAATTTTATTACAATCAGCTTCTGCGAGAACAATAGTGAGATTTTGAAAACATGTTTAGACATGGTTATCAATAGTTTGCGCGACTACTGGAGGGCTACTACGAAACGTAAATTCGATACTTCGGCCGAAGTATCGGAAGAATTTTAACCGTGAAATACAAGTTATTTCATGATTATAATTCAATGAACTACTAAAATAACCATAAAGTACAAGGTATTTCATGGATAGAATTCAAGGAATTACTAAAATAACCATGAAATACCTTGTATTTCACGGTTAAAATTCTTCCGATACTTCGGCCGAAATATCGGATTTACGTTTCGTAGTAGCACTCCTGGAAAGAACTGTCTGGCAAGCTGTCGCAAACGTTCTTGTATTCAATTTATTGCAGGTATAAACGCAGCCTAAGATATGAGGCAGTCGTTTCTGCATATTCGTTACGTGTTTGGGATAATCCAGTTGCATTCAGTAATTACCATTTAACTGCATGACGTTGGATAGTATTGAAAAAGAAAAATATGAAAAACCGTGGAGCGAATCTAAATAAACTTAGTTTCGCTTCGCTCCCGAGGTGCCCTGCGCTTTATATATTGTTACCTACTTTTAAGTTATCAATTCCAAATATGTGCCTACTTATAGATACATTTTCTTTTCTGACCAGTAAAATTAAATACTTGATAAATTGATAATATTAAATAAATATTTATAAGTCACGTGAATTTACGAAATGTATAAAATCTTTATTTGCTACTTTGCAAAAAATTCCTACTAACCTGACTATAAATACTGAATAAATTACCGAATGTCGAATAAGTTCAAATTTTCACTAAAAGGTTTAATCATTAGAACAAAGCACCTACTTCCGTTTCCCTTTGCCAAATAAACAAAATTATAGAAAACGGTGACCTTTGACCTTTTACCATTATTTCTTGTATAATACGGTAACTAGTTATATCATACATAAATCCATTAGTATTCTCATTCCGTGCTCTAAAATAATTACCGCAAAGTGTGAGCAATAATGGGATTCCAGGGGCGGCTTGGGATCTTATGGAATGCGTAGAAAGGCACCCCCTGGCGCTATTCTTACTGAAATTATACATAAACTGGAAAGCGTTTAATTGCGATAGTATCGTGACCTAAACAATACATACTATCGATAGATCTACCGTAACTAACTATCGATCGTTGTGGATACTATCAAAAATACTATTGCTAAAACAAATAATACTTACTACTTATTGCTGAGATATCAACATTTCATTTCATCTATCAACATCAATCTAAAGCTATACAAATACTCGCTTTGCGTATTCATTATTCATACAATTTGATACACACAACGCCAAAAGTGAGAAAGAAAACGTTTTAGGGACCATCTCCACGAGTAAGAAAATCGCAACGATATCGTCGTGCCACCTAATTCTAGACATTGTCTTTTAACGTGTCAAGGCGATTTTCATTCGGACTCGTCGTGATTCTCTCGCTGTTAGAGATGGTCCCTTAGAAGAGAATACTTCTCTTTCAGGTTCTCGGTAGATTTAAGTCAGATGCGTTCCTTACGGCTGTTCTTCAACGACGACAACTGCACATGTGGCCAACTTGTGGTCGCGTCGAGGGAGTCCCAGTACAAAATTTTACATTTCCATCATGGAGGTCTAGATCATCTGGCACAGGTGCTACATAGGTGGCATTCTCTACTGCACAATATTAAGCTAACTCCAGGTAACAACAATATACTCGCTTAGCAATAAATTCTAATTCGTACTTTTGACTTGATACTTGGTACAATTTTATTTTGAATTCGAAAATTGTTAACGCAATTTCAAACCAATTTGGCCCTTTACAGTACCTATAGGTAGTCCTCCCCCAAACGTTTTCAGGGGCTTCTTGCGACTTTTCTTAGGTCGTCTAACCACCTTGTACCCGGCGCCGTCCCCCGCGCTGTTTTAATGCTAACGTTTTTTTAACGCTTACCTACCTTACCTACTGGAAACGTTTGGGGAGGGCCTAGGCCTATGTCCAACAGTGGATTTCATGTGGCTGAGATGATGATGATGATGATGAAAGTACATAAGTCAAGAGTGCGATTCGTAGAAATTCCATCAACCGGGGTTGCTTTCAAAAATAATCCTGCGGTTTGAATACAACTGTAAACTATTGTGAGCATACGTAAGTTGCTTTCTAAGTTATTACGAGATTTTTCATGAAACCGTGCTAAAATGGAGAGGTAAATCGTGACAAACTTATTTAAACTCAATATAAATATTTAACATACTGTTGTTATTTTTTTTTAACGTTGTCAATTTGAGTTATTAGGTAAGAAATCTTCTTAACCCAAATAAGGTGTGACATTCACTTTACATCTTATTTTTGCCAAAAATAAAATATTCCAATAATTTTGTACCTAACTCTTATCAACACTATTCACGCCACTAATCTAGCTGCGTAAATTGTTTTATGATTCATGTACTTCGTAACTTATAATTTAATATCGTTATTGCTCGCCACATAATTAGTAACTGTAAGGAAACGATTTTAAGCTATACGTCTCTAAGGGACCATCTCCACGAGTGAATTGCGACCGTAAGATCATCGTGCCACCTAACTTCATACGTTATCTTAGAATGTGTCTCTACACGGCGATCTTCATTCGTACTCGTCGCGATTCGCGTAGAGATGGTCCCTAAAGTTCTAAACAATCAAAGTCGGAGCTAGACAACCACACATTCACGCTGCTTTATTTTGAATATTCAGGTTAGATAATGACAGTCACAGTTTGGCAATAAGCAGTAGGTCATTGACGTTCCGGAGAAAAAATGAGAAACTGTCTTGGAATTTACGAATTTAAAGCGCAAGTCACACTGGGAGTGAAGCGAAACTAAGTTCGTTTAGTTCTGCTCCGCGTATCTTTATACATTACTGATAGTTTGGGGTATAAAATGTAATAATGAAAAGGCATGAAAGAAAGGTAAACGAAGTTATTTTTGCTTCGCTACCAGTGTGGCCTGCGTTTTATTCCAATACTATTAGATGAAGCAGGAAGAAAGGAACTCTTTTAACTTTAAGTTTTTCTTCAGGGTCCGAAGAACCAAACTTACCATATCGACATTTCATGGTGTGCCGTCCGGAAGTACAAAAATCAGAACAACATCCCGAGGAAGGGAAACTCCCGAAGATCACACCAGAATTGTTCTATGGGAAAATAATGAACAGCAAAGGTGTTATAGAGGACGATTTATTTTTAAGGAAATGTGTATTTTTCGGTGGACTTGACAAGGAGCTCAGGAGGGAAGTGTGGCCGTTTCTATTACACTGCTACCCTTATAATTCCACTTATGATGAGAGGGAGATAATACTACAAATCAGGTAAGTCTTTTTCAGATTTTTCATCTCTCTTCTTTCTTCTCCAGAACTACACGAAAATTAAGTAAAAAAACATAATATAAATGGAAGATGGCGGCGCGGCGTCCGCTATGGTTTCAAAAAATGACTACCGCGCCGCTGTCTTCAAAACCGATCCCATATAAATCACAATCCATATAATCATATAATACATTTGAGATCGCAGCATAAAAAATCATCAATTCAATCATTCAGATGTGAACCGAAGTATAGAATAGAAGATGTACAAAACAACACTAAACATAAAATTAAAAAATATACGTCTTTCATTCTAGGACAAGAGAATACGATGAAATAATGAAGAGAAGGTTGGAGAAGATGACTCCCGAGCAACATGCAGTCTTCTGGAAGACAGTGCAATGTGTCATAGAAAAAGATGTAGTCAGAACTGACAGGGGCAACCCGTTCTTTGCTGGGGAAAATAACTATAATATTGAGATTATGAAGAATATATTACTGAATTATGCTGTTTACAATCCTGTTTTGGGGTAAGTTATAAAATATAAGTACTTTTGCAATACGTTACCTACAAGAAAAAATTAGGAGATCTCTCGCTGTCCGGTCTTTGCGTAGGTATTGTATAAAATTATATGTTTGACTACCTACAAATAGTAATAACTGTGATACGATAATCCTCGGAACCAATATAACAGGCTAGCGAATGTCCGGGTTTTTATCTACGCAGATAATATTTTTTTATATGAAAGAGGTTGACAAACAGGCGTGCCGTTCACCTCATGGAGATTAAGAGACACCGGAGAGAGTCCATGTGTTTAATGTGAATGTTGCAAGAATCACACAGTGGTAGAGCTCTATTCATACAAAATTAATGTGGATGAAACTGGAGTCTATGGCGAATGGTACGATTTCATCAGGGTGGAAAGATGTTGAAGAACTTCTCAGCACACTCTCCGTTTGAACGTTGTAATAACTGAGTATTGCTCGAGTATGAAAGAAAAATTTAAAAAACTATTATTTTTACAGCTATACACAAGGCATGAGCGATCTATTGGCGCCGGTGCTCTGCGAAATCAAGTGTGAGGCAGAAGCATTCTGGTGTTTCGTAGGACTTATGCAGAGGGCTATCTTTGTATGCACGCCCACAGACAACGATATGGACAATAATTTAGTAAGTTTCGTAATTTTTTATACGTACCTAAATTAGATAGACATTTCTAAGGTTGATTCCGTACATCAAAAGGAAAAACGAAAACTTTATAAGGTCACAAGTGTTGATCTGTCTATTAAGACTTTTCTCAGGAACGTGTGGAATCATGCTGAAATGAAATTAACTTATAAAATATATTTTATGGAAACTTACAAACGTGATAGAAGACATTGGACTTATTTGCAAGCAAGCAAAGCACAGCGAATACGGAACCTTACCCTGTGCGTAGCCCGACACGCACTTGACCGGATTTTTCTTCTTTAGTTTGATAGTGTAATTATTTAACTTTAAAAATGGGTTTCAGAAACTGACTGTTAGATTTAATAATATTGTGACTGGAGCATATTAAAATGAAGGGTTAATTTATACAGAATTAGGACCTTAATTAGAACATTTTAATGGTTGATAAAATCTCCCGGGAGAAATTAATTTTGCGGCCAAGGCCCATTGCGTAATTTGAACGATTATCACGGGTTAATGGTTATGCGCATTACCATTAAATACAACGTAGGCATTAACATATTAGTCTAAATTACGAAATATCAAGTTAATAATTATTATTAATTATTTATAAATCTATAATATCTATGTCAATAAATGAATATCCCCGTACGAACACAACAACGTTACTAGATAGCGAATCTCAAAAATAAATGGTGGTACCGATTTTAATGACTTTGTATACATTCTAGTTGCACTTCATAAGTGGATACGATAAATAATTTCTGGTCATATTTATTTTCGGAGCAACGTCTGGATGGCGCGCTAGTAATAAGTTATATTCATAATAAGAAAAAATTTCAAGCGCCAGCAAGCAATTAAGAGTGAAGTGAAACAAAACAAAACCAAGTTCGAGTTCCGCGTTGTCCCGATTTCAGAATATAATGAACCTAATTTTATTTAGTACTTTCTATACTTCAGCTTACACCGCTGACTGTGAGCGATGTATGAAAAAATTCGAAATTAGAAAAACTAATTTAGTTGTGCTCCGCTTCGAAAAAAAGAGGTGGAATATGCAAATAGTCTCTAAATCGAATACTCACATTACAATCTACCTTTTCCAGAGTTACCTGCGCGAGCTGATCAGACTAATGCTCCCACATTTCTACAAGCACCTTGAGAAGCATGTGGACGCAATGGAACTCCTGTTTTGCCATCGTTGGATATTGCTGTAAGTGCATACACGTAACGTAGCCTATCTTATTTTTCTCAAAAAACTAACCGAACTAAAAATTAAAAGAGTAAAATAAAGTTTAGTTTGACGAAAGTCATATTAACTAAGTTTGATCATAACTACCACTAATGTTTTTCTTCCAGATGTTTTAAACGCGAGTTCACCGAGGCCGTGGCACTTCGGATGTGGGAGGCTTGCTGGGGAAATTACCAGACTGATTACTTCCACTTGTTCTTGTGTCTGGCCATCATTGCAGTGTACGCCGACGATGTTATCGCGCAAGATCTCAACACTGATGAGATGTTACTCCATTTTAGTTCATTAGGTAAGTTTTTTTAAAACTAATATGATTAGGTAGCTAATTACAAAATAATTATAATTTTTTATATGAAATAAAAAATACAGATCAGAATTGAGCGCAGGACACATCAGGAGTAAAACGAAGCAAAACTATTTTTTAGTTTTGCTCCGCACTTTTTCATACATTGCTCATACTCGGCGAATCGAAGTATGAAAAGATGTCCCGGGATGATCTGCGCTTTGATTATAATCAAAATAATTATTTGTAGCGAAATCCTACTTTTATTTTTGTACAAAAACATTATTTTATAAATTTTCAGCTATGTATATGGACGGTCGTCTCATACTTCGCAAGGCACGAGGACTCGTCCATCAATTCAGGCAGCTAGTCAGGATCCCTTGTACCCTCGCCGGGATGTGCCAGAGATGCGGACCGGGTATATGGGACTCCACACATCGACCTAGCGTGGAATGTACTGGAGCACATGACTTTTGCGAGTATGCTGTACAATAGGTTTGATGAAATGGTAGGTACTGCACTATGGAAAAAAAGTCTACTTGTCCCCTAATATGTCGGCTGTTTAGAATAAAGACGCTATACGGACATATTATTATAGACGGATTGTGTTGATTTTGATTTGCTCATTTAAATAAGCATACAAATTCCAGCCCAGCAATCGCTGTCTCACTCGTACAGAATAGGAATTGGACGGGACAGCGCGTCAGTTGAATAGAAATTGAATCTGTTTTTGTTACGAGAATATCAGGGCACGGCAGATTTCGCTATCAATCATAAAACCTTGCAGAGCTAATTAGTTTAGTTTCGTAATCTGTTGTTCCACTAGTATTGCCAATTTTCTCCCATTGCAAAGTCAAATTCTTGGAATTTAATTTAACTATTAGTTTGACAATGTGTTGCACAAAAACATGACCAATTAAGATCCTGATTGCATAAGTTATATTTAGCTTATCTGTCAGTCATACAAAAAAGAGTCCATATCTTATCTGATAGATTGGTTTTGGATTATCAAGATCTTTTCCTCAATTACACATCGCTCAAATTTAATTTTTGATGTTAAAAATATTTTTTTGTGCAATTCATTATAAGAGTTCAATTAAATGGCTTTATATTTTAAAAAGTAATGTGAACTGATTGTAAATTATGATAAGGGAATATTGGGATTGCATTTAATATGTATGAATGAAATGGAAATGTCGGTAGAGTCATCAAAACTGTAATCAGGTGACAAGTTACAAATCTGGACCGCGTTTGTTAAAATGGCAGCACATTTCAGTATCCTGACGTTGTTCAGATATATTTAAACTACGTTTCATATTAACTAATACATCAGCTCATTTTTGTTTTATGAAATTACATTTTTTGAATGACTTGGCGAGGTCCGCCTCGACATAATGTCCGCTATCATTACACAAAAGTTATAAAAAAAAAACATATGTAGGTATTTTCGTGCTAATTTTAAGTATCAACGTTTCTATTATTATTGAAATGATTTTTATTATCTAGTAGCGACTTATTTACTTTAGTTAGATTAGAATTAAATGTTTGTTAATATTGTGTAGATAGTACAAAATTCCAGTATTAATAACCAAAGGAGCTTGATATAATTGAAATGCGTGAATGTAGATTTTGTATATATTTGTTTATGTTGATTTAAATTGTGGATAACTAGACAACCGACCCTGCTTTACATGACTATACATTTGTACCTAATATACCTACGTGATTTTAAATAATTTCGTTGAATTTTCTAATTGGCGGTGAATATGCCACCTACATTAATAAAATCATTTCTTAACATCCAGCTGATAGATAAAACCACATCAAATTCTGTTGCGGAAGTTCTAAATTCTATTAAATTTTACAAAAACGTTCAGACTACGCACACAATTACATTCATCGGCTTTGTTCTCGATTGAAATTGTTTTTTTTTTAATTTATATATTTTCTGGTATAAAAGGTGTGGAAGTTTGACTTTGAATAATTTGTGTCGAATTGAGTCTATTATAATGGAGTGGACATATCAATTAACAGTAAGTTCATAATTAGGATCATTGGAATCCTAATTTTGAAGGCAACACTGTGTACATATAGTGCATGGTGGTATCTATCACACCTAAGTACTCCAGCCACATCATTATGAAGCACACTCATTATAACATTTTACCTAGTTCAGGCATCAGCCTTTTGTAACATAATACGCTGTGTCTATAAGCTATCCATTGTACTTCGTTTATGGAAGAAATGTATAAATGTAATTTTTTTTTTCATTACGATGTGGTTGTATTAAGTGTGAAATAGTGTGAATCCACTCAAAGTGTTCTGATCATTTTATTTATGCATTTAAAAGTAAATAAATCTTATAACGTAAAACGATGTACCTGTTTGAAAGAATTAAAGTATTTACGCCTACAACTTCTAGGAACAATTTAATCATATCAACGGGTTATACTTATTGGCGCATTTAGTAATTACATCTTTGTGTAATAGTTTATAGAAGTTAGTAAAATTATATTGGAAATGTTCACAAGTTACTATTGTTTCATTAAAATATTACATAATATTATTAAAAAGTGTAGATATGTTGTAAGCGGTCCGAGTAAGCTTCTACAGAACACGACACGACTGAGCTCGTCGATAACCATGCATGTCGGACGGCTGTCGTGTCGTCTGACGTAGAAAATTATAAAAAGCCGTAAATGCTGTCAATACTTGGATCTTAATTTTTAATCGAGTCCTATTTCTACGTATTGTGTTCTAATATGCCATTTCATACGTATTAGAAAATTATACATTGTCAACCTAATTTAATTTCTGAACTATGTTTATAAACAAATCAAATGCGTTGTTAAAATTTAATATTACAATAAATTGTACAAAACCATAAC
This sequence comes from Endotricha flammealis, assembly GCA_905163395.2. Classification (NCBI taxonomy): domain Eukaryota; kingdom Metazoa; phylum Arthropoda; class Insecta; order Lepidoptera; family Pyralidae; genus Endotricha; species Endotricha flammealis. Next base: position 4,265,753 of record LR990861.1, on the reverse strand, counting down.
GTACCTATATCTAAATTAATGTTTATCGTTATAGAAGTATTAGATACCTATTGGTATATTATTCAAGCTCAGGCCACACCGAAGTTAAATTTCTCCATTTATGAAAAGACGCGGAGTCAAACTAAATTAATTTAGTTCCGCTCCGCTTCACTCCCGGTGCGGTTTGCTCTTTACAGCTGTTATCGTTACAAGGTTTTGTAAATCCTGCTCTATAATGTAGATACTTGTGTATAAGGACTATACCAAATTTAATAACTGCTGCGGTTAAGTATAAAAAATCATAATGGCAAAATTCTGTCTACTAATTTAAACTTTATTTTTATTTTGCAGTCAACTTTAAGTTTATTTTCCTTTGGGCTATGGGGTCATATTATGTTATTTATCACATTGTTCTCATTCCTATAGGAACATGGAATATGATTTACAGCTTATAACCTCGTTTCAGATAATTAAACGGAACTGTAACAAATAGACAGACGGGACAATAAAAAAAAGTGCTGGTAATATATATATATTTTGATTATCCCGTTTGTATAGTTAAATAATATTGTATATATGTGTATTTCATTTTTAACTTTGCTGTATCGATTTAAGGACTAATATTTTATTACAACAAATTGTACAGTCAAGCTTAGCTGAATGAGGCGCGAGGAAAAACATAAATAGTACCACGTAAATAGTTTTTTAGTGATTTAATATTACACAGTAAAGTTTCCTCGATCACCTCTCAGTTTTGTCACACATCTCTAGTCGAAGCATCCTTACATTGAACTTTGCAGTTTGCACCGTTTATATTCTGCGCAAGAATATCACAAAGGAAACTCACACTTTCTTTGCTCGTAATTGTACAAATACGCTGGGTAACCCTTTCTCGACAATTACCACATATGTATGTATGTTAATTTAGGTTTTAACAAATAGTATTAAAAATAATATATATTTATTTTGGCATATTGTGAATTGTTACGCATACTGTGATATATAATGATCTGCTTGTAATATAATGTGTAAAAGTTAATAGAGTGGTATAAATAGCCATATCTAATTTAGAAATAAATGTACGAGCAATTAATATTGTGTGTTTATTTCTGACTTGATCTACCGGCCTTATTTTATCCTACTATGCACGATACTGATTTTTATTAACTTTATTATATTACTAGCTGACCCGTGCCCACTTCGTTGGGCATAATGTTAATAATCCTTTTTTAGTACAGGCGTTCGTAAGAAACGCTTTCATTCGACCGTTTTTTCTCCGATTTACTTTGCAAAACCGACTACCACATAAAAGCCTTTTAATTTTTTGGTTTTTTATATAACCTATGACACTCAGCAATAATGTGGCTTACTATTGGTGAAAGAATTTTTAAAATCGATTCAGTAGATCCCGAGATTACCTGTTACAATTTAACAAACTTTACCTCTTTATAATATTAGTATAGAAGTATAGACTACTGAATTTAATTTTTATTTAATTTTGCAAATTTCAAAAACCGTTTTTATAGATTTGCTCCGCGTCCGCGTCGCTAAACTACTCTATTACGAGGTTGACGGAGTTGGCGGAATACGAGAGTCAACCTCACGTGTAGTTTAACTTTTTCTTTGTCTTCGTTTTCTCGATGAAGCTCGCGTTTTCTTGTACCTAGAGCTGTGTTAAGTTCATGGTGTAAGTAAACTGAAGTTCTTATGAAAAGACGTGGAGCGAAACTAAATAATTTAGTTTTGCTTCGCTTCCCTCATGCATGATATAGAGATTTTATAATACTTGCGTACTTCCGATATGGACTGCTCTATATCCTAGATAGTAATTTTAATTACAGCTAGCGGAAAAGAACACACTAAAAAGTTTTTTTAAAATCACGATTACCCAATTGCATCATTTACCTTACTGATTAAAATATGTACCTATGTCGAGTAGTAGATATCGTTCAAATAAAAATTCAAGGTTAAAAAAACACATTTCGGCATGACTGTAAGTAATTCACTCAGTCTCACGCAGCGTGCGACACTGTAAGGTCAGACCGATAGACGTAAATAACGAAAAGAATACGCAATTATTTCGTTTTTCCATATATTAAACTATAGCGTGAATATGTAAGACTAGTGGGACTAGTGTGAATGAAACAGCAACTTTATCATATTATTATATAAACAAGAGTGTTTTTATATAAATAGAATCGTTTCGTCGGCTCGTTCTATTGACAATTTGGGCGTAACAAGGTGTTGACTTGTTGAAACTATTGATTTTAGTATCTAAATAACAGAGACTTCTAGATAACAGTTAAGAAGAGTGACAAATAATTCTAGTAAATTAATCAAATAAATTATTCGTAACAAAATGGCGAGGAATTTACCGAAAACAATGAAGGCGGTCGGTCTGTACAAATATTTGCCGATAACAGATGTCAACAGTTTAATTGATTTGGAAACAAGCCTACCAACTCTGCAGAATAAGGACGTTTTAATCGAAGTTAAGGCGACCGCTGTTAATCCTATCGATACAAAACAGAGAGCACCGAAACCAAACGAAGAAACAAAACCGAGGATCTTGGGATGGGACGGAGCCGGCGTTGTTGTAGCAAAAGACGGTAACGCCAAACTGTTTAATGTGGGCGATGAAGTGTTTTTTACCAGTGATGTAAGAAGAAATGGCTCAAACGCACAATATATTTCAGTAAATGAATATTTAGTGGGAGTAAAACCGAAGAATTTGACATTTGAGCAAGCCGCTGCGATGCCTCTAACTGCATTGACAGCGTACGAATGCCTTTACGACAGGCTGCTTATATCCGAAAAGGACAAAGGTAAATCCCTGTTGATTATAAACAGTGGCGGTGGAGTAGGCTCTGTAGCCTCACAGTTAGCCAAGAATACTGGTCTTAAGGTCATTGGAACAGCATCTCGTAAGGAAACAGAAGATTTTTCATACAAGAACGGCACTGATATTGTACTTAATCATACTAAAGATTTATTACCGCAGCTGGAAGCTAATGGATTTGGAAAAGGAGTGGATTACATATTAGTTAACTACGATCCATATCCTTATTGGGATACTATGATGACTGCTATTAAGGCCCAAGGTAAGATTTGTCTAATCGTAGATAGCACAGGCTTATTTGACTTGAGGCCATTGAAAGACAAAAGTGTAACGTTAGTATCAGAAATGATGTTTACAAGAATTAAATATGAAACAGATGATGTATTTAGGCAACATGAAATATTACAAACAGTATCCAAGATGCTAGAAAATGGACAACTGAAAACTACTCTAGCTAAAGTTATGAACCCGATTAATGCATCCAATTTAAAAGAAGCCCACAAACTATTGGAAGATAAAAGTTTAATCGGGAAATTAGTGCTAAGCGGATTTTAAAATGTTTCTATTGAATATGTTCTACTCGAAATAAAACATTTGTACTTAGTTTTAGTAAAGTTTATTGAAAGTAGCGATAAACATTGCATTATGAATGCAAAATATTCTGTACAATAAAGCCTGACGATATATTTTTGTTTTATTCCATGGATCATAGATAATGTAACTGATTCTGTGTCTTCTAATCTTTTGTGAAGTACCTATAAGATATGTCATCGATAGTCAGTACTCCTCTTACGTAAAATTGTAAGTAATATGAATATGTGTAAGTTTGTAAATATACTAAGCCTTTACAAAATACGGGAAGAATAATATCACGCAATTTTGAATACATAATATTGACTATAATCTCCTATTCCTGACTACCGAGAAGAAACATGATAACGGTAGTGGCGGTAGCATGGCAGTATAATAAAGAGTGCGTTTGTATTGCTTGGTCATAACAAATCCACAAACCGGTCTGTAAGCGCGTCCATACTGAACTGACTGAGCATTAACTATTTTTATTACTAACCTTGAACGAATGAAATGACAATTTACTTTTGATGATAACGCATTCAAAGTTGATAAAATATTATCACGACGTGAACATTATTATTTAAGAAGATAATGTTGTTTGCCCGTCTCACACTTGCAGTAGCGTTGCTCGTCGGCAAAGGTACGTGTCAACATATAACAATGAATAAAATTTTACCGAAAACAATGAAGGCGGTCGGTCTTTATAAATATTTACCTATTTCCGACATCAACAGTTTACTTGATTTGGAATTGACCCTGCCGACTTTACAGAAAGGGGACGTTTTAATCGAAGTTAAAGCAACAGCTGTTAATCCAATTGATACAAAGCAAAGAGCACCGAAGCCAAACGTAGAAACAAACCCGAGGGTCTTAGGATGGGACGGAGCCGGCATAGTAGCTGCAAAAGATGAAAACGTCAAACTAGTGAACGTAGGTGATGAAGTATTCTTCACTGCTGATTTACGAAGGAACGGATCCAATGCACAATATATCGCCGTCAACGAAATACAAGTGGCACAAAAACCAAAGAATTTGACGTTCGAGGAAGCGGCTGCAATGCCTTTGACTTCTGTTACCGCGTACGAATCTCTCTACGACAGATTACAACTATCTGACAAAGACAAGGGCAAGTCTCTGTTGATTATTAATAGTGGAGGAGGTGTAGGTTCCGTGGCGTCCCAGCTGGCCAAAAATTTAGGTCTTAAAGTGATTGGAACAGCGTCTCGGAAGGAAACAGAGGATTTTTCCCGCAAGAACGGCGTAGATATTGTACTCAATCATACTAAAGAATTGCTCCCTCAATTGGCATCTAACGGGTTTGAAAAAGGTGTTGATTTCATTCTAGTTAATTACGATCCATATCCTTATTGGGACACATTGATGCAAGCCATTAAACCTCAAGGGAGGATTTGTTTGATCGTAGACAGCAGTGGTTTAGTGGATTTGAGGCCGTTAAAGGACAAAAGTGTTACTTTAGTCTCCGAAATGATGTCAACAAGGATTAAATATCAAACAGATGATATGTTTAGGCATCATGAAATGTTGGAAGCGGTATCAAAATTGCTAGAAAACGGGCAATTGAAGACGACACTTGTTAAAGTAATTAAGCCGATTAACGCTGCCAATTTAAGAGAAGCACACAGACTTTTGGAAGAAAAGCATTTGACTGGAAAACTAGTCTTGAGTGGATTTTAATTTACAGCTTGATTATTTTAAAATTAAAAGATTAAGTCATAAGCAATCTCTTTTTTCCTTTTTGGTTTGACAGTGACAGTTTTAATTTAATGAGTGGCTGTAAGTCTGACTACTTTAGTCTATTAAAATTAAAATAAACTATGTTGGTGATCGAGACACTTTTTAGATACTGTTGATCATAGATTTAGTATAAACTAGCGTACCTATAGATCGGCTTTGTTTGATTGAGGCGAGACCAAAAACAAAATACACTAGTGTGCGTGGAATGTACATGTGTGCAAGCAAGATATATTAATATACATCAATATACATTTTGTGGATTTTCCTTTTAGTTTGAGTTACTCCAGGCATTGCACAGGTAACCATATTTAATCACGTCGAATTAACACCAAAACTACACTTAAAAAACCATAAATTTTGTAAAAATAAGTGGGATTTGTTTTAACATGACTGACGTTAGGGCGATACAAGCCCATAGCGTGTATAGGAAAAATGGTCTCGTCTATCTATCTCGCTCTAACAAACGCGTATGCTATGATCTATCTGTTTTGCATTGCCAATCTTCTTACGCTAGTAAGTTATAATAAATCTATGGTTATGATATATATTTTATACATAACTCGCCCGAGGGTTATGTACTCGATGCCCCCGAATTACGCATAGAAACTGGCTGAAACTCGACCGGAACCGAAACCGGATATTATCTATATACTTATATTACCTTTTTATATATACTTTATTATTTGTAATATTTACTATAATATAAAAATAAACTATGTATATATTTTTAAGCATATTTTTATTTACTGTTTAGAAGATCCAATTGTTGAAATGTTGCTACGTGTGAGTACATTTGGATCAAACTCCTGTCCAAGGAATACGAATAGGGCGATACAAGCCCATAGCGTGTATAGGAAAAATGGTCTCGTCTATCTATCTCGCTCTAACAAACGCGTATGCTATGATCTATCTGTTTTGCATTGCCAATCTTCTTACGCTAGTAAGTTATAATAAATCTATGGTTATGATATATATTTTATACATAACTCGCCCGAGGGTTATGTACTCGATGCCCCCGAATTACGCATAGAAACTGGCTGAAACTCGACCGGAACCGAAACCGGATATTATCTATATACTTATATTACCTTTTTATATATACTTTATTATTTGTAATATTTACTATAATATAAAAATAAACTATGTATATATTTTTAAGCATATTTTTATTTACTGTTTAGAAGATCCAATTGTTGAAATGTTGCTACGTGTGAGTACATTTGGATCAAACTCCTGTCCAAGGAATACGAATAGGGCGATACAAGCCCATAGCGTGTATAGGAAAAATGGTCTCGTCTATCTATCTCGCTCTAACAAACGCGTATGCTATGATCTATCTGTTTTGCATTGCCAATCTTCTTACGCTAGTAAGTTATAATAAATCTATGGTTATGATATATATTTTATACATAACTCGCCCGAGGGTTATGTACTCGATGCCCCCGAATTACGCATAGAAACTGGCTGAAACTCGACCGGAACCGAAACCGGATATTATCTATATACTTATATTACCTTTTTATATATACTTTATTATTTGTAATATTTACTATAATATAAAAATAAACTATGTATATATTTTTAAGCATATTTTTATTTACTGTTTAGAAGATCCAATTGTTGAAATGTTGCTACGTGTGAGTACATTTGGATCAAACTCCTGTCCAAGGAATACGAATAGGGCGATACAAGCCCATAGCGTGTATAGGAAAAATGGTCTCGTCTATCTATCTCGCTCTAACAAACGCGTATGCTATGATCTATCTGTTTTGCATTGCCAATCTTCTTACGCTAGTAAGTTATAATAAATCTATGGTTATGATATATATTTTATACATAACTCGCCCGAGGGTTATGTACTCGATGCCCCCGAATTACGCATAGAAACTGGCTGAAACTCGACCGAAACCGAAACCGGATATTATCTATATACTTATATTACCTTTTTATATATACTTTATTATTTGTAATATTTACTATAATATAAAAATAAACTATGTATATATTTTTAAGCATATTTTTATTTACTGTTTAGAAGATCCAATTGTTGAAATGTTGCTACGTGTGAGTACATTTGGATCAAACTCCTGTCCAAGGAATACGAATAGGGCGATACAAGCCCATAGCGTGTATAGGAAAAATGGTCTCGTCTATCTATCTCGCTCTAACAAACGCGTATGCTATGATCTATCTGTTTTGCATTGCCAATCTTCTTACGCTAGTAAGTTATAATAAATCTATGGTTATGATATATATTTTATACATAACTCGCCCGAGGGTTATGTACTCGATGCCCCCGAATTACGCATAGAAACTGGCTGAAACTCGACCGGAACCGAAACCGGATATTATCTATATACTTATATTACCTTTTTATATATACTTTATTATTTGTAATATTTACTATAATATAAAAATAAACTATGTATATATTTTTAAGCATATTTTTATTTACTGTTTAGAAGATCCAATTGTTGAAATGTTGCTACGTGTGAGTACATTTGGATCAAACTCCTGTCCAAGGAATACGAATAGGGCGATACAAGCCCATAGCGTGTATAGGAAAAATGGTCTCGTCTATCTATCTCGCTCTAACAAACGCGTATGCTATGATCTATCTGTTTTGCATTGCCAATCTTCTTACGCTAGTAAGTTATAATAAATCTATGGTTATGATATATATTTTATACATAACTCGCCCGAGGGTTATGTACTCGATGCCCCCGAATTACGCATAGAAACTGGCTGAAACTCGACCGGAACCGAAACCGGATATTATCTATATACTTATATTACCTTTTTATATATACTTTATTATTTGTAATATTTACTATAATATAAAAATAAACTATGTATATATTTTTAAGCATATTTTTATTTACTGTTTAGAAGATCCAATTGTTGAAATGTTGCTACGTGTGAGTACATTTGGATCAAACTCCTGTCCAAGGAAGGGTGATCCTGGTGAGTTCCACGCCTTTTTTAATACTTCTATGTTACGAATTTCATCACTTGTTGGTAAACCTTTGCGCTTTTGTTCCTGGTTCCACTGTAGTTCCCGTACCTACAAATTACCGTGATTTATACTATTGAACCCTATTATTTATGGTTGGTAAATGGGCATGCGGTTTACACCATATGTACACCATAATGTACATGCTATGTAAACATATGAGATGTAATAAATGTTTGAGTTTAAGATCACCTAATGAACCTCTGCCCCGAATAGCGTCTACTCTCCGTTCACAGTTACATTACCGCTAATAGATGTATTCGACAGGTTTAAAACACTCATAATAAGTGTCACAGGAATAATTCTGTAGCAGAAATAATGTGTGAGTCGACATAGACGGGAGTGCTCGTGTAGTTACCCATTGATCAACATACATGGAACGCTCTTATTTAGAGGGTTTTAAACCTGTTTTTACATCTGTCAGAGGTAAAATAATTGTGAACGGAGAGTATACAAAATATAGGCTACCGCGATAGGAAACGCAATGCCAAAACTCACCACAGAGATTTTAGTTAAAGTTGGTATTTATTGCATCATTTGATTATTATTTTTCTTTTCTTCTTTATACCACAATTGCAAACAAGCATACGGCCCGCCTGATGGTAAGTATCACCATAGCCTATAGACGCTTGCAATACCAGGGGTATCACTCACGCGTTGCCAACCCCTCCACAACCCCCACAAGTGAAGCTCTGGAGACCTTACTCACCATAGGAACACAACATGGCCGAGACCAATGCTATTTGGCTACGATCTTCTGTAAGGTGGAGGTCCTTCCCCAGACGGGCTGCTCCGATTTGAGCGGATTATCCGCTGTGCCCTTGCTCTCTTCTCAGTCAGTTTCTCAGTCTTTTTGACAAGTATATTGGCTCGTGGCCTTAATGAAAGTTACAGGCTGTGAACCAAGTAACTGTCATTTCCTACTATTTAATTATCATTATTATTATACATATTGTGCACAAAAGTTTACCTTAGCTATATGATCTTCAGGCAACTCATCTAAGGGTCTAGAACAGTCTATGGCAGATAAATCAATGAGATCTTCATCATTTAGAAGTTTATTCCACCAGCGTTCTTGTACTTTTTCTGTAAAAATAAATTATAGAAATAGTAAAATATATGATGCATAATTATAGTTATGTATAAATTGGCAGATGTTGGAGGTTTTACTTAGTCCTGTTCACATTTACGGTAATTTTAGGGATAAAAATAATTTCATGGCCTTCCTTGTGTCTCACTCAAATTATCCCCATATAAGAAAAGGATGCTTTTCACCTTTCCTGCTACGCTATGAAATAAGTCTACAAGATCATTTATTTTGCAAATAGATTTACAAGAAATACTTTTGCACGTGAATGTTTTTTAATCCTACTAGCACTTCAGACGGACTGGCCTGTTGAGATGAAGAACCGCTTCAAATTCAAATGTTAGCCTTTTTTAAAAGCTATTATATAATAGTGTTTCAAAAAAAATTATACGTTGAAAATAATATTTTAAATAAATAAAAAAATTAAGATTTAATTCGTTATAAAAAGAAAGAAAAACAGCAGAAGAGCAAATTATAGCACCACAAATTTTTATCTTTAAAATAATCTTCCACTTTATAATATGCTTTCAGGATGCTGTTGGGGCTGCCGTGGCGCTGTAGTGCCTCCGGCATGTTTGCCGAGGCACGAACTAACGATTTCTACGCCATTATGCGCAAAAAAGTAGGTTCTATTATGAACAGAGTGTGCAGCAGCCGCAACAGTATCTTGAGAGCTGTGGCAGGTAAGGCCGAGTGTCCTATCAACCATCACTGGACGACTGTCCTGGTTCGGTGAAGATACCTTAGATAAAATCTTTAATTTTTATTTGATTTAATTGTAATTTATTTATTTATTAGTTGTAATTGAAATTTTATTTTATTATTTTAAATATTAATCTTATGAATAATTGTGATGTAATTAATCTATGGAACCTGTTTTCTGATAATAAATGAATAATAATAATAATAAAAAAAAAAAAAATAATAACAAGTTAGGGTCAGTCTGCAGTTGAGACCCCTTTTAAAGGTGATATAAACTAAAGATGGCCTCTAAAAAAAGTTTGACACTATAAAAAAAGGTTTATTGCTGATCATACCTAAATGTATCAGCAGTTTCCCTTCGCTGATGCTCCAGAAGCTATCGATTGCTTTAATCTTATATGGAAATGAGTCCTTGATAATGACGTCCCCATTGCGTTGAGCCACACAGATGTCGCCTGCGTTAATAGTGACCTTTAGATCCTTGGATTTTTTGATATCCGGAGGTAAAGTTATTGTTATATCTGTAAACATATTAAGATATTTTATTATCTTCAAAAAGCATACCTGGGTCAACCGAGAGGCCGTCGTCGGCCTGTTGGTCGACCTAGATACCGCTGGAGCGTCGAGGTGATGAAAGACCTGCAGAGCCTCGAAGTTGGCAACTGGCGACAGCTGGTTCAGAACCGCAAGAAATAGCGAGATCTGGTGTCGGAGGCCAAGACCCACTTTGGGTCGCTGCGCCATTGCATTAAGTAAGTATTATCTTCAAGGAATAAGGTAGTCCATATTCAAAATTCAAGATAAACCTTGAATTTATCTAACATAAAATGACGAAGGGCGGCGGTGCATAGCATGTGCATTTAGTTCTCTAAAACTAGTTGTCCTTGGGAGTTAGGTCACATGGATGTAACTTTATTGTTATAAGTGTTTATAGTCTCTGCTAGAAAGAGCACTCTGCCGTATATTGAGAGGATGTGGGTTTGAATACCGCCTGGTATGGAAAAATTTTAAATTACTATTTTGTATAAAAATAGTATCTTGCCCTTACCAAGATCCATTATAGTTTGAGCCCAGCAATATTTATCCCTTTCTGCTCCATTATATGTCTCGCTGTTTCTCTGCGTAGGTATTATAGGTGGTGGACATGGCCCTTCTGTATCTACTTCTTCACTTTGCTCCTGTATTTCAACTTTGTCCAAATTATCACTAAGTTTCTGTATACCTGTTTAACAAATAAATGTATAGGGACAAGTCACACAGATTGAGCAAGCCCCAAAGTAAGTTCGAGACTGTGTTGTGGGCTACTAACTCAACAACAACAATACCATCATCATCATCATCATCATAACCCTCTAGTGGGTGTGGTTTCCGCACTTAGTCCTGTACTGGACCATTGTACGTGAGCCACAACAATACCATATTTTATAACAAATACATTATATGATAAACATCCAAAAAAGACTCAGGCCAATCAGAAAAGGTTCGTTTTCATCATGACCCATCCGGGATTCAAACCCGGGACCTTCTGAGTGGCGGTCCAGTCTGGTAACCATTACCCCATGGATCGTCAATAAATTACCAAAAACTTATGTTTTTAAGACCGAAAGAGAACTTTCAGCATAACTTTGATTTGCGATAATACCTATCTATTAAATTTATTTTCACAGCCAGCTTAATACTTACCATGAAAGGTACATAAGATCAATAGGATTGACAAACTGTTTATAGCAATGGAGATTAGCCATATGAGAATGGATTTAATTATTAACCAAGACCGAAAATATGCAAGTAACATAAATGAATGTCAACTTTGTATTAAAACTGCAGATTACTCTACAGTAAACTCTTAAAGTTGATGGCACTAACCATACACGGAAGCTCTGTGTCACTTAGTTAATTTTATTTAATAAAATACCAGCTTTTCCCAGCGGCTTCACTCGCGTTTATTTTATGACATAGATCTTGTTTAACAACAAAACAACCCATAGCACGACTTGTGGCGCCATCTGTTGGCCGATACAGTGCCCGCTATAGTAGAAGCAATATTTTCCCACTGGAATGACATACTTTTTTGGAATAAAAAGTAGCCTGTTGGGTTCTGTACCCCTGACAATATATTACCAAATTTCATAATGATCGGCTTGATTCATTAAGCAGTGAAGGAATAACAAACCAACTCACTTTCTCATTTATAACATTAGTAAGGATTATATTAGAATTACCTTGTCCTTCTTCATACATATCATTATTTGATGATTCAATTTCTTCAAGATTGATTTTATTTTCTATATCTTCATCAGCGATCACCTCTACTTCTTGAGCGACAGTGGAACACATGATTTCATTGTTAAGATCGTTCAGTTCGGGTTTTTTAGAGCCATTAGACGAAAAATTCTTAGGATCACATTTTCTTAATACTTTCAAGACAAGTTCTTCGGCAACTCCTGGAGGAAACCCAATATTTTCGTAGGAGCCTTCGGGTACATAATAAAAGTCAGTTCTGAAAAAAATTATAGCAAGCATTTAATTTTATATTTATCTAATGTTGCGAGGTCTTTGCGCTGTAGTCTGTAGTGTTTCACTGCGGCTGTTTCATATTACTAAAACTAGTGTTTAAAACACATTAAATTGTATTAATAATTTGATAAATAATCACATTGACATACCGTCGAGCTAAGAAATTGAATATCGCTGATAGGAAGCCTAAGATAGATTTCTCGTTGACCAAAATAGATGATAATACTTCATCATATTTATCAAAGGCGACGGACATTTTAAATTAATTAATTTAAGGCGTTAAATAACTTAATTTATTCTTTAATCCAGCGGTGTTTGTATGCGCGTCTCGTTTTGTTTGTTATGATGACACTGACAGTTTTGACATTTATCAGCTGTCAGAGACCGAAATGTCATGCTATTGCCATAATGCTCATAATGTTGCCAGTAGCCCATCATCGTAAACGTACCACTGTTCAAGAAAGAAGATAATGTCGCTCCGTGCGTGCAAGGTATATTTTTCCCAATCAGCGGCAAAGGAGAGAAGAAGTCATCATTTGTGCGAGAGGGAGTTCTCTCCAGCTATTAGTGTCTTCTGTAAGTCACCTAAAGTATGTAAGAAGAAGTTTTAAAGGAGCGCATTTCATAGAAAATATGAGATAAAATTGCCTTGTGTGTTTGGACATGAAATGCAGAGTGATTGACATTTGACAAAATGAATGTAATGTGTATAAATATGAAAGGACGTACCTATTGGATATAATCGACCGAAAAAAAATGGATGGATGTGTAAAAAAGATTTTGTGTTGAAAGAAAGTGTAAAAGAAGAAGCGTTGACTTGCCAGAGGACGACAGTAAGGTAATATGAGTTAGCCAGCTCAATCATTTATACCGCACGGCCCGCAAAATCAGATTTGAATTTCGCGTAGAAGGCCTTCCTAGGAATAATTGGAATTTTGGAAAACACAGCTTACTTGCAGCAACTTGTACGATATCTACTAGTATTTTTTTTCCAGCAGAGTTTATGTAGCATGTTTTAAAAATAGTTAAAAAAATGTTAGAAAAAATTCAAGTGTCAAAAATTAAAGTGACGATTTCAAGTCATAATTTCAATGACATTTATTACAAAAACCTTAAAACGGACGTTTTAATACAAAAGTTGTCATAAAACCTGGTAGATTATTTAACTAATTTTATCCTATTTCTTCGAATACAAGGTGCCCCGTCATAAAGTGCACGAACAGAAATGGGGGATAGAATACTTCATTGTAAAGTAAAAAAAACTACCATGTTTTTTTTTATAAAGCTAGAAGAAAATTTCGAACTTCTCATGTGAAAAACAGGCTGTTAACTTTTGAACCACTGGGGTTTTTGAGTTCAAATAAAAACATTAGTGATCATGAATAATGTGTTTTGAAGAATAATAAAATACAAAGCGTAAGGTCATTGGTAATAAGAAAAATATTTTTTTGAAAAAGACACCAACATTTTAGTGGTATTTTTTCTATTAAAACAAAATTTCTCAAAATAATGACAGTATTTTTTTTTATTATGACTGCTAATTAATTTACATCTCAAGTAAGAAGTTCGAAATCAACTTCTAGCTTTAAAAAAAACAAAACATTTTTTGTATTTTTTTTTTACTATAAATTGAAGTATTCTATCCCCCATTTCCGTCTTTGCACTTTATGACGGGACCTTTGAATAAAAAAACAGGAACTATAAAAAAAAAATATATTTAAAGAAAAACTACTGAAACGTTCGCTATTTTTCAAATGGCAACACAAAAACCAGTTTTATACTTTACATTCCCGCCACTTGGAGGAGTTGTCGCGCTTTCGAAAGTTTCACATCCGCAAGAGAGCGGCAAGGTGAGGTAAAGCGAAGTAGGCAAAGAAGTCTCGCGCGCGAACTCCGCACCGTACGCTGCAGGCGATGACCGCATTCATATGCGTTTTATAATATTGTGAGTGTGCTGTCGTGTTCCGTTCTGTTAAGTGTTTACGAAAATGCTGCTTAGGTGAACAGTTGAAAATAAAGTGTTGTGTTTGTGATAATTATCTTTTAACTACTATCTTCTTCATCGTATTTAAAAGCTAGTAAAAATGCCTTGCTCAGCGGTAACTCTGTCTATAGCGACCATTACGGCGATCGTGGCCGCGGCTCTAATGGCTATAGCATTCTCAACAGACAACTGGCTTTTTATCGAAGTTAAACGCAGTAAAATTATCGAGGTAAGTTTATTTTGTTATTTTCAATTGCTAACATTGACTTATTTATTTATTTAATATTATATACCTATTTTAACATAGAAAATAAGTAACAGTTCTTACTAACACTAACATTATTTAGTATTTCAGAAAACTTTAGAATGTGATGAAAAAGATGAGAAAACCAGACAATATAATGGTTATTATTTATTAAGTAACTAAATCCTCTTACTTAGGAATTACGTTATGAAGACAAGGTCAGGCGAGAACTTATTAACAATTTTTATAAGACCAAGACCCGAAATTAAGAGAACAACTTTTTAAAGTTAAAGTTACTCAATTTATTTTCAAGTAGATAGCAACAGATTTTGTAAAAAAAAAAAAAAATTTAAAGTCTATTAGCCTTGTTGTTTTTTTTATTGCTAATTGTTCAGCAGCATCAAACGGTAACAATCAGAATAAAAATCTTCATACAAAATTATCTAGCTATTTCCGTCGATTCTTCTCTGATTGTGATGCAATAAAATGTACAATTCATAATGTTTTTCATTTGAATCTCCTTGATTTAAGTTGGTAATACCAACCAAAGAGAATATAACCATGGAGGCAAATTATTATTCCTCTAGTTCTAGAATTAGGGTAAGTTGTTAGAAGTATCATTGTTACACGTATTCTTTCGATTCCTTTCTGCGGAACCGTTAGCGTAGTCACGTTACGCATAAATATGCACTTATTATTATAGCACGAACCAATGTGTGGATAACTGTAATGAATCGTACTCCTGCTCGTCCATTCGTGATAAAGGAAAAAAAAATGATAACGTTATCTCTGGAACCAAAATATCTGAATCTAAATAATGGCTAAGCATCGATGTTGGCTAAGGGTAATGTCCTAAAATTGTGAATGTATACTTATAACCGTCATGAGTTTCTTTGAATAAACTTTCCCAACTTACATGAGGCAATGTAATGGTATTGCAAGGGTATTGCATTCTGCAGTAAACTCGGTACTAAATATTATGCAAAAAAAAAACGTCTCAATAGTTAAACTTTTTCGTCGAAATTACAAAAACTGGAACATCTCACGCTTAATTTGCTTGTAACGTGCTGCATTTTTTGCCCGACAGGTACCGCTGTCTTTCACAACTTAGGGTTATATTTTTTGCATGAAACTTGTCGAAACGTTTTCTACCTGCAAGATGGGGTTGGAGTATTTTTTTAGAACGCGATTGTTATGGCGCACATATGCGCATAATAAGTTTAAACTATCATGACAACACTTTTTATGGAAACGACAGCTAAACGCTATGAATTTGTCGTAATAATATACCTACACCAAAACCACCACACGAAAATAAAATAAAAAAACTACGAAAGACGATACGATACGATACATGTTTAATATATAAAGTCATATAAATTAAATGATATTCGTATACAATTTTACTAAAATGTCCTATAATTTAGGACCAGCTCCTCCTGAGTTGTGGTCCTACGGGTACGAATTATGGTTCAGTCAGTCTATCGCTTTCCATTCTTTCCAGTCTGGTCTGGGGCAGTGTGTATAACTTCATGAACCTTATGTCAAAATATTTGGCTTGGCCATTTCGTTACATTCACATAGGCGTAATGTGAAAAATTTATAAACTATTCATCATCATACTTTTCTATTATACATTAGTTCTTGTAGTTTGTAACGAAACGGCCAAGATACATATTTTGATTAAGGTGTAGAGTTTGTGAAGTTAGGCCTTGTAGAGGTAGGGCGTGTAGAGTTAGAAGCTTGGCTCTACATGAGATCTGATAACTTTCTGACAGTGCGAGTCATATGGTCTCGTCTTGGCAACATTTTACATGAAAATGTTTTTGGTGGGATTCTTTTTTCTCGTGTGACCGAAAAAGGCAAATCAACGATCGCGTCGTAGTTGTCCACACTTATTCTAAAAGCAAAAAAAAAAAAAAATGCGCTATATCCAATCAATAATCCTTACTAATATTATAATTGAGAAAGTGAGCTTGTGTTTGTTTGTTATTCCTTCACGGCTTGACTAAGCAGCCGATCATTATGAAAATTTGCATACATATTGTTAACAGAGCCCAACATAGGCCACTTTTTATCCCGTGAAAATATGTCGTTCCAATGGGAAAATATTTTTTCTACTATAGAGGGCGCTGTATCGGCCAACAGATGGCGCCACAAGCCACAAGTCGCGCTATGGGTTGTTTTGTTGTCAAACGAGATGAAAAGCTAGTGATAAAATAAAGAAAGTATTTACTTATAGCCCTAATCACAAATTTTACTAATAATTCCTTTACACATATAGATCGATGATAATTACAGACATCGATTAATTTTTATAGTACTTAACGGTTTTATAGGCCTGTATATCAGGTATGAAACATTAGATTGTACATACTTACGACAAGTAATTATTGCAAAATTGTATAATTAAGCAAGTTTTCGCAAATCGCCATAATCGTTATTTTACTAATTGTTATAAATGCAGTATCATAATTAGCGGTACCTAGCTATATTTGCAATTAAACTAAATATTTTGAATACTGCTGACTTATTATTTAACAGTAAACGTCGTAGTAGCAAGAAAACTATAAACCGTTATTAACATTAATTTTATACTCAAGCGTTTTATTCATAACACATTTTTCATCAAGTTTTAGCAGTATTATGGGTCAACTTTTCATTAAACACATTGAAATAGACTTCTAAATATGTAAATTCATCAGTTTAGTTACACAACTTTGTGAAGTTAATTATAACGGACTGAATAATATGTACTTAATATTATAACATGATTATAGCATTGGCTGCTGTTTATTAAATTATTAGTAAGTATCCTTTAATGGAAAATTTTAAGGGAAATTCTTCATGAAAGTAACAAAATATGTGAAGATGATTGTACTGCATGTTGGAAATAATATTGCACAATTCGTAAATACACAAGTTTTTGCAAAACCATTACTTTAAATACACGCAAGTAAAGTAGTTACAACGTGTGACAAATTACTTGTAGCAAACATGGACTTTCTATTGGCTGATGAAGAGGTGGCCGTCTATGGATTCACTGAATATATTATGTAAAGATCAAAGAAAGTGGCATGTTTTATTAGGTGTAAGACAAGACGATTGCATAAGTCTTAGAAATGCTGCAACAAGTAAACGAAATCGACAAAGATATTTCAGTCTACGTCAAAATTATTAATAAAAATCTGATAAATTCATGACAAACTTTGTTTCTACAGAAACTTATTGAAATAAATTCACTTTATTTTAAATCTTGTGCACTTTTATATCAGTTATATTGTAAGATAAGGATAAAATTGAATAATACAACAAAACCGAAAGAATTACAGATTGTTCGAAGTTATAAATTCCAATACGGTAATTAACCCTAATGGCGTTGCTATTCCCGTTTTTGGGTATTCGGCAGGTTTTCCCAAAGCTACTTCGTTGACTGAATCTTAATGTTTAAACAGGAAGTTACTTTTTAGTGAGGCGTCGAAGTTGTTTGTTGTTACCTGAGTTGGAACCGGACGCGGTATTTGTTTATCCTGTTAAAAATAACGACACACTGTTAAACTGTCTCTGTAAATAAACCTATCTTTTACCGTTCCTTTCAAAGTTTATAAGATCTGTCTGGGGTCTGTGTGTTCTTGGAATTAAAATTCAAATGCAACTGTTTTTACAATGTGTAACTCCTATTCCTGGCTATATTGAAACAATCGCTTTAACTTGTCTCCAAAAGAGTAGGTTAGTAATATTATAGTTAGTAATTAACGCAACGTGCATGTCTTACTACATGGTAATTTAATTGTGATGTTAGCTGACGTCAAGTAATTAGGTCACCAGAGGAAAAGTGGTATAATAAAATTGCATACGCAGTTTCTCGCTGGTACCGATATTAATTCAAGTATCATAAAACGTTTAGCTTAGCAATGACAGACATGAACACCACTTTAAAATGTAGCCGTTTGGAATTTATTAGGAGAAAATCTGAAAACTGGTTCTACAACATCAAAAATAAAAAATCTGCAGGTTTCATTTGTATGGTGCTGCATCAACGATGTTTCTTTTCTGATATCTTTTTGTTTTCAAAATGTTATGTATGTTATTTCCTAATAATAACTTCAGGGTTTTTATAACTTTGTGGTGAAGCCACAACAATTTCTATGCTTTGTATTTAGGTGTAATTTTTTAATTATGACTTCTGCATTCTTGTGCGTTGCAATTTAGATAATGTCAAATAGAGCGAACTTATCAGAATTAAATCAAACCTGGAAACGCACAGAAATTAAATTATGATTCATGAGCTCAGGTTGGCGTTAACGTAGTTGACGAAAATTCCAGTTTGTATGTACCCTAACCAAATTGTCATCAACAATAGACAATAATCGAGCGCTAACCTGCTTTCCTCACACGATTGCCGATGTGACGAAGGCACCCATTTCACACGACTTCCGCCAACCATCCGTACAACTTTCTTGTTTTTTTTTTAGAAATTCCGTTGACAATTTTGATTTTAACGATTTCGTTATTTTTACATGTTAAAATGTGAATAGCTTAGCTCATTTGTGTCTTTATTCCCAGCGATCCGTACCGTTACGTATACGTAACAGCTACGTAAAAAAATCATAATTATCATTAAATTTTTGGTGATTTAGCTGTCATCCAATTTATTGCTTATGAAAGGAGGTGCGAATGTTGCACGGACATGCGTCACTGGTATTTTTAATTGCTTACAACTAGGTGTATTAGCTGCCTGTTTGGTTGAAGAACCGTCTACCGTTTTCACAACAGCAGACTGCATCGCAAGGTAAAACCTGATTTCTAGTTACCTGATGATTTTTTTAATATCTGGCAGAACAAAGTAAACCCACTTGTAACTTGTACAAAATGTTAGGCATAATTTTCGGTCAAATGTAGGATGCATGATTAGTGGTTAGTAATTTATTACGAGATCAATAAGTTCATGAGATGTACAGTGAAAGTACGGAAAATTGTGAAGCATAGCAGCGTTTGTGAAAGGTGAAGAGTGGAGATATTAACGCAACGACTATGGCAGATTATTCACACTTTCCAGCTTATTATTTTATTTGCTTCTATGGATATTAAGGATGATTGTCTTTTAGATCATATTTCTTGTCAATATAATAAAAAAAGTTAGGTTAGAGGTCAGATGCTTCGTCAGCTTTTTTTACTCTTCTTGTAAGCATTCATGCTTATCGAGAAATAAGGCTGCGCCGATTTCAAATTGTGATAATAAAATCTGGTCAAATTAGACCAAGAGGATGACGTTGAAGGACTGAAACCGTTACCAGTATGTCTTTTTAAGATTTTATGTTCTAGGCAGAATTTGTTTAAGAAATTACCTTCGGGCCTATATAACTTTTACAGGTTTAGGCAATGTTAAAAATCTAAATTAAATGTCCTTTTCCTGAATTATAATATAAGTGAAATTTGGTTTGGTTTTATAATAAACTTATTTCTTCCACGAAAATATAATATCCTACTAGCTTGTTTGCCCGCGATTTCGTCCGCGTGAAGTTTCGGACCCGTTCCCGTGGGAAACACAATGAATTTCGGGAAAAGCTATACCTAGCCTATGTCACTCCCTGATAATGTAGCTTTCTACTGGTGAAAGAATTTTTGAAATCGGTCCAGTAGTTTCGGAGCCTATTCAATGCAAACAAACAATCAAATCTTTCCTCTTATAATATTAGTATAGATAGTTACTGAAAGTATTAGGTAGCTACCTAAGCTATAAAAAATAATAAAATGTGCGGTATTAAGTAGGTAGGTATAACCTGCTTACAATACAATAAATTGATGGGTGCAAAGTGAGCTTGTATGAATTATTTTTAATTTCATAATTAAAGACTATACCTACAATCTCCGGTCTGTTACTTTGATTGCACAGTTCTTTAAAATTATTGTTAATTACTTAAATCGAAAGTGCCTCTAAAAATAGAATCGCTGATTTAAGAACTATTGTAACGATGTAAACTGCTAAAGTCTTATTATTTGAATAAAACTATTTGAATTTGTTACACCTACCCACCGTTTCTTGTAAGTAAATTTATATTTCATCAATAAAATAAAGAAACGAAGTACGTACCTACGTAAGAAAGCACTAGTCAACATACTCATGCCTATGCTAATAAAATATGAAATTGCGAATAAGTACCAACTTAATTATAACAATAATTTTAAAGTAGGTAAGAGTTTATGTGATGCTTAAGAATAAAAATGTCTTAAATTAAAAAACATTGAAATAAATATTATCTCAAGTAGTCTTGCCTTTTTACCCCACTAGGTCGTACTTACTACAACAACGTCGGAGTAAAAAAGACACTAGGTACCTAAGTAGTTTTTTGAAGAATGTTCTTATTTTTACGCACGCTTGATTCTGTTAATAATAATTCTCTACACTTTGTTTTGCGCCATAATAAAGCTTAATTTATTGGGTAAAATGTTTTATTGCATTTTTATGATGCAAAAATAAAAAGTGATTAATTAGGTAGGTAAATATTTCTGTTAAAAGTTGCTTACCATCAGTATTCTCATTATGAATGGTTTATGAACGACAAATTCAATATAACTTCTGCCAGGAAAATAAGTCAGTGTTAATATATTATTTCTATGAATTTAAGTTCTCATTCGTGAGCTGCCTGGTGCTGATATATCTTTGGCAAAAAATACAACAATAAATGTATGGAACGCGGTCTTTTTGCTGCTGTCAAGGTTAGCAGGTATAGGCGGGTAACTATCATCTGCCTTTACAATACGTGTGGTTAACTGAGGTCGTGGTTTCCATGCGTGGGAGCATATTAAGTAGAAACAATTAAAATAATTAGACTTATAATGTGTATTTTATAATAAATTATAATAAATTACGGACACTAATTCATAGATGAAATATCATATTTCAGGTTTAGCTTACTAATTAGTTGCTAAATAATATAAAAGTAAAACTGTATAAATAATGCGTCTCTAGTCTCTACAAGTAAAAGTTTGCATTCGTAGTAAAGTAGGTGTGAGATGAGAATAAAAATGATACTTTATTAATGTTTAATAAAAATATTTTATAGTTGTTGTTGTTGTTGTTGAATAAAAATATTTTTGAACGTAACGGCATAATGATATCATCATTTTGTTCATTTATGAATCATGATTAACCATTCGAAGTTGTCTTATGTTTTAGAGTTATTAATGTTAATTTCTTGGAGTCAATAACTTGGAAAAGCTTATAAATAAACGTTGTAATGAAAAAAAGAAAGTTATTTGGCGTTAAATTTTAATATTCGATAAGTAATTTAAATTAAACAATTATTTTACTTCAACTTAAATCTAATAGCACCTTAGCATCAAATGTAATGGTGCCTTGTAGTAACTTGTGTTTTCTGCAAGTGATAAAGACTTGTAGATAAAGCTGCCTGAAAGTTTTATTCAAAATTTTATAACTAAAACGCAAAAGATCGTCACATCACTTAATCGCTGTTGACACAGATATTTTGCTACTTACGCTCGTAAGACAACATGGATTTCAAACCTTTATGAAATCGCGTCATCTTGAAATTTATAATCCGAAATAATGCACACGCGCCTGTCGGTCGGGGTGAGTGGCTTGCACTCGGCATTGCAAGGTGAACAAGACGAGACCGGCCCGACAGATATGCCGCTCAGGGCACTCAAAACGCGACCCGACTTACGAGTATTATACCTTTATACCTGACAATCATAGACGTTCAAACCTTGTGTGAGAACTATCTCTCCTTATGTTAAGAACCATTTTGCTTTGTAAGGTACTTATCTATGCATGCATGGGCATCCTACGTCTGTTTGGAGTCTTTATTTCCCATCCTTATCTTTCGTTTTGAAATGTCAACCAACTTTTTGCGTCGTGACAACAAGCAGCTTTGCAACGTTAGTTTATTTTCTGTAACATATCTTCAACATATGCAATCTTTAGTAGGTAATTTTTTCTAAAAGGTACAATTTGGCTATCGCACCTATAATTTGTAAGTTACATCCGATACATCTCTTATACGTACTTTCAAAAGCGTTCTAAACATTATAAAGTAGGTAGGGAAGGACTCTTGTTAGTCACTGCATTATTCCGGATTTGCAAGTGCCTGCTCACCACAAATACTTGTCATCTAGGTAACATAAAAAACTTCTTTGACTCAGCGAGTTATCACTAAGATGGTGGGATGTAATTAACTTTCAGTATAAGTACTTACATGTCTCTGACCAAGGAAATACCAGTGTGCAATGTCACCAAACGAACATTAGGCACAGATTCCGAGATCTCGGAAGCTGGGCGAAAGTAGTCAGACAATGGTTGTAATTGCCGTGGGCATGGAGTCGTGAGACGCGTGGCGAAAGCGCCCGAATTTGACCATGTGAGACGTACTGGCCACCTGTCCAAGCAAATTATAGTATTTACCGATTTCATTTACAAGTCGCCATTAATAGTTTGTAGAGCATTCGGATTTTGTCTAGACTTTCAAACTGCCTCGTTTAAATATGATGTCATCAATCGAGTGTGTTGTGTTTGTGTGTGACACATTTCTTAATTTTCAGTTTTTTTAATGTTGCGTACCAAAATTTATTGTCATTCATTTGTTATCTTGAGGCTTCAATAAATCTCGGACTTCGTCCTCTTATTTACAAGAAAAGCGCTTTTCGCGTACTCGTTAATTAATTGTTCTTAATTTTTGACTAAACCATGAAATTTTTTGTAATTTTTTCTTCATCATCATTATCTCATCACAGCCACAAGAAGTTCACTGCTGGACATAGGCCTCCCCCAAACGTCTTCAATATGACCTGCTGGCAGCGGCCTGCATCCATCCATAATTTTTTCTTATTAATATTTATTTATTTCAATATAATTGCACTGCGACTGGCGTATCGAAAAAAACATTATGTAAACGTGAGCCGGTCCGCGGGCGTGTGAAATTGATATTCGATATATATCATTGGTGAAAGCATAATAATTTTATGGCTTTAACTACATATTTGTCGAGAATTGTGTATTTGGATCTATTCATCATAATATGACTTACTTACTTTCTCTTGGAAAATATATGTATGACGCAGATATGACGTAATCAGTGGACAAGACTAGTCTGATGCTGATGCTGACATTCTTGGTATGAGTCGCTCAATATTTTTTTTTAAAACAAACATTGTTATTCTTGTTGTGTTCCTACGGTGAGTAAGGTGTCCAGAGTTCCAGAGCTCCACTTGGGAAGGTTGGCAACGTGTGAGTGATACCCCCGGTATTGCAAGCGTCTATAGTCTACGATGACGGCTTACCATCAAGCCGACCGTATGCTTGTTTGCCACCTTTGTGGTATAAAAAAAACTGTCCAGAGTTCGGTTCAGTGTTAATTAATATAAAGTATGAAATAGGATCAAATCTATCAATGATAGGGAGAACGATGTGTATTTTTAAATCCTCTTATTGCGATTGATCGAACTATGCGATCGAACTATCTTGCCGGAAGGGGAAATTCACATAGAAAGAAAAAAGTATATTCGTTTACAACAACAAACAAATAAAAAAAAGTGCAGCAAAATCTTAAAGTAGGCGAGTACAATATGGTACCAAAAAGTCGCCTACTCAAGCCGAGGCGTCAGTTTTGACACCACGAGTCCACCATCTTCCGCAGTAGGAGCCTTTGAGGGTCTACTAGAATCACTTACTTATGATATCAAATTAAACAAAGCATTAGTTATTTTGCAGTTGGGTACCAACCAACAACATGTAAGCATGTTGTTGGTACTAGGGTATAGAGAACCGGTACTATCTCAAGGAACCGGGATTTTCGGTACCGGACTATGCTGGAACCGGGATTTCCCGGGAATTTCGGTACCGTCGGGATTTTTTTTCAATACATCAACACCGCCTCAATTTACACATTTTTGTTAGACATACTTATTTTTAGAAAGCTCATTTATTGGACTAGGTACACGTACATGTAAAAGTAAAATAATATTATATTTATTGCGTAAATATTAAAAAAAAAGTGAAATAATGATACAAGTAACGACCGTATTTGTTTAATACGGTCGTTACAAAGAAAAATAAAAAAAATACTTATGCAGTTTTTTGCAATTATGCGAAAAATCAGTTATCAATAAAATATCCCATGATTCATACAATGGTTCTGCATCGATTTTTCATGTCATAAATAAAATCTTTTTGGGCAACATTACCCAAGTCCTGGTATGATGCTAAAAAGTTGCTCTTGTCGCAAGGCTTGCGGCAATCAAGGTTAAAGTAACGTTATCATGCTACTGGGGAAGTAAGTGAAAGAATGCCATGGCCAGAAGCGCAAGGACCATACGCACGAAGACCGATTTTTGCTAACTGATGCGAAAAAACAGCCAAATGTTACGGCAAAGCTGTTTCTTCAAACACAAACAACTGGTGCTCTCGTCACTCGCAACTGACTGAAGGGTTGTGGTGTTAATGTCCGTACGCAGACAGCGCGAGTGGTGACCAGCTGGCTTCAGGAGCACGCACGACATTTCGGTCTTAGACTGGCCTGCGCAATCACCAGACCAAAATCCCAAAAAGAACGCATAGAACATGCTTCCTTCACAAACATTGAGACTGAAGAGCAATTTTTTTGCATCTTAACAGGACTTGAGACAATTCTTGGGAAAATTGAGACTTCGTGATCTTGATTCGAAGCATAAAAACCGTTTCAGAACCATTGTAAACATAGGTGTTTTTAAAGACAACATTTTCTTAGGCAAAATTGCAAAAAAGGCACAAGGTTTAGATATTTTTTTTTACTTTTTCTTGAAAACATACTAGATCGTTTGTTGACCATCAAAATATATTCGATCGCACGTAGCGTCACTAGCGTCAGTGTTGCCAATTGCCATATAATTGAATAAATAAAAAATCCCGAAAGTACCGAAAATCCCGGTTCTTGTATTTCAATTCCCGGTTCTTTTACAGCTATAAAAGAACCGGGAATTCCCGGGATTTTCGGTACCGGGATTTCCCGGTTCTATACCCTAGTTGGTACCCAACTGCAAAATGATGAATTTTCTTTGGAAACATTTACATTAGAAATGACCAAACAAACACAAAAATGTTCATCTCAAAAATATTTGTCGGGTGCGAGGATCGAATCGGTTGACTGTAGCAATTGAGCCACCGGGTTCTTAAAAAAGTATGTATAAAATAATTTAGACCGACGACGAAGGTCTGGTTTGTCAAGCACTGCACGAGTGGCTAGTTATATTGTAAATCATCAATGTAAGTTCAATCCAACAGGTCGAAAATTTAGCAGTTACATAGATTTACTTAGATCTAGCAAATATTTTGGGTTCAGTACAATGTGTGCGTGATATGAATGAACACTGTAAAGGCCATTTTCTATTTTGTCCGCCATTATGCTTATTTACTGCCAGTGCCATTACTAATAATCGAATTGTGGTGCAATATAATACTCAATATCAAATCAAACCATAAAATTACCTAAGAAAGTTGTGCAAATATCGTTCAGATTTACAAACATCGATCGATACTTTCATCAGACTTTCCCATCGATAATCGTCATTCGAGATGATTTTATGAAAAACGACGATCGACGAACTCGAGTTGAAGGAACGTTGCGCTTCAATGCATCATAGTGACTATTCGATTACTCGATATATTTTTTTATTATCGATTTATCGAAAACACACGTTTCCCCTTGACTTAAACATTAAGCAAGAATGTTATAATATTACTTGCGTAAATGTGTGAGAATGCGACCAGTTCAACATTTTCTTGTATCGATTGAAAATCTGTAATTTTGTCGCCCGTGTCGTAATAATCGCATTGTTGCATTACTAGTCATAGTGTCTTGTCTTAGAGACTTAATTAACCGACAATTATGTGTCATTGTGCTCAAATCACCTCGATTACATAAACAAGCTATTTGGGTTTGTAATACAGGCGTTGTAAATTCTTTGCATGATTTAAAAGTCAATTGACTAAGTATGTGTAAGTCTTCTTTCAGTAAGTAGAATTCATAAATATCTGAACAATTTAACAGATTCGTATGAATGTGGCTACAGTGGTGATTAGAGTATAAAGTGAGAAGAGGAAGTACTCAAGTTTTTCTCTATTTATGATAATGTGCACTTACTCAACTGCACCACGGATTTTGGCGCCATACGATACCTAGTGTCAAATTGAGCTCGTGACTAGAAACTTTATTTCTGTGGTTAAAGTGCATAGTGATTGGTTATGATCAGGAACTACTAAAAGTATGTATGTAAGCATGGCTTTGACTTCAAAATCCGCTTTCTTCGAAGAAATTATGCAATAATTTTTCTTCGGGAAACAACATGAATGAATACGTTGCTGCTTTTTACTTGACACTGGTAAAATTGTAAAGAAAAAGAACGCAGAAGAAAAAAAAACTGCTCCAAATGCTGATAAAAAAAATCCTGATTAGTACTGTACTTGATTTCCACTTCGTTCAGAATTGGATTGTAATAGAGATGAGACCTACCGATGCTGATGATTTTGAAAACAATTATGGACTAAATGGAATGGAAACTACATAAAAATATAACACGTAACGTTTATTTTCGGCCGGCATTATTGCAGTAACAATCGTTACGAAACGTTGCACTGCACCGACCCAAAAAAAAACTAAAAAAACATTCTGCGCCTGCGTCCAACACTTCGCAGTATTGTCAATCGTGTATCCATTCCTAGAATGATGACAAAGATTCTCTTTTAATGCATCATGGTTACTACAACAAATGAAATGGATCTTTTACGTCAAAGCTTTAAAGTTCTATCTTGAATACAACGAACATCCCCACCATTAAGCTTAATGGGTATTTGGACCATTCCAAAGACAATCTCATTGTGTAGGAGTAAAGTTTGTTCTCGTAAATCAACTTTTTCTGCCAGTATCAATGCAGTCGCAGCCAGTCGCAGGTACCGTGAGACAATGTTCTATTGTTTATCTACTAACAAAAGAGTGGAAGTATTGAATTAGTAGACAAAATGTCTAGGGTTTATACGGATATTTGCCTTTTTTGTTGTTGGGTACCTAAATATTTTCCATTTGTTCATAAACTTTTAAAATTACAAAGAAGTTCCTGGACACGATGGCCGTAGGAAAGGAACCACAAGCACAGATTACCAAATTAAAATAATATTATTTTTTGTGATAAATCTGGGGGTATAAAACATTGATTGATACCACGTACACCGATGTGTTTTAGGAAATTCCCAACAGGGAAAGTACCTAAGCAATGTACACACGTACTCTACTTTTAAGGATAACCACTGGTTATTAATATGAGAATTATTATTCAAAATTTACAGTTTCTAACTAAATTAAAGCATTGTCTGCATCACCGTAATAATGATGACGAGTTTCTGGGAATAATATCAATAATAATTTTATTGTATTGTCATAAATACATAGAATAGGTACATTATTTTGTGCTTTTGTATACATTATACGAGTACTAGGTTGATATAGTATTAGTTTTCGAAAGATGAATAAATCTATACTAATATTATAAAGAGGAAAGATTTGATTGTTTGTTTGTTTGAATTGAATAGGCTCCGAAACTACTGGACCGATTTCAAAAATTCTCCACCAGTAGAAAGCTACATTATCAGGAAGTGACATAGGCTTTTCCCGAAATTCAATGTGGTTCCCACGGGAACGGGTCCGGAACTTCACGCGGACTAAGTCGCGGCCAAAAAAGCTAGTACATAATAAAATAGTTTTTCTCATCGCGAGACTGGCACAGGTAGGCCACAAAGGTGGCAGACAAGCATACGGCCCGCCTGATGGTAAGAATGAACGTAGTCCATAGACGCTTGCAATAACGGGAGTATCACTCACGTGTTGCCAACCCTCCCAACCCCCCTAGTGGAGCTCTGGAGACCACACTCACCGCAGGAACACAACATGGCCGAGACCAATGCGCAATGCTATTTGGCTGCGATCTTCTGTAAGGTGGAGGTCCTTCTCCAGACGGGCTGCTTCGATTTGAGCGGATCATCCACTGTGTGTGCTCTACCTCTTAAAATCCATTCCTAAAATGGATCCTCCATCTGTTAGTATTCTAAAGAAAGCTTACACATGGTCCTGATAAGTTTCAAAGAAATAAATAAAATTAGGTATTTATTGTCTAACTTACATGCAAAAATCTAAAACAACAACTGACGTAAAATAAAAATGTAGTAGACAGCAAATACGCATCTACTCAGCATAACCGTGAGGTCGTCTGACTCTGACTTCATGGCGCTGGTCTTCCGCAGATAGTAATCCAAATAGATAAGCTAATTATTAAGATAAGTAAATTGTGAAACCTACCTTTCTCATAATCTGTTACAACAGTACCCTTTAGCTTTATTTGCATGTCTTGAATGGATCGATGGACAATGTTCGAGGTGCCAAATACTAGTTTGATGTCGAAATACGTATGTAAATGTATAGTCAAAACAGTTATCTTAAATCTGGTTTAGGAACCGGATCAACGGTGAACTGAAGCAATTTTCTGCGGGCTACTAATATTAAGGTCTACTAAACATCAAGATCTATAAAAACATGGGCGTATCCAGAACAGATTCTGTTAAGGGGGGGCAGATCCGAGATAGAACCTTACATTGGGAGCCACGAGAAAAAGAGGAAATAATAGTATTTTCATTTTAAAAAAATTGTAGGTCGGTGGCACCCTATCATACGATGACGTATAGCTGCGGCTTAACACTTGCAAAGTTGACCGAGGTTAGACAAATTTATATGAATATGTTCGCTAAATACTACTAGGCTCTTTAAATTTTGCTATACATCTTTATAAGTGAACGATTTCCTCTGAATCTCGAAACTCGCTGTGCGAAATTCTCTGTAAATATTCTGGTTCTCTGGAAAGACAAATAATTTATTTGATCCATTTTTATAACTATAGATAAATACATGATTGAAAAGTTCCCGGCCAATTTGGTCCAAATGATGAACTAAATTTTAAAATTTTAGACAAACATGTGGTCCGGACCCTATAATCACATCTTTGCCTTTGTCAGACCGACAAACCGCCATCGGCATAGAGATTGGCATTGTTTTGTGGGACTAGTATTTAATTACTTTTTAATGATATAGTTACATCACTATGTAATCACAATTACGGTAATTGTTAGTCATTCTCAAAAATTTACATAATATAGAACTTCCCTATTGTTTCTTGCGGTTATAATGCGAATGTGGTTTGAAACAAAAAAGGCTAAACGCGCAATGCGTTCTAAGAACTGAAAAAAGACATGTGAAAATATAACCATTTAAATACAAAAAACAGCAAAAATATAAAGAGCATAAGCGCTTTTCTTTAACATATTTTAAAATACTATTTTAGTCATAGAGATTTTATTCATAAGAACATAAAAAAATCTCTATGATTGATAAGAACTACAGTATTCACTTTGGTTTGATATAATTTTGCGACATAGTGAAACCAGCTATTACCACAAATGTTACTGTCACTAGTAATAGAATAAATTAAAAATTGGAAAGAACCTAGGATTGAGCCTTGAGGCACTCCAATTTTTACATTAGCACTATTAGATTTTACACATTGATGTCAACGGTCTGCAATCTATTGGCTAAGTAAGACGGAATCACATTTTGCGCATATCTCAAACTCTGTAATGTTTTAGTTTGAGCAGTAGTAGCCTCTGGTGACCAACACAATCAAAGGCCTTTGAAAGATCGCAGAATACGCCAATAGCAAAAGTAGTAAGTTCAATTATTTATATTTTTGTTTATATATTTTTTTGTAATTGTTATAGGAATACGCGGGCAAGAGCTCGGCAGGCAACTCGCAAATTGTGGAGAACTTGAACAACAAATACTATTTCTACACGAGAACGCGGGGACTCTTCCGAATTTGCTACCCGAAGGAGCGACCACCTACAGGTATGATTACCTACATGTTTACTAGCCATATTTTACATTATAAGTATTAAATTAACATTTATTACAGCAGTTATTTGAAAGTGTGTTCGTTGTCTCTTCCTTTTTCAAGTCGAAAGGTGTGAATGACTTGATATGATTTTTATGGGGATAGTTTAAGGTCTGTAGAGTGACATAGACAATTTTCTATCAAAGGGATAAAAAGTATCTCACGGTAAATAAATGAAGTAAAATCAATGATAGTTTTTGTTGCGCAAAGCTGCGGGTAACAGCCCGAAAAAACTACATTCAAGCAAGCGAATTTCGTGGCCAACTAGTTAACTAAATGTATTGAGCTCATTAGAGATTTATTTGTAGTTGACATCGTGTGTTTTGTGTCCTTTGTTCTAAATAAGATGTTTTAGTGTTGACACCAAACTAAGTGTCGTTAAACAGTTTAATATGACTTTACATGTTGCTTAAGGTTACTTTAAAAAAATGTTTCCTTGAACTGCCTTGAAGCCTTAATTTAGGATTCAGAATTAAGTAGATAAGAATTCAGAGGCATTAGAGCCACTATTTGATTTTTAAACAAATTAAGTTAGTTTTTAAATATGTTAATCTAAATAGAATCTTATTGCTTCGGAGGACACATCAAGTTGTCGACGTCAATCTTTAGACGAAATCAGTTATCGTTAGATGGTCGAAAAATATTGACATCAACCCCATATTATGCAAAAGAAGTTATTTGTAATTACGAAAGTTTTAAGTTAAAAGCTTACTGACTGATCATGGTAGCAGGGACCCACTAAATACAGATAGATCGCTATGGAAGTACATATTTGTAGATATCATTGGTAATAACAACCAAGTCTGCATACAATTATCGGCCTGTTAACCATCTCAGGCACCGCTTTGATCCGCTCGCGCTAAATACCGCCTAATTATGCGATCCATCTCACAAAACATGTGCTTACTCTAATTAATCGTGATTATGATTTGAAACTATTGGAGCATTCAACGTTTACCATAAAGCTATGCTACGGAATTATGAATTTAATTAACAGATGTTGTGTGATCTAAATTAGTTTGCGAGAAGCGGTCAGTATATTACGGTACCGACAGGTGTAACCGTTTGTTTTATTGTACGGATGATAATAGTGCTAGATAATGTGTTTGTCACTGTGCGCTTATTTCTAAGGCACCTGTTATTATTTCGTAGAAATAAAAAGTTATTTATTAAAATAATCCATGTAACCATGCCATGTCAAATTGCATTATTTTGAAAATCGCATAGAAACATAGACACAATACTTACAAATTACAAAATGGACAGGACTAGTGGCAGAATGGTAACATTTATGGATAGTTGTCTCGTATATCGCCTCATTAAATGAATCTACTCTATCTTCCTACAACTAGAAAAAACAGGATTACAGTTTTCTGTGCCGTAAGTCCAAAATTCCACTGTAAATGTAAATTTTTACATCACTTGACTGTACGTACGTAAAGTCATTATCTACTGCCATAATGAATTAAGAGCAGGTTACACTGGGAGCGAAGCAAGGTTAAGTTTGTTTTGTTTTGCTTCTCGTCTTTACAATTTTCATTATAGTTTTGTAAATTGAACTTACTATAAACAACTCTAATTTTGAAAGGACATATTACATCTATCTGTCAAAGGCAAAGAGCTTTAGAGGAGTGGGCTTGGCGTCGCGCAGAACTTTATCATGGACTCTCCAGATCACAGTTCAGCTTTTTACTGACCTACGCTATCTTGAGATAGGAGGACCTTTGAAGGTTGTATAATGACAAAGTGTTAAAGTTGTCATTAGAAATGACATAAAGGTTGTAGGGGTCGATGGTAAAGTGTTCAAGCGTAAAACGCGGTTTGCTAATGTTTCCAATTAATTTACAAGTCTTGCCATAATTACAGCAAAACAAGAAATATCAGCTTTCTTTTCCCGGCAGTTAATAGCTCAGAAACCCATTATACAGATGGGGAAACGAACAATGGCTCAATAGAATGTATATTAAGCCTTTCTTCGTCATATGAGATCTTTTTCCTATGTTTTGTTGGTTTATTCTTATTTTCTTTTGAGGAAATGGAAAGTCTCTTTTAATTTTGGAAATAGTGCAACCACAAGTATTTAAAAAAATCTGATTCAAAATATCAATCATCAAGTATCTTTAAACCTCTTCTCGACTCTCAGCCTCGATCAAGTAATATTTAACAAAAAAAAGTGGGACTGTTTAGGAGCTACAATACCACAGACAGACACACAAGTTTACATTATAACATTGTACCATAACACGAAACAACAGAATGTGACGATGAAATTATGCAGCATTGCTTAGCTAGTTAAGCGTGGGTGCCTACCTACATAGCCTCGTAAAGATTGCACTAGCGTATAGGAAGTTGACATTCAGAAAAAGAAAAGGTCAGCAATTTATTGTTGTTTCTTTCTATCTAAGAGTAACAATGATATCGGTGGAGATTTCTCCAGCACTCCAACATAGTGGAGAATACTCCATCAGCCTCATGACAATATTGTTCTTAAACGTTCGACTGGTCTGGCTGGAGAAGAGTTTTTGATAAAAACTCTAAAGTAACTTCCATGACCTTTCCAAGGCTATGGTCGAATAGACAATAGACTAACATAGGACCTGAACCTGATGTTTATAGACGTAAAAGCAATAAAAACTATAGGTGTAGGGTTAAAATATTAGTAAAAATTCCAACTTTATTATTTGTTTCCACTACGCAGTTAATTTACTTAACTGAATTACCATTTTAAAATATGCAAATTGCTCCTCAGTCAACTGATAGCACTGATACCTATTAAAGATTTCTATCACATGATATTAAATTTAACCAACAATTTTAATCATACTTATAATACCCAAGGCATTTCACACACAAAACGACTATGACAACGGCTACCCATGGCCGTTGTGGACAACCGGGCGAAGTTTAGCCGCTGCTGGTCGCAGTTTCATAATTTTATTCAACCCAATTGATCTCGTTTCCATGGGAATCGAAAGTAAAAGTAGCCCAGTCACTCTTTATCTTATAAGATTTACGCTTGTGAAAGTTCTGAAGAAATCTGTCTAATCGTTATTTTTCAGAACATACAGATTGGCAAACAGACTTTAAATTGTTTTTTTTGATACAGACATTCAAAAGTAGAAATTTAACTACTTATATGTTAACCATAATTGACACCCCGTCCACACGCACCCAATTTTTATGCCAATTTGATCTATTGTCCTGTTCTTGGTGATATCTAAAGAAAAGGACAGGTATACAAATTGGCCAATTATATTGGGCCGTGTGGAAGGGGTGTAAAAGTTATAAATTCAAGATTCTGTAGACGTGGATATCCATTGGTAGCAATCATTGCTTTCAGGTGACCCGCTAGCTCGTTTTGTCCTCATCAGTCATAAAAGAAAATAATATTTGTATAGTGATATTATGTACGTTAACTGGTCGCTACTGGCCGAAGTAGTAGTCGTCTAGTTAGCGCAATACCTTTTATTCAAAACCGGTATTTAGCATATTTACCAGCTGGTCTTCAATAGAAAGCCGTTTTAGATCATCCGACATTTTTTTCCATTGAATGTTCTGTTGAGGTCAATGTTTGTACATGATTGATTTCTCTCGCCTCAGGCATCGAAACTGCACTCAATATGGCGTGAATGAATAAATCATAGCAAGGCGTGGTCGGCTTATCATGAAAATGTATTCGAATCAAAGAAATATTCTTTATTATTGTGCGCGATAATCGAAGCCAGACTGGTGTTGTGTACGGGAAAGATTCTCAAAG
Organism: Endotricha flammealis; assembly: GCA_905163395.2. NCBI lineage: Eukaryota > Metazoa > Arthropoda > Insecta > Lepidoptera > Pyralidae > Endotricha > Endotricha flammealis. The sequence goes on along the minus strand of LR990861.1, from coordinate 4,231,319 downwards.
AACCACAATAGGCAATAAAATAAATGGGAAAGTGTTTTCGATTATATTAACTTATATTTATATTCCTATTAGTAAGTTCATGAAACGTACTTGTAATTTAAAATATATATGAAAAAATCATACCTAGTAATGCAGACAAAAAAATAATAAAATGAACCCCTTTTTTCGGGTAGGGTACGGTACTGACAAAACCAATATTTTCATGGCACATTATGTGATTTCAAAATAAGTTAAATAAATTACTTAAATTTTACTTCAAAACTATACTAGTTATACTTAATACCACAAGCAAGATATATACTTTGTGAAATTTTTCAACCCGGGAATTTTTTGTCACATTCTCCAAATTTAATTTAATTTTTATTGTGTTGTGAATAGTTTATGCCGAAGTCGATTATGGGTCCGTATCGTAATGGGCGTGCACGTGGCGTACACCTTTTAAAGGAGATCGTAAACTTTATGTAATGCGGCGAAAATAATAATAAAAATCTTTAACCTTAGACCCTGAAACTGAGACACACATTACATTGAGCTCTTCGTATGTTAGACCAGACGATGAAATGATAACAACTCCGCGATGGATGATGAAATGCGACGAAAACACGAGGCGAATTCGCCCTTTCTGGACAAGGTCTTACTTCGACTACTTCCCGGATACATGATTGTATTTCGAAAGCATAACTTATTATGTATTCAGTTCCTGTCACTACCCATATTTGTCCGCAGCCAAATGAACTCGGACCATTGACGAGTCATATATGGATTTCACTAATCTAGTTTTTAAAAAAAAACAAAGGTCTAGGTCGAACGTGATGTATGTACGTGAATTAATTTCAATTATTACTTTTGATTGAAATACAGCCAGTTTCTGAAACGCATTTTCACATTAATGATAATTTCACATAATGACACAATAAATTATAGCTGTCGCTGTCAAACTAAAGAAAAAAAAGGGATAGCTTGAGACATGGATAATAGGAAAAAATTGTGACGATTCGAAAGAGCTTATATTATTTAGGCCTATTTGAATAAAAATATTTGACTTTGTCTTTGAATGTGGAATTAAAATGCGTTTCAGAAAGTGGGTGTAAAAGTGATGGACATATTAAAAAACGCGGAGCGAAGCTAAATGAACTTAGTTTTGCTTCGCTCCCTGTGTGACTAGCGCTTTATAATTAAGGGCGTAGTAGCGGATACAAGCTAAGTATAAAAGTACGACGCAGATGTATTAGTAACATAAAAATGTATAGTTTCATAAAAATTTTATGTAATTAACTACATAATTAAATTATGATTAAGTATAAAAAAAACTAGAATTGCAACATAAGGATATGGTGGACAGGCAGGTGCCTTTCTTTGACTTTTATGGCAAACATGTATTACATCATGTACCTAGAGAGAGAGCCTTGTTTACGTACCTATATAATTCATTTTGATCTTTAAAGAGAGGTAGATACTTACTTAATAAAATAACTTTTTTTTAACCGCACAATTAGGACCATTATTAAACATGTTCCATCTCGCAATAATGTGTGCTAGACACAGAACACCTGATATCTGTGGTGCTAGACCTTATTAAAGGATTAGTTTTCAATAATTTAATAAACATAACATTATAAAGGTCAAAGTTTGTTACTTCTTCACGCTCAAATGACTGGGCCAATATTTATGATATTTGGTATGTAGGTAGCTGATACCTTGGCTTAACACATAGGGTACTTTTTGTCCCGAAAAGTACACCTTTCCTGTAAGATTTGGCCAAAAGTCTGTTAGTCAAAAGCGCTTTATAAACTAGGTGGCGCTACTGTGCATAAAATTAAACGCGGGTAACACCGCGGGCAGCAGCTAGTCATTATTATTAATTTTTAACCTTGAACGGGACTAAAAGGACTACACGGATAAAACTGAGCGCTTCCACTAATAAACTCCATTGACGACATGAACATTATAATGGAACTGTCATTATCGCAAATTCATCACAAAAAAATCTATCTTAGCCAACAAATTGCTAAATAATCTGTGTACCACTATCACGAGTCGTGTTCTATCTACCACAGAAAACAATCCAACCCGTCACATTGTATGATCTTATTTACCGCGCACGTACTAAGAATCATTCTATTTCACACGCATTACTTACGCATACGTGAAGATATTTTATCTAAAGAAATAGTATGTTTGTCAATTATTGTATTGTCTATAGGTACTAATATTATAGAGGAAAGATTTTTTGTTTGCATTGAATAGGCTCCGAAACTATGAACCCAATGAGGTTTTGTATTAAATGTTAGTTAGTAACATATCACTGGCCAATCTATAGTAAGTAACATATCACTGATTGGACCGATTTGAAAAAGTCATTCACAGTTGGGGGTATCTTTGGGTAACATAGGCTATAATATTTTTTTTTTTTAGTAAGTCTAAATAATCTTAACGAAAACCCGCGAGAAGCCTAGTCCACTAGTTTTGAATATAGTTTAAGGTAAAGTAAAGGCTATTAACGTCATTATTTTAATAGTTATGTGTAGAGTCATTGTTATTTCCTATGCCAACAAAGAAAAGTGGAAAGCAGGAATCGCAGGAAGCCGCTGGATGCAGGCTGCTGCCAACCGGTCATACTGGAAACGTTTTTGTGGATTTCTTTTAGCTGAGATGTTGAAGCTAAAATTTCGGAGGAAGGGGTTATTCCTTCATATTGTTTGGTATCTTTAATCCATCTATTGATCCCATCATATATATCGATGATTGATCCCAATCATGGATCGTTAATAATTAGCAGTTTCCAGAAACAAAAAAAAACTAATTCTTTATTTTCTAATCTTGTAACTTAAATCGTGCGTTGTCGGAATAAAAACTAAATAGACATTTTAAAAAGTTTACTTTCTATGCAAAAATGCCATTAGTGTGTTGAATGTTTATCAGTTACTCGGAAAGAGAAATAAATTATACATAAAATTTTCACATAATTTACAATGAAATTAATGATTCTTCTTTGTTAGCAAATAACAATGACTATATCGATACCACTCGATACCTATTAAAATCAGGACATATTGTTGAGTTCCTATTAATACAAAATTGACAGTTTATCTGACAGATAAGCTGACTGCAAGTTCTTAGTAGTTATCAGGAATCTATGAATTTTCCCCTTAATGACCTTTTATCTACACGACTTGTCGCGTATGGTGCAGATCTAATGAATACACATTGTCATTATTTATATTATGTTTATAAAATGTATGTTTCTTGGATAATGCGAAGGCTTCATGGCTTCAATACAAAGCAAAATCAAACATTCAATGTCAATTGTGGCAAATGCACAATGTACGGAACTAAAGGTCGCTTGCTATTCGGAAGCAGCGCCCGTGACCCCCACGCCTATTTCTTTTGAATACCATTTTGTATAAATACTAATCAATACTTACTAGCTTCATCTGCGTAGTGGGCAAAGCAACCATACCTGCTATGCAGTCTTTTACTCCGACACCGGGCAATTGCGGGACAGTGAATAAGCCCATTTGTACACACACGGTTTTTTCGCTGTATTTTGCGAATATGGCGGCGCTGCCGTGCCGTAGTATATGTATACCATAGACACTAAGCTCTATAGTGATCCCTACATACAACACTGACGACTCGGACTCGGACTGACCGCTCGGAGAATACCGTAGATTTTTACGGCGAAAAACCGTGTGTTACAAGAGGAATAAGACTCTGATAAACCGCTTGCCGCCGTCGCCTGCGTAGCCTAGACTTCCTTGATAAATGAACTAAAAGTACGTAGTACTATTTATTATTCTGTGCTAAAAGTAAATTCAAAACAGTGTCCCCCCCCCTCTTAAAATATTACGTAATTTATGGATGACCCTTTATGATTAAGAAAATAGTCTTTTGTCAATGTTATGCCACGTCATTCATTCATTGCGTGCAACAAATGATCGGCCTTGCTGGATAAACCTTTACATCGCAGTTAACTTATGTGTTAACTATTATTATAAAGTATATTGCATATTATGCTCAATGCCTTAGTTACTTAAGTAATAATGTAGTTTCTAAAAGTAAATACATGGTTTAAACCTGCATCTTTCCTAAGAAAAAAAATTACACTTCAATATTTTTACACACATACAAATTCATCCGTATCATCTTTATAAATGAGAAAGAAACTGCGTTTATTTGTCAGTTTTTGAACATTTTTAGGAGTTTGACAAATCAAATCAAACGCTTTATTGTGAAACAAGTGAACAAAAGGTCTTTAAAATAAAAAATGGTATTGCTTACATTACATACTTAGTCACCATTTTCAGGCACAGAAATATATAATAGAGGGCACTCGATAAAATTTACTAACAATAACATCAATACTAATATTGTTTGGAATGGATAATGAGGAAAGAGCATTCGTATTCAGTTTTAACATAATACGCGTAAAATATAAAAATTAAAAACTATCAATTTTATTTATTCAAATGTTAAACTGAACAACACATAGGTATGCCAAAATACTAAAAATTCATTCATGATAAATTATTCCTTTGTTTCACTAGTTATTTGAAAGTAAAAGCGACTTGATTTCCAACTGTGTTCAACAACGTTAGGTAACCCGAAATTAACACCAATTTGTTAATAGTTATCAGTCACGCAAACAATTTACTTCGGAATGTGTTAAACATGCATTTGTTGTATTAAGTCATTGAATTTAATCATTTAGTACTTGAAATTCAAGGTGTGTGAAACCATTGACAAAACGTTTGAAGACTCTTCCACTTCCGTATTTTGTTCGTTTTTTCTATGGAGCTCATCCATTATTAAGAGACAGTGGATAATCCGCTCAAATTGGAGCAGCCCGCCTGGGGAAGGACCGCCACCTTACAGAATCGTTAGCCAAATAGCATTCATTGGTCTCGGCCATGTTGTGTTCCTGCGGTGAGTAAGGTCTCCAGAGCTCGCAATTTTTACAGGGTCGGCAACGCGTGACTGCTGCTTACCATCAGGCGGGCCGTGTGCTTGTTTGCCACCTTAGTAGTATAAAAAATAAAACATGAATTACATCAGGGATACATACTCGATGATTTAATCACACCTACAGGGGTCTTCAAAGTGTGACTTGTGTAACAAGGAGATGTAACTAGAGCCTTGAAATAGGGTTTTGCTTGATTCGCTCGCAAATGATCACAAGTATAATGCTTTTTGTTTCAAATTACTGTCTCTCATGTAGTTGTTAAGGTCCTAAGTCCTTTCAATACTTCCAACTTCGTCTATTGTCTTTCTGATTAAATTCGTTGTGAGTTCCATCCAATACAGCTGTAGTTTCTCCCCCGGGACATCAATAAGCTTCATTACTTATTGTCAATCTGAAGTCGCCGTGGTCGGTAGGTCCCATTTGTTCTATGGAACATGACGTAATATAACAATTTTAGAAAATATTGTCCCTATTTGTACTGTAAAACAGTTTGTACTTTTTGTCTCAATTGTTCCATAGAACCAATTAAGTAGGTATAAAACTTCTTGAAGTTGATATGTAAACTGACCACTCGAGAATAATTTGCTACATATATACGTCTTATCAAAGAATTTGGGAAAAGGGATTCCCATTTAGTTCTGTGCATTCATAAACAAAAACAGGAGCAAAAGCTAGTATGTAGTTCTGTACAAATAGGGACAATATTTTCTAAAATTCTATTACGTCATGTTCCATAGAACAAATGGGACTTACCCGCCGTTGTTGATCCTATTTGGTTAGCTGTCTGTATCTGTAACTACTGTTGAACGTTGTGTTCAGCTACTCGGCTAATCGATATTTGATTGAATGTCGTCGTTTAATGAAACAGCTAATTTAAATTTCATTATTATTATTCACTAGCTTTTGCCCGCGGCTTCGCTCGCGTTAAATTTAGGGTAACTCGGTTCCCGTTGCTTCCTACCTTAAAAACTGCGAAAAGTCCTAAATAATATTTACCCCCTCTTTTAAGGGGTTAGAGGCAGATGTAAAAAAAAAAGTTTTTTTTGTTAGTCACAAATAGTCCGCATACCAATTTTTAGCTTTCTACCTTGAAAATTGCGGAATGCTCCATACAAACTTCCACCCTATTAAAGGGAAGTGGAGGGTTAGAAAGAGACAAAAAGTATAAGTATGTCACTCTCCATCCCTTCAACTATCTCCACTTAAAAAAACACTTAATTCGTCTAACGTTTTGCTATGAAAAACGGACAAACAAACAGACACACTCTTTCTAACCCCCCACTTCCCTAAAATGAGGGGTGGAAGTTTGTATGGAGCATTCCGCAATTTCTAAGGTAGAAAGCTAAAAATTGGCATGTGGACTATTTGTGACTAACAAAATATCATGCATCATTTTTTTTTGGAAATCTGCCCCCAACTCTTTAAAAGAGGAGGTGAAATTTTATATGGGAGTTTTCGCAGGTTTTAAGGTAGGGAGGAAGGGACACCGTGCTTACCAGAATTTAACGCGAGCGAAGCCGCGGGCAAAAGCTAGTTTTATTAATATTTATATGTATGACATGTACTTAGGTAACCTACAATTGATATTTAATAATTACCTAAAAATCAGATGAAATGTGGGTGTCTAATGTGACTCAAGCCACAACTATTACAATTAAATAGCTACATTTGATATGATTATGACCTTAGGTACCTATCGAAAAGTAATAGGAAAATGTGGCTACCTATCGATTGAATATGTATCGATAGGTAGCCACATGGTAATAATATTTAATTGTAATAAAATGTGGCTCGATAGCTACATTTTACAGAAAAAAAATTATACTACACTAATTTTATAAAGGTAAAAGCTTGTGAGTATGTTTGTTACTTCTTTACGCTCCAATGGGCCAATTTTTATGATATTTGGTATGTTGGTACACATGCAATATTTATAACATAACACATGGGTACTTTTTTATCCCGAAAAGTGCTCGATTCCCGTAGTATTTGATCAAAAGTCTGATATAACACTGCTGTGAATAAAATTAAACACGGGTGACATCGCGGGCAGCTGCTAGTATTGCATAAAATTACTTAATTAAAGTGAATCACCTACTTTTCTAGTTAAATAAATACAGTTTCATAATATAGCAATAAAATTGGCAATAATCGAATAAGTAAGCACCAATTAGGAAGAATTACGTAGTATTAATATTCCTAAGAATTATGTGTTACAAAATAAACGAACGCAAGTAATTACTTAGAATTACAAACGCAATATTAAAATTTCGATAACAAGTCGTTCTATTATAATTTTGTACATTATTTTGCTGGCCCTCGCAGATATGTCTGCTTTTTCGCAGTTTTTGGATCATTTTTTCATTCATGCACTATCCTATAAAAAAGGACGGGTTGCACTCCGGGAGTGCCGGCAGAAGTGAAAACAACATCAACGTTGTGCATTTTTGAATATTTTCTTACGCTTCTTCGATCAGGCTACGGATCTGACGCGAGTTTAACATTTTTTATCCATCCAAAAAAGTGCCAAGCGCCGCTAAAGAAGTTTTCACTTCAATAATGTTATGTTGGGCTATTCAACACTAAAATAAATTTTCAACTCAAACTAGCTATTCCTGGGATTTCCAACCAAATATGCTGTCTCTCACTCGTTTGTTAAGCGTCTTTGCTTAGTCCTTTAAATACTTTCTACTCCGTCTAATCTTTTTAATTAAATTCGGTATGAATTTCAAGACAGCTGTAGTTGCTCCCACGGGACGTCAATAAGGTTCGTTGCTTACTGTCAATCTGTGCTCGTCGTCATTATTCCTGGCTTTACAGAGGAGACAGCGGCAATGTTTCGTAATTTTACAAATAAGCTAACCAGAATAATATCTACAAGTAATGAGACAAATAAACACACAATTAAAATCCCTGTTAAGTAATCTATGATCGTCGTCATTAATTCAAGTTTTACAGCTTAACAGGAACAATATCTGCAAGCGGTGATACCCGTAATCAACTTGAAACAGGGATGTGTTCGTACATTCAATAGTCAACTCACATTACTTTCTCGATAACCGACGCGTATCAACAAATCGATGGCACAGACGCAGGTGAAACCTCCGTGCCTCTGTGCCACTAATATAACCGGTCCATCGGCATGTTCATTTGCTTGAGATGTGTTTGCACTGCGACACTCCCCCTGCCCGACCTTTATGCATAAGTGGGCTTAATAATATTTATTAGAAATATATTGGTGAAAGCTTACTGCACAGAGATTTTATATCACTTACGTTGGCTAATAATAAATAATAAATATATAGGGACAAATCACACAGATTGAGCTAGCTTTAAAGTAAGTTCGAAACTTGTGTTATGGGATACTGACTCAACGATACTATATTTTATAACAAAATATAAAGATAAATATCCAAAACCCGAGGCTAATCAGAAAAGTTCGTTTTTCATTATGACCCGACCGGGATTCGAACCCGGGACCTCCTGGGTGGTGCGGCGGTCTGGCACGGTAACCATTAAGCCACGGAGGTCGTCGTAATGGTTACTAAAAAGCATAACAGATTCGTGTAAAAATCCATGTAATTATTTCATATTTTCAATGTTTTCTGCGTTTGACAAGAGCTTAGGTTTTCAGTTTCTTCACTAGGAATAGTTTTCTAATTAGCTTGTCAAACGACCATGCGATGGTAATAATAATGGCCCGTGCGGATCCAGTACATTATCATGACCCTGATAGGTTTCAGTTAGCCTATTTGTCAGATAAGTTGTCGAAAAGCATCAATTTATTACGAAGTTCTTGTCGAATGCCGTGGAATATTTTAAACTGTTTATAAACATCGTTTTTTGAATTACGATTTATAAATACTAATAATTTAAAAAGTTATAATTGACGGCCATGAAATTAAGAATCACGATTCATAAAGATAAGCAAAATAGTTTTGGTATAACATTACCGTGACGGAGAAACTGAAGGGAAATAGACCACGATAAATGCTTTACCATTGAATTTTGTGGGAGGGCCTCAGAAGTTCACGCTTAAGCATTTCCCTAAATAACTATAGTTGATACTCATGCTTTTCTCGATAAACTCGTAGTTTTTGTATTAGTTTTTACAAGCCCAAGGTTTTACCACTTTATTCTCTTCAAGAATGTAAGTAACAAAACAAGACCTCTATGAATGATACACCCTAGCTTAGACTTTAATAAAGGGTAGCCCCTTTATTAAAGTCTAAGCTAGGGTGTTGTAAACAAAAGGTTTTAACAAGAATAAAAAATTTATAAAAAATAAAAAAACAGTAACAGTGCTATGCAAGAAAAACAAAATGTTATTATTTATAATAAACTTTAAAGGAATATCATAACAAATATAGACTTGTAAAGATGGACTGTATTTGGACTAAAGGATATGAATGAATTTAATTAAAAACACAGACAGACAAAAATATAAAGAAATAGGTAAAACGTAAACATAAAACTAGAACTAAAAATAATGTACCTACCTATATAAGTTGAACAGTTATTGTATTTTTACTTACTTATTATATGCATTATAAATAACTTATACATGTTCGGGAACTCGAAAAACTTGAATGTGTTCAAGTGGGTTCTTATCTTTAAAGAAGATACGACATATTTGGGTTATGGGGACCGGTGTATCATCTCAAGCTGTATGTGATGCCATTTAGCAGAGAACTGCGATAAATGGAAGGTCGTACATAACATTTGCTTTGAATAAGTGTCATGTTTTTAGTTCGGACTTTATAAAATTCATAATATACAAAGAGAGGCTGACTGATTAAATAAACAGTCAGCGTACAGCAAACAAAGCCTAGGAACACAATAAAGATTTCAGTATGAGCAATAGTTATGGTCAGGTCCAGTCATAAAATCTATGACGTTTAAAAAAGGCTTCTTCGTAGCCGACTGTACATACTGTACATAGTTCACCTCACCTCAGATTTTACACAACCGTGCGAGTTGACGACAAAAAAAAAGGTAAAAATCGTGCGAAGTTTTTAATGACGTCATACACTATCATGTTTACTGGGTACTTGAGCAGAAAACTTGACGGTAAACTTGAACGTATAAGTAGCCACCTTTATTATAAATATATGCATAATTATTATTGCATATGCATATACAATACATAGTTTATTTATTACAGACACATTGTGGTATTTAATAAGTATAGAATGGACAATGTGCACAGTGCATACATCATATGGAATGCGGTTGCAGTCTTGTCTTTTAAGAGACGGCTTACTCATTGCACCTGCATTCTGTAGTTAGATCTATTTTGAATTACGAAATGTTAACTGGTTCATTAATCTATACATATAAAAGTGTTTTGTCTTGAATAACTGACGTATCAACGCACCGCCTAAACCGCTGATGTACCAAGAGACCTGAACCTTTAAGGATGTGCTCTAACTTCATTGATTAAATAATCTTTTTTTTTATACCACAAAGGTGGCATACAGCCGGCCAGGGGCCCGATTCTACTAAACAAAATATTTGTAACTTATTGTTTAAATCCATAACAAATGTCAAAAACGATTCCACTGATACACTATCAGCATTCTATTGAGGCACGATTGAGACGCCATTGAGAGTTCATTGGTGCATTTGTTTAGTAGAATCGGGCCCCTGATGGTAAGCCGTCACCGTAGCCTATAGACGCTTGCAATACCGGTGGTATCACTCGCGCGTTGCCAACCCTCCCGAACCCCCCATTGCAAGTGGAGCTCTGAAGACCTTATTCACCGTAGCAACACAACATGGCCTAGACCAATGCTATTTGGCTACGATCTTCTGTAAGGCGGAGGTCCTTCCCCAGACGGGCTGCTCCGATTTGAGCGGATTATCCGGTGTACCTCTCTTAAAGTTGATTTACAAATTGATTCGTCAACTCGGGTAACTCTCCGCCGCTCTCGTCACTCTCCATGCTCTGCCATTGCTAGCGTCCAGTAGTTTTTGAGTTTATTTATTACAAACACACACACACACACGCACACGCACACGCACACACACACACACACTGACACGCACACTATATATACACACGCACACACACAAATATTAATACAAATCTTTCCTCTTTATAATATTAGTGTAGATGACTTAGCTAAAACAAGTTTTCTTATAAACATATGAAATGAAATGAAATGAAATTGTTTATTTCAGAAATTAGACCTTCACAGGCACTTTTTCTTGTCATTTACAATTTGTATATATGTATAAAGAGAATATACTACGTTATATACTACCACCATTTCGGACACAAGCAAAATGGCCACCGGTAAAAGAAATGGCGAAAGAAACCCGGTTACGGCCTTTTTTGTCATTTAGCAATTTTTTTTTTCCTTTCACTCTTTTGTTACAATGTATAAGTACATTTATAAGAATAAATAAAATACAGATCCAGGTACATACAGAAATCAAGCTAAAAACGCGGGATGTCGATCCAAATAGCGCTATGGTCAAATCCTAAATATGTCGAATATGTAGATGTTAATAAAGCGAGCAGACCAGTCCCCCAAGATGACAACCACAACTGAGAGTCGGCCCGCCAGCCTCCATCACTGAGCTCACCATCAACAATATTATGAACAATATTGGAGGGAACACAGCGACCCGACTCCCGATGCGACCGTAATCCCGGAAGAGCCCATTCACAAAAACAACCCCGTCAAAAAGAATTAAAAGTACTATAATGAAAATGCAGCACTATTTAGATGACACCACGACGTGTGTCCATTGATATTATGAGAAAAAATATGATAACGAACATTTATTATTTATGGAGTTTATCGAACATTGACTGGCTTTTAATGACAAGTTTGAGCATTTCATTTTCGCATAGGGGCCATGGAGACTTTTCATTTAAATACTCATTAATAGTGTAATAGGCTTTACTGATTAAGAATTTTTTAACATTTAATTTGAAGCTATTATTGGAGAGGTTTTTAATGTAATCGGGAATTTTATTATACATACGCAAGCCTTGAATAATAAAAGACTTTCCCGCTTTTCTCAGCCTAAATTTAGGAACAGCTAATTTGTTCTTATTACGCGTATTAAAACTATGAACATCGCACACCTGGTTATAATCATGAATGTTTTTACGAACAAACATGATGCTGTCAAAAATGCACTGTGATGCCACCGTGAGGATATTGGTGGCTTTAAAAAACTCGCGTAGAGACACCCGGTAACCAAGTTTATAAATAGAACGCACTGCACGTTTCTGCAGCACGAAAATCGAATCGATTTCCGCTGCTTTACCCCAGAGTAGAATGCCGTACGACAGCAAACTATGAAAATAACTAAAATAAACTAGTCGTGCCGTGTCGACATTGGTGAACAGTCGAATTTTCCTAACAGCGAAAGCAGCCGCACTAAGTTTACCTGCTAGGGTTTTTATATGATGATGCCATTGTAGTTTACTGTCAAGTACAATGCCCAGAAAAGTAGTCGTTTCAACCATTTCTAACTTTTCATCGTTAATAACGACTGATGACTGACTAAAAGCTTGGGTTGCATTCGGGAGTGTAAAGGCTATGCATTTGGTTTTATTGGCGTTCAGTACCAGATTATTTACAGTGAACCATTGTAGTAGAAGAGACAGCGTCTTGTTAATGTTATCGACATTAGAATTTTTTCTGTCTACTTTAAAAATCAAAGAAGTGTCGTCTGCAAATAAAATAGTGTCGCATAAATTATGAGTTACATAAGGCAAGTCATTAATATAGACTAAAAAGAGAAAAGGGCCCAGAATTGAGCCCTGGGGAACGCCTATACTAGTAGGACAGCCTGCAGAGGTCGCTTCATTTACTCTCACTTTCTGAATTCTGGCGTTAAGGTAGGAGGACATGACACTGATTGAATAACTGTCCAAGCCATAGAATTTTAACTTCTTAACTAAGGTCTTGTGATCAACGCAGTCAAAAGCCTTGGAAAGATCGCAGAAAACACCAACAGCGTTCATGCTTTCCTCCCAAGCTTCCACGATAACTTTAAATAACATGGCAGCTGCATCCGTTGTGGATTTACCTTTAGTGAAACCATACTGACGCGGGTGAAGCAACCGATTATTTTGAAAATAGGGTAGTAGTTGGTCAAGTATTATTTTTTCAAAAATTTTACTGAGGGCTGGCAAAATAGATATTGGCCTAAAATTATTAGGATACGTACTAACATTACGAACACAATTAAAAATAATTATTTATGCTTATTATTTTGACCTTCTGCTTAATTTCATAGAAGTGCACAGTAGAATTTGTCTTCTAAATTATTCATGCACGTTTCCTTTGTACGCTGTGTTAAATTAATTGTACTATAATCATATAAGAAAACAATACCGACCACGTATGATGACGGCATTGCTGGGTAAGCAATATGCATTCATTGTTAACGTTTTCGTCATTGTTTATAAGTCAGTGGAATAATAAAATTATGGAATACGCACGAAACGCTACCAATTCAAATTATGATCGAATGTGATGTTGGAGAGGAATTGAAAAATAAACAAACTGGTAGTAAGTACATCTTAAAAGACACGACGACTTTATCAGAAACATCTAGAAGGAAAGAGAAGGTAGAAGAAGAATGGGAAGACCGATAAGATTTTACATGGATCAGTGAAGAAAAGAGAGGAGTCGTGTTTTATAGAGAGGTAAAAGGGCTGGCACAAGACAGTGTTAATTAAATATAAATAAATAAATATATAGGGACAATTCATACAGATTGAACTAGCCCCAAAGTAAGTTCGAAACTTGTGTTACGGGATACTAACTCAACGAAATTATATTTTATAACAAATACATAATATAGATAAACATCCAAGACCCGAGGCCAATCAGAAAAAGTTCGTTTTTCATCATGACCCGACCGGGGATCGAACCCGGGACCTCCTGGGTGGCGGTCTGGCGTGGTAACCATTACGCCACGGATGTCGTTGATAATAACACATAATTGAAGCTACATCGACAAAAGGCTCTTTTTAGAGATATCATACACAATAAAGAGTCAATAATATATTTAGACTATCGAAAATTTGGTGTTTGGCACCATGTCTTACCCTTAATTGGTATTTGCGTAAGCGTCAAACAATCTGGCACAAGCAACGAACTGCAAATAACAAATACGGAACGCCATTTACCTCTTCGTGTTAAAGTGTTAGATCTGTGATCTGCTAGGTTACTCTGCATAGCAATCGCGATTTTAATTTCAATTCTGTATAATTTCATATGCAAAATTAACAGCAAATCCTAATTCGTACCCTTGAAATTTTATACTTTACTAACTATTTGGTTAGCATACAATCTGATTTCATTTAGTTTAGTATTTAGTTAGCCCTAGTCTAGTTGTAAAGAGTATCTAAAATTAACAATCCAATGGCGATCGGGCGGAATTATCTTCAAGAGTAAGGGGGCTGGTCATCATACATTTTCTATAATTATAAACCACGTAATAAACCATCGTGATTCTATAAATAACAGATTAAAAAGACAACAAAGAGGTGTAATGATGTCATTTATACAGCAATTTATTGTTTGTTGTCCATGCCATCATATAAACAAACAAGTTAACAACACATAATTCTTGATCATCAAGGGATTAATTTTTAATGATGTTTTGTTCAAACAGATAAGGTTCTACGACTTAAGGTTTTAGGTACTTATGTGGCCTTATATTTTTTACACAGTTTGCGCAAAAGCCTACTTAAATCAATCAGGATAAATATTTCCTATATTAATTAGATGTCGTTATTCTGTTATTTTCATTAATTGTTTTTGTCTGATAGATTAGGGCAAAAAAATGCGAGAAAACCGGTTTTTCAACCCACAAAACGACTTTTTTGAGGTCCGAGTTTACCTAGATCTAAGCCCAGGTCCTGTTAGAAGGGAGCAGGCAAAGAAAAAAAAATATTATTTTACATACTAACATTATACAACATCTACACCTGCAGGACCTGGGCTACTACTACGAAACGTTAATCCGATACTTCGGCCGAAGTATCGGATGAATTTTTAACGTCGAATACAAGGTATTTCATAGTTATAATTCAACGAACTATTGAAATTATCATTAAGTGCATTGTATTTCATATTATAGAATTCAAGGAATTACTAAAATTACCATGAAAAACCTTTCATGGTTTAAATTCTTCCGATACTTCGGCCGAAATATCGGATTAACGTTTCGTAGTAGTAGCCCAGGTCCTGCAGGTGTAGATGTTGTATAATGTTAGTATGTAAAATAATATTTTTTTTTCTTTGCCTGCTTCCTTCTAACAGGACCTGGGCTGGAGAGACTGGCGACATCCTCTTAAAAATCCCGTTTATGATGGAAGATGTTCTAATCGTTTTATTTTTGTCTTATTTGACTATCATTATCTCAGCCACAAGAACTCCACAGCTGGACGTAAGGCCTCCCAAACCTTACCTGCGGCCAAGCCTTCATTATTGACTTATAATCTTATAAGCGAACAGGATGGTATTGCAATCTAATACCTTCCTTTTCACTTCATTCGTACAATAAACCTGTAATCAAACATGCCTACCGTTTCGCAACTCCGCTGGCGAATCTAAAGGCATGTATCTAGTTTTGTAAACGGCCAACGTACCGTGAAGTTATGCGACGTTCTTTAGGATGTGCCCCCTTTAACTATGAATTATGTGTAATCGCCTGGTAAAGTGTTATCCGCATTATGTTATTTACATCTCTGTGTATGATCTAAGTAAGTATTACAATGGATGACCACAATAAGCAATGTAACTCGTTAACTTCCCGGCTGGAAAAACGTCATCAGAGAATAATATTTTCGGAGGTACTGTATATACCTATTAATTCAAAAAGAGATGGCCTAAGATGTGAAATTTAAAAGAAAGCTTTTTATGCAAAAATGGCTGTAAATCGTCCAAAAGGCCCTCTACTTCCAATTGATTCCTTATTCGACCCAAATGAAGCTAGAGTTTACCAAAAAATATTCTCTTTACTTACTTACTGAGTGAGTCTTGGTCTCCGACACTATTTAAAAATTATACTCCGTCCCTGTTAAATCGATCTTCTCTGAAACATCATAATATGTTTTTAATGACACAGTTTGTGTCCAGTCCAGTCATACCTCATATCCCAGTTTGATATTCTCTGCGTGTCCGACACGGCATTACCGTTGCTTGACCGTGCGTGCTTCGCGCTCTGGCGCAAGACACGGGATATTGACGGATGGTGAAAGTAGAACTATACATTTCCTTACAATGTATGCTTGAACTAATGTATAGTTATGACATATATGATAAACATCGTTATTTCTAACAATCATAATAAAAACAAATAAAATAAAAATGAAGAAGTGTATTTTTACTGTTTCCAAATGAAAAAATATTTACGTTGGTCTAAGTTAGAGTAGATGGATCAAATGGAAGGAAATAATATACATATTTTTAAACAACTTCAAAAAACTAGGTTCTATGTTTCACTGGTTTTTTATGTATGTTCGTCAATCTCTCCATGGAATTGTGGAACGATATAAAACAATTTTTTTTAACGCTTTTTAGTATTTTGTTTGTATCAAATCGTTTAATGTAGGTATGCCGTCTCAAGCATTTTCAGACTAATAATAAATAATCATACTAATATTATAAATGAGAAAGTGAGTTTGTTTGTTTGTTTGTTATTCCTTCACGGCTTGACTAAGCAGCCGATCATTATGAAATTTTTTATACATTATGTCCGGAGTACAGAGCCCAACATAGGCTAATTTTTACGCGGGCGAAACCGCGGGTAGTTAGTAATGGTATCAATGATTTGTGTAATTAATCGACTCTACTATAACCACTATTTTCCCTTCTCCTTTTCCTTAACCCTACAAGAAATGGCATAGGGAGAGATCCCTATGCCATTTCTTGTAGCTAGCAGGCAACGCATTTGTAGCGCCCTTGGTTTTACTGATGCTCATAGGCGGCAAACATTTCCAGGTAGCTTGCTTATCGGCCTGTTATGCATAGTTTGCATTTGTTAGGTTTTTTTTACAACATTAATTACAATGGTTAAAAAAGATTTTTCCTATTCCCGTTCAGTAAAAATCGGAAGTCTGTGACATGCACCGCGGTTGCATGCGCCCAGTGCGGACATCGCAATCACGCTAACCTTATTGCATTATCAATGAATGCGTGACGCGTACTGTTTACATTTTATCAGTAACCTCGATGGGAATTACAAAATCACGACTTTTGGGGACATACATTATGCTAATATCGACTTGGGTGTTATATAGCGACTAGAATAATAAGATTGACCGGTATAAATTTTTTGTGTTGCATAAATTGACAGCTTTGAAATTTATCTGAAAGATAAACAATATGTGACTTATTAGAAACCGTATCTAAATTCTTGGACTTGGATCCAGCCTGAATGTATTTTAATCTTGCATGTTATTTAGCTCTAATAGTTGCCACGTGACATCTCATGGTGTTGTCAACACCACAGACATAACAGACAGAATATTCCTTATCAGAATTCCATTCCGTTTACTTTTACGTATGATACAAATTCCGTTTACCAAAACAAGGCACGGCTGTCAAATTGAGTAAGTGTGCGTTAGTGTTGCTATTGATGAAAGAAAGGGACAAGGTTATACCGAAATTAATTAGCTGAAAAGTGACAGCAATGTTTTCAGCTTGTGTCCATGTGTATGTAAAATTATGTTTAGTCTGTTATGTCTGTGGTCAACACTGAGCCCTCGCCCTTCGCTAATCCGCACCCAATAGTGCTAATTTACGTTTATTAAAAAGTAAAGATTAAAACGATGTTTGCCTCCAAATATCTCGGTAACATTTATTTTACTTAGAGGGCATTTTTTTGGTTGTGTACATGTTCACGTAAATAAAATTATACCATCTCGTGCGCGGAAATAATAAAATAAAACAAAATTGCGGACGATAACAAAGTACATAGAAATGTACAAAACCCTTTTATCAACGATACAATATTTTCTCATGAATAGTGATTACTTGGAATATTTTCTCCATTTTCATCATAAGTCTCCCATGGTGGTGCCGCTTTCCCGGGACTTTCGTCGCGAGATCTTATCAAGAATAATTAACCATGAATAAATTCAAGTTGTTTATTTTTAGATTCAGCTCATTCAGCTTCCATTTTATTATAATCCTCTGGAGACCTTACTCACCGTAGGAACACAACATGGCCGAGACCAATGCTATTTGGCTACGATCTTCTGTAAGGTGGAAGTCCTTCCCCAGAAGGGCTGCTCCGATTTGAGCGGATTATCCGCTGTGCCCTACCTCTCTTAAAATTCCTTTTATATTTTGTATGTGCAAGATAGCGATAGATTTAATTGGCTTTGTTACTAGAATAGGCCCACTGGACGCAAAACAATTAAAATAAGTTGAATTTCTGTCTATTTGTCGTGATATGGTAGTTCCTGACGAATTGCTGATTATAATTCAGTTATTTTTTATTTTGATTGATTAAATCATACTTACTAATATTATAAATGAGAAAGTGAGTTTGTTTGTTACTCCTTCACGGCTTGACTAAGCAGCCGATCATTATGAAAATTTGTATACATAATTGTAGAGTATAGCCCAACACAGTAACTTTTACGCGGGCGAAGGCGCGGGTAACAGCACTAACAGCAGCTAGTAATGTATATAATTTTAGTTTTATACTTGTTAATGAGTGGAGACAGAGGGAGTACGCCTTTGCCCAGCAATGGCGTGGGACATAATTATATGGAACAATCTTATATTGTAGTTTGGAGTGAAATATACTTTTGTCACGTACAGTCAAGAGCAGGTTGTCTTTTACATATTGGACTTTGTACCACTCTTAAGTTCTATGTCATAAGAGCCAAAATTGTACTGCAAGTGTAAAGCTTGACGTGCACCTGCCTATACAACGTCATCGGTCCTAAACTATCACACTGTATAGCTAATTTATTTTGTTCAATCGGAAACGTTGCTCATAAATTTGTCCTTGTTTTGCTAGTTGTTCTGGCTAATCGTGTGAATATTCTGTGTTCTGTTTCACAAACACGTTTGTTTTATCTCAGTTTAATTCTTATTTTGTCTGTCTTTAATATACTTGTAACACTTTCAATAATTAATGTACCTGTCTGTCATAATTCAGTAACTTTCAACAATAAAAATGTGATGTAGTTTAGCACATACATAATATGGTATTATGTATATTGTACTTCTCTTTAACTCTCTTTTTTTTATTGGCTTGGTACTACGTAGGTATATTTCAAAATTATAAATTAATAATATACCGGAAATTAACGCGATCATACCTTGATTTTGCCTGACGTTTCGACCCAGGTTGCACCGGCCGTAGTCACAGGCGAACTCTAACGAAAAAAACTAAAAAAATTATAGGTATACCTATTTCGTCAGAGAGGGACAGCTGGAAAACGAGAGAGGTCTTTGTTCAATAGGATACAAATGATTTGAAAAATAAATACATTACTACTTAAACGACATAGTTATTTATGTAATGTTTCCATACAGTTTCCATATATCATTATCCAAGAAAATTTCGATCTCAAATTCACTTTTACCACTCTCCATTATGGTATGTTCTATTCAAAGATAATAATTATAATTTCTATACATAAACCGCTGTAGTCGTAATATTTACATTTCATACATTACAGTTAAGTGGCCGTCAATGGGAAATGTCGCGAAAGCGAAGCCGGCTGAGGTAATTGGAAGGAAAAGTGGCGTTTGACCAATATTTAGCTAGAGATTTCTATATATGAATAGTAAACTATCTGGGAATCCATTCCATTTCAAAATTAAACTATTGTTTGTGAATATAAAATTATGGTTTCTATATTTAGAAAGAAAAATGATACACTGTTTTTGGTGCATTCGTTCTCTCGGGCATACAAAGGGTTCACAATATAGGTTACGTCATTAATTCAAAGACAATACAATAATAGACAAACATGGACAATGATAATTGTTCATAAAAAATATATTTGTAACTCCCTATTAACTGCTTAAACGCGCACATAAACTTACTTGTTTTTACATGGTTTTCCCGAAGATGACGACGTTTCGACAGAATTGCATCTGCAGTGGTCACTGGGAGACTGATGACAAAAAAACAAAGCATTCTACTAAAATATATCGCTATCTAATTTGAAAAGAAGTTGAGATTTAGTCTTGGTTGTTGGTTTGAGGTTCTAATGGCACTTTTTGGAGACCACAGCTTGATTAGTCGGGGTTGATCATGTTATAGCCACAAAAATAACTTTTCGCACGTGTTAGTAATAGCTATTGTCTTAAATAGTAATTTACTTTACGTAACACTTGCATAAGATGTAAAATGAGGAAGTTAATTTACATTTTATTGTTACAAAAATTCGAATTCAAACATTTAGTTGTTAGCTACCGTTTTATTTATATCTTGGTTGCGAAACATGATTTGTAGATTTTTGATGTCATAATAATCAATTGGAGAAAGTTAAATTTCAACGCTATCTTCGATCTAACTTCCATATGTTTTATGATCGTCAGTTATAAAAGCTAAAAGATCCATATGTTAAAACTGTGAAAGTACAGTTAGAAATTGTAAACCGTCATCGGTGTTTTTGGTCTAAATTGAAACCTTTTCTTTAAACTCTACCGATTTTTATAAAAAAAACTTTCCCCCAATCAACACAATTTTTCCAAAGTCTTACTAAAACTTGTTTTGTCACTTTTGCACTTCACTTAATACTTTGTCTCAGTTACTATATTTATCTTTTTATTAATAGAGGTTTGAGCATCGAAGAATGTACCCCTGTACAAGGGTTTGAGGGTTATAGAAGTTCGAAATAATACATAATTACTGTAAAATATGTTTTAACGTGGAATTGTTATTTTTCTCGAAGTAGTATCAGAAATACATTAGATGAACCGTCAGATTGACTTGAGAGAGTAACGGATAATAATATAAACTATATAATATAATGATGTTCTAACGGTGTGAAACTAAAGCGTCTTTTACACAAGGAGAGTTTCTCGCACGCGAGCGGCGATTTCTTACAGGCAATAATATGGTCGCCTAGTGTAAACAAATGCTCCGAGTTTTGCCTCTCGAATACAATTCTCGCTACTTAAGCTCTCCTGGGCCGCGAGCCTGTGTAAACAAATCATACGAGTTTCTCTCACGAGTTTCGCCATTCAAAAACACGACTGTTGTTCAGAAGTGTCAGTGGTGGTGCTAAATGTCTTCGGAGGTGGCCCAAGGTGTACTTGTAAATTAGGTCACGAATGGCGAGTCTCGTGTCAAAATCAGTACGGAGTGATTTGCGCGAGTCTCGCATCGACACTTGCGATTCTCGCCCGAGCATTGTTTATACAAGTCGAGACACGTATGCGTTTTTAGATCTACGATTACTCGCTTGTAGTGTAAACATATTAAGAGAAGCGAATCTCACCTGTGATACTCGCATTCGAGAATAGCTTGAATATTACGAGTTTTTGTCAAAATGTAAACAACCGCAGGCGAGAATCGAAAGGCGAGTTTTGCCATGGGATAATCGCATACGATTATTCGCCGCTCGCGTGCGAGAAACTCTCCTTGTGTAACAGACGCTTAAGGCATCAGACAGACATAGCACTATCGGAATCGATAGAATTTATTGCAGCAAAATTTGATAAGTATTATCGTTTAGTCATCTTGCTTCCATTGTGAAACACAAAAAATACAAGCTACTTATAAGTACATAAAAAATGGTTTGTCCTGGTCTGACCGATCAATGCACAGGCACAGCTTAAACCGTTGATCGTAGATCTATCATGACCGCTTAAAACAAAACATGGCTGAGTAAGGGAGACAGGGCAATACATGATGTAAGGCGACGTTTAGGATAGTTATGAATGGTCGTGGTACGGCCCCTGAAACTTGTATGGTGTGTTTTTTGAATGACGTAGACACCTCGTACAAAGAAAATGCAGCATCAAGTTAGCGTATCTATTAGGAATATTAATAACTTGAAAAGATGACCCAAATATTTGTGTGTACGCAAAGGTATTGCGAACTCACCTGCTTACAACTTACAAGGACGCACTAGCTACTTTCTCTAGCCTAGTCTTATTGGAATGTCACTCCATAGGATAGGACATAGAGGCCCGTTTACCACACGTACTTATCATATTTGGATATGGTCTAATCGAAGGAGATTGGGCGAAAGTGGTCTATGAACAAACACGAGTATGGTATTTATGATAAAGATCCTCAACTAAACCTTCATGTGAAGAGAGATCAATATCTAGCGGTCTTGCGATGATTTTATTTGTTAAATAAGCTGACAGCTCTTTGTCCGGTTCTTCTATATTTTTACAGACTTTTTATTATCTGACAAATATGCTAACTGAAACATGTAGGTAAGTACATAAGTACGTACATACTATCAATTGAAAAGTGAATACAAAATCAAATTTTCATTCTTTGAACTTTCTTAATTTCTTGCATAAATTGATTTACTTATATTATTTTTAAATTACACCGCAATGCGCCACCTCAAATTTCTTGCAATTTTTCTTCCGCGAGAACTTGCAGATGTAAACGCGTCCTTAGTTTATATTTTCGACTGTAGCTAGCAGTAAATCAGTAGTGATTATTGCATACTTACAGCATTCCTAATGTAGGTTGAACAATGCGAATGAGTTTAGTCAAAACTCATTGAATATTCATTCGGGATTGTCAAAAGTCTGATTGAAGGCAACCTTGATTTAAGACTGGGTTTGAATTGCAAAATATAATTCTCATTACTCTTTGGTACCTATGTAAGGAGAAATTGGTTTAAAACTAGTTTTCAACTTTCATTCCTTACGCGAATTAAGTACTACGCTGTTAATCAAAGTTAATATTTTAAAATAAGTGTAGATAAGGCGATAGGGGGGTATAAGCAATATAAGAATAGCGTTCTGTTCTAAAAAAAAACTTTGCTAACTCACCAATCCGAAATGTTTCTTTTTGTTCTCGAACTCGTCCTTTAGTCTATTTTTTTTACAGACGAGTGTCCATTTTTTTCGCTGCTTTATATATTGATCGCTATCATCATCTCAGCCACAAGAAATCCACTGTTGGAGATAAAGACTTTGCTATACCGTATATAAAAGTGTAAAGTTGTATGAAAGCTGTGAACCAAGTCATCAAAACAGCAGTGAAACAAGGTGGAAAAATAAACGTAGCTGCATCTGGTCCCGCCTTTACAATTTATCATTTAGATGGGTATTCGTACATTAAGTTATATGATAGACTCACATTTATGTACACATGTGTCTCTAATATCATTCTACAGCACGATTTTTTTCCAAGTGAAATCGAATCGCGGTCGAGTTTTGACGACGCATTTGCAGAAACTAGTTCTAACACTTTCCTTCATAAGTACAGGTGTCGTGTTAGAGGGAGAGGCATAATTATGTCTTAAGTGAATGGTTGTTGTGGGAACAGAGGACAGGTTACAATGATCGTCGTAATTTCAAAGCCATTATCTTTTAATTATCTTTAGGTATGTTACAATGAAATCTAGGTTTTTAGGATACATTTTGTGGGCTGAACTCGATTGATGTCAATATAACTTGTGGTGACTTTAATATGTTTTGCGGTTTTCGAGTTTTGTTGCCATAATTTGAGATACAAACGTTTATTTTGGCTTCAGGGTTAACAAACAAAACTATGTAATTACACTGTACAGTCAGTGTTACAAATATGTTGTCACTTTGGTACTTTATCACTTTTGTATAATTATCATTTTAATTACTGATAGTCCAGAAATGATTTTGGATGGAAAAGTTGAAAGCGGAAATTTTGACTACAGGACTTTGTTAGGACTACTTACGACTACACGCGTTGCTGACTCTAATATTCTCTAATATTATTAGCCTAGCCTAGGCTGTCCCACTGCTGGGTAACGGCATCCCGACCCGCCTTCTATGAATCGCTTTCCTGGGCTGCTACTACGAAACGTAAATCCGATACTTCGGCCGAAGTATCGGAAGAATTTTAAACGTCGAATACAAGGTATTTCATGGTTATAATTCAACGAACTACTAAAATAATCATAAAGTACAAGGTATTTCATGCATACAATTCAAGGAATTAATAAAATAACCATGATAAAACCTTGTAATTCATAGTTAAAATTGTTCCGATACTTCGGCCGAAGTATCGGGTTTACGTTTCGTAGTAGCCCTCCAGAGCCTCCTCTTACCAGTGCTCGGAATATACCACCAACTCATCTCTCCATCCAAGTTTTATCAGTCCAAGGCGACAGTTTTAGCCTATTATCATTCATCATACAGCAGACATGGTCCGCCCAAATCCACTTCAGCGGCTTTAATCTCGTAACAAAAATCGTTCAAATCTCGTGTCAAACTCTATCGCCGTCTCATCATCATTATCATCATCATCAGCCTGTATACCCACTGCTGGGTATTGGCCTTTCCCAATGCCTTCCACCAAATGCGATAATCGCTGTCTCACTCATACAAAATACTAATTGAACGGGATAGCGAAATTGACATGAGTTTTGAATGAGTTGTAATACGAGATTATAGCCACAGTTCTCCAGAATATAGTTACAATTTTCTGAACAAAATATGAAAACAAAGTTAATATAATTATGATTGCGTAATTATTAAATTCAATGTTAACAACATTACTGCATTCACTTAAGTGCTGCTGTTATTTAATTTCCTTTGGCCAAGATATGCAACGTTTTCCGGTGACTCGTGGAAACTGACCATGAGATCGTGGGACTGGGTTTTTTGATATCATTATCAATTATAAAACATTGTTTTAAACATGTAAATATCATACATAAACTAAGGACCGGTTTGTCCCATAAATTATCGAAAAAAAAAAATTACAACTAAGTGATAGGCTATCTGAAACTTATCAAGAAGCAATGAACAGGCTCTTAATTTTGATATTGTGTTATAATGCTATCTATACATATTGATGTCTAGAATTAACGATATTTTTTTATTTATTTCCAGTGGACATCTATCTGTCGCCTGTGGAGACGCACTGCAGCAATGTGGACTACTTCATACCAGACGAAAACAACGAGACGAAAGGGCTGTCTGATGATGCGATGAATAGGTAAAGTGATTTATTATACTAATATTATAAAGAGGTAAGATTTGTATTTGTAAATAACAAATAAACATAAAAACTACTGGACCGATTTGAAAAATTCTTTTACCGTCAGGAAGGTACAGTATCCGCTGTTAACAATGACATAGGCTATATTATGTAAGTATATATATTTTATTATGTATATATAAAAAAAAAATGGGAACCCTACAAACACCCTTGCGAAGCAGGAGGGCTACTACGAAACGTAAATTCGATACTTCGGCCGAAGTATCGGAAGAATTTTAACCGTGAAATACAAGTTATTTCATGATTATAATTCAATGAACTACTAAAATAACCATAAAGTACAAGGTATTACATTATAAATAGAATTCAAGGAATTACTAAAATAACCATGAAATACCTTGTATTTCACGGTTAAAATTCTTCCGATACTTCGGCCGAAATATCGGATTTACGTTTCGTAGTCGCCTTCCTGGGACGGGGCCGCTAGTGTAACAATATATCTACCTAAAACAAACTTTTCCGCGGTCTTTTCATTCATTAACGCTTTGTTTTAATTACTTTTTATGTTGCGTTTACATCTGCAAGAAATTGCTGCAAGAACTCACCGACAACTTTGTCCGACAGCAACTTGTATGCATTCTACATATTTTGTTACCGAAGATTTCAATTTCAATTTAAAATTTATGGCAAATCATATTAGTACTCTTTAAACTTTATACTTACTACTATTAGCGTGCCTACAATCTAATTTCATTTAAACTAAATTAGTATTTAATTAGATCTAATATAGTCTGTCAAGTCTACCTAAACGTACAGTCCAATCACATGAGTAAATAAACTGACGGAAAATAAACTGACGGACAGAGGCTTCACTTCCATACAACGTCGCGCGCCGAGGACACGCACACAAGCATGAGGCGCGTGTATTGCGTGTCCTCAAAGCGCTCGTCACGTACACATGCTTGTGTGCGTGTCCTCGGTGCGCGCTATTGTATGGAGTGAAGTCTCTGTTTGTGGTCCAATGCCGATCGAGCGAAATTATTATCAAGAGCCCATCCACATCTTTTGAGAAATTTGCACGGAATAACGGAATATATGCGGTTTTCCTTAGTATATAATATCAAGATTATTAATCAAACAATAAATTATGGTTTGTACTAGTTTGGAAAGTTATTGGTTTGACAATTGTCAGGTCTTGACGATTCATTTGTCATAATAGAGGCCTTGTAACAGTTTCTGACAAGTGGGTCGGTAGATCAAGAAAACTAATCAATTGTTTTGCATTGCGCACTCTTGTATAATGATTTACTGTTATAATAATTTAATCATAAATCATTAGTAATTTGTTAAGTTTGTTTTATTGATCGTCTTTTTGTTTGATTAATTTAGTCGTGCTTTATACAGCGTGTTCTCAATTTAGTTTAGTGGTTTACTTGGTATTGAATATGACACGGGATGATTTGTAATTTATAATGTACATTGTAAATACACCTAGACCCAAGTCAAGACACACAAAGTCCTATGCGGTGATTGAGGCCGTGTTCATTCGAAAGGCCGAGGGTTCGAATCCCGGAAAAGGCAAAAATTTGAGTGCATGAACTTGTCTGCGTGTCTCATACCTACAATAAGTATTTTATTTATTTACAAAAAAAAATGTAGCAACCATTTGGTACTCATAGGTTCAATTCAAGCTTTGTACCTATAGTTTGCTCAAGAATATTTAGGTATTTATTATGCCAATATCATATAATTTAATCAAATAAAATAATTTTTGCAGGTTGCACATGGCCCGGTCAACGGTAGCCCTGTTCATAGTTGCGTTTCTGTCATTGTTCATCGCATTCTGGACGGGGGTGGTCGGCTGTTGGAAACGGAGTCCCGGGAACATCACCGCAACAGCTATATTGATGCTTGTCACATGTGAGTAAATGTTATTATATTACCTAGCCTTATACCGGGTACAACAGACTTGCGTAACATAGCATGTAATAAAACAAAATACCCATACTGGACGCCTTGCGCGCAAGAACCGAGCAAATTACGCGCACGAACAGAGCATTATTTGTACGGGAAATTATTTATTATTAAAGTCAAACTAATGGATAAAAAGTGATAGCATGAGACTTAATGTGGAACTAAAATGCGCTTCAGAAACTGGCTTGTTATTCATTCAATTACTTAAAGCGCATGCCACACTGAGAGCGAAGCAGGTCTAAGTTTGTTTAGTTTCGCAGTGGAAAGTTCAAACCAAAAAAAAATGTGGAGCGAAGATTTACTACTACTAATTGCTAAAATTAAGTTTCGGAGCGAAGCGAAACTAAATTTGTTTAGCATCGCTCCGGTTTACAAAGCGGACAGCGAACGGAGCGGAATTATATTTATTTAGGTTCGTTTCGTTTCAAATCAAAACTCACTCACATTTTACTTTTAAAATTACTTTTAAAAGAATTGAAAAAGTAGTAAAAATACAATTTAATGTCACTCGTAAATGTGTGACGAAAACCTCTTCACTACCTTTTTGAAGTATTTTTTTTTCAGTTCTAACTTCTTAGGAAAACTTCTTTGATTAATTTACGTTATACGTATTCTATAGAGGTTTTTATTACTTACGAATTTACGATTAATTATTTTTTACTAACTATGATGTTAATGTGATTTCAGGTCTACTAGCGGCGGGCGCGATGGCGTTATGGCACGGAGTGGAGTTCTATGAGAAAGAGAAAGTAGTTGGCGAAGAATATTATCAGCAATGGCCTGAGGTAGGCTTTGTGACTAATACACATCATCTAATGCTATATTTATGTATTTCGTACTCAGGAGAACTTTGAGCTATGAATAGGTACTATAAATAAATAGTTGACAGTATCAGATCAACGTAAATATTGCTATTTTTATGTAATCTTGTTGTGCAGATCAAAAAGCATTTTAGATCTTTTTGGGAGTCAGTCAATAACTAATAGTAGCTCGTTATGTGCCCACACCTTTTAAAGCAGTCACCAAATAGTGGGAGTGGCACGAAGATGTTTCGTAAACAACTATTGTTATTTAGAAGAAGACAAATCCACTATGATATTTGCTTCTGTAGACGAATATTAATGTAAGAAAGCATGACAAGATAATGAAGACTGTAAAAAATTACATATTGAGTCACAAACTGGAATTTTAAGCATACATTTGCAAGCGTCTACACTTGCAAGAAATCACACGCAAGTACGCTCCTGACATCTTGTCAGCCAGTGCCTGCAAGGTGTCGCGTATTAGTAACATGTCTAAACCTATTTGCAAGATCTCTAAACGTCTTAAGAAAGGATTTTTTTGACCTCTTTTCCTCACAATAATGTGACAATAGCTGGCTTACACTATTGAGTTACGGGTGATAAGTACCCATATGTCGTCTTTTACAACCGAAATGCTGACACAACTCCGCTGGCAGGTGTTAAAGAGCAACTCGTCGATATGGTACGACTGGTCATACATGCTAGCGTGGTGTGCCGTCATAGTATCATTCAGCAGCTCTATTCTATTCTTCTCGGCGGCTATTTGTCTCACCAAGGAGAAACATCGGGAACAACAGAATAACGTGCAGTACATTATGCCAGGTTAGAATTCGTCGCCGCCATTTTGTCGGAGCGGCCATCTTGAGTTAACGCTTGGCGGTGATTGTTAGGTTATGTTTGTTGATTGCTACCATTGTATATTTTTCTCACTTCATACATTTACAATATATAATATTTCTTTATTATTGAAAATTATTAATTTCCTTATATACCATGATATTCATTATTATTTGATATTTTGTATTATGTGTCCTTTGCATATTTTTATTTCATTATTTGTATTATTTATATATTTTATTAAACTTATATGATTTACCATTATTGAATTAATAATTTCCTACCTTTATCATTCTAATTGAAAATATGATGTCATGATTATTATAATTACTTATTAATTTATATTTAATATATTTTTTACCTTTATTATATATTTTAGTAATAATTCATGTTAGATTATACATATTTATAAGTACATACTTTATATTTAGGAGTCTATAATATTTATTTATCATCATCGTGATCCGATCAGGGACGTCGGTTACAGCCATAACTTATGCCTTGATGACAAGTACCGAGTAAACGGACGAGACAGTATTCTCGAACGAGTATTCTAAGCGCTGACAGAGTTCTACTAGGCCGGGAAATTTCTCGCCCGTTTACTCAGTACGTATGATCATGGGTTTAGTGTTAAGTGATCATGTAATTATCTCATACTAACAAAATGCTTTCTCTTTCTTTACATGTTTCTATGAAACTTGGCTACTGCGTTATCGGACGTCGGAACGATCGGTCTAACGCAATAATTGCGCTAAATCTTAATATATCTGGTTTACGCCAAACGCTACTAATACGCTTACAAAAAAATAACATTTAATGGTGTTGTATACTCTAACTGTACATAAAACTATAAAATCTGTACATTTATGTACACGTGTAAATACATGTAATACCTTGTACACACATATACACATTGGTATAAAAACACATGTAAATGTTTACAAATTATGTACAATATTTTGTACAATTGACACACGTGCGTAACCGGTATAAACCAGATATTAAAGGAGAACGCGCGTATTAGATACGACTGGTCCTATATGGTCGCGTGGTGCGGCGTGGGGCTGTCACTGCTGTCCGCCATTTTATTTTCATCGGCCGCCATTTGCTTGCGCGGCGAGCGTGAAAGAGAGGAGGCGCTTAACATGCAGTATCTCATGCCCGGTAAACTGCTTAAGTCATTATGTACAGATTGTTGAATAAGGGCCTGTTTCACCACGTTTTTGCATGGTTTTGACTCTATAAAAATATAATAATTTTTTTGGAACTTATTCGCAAGTTGTGAAATAGGCCTTTAATCAAGAAATTATAATTATAAAAACGCTTGGAAGACGACCATAATGACATACGTTTTGAAATCGCAAAACCAAATTATCAACAACACATGAAATCTTTTGTAAATAGTTTTCCAAAGGTGATACTAAAAGCTTAAATAACGCATGGGTATTGAAAATTGTGAGGCATTGGAATTTTAATAATGTGTTACAAAATATTATATTTGTTTATAACAAACGGACGGACATGACGAAATTAAAAGGAATTTTTAGAGTTTATTAGGATGTAAGGATTTTATTTCTGTTAAATAGATTTAAATTTTTAGTTGAACTACTAAGTTCAGAAATTTTAATTAAACCGATTTCATAACTTTAATTTGTTATATTAAATAACTTTAGAAGGTACCTATTCTTTGAAGAAAATGTTTTTTAAATTATATCAATTTAGTTACCTATTTCTGTAAATAATTTAATCAGCTTTTATCATTTTACTAATCAACACCCTCCAATAATGTTTTTTGTGTGTACAGTGTACCCCCAGAAGCAGCAGTACGCGTACGCCGGGTACCCGCCCCCCCAGGCGTACCCCGGGCCCTACTACCACGGCTCGCAGTACGGGCCCTACAACTACTGATCCTTCGACCAGATGAGGGACCTCGTGGCGGCTCACTTCGCCAACGCGCCCGCCCCGCAGGCACCCGCGCGCAACCCCTCGCCTGCGCCCAACCCCACACAGCCATCGATATGCTCGCTCGAAACATACAACTCCCACCGTAAAATTAAAAGGCCTAAACTTGGTGATAAAAAGGTCTACAGGCCCGTAAGAAGACACACTCTGTCCAGAATTGACGAGGCTCCTGGTCAGACAGTGAGACCTAGGTCGACTAGTCTCCAGCACTCGACAAGTATCCAGCATTCGACGGACTTCTCGTCCACGCGACCGATTTTAAGGTCACGATCGAACATATCCGCTGATACCAGTCGAAGCGTGCCTGTCTGCAATCAGAGCCAGGACATAGAGAACCACATTGAAAGCAGCAGCCCTCAGTACGCAGAACCTAAAACTGAACAGGGTTACGATTCGGCCTCGTCCTACGATAGACCGGTCTCAATGTCCGATTTACCGATCATGGTGCCCATAGACCCCGCCACTGGCGCGTACATCGCCTATCCAGAGTACTTTCACAATGATGGCTGCAGATTAAACCCAAATAAATGGAGACGTAATAAACGAATGAAGAAACTGTCTTCGAAGCCCAATAATTTGTATTTAGCATTCATGTATTAGATTGCGCGGGTGTAGGTGTAATTACGGTCAAACAAATGACGATGGTTACGAGTTTCGAACGAATGCCGTTACAGTGTATGACGTCACAGCCCAAGTTTTACAAAAGCTATACTATTTTCAAAACGAGCGTACACTGCCTTTAAATGGGCGGCCCGAATCTGGTTGAGATACAAAACTGTTACTATTGGCACCTTTTATTTTGGTCGTAGCGTGGCTCTTGGAACGCTTGTTTTATTCGGTCATCCTTGTCAATCCTGCTAAGGATGACAAGGACAGAATGAGCAGACTCGCCGGCTCAAGAGAACACGCTGCGGCCACTGCGCACGGCTTTACGAAACTCCGACATCACTGGTCTCTTTGAAACTCTCAACGATGTTTCATTTCGAACAAATATCTTTAACGAATTTAGTTAATAAAGTTAACTTTAACAAGGTGTACTTATCGTATGAGAGTGGATACCTATAGTTTAGGAGTAAGTAGAAGGGTAGATGTGACTCCGCCATAAGAGTATCGCGATTCAACAAAATGCTTAGTTTTAGGGTAATTTGTTAGTTGTATTAAAATAAATCGTAAATGATTTAGGAACGAATATGATGAACAAATTCTATGATTAATATAATATTGTGCCTTCATTTCTATATGTATAATCAAATGCTCATTTAAATTGAATTTTAGATATACATATAAGTAAATTATAATTTTTATAGTTCAATATTCTGTATACTATTTACTCTTATAAAATTAATGAATGCTATGTTATACAAAAAAGAATAGGATGCGTGTTATATGTTTGCAAAGTATTGACGACCACGAACCGTCCTTCGAGAGATTGTACTGGCACAGCAATAGATCTAAATATAAGTATAGTCACATTAATGACAAGTCCAGAATAAGATGACGAATGTTTGACTCTGTTTATTTAGTTGGAGTGCTTTTTTATTTAAATTGTTAATCCAAAACTTAAAATTACAATCCAAGACCTATTTAATTAAATTTCAATCTGTTAAAATTCTATTATTTCAATTCTATATTCTACTATTATTCACTAACTTTTGTGATGTCATAGGTACTAGGTAGTATTATATTTTGGCTTTATATGTCATAAAAGCAGACGGAGATAATTGAGTCTTTTATTTAGCTCTATTTCTGTGTACACATATACAAGGTGTCGGCGATACAAAATACATATGCTCATAATTTAGTAGAGCGTTGTCTCTGTCACTCAGTACGAGTGAAAGAGATAACGCTATACGAAATAAAACCAGCCGATTTATTTTTTATCGCCGTCCTGTAGAATTCTCACGTTTCAATAAATAGGTAATTCGATAGTCAGAATGTGTCGAGGTACTGAACTAGTTATATGCATTAGTTAGGACCGATTTATGTAAATTAATATAAGTTTTATTGGAATACGAAACGATGTATTTGTACGTGAGATTGTCACAATATTTTTCACTTGAAATGTATTTAAAATTTTTGGAAATAAAAATTGTAAAATTTGTATACGGTCTTGTTATTTTTGCCACATTAGAAGCGAAGCGCACCTAACTCCGCTTATTTCGTCATCACTCCAATCAACACTCAAAGCGATATGTGAAAAGACACTGAGCGAAGCCAAACAAATTTAGTTTTGCTCCGCTCCCGGTGTGTCAAACGGTTTAAAGTCCTAAAAATAAGTAACTTCATAGTATGCACGAAAACCATTTACATGTCAGTTCTATACATTATTTCAGTGCTAAAATATAAAATTTTGACTCTACCAAAAAAAAAAAACAAGTTTAAAAAATCATACAAAATGTATTTCAGTATATTAATCTTTGTACAAAAAATATTTAATATGGCTATATTGGACGTAACACGGATGGAATGGTTGCAAGAATACTATAACAATTTATGAAAACTTACCAAAAGAGTAAGGCCTTTAGTCCACCTGTCGACTAGGTCACGATTCAATCTGAAGTTTCCGATAAGTATACATTTTTAGTAACGTTTGTATTCACGTCGATGGACCGCGAAATCGACTTTACGCATCGGATATAATGTTCGACGGGTATGAGTATTCGTTGAGAGTGACATAATTTTGCTAACTAGAATTCAGTCGAGTTGGAAACGAGTCACAATCGACTTGACAGGTGGACGAAGGTTCTTATTCAATTTTTGGACACCACTATTATCATGAAAATCATAAGGCTCGATTTCCACCAAAGCGGAGAGATGTCTAATTCTATTTTTCTATAAATAAATAATAAGTATTCTTGGACGAATCACACAACGCCATCTAGTCCCAAACTAAGCAACTAAACTTGTACTATGGGTACTAGATTGCTGATAAATATACTTAAATACTTTTTTTTTTGTAAATAAATACTTATTATGCATAGAAAACACCTAGACCAAGACAAACAAATGTTCATGCACACAAATGTTTGCCTTGCGCAGGATTCGAACCCGCGGGCCTTGGGATAGTGACCATTACTAGCAACTCGACCACCGGGCTGTATATAGAATCTTGTGCCGCTCGGAAGCAAGCGGCGGTGGCCGAGCGGAGATTTGTAAAGCCTGGCATATCGCCTCTTCTCTCCGCTTTGGACGAAACAGGACCTTATCGTGCTCTGCCACAATCACGCTAAGGTGTAAGTTTCTTTTGCCTTTTACTGTACAAAACAGGTTGATGCTTTCAAGTGGCTTTTTTAAAATGCAATAAAAATACAATGAAATAAAATAAAAAAAACACACAAATACAAAAATAATAATGGAGAACATTACAAAATGACTACTTGTTTTTTTAAAAACATTAATGCCTTATGTATATTTCATTTCACACTTGGTACAAGATTTCCAGTGAAATTCAATGATGGTGTTTGAACTCGATCGTCACATTTATATTAACATGATATCGTGCCCTTCATCGCACTAAAGTAATTTGTGAAGGATTCAGGTTTCTTTTATATCTTTATATATTAAATAAGATGATTGTTTGGAAACTTTTGTGTCAACTATAAAGGAACGGAATAAACGTGTCAATCCGACAATATTTTTTTTTACAAATAAGTCTTAATTGTTATAAAGACATTAATAATGATAAAAAATAATAATATATGCGTGAAAAAATCAATTTAACAAGTTACGATCATAAAATACATATTAAAAAAAATCTCAATTTATACGGCAGTGTCAATAATGGTTCCAGGGTTGGTCAGAGCCTGCTTCCTCTCCTGGACGGCCGTCACCAATTTCCTATAGGGTCCTAGAGGTAGTCCAAGGGACTTCATGTCACTTTCAGTGAGTAACATTAAGGCGTCAAGGTCTATTTGCTCATCCTTGAATTTTTGGACGTATTGCGATAGACCCCAAGCTGTGAGGAAACGTTCCAGTGAACCGTAACCAGATTCTTCGCCTTCTCCTTCTTCGTCTGATGTTATTGTTGAGCTTTCTGTAATTTAATGATAATATTTTTTTATATTTAAAAACTAGCTTTTCCCCGCGGCTTCGCTCGCGTTAATTTTATGACATAGATCTCGTTTGGCGCCATCTGTTGGCCGATACAGCGCCCTCTATAGTAGAAAAAATATTTTCCCATTGGAATGACATACTTTTAAGGGATAAAAAGTAGCCTATGTTGGGCTCTGTACCCCTGACAATAAATATACAAATTTTCATAATGATCGGCTGATTAGTTAAGCCGTGAAGGAATAACAAACAAACAAACTCACTTTCTCATTTATAATATTAGTTAGGAAGTTGGTAAATAAGATTACTAGATGAGAATAGGTAAAATTACACGAATGTTAGCACGAATAACCACGCCGGTCGTCGACTTCAAAATATCTTAATTGGAATTTATCTATCTAATTGTTTTAAGAATTATTTAATGAAGGAAAATCATACTTTTGGACCAGTTACAAAATATTTACGGAATTAATGCGCAATTTAAACATCGATATTTGGTATTTGGTTTAAAAATGTCGAGCTCAATGCATCGGACGATGTTACCACAATTGTTTTCGACACAATGACAGTCGTTAAACCCCCTCCTAGGGGGTCATCCATAAAGTACGTCACACGTAAAGGGGGGAGGGGGGGTCGACAAAGTGTGACATAGTGTGACAAGGGGTGGGAGGGGTACTAAGTTTCGTGACATCACATTTCAAAATCTATAATATCTAGAGGTAGTAATCGCGTAATTTGAAATATTAATTTAATGATGTTGATTTCATAAAAAAGTACTTAATTTAAATGGAAATAAAACTAAATTCGGAACTGCTGTTTTAATTTAATAATTTTTCGATGTGAAATTGCAAAACGTGTGACGTCACACTAGGGAGGAGGGGGGTCTCAGAAATGTGACCACCTGTGACAAGGACGGGAGAGGGCTCAAAAAATCATGAAATTCGTGTGACGTACTTTATGGATGGCCCCTAGTCAGTGATTGTCAAACACTGACAACAGTTAATCGCATGACAAAGCGGGAAGCAATCGTAAATGTTAGTAAACAAATTTAATTAAAAACAATAAATTTTTACCGGATTGAGCAGAGTTCCAATCGCTGGGCTGGTAGGCGTGCCGGGCGGCCAGCGAACCAGCAGAGCCGATGGACAGATCCTCGCCCGCGGCGCCGGTCGGCATCGCGCTCAGGGTCGCTGTTATAGATCGCCTGGAAAACATTAAAAAACCCGTTAAATATGACAGACAGAAAAAATTATCTCTTCGCCCCAGGTGGCAGTTAAACCCACGACCTCTCGAAACCCGACCCAGTACTCTTCCAACTGAGATAGGTACAGTTCAGAGGCATAAATATGATGTCACTTTAGTATGTTGCCACTATAACGACTTTGTTCAAATCTTAATTAAATGATACACAAAAGTGACAAGGTACTAAAAGGTAGATTGATTTGATTTGATTTGATTAATTCGGAGGATTCCATTCTATTTTATTTATTTATTGATAATTTCCTATTAATAGATAGGCTAGCTTTTAGTGAAAATTCCACTACGTTCAAAGTATGCCGTATGAGCCAAATACAAAAAGTTTAGAGATAGAATTTGTTATTTTATAATATTTACTTTAATTTATTTGCCTTATGTGTTTTTTAAGACATAAAAGATATTAAAATTTAAATTAAGGTACGGTAGGTTATTTAATTAATTTTAGAAAATTATTATTACAAAATTAATTTAATAGTAGGCTGTATAGGTCTGCAGCCCAAGCCTAATATCAATGTCGTAAGATTTAAAAAAAGGAAACAGGTCTTGTTTTTTCGTACGTTTTATTAATTTATTCCCTCGCAATTGAAGAGAAAAGCAAAGTTTATAACTCGTCCACAAAACCTTTTTTATCATCTACATACTATCAGCCCGAGCTGAAAGTCTCGGATTAAAATGGTTCGTTTTGTGCAGTTATTGTAAAATCTACTATTTTGCATAAAAACGAACCGATGAACAGATAAGAAGGATTAATAAATTAAAAAGTTTCAGGAAATTGATAAATTTGAATTTACGTTATCTGTCACCTAGTTTCTACAAAATTTGTTGCGTGTAGATTATTTTATTTTTCCTTGTTGTAAAAATTAATTCAACTAGTTTTGATTAAAATTTGCCAAGACGTTTGCAATACACTTTCTAAAACACTTTTTATTAATTCCAGATTAAGTTCTCTCTTTTTTTAGTTGACAATAGAACGTGTCATTAACTTTAAAAATGCGTTTCAGAAACTGACTGTTACTGAATTGGGAGTATCGTGTGGTATCGTCGTGGTTATGTTAGTTTCAGAAAAGGTTGGTTTATGATTGGTTTTTTATCCAGAAAAATACTGAACGGTAGGATTCTCTTTAATGGCCTAGTTACCTGAAAGCTACACTCCCAAAGCCGGGTCTATCGAATATGCTGGCTGGTTCCTGAAGAAGTACCTCCTGGCCGATGCCACTGTCCTCGCCCGTAGGTGCTGTGAAGTCTGGTTGGCTGGCGGACCTGAGTGATAATAATTTTATTTTTAATTCCACTTTAAGACTTTCTTCTTTCAATCTAGATCGAGATCCGTGATCCTGACTTTATCCGTGTAGATTTCTCCAGCAGGTTTTCGGCGAAAGGCTTCCAGGAAGATTTAGAGTGATTTCCGGCCGCACGACCGCAGTAACGTATATTACAAAGTCATAACACGTTGCAAAGTCAACCAGGTTGACGGATGACACGGATCTCGATTAACCGTGTGCTTTTTATTTTTTATACCACAAAGTTGGCAAACAAGCATACGGCCCGCCTGATCGTAAGCATCACCGTAGCCTATAGACGCTTGCAATACCGGGGGTATCACTCACGCGTTGCCAACCCTCCCAACTCTACCAAGTAGAGCTCTGGAGATCTTACTTACCGTAGGAACACAGCATGGCCGAGACTAATGCTATTTCGCTACGATCTTCTATAAGGTCCAGGTCCTTCCCCAGACGGGCTGCTCCGATTTGAGCGGATTATCCGCTGTGCCCTATTCTCGTAAAAACAAAAACCGATTAACTATTTCGACTCAAATTCAATCGCTGTCTCACTCATACAAAATAGGAATTGAACGGGACAGCGAGTGTGTTTGAACGAAATAGATTCGGTTTTTGTTACGAGAATCAGCCCCGTGTACTGTGGCCTTATTCACGTAACAAAAACCGATTCTAATTCGATTCAACGACACTCGCTGTCTCACTCATACAAAATAGGAATTGAACGGGACAGCGAGGGTCGTTGAATCGAACTTGAATCGGTTCTTGTTACGTGAATAATGCCACTGTAATACATCAGTAATATCAAAG
Source organism: Endotricha flammealis (assembly GCA_905163395.2). Lineage (NCBI taxonomy): Eukaryota > Metazoa > Arthropoda > Insecta > Lepidoptera > Pyralidae > Endotricha > Endotricha flammealis. Next base: position 4,193,256 of record LR990861.1, on the reverse strand, counting down.
GAAAGATACAGGGAGAAAGGGGTTGGTATTCCGTGTTTGCTGCTTCACGCAGATATTCTGTGAGAGGATGGTACTTCAATAAAAAATTAAAATAAAATCATTTATTTTGCAAGTAGATTTAAAAGAAATACTTTTACACGTCAATTTTTTTTTCCTACTAGCACTTTAGACGTGAATGGTTTGTTGAGAAGAAGTGCCGCAAGAAACTCAACTGTAGCCTTTTTTAAAAGCCTTTTTTTTTTAATTAGGTATAAAAAAAAAAAATTTAATAAGAAAAGCAAATTATAGTGACCACATTTTTTTTTCTTTAAAATAATCTTCCACTTTATAATAACCCTTTTTCATCAAGCAACCTTTAATCGTGGATTTAAATTTATTTAGAGGCAAATCTATAAAACTTTGTGGCAGTCTATTGAACATTATTATGTTTATACCTATGAAACAGCGACCTAGAATGATTGTACGCTTTTAATGTAGATATGAAAGACTCACCTAGTCAGTGCAGGCTTGCTTCTCACTTCCTCTGTCTCAGTGAAGACATCTGCGACAGCACCACGTTGCTGGGGTCCTGCGCCGAAGGTGCCCACGTACATCACTTCGGAGTCACGGCGCAGCCCTGTCAGTGACGTCACAGAACGACGACCAGTCGTTTCTACTTCTCCTACCTGTAAATATAACATGTTCTTTTTTGTTTTTGCACCTGGACTGTTGAGAGCCAGGTCCACTGTGACATGTTATTGTGTTTTTCTAACATCTAACACGTTATTCTAACAAAATATGGGCGTGGCCGAAATGTTTAGTAAAACAAAAACACGCAAACTGTTATCCGAGATGGACGGATAACATCCCCCGCGTTCGCCTGCGGTTATTCATTCATTTTGTATTTGGTTTTTTCTTGGTCGACGCGCTAAATCAAAATCGCAGTAGACGAGTTTGCTAACATATGTTTGCAAACAAATGTTTTGTTAGAATTTTAGCGCTTACACGGTTGTATATACGGTGGATATAATGAGCTAAGTACAAATGTATCAGTGTTCGATACGCTTAACACCCATTTTAATTTATTTTATACCAACCAGTGAAACCCGTGCAACATTGTATCCGCTTTCTCGTGGTACAAAAATCCTTTCTTATCCTATGTAATATTTTATGCCTACATCATACACAGAATACACCCTCAAGTTTCAAGTGTGGCTGTGAGTTGATCTGATCAGTCACGTCATTCAGGACAACGCGTTTTATGTGTGAATTCTAAGATTTGGGCGGGTCATGTTTGCCGAATGCACCCAGACCGATGGGCACACGCCATTACTGAAGGGATTCCATCTGGACAAAGGCCAAGAGGAAGACAAAGAAAGAGATGGACATACGAACTGACGGAATTTGATAGCAATTGGAAAGAGGAAACAGCAGAGAAGGATAGTTGGAGGAGAGAATAGGCCTTTGTCCAGCGGTGGGACATAAAAGGCTATTAAAAAATTAAATTCTAAGATGTTTTAAAAAAATATAATGCTTTTTGATGCGGGAATCGAACCAGCTATATTTTCTAATGTTAAATAATTTGTAGTTCATATCTAGAGAATGCAATAACGATAATTTCTTATGAGGTTTTGTATGATTTGGCAATCGGACAGATAGGCTAAAACTTATCAGGGCGTTATGCAACCAGCACAAATTTATAATTATTCACCTTAAAATCATCGTTAGGACCAGAACGGCCGACAGTGTTGTTCCGAAGCTTGCTGGCCATGGCCTTCTTGGAGACGGCTCCTCGTCCCCGAACTCCTGATCTGACCGTGCCAACTAACGCGCTGAATGTTGGTCTTGGTTGGTCCTCCATCACAAGATTACCTTATGAAACAAATTATTGATCATCACAGGCACCTTTTCTAGACAAAGTGTACACAAATATAAACCGGGTGCAACCTGGTCGAAACATCAGGAAATACATAGGTATGATCGCATTAATTCCCGGTTTATTATTAGTGTAAGTATAGTAATGCAACGCGATAGTTTAAAAATTATCAAAGTATAGTAAAGATACATATCGCAACAACTTAATTAGACGTTAAATTAAACAGCTTTAGAAACGCCTAGACGTCAATTAGCCCAGTTCAACAATACACCTAGACATGTGATTAAATGATCTAACGCGAGCGCCACGTAAAATGTAACCTCAGTCTTTACAGTACTCGCGAAGGCGAAGTTAGAGAAAGTTAACCTAAAAATCTTTATTCTTAATTCTCTGCCTTGTAATACTTTGTGTACCTTGACTACTGGACCTGGTCATCTTCTGTTTGAGCGCCAGCAGCACGTTGCTAGGACGGTGAGGCATGGGCATCACGTCTTCATTGTTGAACTCCAGTTCTCCCCACTCTTTCCGCAACTTCTTCATTTCCTTGTCTGCTAGAATCTCAGCTTTACTCTGCCGCTTTTGATACTGTTTATGATATTTCTCGTAGTCTTTCTTAGCTTTGTCTTTGAGGGCTTTTGCTTTTTTTCTGAAACAATCGAAAGAAATAATTTATACTATTCTTTCCACATAAGTATAGAAACAAGAGGAGGGGATCTGTCAAGCTGTTTTGGAATGGAAGAATCGCGAAGCCCGCGGCGCGAGCCGGCACGGCCGCCGTCGTCGCGTAAGGTCATACAACATTTTAGTACATTTGTTTATCCCCCGCTGGCGGGCGGCGACTTCGTGCTCTGGCTGTGAATTAGGAAGTAGATGGCGTTTTGTGCTTTGTTAAAAGATCACATACTTTTTTTTATTGTTTTGGTTCGACTACCATTTTTATTTTGATATTATTTTGCTACGGAAGCAAAAAAATTTAAAATTTCGACACCTTCCCGGTAGCTCAGCTAGAAAGAGCACTTGGCCGGATTTCGAGAGGACGTGAATTCGAATCCCACCTGGGGCGGGGGAGGTGAAATTTCGAAAATGTTTTCAGCGCACATACTTATCATTATTCTCGAGTTTTGCTGTGGTCTGGTCCAAATAGCGAAGTATATCGTCTCTACCGTTGATGGCAGCCAACTCTTGTGCTGTGTGGCCGTCCACGTCACTCGCGAACACATTGGCGCCAAAGTTGACGAGGAATGTGACGCAATCTTTGTGACCACGTGCGGCGGCAAAATGCAGTGCTGTGTTGCCGAAATAATCAGCTTTGTCTGGTTCTCCACTGGAAATTACAATTTAAAATATTTGTCAGTAGATGTACTAAAAATAACACTTATTTTAGTCGTCGTGTTTTTTTAATGTATAACTTTTTTATGGAAGGAGAAACAATCATGGTGACCCGCATGTTAGATTGCCCCATGGGTAGCGATGATAACAACAGGTAACCATGGAGAACTATTATGAATTCTGTGATCATGGTAGAAATAGGTAGGTGTACCTATGCCTTTTCTTCTACAAATAATATTTCTTCTATTTATTACTCCTTTTACAAACCGAACGAAACGCACGCAACTTCACGCCGATATTCTGTCAGAGAGTGGTACCTACTAATGAAGGAGTCATTTAAAAAAAAACGTATATTGTTTTTGGTAGAGCATTGTAATGGGCTAGCTCGTTCGGGGAAGTCCCCCCCCCCCCCTCCCCCTCTCATAGAATATCGGGGTGCGGTATGAAGTTCATAGAATATTTGCTTTATTTTAAGGCGAATTTAGCATTCCGACGTCCGCGTGCAATCCCCCGCTGTGCATCTCGCTCTAGCAAATAACTTTTCTCTACTACAGAGGACAGAACAAAAAATACGTATCAACCGTTATCCGACTACGTCAAAAAGAAAGTCGTATGAAATTGTGCAATGTGAAAACTCGCATAAACATGCGAATATGTCCTATTTCATAAATAAATTACCCCTCGAGCATTTAAATACGTCCATAAAAAGTACAAATTTCACGTAATTATGCTACTTGTCCCGCAAGCAGCTTCTCAACTTATTAAACGTTACCCAACGAGTTAAGTGTCGTTATTCAACCCAACTTTGTTCTAAGAAGTGAAAGTGTGAACGTTACCCGTACCGTGACGTGACGATTAAGTTAGTCAAATGAAACATTACAGTGGGCACAAGATCGATAATCTCTTTTGTATGATCCAAATTACCAATTAACAACCAGTTTCTGAAACGCATTTAATTTTAAGCAACATAGTGAAGAAAATATGAATTCAAGCGCTATAATGCGGGTTGCAGATCAAGAGCTACTAAGTTAGTTTTACATACATTACGCGTTGTGGTCTGCACTTAAGTATGAAAAATAATTTTGAGCTATGCAGACTAAGCTAAACTAAGTTAGCAATGACTTAGCTCAGCTCTTGGTCTGCAACCCGCTTAATAGTGGATATTCAAGGATTCAAAGATATTCACAATAATTTCATTGTGAAAGAATTGGCTATATTGCAATATGAACGAAAACGTGGTCGTCCCACACAAACTTGGACGCACGCTGCAAGACGAAGCGAGGCACATAGGAAAGTCTTAAAAGTGAAATTAAGTGCGAAATTCAAGACCTGATGGAGACAGCACGCCCTCTGCGCCATTCTGGCCCATCTGTATTTATTTGTTTATATTTATCAGCAAGCATAGTTGCTTAGTTAAATGGCGTTGTGTGATTAGTCCAAGAATATTTATTTATTTAACGTAAACAGCATCTAAGGTGCATTGCTTTCGTCGCACACGTGTGTTCGTCATTGTCACAAAACAATGCCAACAATGCGTGAAAACGATAGTGAAAAATGATACAGCATTGTGCGCACTAAGTAGGCGATTATGTGATTATATAATGATATTTTGTTATGTGTAAGAAGACAACGTAATACCGGTTGCAGCAGTAAAATCAGTGAACGATTCGGGGCAAATGGGTAACCAGTGAAGGTCACTGGTGGTTAGGGGCAAGTTCACCACACATTTCCACCATTGTGTCTCCTGTAAACTCAACAACGGCGACCTCAGATTGACAATAAGCAATAAAGCTTATTGACGTCCGGGGGAGAAATTGCAGCTGTCTTTGAACTCACAAGGAAAATAGATGGAGCAGGAAGTATTGTAACGTCTTCCATTCTTAGCAACTACAACCACTGCAGGCGATTAAATTATAAATTGCCATTACCAACTAAGCAGCATCCGATAGCATATATGTTTACGAAATGAATCAATAAAATACTAGATTTACAAACATACAAAAGGAACCCTCACCCTCTTCCGCATAGTAGTCGTAGGGCTTCTATGTGTCCTTCGAAGGCCGCCCATAAGGTCGGCGTCATGCCCGACTCATCTTTGTTGTTGCATTCTTTCCTGGTTGCTTCTTTCAGTACTTCTAGAAGACCATCTCTGGCCGCTCTGAAAAAAGAAAAACGTTTCATGACATTTTATTTTTCTTAATGTGTGCAACTAAGCTAAGACCAAGCAACTGACACATGTATGAGCGTGGACGTCGCGTTTTCTGCTACATTTAGCTCTTTGTATGTTAGACCTCACGAAGACCATGATTGCAACTCCGCGATGGATAATGAGAACACGCGGCGAATTCGCCCTTTCTGGATAAGATCTAACCACAGAGATGTGGCAAGAGAGGCAGGGCACAGCGGGTCATCCGCTCAAATCGGAGCAGCCCGTCTGGGGAAGGACCTCCACCTTAAGAAGATCAGTGAGTAAGGTCTCCAGAGCTCCACTTGAAGGGCCACGCGTGAGTGATACCCCCGGTATTGCAAGCGTCTATAGGCTACGGTGACGGCTTACCATCAGGCCGTATGCTTGTTTGCCACCTTTGTGGTATAAAAAAAAACTCTCGCGTCACAGGTCTTCTCTTTCCCTTTAATATTTATGTTGTTTTACTGATTCATCACTATTTTGATTAATGCTTCGCGTATTTTGTACATTCGCTATTATAAAATATTTATTCATTTACAATCGTTTAATCTTAATCCGATCGATCTAAAAATGGATATGACGTTTTAGAGACGACGAATAATAAAATAATAAATATCGCCCTTAGCTAGGTTCAGCACGTTAGGCCTTTCCATAGCCGGTCCTAGGGCCTTTTTAAAGTCATGTGGATTTCCTTCCACGCGAGTCAAGTTTTCACAGCAGCAAGTTATCACTACATGAATATTTGTTGTCATTATGTCAATGACACGCGGGTCGTGGATTGCGGGCGCGGCGTACCATGAATCTGGGACTATAGTGATTGAGACTTTGAGACTGAGACTAAAGTCTAGTCTAGTCTAGTAACAAATACAGTGTCTATTAAATAAAACAGACACTGTATTTGTTACGAGAATAGTCCCCCTGGCGGCTGGTGTGCAAAACGAAACACGCACGCAGACATGACTTGATTGCGGAAACCATTTTATTCCGAAAATTTACAGATAAATTTAATAATATTATATTTAACAAATAATATATATGAGCTATTCACAAGTTTTCACCACTAAATAACAGTATATCGTCCGTTAAAGTATATTTTTTATTTTATAAAACTACTATTCAATGCAAACAAACAAACAATCAAATCTTTCCTCTTTATAATATTAGTATAGATTAGTTATAGATAACATAACCCTAAAAAGGCCCTTACCGCTTACCACCTATCTATACTTCGTTTAACATAATTGTAGTTAACATATAACCATTCTACGGCTCTAACAAATAATCATTCATCGTCGTTTAATTACACGCAATCCCTCTGCAGGGATACGGGTCTCCCTTCAATCGAAGGGGAATAGAGCGTACTCTGCCACGGTGCTCCAATGCGGATTGGAATTGGAAGACGCCATTATTTATCGTATCAGTAGATAAAACACTAATTTAATCCGATATTACGTTTTATCTTTCATCATACAAATTTTTAATTTGGATAGTTATCAATACTATTATGATAATAACGTTAATATTATATACTCGTCATAAACAAATATAATGTTTTTTGTGGTTTATGGTATGCTAGTAATATTTTATGAGGAAGGCAATTGAGTATTAAGGCTATAATAAACTAAGTGCTTATAATCAGTTAAAATTTATCGTTTTTTCTGTTTTATTACGTTATCTGAATAGTTAGTTTCAATATACAGTTGTTTAAAAGTAATTTTAATTAACTTAAATCTCATACGATAAATGCGTTTTTTGAACACTTGCTGTATTGTTATTAAAGGTTTAGCTATGTAATTATTATCTAAGACATTTAAAGATTTGCTCTTTGAGAAATCTGGCTCGAATTCACGATTACTTGTAGTTTCATTGATAGAAAAATCAAAGTTACCTCTAAGAATAACACCAAAATATGTACTTCACCTACTACTTCATGGAAGATCGACGTTTTTGAATAATAGTTAGAACATTATAAATGAATTCATAAAAAGCAAGTTTAACTTTAGCTTAACTTGGAAAAAAGTGGTGTGAAAAAAGTTTAAAGATACCTCGTCTGTATCAACCATTATCAACAAGCCAATCCCACTCGTTTTTACATGACAGAATTTCAAACATCCATATTATGTCCTCATTCTATACAAACTTTCACGTGTCGTATTATAAATTCGCGTTTACATATAATAATTAATGGGATTCGTTTTACTTTTCGAATTTATTTCAGGACCAGTTTTTAAAGTGGGGCAAATGTTGCATAAAACTTTCCATTATTATAACATTATTCGACAACACAATATAATGCAGTAAGCAACTATATTTTTTTTAAAATCCTGCGCAAAAAGAGTTTTTTTTTGGAGTGGTAGAGGCATTTATGAAATAGGTAAGTTTGTCTTGATTGGATACTTAAATAAATAATAAATAAATAAATAATAAATATATGTATATTAAAACTACCACTCTCTCACAGAATATCGGCGTGAAGTGATAGATTTGGATGGTCAACTCTCTTTATCTTATTCCCACCCCACTTTCCTTGTAACGGGTAAAGTATTGATGAGTCCCTGGTGGCACTCTTCAGCACTCTTCATCAGGTGGCCCGTTTAATTGCCGGCGGGGCCAGCGGGTGCATCAAAGTTTCCGCAATCCCGAACATCTAGTCAGCCAAGGTGGCGGTCAGTCAGGATTTCAGTCGGTATTTCTTTCCCCTCCAGTTTGCCTTAGGAGGGGAAAGCCCGACAGACCCCAGCAGTGGGACATGCAGTAATGCATTTTCCTGACTATAAACAAAAAAAAAGGTAGCCTCTTTTCTCGTCTTTCGTATTACCACTTACCACTTTATCGATTCATTTATTTTGTTGATGAATAGTTTTTTTTAATGAAATTAAAATATTCGAAAGTTCTATTCTTGTTATAATACAGTTGTACAGTTGTTGTACAATATCGAAAATCTACATGTCATTGACCTCCACGATCACTGGTTACCACGGAAACAAAAATGCATGGTGTCAACAATTAACTGATAACATTTTTTCCATACGTATTTGATACTAATTCTAATTGTTTATGGGTGAAGAGTTAAAATTGTGTGCTATACTTTCAGTTACCCTTATGGTAATGTTAGGCCAACCGTGAAGGCGATGGGGGCAGCCATATATGGCGAAAAGTAATGGCTAAAAGTGGTTAAACGATCAATGTCTGGTTTGGATTAAATGAGTTTCGATGGCGATTCTATACTAGTAAATAAAAAATCATTAAATGTAATTTTACGTTGTTTGTCAGTCGACAGATCCAATCTTGTGACGTCTGAATGAAAGTATTAATATATTTTTTTGAGTGGTAGAGCCTAAATCAACTATTTAATAATCTGTGCTACACATCGAGGGTGGCTACTATGAATTGGCAATGGCTCGTAAATGGGCTGGCTCGAATCGACGTGAAATAGCAGTGATATGCCGCTGTGTTTGAGTGAGATAAAGAGAGACGGAAGCCTAATAGCCCTGTCCTGGGGCCCAAGTCTGCCATTTTAAATTAGGCGACCAACTATTGCCATACCATCGCCACTCTATTGTCATTATATTTCCCTAGTTAGTGCCAAATTTGGTATTCTGCTAAAAGTTAACTATTATCTCAATGTATTGACTATAGAGTGTCAGTGGAATATGAACGGAATGGTCGACAGTTAAAATCTACCATGAACTACTATTTCAGTTAAATTGCTTTTATGTGAAAGATACTACCGAAAAGATCAATAGTAGTTCGATAGTGTGTCAATGACTTGAAAAAATATGAGAATACCAAATGTCAAAAACTATTCAAGTGACACACTTTCGACACACTATTGGTGCATTTGTATTAGAAGACTTGGGCCCCAGCCCCAGGTGACCCGTTAGTTCGTTTGTTCTCCTCTGACATAAAAAATATATATTTTGTATGAATGTATAAAAATTACCTATTACATAAAAGATGCTGCGTGACTTATCACGGACAATGGGAGCAACAAAAAGAAAATATGACCACCATTCAATGTTAGTTAATTGTCCCTTGTGCGGAAACGTGTAGGAGACACGCTTTGCTGCCCGTCAAAATAGTTCAATGTCCTGCATTCAATTCGGGTTTTGCGACATCGCAATTACCATGTGGTTATGGTGTTGGGCTGTAGCGGTTGGACGGACAACAGCCCATCGTGGCGGTGGTGGAGTCTGACGTGCCCGCAAATGCCCGGTATCGCCCGGTATGCCCGGTATAAGGTTATCTGCTAGTTGCCACCATTACTAAGTTAAAGATAAAGGAAAAATAGTTTACTACGGAGCCCTCAAACGGGAAAGCAGCAACATAAAAATTCGTTGTGAGGTCGGAAAGTTTCGAGATAAGGGCTTTTCTCGTTATAAAAATAGTTAAAATATAGTATTAATCTCAAGCGCGAGATTAATACTAGATTTTTAACTGTTTTTGTTACGAAAATAGGCGTCTCTGATGAAAACAGCTATGAACTTAGTTTTTAGCTTAGTTGTGATATCATAAAAGTCCAAAATCTTCAAAGGGTATATCTTATCAAATAGTTTATTACCGATGTCGTTGATTATCTTTATTGTATAGATATCGGGAAAATTATCTAAATTATCCGATATTCATAGGGGAAGTTTCCCGCGTCCGCTCCGCTTATGCTTCACAAGTCTCTACCTAAGTGATATCAACTTTTTTTAAATTAAAATTCGAATTGAAAATACCTGCTTATTTACTCTGTTTTTGGAACAATAGGTCAATTGCAATTTCTAAAAAGAATACATTTATTGTAAAAAATTTCAAAATAGAATAAAAAAAGAAATTCGAAATTTTTATCTGTCTTATTGGTTGGTACTGTTTATTTTTTTCCCTCAATCCCTAGACTTTAACTAATTAAGTTACCGTAAGTGTGTGTCGATGCAAATACCGTGAACGAATTAAATCTAATTAAAATAATGGCGATACGATCTCCAACAAGCAAGTTTTTGCCTTTGTATGTACTAAGGCGTGTATACTAGCTGTTGTTCGCAGCTTCGTCCGCGTGGGTTTTTTCTTTTTTCGAATTGGTCGCTGGTCGTGCGTCGACAGTATTTGGTAAACAAAATTTTTCATATAATTCGTCGCTGTGTGTGAAACGCGACCAATTCGTTTTTTCTGGTTAATAAATAATAGCCTAGTCCAACACCCGTTTTAACACCTTAGGGGTGGAGTCTCGTAAAATCCGGCCTAAACACCCTTTAAGGAACCTACCTGCCAAATTTCAAGTTTATAGAAGTAATAGTTTCTCAGATTTCGTGATTAATGAGCGAGTAGTAGTCAATTGCAATTGTTTTGTGACAAGATGAAAATCGCATTGAATGTGTAATCTTATTTTGCAAGTGACTGTATAATGCGATGCGAGTTTCGTAAAAAATATCATTGAATATTCTGCATATTAAAAAAACTTACTAGTTATGCAGGCACAGTCAACTAAAAAGGTAGCCAGCGTCGAGAACTAAGAGCAAAGATATTTTGCAATTATCATACTTTGAAATTACATAACAGTACAGTATGAATACTATTGATAAATGAAAATTCAAGTAAGTAAATCATTTTTACAACTTTCATTGTTTGACTGTAAATTTCTAAGTAGGTAAGTAGTTATTAATCATCGATTACTTGGCAGAGGCATAATAAATAGATAAGTTCTGACTAAGAGACCTGTTGAACACTTAGCTACTATATTGCAAACCCTTGCACCTAGAGTTGACATTTTGCGTAGGTATGTAGACAAAAGAATAAGATGAACAAATTGCCATGGGATAGAGGAATACGAAAAAAACTTATAGAATCTTTGACCTAAAGATGCGGGCGTTTGGCTAGTGTTTTGTTTTATCAGAGATCATTTTCTCCTGGAAGGTTAGACAGGCAATTGCCTAGTCTTGGCACGACGCACGAGTCCTGTGGAGTTATTCGTCATCTCGCACGAAAAAGTTAAAGTCAAAAGAATTTATTGCAATCAAAATATACAAAAAGGACTTGCACGATTGTGCGAATTAAGCAGTGAATTTTTATAGATCCACTCTTCAGCTATCTATAAGGATCTTCACTGTGTTCGTCTCTAGCATTAACAGTACTGTACAGAAGTAGACAGATATTTTCCAAAAAACCGCATATATGTTCCACGACTGGGAATTTACCCTATAACAAAGGTACTTCCTATATAGGACATACAAGTTTCATACAGGTACTTAATCTTATCATTTTGCAATCGTCGATAACATAGAAAATTATATACTTACTTGTGAAATCTGTCTGTGGTCATTGTTATAATAACTTGTGTCCGAGTTAGTTTTAACTTGCTTAAAGTTTATTCAACTCATTATAAACCGATTCGTTCACTTTGTAACTGCGCGAAATTGATAACATGGGAAAGTTAACAACACTAAAAAGTTAGTTTTCTACTAATTTAACACTTTTAGACAAAGATAAAATTGTATATTATTTAATAATCAATGTATTAATGAGAATCTAACAGAGGTATTTATTTTTTTCGTTATATTCACCTGTTTTACTCAGGTGTGCAGATCGCAACGCACGTACACACACTATAATAACTAACTTACTATTGTTGAATGAGTGAAATGAATGAATGAAATGAATTAGCTTGCTTGAGTGAGTCGTGTCGTACCGCGATGGTGTATTATCGATATCGACAATTTCTCACAACGAATAACAAGAAACTAAGTAAATACTTTAATTTTATGACAAGTATAGTAGTATAAGTACTTCTTGTAGCTGAGCTGAGATGATGATGATGAAGTACTTAAATGTTCGCTCTTTATATTGATTCTTATAGATGATTCTTGACTCGTTATGATTATCAATGTTTACAATGAGTTATCAATGTTGCACTAGAATAAAAATGACATATTAAATATCAATTAAATTATTGTCGTAATTAAAAAATAATAATTAAAAAAAAACTTTCATAAATGAAAACGTTTCCAAGATAAATCTTTTTATTAAATAAAAAAAATTGCATTTCGATAAATCGGAACTTACAAATAGGGTACGCTCTATGACGCTGATGAATGAAAGTATTGGGATGATACTTTTAAAAGTCACACCATCTGTTGGTTTCTACGTGAAACAAAAAATAAAGTGAACACTGCCATCTATTAGTGAATAGACATAACTGAAAAAGACAATGCAGTTTAGCTACTGGACGAGAGATGGCGGCGTAAGTCTATAAATCGCACTTTTCAAAGTTTTTTTTACATTGTTGGTCTTTCAGTTTAGAAAATAAAATGTAAACAGGATGCCCCGTCGTAAAGTGCACAAACGGAAATGGGGGATATAATACTTCAATTTATAGTAAAAAAAAATAATACAAAAATAATCTACCATGTTTTTTTTTAAAGCAAGAAGATTTATTTTAATAAAGCAAGAAGATTTCGAACTTCTCATTTTGAAAAAACAGGCTGTAACTTTTGAACCACTGGGGTTTTTGAGTTTGAAATAAAATCATAAGTGACCATGAATAATGTCTTTTGAAGAATAAATAAAATACAAAAGGTTAATTAGAAAAATAAATTCCAAAATTTTTGTGGTATTTTTTTTAATTAGTTAGTTACTTATCACAAAAATTTTCAAAATAATGACAGTCAAAATTTTTTTTATGACTGCAAAATAAATAAATAATTATAAATATATAGGGACAAATCGCACAGATTGAGCTAACCCCAAAGTAAGTTCGAAACTTGTGTTACATAAAGGATACTAACTGACCGATACTATATTTTATAACAAATACATATATATAAATATTCAAAACCCGAGGCCAATCAAAAAAAGTTTGTTTTTCATCATGACCCGACCGGGATTCGAACCCTCCCGGGTTCGAATCCCGGTCGGGACCTCCTGGGACCTCCTGGGTTGCTGGCCGGCGTGGTAACCTTTACCACCACTGCCACGGAAGTCGTCAATAATTACATTACATCTATCTACCTTGCCACAAAAAAGGCATAGTTCTAGCTCAAGAACTTTTATTTAATTCCTAGGAGCTGTTAAACACAAGTGTAATTAAAGACTTTTGTACTATTTTCTAATTAATTTATAAAAATTGCCAACATTAATTAATAAAGTATATTATTTTTCTAAATATCAATGAGCATTTACGCTTTGTATTTTATTTTATTCTTCAAAACAAATTATTCATGGTCACTAATGTTTTTATATTTTGAACTCAAAAACCCCAGTGGTTCAAAAGTTAGGTCTGTTTTTCACATGAGAAGTTTGAAATCTTCTAGCTTTAAAAAAAACAAAACGTGGTAATTTTTTTTTACTATAAATTGAAGTATTCTATCCCCCATTTCCGTTTGTGCATTTTATGATGGGGTACCCTGTTTTACCTATTATAAATTGTGTTGCAATAGTAGGTATATACTTGCACATAAATTGGTAAGATTGTAACAATGTAAGTTTACAATGTAGAAACATATGGAAGATCAGGTATTGGCGATGAAGGGTGCTGTGACGATTGACGAGGACACAGCGCCGGGTTTCTGATAATAAAAGCATTCCTCAGGTTCGGAAAATAAATTTAGGTACACTGTCTACTCAAAACTATTTCAAGTTTTGGATATAGGTAATTAATTTTTTTCGGACGTGTCTGTTGCTAAGGAGAACATTGTTTTATTATGTGAGATCGCCAAAAATAATAATATGTATGTAAAGGTGCTGATAGACTTGAGCATTCCCTTGTAATGAGCATTCTTGCGAATGTAACATACATCACAGAAAAATTACGAGAACATTTTAGCGAGCATTCTATCGAGCGTTCTGGCGAGCATTCTAGATTCAGATTAGTTTGCTACCATCTTTCTTTTGACGAGCATCGACTAGAGCGTTCGCTAGGATGCTCATGATGTTCGTAGCAATATTTGGCTCTATGCTTGGCTCTGCCTGTTGTTCAGTTCGACAATTAGAAAAACGGCGCATACTCGATGTTCTGTTACAAGTGAATAAGTATGTTTAAAAAAATATCTTTGAAATCTACGCTCATCATTAATTACTACATTAATTTGAAGCGTTAAACAAAAGCTAAATTTTATAACTAGTGTAACTATCTATTGATACTCGGAATAATCAAAATATATTAACAAGTTTTTGTTATGATTATAATATCCCCTACTTCAGTGTGTGATAAGTATTTCAAAACGGCCGCTGGCACAAATATTTGCCTTCCATTATAGCACTATACTATAAATGTGTTTTCTGTGTATCTCGATAGGCCTTTGAAGTTATATCAATGATAAAGTAATGGGACGTTAGAATGGATTGATTTTAATAGCGAAAATGTTATTATCTATTTATCAGTTGGATTAAACGATGGTAAACAAAAGTGTCATCGTTACAACACGAAATTAAATCCTATTAGGTATTAGCCATAGGTAGAGTTGGGAAACATTTTACGTTAATAAAAGGTTATTTTTGTGTTTGATGGAATACTTGTTAGGGAAATTACCATGGCGTTACTTTTCACTGTTTCGGGAAGCGGAGTGTTTATCAGAGTGCGAGAGGACGAGTTTTTTGGTCACATTCGATGATGTCAAAGTAAATAAACCGACCAAATAGAGAAGAATTCTCATGTTGCGAATTTATAAGACGCGTGTTACATATTAAAATTATGTGTCGTACTTTCTCACATTTTGAAGTGAGTAACCCGGCTAATTTGGATATGTAACACTCGTCTGGTAAATTGACGATATGAAACTTTTTTTCAATTCAGTCGGCTTGTAAACGTTAACACGTTCGAATGTGACCAAAAAGCTCGTACTAAGCTCACTCAGTACTCTCGTATTAGCTTATGATGACGATGTGATCCTATAATCTCTCATCAGGGGCATAGGGCTCGTAAATTAGCTTATAATCACAGAATAACCGACTGCCTACCTTGCCATATAATGTGGTGGGCCCTGCAGGAACAACTTTTTTCATTGTTGTTTAACGCCAATATTCTGTGAGATGGTAGGTTTACCCCATTTGTACTAACCCATTTTTTGTAGAGTGGGTACAGCCTAGCCACTACCATGAACTGGTAATGGCTCGTAAATGGGCTGGCTTGCTCCACAGAACGACGGGAAATAGCGAAGATATGTTCCTGTGTTTCGTACGTTGAGTGACAGAGCCGGAATCCCTGCTTTCTACTCCCTTTTTCTTTTCCATTCCCTCATAGGAGGACAACGCATCCAACAAAGAATGCTCCTTACATCTTTATCTTTTTTTATTACGAACATTGCTCTCCATATAAATACGACATTCTGTGTTAATGACATAATAATATGCTCTAAAAAGTGCCATATTCCATCATCATCAATTCACATCGAAACAGCTCGTAACCTCACCCTGTATAAAAGTACAAATTCCGTTCAGAAATCTAATTAGCCAGAAATATTCTCGATAAATCCACATGTAACAGTGTAATAAGGTCGTAATCCCCGCCAGATGATTGCCTCGCCACGATATATCTTTTTTATGCCCGTTTATCGCCCGATAATATAATAATCATATCACGCTGACAATAATGGCATGCCAAATAAAATCTACCTACCCTATATTCTACATAATCATTCCAATATCATAATGTATTCCAACAAAATATTGTAACAACTAAAACACACTTTAAATGTAGAAGAATTGAGTTGTTATTTCAAGTAAAATAGTGAAGTGATTAAGCTGTTTTCGATGGATGAAAAAGGCGCGTCGCTCCAAAACAGAACGTGTACAAATTGGGTGAAGTCCGGAGCGCGCGGGAAGGCAATATGTTTTTATTTCTTTTTAATTTCCGGTTCGTTTTAATGGCGTCGAAATCAATATAATGGTGAAGCGGCCAGCGCCATTTTCGCATTTTGTGGTTTTGCTCATTTAAAGTCATTGAGCATGCTTAAACTGTGGGGTGTGCAGTTAACGAGTTGTCATTACTTGCGTTGACGGCTGTTTGGGCGTTTTTAACTATCTGCCAGCCACTGAAAATTTTGCTCTGTTACATTCGAAGTTGATTGTACGATTGATTGTCGAATCAATTTAACTATATTCAATTCCACTGTACTTAGCGCAAAAGCTTCAAACGATCGACTGATTTCCAATTTAAATCGAAATGAAATAAACATGAATCGATTACAAATCACTTTATTGCGATTAAGCACACAACGTTATGTTAACACAATAAGGTATTACAAACTCCACCTCTAAGTTTAACTTGAAATGTTGTGCCAAGTTTATTCAACGGATTTTATACTTTATCGAACTCGGACAACAAATAATCGATAATTCAGTTACCGTCAAAAAACTATATAATTTAAATATCTCAAAAATGTTCATAACAAACCCACTACGTAAAAAATGTATTTAATTAAAATATATACCGAGTTCGGTGGGTGTAATGGCGGCTAAGTTGAAGTGTTTTATGAATGATTCCCCACAAATCACGGCTCAAACAAGTCTTAATATAATAAAAATATCGGTCTCTCCTTAAAATTCCGCCGGTCTCCGGCCGCTCCATCGCACGATTGCGTCTCGCCCACGGCAAAAATATACTTTTATAAGGGCTCAAAGATTTTTGTTGGAAATATTGAAGACAATAATCTATCGACTCCTTCAATTGACACGAATGAATACGAAATAATTACGTAATTAATTTATTATTTGGAAGGTGACGTGAAAAGGATCAAATATATAAGAAAAAATAAATATACCTAGTTGAATAACATAATTTCACTTTATGATGACATGATCAATAAGAGAGGTAGGGCACAGCGGATAATCCGCTAAAAAACGGAGCAGCCCGTCTGGAGAAGGACCTCCACCTTACAGAAGATCGTAGCCAAATAGCATTGGTCTCGGCCATGTTGTGTTCCTACGGTGAGTAAGGTCTCCAGAGCTCCACTTTGGGAGGGTTGGCAACGCGTGAGTGATACCCCCGGTATTGCAAGCGTCTATAGGCTACGGTGATGCTTACGATCAGGCGGGCCGTTTGCTTGTTTGTCACCTTTGTAACATTTTTTTTTAAGAGATTGGAAATAAATGTTCAAAAGGAAAAAGCACGAACGAATTAGAAGATGAATAACAACCGGTCAAGTGAGAGTCGGAGTAGAGTTTTGTGTCATCGTAGTAGATTTAGCTTTTAATTTGTTTTTGATACCTTATGTACTGAAAGTAAAAACCGGTCTAGAGCGAGTCGAACTTCCACAAGTTCGACTCGCTCTAGACCGGTTTTTACTTTCAGTCTCTAAAAATATAATGGCATTCTAGATCATCTTCTTGGTGTCTAAACTAATGCAAATGCTAATTATTGGCTGGAACTTAATATAGAAGCACGCTCGTACGACACGACTGCCTACAGAAAGCACAGTAGAAGCCATTATAAAATTTAAAACGATAAATGATTTGCCATTATTAACAAATTTTTTCGTAAAACCAAGGTGTTAAAAATCATACGTCATGATTTATTACAACTGCGAAACCTTAATTAACACTCTTGCCCCGACATCCCACTCGCCACCTGCTTCTCTCAGCCATTTTGCTGTTGCTTTTGTAATCGACCTATCCGGGATGTACAAATGACTTCCCCATCAGACAAGTCATCAGGGTCACAAAAAAATAATTTTAGGCTAGTTTCAACTAGCCTCGCTGATAGCCTATCCGTCGGATAAATGTTAGTTTCTGTGAGATGTGTGCTAATTGTGTGAGATGTAGGCGAAAGTTTGTGTGTATGTTTGTTACTTATATATGCCGTACCAATTTTTATAATATTTGGTATGTAGGTAGCTGATACCTTGGATTAACACATAGGGTACTATTATCCCGAAAAGTACGCGATTCCCTTAGAATTTGGTCAAAAATCTGATGTAGATGGCGCTGCTGTGCATAAAAATAAACGCGGGCAACACCGCGGGCAGCAGCTGGTTTCAATCTAAAATCAGTAAGTCCAAATTCGTACTCTTGAACTTTATACTTTATTATCTAATTAGTTAGCGTACAATTTGATGTTGTTTAGTTTGGTATTTAGATCGAGCTGGTATAGTCTGTCAAGAGTACCTAAACATAAATCATCCAATGCCGATCGAGTGTACTTATTTTAAAGAGTAAGGCCTGATGCCAAATTACTGACATGTGCTCAATAAATCGATGACAGTTACAATGGATATAACCACTTGAAGTGCCCTGCATTTACGAGCTATAGATTTTGAAACCAATTTAAATACTGGCTAGATTTCGTTATTTGCACGTTCATTTAGTTTTGATTCTCCATGGGTCATCATTAAGTGTAACCACTATGGTTCTCCGAGGTGGAAATTGGATCGATCACGTGCCCACATACCGAGGGTCGCAGTCACTTCCGCCACTTAGTGGTTGTTTGCAATGTCCCTAAGTCCATTAGCTGTGAAGTATCTAATATTGGTGGGCAATGTGTCGTCAAATTTCTGGAATATAAATCATTTTTGAGTATCACTATCTCACATAATATCAACGTGAAGCAACAAGCGAATCGGTTAGAGAAATCCAAAAGTTTAACTCCGAAACGAATAGATTCATCTTCTCCTGGAAGAAATAAGGAGAGGAAATATAGGGATAGGAGGAGAGGAATTAGAATTCCAGATCTCTGACTCACCGAATGAATAGCATTGCAGCTTTACATCTTTATTATGTGTTAAGGTGGTAAAACTAAAGTAAGTAATCTTATAAAGTGAAACCGGTAGTAGTAGTACATGTAGGTTTAGGGTAACACCTATTTAGAAAGTCAACCAATGAAAGACGTGACCATGATAGCGAACTAAGAACAAATGTTTATGTACGCATCGTTATGAAACCTTGCAATTACATAGTACTTATTATTTATTTATTTTATTATCTTTATTGACCATTGACCACAATATACGAAGTACTTACACAACGGGCGAACTTAAGCTTTAAACATTCACTACCAGTCAACCCTTGGGAGTGCAGAAATTCAAGAAAGCGGCTTGCTGAAATTAAAATACATATAATTTTAATAGATACAATATAATAAATTTATAATACATATAGATGATTTCTATGTAACATAAAAACAAATAAAGAGGGGAAAAAATAATATGTAATAATAAAATAAGTAAAGTACGTATATAAAAGTGACGATTACATAAACAAATGATGACTATTACTTAATGCAAATCCAAAAAAACAGCACTCAATTTCTTTTTAAAAATAAAAGTATTTTTGGTGCATCTAATAGGGTCCGGCAGCGCATTTCAAAGTCGTGGTCGTGAAGCATGAAGAGTGAAAGAATTAGACATAAATGCAGAATGACAGAGAGGAGTAAAAAATATTTTCACGCAACATTAAAAAAAAATGATTCCTATTTATAGGCTGACTGTACGTCTAAGGGAAATAATGAAGTCATCATTACACTAAACTTAAAATGAAATCATGACAAGTACTAACGATTGTCGTCCTACCATTTTGGGCTGTCTCTATTAAACACCAGTTTTCAGGAAACAGCACTACGCGGCGCTGCGAACGCCGGAAGTCACCAGGAAATGGGCACTAATGGCGACCGCGCCGGAAGCAACGCCATTACGGGTTAGAGCTGCTCAAATAATTACTTAAAGCTCTCCTTTATTTACTTTGACAACTTGTTATGAATTGCTAGGTATCGTTTAACACAAAAATAATTATTATTACTTACGACGCTAAGTACTACGCAAATGGACTCCAGTAAATCCTAATGAAATTCTGGATAACGGTAACAGAGTGTTGAACATTTTTTAGTTTAATAAATATGATGGCAGGCGTCGCTCGTGTCTTAAAGAGAGGTAAAGGAGGTGGCACAGGAAAGAGAAAAATGAAGGCTGCTAACACCAACAAAAATTTAAAGAAAGAGAAGAAAATATGATATCATGAATGGAGCCTCTAAGAAGATTTTCTTTTCCTACATCCAGTCCAAATGGCAGATTTTTACCAAGAATAATTCCTCCAACTAGATATTTTAAAATACATAGAAATATAGTAGCCATGTCTAGTCTATATTATAATAGTCGCCAACACGGCAGAGTCGCGCAGATGTAAAACGAAGTTCCAAACTCAAACTTATTTCTTAGTGCATAGCGACAATCGATTTTCAATTGTTATAAACTGTAAGACCAAATTTTGGCGCGTACTAGCTATATTTATCTGTGGTCATAGTATTTTTAAAAATTGATTATTGCATAGCTATATTTATCTGTGGTCATAGTATTTTTTTTAATTTATTAAGGCATTGGCCAGTATGCCATCGGCCTGAGTCAATTACATTTCAGTTGCATAACACAAAAAATACTTTTTATTTTAAAATGTAACCAACGGTTTCCTAAATTGAGAAAATATTTCAAAAGAAACTGTATTAGTTTTTGTGTTTGTGTAGATTGGTCGGTATTTAATTTATTTAGTCAACTAAAAAAAACTATCGCTATAGCCATAACATCGTTCAGTAGTGCTGTGCTCGAGCTGTTTTTATATTAGCAATATAAATGAATGGAATAGCTTTAGTACCAAATAGTTTCGGTAAAAAATGGTTTTACGAAATGAAAACATCGATTTTTATGTTTTTGTAAGAAAAATATGAGTTGTTGATAATGAAGAATTGTTATCTAGGGTCGAACGAAGAGTAGAGATGTATTGTAACCACCATGTATTTTTGTACGTCGTAATACTATAGATAGATAGATAGAATACTCTTTATTTCCATTACACAGTGAGGAAAAAGTACATAAAACACAATTACAAACTAGTGTATTTGCAACAAGGCGGCCTTATTGCTAAGACGCAATTCAAGGCAACCTAAAGGTAACGAATTCCTGTATGGAACTAAATACTTGACACAAAAGCTCAAACAATCTGATTGCAAATATAAATCGATATGAAATTAATGTACATGAATCGATTACAAATCACTTTATTGCGATTGAAACACACAATAAAATGTTACCAAAGTCAAAGTTTAAAATACTTTATTCCGTAGGCCCTCGCGTCATTTACAATGAGAGAGTAGTCCTTCAAAGGCACATTCTCTCGTCATGTAGTACATATTATTACTCTGTTTTCTATATTAAATAAATAAGCTACTCTATAAGCTACCATTATTTCGGAAACATACCACTATTTGGTATGACTTTATAGATACAAATATTGAGGTAAACTCTGGGCAAGATAGCTAGTTCGTTATGCAACTCCATCTCGCAAGTTTAGCACACGTTTATAAATAACTCCTGGTGACAATTTCCATTGGTTTGTTCCGCCAAGTTCCGCCATAAATTGCGAGCAGTCCAAGTGAAAACACCGCAGACATCCCCAGGATACGTAACGAGTTTCAAATTGGAAATCTACTTAGGAGTTTCCAGTCGACAGTCTTATTATTCCTATTTTCTTTTGCTTGCCTCAAGTTGTGACACTGTTATGGAGTTTTAAAATGTTGAAATTGGGTCGCCCGTGACTGTTGTATATTCCAGTCTAATATACTTGGCACAAAAACTCCAAACGTCTGAATCCATACTAATATTATAAATGTGAAAGTGTGTTTGTTTGCTTCACGTCGAAAGTAATAACGGATTGACATGATTTTTTTACTGGGGATAGTTTAAGGTCTGGAGAGTGACATAAGGCTACTTTTATCCCCACGGGATAAAGAGATTCCTATGGGAACATTATTGACATTTTCCCATGACCACGCGGGCGGAGCCTAACAGCTAGTTTAAAATATATATCGATATGTATAAACATGCATCGTTATCAAATCACTTTATTGCGTTAAGGCACACAACTTTATGTTATCATAATAAGGTATGTCAAGCTAATTGTAAAATTGTTGAATTTAGCTGGAAACCTTTTGATTGGAACGGAATATAGGTGTTTGTGGACAAAACACGATGTCATGGGTACTTTGTGCATGCAAAGGCAAAACTACAACGAGATGATGGTTGACGTGATGATAGATGTCGCAAATGCTGACAGAACTCGTCCTTAATGTCTAATAAAGGTTAGCCAATGTCTGTTTACCCCCTATCAATCACTGGCATGAAAATAAAATTATAAAATTAATTCTATTATTACATTTGCCATATAAAAATCTGCCATAATAAAATGTGTTTTTGTTTTATTTGCAACTAGCGCCCCGCCCGGATTCGTATGGGTTTTAATATGAATCTTTTTGAAAATAGCCAATATCACCTTTTTTTTTTTAATTATCGTCAGAAAAATGCTTTGCAGCAGCCCCACCGCCCGGGGAATATGCGGTGGGGACTGTGGGACTTACCACTAAAAAACTGACGGGATGCCACTCGCCCCCTAAGTGACGGGGCCACGGGTACTGTGATACATCCGCGACCCCGCCAGGGCCGTCCGGCCAAAGTTAAACTGGCCGGACCCGCTCTCCCCGGAACGCCCCGTCAGCAGCACACCGCATCCAGGTGCACTGCCGACACCGAGGACCATTGCCCCCTCAAGACGACGGGCCTTCCCCGGCTCGCCGTCTCGGCTGGGCAAGGGTCCCCTCCATCTCTGCGGTCGCAACAACGTGCGACCGCTGGCCGGGCTCTGCGAGCCGCCGGCCCCTCTTCTTCAATTTTTTAACGAGGTTTTCTTCCTCCACCGCGCCTCCTGCGCCACTCCAAGTGCCACAGCGTCTACTACGTACTTAGTGGACACTGTGACACTTTGCGCCACCGCGCACTCCCTCTTCCAGGGTGGTCTCATTCGCCCATGTGACCCAACCCTTAACGCCCCCCGCAGTGTCTGGGTTGGCGAGACCCAGTGTCTGCAGGGCCTCCGCGTTCCACCATACGGAGGTCGCCCCCGGTATCAACGGGTGGAGTAGGCCCGGACACCAGTCGGGGCGAAGACGCTTTTGGGGAGGATCAGCGAGCGAACGAGTCCACCACCGCTCATCATACAGCCGGCCGAGACAAGCGCGGCCGGCTCCACCTCTTGTTTTTTAACGAGGTTGTCTCCTCAATCGCTCCACCCCCAGCACCAGTACGGATGCAAGGGGGAGCGGATTTGTCCGCATCCCACGTACTCCATCCAAGGTAGGAGCACGGGGAGCAGACCCACCGCGTCGGGAATTTGGCCGTCGGCAAGTAATTCCAGAGTTGGGTCCAGAAACTAAGGAATTACTCGCCGACGTTACCAGGGTGGACCGCGTGGAGGTATCCCAACTCCCCACCCCAGCCTATATCACCTGGGGATTGTGAAACTTCCCAACGGTGAAAGAATTTGGGAAATAGGTCCAGTAGTTTTGAATTTATTTGTTACAAACAAAAATACCAATCTTTTATCTCCATTAAGATATACATAGATACATAACAAGGTAATATATGAATAACTTACAGACCAGTGCATTGGCAATAAGGCGGCTAAATAAAATTACTAATTTATAAAAGCTTTCGATGGATACAGTAATTGAAGATTTAATGCTTCTTTTCTTTGTGAATTATGTCAACAATCCAATCTAAATACGGACTGACCGGTGTGAAATATTGTACGTTTGGTACTGTAGCTGTAGGTATAATAGAAGCACAAGTGACACCAACCACTTTGCCGCTGACAAAAAGCGGCCCACCTGAATCCCCAGAATGTATTCCGTGCATTGATTTCATACATTTTGGAGCAACAGCTAATATGGGCTTGAGTTGTTCATCCATTGTTTCAAAAATCAATCCCTCGCCGATTTGTAGCGGCCTTTTCTCCATCTCTATATTATCTGATGATGTCGGATCTGGTGTAGCGTCACCATAACCAGCCGTTGTTACTTTTTTTCCAACAAGAGCCGTATAATCAAGCGATGACAACTTCCCTGTTGCCTCCATATGTATTGCCTCAATTAACAATAACCCGATATCATTCTTTATAATCCAAGTATGAAGACGATATTGTGGGTGTATTATCTTTTTTAATATGTAACTTGTGTTAGCTTTCTTGTGAGGTACGGTCATGTCACCGTACCTCACAATTTTTAATTCAGGTGCTATACAATGTGAAGCGGTGAGTACCCATTCGTGGGTCAATAATGTTCCAGTACAAATTACGTGGAAATCCATGCCCTCAATCCTCGTTTCGTTCGACTCCAGCCTGACTACATAGGGGTAGTCTCCAGCGTCGTCATTCCACCCATCTATAATGCGTAAATGCTTCGCTAGCGAAACTTTTAGAGCGATTTGCATCCACAGAGCGTATGCCCACAAAGAGTTTTTAACAGACTGCATTATTACCTGAAGCAGTGATCGTCTGTTGGGTGTCTACTTCTACTCAGTCACAGATTAGAAATGTAGGTATACTTTTTGTGTTTGCACAATAAGTGTTTTTGAAGAGAGCAGTAAAATTTGTTTCGAAATATTCGATTTGTGTAAAACTTGTTTCTTTTACTGCCTGGCGATTATTGTTTATTACTATTAAATTTGATATCGCTTATTTTAGTGATGAGTGAGGAATCACTTTCTACGGTAGCGTCCATTAGAAATAGCAATGTTATTTTTAAAATAGCAATGCTATAATTAATGGACGCTACCGTAGAAAGAGGATAGCATCAACTATTCTAAGTTACTTTTACTGTATCACTTGTTTGTGTATTGCAACTAAAGCATATTCTATATCTATTTAATCGTTTTACGTTAGTTCCATTTTACGTCAAACCTATACAGACCTCTCCTTTCGAACAGACTCTTACTATGTCCATTCTCCGTCTGTTTTATAGGGAGTAAAGTTATCTACTTTGGTCGATAGAAAAACACAAAAGTCATCAGAACTTTTTCACTTTCCTTCCCCCATTCCCTTTTCATTATCTACACATCGCATCCAAGATTTTGTATGTCGTGGATGTCCATGGGTAGCGGTTATTGCTTACCATCTGGTGATCCACTAGTTTACTTTGTCCTCCTCTGTAATAAAAAAAGAACCGCAATATTAGTATGTATAAGTTTTAAATATGAAAAGCAAGTTGCAACTCCGCAGTCGACACGTAGCTTTTCCAATTTTCTTCACAGCTATTGTTGTGAAGACAAATAAAGTACTCTATGTATGTCACACTAAATTAAGTGTGCAACTTCAGACCATTGTTCCCAAGGACTGAGGACTGCAAATATGGTTTTATCTTCTCATACAATACAATGTGCTAATATGCATAGACATACAAATGTTTTTGTGTAGACTGCGCTTTTGAGTAGAATGCGCGTATTTATTTAGTAGTTAATATGAATTCACTTCTTGTCCTCTGCTTATTACAACCACTACGCATAACACTAAATAGTTTTTTTTGTATGGACGCTTGAAGTGAGTTCGACTGTGGACTTCTACCGGAAGGCTCTTACCGCTTAAATACAAAAAATAGGCTGACTCGTCATTTAAACGACCAGTTTTATTGACGAAAGACTGTTCGTTAACGAAATAACGTATGAAAAAATGGTTTTCAATAGAATTAAGTACTTATGTAGTATGATAATTAAAAAAATATCTACATAGCTATTGAATAATTACGAACGATTAAACATTAAGATACATAACATAAACAATATAAATCAGTTATTATATTATTTTCGGTCGAAAATGGTTTTATTAATGCAGGCTGCCTGCTGATCCAGGGGTATTAAATGCACAAGTAATTAACACAGTACAGCAGTCTATGATTTTATAGTCTATGTCCCCACAATATACAATCAACGAAACACGAGTAGTTGCACAGATTAAAAAATCATCCAGGATAATAAAGAATTTATCAGCTGTGAGATCTACGCCCGGTGTCTAGCGAATGGAAAAAAAATAAAAAGGCGGGAATTTGATTCATAATGGCGTCAAACATGGCGGCACTGATTGCGATCTGAACGGGAGATAAGGCTGGGGTGGCTAGCTTTGTCTTGTGGCTGATTATTGTACAGTCGACCTCACATCCTGTAATAGTTAATCGTTGCAGCGAAAAACTTGACACGATTTATGAATTTTAACTATTACTTTAACATAGTATTAAATGAAGTTGCTTCCGCTGTCAGTTTGCATCATTTAGCAGCAGATAGTGATTCAAGAGGAAGGTTTTAATGTCGAATACATAATCATAACGGAGACCGGGATTTCGCAGGTCAAATCTCGGGCTTCAGATAGTTATCAATAAGTTTAACTTTTGTCGTGGTTGCGCGCGTAAAATTGAATTAGCACGCAAGTCAAGTACTCTAAACTGTAGCCAGTATTTGGATGAGTTGAAAAATCTCGACTTTGTGCTACGTATGTACGTTAAGCTATCAGTCTCGACTGTTTTCGATAGATGGCAGTTGTTATGTAAAGTAGTGACCTGAAAACAGCAATCGTGGGAACCTTATCATAAAATTATCTAATATTATCCAGAAAAGATTCAGACTCCATAGGAAAAGCATTTATCTTTACAATGCATTTAGAATAAACAAAATAGGAGAAGGAAAGACTTACTACACGGCTATAAACTGAAAAAGGAAATTTATATTGGGTTCGAACCCTTCGGAAATGTAAATAGTTGATCGTAACCGAATTGGTCAAAGGGCAAAAGGCGCGAAATCACTGTCTATTTACCCAATACGACAGGGCACGACAACTTCAAACATTTGCACAAAATAACATACAAAATCCTTTAAATTTACAAACAGCCCTAACACAAAGATACAAGGTAGATTATTCGACAATATTCCTATGTTAAGGCGCATTAGAATCGGTGTTAGTCTATAGGTATTTCAACACAATACGAAGCGTAATAAAATAAACTGGTAACAATAATTTTTATTGTAAGAAGGGCCGTCGAATTATCATTTAGATAGGGTGGGATGCAATATGGCGAATTCGGACAAAAAAAAGTAGATGAACGCCAAACGGCCCGCGTCAATTGAGTTACGATTAGGGATGATCATTTTTGTGTTTTTGGGGATTTTTGTAATTGCACACGATTTTATTGGGGTGTTTTATTGACGTTTGAATCGTAGGTCAGTTTTTACCGGCGTTTTGTGGTTAAATTAACGTATATTTCGACAGAAAAGGCAAGTAATACTGAAGTATATACTGAAAAACGAACTTATAATACGTGGAATTATATTTATTGCTCTTTAACACTGCTGTTTTAAACGCCCATTCTTGTATTAGAATAGGGACTGGGTTTGAAACCACCAAAAATATATCCAGTTGACTTCGATTCAAAGTGCATTGATTTAAATAACATTACAGTTGCGACAACTATTAATAAATTGTATTCGAAGAATGGGTAACATTTTATAATATTTTTCAATAAATTTTGTCTGAAAGATTGGCTATCTGGAACTCGCCTGAAGTCTGTGAAACTGGCTCAAAATTAGAATTGCTACTATAGACTACATTTAACAAGTGCGGGGATTTAATATAAATATTAAATTTTAATTCATACGTCGCCGCCAACAAGTATTAATGACGGGGGCCACAAGATGGTATTCCCTTGAAACGCATTAGTTTTCTACGAACAGGGGTTAGATCTTGAACAGAGTGTGTTAAGCGGTAGCGATTCCTATGACACGGCGCAAAATCTAAAGAAGTGTGATAAAAACGACGGCGATTTTTGTGATTCGGCACATAATCTAGACAAATTTAGATATTGACCATTAGGACACTGATTCGCCATCATCGATTATAACTTAATAGAAAATAAATATTAATTACAGAGATTTAATATTAAATCTTTGTGAGTTGATAAATAATTCTGTCAAAATATATGTAGTTGTGATGTGAGTAAAGTTGTTTTTTTTTTCATTGTTGTCCACATTAACATTTTCGAATCAATAGTTTTAAATAATAAATGTTTTTGTGAAGCAAACATTACAAATAGCAAGCCTTCACAAAAGATTTTCATGAAAAAAAAATCCGTATGAGTCGTGGTCCACCTGCGTAAGACACCTGGGTGAACCACGGGCATTTTGTCTTGCCCGTGGTCCACCCAGGTGTACCACGACCAATACGGGAAAAACCTTTTTCTTTTCCTTTCTGTTGTCGTTTGGTTTTCATCTGAATCGGTAGTAAAAAGATTGCTTAGTTGAATGCACCAACACTGCAAGTACAAATTAGAACCGGTTTTCCTATAACACTCTGTTCGCATCCCTATTCTGATTGTGGGTGGTGTGAGCTAGGGGACTCCAAATGGAAAGAGAATCAGTGCTGATAAATGATTTCGCTACAAATGTTATTTTGATCTTTTGCGATATCGTTGAATTTGTTTTGGGGCGCGTTAGCAATTATAGATGGTGCTCGCATTTTGATTGTATTGTATGAAGCGTGACCGAGCTCTTCCTTTCCCTAGGGATTTAGAGAAGACTTTGCAAAGACCCTTCCTTGCAGTAATTTGTGTGCTAACCGCAATTGGTCACAAGTTGCAAAATGCGTTAGCTGGTGACAGTTTTTTCAGGTGGTTGGATTAGCACAAATACATCTTACATTTGTCACATACACAGAGTAGCGCTACTATTTATAATTTATATGACGATTAAGTAGAGATATATTGGGTTTATAGCTGGAAATTACATTCTTATGATATGCAATGAAAGATTGAGATGCAATTTGTTAAAATGAATGGCCGTGCGAATCCAACCACCATAAATGCCCATCATTGTTGTCGATACAACTGTCGATTGTCGATTCTATAATCTTGTAATTTTTTTATATAAATGTAGGTAGGTAAAAAAAAAAGTTCGATTGTGCAAAAAAAATGAAACCATTGATATGATGTTGTAAATTATACTTTATTCCTTTATGGTTTTTTCTGAAAAATAATGTTTCCTTCTGAGTTGTGAGGGTTTTATGGCAAATGCACGTAAAAATCAGTTTCGTTCCTGGATCCCTTAGGCCCGGTTTCCACCAAAGCGAAGGAGAGGAGATGCGCCGCCCGGCTACACACACCGCCGTTCGGCCACGTCCATTTGCTCGCGTGCGGAATAAGACTCTATAGAACATCTCTTCTCCACTCCGCTTTGGTGGAAACCTAAGACTTAGGTAAAACGCTAGGAAGAAGAAGTGAATACTAACAAGTCCGTACTTGTGTGCTACCCACATCATTGTTGTGTTGTGGAGACGAGGTCCCATCATCGGATTCATTTGAGATATGTATACTGTCACGTATCTAAAAATATATACAAATAAACATAATTCAAGTATTTTTAGGATAAGTCTTAATGATATCAGACCTGACGTTCACTGACTTGGCTCAACAATTTTCAATTATTGACATGTTAGACCAACAGCTTAACGTGCCCTTCGAAGTTCAAGGGAGTAACAAATTATTAAGACCCATTTAGACCATGCCAGTTTATTGCCTGTGGCATACAATAATGTCAAAGCAATAATTGCGGGAAGCATAAAGAAGAAAACTTTAAATGAAATGGCGGCGGTGGGAATGAGTTGTTGACTAAGTCCCCATAAAGAAATGATAATACAAATAAGAAAACAGATAACTTACAAGAGCCACATTGAGAACGAGCTCATCATAATGTAGAGCCTGGCAATTCTGAAAGGAAATTTTCAGATGAATATTCCCATTCCCATGTAGTTATGGCGGCCGAAAGGTGTAGGTTAAAAAAAAAATATATCAAAATTTCATGAGGTTTCCTTTTTCACCTCACGTAATAAACGTTTTATTAAAAACGGATAAATAAGGCCGCCTTGTTAGAAATAAAAGTCTGCAAGTTGTGTCTTGTTTCTGAAGTATGACATGCAGTTTCCGCAGCCCAGCCACATTCAAGGCTGGGTGGACCATCGGCATGAAATTTTTTATAGATGACAATAGACGTCTGATGGTAACCGCTAAATTATTCCATGGACTGATAGGCTGAACAGTAAAAATCAAGTCAGTTTGGAAGAATACATAGGAACAGAAGTGAGATTGTCAGTGGAGCGATCATGTGAAGTGAGAAGATCGAGGATTTGACAGTCCGATAGTGCTTTCAGCACCAGAAGACGCGGACTATATTCCCACTCGGGGTAAACATTCTTGTGATAGTGTTTGTTCGATGTTTTTTAGATATTATAAATATATATAAATATATATCCGTTGTCTGGTTCCAAAAACACAAGCAAGTAATGCCTAGCTTACTTTGCGACCAGTAGAGCTATTCTCTAAGCATCATTTGTTAACTCGAAAGCGGAATCCGCGGTGAGATTCCAAAATTGATCAATATAGGATCATTTGTTAACTCGAAAGCGGAATCCGCGGTGAAATGATGCTCAGAGCCACAGCACACGGCGTATTTTATACGCGCAGAGGACGTGCGTTTCGTGCTACATTGAGCTTTTTGTATGTTAGACGTAACGATGGAATGATTGCAACACCGCCTTGGATGACGATACGTGATAGCTCTACAGGTGGCGGAGTGTCAATTGTGCAGAATTTTGTGAATTATGTAGAACTTATTTATAATTTATTAGATAGTCTTTCAACTTACCCACCGTTAGGTCCCTTCCTCATAATTATAGTGGCAATAATTGGTCCTAAAACAAAAAATGCTCCAAACACGCCGGATATAATATAAATTGGAAGGTACAAATTCGGAGTTGGTTTGCTCGTCTTCAATAGTGGAGTGTGCTTAACATTCGAATATAGCAGTTGGCCGAGACTATAATTACGATACGACATTGTCTAACTCCCTGTTAAAAGAAAATCAAGCATTTAGCTTCAATGTTTACCTGTAACTAACCAAATTTTTCTTTTAGCTTTTTATAGCTGAACTTTTTTTTTCTAAATATAAATTTTGTGAATAGAAGGGATTTATTTTTTGTTAGAATTTGATAGAACCTATAATAAAATTTTATGATAATGATTAATTTTACAAAATTGGAAAGTAAACTAAAAACTAAACTATATTTTTTTAATGATAACAAAAAAAATATTAATGATGATTTATCAAAGTAAATACAAAAGCTATTATTAAATAATAAACTAACCAATTCAACTAAAATCGCAATAATAAATTATGGCATAAGTTCAAACATCAGACGTCTATCAAGTTTAGTTTTTATCTGTCAGTCAATAATGATAAAAAAGAATTAAGGAGATCATAATGCCATCCACTGGAAAAGGTATAGGAACGGAAAACTATTGAGCATAATCGTCGAGTATTTTGATATAATATGGTTGAGAGTTGTTTTCTCTTTGAGTTGAGCAATTTTGTAAGAAAAGGATGGCTTCTGCCATATGTCTGCGCAGACTGAGCAGCGCTGTTCAAATTGTGTGACTGAAAAAAATCACGAAACTCCGTTCGTTTTCATAGATCTGGTTACCACCAAAGCGGAGAGGAGATGTCTTTTTTCTATAGAATTTCTTGCCTCACGCGAGCAAGCTGGGCGCGGTCGAGTGGAGATGTGCGTAGCGCGTAGCCGGGCGGTGTATCTCCTCTTCTCCGCTTTGGTGGAAACCAGGCCTTACCCCCCTTTTGTTTATGTACACCACAGATATGTATATACACAAATCTGTGAAGGACTTTCTCTATACGATAGTCAGAGTCAATTCTCTGTTAACTATTCCCCTAATCAGATATGTCATAGTCTATAGTTATACATTGTACATTAAGAGCTATGTAAAGTCGTGTAATATGATATGTTGTACTAGTTCTCATAGCGTGTATTTCTGGTTTCCTTGTAGGTCCCGGGGCCGCCGATAGGATCGGCTATCGTTCGATCTGAGATGGAGCTGTATGCGCGCGCGCACCTATAATGACTCAATTATCCGCTTAGGGGGGGCGTGCCTCGTGGTAGTATGTCTTCATTACAAAACACAGGTTGGGTTAGTATGGAGATGAATTGTTTTGTACGTATTAACATTTTTAGATTGATCCATTTTAATATGACTTTGACAAAGGATAGAAGTAAATTGGTGGTGACATCCGGCGACTCAATTCGCGCGGTTAGTTATGCGATGACTTTTTATTCACAGCGCTACGAGACTTGTATTATTTAGTAAAAGTTGAAGAATATGAAAAAACCTTTCTAATGACATATCGCTCAATATTATTGGTCGGTTATCTGTGATTGGTCATATGGGCCAAATTGTCCGGTCTTCATTTCTTTTTGAGATTTTACAAAAAAAGTTAAAATCTGGTCTCAATCTCAAACGCTATCTTGCTCATACAAAATAAAAAAAACAAAAGAGATAGCGTGTGTTTTTATTACGAGAAAAGACCCGCGGTTCTTAGCAAAAAAAATTTCGTATCCTTGTGTGTTACCTCTTCACGTAAAACTGCTGAAACGATTGAGATGAAGGTATGGAGATAGTTTAAGACCCGAAGGACATAGAATAGTTTTTATACCCGGGGTTGAAAAGTGGGGTGAAAGTTTGTATGGGACCTTACTTAAAGTTCACGCGGACGGAGTCGCGGGCATAGCAAGTAACATTATAACTTTACACGCAGTATGACATTGGCTATACCTCGTGTAAAAATAGAACAAAATACAAAATGTATCCACCTCCATATTATATCGACTTGGTTAAAAACGAAACATCGTAGGACGTTATCTATTGGTACTGGGAAATACACCAACGAATTTATTGGTAATACCGAACAGCCTGATGGGCATTTACGGATCATTTCTTGTAACAAACTATAGCCCGTTTAGCGTTATCAACATCATCTCAATCGACCTGGAGGTCATGAATTGATTCTTAAGTTTTCTATTTTAGGTATAGACCGTTAAAAATGCTCTCACGATTGTAATACAACGCTGTAATATATAATTGGATAGTTCATGTTTTTATAGGTTTACTTTTCTTATTAATTTTATTTAACTTTCATGATCAGATATTGATGTTTGTTTGATGTGAATCTTTAATCATCAGAATTGTTTGATATGCATAAAAAAGCCTTTTAACATGATCATCACTGGATCATCATAATTATTAACCCATAATTATGATCAGTCCACTGCAGGGATAAGGGTCTCCCTTCAATCGAAGGGGATAAGAGCGTACTCTGATACGCTGGATTGGTGGAGGTCAGTGTGTCCAAGCCGCCTGAAGGCCACCGACTATCCATCGACAATAGCCGTGCCAAGTAAAGTGATGGTAGATATTAATTTTATAAAGAGGTAAAGCTTGTGTGTTTGTGAGAAGTGGTAGGGAATAATCTCTGAATCTACTGAACCGACCTTGAAAATTATTTTGGCAATAGACACCCACTCTATTAACCCGAAAAAAACCCATACGTGCCGGATTTAAAAAAAAGTATTTTTATCAATAATTTTATGTCACACACGTACAGTCGCCTCTAGGATAGCAGGACCATCTTTAGGATGATTTTTGGTTGCAACATCCAACATCCTAGTGGACACATGTGGCTCTAATAAACAAAAACCCTGTTTGGTAACAAAGAAAAGGACGGAGCTGACAAAAAATCCGCTTACAAGATGTGCAAGCGATTTTTTCTAAAATGGTTCTCCTATCTTCGAGGCCACCGTACCTACCAAAAACAAGGATTTGGACACAGAAAAAGCTGTTAGGACACTTTTAAATTTTAGGAATTGTTGTTGAAAACGGGCACAAGTATTATAAACAAAATTCATAACCACTCTCCATTTCCCTAACAATCTAGTGGTCATGACTTGCCTTGAAAAATGATTGATATAGCAAAATACATTGTAGAATCAAAATTCAAATGGCGATGTCAAACGCCAACCCCGGAAATTGAAGGCGACACCCGCTTGACCCGCCCCACACAATGACAGCCGCTGCCCTTCAAACCCTACTCGTCATTTTGTGTCATAAGTTGCTGGGGCAAGACTGACAACAACGCATATTCTAAATATTGAATATATGCACTAGGATGATTATAGGTTGATATGAAATTTAATTCAAATCATTAAATTTCATTGGAAATCTTATGTGAAGTATATTGGAACAGAAATCGGAATATAATAAATAAATAAAGTAGAATATGCGTACCGAGAGCAGCATAGGACGGTCGCCTACAAGGTGGTCAGACGATCAGGAAAGTCGCAGGAAGCCGCTCTAGAAATGATTGGGGGAGACCTGTGTTCAGCAGTGGACTTCTTGTGTCTAAGATGATGATGATCCGATATGTTGCGATGTGATGTTGTGAAGCGGTTCGGTTTGTGATTTGCATATGGAAACCTAAATATACCGCATTGACGCACTCGTGGCGAAAGTAAATATCATATTCGTGACACATATTTCTTATCATTGTAAAAGAAAATACATAAATATATGTTATGTAACTATTGTAGACAAAAGACATATTTCCATTAAAACTGCATTTGTATCTATTCGTATAGCATGCAGTGGCAATAATATAGCTGGGAGTAGCTCAAGAATATAGAAGTTATCTAGAGAAAACACAATAAATAAAGAATAATGATAGACCTAAAAGACGAGAAATTTTTAATCGAAACGCTTTAAATACCACAGCCAACTATTCACAGTAGAGAAGAA
The DNA here is from genome assembly GCA_905163395.2 of Endotricha flammealis. Lineage (NCBI taxonomy): Eukaryota > Metazoa > Arthropoda > Insecta > Lepidoptera > Pyralidae > Endotricha > Endotricha flammealis. The sequence goes on along the minus strand of LR990861.1, from coordinate 4,158,432 downwards.
TAGAAAAGAAATCATTTCATTCATTCTAATGTTCACTGATTCTAATATTATAAAGAGGAAAGATTTGATTGTTTATTTGTTTGTTTGCATTCAATAGGCTTCGAAACTACTGGATCGATTTCAAAAACTATTTCACCAGTAGAAAGCTACATTATCAGGGAGTCACATAGGCTATAGCTTTTCCCGATGTTCAATGTGCTTCCCACGGGAACGGGTCCGGAACTTCACGCGGAAGAAGTCGCGAGCAAAAAAGCTATATGACTTGCTGGCTTGTAATAGGCCGATTTGAATATAAAAGTTCGATTTTGACTTTGTCTTTACAAAGCCGAATCCACGTTGCACATTTTTTATCGTTCTTTTGTCACAAATTATAAAATTGATTAGATTAGATTAGATTAGAATACGCTTTATTTGCAATACACAAACAAGAGATACAGAAAACAGTAACAGTTACAAACAGTGTATATGCAACAAGGCGGCCTTATTGCTGAGAGCAATCTTTTCAAAGCAACCTTAGGGTAACGAATTTCTGCATGGAGTGGGCAGGGCCAGCAAGACATAATCATCAGCAGGACATATCGATAATATTTATGAATATTTAATAATATTATACTATATATACATACACAAATATATTTATAATCTTACATACATATTACGTATATACATAAATCAATATATACTTAGTACAATATAAATAATTAATAAATATACTTACATAGGATATAATGTCGTTACACTATAAGAGAGCAAGCAAATGATCTTTAACTAGTTTTTTAAAGATATGGATGGACTGAGCAGATCTAATAGTTACCGGTAAACTGTTCCACAGCCTGATGGCCTGGACGGTGAAGGATTGGTCGAAAGATTTAGAAGAATGGACTGGAAGCAGTAGAGTAAGATTCTCAGTAGAGCGGAGAGATAAGCTATGGGACGAAGAGGTATATATGAAACATTCTTTAAGATAGGAGGGGGTTCTGGGAATGAAGAGAATAGTATAGAGGAGGGAAAGAATGTGCATGTTCCTACGTTGACGGATCGAGAGCCATTTCAAACGCACACGGTATTCTGATACATGATCATATTTGCGTAGGCCGAAAATAAATCTTATACAGAAGTTCTGAAGACGATCTAACTTATTTATCAATTCAACGTTGAGGTCTAGGTATGATGTATCTGCATAATCTAGAATGGGAAGAAGAAGGGATTGTGCAAGAGCAACTTTGGTGGCAGTGGGTAAAAAGTTTCTAAGTCGTCGAAGAGACGCAGAAGCAGCAAACATCTTCCTACTTACCTCGGCCACCTGAACTTTCCAAGATAAAGTAGTATCCATAATAATCCCGAGGTTCTTAACGGACTTACTGAAAGGGATGCAAACGCCATCAAGCATAACCGGCGTCATCAAAGAAATGTCCAGCCTGGAGATAAATGCTTGGCTACCTATAATAATGCTTTGCGACTTAGCAGGGTTAATTTTTAATCCAAAACGTTTACTCCAGTTCGAAATTCGTATTAAATTTTCGTTTGTTTCTGTAACGGCTAAAGCAATATCGCTTAATGAGGCTTGGCAATATATTTGTAAATCATCTGCATAAAGGTGATAGGAAGAAGTAAGTGAAGAAGTGATTGAGGAAATGAAAATAGCAAACAGAAGAGGAGACAGCACACCACCCTGCGGCACGCCAGCAGTTGTATCACACCAGTTAGAATTGTGGTGATCAATTTTGACACATTGCCGACGCCCGTACAGGTAATTATGAAACCAATCACACACTGCCGGAGATATGTTAAGAGAAGAGAGAACTCCTAATAGAAGATCAAAATCAACAGTATTAAAAGCATTGCTGAAATCGAGAAGCGTTAATAAAGTAAGCTGCTGATTCTCCATACCACGCCTAATGTCGTCAGTAATTTTGACCAAAGCAGTAGTCGTACTATGACCTGGACGGAAACCGGATTGGAAAGGATTATGTAAGTTATTGGAATTCAAGAAGTTATTCAATTGCCAGTGCACTAGTCGCTCCAAAACTTTGGAGAGGAAAGGAAATATAGAGATGGGACGATAGTCACTAAAATTGATAGGATGAAGTTTTTTGGGTAGAGGGATGATGTGTGCAAGTTTCCAGCACTCGGGAAAGGAGCCAGTCGAAATAGAAAAATTGAGGATTTTGGCCAGGATGGGTACAAGGAGATCTAACAGAGGAATGATCATATTACGGCTAATGCAGTCACCTCCAACGGCATTAGACGTGATGAACAATATGCTTCTCCTAACATCACAGTCAGTGAATGATTTGAAAGTAAACGGTAAATGACTGGGAGGAGGCAGAGAAGAAAGTTGAATTAAAGTATCTGATTTTACTTTATTATCAAGAAGTGTGCAAGAGGAGAAATGACTATTAAGTGAGTCAAGATCAATATCTGAAGTATAAGAATTTCGTGATTTACCAACTCCCATTGACTTTAGAAATTTCCAAACTTTAGCTTGGTCTTCATTATCTACAGCTTTGTGAATGTGGCGTCGCTGTGCGTCCCTACACACCTTATTGCAGAGATTTCTTGCCCTGTGATATTTATCCCGTTTGGTGATGCTTGAAGGGTCTGCTTTATAGCGGGCTTTTGCTCGATGCTTTTTTTCCCGGAGCAGCCTAATTTCGTCGGTAAGCCAAGGAGCAGGAAGATGCTTGATTTTAACGGGGCGAACAGGAGCATGTGCGTCGTATAACTGTATGAGAGCAGAATTAAACAAACAAACTTTTTCGTCGATAGACTTTGCAACGTCAATGCGCGACCAATCGATTTCATTTGCATCACGGCGTAGTAGGTTAATATCCATTCCACCAAAGTTGCGCTGCATAAGGATTCTGGGTTTCATTTTAGGAGGACGGATTTTATAGGAGAGGTAAATCAGGTCATGATAGGAAAAGGCATCGGCACTAAATTGTCCATGATTCGCAACATGATCGGTGGAACTAACCATCATAAGGTCGAGAAGGGAGGGAGCGCAGTTCGGAAAATAATGCGTAGCATTAAGAGGTAGAATGTTTAAATTCGTAGAGCTGACTAGGGAATGCAGACGACGGGCGCGGGAATCGTCTTTTATAAGGCATGTATTGAAATCGCCCATTATAATGCAGTGATTGTAAGACGGAGTAAGGTCTTCTAAAAGAGTTTCAAAAGCAGAAAAATAATTTATTGATAAATTTGGACTATAATAAACGCCGAGAAGGATTTTAGTACCAGAAAGTGATATTTCTAAAAAGAGATGTTCAGGCGTGTTTGGGGGAGGAGGCTGCGGAGATTTACTAATGATACTGAAAGAAATATGACTACGGAGATAGATCGCCACACCACCGTGGGAAGAAGTAGTACGATCGTTGCGAATCAGCTGGAAACCTGGAAGGGAATAGGCAGTGGACGGCAACGAAGGATGTAGGAAGGATTCAGACACTAGGATTGCATGTAGATTACTATTATTCTCAAACGTTGATAACAGATCCAAATAATGCGCCGGAACGCTTTGATGTTCCTATGGCATCAACATTTTTTGTTGGTAAACAAAACTGTTAAGAGGTTCCAGGCGGGCTAGGAGAATATTCAAAAACACCTTATATGCCGTTGACAGCAGAACAATCCCCCTGTAGTTAGAGCATTTTCGTCTACAACCTTCTGTGCCTAAGCTTCTGCGTAGACAAACAAAGATCAAAAAAGTTCAAAACAGTGATTCACCTAATCCTGATGTACGGCTGCGAGGCTTAGACGCAGAGAGAGGAGAACAAGCAGCTAGTCACAGAAATGAGAATCTTGCGGAAAATACTGTGACCTACTCAAATAGACGACGGCAGATGGAGAATCCGAAAGAACTTGGAGATTGAAGACCTCGTGTTCGTGTGCGAGTCCAATGTCATTGGAGAGACCAAAGCGGATGAGCGTCGAAAGGGTGGAGGATGAGCGTACTGCTAAAAGAGTTTACCTGGGACGTCCGAATGACAAAAGCTCAGTTGGACGCCCTAAATACCGCTGGTTCGACGAGGTACGGAAAGACCTGACGGCTCTTGGAGCTGGAAATTGGGAGGAACTCGTCCAAGACCGCAAGATGTGGCTTCTTCTTGTATCGGACGCCAGGATCCACTTCGGGTCGTTACGCCGCAGCAGTAAGTAAGTAAGTAAACAAAACCGGGTTAGATAAACATAACAGAAAAAAATAGGATTCATAAAGTATGACTACTGTTGTTAAGTATTATAATATCTGTGGTATGACTTAAAGAACGAGCGAATTTAAATATGGTTGGCAATAAGTTGGCCCTTATCCATTGATCGGAAGTGAAGAGAAGTTAAAAGAGAAAAGAAAAGTACCTAAATACGAATTATGACGAAATACCCGTCCGCACTTTTTTCGATAAACTTCTTGAGAGTTTAGAGCTGGTATTAGATATAGGATGACATACTGCTAGTGTATATGGTGTAGCATCATACATTGTGCCGCAACGGGCCGGAACATAGCACGCGACTTCGTGCCAGAATAAATCACCTTTGATTTATTTTTATTCCGTTTGGTAACGCTGAGTTATGCATATATTCTCACTATGCAACACTAGTGTTTTATATTCTCATATGGTAACAATAGACCAGAGGAGCTCAATGGTGTCTGTGTGTCGCACTCTAAACGAATACGCAAGTTAAGCATCGCCAACCCTAGGCAGTGTTTGGTTAGGTTTCATTATCTCGATCTTACGTCGTTACTAAAGCACACGTCGTCGAGGGATAGATGACAGTCGTTAAAGCAAGATCATGCAAAATACGAGCGAAAAGGCGCTGGAGATGGAGACTAGATTTTAACTATTTTATTACGAGAGAGATACCCAGTCTTTATGTCTAAAACCTCATCATATCAACCCATAAAGCCATAATTATCCCACAGCAGGGATACGGGTCTCTCTTCAATCGAAGGTGATTAGAGAGTACTGCCACGCTGCTCCAATGCGGATTGGCAGAGGCCGGTGTTTTCAAGTCGCCCAATTGCCACCGATTTGACATAACGACTGTCATCTTTACACAACAGCCGGGACCGACGGCTTAACGTGCCCTCCGAAGCACGGAGAAGCTCGAGATAACGAAGCCCATCCAAACGCTGGCTAGAGTCGACGTCGCTGGACTTGCGTGTTCATATTAGAGTGCAACACACAGCGACGCCATCGAGCTCCTCAAATCTGAAAACCTACTACCTACTAACCGTCAGTTGATATCGCACTAAATGAATGACATTAAAATATTCAATCATTCACTATTCACACTTTTCTTTATAGTTACTCAGTATCTCCCGTTTATTTACAGTGTACAGACGATTATGACGATGTTGGCAGTAGCACAATAACAGAGTCTATAACAAAAGCAACAAATCATGCGAATGAGATTAAGCATCTCATTTAGAATTTCACGGCCCACGGCTCGAGCCCAGGAAGTGGTTATGAAGTGTTAGTACCAGAGATCAAGTATTTATTTAAAGCACGATATACATATTTTTTATTTTTTACTTAATCATTTATTTCAGGCAACGAATTTTACAATGAAATTATGGCCCATATAATACATACCTTATAGTCTAACATAATATACAATATTATATGTAATATATACCTTACAATTTAACATACATAAAATAATATAACAATTAACACACTAAATATGCTTCGTCGATAAGACGCGTGCGTTGTCAGCTGGCAGCCGGCCTCGAAACTTCCGAAACACGACTCCCTGCGGCCAGAAGTCCTCCTTCATGAAGGTCTCCAGATGGTGTGTTGGTACTCTCACCACAAACGAACTAAAATTCACTTTATGGCGAGACTCCAACCGTTCGGCCCTCAGAGTGAAAGTGGACCTCTTACGGACGTAGTCTACGAGATCTTCGATTCTCGTGGACCAGTGCAGTCGTGACACATACATCTGCGTCGAGCGTACTTCCGGACGTAGCGGATGTTCTGGTGCAGTCGGTGCAGTGCCGAGATGGTTTCGGCTAGCGGGCTTCCTTCTTCTTCTTTCCACTTTTGTGAAGCCTTCCTCGTCGCACCTTATCTTCGGTTGACAGGGTGTCATTTATGTATGCATACAATAGCATTACACCTTAAATAACTTAAAAAAATACAATGGTTTAAAGGTGAAATGGCTGGTTGTAAGACCAAGGAAAAGAGTGCACACAACATATTAAACGTTAATGAACTATCATGAGTACAATAAAAAATAATTACAAACATAATTTGAAAATATGATAAATGATCACATTTTTTTTCCAAAGCTACTCTCACTATTCACACACTGAGCTCAAAAGACCCATAACTTGTGACATGATCAAAATGTTAACAGGACACTGCTTAAACTTATTAAACACCTGTTGAACCTGAACATACCAGCGATGTGCAGATTCTGACAGGGAGCAGAAGAAACCGCTATGCACGTTCTTTACTCCTGCGTCTTCTGCAAGGTCTTCGGGTCCACTTAATTATTTTCCGTCCCACATTCACACTCTATGTAATATGAAATGAGCGAGACAGCATGTAAGACAGTAACGTAACTGACTGAAACTGTTTTTGATACAAAAGAGCTGCTCTTAAATCTCCATTTAAATTAGTTGATCAATGATTCTGCACCAGTTTATAGTGAAGCAGAATTGTATAACCCATTGCGTATGTGTAATTTATGAATTTTTAGATTGGTTGTGTTTTATCATTTTCATAACACAACGTACAGTCGGGTGCACGTTGAGCTTTACACTTGCAATACAATTTTGGCTCTTATGACATAAAACTTAAGAATGCTATAAACTCCGATCTGTAAAGGTCGACAGGCTCCTGACTGTACACAAGTAAATGTAAAGATTCAGGTATTTTTCAAAGCTTCACTACTAGTTTCTGCTCGAGGCTCTCCTTTATAAACCACTCTACAAAGTGTCTGTCTCTCTCTAGTGTTTGTATTTGTTTATGATAATATACTGTTTTTTCCGTCGTCGTCTCGTGACGTCACCTGTTCATACTAAGGGTTAATATTCAGTTTACAATGAGGTATCAGCAAAATCATACTAATATTATAAATGAGAAAGTAAGTTTGTTTGTTTGTTATTCCTTCACGTCTTGACTAAGCAGCTGATCATTATGAAAATTTGTATACATTTTGTCAGGGGTACAGATAATGTTGCCAGATGGTCGGGAATCGTCTGGATTCTCCCGACTTTTTTAGTGATCTCCAGACAAATCTCAAAATCTCCAGAAAAACGGAATTTCTAAAATTCCAAGCCTGCCCGCTTATTGTCTAGTTTGCCCTTGTTGGTACTTGGTTGGTGACGTTGGTGTATTGTCGAAAATTTTTAAAAAAGTGTAATTTTTCTTATTAATATTTTATTTCTCCCGACAAGAATCCCCAAATCCCGACCATTTGAATTTTTTTCTAGATATTTTGAAATTCTGATCTGGCAACCGATATATATAGGTACAGATATTATTTTACGCGGTAACAGCTAGTAGTTTATAAATTATTTATTAGTTTCTTTAATATACCTATATACCCGCATTATTGATAACTACGCGTTATTCCAAAATGCTTCCTAGAAGTTCATACCTTTTCGGCTGTCAGCGCCCACGGTCAGCGTGCTGTCAGCGCAACTTTAAAACCAGCCTTAGTGTGACTGTAAAATCAGCCTCACAGTACCCAGGCTACAGCGCCGCTGACTATCAACGTGACTCAAACTATAATGGCCATAAATTAAAAAGGTGACCTCATCCCGCTCCAGAAACACTCCAACCTCTATTTTAATTGCGTCGGCGACGTTATAAATATTCAATAAACATTATCTGTCGGTACATGAAAAAAGATTTTACTCAATTTATTTATTCTCGATAACCTTAGTAGGTACTAATAAATCGGACAGCATGTAACATGACCGCTTCAATATGATCTTTCTTAAAATAGCTCGTTCATATTGAAATAAATTTATTGGTATTGCTAATGTTAACGAAACACTCAAATCACACTACTCTATTGTGATCGTAAAGTTATTTAGTACAGATGTTACTCGCATAACAATTTACCGGATTGAAGTAGTACAGTACAGCCAATGAAAGAGGCGAGAAGGATCGCAAAATATAATTCAAGTTTACTTTTTTTATATACCTACCACAAAGCTAAGCATACGGCCCGCCTGATGGTAAGCATCACCGTAGCCTATAGACGCTTGCAATACCGGGGTATCACTCACGCGTTGCCAACCCTCCCAATCCCCCAAGTGGAGCTCTGGAAACCTTACTCACCATATGAACACAACATGGCCGAGATCAATGCTATATTTGGCTACGATCTTCTGTAAAGTGGAGGTCCTCCCCCAGACGGGTTGCTCCGATTTGAGCAGATTATCCGCTGTGCTGTGCCCTACCTCTCTTAATATTTATTTATCCATTTGTTTATCCATAATACACTTTTTCACACGTCAACAAGGATGATCGGTGAGTGACAAAATTACACAAGGTTGCCTGCAGATCGCTCGTAAACTATACACAAGAACAGTACCTACATAGCCCATTATGGTGGCTCACCGCGTAGCTACCACTATACATAGATTTAGCAGTCGAGTTCTTCATTGAGCACACAGCAGCACCGCGATTTCATTCCCCAACTTATACACTACAGTTGTTCGTATTAAAAAAAGCCGCAAATTAATACATGGTGTTATCAAAATAACCTCTGACCCATTCTTGTTTTGGACGCCATTAGTGGAACATCATGTATCGTGTCACATTATCTGTTTACTCGTTGCCTAATTATTATATATTTAATCATGTTACTTCATTATTAATTTCTTCGTAGGTAAACTTGATAATTTCTTTGCAATTTAATTACTTTGTTATTGTTCTTTGTTGGAAGGTTATTAGTACTTTTATAAGTCAAAGTGATAAGAATAATCATATGTCTATTTATGCACAATTGTTTAAAGTTTACAGCAGTTTCAGATACAGATTATACTTTTAAAACAGTTCACGTCAACGTCAATTTATCTATATATGTATCCATCCATACTAATATTATAAATGGGAAAGTGTGTGTGTCTGTTTGTTTGTCCGTCTTTCACGGCAAACGAAGCAACGAATTGACTTCATTTTTTTAATTGGAGATAGTGAAGGGATGGAGAGTGACATCGGCTACTTTTTGTCTCTTTCTAACCCCCCACTTTCCTAAAATGGGGGGTGGAAGTTTGTATGGAGTATTCCGCAATTTTTAAGGTAAAAAGCTAAAAATTGGTATGCGGACTATTTGTAACTAACAAAAAAATTGTGCATATTTTTTTTTTGGAAATCTGCCTCCAAACCCTTAAAATAGGGGGTGAAATTTTATATGGGACTTTTCGCAGTTTTCAAGGTAGGAAGCAAGGGTAACCGTGTTACTCCGAATTTAACGCGAGCGAAGCCGCGGGCAAAAGCTAGTTTGTTATAAAATATAGTATCGTTGAGTTAGTATCCCATAACACAAATTTCGAACTTACTTTGGGGCTAGCTCAATCTGTGTGATTTGTCAAAAATAATTGTAGGAGTATAATTTTTTTATTTATGCACTAACGACAATATTAAGCCGGAGGATGTCTATCAGAGAAAGAGCAGCGCTAGATCGCTCATTGTGCATTTTTTAATAGCGCGGGCGACATTTCGTAGCCCTACCTTGAAAAAAATTAAGATCCGTGGCTCCTGAGACTAGGATCGACTGATCCTATAAAAATTATATAAAAAAACATACCTTTTGTAAAGCACCGAGTAGGAGACATGACGATAATTTACGAAATTGCCGAAACGGCCCGCCGAATAGCCCATAAATATGATTTACAACACCAATAGGTACACCAATAGTTTTGTTATGCCGTTTATGATATAATTTCAGAAATTGTTACTGTTTTTTTTAGGTTCAAACAGTCTCAATCGTTATTGTTGGGCGATATGTTGGTTTTCGGGACAAGCCCACCATAGTGTCTCCTTCAGACCAAGGATCAACAACTGCGACCAAACTGAATAAGCAATGAAGCTCATTGAGGTCCCGGGAGAGAAATTACAGCTGTTTTCGAACTCACAACGAATTTTATAGTTTTTAAGTGAGGTAGGGCACGTTTTCTTTCTCAGTGGATAATCCGCTCAAATTGGAGCAGCCCGCCAGGGGAAGGATCTCCCTTACAGTCGGAGGCAAATAACATTGGTCTTGGTCATGTTGTGTTCCTACGGTGAGTAAGGTCTCCATAGCTCCACAGCTGATAGCTCCGGTATTGCAAGCATCTATAGGCTACGGTTACGGTTTACCATCTCAGGCCGGCCGTATGCTGGTTTGACCTTTGTGGTATAAAAAAAACCGAGAGAAATTAGATGAAGTAAAACAAATTGAAAGGATTTCCCTCCTTAGTAAGCATACTAGACATAGTGAATAGGTATTCACAATCGTCTCATCCACAATGGATTTGGATTCGATAACTTATCAACACGGAAGCCAATAAACGCAGTATGCTTATCTCGTTTCAGAAAATTTGAGTTGTTTTTTGTATTATTGGCACAAAACGATTTCGTAACACATTGGTATTATTTTTTGCAGTATTTTTTCATATTGATAACTTGGCATAAAAAAATATAGTTTACTATCGAATACAGACAACATAAATGCAAACAGCGCATGTATCACCAAGCTTGGTCAGTCGCTGGGGACCAATAACTTAAGCGAATGTGCCAGATCAAAAAGCGCCTCCAGCAACAGACCGACAGCGCTACGATTTATATATATGTGTGCTCGCATAGATCAACTATTCACGTAAAGTTACAATTCTAGGTTTTCTGCATAAAAGTATTTGTACAATGTCATGCAAAGGAGATAGATCAACTCTCTATCCAGCATTTGTTCTGAGAACCAGACGGTTCTTAGAAGGGCACTATAATTAGCAATGGTCGAAGCAATTCGTTCAATTGATATTTCATTATCTACTTGCAAAGTTTAAAATGATGTTTTATAACGACAAAATCTTTGTTGTACCGCCGAACGAAAGGCCGTTATTCTGCGAGACAGTGGTCGAGCTAATGATACCTATTAATTTCATAAATGTTTCATTCCAAAACTGGGTTTTTATTATTTAGCCATATAAGTTGACTCCACTCCAAATTTTTGAGCAGTAGGTAGGTAGTGGAGTCCAAGTCGGGGTGCCTATGGGTCTCCAAGTGAGACCCATATAGGCACCGCGGACAGGAAGCGCAGTCACCGATCTGTCTCACCTTGTCGGCCTGTTTTGATTTCATTGTAACTTCATTAACTGTTGATATGTCCATTTATAGTTAATCTATGTACTCCCTCACTACTATACGACGATGTAGTGAAAAATAATGGCGAGTAAATAGACTATATGGGGATGTTATAGTACTATATTATGATTTTTTACAGAGATTTGTTGTTGGTCCGACATTTTTGTCGCATTTGAATCGAGTTACGATTTTCACGTGCTATTAATCTTAGTTATATAAAAATTCTCGTTTGGTATGTGGCATGGTATATATGTATTCATTAGTTCTCAAAATATTTTTATAACAAAGTATATAACGCAGTGAAAAGCCACAATGATGGATGGAAATAAATAAAATTAAATATATGAATGATACCTTGGACCTAGAAAAAAAGGCGGACGGAATCTTGCTAAGAAAGAATTGAAGCACCCTAATGGCGGCGGCGTAACTATGTGTGAGTGTGAAATGGCTGGCCGGCACGCACACATTTACACCATAGTAAGCCGGCCGGTTCGTACAAATTGGTCGCGTCGCGTTTCGTGCGTCGACAGTTTTTGTAAACAACATTTTTCATAGAATTCGTCGCGTTTCGTGCGTCGACAGTACTTAGTTATTGGTGCTTCATTTTTTAGTTTCAGTGATGGTGTCCGCCTTTTTCTAGGTCCATGAATGATACTTGGTTTTAATGAAAACTACTAAGCACGCACAACTTTGTTTGCATTGCACGTAGGTATTCCGCTCAATGGAATTTCGGAAAATTCTTTCTTATCGATTACCTACGTCATTCAAAGAACACGCTCTCCTAGTTCTGATCTATATTATGATCAGCGATGGTTGTGCGTTGATCTGTCAGTCAAGTCATTCGGGCTAGAGCATTATAAAATGACAGTGTATTTAATATTTAATTTTGTTTGATAAGCATATTATTATTAATCTAATAAGGGGAATTTTTAATTAACTCTGTTCTATGACAGATTATTTTTTCTCTTCGCGATAAGAATCGTTTTTGAGTTTAACTCAAAAACGTTCAGCATGCAAGTACGACATTAAGTCGCAGACAGAAATTAATACCTACATAGTATATTGTACAAAGATATCGACCAATTGAACTAGATTTATATGTTATTACACGAACATAGTCATTGATAACTTTATCAAACGGATGCAATTGAGAATGGATCTCACGATAACCTATAGCGGGATCAAATACGAAATTATATGATACACTCCGTTTGATTTCGAAGCGCTACTGACTACTGTATCAAGGGACATTGATACAAAGTCGCCAGTGACGGTTATTACACCTGTTTTCCTCTTGAAAGCAGTAGAAATAAGTTTTTGCTGATAAGGATGTCCAAGGACGCGTCATTTGATGAATGCATGCAACTTACAAATGACGATAGCTACTCTAGGCGTATTTTGCATTTTTGTTGCATATTTGTTATGTCCACTCTGCTTAATTAAAGTAGGTACGCTACAAAACGTCTCAGTTTTCTTTCGTGTTTACACATTCTGCGATGATTTTTGCGTGGACAATAGGCCTTAAAGTCCTTTTTTTTTAATAAATAAATAATAAATAAATATATAGGGACAATTCATACAGATTGAGCTAGCCCCAAAGTAAGTTCGAAACTTGTGTTAGGGGATACTAACTCAACGATATTATATTTTTATAACAAATACATATATAGATAAACATCCAAGACCCGAGGCCAATCAGAAAAAGTTCGTTTTTCATCATGACCCGACCGGGGATCGAACCCGGGACCTCCTGGGTGGAGGTCTGGCGTGGTAACCATTACGCCACGGAGGTCGTCAAACCTTTATCAACATTGTGTTGGGTGGACTGTAACAACTGACTTCACGATTAGGCCGAGTAATAAAAACGGATAAGGCTGGTTTTAGAGTTGCGCTGAGAACACGCCTACCGAGGGCGCTGACAGCCAAAAAATTTATGAACATCTAGGAAGCGTTTTTTAATGACGCATAGTACCTAATCAGCGCGGACGGTTCATACATTTTGCTATCAGTGCCGACGGTCAGCGTACTGTCAGCGCGACTTTAAAACCAGCCCAAATTCGGATAAATGTGACATGTCATGACACAATGAGCATGTTAAGCACCTCAAATTCAGGCTGGGGTAATCGATGCACATCGAATTTTCACACGGGCAACTACGCCATTCTTAATCGTCCGTCGGGAAACCGTTTTAAATATATCTGTGATATAATTAATTGATCGTTAAATGTAGGGCCACGTTGATTAGCTGCATGATCGATAGTACTATTAATTATTATTGAGATTCATTGAATAAAGATACGGTATCGGACATTCGGCGGCACATTTGAAATGTGGCCTACTTGTAACAGTTGTAACTGCGATTGTGTAACAGATTCTAACTCAAGTAAAACGCATTGATCACATACTTTATGATCATTATATGAACTGATAGAATGACTACCATTTACCGAAGTGAAGAAATTCGACCTCAAAAGAGCTGATGGAGATTGGAGTCAGATGGATGCGGAAAGCGGAGGATAGCTTTTGGAGGAAAACATTGAAGGCCTATATCCAGCAGTGGGTAGATGTATATTTTTTTATGTGTCGCTTAAAGTGAAAAGAAATAATTAAAAACACGGTAACATGCACACATAACAGACATATTATTTTAATCAACATAAAAAGTGTGAAGTTATGAAACAATTACGATTCTTGAATTCGTTAAACAACTGCCCTTTAATTAAGTATGGAAAAGCAATCAATTCGATTAATGTTCCGAAAAAATATGACTTCATTCTTTCTGAGAATAAATTATTTATTAAGAGGGAACCATTCTTATTTATTTCTGAACGTTTATTATTGAAAAAGGGAAGAGGTGGTGTCAAGGTTGTCGCTCACCGTTGGATAATATTTTTACAAACGTGTGGCGAAGTTTATGAACAGATTCCATTCGGCTATACCTACTTCATAAAAAACCTCCAAACAATCTTCTGTTTTAAAATATCAATCGAACACAAATTACTTTATTAATATAAAGCACACAACATTATATTACCAGTATGGCACCAAAAAGATAAATGAGAAAGTAAGTTTGTTTGTTTGTTATTCCTTCACGGCTTGACTAAGCAGCCGATCATTATGAAAATTTGCATAGGTACATATTGTTAGGCAAATCCGCGGGTACCAGCTAGCTAGTGCTTTATAAATTACCAATCTTTATTAATCGAAAAAATATTGTCCAAAATCTACTCTTATTCAAAAAGAGACAACGAAGTAATAATAATAATAATATTATCCTTCTGTCTATTTTTAAGAAAAAAGTGTCATAAAATCGCCTAAACTTTAAAGTGTGTGTGAACCCTAACACAATATCATTTAGGTGTGAACGAGGTACTCGCGGCTGTCAAAATCATTCGGTAGAGCCTCAGGAAACCAAGGTTGTCAAATATATGGATGGGAAAGGAGATAGAAATATACAACTTCCATTAAGTTAGAGAGAGAGACGGATAAAATAAAATTATGACTCCTTGGGTATATTTATATTTTATCTTTATAGATCTAGAAATGCGAATGTTATGCGTACATACGTTAATTAAGGAAAGATTAATGACTACTCGCTACTGTAATACTGTCCATTAATTTTGCGAATAAAAATTGCAAAAGATATCCATTATTTTGTTGTAATTAAATGAATAGAATTTGAAGTCGCTACTAGCGACTTTGATTTCTCTTTGTTTTTTTAAACAATCTTAATGCCTCCAAACAATATGAGTCAGACTTTTTTAGTCTAAAATTGTTTTCAATGAATCTGTCTGTAACTGCGCGTTATGGTCATCGACTATTAGGCAGTTGGAAATAGACAAAAAATGAGGCTAAATTCGCAAAGCGTGATTGATGCATTTTTGGTACGTTATAGTGTAGTGTGATTCAAATTTGCAACTTCGAAAAACCTGTGGAAACTGAGAAAATCGAGAAAAACTTCGTAATTTTAGCACTTATTTTAACTGTTTGCTCTCCAGGGCCAAAACTATGCATTTTTAGAGCTAAAAACGAAGTTCTATTGACTCCATAGAACCCAAGCTATGGCATTTCGAAGATGACCATTTGTTCTATAGCAGGCTAATCTATTTAAAGATAAGTAACAGAAGACGTTTCACATAACGTCATTAAAAATCTATCATTCATGTTGTACAGTCAAGTGCACGTTGAGCTTTACACTTGTAGTACAATTATGGCTCTTATGTCATACTAGCGAAACCCGAGCAACTTCGTTTGCGTATCTCGCTTTCCCGTGGGAATTTTGAAAAATCCTTTCTTAGTGCTCCCCTACGTTATAAAAGGAACCCCTGTACAAAATTTCAAGTTTCTAACCCTTATAGTTTAGGCCCTGCGTTGATAGTCAGTCAGTCAGTCAGCTTCTCCTTTTAAATATATCGATGACTTAAGTATGATACAAAGTCTGATATGTAAAGGTCGACATGCTCTTGACTGTACAAACATTAATTTAGTTACATAACTATCGCAGCTGCATTGTAAATTATTGCAATCAATTTAATTGTAATGACTGTGCCCTATTTTAGATCTCGACTTATGCCCAGTATAGTTTCCGTTCTATTGACCTAAGTTAGTGTTGATTCATTCATTGATAAATTTCATTGAAAACTGATATCGTCTCTATGATTGATTGCGTCTCTAAAATTAATTTATGCTAATAATGTATACCGTTCATTCATATTGTAACAGAAGTGAATTCGCGTCCACGTAAAAATCTTCATTAATTATATTTCATACTATTAGGAGTTCTCAGAAGTTCGGCGAATACGACAATGTTGGATAGATACACTACGTCTTACTATGTCAAAGACTGCAGTTGCTCTGCTCCGTGTAAAAATTAATATCGTCACCGAATTCAACCACCACAAAATTCGACAACAACCGAATTCGACCACCATCAAATTCGACCACCCGAATTCGACCATTACCAAAATCGACAATCATCAAATAGACATTGAAAACGTACTGTCAACCAATGAAAGAGGTGAGCAGGGTAGAGTACTAAGAACATGTTTATGATGCTAATAATGTAAGCATCGTTATGAAACTTTGTAATTACTTACATAGTACGTACAATATGATTACTATTGATAAAAAAAATACGTGAGGCACTCGGGAACTGCCGCGGTAAAGCCATTGCATAGCATTTTTTATCAACCTCTGCAATTATAATTATGTATTCTGTTTATTAGTGGTGTTAGGTTGGATTTAATTTTTGTTACGGAATTTCTTGATTCGGTCGCCGCGATCAAAGCCCGCGATAAAAGCTATGCAATAGCTTAATAAAAATTCGTGGAAATCCCTTCAAGCAATATAGAATGCTCGAAGCATATTTACGACTCTGCTCATCTCTTTCATTAGTTGACTGTAAGTCTAATGAATTAGGAAACTATATAACGCCAGGCAACGGTGTAATAAGTTATTAGCTCATGAAACATAACTTTGATCATCAAACAAGATGAGAAAGAGTTGAGTACAATATTTCATTAATATATTGGGTACAGACAGAGTTATTATAGCTTAATAATGGCGAACGATAATAAGATACTCGTGTCGTGAAGGCAAAGCCGTTTCTACACCAAAAGCGATAAAAGAGATAACTAAATGTTTTCATCAGAAGATGTTTTGAATTTTTAGGTGTTTGAAAATGCGTTTTAGTTGAAGAAATTTTAGTATACTTCAACTTTTATAATATACAGGTAACGGGACGCAGAGGGATAGAGAGTGTGTTGCCACTTGCCAGACAAATCACAACATGGTAATAACCAAAATGTTGCCACTGTAGTTTTAAAAATTATGCAAAAAATATTTTTTTGATTAATTTTAATGATAATTTTAATTAATTAAACATTAGGATTCAGTAGCAGTGTGTCTGCCAACGGACGTAAAATACAATCTTACTGTCCGATAAATAAACTGACAGATTTTATACATCCTGTTATGTGATAGTTATTGATAGATGGCTACGAAATTTACCAGTATCTATAATAAACAGGATTAATAGGATTTCTTTGGGATTAATTTTTCGTCGTAATTATGTCTAGTCATAACTCCAAATCAATCAACTATATCTAAATTAAAATAATGATTAATATTTCGAATTCCAGGTAAAAATGTTGACCGGATTTTCCTTCACGCAACCTAGCTTAGCTTGCGGTGTGTGTTGTCCCAAAGATCATTATGCGCATGCGACTGTCATCGGTCATCAATCAATTCGAGGAACTGACTGAATCATCGGCTGATAATTTCCCATACTTGGACATGTGTATATAAATTACATCGTCACAATCAACCCGTGGTTTACTTAAGTTTTATGACCATCAAAGAGTTGATTATGTGGTTTTGTGTTTCTTTGCATATCACATGATTATAAATGCGAAAGTAAGTTTGTTTATAACACTTGCTCTGACGATTATAACAAATCTATAAGTATATATAAAATGCATTTTTCTGAACTGACGGATCGACGCACATCGTAGAGGACCCCCTTTTTTAAATTATTTTCAAACTAAAAAAGTTGTTCTAATTTAATAAGAGACGGCTCTCTTACTGGAGGACTTTCCACCTTGACAATAAACTCCTGCTACGAATCTGGGGATCAGAATAAGGGCTGGTCTGTGGTAATCAGCTGATCGCAGATGTTACATATAAATATTAAAAAAAAATGAATATGAAAATAAAAATCTGAACAGCAATTAAATATTGCCTCGTTTCCATCAATCTAAAAAACGAAACGAAAACACAATCAAGTTTCAATTATTCGTGACAATACTCGACTAGATTGAATGTCAATGTTAAAAAACATGATCCTGGAACATTATTAGGGACAATTGACCCAGTTACGGGGCTCCCCGAGGGGTATATCAATTCTTAGTACTGCGTCATTCTAAACTGTTAATTAGGTGCGCAGGAGTGGTGCCCCGCGGCGACAGAGTCTGCGCGCGGCATGGGGCCGGACTGTGGCCGAACTGTATCCTTGATTGTAGGGTGACCATTCTATCAATAATATTAAAGTATTTTGTATTTACCTTTATTTTTATATAAATAATTTCTAGAAATATTTAAGTAAAATAATAATCTGTAATTTTATTCGTTTGTAATCCGTCTTGACGCCACCGGTGTGGGTTTGCCGAAGAGTCGACAGTTCCCGCCAGTCATATAGCGAAAGAAGTGTTAAGCAATCAGGTTTTAGACGGTTCGGTATGCTCTTCAAGTGTCGTTAGGAGGGGAGAGCCCACGGATACCCTCGCCATTTCCCTAAGCGGCGCGACAGGCAGGCAGGACATGCAGTATAATGTATTTTCTTGATTTTATAACAAAAGTTAGTCGTGTCTAGAAAAAACTACAGGATGTTTGGTGTGTTTTTTCTTAAATATTTCACCTGTTTATCTTAATAATTCAAGTTTTATACTTATTTTGTAGAAGTAAGCATGTCCTTACGTTTCCTAGATTATGGCCACCTTACGAAATACTTTTGTATATTATTCTCTCAATTCTATAAATTGATTTCGAATCTACACACCCATGTCGAATGGTCTCAGAAATGGAGTGACAGTATATTTGTGGATCTTTGTGTCATTACAGTGTTTTTTAATTATTTTTAACCGACTTCAAAAAAGGAGGAGGTTCTATGTTTCATTGTATATTTGTTTTTTTTTTTTTTTGTATGTCCGCCGATTACTCCGTCAATTCTTGACCGATTTTCAAAATTCTTTTTTTATTCGAAAGTGCATACTCCCAAGTTGGTCCCATTGTCACCAAGTCAGGATCTGATGATGGGATCCCAGGCAAATCGAGGGCAAACCTCAGATTTTATAGGCACGTACAACGCGTTACTAATGTTGTCGTAAGCCATTCATGTTTTTACGTCTGGAAGTCATCATCCCATGTTGGTGAGGTGATGATGGAAGGTACAACTCCTAAACGGATAGGAGTAAGAGGATAATTCTTTAAATATTGCAGGTATATATTAGACCGTTGATTATCATGATGGGAACACGTGTAAACAAGTGACTCTTGAGTGACTATATTAGGAGGCTCACTATAACATAAAGTTGACACTCAAGGACCAGCTGTTAGCACCGAAGAGGAAGAGGTTGCTTCACACCATGAATTGCAGTATAGTGTATTACGAAAGTGAAATCGCTTATTCGGAGAGTAGGCCTTCTCAAGTTATAATGTTACACATAGTCACAATTCGTATCAATGTTAATACGAATAGCTTATAATTATATATGTCGTCTCGTATGCAGATCGGCTCAATCCGGCCGATCGAGATCTGCCGGTATATCGAATCTGTCAATTTTTCATATGGGAATTTTTGGTTAGGTTAGGTTAGACTTGTGATTATTTATCAAATATCAACAGCCGAGCGAGCGAAGCGAGCGAGGCTCGACATAGTATTCGAAAAGGACAGCTAAAAAGTGATGTGTACAAACAAACAGACAAACAAACAGACAGTACTTATACAGACATACCAGGGTCTACTGTTTCTATCAGACTTCTAAAAAACCGCTGTATAAAATGCACTAAAAAGTATGAAATAAACAATTTTTATTAAAAAAAAACAAACCGACTTCAAAAATAAATTTAAATAATATATAATTTAATGTGCTAGGTACCTACTGTTCTAATTGAAGTCGGTGCCACGCGGACGTGATCACCCGTACTCGACGTACACAGCCTTCCACTCATGCATGTGGCCTAGGTAATATTTGGTTTGGTTGGCACCGACTTCAATTAGAACAGTAGGTACCTAGCACATTAAATTATATATTATTTAAATTTATTTTTGAAGTCGGTTTGTTTTTTTTTAATAAAAATTGTTTATGATACACCTATGCTAGACAAGTATATACATAGAGTCCTTGATGTTAAAAGTTATGTCTAAACTTTAACATTTTAATTGGAGTAAGTCGCAATATCAAAACACAATATTTTTAAGGATTCAAAACGGATAGAATATAATAAAAAGAACTCTATGCCCGTTTTCACCAACGCCTCCCACCGTAGAAATAAGCTTATGTCATACAAATGTCATATAAAGTTCCAGTTAGTTATGTTATGTTACATACAAAAAACGTCAAGCAAAAACCATTAAAAGAATACATAATAATGGAAATTCAAACAGTAAAAAAGTACACAGTAAAAAGTATAAAGAATATTTTAGAATATAAATAAATAATAATAAAATAAAAATAAAAAATAAAATCATTTATTTTGCAAGTAGATTTACAAGAAATACTTTTACACGCCAATTTTTTTTATCCTACTAGCACTTCAGACGTGAATGGCCTGTTGAGAAGAAGTGCCGCAAGAAACTCAAGTATAGCCTTTTTTTAAAAGCCATTTTAACATTTGTTTTTTTATTTTTTATTATACATTAAAAAATATATATTTAATAAGAAAAGCTAATTATAGCGACCACAAATTTTTATCTTTAAAATAATCTTCCACTTTATAATAAACCTTTTTCATCAAGCAACGTTTAATCGTGGATTTAAATTTATGCAAATTTGAGGCAAATCTATACAACTTTGTGGCAGTCTAATAAATATATAGGGACTAATCACACAGATTGAGCTAGCCCCAAAGTAAGTTCGAAACTTTTATTATGGGATACTAACTCAACTATACTATATTTTATCACAAATAGTATATAGATAAACATTGCAAAACAAATGAAAAACTAACTTTTTCTGATCATCAGAAAAAGTTAGTTTTTCATCATGACCCGACCGGAATTCGAATCCGGGACCTCCTCGGTGGCGGTCCGGCGTGGTAACCATTACGCCACGGACGTCGTCGAACATAAGCACACCAATAAACACAGAATTTCATCACATAATTTGTAATCATGCATTTTCTATTAAAAAAGTATTAATACTCCGTAGACGAATACTTACAGGACGAGTGATGATACAACCAGAATTGTTCTGTACTTAATATACATTCCTATATTAGTGTCAAATGTTATAGTGCTGTATGATGTTTTTGTGCTGTTCGATATTTTAATTTGTTCTATTTTATTCAACGACCTCCGTGGCGTAAAGGTTACCACGCCAGACCGCCACCCAGGAGGTCCCGGGTTCGATCCCCGGTCGGGTCATGATGAAAAACGAACTTTTTCTGATTGGCCTCGGGTCTTGGATGTTTATCTATATATGTATTTGTTATAAAATATAATATCGTTGAGTTAGTATCCCATAACACAAGTTTCGAACTTACTTTGGGGCTAGCTCAATCTGTATGAAATTTCCCTATATATTTATTTATTTATTTATTCAAATTGTTTATTTTTGTTTATCTAATTTTTTATATTCAAAATGTCTGTATTATTTTTAAGAGCCAATTTTCAACACAATATTGTATTGTTTATGAAATAAATAAATATGAAAAAATATACCTATGAAATCCTCAACCGGTATCAAATCTCAACCCTCACCTACCACGACATCATCGGTTAAACTCATCAGCTGTACAAAACGTCTATCCGACTAACCTAAGGGTAATCACTATTTTGCTCACGACAGGACAGATGCGGTAGTTAAGGTTATGGGGCATTAGGGAGACAGCCTCTGGAGGCCGAAGCGACCCGTTATCAGACTCTGAATCCTTGATTAGATTTGATCATTGATTTATTTATAGAATAGGGATGATGACAAAAATCAAATTAAACCCAATTTTTTTTTTGAGAAGGAGCGTCTTCAAAACCTTAAAAAACATGATGTTGGATGTGCATCTCAAAATTGAATGAACACACAGCTATACAACAATTTAAAATTAAATAAATAAATATTCTTGGATGAATCATGGAGCGCCATCTAGTCCCAAACTAAACACTAAACTTGTACTATGGGTTCTAGATTGCTGATTAATATACTTATTAAATAAATACTAATTAAACATAGAAAACACCCAGACCAAGGCAAACAGACATGTGCATGCCCACAAATGTTTACCTTGCGCAGGATTCGAACCCGCAGCCCTTGGGATAAAGTGACTATTGCTAGCCACTCGACCACCGGGCCTGTCAATAAGCGGATAAACCGCTGAATCTTAAATGGTCGTGTAGCCAGTTTCAGAACACACATTTTAATTTTAATTCCACATTAAGTCTCAAGCTGTCTCTTCATTTCTTTTATCGTTTGACAGTGTCATTAACTTTAAAAACGCGTTTCAGATGCAGACTCTAAAGAGTTCTGAAGAAAAATATTTTAACACAGATAGAGTTACAATGCGCGTTTAGGACAGTAGTGTGTACATATTTGAATATGCTACCTAACTAGGTACTAACTAGTAAGATGTTGTCTTGTTTATCAAATACCATACATAGAGTTTTCCAACATTTCTCTGTAATGTAGTAGTTATGCAAACTTAATGCCATAAATATTGCATCAAGCCCTTTATACTTGACGTCACACCATAAGTACTGTAACCACTCACTCGCGTTATTGCATACAAAATGAACATTCAATTGAAGTACAACAACAATAAATATTGGTACTTGCAACCCTTCACCCGCCGCGCTCGGTCCAAATGACCCCACAGCGGCGCGGCCATTTTTGCCAGATGCGACAATCACATCGGTTTCGATTGCGGTTGAATGCAGACAGATAATCTTTTAAATCCATTCAAATTCCCCTAATTCTTACTATCGGATGTTAACACTTATAATAGTTTTGACAACACGCTATAGTAATCGGGAATTTTTATGTAGACAAATGTTACCGAAATAAAGAGAGCCGATAAGAATAATTGAAACATGTGTCGCGGTGTCGTTTTGATAGACACGACACGGCTTTTGTTTATGACTCTTTTAGCGGTTCGCAAACTTGCTTATCTTTTTAACGCAATAAAAGCTGTCAACTGACACCTGTCACAAGCAATTCGGTTATATTATCGCTGCATAGTACCGTAGGATGACTTAAATGAAATGTATAATAATATTTTTTGCACCATTAAGTTCATCGTTATGAACAAAATTATATTCCGTTTTTGAATGATAAATGAAAGATCTAACTACTAAGCAAAGCTCTACTATAAGTATTAAACATGAGTATAAACTATTGAAATCAATGAAATAACAAGAAAATAGAAAAGTCTAAAAATATTATAGCGGAAAGGAAGTAATGTTAGCTGCACTTGACAACAATAGGTGGTACGTTTCGGTCCGTGCGGGAAATTCAAATTTTTTCGGCGTTTTTTACAAATTGCATCTCAAACATTGATAGAATTTTCGTGAAAATTGTTTTGGCGACAACAAATACTGTATATCTACTGAATAATTATCAAATAAATTCTAAATTTTATCTTTTCTTATTATGAATGTCCACTATGCATCTTTTTCCCTATAAACGTGCATTATGCACATTCATAATGAGAAGAGCCAATATTTATAATTTATATGATCATTATATTTTATTTTTATTCCACTACGAGTTCACTAGCCTGCAGCGGGGTTAGATTCTGATCAATGGAGCGTCTCGCAACGATGTGACGATAACCACTGATGGATTGCTCGTAAAGTTATATCGACCGACTGCATTGTCTAAATTAAGTTCCTGTAAACTAATAATACGTGGAAAACCGTAATAAATTATTGGTTATTTCACATTGTTTAGTTAATACACGTACTTCTATGAAATATTACGAACGTTAGTTTAGCATTGTGATCGTTGGTTAAGTATCATGGTATAAAGAAAAATTCTTACAGTTACAGCCAAAGTAATACAGTGATTTTTCTATTCTTGTTCTATTGGGTATGGGTTCTTATGGACATTGACTTCGCCTAATGCTGCGGCTACATTAGAAGGCCAAGATTCGTGTCGCGTTGGCGCCGTGACGTGCATGTCATGTCACTTGAGGGTAAAGACCCTGTTGTGTAGTGTTGCAAAAGTTTGCGCGAGTGTACAATACTGCGAGTTACGACGACCTACTCGACCACTATCGCGTTAACACGAATATTCGCCGTAGACCGCTAATGTAGCCAAGCCATCACACAAATGAAGCCACGGGCATAAGTAGTCAGTAATTTTCTAAATATAAATTGATAAAACTATGTATTTATTTATGGCTTATGCACAAATGGTAGATTTTTATAGAATTTCCCCATTTACCGTAGAATTATAGTTCTAGATATGACAAAACACGAAGACATGTTGGTACATTATTCTTCATATCTAAATTCAGAACATGACCTGTGTACCGTGCCTCACAAGCAGGAACAAGCGCCGACGTCGACGTAAAAAATAATATATTGCCGGGAAACGGGGAAATCATGAAATATGGCCGCCCGGGCCGCTTCGCGCCTCGTCCGGCCAATGTCATTAAACCCCGTAAATTTTATAAGGAAATTTGTTAAATGTACAAAAATAAGACAAGTTCTTTGATTTTCTTAAACAGACTTATTTATTTATTCTTTGTGGCACCATTGAAAGTACAAATGTGCGGACTATGCCTAAGGACGTTCTCGTCTACCAGTATACAGATTATTAGACTATTGTTTTAAACCTATTTGAACATTTTTAGTTATTGCTGGATAGCGTGAGCAAATCCGGGGACTTCACCTACTTTTAGCCTCTTCTCTTCTGTCAACCCGCAATGCAGCAGCATAGCCGTATGCTTTAAATTATAGTGGCAAAAGACGACTAGTCTATCTTTAACAGTTTGTTTTTATAACTAAAACTGTAAGTATAAATACAATAATTTTTAATTTAAATTGATGAAGAAAGAAATCTACCATAGAACTTGGCCTATTTTTTATCACATAACAGAAATATCTCTACATTCTTGTTACAGCGATGTCTAAGCCAAATGGTTATTTACGTATTTTTCTTATTCGGTTTTTGTACTTTTAAAAGTTACACAATATTTTTTAATCCTACAATAATCCTACAGTCAAACAAACATGGACTTTACTCTTTATTCAATACTTAAACGATATTTTACGATATCGATGTAAATTCAAAACTATGTTAAGGTTCGAAGGTTCCTGGTCTTGTCATGGGCCATTTCCGCAAATCGGCAGACGTGACGTTTTTGCGTGTGAAGAGTGGGGGCTGGATATTCACTCCAGCCATCCTCACTCCTCAGCCGGAAGCCGGTCAGAGACTTGACGTTGCTGCGTGTTTGCCGAAGACTGCCTGGATTTCCCAGTAAGTTGACCAGGTCTGGTTTCTTTTCCAGTTCGCCTTATAGGTCAGATAAAAAGTTTTTTTTTATAACTGTTCTGTAACTGTAAAATAAAAAAAAGAGCTATGTTATTAGCTAAATATGGATCATGTGTGTAATATGTTATTGTTAAGTTCAAAGAAAAACCTTTTCTTACGGCATTGTCGAGTGTTCAAAAATGTCTAAGGCAGCCGAAATTGTGTTGTGCTTGTATTTTTCTATTGTTTACCTACCAACGTCATCATTGTATATTCTATAAAAAATAATAGGTGCATTTGAGCGTAGGTGTAATAAAAATAAAGAGAATGGCCGATATAATATCGGGGATGCCTCGGGCGATGAAAAATAAATAAAAATGCCGGCAGAGGAGCGCAGCGGGAAAAATGAAAAGCCACTTAGTGTCTCCCCCAAGACCCCCTGCGAGAGGGATTTGTTGCCCCCGCCCTCTTGGTTTGCTCGTCTCCGCGGTAAATAGGAATTGGAGGTTATGTGAGGCATTGACTTGACATGGTTAAGTATTACATTTTATAAGTCTAAGAAAATATCTTAACTTTTATTACGTTAGAATTAATTAATGATTAAAACAAATTTAATAAATAATCAAGTTTATAGTACGAATCTGCCGTCTGAACCGATGGTAGAAAAAGAAATCACATTGCACGGATGTCTAATTGTCTATATAACTATTTGTCAACAATATAGTGAACCGTGTTGTCACGAATATAAATGTAGAATTTTTATTTTTATAGAAATTGAGATTTTTTATGGTTTAGGTATAATGAATCTCCATCACTTTCTCTACACAAACAGTATTTTCATATATTTCTATTGTAAACTGTTTTTTCAGATTCTGTTGAGAAATCTTCTTACAACTGAGTGACGGGTACATGCCGAGTCAGCTGGTCGCAGACAACACATAAAACCAAATTGAATCGGGCAGGTTGACTGACGCGGCGTCCACTTGTTTACTGTTTTCCGTTGCACGTATAGTTTTAACAGTTTCAAACAACAATGTGACAGTTTATGAATAAAAATATGTCATACTGCTAGCATGACACCCTTATCACCGCATGACACAAATAAAAGATGTGTACCGCTGGCACATAGAGTGTGTATAATCCATGTATAAGCTTGTTGACCATGCGTCGTCATACTAATCCGTACGCGTATCCTAAATATTGCAAATGATTGTGAATAAAATTATTTTAAAAGTCAGTTACAAGATGTGACGCGATCATTATCATATCACCATAATAATTTGTATAGCTCTGAATTATTCCTCGCTTCACATCATCAGAAGGGCCAGACCTGATGAAACCGGGGCAATATTTAGTACTTCTACAAGTGTTTTTTTTTTAATTTACCGCATGGCAACACGTTTTTGATAAAATAGATAGTTCGTACATAAATTTTTTGTCTATTTCCGTTTCTTGGTTCACTCTCGCATAACACTCAACTCGTTCTGTTTAGTCATCGGCCATCAAAATTGTCCAATCTAAACTACGACAACATCGATACATTTCTCCTTTTAAAAGTAAATAGGTGTTCACCTAATACCATTCGGTTTTTATTTAGTTTTTACTTGGTAGTGATCTTACCTTCGGCATCAGAGGGTGTGGGTGGACTGCGGGTACGATTCTAGCTCATGGAAAACATTTATATGATGGAATTTGTGTTTGTTCACGAGTCTGTGTGTTTTCTATGTATTAAAAGTATATATTTACAATAATATATCCGGTTAAGCCAAGCTTACTTTGGGTCAGATGGCGAAGTGTGATGTTTTTTTTTTTTATACCACAAAGTTGGCAAAATGCGTACGGCACGCCTGATGGTAAACATCACCGTAGCCTATAGACGCTTGCAATACCGCGGGTATCACTCACGCGTTGCCAACCCCCCTAACTGGAGCTCTGGAGACCTTACTCACCGTAGGAACACAACATGGCCGAGACCAATGTTTGGCTACAATCTTCTGTAAGATGGAGGTCCTTCCCCAGACGGGCTGCTCCGATTTGAGCGGATTGTCCGCTGTGCCCTACCTCTCTTGACCATGGGAGCGGTGATTGTTTACCATCACCCAATGGTACCACTACTTATGAGCTCGTTTATCCTCAAGAAGTTACTAGGTTAAATTCATCTACCTTGAACTTTATGCCATAACTTTATGACATGAAGAAACACAGGAATAGCTTGATGTAACATTGAATGGAAGCACCAAAACAACCAAATCTCGTAATCCTTTGTCTAATTTACGATTGTCGATATTATATCTAGCAGATCAATCAGTAATTAAAACCCCCAACCAGGGACAGGCGAACAGTAAAGTGCTAATCCTGGTTCGCAAACACTAGCGCCGCCGCCACGCTCCGGTCGCGTGCCCGACCATTACATACGCATTAAGGAGATATTTGGGAGATTTGGGATATACCGACTATTACCGGACAGTTATCGCGTTATCTCTGGTATAGGATCATCCTATATTATCCGTTGCATAACTAATGTCTATGGGAACTTATTGTTATGCACGTTTGTTTTTATTTTGGCATTTTCAGTTGCAAATTTATGTAAAGTTAGCGAAACCGACGCAACTTTGTTTACGTGTCATATAATATAAGATTTTCCGTGATTTCCCACGGGAAAGGGCAACCCTTTCCCGTGGGAATTTCGGAAAACTTATATTATTTGACATTTTGAATCATTTTATCTATTGCTGTAAAGTAAATGCTGTATTAGCGTAATGGTTACCACGCCAGACCGCCACCCAGTCCCAGGTCCCGGTGGAAAAATAACGTTTTCTGATTGGCCAAAACGAACTTTTTCTGATTGGCCTCGGGTCATGGATAGTTATCTAATCAATTTGTTATAAAATATAGTATCGTTGAGTTAGTATCACATAACACAAGTTTCGAACTTACTTTGGGACTAGCTCAATCTGTGTGATTGTCCATATATATCACTATATTTATTTAAAATCCGATAATCCGATGAGGAGTTTTATTAAAGATCTATTTATACTATGTAAAGATCTTTAAAATATTATATACTTATATATATAATACCTATAGTATTAATAAAATAATCATGTTTTTTTTTTTTTTTGTTGGGTTGGTACTTAATTCTGACAGGTTTTAGTTAGTCTAAATATTAGATGAATTGTTC
The DNA here is from genome assembly GCA_905163395.2 of Endotricha flammealis. NCBI lineage: Eukaryota > Metazoa > Arthropoda > Insecta > Lepidoptera > Pyralidae > Endotricha > Endotricha flammealis. Next base: position 4,129,765 of record LR990861.1, on the reverse strand, counting down.
AGGAATCGTAAGAAAATTATTGGGCTAGAGCTTGAGATTAAGCTGTCTAAATTACATGATACATACAATTGGGAAACACGTCATGCACGAATAATACAGTAAAATATAATGTTAGTTAGGAACAAATTTGTAAAATACGGTAACCAACTGTGGTGTTTATAACCACCCGTAGCCAAATTTATACAAAATGTAGCTCGCAGCTGTAAATACACAAAATATTTTTTTTAAGTGGGAAACAATTTTAACTTTCTTAAAATAATATACGTTCGCAAGTAACAAATTCATACGAAAGTCAATAAAAACGACAGTCATAACACCACTTTAATAAGAAACATTGCTTCCGATCCCTGACACCATCAAATTACAACAGTGGAAGGGGAGGACTCACTTAAATATGAATCATTTCATTATAATACCGTATTCAATCCGTGTAAACCTCACTCTATGTTGATATTATAAGGGGAGCGCGCAAACATAAAAATGTATTATACGAACAGTAAGCCCCGTGGAGACGATAACTGACACTTAATACCATAGAGCGTGACCGCATTACTCTGTGATCTATGGTCCGACTGATCTGCGCAACTTTATCTATGAATGGCTTCGACGTCTGTCAAAAATTGGAGGGAAACGAAACGTTTTTGCGCAGTACTGTATTTTGAAAATGCAAGGAAATTTGCACCTTTTTGTGTATGATTTAAATTATATATTTCGTTTGAATGAATAATGATTATGGGATGAAGTAATTCATGCACGGATATATTTTTTATTAATAAGGTTATAAGATTGAAAATTGAACGTCTGTCGTTGGTCGAGGGGTGAAGTTTTATGGGAACGCGAATTCGGCGCGTGGCAAGCAGTGGAATTAGCTCTAATACTTGCATTAATAAAGTGTGAAATTGCCACCGACTGTGTTTGTTATAATTCTCTATTAGGCTTTTTTGAGCGGTCCCCTCGGTTTACGTGATTTCGGGCGAATTGGATTGTTCTTTTGCAAATTAGTAACTCTTCGTTGATTATTGGAAACTATAAATAGTATGGACAAAATATTGTTTTACAGATTCAATACGTAACTGTAAATTTCTATCATTCTATGTATTAAAGTCATATTATTAAGCAGGTATTAGAAATAACTTTTCAAGGGTTACTTTTTAAACCGGGCAAGTGCCTGTCGTGTCACGAATAATGTAGGGTTCCGTATTTGCTACGCTTTGCATGATTGCAGATGAGTGTAATATCCGATTCTATGTCATTTTTACGTTTTGGATTTCCTCGACTATTATTCGCTAACTAGTAGAGCTTACTTAACTGTGATAGATTTCCTTGTAAGTTCACTATTATGAACTACTACCATGATTTTTTCAAATGTCTAAACGCAACATCTTCGGAGATAGATAATGGACTAAGTGTATATCATTTAAATAAAATAAACATAATTAAAATGATTTTGTTGACATGTCATTACCGTACCTATTTTTTTTTTTTCCAAACTTTTAATTATACCACAAAAATCAATGGCGCGTAACTATACGTAGGCACTTACTACCTGTCCACAATAGATATAGCGTTGTATTTAATTCTGGCGTGGTTTTACGGTCAAAGCATTTTATTGATTGCCCGACCAGTGAGCCGCGACGACGGTATGGATAAACAAGGGCTAAAAAATAATAAAATAAAAATGGCGGACCTAGCACCGCCCCCTGCTGGGCATCGGCTACCGTTTCCAAATGTCATTCTCCACTGTTCTAATGATACGGCGGTGACCACTCGGATTTATCGATATCGATATTCGAACGGCAAAAATATATAGGCGAAGGAGCCAGTAAGATACTAGCGGACCTATTTTCGCAAAAAACAGCTATCAGTTGTTGCAGTTGTTATTTTGTATGAGCATCATAGAGCTTTACATTGAGACTAAATTTTTACTGTTTTTATTACAAGTACAGACTCACAGGTACACTACATACTGGTAGAATTCCAGGACTCTACATTGAATTACACGCGTGCGCCTATTCTGCGTTGACTAAAGACAGTCACTGTTTTACTTAAATGTTATTAGTACTTAATTAAATTTAAAAAGTTTATAGCAAAAATACCACGATACGCTTCATGACACAAATAGTGGATGTAGGCAGAAAGGCAGCAAAAATTTAAGTGGGACGCGATTACTTAATGGATTCCATCTGGACAAAGGCCAAGAGGCAGACCAAAAAAGAGATGGACAGACGAAATGACTGATTGCAATTGGAAAGAGGAAACAGCAGAGAGATAGTTGGAGAAAGAGAGGAGAGGCCTTTGCCCAGCAGTGAGACATAAATGGATTTATAAAAAATAATAAAAAAAGTGTAAACAAACATAACATCACCAGACAAAATAAAAAATTAGGAGAAAAAAAGAAAGAAAGTTAAACTATAAACGTGCGTGAAGACTGACAATACAGAGAAAGGTAGGCATATACGTAGATACATAATTAAATATCGTACAAAATAATAATCGAAATAAATAATTATAGACTTTTATCGATAACAATGTCAGCCCTTAAATTTTCACATCCAAAGAATCCAAACTAACCGGTGCAGTAAATCGATCGTTTTTTCCATCAATCGGCATTCATTCCCAACTTGGTGATATCGACTTATTCAATTTCGAGAACTATTCTCATTTGTCGTGGTTCGATCATTTCCGTCGGAGGATTTTTTTGGTCTATCGATGTCGATATAGTGTCCGATTAGTTACGCGCATTCCTAAGGTTTTCATTGAAAGTTACGGTCATAGAATTTTCCTTGGATAAGGTGCACGATAAATCGATATTACGTGATGTACTAATTACCTACATATCGTAAAAATAAACCAGATATAATTCACGATCTGTGATTGTGAGAGTTCATGAAGGTATTGTTGTTTTGTATATACCTAGGTAGGTACGGGTTCTATTGCAAAGATTTTAATAGTTTTATACAATACCTACTAGCTTTTTTGCCCGCGACTTCATCCGCGTGAAGTTCTGGACCCGTTCCCGTGGGAACTACACTGAATTTCGTGAAAAGCTATAGCCTATGTCACTCCCTGATAATGTAGCTTTCTACTTGTAAAAGAATTTTTGAAATCGGTCCAGTCATTTCGGAGACTATTCATTTCAAACAAACAAACAATCCAATCTTTCCTCTTTATAATATTAGTTTATACTACTTCGTTTGCTAAACGCTTCGAAACTTTTTTTGCGTGTATCCTGCTTTCCCGTGTGAATTACGAAAAGTCCTAGTACCTACCTATGCATCCTACTTCCTACTAATATTAAGCGAAAGTTATGTGTATGTTTGTTATTACTTCACGCTCAAATGGCTGGGCCAATATTTGTGATATTTAGTATGTAGGTATGTGTATGTGTAACTAATACCTTGGATTAAAACATATGGTACTTTTTATCCCGAAAAGTACGCAATTCCCGTCGGATTTAATCAAAAGTCTGATATAGATGGAGCTGCTGTGCATAAAAAAATACTCATATATAAACCTTCCTTAAATCACTCTATCTATTACTGAAACTGCATTAAAATCCGACGAGTAGTTTCAATCTAAGCGAACAAACAGCGGCAGCATCTTCAATTTTATACTATGTAGATAAGACATGTGTACGGTATTGTAGTCTAATCATGATAGTTCTAGGATAGTAGAAATTCCGTTTCAGGTGTAGCAAATCCGTTCAGAAGTTTTTGTTTGCAAGAGTAACAAACATTATTCTTACTAATTACTTATAGGATTGAATAAGGAGTTAAGTTACTTTGAACTAATGGCTAACTCGTGTAAACTTAGCATAATGCTGAAGAACTATCAACAACCATTGAAAATATATCAAAAGTTGGCAACGCACCAGTGGCTCTCTCGGAGTTGCGTGTGTATGGGCGGTGTTTACCATCAGGTGACGTCGTCGGCTCGTTTTTTCTAATATATAACACAAAATAATTAAAAAACACTGTAATGACACAAAGATCCACAAATATACTGTCACTCCATTTCTGAGACCATTCGACATGGGTGTGTAGATTCGAAATCAATTTATAGAATTGAGAGAATAATATACAAAAGTATTTCGTAAGGTGGCCATAATCTAGGAAACGTAAGGACATGCTTACTTCTACAAAATAAGTATAAAACTTGAATTATTAAGATAAACAGGTGAAATATTTAAGAAAAAACACACCAAACATCCTGTAGTTTTTTCTAGACACGACTAACTTTTGTTATAAAATCAAGAAAATACATTATACTGCATGTCCTGCCTGCCTGTCGCGCCGCTTAGGGAAATGGCGAGGGTATCCGTGGGCTCTCCCCTCCTAACGACACTTGAAGAGCATACCGAACCGTCTAAAACCTGATTGCTTAACACTTCTTTCGCTATATGACTGGCGGGAACTGTCGACTCTTCGGCAAACCCACACCGGTGGCGTCAAGACGGATTACAAACGAATAAAATTACAGATTATTATTTTACTTAAATATTTCTAGAAATTATTTATATAAAAATAAAGGTAAATACAAAATACTTTAATATTATTGATAGAATGGTCACCCTACAATCAAGGATACAGTTCGGCCACAGTCCGGCCCCATGCCGCGCGCAGACTCTGTCGCCGCGGGGCACCACTCCTGCGCACCTAATTAACAGTTTAGAATGACGCAGTACTAAGAATTGATATACCCCTCGGGGAGCCCCGTAACTGGGTCAATTGTCCCTAATAATGTTCCAGGATCATGTTTTTTAACATTGACATTCAATCTAGTCGAGTATTGTCACGAATAATTGAAACTTGATTGTGTTTTCGTTTCGTTTTTTAGATTGATGGAAACGAGGCAATATTTAATTGCTGTTCAGATTTTTATTTTCATATTCTTTTTTTTTTAATATTTATATGTAACATCTGCGATCAGCTGATTACCACAGACCAGCCCTTATTCTGATCCCCAGATTCGTAGCAGGAGTTTATTGTCAAGGTGGAAAGTCCTCCAGTAAGAGAGCCGTCTCTTATTAAATTAGAACAACTTTTTTAGTTTGAAAATAATTTAAAAAAGGGGGTCCTCTACGATGTGCGTCGATCCGTCAGTTCAGAAAAATGCATTTTATATATACTTATAGATTTGTTATAATCGTCAGAGCAAGTGTTATAAACAAACTTACTTTCGCATTTATAATCATGTGATATGCAAAGAAACACAAAACCACATAATCAACTCTTTGATGGTCATAAAACTTAAGTAAACCACGGGTTGATTGTGACGATGTAATTTATATACACATGTCCAAGTATGGGAAATTATCAGCCGATAGGAATGTATATTAAGTACAGAACAATTCTGGTTGTATCATCACTCGTCCTGTAAGTATTCGTCTACGGAGTATTAATACTTTTTTAATAGAAAATGCATGATTACAAATTATGTGATGAAATTCTGTGTTTATTGGTGTGCTTATGTTCGACGACGTCCGTGGCGTAATGGTTACCACGCCGGACCGCCACCGAGGAGGTCCCGGATTCGAATTCCGGTCGGGTCATGATGAAAAACTAACTTTTTCTGATGATCAGAAAAAGTTAGTTTTTCATTTGTTTTGCAATGTTTATCTATATACTATTTGTGATAAAATATAGTATAGTTGAGTTAGTATCCCATAATAAAAGTTTCGAACTTACTTTGGGGCTAGCTCAATCTGTGTGATTAGTCCCTATATATTTATTAGACTGCCACAAAGTTGTATAGATTTGCCTCAAATTTGCATAAATTTAAATCCACGATTAAACGTTGCTTGATGAAAAAGGTTTATTATAAAGTGGAAGATTATTTTAAAGATAAAAATTTGTGGTCGCTATAATTAGCTTTTCTTATTAAATATATATTTTTTAATGTATAATAAAAAATAAAAAAACAAATGTTAAAATGGCTTTTAAAAAAAGGCTATACTTGAGTTTCTTGCGGCACTTCTTCTCAACAGGCCATTCACGTCTGAAGTGCTAGTAGGATAAAAAAAATTGGCGTGTAAAAGTATTTCTTGTAAATCTACTTGCAAAATAAATGATTTTATTTTTTATTTTTATTTTATTATTATTTATTTATATTCTAAAATATTCTTTATACTTTTTACTGTGTACTTTTTTACTGTTTGAATTTCCATTATTATGTATTCTTTTAATGGTTTTTGCTTGACGTTTTTTGTATGTAACATAACATAACTAACTGGAACTTTATATGACATTTGTATGACATAAGCTTATTTCTACGGTGGGAGGCGTTGGTGAAAACGGGCATAGAGTTCTTTTTATTATATTCTATCCGTTTTGAATCCTTAAAAATATTGTGTTTTGATATTGCGACTTACTCCAATTAAAATGTTAAAGTTTAGACATAACTTTTAACATCAAGGACTCTATGTATATACTTGTCTAGCATAGGTGTATCATAAACAATTTTTATTAAAAAAAAACAAACCGACTTCAAAAATAAATTTAAATAATATATAATTTAATGTGCTAGGTACCTACTGTTCTAATTGAAGTCGGTGCCAACCAAACCAAATATTACCTAGGCCACATGCATGAGTGGAAGGCTGTGTACGTCGAGTACGGGTGATCACGTCCGCGTGGCACCGACTTCAATTAGAACAGTAGGTACCTAGCACATTAAATTATATATTATTTAAATTTATTTTTGAAGTCGGTTTGTTTTTTTTTAATAAAAATTGTTTATTTCATACTTTTTAGTGCATTTTATACAGCGGTTTTTTAGAAGTCTGATAGAAACAGTAGACCCTGGTATGTCTGTATAAGTACTGTCTGTTTGTTTGTCTGTTTGTTTGTACACATCACTTTTTAGCTGTCCTTTTCGAATACTATGTCGAGCCTCGCTCGCTTCGCTCGCTCGGCTGTTGATATTTGATAAATAATCACAAGTCTAACCTAACCTAACCAAAAATTCCCATATGAAAAATTGACAGATTCGATATACCGGCAGATCTCGATCGGCCGGATTGAGCCGATCTGCATACGAGACGACATATATAATTATAAGCTATTCGTATTAACATTGATACGAATTGTGACTATGTGTAACATTATAACTTGAGAAGGCCTACTCTCCGAATAAGCGATTTCACTTTCGTAATACACTATACTGCAATTCATGGTGTGAAGCAACCTCTTCCTCTTCGGTGCTAACAGCTGGTCCTTGAGTGTCAACTTTATGTTATAGTGAGCCTCCTAATATAGTCACTCAAGAGTCACTTGTTTACACGTGTTCCCATCATGATAATCAACGGTCTAATATATACCTGCAATATTTAAAGAATTATCCTCTTACTCCTATCCGTTTAGGAGTTGTACCTTCCATCATCACCTCACCAACATGGGATGATGACTTCCAGACGTAAAAACATGAATGGCTTACGACAACATTAGTAACGCGTTGTACGTGCCTATAAAATCTGAGGTTTGCCCTCGATTTGCCTGGGATCCCATCATCAGATCCTGACTTGGTGACAATGGGACCAACTTGGGAGTATGCACTTTCGAATAAAAAAAGAATTTTGAAAATCGGTCAAGAATTGACGGAGTAATCGGCGGACATACAAAAAAAAAAAAAAACAAATATACAATGAAACATAGAACCTCCTCCTTTTTTGAAGTCGGTTAAAAATAACCTTAGATATAAAGAATCTGTGCTATTACATAGGAGCAATAAGAAAAATTACCCTGCAATTGGTAAAAAACTACGAATAAATTTCGCATTCGCTACAAAGTAAAACAAATCACCAAAATCCGTACAATCGAGTACAAAAAGCGTAAAAATATTGTGTTCGACGAGACAGCCTCCTGAAATACTTCTTACCCATCCCCCTCGGCCACCCCAGTAGGGGGAAGCTATTAAGCCAAGCCAAAACTAATTTAAATTAAATCCTAGTGAATTACCCGAAGAGGAAATTGTCGAGCGTACCCTCGATGCTCTGAGAGGGGTACTGTTGGGAGAAAAACTGTTTATGTTGTTGCATTTTTTTACTTTAAATATGAGTGCTTTTTTTTTACGACAACAGTGGAAAAGAGAAGGCCCGGCTTTTGCAGCTGTGGCAGTGGGACATTTGCAGCAGCGGCAGTGAGAATAAAACTATATTTCGAGGAAAAATACGTATGAAAATATTTATATTTTGCATAATTGTAGTGTAACTGCAAGGAAAAATACGTTGTTTGCTGCAAGGAAAGTGGGAATAGGTAGTAAGAAAAGGAACAGAAGTAGGGTTAGGCTTTCGGATCCTGATTCTACTTCTATTGCTGCTTCACCAATGTTCTGTCAAAAGGGTGGTGCTCGGTCGTAAGGGTGGTACTCGTCCCGATCGCGATGGTAAATAATTTCATAACTGCTTCATTCCAAAAAAATAAATCATGTAAGAAAATAAGAACTGGATTGGGAATTGACGAGAAACTCGAATTAACTTCAAGTTCGCTAATTGTTAGCAGCTTTTGGTGCTTCCACTACAAATGTCTTCTGTCAACGCATTTCTAGCCCTATAAGGGCCGACGGCGAAGCAGTCAGGATGAACTACTTCAAACTGGGACTTCATAGTGAACTACAGTCTTCTACATACACACATAAACGAACCGCTTGAGTAATTGTAACTGCTTCGGGAGGTAGTGCGGTCAAAGCTTTAAGCTGTTGACAATGACTGCAAGAGCGGTTCGTGTATATTGATCAATGGTTAACTGCTCAAGCAGTCCGTCTATGTCAGCTCTTAGTCATTAATCTCATTTCAAAAATTGACGATTTTTGTACACGTATGTACCATCTATATTGCTTGCGGGCGGCGAAGCTTGGGCTCGGGGCGCGCCGTTACATGTACCATTTGAATATTATCTAACTCACCCCCTCGCGCCCCTTGGCCGCCCCTCGCGCGCCCGCAACCGCCGTCACTCCCACAAGAGTTTAGACACAACTGTGAGGCCTCGGCAGCCTTAATTAATGCAAATTTGAGTGCTAACAAGATTATGAATCCGCCCGCTTTTTGGCGTCCATTTAACCGCTTTGTAAGGGCGCGCCTCCACAGCTCGCTGACATCAAATAGCCAGATTTTTGATCTTGCTATTGAAACTCACTTTATATTTAACTTTGCTAGACTGGAACTTCAGATTCCGCTTCTTTCTTATACCAGAGCATGCAAACAATAGCCTGCGGGTCACCTGTTGATGATTGATCACAGCCACCCATGAACTTACACAACACCAAAAAATCGTTCAGAAAATACAGCTGCAATAAGCTTGTTCTGTCGAACCTTTAACATACCAGTGTATGTTTGTCAGTACAAAGGAATTGCTGAAGGAAAGCCGGCCAAAAACGAGTATTTTCGACATTTTGACAAAGGGCAGTCCAAAAGACCAGCAATGGTTGAAGCAGTTGGTACAAAGCTGGCAGTTGCAGTTGGTGCCCAGAATGATATTAAATCTTTCTCGTCGTACGAGTAAGGTCTACTGATAATTTTATTCAGAGTATTCTTCTTTTTAAGAGGTTATCGGTGTAGCAGTCTCCATTTTCTTCTAAGCTGTCTTGCACACGCCTGCCTTTTCCTTCACTTGATTTAAACTCTCCTCGGTCTTCCATTTATTTTTCTACCTTCTATCTTCCCTCCTAAGATCTTTCTGATAAAGTAATCGAGTCTTTTAAGATGTACCTGTTTCCCACCACTAGTTTCATTTATTCATTCATTTCATTTTCTTAATTCTAGAAACTAGTTTTAATTAAACTAAAAATTTTAATTAAAAATACTGATTCTGTAAAATAATGTGAATACCTCTTTAGCTCACAATGTCTGTGTACATTAAGGTGGTGCGTGTAAACTCACTTTAGAGTGTAAATGTAAGTATGTAATTAGAAGTTGTTGTTAGAAATTTGTTCATTTAGATCGTCATATGGATTGTAAGAGTATTCCTTAGGCTTATTACTAATGACTGTTTTAAGAAAGTTTACAAACTGTTATTATTTGTTTCGTAAATAGACTAATATGAGACAGTTTTTGGGGTTGGTATAGTTTACATGCTGCAGTGGGATGCCTATGTCACGAGTACGCTATGATACTAAGTATCTTATGATCTATAATGGCCCTAACTTCTTACATCTCAGAGAACGTCGACCATAATAGAAAGTGCCTCACTATTCCTAAATCTCAAAAAAGCGTTTGATGCGGTTTCTGTCTTCACCCTCATAGATAGACTAGAATCAGTAGGCATTAGGGGTACACCTTTAGATCTGCTGGCCGATTACTTAAAAACCCGTAAACAGAGTGTTAGAATAGGTTTCCAAGTGAATGATCTAGCACAAATAGCAGGTTTTGGAGTTCCGCAGGGCAGTGTTTTAGGACCGACCCTCTTTTTGATTTATATAAATAACCTTTGTAATTTATAACTTCGCGATGACCGTATCTTTTGCTACGCTGATGATACTGCATTGGTTTTTAATGGTCCAACATGGAGCTCATTACACTCTGTTGGTGAAAGTGGACTCGCTCTTATTACCAGCTGGCTAGAAACAAATTTACTTACGTTATATACCTCCAAAACCAATTATATTTGGTTTACTAAATACAATAGTACCCAACCAGAATCAAACTTTCAGCTGAAAATTCACACATATGTTGCAACAGAAACAATAGTAACTGCAGTTGTACCATTATAAATAAATTAGATAAGACCAAATAAATAAATTAGATAAGACCAAATACCTTGGCGTGCTGATTGACCAACGATAGTCTTGGCATGCCCAAATTGAATTAATAATAAATCGAATTCTTAAGCTAACTTGGATTTTTAAAACCTTGAGACATGTTGCTGACATTGGCTTACTAAAGCAAGTTTATACATCCCTTACTCAATCTGTCCTGAGCTACTGTATTCCAATCTGGGGTGGAGCAACTAAAATCAAATTTTTAGATTTAGAGAGGGCTCCGAGATCTTTACTAAAAGTGATTTCCTTCAAACCTTACAGATTCCCAACAGCTAGCTTATACTTGAAATGTGGTCTCCTATCTGTAAGAAAACTCTTTATCTTACAAATAATCATAAGATTCCTTAAATCCCCGCCCTTTGATCCTAATAAACTAAACAGAAGAAGAAAATTAACTGTAGCTTCTGTAGCGAAAGTAAATTCGACCTTCGCCAAAAGACAGTTCATAAATAACTCCGCGTACATTTATAATAAAGTTAATCAAATCCTTAACATTTATCCTACACCTTACTATACCTGCAAAAATACTCTAGAGAGTTGGCTAAAAACTAAAAATAATAAAGATATAGAAGAACTCTTGAATAGCAACAATTATAAGTGACCTCATATAATTTTAATTTAATGGGTAGGTATATATGAACAAGTACTATATAAACATAATAATATACATAAATAGATACACACAATCCTAACTTAATCAAGCACGCGCATGCAGTTTCTTTTTTCGGAAAATATTTGATTGTTTTTGTAATTAAATCTTTGTATTAAATAAAGAAAGAGCAGGACTCCTAACACAGGTATCTTCATACTTAAAAGGAGTTCCTAGCCACGAGTAATTTGTACAATGTTAAAGATAGGTAATAAGGTTTTTTTTTTTAATTTCATCTTAGGCAAAATTAAACTATAGTACGCGCCAAAATTTGGATTCAAAGTTTATAAAACAATTGAAATCCGATTGTCGTTATGCACTGTGTACAATATGGCATCCGAACCAACGATGATCGCGCATTCGCGTCCTATTAGGACAATGCCTATGAGTTTCGAACTTCGTTTTACGTCTGCGCGATTCAGACTCAGCCGTTTGACTAGTATACATTGTAAAAATCATTCATTGCAGGAATCGTCGAAAACTATCGTGTAAACGACTCACGACTCATCTCAAAGTCGTTGAAACAGCAATGAGTTTAGAATGAGTGAGAGATCCGGAATCTTAACCTTCCCTTTTCTCTTTATTTCCTGTTATAGGTTGGCAAAGGTTAAAATTGGAGTCTCTGTATTTCATGGTCGGCGGTTATTACTTACCATCAGGTATGCTGCCAACCACATTCAAAGGAAAATAAAATTGCTGTTTTATTTAATTTCAAAATAAAGAAATAATAATTCTTTTTTGTGTCAATACAATAATATATTTTTTCCTACTATTACTTATTCATATTTTTAGTATGATGCAAGAACCAGTTTTTAACCCTCATTTAAAAAAACCAAAGAAAATTATTTGGCAAAGTTTAACCCTACCGTGACCGGTGCCGGGGCGTGTCGCCTAGCGTTCTTCGTCCATCAATCATAGATTTGATATTTAATTCTGAATCAATTGGTGTCGCGCGTGCCCACCATCCATCTTGTGTTATCAATATTTATAAAACATTAGCGCGGACGGGTTAAGATTTTTGACGGCGAGGAAATTAGAAATGGGGCGCGCGATTGTTCGTTTTTATTACAATAAAAAATTATGTGTTGCCCTTTTTATTATTTAAAAAAAAACAGGTCAAGTGCGTGTTGGGCCACGTACAGTGTAGGGTTCCGTATTTACGCCTTGCTTGCTTCTAGATGAGTACAGGAGTAAGTCGAGCATTACACTTGCAGTACAATTTTGGCTCTTATGACATAGAACTTTTTAAGAATGATACTAAGTCCGATATGTAAAGGTTGACTTGCTCTTGACTGTACAATGTCATATTTCATGACATTTTGTAAGTTTTTATTTTTTCGACAAGCTAGGACATCACGGACTGTCATACAAAACAGTGCACAAACAGTGCCGCTTTTCGAGACATGCCGCACTTAACGATATCATACATACGCGTCCCTTGCCACCGTCAACGTGCCAAGTCTACTCGAGCCGACTGGTATTGCTAAAGACGATGGCAAGAGACCGAACGGTATGAGTTTGATTCCATGGAAGATGGGCCGGGTGCTGGTATGGGATGCAACCTGTTCAGACACGCTGGCCCCTTCCCATTTTCATGGAACCATCAACAGACTGGTGCGGCTTGTGAAACGGCTGAAAAAGCTAAAGTATGTAAATACAGGGGTCTAGGCTCCGAATATGATTTTGTCCCATTCGGCGTCGAGACCCTTGGTCCGTGGGGTCCTAGCGCTATAAGACTTTATGGAAATAGCAAAAAGGTTAGTCGACATCACAGGAGACCGAAGAGCGGCAGCTACCTCGGACAAAGAATTAGTGTAGCTATACAAAGGGGGAACGCTGCCAGTATCTTCTGAACCTTGCCTTAATAATATATTTTAATTATTTTATTATATTTTTTAAGGTTTTTAGTTTCAGGTTCATTTGTATTTTAAATAAGAATGTAGTTTGTAGTATAATATTATTATTCGTTATTGATTTAAGGTGATCCGTTTCGGTCCGCGCGGGAAATTCAAATTTTTTGTTTTTTTTTACAAATTGCATCTCAATCATTGATAGAATTTTCGTGAAAATTGATTTGACGACAGCAAATACAATATATCTACTGAATAATTATCAAATAAATTATAAATATTAGCTGTTCATATTATGAATGTTCACGATGCATCTTTTTCCCAATAAACATGCATTATGCACATTCATAATGAGAAGAGCCAATATTTATAATTTATATGATAATTATTCAATAGATATATTGTATTTGTTGTCGTCAAATCAATTTTCATGAAAATTCTATCAATGATTGAGATGCAATTTGTAAAAAACCCCAAAAAATTTGAATTTCCCGCGCGGACCGAAACGGATTACCTTAATGTATTTTGTAAGTCATATTCAAAGAAATGTATTTTATAAGTTCATCGCTCGGTAACTTACTTAACCGTAATAGTTTAACTTGTAGGTTCGGTTCACCATAGGTACGGTGGCCTCGAAGATAGGAGGACCATTTGAGAAAAAAATCGCTTGCACATCTTGTAAGCGGATCTTTTGTCAGCTCCGTTCTTTTCTTTGTTACCAAACAGGGTTTTTGTTTATTAGAGCCACATGTGTCCACTAGGATGTTGGATGTTGCAACCAAAAATCATCCTAACGATGGTCCTGCTATCCTCGAGGCGACTGTACGTACTGCCATGTTTTTTTTTAATTTCTGAACACAAGACTTTTAGAGATACCTACCCCTTATCTCTGTTCGAAAAAAATTATATACCCAGACCCTCAATGGTTTTAAGAGATCTTATGACACAACACACAATGGGGTGTGCATGTTTTTTTTTAATGACAAACTACAAAAACAACCATTACCTAATGCCCAAAAAAATATAGAATTCTCCAACCAATGTTCAATTTATCGAAATTGTTATAAAAATTCGCTAAGCACACAATATCAAAGAATACCTAGAAGTACATTAACTGAAAGAATACATTGTGGGTATCCCCTCCCCGCGTCATCAATCAAAGTCCCCCCCTCTCACGCCCTCTGATGGCTTTTGCCTCGTTTCCAGTAATGTAGGTACCTACTGCAATTTGTACAGTATACTTTTATGTACGTACCTATATTTATTATTATGTCAACCTAAAACCAACACAGGGATACGGGTCTCCCTTATTTAAATAAAAGGGGATAAGATCATACTCTACCACGCTGCTCTATTGCAGATTGGCAGAGCAGAGGTCAGTGATATCAAGCCAACGACTTGGCTTAACGTGCCCTTCGAAGCACGGAGCATAAGGCAAACAAGCATACGGTCAGCCTGATGGTAAGCCGTCACCGTAGGCTATAGACGTTTGCAATACCGGGTGTATCACTCACGCGTTGCCAACCCTGGGGGGGTTGGGAGGGTTGGCAAGTGGAGCTCTGAAGACCTTACTCACCGTAGGAACACAACATGGCCGAGACCAATGCTATTTGGCTACGATCTTCTGTAAGGTGGAGGTCCTTTTTGAGCCGGGCTGCTCCGATTGGAGCGGATTATCCGCTGTGCCCTTCCTCTCTTGAAGAACTCCTGTCGTGATAGCGAAACAATGGCGAAGGTCGACGTTGTTTAACTTGCGTATTCGTTTTAGAGTGCGACACACACTGACGCGACGCCATCAAACTCCTCAATCGACAAATTAAATCAAATGAATTCATATTTTCCGAACGTCAAAACGGAGTATAAAAAGAACTTGTGACGTCATTATATTTGAATGGACACTCAAACACAAAAGTGTTTTCTCCTTTTACAACAAAAAATATTTTATAAACATAATATTTCACAATTCCAAGAACAAATCCCTAACTCTATTGAAACCCAATGCGAGAGCAACATCAATAAACAAGTAAAGCGTCCCATCCTCGCCCGACAATACGTAGTAACGTAATGAGAAGTAACGGTCGGAGCGTGTATGGGCCGCTTAATGCTCTACTGAAATAGATATATACATGCTGTTTTTATTAGAGCGGGATGGAAGATGAAGATATAAAATGAAGTGATAAATGTGATTTAGTTTTCTCATCGTATGTTTCTTTATTTTTTTATGATTTTCATTGTTTTTGAGTTGTGTTTAGGATATAATCGCGATAATAATGGGGTTTCTTATAAGCATTAGGTATACAGAATAAGTACTATCCTTAGACGTTTTTTTTTGGATTTATGCTTATTTATACGTTAAGTAAAGTAATTTAAGGTGTGTTAATTAAAATTAAGGATTTTTAATTTAAATAAATTTAGGTGATGTGGAGAAACATACAAAACGAATGTGACAGTAAATCTGGGTAATTCAGCGACTGACACCACGAAGGATTGGAACCATGGTGTCAATCGCGGAAGGACTCTTTTTGAATTGACTGACTGACACCATGGTGTCAGTCGAGTAACATATAATTGGGACGTAGTCGAGTGACACCATGGTGTCAATCACGGAAGGCGTTTTTGGACTTGCTCGATTGGAACCAAGTACATTTTATTGCAACTAAACAGTTATGTAAAAAAGTGCTAACATGCTTTTTTAAATTACCTATATCGCAATTTAAAAATAATTTATTTCTAATAGTGGTAACTCCAAAAAAAAAATTAAACAAACCCATCAATATAAATAAATAAATATATAGGGACAATTTATACAGATTGAGCTAGCCCCAAAGTAAGTTCGAAACTTGTGTTTATGTATGTTGTGTCGATTACTCAAAGAATATCGTAGCGACATTCTTTGAGTAATCGGTCAGTGTCAAAGTGCATGCATTTTTTTAATAGTTTTAACTTCTAAACAAATTATTTATATCCTACTTACGTTTTTAAATTTATACATATATTTTTTTTGTTCTGAACGACTGACTGACTGAGAATCAACGTACAGCCCAAATCGCTGATCGTAAAAATCTGAAACTTGGAAGGTGTGTTTTTTCTATGATGTAGGCATCCGATAAGAAAGGTTTTTCCGAAATTCTACCTCTAGGGGGTAAAAAGGGGGACAAAGTTTGTATGGGACAACGTGATTCCTTGGTCCAATCTACTTCAAATGCATAAAAATTCTTTAAGAAGATTGATGAAAGACGTCTTTCGTATTTTATTAAAATTGTCGAAAGTAAGGTATTGTGTGGGTAATTTTCTTCAAAGTTGATATCAATACTCTTTGGTGCTTTTGATTTATTTATTTTTCAGCACATCCGTCAATTGAGTCAAATAGTTTTATAAAAATTGAGAATATTCAAACAAATGATTTCATAATGTAGTAGGTACTGTTCTGTTCGTGATCTCGGAGAAACAGCAAAAATTTGAAGTACAAAGCGGACTGAATTATATTTCATCGATAATGACAGTAAGTAATCAAAATATTGTTATTTGTCCAAGTTAAATTGGTGGAAATGGCAATATTGATATTGTCTCTTATTCACTTAAAGGCAACCTCATTACATCTTTCGTCTCACTCTATTTTTTCGTACTGAAATTCCGATATTACAAATTTTTTTTAAGGAAACGGTTGGAAAATTGGTGTTCAGATCACGTAGGTATACCTAGGTGTCAAAACTTCACGGATTATTTCCCCTGATTGGCAGTATATGACTTAATTTGTTTGAATAATATTTAATCATTTTGGTAAATATAAATCTCAAACTTATTGTACATAATTCAATAATATTCATATTTTACCTATACCAATAATTTGTTCCATTTCAATAAGTATTTTCTATCCGACTGTACAAAAAAACCCATTATTTATAAAAATAAAAGTCGTGGTTCCAATCAAGGAAGTCAAAAAACGCCTTCCGTGATTGACACCATGGTGTCACTCGACTACGTCCCAATTATATGTTACTCGACTGACACCATGGTGTCAGTCAGTCAATTCAAAAAGAGTCCTTCCGCGATTGACACCATGGTTCCAATCCTTCGTGGTGTCAGTCGCTGAATTACCCGTAAATCTGGCGCTGACAATCGAGGAGGAAAGGCGATAGGTTGAGATTTAATACGTCTTTAATATTCGAATGGTAATGTGTCTTTATTAGCAATGGTAATAAAGTGTTAATATACTTCTGTTGCTGACTGTACATACCTACTAGGTCTGACTTAGTCTGCGTAGACTTTTGGTAAAACCAAAATAAGGTCTCTCCCTTCAACCTCTCCAGAACATCTTAAGTAGGTTTAAATCCAAATAAAACAAAAAATAACCCATACAAACTTCCACTCCACTTTTTATCCCTTTCTAGAACCATACTCTATCTCTAGGTACTTTACATTTAACCTAAATCAGTACAGATGGACAGTTACTTTCGTAAATTATAAGGATTTGGTTCGAAATAATGATTTAAAGTATCAAATTGTTTTACGTATCAAAAACCAAGGCAAAATGTTACTATTAATGTTTTATTCATAGAACTAAAAAAAAATACGTATAATAATATATCTAAACCGTATCTGTTTAAAATCCCTTTTTATAAAAAAAAATATAATAAAATAATTCAGAGAAATACTTCTTAATACTTATCCACTAACGGAATTAATAGAAGTTAAAAATGATAATCTGAAAAACATTGGGCGCCCGAAGCGAATCCTGAAAACTCTCATTAAGCGCTCGCTAATTAAAAAGTAATTAAATTCGCGCGAGAAAAAGATGGCACGACATTTAACTGATACTAATAAGATCGTCAAACAATTACGAGCGGCTCATCCGCCGCCGCGACAGAGAGGGAGAACGCGCCGCTACATCCCTCTCGCTCGCTCCCACACTCTCTATTTAACTTTTAATTTATACTCATTCCTTTATATCTTTTATTGCTTCGCCCATCGCGACTCCTAATGCGCCTGAGGTGCTCCTCACACTAATTAAATTCATGCAACACTAAGCTTTCCGAACACCCCCCTTCGCCAGGCCCCTCCCCTTTCCCCCTCTTCGCCCGCTCCACCAATCCCCGCCCGAAGCGGCTTTTCCACAATCAGGGGGCGGGGAGTGAAAAGTACAGTCAGTGCAAGATTCCTGATAGAGCTGTCACGTCGCGTCCGCGCGGTCGTTACGCTGTCTTGACATATTTTATTATTATTTATGTCAATTAGGTTATTACTTTTTTGTTTAATGGAATAAGGAATTGGTTGTGAAATTGATTGCCTTTCGGTCGCTTATGATTCATCACTGTCAAAAATATAATCTGAAACGTGTTAATTTTGTATGATTGATAGTTTCTCCGTCATTAGAGTGATTGGATAGCGACCGGCGCAATCTAGTTTTACGCAACGATTCATTGTTAGGGCCTAATAGAGCCTGCGCTTCCCTGTGCGGATGCCGCTGATTGCCCATCAGGCCTTGCCTGTCACCTGTCAAGTATAATGCACCGCCGGAATTCAAAGTTCATCTAATAGCCTTCTTTGATCTTCTTAAGAATTTTCGTTGGCTTTCTCTCTTTCAATGCTTAATTATAATAATTGGTTCTACAATAACTAATCTCTTATTGTGATGTATTGTTTTTTTGATTACGGAGAAAGCCTATTCAGATAATAATGATAAAGAAGAGCACCTCATTAATAATAAACGTTTTAATTATATGGCATTTGTAGAGTTAGATACTTTGTCATAAGGCACTTTTCAAATGAAGTTGCCTGACATAATGCACCACGACTCTAATAAACATATAACTTCCTGAAATGTATGCGGTTTCGTTTCATAACTTCTCGGCGATTTTCTCTACATTTCTGTTTGTGGCTGCGCGCCATGCGGCTAAAAAAGATTATGACAGCCCCTCTGCCTCGTGTAAACGAACGACAACCCTATAAATCCGATGTAGAGCCATTTGCCGAACGATAACGAACTTTATGGACGAGCCGATGGAGTTTATTTCAACTTACCAGCGATCGTTTCCTGTATTTCCGTTAATTCAATGTATGCTCGGTCTTAATTTATTACCCACTGTTCAATACCGATCTGTAAGTTTACGGCATAAGGTTTAAAACCTTTTAGCGTGCGGTCTCGCCGTACGGTCGAAGAAATAAATCTATAATATGAAAGAGGCGGGGAATTAATTTGTGCGTGGGTGGGGGTAGGGGGCCCGACGCCCCGCCCAGCGCCGGGCGCGCCATCTCAGTGCCGGGCTGGGAGAGCCACGCGAGCGCACTATACGGCCGACACTATACGAAATGTTTGTGAAGTAAACAGCGCCGACGGACGGAGTGTTACGAACAAAACAAAAAAATATATATAAATTAACTAATAAAGTGAATTGTGTTGAATTTTATTGTGACTAAAAAGCAAAACAGTTTTTTTAGTGAATGTACAAAAATGACAGTTGAAAATGCGATGCGCTCCTCGCGCCGTCGGTGAGCGGCGTAGTGTTGTGCGGGTTGTCGGTAGCCAAGATATCAAGCGGAGGTCGAGGCGGCGGCGGCGGCGGCATGGTGCTGGAGGGCGGGCTGCCGGCGCCGCTGCAGTTGTACGCAGCGGCGGCGGCGCAGCTGGCCCCGCGCCCGGCGTGGCCACCGTTCCTCCCGTTCTTTGGAGTACCACCACCGTTCTTAGCGAGGCCGAGGTTGCCGCACCCGTTGCCGACGAGGGCACCACACGGACCCCCCAGCGAAGATTCCAATGAAGACGGTGGCAGCAGTAAAGGTAGGCTTGATAGATTTTGTTTCTGAAAATTAACTGTTGTTAAAGTGCAGTTCTACAAATATATGTATTTTTTAAATAAATAAAACTGAAAAAAAAACCGAAGATTTGTAGGAATCTATTTAAAAAAAGTTATATAAAATTTTGTGATAAATGACATTCCTACCTAACTTACTTACCTTTTAAATGATACCTAATAATAATATTATTAAATACACTGGTATATACACTGGTATGTTTAGGCTAAAATCTATTTGTAAATTTGCGTGCGTAACATAAAATTATTACCTATTTGTAGGTATATTTACCATTGTCATTAGGTACCTAAGACTCTACATAAGAAAGTTATTGTAATAATTAAGTAATGTTGTGTTAAAAAATATATAAAAAAATATACTATTTTCTAAACAAAGTATTTTAAATTAAGATTCATAAAAGAAGTACCTAGGTAGTGAAGTAAAACACAAATTTTGAAAAGTAATATTTATGATTTACGGATTGGATTTTCGTTTTCTTAATTCCTAGGTCAACTTTAACACATCAGTGGCATATGTAATTAAAATATTTATTTAATTATTTATTATTTATTTATTCAACATTTATTGTTCTTCTTCTTCTCGTGTGCTTCCTGCAATTAGTGTCAACTGCGGGTAGCAGATGTCAGTGCTTTTAAGTAACTGTCACTGACTTTACTTAATAATTATTGTTATAACAATATAAACATTACCATAGACATTACTAAGTTTCTCAATGCATACATGTCGGTTTGCCTTGGTCTGGGTGTTTTCTATGTATAATAAGTATTTATTTACAAAAAAATGTATTTAAGTATATTTATCAGCAATCTAGTCCACATAGTACAAGCTGTTGCTTAGTTTGGGACTAGATGGCGTTGCGTGAAAAAAAACATGAATGTGTTTTTCCGAACATTAGAAGTCATTGTCCGTTTCTATAGGTATCTAATAGGTATTTAATTAGTTATTTTAATAAGATAAAAAAAACCTTTGATTATCCATAGGACGTAATTAAAACTTGGAATGTTTATGTATTCCTAAATTAAATTAAAATTAGGAGTGGTAAAGTTAAAAAATGTAGAGCATCTATCAAAAATAAGCTGGTTCGTCCAGCGAAGTAAATAATAAATAAATATATGGGGACAAATTACACAAATTGAACTAGCCTCAAAGTAAGTTCGAAACTTGTATTATGGGATACTAAACTCAACGATACTATATTTTAGGTATAACAAATACATATAGATAAACATCCAAGACCCAATTGAATTTGAATTTGAAGTTGGCAAACTAGTATACGGCCTGCCTGATCGTAAGCATCACCGGAGCCTATAGACGCTTGCAATACCGGGGTATCACTCACGCGTTGCCAACCCTCCCAACCTCCCCAAGTGGAGCTCTGGAGACCTTACTCACCGCAGGAACACAACATGGCCGAGACCAATGCTATTTGGCTACGATCTTCTGTAAGGTAGAGATCCTTCCCCAGACGGGCTGCTCCGATTTAAGCGCATTATCCGCTGTACCCTACCTCTCTTAAAAAGCTACAATGCATTTCGTTCAGTGAAACAGAGATCCGGAAGCCCTACTTCTTTCCCTTTTTCTTTTCCTTATTTCTTCTCTCCCTTCCTTCCCAATTGTAGCACCTCTCTGGTATTACTGATATCCTTAAGCGACGCATGGTAACCACTTATAATATAATCTATTTCATCGAACATGGGCAACCCATATATACCTACTTGGCGACCAGTATAGGCCCATACAGTCTACCTTACAGATTTTTTTTTTTTCTGGCTATTTATGGCTGGTTAAAGGCCTCTCCTTCTCCTTCTCCAACTATATCTGTCTGTTGTCTTTTCTCTCCAGTTATTATCAAATTCTGTCAGTTCGCCTGTCCAACTCTTTCAAACAATATAAATAACTAGCTTTTTTGCCCGCGACTTCGTTCGCGTGAAGTTCCGAACCCGTCGTTCCCGTGGGAACCACATTCAATTTCGGGATAAGGTATAGCCTATGTCACTCTCTGATAATGTAGCTTTCTACTGGTGAAACAATTTTTGAAATCGGTCCAGTAGTTTCGGAGCCTATTTAATGCAAACAAACAAACCAACAAACAAACAATCAAAATAATATAGATAATCCATCGCCTCATTTTAACAAATGCGATAACTCGATAAAATCGTCAGCTTATACAAATAAGTGTAATTGTCGCGACACGTGTCGTTTAATGAAAAATATAACCATTTAAAACAATATATATAATGAAAATTATATTGACAGATATGTCGTATTGTCACATGTCGCCTGTTTTAGTCACCTTTATAAAATAGGTCTCAGATAATTAAAAAAAAAACTTATTTTTGTATCCTACTAATATTATAAATGCAACAGTTATGTGTATGTTTGTTACTTCACGCTCAATGGCTGGACCAATATTTATGATATTTGGATGTAGATATCTTGGATTAACACATCCCGAAAAGTACGCGATTCCTGTCGGATTTGGTAAAAAATCTGATATAGATGGCGCTGCTGTGCATAAATAAACACACGCAAACGAAGTTGCGCGGGTTTCACTAGTTCATCAATATAGTTTTATTCATTTAACAAGGATAAACGAATAAAATTATATTATATGATAACATTAAAAATATTAACAAAAACTAAACTAACTAAAACTAAAAACTAATATTAAAAATTAAAAGCTAATATTAAAAATTAAAAACTAATATTAAAAATTATAAACTAACATTAAAAACTAATATTATAAATTAAAAAGGCATGGTCCCTGTGGCAGGATGCCCAAAATGCTAGCAGCGTTACCTCACTGGAGTGGTTTGTCGCAACGCAATCTGTATCCGTCTTTTTGTATCAAAAATTATTTGCATTATTAATAAATATATAACATTATAGTATTTTCAGTGTATAATGCGGATATCATTAAGTGAGCAAGGTCAATGTTAATGAATATTAAATGGATATATTATTCTAATGTAACACACAAACAAACATAATACAATAAAATGAAATAAATGCATATGCATATCTAATTCATGAAATAATATAACTGTTATCGAAAATATCGGAAGTACGTAACTGAATAAAAAAAATCGGATAATATCAGACAATAGGCTTGTGTCAACTAACAATGAAATCAATGGATGAATGTTTCTAGACGTAAATTGTAATATTTAAACAGGGAAAACCGAAATAATTCCACATAAAAATTAATGATTATTGTTATTTTTACAAATTAAAATCAAATAAATACCCCCCCTGGCTCCTCCGCTGTGAACGCCAGTCAGAACGTATTACGTCACATAGTGGTTGACCGGAACACGTATGAATAATTTATTCGGAGTTTTTATACTTGTATTTATACACTGGGGCACTATACAGTTTTTAAAATACGAGATTTCCATTTTTATTTCAACAAAACAAACTTTTGCCGTAAGTGAACACAATCGTTTGCCACTATGTGACGTCATTCACGACGCCATGACACTTTCTTGTGTTTTTACGCCAGATTAAAAATATTTTCTTAAAACTTAAAATATGTGTTTTAAATATAATTTTTATCATGAAATATTATTTTTTTGGGGTAAAACAGGTACTAAACTAACGAAATAAGCCATTTTTGAAATTTACGACACAGGCCTATTATGAGCCTAGAATTGAGTCGCATATAGTGAGTTTTCACGGCACTTTGACTAATAAACATCGGGCGGAAAACAATCGCGGGAGCGGAAAACTCGGTATTTCTACTGGTATCAGGGAGGCAAGAAATTTTAGGTAAACCCTGCCACAGGAATTGTTTGATTATATTAGTTTGGTTTTGATTTACATAATAATTTTTAGGTTTGTTAAGTTTCATAATGTAATTAAATCTAAATTAATTAACTAGTTTGTATAATTTATTTTTTTACAAACTGTTATTTTGTAGTTACAAACGAATAACAAATTGAAGTTTTAATTTCAATTCTGTTTTTCAATTGCTCGTTTTTATACTTACCGATTTTTTTTTATTGTTGCAGTTATCTTAATTTATTTGTATATTAATGAAAATGTCCTCGCTTTAACAAGTCTGATTTTAATTAACTGTTACATTCACTTTGTTCACTTTGCTTCCCCTCAAATTTTTGGTTGAAAATCAACCTATGTTATCAGAATGTCAATAACACAGTAAAATTCAGTAATCGTTTATATTAGACCTATATTAGGCAATAGTAAAGCCTATTAAGAGAAGTGCGTGGTAGAGCCTTGTTTTCTTAAAATCATAATTAAAGATGATTTATCATGAAAAAAATATTAGGATGTTTATTCTTTATACACACAGGGATGCTTGTAATCGTTAAGGGGAGGTTTTTCCCAAAAGTGAAACCTAAATAGCTATCAATAAAAAAAACTTTATCATACAGTATATACTTACATGAAACCAATAACACTCATAAAAAATATACGTTTTTGATGACGGATAATGTCCAATATAATTTTTACACCTATTATTTAGTAACTAGAATGGCAGTATTACGATCACGTTCGTTTTCTTCACGGCTGTTTGGTGCCAGTAATTCTCTGGTGTGGCAACACTGAGAATTATCCACGCGTTGCCGCTGTCAAAATCAGTTATAAATTTATGACACAGACCAATATTAAATGCTTACACTTACAAAACTTTAATCAAGCGACAAGGCCGATTATTATAAACGAAACTATGATTCAAATCCAATAAGAAAACACCTACACTAAGTGTTGATTTTGGAACTCGAAAGTGTCTATGTTGACCTTAAGTGTGATTAAGAGAAACCATAAATTATAATGTTAATCTAACATATCTGACGTGCCTATAGAAAATTTACTTAAATAATAATCTTTTCAAATATTTTTTATATAAAATTCTTTGTGTTGATAAATAGATACTTACATATTCTTTGAAATAACTTTTTTTTATTAACTTCTTTATAATCCACCTTTATTATAATTATTCTTTAACTACAATTCATAAAGATATTATTGAAAGCTGCAAATAAAATTAGTATTTATCTAATAGAAGTGATAGGTGTTTTTATTTTTTTTATTACAAAATACAGTCTTCATATTTTTTTTTTTGTTAATGTCATTATCGTCATTGTGATGCAACACTATTCATCAAATTAAATCATACTGCAATATTATAAACAGAATATAAAAAATTTAAACATTTATCTCACTAGGAGACTACACCCCCGGGTTCCGACGACAGAATCAGATAGTATTTCAGAGCACTTCGCGCCGGTACAAGATTAAAACTTATACAAATAATAAAATAAATAACGACTCGATTAAGTCGCGGCGATACACTTATCCTTCTAGGCTATAACTTACTGAGTTAATCATATTAAGGCATTATTCCCGAAATATTCTCCGGGGAAGGGTTTGAATAAATTTTGTATTAATAAAAAATAAACGTCGGGCAAGGTGCGAAGAGGCTAACGAGCGTAATCCAAATATAAGTTATTAGTTGCGCGGTGCGACCGCCCGCTGGGCGCGCGTCGCTCGATTCTCGATGTCGGTATCCCGATTTTTATCGAGTCTTTGTCGGCACTACTCGGCACTAGCGCTGAGGTGTTACCCACGAAATTAAGATGTTAAATGTTTTGTGGATGACGCATGGCCGGCCCTCTTTGTGTTTGCTGTTATTCTATACGTGTATAGTTGTACACTTTTTTTTCTGATATAATAGAAATATCAATAGTCTTTTTATAGACTGTCGTGAGTTATGACCGAAAAAAATGTGTAAAATGATTATGATTAGTTATTTTATGGTCGAGGAATCGTTAAATTGGTTCTCTTTAGCTCGAATTCTTTGAATTTATATTGACCAAAACCGGATTGAATCCGTCGTGATCATCCAAAATGATTAATTAATTAAAGATCTAATATTAGCTGTTATTTATGTACCTACCCAAAATTAATGGAAGACAATGTTAATCATATATTTTAAATAAAACAAGTATTAAAAAAGATTTAATAAAAAGATTTTTTATCGAATATAATCGCAGTTTAGATTGACGATATGTTATTATTAATTTTATTTCCAACTAGCGAAACCCGCGCAACTTCGTTTGCGTGTATCCCGCTTTCCCGTGGGAATTTTAAAATTTTTCTCTCCGTAAGAACCATCCTCGTACTTCAAGGAATATTCTAAAAAAAAAATCAGCCAAATCGGTCAAGCCGTTTTCATGTTATGTCGTGACAACGGAAAACGGGTTTCATTTTTATATATATAGATTACTAATCAACAGACGCAATTTTTTTTTTCTTTTTAAGTTTTTAATTAAGAATGTAAGGATAGAAGTGAAAGGAACTCAAACGTGACTCAATAACAATTGAAATAATTAAAGATTGTGTGTTATCAAATGTTAATTGAATTGCATTTTTATCATGAAAACATTTGAAAGACAGACATAATGAAGTAATTGAATATTTTTTGTTTTTGTACAATCTATACAACGTGATAGACGCAATGTGAATGCGGCAAACCGAACTCTTTTTTTACACTATACAATACAATGTGTTGTTTTAATCAGTTGCAATATTTAAATAGAAAATCTATATGTTGTGTGATTAAAGAATTTTCCTAATTTTTCTGCGGCGTTTCTTTGAAGCGGCAGTGACCACTGCATACTGAGAGGCGGGTGTCGCGTCGGCGCACTCTCATACGGAGTGATTTCATAACATAAAATGTTTGGTGTGCCATGCGGGCGGATTTGGATTTTCGACAAAAACTTTTTTAAATGTAAGTTTTATATAATGTTTTTTTCACATATTCGTATTCAGTATCAACAGTACATACGCCTCCAAAAATATGCAATTGTACAAAACCACACATTGTATATTTTTATAGGTATTTTTTAAATTACTTTTCTATGTTTTATAAGTCACATTTTTATTTGTCTTTCATTCACTTTTTTTCTATCAGGAGAGAGCAAAAAAAGATTTTATCAAAATAATAACACATATATAATATAACATTCTTCTCATAAAAAGAATTCTCATAAAATAATATACCATCGTCTTCATATAAAAAAATATAACATTTTGGAGACCAATTGAGTTAGGTAGATAAGCAATAAGCAATTCGTTTCATAGAAAATAGAGTGTTAGAGCAATATACACGAATAGACGGTAGAATCATCGACATAATACCTCGATGGGTAGAGTCAACAAATGATAGAAATATTCACGGCAGAGAACTTAAAACATTTTTTTATGTTAGTAATGTAAACATCGTTATGAAAGTTCCATTCATGCAGTATTTAGAAAAAAAAATTGATGCCACAAAGGTGGCAAACAAGCATAGATACAGCCCGCCTGATGGTAAGCATCACCGTAGCCTATAGACGCTTATAATACCAACACTCACGCGTTGCCTACCCTCCCAACCTCCCCAAAGTGGAGCTCTGGAGACCTTACTCACCGTAGGAAGACACAGCAATCACAGCATGGCCGAGACCAATGCTATTTGGCTACGATCTTCTGTAAGGTGGAGGTCCTTCCCCAGACGGGCTTCTACGTTTTGAGCGGATTCTGCGATGCGAACGATGTTTTTTTTTATATTACTGAGTACTGACAGACACCAGTGACACCACTGGTACTAAAACATGGTAAATTTAAATTGTAAAAAGATTAAAAACAACCTTACAGATAAAAAATAAAAGACTTTTTTTTTTAATGGTAGGTAAAATGGAAAAACCAGCCAGTACCAACATTTAAAAAAATGCAATAGAGCTGCCATGCCCCATACATAAGAATAGGTTGCTTTTCCATAATGGCAATGCAGCTGCACATTAGTATCCGTGTATCTTGTATCTAGGTACTTTATAATTATTTAACTCCCATTATAAACGACTAGGTGTCAATTTTATTGGTGATAATTATTACACATTATACCTATTTCGCCATATTCAAGAACTATAGCCGCTAATGATTTTCACCTTTTACCTATTTGGATACAAATTATGTATTTTTCATTTGGCGGCTCTGTTGGTTTGGTAATAATCCTACCTCAGTAGCCAGGCGCGAGTTCGATTCTCGGAAAGGACAACTATATAATTTATGTGTTGTTTGGTCTGTGGAATATGGTAACAAACGCGTATCAAAATCCATTTTTACCACTGATTGAAATAGGGTTATTCTATAAATGTAATGTGTAGTTGGAAAGTCGAAGTTTAATATTCTGTAGTGTAATTCATATTATATGTGGTGAAATTAGTTGTTTTCATGTAGTTTCATGTAGTAAAGTGTTTATGAAATTGGGAAATAAGTTAAAGTTCCTCATTGACGATTTTCAAAATCAGATATATTAAAACTTCCAACTAAAAGGTATATGGTATATATTTTTGAAAAGAATTGAATCATCAGAGAATTGAAACAAAATTTATTTAATATTAATTAATTGTTTTGAATACGAATATTTACATAAAAAATAATTAAAGAACAAATGGGGGGAAATAAAAAGTTTCTCTCAACTTCGTCGAAGCTTTTAACATGTACGTTTACCGGTGCTTTGAATTTAATGTTAATTAAAATGAAATTAAATGAAATGTTTATTTGCTAAAATTATACATGGTGTTTGTTTGTGTTTGCCAAGTGTAGTACAATATGGTTGGCAGCAGTATAATTTGCCTTAATAAAAATGTAGGCATGCAAAATATTCAAATTTAATTTAAATTGGCGTACAGTATTTTACAATGAACTCTTGATAAATATTTATTACAATGTCAATTTGCACAATAATAAAAAATAAAAATACGTAGATAGTTTAGTTACTCATCAAAAACATAATATATAAATAAAATTGCCGCGGCTTTTTGCGGTATACGAAGATATGTGAAAAAATCGAATCCTAGTCAGAGAACGGAAATCGTTATTGATTGCGGTTTCGTAGTTGAATGTTCTTATCAACACTTTCTGGTATGGTTGATAATTAATTGATAAATTAATTATTTTATATTGTTAAATTATCATTTTGGTGTAATTCCGTGAGAAAATAGATATCTGAATTAATTCACATATTCTGAAACAGTATATAAAGGGAGGTAAAATAAAAATATGTTTCCATTACCATTTCAGTGGTATTTTTATCGTAGAGTACGGCTATTTTATTCTTCAAAATGTCTACTCTTAACTGTACTTAACGTGAGTTAATAGAGTCTTATAAAGAAGGCGGAAAAAGGCGGAAAATTTTGGAATAGATGCGAAAAAATATACCTGTCATATCCACACAATACTCACCACTTTTTCTCATAGGTTTCACACTTACTAATAAAGTCTCGAATAGACTTTACGCCAATAAAGAAATGTAAAACTTATACTACAACTGTCAAAAAACAGATAACTCATTTGTCTATTATATAAATAATTTATTGGAGTATGTATTAAAACTTCAGAAGCATAATCTGATAACATAAGAAACCGATATGCTTCTGAAGTTCTGACGTCATCAGCTAAACATGTAGTCAATATAAAAATTTAAACTTTGAGAATAATATTTTTTTTTCCAAAATAACAACATTGTCATCCGCATTCGTGAATTTCTGCACTTCCTAAAGGTTGACTGGCAGAGAATGCAATTTACCATTGAGTCCGTATTGTGGTCATTAAGTTAAATAAATAAATAAATTGTTGGATCCTTTTTGCGCAAGCACATCCAGTTATAAATAGGCACAAAAGGGTAATCATCTAGTTTATTGATTAATTCATGTGTTTACAAGCAAATAACAGATGTCGACTTTATCAATCGTCATTAACAATGCAGTACTTTACTTATTAATGGTATGAATTTATTAGACGTAATTATGAGCTTGTCTGATAGAGTTGTAGTCTTTATACTATTGATAACTAAATACTAACATATTACAATATTGTTATTTTTTGTGTAATAGTGGCATTTTTAGTAAAGCCTCGGAAATTCTATTAGTTTTTAAGTCATAATATGACAGAAAAAGATGTCAGCCATATGACAGCATAGATCACTTGACGGAAAGTGGTTCCAGCACATGAGCACAGAAGACATGTTCCAGTGGGATAGTTGAACTTCCTTCGTTCTTTTTTCTTTACGAGGTAGTATTAAGTTAAGCTAACACAAAATTATGATTTGATAAAACTTCAAATAATTATTGTCTCCACAGATAAAAAGTAGATTTTAGTCTTAAAAAAACATAAACTTGCTACAACTGGCAGCCATTTTAAATTCTCAATCAACGGAAAATATTTACGGTAAACAAACTCTGTGACAGAACCGTAAATAATGTTACAACTTTTATTCGCAGCCTATCCAAACAAAAACAATAGTTTCTATTTGTTTGAGAGTTGAGACAAAGCAACGGAGGCATAGCCAATTTCGTTTCATGACAAACGGAGCGATCAACTGAATCTATGGTTTCGAAACGCGGGAAACTCATTGTCTATGTTCACCTAACTTTTTAATTTTCTTTTTCACACTCAAATCAAAATTGGAACCGTCATAGTATTTGTGAAAACTTTTTTTCATTTCACAGGTTCTTTGACAAAAAAAGAGGTGAGCAGAGCCGTAAATAATAATTATTTACGATTTTATAGATTTCATAAACAGACGCGGGATTGAACTATAAACACGGTTTTCTCAAAATGCCATGCTTGTGGTTTGGAACGTTTTTCAGGAACTACGTCCATTATTATGATTCAAGTTTTTTAAATATTGCGTGAAGGTATTTACGCGAATTTTTATTTATCAATTTTGTGCCTACTATGTAATTACAAAGTTTCAAAACGATGATGCTTACATTATTTGTTAGCGTCAAAATCCTTGTTCTTATTTCTCTACGCTGTTCTCTCATCTCTTTCATTGGTTGACTGTACACAGTACGTACAGTCAACAAAGGACTTGACTGACCCCCCCCCCCCCCCCGTATATATGATTAAAGATTTCTAAATATTGCGTGAAGGGATTTACTTGAAAATTTATTTATCAATAGTATTCATATTGTACTATGTAATTACAAATTTTCAAGTAAATCCCTTCACGCAATATTTAGAAATCTTTAATCATATATACAGAGGCAGTCAACTCCTTTGTTGATTGTACGTAAGTTAAATTTTGTAACTAGATATCTTAAGTTGTAGTTCATTAGTAGATATATTATGAGATGAGATTAGACCGTGGAGTTAACTATAAGTAACTAAAAATATCGACAGGAAGAGTTCACGTTTTCCTCAACTATCGGAAGATCAGGAATCTTCTTCTCTTTTTACCAATTTCTTTTAGGAAACCACTCATCCTGAACTCGGATATCCCTAGTGGGATACAGTAGTTTGATTGCATTGTTTACTATCGGATAACCCGTTTGTCCTTTTTTCTCTCCTGTCGATGTAGCGGCCTCCATTTATCTCTCTCTTGTGCCAGCTTTTTCACTTCTCTTTAAAACAGGACGCCCGTCTTTTTCTTCACTTGATCCATGTAAGCTCTTCTCGGCCTTCCATCTTCTACCCTCTTTCCTTCTAAGATATTTCTGATAAACTTGTCGTGTCTTATAAGATATCCCACTAGTTTCCTCTTCTAGTTTCTATTCTTCAAATTTAATTTATTTATTTGTCCTTTTAAACTGCATAAAAATAGGCCATCAGTATTTGATGCTCCGTTTAAAACCCAAGGGGTGCTAGTAATTTATGTGTTGTTCTATTTCAGCCCTTCCCCGGCACCCTTTATTGATGCACTTTTGACTAGTTGCAATTCCGTTTATTATCCATTTAGCTTTGTTTGTAGTTATTGTAGGCGTTCAATCCCTCCTATTTGCCTCTTATCTGGATATTTTTATTGGCAAACTGTGTTCAAGTTTATCGTCGAATAAAATTTGTATAAATAGAATAAACGTTTCAATAATGATATGATAAATAATGTTTACTCATTGTTTAGCAAAGATTGAGTACCTATTTTTTTATATTTATAGATGTTATTCAAAGTCACATTAATTATTTTTTGTTATCTTTATGTAATCTATTAACGCGTTGATTGGCAAAATAATACCTATGACTGGCTGTATAAGTGTAAACAACAATGTTTGTAAATTAGGAATTTTTGACGAATAAAAAAATGTCTTCATTTTTAGAAACTTTCTTTTAAATTAGCAGTCGTTTCTGTTTCTTTGCCCGGGTGTTCAAAGTTAGGTGCTAATGGGGTGTTATCCCGTGAGATAGGATTTTTTTATCCCGTGTTTAATCCGTTATCCCATTTCTCCTCATTTCCTCGAGACTGTGCTCCATGGCTGAAGGCCATCACCTACCTACCATCAAGTAACCAGCATGCTCGTTTGCCATCCTCTTCTATAAAAATACAAAAGAATATAAAAAGAAAAGTGCCTACTTTATAATTCAAAGAAATCATTCAAGTTTCTTTGTATTAAACAAACAAGACCGCGTGTCATGCCGCGATCCCCTGACAAGTGAAAGGAGATTGTCACCGAGACTTGTAAAAACAGTCTCATTACTTGAAACAAGTGACAAAAGCCCAAAAATGCCGTAATAAGCCCTATTAGTCAAGTCGTTTGGGTCGATAGTGATGTGACAAGCAAACGAGTCAGCATTTCTTTGTCGATAAAAACTGATCGTCCTTAGGCAATCTTTTCTAAATTATCAGTACTCCTTTTATATTTGATGTTTTGTATTGTTTTTATAAAACTTTTCTGTCATTCTATAAAAAATGCTGCTACACTAAACTCTTGTCAAAAAGTATAATATTTTTACTATTCCCAATAAGTATTTTTTTTTTCTCTTAGTAAAAGGAAAGTTCATTCAAATGCAATTAAACATACTATTACATTTATAATGCATCACCGATGTCCGAAGAATCATGGAGGATAAATGCGCTTCATTGAATGTCTAGCTTTGTTTCATATAAAATAATTAGGTAAGCTTTAATTTGCAATAAATGCGTAAAATTACCTTTGATGGAATAATTTTTATATCGAATTTTACAGCATTTTAATGAAGAATGAAATAAAATTAATTCTCACACATGGGTAGTCTTTAACATTTAATGAAATTATGTTAATTCAGAATTTTTATTAAGCAATTTTTACTTTTACCACCACTTTACCATTAAAATTATAAGAAACATTTATATTTTTTCATTACTCTACTTTCACTCTTGTATATCTTGACAAATCTTCGTGGTTTATTAAAATGTATCATATCATTCTTTAATTGCGTTTTATACTTAGAATAGTAATAAAACTATTAGGTATTTCAGAAAATACTTTCCAAGATAATCAAGTAATAATCGATAACGATAAAAATCGAGCGTGTTACATCACTAGCCGACAGCAAGGTGCGCGGATTCGGGGAGCCAATTTCAAGGCCCATTTCCTTACACACCCTCTGTAACTACAAAACCCTACTTTAAAAATAAAACCAGAGTTAACCACAGCTGTTGATATTGCTTGTTATTACCAAGGTTTAATCTTAATATTATAATAATAATGATTTTTATCATTGAGTTAACTTTTTAATGTGACGTCTTTAATTAACTCAATAAATTAACAGACACATTTTTCATTTGTAATTTTACACGAAGTGAAAAAATATTGAGGAAGTTTTTTTAAGTCTTCAGTTAGGTTTTAGACGGTATACATTATTGGCTAAGAGAGGACAACACGACATACACTCGTCGCTTTCCCAAGTCCTGACAATAATGTATTTTCCTGACTATAAACAAATAAAGAGTAGGTTTTTCATACAGATAAGAACAAAGAAACCGCGTGTCATTTTACCCGTTCACTAGTTTTTAAGAAAAAAAAAACTTCTAACGCAGCAGACGTCGACGCACGCGCACTGCATGTCAAATTGCGGGTCGCGTGCCCAAAACACGCATTTGTCAAATTCGACCCGCTCTTTTTTTACTATTTACTTTTTAGTATCACCGTTTCTGCTCACCCCTTTCGGTCAATTGGCCACGGGAGACTGTGTGATTTTGCTCCAATATGCCACAAAGTTTAGCGGTTTATCGGTTACCTTAAAATATTGAGCTTGTGTATTACTCAATATTTATTGTAATAAATACAATTATCAGTCCTACAAAAATATTATAACTAATCTCGTTTAAAGTCGTAGAGATAATCGTAGCTATTCGTAAATAGCTTCCGTAGCCATATTTATTAGTAGCGTAGCATAGTTAATTTGCGTAGCAATGTAGCGTAGCGTAGCATTGCTACGCTACTAATTAAAAAATAATTAGTACAAGAGTAAAATACGTTATAATTACTTACATTTACTATTATAAAATTTTATGATAAAATAGTAATATCTATACATAAAATATGTACCTATACTAATATGTTATAATTTATACTATAAAGAGATTTTTTTAATTTGTAACTCATTTTAATAACAATTTTTTTTTATTACATCCCATGAGTTGTTAAATCTGCATAAATTAATATAAAAAAAACAATGATTTAAAAAATCTCTTGTTTTCCAGCAGATTGTGACCAATCGATTTGACCTTCATGAATAAATTAGTATAGGTTTTTTCTTGTGTGGGATTCATTTTAAAAAATGCCACCCATGTTTTTTTTTCAACGAAAAAAACAAACAACCAATTTGACGCCTTGTTTGGGGTTGGAATAAATTAGCTAATTTTGTTCGTATTTGTTTGATGGTAGCCATTATGGGAATCTTTATTAGTATTAGCAGATAAATACAATTTAAATAAAGGCCTGTTGTATATAAAAAATATATTTGATTATTTACTTTACATATTTAATTGTGAAATTGGGAACTCTTGGCATTGTTATGGCACTAGTCAAAAAGAGGTAGAGTTTTGGATTTTTGATAACTTTTAAACGGATTTTTTAGATATTTTTTTTCAGAATTCTTGGCCCAATTTAGATAGAATTATGCTTTACTAGCTTTCCGCGGCTCCACCCACGTGGTCAAGAGAAAATGACATCAATTTTTCCCATGGGAATCTCTTTATCCCGTGGGAAAAGAAGTAGCCTTATGTCAATCTCCAGATCTTAAATTATCCCCGTTAAAAAATTATGAAAAAATAATGTTAAGTATACTTTTTTTTCCCGTGGGAATGAGATGTTTTTCCGGGATAAAAAGTAGCCTATGTCACTCTCCAGACCATAAACTATCCCCAATAAAAAAATCATATCAATTCGTTCATTACTTTTGACGTGAAGGGAGGACAAACAAACAAACACACTTTCACATTTATAATATTAGTATGGATTTGCAATATGCAACAAAAGAATTACTACAACAAACATGGCCAATTTATAGACTAGTGTATTTGCAATAAGGCGGCCTTATTGCTGAAAGCAATCTTTTCGAGGGTTTTAAAACCTTTGAAAAGATTGAGAAATTAAGAATTTAAGTAAAGTACTTAAGACTTTCGTTACATTAATGTAATTCTGACAATGCCCTACGAAACCCCCCCCCCCCCCCCCCTATTTGAAGAGTTGAAAACATGGTGTTGATATAAGTATCAAAAATATCCCCTATATCTTAAGTCTGACGCGCTCGAGTAACTGCAAAAATCCCCTCTTGCGCTCCTCTACTACGAAGTGTGAGGAAATGCAATCCGAAACGATTATTTGTTTATCAGAGTGACCCGCAGACCGGCCGGCATCAGAAGGGCCGCTATCTAGTGACGAAACTTGAAGATTTATTGCACTTATTATCACAGCCAACAAATGGTACAAAATTATTTCTGTTTATCTATTACGCTTAGAAATAATATTGTTTTGTTCATTCATCACTAGCATTTAACAGTGAGTTCGTTTTCATGGAATTCTACATCACAATAATGATAGATATATAGAACATTAATTTGCAAAACACAGAGAAATAATACAAAAATAAATAGATAGTACATACAGAAAACTTACAGGCTAGTGTTTTTGCAACAAGGCGGCCTTACTGCTGACAGCAATTAATTATAACTGTGTATTTAATTTGTTTATTTTTTAAAGATTGCATTTTTATAAACCACATTCGTGAATTTCTGCACTTCCCAATGGTTAACTGGTAGATAGTTATATGCATTGTGGTCAATAAAGTTAAATAAATAAGTAAGTTAAGATAGATACATATATAAAACAAACTTATGAGCATCTATTAAACTATTAGTATCTCCTTTTATATCATGTAGTGGACTTTATCCCATCTTATGGTGTTGGTGGTGTTCATAGGATAAGCTGACCACTTTTCACACAGGTAGCCCGCTTGCCGTCATAAAAAATGTAATTTTCACTCGTTTTCCAACAGCTTCGTGTCTTGAAAGCTCTGACCTATAACGGTTCATGAGCCTTATGGCATATTTGCTTTATTTCGAGTGTGCAAGTCTATAATATCCATGTTTATAAGAATAAATCAAGCCCGCCTGATGGTAAGCATCATGTCATCAGGTCATCGTAGCCTGTGGACGCTTGCGACACCGGACCGGGGGTATCACTCGCGTGATGCCGACTCTGATTATTTAAAAAAAAATACATTATAATTTATGTGTTGTATTACAAAATAACATTTTATCATCTAATAAAAACAAACAGTAACAAGAAAATTGCCAAAAAATCCTAACGGTCTGTCCGACCCCACCGGAGCGTATTTAAAACATTGCGCGCACGAGCCGTAACGTGTGGGTTAATTTTATGCTACATTAATGCCTCCCCCACTTTTTAATAGGTTTCGCTATGGTCTCTCAGACCCCTGGATTCTCAGGATTAGCAATATGTTATGGCAAGGATTGTGTAGGATTATCGGTAGTGTGTTACTAAGCCCAATTAATTCATGTGCTAAATGTTATCTATTTGCGATTAGTATGATATGATGGGAAAGACCGTGTTATAGGATTTAGGAGAACGTGAGAAACATACAATCTCTTTATATTATGAAGGGTTTATAGTATCAGGATCTCAACATCAGGTGGGGTGGAGTCAACTTGTTTGGCTAAATAAAATAAATAAAAAGTATCAGTATCTAAACTCAAAATAGATAGATATAAGTAGCACGACAACGATTTTAAGTTAAAAACTCAATAAGTATAATTCTCTTTTCTTTATTCCTTAATTGTGTCATAAAAATTTTTTTTTCAACTTCTTACTTTTGTCTAATAGCGCTTTTGATTTTTTCAACAACGCCTAAGAACTGCTTGTTCTGTAAGCTCTTTGAAGCAAATTTTCAGGTCATCCGTTCCCTTCATTCCAAAACAAACATTTTTATTGCATTTCCATCAAAAAGTCAAACACCAATAAAATATTTTTTAGGGCGCTTTATGAAAATTCACTTTTTGACAGAGATTTACTCTGTACCCCTCAATTGTAACATTCCATTCGATTATCATCCCAATAGAATGTGAAATAAGAGCAAAAATACATGTAGATTTTGATATCATTGCACATCTGTTTGGAAAGGGAGCAAACCGCAGTGTTTGCGCTGATTTATTCCACCCTTGGGACTCTTCCACATTGTTTTATAATAAGGTCGACAATAGATTATACGATACACATGTCTCGAGTTGAAAACAAACATTTGTGTTCATTAAGCTTGCAGATTTGATTACGTTGGATTTTAGTAAGACTAATTTGTTGGTCGTTTTCTATGAAAATTGGTGTCTCTCGTGAGCTTAATAGGGGGTTAGTACAGTCAACAAAGGAATGTGAAGGGATTTACTTGAAAATTCGTAATTACATAGTACAATATGAATACTATTGATAAATAAATTTTCAATATATAATTTGCAATATTTAGAAATCTTTAATCATACAGACAGGGGGGGGGGGGGGGGGTCAGTCAATTCCTTTGTTGACTGAATATTTTAGTTTAATCTTTTCTACCGACCAAAGTAAAAGTTTTCTGCAACATTCACCTCAATTTTCATTCCATTATGTCATATAAAATAATTTAATTTCACTGTCCACAGCCTTACTAAGATAAGTTATTATGGCTCCGCACTTGGTTGAACTAAGTTTAGCTCTAAACTAACTTAGCACTATTACGTGCTATTACGCACAAGTGGTCACCGCCGCGTTGACATTTCTTGTTACGTTAGAAATATACAAATATTTTATTGTTAAGAAACCTGTTACAGTTTTGTTCAGCCCAATGTAATTACAATTATAGGTGAAGAAAACATGCGTTTATGATGCAATAACTCATGATAACAATATAGAAAAAATTGAACCTTCTTAAGCGCCACAAAATTGCATATTTAACAAGAAAATCGGCTATCCGCGTGGTTAACCGTTTATGCGTAGCTTAGTTTAGCTGGCGGTGGACGATCGGCTTAATTGTAGAAATCCCTACCCAATTGAAATCACTATTAAATGTTCGTCCTCAAACAAGGCAGAGTGCGTTACACAAACATCGGTGACTTATTGTTCCTGCGGGGCCTGTGCGGTTCGTATCAGTGGCAAAAAATAGTGTTGTTATGAATATGAAATGTTTCGATGTTTCCAAGTAGGTTTTTCTGACAGACACCATTATACAAGAAATTGTAACTATTTGTTTACCTTTTGTTTTGAAGATTATTTGTTTTATGTTTTGTGCTGGGGGATTTTCAGTATTTTCTACTAGTTTTGTGCTACGCTCAGCTTTTTTTTAATTATGACAAATCTCATAAGGACATGTTTCATCATTTACTTTTGATTTACAGTTAATCTACCAATTCAATCAGTCAATTGTTGATTAATTCTTACAGTTTTCATCTGAAAGATTAGACTATCAGCAAGCTGTTAAACAGGGTCTTAAATGTAACTTATAATATAAAATGAGTATTAAGCATTTCAATTACATTTCTAATTTCTTTTCTCCTTTATTATTAAATAAAGTTCAGCCAAGGTTTAACTAAAACTTGGTAACAAAACATGTAACAGCCTATGTGTGCTGCAGTATCGATATCGACAGTATATCATCTCGATGCACGTCACTATCGATACAATGTCAGATGATTCAAATCCGCTCGGGACTAATCCCCTAATAATTATTGCACCATACACGCATAATGTAAGATATACACTAGTGGATTATTCGGGGCAGAAATTATATCTTGATATTGGTTACTGCCGTATCCTATAGCTATTTATGTATGTTGATAGAGTTTGATAGCTAAGTACTTATCTGCCTATTCTATAGTAGGTATTACTCAATTTCTAATAGGATGACGTCATTTAAAACAACTTTCAAGTGCGAATTTATTAAGTTTTCCTTGCGTGCAGATGAGTGCAAAGTCATATTCTATGACATTTTGATTTCTCCGTTTTAATTTTAAAAAAAAAACTTTATAAGTTCGTCGACTGTAAGTCGGTAACTGCAGAGCCTACTCATGTAGTTTTCATTGTAGGTTCACCATATTATTACTACTGTTTTTTTTTAAATTTCTAAACACAAGTCTTTCGGATATAGTGGGGAGGGGGAACCACCCATTTAAAACTCTAAACTGTGCGTGGCTCGACACGCACTTGCCCTATTTTGTAGTTTACAATGCCGTATCTCGCTATATATATCGTTTCTTGCATTACCCAAAGAATCACCTCAGAAATTTATTGTCCCTGACCAAGAAAACATCTTTAATAAAATATTAATGGAAACATTATTGTATTTTGAAAACAACTCTGCAATTAACATTAAGACGAAACAAAAGATAAAAATGATATAAGTTCTTGTTTAATACTATTAAGGGCATACAACAATAAAAAATAATTAATGAGTCAATTTCTCATATTAATATTTTTACAAATTATATAGTGGTCAGGTACTGGATATATGACTGATTGACATCCATATATGTAAAGATATGGGTTATATGTATGACGTTACTCTTTAGCCATGCAAGGGCAAAAACAATTATTACAAAAAAATTACATTATCATTTTATTTAACACGGCTCGGTGGTGCGTTGATGTGACTATTAGTGACTCTACAAAATCAAAAAATCAAAATCAAAATATTTTAAATTCAAATAGGCATATTATAAGCACTTTCGGATCGTCACTTTTTTTTCCCTACCACCAGTTCAGACGGCAGATTAGTGCTAAGAAGAACCGGCAAGAAACTTAGCACTTGCTCTTTTAAAATGGTAATGACAGTTACAATTACGATAAATAAAAGTAAACATTGAAACAAGAATAAAAAATAGAATAAAACTGCATTTTTTTATAAATAATAAAGAAAAATTCATAGAAAAAAAAAGGCGTATCAATATACTGGTATCCATATAATACTTTTTAAGGTGTAAAAAAAGAGTAAACAGTGTGTATATAACATATGTAATTACAATTATATATTATATATATATATATATATATGTATATATATATATATATATATATATATATATATATATCTATATATATGTATAATATATAACGTACCTAGCAGTAGGTATACTTGTGTTTAGTGTCTGTGCCGAATTGATGATTCCAGCTATTCTTATCATTTAAATAATCTTCAATTCTTAGCCTTTTTGCCGAGTGAATGTTTAATGAAGGATTTTACTTACCTTCGGCACTTGAGAGCATGGGTTCGATTCCAACTCAGGGAAACATATAAGTGATGGCGTGTTTTCTTTGTATTAAAATAAGTAAGTATATATTTGCAATAGTAACTTCATGTCTAGCTTACTATGTAACCAGGTAGCGACGTGTAAATTGTGTAGAAAAAAAGACATAAAACATCCAAGTTTTTGTACAAAATGTTAAGTTTTCTCGCTGCAGAAATTGTTGTCTATTTTATTATAGTACCTAGTAACTATTAAGTAATTTGTGGTGTTAGTATCAATACTGTATCTTTACACTGTGGTATTATACCAATATAGTATTAATATCCATATCGACGTATCGTTTTATAGCTTATATTTCGATACAAAACTTTAAAAATCTGTTATAATGAGTACGATTTATCGTGTTTCAATCTGCAGCACGGCCGGCGGCGAAAAGATCCGAATAAGATAGCTAATGTTACACAGGTTTTTATATGGAAAATAGGTGTTTCCTACACTTCAAACTATTGAATGCATGCAACATAGTTAGTTTTTTTAATGAAGTAGTTAGCAAACGGGTTTACAGGTCACCGGATTACAAATTACAAATATATTCCAGCACATTTTTTTATGCAAGTATTTAGAAAACTAACATCAGATCGCCTGATGGTAAGTGATCACAAAACCGTGGAGCTTAGTGACCACAGGATAGTCTCCCTGGATCCCTGGTACATATATGAAATGAGTTAACTCGGCCGAGGATGTATCACCCTCTCACAGAATATTGCTAATAGATGGCCATGTTGCCTGTAAAATGCTGTTCTAAATAAAATTATGCAAACATATGTATGGCGAATTAAGTGCTATAGTAACGAATTCATAGATTCACTCTTCAGCTATCTATTATTCACCGTGTCTCTAGCATTATATGTCTGTACATAGACTAATGTTTAAAAAAAAACGCTTAAATTAAATGTCTTACGACTGCATTGGGAAAATTCCCAGTGCATTTTAAAATAACCTATTATAAAATTAGGGTAAATATACCCTATATAAAATCGATTATGGAAAGGAAAACATGATCAAGCGACAAAGTGGGACATGTTTGAAACGTGCTCAACATTTTAAACATGTCTAATAAATACAGAAATACATTGCAGGGTGCTTATCTTTGTAACTTGTGATCATAGAATTGTTGATTTCCTACGCCTACCTGTGGATTGCTCCGTCCAATGATGTTATTTGGTCTAGATTAGTTTAAAAAAAAATCGCATTTCACACATAATAAAACCCAAAGATGACGAAGAGATAGAACCTGCATGTGATCTCTCATAGCCCACACCCTCTGATTGCTATTTAATAAAATTAAAAAAATATTGTTCTCCGTCTCTCTCTTATCTTGTTTAAGCTGGTGGCCTAACTATCCGCGTAACATGAGTTCTATTGTTACGTTCATCGTTCGTTTTATGTCCAGCCTGATCCACAACGGAAGTAGAATACTAGTGGTTTTACATAATCTTTTTTATAAGACTGCGGTGTCCTGTAAATCATTGACTTGAAACAACACTAACGCCGCGTAATGACCTAAAGCCTTCCAACCCCCTAGAAGAGAGGATCGATAAAGTTTGTATATAATATAGCTTAACATAAGCAGATTTAAAAAAAAACATTAATTGAGACAAAAATTGTGTTTGCAATGCACTGATCAAATAATATTATGCATATTACCAACAATTTAAAAATTTATTCTAAACTCTACTCTTTTACGTTACGATTACGATGCTATGGCTGTAATTACGTGTTGCAAGATTTAATAGTCGATTACCTTTTTTTTTCTTATTACTAGTAGTAAGTGTTTCTTTTTGAGTTTTGTCCTTTCTATTTCTTTTTCCCTATTAGTCAAATGATAGTTTAAACTAACAGCCAGTTCCTGAAACACATTTTAATTCCTCGTTAAGTCTCAATTTAGCGGTTTAATTTGAAGGAAAAAGAGGAATTTTTCTTCTTTAGTTTGACAGCAAAATTTCAGCGCACCTCAAAAATATTTTCAAAATAAGAATAGCTTAGTCTTAAAGTGACAGTTATAATTTAAAATGTTAATTTTAAACTAGCTGTCAAATAATAATTATTTTTATTCATTTACTCAGGATCATGAGCAAAGTGTTTCTGTGCAAAATCAGAGACCACTATTGTAATAAAGGGCCATAAAAACAAAATCAATTACTCGGTTCGGAGTGAGACAATGGTCGGTTCGCGGAACCTCGACGTACGGGTTCCTTCAAAATGAAGTTTTCGTAGCTGATGTCTTTATTCATTCGCACCAGGCCTGAACTTGGAGATTTTAAAAAATTATAAATATTACGTTTTTTTAATGTCGTAATCGTTACCACCTGATGGCAAGTGGTCACCGTCGCCTATCATCAGTGATACCAGAGGCGTTACCTGCTACGTGAAAGGAAGACAAAGGATATGGAAAAGGAGGTGAGAAAGGAGTTCTAGTTACGCATTTCGCAGATATTCTGTAGAGGGCGGTAGTGCCCCGGTCGAACTAGACCATTTTCATAAATACTCTATCACTCCTCTGCTCACACTCAAGTTAATAGTAACTTGAGTACACTAATACAACACTACACTAATACATAATTGATCAAGGCCCAAGCCCTGCAATTGGACCTACAAAGCTGAAATTTTACAAATAGTTTACGTATATGATATAGGATAGGGTATGTAATTTTACACCGAGTTTACGTATATGATATGGATAGGATATGGTATGTAAAATCCAAAAGAAAATGTAGTGTCACTAAGCATATATCACGACGAAGTATTTACCCTACCTTTACATAATTTGTTTTTTTTTTAAATTAGTAGAAAGAGATTAGATGAGACAATTAATTTATTACACAGTCAGTCAAGTTGCAGTCGAGTGGACAT
This sequence comes from Endotricha flammealis, assembly GCA_905163395.2. Classification (NCBI taxonomy): domain Eukaryota; kingdom Metazoa; phylum Arthropoda; class Insecta; order Lepidoptera; family Pyralidae; genus Endotricha; species Endotricha flammealis. The sequence goes on along the minus strand of LR990861.1, from coordinate 4,086,291 downwards.
GTGAACGAAAGGCCTTCTTACAATGCGTGTGAAAAACGATCAACTTTAGCTCTCTCTGTTATTGGCATATTATAAATTAATTACTGCTAATTTAGACTTCAACTTTTTACACCGTAAATTAATTATGCTGTGATAAATAGATCTCAAACCTATTGTTTCGTTCACACTCATATCACAAAGTACTACTTCATATTTTATTTTTCATATATGCTTTAATATTTTTCTTTTAATTCATTACAAAAAAAAATTAAGAAAAATTTTGCAACTTTTATTTTTATGGTATGTTTTATTTTTATATTAGACACCAACTCCTCTTTAGTTTGATATATTATTACTGTAAAAAAAGTTAACAATGTATTACTTACCATTAAAAATAAAATATTGAAAAAGCTTGTTACCGAGTACGTGCCTGGCAAGCGTGTCTGTCCACACGGGCAGGTATTTCGCTTCAAAATTATAACTTTATTATTACTGGTGAATTCGGAAATTAATTTCCCGGGATCGCTGCTAAATTATAGGCGGTGATCGGCACGGGATGCACCGACAGCCGACGCCGACAACTTCGAGTGAAAAATGGTCTCTTTGCTTTTATAATCTCCTGGTGTTGCATTTGTTAACTTTTTTGTTGCATGCAATATTTTTTTTATTTATTTTTTATTGACTACACTTTATAAAGTGTAATAGTCAAATTTATAAAATGTAAGTGTAAACTTTATAATTATAGTTACGCCAACAAAAATAAATCAGTAGAGTTGAGGGATTTATGAACTATGAAGTAAAAGGTTTTTAATGAGTGAATGGAATTGTAATAAATTCAAGAAATTAATTTAATGTATTTCATGAATATAAAAGCTACAAAAAATATTTCGTAATATGATAACAAATTTTTGATTTCATTTTATTGACGTAAAGACTACCTATAGGAATTGAGGTATTTGTGAAATTGAATTGGGAAATTAATGGAATTGAATGAGCGAATGGAATTTAATGTATTGAAAAAATGTAATTAACGTATTTCATAATATAAAAAAGCCACTAAAACATTTTCTTCGTAAGACGAAACACCTGTGAAAATTATAATTAGTAATAATAAGATTAATATAGAAGTAAATATAGGATCAATCCCATTCATCATTCAGAGACCACAATTTTAACTATTCCCAAATTACACCTAACTTGCCATATTTGTATACGCGCCGGCAAAGTAACTGAGCTGCATCATTATGCAATTATGCATTTATCACAGTAAACAGTTCAACACTTTCGCAAAAGGCCTACTTCCCATGTTATATTGAAAGAGGTGTAGATACGATAAGAGATACGGTACGCTAATTTTGTCAATTTTGGTCAAAAATTGACAATTTAAGTAAGTTATGGAAGGTTTATTTTGATTTAGAAAATTCCATTCGTCCTACTTCCACGTGTTATAATATTTGCTTTTTTAAAATTATAATTAAAAATAATAAGAATACACTCTATAACAATATCTATATTATGGTCACAATAGAATAAAATTACAATTATTAATTTTAAAAATCTATGGGAAATAAACTAACATTAAAAATTAAACTAAAAACTAAACTAACATAAAAAATTAGGCTAAATTAAAACTAATATAAATAATTAACAGGGCCTGTGGCATGGGTACCAAAAACAAAACTAGGCCTATTATAATCGTTTCTGGAAAAAAAATCAGCAGAATCGATAGTGTGAACATTATAGCCTCGGAAATTCTCCGTCGATTACACCCGCGTGACCCATTAGGTACTTATAACGGTACAATTATTTGTGAATTTACCGAAAAATTTTCGGGCGAGGCACGCCCCACCGCGACCGAGTTCAATTGATTCTGCGAATATTGAAATTGCAAAGCAGTGCGTGTTTTCATTGCTCGTAATTTTATTACAGCGTCGGGAACGGCCGTCTTCGTCATCATTTAATGCCAATAAAACGCCCGCGCCGAATTATTTTTAATCTTACTTTATATTTTCAAAGTTAATTGACAGCGCGATGGCTCAATCAACGATATCGAACTCGGGTTCCATGCCGGAAAATATAGTGACTGGTGTTTTCCTTGAATTTTCATAATTTTTTCTCTAGCCATTTAGCACTGCTGGGCAAAGGCCTCTTCTTCTTCAACTACCTATCCCTTTCTGTTGTTTCTCCTTTCCAGTGGCTACCGAATTCCGTCGGTTTGTCTGTCCATCTCTTTCTAGCATTTTGGCCATCATAATGAAGAAATAAATAATTCAAAGATTTACTGTAGAAATTAAGTTATTATTTATCAATTTACACTTTGTAATGTAAGTATAATATGTATCCGTAAATCAGGTAGCCGTTTGCAAATTGACCTGTAATTTCCTACAAAAAACTAATAATAGTTCTTGTCGACAAACTGGCGCCTGCATGTTAAGTAAAATTGTTTTGACATAGGTAACAGTTAGTGTTCGGTAAATTGAACTAGCTAAGTCGTAAATTAAGTAATTATTCAAAATGTTGTACACTACATAAATCTTTGATAGAGTAATACTAGATTTACTAAAGTTTAATAATATTTTTCTTGAATAATTTATAGGTCGGTTTCACTGATAAACTGACAGTTTTTTTTTACAGAATTTTTGACGTTTCTAACACAAATAGCTTAATCGAGACTTTAAAATGGCAAGTGGTCTGGACCGGACGGAAATAACGCAATAGATAGGTTACTTACATCTTGTGTAGTCCGTCGTCGTCTACATATTGACTTGTTTAGATGACTGTAATATACAGGGTGTTTGGTAGAGGATTGAACATGGGATAATGGCAGAAAGGTGAGATGGTCTGCTACATGCTGAGCGAAAAAAAATTGACCTAGGGCCCATAGTTTTTTTTAAATGATTTTTTTTAAAATTTTATCAATATTTCTTCCTTCGTGAATTTGAAGTACTATAACTTTTTATTTATTGGATCAATCGGCCAGTTTATTTTTTTATTCTTATATTAACTGTATGTAGCCTACTTTTAAATTGATATTTGTCGGTTAGAGTTACCACAAAAAATGATATGAGTCCTCAAACATCAAAAAGACGAAAAGTACACGCTGAGCGTTCAACTTTGGACTGCTGTTAAAAAAAAACTAAAAGTGGTACTACAGTTCTAATTCTAGGAAAACAGCTCTAGTTCATGCCCTTTGGAATGGTATTCAATTTACATAGTATTTTTTTTCTAAGTAGTCTTTTTCGTACATTCTACATGAAATTTCTGACAAAAACCCTTTAAAGAAAATAAATCAAAAAATGTTACGAAACATAGAGCGGGATGGTTACACAAGGCAGGTAGAAACGTTAACGTTTCTCTTAATCAATATCAGCATCCGTTCTTCCTTTTTCCCTTTTCATAGGTGGGAAATGCATCCAAGACCTTGTAGTGGTGAAGAGTGGTAAGTGGTAAACAATCACCGCTGCCTATTGACATCTACGATTTTTTAATGTCACGAAGAGGACAAACTAGCTAGCAAGTCACCTGATGGTAAGCAATTACCGCTGCCCATAGACATGCACAACTTTTTTTTTTGACACGAGGAGGACAAACAAGCACCTTATGGTAAACAATCACCGACTACAAAATCTTGAATGCGTTGCCCACCTATGACAGAATGAAAAAGGAAGGACCGGGGAAGGAAAGTTAATAATGGAGTAGGAAACAGGAGGTGTATCAGACTTCCGGCTCTCTCACTCATCCTACGAAACACGGGGGACATACGAGGTACTGCCCCGGTCGAGCCTGCCCATTTACGAGCTACTACTAGTTCATTCATAGTAGTGGCTACGCTCTACCACTCTTCACCACTACAAGGTCTTGGATGCATTGCCCACCTATGAAGAGTGAAAAAGGAAGAACGGATGCTGATAAAGTGATAATGATGAACCGTAACCATCCCGCTCTATGTTTCGTAACATTTTTTTGATTTATTTTCAATAAAGTATTTTTGTCAGAAATGGTCAATTTCATGTAGAAAGTACGAGAAAGACTACTTAGAATAAAATAAACTATACAAATTACATACCATTCGAAACGGCATGAACTAGAGCTGTTTTCCTATAATTAGAACTGCTGTACCACTTTTAGTTTTTTTTTAACTGCAGTCCAAAGTTGAACGCTCGGCATGGACTTCTCGCCTTTTTGATGTTTGAGGGCTCATAATTATTTTCCTGGTAACTCTAACCAACAAATATCAATTTAAAAGTAACCTACATTCAGTTAAAGATAAGAATAAAAAAAAAAGATGTACGATTGATTCAATAAAAAAAAGTTATAGTACTTCAAATTCACGGAGGAAGAAAGTTTGGTGAAAATTAAAAAAAAATCATTAAAAAAAACTATGGGCCCTAGGTCAAATTTTTTTCGCTCAGCATGTAGCAGACCATCTCACCTTTCTGCCATTCTGCATGTTCAATCCTCTACCAAACACCCTGTATAATATTCGCACTTACCTATATCACATAAGAGTCTGGTAGAGCTACATACTAGTCCTCCAGGTACGAAAAATTTGCAATTTTCATTCATCAACTCTTGAGTCTCCTAATTATGAATTAAATTCCAGAATATTTTTACTTATTCTGACTTTTATTTTTTAATGCTTAATTTAAGTTTTTATTGTTAGTTTAGTTTTAATTAATTTTATATAATCTAAGATTGTATCAATATGACATGTATATTCCATTTCAATAAACTTTACCATTCAATACTGACTTTGGTAATTGTAATTTAGTTTTCGAATCTTAACAAATTATACTATGCACTAAGAAAAATGGAATTACGGCTAGTAATAGCATAGAGAACTTCCAAAAATAATAAAAACATGTAAGTAATTTTAATCTAAAAATATTACACCGTTTCCCTCTCATACCAAAAACATAACCTATAAATAAATAACCAATTCTATCCTCAGACAATATAACTGCAATCAGACAGCACACTAATAAAGATACTATCTGCTGGATATAAGCAATATATTATCCATAATTCGCTACGAAGAGACACGCCGTCAAATAGATTCCCCTTACCGAGTCCATAATAGAAATATAAAAATATTCTTTTATTGAATACAAACATTTAATTCTGGCTGGCAATACCGAACGCAGATATTATCTGTGGAGAAAAATGACATTTGACTATGGCTGTTAAGGGGGAATGTTCTTGTTATTGACGTTGATAATAGCGATGCGAAAATGAAAAATTATACATAATTCAATCTTATTTCAATTAAGTAGGTTTGTTACACTTAGGACTGAGAATAAGTAGGTAAATCAATAAACTACAAAAAGCATTAAAATTTTAAAAATCTAGCTGATTATAATAATATGAAAAGCGTATGTTTCTAGCTTAAACTAACGAGGCCCAAGTTAAGGTCATTCCTCTCTCGGTTAGTTATAATTATGACAAATGAGTATTACTTAACAAGCGACACAAAAATGTGGTCGACTTGAAATCTTGGCTCGTTCCGTGATAATTATTTAAATTTTTAATCTCTTGTAATATTCTGAAATGTATCATAAAAACTATTTAGGATGTAATTAGATGAGCTTCTTTTTAAAAGCGATTTTATCTACACCCACGTGGTAAGTCCGCTATTTAACGTCGAAAAAGTATAATAGGTTATTCATTAATTCACATCATAATCTTTAATATGAATTTTATAAATTAATATTAATAAGAAATTGTATATAACTAACGGTAAGCCCTTAAACCAGATATTATTATGAGCATCACTTAACGGATCAATTTATCGATAATAAAGGACTCGTACAGACAAACTAACAGAAGGACTGACAGGAAGCGAAAGCGAAAGCTTAGAAATAGAGTGACGAGTTTAACAGAAACATAGAAGGCAAAATAGAGGGTATAAGAGGAAAGAAAGAGAAGGTAAGATTATGCTGAGAAGAGCTTACGTGGATCAAGTGAAGGAAAGCAGCGTCGTGTCTTATAGAGAGGTGAAGGAGCTGGCACGAGAGAGGAAAATGGAGACTGCTACACCGATAAGAACGCAGCTCTTAAAAAAGAAGAACTGAAATAGAGTGATAAAACAATTAATTTAAACACTGCCAAACTTTTAGATGATTGTGTACAAAATTGTCAGAATCAAGAGAATTATAAACTGTATGGAATTTATTAACCACTGTATCAACCCTCAAATAGATACTTAGCCCCCCCCCCCCTTCCCCTTACCCCGATAACATTAAAACATTGAGGAGACTAAATTAAAGCGCGCCAAAACTGTTGTCTGCGGGCCCAAGGCGGTCGTTTGTTTTAATACAATAACCGTATTTCTCTCTTTCACTCCCATCATTAGATGTTTATATCTATCTCGTTTTCTCCTGCGTAATTTGGCACTCTCCCTTAAGGCGACAACATAACGTATCGTCCACAGAGTATCTATACGTAAAAGACAGACTAGATTGTCATTATTGGACATAAATAATGGCTGACAACTTTTTTTTCGCTGATGAGCTGTGATTATATTTTAAACTGAGGTGGAAGAAATCACAAAGTTAAATTATTTATTGACTTTCAAAAATAAGGATTGATTTCCATTTTTTGCGTGACATGCGGATTTTTTTACATAAGAGTTAAAAATAGATACATTGCGCTTTATTTCCAGTTACACATCAAAAGGTTTAATAATTATATTGACAGCCTATAGACTAGTAGGTATAACGAGTAACAAGGCAGTCCTAATGCTAAAAGCAATTTTTTCAAGTATTTCTATCACGTTTGTTTAAGTATCTATATTTTTGTAAATTATCCATATTATGAGGAGAATAATGTGACACGATTTAACATAAATGTAAATGATATGATGTAAACAATGTGTAATCTTATCAGTGGTATGTATAGAATTAAATATTTCTAGTAAAAACACCTTAAAGAGAGCAAAATACAAATGTAAACATAGGGAAAGTGTGTAACATATTATGATACTTTGATGTCATAATTAGGTTAACCCGCCTTTACCAAATGATTACAGCGACAGAGTAATGACATGTTCAACGTACAACAGAAGCGCGTTCCTCTTAATCACTTCTAATTTATTTAGCCCCTCCGAGGCCGGAGCACGTAATTTATCGCCATCCCTTTCACTCTCCAGCCACACCGACGTAGCGGAGGAGAGCGGTCTCGCTCTCCCGGGACCATTTTTAATTAAAATCACCGAGAGAAAATTAGAAATTATATTCTATTTTCAAAAACTTGTTCTGACGCTTTGTCGGAGATTATCTCTTTTTTATGAGCCCCTGGTCGCGGGTTTGTTTTAACGGGCGAGGAATTGTCTAAATTGACTTTGCCGCCGCTGCCGCTGTCTTTTACGGTTATGTCTTATTCATTTCAATCCTGCGGTTTGCTGATTGGAAAATGTTTTAACTTTCACGTTTTCACTTAAATATCGTAATATACGTGCGAATTTTATCTGTATTGTAGACGATTTTTGTTTTTTAATAAGGATATTTGAAATGAGCGACTTACGAAAATAAACCCCTCTCGTAATAAAAGAAGTTAAAATCTAGTCTCAATCTCGCCTAAGCGCTATCTTGCTCAAACAGAATATAAAACAATCAAGATGGCGCTTCATATTGAGACTAGATTTAAATTGTTTTTGTTACGGGAATAGGTCCACTGAACTCAAAACAAAAATGTTTAACTAACTAGAAATAAGAATCAATTCTCAAGGAACCAGATCTCCAAAATACTGGATAAAAGATACGGACAAAATTGAATTTTAACCTTCTAATTACCTACTTCTTCTTTCCAGGTGGAGTTGGTGATGACGACGGTGACAGCGGAAAAAGGAGACGCTCCCGTACGAACTTCAACTCCTGGCAGCTGGAAGAGCTGGAGCGGGCCTTCCTGGCCTCGCATTACCCCGACGTGTTCATGAGAGAGGCCCTCGCTATGAGGCTAGATCTGAAAGAAAGCAGAGTTGCTGTAAGTACGGTTTTACTAATTATTTATCAATTAGGTTTATAAGGATTCTCTTTCTGAAAAAAATAATATTTAAATTATGAATTACTAGCTGTTATGTTATGTTAGCAATGGGAATCTCTTTATCCTGTGGGAAAAAAGTAGCCTTATGTCACTTTCCAGACCTTAAATTATCCCGAATAAAAAAAATTATATCAATCCGTTCATTACTTTCGACGTGAAGGGAGGACAAACAAAGAAACAAACAAACACACTTTCACATTTATAATATTAGTATGGATATGGATAAGTCCTCCACAGACTTAATCCTTCCATATCTTCTAATTTCTCTCTTATTTCCTTGCCAAGAAAGTTGGGCAACGTATCCAGGTAGGAACTGTAGGAAGTTAATCAGCGCTGCTTCATATGAAAAAGCTATCCTGATGCGCTTAAAAATGCAACATCCAGAAGGTCAAACGTTCAAGGATCTAAATAAATTGTCAGCTTATTAAAACAGATATTTTGTCAATAGAGAGATATTATTATACTGTTTCTCTTATTGTTGCACTTACAAATAGCGAAATCTATACATATTAAAACAGTAGACCCCGATATGTCTGTACATTGGACATATTTGGCAAAAATGGAAAGGGAACAGTTAGAGTAAGGTAATAAAAGCAAAAAAAAATTTTATATTTTTTAGTCTATCTGTCTGTCTGTTTGAACGCGCACGAAGAACGCATCTTCTAAGTTACTGAACGGATTTTAATGCTGTTTTCACAGGAAGATAGAGCTCGGTATGGAGCAGAATATAGGCTTTGTTTCATTTAAATCGCATGTCAGGAAAAGGAGTTAGTTATCCTTATTTTAACATTTCACGCGGACGAAGTCGCGGGTAACAGCTCGTCTAATATAAGTCAATTTATCTGACACATAGGCTGTTCTAGACCTTATCAGGAAACCGTAAAACCGACTTACAGCGTATTAAATAAGACGTGAACCCCTTCACCTAAATATAAATCAATAGGCCATCAGGCGTAAAACACAAAGCGATGTTTACAACCATAGATAATTCCACCGTTTTAATTTTGATATACACTTCCTGTTTTTCATTGTCAATGTCGAATTTAGGAAATAAACTAAGTTATAGACCGTGTCACGGATCACAATTAATATTTAACTACCTCTAAAGGTGGCAATACACTTACTTATGTCTGAAACATTGTCCAAATTAAAAATCGAAAATGTTTTCCTACAGCAAATCTAATTGATTTGATACTTACAGATTTATGTAGCTAGGCGACCAACAAGTAAAAAATATGTAGATCTTATTTGAAATCGAAATGTAAAATTTTTGGTTTTTCACTAAATAAATAGTCGCTTTGAAAATATGAGGCGGTTTGTTTACAACATTCTGGATTGCCTCTATTTTCAAGATTTTACTGAACTTAATTGTATTTAGATTGTAGAGAATTCAATTAGCAAAGTCCGCCTATTGTATCAGTACTTTTTGTGTTGTGGTTAATCAAGATAATTAAATAAATAAATATCTATAGCTTGACTGTTAAAAACAACGCCATGTTAAAGATCAACTGTACAAAGGCCTTAACCCTTAAGATGAAAGCTGAACTTTTTACTGCAGTATTTGATAGGTGATGTACATTTTAACCATATCGAATCATGTATAAGTAAAGCCAACTACAAAGGAAATTAAGACGTTTAAGCGTGACATGTTGCCCTTCGTCACGTGCTAAATATAATTGCGTTTATGAGAACAACAGGGTTAACAGCCCCGTGGAGAACGGCCTGTAATTTTGGTACAGTTTTGACACACCGTTTCCTGTCTGCCTGTTATACTGTCAATCAATAGATATAAATATATACATTGACTTGTCCGGGTCTACATTTATTGGCGCGGTATCGCACGGATTTATTGTTTCGGAATGATTTTCATTTTCTCTTTTATGGCAGAGCAGGTCACCTTGTCTGCTAGGTCGTTTGTCCTGACTTTCCAACAGCTTATCATCAGATAAGCTACATCCCAGAACTGTTGGAAAGTCTTTCCGAATAATAGGAAAATTGAAGCTTCAAGATTTTCGATTAAATTCATTATTTAATAAGTTCTAAAATAATAAGTCAGTGATCACCGCTACTTACACCGTTAATCTGTGGTCGCCATTATCCTAGTTAAGTATACAGGAGACACAGTTATGCCATTAGGTATTTAATAACTCGTAGGAGCTCAAGAATATGTCCATAATACGGCCACAAGGAAGTAGCTATTTAGTGCTGGTTTCGCCACTTGCTAATAAAGTCCCGAAAAGGCAATTTTGAAACGTTGAATGCACACTGTAATGACGCAGTTTATTTGATGAATAAGCTAATTGGTGTCTAGTTTGTGTAGTTGGCGTAGAGAAGTCTGAAAAAATACAAAAAATCAAGACAGTATTTAAATAATTAATACTCACATTATTGGCCACTTTTAACTACCTTTTAACATTATTTCCTACCTAAATATAATGTCCATCCTATTTGATAGGTACCAGGAACTCAGGAGAGCATAAGCGTAAAAGCCGAAGGTTTCCGTTCAATATAAATGAGGGACGATTTCCCTTATTTCCCCGAGCCTTCCGGGGCTAAGCGGCCTTTGGGGACCGGCCACTGGCCACAACTTTTTATACAAGCTTTACCAAAAGAAATAATGCTCAATTCGCGATAATACAGTTTTGAATACCCCTCTCCGTTACCCAGAGATGAATGATATGACTGTGATTTATATAATACTAATATCAAATATCTATCCTTTTATTAAGAATATTGTTTCAAATGGTTACTTAGTCAAAGAGAAACCACAATTTTAAGTAAAAATTATAACAAGTAATATAAGAATATTCAATCACTTTCACATTTTCATTTTGTCAGTAAACTAAAATATCATATTTCCATAGTAATCATTTACCAAAGAGTTATTAAAAAAATAATAAAGTCCGCAACATTATGTAGTACGAGTATGATTAAAATAAGTCGGATCTTTTCTATTCACGTTTATTAAGAGTTACAGTTTTCTAAACTGCCATGAAATTTCATCTTTCAATTTATTTTTGACTTTATTTCATAATATTATTGTATTACTTTCAATTAATATTAAAAGGAATTTATGATAAAGACAAAAGAGAGATAGGTAATTTCATTTATATAATGAGTACTAACGTCGATCGTATCTAACGTTTATCGTGGCGGATCTCGTTCCGAGAGACGGACTATCCCGCAGCACTCCTAATAGTTGGTATAAATCAAAAGATTGCAATCTCGGCGGCACCCCTGGGACGCGAGCGAGACGGCAAGATTGAATAGCATAGATTTAAATGGGTGGGTCAGATAAGGATGGCTACAGATCCCGCCGCTCCGACCTCGAGCACGCCGCGGCTCGTAGGGACGTCACAATTCGATTACAGCTCAATAAAGTTAAAGTGACTTGTTTGCGTCTGTAAAGTGGATTTTTTCCTGTTCTTTGATTTCTCTATTTTCGTTCACTGAAGATCTCAATCTTCGTTTCTAAACACAATATCGCAATATTGACTTCGTCTCTCTTTTATGGTATTTAATAGCGTATCAATAAATTTCTATTGTTGATGTGATGTTTTCATCGAAGCCTACACAAAGAGGAGCAATTACATTAGTACTTATATTATGATTTATTACTTAAGTAACATAGATTTCGGTTTCCACTTTTGTTTCGTTTGTACTTATTCTTTCTTTACCGTTCTTTAATTAAAATTTGGAACTTGTTTTTATTTTATCGCGGTATATAATTGCTCATTACCACCGCGTCCATACTCGAGTGGGGGTTCCGCGAATACCATTAAAAGCTCATTCTTTACCAAAAGTGGCGTATTCTAATCTAATTTCATCCCTGCCTGACGTAAAACTTGCGAAAATGGCTCACTCGCTCCACCGTGAGCGCGGAAGTATCGACTTCATTTTAAAATTCATAGCATAAAATTTACATTTATATGCCAATTTCATTCCCTAACAGGGCGTCGGTGGTCGGACGCACACATCAGTATTCCGCACACATCCGACGCTGGCTGGGTACACCCCCGAAAATGTAAAAGAAAAAAAAAATAGAAAATCGTCTTACATTCTCCGCTCGGCTGAGAAGAAAAAAGAATGGTGCGAGGTTTAAATATGGAACACTAAATGGAACGCTTAGGCGACAAAATGCGGATAGAATATAAAATTTAAGGATGTCTCCCATCCCTATCGCTCCGGTGCGTTCGCACGTTTGTTGTTGTCTCGTTTTCCGCGGCGCTATCAAACATGAGCCGACTTTACCGCCCTAGGCTTAGCGGTAAAAGATAGACATGAAGCCTGTTCGTAGGGTTGCTCCCGAGGCGGTGAATTATTCGTGCATGAATAATTTTCTCGCTTTGAAACAAGGCAAGCATATATTGCAGTGATTAAAAGTAATTACTACTCCTAATGAGATTTAATGTTTCTGTTTTGTTGAGATAATATTTTCAGTGGGTGTTTTGAAATATTTTAATTTAGATTATACTACTGGTTAATGAATTGTTTTATTTATTGTGAATGTAGGTTTAGAAATTAAAATCGGTTTAGTTTTTCCAACCTTGTCGTTTATTAGCAACGCACGACAAAACTCGTGACCCACAAAATCATCTCTAATATATTTCGTGCCCACTTAATGCCGGGGACTGTAGTATCATTATTGTTCGTGCCGAGGTAAAATTTAACAAGATAGTGATCACTATGCAGACTCCTTTTATAGAAAATCTTACAATAATCAAAGACGAATGTCTGAGGGGCTATAAAGAACGTTAACGACATTCCTGAGGTAAAGATTTCCGCACTGCTAAGAGGTTAATTTATGGTGAAATTTTATCAAAGAGTTGATTTGTAGTTGAGAAATAAATTTTGCAGTTTCGTAGCAATGTCCATAATATATGTCATTTTGTAATACATAAATTCTGCATACGATAATTCATAACCTTTAAGTTTTAGGTTCACCATTTATCATTAGTATTTCCTATGTTAGTAACATAAATAAATAAATTCTACACTATTGATACAGCACCACTTGGTCCCAAAGTAAGTGAGGTTTAATCTGCTTGGGTACCAGACAACGAATATAAATAATTTTACAAGTTTAATTACAATATTTTGATAAAAATTAAAGAAATGTCAACCCTATACCTACAACACTAACTTGTGATCCGCAGATACGACACGGATGCGTGAAATTTATATCCGTCTCTATCACACCACATTTCGATATCAATTTGTCGGCTTTGAAACAAAAGAGACAGCGTAATCGCCCCTGTTGTAAAATACAGCGCTTGAAGCGGTGCAATTTGTGGCGGCAATAAAACTGACAAACGTTTTAAAAAATTCATCTCTTTTTAGGCTGAATGCTTTTTGTTTTTTACATTTGATGGCTATAGCGAAATTGTAAAACTGAATTACAAAGAACAAAACTGAATTTCAACATTTATTTGAGTGATAGAGCCCAGCTACTACAATGAATTTGGGCTGGCTCGACAGTACCATCACTGCCATCTCACAGAATTTGCGAAGTGAAATAACGGTGCAAAATTTTTTTTTTTAACTAGACTAAATTAATTTTGACAGGACCAAAGGTGTTGTTGTCCTTCCTTGGTTCACAATTAGTGACAAGGATAGCAACACTTCTAGTCCTAACAAAATTAGTTTAGTCTAGTTACGTCGGGTGAAAGAAAAAATATTTTATTTATTAATCCACCAATGTCATTACATTAATAAAACATATATAACATGGTAAACACAACATTGTGAATACATAAGCCAATAATAGATGGATTATAGATATATACAATACAACATGTTTGAAATAGCATAGGTAGAGTTTTCTAAATATTACGTGAAGGGATTTATTTGATTTTTTATTTAAGTATCAATAATATTCATATTGTACAATGTAATTACGAATTTGTCCGCAATATTGATGAGCTGATCCTAATCCTAACAAATCCTAACAATAAACAAGGAGTAGTTTAGAAAAAACGTTCTAAAACAAAACTCACAAAAAAGTTAAAGTTCATCCTTAATTTTACAATGACAGCAGCCATACTTTTAAAAATATTTCTGCATCACACCGAAATGGGATAAATTACATAGAATCTACCAAATATAGGTATATACAGAGGGTCCCTCATTTCAGGCTAAGTTGGGGAAAGGCGCCAATTGGAGACAATTCGTTCCCCACAAATGGGTTCTGTATGGGTTCCGTGGTTGGTTTAAGCAATTTTCCTGGTATATTTTTCTAATGTTTACTTTGCTATTGATATTGCAACTGGTTTTCGGTCGGTTTTTTTTTCTATTGGTAATATTACTTTGTTTCCGAAATGGTGTTAGTTTTTTAAACTAGATTCTTTAGTTTTATAATTTTAATTTATCAGTCTAAACAGTCCCACTACTGGAAAAAGGTCTCTATGAGTTTCTTATGTTCATACGTATGAGGGGTTTTGACGTGAACATTCACGCGCTAGTCCACGGTTACTTACAACGTGCTTACAACTTAGTATGCTTAAATAAGATGTATATTAGATACTAGATACTTTACAAACAAACAATGACAAATGTATAAATAAATAAAGTTACATAATTACTTACACTTAGATAGAATGTTCTATTTGCTTCACAGTAAACAGTAAAAGCCACAGACTCGTGTATAAGCAACAAGGCGGCCTTATTGCTGTAAGAAATCTTTTCAAGGCAACCTTACGGTAACGAATTTCTGTATAGAAATTAAATATAAAACAAAAACCTGATTTTAAATATATTTTTGCATTTATCAAGAATCTATCGATTTATTTAACCAAAACAAAATAGGAATCGAAAAATGCTGAAAAAGGTATATATAAACATACCTCCCTGAGGAGTTCGGTATTAATGGCCCCCGTTCTGAGGGGGCTGGATACGTGGCTCATTAAGGAGGGAACAGCCACTGCTGGCCATTATGGGGCGGTCGTTCCAATTCTATTCCGTTATCAATGTATTTCGATTAGTACCGGGAAAGGCGAGCCTTAATTAAAACGTTGCTTTATGTGCTCAGGTGGAAATTAAACTAAAAGTTGCTTTTCATTTTCTTTGGCATTGAATTATTTGTTCTATTAATATTAAATGTGAATATTTGTGAGGATATGATGTTTGCTACTTCTTCACTCAAAAACTTGACGGAGTCACTTGTTTGATTTACAAACTCTTATTACTTATTTTACTTAGGTAGTTAGACTATCTAGTAATTTCCTTTATTTATCTGATCTAATAAATATAATATATAGTATATAATATAATAAAAAAAATATTATATATAGGGACAATTCATACAGATTGAGCTAGCCCCAAAGTAAGTTCGAAACTTGTGTTATGGGATACTAACTCAACGATATTATATTTTATAACAAATACATATATAGATAAACATCCAAGACCCGCGGCCAATCAGAAAAAGTTCGTTTTTCATCATGACCCGACCGGGGATCGAACTCGGGACCTCATGGGTGGCAGTCTGGCGTGGTAACCATTACGCCACGGAGGTCGTCTAGGCCTACTACTGTCTCTAATTTCAGGCGTACGTATCCATTAAATATAAAATGTCTGTAAGTACATAACTGTCTAACATTAAAATGAAATAAATCGCATATTTTCATAGTATTTTATAACTTTTACTCGATTTTAAGTAATAAAGTGTGTCAAATAAATTACGACGTTCAACCAATATAAAATCATATTAAACAAATTAAATGAAATATAACCTGGAATGAATCGATTCCATTTCTTTTGTTGTTATCAAATAGAATTACTTATAATTATTACTTTATTGATATCAAATACGGCCATTGTTTTATTTTATATTAATGAGGTGAATAGTTACATTATATTTCAGCTAACGTATACGGCGATTGAAAGAGGTGAAACTCTTTTGTTTTGACTCTTAATGTTAGTGAACAGTGTAAATTTTTCCATAGCAATTTTTTTGTACCTCAGACTATTCGTTATTGAATTTACGTCGCCCATAAAATACGCAAAGACATAAAAATATATAATTGCACTGTAAAGATACAAAATGCTAAACCTTTGGGAATGTGTAGCAGGTCTCGAAAAGGTCAATGTTATGAGCGGCCATTGCGCTTTACGGCAAAAGATGTATTTAACTCCCGGATTAATTTGGATTAATTTAATAAAATGGAACATAACGCCCTCAGCGGCCGCCGGCTGCCCGTACCCAATAATTATATAGCCTTATATAAATGTTCTCGTAATTATCACGATCCCTTTACTAAACATTTCTAAATTAATAATGATATGTGCAATAAAAGTTTACGAATTCTGATAATCATCATGTCATGATCATGAATCATCAAGTGCCTGTGAAGATCTATTCTCTGAATAAACGTTTTGAATCATTCATAAACATTTTTTGGTTTATCATTAGTGCTTCCCGTTACACTGACTCCAGCAGTTCTTGACTTGATGGACTATGAGTTAGTTGGTGTCAATGTTTTAAAGCCAATTGACGGTTTAACAACTGTCATCTTTAAAAGTTTAAATTTGACATCTTAACATGTCCTCTCAGGAGAAACAAAAGGCAATCCAAGTTAAAAGATCTGACACATAGGCCATAAAATTGACAAATCATCCACGAACATTAATGAGGAACTAACTATAATTAAATTGCAATGGAAGGTCGTTTACAAATATCTTGAAGATAATGGGCCCCAAAATAGACCCTTGGGGAACCCCTGATGCGATAGAGTGAAGTCATGCAGTATGTACATATTTTTGAAATATCAAAAATATACGTATATTGTAAAATAGTTTCTGTATACATATAAGTGTACCGACTGTACAACATATTGGTTGTAATAAAACGTTGTATTTCATTTAGTTTGACCCGAGCAATGGCATGACTCCTCAACAGTTCAACTGCCTAGAAAATCCTTAGCAAAACCAGTCCTGTAGCAGGCTCCTTGCGAATGTTAAATCGCGGGCGCGGCGAATGCGTCCGCACGCCCGACACATTTGCATCTAAACGCGTGCATTGAAATTTAATGTCTCAATTGATGCAACGCTCGCCACTTTACACAGTTCAAGAGAGATGTCTTGAGGTGAGAGAGAATTTTATTGGCGCGTTTATTCTGCAACACGTGTACTCGAATTCTAAGATTATTATGTCTGTACTGATGTACCTATGAGCTAGCAACACTACTATCTTTAATTTTTAAGATTTAATTCGTTGTGAATTCCAAGACAATAGGTAGTTATTCCTCAAGTTCGGCAATGAGCTACGTCGCTTATTGTCAATTTGTGGTTACCGTTGTTAATCCTGGCTTTACAGGAGACACAGTACAGCCTTTTAAAGAAAATATGTATTAGTTTCATTGCATGTGAAGAGGTACATTCATGTCGTAGCAACTACATAATGTTTGTATGTTAAAATTTTTGTTTGTCCCCCAGGTGTGGTTTCAAAATCGACGTGCAAAATGGCGCAAAAAGGAGCACACAAAGAAAGGACCAGGTCGACCAGCGCACAACGCTCACCCCCAGTCTTGCTCGGGAGAACCAATACCCCCACATGAGCTCAGAGCTCGCGAGAGGTGAGGAACTTACAAACCAAACTGGTTACCAGTTTATTATTACATTTATTTCGGAAACACATGAAAAGTAATCACTGCTTGTAATAATAGATTTTTATAATACAAAGCAAATGAGCAGAGAAGCTAGTTTTTGAGGTAGCAGTTATTTTTCAGGTGAAATTACTAGAATATCTAGTACATAGGGTACTGTAGAGTATGTATCTGTAGTTTCAATAGATGCCAGACAGATAGTAAAAGATTAAGAAGAAAGGTCTAAGACCACGTTCAAAGTAAACACAAAACAAAAAAAAACTGATGGAAATTTTTGTCTAAATGAGATTCAGGATCAAACAATCTATCGTAAAGATCAAAATATCACAGAGAGTGCATTTCGTTTTTGGGACCGTCCATCCGTAACTCGCAATTTGGCATTCGATTTCATCATACAATGAATATCGATATGAATTATTCAATGCAGACTAAGCACGGGGTAACAAACTATAACAGAGCCAGGTCATCTTGTATCACGACTTTTACAAGTTGGCATTTTATTAACCTATAAAATTATAGATAAACGGGTATTATGAGATTGACTTTGTTTTTGAAATGTTTGCTTTTGATATGGAAATAATTATTATAACTTCTTTGTTTGTACTGACTACTTTTAGATTTACTTAACTGAATATAGGGGCCTCTATTAGACAATATCTAAAAATCATCAACCATCTTATTTTCGATTTCAATTTGAAATTAACTTTTTTTCTGTAGTGGGACTATTAATATTGTTTCTTGTCTGCCTATTATAAGGTTCTATACTAATTAGGCCCTATTGATTTTTCAACAGGGCGAGAAGAAGAAAGAAGCTGGCAAAAGCGTTAGACCGACAAGCGAGAAAGCTGCGGGCAAAGGGAATCGCTGTGGACCTCGAGGCACTGAAATCAGAATATCTAGCACAGCATAGGAATAGTGGCCTGTACTCTGATTCCGATGGAGATGCCGAAGGGGAAGAATGTATGATTGATGTGGTTGGAGGCGACTCCTGCCACGACTCCGGTCCAGAAGATTTCTCTCTCTCCGGTCGCCTCCGAGCACCATCCAGAGGAGACGGCATAAATAATTCAGATAGCTCAACATCTGATGCGCATTCAGGCAGAAACTTCAGTCCAATACCTGACCCGCAGCCATCCTTCTTCAAACATTTTGGCAATCCGGGAGCAAACTTCGAGAAATATGACTTCGACTCCAGCAGAGCAGTGTCCTTAGACCTCAGCGGTGGAGGGACAGCCACTGAGCAGGACTTATCCAAAAACGGGGGCACAAGGAAACACAATCCGTTCAGTATAGAATCATTGCTTAATACGTGAAAGTGACTTTATGTATCGTCTTAAAGAGGCTCTTGGAAATATCGTGACTATCAGTGACTACAGGCGTTACGTGTAATGTTCCTCTGCTTTAATATAAAAAAAAATAATTATCATTAGTCCTACGGCTTCAGTAAAAGACTTGATAGGTACCAGTTAACGACATATCTTGTGTGAATATTAGAGTAGTAATTGTATTATATAGATGTAGTGTATATAGACATCTACATTATTTATTTTCGTCATAATATATTTCTTTAAATTCGGGGCAATAATGTGTAAGTTAATTTTGTTGATCATGTGGTATTTTATATTCTTTGCAACTTTCAAATTTTATTGTTGTACGAAGCTTACCAAATCTAATTCAAATTCTAATATTTCAAAATGTGAACTTATGTATAAATCTTGATCTCTATTATTTAACTTTCCAATTAATACTGTAATTAATGTATCAAGAATGGTTTATTTAAAATAAGATCTCAAACAACAACCTATTAAGGTAATAACGACAACAGAACTGATAAAGTTCTCATTACACGCTGCAATAAAAACATTTAAGAAAAACAATTTGTTCATAAATAATGTTAACTTATAATTATTATAGACTGAGTTCATTATTTTTATCATGTATAAAAGTAGTATAAGGTACCCTCGTAATATACAGCGGGTGGATCACAGTGATAGTATCGTCAGGTGTCCAAAATTATTCCTAAGATTACAGTCTCAACCCCCCACCTCGCACAAAAAGATTCGGTCAATCATTCTTGTGTCGAACCATTGAACAAGCTGCCCGACGATGTGTTCTCTGCACCGCACGTGTACGACATGGGGTCCTTCAAGCGGAGCGTGAAGAGGCACCTTTCAGGCCGGCATAGTAGCAGCGACGACACACCATAAGAGCGCTGGCGTCACATGCCGTGTCCCAATAAAATAAAATAAAGTTTCGCATAAACTCAGCGACAGGTATTAACTACATAGCGTTTATAGGAATCCACAGCCTATAATAGTCATCTTAACTATTACAGTATAGTAGCAGAAGATCGCAGCGATCAAGCTACGAATAAAAAAAAGTAGTCAGAGCACAACGTTTGAATGAAACCTACCTTTATAGGCCAACTTCAGCATCCATATCAATACTTTATCTGAATACATAAAGCAGTATAATAGGCGGTGTATCATTATTATCCGTGGCGTATACAGTTCCACGGCCTAAAAATTTTATAATCTGAACTTAATTAACGGTAATATCACTGTGATTGATTTGCTTAGAGGTAATTCTTTGTTAATTGTCACCCGACTACTTTTCAGCGAGTTTAGACGTCTTGTCACAATACTTTTCGACATCATCCTTTACCATCATGAACACCACCATTCATTTATCAACGGAGACCGTCTCAGATATTGGTTTCCTTTTCTTGGGTTTTCTTATGGTATTATTCTCTTGTTACTAGAAACATACCTCTGTTGTGTATTGTAGCGTTTCTGCGTATGCTAATCACACGTCGATAGAATCATGTCGTTTTTACACTATTCATGCCAGTTTCACTCTTACATAAAAAGTTCCGGATATTCTATTTGCCAATTTGGAAACGCCGCAATGTATGGCTATAACACTACAGAATGATTTCAATTCTTACAACTGATTTATCTAAAATTCTTGTGACAGCACAATAGTAATATTTATTTACTCTGTGGGAGTTAGAAACTTAAATACATACAAACTTAAGACTATTTCGTCCACTAACCAAAACAGTTGGCAGTTAAATTAATTACATTGTTATTACAATTCTTGAGGTAACATTGTTGTAAGTGCCCTCACTGTAATTTCATCAGATTTTACTACTTAGTAAACACCGAGTACTCTTTCTTTGTAAATCATAAAAATATAATTCATTTGCTCAAGGAAATCTTTCCACTTTAACTTAAAAGTGTTTCAGAAACAAAAATGGATTAACAGTTTTGTAAGTACCATTTCAAACCCAACGATTTCTATACAATAATATAATTGTTTCTAAACATTAAAAAAATCCTTTCTTTGGTCGAGTGATGAATACATCATAAAGAACTTTTATCAGCAACACGATTTTTGTTGATTGACCCATATAATGACAACACAAAAGAAATGGAATAGAATGATGAATGATTTTAACTTCGGGGATTTAAAGAATAGTAACATCATCATCATCTCAGCCACAAGAAGTCCACTGCTGGAATTAAGAAATAGTATAAAATCATTCATTTGCTCGACTGACTACCATGCATGTATAACGTCTTATCCATTCTCCACAATCACAACCATACGCGCATTTCTAACACAATCCATATTTCCCTCTGCATCATTAAATACCTACTCAATTATTGTTAATAAGAAAAATGGCGCAAATACAATTATAAGCGAAATAAATAATATTTGCTCGTAAAATAAAGATTTATGTGTGACGCGATAAGGCAGCCAATTAGCAATAACAATATGGACACAGATATGGCCGCCATTTTATTACTATTTTTACTTACCTCTGTACTTATAAAGTTACGTTCACATATACTATTCAACTGTTAATCTATCCTAATAATAAAAAAAAACTAATTTTTATCTCACATCTAATCTAGCTAATCCTTGTCATCTAGTTTCTCCCCAGGACTTGCTAGCTTGCTTATTGTCAATCAGAGGTCGCCGTTGTAGATCCTGGTTCTAAAGCGAGACAATGGTGAAAATACATATGTGATGGGCTTGCCCCGATCTAGCTAATTTTATAAGCGAAATAGCGCGTTTGGTCAAAAGATTTTGTCAATTGTATTTAAGAGGACAGGCTTAATATAAACTATAAAGAAAATTTAATAATAAATATTAATTTAATAATTGTTTATTAATATTATCAATAAAAAAACATTGTTCAAAAATGTCATAAAATCGTACATTGTTTTTTTTTTGTATTGGCGGATACGTGTCGTAAAATATACTACATGTATGCGTCTCGATGTAAACTCTCGTGTCTTATCTGTCATTTTATCTTTTCTATGGACACAGCCATAATGTGTATGTGAACGTAACTTTATCAAACGGAAAACTACCTTTGGTTATGGAGTAAATACTTCATCGCATTAATAAAATACTATTGTTATAAATAACTTTAACCTGGCTTTGTTTAAATTGTTTATCGGGTTGGACTATACGGATTCTTTTTTGCTGTTGGACTCGAATCGAAGGGTGCGCTTTTTTATGATTGAATTGGTTATTATATGACCTAGTTGAACACTTTTTACCCTTTGGTATTTTTTACTAAATTTAATAGTTTTCAAAATTTACGCAATGGCGATATTTTTTATTAAATATATTTTTGCGCACCCTTTCCTATAGTCTGACCGTTTATATGCGCAGATTAAAGAAGTATGTTTGCTTGCCATGTCCTTCTTTCCCAGTAGTTTTGTGACGTCAAAGAAATATCATTCAGTGTCTTTTGACAGCAAGAGATTTTGTTAGCTCTAACAAAACATTGTGGTGCACTATTTAAGATTTAAAAATTCATGGTTTAAAAAGATGCGTTTCAGAAACTGGCTATAAATCAAATAAATTGTTTCATGGTTTATTTTTCATATTATTACATGGTTTTGTTGTCGTTTCAAGTGTGGCAATGTCCACTCGCTTCTTAGGCCCTTCGTTCACTTGTCAACTCTAGGTAATGTGACTCGATTGGAACTTGTATTCGGATTATGCTTCACATGTATACGATCAGTTAGAAACTTCCAAGCAACGGTTACGATGACCATGAAAACGACGCGTATAATACCAAGTAGAGTTTTATTCGAGTGGGAGTCGAGTAGACACGTAGACAAAGGGTAAAATAAAGGTCGCTGCATACGTAACGAGGTAATACCTCTAACGGGACGGCGGCGGCCGGGCCGCCCCGGCCGGTGCGGCGCTGCGTCTGTCTCGTTCAAAAACGGATACGTATAAAACGCATTCTAATATGCTTCACACAAGATTCAGCGAAATTTAACTATTGTGTTTGAATTAGCTTGTCATACCTTATTGTGGTAACATAATATTGTGTGCTCTCTCTCAATAAAGTGATTTATAATAGATTTATGTTTATTTCAAATGGATTTATATATCAGATAACTGTTTGCAGCTTCCAAGTAGGTATAGTGGAATAGAATCATATGTTGCGGAGCATTTGCGGAGACACGGACGGGACGGGAACGTGGCCGTTTTGAACGAGACAATCACGCACGTCCGAGGTATTATCTTGTTATGTATGCATCGACCTTAAATTCTATTGTAAATTCATGTAGACCGAAAAATAATGTTAGGTACAAAATAATTAAGTTAATTTATGAATGGGTGGTGTAAATGGATATTTTGTAAATTGATAATCACATTGTGTAAGATGTAAAAAGGTATGTTATGTGAGTAATTTATTGAATCAAAATATAACACGATTAAAAACAAACATGAGATTTTATTTTTCCCCTATTTTATGTGCGCAGACGCATATATTTGCCGATGCGCGATAGTGGAGGAGAACGGTGAGCAATTTTAAACCTAAATAGCACCCAGTGTAGCTACTAGCGAAACTAAATAATCAGAATTAAAATATTCCTGGACAAAATACACAACGCCATCTATTCTCAAGTTATACAAAGCTTTCACTATGAGTATTTATAGCTCATAAATATATAAATGTAATTTTTGTAAATAAATGCCTGTGATAGATACGACCTCCGTGGCGTAATGGTTACCACGCCAGACCGCCACCCAGGAGGTCCCGGGTTCGATCCCCGGTCGGGTCATGATGAAAAACGAACTTTTTCTGATTGGCCTCGGGTCTTGGATGTTTATCTATACATATATGTATTTGTTATAAAATATAATATCGTTGAGTTAGTATCCCATAACACAAGTTTCGAACTTACTTTGGGGCTAGCTCAATCTGTATGAATTGTCCCTATATATTTATTTATTTATTTATTTGATTAGATACATAGAAAACAACCAAACCAATACAGACACATTGTTATAGCCAAGTGGTCATGGATGTGGTTGTTGTAAAATTATCGTCTTGCATTTTCTTCGTACGACCAAAATCTACATAAATCAAACAACGCCACCTAATCCCAAAGTAAGCTAAGATGAACCTGGTTGTGTAATGGGTACCATAAAACGTATTTTATTATCTATACATAATATAATAAAACAGTAGACCCCGATATGTCTATACTTTGAACATATTTGGCAAAAATGGAGAGGGAACAGTTAGAGAAAGGTAATAAAAGCGATTTTTTTTTTTGAATTTTTTGTTTGTCTGTCTATTTGAACGCGCACATCTTGTAAGTTACTGAACGGATTTTAATACTGTTTTCACAGGAAGCTAGAGCTCGGTTTGGAGCAGTATATAGGCTTTGTTTAATTTAAATCGCATTACAGGAAAAGGAGTTATCCTTATTTGAACATTTCACGCCGAAGTCGCGGGTAACAGCTCGTTGTAAATATATTACATAGAAAACACCCAGCCTCGAGACAAACACAAATGCTATCACCAAAAGTGGGGCCACTATGCGCCACCGGGTTGTCAAACACACATCTGCCGGGCAAACATGACTAACGCGGCAAAATTTTCTCGCTCCGCTCTGCCAATAGCGTATCTCGGTTAAGTCTACAGTAGACAAAACAGGCATTGCTATTGGCGAAGAAGCTTTTTCGCGTGCGAGAAACTATCTCGAGTGTAAGCATGTTAGGCTGGCTGGTTTAAGATATTTATTTTTCAAAAGAATATAGATTAATTTACAAGATAAACTAATTGCTGAAATAGATGTAATATCTTTATTTAACCAGAGATAGCTTGTAGTTAAGTCACTTAATAACACTGCAAAGTCAATTAACGCATAATATTTTAAACTAACACAGAACTCAACTATATCTTACATTATGATGTATTATTCAACACGAGCGAAGCCGAGCAATAAATACATTACAAGCGTTAATAACTTTTAAAAGGTTCAAAATTATACGCTAAACTTGCGTTGGCGACGGGCCGAAAGGCCGCCTTTGATACCCGAGAGGCGGGTAATCGGCTCGCCACGGGTACGATGACACGCCTTGAAACTCACATGCCAAATTGTACCAAATCCGCAATGCATGGGATAAAATAAAAATTACTTATAAATAAAATAACAACCGCTCGCGCTGGAAACGGGGGGAGGCTTATATCCAGCAATGCACTTCTTGTAGCTAGGTAGGCTAACTGATGATGTTGAAATAAAATAAATACATATATATTTCTTGGACGAATCAGACAATAACATCTAAGTCCGGAACTAAGCCAAGCTTGGGTGCTAAATTATAGATAAATATATTTAAACACTCTTCTTTGTAAATAATTTAATCAAATGTTTGCCTTGCGCACGATTCGTATTATATCCTTGGGATAAAGTGGCCATTACTAGCCACTAGTCTTTAAATAAGCTAGGCTTAACCAGCTTGTCATATGGGTACCAGACAGCGGATATATTATTGATAATATGTTATGCTTTACATAGAAAACACAGAGACTCGAGAACAAACAGAAAATCAATCACATTTAAATGTTTGCGCCGAACGGGCCCGCACCCAATGGTGCCGAAAGGATCACGTATCAACGTACGACCGGGCCGTCAACTGCATAAAGATTCGAGTAAATCGTATCCTGCTGTATTTAGAAAACTTTAATCATTTTTTTTTATGCCGCAAAAGTGGCAAACGAGCATACGGCCCGCCTGATGGTAAGCATCACCTTAGCCTATAGATGCTTGCAATACCGGTGGTATCACTCACGCTTTGCCTACTCTCCCAAACCCCCCAAGTGGAGCTCTGGAGAGCTTACACACCGTAGGAACACAACATGGCCGAGACCAATGCTATTTGGCTACGATCTTCTGTAAGGTGAAGGCACAGACATAACAGACTAAACATAATTTTACAGACACATAGACACAAGCTGAAAATATCGTTGTCACTTTCCAGCTAATTAAATTCGGTATAACCTTGTCCCTTTCTTTACACAATTTGACAGCCGTGCCTTGTTGTGGTAGACGGAATTTGTAGCATACGTAAAAGTGAACGGAAGATAGCGATTTGTATTCGTTCAAAAAGTGACTTTTAAAGTTAAAATTTAGTAAATATAATATCAAATAGACAAAAATATGGGTGTAAAGTGCTGTGTTATACATTTTAAAAACTCTTCGTACAAAAGCAGCCAAGGAAGCAGTACAAAAGTACCCATTTGTGTCTGTGTAAGTGACATTTGATAGTGTGCGTTTTTGCCACGATTTCTGTTATGGAATGTTACGTCTGCTTCTTTATGTCTGTGGGTTAAGGTTCTCCCCCAGACGGGCTGCTCCCATTTGAGCGGATTATCCGCTGTGCCCACCTCTCTTAAATTTACGGCTCTACATGCCTCTTGCATTTCTTCTACACATTATAATATAGATTTCATACGTTGAGCACCTTTCTCATAACTGTCTCACTGAGCGATGGTGGCTGTTAACTCTAACGTCGGCGTCGTTAGTGTTTCTGTTATTATATACCATTTACTAGATATTAGTCCTTCACTGAGTGCTTGATAATAATTGCGTAGCCGTATGAAATGTATTAAATAAACGCATTCACACTGATGGTAATTAATAGTTCGGATTTTATTCATCCCAACACAGCATCCTAAATGATTCTATCATGTCAGCGTCATGTATCACTCTGCTGAAAGCAGGGTTTCTGTTGTCAACTGACTCCTTAGAGATTCGTATTATGTGTGCCTAAGGTGTTGTATAAGTCACTGACACTTAATTAGATGATGTTGCCTAATTAAAGGAGGTGATACAATTCCCTTATTTTAAAAAAAAACCCACAATAAGCGGGGCAACATTGAAAGGAAATTCCGAAAATACGGCCTGACGTTTTGAACCTTATTCTGACTAGTAATGTCTTTTTTGACAGGACTACGTGTTTCGTTGTTTCGGATGGACACTTTCAAGGCGCGGTCCCACTGCTGCGCACGAACACGTGGGCCACGTGGCACATTACAGCTGCGTGGGTCTACGTTTCCACAGCGTGCGGAGCGATGTGCACGCTTTGTGGAACAAGCTGTGTACTGCATTCACTGCGTGCATGGCGTTGACAGCGTTGAGCTATGTTGAGCAAGCCACGTGTGTATCAATGACGTCACTTGATGGTTAACGTGTCCGTGGGTTGCAGTGGAAACAATCACGTACATCCTATTGCAATGCAACGCTTAACACACGTGCGTAGCCTCTTCGTGCGCAGCAGTGGGACAGCGCCTTTATAGTAGCCCCGAAGATTTTAATATGAACGCCTACAAACCTTTATGAGCAAAAAAAAGTATTAGCCACCCGATAGAGAGATAGTTTAGAATAGTATTTATAAAATATCCTCCAAAATCTGAAATACATTTTTTTTGCGCCGGAGCCTGGCTTTCTTTTGGTTCACCTCTTTTTATTCATTAATCTATTCATAAAAAATGCACAGCATAATCCGCTAATCATGTCCAGAAACAATGGAGGGTGTGTTATTTGTATGACCTAGGCATCCGATCCGATCCGGGTTTCGGTAAGATGTGTGTAAAGATTGATATTTGAGTCAGCATTTTGGTTTATACTAGATATAATATATAATATGATGGGTGGAAGCTATTTTGGTCAGCCATTATCAGTTCATAGTAGTCGCTAGGCTTTAGGAACTACTCTTTCTAAAACTATACATCGCAGACTTTCAAAAGTTAATATCTTAGATAAATAAAAAAGCTATAAATCTTATCAGAAACTGAGTAAATTAGTGGGTAGCGAAGATACAATTAAAATGATCCGGATTCACTGACCATAAAGCAAATAAAAAATATACCTATTTGTAAAATCACTTGAATATTTATGGAACTGAACGCGAGACGCGTAAACCACAGATCTGTAAACTTTTATAGAATTGCTACATTTTATTATTTGAATGATTAAAATGAAATAAAATTGATTCTATAGCTCAGTAGACTAGCCTCTGAAAGCAGCGGGGCAACCATGAAAGTGTCCATTCGAAACAACGAAACATGTAGTACTATCAAAAAAGACATTACTAGTTAGAATAAGGTTTAAAACTGGTTAAAATTCAACGAAACGTCAATTTTCGGAATTTCGTTTCATGGTACAGGCACCAAAAAAAAAAAGTTCCGTAGTAAACTACAAGGAACCCTTATAGTTTCGCCCTGTCCGTCTGTCCGTCTGTCCGTCCGCGGTCTAGCGCCTAGACGCTTGATGCTAGAAAGCTGTAATTTGGTATGTATACTTATGTTAATAATGCTAACAAAGTGGTAGAAGAAAATTTTGAAAAATATATATTTTTTGGGATGCCTCCCCAGGTACAAGTAAAGTGGGAATGAAATGAGGGTGTGGGAAGATCATTTTCCGATACAATGATCCGTTTGCGAATAATTTACATTTAACGTGTCAATTTTCATTTTGCACGGTGGTCCCCCCCCTCTATCTCCGAAAGTCTTGTGCTTAGAAATTTGAAAAAAATCATTGTAGTAGTCCATATAGTGAACCTACATGGAAAACTATAACGGTTAAGTAGGCACTACTAGTTACCGAGTAATAGTCGACGAACTGATAAAATAAAATTTCTTTGATGAAAACTTACAAATGTCATAGAATATGATAATGGACTCATTTGCAAGCAAGCAAAGCACAGCAAATACGGAACCCTACACTGTGCATTGCCAGACATGCACTTGGCCGGTTTTTTGAGCCTAATTTACTTTGGGACCAGATGACGCTGTGTAAATTATGCAAAAAAAAACTTAAATATATTTTTAAGCCAGAACTTACCGGCAAGTGGTAAAACAGGATCGAACAGCGACTTTCACAAAAACATTTTACAGATGTAGAACCCAAACAGCTGATCGTAGAGACCTGAAACTTTGGAGGGTGTTCTTTGCAACCGATACGAAAGGATTTTCTGAAACTTCCACGGGAAAGCGCATGCAAACGAAGTTGAGCTGGTTTCGCTAATAAATAACTACTATAAAATAATTAAGAGAATTTGAAGTGAGAGTAGTGGAAGAAAATAATGCTCAAAATAAAATAGAGAAATGTATTAAAATAAAGGTAACAGAGGCAGAAAAATCGATAGCAAGGACAAGGCCATTAAAAAAAGAATAGACAATAATTGACATATTATAATATGTAATATCAAAATTACAACAAAAAAAGTACTTACTACCAGCCTAATGGCTAGTTCGTAACAATCTTTTTTATTTGTTTACACTTTTCCCACTCCGTGAATCAGAAAAGCATGAATTACAAACTAATTATAGTGTATGCAAATGAAGGCATTCATTTTCAAATGATTCAATTCGGCGCCGGTGAGTTTTCATTTAGCCGGGTTATCGGTGCATTTATCTCTTAGGCCAGTTACACATCGCAAACATAGCTTATTTCTATTTAATATTATAATCTAATAGTACAACGTATCCCACTAACATTATAATCGCAAAAAATTATGTGATTAAAGGATGTATTATTTATGTGGATGCATATTTCACAATACTTGTCCCAAAACAATCTGCTCCAAACAATCTTCTGATTTAAAATATAAATCGATATAATATAAACATGAATGGATCACAAAACAAATTAATTGCGACAAAGCACACATCATGTTACCACAATAAGGTATGACAAGCTAATTCAAACACAATCGTTTTTAATTTCACTAAAAATCTTGTGACAAGTAAATTGGAACGGAGTGCTTAGTACGAGTATTTTTGTTCACATTAGTTCATGTCGACGTAAACAAACCGACCAAATAGAGAAGAACTCTCATGTTGCGAATTTATAAGACGCGTGTTACATATCAAAATTATGTGGCTACGTTTCGAAGTGAGTAACCTGGCTTATTTAGAAATGTAACACGCGTCTGGTAAATTCACAATATGAAAAGTATTTTTCAATTTGGTCGGACTGTAAACGTTAACACGTTAAGGTGCTGATAGACTTGAGCATTCACCTGTAACAGAACATCGAGCATTCGTCGTTTTTATATTTGTCGAACTGAACAACGAGCCGAGCCACGAGCCGAGCCGAGCATAGAGCCAAATATTGCTACGAACATCATGAGCATTCTAGCGAACAGAAGATGGTAGCAAACTAATCTGAATTTAGAATGCTCGCCAGAACACTCGATAGAATGCTCGCTAAAATGTTCTCGTAATTTCTCTGTGATGTACCATTCGCAAGAATTATTTACAACATTACAAATTTTATCCTGCACTAGCAGTATGGGAACAGAAAAAACGCGAGCATGATTAGCGCGACAGATGAAAATATAAATATCGGGTGAGTGACTAGCTTTACAAAGGGATGGTCTATTAATACAAAAAAGTACTTATCGTTTCGTTTTCATTTTAAAAATAATATCACAAATGGTACAGCATTAATTTTGATCGTAATACAGTAATATAATTTACATAATTTTATCATAATAATGATTAATAATTACAGTAATTTTGTTACTATGTCAAGTTATGGATTCCAAGTGGGGGTGAGTTGACATGTTTTTATTATATTTTTACATGTAACATATATAACTAGTAATTATTTTTACAAACACTTTTTATAATTAATATGTGTAATTAAACTAATTACTAAACAATGTAAAATTTTAGTACAAAAATGCGATATTAAGAAGCTGTTTTTAATAAAGTCGAAATAATTTTTAAATATCTTAAAACTTATAAGTAGGTACATTACCCACAGCACTGTGCACTAATCTGCCGTCTAAACTGGTACTAGAAAAAAATTGTGTCGATTGAAAAGAGCCTATTTGAATAAAAAAAATGTTGTAATTCTAGTTTTTAAATGTTTTTTAATATGACTGCAACAAACATGGCAGATTTTTACGTCCAAATGGTTGGTTTGAATTCATATCCATGAATATAAGGAACTCATGGTAGGGACCTTTCTTCTGGGCAAAGTTTACCTATACTTTGCCCAGCAGTGGGACAGTTTAGGCTAATAAATAATAATAAGAATAAATAAATTTAAATATAAATGTTCACTCTATTATGCTTTTCCCGGAAGATCAAAGGCACACTGCCCAGTAAAGGCGTTGGCATACGATATGAATACTAGGTATTTATATATACAAGCGACCCTGATCATAGCTAGCGTGTTCTAAATTCTCCAAAATTATTCTATTGATGTACCAGGCAACCATATTCAGGGCAATTGGAGCACCACAATCGCCACAACGTAATGGTTGCCGAGAAACGGTGATACAAATCGCAACGCCACGCGTTTCTAACGTAATCACTTAATTATTGGGCGACACCTTAACAGTGTAGGGTTGGCACTGTTCATTGGCACTGTTCATGTTTCAGTATAACACATTATTAACGGGGCTTGAACGCGCATATAACTTACTTGATTTTACACCCGACGTTTTGACAGAGTTGCATCTGCCGTGGTCACCGGGAGACTGGAGTACTGAGGGGCATAGGTCCGTCATCAATACGGCAGAAAGATGTTGAACTACCCGTTATTAACGATAAAGTGTTATAATTTGTTCCTCTTGTTGTTGTAGAAACAATTTGTTTTGAAAAAAATTAATTTACAACATGGGCATTAATGTGTAAGTAAAATATATATTTATAAAATGTAGAAAACACCTAGTTTCCAGACAAACACAAATGCCCCAGCACATAAAAAGCTTACCCCCAACAAAAACTAAACCCGCGCCTTCTAGTGCCGAAGTTAGTCACTTTTAGGTAGACACACTTATAATACACTAGCTTTTCCCCGCGGCTTCGCTCGCGTAAATTTTATGACATAGATATCTCGTTTGACAACAAAACAACCCATAGCGCGACTTGTGGCGCCATCTGTTGGCCAATACAGCGCCTTCTATAGTAGAAAAAAATATTTTCCCCTTGGAACGACATACTTTCACGGGATAAAAAGTAGCCTATGTTGGGCTCTGTACTCTGTACTCCTAACAATATGTAAGCAAATTTTCATAATGATCGGCTGCTTGCTTAGTCAAGCCGTGAAGAAATAACAAACAAACAAACTCACTTTCTCATTTATAATATTAGTAAGGAAGTAATATTTTGACATAATTTGAGGCACCCCTAACCCGCATTTCCACAGCGCTAACCATACTACTTTTTATTATATCAATTTGTGTCCATTGAAGGCGCAGTTTTGGGCTAATTCCTTTATAATTGCAGCATCGGCCCTTACCCTACGTGATCTAGCCTTATCTGATTTGAAAGCGGCCGGGCATTAGGGAAAACGAAAAAGTTATATTTTAATGACGTACAGTTGATGACTCAATTATATTACAGTTTTTTATGTGTTTAATAATATAGAATAGACAATATATTAATAGTTTTATGGATGATGGTGGAAATTTGGAGCAAAAATTTAATTTAATGGAAAAAATGGTGTGTTTTATAAAAAGATTCAGTGAGAAAACGAAAGTGAATGACAATAAAAAATATAACATAAAAAACATAGACAATTAAAAAATATAAAAAGTATTTATGCACGGAACTCCCTTCCCATAAAAAAACCCTTTTTTAAAAATAAAAAAAAGGATTTTGGTTTGCCACATTGTTTGCAAGCTACATTATAGTATCATAGTAAGGTTTGACCAACTTAAGGGCTACGTACTCGATGGATCAACTAGTTCAAATACTATAATTGAATTTCTCTGAAAACCTTGAGGCAAGTATAGTGAAATGAAGTAATCTACCTACTGTTAAAAACCAATTCTTAAAATATTTGTATTTTGTGCAAATAATATTTCAGTGTTTCTATTGGAAATTGTGGAATAATTGTAGGTTGCGAAAACAATTTGGGTCGCGTGTTCTGTTCGCAAACTGGCGCTCGCGTTAAGCACGCTAGCTTCTGAGCACCTATTATAATATAGAATTATGTTTGTCTACTGTTTGACACGTTCAAAAGCTATTTCCATTTTAAATTCCATTGGGTACGGCACCTTTAGGACCGCATTTACAATGTTCTATAACTCGCTTAACTTAAATAGGAGAATTGAGTAGACAAAACAGTGGTAGCAAACGAAGAATATATTAGTTAGAAATGTGTAAACTTATAAATTAGTAGAGAGAACAGTACAGACTATAAAGATTATACAAGTGTCAATTTCGAATATCGAAAGCTATGTTTTTATTACCTGCCGGTATACGCTTTGACACCCCCCCGTAATAAAAACACCCTGTATGTATATACAAATGTACAACAAACAAACACCACACTAAAAATATACCTAAACACTACAACACCTACCTACTAAGAACATGTACACATCTAACCTAACGTAAGCCTAGGGAATTTGTACACTTACAGTGTTTTAATTTGGCCAAAGATTTGGTTAGAATGTCGGCAACCATGTCATTTGTAGGAATGAACTTGATGATAAAATGGTGCTGTGCAAGTGCGTCACGAATGAAATGATGTCTGACATCGATGTGTTTGGTACGCGAGTGATACGTGTTATTATGAGCGAGTTTTATGGAACTTTGATTATCAGAGTGGATGACAATGGGATGTGTGACAGCGAAGACTTCAGCGATGAGAGTTTTGAGGTACATTGCTTCTTTGCAAGCTTCTGCTAAGGCCATGTACTCTGCCTCCGTGGTAGACAGGGCTACTGTGCGCTGTTAACGCGCTTCCCACGAGACAGGAGCTCCGCTCATCATAAATACATATCCCGTAAAGGAACGTCTGTCCACTATATTATTCCCATAATCAGCATCACAGTAACCAACAACAGGTTGGTTGTCACCTTTACAAAAACGAAGACTGAGATCCTTAGTACCTTTTAGGTATCTAAGAACTCTTTTAGCCGCCTTCCAGTGTACTCCCCCGTAATGTGCATTGAATTGGGACAGAACTGAGACTGCGTGTGCAATGTCAGGCCTCGTTCCAATGCAAATGTACATTATAGAGCCAATGAGTTCCCTGTAAGGTACATCAATTTCGTCTTCTTTTTCGGGTAAACTAAGTTTAAGTCCAGGTTCCATAGGAGTTGTGACAGAAATCGCATCGCTCATGTTGTATTTGTCGATTATTTTTTGAATATAATTTGATTGGTCGAGTGTTATGCAGTTTTGAGTTTGCGTAACTCTCATACCAAGACAATCTTTGACAGGG
This sequence comes from Endotricha flammealis, assembly GCA_905163395.2. NCBI lineage: Eukaryota > Metazoa > Arthropoda > Insecta > Lepidoptera > Pyralidae > Endotricha > Endotricha flammealis. Next base: position 4,052,147 of record LR990861.1, on the reverse strand, counting down.
CCTAAATCTTTTATTGTGAACATTTTCTTAAGGTCCTCTTTGAATTGCATTTTGAGATTGTCACTATTTGAAAGGATAAAGAAATCATCAACGAATACTGCAACGATTATGAAATCGTTACCGACCCTTTTATAATATATACAATGCTCTGTTGTGGCTTGTTTGAGCGAGAGGTCAGCCATAGCTTGGCAAACCTTCTTGTTCCACTGGCGTGGAGCTTGTTTCAAGCCATAAAGTGCCTTTTTGAGTAGACACACTTTATTCTTAGGATCATTGGAGAAGCCTTCAGGTTGCTCCATGTATATTTCTTCATCTAAATCGCCATTTAAAAATGCTGTTTTCACATCTAGGTGGTCGATTTTGCAATTTAAATCAGCAGCAAATGCCATAAGTAGTCGAACCGAGGAAAGTCGAGCAACGGGCGAAAAGGTTTCGCCGTAATCTACTCCTGCAACTTGGGTAAACCCCTTGGCTACTAATCGAGCTTTGTATTTCACAACATTTCCACTTGTGTCCTTTTTGAGTTTATATACCCATTTGCACTTTGTTGTTTTTCTATCTTTAGGTCTGTCAACTAGTGTCCAAGTTCCGTGCTTCAGCAATGAGTGATATTCAGCATGCATGGCTTCGTGCCATTCTTCCTTTTGAGGATGATCTGTAACCTCCTTGTATGTTTCAGGTTCCATATCACCACTTATACCTATATTTACATTACATGCGTATCTGTCAGGGGCACGCCTGTCCCTGGCAGGATACCTCCGTTCGGGTATGGGTTCTCCTGTAACTTCAGGTTGTGAAGATTCTGGTGAAGGAGCCTGTAAAGGAATATCATCACATACAGTGTTAGGAGCAGGATCGTCCAACTCTGTGGATGTCACTGGTTGAAGGTCACTAGAATCAGTATTCGGTTGTATTTGTGGAACTTCTTCAAAAATGGGTACTAGGACTTCTGTCGATATGGGGGTTGGAACTGAGGCGGATTCAGAAACCGACGGCGTTTTGTCCTCAATAAAGACAACGTCTCTTGCGACTATTAACGCTCGTGGATTCTTTGAATTTACTAGCCGATACCCTTTGCTGTCTGTGGCATACCCTACAAAGATGCATTTTTGCGTCTTGGCATCAAGTTTCGTACGTTTTTCTTTTGGTACGAGAACATGAGCTTCACATCCGAAAACTTTCAAATGAGAAAGATTAATTTTCTTTCCGGACCATAATACTTCTGGGATTTGATTGTTTAGGGCCTGTGTAGGTGTATGGTTTTTAAGGTATATGGCAGTATTAACCGCTTCTCCCCAGTACGCTTTCGAAAGTTGCGAATCTTGGAGCATACATCTAGCTTTTTCGATAATAGTTCGATTAGCGCGCTCTGAAACACCATTTTGTTGGGGTGTGTATGGAATCGTAGTCTGGTGGATAATTCCGTTTTCTTTTAAAAACGTAGAAAATTTGCAGTTTACAAACTCTCCACCATTATCGGTACGCAGGACTTTGATTTTTCGATTGGTTTGGTTTTCGACTAAATGTTTAAATTCTACAAACTTACTAAAAACTTCGGCTTTTGTTTTTAAAAGATATCCGAAAGTTTTACGACTGAAGTCGTCAGTGAAAGTTAAGAGGTATAGGGTTCCGCCCCACGAGTGTGTACTCATAGGACCACAAAGATCCGAATGTATGAGTTGTAGCACACAACTCGACCTACTGGTAGAATTGGGAAAAGGCTTTCTCGACAGTTTACCTTGTAAACAAGAAATACAAGGTGTGCTAAGATTTCCCGTAAAGTTAATACCAATATTTTTATTTTTTAAAATATTTAAGGTATTGGCATTCAAATGCCCAAGACGTCTATGCCATAATATTCCAGACTCTCTGGTTGAAATCTGCATGGCATGCGGGTTATCGGAACTTACGTCTAATTTATACAAACCTCTATGTACAGAGCCAGTGGCGATGACAGAACTTGTCACCTGACAGCCACCCTTCGGAAATATTTTGACTCCGTCAGATGTAAACAAAACATCCAAACCGTTTTGGTTTATTTTATTTACAGATAGTAGATTTGTAGCTAACCCAGGAATATACAAGACGTCGCTAATTTTATTTACACTATTAGATATATTCATATGTACAGTACCTTTACCTTGGCTCAACAGTTCATTGTTGTTGGCAACTGTAATAGGAATGATGTGTGGGGATATAGTGGAAAAACATTCTTTCCTATTACACATATGGGAAGTTGCACCAGAATCAATGTACCAGTTTTGAGAATGAGAACCTGTGGAAGAAATATTAGCAAAACAAGATGAAAGTGTGAATTCGGATGTATTAATAAATGAAATGTTTGCCGAATTTTTCTTGTTCTTTAAATTTCTACACTGTGAGACTACATGCCCTAACTTTTTACAGTATTTACAAAATAGTTTTTTAGTTTGGGTATTAAACACAGTGTTACTAAGTCCTGGTAGCGGTACTCTCTGTTCTTTGCTATTTTCCTTTAAGAGTGCAGATACTACATTTTCCGAAGTTAAGAGCATGCTGGAGTGTTCTAGAGTCATGACGAGCGGTTTGAAAGAATCCGGTAGTCCAGCCAGGATGATGATAGCCAGAAACTCGTCATCAACTCCAGAATTAATAGCCATAAGTTCTTGTTGGGTATTCAACATGCTGGTGATGTACTGCTGCATGTTGTTTTCCGTATATTGGATGTCCAGCAGTTTTTTCATAAGAGACAGTCGTCTCGTGAGGCCACTGTCAGCGTACGCCTTCTTCAAGCAGTTGAACGTGTCAAAAGCATTTTTGGCTGACCTTATTACAGGATATATGCTTTCATCACAAGCCAGGCATATCTTAGCTCTCGCCTTAATGTCTTTTCTGACTTCGGCCTGGTTTTCTGGATTATGAGGATGCTCAACGACATCCCATAGGTCGAGGTCTTGTAAAAGACATTGAATACTGAAGGCCCACATATTAAAATTGGTACCTATTAGCTTCTTGAAACTGCAGGGTCGTTCACTGGACGAGCAGGCGTCTGAAGAATTTGTCGCAGACATTTCACTTTTTAACTTCGTCGTATCAAATGTTTGCACTTATATGGTCTGGGCCCATAACCACTTAAATAGGAGAATTGAGTAGACAAAACAGTGGTAGCAAAGGAAGAATATATTAGTTAGAAATGTGTAAACTTATAAATTAGTAGAGAGAACAGTACAGACTATAAAGATTATACAAGTGTCAATTTCGAATATCGAAAGCTTTGTTTTTATTACCTGCCGGTATACGCTTTGACAGCTTATAGATTGGAATGATAGATGTATGAAATGGACTAGCACGACCGCGGAAGGAACATCGTCGCACATTATTGTGGAGCAGCAAGTTTCATTCGGTGAGTAAGAAATCCATGCGTTTCATTCGCTGAGTAAAAGATTAGGAAGTTATCTTCGTTTCCTATCCCTTTTCTTTCCCTATTCCCACCTTTCTTAACGCATTAGAAGCGTCCTAGCGCATAGCAGTGTGAATTTTTGATAATGTAAGGCTGCAGTAACCATTTTCCATGAAGTAATATAAAATGAAGTCTTTTTGCTTACTTAGATATTTTAAACTACTTAGAGGATTGTAATTCAGTTTTCAGCTATAAATACAGATTCAAGAGGTATTGATAGTACATAGGAAGGATTTTCCGAATTTCCGTTTGATTCTGCAGACAAAAACAGATGAAGATGGTATTCTCGTACTATAAACGCTTCGAGAGAGAGATAGATCTAAAGTTTAGGTTCAAAGCACTTAGCGCTTTAAGTCCTAAAGTATTAGTACTAATTATTCAAAACTCTCATTGAGAATTCCCAAACGCCGGTAAATCATATATTGGTACGTCTGTTGCCAAATCAGTTATAAATTAATGTGTACACATAATGGAGTTCTTGAGGATATTATAATTCATTCTAATGAGCGTATATTTCATGTTGGAACGTTACAAATTATTAGTGCAATGAAACACCGTATCGCGCTACCATCGCTACTTTATGTAGTTTTCACGTTTTCCATTTTCTTCTACTTCCTAAACTTACTAGGGTGACTAGATCCACGTTTTTCAGGCCAGCCTACGCTGCGCCAGCGTACCTTCCTCATTGGAGTTTCTCGCTTATGTAATAAACGTTTGTATTTTTTGTAATATCTGTTGAGTTTCTTGCGGCACTTCTTCTCAATAGGCCATTCACGTCGAAATGATTCTATGATTAAAAAATGTTGATGTGTATTTCCTGCAAATGTACTAGCAAAATAAATTATTGTACTAATATTTATAAAACTAATGCGATGCCATGACAGAGTGGCGCGAAAACACCGCTTGGATCACACAGGTACCCTGGTCGTGGCGGTAAACGTTTTTTATTAAAGTATTTTTAAACAAGAGTATTGATAATACAATCACCTGTAAGCTTTGTTTAAATTGGTACCAAAAGGTTTTTTTTTTAAGACAAAAGGGGACCCTGTGATTTTCTTTCTACTTTATTCTTCTTCTTACTCCCTTTAAATGTATCGCTATTTAGAAATCTCTAGGATCACAATGTTTTACCTCCATTGCAGTGACCTCGTTAGTTATATGACAAAAAGAAAAGTTATGAAAAATATGTGAGATGGTCACTCTAGTATTCGAGGTCAGAAGTGTCGGTGTAATGAAGTGATTATGTCACTCCTACTATACCAATTTTCACTTGCCGTAAAAACTTACGATTTAAAAAGGCTTTTAATGAATTCAACACCAACTCACGCCTTTTTTGATATGAAGTAAAGTTTTATTTATATTTTAAAACTGTATGGTTTAATAACGTTATGACTAGTTGTGACCAGGCTTCGCCCGTATTCGCAGTCACAACTTGGACAAGAAGATTTCAAGTCTGGTCATATGTACACGAGTTTCACTACCTGAGTCACATAAGCCAGTGGGACACGGTTTGATTAATTGAGATTTGCGTAGCAGAGTACATTCTAATGCCCTTGGATTGAAGGGAGACCCATATCTCTGCAGCGAGATAATTATGGGTTGATATGATGATGAGATGATACAGGGTTATTTTTTTTAAAACAGGCACGGAAATAATCACTGAAATAATTATCCTCCCCTAAAACATTCTGAATTTTCATTCGTATTGTTCATTCTTTATTATGAAACAAATCAAACCTCACATAAAAAACGAATGACATTTTTTTGAAAAATCTTTATTGCCCTATTATCCTAACCTGACACTACTCATTCGTAGGGTCACCAAAAATACTTGCAAAATACGAACTTTTTTTTACAAATTGGAATTTAAAAAAAAAAGAAAGAATTTTTTTATATCAGAAACGTGGCAAACACGGCCCGCCTGATGGTAAGCCTTCACCGTGTTAGCCTATAGACGTTTGCAATACCGGGGGGTATCACTCACGCGTTGCCATCCCTCCCAATTATTGGTAACTGGTTTTTATTAGAAATAATTGGGAAAACTGCGTCGCAAAACGGTGCTTAAATAAAAAGTAACGGAGAAATAAATAAAATGAGACAGATGAAGGTCCTTACTTAATTTCTAAAATAGTAAATTTTACTCACTTGACTTTTGGCAATGACCAGTACCGACAAATTCAGACTTTGAACCTTCCATAAAATATCTTCAGCAGTATTAGTATTATCAGGAATCTAATGCCCGTTTTTATTACCAACAACGTCTCCTAGTGGTAGGAATAATCTCGTTCTCATGCCATACAAATTGTTCAAGTTAAGTTATTCCTAAAGTTAGGAGGCGTTGATGAAAATGAACGTTAATATCCTAAAATGTTAGTGTTCATACTGGCAACCCTACTCACAAGGCACCCGAACCCAATCATCCGATTGTTTGAAACAATTTCAGAGCAGAATGTACCCAAATAATTGTATCTAACGACTACCCGCCGTATAATCAAAAGCATATCAGTAGAAATCAATTTTTCAATGCCGGGCTCGATTTAAAAAATTATCATACAAACCGAACTGTATTAACCATTATAAATTGACCTATCTGTATAACGGAGATGCTTCTACAGGACATTGTAATGTTTTATATTGTGAGTCTGTGGTGGTTTATTTTATAATGGTTTTTGAGGGATAATAACAAGCGTTTGGCGCTACGTCGGTCAATAAAATTGATTTAGATATCTCAAGAGCAATCTGTGTAATGATTTCACCTACGCATTTAGGGGTGTGTTGGTGGGTTAAATGGTCATGTGTGATTACATAAATAGTAGGTATTATTCTTGACGATTTATAGTCAAATATCGTACAGTGTTATTAATCTTTAATTATTTGTATAATTTTTGTTTTTCATCATCAGAAATTGCTGATATTTTGTTTTATTTTTATATTTTCTGTCATTTTAATTGTATCTTATTAATACCATTTTAAAAGAGCAAGTGCTAAGTTTCTTACCAGTTTCTTCTTTTGGAAAAAATTGTGACGATTCGAAAGACCTCATCATCATCGCATTGGAGGCTTTTGGGGGAGGCCTATATTAGGCCTATTTGAATAAAAATATTTTGAATTTGAATTGAATTGAATTTGAATTGAGTCAATCATCGTCCCACGTTTGAAAATAAGTTTCATTGCTTATTGTCAATCTGAGGTCGCCGTTGCTGATCCTGGGTCTACTAGAGACACAACGGTGTGGGAATGTGCGGTGGGCTTATCCCAAGTATTTGAAAATTACCTAAATGTTTGGACCTATGTAATTGCAATGTAATATTTAACTGTTACCTAAGTTATTATACGTGACTAAGTTAATAGCATCTTTTGATTTTTTTATATGTAAAGGAGGACACAAGAGAGGTCACTTACTAACGTATGGAATGTATAATAGTGTCTGCACAGTTCACTATTTTTTTATTGATAATCATTCTTAGATAAAGATAAAAAAGAGTTCTATAACCTCGCTCATTGAACAAGTAATAAATATTTGAAATAGTAACTGTATCTATGCGTTTCTCCTTACTCTAAACTCTAATGTCGTATTATTAATGTCAAAACAAGTCCAACATTCATATGCTGCAACTCCTGGATATAAATACAGTATAAGAAGTATTAATAAGCCAATTAGCTCATACTGGAAAATACCACTTTTCACCATCGACAAGATAACTAGCCGGTAATTGTTCTCTATCCTCTGGTAATTTTCCCGTCCAGTCAGTCATTTTCGTAAGTAATTTAACACCTCCACACTCAAAATTTATAGCGATTAATATAACAACAAGGTGAATAAGATGACATTTTGGGAGCGTTAATATTTAGCGCACAGTGCGCGCGGACGAGACTCGCGTGCCCCGGCGTCGGGCAATTTGCACGTCGCCCCACGATCGCACAATTTGCTTGTCAAGCCGACCGGCCCAGCTAGCAATTACTATTAAGACATACGCGGCCCTAACGCGTCGGCTGACGCCATTAGAAATTAATTTACAACTACGGCTACGTGACAGCATTCAGCTGGACAAAAACTAGCGCCGACAGATTACGAACCAATTACAGCATCACCGAGTCAACATTGGAAATGGACCCGTACGTGACGGGCGGGTGTGCGTGGACGCCGGACGATTCGCTCGCCATCACATTCAATCACCTCTACCTAACGACCGGCCGCAAAAAACTTACGACAGACGCGCTCAGGAAGTCGAACAACAATAAAAAAACAAATAAGTAACCCGAACAAATTAAGTTATAACCTAAAACACGTATGAAGCCATCATCCCAACGGTGTAATCATATTAACGACTACAAAAGGAGCGGCAAAAAACACAAAAATTAGAGGATCGAGAAATGTGGGCCAAACAAAAACGTAACGTATCGCCTAATTATAGCTGTTGCTCGAAAAAACAATTTTATGTGCAGCGGGCCCGCGCACACGGGGCGACTGTTGCCAGACGCGTTCTCCAATCTCTATCATACTTCATCATACTTCATACTATAATACTAATATTATAAATGAGAAAGTGAGTTTTTTTGTTTGTTTGTTATTCCTTCACGGCTTGACTAAGTAGCCGATCATTATGAAAATTTGTCGCTATGTCATAAAATTACAACAATCGAGATCTGTCATAAAATTAAACGCGAGCAAAGCCGCGGGGAAAAGCTAGTTTACTATAATTTTTTCAGGAGAATAATGTAAGGATACGGCCGTACTGGAAACGTCTGAGAGAGGCCTATATCCAGCAGTTTACTTATTGTGGCTGAGATGATGATGATGATGATGAATAGAACCTAGATTGTTTTTATGCAAAGTATTTTTTTGCCTTAAGGAGATCTACCACTTGGCATACCGATTAAAAACCTGACTGTTATCTTCTCCTTCAATAGTTGCGGATTTCCGCTGTTCTACTATCTTATTTGGTGAATTAGGAAATCAAGATTTCTGTATCTAGCTTAAAATGTATTGTTTTAATTTTAGTTTATCCAGAATGAATGTGTTTATGTAATAAATCAATAATACTTTATAAGCAGTTTGTAAATTAATATAAGAGTTTTTATTAATCACATTAAATCCATAAAGAAAACAATGCAATAAGCGGCATTGTCTCCGCGCCCAAACTCGCCCCGTGTCGGCAGCGCTCGGGGCGAATCCTTTATTATTTCGACGTGTATAATATTTTTATTTTGTTTCCTCCACGATTATTATTTATGAATTATTATTATTTGAGAATTTATTATTAGCTCGGAGAGCAAGCGCGTTCTTTTCAATTTGCCACAAGGTGCGCGGCCTGCCAGGTATTCGCCCTTCCCTTTTTTACCTTTTTCTTAATACCTTTTTGACATTTGTTTTCATGTTGATAATTAAATTTCTGTTCTTAACTCTCAGAGCAACTAATTGATTTGGGTTATATTTTAATTTTGCTTTTAATTATCTCCGGGCAGAGATTAACGGCTGTATCGATTAAACGGCCGTAGTCTCGGATTAAAACATTATAACCAGTTTGAGCGGCGCATGCGTGATGGCGAGAGACATAATAATCTCGTAAGTGCTTATAAACTCAATTATAATTATATAATAGAGTATTTTATATTGTCAATAAAACTGGACTTTCACTGTGCAACAATCTTATTAACGTTTATGTTCTTAGAGTAATTAACAATAAAACGTTTTTTTTTTAACAAGTGCTGTAATAGCCAAAGGAAAAAACAACCAACAATGGTTGGAAGAATTCAATGAAGGCTGAACTGACCTGGGATGTCCACATTCACACTGATCGAGCGACCAGAAAGTTTGAGTATTGCACGAGAGCTATTTGATCTGGGTATGATGACTAATTGATAATATTGTCTGGTTGTGACGAATAAGTCTATTTTTTTGGAGTGGTAAAGCATTTACCGTCAGCTACTCTGGATACTGGCTTGTCAACTTCTTCCATAAAGAAATTAGTGGAGGCGGTCTCCAATCGGCAAACAAAATCAAACACGTCTTGGACCTGCAGGGCTACTACGAAACGTAAATCCGATACTTCGGCCGAAGTATCGGAAGAATTTTAAACGTGAAATACAAGGTATTTTGGTTATAATTACTCAAAAAAAACATAAAGTACTAGGTATTTCATACATACAATTCAAGGAATTACTAAAATAACCATGAAAAGCCTTGAATTTCATAGTTAAAATTCTTCCGATACTTCGGCCGCAGTATCGGATTTTCGTTTCGTAGTAGCCTTCCTGGTGACGATGTGCACAAAATGGCTGGTTGCAGTTGAGGATCGTGTTGTGGATGGTGACAGTGGCAGTGAATTAGGCTTCATTATGTGATAATGATGATGTCATAATCATCAACCTGTCAGGATTCATATGTCTTTTAGAAAAAGGCTAAATTACTGTAACAATACGCATGCGTAAAAATCTACCAGCTCACATTTATCGCATCAAGTTGCGACTTCATTAGCACGTTTTTTTTCTTTGGTAATCGGTGAAAAGAAGACGTCTTGCGACACCAAATTTGCATTTAGTCCGAGTATTTAAAACACAATAAATTTATTTAAAGTGAATAAAGTATAACTTTTTTCTAATATACTCTTGCTCTTATGAAAGTTTCTAACCTTATCATTTAATAAGAAGTCCAGGGTAGCACCATAGATCACAAAAAACCAAAGACAAGACATTACAACAATTGGGGAATGGGGTGTATGTGTTTAATTTATTTGGGAAGTGGTAGGGCATTTCTCAAAAAATATCGGCGTAAAGCAGCAATGAAATTCGTTTGATAAATGAATCGTATCCGGAATCCCAACTGCTTTCCGTTCTCCCTTCACTTCTCCTTTCCCTATTCCTTTTTCCTTACAATCCTTTGACCTTATAATGGTTAGTGAGACCACCATCATAAGCTTCCTTGCTAAGTCAACCTATATGTGAAGCTGTACCAGTGCGCCAGCAGCGCGCTGTCCCTATCAACAATTGTCTTCAGTGTGCTGTTGGAGGTATCACTTAGGCGACTGAGCAGGGAGGCAAGTGCGTTACCTACATCTCATCTTCACCTTTCCACGCGCGACACTCAGCACTGTCCATTATGTTATTGGATGTATCACGTGGGCTCATCTTTCCGCAAGCGACACTCAGCACTGTCCATGTCCAATCTGATCTTTCAAATACCTGTGGCCACGGCCGGACCCGCCGACCATGTATATTTAATTTGATGGCCGCTACAGGCGAGGTGTGTGTTTGAGAAATTACGCTTCTGATATAGCATACATTGTTATTGCTTGTTATAAATTACGCAACTTTATTGAGAGGTAAATATACCTCCGGCGGCGGTAATCGGTTGATTTATACCAACCCCAGATAGAACGAGACGATTATTTTATTATCAATCAGAATTTTAGTACCTGGCAATTAATGTGTTCGGCAAGAGGAGTGGCCTAGGACAGCCTATGGCAAGCGCCGGCGGCGAAGATCTGATGGCATTGCTAAGAGACTAACTAGTTGGACAAGTATTGAAAAGATTGTTTTCTACGCTCAAGTCATACAATAAAAGAGAATAACGGGGCGTTAATTAATATGATTCGAGTTTTTTATATAATGCATGAATGATTTTGATCAAATTATCTATCAATAGTATTCATATTGTGCCATGTAATTACAATGTTTCTTAACGATCCTTACATCTTCAAATCTGTGTTCTTAGTTCTCTGTTCTGGTTACCTCTTTCATTGGTTGACTCTAAATATTTGTTGGATTTTAAATTTTTAGAAATAGAAGAAGTTTCATCACTACAGTACTATAAAATAAAACTTAAATTAAAAATTTAAAAAAACCCCCGACTACCGCTAAAAAGTAAATAAATAATAATTATGTACCCTCCCTATTCGACCTTTTTATTTTATGATATAATATTTATATTAGTTAATAGTAGTTAGTCATAATACTTCCAAAGCATCATCCCGTCGGGGGACCGCTAAGTAAAAATTTATTACTAGCTGACAATTTGATATCTACCTACTGTCTATTAGTTAACGTACCTACACAGTTATGTTTAAATGTCTATAGCGGTCCCCCGACGTGATGACGCTTTGGAAGTATTATGACTAACTACTATTAACTAATATAAATATTATATCATAAAATAAAAAGGTCGAATAGGGAGGGTACATAATTATTATTTATTTACTTTTTAGCGGTAGTCGGGGGTTTTTTTAAATTTTTAATTTAAGTTTTATTTGAAGTTTTTTATAGTTTCGTTCTTACTGTGGATTCTAATCCCTATCCGTTTCATTTGTATTTTAGATATGTATGAGAGGTATTGCGAAACATGTAATCTAACACCAAAGTACACAGATACACACGCCAAACTTATAACACCCCTCTTTTTGGGTCGGGGATAAATATACGGCGCGATAGCAATAAACATTAAGTATGACGAGCGAAGCCGCGAGCCCAGCTAGTGAATTATACCTATAAATGAACTATTCAATGAGACCATTCCAATGAGCCCAAACACGATACATCTGCTGTAATTTGACGAGGAGTTGAGTATACTGCAGGTTCCAGATGATGCTGCAGCATCAGATCAAGTTTACCATATTCTTGCAATATTATGACAGTAACAGTATACCAAATTTCAAATCGATCTAACCAGTGGAAGTTGCTCATTTCCCTTCATCAACTAGAAAAGAGCTGATTATCTTCAAACGGCTGAGCAGATTTTTTTTATTCATAGCTAAGAACACTCTCGATCAAATTAGCTCTCAAACGAAAAAAACCGCATCCAAATCGGACCATCCGTTTGGATGCTACGATGCCACGGACAGAATTACAGATACACAGATACACAGATACACAGATACACAGATACACAGATACACTCATACACACGTCAAACTTATAACACCCCTTCTTTTTGGGTCGGGGGTTAAAAATTAAGGAAACTTGTTTTTAAAAAAAATATTCTAAAAGATGTCTACCTTTTGTTCTTTTTTCCTGGGGCTTTGGTGGTATGATAGCAGTTGTTCCAGGTATCTTCGCATATCTTATTGGATTTTTATATGGTATGATGGTAAAAAGAAAAGGGGTAATAGAGGATGAAATTTTAATCGCATAAAAGCTTATTTAAAACCCAGAGCATAAATTTTTACACGACTCAATTAGTGTTATAAAAGATACGACTCTAGGAGTACATTGGCTGATCATATAATGTGATTTTTTTTATGCCACAAAGGTGGCACTCGCGCGTTGACACCCTCCCAACCCCCCAAGTGGAGCTCTGGAGACCTTACTCACGGTAGGAACACAACATGGCCGAGACCATGCTATTTGGCTACGATGTACGATCTTCTGTAAGGTGGAGGTCCTTCCTCAGACGGGCTGCACCGATTTGAGCGGACTATCCGCTTTGCCCTACCTGTCTTAAAATAATTAATAATAAAAATTGCAATGTTATTTGTCAATTAAAAATGGTACCTAATTGTAGAATATGGGTGAAGTTGAAGTCGGGCCAACTCGCTAGTATACAACAAAAGTGAACAATTTATGAAAATAAATGAGGTAATATACCTCATCGCGATTAAAGCACGCATGAGCAGTGAGCGTATCGGCGATCTCACGACCGCGCGTCTCGACGCCCCGCCATTTATATCGGGCCCTCTGTTCTGGTCTGGACTTTCTGTTAGTAACTCAAAGTGTTAGTAGTATTTTATACCACTAAGGTGGCAAACAAGCATACGACCCACCTGATGGTAAGCAGTCACCGTAGCCTATGGACGCTTGCAATACCGAGGGAATACGAGGGTAGACCCTGTAAAAAAGTGGAGCTCTGGAAACCTTACTCACCGTAGGAACACAACATGGCTAAGATGCTATTTGGCTACGATCTTCTGTAAGGTAAAGGTCCTTCCCCAGACCGGCTGCTTAGATTTATATATAAAATGACTATTAAAATGTGTTAAGAAATATCTAATAAACAAAAAAAACTTCTTTATTAAAAAACGCCTAATTACAAGCTCTGAATTCACTTTTTTGTTGACACAGACGGTAGAATAGTAAGAAGAACTTAGCACTTCCTCTATTAAAATGGGACTTATACATGTTACAATTAAGAAATAAGCCATTTAAATTAATAAATATAAATACAATTTGACTGAAAAGTGGAAAAAAACGTAAAGATCGGAACATATTTGGCAGTTAACACGATCTAAATAGCTAATGTATTGATTCATCGAGATCGTCATCCTTTCTGAATATTGATCTATAGGATTTTTTAACTTATTTGACCAAAGTTTCATCTTATAATGGCTGTAGAGTGAGATAACGGATTGAGAAGTGTTAAAACAAGAAAGCAATACAACTTAATTAAACTTTTCTATTAAAATTGGTTTCTATCCACTATTCTCCATCACCTGTATGGCTGTTACTATTCAATGAGCTTGGAACCCTAAAAACAACACGCAATAATTTTTATTTTCATTTCCATTACCGCGTATAGAACAAAAAAGTATTCAAAGAAGTCCGTGGTGTGCGCAATGTTATCGCACCCGTTATTATTTTTCACTGTTATTGTTATTAGGGCTCCGAGGTTATTATTCCAGCATTATAGCGCTTAACAAACTATTAAAGGTCCACTTAAAAGGCTTATTATTTTGATAAATCCACTTGATTGCTGGAAATGAGAGTTTTTTTGTGAAAAAAAGTTTGAAACGCTAAACGTGGGTTCTTTGAGTTGTTGGACTTTTTAATTATGTTATTACTGTAAATGATTTGGATTTTTTTAATATTAAATACCTACATTAATTACATGTTGCTTATGGTAAGTATGATATAATTCAATTACGAATTGGTCGCGTTTCGTGCGTCGAAAGTACGTATTCGACGCACGAAACGCGACAAATTCATAATTAGAATTTAGAATCAATGTTTTTGTTCACGCCACGTTCACGCCGTTGTCCATCGTGCGGAGTTTCTCAGCAAGGTGGCTGGATGAGATATGATCTTTTTGCATGTGACGGTGAGTGTCAATGTTCACTCACAGAGTACTAAAGTTCAATCCAGGCACTCCAGCCAACCTAATATTAGAAAAATGCATTGGTATCCGTTTTATTTTATATTTCAACGATAGTTATTTACAAAAAAAAAAGTATTTAAGTATATTTATCAGCAATCTACTACCCATAGTACAAGCTTAGATGTTTTGTTTGGGACTAGATGGCGTTGTGTGATTCGTAAAAAAAAAAGAAAAAAAAATTGTTATATCATTTCGAAATTAAATTCATTTCTAAAAACTAAAATATATAAACAAAATTATATTTGATTCTCATTTGAATTCCGTGCATATTCTCGGTGCCTCCTAAAACCAGCCAGGGACTTCTAACTTCCTAGACAGCTACAAACTTAACGACGACTAGAACTGACTAGAACAGACAGAATCTTATCTCCTAATTATTTTACAGAGAGAAAGCATTATAGTTAGAAAAAGGCTACTCTTCTGCGTTCTATTTCTTTTTTGATTAATTTTTGCGGAAAGAGTGAGGTAGGTACTCTCGCATACAAATTTCAAACAAATAAATTTGTTATATCAAGAATGCCTCGGCCAATACGCATTGGAGCAGCGTGGCAGAGTACGCTCTAATCCCCTTCGATTGAAGAGAGACCCGTATCCATGCAGTGGGATAATATGGGTCCTCCATGTCAATAATACAAAACATCGAAGTACCAATAATCGATGAAAATTATTTTATAGGATAAACTTGCTAACTACCATCGTGGTCGTCAAGTGCGCGAGGTACCTTACTTGTAGTGTAACGCAGTCTGTAATTACATAATCGGATTACACCGTGTAATCGGAACATTATCGCGCTAACCTGTCGGTTACTCTCTGTTACTTGCGGTTGTTTGCCGGGGCTTAATAGATCGTCGTTGTCCAAACCACGTCTCGTAAGAAACTTCTTACGAGATGTATTATGTAGGTACAGTCAAAAGCAGGTCATACTTTACATTGGACTTTGTATCATTCTTAAGTTCTATGTTGTATGAGCCAAAATTGTACTGCAAGTGTAATGCTCGAAGTTCTCCTGGCTGTACCTGTTCTTCATAGAAGATTCTGTAAAGAACATAGGTACCTTTTTTATGACAGAGGATGACAAACAAGCTTGAGAACGACACATCCTTCATGAGAGGGCAATGAATGCTAAGATTTTGTATTCATTGCACTCATGAAGGAATGAAAAAGGAAGGACGGGTGAAGGAAAATGAAAAGGGAGTAGGACATTTGGCTTCCAGCTCTCTCACTCATCGTACGATACACAGCAGCATGTCACCGCTAATTCACGTCGATATTCTGTGAGAGGGTGGTACTGACCCGGTTAAGCCAGCCCATTTACGAGCCACTACCAGTTCATAGTGTGGCACACCGGACACTCCATACAACGCCCGTGAAATAATTACCTATTTCTACATAGGCCAATGTCGTTTGTACACGTGCACACGTATGCGGACACGTATACTAAAGCGCACACCTATGTGACTGCACCCGCCTCGATACCCGCCTGGGGTAAGGTAACATGATTCGGTGCGGGGCGGAGAGTGGCCATTTTACCTCGGGTTATTACTTATTCTATGGTAGTGGCTAGGCTCTACCTCTTTAGAACATATTACCTGTCCGCTTCAAGTTTGCCGTTACCTCCCGCCACACCCCACCGCACCTCAAGGAGATCCCGGTACTGAGCAACTGCGGATCTGCCTTGAGGTGCGGTGGGGTGTGGCGCGGCGGGAGGTAACGGCAAACTTGAGGCGGACGGGTTGTACAACATTGTTTTTATAGGAGCTGGATGTCGTTGCTGTGTGTCGCGCTGTAAACGAACACGGGAGTTAAACAACGTCGACCCTAACCAGGGTTTTGTGCCTAGTCGGTGGCCTTCGTTATCTCTAACTCCATAGAAGATGACTTAACCTCGACACTACAAGTAAAGCCGTAGTAAAGCTATTAATAAAATTACATAAGTGTTAATCATGACTGAATATCTGTATGTCTGTCGATCGGAATATCCGAAACAATGACCAATTTAGATGGGATCATGGCGAGATAACACAGATTTCAGCTCGAAATTATACAATGATGTATATTGCTAACATATAATTAAACTCGTATAATTGTAACAGACATACACGATTATTTAATTGTATATAATTAATAGAACTGTTCTGCAATTTTACAATAACCTCTATAATAAATACTTCTTAGTATTCATAATAAAATAATAGTATAATATACATAGTATGTACCTCTACTTTCATGTTACTTTCCGCGTCTCTCTGTTCGTTACGCCTTTTTTCTCAGGTGTTGTATTTGCAAGTTGTAGAAAAAGATATGTCAAAATTTGTGAAGAAAAATCAATTTTTTAAAAGTCGACTGTTTGACGTCTCATATCTAGACAATGGATGAGGGTATGTAAAATGTCTGTTTAATCAAAGTTGTAGAGAATTTTATCAGCTTTAATTTTGTAGTATTACAAAATTTCCTACACTAAATCGTTTTCGAGCTATAGGCAAAAATACAAAAAACGGGACCGTCATTGTGATAAATCTACAAAAAACGTTGTTCGGTGAAAATTTTAGGTCATCTTTAATGAATTTGGTATCCAAAGGGTCAAGAATCCTTTATTACATAACTTTTTCCACTTTATTTATTCATTTTATACAACACGTAGCTTACCTTTACGAGTATATGTTTATGTTATATTTATAAAGCATAATAAATACTTTTGCAGATATAAGGTCAAATTTATGTTATTCATTAATTAATACGGCAAACTCCATGGCTTCGCATCTCATACGCTGACCGTTTGGAAACTAATTTGTTCCACTGTGCTCCTTTTAAATTCCACTTTTATGGCAATAAATTATTTTTTTTGTATTTTTTGTAAATTTCTAATCTGTGTGTTACATACGGTTTTACCGTAATATCTCACATTAAAATTGAAAAGTTTAGCTTGAATTGATTTGTTAAGCTTGAGTTCTTCAAAACGGGCATTAAAGACTTTTACAGGGTTTGTAACGCGCGTGTGATACTCCCGGTCCCGGTGTTGCAAGGGTTGCAAACGTCCACATGCTACGGTGACCGCCTACCATCAGGCGGGCCGTAAGCTTGTTTGCCAACTTAGTGGTATATAAAAAGTAGGTACTCAACCTAATATTTACCATATCACATGTGGACCGTTGGTTAACGAGATAATAATGCAAAATTGGAAAATAACTATCAATTACATTAAACACTTATGAATAACAGGTTAAAGTACTTTGCTCAGGCGCATTTAGAAATAGATATAGGGGAAAACTCATCTCCAACCCATATTCCTTCGATAGACGGACATGGCGAAACTATAAGGGTTCTTTGTAGTTTACTACGAAACCCTAAAAACGGAGTTATTAGTAAGTCGCGGATTTAGGCCTCGATCGTCCTCGAGGCTCGTCCCGCATTCCAAAAAAATCCTAACTCGTCCTCCATCGGTTTTGTAGCAACGACTCGTCCTCCATTGCTAAGTACTTTAAAAGTACAGTTAGCAAAATAAAACAAAAGTATTTGGGATGATTTAAAGAATAATATTATTATGTTAATAAAATAGACCTTTTAAATATAAATAATCATTATTAATTAATTAGTATCACATCACTAACTTAATAAACTATTTAAAGCGATATAAAAATGTATTTTGTAAAAAAAAAATACGATGGAATAGAAATTATTTTAGGATTATTTTGAAATGTTTTAGAATAGATTAGGAATTCTTTTAGGATTATTTTTAAAGTAAAATAAAGTGTTCACCGGCTTTTTATTGCGTCTTTTGTTTGTTTGCTTGAATAGACTCATTTGGCCAATTGAATTGCTTTCGGTTATCAATGGCAAAACGGGTTTCGCACTAGTTCCCGTGACGTGCATTCAATAAAATTAAAGTGAAATCTTGAAATAAAACTTTTGAAGTATTGTTAAATTAGCAGTTAATTAGTAATTGATTTTACATTTGTTAAGTTGCCTTAGTAGTCCAGCCAAATTAGACATGGAAAGGAAGTCGTGCTCGCTAAAGCGCGCGAATCAGAATAACACGCGAGATATTGAGCAAAAACTGAAAAATCCGAAAATTTCATGGTTTTTTGGGCATACCGTCGCTCGCACAGCACTTTCGAAATTGCAAATCTGGAATTTTAATATTACTCCTGTCAATTTAAACATTTGAAGTTACTTTAACCCCCAACAAGCTGAAAATCGGTAAAATCGTTCAGAATATAATTATGAATAAAATTTGAAAGTTCCGCATCTTTCCCCTGTATGGAAAAAAATATATTCAAGGCCAAAGGTGGAAACTAGACTTTTTTGTATGGGAAGTGGTCTATGAACCAATAGCAATGTGGGTATACAATTTTTCATAGGGTACCTCTTCTAGACACTCATGCGTAGAGGCATCAATCTGTCCCGGCAGTTCCGAGATAAATGGCAGTTTATTAATACGGTTTTTTTCACATTGAGAGTATCAATAGTGATACGAGTGTAGAGTTTATGACTGGATACCTCCACTAGACTCATGGTAGGCGTATTTTTATGATAAAACTTACCGTTTTGCTGAAAATCGCGAAAAACTATATTTTTTATCTTTGGCTTTGAATAAAAAAAATCCATACAGGGGAAAGATGGGGAACTTTCAGATTTTATGTTATATTATAATTCTATTTTAAATAATTTTACCGATTTTCAGCTTGTTGAGAATTAATGTAGCTTCACCTAGGGGTGAAGGTGGGGTACAAAAAATTGTTGCTTTTTGTTTAATTTGACCGGAGTATATTGATTTAGGTCTTGACAACATATAAAAAAATCTGAATAACACGATCTTTTGCGAGCACGACTCCCTTTTCATGTCTTATTTGGCTGGACTACTAAGGTAATTTAACAATTGTAAAATCTATTACTAATTAACTGCTAATTTAACAATACTTCAAAATAAAATAAACTTACCTTTGACAAATTTATTTCAAGATTTCACTTTAATTTTATTGAATGCACGTCACGGGAACTAGTGCGAAACCCGTTTTGCCATTGATAACCGAAAGCAATTCAATTGGCCAAATGAGTCTATTCAAGCAAACAAACAAAAGACGCAATAAAAAGCCGGTGAACACTTTATTTTACTTCAAAAATAATCCTAAAAGAATTCCTAATCTATTCTAAAACATTTTAAAATAATTTCTATTCCATCGTATTTTTTTTTTACAAAATACATTTTGTTTTGCTTTAAATAGTTTATTAAGTTATTAACATTAAATAGTTAGGTAATAGTTTTCTTTCTGACTGTACAAAATTTCAAGATTTCTCATATAAAAAAAACGAGGGACGTATAAGGCTTATGAAAAGGGACGAGTCAGGAATAAAATATTAAAAAATAAATTTCGGGACGACTTAGGCCTATAAAATTTAATTATGGGGGACGACCTGGGAAATTTATTATGGAGGACGAGTCTCGAGGGACGACCGAGGCCTAAATCAAGTCGCGTGAGTTGCGCGCGCTCGCCATTTTCATACGCGCCACTTGACGAATAACTCAAAAATCTATATGTTTGTCTATGAAGAAAGCTATGAAGAAAGCAGTAGATATCTGTGGGACAATTCACGTAATAAGAACCGATTCTAGTTCGATTCAACGACACTCGCTGTCTCACTCATACAAAATAGGAATTGAACGGGACAGCGAGTGTCTTTGAATCGAACTAGAATCGGTTCTTGTTTCTTGAATTGCCCCACTGTTTCATATCATCATCATCATCGTCATATCATATCAACCCATAATCATCCCAGACCGTAGAGATACATGTCTCTTCTATTCATTTGAAGAGGATTAGAGCGTACTCTGCTATGCACTTATTTCATACGAGCTGTTACCCGCGACTTCGTCCGCGTGAAATGTTGACATAAGGATAACTCCTTTTCCTGTCATGCGATTTAAATGAAAGAAAACCTATATTCTGCTCCAAGCCGAGCTCTATCTTCCTGTGGAAACAGAATTAAAATCCGTTCAGTAACTTAGAAGATGTGCGCGTCCAAACAGACAGACAGAAAATTTTTAAAAAAAATTTTCGCTTTTATTACCTTTCTCTAACTTTTCCTCTCCATTTTTGCCAAATATGTTCAAAGTACAGACATATCGGGGTCTACTGTTTTATTATATGTATAGATATTATATGTATAGATAATTAAACAAAAATAAAAATTTCGCTCTACGACTAGAAGTTTATAACAATCATAGGTAATAATTATGAAATATTTTTTTAGAGGGTTTATGATTAAGTTCAGTAAGGCACAGATCCGCGGAGTGAGCGCGATGTTATCGCGGGGTCGCACAATAACACTTTGCAGCGGCAAATGAAACGCTTTTATGTAATTGGCCAGTGTTGCCGGCGCACAGTGGGCCAACGTTCAGGACAAAATGACCTAATAAAGGATAATCTTCAAATTAAACAGTGTTTTCTTCAAGTTTATTTGACCTTCGCATTGTGTCAATCTGCCATGACTTATAGCAATATAACCAGAGAGTAAGCGGGACAGCAGCGCAACGCAATACATGTAAGGCGACATTACACACACAGTTTTTAAAAAGTATTTTTAATGTTAATGACAAATTTAATTATAGCTATCACGGTCAAACTAAAGAAGAAGAAAAGAGTAAGCTTGAGATTCAATGTAAAATTAAAATACGTTTCGGAAACTAGCTGATAGTCACTTAATAACTGCTTTAATATGATCAAGGTATGGCCTGACCTAGGAAAAATCTACCAAAAGTAACACATTCCTAGTTCATCTCATCATCATAATCATTATACGAACGAAAACTTAGACATGTGCTAATTAAATGACAATTTGATGTTAATTTTTTGTCTATATTAATGTTATTTAAACCCACTGTGGTCCAAACTGAGGCGGGGCTGGGTGCTTTTTACGATTGCATCGAACGTGCTCCGTCGGACGTGCCGGCCGCCCCACACAATTACAATACGTCATCTTTTTATAATAATTAGTATTTTCTTTCTTATTAATTAAACGTTCACCTCCTGCGCCCTCAAAAATAAAACCTTAATATGTTATAATGCAAGTCATTATTCTTAAAATATAATTATAATTACCAGAACATTTTCGGAATTCTGTATGATGCGTATAGTTTGCATAAAAAAATATTTCACATCCTCTGTTACAAGTCAAAAAATCATATCATTAGATCGTACTCTGCTCTGCCATGCTGCTCCAAATCGGATAGGCAGAATCGAAGTCAAAAAATCGAAACAAATTACAGAAATTGGAAATTGAACAAACTCTATTTTTATATTATAAAGTATCTTTATCCATTACTATTACCTTTTTCCGTTACTTAATCAATATTTGATGTATAAAGATTTATAGTATAGTTTTACAATTCAACAACATTTTTCTAACTATCAATAAAACGGTTTATTGTTGCAAAAATATATGCACAACACATAGTCACGGCCGTTAAGTTGTCTCTTAAGAAACACAATACTTAACTTGAGTGTTGGAAAATTGACCATTGCAGGCAGTCAAACAAAAAACAAGAATATTTATGACTTTTCCACGTACCTACGTTTATATGTTCGCCATTACAGCAAAAAAGCACAATGGGCCGACACTTGCAACATTGTAGACAAAAATACACTTCGACTAACAGACATTTAGACGTTTTGTAATTAAATTACGTTTGCTTCACGACTTAATTAACTGAAGTTATAATTGAATGTTTAATTTATTGCTAATTACATATTTCTTTAGCGGTTTGTTGCGTATGAGTCGTAGTAATGTGTCAAAATGGCTGCAAGCGTATTTCTGTTTATCTTTATTTTGGATTCCTGCCGCTAAAAGAAAAGCGTTATAAGTTTGACGTGTATATTTGTGATTTTTTATACCACTAAGATGGCAGACAAGCATCTGGCCGCCGCTAGCATCGGCTCACCGCAGCCTTTTGACGTTTGCAATACCGCGAGCATGACTAACGCGCTGCTGACCCAGTAAGAACGTCTTCACGCTCTTTTTGAAGAACCCCATGCTGTAGACATCAGGAAAACCTTATCCGCAAGTCAAAAAACGACGTAGGTACGTATTACAAACTACTGTTAATATGACTACGCAACTTTTGTATGTTTAAGAGAAGTAGGGCACAGCGGATAATCTGCTCAAATCGGAGCAGCCCGTCTGGGGAAGGACCTCCAACTTACAGAAGATCGTAGTTATAGCATTGGTCTCGGCCATGTTGTGTTCCTACGGTGAGTAAGGTCTCCAGAGCTCCACTTAGGGGCATTGGGACGGTCGGCAACGTGCGAGTGATACCCCCGGTATTGCAAGCGTCTATAGGCTACGGTGACGGCTTATTACCATCAGGCCAACCGTATGCTTGATTGCCACCTTCGTGGTATAAAAAAAAATGTCTACGGGTCTTCACTTTAACCCCAATTTCTAACAAAAGAAGGGGTCTTCAATCTTTTTAATGTGTAACTGTAGACTCGCACTTATGTTCTACATTAAAAGGCGTATATGCTGTAAACTACTGTAAAGAGTCAGTACACTATTATTCGTAAAAGTCCCCTCTATACTTCGTAATCTGTCTAATATCTCTCTATTTAAATTCGTTGTGAGTTGTAAGACAGCCGTATTTTTTTCCCCGGGACATCAATAATCTATTTTAATTTAACCTATTGTAAATCTAGTAAATAAATAAATATATAGGCACAATTCATACAGATTGAGCTAGCCCCAAAGTAAGTTCGAAACTTGTGTTATGGGATACTAACTCAACGATATTATATTTTATAACAAATAATATAGATAAACATCCAAGACCCGAGGCCAATCAGAAAAAGTTCGTTTTTCATCATAACCCGACCGGGGATCGAACCCGGGACCTCCTGGGTGGCGGTCTGGCGATCTAAAGTCATAGTTGTTGATCCTGGCATTACAGAAAACTCAACAGTGCGACACACGATGGGGCTGTCCCAATATTCGTAAAACCATACGTAATGAACACTTGATATACTTATACAAAATGTTCTATCAAATAAAGTAATCGATCATGAAAAACTCGAATGAAAAGAATCGTTATGAAAAATACAAAATGTTTAATAAAATATTGATAAAGAAACGTTTGTCGATAGAGTCTCAACAATGCGGTGTAATGATTGGTGAAGCCGAGATAAACAGAGATGTCCTTATTGATTCAGAGAATAGTCCGATTAGCCGACACTTACTATAAATATGTCGGATAAGGTTTTATAATTAAGTAATTTTATTATTTTCTAATGGTTTGAAAAATGTATATTTTAAAATGTTTTTATTTCTGAAAGAGTCTTCATTTTAAGAAATATAATTCTATAGAAAAACTTTAACCCCCTTACTTATAAACATAGTTTAGCGAGTATTTAGTTAAACAATGTTTTGTCACTTTCACACTTCATTTATTTCTCATCAAGACAGACAGTGACACAACAGTGTTTAACTAAATACTCGCTAAACTATGTTTATAAGTAAGGGGGTAAGTATTTAGGTAAAGTAGAGCTTTATTTATTAGTGTTGCTTTTATTGTAAAAGTGTGTTACAATAACTGCCTTATCTGTTAAAAATTCTGTAATGTAAACCAATTATGTGAATAAATTAATACCTTTTAAAATTATGTAATTAAATAATAAATTTTTAAAAATCAAACTTAGTCCGGCTGAAAATAAGTTAGTACAGTCAGCAATACAATTTTGAGTAAAATAAAAAAAAAACTCAAAAAAAATATTTTATTAAGTATATTTTTTTAAAATAAAATTACTATCATTAAATGTAAACAGTGACGTTTACGTACGCAAACGCACAATGAATGCCTACGTTATATTATGTCTGCTCAAAGAAATACAAAATCTTTCTTTTCTGTACTTCTTTAGTGAAAGCAATTACTATTTCTTTAAGTTTATTTATTTTTAAAAACGTAATGTTAAAAAACAGCCAAGTGCGTGTCGGGTCACGCACAGTGTAGGGTTCCGTATTTGCTACGCTTTGCTTGCTTGCTCATGAACGCCAGTCATATTCTATAACTTTATTTTATGAGAATATCGACTATTACTCGAAACTAGTAGAACTACGTCATTTGCTGACATTACATGGAAAAAAAATAGTTTAAAGATTTGGTTCTAGAACATTGTAAGCATAGTTAAATATGTGAAAATGTGAAATGAAATCTTTTATTCAGAGAGTAATCCTTCACAGACATGTTCTCCAGTCATGTTTTACATATTATTTCAGTGATATCCAGGATGTTTTGAACTATTTTGAAGCTACCAAGCAACAGTATTTTTACTTTAATCGTCTCTAAACTAGAACGCGGAGAGATGGACATGGCAAAACTTTTCCCTGTTAGTTTACTACGGAACCCTAAAAATGATCATTACTCTAAACCAGATAGAGACAATAGCTCAATTTTTTTTTTGCTAATCCATTTCATTACTTACAATATATTATTATCTTCGTACATCGGTGTTCGCTCAACACCTCTCACGGCTAAGGCGGCTCTCTCAAAGCCGCTCGTAAACTCAACATGAAAATAAAAACATAAAAAACGCCAGACCGAGAACATAATAAAGAGAGTCAATTCGCTCTCGTCCCAAGGTGTGAAGCTGTCACGCCGAAATGATGGCTCCATTATTAACCGGCTAAATAATAATTTCCCCGGTCCCGTTGTGGCTGATAAGTTAATATGTTTTGTGTGTCTGTGAGTGTTTGTGTTTTCGTGTGTGTATCGTGTTAGGGCTGTCGAACGCTTTGTTATTTTGATGGATAAATTGTTACCTATCTAGTTTAAGATTTCATTCAATACGTGTATATGAGACTAGCTGACCCGTGCCCACTTCGTTGGGCATAATGTAAAAGCCTTTTTATTTTTTGGTTTTTTATATAACCTATGACACTCAGCAATAATGTGGCTTTCTACTGGTGAAAGAATTTTTAAAATCGGTTCAGTAGATCCCGAGATTACCCCTTACAATTTAACAAATACACAAACTTTACCTCTTTATAATATTAGTATAGATTAATTTAATAATTGGCTAGTTTGTCATTTTTTATTTGAAGTGATTTTGCTGTCATGTGCGACTCTATTATAAAACTTTTACTAAAATGGTATTAATGTTCACCTGAAATAGTGTACAAAATGTCTGAAGATTTTACATTCTTATTTTTTAGTTTGTCTGCGGTTTGTTCGCAGCGTATTATTCTCGCTACGCTGCCTGCTCAGAGTCAGTAAGCTGCTCACTTTGCCCTAATGGGGACAACGCAAACTCACACCCTTGTTTTTGTACCCCTTATTGTAAAAGTTATATAAACTACTATTTATGATATCAATAGAGCAAACCCTATAATAAATTAAGTTGCATTTTATAAATGTTAACTAGTGTATTGACATACATAAGTCTATGTCATTGTAACATTGTTTGTTCATGTTATCATTGTAAGTTTAATTGCTTAGTGTTGGCATCAATGCTATCAAGACTATTTTATGCAATTGTTTTTTTTAATTACCATATCGTTACGTTTTTTTTTTTTATAGTGACAATTACTAATGAGGTTTTATTCTCTGACTATCCTACTTCGTTACCCTAAGGTTACTTTTAGCAATAAGGCAGTTATAAAAATATATAAAAAAATTCATAGAGCCACCATTAGGTACCAAAATTAGAAATAAGATACGCTCTTACTAATTTCATATACTATTATTTAAAATGTATCCCTATTCAACATTCACAAAAAAAGTAAAGTACAGATTAAAAATAGTTCGAAAAAAAATACACTTTCAAAAACAAAACAAAATAGCATCAAAATTATTATTTATAGATATCATAGCTCTAAATCGTTAGATCTTAATTAGTAGTTCGAAAATTGTCAGATCATTGTTTTCGGTACGCCCCACCATTGGGCGGGCGGGGCCAGCCAATAGGAGCTATCCGGTCACTGCGTATGCGCAATGCAAGTACTTCACAGTCACATTGCTGTGCATTTGATTTTAACAATAAATGGTCAAAATTTTAATGCACCATAGTCATTAGATCGTTTACGATATAACTTGCTCCCCTCGGGGACGGCGGCGCGGCGCGGCGGCTACTCGCGAAGTCTATCGAGACGAGGTTAGACGAAGTGTGAAGGGACTGTCTCGTATCTGAACTTCGACGATTTTACAAGCATTTTTATAAGATAAAATTATAGATTCAATAAGAGATGTCTTCCCATTTTCTCTCATCATGCAGTAATTAATTATTTGTGTAACTAATCTCTATAGCCTACCATTTCGGAAAGAAAAGCAAAATGACCACTGGTAAAAGAAATGGCCAAAGAAATTAACGAAAGAAGAAAACGTTAAAGTTATTAAATGTTAATTAATATTTAAATATCACCCTACAATACCTGTTTCTCGTTTACCTTATAAAAATTTAATGAAGTCATTTTCCCAGTCGCCGTAATGTGTATTTTCACATGAATTAATATTCATAACCTTTTTTCAATTTGACGATAAAATATGGCCTCCTTGCTGCTCGATATAAATGGGAATTTAATTTTATTATGACCAGCTGCTTTTAAATATTTTGTCGTTATATTTAAGTAGGTTTACATGATCATGCCCATATATAAGTGAGAGATATGAAATTGATAACCTGTCATGATATTTAAATAGGTACTTCTTTCACCTGCAACTATTGGCCTGCGAAGTTTTAAACTCAGTTTGAAACAAAGGTCACAGCGGCATTCCGGCTACAGAGTTTAAAACCACCTCCAAACGTCAGTCAGTATGTTATTAACGCTGCGTCAAACGCAAACCCTGCTACCAAGAGCGTTTGTATGGTATAAAACCTCTTGTTTACACTGTTTTAAGACGAAACCAATGTTTGCATTGTAAGAAAACCCGTGTAGCGCACACGTAGGTTTAACAATTTGAAATTGTGCGTTCGATTGTAACTTGTCGCCTTTTGTTTATTTTATGAATATAATGTTAAAAAAACAGGACAGTAAAAAAAATCTTTGCCATAATCATAAAATAATTTACAACATTTTCAACCAAATGTTGTAAAAACTTTTTTTACAGGTCGTAAATGCAGAAAAAATATTTGAAAAATGAATAAAAAAATGTTGAAGTGAGACACAATTATTTCCGCCTGCACACCAAGTTTGTACGCGTTGATATTACACAAACACAATAAAAAAAAAAGTTATATCACTAATTTAATTTAACTTGACAGACTGACAGATTACGGCGAAAAGTCACGATAATGTACAGGTAATAGACAATTAATTTAGCACAACTGTGAGTACAAACATAATTAGTATTTTAACAGTGGAACATTCTAAGAGTGGAACAAACTGTTTGTTTGACAACTTTGTACAAAAGATGTTAGCATTATGATAATTTCGTTAACATTTTTGCAGATGGTAACTCTGACGTCATTGTGATTCGTACAACATGTACAGACAGTAACAGAAGTAGATCATAACTTTAGCACCGTGTCATTTCAATGATCCCAACAACTGGCAGTAACTGATAGATAGAGATAGCTGGGTTTGAATTGATACCAAAGTATTATCTAATCTATTTTTGTTGCTGACTGTACTTTCCAAAGTTTCTTCCACTGTATTTTACATAATGTCAACTGTAACAACATCCTTTCTACACATTCTTCTTTAATTCTTCACAATATATAATACAACTTTCAGCAGGTTGCAGACTAGTCTTGGTCTGCAACCTGCTGAAAGTTGTGCGTGAAAGTAGTGTGTTGTTCAGCTTAGTCTGCATAGCTGATATGATTTTTCAAACTTGAGTGCAGACCACTATGAGTAATGTATGTTAAACTAACTCGAAACTAACTTAGCTTAGCTCTTGGCCTCTCATCTATTACACAAAAGTGTCATAAATAACACTTTGAAGTGTTAAGCGACAAATCAATTAATCTAATATTCCATTTAGGTTTTCTTTCGCCATTTCTTTTACCGGTGGTGGTTATTTTGCTTTAATTCCGAAATGGTGGTAGATTATTGAGTAGTTTGAATATAATGTACTCTATTTAATTAGAATTAATTATTTAATGCTAAACATGTATGTATATTACTAGAGAAAGTAATTCTCTAATTAAAATCTAATCTCATCTAATTTTTTTTTTTATACCACAGCCTATAGACTATTATATATTAAAATTTAATATTATATAATATAATATATATCTATTAAAATATTTGATTAATTCTTTGATTAATTCCCTCACAAATGCGCAATCAAAATCAACACAGCACACCATTCAGTCTGAGTACATTATTTTAATGTGTAAAAACCGTTATTAACTATTTGTATTTTGTTCTATAACCTATAATTGCCATGTACTGGATAATAGAGAAGTGACGAGAAAATCGAGGTATAGCGGCGTGCTTTGTACCCGAGGTGCTAATAACGAGGCGCCCCGCGGCGTGCGCCCCGCGGAGCGAGGCACGCCGGGTATCCGCTATAGTCGTTGACACCTGTGCCATGATACACGTGTTTTGTTTTTTTTTTATCTTTACATTTTTTTTTTTATATTTAAGCAAGCAAGGAAATTATTTAAAATGCATTTTCTTGAGTATTAAAAAAAATTCAAAAAACTTTTTTTTTTGTAGGATATAAAAAATTGTAATGTATAGACATCATAATCGGCGACACGCAACAGCGATAAGTGACAATCGCAAGTGTTTCATACATATTGTCATTAAAATAACGATAACCTGGCTTTATTACTGTCTTTTCTGCTTAACATTGATGACAAACTATAATTATACAACCAGATATTCAAAAAACATCATATATAAAGAAATTAGAATACTTTTGCTGTTATATTGACTATATTATTATTATTTACTTCTACATATACATCAAATTAAATGCCTTTCTTAAAATATTTTCTAAAAGCACTATACAACACCAAATAAAAAATTACGTACAATATTGTTTTAATTATTATTAATGTTATGAGCATACAATAATAACAATTTCCGAAGTTACCGATGGGGGCCCACAATAAGCTAGATTACCTCACAGCTGGAGTGAGATATCTTGCCGGCCACTATTAACTTTAATCACATGATAGCTCAGGCACACCTATTTATGATCTAGTTCACATTGTGCCAGTAACAGCATGCGAGTGCTCGAAAATGGAATCGTATGCATAATTCGTCTGTACAATGTCGTTCAACTGGATGATTAGCCGACACAAACAGGCCGACAGAAGAAAGCAATAAAAGATTTTTGTTTCTCGCCTTCTTCTATACCTTGTGAGGCATTCGTTGTGCGCCGTTCGCAAAGTCTGCAGCCATTTTTACATTAAAATAACCAAAAAAATATTCGGCATATCCTTAAATTGGCCATCAGAGTAATACTTCAGTTCAATAGTAATTAATGTTTAAGGGCTGCGGATATAAATATTAAGTATATATGTAGATAAAAAAATAAAATAAATAGACAGAGGCGGACGCGATATGTCCAAGGCATTATATCTGTAGCAAGCAAGTCCCGGACGAGGATTGGACGCGGCATGAAGAGCACCATAAAAAATGTTCATAAGGTTCTGAATTCGTACGTGGTCCATGCATCAGACATCTAACAAGTGGTCCCTAAAAACTGATCTGTAATGTTCCTTCTGTACTTACTCTGTGTCACTGGCTCGGCAACTCACGTATGCGCAGACCACACACCTGCTCTCGCCTGTGGCTCTCACATTACTAGTGTGGGGTCCCGCCATATCGCAAGCACGAGACAGTGTAAGACGTCTACAAACACTACATGATCCATTGTAACTTTTTAATAATATACTATCACTGGCATACCGTAAATAATCCTTTGAAATCGAGATTGAGATAGCAAATTCGATAAACGCCTCTCATAATAAACGGTTGGTTGTTGTGGGTCGCTACAGCGAATTTGTATAAATAATTTTGTTTTAATTTTCATGCGGTAATTACATAATTAAATTTTCATTAACATTCAATGCTTGAATCAATATGCAGTGAACCTTATATAATGTTATACGGAACACCCGCCAATTTATCCACGCTGATTTTTCGAATAAAAATTGTTCTACGTGCATAAAATATTAGTTTATAGACCAAAATTTTTTTTGGAAATCACAAAAGCTATATTGTGGATAGGATAACTGATAAATACATGAATGCTATTTTAGTTCTCTGATAAATACATTATTGTACTTGGAAAACGGCCAGACAGACATAATAGTCATGGAAATTATTTGCAGGATTCGAATCCGCGATTTTTTCGGTCACAAAAGCCCAACTCATAATGAACCTACCACTGCTGAGGAGTAGAAGGATGGATAATGATTTTTAAAGATGGATAAAGTAGCCATATCTGTAGCGGTATTTTACGAGGCAAAACGGGAGCGACAGATTCTCACCGCCGATTGCTAACAATATGACCTGTGATATGAGTAAGAAGATCGACGTGGAGAATCCTTGGACAGGACCGTATCAGGAGGGCTACTACGAAACGTAAATCTGATACTTCGGCCGAAGTATCGGAAGAATTTTAACCGTGAAATACAAGTTATTTCATGATTATAATTCAATGAACTACTAAAATAACAATAAAGCACAAGGTATTTCATGGATAGAATTCAAGGAATTACTAAAATAACCATGAAATACCTTGTATTTCATGGTTAAAATTCTTCCGATACTTCGGCCGAAATATCGGATTAACGTTTCGTAGTAGCCCTCCAGGTTTGGAATTGGTCGCTGTTCGACAGTTTTTGGTAATTACAACACGTTTCATAGAATTCGCCGATGTTCGTGCATCGACGAACAGCGACCAATTCACTAGCGAACGTAAAATGGAATTACACATTCTAATATTAATTAAATGCATAAATCATTACACATTTGTAATTAATATTATATCTTTCCGAAGCCCGCTGGCACGGAATTAATTTGACATTGTATAATTTTGTTCTCTCATATAGACATTGTTATTAATCGGTAACATTAATTATCACCTTTTAATCCTACTTTACTATTCATATTTTTATCAATATATTTAAATTATTATATTCTATAACAAGGTCAATATACAGGTGGTAGAATGTAAAAAATACTAATAAGTTCGAAATAGTTACAATCAACAAATAAAATAGGTAAGTTTTGTAAATATGATTTAAGATTTCTTAATTCATGAAGAAGATCATGAAAGGATTTACTCGAATTTTTAATTTTATCAATCAGAAAAAGTCCGTTTTTCATCATGACCCGACCGGGGATCGAACCCGGGACCTCCTGGGTGGCGGTCTGGCGTGGTAACCATTACGCCACGGAGGTCGTCATTTTTTTTTTGCAATACACAAACAAGTGATACAGTAAACAGTAAAAGTGTATATGCAACAAGGCGGCCTTATTGCTCAAAGCAATCTTTACAAGGCAACCTTAGCTATGTAGGTAATTACAAAGTTTTATATCGTCAAAATCTTTATCCTTAGTTCAGCTAAACTGCTCTTTGACTAGAGATGTGTGTGTAATCTGACCGTAAAACAATCCACCATTACTATTTTAAAAATTCCAATTGAAATAGCAAAAAAAATCAGTCATTTCACAATAAAATGTATTTAGAAAATTCATCTTTACAAGCCTACCGTATAATTAAGGGTTTAACTCTGTAAGAATGCTCCTTGGCGTATACATAGTAATAAAACAAATTGTTCTGCCAGCGACAAGACTTGACGCCCCACGCTCGCCCATTGATTGACCCATCACCTACACACCACCAACTTAATATACCACCTTATACCATCACTTCACTCTTACATTCATACAAGTAAGGTTGATAATAATATAATATATTTATTTCCAATCATATAACATAAGTTTGTATTTCAGAAGTATGTTTCTGCAAGCCTCAAACACTATTATTCGTTGTGGTTACAAAGCTTACATTGTGTTTTGAGTTAAAAGGTATGGTTTTTGTGAATTGAGATAGTGGTGTGAAGTTATGATTGCCTAGTATTAAGAGAAATACCTTTTTTTTATAAGTTTTTATTAAATTCCTTGCTGTACGGTCGCCAACAATCAGCTATAATGAAATTCTTTTAGTCACCACAATAAGATGTAAATTTAAATGTACGGACAGTTAATGAAAGAGATCAGGCCGTTAATATGATTTGAGTTTTCTAAATAATAAATTTCTAAAAATAATATGTACAGAAGTAGACAAATATTTAAAAAAAAAACGCTTAAATGTCCCACAACTGGGAATTCACCGCGCAGCCGTCGACGGCGTTTCACAACCGCGACTCTACCTTCTTCTGTGTAGCCTAGGACTTATAACAGAGTTCTTTGACATCCACAGGAAAAAAGACAACTGTCTCATGAGTTCCACCATGATGTGAGTTATAGATAGAAGGAGTAGAAACATAAAGACATAATAGGAGTAGAGAGAGAACACCACGATAAAAATCCATTCCGTGATTGAGTATAAAGCATATTTATACGCTTTTACAATTATTTCAGAATTTTAAAGTGGAAATAACTAATAAAATAGCACGTAAAACCCAAGAAAATGTTTAGAATTAAAATTCTTAACATAACTACCATTTATTGCAAAACATAAAATTAAAATTGAGTTAGACATGACGTTAAGAACTAATCTACTATAACATCAATTACTTAATTACTGCTAGTTTATTGCTTATTTCATTATTTCTTTGGCGTGGAAAACGAAAATGACTGCACTCCTCACTCCTCACAATCTATTAAAATGCTTTGAATGACTGGCTGACAGATGGATCGACCGTAGATACCTGATTCTTGGATGGTGTGTTTTTTGTATGACTTAGGCATCCGAAAAGATGGCATTTTCCTAAATTTTCACGGAGCGGGTTATACACAAACCATTGCCATCTCTGATGTACCATATTTGATGCAATAATAAATCATTTCATTTCATTTGAAAGTTGCGCAGTTTTCGCTAATTTTTATATTTAAACATCGATGTAAAAAGGGTCCTTTTAAGTGGATGATCCTATTTTTTGATTAACTTTCTTTTATGGTATGGAGAGGAGGACAAACGGTCAGGTCACTTAGTAAGCAATCACCGCTGTTGTCAATACATTATCCGAAGGTGCCCGAACTAAATAAAGGATCCGACAAACCAAGAAGTTGAACGAATATTTTAATTTGTCACAGATTTGACGCACGTTTATAATACATGAATAAATATTCTTGGACAAATCACAACGCCATCTAGTCCCAAACTAAGCAATGCTTGTAATTTTCATAACCTCATTAAAACCTATACCTACAACATGCAAAGAACTTTATAATATTAGTAAGAATATCAGATAAACAATTTAATACTAAACTAAACAAATTATAATGAACCTAAAACTAAAAACCTTAAAAAATATAATAAAATAGCTAAAATATATTATTAAAAGGAGTCCCTTTAGGCAAGGTTCCGAAGATACTGGCAGCGTTTCCCCTTTGAATAGCTAGACTAATTCTTTGTCCGAGGTAGCTGCCAGCTCTTCGGTCTCCTGTGATGTCGACTAACCTTTTTGCAATTTCCTTAAAAGTCTTATAGCACAAGAACCCCACGGACCAAGGGTCTCGACACCGAATGGGACAAAATCATATTCGGAGCCTAGAACCCTAGATAAACTCTGTATCTAAATACAGTCACAAACATTGGAGCTGTCGAGCCGATGTAGATGAACACATCAAATTGAAACCATCAGCGTGTACCAGTAATAACGCCTTTATGGTCTGATATATGGCCTGTACAAATCGTGATTACGCTAGTGAAAATGTCGTTTCAACAAAACACTGTATTAAAAAAATGAATAATGACTTCTTTGCGTCATTATAACATGCGGTCGCTTGCTTGCTCGAAAGAGATTTCTATCTAACTCACACATAACCACCACTTAATGTATTTCAAGCCTTATTTTTACACCACTAAAGTATACTTTCTTTTAAGGCAATAATGTATTACTTTACACAAATCCAAGTTCTATATTATGATAGGTAAAGTCCGTTTTCAATTGTTCACTGAAAGGTCCATAAATTATGTAGACTATTCAGAATTTTCACGTGATTGTTCCGTGGCGAATTGGATTGACAGCTAAGAAGGTTATTATTATCACATTTTACTTAGAGTATGTGCATTTACATATAATAATATGATGTAATTTGTACATGTGTTTAGCTAGCGGTCAGTACCGGAAATGATGTAAGGCATTAAAAAATAAACGTGGACTTAAATTGTAAGTAGTCAGGCTGGAAGTAAATACTGCTTGATCGATTTTTTTTTTTATAATGTCAAATTATAGTCTATGCATTCTAGTAATATTCATAGTGTTTTCGTCCTCTCTGAAACCTTTATTTTATTAAATTTTTATTTTATTTTGAGCTCTCTTGTTTCCACTTTTCTCCCTTACCTTCATCCTTTACAGGAATGCTCACTGAAAATTATTAGATGTCTCTAACTAATTTTTTTTTATATTACAACGGTGGCAAACAAACA
Source organism: Endotricha flammealis (assembly GCA_905163395.2). Lineage (NCBI taxonomy): Eukaryota > Metazoa > Arthropoda > Insecta > Lepidoptera > Pyralidae > Endotricha > Endotricha flammealis. The sequence goes on along the minus strand of LR990861.1, from coordinate 4,017,080 downwards.
TTGGGCCGGCCTGATGGTAAGCCGTCACCGTAGCCGACACTTGCAATACGGGAAGTGGAGCTCTGAAGACCTACTCACCGTAGGAACAAAACATGGCCGAGACCAATGCTATTTGGTTGCGATCTTCTGTAAGGAGGCGGAGGTGGAGGGCTTCTTCAGACGGGCTGCTCCGATTTGAACGGATTATCCTCTGTGCCCTACCTCCAGAGTAAATTGTTATTATAATTCATTGTAACAGGTACCACGATCCCTGAAATTTATAGTCGTTGGGGTCCCCAAAGATAGAGGCCTCGGAGGTCCGGGTTTGAAACAGTTAATTTTAAAAATATATCATTATTACTTATCTTTTTACCTAAGTTCTGGTAGTGCAGTGTCATAAAAAAATGACACTACCAATCCTGCCTTCCAATGGGCGTAAAAAAATACGCTGCACATTTTACAAGCACATATATGTACACCAACACCAACATTAAAATATAGACTTTATCACGAACTTGGCGGCACACATAAGCAATCAATCAATCAACGTGACATCTCGCCTCAGTCTCAACTGACACTCCTAGCGGTCCTCCATCTGCCCTCAACATATAGGTACTCTAAGTTAAAGATGATACATTCTTTTACTGTATCTTGGGACTCCTTGGTTTGTATATTTTATCCCTATATCTCGTGGAAATTTTGAAAATTCCCGTTTTTTTTTAAACTCGTTTTTCTTCATTTTCTTTCTTTATCTACGCCATACACATTAAATTATAGCTTTCACGTCAATCTAACGAAAAAAAGAGATAGTTTGAGACTTAATGTGGAATTAAAATTAAAATGTCAATAACTGGCTGTATCTCGTGGAAAAAAAAATCTTGTTTCTTTTTGTTTCTTTGTTTTCTTGCCCTTTCTTTCCTTATCTACGACATATTTTTTTTCTTCGTTTCTATTCTTTCCTTTATTACCTATCTACCTACGTCAAAAATGGAACCTCTGCTCAGATTTCAGCTCTATTGGTCCAAGACCCTGCGTTGACCAGTCATTTTTTTAAAGCATTATATCAATATATCCTCCTTCGAGGAGACAATAGCACAATAGACCTACCAAAGCATTACTGCCTAAGTAGACAATCGGAAACAATAGCGGAGCCGTCCCAGTAGTCAAGCCATGCCCACCCTAACCACCATCTTTGTTCAGCCTTCATTATAATTAAGGAGGTGCACAGAAAAACATAAATCATAATAGTTTAATGCGAGAATCCTTTATTGTTGTAACGCTTTTTCCTGAGTTACGATCCTTTGCATCTGCCCTCTCTTTCTACGTTTCGAAATGGGCCGAAATTGACAGCTTTATAAAGAAAAAGGGTTGCCGCGAACCTGCGTTTCGTATGGCCGTAAATAACATCGGAGGCACCGCTTTCAATTTTATGAACACCTAGTATTATCTCGTCTGTTAAGCTAGTGTTTTGAACTGGCAATTTTCAAGACGTGTAATTGTACTTAAGCTGTTTTATTGTTACTGGCCTTTCAGACTGTGCAATTTAAAAATGATATCGTCACGAGTAACCGAAAAGAGAATGTTTTCACACATCACAACTATTGTTAACTTAAATCAATGTCAAAGTTACGTATTCATGAAATAAAGCCTTTTGTGTGCCTAAATTAAATATATCCCTATTAAATAATATTATAAAGAAAATATTTAAAATGATTCGTGAAAACATGTGTAAATCATAATACCGATATTGACAGCGAGTTCCACAAATACCCTGGATATTTAATGATACATTGATGCTGTACCTTTTTCACGGCGTGAGTTTGTGGCCTGGCCGTAAGCCGATTCGTCGAGTATTATGCAATTGAAATTGCCAAAAAACTTTAGAAAAACTGTCAATTAATAAATGACATATATTAATTGACAGTTTTTCTAAATTATACAGTATAGAATAGACTTACCGAGACTTGTGAAACTTGCCATTAAATTATAAAAAAATTTAGTTGATTCACATTGCATAACCACAATCATTCCTCAAAATAATTTATAGTCTAGAAACTAGATAATTGTAAGCAATTAAATACTTACATAATAACAATTAATGAACCATAGATCTTTAATTTAACATTTCAATACGGTTCATAGTTCATATTCTACAAAAAAAAAAAACTTAAAATACTCCATTTAAACCTTGGACGGTACCATTAATTTCAAAAATTATGCAACTCTTTAAAAAGCCGTCAAGCATAATAGCATTTTAACCCTGAAACGGACGCAAGATTTATAGATTTGTACAAAATGACCCCAACGATACAATATAACAGAATTTATTAAAATCTATTCAAATATATCATGTAGGTACTTAAACAAACAGTATTTAACACTTTTTGTAAATGTTATGATAGAGGTCGGCTTGTATGTCTGTACAAAATATCAAGAATTCCATAAATCTATACTTCATTATTTTAAATCTATTAATTATTATTACGATACATTGACAAATAGATTATTTAAGTACCTACAAAAATTATAATAATTATTTTATTGGTAAAATAAATAACTAAATAACATGAAATAAAATAAAATTAATCTATACTAATATAATAAAGATGTTTTTTTTTATTTTTGTGTCTGTGTGTATGTTTGTATTAAATAAACTCAAAAACTACTAAACCGATTTCAAAAATTATTTCACCGTTTTGAAGTACATTCCCACGGTAACATACCTAGGCTATATATATATTTTTTTTAATGGGACCCTTAGAAAAACCCGCGCGAAGCCGGGGCGGTCCGCTAGTATTACATAAAAAATACAAGAAGTGACAAACAAGCAAAGTAATTGAATTTAAATAAATTTTTAAAAGAAGCCTGCTATTTAAACGAACTGTTAGCAAATACTATAGAAACTCTACCGAGTTAATACGCACAGCTTCAGAAGAATTCGGGCAAGACGGCGACACTAGCGCCCCTACGGCATGAGGGCGGCATGAGGTGAACGATTTCAAAACTTTTGTGCGTTTTGTATGCAAAATGTTATAGCGGCCCTAGCGGCATGAGGTGAACGGAGGTTGCCAAGTCATTGTATGAGAAACGTCAAGAGCTGTGCGTATTAGTCTTCTATAGTATTTGCTGTTAGTAACCTTCTTTCCTACTTTTTTTTTTTTTTTTTTATTAATTGAAAATTTCAGTTTGGGTGTACTAACACCCTCTTCTGAGACACCGGACTGTTGCGGGAGCGTAGGGCTCTCACCGCCAAAAATTTTACAGTGTCTGCCTAGGGGCGCCCCAGAGGGGGGCTCGAACCTCGGCCTATGGCGACACTGGGGGAAGGCGAACGGATTGGAGAGAAGCGGCCGGGCACGTGCCGGTACCGCGAAAACCGAGTCCCTACAGGAAGGTGGCGCGACGCGCGGCCCCGCCGGCGGGGCCGATATGACGGACGTGTGTGTCTAGTTTGTGTCGCGGAATCTAATTGTTTGTACGCCTCGATGGCGACTGTAATGGAGTCGTCCGGGTCGTTGAGGACGTGCCGCGGACGACGTTTGGACCTGCTGGTGCCAGCCGGAGCGGAATAATCCCCTGCGGCTTTCACCAACGGATTTGGGTGATGATTGAGCGAGTCAAAGTATTTGACAGAGCATTGCTTTAGGTGGTGCGAGATGGTCGGCACACCTAAGTCAATGTGGAGGTTTTTGTTCCTAACGAACCAAAGCCCACCGATGGCTTTGCGCAAAAACCTATTCTGAATGGTTTGCAGCCTGTGGATATGAGAGGGCGCGGCGTGAGCGAAAACTGGACTTGCGTATGTCATTATCGGCCTAATGCACGTTGTGTAAACTCTCACCTTATTTCTAAGAGAGAGTTTACTGCGCCCATTAAGCAGACAATGTAAGCGGCCTAGCGCGAAAGCAGCGCGGTCGCGGACAATCTTTATATGATGTTCGAAGGTGAGTCCCCTATCGAGTGTGACACCTAAATAACGGACTTTCTTTTCCCAAGGGATCGGTTGTCCGAACATCTTGACTTTAGTGGAGGGATTTGGCGTAGTACCTCTGGAGAAGAGGATAGCGGCGCTTTTATCTGGATTAACTTCTATGCGCCATTTCCTAAACCAGTCGCCAAGGGAGTTGGCGGCGGCTTGGAGGGACTTTACTATGGCGGGTGTACTAGAAGCCGAACAATAGATGGCTGTATCATCTGCGAAAAGGGCAGTATGAGTCACAAGTGGACTGGGTCTAAATTGAGGGAAGTCGCTTGTGTAAAGCGTGTATAGGAGGGGGGAGAGCACGGATCCTTGTGGTACTCCGGCTCTAATGGTGTGAGGGGGGGATAGTGCCCCATCCACCCTATAGCGGAAAGAGCGATTCGACAAGTAGTCTCGTATGATGAGCACGAGACGGTTTGGCACATTAAGTTTGTAGAGCTTATAGATAAGCCCGTTGTGCCATACTTTGTCGAACGCCTTTGCCACGTCGAAAAAGAGAGCGCCCGTTTTGTGCGGGCGGGATCTGTTCGCTCTCCGGTCCAACACGTGTTCGACTATGCGATGCACTTGTTGGACACAAGAGTGTTTGGCTCTAAAACCAAACTGTGCGTCAGGTAAAAGATTATTAGCAAGGGAAAAATCTTTGAGACGAGCGAGAATAATGCGCTCATAGATCTTTCCTATCGAACTAAGGAGACTGATTGGGCGATAGCTCGAGGGCTGATCCTTGGGCTTGCCGGGTTTTGGAATGCCAATGACGGTGGCTTCCTTCCAAGATTTGGGGAAAATACTGTTTTTAATGCCGCATTGAAAATGGCGGTCAGAAGAAGAATAAGGTGCGCGGGGAAGAGCTTGACGACTCTATTAGAAATCCCGTCAGGCCCCGGGGCCTTCCTATTATGTAAATCTCTGATGAGGTAGAGACCTCATCGGGGGTTACCGGCTCTATCGGCGGGTCGGCATCTGTGAGAGGGCTCGCGAGATTGTTGAAAACCTCAGTATCGACCTCGAGTAGGTGATCTGGATCAACGGGGAGTGTGCTAGGTGCACATTGTGCCTCAAGACTGGATGCTAAGCATTCAGCTTTTTCCTCGTCCTCGAAGGCGAGGGGGAGGGAGGGATCTGACTGTACTAACGGGGGGGTGGCAGCCACTGTATCTGCCTTAAGGGCTCTGGTGAGGTTCCAGAAGGCTTGTTGAGAGGGGACCATATTTGTAAGTGTCTCGTCCCACTGATCGTTCCTAAACCTTCTTTCCTACATTTGAAGGCACCGTTTATATATGCAAGTCCTGCGGAAGAACTTGCACAAGTCTTGCGTGTTCATTGCGAACAGGCAAGAAAGGAACATACAAAACGGAATCGATAATCTGCAAGAATCAGATGTCAATCTTTTAGAATTTTTATCATTATTATTTATATTTTATCATTGGCTGTCTGTACCTACTACTTACCTAAATAAAATTAAACATATGTAACAATTAACACCGAAACACAATGCTAGTGAACGAAATAAAATAATACAAAGCCTTTGTGTCCGTCCCGTCCGTACGTTTAATATATCACTTTCAATATATACGTGATATGTATTTATAATTGACCGCGGGTCACACCTTGTGGTGATTTAGATCATAGTTTAAAAAAAATATAATATTAACATTGATTAGGGTTCCCTATAGTGGTGAAACAGGAACCCATTTTAAAAAGGCTCGCCTTAATTTTAAAGAATGAGAGTTTAATTTGTAATTAAACACAAAGTAAAGTTAATTTTGTGGTCATTGTCGTCAACCCATACTCATCCCACTATTGATCGCGCGGGTCCAGTCGACTAAAGACGTTTAAATTGACAGCCCGGTGATGTTGGTATGGTAGAGATCTTACCTTTGGCACCAGAGAGCAAGTTGGATTTATGCGATGGAATTTGTGTTTGTTCGCGAGTCTGGGTGTTTTCTATGTATTATAAGTATATATTTATAAAAATATATATCTGGTACCCATAACACAAGCTGGTTAAATCTAGCTTCCTTTAGGACCAGCCCCCTTACTCTTGAAGATAATTCTGCACGATCGCCATTGGATTGTTAATTTTAAGTAAGTACTCTTTACAGCTAAACTAGCGCTAACTAAATACTAAACTAAATGAAATCGTATTGTATGCTAAGCAAAAAGTTAGTAAAGTATAAAATTTCAATGGTATGATTTGTTGTCAATTTTGCATTTGAAATTATACAGAATTGAAATTAAAATCGCGATTGCTATGCAGAGTAACCTAGCAGATTGCGCAGTGAATTTATTATTAATTTAAGGATACAGAACCCTCCTTGCCAGAGTTCCACATACGCTAACCTGTCGACTTTTTTTTCTAAAAGTTATTCAAATCAAAGGTCAGTATGGTCAAGTTATGCAAGACAACAGCCGGCTATCATAGGGTGTGTTCTCCACAGGTTGGCCAATAAACTTTGTAAACTATTTGACATTGTATGTGATCGTAAAATCGGTAAATATATAATTATTTATTTTATTTTTTATACTACTGGCAAACAAGCATACGGTCCGCCTGATGGTAAGCATCACCGTAGCCTATAGACGCTTGCAATGCCGGGGGGTATCACTCACGCGTTGGTTTGCTTCATGAAAATGATATTCCACTGAAAATTTTCAATATTCGACATTTGTCATCCCTAATATTCTCATTTCCTTGTGATATTATAGGAACTTACACTGCAAAACATTTATCCATTACCCTTCATGAATCTCATAAAAATACTCTATCACGTTACAAAATTACATAATTAAAATCTAAATTAACAATACATATTCCCGTTTTCATTAAATCATATGTAAATTATTCAATTTTAATTAATATCGCATCTAAACTGGCCTGTAACGAAGACAAATCGACGTGGCCGCCGGCTCATTACCGCGGCGCGTTAAAATTCATAATGAGTATGGAATATTCAATTAATTAATACGTTATCGATATCCATTATATTATAGTATCAATTGTGCGAGTATTTTGAAGGTACAAAGCTTTTTCAAAGGATAAAACGTATTCATTTGACACTTTTTTCGTATCAGTATTTTTATTGTTACATAAAAGTATGAGGTAATTTGTTATTTCGATTAAGACTGTTATTTGTTAGATAGATTCAATTTTTTTTTATGAAAACTATGAATTTATTTGACAGAAATGCTAATTAAAAACTCATTACGGACCTTTAAGACCAGTTAAGGATAATTATGGATTGATAAAGAATCATTTTGGTTTGATATTAATATTGTTGATATACCTTAAAAAAAATTTCATCATACAGCAGGCACTAATAACATAAAGTCACACTTAATTGCACAAAAAAACATATTCAATCAACGAAACTTTAATTATCTATAATCATAAGCAATATATTTAAGTAACACCAAATAAAATTAACGTATTCAGTACCACTCGCACAGATTACGGTTAAAAACCGTTTCCCATGAGACAGCTTTACAAGATATAAATCTGTATTAAAATATTCAATGCCAATAAACAATCGGACTACTATCTACCAATTAAAATTTTATGTTGATTTAATTGAAAATTTTTAATAGCAACAGAAAAACAACTCAATCCAAAGTTTAAGGTTCGGTTTTATTCGTGCGACGAAAGTTCAACGTAAATGCCAGACGCGGATGACGAAATCGCAATTTACTTTTATGATTTATTGATACTTAAGTATAATTTTACAAAATTAACTTGAACTTGTGTTTTTACGTATTAATATAATGATAGGTTTTGTAAAAATAATATTCATTATGTCAACCTATCTTTACCATTATTAAAAATAAATAAATATACAGGGACAAATCACACTGATTGAGCTAGCCCCAAAGTAAGTTCGAAACTTGTGTTTTGGGATACTAACTCAACGATACTATATTTTATAACAAATACATATATAGATAAACATCCAAAACCCGAGGCTAATCAGAAAAGGTTTGCTTTTCATCATCATGACCGGGATTCGAACCCGGGACCTCCTGGGTGGCGGTCTGGCGTGGTAACCATTACGCCACGGAGGTCGTCATTATTACTTTGACTAAACCCAAAAATTTAAATAAGTATTTTAAAAATAGTATGAGTGATAGAGTCTATTTTTACTCGAAAATTCAGGCGACACTCTGTCTACCTTACGAATTAAAGGTTTTGTTGTGTTACTTACTTAAATATGCATCTCATCGTATCATGGGTGTATCATCATCATATCAATCCATAATCATCCCACTGCAGGGATACGGGTCACCTTTCAATCGAAGTGGATTAGAGCATAATCTGCCACGCTGCGTCAATGAGTATTGTAGGAGGCCTGTGTTTTCAAGCCGCCTGAAAGCCACTAACTTGGATTATCATCCATCGACAAGCCTGGACCGACGGCTTAACGTGCCCTCCGAAGCACGCAGAAGTTCGAGATAATGAAACCCATGCAAATACTGACTAGGATCGACGTTGATTAACTTGAATGATCGTTTAGAGTGCGACACACAGCGACGCCATCAATCTCCGAGTGAATCTAAGCCTAAGAATTTCTAACTGAATATTAATTAATACTAAACGTGTTTATAAAACCGTAGCTTAAATAGCAATACAAAATAAATGCGTAAAAATAAAGCTAACGATAATTAGACACGCGAACAGACTATAAAGCAAATTCTAATCTGTTTGTAAATGACTATAAAAAAGAAAAAAATAATGTGGTCCGCTTCCGTGGAGATAAGGCGACAAGATTTAATCTATAATGGCCTGAGATGTTCCCTTTAACGTGTACTCATACTAAATCTAAGCGGTTCTGTTCACATTTCATTGGATTTTAACTGGCCACTTGTTTTTTATTTTACTTAGCAGACAAACAAGCTAGAGGGCTACCTGGAAAGTGGTTAACGCCTATAAACAACAGTAACATTAGTAAAAACTATAACTCGTGCATGTCGCCTGAATTTTTGAGTAAAATTTAAATTAAATTTTATAAACATGTAATGTTTGTAATGTGAAGAAATGTAGCCCCGGTTTTGACGAACCGACCGAGCGAGGAGAAGTTGGAACACAAAGAACATTTTTAAGAAGAGTAAGACGAGTGTTCTCTCCACGCTTTCATATTTTCGCCTAACCTCGGCAAGTTCGCAAAAACCAAGATTGCAAGTAATGTAGAGCACCGGTAACAAATAAATAAAATTAAAATGTGGTGATCTATAGCAATTTTTTATAATGCTCTCCGTCCTACTTTGTCTTTATCTTCCCTTTCTATCTTCGTACTAACTTCATTTAATTATGATCAACTTCGCGACAAGACAGAGCCATAAAATAAAACCGTTAATATAACGTTATCTAAAACATACTGCTACCTTGCATTTCAAACAAAATAATCTTCATCTCAAATAATTAAATTATTTTTGCCATCAAATAAAAAGACTCGCACAGCGGTAGCCTTGTCTCCTTGTTAATAAAAAAAGTTAATACCCATGTCAGATGGCAATGGCAAGCAAGGGATAACCGAACGGGGTCCGATTCCATCTCTAAATGAAATAATTTCCTCACTAATCCCAGAAATATATCGACCATAAATAATCACTGGTAATGTCGACTGTCCAAACCCTATTACGATGTACCTGATGGGCTGTGTAAACTATCGATATTAATCGAGTATCGATAAAATTATTATTAGGTTTTACATTTTCTCAGCTTAATTTCTTAACTGGTGTTAAATGACATCCACGGGCGAGAGAGTGCGTGCCATTGGGAGGGATCATAGATTTGTTGTTAGACTTACTTATTTGGATTATTTTGGATATCTATGTCAGCGTTAACGTCTATGAACTATTATTATTATATTTTATTCAGGCAAGCAGTTTAGTATCACTGTTTAAATTGTTATATACTTTTATAAAAATAAAAAAAATCTCGGTAGTATTTTAAAGGGTTTTGTTTTTGAAGTTGTAAATAATGTTGATTGCCAGTATTATTTTCTTTGATTAATTTTGACTAATTTTAAGTTTAAAATAAAGGAGAAAGGAAGAGAGAAAAGGAAGAGTACAGTGACCTGACGAACCAATGGTAGCATAACGTATGTTACAAACCAAATGCAATTTAAGATATACACACTAGTATTTGGATTGATTTAAAAATGTAGAGTTTCTCCGTGCTACCGGGCATTTTAAGCCATCAGTCTTAATTATAATGGATAGATGACAGTCGAAAAGTCTAATCAGCGACCGTTAGGTGGGTTTTTTGGAAGCACACGAAAAAAGACAGAACCCTAAATTTTTTATAGTATAACGTGTTTTATCGATAATTTCACATCACTACCGTTCAAAAACGGAATCATTTGATTGGGTATGAAGTCATTTGTGTAGATTAATATATATATCGGTTAATAACGCATTAGTTGTTATTAAAATATTCGTTTTATTGTCGCCTTGGCTTTCTCGTCCTAAACCGTTAAACTGTTTTTATGTTCTTACATTTTTTCCGTTTAGGAAACTTAACCTTTGTAATCCTATAATAACCTTAGGAATTTTAAATAAAACTATTTATTATAGAGATTGAATTTTTTCGACTTCGACTCCATTTTTTAATTCCACATAAAAATCAATAATGAAACAAATCCTTTATTCAGAGATTCCTTCACGGGCCCTTTCTCTGGTCATTAATACATCTTTATCATTAAATAATTAATTTAAAATATAAAAAAGATTATATTTATACTTCTATAAACTACCGCTATCAACCAATGTAAGAGAGCAGGGTAGAGACTTAAGAGCTAAGATTTTTTCCACAAAGGTGGCAAACAAGCATACGGCCCGCCTGATTGTAAGCATCACTGTAGCCTACTATAGACACTTTTGCAATACCCGGGGTATTATTCACGCGTTGCCAACCCTCCCAAACCCCCAAGAGGAGATCTGGAGACCTTACTCACCGTAGGAACACAACATGGCCGAGACCAATGCTATATGGCTACGTCCTTCCCCAGACGGGCTGCTCCGATTTGAGCGGATTATCCGCTGTGCCCTTCCTCTCTTAAAATTAATGTAAGTTTATTGCAATTGTATTGCTATTAATGTAAGTTTATAGTTATGTATGAAATTTAGGAATTACATAGTACAATAATGAATACTATCGATAAATAACAATTCTAGTAATCCCTTCACGCAATATTAAAAAACTTAAATCACATTTACGACTATGCTCACCTCTTCCATCGGGTGACTTTACATAATACTAATTTGTATTTTATTTATGTAAGTATGAATATTCTATAATATATAGGGTCATTTCGCCTGTTCGCGTCCATTTAGTGCAGTTGGAAAGTTTGACGGCGATAATAAAAATGTCCCAGCACTAATTTCTATGAAAAAAAATATGTAATGTGTTCATTATATAGTCTATTTTAAGATTAACTTTCAGTTTTGTTCGAAACATCTTGTGTTATTTTTTAAATAAATAATCTTCAAAATTAGGCGTTTTATCCACTTTGCGTCCACAAAATCCGATTTGCGTCCACCCGTGGACCATTTAGCGTCCACCAGCTTAGAAAAGGAATATAAGGGTGATATTTTTAAGAATTTGTAAAGAAATATTGTATTTTAACAATTTCTTTATTTAAGAATATAAATATTAAAAATCAACATTATTATCATTTAAAAAAAACACATAAAAAAATTAAAATAATTCTTCTCAACATTGATTGAAATTCAAATTAGGTAAATATTGATTGCACCTACATTCTGTTAATTTTACCCTATAATTACAAGGTATATTATTATTGCTAAAGATCAGCCTTGATTAATAATAAGTTTTTGGCTATATTAAAGCAACAAAACAATACAACAATTTTGTCTAATCATACAACTAAAAGAATTTCAATAAATTATGAGACAAGGTACAATTATTATAGCCTAAGAATTTCAATTAATGACAGATCTCATTCAAAATACTTATCTTAAACATATCTTAATAACTTAATCTTAAACATATCGCGTGCATTTCAGATGATACCATCTAATACACTTGTCACAGCCTATGTTTTTCTCATCGTCGTCTTCTACATCTGAAATTAGTATATAAAAATGAATTAAAAAAACGTAGTCTTAATTAAAAAGTCAATTGTATTTAACGAAACTAGTGGACGCAATTTGGTTTTTATTATCCCCTGAAGGTAAAGTTTGCGTCCATTGCGGACGCAAAGTGGAAGTTTTGTAAATTCGACGTAGTAATTCGCGTCCACCTTATTTTATTCGTTAAATATAAAAAACCTAAGCAAATTCATAATTAATATTATTCTTTTTTTTATTATAAAAGTCTAGAAACAGCTATGTATCCTAAAATTCACATAAAACAATAAAAAACTTACCATTGAACGCGCCGCTGCACACTATTTTTTATCTACAAATACCGCGCGTACGCGCTCCCTTGTTGAACAGCCGAGACTAACTATTTTTTTAAGCCGGATTGGTTTGGCGCACGGACCTTTTGTCCACATGTGCGTGCGTCTTATACATTGAGGTATTAGCGGTAATGACTTTTCGTTTGATTGGTGTGTAAGTTTACTTATTTTCGAGGATTTTTAAACGGAGATCCGTAAAACGGACGCGAATTGGGCGATGGACGCGAAAAGGCGAACTTACCCTATTATCTTTAGTAAATAAATATTTATTGGCTCATTGCAAATACATACATATATAAAAGGACAGCTTTACTAGTTTTGTTAGACTAACAAGAATACTTTAATAAATGTTAGAATAGCAAAGAATTTTTTCACCGTAAATAGACTCCCTTACAATGGACGACACAACCTTATTTATAAACAGGCCAAACACCCTATTCTATTCTGTGGTTAATTGAGCAATATAATTTGACACCTCACGGCGTAGTGAATAGCCAATTATTAATATGGCCCTTGATTAATTGTGATATCAGCATTTAATTTTCGTGTTAACACTCTCGCTCGCCCGCCGCCATTGTGTGCCGCGGCCTTTGTCTGCAGTGACGTTTCAATTTTGAATAAATTAAATTTCGAACGCTTCATTTTTTTTCCAAACCTTCGGCTATACACCGTATGGAATGAGCTCGCGGCCAGTGTTATAATTTATTGTCGTTTTGAACCATAGATTTAAGCAGTTTATACGTACAAATCATCTTGTCATTGTAATGCCAAGGACTAATAAAGACTTGTTTCTAATACAACTAAATTATCTAAGTCAGGGATATTATTTTGTTAAACTTTGTCTTTGGCACAGAGTCTTTGGTAATCCAGGCAGATGGCAAACTGTCCAATGACAATATTTTTTAATTTATTTGGTGTTTACTGCGCTTTACATTTTTTATTTTATTTAGAGGACAATGGAGGCTTCTTCACCGATAAGAGCACGGCTCAAATTTAAAGAAGTAGTCAGGCCTGTCAAGATTATTGTATATCCTATTAACATTATATGTAACTTTTTTAATATGGAAATAAATAAATAAGTTTACTTTTGCTAGTTCAGAGAGTTGCATTGTCCGACATTTAAGCAAAAATAGCAAAATACCTACTCATAAAATATTATATTGAAATTAAGAGAATTCTTTATTCCATTTCCTTCGGCCTAATTATACCTTACACTTAGTTTTATGGAAGCACATTTATTCTTGTCGTTAAATATTTCCCGCATTCGACAGTTCATGATGGGTTAATAGCAGTAGTATTTTTGCAATTTATAAGAAAACCCGCTCCACAAGGTGGCGCGTCGTCAATGGCTTATTACTTTATGAATTAACTTTAACGGTTACAAATCGATCATTAAGTCTATCCTGCCATAAATGTGATGTTGAGGAAAATGTTTCAATTAAAAACTGGCCATGAATACATTAAACCGACACTTAAAATCAACATAATAAAAAGATATTAAAAATTTGTTTCAGTTAGCTACTGGCCAATGAGTTCATCCAATTATAAACGTTTATGACGGCAATTTGAAACATGGCCACCGCGTTCGAAATTTCAAAATTCGAACTTCGCATAGTAGCAACTGAACACGGAATCAATTTAGGGTTTCCTAATTTTATTGGATGGTTGTTAAGAAATTAATTTACAATGAATCATAGAATTTTATTGAAATGAAGTTGTTTGTTTAGTACGGCCAGTCACTAATAAAGCGACTTATTGATGAATAAATGGTAATTATTTGGATTAGCAATAAGGTGGCCCACCAAAATTGCAATACCCTGTCCAGGGAGCATGTCTAAACGTAGTTTTTAGATTTAAGCTAGGTACTTTACTACATGTGTAATTATTTTAATAAATTTAAAAACGTCTTGCTGCCGAAAATATAACCTTTTTCACCGTTTCTTGAGCCATAAACCATCTCCAATCCAATTTCACTAAATCGTTTCTGTGGCAAAGGCATCGAGATCGTATCGTTCCTTGTCAAAGACAACAAGATAGGAAGAGTTTTAATTTTTTCTGACATTCGGTAGACAAACAAGCTAGCATTGACCTGAGAGGACCTGATGGAAAGTGAACAGCCTTTGAACATCAGCATCATAATCCTACTAATATTATATATATACTAATATTATAAAGGCGAAATGTCATAAGTTTGTTACTTCTTCACGCTCAAATGGCTGAGCCAATATTTATGATATTTGGTATGTAGGTAGCTGATACCTTGGCTGATACCTTAACACATAGGGTACATTTATCCCGAAAAGCACGCGATTCCAGTAGCTGATACCTTGGATTAACACATAGGGTTTTTATCCCGAAAAGCACGCGATTCCAGTAGGATTTCATCAAAAGTCTGATATAGATGGCGCCACTGTTTATAAATAAATACACGCAAACGAAGTTGCGCGTTTTACTAGTTTGAACGTTTGACTAGTTTAAAATAAAGCACACAATATTATGTTACCACAAAAAGGTATGACAAGACAATTCAAACACAATCGTTGAAAATTCTGTGTCAATTATATAGGAACGGAAAGTACGTGTCGCCTTGAGGATAGCAGGACCATCTTTAGGATGATTTTTGGTTGCAACATCCAACATCCTAGTGGACACATGTAGCTCTAATAAACAAAAAACTCTGTTTGGTAACAAAGAAAAAGACGGAGCTGACAAAAGATCCGCTTACAAGATGTGCAAGCGATTTTTTTCTAAAATGGTCCTCCTATCTTCGAGGCCACCGTACATTGTATTTCATAATGCTCTTCTACTCCAAAAATTTATGTTAGAAGGTAGGTAGGTATGTACTTGTTACTATTGATTGTATTAGTCGAGCGAGTCAAACATAATTTGCGTCACATTTATATTATGACTATTAATGCATTAAAATTTTACTACGGAATAGTTTTATGTTTACGAGTGTGACTTTCAACGATTATTCTGAACACATGTGGGCTGCAAGCTTTGCCTAACAATGTGATCAAGATCTAGTCCTCCTTTTGCTATTTATACTCACTCCCTACTAGCGGCCCAGCACGTTTTTTCCCAGGTTCAAAAATATAAACGACTTGCTGATGGCCGCGGTTTCACCCGTGAAATCCCGTTGTTCCTGTCCCATCCCTCTATGTTATAAGCCTGTGTTCCAATTTCTAGAAAATCTATCAAGCCGTTTTTGTGTGAATGAGTAACAAACATCAATACAAACTTAGGTACGCGTTTATAATACCACCTCAAACAGTCACCAATCTGATGGCAAGTGACTACTAAAATTGTTCAACAAACAGTCTTCGAAAACTTTTCAGTGTTGAGTGTTTATGAAATGTGTTAGCTCGTCCGGAGAAGTTACACTCAGTCACAGAATGTGGGCGTGAAGACGGCAATACGTTTCATTCAGCAAGCAGCCGATTGCCAAGAGTTCCCAAAATCGAAGACTCCTCAAATCTGCTACATAGATTCTTTGTCGTCCTCTAAGAAAAAAAGTTTCGGCAGACTGACTAACTAAGTATAATAGCATGAAAGCTAAATACTTAACAATAAAAAAACACAATCTATTTTGTCATAATAAATTAAATGTAAATAACAAAGGATGAAAACGGTGTCGATTTCAGGCGTCATTGTGCTAATGTTAAGTACAGTCGGACCGACAAATAGCCGGCATTACGAGCTGTCAGAGTGGTAAAGAAACCCCAAATTAATATGGGAACGTCTCGTCGATTGACACACGAAAGAATATAGTGTAGGGATGCCATGCTTTTTGTATTTTGTAAAATGTCGTAAACTTCAAACAGAGACTGGTCCGCGAGAGCTACTGGACAGGGACGTGTTTGGGAGGAGGCTTTTGCCCAGAAGTGGGATATATGCGTATAATAATATGGTTATAAAAAAAAAACTTTAAAACATTACTAAGTAAGTACTCATAGTAAATTCTTAAATTTTGTACGCGTTGCGTCTATAATTTCATTACTAGGAATTCCCGGAATAAATTTATTAAATCTGAGTGCTTTTCATCGAAATATTTTCAGTCGTTTACGTATGGAATATCAAATTACTCATGATACAAATTACAAACAGTTCACAATTATCATTATATGAGACATTGAAATAAAAATTCAAAGTAGATAAATCGTTGCTAATCTATACTAATACTAGTAAATCCCTCGCAACTTCGTTTGCGTATATCTCGCTTTCCCGTGGGAATTTTGAAAAATCCTTTCTTATCCCTTACGTTATAAAAGGAACGCCTGCGCAAAATTTCAAGTTTCTAACCCTTATAGTTTAGGCCCTGCGTTGATATGTCAGTCAGTCAGTCAGTCAGCTTCTCCTTTTATATATATAGATAGTTATGAGGAAAGATTCGATTGTTTGAAAAATTCTTTCACTGTTAGGAAGGTATACATTATCCCCGGGTGACATTGGCAATATTATATTTTCAAAAACATTACGGATCCTCCATGCGAAGTCGGGGACTTCCGCTAGTATATTTATAAGACCATTAAAAAAATAGCGAGAAACAAAAGATTTATTATGGAAATATATCAAAATTAGATCTAAACGGCCGTTTGCGATGATGAACTTCATTCACGCTTAATATCCTCAAAAGAGCCAATTACCTGCAAACCCTATTCGCGATCGTGAGTGAACGAATGAGTGAGCGAATGAGAGGCGTTCTCACGAAGAGCAACACTACGAATACCTTTAATTCGAGTTTAATGATCTGTTCGCGTGAATGAAATTGATTTGACGGGTGTGTTGTGACTTTCTTAACTTGTATGAGATTATATTGTTAGGTGTATAATGGTGACATGTTGAGGAATTGTAATTTGACTACGAAAGAATAGCCCTTCTATATTACGCTTAACTTTCTTTTTTATTGTGAAAATGATTTTTTTTTTTCAAGAAAAATATTCTAAAAGGGCCGGCGCGGATCCGCGTCGGATTATCAAGTCTATATCCACGATGCGGGCGCGGGCACTCCGCGTGTCGCACTGAACGCACTTTACGCGCTGTCTCTGGTTTTCTTATTTACTTTGACAGTAACAGCCTGGTAACAGCTAATAAGTTGACTTTAAAATGCTGTTTTCGCTAGTTGATAATAAAAAACACACGTCACATCGCAAGTTTTAATTTCAAATATTGCTCAATCTGTCACCATTTCAACCTATATTCGTTGTGTAAAAAAGTATATTTGCTAAATACATGTTATTTACACAAAATGCAAGCTTTATTTACGTAAAAACAGTCATTAGGGCCAGGATGACGGCGAATGACTCAATCTAGTCGACATCGGCAGGTGTTGATGGGGCGTTTGAACATAATTACACATGACCACTTGAGGCGTCAAGTGATTAAAAATGCATTATTAGCGAGATGGTAGGACATTCCAATGTTGTAAACTTGATAACACTCTCAATTAAGTATGTTTTTTATACAAATTAGTTATGTAATAAAGGGTACATAGACTGGGTAAATAATAAGTATTTAGTCAAAGGTATTTAATTAGAATGATACTTATAGAAAAGTAGCTTTTCCCCGCGGCTTCGCTTGCGTTAATTTTATGACATAATCTCGTTTGACAACAAAACAACACATAGCGCGACTTGTAGCGCCATCTGTTGGCCGATAGCCCATCCCATACAGCGCCCTCTATCGTCGATATTTTCCCATTGGAATGACATACTTTCACTGGATAAAAAGTAGCCTATTTTGGGTTCTGTACCCCTGACAATATGTTTACAAATTTTCATAATGATCGGCTGCTTAGTCAAGCCGTGAAAGAATAACAAACAGACATTCTCATTTATAATATTAAGTATGATTCAATATGGAGGAGCTCAACAATAGATAGAGTATATGTGGAGGGAGGAAGTTTTATATGCATACCTAGCGCCCCGTTCCAGTTTCGCACGGGTTCTTGTAAGAATCCATATTTAAAAAAAATATATAATATAGCCTATGTCAGCCGTGACGTGGATAGTGTAGCTTCACAACGGTAAAAGAATTTTTCAAATCGGTCCAGGAGTTTTTGTGTTTATTCGTTAAAACAAAAATATAAATCTTTCTTATTAGTATAGATACATTGATATTCCTAAATTCCCACGGGAAAACGCAACGCGAACGAAGTTGCGCCGGGGTTTCTATAGTTATTTATAAACGGCAGAACGTTAATTTAAATTGTAACTTGGGAGCTCCGCGAATTTTTTTTAAATGTTAAGGTTTTATCGAAACAAAAAAAAACTCAGTAGCCAGTTTTAAATAAACAACAAATAACAAATACATCATTGCTTATCTAAATCCATAGACATAGTGTTAACAACTTCATAGAAACAATACATTGTGTTCATGCATAGTAGCGATGCAAAACACCACCTCTCTCTCATTTCCATCGCGTCATCCCTTTCTGAGTGACATGTTAATAGTGGTTTTGCCACGCCTCCGTTTGTGGTTTCTTTTCGTGGTTAATATAATAAGATTTTAAAAGTACCATTTACATTTTTGTATGAATTAAGTACTTACTTACATTGTTATGTTCTATATAAATACTACAAAGAAATACAAATTACGTTTATGCATCATACACAATAAGATCATTATCAGAGGTTGTTGCATAAACATACATATAAGTATAATTACATAATAAGTATATAGAGAACTTTTTCAATATAAATTAATATATAAATAAATATATATGGACAAATCACACAGATTGAGCTAGCCCCAATGTAAGTCCGAAACTTGTGTTTATGGGATACTAACTCAACGATACTATATTTTATAACAAACTAGAGAAACCCGCGCAACTTCGTGTGCGTTTATCCTTTCCCGTTGGAATTTCAAAAAATCCCTTCATGTCGGTTGCCTACATCATACACCACACTTTTCAGAACACACCCAAAAAATTTACATATGTATAGATATATTTTTTTCTATTTTTATACTTCTCATTACAATCTTTGGAGTGGGCGTTTATGAAATAGGCTAGCCCGACCGGTGAAGAGCCACCCTTATACAGAATATTGACGTGAAGCAGCAATGCGTTTCGTTCGGGGAGTGAAATATCCGAAATTCTTGTTTGTCACCTTTGTGGTATAAAAAAAATCTAACTCATTCCTTATACTATTTCTCGCTATATCCTGTTTTTCCTGTTATAGGTCGGCAACGGATTAGGGACCCTAGAATTATATGCTCCATAGTCGACGGTAATCACCTAATATCAAATGATCCATATTCCTGAGCTTATTTTCCAACTACTTCCGTAAAAAAATGTATAAGTATATCGGTAATTCAATACCTACAACCTCAGCCTACAACAACACTACGAAATAATAGAGCGAGTCGACGTAATGAGATTTCCTATAAGTGAGAAAGAGACAATATCAATATGTATGCCATTTAACCATTGACCAATTTAACTTGAACCCTGTCAAATATTATAAAAATTAATATTTAATTACTTACTATTTATAATCGATGAATATGATTCAGTCCACTTTATACATTGTTAGAATTTTAGCTGTTTTTCCGATATCACAAACAGAATAAATAGACGACATTATGATTGAATATTCACATGACAGATGATACACTTCACTTCACGAATGTGTCAAAATGAAATGTAATTGAAATCAAAAGCACTAAGGAGTATGAGTATTGATATCAACTCGAAGAAAATTACCCATAAAATATTTTTTTAATACAGTTGCTCAAAAAGTGACGTATTGCAGGGACGTTTAGCGTTCGGAAAGTGGGCTATTACACACGCGTGCTTTTTCTTTACCTTTTCCGCACTCGTGCGTTCTCTTTCCCAACTGTCAAAATTAATGTCTATTAAAAAGAAAAACTCAACCACGAAGTTTTTATTTAAAAAAAAATCATAGAAGATTTTATGACTCATGCAAATATTTATAAAAAGAAGCTACTAATTTGTTTCAATATCAGATTTAATGATTTGATTCAATGAGTTAGGTTAGGTTTCATTTCATTTCATCTCATTAAATTTCATTTTCATTTCATATCGATAAAAAAAAAACTACTGAAGACTTGGCTGTATGGGCATAGACGGCCTTTGCCTACCCAGAATGGGTGAAGAAAACAAAAAAATCTCTGCTTATATTCTTTTACGGTTGGCGCCATTTTCCAAAAATTTTCTTTGCGATTTTAGTTGTTTGTTGCACATAATGAGTAATTAAATTGCTTAATTTTTTCGCAACTGTATTAAAAATAGTCGTTCAGTACACGTGCGGAACCGTCATTGCAACTTGTTCCGACTGTCAACCCTCACCTTCGGCTGCGCCTCGGCTCGGGTCGACATTTGTCGGAACTCTTTGCAATGACAGACTTTCCGCACTTGTAATGAAATGTACTATTTTTTCAAGAATTTCAATAAAATAAGATTCACATCTTCCATCAATTCTCTTAAACAATTATTATGCAAAATTTGAAGTAGATTGGACCAAGGAATCAAGTTGTCCCATAGTAACTTTACCCCCCTTTTTTACCCCCTTAGAGTTCGAATTTCGAAAAATCCTTTCTTATCGGACGCCTACGTCTTATAATAGTTCCGCCTGCCAAGTTTCAGATTTTTACGATGAGCGGTTTAGGCTGTGCGTTGATTCTCAGTCAGTCAGTCAGTCAGGACAAAGCATTTTATATATATAGATACATAGGTATACATAATTGATATACATCCAAGACTCGAGAAGTCAGAAAAAGTTATTTTTCATCATGACCCGACCGGGATTCGAACCCGGGAGCTCCTGGGTGGCGGCCTCGAACTTACTTTGGGGCTAGCTCAATCTGTATGAATTGTCCCTATATATTTATTATTATAATTTATTTATTAACACCTAGTAATGTGGGCTTTTTATACTTAGCCGTAAACAGACCATAGGCAGATGTTATCAGATGTAATATTATTTCATAGTTTTCTGTTGTATATCCTAACGTCTATCTTCCACAGATGATAGCACGGATGTGTCTTCTATCGTGTGTACTCCTAGATATGTTAAAAAGCTATTGACAGGGATGGTGGTCTAACGGCTAGCAATGGCCACTTTGTCCCAAAGGCCGCGGGTTCGAATCCTGCGCAAGGCAAACAGTTGTGAGCATGGACGTGACTGTTTGTCTTGGTCTGGTTGATTCTTATGTATAATAAATAAGTATTTATTCACAACTGTATTTATGTATATTTATCAGCAATCTAGTATCCATAGTACCAGCTTTGCTTAGTTTAGAACTAGATGGCGTTGTGTGATTTGTCCAAGCATATTTATTTATTTATTGTGATCGTGTTGTTTACTTTTGAATTGCTTCACCTGCTTCAACAAGTGGTTAACACCGCACATTATAGGTACTATTTGAACCGTGAGAACTAAGAATTTTTTGCTAATCTTAACAACATAAGCCCTTATTTAGTTATGGAGCAAATAAATTACCAGACACGCGTTCCACTGAAATGAAGTCTTAATCTATACGCCATCAATCACCCATCAGACGGTTATAAAAAGCTAATACCACTGGCTTAAGTCTCAATAGATGACGCGAGTATAGTATCACAAAGATAATCTGTGTCCATACTGTCCATGTACACCCATAGGCCTCTAAGATGGAGTGAGTCAAAAGTCAGCCGTACAAGTCAGCCAATGAAAGACGTGAGCCCACACTCCAATATGAACACGCAAGTTAAGCGACGTCGACCCTAGTCAGCGTTTAGATGGGTTTCTCTGTTATCTCGAGCTTCTCCGTGCTTCGGAGGGCACGTTAAGCCGTCGGCCCGGGCTGTTGTCGATAGACAGTCGGTTTGAAAACACCGACCTTTGCCAATCCGCATTAGAGCAGCGCGTGGCAGAGTACTCTCTAATCACCTTCGATTGAATAAAGACCCGTGTGAGTGGGATGATTATTAGCGTCTAAATCTTTGGTCTTAGTTCTCTACTGTGCTGTGGTGTGTACGTTATTCAAAAGGGCGATGATTCTCTTTCTCTATTCAATATTCGATGCAAAACTTCCCTGAACAACCTGAGAGATAGCACTTTGAAATAACGCATAGATATAACAGGGAGAAATCTGTATAATCCAACTGCGGTATCTATATCGAATGTAATATATCTGTGTCTAAAACCTTGTCCATTATTATTGTAATTTATGTGTAATTCGTGGTACATTTCTATTAAGATATCAGGCCGTACAGAGGCGTCGGCTAAGCCGTTCTAACTATGTTTTAATTATAGCTTGTGTACAACGAATGTTGATAATAATTACAGGGAATGTTGTGCTGTGTTTGGTTGTTAGAGATTATTGTGTTTGTGTGTAACTGGGTCTTTTATTTCTAACTATACAACGCACGCGGTATTATAGGCGCTATAAATTTTTCTTGTTGTGTGTGATACATAGAAAATGGCCGTATAACCCCTGTGAATTATTGCATAGTTATGCCAATGTAAACCTTATTTCTCTTAAACAGTTATGTTACGTTATGGACTTAAACAAACATTGTTAAACATTATGTTAATGTTAAACATTATGTTAATGTTTAAGTTCATAACAAATGTCAAAAACTATTCAACTGATACACTATCGGCATTCTTTTGGGAAACGATTGAGACACCATTGACAGTCCATTGGTGCATTTGTGTTAGTAGAATCGGGCCCCAGATTGAAAGTGTTACATTTTCATACATGGTGTATATTTAAAACAGATATGAAAAACTGTGTTCAAAACACTCTATTATCCCTGGTTGTCGCGTATGATGTAGCCAACGTTAAGCCAGTTGGATTCAAACAAGATTCTGGAGCTTCGTTTAGTTGCTCTCTACTCTACTCGATCAGACTGAACGCTCCTCCACAGGGGCGGATTGACGCCTCCGACCTCAACACGTTACGTTTCCACAGTCGTAATCGAAATTACACTCGTAATTAGCCCTCGAGTGTTGCCCGTAAAGCTTTAATTACACAATAAACATCTAAAACACGTAGCTATTTATATATATATTTGATTTATGATATAGTAATAGACATTTCCTTACTGTTTCCTGTGTCCTTGCTCTACCCTGATTTTCATTAACGTAACCGACAGACAGCGCCAAGTTGGCATCGAAAACGATACACAAGGCGTTGAGCGGGTTAAGTAGCACCTAAACGTCACTGGTTATTCTTATCCTAGGTCTACACTCTCGCAAAGTTGATCAAAGTGCAGTGAAGTTAGTCATGACTTAGAAGACAGAGGAAAATGTAGACAAATTAGGACGAAGAGCTTGTCCACTTTCCGAGAGTGTGGAACTAAAATTTTGCAAGCTGTACGGCTCTTCTACTAATCTCAACAATATAATGCCCTCATGGCTCTTGGTCTTACTTTTTCATTACCTTCCCTGGCTGGACAGATTCGCTTGAAAATTGATACACGTGTAATTTATAACCTGGATTAACACATATAGTATAATTTGTATCCCGGATATCAGTCCAGGAACGGGAAAACGGGATGTGGAGCGGGCATCAGCTAGTATTCTATATATTGTTGCACAAATATAGTGTGGAGTTCTTCGTCCTTTTCCTTTACTTTTTAAATTCATGTTTTTATCTAGGTATGTAAATAATCCGAATTTTAGCAAAACGTAGAAAGAGTGATTTACACTTAGTTTTTCTAATAAACCATTTAATTTAATTTAATTCATATATTTTATTCATCTCCCTATGATATTTTCCGTTCAATGTACTCACCTACTATTTTCCTCTCGTAATAAATAAAAAATAATGTAATCATTATTATAAAGAATAATTATATAGTGCGGTAAACATAAAAGAATTAAATTAAAAGCACCTACTTCCATTATTTTGTGGGAACATAATGAAATTGCACAATTTCAAATTAATTATTCTTGCATAATTTGTGATCTAACACTGATTATGGGTAGAAGAATTGCCTTATTCATTTACTGGTTAGCATAATAACATAACACTTTAAATTATGTATTACATTGTAATAATAACAAAATAACATCTCATGTAATAATATTATATAATAATAATCTTTATTTAATCACTTACAATTTCTTCGTTAGATATAATAAAGTGTGCTTTTACTTACATAAATGAAAATTATTTATATATTATCCACACTATACAAATTTTTGTTCCAATGTCATTTAATTTTTTTAAACTTTTATTTTAATTGGATTTTATTTTAAAACTATTTGTCGTTTAAAATACCGAATTATTTGTATTAATTAGTTTCGCTAATATTATAAACAGGGAAGATTTGTTTGTTTGTTTGAAATGATCCGAATCTACTAGACCGATTTGAAAAATTATTTCACGGTTGGGAAACTACTGTATTTTATTTCAAAAAAAATAATAGGGTCCTTACTAAAACCAGCGCTAGTTTCAAATAAAACTAGAAAAACGTTATAAAATAAATTATAATTTCGTGATGTATTCCTTGACGTTTTTAGACATTTCGACAAAAATATAGAAAGCCCTATGTTGTGGTTGTGAGTTCATTCTGTATATAACACGAGCAAAGATACCATAAGCTCAGCAAAATAGTAATAAAAATAAAATAATACACAAACAAACCTATCGAATATTTCAAAACAGTACAATTTGACGAGCTCACGACCGCGTCAAATTGAGATATTAGTGCGATTTACGACGCATAACTAGCTGGATAGCTCGGCCAGTAAACTAATAACGCCTACCCTATATCAATAAAAGCTATTAGCATCGATCAGCGTAAGTATCTGTCAGGGAGTATTACCTGAAATTAAGTTAAACACCCGCCAGTTGGGATTTACCACGGACAGAGTAATAACGGTTGCCACGCCGCCAGGCGCAACACTTCCACTGGAATTTGTATGAAACCGTGTCGCTATAATGTGCAGAAGTGCAGATTCTCTGAGGCAAAACTAAGGCATCCCTCAGGCAGGTTCCTACCGACTGCGCCATTTACTTCCGCACGTACCTATATACAAATTAAAATAATTTTATGTGAATAAATAAGATTAAAAATCTGTTGTTGTATTTTCGTAAACATAGCTTTCTACCAATTGCGCTAAATATTTTATTAAAATAAGTATTTTAATATGCACGCAACATGACTTTAGTTCCTATATAAGGGGTAGGCAGAACGTAATATAAAATTCAAAGTCCTGACTGACTGACTGACTGACTTAACTATATATCAACGCACAGCCAAAACAGCTGGGTCTAGAGATTCCAAATTTGAACTATAGGTTCCTTACGACGTCTAGGGGTGTACTAAGAAAGGATTTTTCAAAATTCCCACGGGAAAGCGAGATATGCGCTAACGAAGTTGCGAGGGTATATCATCGCACAGCGCAACCCGCTGGGTCTAAAGATTCCAAATTTAGCATATAGATTTCTTACGACGTCTAGGCATGTACTTAGAAAGGATTTTTCAAAATTCCCACGGGAATGCGAGATATACGCAAACGAAGTTGCGAGGGGACGCACAGTGGAAACCGCTTGGTCTAGAGATTCCAAATTTGGCATGTAGGTTCCTTACGAAACGTCTAGGGGTGTACTGAAAAAGGATTTTTCAAAATTCCTACGGGAAAGTTGCGAGGGTTTTACTGGCCCTTTATAAATGAGAATATAGAAACAAGTAAAGTTATATGTTTTACTACTAATATAATGAAAATATGTTTTTGTTTTCGTCTCATTCTTATTCTTATTGGGATCGGAAAATATCTAGTTTTACAATAATGTACCCATTTAAACAAAACCGTTCATGAAATTATATTAACCAAATTACGATTCAGTAATGATTCTAGTGTTAACCCCAAACTGGGGGAAATAGGGGAAATTCTCCGTCCAAGAAATGGGTTTAACTCGCCAAAGAATATAACCCTATAATTGTGGAAGTGCCCGAATGAAGTAGAAGAATCTCTATCTCCCTCCCACTAATTGTGTGTACGGGCTCGTGAATCCAATTAGTAGCGTGCGGAGCGGGGGATCCTGAATTTATTACTCTGGTCTTGTTTAGTTGGTGTTTTTAATTGAAACGTAGTGCGTAACTCGGCTCTGTCCGGCTAATGAGCACAGCTGCTTTGGGAGCGTTTCAGTTAACATGATAACATGAAGACCTCTTTCAGCATTTTTAATTAATGTAAAAAGACAAAGGTAGTAACTAATCTCATGCTACATATCATATAGGTAGCTTTGCGTAATATTTAGGTATGAACGGATATTCTAAAATTAAGAAATATATATTAAAAAGGAATACCTACCTAGATAATACCTAGTTAAAATAATATGTAAATGAACCTAGCCGCTTTTATTAAAATGCCACGAAATTATCAAAATGAAAAAAAAGGTTTTTATTTCAGATTAGGTATTTTACAAAAAAAAATTGTCGGATTTGCCAATAGGTAGGTAAGTAATAAATAGCTTTAGCAGCATATTGTGAAATACAACTTTTTATAGGTTTATAAAATAAAATCTATGTTATCTCAAGTAATGTATTATTTTATATCAATTAAAGGCTGATCGAACCCGCAAAAGCCAAATAAATTTAAAATAAAACCAAAAAAATCGGTATTTTTTCCGTGTTCACAATAATCGACTTGTACTGCCATCTAGTATAGAGAAGAAGAAAATATATTCTGATTGTAATGTGTAAAAACTGTTTTGTCAGTAAGCGCTATCTATCGTCTAATAGCCGTACTACTACAGCACTCCGCCTTTGTACTAGGTTTCTTCTTTTTCAATCATTTCATTCATTCAATTCATATATTCAATTTTTGACGTTTCACTTCACGTTTCACGTCAGTGTCAGTGGCAAATTTCTTGCACACAAAAGATTTTGGTGAAAGCAAACAAAGTTTTTACATTTTTTGCTTTGAAAACAAGCATTGCCATTGCCGTATTGGCTTTTGTGTTTGATTCGAATGTTTGCCTAAACATTTACAATGTGAGCGACATAGTTTCTTTTCTTTACATAAAAACAAAATTATGCCAATGCTACTTCTGATTAAGTCTTAACTTTATGTTTTAGGAGTTTTGTGGATCTTGCAACGTTGACGCTGCATCGGCGGAACGAGATGGAGTTGCGAATAAACACTTTTCTCACCAAGGCCGATCACGCCATCAGCGTAATTCAAAAATTACAAGTGGAGGTATGTTGATATTTTTTTCCTACCTACAAATTGAAAATGCACATTGTGTAGAATTAATTTTTGGTTGTTTGAATGTTTGATTTTATTGGTTAATGCATGTTACTCAGTCAGTCAAAACCGGCTGCAGATTTGGATATAATTTGACACAATTGAAAATTTTAAGATTTAAGAGAGAAGGCAGATATTCAGTCTAGTGGTGGAAAGATGGCCATGGCTGTAAAGTTCCTTGTTGTTTTCTATGGAACCCCTTCAAATAGTCTGTATGAGCAAAGCTGCAAGTATAGCTAGTATTTTTATGATAATTTCACGTTCTTGGTGATGAAAGCCCTCCTTGCTGGTGTTGAGAGCTCTATGCTCCCGCATTTGCCTGGTATAATATCAAAAGACCGTCCTAGGACGTAGGACTATGAAATATGTATGTATGAAAAGGTTGAAGTGATATAAAATGAAAGATATTTTGTTAACGTGACTTGATGTAAGTTTACTAAGGATGAACTGGATAGCATTGCATTTATTACACTACCTCGTAATAGAAAAAGGAAATCTTAATAAATTTGTTTAAGAGAGGTAGTTAGTGTGGTTTTAAGATGGGTAGGACACAGCGGATAATCCGTTGTAAATCGAAGCAGCCTGTCGGGGCGGACCTCTGCCTTACAGAAGATCGCAGCCAACTAGCATTGATCTCGCTCTTGTTGTGTTCCTACAGTGAGTAAGGTCTCCAGAGCTCCACTTTTTACCTCCCATACGGTGACTGCTTACCATCAGGCGTATATTGAATTCAAAATAAACAAAGATGTAGTAAAAATAAAAGCGTAACAGATTTTATAATAATTACTTTCTATCTCTTACAGTGAAAGTAAATATTTGAATAATGCAAAATTAGAATTGTTATGAATATTTTTAATATTACTGGATAATTATGTTATGGATAAATTATAATGTTGAAAGAATAACTTAATGTGGCAGGACAAATATTTATGTGGCATTAGTGTTTTTTCTGTAGTCTTGGTTATGTATTATAAGTATAGTAGATAAACCCGCGCAACTTCGTTTAGGGTCGGTGCACATTGACGAAAGATCCGTCGAGCGTATTATCGTTTGTATGGTCAACGCACTACCGTATCATCGGTTGAGTGTGCAAGGTCGAATGTTTTATTATGATTGTCTGATCTGGCGTAACGCAACCGAGCTTACGCGACGCATCTTCTGTCAGATGTGCACCGAAGTTGAACCTATCTCACTTTGGGACCTGATGGCTCTGTGTGAATCGTGTAGAATTTATTTTTATAATTATTTCAGGCCCAAGGTTTCGTGGAACAGCTGAATTGTGAACCAACAGAATTGAAGGATCGCTTCCTGTCCTGCATGAAGCAGCTGGAAGAATATATGTATCTGATTACGGACTTCAATCTCGCAATGGCGCAATTTGGTAAGCGTAAAAACTTTTTTTTCTTGGCTTATTATGTGTATAGACTGTAGTGTAAGTCAAACGCAAGGTCAAGATGACAACCAACTTTATTTATAAAGTACCCTCCACCGTACACGTATTGTAGTACCCACAACATCTTCCCCGTAACAAAAAATATCAACAAATTATATTTGCAGTACCTTAACATATCAGTTTAAACAATTACAGAAATTCGTATTAAGTAAGTATAAGTAAAACACTTAAAATCAAGGGATTCCTTTATAAAGTAGTTTAAATAAAGTTATAAGAAAGAAAAAAAAACTAAAAAACATATCAATCAACACTATTGTTCAATAACCACACTTATTTAAATGGTAAAATCCTCGAAAGTAATGGTTTTCTAACAGTTACCATTGGTGAATGTGACTCAGCGATAGAATCATCAGGGGACATCGAATTATAGCTATCATCACATGCACTAGAAGGAGAATCTGCCTGCCCTGGCTCAGTCTTTCGTTCTGAAAATTCTATCGCTTCCGTGTTGCTATTATTCATGTTTACATGAGATGTATCTTCCACATCCAAACGAACGTATTTATTTGAAGAATAGCTGTCACTAGGAGCACATTTAATGAGATGCCTGCGATTACGGCGATATATACCCATCCTGTTCCTCACCAGGTAGGATCGGGGAGTATACGACTCTGATAATATTTGACCACGCATCTTACGATTCTTGTCTATTATAATAACATTTTCACCAGACTGTAACTTAGGCAAAACTTTACTATGTTGGTCATAGTATAGTTTGCTTTTTTGTTGTTTTTCTATCAATATATCATGCTCCGCTGGACTTACAATTTTTGGCTTTAATATATCAGGGTGTACAGGTAGCCTACACTTAAGCCTACGACCCATCAGCATCTGTGCAGGAGAACTCAAACTTTCGCGAGGCGTATTGCGATAACTTAACAGGTTCAATTGAAAATCTGTTCCGCTAGCTACCGATTTCTTTAAAATATTTTTAATTGTTTGCACCGCACGCTCACTTTTCCCATTAGCCTGAGCATAATGCGGTGAAGTTGTAACCTGTGAAAATCCCCATTCGGAAGCAAATGTTTTAAAATCCCTACTCGTGAACTGTGTCCCGTTATCGCTAATTAGTATCTCCGGGATACCGTGCCTAGAGAAAATCTCTTTCATAGCTCGTATTACAGTCGGAGAAGAAATATTACCTATATTCGCCACTTCTACATAACTTGAATAATAATCGACAATTATTAAATAATATTTTTTCCGATACTCGAAAATATCTGCACCTAGTTTACTCCATGGCAACAATGGAATTTCAACTGGTAGCATCGGTTCTCTCGGCGGCGCGTTTGAGTACTCCTGACAGACTGCACAGCGTTTTACAAACATTTCTATGTCTCTTGTTATTCCCGGCCAAAACAACACCTCTCGCGCCCGCCTCTTACACCGATCTATACCAAGATGACCATCGTGAATAATTTGTAACATCTGTAACCTCATGTTACTCGGAATAATTACCAAATTATTTTTAAAAATCACTCCGTCAACCACAAATAATTCATCTCTAATAGACCAAAAATATCTTAAACTTTCGGGTACATCACACTTATACGATGGCCATCCTTCATTTATATATTTTATTAATTTCAAAAAAATAGTACACTTCTCGGTCTCGTTTCGTACGCATTGTAATTTATTTTGTGACATTTTAACTTGACTCATCAAAAGATTAATCTGATACGAGACCGCCCTACTCACAGAGTCATCATAAGGGATAGGCAGAGGCGCGCGCGACAACGTGTCTGCTAGGTACATATATTTACCAGGCTTATATGTAACTCTTAGGTCATAACCTTGGAGCCGTAGTAACATCCGCTGTAAGCGTGCTGGGACCGACTGTAAAGGTTTCTTAAATATGCATTCCAATGGCTTGTGATCGGTTTCTACGACTACATTCTGCTTACCATAAATATACTGATGGTATTTCTCGCAAGCGAACACGATAGCCAGCAATTCTTTTTCAATTTGCGCGTATCTGGTCTGCGCGTCGGTGAGCGTGCGCGAAGCATACTCAACCGGGCGGCCGCCCTGCAACAGCACAGCGCCCAGCGCAACCGAGCTTGCGTCCACGGACACGACGCACGGCGCCCGCACATCGTACAGAGCCAGCACAGGCGCGTCGCTAATCAGCTGTTTTAACTCATTTACCGCATTTTGATGGCATGCTTCCCACGTCCACTCGCTATCTCCTTTTAGCAACCGAGTCAAAGGAAAAATTTTATCCGAATAATTTGGTATAAATTTAGACAAGTAATTAATAGCCCCTAAAAATCGTTCTAAGGATTTTTTATTGTTTGGGGCAGGCATATCTCTAATTGCCTTAACTTTAGAACTGTCCGGTTTCATTCCGTCCTTGTTAAATATGTGTCCCAAATACACGACTTCCTCCACACAAAATTTACATTTAGTCTTATTAAATTTTAAATTAATCTTAC
Source organism: Endotricha flammealis (assembly GCA_905163395.2). NCBI lineage: Eukaryota > Metazoa > Arthropoda > Insecta > Lepidoptera > Pyralidae > Endotricha > Endotricha flammealis. Next base: position 3,985,602 of record LR990861.1, on the reverse strand, counting down.
GTGCTCTCTCTAATAATGCCCATAATCTCGAATCGTGTTCTTGTTTTGTTCGCCCCCAGCAAATTATGTCGTCAATAAAAGAATCAACACCCTCTAAATCCTCCAACAGTTGTTTCACTTTGGCGTGAAATACCTCTGGCGCGCAGTTCAAACCATAAGGTAATCTAGTGTACTGAAAACGGCCAAATGGCGAACTGAAAGTGCAAAGATCCGCGCTTTCTTCATCTAATTTAATAGCCCAAAATCCCGAATTAGCATCAAGAACCGAAAAATATCTCGCACCCTGTAGCTTAGTTGCCAATTCGCTTACCGTAGGTAACTGAAAGTGTGCTCTCTGAATTGCACAATTTAAAGGTCGCGGATCTAAACAAATCCTCAAATCGCCATTTTTCTTAGCCGCAATTACTACTGCGTTGACCCATGGAGTCGGGTGTGTGACCTTTCTTATGACACCTAATTTAGTCATTCTGTCTAATTCAACGCGTAGCTTATCGCGCAACGCGAGAGGTACCTTACGCGCCCCGCTGACAACCGGCTGGACCGCGCTATTCACAACAATATGATATTCGCCCGGCAAACAACCTAAGCCATCGAATAAATCATTATTATCACTCATACGTATATTATAACAACGTTTAATAAGACCTAACTGAGAACATGTTTGTCGGCCCAGCACACTTTCACAAGTCATATTTGCAATAGCGAACAGTAAATTATACTTATTGTTTTTATAAGTCCATGTTAATTTACAAACACCTTTTAACGGAATGGTATTTCCGCTATACGATTGCAATCTTAAGTTATGTTTATAATTTAAAATCGAGTCAACAAAACCTAAAGACTGGAAGCGTTCATAAGATAAAACATTAATATCGGCTCCGGAATCTAGTTTAAATCTTTCAAGTCCGCCGTCACATTGTAATTGTTCATACCACTCGTCCTGAGACCTCACTGTATTAACCGAGACATCGGAAAGCATAGAAATATAAAATAACTCACAGTTGTCTTCGTCCTCATACTCGGAACCCTGATCTCGCACGTCAATGTCATACATCTTCTTAACACTTCGCGATGGACACATTCTAGCAAAATGTCCGAAGTTATGACATACAAAACACTGTACATTTTGGGCGGGGCACGACCCGGTCGTGCACTGCCCTCCACATCCACACGTGACAGGCCCTCGCGGCGCTCGCCGGCCGCCGCGCTGGCCGCGCGCGCCGCGCCTGGCGCGCCCGCCGCTGCCGCCGCCGCAGCGCCCGGCCGTGCGAGCCCGCATCGTCACCGCCTCGACGCACGCGCTGCTCGCCGCGCCGCGCGCCTCCAGGCACCGGCTGCTGTCGGCGGAAACCTCGTCTGCCTCACAGATTTTAATTGCTTTATTCAAAGTCAAATCCTCTGCCCGCAATAAGCGATCCCGCACCACTGCACTATGAATACCGCATACGATACGATCGCGTATCAATTCTTCCTCCAACGATGAAAATGCACAATTCTTGCTAAGCAACCTTAATGCTATTACATATTGACTGATTGTTTCTCCTTGTTCCTGATTTCGGCTAAAAAAATTATATCTCGCTAGCGTAATGTTAATTTTTACGCCAAAATAGCTATCGAATTTCTTTAACACAGCGTTCACTTCATCACGTTCCACGTCATTATCAAATGTGAATGTTTGATAGATATCAAAGCCATCCGTGCCAATGAGGTTAATGAGTAGGCTAGCTTGAACGGCCTGCTCCTCTTTATGTACTCCCGACGCCTTCAGGAACAAATTAAACTGTGTCTTCCACCGTTGCCACGCGTCAGCCCGGCTGACGGGGCTGCCATCGAGACACAATTCAGACGGGGGTCTCGCGTGCTCCATTATTTTCACTCACAAACAACACTTGAACGATATACTAAGTATATTTACTGTTTACAGCATCCAAACGATAATTTAACTAATTAAAATTAAATTAAATGCACCGCTGTCACCATGTAGTGTAAGTCAAACGCAAGGTCAAGATGACAACCAACTTTATTTATAAAGTACCCTCCACCGTACACGTATTGTAGTACCCACAACATAGACAAAATTAAAATAAAGACAATTAAAAAATAAAGATTTTAATTTTTACTTCATAAGTTTGTCGGCTATTACTCGGTAACTAGTAGTGCCTACTTAACCGTTATAGTTTTCCTTGTAGGTTCACTATATGGACTACTACCATGAATTTTTTAAAATTTCTAAACACAAGACTTTCGGAGATAAGGGGAGGGGGGAACACTACCGCGCAAAACGAAAATTGACACGTTAAATGTAAAATTCGCAAACGGATCATTGTATCGGAAAATGATCTTTCAATACCCTTAATGTTTTTAAGAGACCTATCTAACGATACCCAGAACATGGGGTTGGTGCGAAAAAAAAATTTATTACCACTTTACCTGTGGGGCCCCAAAAAATATTTTTCAAAATTTTGTTCTACCACTTTGTTAGCATTGTTAATATGAGTACACATAAAAAATTACAGCTTTCTAGCAACAAGCGTCTAGGCGCTAAACCGCGGACGGCCGGACGGACAGACGGACATGGCGAAACTATAAGGGTTCTTTGTAATTTACTACGGAACCCTTAAAAGATAGCTTGAGACTTAATTTGGAATTAAAATTATTTATGTGCACATTTTTTAGTCTTAAAAAGGGGATGCATATTATATACTTGTACCTAACATAGACAAGACAGATGGCGCAAGTGTATTCAACGTAACTCATCTCTTAAATTCACAGAAGAATCCCAAACATTGGAGTACTCCCCTGTACTGGACGTAACGGCTCAAACAGCCCCAGCACCACCTTCCAGGGCTCTCAATCTGATTGATGTGCTCAGCGAGTCGGCACCATCAACAGTAACTGCTTGCACAAACCATTGTATATCCAACAAGATATCGAAATTCAAAGAGCCGAAACAGGACCAGTTGCTCATTGGTAAGTACAGACATTTCACTTCAACCCATAATCACTGCAGGGATACGGGTCTCCCTTTAATCGAAGTGGATTAGAGCATACTCTGCCATGCTGCTCCAATGCGGATTGGTGAAGGCCAATGTTTTCAAGCCGCCTGAAGGCCACCGAATTGGCTTAACGCCTAAATCCATCAACAACAGCCGGGATCGAGGCTTAACGTGCCCTCCAAAGCACGGAGCTCGAGATAGCGAAACAACGAGAAACATTCACTTTATCATAATTTTATAAAGAAATAATAATAATTATATATTTCGTTTATATTTAATAACTTCGTTTGCGTGTATTCAGCTTTCTCGTGGGAATTTCTGGATGTATTATATTTAAAAACCTTGAATCATACTATCTACTTTTTAAAAACCGCATTAAAATCCGTTGTGTAGTTTTAAAAATACATAGGGAAGATACATAGCATACATAGACACAGACAGCGAAACCGACTTTATTTTGTACTACGTAAAGACCATTATAAATTCCTACTTCCTTCATGTCCATGAATGTAAAGCACTAATGGAAGAAGGCTAAGAAAACCTTCGTTCAGCTGTGTGATAATTTAAGCTAATCTATATCTATACATATAATAAAACAGTAGACCCCGATACGTCTGTACTTTGAACATATTTGGCAAAAATGGAGAGGGAACAGTTAGAGAAAGGTAATAAAAGCGAAAATTTTTTTTTTCAATTTTTTGTCTTGTCTGTCTGTTTGGACACGCACATCTTCTAAGTTACTGAACGGATTTTAATGCGTTTTCACAGGAAGCTAGAGCTCGGCTTGGAGCAGAATATAGGCTTTGTTTCATTTAAATCGCATGACAGGAAAAGGAGTTATCCTTATTTGAACATTTCACGCGGACGAAGTCGCGGGTAACAGCTCGTAATATAATAAATATTATCACAGAGTTCTCGAGTGCATCATGCTCATCGGAGAGTGTGCCCACAAAAAATGCACCATGCTCGCCGGACAGCGTGCCCATCGATAATGTAATATGCTCATCTGTAAGTGTGCCCGCTAAGGAAAGCGAAGAAGATTCTGCTGTGGAGCAGATTAACATCAAGATTGAAGATGTAGAAGAAACTGCAAAGTTATCTGTTACAGGTAATCCATCCATAAATAATGAAACTCTATTGCACCAAATAATAGTAACAAATGTAATAATACAAACAATCACAAGCGGTGACAAAAATAATATTCTGAACCGCTTGAACGTAGCGAGCTCGAGGCTGCTCGAGCCGGCGCGCTCGCGGGCGTCTGCTCTAGCGAGCACGTGTTCAAGAGGTTTTATATCTTATAGCATTATACATAAAGATGTATAAAAATTTGTACATATTTTTTTTTATATCTATATATATAAAATGCTTTGTCCTGACTGACTGACTGACTGACTGACTGACTGACTGACTGACTGAGAATCAACGCACAGCCTAAACCGCTCATCGTAAAAATCTGAAACTTGGCAGGTGGAACTATTATAAGACGTAGGCGTCCGATAAGAAAGGATTTTTCGAAATTCGAACTCTAAGGGGGTAAAAAAGGGGGGTAAAGTTACTATGGGACAACTTGATTCCTTGGTCCAATCTACTTCAAATTTTGCATAAAAATTGTTTATGAGAATTGATGGAAGATGTGATTCTTATTTTATTGAAATTCTTGAAAAAAATGTATTTTGTGGGTAATTTTCTTCGAGTTGATATCAATACTCATACTCCTTAGTGCTTTTGATTTCAATTACATTTCATTTTGACACATCCGTGAAGTGAAGGGTGTCATCTGTCATGTAATATTTTTGATTGTGAATATTGAAACAAAATTATTTCATAATGTCGTCGTACTATTTATTCTGTTTGTGATCTCGGAAAAACAGCTAAAATTCTACAGCGGACTGAATCATATTCATCGATAATAAGCAGTACCTAAGTAATTAACTCAGGTAAATAGGTATATTATATTTTATAATATTTGACAGGGTTCAAGTTAAATTGGTCAATGGTTAAATGGCATATTGGTATTGTCTCTTTCTCACATATAGAAAATCTCAATACGTCAACTCGCTCTAATATTTCGTAGTGTTGTTGACGGATGGTTGTAGGCTGAGGTTGTAGGTTATAAAATACCGATTTACATATTACATTTTTTTACGGAAGTGGTTGGAAAACAAGCTCAGGAATATGGATCATTTTGATATTAGGTGATTACCGTCAACTATGGAGCACATATTCTAGGGTCCATGACCCGTTGCCGACCTATAACAGGAAACAGGATATAGCGAGAAATAGTATAAGGACGGAGTTAGATTTTTTTATACCACAAAGGTGGCAAACAAGAATTTCGGATATTTCACTCTCCGAACGAAACGCATTGCTGCTACACGTCAATATTCTGTAAAAGGGTGGCACTTCACCGGTCGGGCTAGCCTATTTTTCATAAACGCCCACTCCAAAGATTGAAGAATTAATTGATGAGAAGTACCTATATAAATAGACAACCGATAAGAAAGGATTTTTTTAAATTCCCACGGGAAAGCGAGATAAACGCAAACGAAGTTGCGCGGGTTTCTCTAGTCTATAATATAATAAAAGTGTAAAAAAAGTTTGTCTGTACATTGAATATATTTCCAAAAAAATTGTTTAGGGCGATGAAGAATAAGCAATAGAACAAGAATTTCGTAAAATTTTGTTCGTCTGTTTGTATGTTTGGATGTTTGTATGTATGTTTGTACACGCTAATCTCAGAAACGGCTGAACCGATTTGGATGCGGTTTTCACTAATATGTGGCTAATTGCTCAACTTAACATTTAGTGTATGTTTCTTTTCAAAATTCCCATGGGAATCCGAGATATACGCAAACAAAGTTGCAAGGGGATATCAACGCACAGCCCAAACCGCTGGGTCTAGAGATTCCAAATTTGGCATGTAGATTCCTTACGATGTCTAGGGATGTACTAAGAAAGGATTTTTCAAAATTCCCACGGGAAAGCGAGATATACGCAAACGAAGTTGCAAGAGGACGCACAGACCAAACCGTTGGGTCTAGAGATGCCATATTTGGCATGTAGGGTCCATATATGGTCCGGACCGACCGGACCGAACCGGACCGGACCGGACCGGACCGGACCGGACCCGAACGAATCAGATCTGATCGGTCCGGAAGGAACCGCACCGTACCGAGTCCGTGCCGGACCGGACCGAACCGGACCGGACCGTTTTTTTTATGTCCGTCTGTTTGTATGTTTGTATGTTTGTTTGCACACGCTAATCTCAGAAACGGCTGAACCGATTTGGATGCGGTTTTCACTAATAAGTGGCGATTTGCTCAACTAAACATTTAGTGTATGTTTCTTTTCAAAATTCCCACGGGAATCCGAGATATACGCAAACGAAGTTGCAAGGGGATATCAACGCACAGCCCAAACCGCTGGGTCTAGAGATTCCAAATTTGGCATGTAGATTCCTTACGATGTCTAGGGATGTACTAAGAAAGGATTTTTCAAAATGCCCACGGGAAAGCGAGATATACGCAAACGAAGTTGCGAGAAGACGCACAGCCCAAACCCGTTGGGTCTAGACTAGAGATGCCAAATTTGGCATGTAGGGTCATTATAAGGTCCGGACCGACCGGACCGGACCGGACCGGAACGGATCAGACCTGATCGGTCCGGAAGGAACCACACCGTACCGAGTCCGTGCCGGACCGGACCGAACCGGATCGGACCGGTTTTTTTTTCTAAAGAAATATATGTTAATTGGTATGTAGGTACCTTATCAGGACCGGACCGACCGGACCGGAGCGGACCGACTGGACCTGATCGGACCGGACTATATTAATTATATATATATATATATATAAATATTAAATTCAAAGTCCTGACTGACTTAACTATACATATATCAACGCACAGCCCAAACCGGTGGGTCTAGAGATTCCAAACTTGGAATGTAGGTTCCTTACGACGGCGACGTCTAGGGGTGTACAAAGAAAGGATTTTTCGAAATTCCCACGGGAAACCGAGATATACGCAAACGAGGTTGCGAGGCTATATCAAATTTGGTATGTAGGTTCCTTACGACGTCTAGGGATGTACTAAGAAAGGATTTTTCAAAATCCCACGGGAAAGCGAGATATGCGCAAACGTAGTTGCGAGAAGACGCACAGCCCAAACCGCTGGGTCTAGAGATGCCAAATTTGTCATGTAGGGTCCATATAAGGACCGGACCGGACCGGAACGGATCAGACCTGATCGGTCCGGAAGGAACCGCACCGTACCGGGCCGTGCCAGACCGGACCGGTTCTTTTTTCTGTAGAAAAATATGCTAATTGGCATGTAGGTTCCATATCAGGACCGGACCGACCGGACCGGATGGAACCGTACCGTACCCGGCTGTGCAGGACCGGAATTTGTTTCTGAAGAAAAATATGCTATGTGTTACTAGGCCACGCGGGCGAAGCCGCGGGCAGAAGCTAGTTAATAATATGTTTTGAATTTGCACGTCGCGTCGCTGCTGCCGATCTAATGTAGCTCGGCCCTAAAGCTGAAGAGTTTGTTTCATTAAACGCACCAATCACCGTTTAATGCTCGAGATAACGAAACCCATCCAAACACTGTCTAGGGGCGACGTTGTTTAACTTGCGTGTTTGTTTTAAAATGCGACATACAGCAATGCTAGAGTATAATAAAATGTTAATATTTTTATGACAGATATCGATTCGCCGCCGTTGGCCACCACCCCTGTGATCCTGCAAGGTGACCAGGAGGCCAGCTTGGACAAGGAGGTCACATTGGACAAGGAGGTCACCTTGGACAAGGAGATCACGTTACCCCAGACTATCTTGCACAGTGACCAAGCTGTGATACCCGCTCAGGACATCCCGTCATGTGACCAGCCGGTTATTTTGCCCGCACAGAGCATTCTGCAATGTGACCAGATGTACTCCGGGTACATAGTTGGCGTGGACGGCGCGCAGTTCTGGATCATTACTGATGATCTTCAGGTAGTTACCAAGTAAGTAAAACATTGTGTATTTAAAACTATCGCGTTTTGAACACTTTACTTTACTTAGCGGGGATTGAACGCGCAAATAAACTTATTTTTACACCCGACGTTTCGACAGAGGTGCATCTGCCATGGTCAAATGTGGGAGAGAATCATTTTCATTTCACGTGCTTCCACCGGGATTAAGGCCTCGAGCGTTACTTATAAAAAGCGGTTGGAAAAACACCCGGATATACTTGCGGCGAGTTTAGTCAAACGCCGCTATGAAAACCGCCTTAAAAGAAAGGATATTCTGTAGCTGTCCTCAAAAGAGGACGCACATGACCTATCATCAAAAAAAATGTGCTTCCTGCAAATAACTTGTGTTTTTTTTTTTATATAAATAAATATATATTTTTTTTATATAAATAAATATATAGGGACAATTTATACAGATTGAGCTAGCCCCAAAGTAAGTTCGAAACGTGTGTTATGGGATACTAACTCATCGATATTATATTTTATAACAAATACATATATAGATAAACATCCAAGACTCGAGGCCAATCAGAAAAAGTTTCTTTTTTCTTCATGACCCGACCGGGGATCGAACACGGACCTCCTGGTTGGCGGTCTGGAACTTGTGTTTGTTCTCGAATCTCTCTGTTTTCTACGTACCTAGCTTACTTTTTTACAGGAGTCGCTGTGTAATTGTATAGAATTTATTTGTCTTTGATTATCAGTAGATAATAAGTACAATATGTTGGAATAGTGCTTGCAATGATTGTCTTGATGTTTTTGTATTCATGTCCGAGGAGGGCCTGGTGACCTGTAATACAGGTTCTTCGGAACCTTTGATAGGCACCAGTCTCTCACAAGGAATGGTAACCTAAACAAATTGTAATATAGGTAATTTATATCTATAATTGTAAAAAATAAGTTTTGTAACACCTGACTACTGTACCAACCCTTAATGAGAGAAATAAAAACGAAATTACATACATTACATATTACATCTACTTTGACTGAACTTGGTCTTATAAAAATGTTTTTTTTTTTCAGAGTAATGACAGACATGACTGCCTACCATAATGAGAACAAGGTGTCTCTGACTGAGGAGCAAGTGAATTCACTCCATTACTGCGCATACTTCGACGATGAAACCGAATGTTATTACCGTGGTTTCTTCATCAAGATTATTGAGGTATGAAACCAGGACATTATTAGTGTATCAGCAATTTTTGAAACGGAATTTTTAAAGTTAATGACACATTCTAGCTGTAAGAAGTGTGTAAAAGAGACAGTGAGTTAATGTGGAATTAAAAGAAATGCATTTCAGAAACTGGCTGTATAATAAATAATAATAATTTATTTGTTCCAAAAACATTTTTCAAAAATAGATTACATTTAGCTAATACAAAGCAATATGAAACTAATGTACTTATATCTACGGAGTGATTAGCTTCTGCAGGTGTTGTAGGTTCGCCCCAGTGTCACACATATCTTGTATTTAATTGTTATCGTCATATCAACCCATAATAATCCCACTGCTGGGATCCCCTCAATCGAAGGCAATTACAGCGTACTCTGCCACGTTGCTCCAATGCGGATTGGCAGAGGCCGGTGTTTTCAAGCCACCCTAAGGCCACCGACTTGGCTTAACGACTGTCATCTATCGACAACAGCCGGGACCGACGGCTTATCGTGCCCTTCGAAGCACGGAGAAGCTCGAGATAACGAAACCCATCCAAACGCTGGCTAGGGTTGACGTCGCTTAACTTGCGTGTTCATATTAGAGTGCGACACACAGCGACGCCATCTAGTTCCTCTCATTTAATTTGTTAGGTAACAAATAATAGATATAAAAAGCTGGGTTCTTGGCCATTGGGCTATCGGCAAATACTGAAGTATGTGGGTTTGTGCACAGGGCCTGGTAGAGGTGTTCCTCGTGGATACAGGCGAGATGAAGTCTGCGCCCATCAGCTGCATCCAGCCGCTACCCGCCGAGTTCTGCCAGACGCCGCCCTTTGCCCGCTGCTGCCAACTGGCTGGCGTAATTACTACTTTTTATTTTATTTTTATGTCATACTAGCTTTTGCCAGCGGCTTCGCTCGCGTTATTTTTATGACATAGATCTCGTTTGACAACAAAACAACCCATAGCGCGACTTGTGACGCCATCTGTTGGCCGATAAAGCGCCCTCTATAGTAGAAAATTTTTATATTTTCCCATTGGAACGACATACTTTCACGGGATAAAAAGTAGCCTATGTTGGGCTCTGTATCCCTAACAATATGTATGCAAATTTTCATAATGATCGGCTGCTTAGTCAAGCCGTCAAGGAATAACAAACAAACAAACTGACTTTCTCAATTATAATATTAGTAAGGACAGCTTGCAAACAAGCAAGGTTTCTATTAAATGCGAATAGAAAGTGTTACTGCCTATAAACATCAGTAATTATTTCTTTTACTTTGATATGCAATTAGTATCCTACCTAAGCAGATATTTTGTGAGAGTAACAAATAAAACCACACAGATTTGACGACCTCCGTGGCGTAATGGTTACCACGCCAGACCGCCACCCAGAAGGTCCCGGGTTCGAATACCGGTCGGGTCATGATAAAAAACGAACTTTTCTGATTGGCCTCGGGTCTTGGATGTTTATCTATGTATGTATTTGTTATAAAATATAGTATCGTTGAGTTAGTATCCCATAACACAAGTTTCGAACTTACTTTGGGGCTAGCTCAATCTGTGTGAATTGTCCCTATATATTTATTTACAATGTGTTGCAGATTGAAATGATTGTGTCTAAGGAACAAGAACAATTTTTGAGGGACCATGTCGTGGGCATACCTTGCTATTTTGAAGTTGAAGACAAGTGAGTACAAACCATAGATCAGCCATTCTACTAGCCTACCTTTTTTTATACACTATTTTATACAATATACTGGACCTGGTACACAATTCCCGTGTCAATGGCCCAAGAGGCCCAAGACTACGTCACTATCAGTGTATTCAACCTTATAACCGCACCACAGCCGATGACGTAATCTTGGGCCAATCACGTGACCTATAAGAAGATAATGCATTCTTTTTTTTTTTCTTTCGTTTGGCAATCGGACTTCAGACGAAGATTCCATTGTGCCATTTTCAAGTAATATGTGTACGTAATTCAAAGCAGCGTATTTATGCTATCTTGACTATATATACAGTATACAGTCTCTGAGTCAAGACGCCCCGAAGAAAGACGATATCAAAATTTCTTCAGTGAAGGCGGATTTTGAAGTCAACACGATATGCACTTTCAATAGTTCCTGATCACAAACTTCAATCACTATGCACTTTAACCAATATTTCCTTTACATTACACCATCAATACTATGAATCAAACTTTGAAACAGAATTAAAATTTCTAATCCCAAGTAGACGCTATCGTAGTTGGCGCCATAATCCGGATAATACCTTGTGTTGTTATACCATGGGGCTCATAGTCTATAAAACAATTGAAAATCCATTGTCGTTATGCACTGAGTAATAAGTATGAATTTCGAACTTCGTTTTACGGCTGCGCGAGCCAGCCGTGTTGGCGACTAGTATAGTTGACACAAATATACAATATTTATTTAACTTTATTGACCACAATACAAAAGACTGATACAATAGGCGGACTGCATTCTCTACCAGTCAGTCAACCATATCGAAGTGCAGAAATTCACGAATGCGGTTTTATGTTAAACATGCATTATCATTTAAATTACATACAATGTAATTTAAATAATTACTAAATACTTTATTTTTCTTTAAGAAAACAATTATTGAAAACCCATAAAAATGAGCGCGAATTTTAACATCGTCAACATAAAAATGTAATTTCATTTAAAAGTACCTTACATTGTCTGTTAAAAAACGAACATTATGAACTCGGTAATGTTAAAGGAGCAATGAAAGAAAAATAAAGATAAATACACAACAAGCGATATGCTTCTGACGTACCGTATAACGCAACGTCACAGAAGTATCCAAAAGTGATAATTTGTTCACTTTCCAGTACTTCGGAGTTCCTCAGCGTTTACGTCACTATTGAAAAAGACTCGCTGAACGACCTCATGGTGCAAAAAGGATTAGCTATACCGAGTATGTATATTTACTTATTTTTTGGTTTAAATTAATGTAAGCAAAACACGATTCAATCTGAATTGGAATACTAAATTAAAACACACCATGAAAGAATTTTTATAATTTTTTGTTTCATCATATCAATCCATAATCATCCCACTGCAGGAATACGGATCTCCCTTGAATCGAAATTAGAGCGTACTCTGCCACGCTGCTGCTTCGAGTGTTTTCAAGCCGCCCAAAGGCTTAACGATTAACTGCCATCGACGACTTTGCATAACTTGTGTGTTCGTTCTAGAGTACGATACAAGCTCCTCATTTATTATATTGTTAAACTTTGCTATATGCTATAACATACAATTTTTAAAATATGATGAATTGGCCAGTCATATCTTACATTCGAAATTACAGTAATTGCGGTAAACTTACACTTTTGGTATGTTGTTTGGGTCCACAGTATTTAGACAATTGAATTGGGTCTCAAACTGTCAGGAATTTTGTACACTTTAAAAAACTAGTAGTGACCTTTGTCGTCAGAGCCTTCCAATGTCTGTTATTGGCACAAAACTAAAAAACTTTAATTAAAAATTTAAAAAACCCCCGACTTATAACCTCTCCCTTCATCAAATAGAAAAGAGCTGATGATCTTAAAACGGCTGAACAGATTTTCATGAATCATAGCTAAGAACACTCCCGCACAGGTCACCTTTCAAACAAAAAAAACTGCATCAAAATCGGACCATCCGTTTGGTTGCTACGATGCCACAGACAGATCCACAGATACACAGATACACACGTCAAACTTATAACACCCCTCTTTTTGCGTCGGGGGTTAAAAAAAGAGAAAAAAAAATGGTTTTTCAGCAACTACTCAGCGCGCGAAAATTTCAGACTGCTGCAATCTGGATAAATACTATCTAGGTGGACCCAAACAACATACAAAAAGTGCAGCTTTACCGCAATTATTGTAATTTCATCGTTTTTATTTGTAAGATACGACTGGCCTAGAAGATGAGGGTTAATACCAATAAGAAAAGTGTATTAAGGTGATCCGTTTCGGACCGCGCGGACCGAAACGGATCACCTTAACATGAATATTTTTGATTTTTTAGTTACCAACTGTAATATAAGGTTACAAAAAAAATTTTATTATTAAGTAACATGTTTTTTTACGTGTCTCTATAGAACAAAAACAACGTATCTAAATATCATTTACCATTTTACAGTTGTTGAGTCAGCCCCGCCATCCTATGACCAATCAGTTGAAGAAAATGGAAAAGCATTCACAGAGAGTGAACTGGACATCACCCAGTGTCCCGAGTATGAGGACCCCGTGGAAGCTGTTACGGTAAGATTATTTGGCTTGTAAATGGTCGACCGGGTACAGAAAGCCAATGAAGGAGATTAGCAGCCCTACCATGACCGATTAAAACAAAACAAGAACGGCTGAGTAAGGGAGACAGCGCAATACATGATGTATGGCGACGTCTCATTTACACAATCGTTTACGGATTGTTGTAAAAGGTACGGCCACAGGGCCGTAAATGTTTCTAGTTTCCAAGGAATTTACTCGAATCTTTATTTATCAATTGTTTCATATTGTTTCATAAAGATTCATAACTCTGCTAACATTATTAGCATAGATTCGACGATCTCCGTGGCGTAATGGTTACCACGCCGGACCGCCACCCAGGAGGTCCCGGGTTCAAATCCTGGTCGGGTCATGATGAAAAACGAACTTTTTCTGATTGGCCTCTATGTGTTATAAAATATAGTATTGTTGAGTTAGTATCCCATAACACAAGTTTCGAACTTACTTTGGGGCTAGCTCAATCTGTGTGATTTTAACCCAAAATAAATATTTATTTATATTCAAAACTTTTATTCAATAGGTTTTTACAAACACGTTCTCTTGTCATAAATATCTTTGTATTTAGTGCTCCACCCTGATCACATGTTTCATTGGATGACTGTACTACTCTCTCAAGGAATATCGCCATGATTAGCTGAGGTGATCAGCTCGGTGAAGACACAACCAATATTCACTAGGAGACAATTGAATTTCTGCTCTCCCAATGGTTGACTGGTAGAGAATGCAATTAGCATTAAGTCCTTTTTGTAACAGTACTTTGTGTATTGTGATCAATAAAAGTATTCGTCACCTTATAATTCGGCCGCCGAATATTCGCTTAGGCAAAGAACGTAACCGAATATTCGTTATTCGTAAAATGAAAACACTAGAAACTTTTCACAGGGCTACCACAACCGCGACGAAGCAGACATCTGCAAACATTACAAGGGCGGCCCAGAGAAAACTTGCTTCAAGGGTGCGCGGTGCAACAAGAGGCATGTCGTTAAACATCCAGGTATGATTTAATATTCAAATTCATTGAATTTCAGACATTCAATATAATTAATAATCCCTCGGGACGTCAACTGTGTCAATTAATCCTATTAATGTTTTATAGGCGAAAGTTAAGTTATGGGTATGTTTGTTAAATCTCTAGACCCAGCGGATCAGTAAAACCCTCGCAACTTCGTTTGCGTAAATCCTTTCTTAGTACACTCTTAGATGTGTCGTAAGGAACCTATACTCCAAATTTGGAATCTCTAGAGTCTAGACCCAGCTGTTTGGGCTGTGCGTTGATATAGTTAAGTCCGTAGATTTAGTATAAACCTACTAGCGTATAGATCGGCAATGGTTTGATTAAGGCGAGACCAAAAAAAAATACACTAGTGTGCGTGTAATGTACATGTGTGCAAGCAAGATAGTGATTTTCCTTTTTGTTTGAGTTACATCCAGGCACTGCACAGGTCACACGTCACACGTCTAATTAACACCAAAATTATACTTAAAACCCATAAATTTTGTAAAAATAAGTGGGATTTGTTTTTAATACGACTGACGTCAGGCCGATACGGCCCGATAGCGTGTATAGGAAGAATGGTCTTGCCTATCTATCTCGCTCTAACAAACGCGTATGCTATGATCTATCTCTTTTGTATTGCCAATCTAACGCTAGTATATAATAAATCTATGGTTAAGTCAGTCAGGCAGGACATTGAATTTTATATATATAGACTAATAACACGTATTTTGTGAATTTGCAGACGGCTGGACATTAGACCGCGTTGAAGCGTTCGTATGCAAACCACTGCCGCTGCCGGCGCCCGACACTTGGCACAAGGTGATCGTCACGGACGTGTGCCACTTCAATCGCGTCTTCGTGCAGTTTGTGGCTAAGAACGAGAGAGGTGAGTAAAACAATAGATATAAAACCATCCGTTTTGAACAGCCCCGAATGGGTTATTCGTCAAATAAACGGACAGTATTTTTGACAGTCGGCAAATAATTTATTCGGGACTTTAACAAGTCCCCGTATAACTGTAAGTACAGTGAAAAAACTTCACTCAAATATCTTCCCCTAAAAGGAGTTTAGATCAATGTCGACCAAGTCACCTTTTTGAACAAAAATATAACGTTTGGAAACTACGATGACCCAGTTGTTTTATGATTTACTAGATTTTATGCATGCTTTTTGCGCAGTAAATTTGGAGTGATGTGAATCTCTTGATCAGCGCCATCTGTTGGTATAAACATGAATTATGATATACCTCTGATAAGACGTACTTATACAAATTTTCGTAGTCAAGACGTGAAACATAAAAAATAAATAAAATTTACTAACTTTCGCATTTATAATTTATTACGATGTACGATGCTCTCGATAATTTCTATTGAATGTTTTTTATGCGACCTCCCTGGCGTAATGTTCGAATCCCGGTCGGGTCATGATGAAAAACGAACTTTTTCTGATTGGCCTCGGGATTTGGATGTTTATCTATATAATATGTATTTGTTATAAAATATTGGTGCTAATTCAGTTATACATTTAACTAGACTAAACTAATTTGACAGGACTAGAAGTGTTGCTATCCTTGTCACTAATTGTAAACCAAGGAAGAACAACAACACCTTTGGTCCTGTCAAAATTAGTTTGGTCTAGTTAAAATGTACAACAGAATTATCACCATTATATCGTTGAGTTAGTCTTTAGTTAGAACACAAGTTTCGAACTTACTTTGGGACTAGCTCAATCTGTGTGAATTGTTCTCATATATATAAATTTATATTATTTATTTGTTTTTGAAGCCCTCATCCCCGACTTTGGAGTGGTACTACCACCGACAACATTGGCAGCTCTTGTTCGAGATATGAACAGTCCGGCCTCAAGAATCGCTTACAACAATCTAAAGGTATTTAATGATATTATTAGTCGTTTATTTCAGGTATAATAATTCATATGAGAAATACAATAAAATGTTAATTTATTTGTTACCAATTGACGGCAGATTTGTACTATGAAGAACTGGCAAGAAACTTAGCACTTGCTTTTGTTCAGATAAATTTCTAGACATAAATCTTTGTTATTTTTGCTATTCTTCAAGTTTAATGTTATTGTGTAAAATATGGCAACACCAAAGCGCTCTCTTCCGATTGTCTCCGTATGCATAACATTGTGCTCTGCATTATTAATTAATTTATAAAGTTTTAAGTCGTCGTTTCAACTCGCATTTTATTTATACAATCTTAAAATGATACTTACTACGAATGTCTAGGTCATAGGCACTTGTCGGAGTGTACAAATATTATTGATTTGTATAAATAAGTCTACTGTATAAACATTTCGGAAACAAAAGCAAAATGGTTGTAGTAAACGTATGTGGTGTATAAAGTTCCAGATAGCGCCCGCAATAGGCGAGGTGGTGGCCGCGCTCTACCCGTTCGACAACCAGTGGTACCGCGCGCAGGTTGTCTCGCTCTCCCGCTGCGACCAGAACGTAGAAGTGCGCTACGTGGACTTCGGCAGCGTGGCGTGGGTGAAGGAGAGCGCGGTGCGCGTGCTGGAGCGCCGCTGGCTGGGCTTGGAGGCGCAGGCGGCGCGCGCGCGGCTGGCCGGCGTGCAGGCGCGCGCGCACGACACGCGCCAGTGGGCGCACGCCAAGCAGGCGCTCTTGAATCTCACGCAGGGACGCACGCTGCAAATGCACGTAATGTACGTAGCTGATACCTTGGATTAACTCATAGGGTGCTTTTTATACCGAAAAGTACGCTATTCCCGTAGGATTTCATCAAAAGTCTGATATAGATGGCGCCACTAGTTACAAATAAAATTAAACAAACGGCACGTCGCATTGACAGACAGGTATATATCGGTAGTTTCTTTTTATAAGATAAAATATGTTACATTTTGGACTCTTGGAACGCGTTAAGGACCCATTTCGCCGTCTTGGCCGCTCGAATTTGACGTTTTTAGCGCCACTATCGCAACTGCGCCCCGCACACGCACACATGCATGTATGCATAGTGGGTCGTGACGGACTGTGACTCGACAACTAAATTGTAACTTTGGATTTTGTTAGTAAATATAAAAATTGTTGTCAAATGTACTTATTTCATATAACAATAATTACTAACTGCTGCCCACGACTTTGTTTGCGTGTAGACACGTTTTTCCGTAAGAATCAGGTGGGAATATTTTCCTGCAAGTGAATTTTTTTGCACATTTGATTTAATTCAAACACAAACTCTACAGGAATCGCAAAATAAAATAGTAGATTACAAACTCAATTTATTCCATTAAGATTTAA
Organism: Endotricha flammealis; assembly: GCA_905163395.2. NCBI lineage: Eukaryota > Metazoa > Arthropoda > Insecta > Lepidoptera > Pyralidae > Endotricha > Endotricha flammealis. The sequence continues at coordinate 3,967,851 of LR990861.1, read as the reverse complement.
TGTGAACATGACAGTTGCAAATACATATTATACAATATCTATTTGACACCATAATGACGTACTTTAATGACAAGAGTTTCGTGATGAAGGTTTGTCTCAGATTAGAGGTAGATATTTAAAAGCCAAAAAGACGCACGGAAACCAAAGGTATAATAACTAATTACAACCCAAGCCTTTTGTATGATCAAACCAAAAACATAAGAAACAGAAATAGATATACAAAACGAGGACTTCATTATACTTGTAGATTCCCACAAAATTAATACATAACAAATGCTAAAATATAAGTGATCACACCTTTCTTTTGTGGAGGTGGTGCGATGTAGTGTCGGTGTTAACCAAGTGATGTAATTAAAATGCACCAACACGATCACAACAAAATTTATTATTAGAAGGAGAAAGAGCACAACACAATAATAGTTCAGGTGGAAAATAGAAGATAGATAACAGACAGAATATGACAACAGAAAACTATAAAATAAATAACGCGTAAAGTAATATCTGGTAGGCAATAAAAATTATAAATTAAATGATGCGACAGTGATTACTAATTAATGTTAGTCTACATCGATGCCTAATTCACGAGTACCTTGAACGCGCGGCGGCCGGTGACCTTCCGGCGCGCGTGCAAGCAAAACTGCTGACGCGCAGATTTCGTTTTCCATATAACTAACAAAAGTCTGCGCGTCCGCTTGTACATACAAACTATTTATTATTTAGAAAGTGATAAAATGAAATATATGTAATTACAAAATCTATGTTATCTTAATAATATATATTGTTGAATTTATATAATACTATTTATAAATTTATGTGACGGCACGCCACATCACCCCCCTCCAGAGCCCGTCAAGGGCGATAATAGGATGGAAAACGCACGGTACGACCTGAACGTGTCCTTCGGATATCATTTCCTCGCTCAGGGAGTGCGCTGTGTTCTGATGGCTTGCCTTGTGTATCTGTGTGTGTATTGGACGGAATAGTGTTTGGGTTTGTGTGTGAGGGTGTATCATGTGTGGTGTTGGTATCATTCAGTATGTAGGCTGGTTTAAGACGGTCTATCGTTACTGTGACAGGTTTACCACGAAGGATAATTTTAAAAGTTTTATCCCCTCTTTCCACAACTTCATGAGGGCCTGAATATGCAGGTGTAAGCGATCCGCGGCAGGTGTCATCACGTAGAAAAACGTGCGAAGCAGTTGCCAAATCTTTAAAGACGAAGATCGAATGTCTGCTATGGTGAACAGTTGGTGCTGGCTTCAATTTCCTAACGAACGATCTAAGGCGCGCCATGTAGTCAGTCATGGTATCCCCGCGCCCCGCGCACCGTGCGGCTGTGTTTGTTTATGCTCCGTAATATTTAATTCCTTAAAAATAGTAAAAAGTCAATTTTATGCATAAAACTTAATAATTTTAGAGTTAAAGTAGTGGTGCACCGAACAGTGAATAAATATAATTAAAAATTAATGATTAAAGAAGTGTAATTCGAAAATAAAAATAATAAAAAAATGTTAAAATATCGACAAGTAAACACAACATATCAATAATTAATTATATAAATTAAACGTCGTCAGAACCATATTTTTGTGCAAAGAAACAAAACAATAATTAAATAGGAATAATAAATAAAAGTGGTGTGTTAATTTCGTAAAAAAAAAAGTGACGGTGAACAAACATTTAGAAAAATAATTTAAACTTAATCGTTAACGATCACGATACACTATATGAACAAGATAGTTTATTTCGACAGCGCTACTAATGAAACACTTGGTCGAATGGTTAAGTCTTCACATATAAGTGACTGCAGTGCCCAAGTTCGAACCCCAGTAGCCGCACAGCAATTTTTGTACCATAATTTTGATTAACGACATTGGAAATATACTAGGCTTAAAAGAGTACCATCGAATACTATCAGACGCACAGCATTTATAATCCGGTCAAATTAAACCAAAAATAAGGGAAATAATATTAATACAAAATAAGATAATAAGCATGGATAATGTAACTGTAAGAAAGAAATTACGTAGATCAACATCAGAAACAGACATTTCAAAATTTCTAATAAAATGCAACAGTGACATATTAAATTCGACATTAATTGATTCAACTATGCTTAGCTTACAAAATATAACTACAAATCATGATACATCTTATGTTGATGATCTAAAGGTGGAAATAGAGACATTGAAAGATAAACTAAGAATTGCTGACCAAGAAATCGATAATTTAAATTGCGAAAACACCAAATTAAAACAAAAAACTCAGGAACAAGATAAAAAAATGGAACTCTTAAAAAAACTTACCACTGAAAACAAAAACATTTCAACACCGATCCGTAAGAAAATTTTAAATATACAATTGCTCACGCCTCGAATATCGCCTCTTCATCTAGATAGAAGCGTCTGCGCAAATACCTCTCAAAAAAACTACTGCGAGATAGTTGAAACACCTAAAAACAAACCATCGCTTGCAGGAAACAATAGGATACTGTCAACTCAAATCCCATCAAAATTGAATACTACGAGACAGGAACTCAATAGTACTACAACTGACTATAACTACACAAAAACGACTAAAAAAACCAACTTAAAAAAAGTTATAATCGTATCTGATGAACAGGGGCGAGGCCTCAGAACAAAACTTCAAGATCTGCTTGGAATTGAATATATAGTAACTTGTTATTCTAAGCCCGGTGCAGCAGTGGATGCCATTTTGAATGACTCCTTGAAAGAAGACTTGAAAAAACTTACTAAAAATGACATAGTTGTATTCTTAGGCGGAATAAATGATAGGAATCCTTATAATTTAGAGTCAGGAATAGGAAAATGGTTAAGTTCTTTATCTAATACAAATGTTATTATAAGTGAAATTCCATACAATAATAATCTAAATGAAAAGAAAATTAACTATACAATTCAGTTTTTGTGTAATAAAATCAATTATGCAATTTATATGAATATGGATTATGGCAGAGTATTACCACATAAAAGATATTTTACCTTGAATTTAGCCAGATCATTATTAAAAGAAATATTATATGTAGATTATAAAACAAAATTAGAAAAACATAAAAATTCAATTGCAACCACTTCGAATAAATTAGCACAGTGTTCTTGTAAAAATAATAAAAAAACTGTTAAAAATCAAACTACCCAAACTTATGAAAATAATAGCAATGATATACAATGTAATTTAAATTATATTAAAAATAAAAACTATGAAATAAACAAAAATAATAATTCAATAAATGATAATCAAAATGTTTGTAACTATATCGATAATTGTGATAATGAATATAATAAGGCGAATGATGATGAGGAAAATTGTATTGTTAACGACAACAATAATTTATTTCGTCTATAAGAAAATACATGTAATGCATCAAAATATGAATGGCCTTGTCAGCAAATCGGACTTACTGTTGGTTTGTCTAGAAGAATTAACAGATAAAAATAAACCTATTGATGTTCTTTGTATAACAGAGCACAATATGTGTAAGGGAGATGAATGTCGTTTGGTATTACCTGGTTTTAAATTGGCATCTTGTTTTATGAGGGAATCAAGAAATGGAGGTTCTTGTATATTGGTTAGAAATTTTTATAAATCAGTTGAAATCAAAAGCATTACTAAGTTATCAATTCCTAATATATTTGAATGTTCAGCAATTGAACTGCCAGAACACGACATTATTATAATATGCATTTATAGAAGCCCTGATAATAATAATAAAAATTTAAATACTTTTTTTAACAAACTTGACATCACTCTGACAAACCAAAAACCTAAACACAAAATTATCCTATGCGGAGATTTCAATTTAAATATATTGCAAAAAAATAGACACTCAAATGAATTTCGTAACATAATATATGCACATGATCTCGACTTTGAATTTGAGCAACCTACCCGCATATCAAGCCAAACATGTATAGACAACATAATACATAACGTTAAAAAATGTAAAAGTGAAATTCATGAATTTGCATTGTCAGACCACACAGCACAAACGGTCAGTTTCTCTGTTAGGAAAAGTTGTAGATTCAAAAATTGGTTTAGCCTCAAGCGCGACTATTCACGTTATAATAGGCAAATCTTCGTCAAATATCTGAGTCAACTGCAATTCGCAAATGTCTATGAAACAAGTGACCCTAACGAGGCGTATGACGAATTCTATGATCTATTTAAATTAATATACGACCTATGTTTTCCAATAAGACGATTTAAAATTAATACTCAAAAACGGCCTAAATGGGTTAGTAACGGTATAAGGACATGTAGCAAACGAAAAAGAGTTCTATTGTGGAAGTATAGAAGTAACCCCTCGAAAGAGAACGAATTGGTTTTGCGAACTTATTCCAAACGCCTTAAACGCATAATAGCCCTAACACAAAAATCTCAAAATGACTATTATATTAAAAATGCTCAAAACAAAAGTAAAGCTACTTGGAACATAATCAAAGATAATAAAACCAACTTCCCCAAAGAAAATATCGATAGATTAAAAGTAAACAACAAATTTATAACAGACCCTAACTTAATTGCAAATACATTTAATAATTTTTTTATCAATGAAATCAAACATGACAGTAATATTAATATTAACAATAATAATTTTAATAATATGAAGAATATAAATTATAATAATCCAAATACAATTTTTTTGGCTCCAATTATCCCAATAGACATCTATGAGGTAATTCAATCCTTAAGGAATACTAAAAGTACTGGATATGATGATGTAGCCACTATCATAATTAAAGATGCTGCTCATATCATCTGTCACGTTCTGAGTTACATTATTAATATAATTATGGAAAAGGGTGTCTTTCCAGAGAAATTAAAAATATCTGTTATAAGGCCGCTATATAAAAAGGATGATAAGACCCTATTAAATAATTTTAGACCTGTAGCGCTCTTATCTATCTTTTCAAAAATAATTGAAAAAATTATTTATAAAAAACTTTATGAATTTTTTGAATCAAACGATGTATTTACCTCATGCCAATATGGCTTCAGGAAAAATAAATCAATAAACTTAGCAATTTACGATTTTCTCTACAAAGCCATAACCCAAGTCGATAAAAGATTACCAAGTGTAGCTCTGTTTATGGATATGTCGAAGGCATTCGACCGCGTGGATCATGAAATTTTGTTAACTAAACTTTATAAATACGGAATCCGAGGAAATACGCATACACTTATAGAATCATATTTAACTGGTAGAAAGCAAGTGACTCAGATCGATAGAATTTGTACGAAGTCAAAAATGGAAGTCAAATATTATTCAAAATATAAAAACGTTATTTATGGTGTTCCGCAGGGAAGTGTTCTGGGTCCATTATTGTTTTTGATATACATAAACGATCTACCTTCAATAACAGAACATCACGTTACACTTTTTGCCGACGACAGTACTATACTGTTTACCGGAAATAATTTGTTAAATACCAGAAATTCGATTGAGCACACATTCACATTGGTAAATGAATGGGTCAATAATAATAAACTAAAAATAAATATAGATAAAACAAAATTAATAAATTTCAAACAAAGACAAAATGACAATACAAAAATTGAAATAAAATTTAAAAATCAAAATATTTTGGAAACAGACGACACAAAATTTTTAGGGCTGCATATCGACAATAAATTGAGCTGGAAGATACACATAGACCATTTATGCAAGAGATTGAGTCAATTTTCGTATGCCCTATTTAGATTACAAAAAATTGTTAGCTTGGATAGTGTTCGTACGGCATACCACGCATATGTAAATTCAACATTGAGGTATGGAGTCATTTTCTGGGGTAATGCCACTGAAAAGGAACGTGTTTTTAAAGCCCAAAAACGTTGCATCAGGTCTATGTTTGGACTAAAACAGACAGATTCGTGTGTGCCATATTTTAAAAAGTTAGATCTGCTTCCGTTACCCTGCATATATATTTTTGAATGTGCTGTTTTTGTTCATAGTAATAGGGATTTGTTTTTATCACGTACACTAGCACGAAATTGCATGAAAGTGTCGTTATTCAATCATAAGACCACATTGATGAATGCCAGTGTATTCGGAAGGGCACCGGTCATATATAATAAATTGCCTAAGTCGTTATTACTGACATCAGATTTAATTACTTTTAAAAAGAACCTCCATAACATATTAATACAAAAATGCTACTACAAGCTAAGTGATTACCTAAGTGACAAACTTTAAGTGAGGATTTGTTGACTGATGCATTTCAATTTTTATTTTATTTTATCTATTGTACATTATTGTAATAATTCACAGATTTAAATTCAATACTTGTAAAATTTGTACGCCATGGTGTTGGCAGGATACAGAGTGCCATTTATACTATTGTTTTAACTTTGATTTTCCTGTACTCACAAATAAAGATATTTGATTTGATTTGATTTGATTCATGTCAGTCACAACATCTCCGCCGGCGAGGAAAAATTCACCAGGGAGTCTAAGTGGCTCACCATAGATGAGTTCGGCTGAAGAAGATGACAAATCATCTTTGAAAGATGTTCTAATACCTAACAAGACGAGAGGCAGTGAGTCTACCCAGTTGGTATTAGAATGGCAGGTGATTGCAGCTTTCAGGTGGCGATGGAATCTCTCCACCATGCCGTTGCACGCTGGATGGTAGGCAGTGGTTCGTTTGTGTTGAAAGCCTACTAGTTCCGACAAGTGTTTAAAAAGTGCAGACTCAAATTGTCTACCCCTGTCAGTGACAATGCTCAATGGACAACCATATCTTGAGATCCAACCCGATATTAAAGCCTTGGCAACTGTTTCGGCAGTGATCTCCTGCAAGGGTACTACCTCAGGCCACCGCGTGAACCTATCGATTGCCGTGAGACAGTACCGAAATCCTTGACACAGAGGTAATGGACCTATCAAGTCAATGTGGATGTTTGCGAACCTAGAGCTTGGCGGAATGAAAGAGCCTAGTGGTGCAGAGACATGCCGGGTGACCTTTGATCGCTGACAAGCGAGACAGGACCTTGCCCACTCACGGCAGTCTCTTCTAATACCTGGCCAAACAAACCTATCCGAAACCAATTTTACAGAAGCATTCGCACCGGGATGGCTGTAAGAGTGTAGGCTATCAAAAACCTGTCGACGATATGGCTTCGGGACATATGGTCTAGCGCTACCATCTCTTTCCTCGCAGTACAACTCTGCTTTGACACCTCGCATTTGGATCTTCGTCAGACATAACGAAGTGGATTTCTCCAGAAGAAACTGCAGTTCCGGATCGGAGTGCTGAGCATCTGCTAGCAGATCAAGATCGACGGGTTGGGCAATCTCTTCGATCCTGGAAAGGGTGTCCGCCACTACGTTGTCTTTACCAGAGATGTGTCGAATATCCGTGGTAAATTGGGAAATATAGTCTAGATGACGAAACTGACGAGGAGAGCAATTTTCCTTGCGAGAGTGAAAGGCGAAACACAAAGGTTTATGGTCGGTGTAGATGACAAAATTCCTAGCTTCGACCATATGTCTAAAATATTTGATGGCCTCGTAAATAGCCAGAAGTTCTCGATCGTAGGGCGAATACTTCTGCTGTGTAGGAGATAATTTCCTAGAGAAGAAAGCGAGAGGTTGCCATCCCTCGTCTTCCTTGTGTTGCTGTAACACGGCACCTATGGCAGTATCCGAAGCATCAGTTACGATAGACAGTTTGGCATTACAATCAGGATGAGCGAGTAATGCTGCCCGACAAAGATCCTTCTTGCAGTTGATAAATGCTTCTGCTTCTATCGCCGTGAAATGGACTGGATGGGAACCTTTGACAGAACCTTCGAGCAAGGCGTTCAAGGGAGCTTGATGTTGAGCAGCTTCTGGAATAAACCGCCTGTAGAAGTTCAGCATCCCTAGAAACCTACGAAGCTCGCGTACAGTTTTGGGCGCAGGGAAATCCTGGATGGCATCGACTTTGGCAGGAAGCGGCTTTGTGCCCTCAGCTGAAATAAGGTAGCCTAAGAATTTGACTTCTGAGGCACCGAAGACGCACTTGGAAGTATTGATGACCATGCCATATTCCTGCAGCCTGGAAAACAAAGTACGAAGATGTCTCTTATGCTCTGCAACATCTTTTGAGAAGACTAGGAAGTCGTCCAAGTACGGATAACAGAAGTCCAGGCCGCGCAGCATCTCGTCCACAAAACGTTGAAATGTCTGTCCGGCATTACGAAGTCCGAACGTCATGTACGGGAATTCGAACAGGCCGAAGGGAGTTGTAATCGCGGTCTTGTGGATGTCGTCGGGATTCACAGGAATCTGATGGTAAGCTTTCATCAAATCGATGGTAGAAAACACCTTACAACCTGAGAGACTGTGTGAAAAATCCTGTATATGGCGAATCGGATATTTGTCTGGTACAGTTCTGGCGTTCAGCATTCTGTAATCGCCACAGGGACGCCAACCATTGTCCTTTTTAGGGACGAGGTGTAAGGGTGAAGCCCAAGAAGATTCGGAGGGTCTGGCTATACCACTCTGGAGCATAGTGGCAAACTCCTCCTTAGCAATTACTAATTTGTCCGGCGCCAGCCTACGAGGTGTACAAGAAATGGGTGGGCCGGGTGTAGTGCGTATATGGTGCACTGTATTGTGTGTAGGTGTGCGGTGTGTACCGTGTGGGCGAGTGATGTCAGGGTATTCTCTGAGTATGTTGTGAAAGTCAGACTCACCAGTTACACTCTTGACCGAAGAAATAATATCGGAAGGTCGTGCAAGCAAAGCCACGGTCGAAAGGCTTGTATTGTTGTCAATAAGGCGTTGGTTCCTGCAATCAACAACGAGATTAAAAAATGACAAGAAATCCACACCTATTATCGCCTTTGTCACATCGGCCACAATAAATTGCCACGGAAAGTCACGGCGCAAGCCTAGGTTTAAGACTAAATTAATGTGACCGTATGTTGCTATGGAGGTACCATTTGCCGCACATAAAGCATAGTCCGATCGAGCCCGTCGTTCCTTAAAATAAGACCGGGGGAAAACACAAAGGTCACTTCCGGTGTCCACTAAAAATTGTATTTTCGTCCGTTTGTCCGTCACGAATAGGCGACCGGTGTTAACGCAATCGTCGGCCGCCATTACCGATTGCTCAACCCGTTTCCCGACACACTATAGTCACACGGTCTTATACACTTTTTAGCGTTGTCCCGAAATTTAGCGTGGTACCAACAAATCGGGAACTTCCTGTAATTGGAGTGCGATCTGGTAGGCAATAAAAATTATAAATTAAATGATGCGACAGTGATTACTAATTAATGTTAGTCTACATCGATGCCTAATTCACGAGTACCTTGAACGCGCGGCGGCCGGTGACCTTCCGGCGCGCGTGCAAGCAAAACTGCTGACGCGCAGATTTCGTTTTCCATATATCTAACAAAAGTCTGCGCGTCCGCTTGTACATACAAACTATTTATTATTTATAAAGTGATAAAATGAAATATATGTAATTACAAAATCTATGTTATCTTAATAATATATATTGTTGAATTTATATAATACTATTTATAAATTTATGTGACGGCACGCCACACTTTCATAAAAAAGGCTGCCATGTTATTATAAATGAGGGCTTTTCAAGGAGACTTTAAACAAAATAAAATAAACTAAAAGTATTTCCAAGTTAAGTGTTAAAATCTATAACTGGTGGTGGAAATCTATGCAATGCATGCAATTTTTGGGTTGGCAACTGTCAAAAGTGGCGCTAGCGTAGCTTGAACCGATGGTACTAAAATTTGAATGGAGAATTTTTTGTTTGAATTTATTTAATAAAAATAAAAATTAATTTTGCAATGCCAATGACCTGTGAAGGAACCTTTTGGAAAAGTAATTGAAGTGCACAAATTTCCAAAAGACGATGTTTTACGAAAAAATTTAAACTCATATTTCAACTTGAAATTAATAGCATATATTCTCTTAATAATAACTGATTAAAAAAAAATATTTGCAAAATTTAATTATAAAAGAAAAAGGGAAAAATATATTAAAATGTAGTTTTGAGGTTATCCCTTTCAACCAATTCCATTGTTCTTTCTCGCCAAGATGCTCCACGTTTCTATAATTATTTTTTAAGATCAGTCACCCTCCACGTAGAATACATTATTTATTTTTGGTTTACTACCTTAAAAAGAGAAAAAATCGACAACTTTTCGAACAATCGCGGCAAAAAAATTTTTGACAGGTTCAAGCACATACATATTTTAATAGGCATAACATTCATGATAACTAATCACTCAAAAGATATAAAATCGATTCATATAACGTTTATGTAAACTAATATATCCAGACACATAACTTACGCGGTATACACGTCAATATGCATACCGTTCAAAAAGTAGGTATATATATTGTTTAAAAGACTTATAAATTAAAATGTAAAGGTACCTATCAAAAATTATCAAGCACTAAACGAGGGATGTCGATCCAAAAAGCGCTATGGTCAAATCTTAAATATGTTGAATATGTAGATGTTAATAAGACGAGCAGACCAGTCTCCCAAGATGACAATCACAACTGAGAGTCGGCCCGCCAGCCTCCATCACTGAGATCACCATCAACAATATTATGACAGATATATCTGAGATTTATATATATTTTTTAAATCAAACAATTTAATATATATTTATATACTAAATTGTACACTTATTAGTAACCGAGTTGATCCTATCCAGAATACAATACCACTGTGCACTGATTTTGTGTAAATACAACACGATCTGTCAATACATCGCGGTCTGTCAATGCGACGCAAAGCGACGTGTTCCCTCTTCGGAGGCGCTGGGCCGTCTGACTGAAACTGAGCGACGAAGCGTTGGCATATCATGTCACGGCCGCTTCATAGTAATTTGTATTGTAACTTGTCCAATTTTTACGCTAAAAATCTTTTAGCGTAAAAATTGGACAAGTTTGTGATTTTATTACACAAAATAAGGATATATTGTTTAAGAAATAAAGGTTTCAGGCACTAGTTTATAGTTTTAACTTTATTATTTGATAACATTCATTTCATAATTCTTGATACTTTTGACACAGTTGTTGCAGGACGAAAGTGCGATTTACACGTTTTTAGTGATTTTCTGATTTTTTTTTACATTTATCTATAAACATTATCTTAAATTCGAATGTTTCATGGACTAGTACCATTCATTGGCTAGCTATGTGATTTTTTTCAAGGTTGTGGAACATCGTTTTCTATATAAGATTATGTCTGTCCCGACCCTCGATTCCCGTAAGGGACCCTTAACGCCAATAATTTCTCTTTAAAATTTACAGTTACATAATGTATAGAAACAGAATAAGTAAAAAATATACGTATTCTCTTTTTGTACGCTTTATGTTACAAGCAAATAAAAAAGAACTTGGATTGACAATAATCAACGAAGCTTATTGACGTCTCGGGGAGAACCTACAGCTGTCTTAGAACTCGCAACTTATAAGTGCAAAATGTAAGTTTGACTTAAATACAATATTACTTTACAGTGCACGCGATTACGACGAGGTAACAGTAGAACTATTTGACGGGGATGTGAACATCGCAGAGAAACTAGCTGAAATCGCTATGGTCAAATTAGAAGATTACCATGTGGAAGACGACAGCAAAATTACGCATAAACTCGTTGTGCCATAGACGTACACGATATACATATACTGGACGCCAACGCTCCTGGCACGCACACGCAGCCCTAGCGCTTAATTGTTTCATGACTACGCGGGCCAGGAGCGTTGGCGTCTAGTATAGTACAAAAAATAAGGGCCACGAATTCTCAGTTTCTTTAAAAAAAAGATATAAATATTTTGGTGGATTCTTTTGAATTAATTTCACATTAGAAACATTAGACACATCAACTTGTAACAACATTGCAATGTTATTGTAAACGGTATAGGCTTTCCATTTCTTTATTTAATATTTGACCATGCACATCTATGAAGTACTATAATTATTAACAGGCAACCATAGACAGAAAACTCAACACTTCATAGACGTTTTTGAAGTGAAGGGACATGTTTTTTTAAACGATCAACTATACATATATCAAATCCATTTTTCAATTAATAAAGTGTATATTAAATGAAATGACAGTACACATTATTATTATTAAAATAAGTAATTAAAGTTAAATATTTAAGAAAAATTAGAATATGTAGGCATATAAATATGGTTTATTTTAATACAAAAAAAAATACATTTAAATGCTTGTGTATTTCTATAAAACAAATATGTTTAATAAAAATTTAATACTTATCAATGTGTGGAATTGATAAAAACTTCTTCATAAAATCAACTGTTTTAGGTAATATAATCAGTAACGGCACATCACTAAGAAGCTGTAATTGAACTGTCAAATATTAAATAAAGAAATGGAATGCCTATAATGGAAGTTGTTGTTTATTGGTACGAAATTGCGAATGGCCTTTATTTTGTGTATAATATGCACAAGAGGCTCCTGAACTATCTATCCACTAACCGAAGCGACGATTTATATTAATAATAATTCATTTATTTGACAACAAAGTTCCAATACATAACTTAAAACTAAAAGGTACTAATACAAAATAGTTACCCATCTAAATACAGGCTGGTGTTCGTGTTGCTTAACCTACGTGTAAAGTTTTCACAACTCAACGACGCCATAAGGTTCCAAATGGAACTTAAAGATACCTCTAATCTAAATATAATAAATCTATTCTTACTTTGTGATAATAAACATTCGTTTTGAATCATGTTGTGATATAAATTCTAGACTGTTTATGTTAGTAAAAGTCTTTTTACATAGCATTGAGTTGTTATTCTTGATTCTGGTTTGCGCACATTAATAACAATTTATTTGTTCTTTCACACAGAAAAATGTAGTTTGTTACAATTGACTTACGCCCTACCTAACCCTAATATGAGATCTCAATTTCATGTCCGATTGCAAGTCTCTATAGCCAATCAATGCATTGTATTTATGATGCGTCGAAGTAAACTACCAATCAACATACAGAACAATCGCCGATAAATGATTGAGATCGCATACTGGATTCCAGCACTAATCTATGTAAAAAAACTGGTTTCTATACCTGTATGTCAGATTAACAGCCTCTCCATCATAGTCGGACAGTGGATTTTTATGATTCTAAAGGTCAGGCGGCACCTTCCATGTAAAATTGAACCAACAAGTACAGAAATGAAATTGAACTGAATGTAAATCTTTAAATAACTATGGGAATTGTCCAATTATTGTAGCCATTGTAAGTTGTTCGCAACTAGCGTCTTCGTGGACAATTACTAAAGGTCTTGGTAGGCAAAATCTAAACTAATAAAGGTAACTAAACTCAAGAGTTTATCAAGAGACGACTTTTGTTCAAAAGACAAGTGAAATGTGTCTTAACTTATAAATCCAAGTTTTATTTTGTACACCAGGTGAGGATTTCGTTAAATCTTTATTAATCTCAAAAGATAAGATATTCAGGGACTTGACCCTCACAGGCACTTTCCCTTGTCAAAGTGTACAAATAATTATTGATTTGTAAGTTAATCTACCACCATTTTGGAAACGCAAAATAGGGAGCCATCATTTAATTTTCGTCTCACGAATTTCTTTTTATAGTTCGTATTTAATGCATTTATAATTATGACCACTTTCATAAGTAGCAAAGCGGAAGATGCCGTCCCTTTCACTCGTGTGCGCAAACCGTTACTCTGTGCGTTACATTTTTGTAGAATAAGAAAAACGAAGTATTTATAGATGTGTAAGATTAGTCTATGCGTTACGATTTTTTTTTTCATTGTTTTTGAACTTTATCACGGCAGCTTATATGGTGACATGCAGTATGTTGAACAGCGCATTCTGGTATGAGTTAACGTCCTCGCGCAAGTCGCGCATATAGTTTCTTTTTATTTAAACTACGTACAATTTTTATTTATAACGCAAGAATTGTAAAAATACTAATCCTCCAGAATAAAAATCTATCCTGTCTTTGATCAGATTTTAAAGTGTAAATTTTCACCAAAATCAATTTTGCCCTATCTGTAAGATTAAACAAAAGCTAATTTTTAAAATCGTAATTAGTGTAGGACTTATAAAGAGTAAATGCTATTTTACCTAATTATTAAAAGGCTGTTATTATGTATAACTTTGTAAGTATATTTTCATATTTGCTCATAATAATGTCATTAGCCTAAGAGTTTTTTTAAAATAAATTTTCAGCCAGTTTCTGATACATACACATTTTAATTTCACATTTATAGAATCTCTGCGCGCGCGCGACCATCTGGCCTTATCCGAGCGAGCGCTAATGTTTGTACCACAGATTTATAGTTAAAACTGGTTTCAGAACTTATAAATTACAAATTTGACGCAAGTAACTATAATTATTAACAAATATTATTCTGATAATATCAAATCCTGATAGCAACATTATTTCTCGAATTCTCAAGTGTTTTTAGTAATAAATGTAGGTAAATAGTTTACATTAGATTTTTAATAAGTATAATTTATAGTTTACGTTAGATTTTAAATAAGTAAAATTATAATTTGATTTGAAGTGTAATTTATATTTCATTTGGGTCAATTCATACTAGCTCACCACGAGATAGACCCTGGCGTATCACGTGATTCGACCTGCGTATATATCGTTCAGAGTTTATTTTACCTCTGACAGCCGATGTAAAAACAGGTTTAAACACTCAATATGGGTCAGGAATAGTTTCTTAAGTGTGAACGAACAATAGACGGACGAGCACTTAACACGTTAGCCACTGATTAACGCATACACGGTTCGCTCTTATTTTGACTGTTGAAAACCTGTTTTTACATCAGCTGTCAGAGGTAAAATAACTCTGAACAATCTATAGTAGACGATTTCTATACCATTTTACTAGAAATCGTCTACTGCGTGCGCAAGTCGAATCGGCAGTCAAATTTCTGATTAGGTGTCGATTTCTCGGGGTGCGGATTGTCACATTGCTTCTCGCTTCAATCACAGTTGGTGATTCCGCCTTGGCACTACTACCCTACCCCTACGCAACCCTACCCTAACGGATAAAAAGCCAAATGGTTTTAGCCGTTCTTGAGTTATAAATGGTGTAACTAACACGACTTTCTTTTATATATATAGATGTATATTGTGCTACATCGCGAATGTAAGAGTGAATTTCCTATGTGACATTCCAGACACTTCGACTCTGCGCTAGTATGAGTTGACCCTTATTATTTATTGTTAAGCCTTGCAGTACTCAAGTTTAAAAAAATATGTATTACGTTATAATATAGGTTGTTAAAATTATATTAATTATGAGGCTGCTTGTGATAAATAAAAGTATTTTTCAGTATAGATTGTTATTATTTAAAAACGAAGTTACATATTACAATCATTATATTTTCAAAACAAGCTACCATTTCTCTCTCTGCCCTGTTAAGGCACTTCCTCTCACCACAAACGTTTTCCTTCTACCGACCTTATCCTGAGTAATTAGACTTCAAAAATTGAACGATAAAATAAAATTTGATGTCTCATTTCTTTTACAGCCAGTTTCTAAAACGAAATTTTTTATTTATTATTATTCATTTATTATCAGAAAACAGGTTCCATAGATTAATTACATCACAATTATTCATAAGATTAATATTTAAAATAATAAAATAAAATTTCAATTACAACTAATAAATAAATAAATTACAATTAAATCAAATAAAAATTAAAGATTTTATCTAAGGTATCTTCACCGAACCAGGACAGTCGTCCAGTGATGGTTGATAGGACACTCGGCCTTACCTGCCACAGCTCTCAAGATACTGTTGCGGCTGCTGCACACTCTGTTCATAATAGAACCTACTTTTTTGCGCATAATGGCGTAGAAATCGTTAGTTCGTGCCTCGGCAAACATGCCGGAGGCACTACAGCGCCACGGCAGCCCCAACAGCATCCTGAAAGCATTGTTGTACTGCACACGCAGAGCGCTGTAGGCCTTCTGCGTATATCTTACCCATAGGCTGCCAGAGTAAAATGATTGACAATAAGATTTAAATAGAAATATTTTTACCTGCTTTGAAGACCGAGCAAACCTACGGGCGATCATGTTGCTTCTGACCGCCAACGCTCTGCGTTCGCGCTCAATATCTTGGTCATCTTTCAGGTCCTCTGTTAAAATATGACCCAGGTACCTGTACTGCCTAGTCCTAGATAACACAGCTCCAGATAGCCTGACAGGAGGTACGTCTCGTGGAGAGTCATTGCCCGCAGTGAAAACCATGAGCTGGCTTTTCTTAATGTTATATTTTAACCCATGTGTTTGTGCGTAGGTTTCACATACATGCAATAGCCTCCGAAGTGCACTAATCGACGGGCTCAGCAGCACCATATCATCCGCGTAATTAATGTTATTGACGCTGACGCCATCTATTGAACATCCCGCATGCATGCTACTGAGCCCGCGGATCAGCTGGTCTACATAAAGGTTAAAGAGTCTTGGAGACGATAACCCCCCCTGCCTAACCCCACACTCCAGCTTGTACTCCTCGGAGCACTCATCCCCCCATCTCACAAAGTTTACCTGGTTCTCATACCAGTGCCTGAAGATGCCAGTTAGCTCAGACGGGACATTCACCCTATCCAGTTTATCCCATAACACGGGATAAGACACTAAATCAAAGGCCTTGGAAAGATCCAAGAAGCACGCGTAAATTGGTGTTTTTCTGTCAGTATAATACCTGACGGTGTGCTTTAGCACCAGAATCGCGCTTTCTGTTGACAAGCCCTCACGAAACCCAAACTGGGCATCGTGTAGGGTTATATGTTTATTTAAGCGATTATCAAGCACACCGTCAAGCACCTTCGCTGTTATTGTTGCCAATGAAATAGGTCTGTAATTAGATTTATCAGCTGAATCTCCCGTCCTATCTTTCACAATCGGTACAACAACAGTTTTCATTAAATCGGGCGGTATGTACGAGTGTCGTATGCAGAGATTAAAAATCAGTGCTAACACCCTAGGCAAGTGAGCCCCCGCGTATTTCAAATGTTCTATGCTAAGTTCATCATGCCCAGGCGATTTTCCCCTGGTCATGTTGTCAATGACCTTTGCAACTTCTTTAGCTGTAATGAGCACCAGCGGTAGATCCGAAGTCTCATTTCTACTTGTAGCCGTCTTAGTACTCAGTAACTGCTCTGTATTTAATGTTTGCGCCGGTACCCTGAAGTGTTCTTTGAACATGTTGGCAATAGCTGAGGGCTCACTTGCCCCGTCAACACTCACAGGCTTTCGCGACTTGACATTGAGCTTATTTATATGTTTCCAAAAATTTTTAAAATTTTTCGCATGACATGAAGTTGCCAAAATATCCATTTTTATTTGTTCTTCGTTTTTAATACACCATTTTAATTTCGCTTTAAATTGCTTTTTACTGTTACACATGTTTTTATACAGAAACCCATTATTTGGCTTCCCATATAAAACCCATTCCTCATAATCAAGTCGCGCTCGCCCGTGTAGCTGTTTCACGTGTTTATTCCAACCAACTATATAAGATTTTTTGTTACGGTGGTGTTGTTTAACCTGCCCAGAACACTTATTACTGGTCCGTATCGCTGCGTCACTCAGTGTGTCAATAAAGTTTTTATATATCTTATCAATGATATTTCTATGGTCAATATTACTACACAACAAATAACTACACTGTTCACACTCAGTAGGAAAATTAATCTCTCTTAATTTATTATGACAAATTTGTTTATATTGACCAATTTCATTCATGTCACGCTCCCCCCAAATTGCATTATTTTTGAATTTTGATTTCTTATTAGACTTACATTTTAATATTTCTAGGTTACATTTTATAAATAAAGGAAAATGGTCAGACCAGTACACATCATAACAAACATTTATATCTACTATAGAATGCCAAGTTGCTCTAGTTACAAGGCAGTGATCGAGCCAACTTCGTGTTCCGTGTATCTCACTGATATAAGTATAACATTCAGAGTCAATACCAAGTTTTTCTACGTCTGCACATAACCACTGCTGTTCATTACAAAAAGAAAATAGTTCGTCACAAAATGGTCTCCCCGGATGCGCGTTAAAATCACCTAATACGTAGATACTTTCCTCTCCGACACTATCAACAATAGCACTAATTGCGCTCATACAGTCTGTAAATTGTACTAAGTTTTCAGAGCAATCAGTTGGCAAATACACACTAACTACAATGAAGCATCGACCACTTACCGAGACTTCTATTGCACAAATCCTTTTGTGATTACACTGCACTACCTTGACATGGGAGAAGGCGTCGCGACGCCATAGTAAGGCGACACCACCGTGGGGACGGCCGCGCAGCGGCCCCGCACTCGTGTCCACCGCTGAGACACCCGTCGCACTGAAGTCGTCATCTATGTCGTCCAGCAGTGGGATATCGTGTGGGAGTAGCCATGTCTCTTGCAATGCTATCACATCAGCCTTTTTACATAATCCTCGAACGCATTCCATAGACTTCTTTATGTCCTTACAATTGAAACTAATAAGTCTTAAATTTGTTTTATCCATCATGAGAATACAATTAATTTACTAATAACTCAAGTTTTTTCAAAATTAACAAACTGCCTGAATCTAATATCTGACGGCCATAGTTTATCATCCAGATAAAGAGCTAGTTTGCTTTTTGATACAAATATCTTATATGAATCATAACTTTTTTCACGCCGCATGTTTAGCTTATATATTGATACTTGCTCTTTTGTTTTATCATAGATGTATTCCTTAATATCCGCCACCGTCACCTCCTTATCTACATTATAAATAAACAACGGCACTTTAATATCCGCAGCTTTGAAATTTCCACTATTATTTAATGCACTGCCTGTTTTTCCTATAAAACGATTACGCAGTTTTTTTCGCTGCACTTGAATCCACCCGTCATTAGGCTTCTCAGACTTCCATTGTGTTCCGTCACCAACTAACTCAGCGAAACTCTTTTTACCACGTAATTCATTTAACTTAGAATCATTTTGTAAAAAATCTTTGTTTACATCAGCTGGCCGTTGTGACGGCGGCGGCGGCGGCGGCGGCGGCGGCGCTCGCAAGCTAGATTGTATAGTTGTCTCGCTCATAACAGAACTTCGGCTACCGCTTGTACTCTCGTCTATATCAGCCTGCACCGTTAATTGTTTGCAAATATTTTGCGGGTGTTTTAATAATGTTGCATGTATCAAACTGTTGTCGATTTTATTTATTCTGTTTGATAACTTGTCATTTTGTATTTGCGTCGACGGACTCATGCTTCTACTTATTTCTGTTGGTTGCTCTTTGGAGCCTAGGTGCTGTTCGTCAATATTAATTATGCCGAACGGTCCACTATTCAAGTGAAATGAGCCTAAATAAGCTCCTCGCCTGTTAGTATTAACATTTGCACGTCCGTCGTCTGAGACAGAGTCTATGGGATTTATGCAAGAGTTACCTTGAGATGAAATTTGTCCTCTGGAGCTTAATGCTTCTTGCAACTCACTTTTCGTTACACACTCATCTTTCAAAATTGTCATTTCCTGACGTAAAATAATTATATCCTTTAACAACCTTGTTGCATCGATGTGGTCAAAGGTGACCGGTGGTAAACGATGCAATTCTCGGGCCACAAAGACTGGAATTTTTTCCGGATCTGTTTCTTTAAAAACTGTGATTATATCCTGTAAATCTCTTTCCGCTTTGCCATCATTTCTTCGAGATATTTTACGCTTGTCAGTACGCACAGATTCAAATAATAACGACTTAGCCTCCTCGATTTCTCGCGCAGAAAAACTAGTACGACACAGACGAATCAAACTCTCATTATCCATCACTTGTATTTTACAATCAATAAACGTTAATATCTCGTTTATGACTATATTACACGTATTACACTTCAAAAGATTTGTCATTTTGCTCGTTAACACTCTAAACGCTCGGAACACTACCAGCTGCGATGACGCAAGCGACGCGACGAATTTTAAAGTTAATGACACATTAAATTATAGCTGTATGTAATTGTCAAAGTAAAAAAGAAAAAGATGATTTGAAACTTTGAAATTATGCATTTCAGAAACTAGCTGTTAACCATTCAAAACTTTAACTGACTGAAAACTGGAAGATAACATTCACCAAAAAAAAGACTTTCTCCAGATAAACCCTATTATAAAAATACATATGGGACATCTTGAGTGTCAGTGAGAAAGTTTACATTTTGTATTGATTTCTAACCGAAAATTACACTTATAATATCTTAAGTACATGTATAATAAGTAAAAGAATTACACTAACATTGAATTCCATACATGATTACAAGTATAATAAAACATTGAACACTCCAGGCAAAATGATTACAATATATGGGAGTCCTACCATAATATAATCTAGATAAATATGATTACTTAATAATATTAATATCAACATGAATGACTAGACCAGAGATTCCCAAACAAATTTGTGCTATCCCTCACTCCTCACATAGGAACTTATACATTCTTGAAAAGTCTTGAAACATAATCCCTTGCAAATCCACCAATGGCATTCCATTTTGGAAAGCACTGGGCTTGACTTTTGTTTGGCTTTTCAAGCAACTATGTACAGACAAGCTGAATCAAGTTTGGCTAATATTTATTTGCTATTAAACTAACATGATTACACACAGATTAAACATCAGCAACAAATAACTTTGGCAATTCAGATTCTAAACGGATGACTCTAACAATAGATGTTAGGCGCCAATTTTCAACGGGGTTCGTATTCTTTGGGCTGTATGATTCGGGAGCAACAAACGTGCTGTAGTATGATATTAACTCATGAGATTGGTCTCCATCTAAATCGGCAATCATCAAAGATTTCTCTTGATATTCCAAATCAGGTTGGCAAATAGGCAAGGGTGCTTGCGTGTCTATGGGGCCACGTATACAAAACTGCAAGATGTCCGTCTGGCTTACATTGACATTGTGCGTCTGCATCTTATCAAACGACACGAGCACAATCCTCTCAGATATGTCATGAGCAGTGAAGTTGTCATACTTTATGAATGAAGATATTGAAGCAACATTTATCGAGGGTGGATAGTAAAATATGTCGTAAATGTTTTTAGGGCTTTGATTTTGTACATTGTAACGGATTTCGTCGATTTTAAGTGCACCTTCGGCTAGGTGTGCACTGTTCCACTGTCATAATTTTAATACAAAGCCTCTTATAGAATTTGCGAAGGCAAAGGAGCTTGGTCTCATGGCGTACACATGATTAGCAGAGTACTCCCAGCTCACATTTGTGGTGCCGTTCCTCTCTAGCAATAACTTTATATTGACTCTGCAAGAATACGGACACTCTCCGGAATTCTCAACGATAATCTTTCCTGGGCCATTTGTGAATATTTCTCTAGTGTTTCCAATATTTTTTTTCAAACTCAAATCAATTTTTTTTGCAGGAGATGATGAATGGTTTGCTGTTTTGTCTAGTTTCAATAATTTTCTGTATAAAGTTGGATATGTTATTAATCTTACTGCTTCTGTTGTACCGTTTTTACAAATGTAAGTTATGGCGTCAGACTCCGTGAGTAACTTTACAGATAGGCAGTCTACTATTTCCATGGGCTCTCCAATTATGTTACCTGTGGCTCCAGATATAATGACTAAATGATTATGATTAGGATTTGGTTTAACCGTAGCCACTGTCAAGAGATCATTGACTTTATCTTTGTCCATATCCTTCATTAAAATTGGGAAATCAATAGCTATGATATCAGTGAAGACTTTTCCATCTTTGTGGATGTACCAATAGTACGTTCCTGAAAGTGGATTAAGGGCAGCTAACAGGCCTTTGGATCCAGAGAATATGCAATCTTTTTGTTTGTCACGGTTAACATCAATCATGTGACAGTTTATTTCGGTTGGTATCCGCTTTTCTCGGGTGTACCATCCAATTTTTCCGGAATTCCCAACAATAAGCAACACACCGTTGACATTATCATTATTACCCTTATCTTGTTTCATATGGTTACCTCTGTAAATTAATATTAAGTTTTTTGTATTCGGTATCGCTCCATCTACAACTTGAACTGCACCAGAGAGTTCTATTTCTTCATATGGCAGTTCCCAACTAGTTGTTTTGTCCTGCCATTCACTGTTAGTGCAACTACCCACTTCTGAGCATGGTATACCCCACAGGAATATCACTACAGTGAAGACACAGACTAAAATGGACGTAATAAAGGCGCAGCGGCGCGGGAACGACATTTTAGTGGACATATCAGATTGCAAAAAGCTAACATTGTCCATAGTACTCTCAACGGTGTTAAGGTTAGTGTTAAACTCGTCCATGTCGCTTAAACTGTAGTTTTTCGATGACTGCAGGCCGCTGTTGAAGTCTAGATTGTTGCAACTGTCCGTAGCTTTGATATGAACGGCATTGTCCAATTTATTATCGTCCTCGGAGTCAGAATCAGTCAATATCTGCTTCAGCGGTGCATAATTAGCGCCATTCCCATTTGCTGACATGGCGTATGATATTTATTTAGTTTGTATGCATCACATCCTCTTGAATATACATTGGAAACACACAAAAACAATAGGTACACAGAGTTAATTTCCCGGAATTCTAAAAATCAATAATTTAGCGAATTGAAGCCATCGCAATCGGCATGCACCTTAAATTGTCACTGTCAAAATTCTTCTTCTTCTTTTTGAAGTGGCAACGTCTTTGTCAATGGTAAATATTTCTGCATTATCATCTTCATATTCGTAAATTTTTTTGTAAACTCGATAACTAACCTAGAATACCTTGTCACAGACAGAAATTACAATTATTCTATCGTATAAATATAGATTGGAATCAACTGTGTTGCATGTCTAGCTAGCGTGTGTAAAAATAAAGAGATTTTTTATTATCATGATTACATTTTGTTAGCCTAGATTCACTTGACTCAGTAAGTATTATAATATCTGTGACTCAGAGAAGCGAGTTGCAATAAGTATATTAAAATTGTTACTAACATAGTCTTATGATTAATAAAATTGTTACTAACAACTATGGTTTTTACCGAAATAAATGATTTATTAATAATATTAAATTTTATACACACCGAATCTCTCTGTCATAAGTAAAAAAGAGATAGCGAATCATGTGTCATTAACTTTAAAATATTTTTGTGCAATTGGCTGTATAATTAATTAAAGCCATAGAGCGGGCATGGAAACTTATAGTTTCTTTATTAACCACTAGACGAATAGAATAAAATAATATCTTTTCATAATTAGTATAGAATGAAATCGCTTCCAGATACCGCAGTTCGCTTGGTTTAAACTAAACAAAATTCCTATTATGAGGATGATATGAGAGGAAGGTATCCAAGGGATTTTGTAGCCAACTACGATAGCGTCCACTGGGGCTCGTGATTAAAAAATGAATTTCTGTTTAAACGTTTGATTGATAGTGTAATGTGAAGCAAACATGGTATAAAGTGCATAGTGCTTGCAGTTTATGATCAGGAACTTTTAAAATTGCATTATCGTGTTGACTTCAAAATCCGTCTTTTATAAAGAAATTTTGCTATCATCTTTCTTCGGTGCGTCTTGACTCAGAGACTGTATACCGAGTCGAGCATGAATACGCTGCATTGAATTTACGTACACAAGTAAGTATAACTTGAAGATGGCACAATGAAATCTTCGACTGGAAGTCCGATTGCCAAATGAAAAAAAAAGGTTTATATTATATGTAATATATAAAGTACATTCATTCCTATGGGAAAGCGGAATACACGCAAACGAAGTTGCGCGTGTTTCGCTAGTAAAAAATAAAAAACCAACTTCTAGACAGAATGTATATTTTGTTTTTTGTATATTAATTATTTGCAGTTCTTTCCATACATTATTCTACAAACATTAACTCAAGTTTCTCTATTATGTCACACTTATTTAAATTGGTGCTCTCCCCTTACTAAATGGTATAAAAATAATTTTGTTTTAAAAAATATAAATAAATTGTGTCCATTAGCCAAGTCCATACAAGACGATCTAACGCGATCCAAATGCGCGAATGGTTCGAGATCCTACTGCGCCAATTCTATTGGTTCGAGATCCTACCGACTGCGCCATTTAGATCGCGTTGAATCGTCTGGTGTGGATGCGGATATTTAGGACGAGAAAATTATAACCATTGTTTGAGGCTGACACTCATACGCAGGGCTGTTGGATAGGACAACTGTGAGACCTATACGACCTAATTGAGATTAAGGTACACAAATTTATCCTAGATTAGTATCCGTTAGCCAAATCTGCGTATTCTAGTATATTCCATTATACTATACTTGGCACAAAAATTCCAAACAATCGTCAGATTTAAAATATAAATCGTAATGATTTAAACATGAATCTATTACAAAACACTTCATTGAATTTTACTGGAAATGTTGTGTCAAGTATGTTGATATGGAATATAGTGGCCCTACACGATCAACTTAACCGTCAAGTTTGCACACTTGAAGAGACATCCAGAAGATTTGACGATGTGTGGCATAAGTTTACTTGTAGCAAAAATTAATTTTGCTGGCTTGATCAAGTTTGCAACGCTCAACTCATACTAGCGCAGAGACGAAACGCATCTAACGACAATCTGAAACGCGACATAGCAATATCACCTTTATCTCCGTAATGTTATTTACATATTCCTTTTAAAATAAAATAAAAGACGCGAGCATTTGTTGGAATTTTCACGTCTGAGCGCGACCAATGCTTATTGGTGTGCGCGAACATGGCGCGAACAAATATTTCTTATATTGCGGAGATAAGTGTGAATTTGCAATATTACATTTCAGACTGACGTTTCGACTTCAATAGGGATACATACTCGATGTTTCCGCTCGTATGAATTGATCCTAAGTTTGATCATGTATGACCACTATAACAGTAGAGACCATTAAATGGTCTACTCTGCTTACAAAACTACAATTAAATAAATAAAAAATAAAACAAAAACAAGAACTATTTACATGTTCAGCCTCAAAAATACTCTTCCGTTAGGTATAACTTTTATTCATATTATGGTCATTTTGTATGCATGATGGCACTTATATTTTACAACTAAATTTCGTACAGTTCGGTGCCAAAGGAGTTTGAGAAATGAACATCGAATATCTAGAAATATAGGAACAAAGAACAAAATTTTGCTGTTTACTAAAATGTCGGCTGATTGAGCGGTTTTTTGTCATTAGTCTTGCAATTGATTTCAACTGCGGGTTACCGTTTGTCACATGACGGTCATTGACCTTTCAGTGTTAATATTACATGCTAATTGTTATGTATATAAATGGAAGTTATAGGAAGAAACAGGTCCATTATCAAACTTTCAGTTAACATTATACTTAGCTGTGTTTTCCGTTCTTAACAATTTGTTTTAATCTTCATACAATAAAAGTATTATAAAAATTGTGTTTACATAATTTTAGCTCTCATCTGGCTCCTTCTCAGTTTAGTGGCCACTCACAATCAGCCAGCCGACAAACAGTAATAGCTCACAAAGTAAATCTAAATCTTAAATCAAGAAATAAATTAATAGAAATATAGCTCTATAATATAATGTGATGATTTCTTAAGGCAATGGACAAGATTAGGCATTAGTGAACAATTTACTATACGATATAAGTGAAGTCCAGCGATGTTCGCTCGCACCACAGAGATGCCCCGTTAGTGCATAACCACGACCACGTCGAACGAAAGCGCACTCAAACATCTGAGGAATCAGTCTTGCATTACATTCCCGAATCATCTTTATATACAAACACAGAAACCGACTTAAACAAAAATAAAAATTTGCGTAAACATTCCACTAAATACCATAGTTGAGTCCCATATCAAATACTTACGATTAATACAGTTTATTATAAATTAACATTTTGTTAGTAGCTACTAAAGGAACCGGCCCTTCACTCTAGCATCCTGTACTAGATATTTAAATACAATGCATTTGTACAAACAGAATACAATATTATGATAATGCTGGCGCCATCCCTGGGCGGACTTCACGTGCCGTTATATTACTGCCTTTCTCTATGGCCCGCTCGCGGTCGAGCTCTCCCATACCATAACTAATATCTTCTATGCATCACTGATGCGATTTCACTAAATAAATTACAAATTCGAGGGTTAGATCGAATACGGGTATTCGCCAAGGTAGTCTATTAGTGTAGAGGGTAAGGGTAATAGCCTATGTTTGGGGGCGCACCAGAGTTTTGGCGTGAGGGGGTTAGAATCGAGGGCTTTGTGGACGGCGAGTCTTGCGGCCTGGAGTAGGGTGGGGGGGCTCTTCCTGTACGGGGTTCGGAGGAGCACGGGGGAGTGCGGGCAGCCCTCTCTGTTCACCCAGACGGTGCCGGCGGCACCCTGCTCCCCTAGACGGGTGTAGTACTGCACTAATTCGACAACGCAGCGAAAACGTGGCATGTATTTCACTAGCAGCCTGTCACAGTCTAACCTGGAAAGACGAGAAAGGTATTGTTAGTTTTTTACTTGTGCACACTTTAGATTATATTTAAGGAGTGCGCTTGGAGCTTTGACGTGTGGTTGTCAAACGTATAAAAGATGGGCATAGCTCCAATGCGGAAATTAATTAGCTAGACGGTAGCGAAGGTGTTTGAAGTAGTGATTAATTTGGTGTTTTTCTCAATAATCAATTTGTTAAACATATTTTTATCATTAAAAATTATTTGACAGTTCGGTGGTCCTTTGGAAGTTTTGAAACACCACAGAGAGCGTAGATTCGATTCCGTTTATGTGATGACATCTTATGTTAGTTTTCGAATCTCGTAAGTATGTACAATAACATATCCGTTTTCTGGTATTCATAACACTAGGATAAGTCTAGCTTACTTTGAGACCAGTAGAGCTACTCTAAGCATCATTTGTTAACTTGAAAGCGGAATCCGCGGTGAGATTCCAAAATTGAATGCAATTTTGGTCGCGCTGTGTGAACTGTGTAGAATTCAATATAAAAATATTTAATTTTTAGTTACAATATACCTAGACTCCATACAGACAATTCAGTTTCTAAAGAAAAATTACGAATGTTTCACAAAATAATGGGAATTTTAATGCTGATTCATTTTCCTCGCGAGTATTGCAAATGTCTATAAAATAAGTTTCTGAGTAATATCGCCACTCAAATTACAGTTACAATGAAAGACAATTTCGCAAAATTTGATAGAGAAACTCGGCGTTTCCGTCGGCGTTAAATTAACGTAATGATACAGAGTTTGAAAAAGACTTTTGTTGATAAGTTTAATGCAGAAGTAAAAATAAGTAGAGTGCGTACATGCCACGTACATGCAAACTAAAACATAAAATGAATGAATGCGTGAATTTCACTACTAATAAGCATTGTGTTCATTAATTAATAATAATTCCCAAATAACTTATTCCTCAAATAAACTGTCACTAGTATTTTTTACTGTTTTTGTATAGTTTTGACATAACTCATATGATTATGAAACAATGATTGAAATCTAATAATAATAAAACAATCTATTCTTAGTGGTGACTAGGGTTGCCAGATGTCCGGTATTTTCGAGGCATGTCCGGTGAAATAAAATGGTCATACCGGACAGAACAATGTCCGGTATTTTGAGGAAAGTCGGTACTACTGGTCACAAGCGGCCTACAAAAGTAGGCATATGAGATCCCTCAAACGCAAAACTCGCGCGCGCTCCTCGCTCGCTATTTGTTACTAATTTAATTGATTTATGTGATGTTGATTAATAAACAAAAATATTAGTATAAAAACCGTATTTTTTGCGACCCCCCCTTGGGGTTGTCCGGTATTATTGCTGACACCCCCTTAACATTCATTAAATGTAAGTTTGAACGTGTTGCTATCCATCAAAAATAAACTTATTGTATAAAAATTATGTATAACAAACCTGACCTTTGCATTACTATGTGTCTCTCTTTACGCACAATTATAAATTGCGTCATAACACATAATGTATATTACTATAACAGCCATTTATAGAATAATCACTTCGTATACCGCAATCTTCATAAGGATAAATTTAAAATAATTATATACTATTATTATTCTATCTACAATATGCTTAGAAAATGAGCAGGGTTAAAAACAAAGATTTTATATGCTAATAATGTAGGTAAGCATTGTGATAAAACTTTGTGATTACATAGTACAATAATACAAATTCAAATAAACCCTGTTTTTCTTAGCTTAACCAATGTAGTAAACAATCTTAGCACGTCTTTTAACGTAAATAGGCATTTAAAATTATCATTCACACCCAAATAATAATAACATAGTTAGAAATGGCATCTAACAGAACACTCTTATTATTTTAATATTTATTACAATCTGTTCCGACACTTCCGACATCTTAATGTAATCAATGTGTGTTCTGATGCTAATTTCTATTGTATTAATTTTGAATTTTTAGCTGACATTTTTTTTTTATTGTCTTTGACATTGTAATAAATATTTATCAAGAGTCCATTGTAAGATACTGTACCTACGCCAATTTAAATTTAAATATTTTGCATGCCTACATTTTTATTAAGGCAAATTATCCTGCTGCCAACCATATTGTACTACACTTGGCAAACACAAACAAACACCATGTATAATTTTAGCAAATAAACATTTCATTTTATTTACACGTGGCGATTTATCGATTTTACACGTGGATAATTGAATAAAAAGACAAGCTTAGATTGTGTTGGTCAAGTTAAGAAAAACAGGTTATACCTACTTTTATGCAATATTTTTGTTGTACAGTCAGGTGCACGTCGAGTACAATTTTGCAGTAGCAGTACAATTTTGATGACATAGAACTTAAGAATGGTACAGAGTCAAATAATGTAAAGGTTCAACTGCTCTTGACTGTACGTCATTTTGATTTAATAACGGTGGTAGCTGAAAATCAGTGATTTGCTCTCCGAACAAATTCGTATTTTTATTATTTATCCATAGTATTCAAATTGTTTACATTTGTTAGCATAAAAATCTTTGTTCTCAGATCTCTACCATGGACACCTATTTCATAGGTTGTGGCAAGTTTTTATCATAGTTACCTAAATCTAGCATTTCTTCCAATTGCAAATCAATAAATATATAGGGACAAATCAATCTGATTGAGCTAGCCTCGAAGTAAAGTCGAAACTTGTGTTATGGGATACTACGTCAAGAATACATACATAGATAAACGCCACGGAGGTGGTAAAAAAAAACAAAGTTCTGTTACTAAGAGGATAAACAGACAGAAAAACGCTTATAAAACTTCGTAATATTTATAACCTCGCTTCATTTTCCTATTTCCCTAAACTATTATGAGTTTGATTTCCACTGACGTAAACGAACCTTCCTTGACGGAGTTCCGCGTCGAATAGTACTCATTATTCACAGGTAAAATTAAATATGTATAACTCACAAATTTGAAGATATTTTCTACTGAGGGGGAAACATAAGTAAGCTAGACCTAACCAACTTGTGTTATGGGTACCAGACAATGGATGGATATCCTACTAATATTATAAAGGCGAAAGTTGTGTGTATTTTTGTTACTTCTTTACGCTCAAATGGCTCAATATTTGTGATATTTGGTATGTAGGAAGCTGATACCTTGTATTAACTCATAGGGTACTTTTTATCTCCCGAAAAGTACGCGATTCCCGTAGGATTTGATCAAAAGTCTAATATAGATGGCGCTGCTGTGCATAAATAAATACACACAAACGAAGTTGCGCAGGTTTTACTAGTATTGTTAAATACAGAGAAAACATCCTGACCCGAGAACAAATACTATTCCATCACATTAAATGTTTGCCTCGAGCGGAAATCGAACCCACGCCTTCTGGTGACGAAGGTATCACGCACCAACGAGCTGTCAATAAACGTATAAGAAAGCCTCTACATGTGAGTTAATATTGTGTGATAATGCTGAAATGAAGTAATTATTTTGTTTCCCATAACTATTATTTTGTTTAAACAAAGCATGCTATCCATGTAGCTTAATAAGAGGCACTATTTTATATGTAAGAATTAGACCCTGTATAACTTATTTATCGGTAAATATATATATACATATATTTTTTTATACCACAAAGTTGGCAAACCAGCATACGGCCCGCCTGATGGTAAGCATCACCGTAGCCTATATATTGTAACTTTCAATACCGGGTGTATCACTCACTCACGCGTTGCCAAACCCCCAAAGACCAATGCTATTTGGCTACGATCTTCTGTAAGGTGGAGGTCCTTCTCC
Organism: Endotricha flammealis; assembly: GCA_905163395.2. Classification (NCBI taxonomy): domain Eukaryota; kingdom Metazoa; phylum Arthropoda; class Insecta; order Lepidoptera; family Pyralidae; genus Endotricha; species Endotricha flammealis. Next base: position 3,937,584 of record LR990861.1, on the reverse strand, counting down.
AGACGGGCGGCAGATTGAGCGGATTATCCGCTATGCCCTACCTCTCTTAAATTAATTTCATTTAACTTACCTAAAATACCCGTTTTCATAATGGAGTCGCACTGACGTGGGCCCTCTGTCGGTTTGTACGGACAGGGAGAATATAAAATTCCTGTCCCCGGAGTCCCGGATGACAAAGGCGCCCACGCTCGCGTCTTTCAATAGATTCTGTGCACCCTGGAAAGATGGAAATTGTATTGTTAGAAAGATCAAATCATGAATGATTAAAACATATATAAAAGTTGGTTTTTGTTTATTGTTTGCATATTTTTTATGTAATGTGTGCCTTAGCTGATGGAAAAAAACTATCTATGTACATACAAAAAAAATGTAACTGGGTTTTTCGCCATTTCTTTTCGTATTGGTCATTTTGCTTTGTTTACGTAAAGGTTAGTCTATAGACTAGCTGACCTAGCCTTGAATAAATGATTTCATTACTTAATAGACTTTTTTGTCGTTCTTCTGTTCAACGCATTTTAATTTTAATACCACATTAAGTATTGATCTCGTTTTATCTTATTTAGTGTCACATGACATTTTATGTGTCATAAAATTTTAAAAAAGGTTTTCCATTCGCCGAATGACAATTTAGATACAATTTAGATAGAACAATGCAACTTTATAACAATTTATAGTTTTCGAGAAGAAATAATAATATTTTATAACGTTTGCAACTTAGTACCAAACGACATATCTTTTAGCAGTTGGCAATGTGCCAGTTTTCCGAATTAGATAGGCAAGGTATTATTTATAACAAAAACAACAGGATATTACTTGATCGACCTTGTATAATTAGTGATTTCCGAGAAACTTCTTACAGTAAATAAAATAAAACTTTTTTATAAGTATTTTTATAATGTTGCCAAGTGCCAAGACTAGACCGTATGACTCGCACTGTCAAAAAGTTATCAGATCTCATGTCGAGCCAAGCTTCTAACTCTACACGCCCTACCTCTAAAGGCCTAACTTCACAAACTCCACATCTTTATCAAAATATCTATGTGGCTTGGCCAATTCGCTACATTCACATAGGCTACGCGTAAGGTGAAAAATTTATAAACTATTCATCATACATTAGTTCTTGTAGTATGTAACGAAACAGATTTAGCGAAAACCGCGCAACTTTACGTGCTTTGCCGTGGGATTTTCGTAAAATTCTTGTATGTATTATACATAAAAATCTTCTCTTGAATCTCTATAGAAATCTTGTGCCAAATATAACAGAATATAGGTGCATGTGTATCTATTTACAAAAAAAAAATAGTCTCGCCTGGATACCCTAATACAAGACCTTGTTACTGTTACGAATCTTTCGTTTTCTAAACTGCCTATTTATTTGATACCTCCGTGGCGTAATGGTTACCACGCCAGACCGCCACCCCAGGAGGTCCCGGGTTCGATCCCCGGTCGGGTCACGATGAAAAACGAACTTTTTCTGATTGGCCTCGGTTCTTGGATGTTTATCTATATATGTATGTATAATATCGTTGAGTTAGTATCCCATAACACAAGTTTCGAACTTACTTTGGGGCTAGCTCAATCTGTATGAATTGTCCCTATATATTTATTTATTTACTTTTTGCACAAAAATGTGTTAACAAACAGTGGTTGAATGAGCGTGCTATTTTTAGTTAGAAGGTTGTTGCGTGTTTGCTCAGCTGTTTACGTTGAACGAGGTGGCAACCTCCCCCTCGGACTTCCCTTGCATTAGTAACTTCTATTTGTTGACTACTACATGACAAAGTATGTTGCTACGCAGAGTACTCTTACATATCATAAAACGTCCCCCGCGTCTGTCTGTCTGTTCGGGATAAACTCAAACTACTGAATCTATTTTCAAGAGGTTTTATCCAATGGATAGAGTGGTTCTTGGGGAAGGTTTCAGTAATGTTAGGATGTGAAATTTTAGGATACTTATGCGATTGAGTATTGAAGAAAAAGAAATTACTCGAAAAATTAAGTTTTAAATGTGTTTATGCAACGAGCTTAAAGTAACACCGTTTCCTGTTGGACCAATTGCTACGCACAACTAATTTTGGCCCAACTTATGTACCTATCTATCGTCCTAATAAATAGATTTCTATTAATACATTCGATAAAATTTATAACTTCTAAGCTTTAAATATTTCGAGTGCGATTTTGCATATCTCAAACATTTTCTTAGAGTTGATATTATTCATATGTCTTATCTATTTGATATTTATCAAATTCTGTGACATTTATACCTACTAAAAACTACTAACACAGTTCCGGGCTTGCCATACTTCGATAAATATGACTCACCGTTTATTATTAATGTAATTTCCTAAATCCAGTCCATAAAATTAATGAAATAGAAAAAAATTTTGTAGTATTAAAATTTGATTTCTTAAATCCAGTCCTTACCTAATTAATAAATTATTTTATGTAGTGTTTTTTATGTAGTGTTACAATAAGTTTATTTTTCGAAAATAATATAAGTACGGTCAGCAACAGAAATAAGTAGGTGTGGTACACTTTAGTACCATAACATCAGAAAGTTAGATCCACAAAAATACGTCAAATCCGTAACAGGGAGTTGCAGATGCGGATAATGATCCCCATCATTATCCGCATCTGCAACTTCATGTTGAAATTTATACGAAGACTCGACTACGCAATTAGGATGCGGAACATTCGCATGGTTAAGTCCCGCATTCGCAACATCCTTGATCCGAAATAAATGATTTTAACTTCGCGATTGGCGTCTTAACCCATCGTTAATAATAAGTAGCTAGCTTAAAGATTACTAAAATTGGATTCCCATAAATTAAAAAGATAATAAATATGACATGGCAAAACCATTCCTATTACACATAATCACATTAAATGATAATGAATTATCATTCACTGAATTTCTAATCACTGATATGAGTACCAGAAAAATGATAACAAGAATCTTTGTCATATACTCGTTATGAGGATGACTAACTCAAAAACGTAGGTATATTCAACTTATGCAAATTGGTGTAATCATAAAAAAATGTGGTATTAGCTAAAGGCTTTTATGTTCTTAAATGGAGACTTGCATTGCATTCTTAAGAAACTTTGATTAATTAAAGAATTTGATTATAAAGTAACCTTTTTATGTCAGCTTTTTGCCAATTAATTTAATAAAATAAAAATTTCTGAACGAACCACACAAAGATCCAAACGAAACAAAAGATCTACCTGGGTACTATAAGTATTGCAAATAAATAACATAAAGCCAATATAGAGCGCCAATATATAAACAGATAATCAGTTTTCAGACCATGACAAACAGTCACATTCATGGCTCATGCAAGATTTTGTCTTGTGTGGGAGAACTTTTAGTACAAATATTTCCAGGCATGTCAAATTAAAAAAAATCTTTTTTCTAACCTGTAAATCCAGAATTCCGTAGTACCACCCTGATAGCCTCAACGCTTTCAAGGTGTCTGCTAGTCTTTTGAGTTCATTGCTGCATGAGGATGGAAGAAGTGTCGCACAGGGTCGTCCATATAATGGGGAATTTGGGAAGTATGGGTCAAAGGTAATGGGTGGTGAGAGGGGGGAATGTGGGGAGTGAGCATGCCTCTTGCCAGGTATTGTGGCCAGGGTCACCCGTAGCTCGTTTCGGCAGTTAGGGCAACTCGCAACCGCTGCTGTCCACCCATTGTATGGCAAATCCACATCCAGGCATGCATCTGGAAAGATAAAAAGGTATTGTTAAAATGATTGTAAGTTTAACTTTTTTTAATGGTTGGTGTGACGCTAAATATACGAACTCCTCTCTTTGGAGGACATGATAAGCTGTTGGTGCCGACTGTTGTTGTAGGTTACTGTAATTAATCGTCAGTGACTGATAGGTGACTAGAAAATACTGTGGATCTTGCATATAACTTTGAGTTTAATATGCAAGATCATGTATCAGGAAGAGAATTATAAAGATTGAACTGTAAGTATAAATTAAGTTAATTCAACAGTAAGTTTTTAGAAGCATATAATTTTTTTTATAAGAAAAATAATATTTTGCATCAAGTAGATTTCAAGAGTGTAATAATGAATGAATCATTATCAGAATTTAAATTCCTACACCTAAGTTACTACTAGATTTTATCTAAAGTACTTTACCTAGATAAAGTGTAATTTATCCAGACATTGGATGTGCTAGTTCAAACGGTATCTAGTTCTAAGAAATAATAAAGATATAAATGTTCTAGTCTAATGGCAGCACTTTAAAATTTCCTTAAGTATTGTTAATTAACATACTTCTCATGAAATAGTTATTTTTAGCCCTAGTACACTTCCAATTGTGACTATGGAGCCCCAGTCCAAGATATGGCAGACTTAATAGCTGGCCAACTGTGCCCAACTGAGTTTACTCGGCTCGGGAGAACCTCCTCATATTTATAGCACCTGATAAAGATGTTGACATTGCCATGTACTGGTCAAATCTAATTTAATTTCTAAGTGTCATGGACTTGAAAAGAAGAAGATGCCCAACCAAATGGTGACTTATTGAAATATATTTTAAATTTAACTATTAAATTATGGCTGTCACTGTCGTAATAAAGATGAAAAAAGAGATAGCTTGATACAATATAATATGAGATTGATATTAAAAGTGTTTCCCTGACTGGCTGTACCTATATGTGTTATACTTGTTGAAAAATTTGATAAAATTGTATATTTTTATTGTGTAAGTACCTTTTGCATACATTGCCAACATAGATGATTGAAAAAAATTATCAGTCCCATAGGAGTAAATTACAATATTGAATTAGCAATTCAAAGATTTATTAATGCAATAATGTTATTTCAATGAGGATCGGAGTAGTTCCTGGCAAAAATGGCACACAGAAATTGGAGATATCATATGATTTTTTGTTTTTAACACTCATAAAATCGAACTCTTTATTTCTATATTAAAGGATATTTACATATTTATCTATGTTCAATGATAACTACAACAGAACCAGTCAATATTTAGATAACCCGCTAAAATTAGATTCCTAGTATATAAAGTGCATCCCACTGTTTAACATTTTCGCTATCATGAAATCATGCTTTTAAAAATGTATCATTTATGTCACAAAAATATTTATTTAGGATTGTTTTATGATGACAATGCTATTGCAAACAAATTAAAGCTTACAAATATTCTTTCAAGCTGTAATGGCAAATTTATTTTATCATAAAACAAATATTTAAGAACTTAACCCCAGTTAAGGCAGTATATTTACTGCTGGGGTGGGGAGTTGGGATACCTCCACGCGGTCCACCCTGGTAACGTCGGCGAGTAATTCCTTAGTTTCTGGACCCAACTCTGGAATTACTTGCCGACGGCCAAATTCCCGACGCGGTGGGTCTGCTCCCCGTGCTCCTACCTTGGATGGAGTACGTGGGATGCGGACAAATCCGCTCCCCCTTGCATCCGTACTGGTGCTGGGGGTGGAGCGACTGAGGAGACAACCTCGTTAAAAAACAAGAGGTGGAGCCGGCCGCGCTTGGCTCGGCCGGCTGTATGATGAGCGGTGGTGGACTCGTTCGCTCGCTGATCCTCCCCAAAAGCGTCTTCGCCCCGACTGGTGTCCGGGCCTACTCCACCCGTTGATACCGGGGGCGACCTCCGTATGGTGGAACGCGGAGGCCCTGCAGACACTGGGTCTCGCAAACCCAGACACTGCGGGGGGCGTTAAGGGTTGGGTCACATGGGCGAATGAGACCACCCTGGAAGAGGGAGTGCGCGGTGGCGCAAAGTGTCACAGAGTCCACTAAGTACGTAGTGGACGCTGTGGCACTTGGAGTGGCGCAGGAGGCGCGGTGGAGGAAGAAAACCTCGTTAAAAAATTGAAGAAGAGGGGCCGGCGGCTCGCTGAGCCCGGCCAGCGGTCGCACGTTGTTGCGACCGCAGAGATGGAGGGGACCCTTGCCCAGCCGAGACGGCGAGCCGGGGAAGGCCCGTCGTCTTGAGGGGGCAATGGTCCTCGGTGTCGGCAGTGCACCTGGATGCGGTGTGCTGCTGACGGGGCGTTCCGGGGAGAGCGGGTCCGGCCAGTTTAACTTTGGCCGGACGGCCCTGGCGGGGTCGCGGATGTATCACAGTACCCGTGGCCCCGTCACTTAGGGGGCGAGTGGCATCCCGTCAGTTTTTTAGTGGTAAGTCCCACAGTCCCCACCGCATATTCCCCGGGCGGTGGCCCTGCTGCAAAGCATTTTTCTGACGATAATATAAAAAAAAAAAAAAAAAAAAAGTATATTTACTGCTGTAACAAATTTAAAAGTAAAACAAATAAAACATTTTTAAGGTTATAATCTTTTTAACTTATAATTAAGGCCAGTGTTTAGTGCTTTTTTTAAATTTAGAAACAAGAACTTACTATGCTGAGGTAACCTCGCTGCTAAAGTCATGTTTATTGGATGTATTCTGCGAGCGTGCCTTTCTATCACACACATTTGCTGTTCACTGTTTGGTGAACTGTTGTTTATGCCACTCGCCTCGTCCCTGGAGGCCACGGTTTATAATTTACACAAAAAACAGCATAACGAACTTCACTTAACCGTATTTGGAACAAATTGATCAACAATTTATTGTTGTCTTGCACAACAGCACACAGAACTTTCAGCTTTTCCGAGAATACACAATTACACAAGGCAAGGCAGCACTAGTTTGTGGCAGTTTATAAAACAAAGAGCGAATAAACTGAAATCCAAATTGTACAAAGTCAATCACACACGACACGACACGACAGCTGATATTTTGACACTTCTAAAAAAAGATAGTGACGAGAAAAAAATACTCTATTGAATATCGACAAAAAACTTAGCACATCACTAACGTGTAACTCCGTGAACGCACCGAAACGGAATAAAATAACGCGAGCGCTGTGGTGTGGAAGTGTGGAATAGCCGAGCCGTGTACGCGATCCACTCGCATTCACGATACGATGCTACATTTGCGGCTGCACACAAATGGAATTGTGGTGTGGAGGGGAGGCTAACACGAGGACGAGGCCGACCGTACCGCGCCTAACGAAACGAACATTCACTGACTTCTCGGAATTCATTCACAACAATAATCATACTTCCAGTTATCTTATAGTATAGGTAGTCATTTGTTCGTCTTTGTATGTAGGACGGGACGGCGCAGTTTCAAATCTAATTAAAAATACTCAGATTTTACCCAACTACTATTACCAAGTTAGAACTTGTTAGTTGTTGAAAATTATTTTGTGTGTTTAAATGTCACTGTCGCTGTTAGAAGTTGTTGTTACTGTTGGGTAACAGTAAAATATACATCATAGCCATTTTAAAGACCAAGACAAATAAAAGTTACATTAGAAGATGACAAGATTAGGTAGGTCGGTACACAGCTGTACCAAATTGACAAAATCGTACCTACTAGAAATAACGAATAATAAAAAGTTGCTCGAGAAATTTACCTGAAAATTGTTCGATTATTTCCGCCAACAATAATTATTATTTTCTTAGTTATTTATCGTTTTAGCAACAGCAAGCAGCAACTAGCAAATTTACATTTCTCGGTAACATATGACCCAGTTACCCGAGTAAATTTCCCTGAAGTTAGACATGCACCGCAATTTTTTTAGTGTCGAGTAACACTAACACTTGACTCAAAACTTGAATATTTAGCTAGCACCCTCTATGCACGCGCTATCTATGTCGACATGTCATTCGCACACTGTACAACTACATACCTACACTATAACCTGATTACATTATAAATAAAAGTGTAATTGTATCGACACTGGTATCGACAGTGTCGAGTACCTAATATTACTAAATTATGTAATAATATCTATTTGATATACTTTGCATAAGAGTCCGGGAAAAAAAACACCTGTCTTGTCTACTTATGTAGAGAATGTTTAGCAACCCATTTTAAAATACATAAATTTTCGTAAATCATGAAAAGTATATAATTTTATTAATTACCTACTTATATAAATCCGAATTGTAAAATAATTCAGCGTTTATCAAAAGACGCAAGCATATGCCGCGTGAGCGCAGGTGTTCACATTCGCAGTGCGCCACGAGAGCCCATTCCCCGTATTGCGATTATATTCGGCGTTCCACGAATCCCTTACCTGCGCCCGCGCAGCTTTCACAACCATCTGCCGCCTGTCATTGGCGGTTGGAGTATGATACGCAGCTGCGTTTCGATTCTTGTGAAATTGTGAATAGAGTTCTATGGCGAAGTAGCGCACATTATTACTCGTATGTCGAAGTATGAAGTCTTAAATAGATTTTTTTAAGGTAAGTACATACCTATGTGTGTATTGTATCAAATTGTATGTACGTACCTATTTGACATAGTTAGGTCACCGGTTCATTCATACATGCGGTCAGCAACTAGGTACAGATTGACAATTTTGTATCATACCATACATAACGAATTGGTCGCGTTTCGTGCGGCGACGCACGAACAGCGACGAATTCTATGAAACGTGTTGTTTAACAAAAACTGTCGACGCACGAAAATAACACACCAACTATCGAAGTAACACTCGGTCATATATCATATCAGCGCACGGAACTACATTATGTTATTGAAATATTTTTCAGTATAAAGGTAGTAGGTATAAACTTTTCATTCTAAGGTCACGTTTTGTCTTCATTCACATGGAATTCTTAAATAAGATTGTTACGTGTTATTTTATCTGATTATTATAACAATATTAATAAATTTTTCGCGATACTAGTAGGTACACAAATCCCATGAGGAAATAATCCCAATTTAATTAAAATTTAGTGGAACGCTTTTTGTTAAATTCTATTCCGGGTAAGATAATAATACTTAGTATAAGTACCTTTGTAATGAATCGAATTCCCATGGTACCTACCAAGCATAAATCGATTATCATCGAGTCCGATTTGTTATCTTTCTCTGAATTATTCGTAAGTACGTACCTACCTAAGATCGAAGAATTGAGTATTTTCTTGGAAGCTGTAATTTAACTTTATGTCGTTGTCCGATATCTTATCACAATCGTTAAAGATAACGTGTAATTGTAGCCTATAGACAAAATTATCATTAAATGTGATGCACAACACAAACGTTTCTACATGGGTGTTCAATATTTCATCAGTACAAAAAATTCTACCAACAAGGGTAACATTATTTCAGAGAATAGATCTTACACAATTTCTAAGTAGTCAAAGTGTACAGATGTTATGAGAAAGTGTTAATAAATACTAATGGGGTCGAATTCCATATGGGGTCGAGGTAAAAAATTTCATTCAAAAATATTTTCAAAATAAAAATGGTCAGTGGAGCCGTACCAATGTTACAAACAACAGCATAAAACATTACAATTTGTAGGTACGTACAATTCGATAAATTATCTTATGGTTCTCAATCTCAACAACCTTATAGTAGGTACAGCTAAACTCACGCTGGACCAGAAAGATAAAAAGTTTCTAGCTGCTAGAACGCTCCCAGCACTTTGTTGTAGGGACTGTGTCAAATACATAGTTCTGATCAGAAGTTAAGATATTTAGTCTTTTATACCACACCTGCGCGGAAAGCGCCCCATTTCTTCCTTCAAAATTAGTATGAAAGTACGCGATTCCTTCCCTAGAATATGCGTAAATGAAATATGAAATATGCATAATAAGTCATCAGTATTATGCATATTTGTATGTAAGTGTCTATCATTATTAAATGCATGTTTTGATCATCTACATATATACCTATATATATTTTATGATTTTGTATCTATTTCATTAATTATAATAATTAATTTCAGCTGTAATTGAGAATTTGTGCGCTTCCAATGATAGAAAAATACTTATTAAGCATTAATTAATTAAATCCGCCTATTGTATCAGTAATTTGCATTGAGCTGAATAAACATAAATAACGCGAAAATCTCTTATAAGTATTTATTTAATACTTTCAAAATCTCATAACGACCAATAAGAGAAAATATAAAATTGTCATATCAAAGCCCAAATTTCAAAAGTTTTTCTTTTTTACATTCAGAAAAACTAAACCAACTGGTAACCTTGAGAGGGTTTATTTCATCTCCTATTGAAGTGCCTTCTGGAGTACCCCAAGGGTCACATTTAGGACCGCTTTTGTTCGTGGTGTTTATTAACGATCTCATAGAGCGTTTATCTTGTGAAAGCTTGTTGTACGCCGACGACTTAAAAATATTTAAAAGTATTCACTCTGTTAATGATTGCAATAATTGTTTACAGATGGCTTTGGATACTGTATCAAAATGATGTAGGGAAAACCTTATGCATCTCACCATAGACAAGTGATTCATTATAACGTTCACCAATTGGCGTCGTGTCGTGGGATTGTTAATGATTACACCATTGATAAAAGAGTTCTTAAGAGGTCAAGCATCGCTAAAGATCTGGGCATTCCTTTTAATGAAAAGCTCTCATTCCGTCCGAGCACACTATCAGCACATAGCAACCAAAGCCAATCAACTTTTTGGGTTCATTTTTAGAACCACTAAAGACTTCAAGAACCCTCGTACAATGCTTTACCTTTTTATACACTTGTAAGAATCATCTTGGAGTATGTTAGCCAAATATGGTCTTCGCACTACCAAGTTCACGCTGAAGAGTTGGAGCGAGTTTAGAAAAAGTGCTAACGAACGATGTGCTACCGTCACCACTTACATCGCACCACTCTCAATTATGAGGCCCGGCCAGCGAAATTTAGTGTACAAACACTGGAATCACGCAGGATATTTATGGACCTTATTTAATTTTATAAGATAATTCACGCATCAGTGGACGACCCTGACTTACTATCGCAGTATCTATAAACACCAGGTATAGTGCTCGCAGAGTTAACCAGACGGGAGTTTTTTCTCTACGTGTATAAAAATAATACCTCATTTATAACCCGATTGTTAGGATGGCTCGTCAGTGCAATGAGTTGTTGGAGTTTGATGTGTTCAACTCTAAACTTACATCGTTTAAAAGAACACTCCAGAATATTTTATATCATTAACACGGTGTTTTAATACATAGCCATAGAATTGATCTAACATTATTATCCGATTAATTAATTATCTATATCTGTTTTTATGTACACCTACACACATCCTTTTGGATTACAACCTAGTTCATTATTATTATATTTGTATTAGTTGTAATCTGTCTTGTATGGTAATAAATAAAATAAAATAAAACCTGTAGAGTAGTTAAACCTAACAATAAAAGGAACTATAGTTAGATTCATAAAACCTACAAACATAACAAAGTCAATAAACGTCTGTGAGTGGTATGATAACGGCACGGCTGTAAATGTCTCACGCACGAGCGCACGACACGACCACCATCAGCTTTCCATTTGACCCACGAATCAATAGCTCCGTTTTTAGGGAGGTCACAGCGTTTCGTGGAACTTGGCACACTCCGATTTCAATTTCGCGCCAAATACCGTTGTTCTCGGTACTTCTTTTGAAGAGAAACTGAATAAACATTTACGTAGAAAACGCGCCGATAATGTTTTACGTCTACTACGAATTGGCTCTTTAAATACGACGTACATATTTTCAACATTATTCATAGGTGCGTTAGCAACGAATGTGTAGGATGGAAGTCTTAAATATGTACCATTTATTGAATTGAAAGCGGTTTATTATTGCTGAAGCCTTTGAATATAAGAATCCTTTCTGTTTATTATAAGATTATATCAATACTTGAATAAGAAATATAGGTACCTACCTAGGTACCTAAATCATCTAAATGGGCAGACAAACATACTAAATATACATAAGTACTTAAATTCCCTCCATTTCCTTTCCATACTTCAGTCGACAGCGACACCGCAAACTATGGGCGGCGGCGGCGATTTATGAAAATTTAAAACCAATAAAAAGACAAAACCATACGATTTTAATTTCATTTCTCCTTGCTTTGCTCCTGTTTGGCTGACACTTCATAAGCAATGATGGATTTTGTTGAAATTGTAATTCTAAACGCAAAGGATGTGGAAACAACCAAAAAGAGAAATGTAAACAAAAAATAAGTGCAGAATAAATATACAATACCAATATCAGCCATCCATAATGCATGAACAACAAAACGCCGTGTCGTATCTTACGAACCATTTGACAAATGGTATTTTTCTGGGCCATAACCATAACGCCCCCATTAAGCGTTGCGTGACAAAAACGGAACGCAAGAGGAACTGAATTTATAAATAGCGTCCCGGTTATTATGTATGAGTACTTTTACTAGTATTTTAAGTATCGAATGGTACAGCATTTTTTTGCTCTACTAGGGAAGTGCCACAACCTCTCACTTCTCAGTAATGGGATTATTGCATTTATTATTTGAATTTTTTCTTATCAATTAGGTAACACAGTTGTTTGTTCCCCTCTATCATAAAAAAAATTATGTAAGTATTTTTTTTTTATTGCTGTATTTTTGTGTTTGATTTTGACCTTTTCTCACATTTTATACTGCTTAGTGCTTACCCACGCTTACGCAAGCTTGCCACTCGCTTTAAGAATAAAAAATCCTGAATATTTAAATCGTTTTTCGTGCCTGAATATAACGTAAACTGAAAGACTATGAATAAAATATGAGTTGAAAAATAGAAAGATAATTATGGAATCTGTGCTTATTCACGAGAGAAGGAACTTTTCACATTTTTAAAGAACATCCTTACAGTGCTTCAAGAAAACGACTGTCATCTAATTTTCAACGTCATCAATCCAATCTCTATTGCTTCTAGTTCTCCGTTCTTCGGATTCGGATGGCAAGGCGATGTTCGATAGATGCCAATAAGCCATTACTTACAATAATAATATAGTACATTACTTCTTTAATATGAACGGTAAAGTTGAATAAACTGTATCTAACGTTAGATGCATGTTTAATATTAATATTATGTTCACTATGTGGCAAGCAATAGCTGTGCTGTGTATAGCGCTTTGTGATTGTGTTCGTGGAACTGAGCGTACGCGGAATCACCATACTTATTTACACTTCAAATATTCTTGTGAAGAAATATGTTTGCACAGCCGTGGATACGGCAAGATGGTAGCGCATTATTGTTAGTTTGCTATAGTATGTGAAAAATGTTAATCCATAATTGGCTACATGTTTTGCATGTAATCTAGTTTTTATGAGCTGTGAATGTAATAAATAAAAAAATAAAATGTACATAATAATGGATATTATTCATAAACAAAAAACTGTGGTTCGAGCTTTGCGCTGGGCGCTGTGCTGTGCGTCAGACAGATGTAGATCCGCGAGCAAAAATATTTTTATTTCGACGTCTTCTAGAATTTCATCTAAATACTTAAATCGTTTATGATATTACATATTAATATATAATTTAAATACACATCTATTATCTTTTATCAGTAATCTGGTAATGACTCTATATAATAGTGATAACAGTGCACTTGACAAAACAAAATCTATAAACAAAGATGTTTAAGGTCACCTTTTTTTGTTTATAGTGAGAAAATGCTTTACTGCATGTTCCGCCACTTGGGGAAGGGGCGGCGGGGGTCTCTCATACGAACTAATAACCTGACTGACTACCATCTTCTCCGCCATATCGGGGCTGCAGGAACTGACGATACTTCCGCAACCCCGCTGTCGGGCGTCCATAGACCCATCTCAGAGGTCAAAAAGTAACATTGTTTCCCATACCACGTAACAATCTACCTTTTTAGGCGTAGACATGTACAAAATGACTGTATTCTATTGTGAAAAAAATAAATTGAAATCTTTTGGAAAGTTACATGACAAAGTTGCGTTGTAAGATGCAGTCAAGAGGTAAGTCTCCGATTTCAAAGTTTTAGTGAGGTGGGTAGAGGTTCTAATAGAGTACTGGAACTGGGAATAAATAATACTTTGTGAGGTAAAAAGTGAATGTTAAACGTGCTAATCTGGAATTTTTATTAAGTACATATTAAAAAAATGTTTTTATGTTAAAGATACATAACACATTCTTAGAAAAGTATTCAACATTAGAACTACGACCCTCGGCCAAGTTTCTCAAACTCATTTTGATTTTACATAAAACACTCAACCTATCTCTTTTTATTTCATAATATAATGCGTCATTAACTTTAAAAATTGTTTTGAGTAATTAACCGTTAGAAGCCGAGAACGAGGGTTGGGTAATACATGGGTAAAAATTAATAAATAATTTAGTAGGATAACATAAAAAGTGTTGCTGATGCAGTGGATGCGTCATGGAAACCAATTATGGAAGCCGAATATCACAAAAAACATGTAATAAATATACTAACTATAATTACAAACGTTGTAAAGCAATGGTTGAACCAATAAATTAATTAACCGCAGTTAATCAGTGTAGACTTCACTGAAATGCATCATGGTTAAGATTAACCAGAATTTCATTATCATTTATAAATAATTTAATTAGTAAATATTATGTAAATTACATAAATCGGTTCCCTTTGTTCTTATTTAACATTAAAGACAAACCTCAAAAACCTCAACGCGTCATATTTTAATATGAAATTTCTTATTTCCCTTTGTATGTAGGTACTTTAAAAGCCCGACTTGCCGCTTGCCGCTGCTGCTGGTTTAAATATCGTTCCTAGAACGCACGATTTTACGAATCGAATCCATTATGAAATAACAAACGTTAATTAATTTTCTATAATACTAAGAAATTAATGGAAAATATTTCTAGTACAATCTATAATTAATTAAAAACGCGTGGTAATGCTTATTAGGTGTAGTAGTACGTAATAGAAATTCATATGTTTACTTGGAAATCTGTATGATTTAAACATTGAAATTTATTAGTCTGTAATTAGACTTTCATAGGTTTCATTAGCCACCGTACAACTTGTAAACGCAGTATTTATTTTGAACTGAGTTTTGTCAAATATATTCGACATATGCACGCAAAAGTCTCAAATAATTAAATGAATGTGTACAAAAGTGACCTATTTATGCCGCTCACTACTTATTTTGTAGCGAACCGCATTACGGCAGTAAAGCTCTCAGTTTCCAGTTCTGTGGGTTTTTCTATGGTTGAAACGTTTGTAAAGGGTGCATTATAAAAGACTTATACCCAGTATCGCTTTTCCAGTTAGTGGTTTACCTACCTTGATTATATTATGTCGTATATATGACTTTAAAAACTCAAAGACAACATTCAGGCAGCTAATTACAAAAAAATGTTGTCATTTTCTGAATAAGGCTAGTATAAAAAATACTTGTGGATCTCTGTGGTACGTGTACGTGTACATACTTGATGGTCTCTATAATGCTTTTCCTATGAATTTTAGTCTATGTGTTTTTCATTTGGAAAACAACCATGAAAAATAAATTTATATTACTAAAATTCATTGGAAAAAGTGGTGTCGTTGGTAGTAAATAAAAAATAATTACGAATCCAAAAAAAAATCGGTGTAGGTACATATTTGTATGTTGTAAAAATTTCAAAATATTCAAAATAAAATATTCTAAAATTACTGTTTATTATGTTTGAGTTATGTATGATTCATATTATTAGTTTAGTTATTAATTTATTTTGCAATATATTTTATTATTCATCCGCATTCGTGAATTTCTTCAGACTCAATGGTTGACTGGTAGAGAATCCAATCATATTAATAAAGAAAAATCAGTCTAAACTCACTTTAAGTATACTACCTAATTCAATTAACAATGATATTAGTTACTACGACATTTACTAAGAATGCTTGACTATGACTGACTATAGTTTCTAGCGATTGCATCATTTACCACGAAATACTGTT
Source organism: Endotricha flammealis (assembly GCA_905163395.2). Lineage (NCBI taxonomy): Eukaryota > Metazoa > Arthropoda > Insecta > Lepidoptera > Pyralidae > Endotricha > Endotricha flammealis. The sequence continues at coordinate 3,921,811 of LR990861.1, read as the reverse complement.
CCGTTCTAGTTGGCTACCTTCAAACTCGCGACAAATTTATTAAAATGCCGTGTACAATAAAGGCCCATTCATACTAGCGCATCGAAGCGACAATCTGCGGGGCAGCCATGAACGTGTCCATCCGAAACAAGGAAACACGTAGTCCTGTCAAAAAAGACATTACTAGTTAGAATAAATTTCAAAACTGGTTCAGGTTAGAATTCAACGAAACCTCAGTCTATTGTATTTTCGGAATATTCGTTTCATGGTTGCTCCGCTGAAATGTAACATTACATCTCCGGGGTATAAGGTTCGCGCGCACCAATTAGCGTTGGTCGCGCTTAGACGCGAGAATTCCGCGGAATGCGCGCGTCTCCTTATCTTATAAGGCAATGATACATGTCACTAAAATATTATAATGTGCATTACGTCGCGGATATGAGAGTGAATTTGCTGGGTCACGTTTCAGATTGACGTATCGATGCGCTCCGACTCTACGCTAGTATGAATTGACCCTTTAAAACAAATTATGCCATATTATGCCCAACGGGGCGCCTTGCGGTTATGCAGTAGCGTGGTAGCATTTTATAAAAAAGATAAATAACTTGAAGCGCGCTCGTTGAGAATGCCTAATCGTTTCGGGGACTCGATTTCAGTGAATTAGTCACTAAATACACTTCATTACTCATTATTTTCTTTGTAAGTACCGATACATCACTGTATTTGTTAATATGTCTTAGAACTCGAGTCGATAGATCTTCTTGGAAGATTTGCTGTCATTGTACTTATACCACTTATAATCAAGTGTACTGTACATAGATTTATTTTATACTAGCGTACCTAATAAATCTATGGTACTGTACGTATTCTTGAATTTTGTTATAAGGTTTTTTATGATTGTTTTAATATTAAGTAGTTTAATTTACAATGTTAGTAAGGACTGTTAATTAAGTTGTATGTTATCTATCTATATTTACTTGTTAAGTACAAAATAAAAAAAATAAAAATTAATAAATTAAAAAAAAATTGCGCGGAAGCTAAGTTTACTTGAATTGAAATGAAACACTCACCAGCTGACAGTTCGATTAAATGTATTATTATTAGTCTAAGATTACGATAATCGTATTCTTCTTTATACAATGAAATCGGAGATAAATTTAAATGTTCATTTGAAGAGGGAAAAGTCAGTGACGTGCAGGCATCCTATCAAACCGCTCTTTGAAACACGTCGGTGGGAGTATGCAGTGGGTTTATCCCGACATATTATAAAAATAGCCTCAGTTAAAATGTGATCAATTATGCTCGAAATATATTCTTTTCCTTGAATTCATCATCAAAAAATACGTTACTTTTTGCGTCACAACGTCGTCACAATACATCTAAATGTGACAACGTAACTATTTCATCACAGTTACGTGCTTATGACCCATCGGGCCATCGAGCATAATATAGCTAAATGTCGTAGGTTTATGATGAAATCAGGTTTTTGATCAAAAACCTAGGCTTTTGATCAAGATCCGTAAGAAGACAAAATTATTGCTTTGTTTTACCACAAATCTGAAAATATCCAGTTTTTTTTATCAAAAACCTAGACTGGGTTAGTTTTATGATAAAACTAATGGGAAAATCCTCGACTGGTATAGTTTTAAGATGGTCGTAAGAAAAATTCGCGCCTCACTCGCTTCGCTCGCTCGGCGGTATTATGATCACAAGATAAACCTAACCTAACCCACCAATATTCAGACAGACATTGGTAGGTTAGGTTAGGATTATCTTGTGATCATAATACCGCCGAGCGAGCGAAGTTAGTGAGGCGCGAATTTTTCATAAGGTTCAATCAACGCGTTGTGATATATAATAACGATTTTAGTATATTGACTAGCGAAACCCGAGCAACTTCGTTTGCGTGTATCCCGCTGTTCCGTGGATATTTCGGAAAATCCTTTCTATATACGTAAAACAAAGAACATACCTTCCCAAGTTTCAGGTCAGCACAGCGGTTTGACACTGACGGATCAACATACAGTCTGTGATGATCTGTCAGTCAGTCAATCGGGACAAAACATGTTTAAACGAAATTGATTGTGAACATTTCTTATTTGGTGCATTTGACATTTGGATAGTTCATATTCATTAATCTTATGTCTAATTTATCAGAGACTATATTCGTAACATTAACAGATGACTTAACACAGAGTTAATCATGCAAACGATACGCAGTATCCAGTTATCATAGCTGTACGAACTTTACTTGGAATTGCAATTTAAACTGATATGCAAAACGCTGAATTCCGAGAACCAATGCAATTCAACATAAATCTGAATAATAAGGTCAGTCGCCGCTAAGTCTCGAGAATCGGGAGAATAAACATACATAATGTTTAGTTAATACAATTTATTTTATTGCACCAATAGAAATGAGACAAAAGGTCGTCGTGGAGATCGTCGCAGTGGACAAACGATCGCCGTCAGGTCAACTTCAATCTCGGCCAGAAATAATCTTGTTCACGGTGACGTCCCGGTGACGGTGACGGTGGTGGACAAACAGCCTTAGGGTAGAGAAATGTGAAAAAGAACAGTTAGGTGGTGCAGATTGTGACAAAGGACTAACAAGAAATAATGTTTATAAATCTGACACCATGCAGCTACCCTAAATTGACAATAATTACGGAAAAGACACGTAGAAAATAATAATTCTTTTGTTTGTTTTTTAAGTTTTCCTAAATCGAAGAAGATAGGACCTCTCCTATAGGATCTTCTTCGACTTGATCTCATTCTCCTATCGAAACGCGGAACGAGTCTATTTCACTAAGATATTTTTTTGAGACAGTGAATACTTCTCTCTCGCTTACTTATAACAGTTCTTAAGCAACAGGTTCTACAACTTTACGTTGTAAGATTGTGGTTGTAATTATAATAACACCAAACAGCCTGTAAAACTCGTATTACTATTTGTCATTATTAATACTGTACAATATCTGTATCCGGCAGATTGAGTAAGGCCTTGGATGTAGCCCAAAATTGGAGAAAGAGGTATTCGACGTCCAGTAGCGAGATGTACCGACGATATAGCTATAGACACGGGTCGTATGGATGAGAATGGCACAGGACCAAGGTTGGCGTACAAAAAGAGAAGCCTAAACTCAGCAGTGGACTGAAACGGGTTGAGATAATGTTATTGTAAAATGGATGATGATGATATTGTCAAATGTACAAAGGTGGCAAACAAGCATACGGCCCGCCTGATAGTAAGCACCACGGCAATCTATAGACGCTTGCAATACGGGGGGTAGCACTCACGCGTTGCCAACCCTCCCAACCCCTCCAGGTGGAGCTGTGGAGACCTTACTCACCGTAGGAACACAACACGGCACAGACCAATGCTATTTGGCTACGATCTTCTGTAAGGTGGAGGTCCTTACCCAGACAGGCTGCTCCGATTTGAGCAGATTATCCGCTGTGCCCTACCTGTCTTAATATAAAATCGGTTGCTTGAAAGTCTTTAGATTCCTTCTCACTCAATGACTTTCATCTCGTCCTTATTATTACGAAATGTAAAGATAACTAAGTTATCTTTGTCCGTTAAAAACAATCCTATTTTATTAAAATATTAGGTGATAAAAGGAGGCGTGTCTGCAACACCAAATACACCATACGATTCTAAGAATCATTTATAGTTGTTCGCGAACACATAGGTACCTGATCCGGTCAGCGACAGCCGAGGGATTATTGTGAAATCACGCCACACACTACAAAGGTGACCGGTTACGTCATACTTACGATTGACTTTCAAATTTATTGAATATTCATAGTATCATTGTTATGTTTGTTATAAGTAATAGAAATAACTCAGTTTAGTAGGCAGCACCCGCTCACATACAGGTTGCTAAGGGTCGCAGAACCTTTCTAGCGATGTCATCTAACAACAACCGGCGCAAATAGATTACAAATACAAATGTTCTTCAAAGACTTTGCCTAATTGAATGAGAAGTGCAAAGTGTTGTACAAAGTCCCGGGTCACACACAATGAATTACAGCACTTTTGAAGTATGACTGCAGGCGCCAGTGGAGAACCAGATTGTCTAGAATCGGTGCTGTGTTTGACTACAAAATATGTAACTTCAGGACCATAACAATCGCATAAAAGTTAAATTAAGAATAGTGAAAACCTTTAAAAGTTATATTCTGAGAACAAAATGAAACTAAAGTATTCTTGCGAAAGCGAACAATTATTTTGAGCTTTCTCTAATGTTACGCAGTACCCACTGTTCAAAAGCTCTCTGTTCGACTTAGATTTATCTGTGCATGTATATTTTTCATTCAGTAAAAGTTGCTTCCGAATTACTCAATAGTGCACGAGTTTAACTTTTATAAAACTTTTTAGTGTTATACAACTTTGCACTTTGAAATCCACTACGTAAAGGATGAAAATGTCGATTTGTATCCAATATTTCAATTGGTAAAAATATATTTTTGTACGTAAAGGTTGTTTGTTATCCAAATAAATAAAATACTTAGGTCGTGAAAAGAACTGAATTAAAATTCATTATTGCTATCTAAAATATTTCGAAAAATTTTACTTTTATACGTTACTTGACAATTTTTTTTATAAATCGCTTGGAATATTTATAGTGAAACGTATTTTACATTTGTAATATGTTAATGTAGATAATCAAATATGTAATACGTTGTCGGTAGTCTAGTCGGCTACAATGAATTGAAAATGTAGTGAAATCATATTATAGTATTTTGCCATTATTTTATACTCATAAGAAAGAAAACGTTTAGGGCGGACGGAATTCCGAAACGTAGAGCCTGTCCAGATGAGACGTTTTACGCGTGTGTCATATAATTTGGAGCAGCGTTGCTAGGGTCTGCAGGGATATGGATCTCCCTTCCAAATGAAGCTCATCATTAACCCATAATCATCCTACGATGGTTATGGGTTAATGATGAGCTTCATTTCTTAACAAAACTGTGGTCGCCGATAATCCTGGCTATTGAGAAAACAAAGCGTTTGGAATATATAGTTAGTTTCGATTCTATCTAATATTAACAACCCTCAATTTGCTTCTAAGAACTATTATTAAAGTGACCTCAAAATTATCGATATACACAAAATACATTCTATTTAAGTAGTTATGAAAAATGACAAAAGAATTTGTGTGCCTAATAACAGTCCATTTCTTGGAAAAGGTGTTTGTGCGTCAAGCTATAAAATTATTGTTAGATTTCTAGAAATACAACCCTATTATGCGTGTGTGAGTCATCAAGGTACGAACTAAGTTTAGGTGCGTCTACAGTCTACACGCCACCAACAATTTATCAAAATCAACTAATGAACACTGTTCTATTGGGGTCAATGAGCTATAGCCTATAGCTCGTAATAGGATGTCAGCACAAACGAATGAATGACGACACAAAATGTGAATTAATGTTTTTTTTAACCGGACAAGATGACGTCACATCGTAGCGATAAGTCACAAAGACAAAGATAACGAAGAAATAGGATTAATTTTTGTCCGTACAAAAAACTAGAAGAATAAATTAGGAACTATGATACAAGAGGATGGGGACGGTAGAGAAGGGCTTACAAAATATGGAACAAGTAAGGAAAAAGGCAGGCGTCGTTTCTTAGGGAGGTGTAAGGGGGCAAATATCAAAGTCGACTTCTTTAACATTTCAATTTGTCAATATTATAACCGTGAAGTCAGTTGAAATGTACATAAAACGTGAACGCTTCATTAATGCTGCCGTCTAAAGCTGGATATTTCTTAAATAACACTTCGGTTGGTTTCAAATTACATTTTGTCGAAGTATAACCAGAGTAACATGAGCCATAATAGCAAAGTTCAGTAATTAAGTTTGTTTATTAATGCTATGTTCGCTGATTTCCAGACTTATACTGCTTCTCGGAAGCCAGAAATTCTTGACTAAGAATTCCCGGGAATTTGAGAATGTTCCAGAAACAAGTTTAAAGTAAAAAATTAAACGTTTATTCAGAGTAGACTTACAGGCACTTTTAGGTTATAATTACTTATATTAATCAGAAACCCGTAGATTTTTGAAACAAACAGGAATTTTCCAAGAATTCTCATTTTGAGGCAACTCGAAACCCAAGCAATATAAAACTTAATCTACTTCGAATTTCCTCGCCCGCAATAGCAAAACTGGAATTGGATTTAGTTTTCCATTTATTTATGTAAGTGTCTTGTTATATTTTTTTTCTTCAAGTTTTGGCTTCTGCATTCTTGTTCATTGCAATTAGCCAGTGTCATGTAATATGATAATATTTTATCATTCAAAGCAATATTCATGCTGTCTCGACTCAGTATACAGTCTCTGAGTCAAGACGCCCCCAACAAAGATGATAGCAAAATTTCTTCAGAAAAGCCTGATTTTGAAGTCAACACGATAATGCACTTTTAATCGTTCGTTCCTGATCACAAACTTAAATCACTAGGCACTTTAACCAATGTTTGCTTCACATTACACTATCAATACTATGAATCAAACGCACATAAATTAAATTTCTAATCACGAGCCCAAGTAGACGCTATCGTAGTTGGCGCCAAAATCTCACTGAAATGCTACTGGTAACTGGTAACTACAGTAACGATTACGACAGTTACCAACTTTCTCATACAAATATAGTAAAAGCTTCTACAATAATCGTGCCGCATTTGTTTATGACTGGCTGGCTGGTTCCAAACACTATTATAAAACTTTTAAGTAAGCGAAACATTTTAACATTATAATTGCCAATTTTGAAAATGGACTGTTTTGTTATTTTGTCGTATTATGTCTGTTTTGGTAGATCGTTGTGAGTTGTTAACATTTTAAAATAAACCTTCATCACCATATTACTAATCATTATTTATCAGTCCACATCCTTACCCAATCTATCAGCACTTATAATTAAGTTCCAAAGATATTCAACGAACTTAATAATGAGGGGAGGGTCTTGTTACTGGCAACACAATTCCAGTAAAAATTTGTTGCCATAATAAAAATAAGAAAACTGTTATCGACGAAGAAGCTGTATCGTTAGGTGCTGCTGCTAATAAATTAGCGTTGAGCCGTTGAGTGTTATATCGTAACCTCAGCAGTCAACCTACAAGTATTATTTACTGCTAATTTCCTTTACAAGATGCACAGTTAGTGTTGATTTCAGTAACGGGAGATACGGTAGTTAAAACCACTTACATACATAGTTGATGCCCGCGGTTTCACTCGTGCTATCCCGTTGTAAGTTTCCGTTCCCTAGGTGATCTTTGGAATTTTCTACAAAATACTTACTAGAACTTATTTTGATGCTACGTGCACTTTCTAGCCGTGGCCACACCATACAAAAATTCGTTACCTTAAGGTTGTCTAGAAAATATTGCATTCGGCAATAATTGCCGCCCTGTTGCCAATGTACTAACTAGTCTGTAAGTTACCCGGGCAAATTCTTTTGCGTGTTTCCCGCTTTCCCATGGGAATTTCGGAATGTTTTATACATGTAAACTTTTCTCATGAATCATGCTGTCTATTTTAAACCGCATCAAAATTTGTTGCGTGGTAAAAATCTAAGCATACGTAGCGACAGGCAGATGGCGAAAGCGACTTCATTTTAAACTATGTAAAGATGTATTACTTTGTTGTGTGTGTAGTACAAATAAAGCATATTCTATTTTTTTCTAAAAATCTAACCTGTGTTAATCCAGGTTTTAATTGATTAAAAGAAATAAAACAATTAGGATAAATTTGAATTCTAAGAGAGGTAGGGCACAGCGGATAATCCGCTCAAATCGGAGCAGCCCGTTTGGGGAAGGACCTCCACCTTACAGAAGATCGTAGCCAAATAGCATTAATCTAGGCCATGTTGTGTTCCTACGGTGAGTAAGGTCTCGAGAGTTGGCAACGCGTGAGTGATACCCCCGGTATTGCAAGCGTCTACAGGCTACGGTGACGGCTTACCATCAGACCGGCCGTATGCTTGTTTGCCACCTTTGTAGTATAAAAAAAAAACAATAAGTTGATAGCTACCGAAATGGGAAGTTTCGTTGCCCGAAATAATTCATGAACGTCACACGACGGTAATTTGTATCCTTATTTTTGTTTCTATGCGAAATATGATATTGGATGTCGCAATATAATAGTTTTCGCCTCTCTTATCTTTTTGTCATAGATAAGAATTGACAAAATAATATTGTCACGTAAAAACTAAACTAACATTAAAAAATAAACTAAAACTATTATTAAAAACTAATGAGACAGGGGTACCCAAAATGCCTGCAGCGTTACCACGCTGAATGTTGATAGAAATGCGTTAAGCAAAATAACTGCCAGCCTGTGGGTCACCTTACCTATGAATTCACGACGTGGAACTAATAAACTTTTATGTTTAATGAAGCTTTTGTGACGTGATTCTAGCTTTTCCCCAAAGGATGACTTTTGAATAAAAGCTAGAACACTAGATTAAGAAATTGAACTTTTGAATATAGAGGTAGAACTTAAATTTTTAAATTAATTTGTTGGATTGGATAACTTCTTCGGGACAGTCCGCTACACATTCAGTTGTGATCTCCTCTAAACCTAGGATCAACAACGGAGACCTCAGATTGACAATAAAGCTAATATGAAGTATCGGGAAAGATACCTACAGCTGTCTTCGGAACCCACAACGAATTTAATCAGAAAGAAATTAGATGCAGTGGAAAGTGAATGACTTTATATTCAATAAGTAATACTTGTAATTTATTTTGTTGTAGTAGCAAAATTTTACAATTTATTGCTACCAGCATTGCGATCAGACATTTTAAATATGGCACCCGCGCCACCTCTTCGGTAAACGAGTTTGGCATTCGTTTCACTATTGGTACGTATGCGGGCTTCTCGGAAACCGTTAGCTATAAATAGGCCACTCTAGATATTTTAGCTTAGACGATATTCAAATATAAATTATGACTCCATATTATCCATGTGTCAAAGTAGTCTTTGTAATGATACTTTCATATCAGTTAAATAAAAATTCACAGATCTTAATGGCAAAAAAAAAAAAAAATTAAAAAGCTTAATTTTCAGGTTTCACGTAACAATGATAAATATGTTTCAAATATTAAGAAGATTATAATTATTATCTTTATTTTCAAACATTGACAATTTTCACAATTTATATTATTTTTTATCGTTATTTTTAAAATTTTGTAAATAGTATTAATAAAACTACAAAAATATAATGAATACCAACTATATATCAAATCAAAATCAAAACCCCAAATAGAATACCCGTGAGCCCGAGACGCACAACCCTAGATCTTAAAATCGTCATAACTCCCAAGTTTATTATTATTTTCTAAACCTTCGAAAAACATCCCGAGATATAACCTTTCTGAACATGTAGGTACATGTTGTGATTAGGTAAAAAATATCATTAAAAAAAGATATTGGGCCCACAAGGTACACCAAAAAATTACCATTTTTTTTATTTATGAAAGAAATATATGACTATTGTCATGTCAGTTGTATGTCAGTTTTTTTTTGTAAATTATTAATGTTGTCAATACAAATATTTTGACACCTCAATTAACATTGACCTAGAAATAACGAAAATATCGGCATGTCGCACTTTTGTTGAAAACGGGGGTACAGAAGCGATCGAAAAAACATTTCCAATGTTAAAAATTTAATACAAACTCTCAATTATTAGCCGCTCTGTTAAAAACTATTGGATATAGAACAGTCTCGATCATGTCACCTTAGAACAAAAAAAACAAAATGAGATCATCTACATAGTTGGTAACTACGATGCTACAGACAGAATAGGCTAAAAAATAAATTGTGGATTTTAAAAAAACTAAATGAAAAAAACAAGTCGAACATTCAATCAAGGATTCATCAACAGCTGTTGAGTTTTAGTGCCTTCATATCGGCCTTGATACCTGCCCGCTACAGTAAGTCGTTTACCATTGAAGTTAAACTGATTATTTTCTCAATCAATATTACTTTTAATACAAGTTGATAAACCATAAATGATGTTTAATTCATAATTGAGATCTTTTTCTCTTTAATTAAATTAGTTTTAAATCGTCTACGAAATATTTATTCTTTTTTTTCACAACAAACTTACATCTTTAAAATACTGGAATAAAGTATGTAGTAAACAACACAGCATTAGATATTAGATCCCAATAGTAATGTAACAATAGACCGTGGTGTCGTTGTGCTCGACTTTTGACATCTCTCTAGACTATGATGCCTTGTTTCAATTGAATTCTCTCACGTAGTTGCAGTATGGTATGTACAATATTTAACTGTGTTTTAACTACAAGTATATAGCTAAATATAACGGTATTTAGCCCAGAGGTCATCAGAGTTTCCGCCTTGTAACCTTTCCCTTAATAATGCGGACATACAAGCTGCATACAAAACATGGGCATACATCACGATAACGTCACTCTTCCGGGTAGTAAGATGATCTTACTACAGTAAAAACGTTGTACAGTACTTAATAAGTAAATAACAACTAAGTGGCACATAATATCCTTATTTGTCGTGATATTCTGTATCAAGTTGAGTTACTGGATTTGGTTTGGTCCCCGGCCTCTAACTCCGAGCATTCACAGATTTCCATCATCCACACGACCCGCCGACTGTGGAATTTCTTAATGATACACAGTAGAAAGTTCAAAGATTTCCGATAAAACCTTTCACTTCACGTTATTACTTTTTTTTGTTGCAAGAGAGATTGCCGAATGTACGTTTTGGCCCCATTTCAAATAATAACAACTCGTTTTTGTATCAAAATGCTAAGGTCCCATTATAAAATGAAGTCGGTCTGACTTTCTGTCTGTCCTTGAGGCGCTGAAGCGATCTATTTCATAGAAATGGTATTGCAACGATGGTCCGTGTCTAAACCATATAATTTTAGTTAAAAAGTACTCAGCAACAATTCGAATTTCAATGTAAAGACTGTGTGGTGCAACCTTCGCTTGTTTGAAGTTCTGAGAAGCCGGTCATGTGCTCTACACTACCATCCCGCGCTTCCCGGAACGACGACCCGTGGTGTTTGGATTTTTTAAAATAGACACGTTCCGTTACGTAGCCGATATAGAAGCACCGATTTATGGCCAGTCAATTAGACGTTGTGTAATCCGTAAATGAGAGTAACTATTTTTATCCCCGCTCAGACACGTTTCCGAGTGAAAGGGGTTTCCTACTGTGAACTTGTTAAACAGGTTATGGCGTTTCAAACTTCTTTCCGCATTCATTCGTTTTCTTTGAGAGTTCTCTTTGATTTTTTTACGGTTCAAGACATTTATTTCTTAAAACAGAATAAGAAATCCTAGTTAATTAATGAGGTTAGATAAACGCTAGCACATCATTACACCAACATTACATTTCAAAAATTTATTAGGATAGTCGCACGACACAATTAAACAGTATCATTTTCTTTTGCACAATACTTATTCTCAAACTTAAAATATTAATTATATAGTTGCCGCCCTGTTGCCAATGTTTGCCGCCCTGTTGCCAATGTACTAACTAGTCTGTAAGTTACCCGGGCAAATTCTTTTGCGTGTATCCCGCTTTCCCGTGGGAATTTCGGAATGTATTATACATGTAAACTTTTCTCATGAATCATGCTGACCCTTGAGGACTTTTAGTATGTTGATCTGGATTTCACAAGATATAACTGTGCAAATTTTTAATTTTTTCTTGGTAATTTAAAAATCTTTTTGTGTGGACAATAAACCTCTTTAAATTGTTTATTTCGTCTATTACACAATCATCTGTATTAGATGTGAGATCTACAGGCTCATATCCTATGGCAATTGGCTGGCATAGTGTGTAGTGACGTCAACAAGTCAGCGCACGCCATTGCACGCCTACCGACCCATTGAGTAGGTCTAGGTGACCTAATACATGGTTTGCCTTCACCTTATTTACCATTTTATTCTAGAGTTCAATACCATTCGTGCTTGTTGTACTTGACGAATTAAAAATAGCGAAATATGTCTATGTATACGCAATTGAATTTTTGCTTTAAAAATACTTTTTTCAGTAAAACCCAATACAAAGTTACAAAATAGAAAAATATTTATTGTTTTTATAGGGTTTGGTTACATAGTTTGGGATCTCTTCAGTTATGTTTAATGAAATACCTATAGTAGAAGAGTTCCCTCTTTACTGTAGTGAGTGATAAGTTTATATACTTACATATAACCAAAGTAAACCTATAAAAAAGTGTGATTTAATTTGGTCATAATTTTTTCTCACAGCGATTTCAGATTTGCTGCCATAATAAAAGTTGTAGAAAACAAAAAGACCTTTGTTACGATTTATCACTCATTGTTATTGGTAATAAGGGCCTAAGGTTACTAAGGGCCAAATCTGGTCCTTTCTGTTAGCATAATAATGAGGATAAATCTCTAATTCTGGGCATACTTACCAATGTTAATAGGCTAGAAACATGCGCCACGTGCTTTTTAGTGATCTTTGGTACTTGGATACTATTTAATATGCTTCTAGAGAGATTAAATCAAATTCCTAGAAAATTCCTAAGGTATTCCCTCAGGCGAGAACGTGGAATTAAAAATTACAAAGATACCATCAGACCTTACAGAAAGGGTTCAAGGTATTGCCCAATAACCCCACCAAAAATAGTCCTGTCATCGTTTTGAAGACATGTAACAAAAAACATGAAATACCCAAGACCGGAGAGTGACTTAACAATTATTTAAATTCGATTTAATCATGGATAATATAAAAACTTTGTATGATGTGAACAACATTCGCAAAGCTCAATATCTAATTTTAAAAAAAAACAGCAGAAAATATACGAAACGATGAAATTAAAGTTTAATTCAATAATGCACCCAAAGGATACATAACGCAAGGATGAGTTTGGAATGGGAATGATGCAGATCAAAGGCAGTATTTCAATCAGTTCGTTAGACAGTTCGGTCGGGCCAGTTCGCCGTAGTCGCCATTGAAATTTAAACTAGCCGCTTTTCTCAGAACGCTCTGCACGCGAATGTTTTTTTGCTCTGTTTTCCCTGGTCCCGACCTAGCCTAGCCCAACATGGCGAGATGCCTACTGGGCAAAGTAAATTAGGAATTTAAAGACGGTTGATCCTTTTTCACGATGGCGTTTATTCTTGCTGTGTTTTTTGTGACTCTAATTGCCATTGTTCGCTTTCTGCAACTGTCTCGTTGCATACAAGTTACATTCAGCCAGTTTCTAAAACGAATTTTAATTGCGACGTCTCAAGCTATCCTTGTTTTTCTTCTTTATTTTGACAGTGACAGCCATAATATAATGTGTACTCGCGATAAGTAACGTTGCGGCTACGGCAATTAAAAATATTTATTATTACTGTGAAATCACAACCGGCAGTATTTATAGTTTTATGAAAGGTAATAATAATATTCTACGTAAAGCAGTATTAAAACATATAAATAAATGAGAGGGCCGTAGTGCATGCATGAATTAAGTAGAAATCGTTTTATAAATAATAATGTATTTATGACGCAATGAGCGATGCCAGCGAACGGTAATAAAATCTGGTTCTTGGAAGCGCATCCATAAGAAAGCACTTCCTACGGGCTAAGGTCAGAGGCGAACACGACATTAAACTTAATCGACATGCATATTATGCCCGCTATTGTCGGCCCTTCTGCGAACAATAAACCTACATACAATTTTCAAAATGAAACAATGCAAAAAATATATATAAATAAATAAAAAATGAAGTCATAATGCTGGCGATTTCTCATAACTACCCTCGGGTCGGAGGCTTCCAAGGATTAATTACGAGTTCCGAGTAGGACCGCCACCGGGCCATTCGATTCTCGGTAAACTCGAATCGAAAAAGGAGCAAAAACGGCCGCGGCGCGTTCCGAGAACACGCATACCTGCGCCCGCGCAACCATCCCACCTTGTTCCGCCCGGCGCGCGGCGAACCTACCTTTCGAAACACACCATTTTCCTAGTAGATTCTCTCTGAGCCAATGCGAAATGTTCTCCTTGAGACTTCTTTGAATCTCAGATGCTCTCGGAAATTTTAATGTTCTCAATAAAACGTTTCACGTTCGCAACATATTGATCGTAAATTACTTTTGAAATGTTTTCATTTCAAAGGAGCTTTATGTAGAAATATCTTATTGAAAGCTTTCTCTCTCAGTGTCTGTAAAGAAAATCACCTTTCATATAGGTTTTATTTTCTGTGTTTTATAGTAATATTATTTAAACTGGTTTTTTACCACAACAACATACTGTCTGGCTGTCCCCTAGATCGGGACAAGCCTACCACACATTACCACCGATGTGTCTCCTGTGTAGCCAGGATCAACAACGGCGACCTCAGATTGACAATTAGTAATGAAACTGTACCCTAGATCCTAGATGTCAAATTTCTTTCATTACCTTAAACTTTATCTACGTCTATATGATGAGAATCTTGATTCTGTTATCGTACTTAGAATATTACATACGTTTGAGTATATAAAAACAGATATCAAATTATCAATAATACAGTAACTAGTTTTTTAAAATTCAGGGAAATCATCGCATTTGTAAAAAAGAGTTAATTACAAAGATAATTCTGCGTATATTGGATTATAAACATACACTTTAATATGAATTTGAAAAATAGATATCGTGGGACTAATGTAATATCTTATTTTTATGAATAGTTTAAATAACTTGCTGATGTAGATACAATAATTGTGCAAATACGTTTCGTAGAGTTCATATTATGAGAATGAAAATTATTTTACTAAAGTTAATTTAGTGTTATTGTTTTATGTAAATATCGTAATTATATATGATACTTGGAACAGCTAATAAATTATAAACGTTTAAATCGAAAATGATTTTAAGTACAATGCCAGTAGCTAACATTTAAGACTTACTCTACATTTAAATCACTACATTAGAACAATATAAGAGTAGCCAAAAAGTTGGATGTCTGCTGAGGCCTTATTTGATATAATGGTGGATCAATTCACCACAATTCTTGTTGACATTTATGGAAAGTATATTTTAATAACCCGAAAATACTTCTCACGCGAGGACTTGATAAATCCTGGGATACTGTTTATAATTCATGACACTCCTGTCTAACCTCAAAACATCGAAAAAACGAAATAGGTTATGGTACCACGTACGCAGTCAGGTCAAAGCATCACGTCGCGACTAAATAAATTTTCATTATATAAACGACTCTTTACGATCCATCAAAACGATTCCAAGTGTTTCTACGAATTTTATTTACGTCATTGAACATTAACTACTAACAATAGATGCGGCTCCTTTCATACTAAAAATAACGGAAAAAAAAATCTCATTGTCTCCCTACTCGGATAAACACAGCGGTTCCCGGTACATAATTTACCTTTCAGTCGTTCCTGGTACGTCGTGAACAATGTATGGTTGACAAATGACAATCTTATAACACAAGATTTAACACGCTTATTACTATGGGAGAAGATAGTTTGACGACAATTTTCAGTAGATTGACAACAAAGGCGGCGCTTTGCACAGCTCTCAGACTGGAATTCAAATTAGTCACAGTGCTGATATTTATAGTTGATGTTATTATGCAGTTTATTTATATCGCTTGAAACGTGCGATCACTCATTGCGTGGGATATTTTAGTTTTAAATATTGTCCTACATACATATATAAAAAAGAATTATCTTTTTTACATGAAAAATTTGATTCTGTAGACGATTGTAATTCGTGGAAATATGAAACATTTATACACGAATTCTTTTAAGTAAATATTTATGTGTTCTAATATAATTTATAGGGCGAAAGCTTCGTTTTAATTTCTTATAATGTTGTTTCGTTTACTTACAATTTCATCTATTCTCGAGTCTTTGGAATAAATTTAATTAAACCGTTGAGTAAATCCAACTCGAGTAGGATTAATGACAAATCAGAATTTCTCATTTACTTTCCATTTTTATGTTCCATTATTACAATAAATAATTAGGGTACATTCCACTGGCTTTTAGGGAAGCCTAATTAAAATTAGAAAGTTCGACCATTTGTAAGTTACTTAACAGCATTACTATTTTCACAAATTCCGCTCAGTGATGTTTGCGTTAAACAAACTCTGAGAAATTAAAAAAAAATATATATATTTCCAGTGGAATTATAAAAAGATTAATCTTATTTACATCACAGTTATTGATAATTGATAACTAAATGTTGAATGTTCTCAGGAAACGATCGTATTATCGCGTGATGCAGTCGCTAATTGTTTTCGTACGAAGTCAGTCGGCCCGAACCCATTAGCAGATTCAACACGACACACATAAACATACTAAATAGTCTATTTTTCAATGTTTATCGACGCATGAACCAAGTTATAAATCATAACAATTATACAATTTGTTACGCAAGGAAAAATCTTTCGGCTTTTATTGGAGATTATTAGCAAATACTAGTTTTTACTTTTCTTTCGAATTAACATAAACAGATTGTTTTTTCCAATCAAATATTACATCGACATGTGCCTTTTGGATAAAAATAGTATTCTAACATGTTATGAAGGTTATTATTATGATTTTGTGTTGTGTTTATTTGCTTTTTGATCTCATAGTGTTCCACTGCAGGGCCAAACTACTCTACTCTTTTTCTAGTAACTCAGTACTCCCAGTCTGTAGCCTTTTGAGGTCATTCTTAAATGTACGTACAAAGGTTATATCAAAGTATAATGGATCTAGAATTAAATATGATTGTATGGGATGATGTCATTTTTTTACGTAACGTATAGAGTTCAGTATCTTGGTCGTCGTCACCAAGCCATAAATATTTGTGGTGGATACGCAAATCTGTTTTATCATTACCAGCTTGTGCACATTACGTCTGAACTCTTATGACCCGCCTGGCGCCACTCGTCAGCGTCAATGTTTTCATTCCCATTTCCTCGCTCGCAAACAATTCGAATCGTACCACTTCACTGAATTTCTTTTATTTGCTCTTCAAGATTCATGCGATTTGCAACAAATGTTTTATATTTCCTGCTTTTAATAATTTATTGTTATAATCTAAGAGAGTCAACAATTTGGGTTTTTCTTGAGAATGGACTCATAATATTTATTCTATATTTGAATCGGAATTTTGGTCTGACTAATTCCAAAGAATCATTACCAAAATTGTGTGCTATAAACTTCAAGTGAATGTCATTGAACTCCGCTTAGAATTTAAATATTAGATAGCGACTGTTAATTTTATTGATGATGGTATTAAATTGTAAGCTGAAGTTATGCCACTGTAAATAAACTTATAAATAGTAATGAAAGTTTCTCACCTGGTAGTTTAACCACCATTGGAGGTCTGATGGGGTGATTGGGATCCAATGTAAACGCTTTTGGTACCACAGAGCACGGAAACACACAAGCCCACTTATAATTACTTATATTTCCTCAAATCCACTTTACGGCCGTTTCGCTTCTCGGTAAACTCTTTATAAACAGTTTCGTAGAAACCGAGTGCACTGGAGAAATTAATTTGCAGAAATCGACGTCGCCGGCGGCCGTCCGTCCGCGTGCCGTAACAGAAACGCTTTCTAAGAACGCGCACATTCAATTTCACTCAATGTTAGTGTATTTATCACAGATAACCATATCGCGGCGGGAGGTGAAAGTTCGGCGAGGAGATTCGCCGCGGCGTTAACAGTCCTGCCTCGTATACAGAAGTAGACTGAAGAGTGCGCGATTGCGAGGCGCTAGCCGACCTCCGCCGACTCGCCGAAGTAAACACGGCGCAAGCGGACGAAGGGGCGCGGAGCGGGCGACCAGCGCGCGTAGCGTAGTCGCCGTGTGCGACGGAGAGCGCGCGCTTGCCACCGCCGCCGCTCCGCTCGCGCCGTACTGCCGAAGACGACGCGACACGGATACTTCCCAGAACTGCCAACCTTGGCACTTCCACGAAATAACTCGAGGCATTGTCACTAATTTATAAAACTTATGTTCTTCCGTCCAAGGCTGGCTTGTACGGCAGCGGCCCGCCATGGTCACAGTTCGTGACTCCACGCCGAATGTATGTATGTGCACGAGGGGCTGTTGACCTCTGCGACCGCCAACACGTTAAATTCGGTGACTTGTAGTGTCTATCTATCCATCAATCATAGTCAAAGCCGCTCCTAACATGGGAACGGGTTAAAAATTACAGAATAAAGGTTCATTCGCTTTTTGGTCTATTTTAAAAGGCCAACAACAAGATTCTCTTATATCTTGATCATTTAGGTACTTTAAATTTAAAATGAAATGACGCGAAGTCATACATTTTGAATTAAGGGTGCTAAAATATCTTTATTTTTCATGAATCTATTTTTATTTACTTAATAAAAACTGAGGGATCGACGATTATTATTACTATTTTCATTATATTTAGAAATTCAAAGAATTTAAATTACACGTCGACAGGTAATTAAAATTCCTTGAATTTCTCTGGTTAGTTAAACATTATTAAGTTACCAATGTAGATAGATACCCATGTTTACCTTCGAGATAGATTTCGTTAACTATAAACATTAACAATGATAGAAAATCATTGTTATGTTCCTTTATGCTTAATCAATACTACTTGGTCTCTATGATCAGCGGTTTAGGCGGTTTAGTTTTAAAAGAAAGGTAGGGCAGAGCGGATAATCCGCTCAAGTCGGAGCAGCCCGTCTGGAGAAGGACCTCCACTTGACAGAAGATAGCCAAATAGCATGGGTCTCGGGCATTCTTACGTGTTCTGTGGTCTCGGCCATGTTACACAACATGGCTGAGACCACAGAACATCCTACGGTGAGTAAGGTCTCCAGAGCTCCACACACGTGATTATTGCAAGCGTCTACAGGCTACGGTGACGGCTTACTATCAGGCCGACCGTATGCTTGTTTGCCACCTTTTGTGGTATAAAAAAAGGCTGTGCGTCGATCCGTCAGTCATTCAGGACAAAGCATTATCATGTAGAAAAGCTAACAAAATTTAAAAAAATTATAACCACGCACGTTTATTTGTTTATGTAATATATCATCAAAGGTTTTAATTATATTAATTACGATATTGGTTATATGATATTGTAGAATAATAATATGATCATTATCAAATTATAAAAAACCCTTTCCTTTTCATCAGACAGAACATAAAAAGAGCCAAAAATAAAACGAGGTGTCCACAATAATTTTTGCGTAATTTCTCACACACTTTCTCAATGATGAATGTTTACATATTACTATGGCACCAATGATATTACAACAGAGATGAAATATCTTTGTATTGCACATTTAGATCAAAACCATATTTTACTCTTTGATCGAAACTCAGACAAGTTATTTTGAGTTTAAATCTAGGTTAACTAAAAAAAATATATACCTTTATCTGTTAGTTAAGTAATCTCTTCTAGAACTCTATTTTATCTATAGAATTCAGAGAAAAGTGGCGCTACAATATTATCAGATACCATATTAATATTTAATAATGACGTCACTAATCTTTATTTCAGCTTATCAGTTAAAATCTTTACTAAAGTAGGCGATACCTGATAGTACTATTATGTTACAGACCAAACTCATATTTTTAAATAACTTTTAATTAACTTTTATGAAATATGCTTGACATGACTCTTGTTGATCGCATACTACATGTCGAAATTCGGCGAAGGTCGAAAGTAGAGGATGATGGTGTGCGAGTCATTGTGCGGATTGCGGGACCTCTCTGAATGTGATCCCCTCCCCCCCTCTGGGTACAGGACCGAGTAGTGGCGTGAGAAAAGGAAGGCCATACTCAGCAGTGCGTGAATGTGGGCTGAAAAAAAAGATGTTTGAAAAAAAAACACCTCCCAGCCCCAGGTGGGATTCGAACGTCATCTCGACATCCGGCAGAGTGCTCTCATTCGTTCTTGTTCATCAAAAGTATTATTGATGAACAAGAACGTAGCTTATAAGCGAATAAATAAGTTTAGTTTCGACAAGTTGAAAAGATCTTATGCAACACGATTTTGATGGTTGTCTGCTTAACCTTTCGATCGTCGACCCGACACGATAGATCTCATTATAGATTTTTATCACCACTTTTTGAAAACTAGAAAAAACTGTCAAAATCGTACAACTGTCACGGAGATCATCACAGCAATGGTCGAAACAGTACTCTTCAAGCCCATACCAACGAAATAATACTAAAAGAAGCTGAAGAGTATGAACGTGTCAATATCAGGAATTTATCAGACTTGAAAATTATTTTTCTTTGAACGGCTTTTGATGAGATTGAAATAAAAAAGATTTATCGGCAACTTAACAACACGCTATGACTCTAAAATCAACGTAAAACAGAGATATCGCTGAAAAAGCAAATAACAAATAAAACGTTCTACAATGTAATTTGTAGGTAATTTTAAGAACTAACATCGTTCGCAAAAAATTCATATAATAGTTTCGGTCCTGGAGAGCAGTGAAATAGGTCCATAAATAGCAAAGTTCTTATCGATTTTTTCTGTTACCACAGGTTTTTCGAAGTTGCAAATTTGAATTTACACTACCTTAAAATACCCATACCAGATACCAAAAATTCAGACCTACATCACACTTCGCGAATTTAGCCTCTTTTTGTCATTTTCAACAGCCAAATAGATCGGTCAAAACAAATTTTGTACGATTTTTGCAGTCAGAATAAAATAATTGATGTCAGTGACATTTTGACTGTGACATCATTATCAATACTATGTACAGATACATTATTGAAAGGTTCGCATATAATCATAATCAAGAAATTATTGGAAAAAAGTTGGAATCTTTAGCTTGACTTACTTCTAAGAACAACGTTTTCTCATATTCTAAGATATGAAGAGGGGAATGTTTCATTTGAAATCTCATTGCAACATTTTACATTCAACGTTCTAATAATCATTAGCAGTTTAACACTGTTCTATCGTTTCTAATGTACTTATTGGACCTACAAAAAAACAAAAACTTTTTACAAAGTAGGTACAAAATGAAGTCGCTTCCGTTGTGTTTTCGTTTAGATTTTTAAACTAGGTAGGTACTCGACGGATTTCGGATTTTAATGACATTACTGTACAATATCTGCAATTTAGGGGAGCGTTATTGATTTTAACTTCGTTTCCTTTGAATTGTGGACGGCTTCCGAGTTTTGCGATCGTACTTCATCGTACAAATTGTATATTCCATTTGAAAATTTTATAAATGGTATGTTCAATAAGTACTGTTGAATACTGCATTGACGAAGGATTCACTAGAATGAATTTACGAATATAATCGCATTAGATTAGTAGAATGCTGCTAATATTACAAACGCGAAGGTTTACGTGGATGTATGGATGTTTCCCGCAAAAAAGACTGGACAGATTTGCTTGGAATTTGGTACACGGTTAGTTTCTAACCTGGATAATACATATAGTATAGTTTTTATCCCGGGTCCGCGGGATTCAGCTAGTATTTTGGTGATTTCCAGCACTCATTGTCTGTTGGAAAATTATAAGATTAATGTTATTATGCATGTAATTAATGACTGTTTTGTGCCAAAATAAAGAGAGAAAAAAGATAGCAACACAATTTAACAATTAATATTTTTTATACTTAGTATGTATAACATAAAGTGAGAAATAGTTTATTTTTACTTGCATGAATAGAAATAAAGAAGTATGTAACGGATACAGATACAGACAGACAGAGTATAAAAACGCTGGAAATAAGCGCGAGTCGGCGTCTCGCTCTCATGGATCCGTAATCCGTAGACAGTTTTACACCCCCGTTCGGGCTATACCCTTTCAAAAATATTCTACCACTAAAATATATTAGCTATTTCAATTAATTGTAATACGATGTATTTTTATATGACAAAAACGCGGAAACTCAAATTCAAAACTTTTATTCAGAGAATAGGTTTTCACAAACACGTTCTCTTGTCAGAGTATACAGTAATAAATGATTTGTATAAATTAATCTACTCTATAAACTACTACCATTTCGGAAACTGGTTTTCTTTCTTGATTCTTTGGTTGTGGTTCTCTTGGTCTTCTTTTTTTGTTTCCGCAATGGTAGTTGCTTAGTAGATAGATTACTTTACACACATAATTACTGCCTGTACTCTTTTGACTTGAGATAGTGACTGTAAAGACCTATCTCTCTCTCTCTCTGAATAAACGTTTTGAATCTTCAATCATTCGAATCTAAAACTGTTACTTAAACATGTAACGGGTAGATGGGCAGACAAGGGTTACTTATTCCGTTTTTATGTGCGAGTTACGGAATCCTAAAAACTGGACCTAACCTTTGTTTACAAGTTTCCACCCCTCTTATGTTTTTTACAAGCAAAAGATGGTATCTTTAACTTTTTCTAAGTAAAATACAGATGCCTCCGCGGCGGGTGCGAAAAAACTACATTCGTATGAATTTTTAATAAGGACGGACAAGTTTTTAAATAAACATTTATATCTTTACATCAAATACCCTATTTTTTTTTAAATTAGCAGGTTCGACTCCTGGATAATAGTTCCAATACAACAAAGTGTTTTTTTGCCGTTTTTGGCTCTGTAATAGAACGGCAACGGTTAGACGTTGTTATTTACTTTAAAAATAAATAATAAATTAAATAAAAGTAATTTTTAAGAATTTATTTTTTTGCCTACAGATAGACGCTAGAAATATTCACATATTTAGTTCTAGACTATAAATAATAATAATAAAATTAAGGGTAGTGAATCTAAAAAAACTGTTTATAATATGAATATGACACTATATTGTTGTATTTTCTGTTGTACGGAACCCTACGTGGGCGAGTTCGACTCAACTTGCCAAGTTTTTATAAATAGAATAGAATAGAATTGTTATTTATTTTCTCTCCACAGGTTACAATACTATAACTAATATACATACATAAGCTTAAACATAATTTATAAACCTAGGTGTGGAGAAGACTGGTGCCTGTACTAGGTGGGTAGAAACCTACCTGTATTAACAGGTCACCAGGCTCCCTCCGCGCTATATATGTATCAATGTTTATAATAATATCATTTTATACATAAGTGCAGAAACTTGTAGAACAGTAAAATGTAGTTATATAAAATTATAAGTACTTCACAGCATAAGGATTGAGGATGAATGACAAGTTAAGACGATCTATGGAGGCAAGGATGTGGACGGGCTTATTAATGGATGTGCGAGTATGTTTATGCTCCTAGATGAGTATAATGCGAATACTTGTGAGATTACATGATTATTTTATTAGAAATGTTAAACCTTGTTAAGCTACGTGTCTTTTTCAATAATATTAATGAAAGTTATTCAGCCAGATATATAGTAAGTTTTATTTTAGTTTTAAAGCCAAATTTTGGTTTATAAAAAAAAAAAAAGTTTATTTTATATGATAAGTACCTAATTTTATTTTTTATTTTTTATTACTTGAGACTTGTATTATGAAAATATGAAAGTAAATAGGAATAAACATTTTTTAAAATTTTAATCGTTACCCTAAGTAATTACGTTTAGAAGTTCTTCCGTGTCATCATAATTGAAAGTTTTAAGCCATTTGGTAAGTTCATATTTACACTCACTACGACACATGCCGTAAATGGATAGTTAAAAGCTGTCATCACAGAGACAATGTCCTCATTTTCTTTCGGCGTAATCATTTAATAAATAAAAAACAAAGATATAACAGCTATTTGTATGCAAATGATACACGAAATTAATACAATGCGTTCTGTACAATAAATTACAATTAATTTGGGCCACAAAGATAATAAAACAAATACAAAAATCACGTTATAAAAAGAAGTCCCGAATCACTGACAGGTCCCAAGTAGTTCCATCCCAACTCAAACCGTTTTAGTTATTTGCACATATTTTTTATTGAAATTTTGGTTACAACATCACCGCATTACGCTTGTATACTACTTATGCTAAATTATTGTAATCTGTTTGTGTGCTAATACATAAATAAATAAATTTGCGGAAACGCAATTACAATCTGTTTTTAAGGTAACAATCAAATGAAATCAAATCTTAGTATATTCGTCATCTCGCACGAAAAAAACTCACACGATCGAGCGACTTGACACCATTAGATTTTAACTTTTTTTGTCGTCAATTCGCACAGCTATGGAAAACGGTACTACTATTTATAGTTACCGTAAATTTTCATAGCCATGCGTCATTGTGCCAATATAAACGGCAGGTATTATACAATTCTGCGCGGACACAAAATAATAATTAACGAGTACAAATATACCTTTAGAACGATATATGTATTTGCATAATTAATATTTTAAATCGCGGAAGTATAAAAGGCAATGAATTTATTATCGGAAACGACCTGTCTCTATTGCTAATTAATTGGAAACGTGACATTGTTCCGCGCATAATGCCAACATTTTATAATTAAGTTTTTTTTTAATGAAAGATTAAAGCCTATTTAAAAACATTGTATGAAAACGAGATTTAAAACAGTGTGGCCGAGAGGTTTTCATACCAATTACGCTTAGCCTTCAGAAGTCCTTGGTAGCATAGCGGCATGCGTTTGATGCAGCGTGTATAAATTACTGCAAATGCATTGCTGCACCACTCCGATGTTCCGAAGGGTGGTACTTCCTACGAGTTAGCCTATTTCATAAATATTCAACTTTTGTATCGAGTTTTTTCGGTAAGTACCATTCTTCAAATATTCTACTTTAAAAATTGAATTACCTTTCTGAATGAAAATCTTTATTCAGAGAGAGTTACTTCACAGGCACGTTCTCTTATACTAATTTCATATTATGAAAAAAGCTACTCTAAACTACCATCATTTCGGAAACAAAGCAAAATGGCCACTGGGAAAAGAAAATGGCGAAAGAAAATATTTTTATTGATACCATCTGTCGAGCAGTTTTTGCTTGATAAAGTTACAAACATCCAAGCGTATATCCTCATAAAACACATTAATAATATAAATAGGATAAATGTATATGGTATAGCAACAACAATGGGTGATTTTTCATTGCGTATGGAGGGCCGATCAATAGGAATCGAGATAATAGACCGTTCCTCGAATTGCCACGCTCCGCAGAAGCGTTCCAATACAAGTACTGACGCGCGCTAAACGATTATCGATCTTTAGTACAGTCATAGATAAGTACCTACTCACAGTAGTATCAACAAATGAATGAGGTGAGCTGGGTTGAGAATTAATAACGAAGATTTATATGCTAATAATCATAATGAAACTTTGTAATTAAATAGTAAAATATGAATACTATCCTATCCTAATCCTTACTTCCTTACTTCCTTACTAATATTATAAATGAGAAAGTGAGTTTGTTTGTTTGTTATTCCTTCACGGCTTGACTAAGCAGCCGATCATTATGAAAATTTGCATACATATTTTTAGGGGTACAGAGCCCAACATAGGCTACTTTTTATCCCGTGAAAGTATGTATGTCGTTCCAATGGGAAAATAATTTTTCTACTATAGAGGGCGCTGTAACGGCCAACAGATGGCGCCACAAGTTGCGCTATGGGTTGTTTTGTTGTCAAACGAGATCTATACAGTCATAAAATTAACGCGAGCGAAGCCGCGGGGAAAAGCTAGTAATATTATAAAGGCGAAAGTTATGTGTATGTTTGTTACTTGTTCACACTCAAATGGCTGGGACAATATTTATGATATTTGGTATGTAGGTAGCTAATATCTTGTTTTAACACATGTACGAAACGTACGCGATTCCCATAGGATTTGATCAAAAGTCTGATATAAATGGCGCTGCTGTGCATAAATAAACAAGCAAACGAGGTTGCGCGAGTTTCTCTAGTTGAAAAATAAAAATATCGAGTAAATCGCCCTCACGCAATATTTAGAAAACTATATATTATCAGAGCCATAATCTCTTCACCGTTTTCATTGTCTGTACAGTCAAAGAATCAAGAATCAAATCGTAGAGTGGGCTTTCACAGGCACATTTTCTAGTCAAAATGTTACAATCGTGATTTTCTGCACTCCAAAGAAAGAATTGATTGGTCTGGTAAAGAATGCAATTAGCAATTGTATCAGTACTCTGTGAATTGTGGTCAATAAAGTTATATAAATAAATAAAAAATATTGTCACAATAATAATGTTAAATGAATGTACTCGACAAGCTAACACCATTTTGGAAAGAAAAGTAAACTGACCACTGGGTAAAGAAATGGCGAAAGAAGTTGGGGGTTTTTGATATTCCCACGAATGGAACAGATTCTGTGGGAGTTTTTTTTATTATTTTATGTCATAAGGCAGGCAAAATGCCAGCAGACACCTGATGAAAACCGATTACCGCCTATGTATGAGCATCAGCAACATCAGGGGCGCTTCCAATGTGCTGGAATGCCTAGGATAGTGTGAGGAAAGGAGTTGAACTGTTGGAGATCTCATTTCCAAACGAAACGCATTGCATCTTCATACCGATATTCTATTGTAGAGTCCGTGCCGCCAAAGAAGTACCGTAGATGCCGCGCTGTCGGCTAAGGTAACGCTGTAATCAGCTGTCTCAAAATGTATGTAAATGTTTTGTAGTTCTTTTTTTTGCCGCAGGACTTCTTTCGTGGCACGGACTCTACTTCGAGTTAGACCATTTTATTTTCATAAATTATTTACCACTCCAAAGTAGCACTTGTGTTATAGACTGTACATCGATAGAAGGCAGATGGTACACACGTGACAATATAAATTGAGTACATGTACACACATGTAGAACATGTACCTACTAGACATATCCATGCTGAATAATTGAAGCCGAATTGTTTGTTTGAAAGGCAACGACAGTAGTAATTTCAGAGACAACTAACAGTGGGGCCAAAATAATTGATACTTCATCAATATTCATCAACCGTATCTTTTTAACGGCGGCGGTCACATTAAATTATTAAATTTTTTACAAGTAAAAAGTAAAGTTACAAATGCAAAAATCGTTTTTACAATTTATTAATAAACTAGCTGTACCCGCGGCTTCGCCCGCGTGGATACTGCCTTTCCCGTAGGAATTTTATAAATTGCCGTCTTTATCCTTGTCAACATCGTAAAGGGAGCTCATAAACAAAATTCCAGCTTTCTAGGTTGAGCGCCTGCGATAATACTCTTACAGTCGTATTACTCCCTTTCCAGTGGGAATTCTATAAATTACCGTCTTTATCCTTGTCAACATCATAAAGGGAACCTCTATACAAAATTCCAGCTTTCTAGGTTGAGCGCCTATGATAATACACTTATAGTCCTATTACTCCCTTTCCCGTGGGAATTCTATAAAACCCCATCTTTATCCTTGTCAAAAGAATCTCTATATAAAATTCCATCTTTCTAGGTTGAGCGCCATACGTATTTTTTGGGTAACTTGAACCTATGCAGCGCACGCAACGGAAGCCCTATTTTTCACTAATGCTTCGCTCCTATTAGTCGCAGCGTAATGTTATATAGCCTAAAGCCTTCCTCGATAAATGGACTATCCAACACAAAAAGATTTTTTCAATTCGAAGTAGGTATTCAAACCAGTAGTTCCCGAGATTAGCGCGTTCAAACAAACAAACAAACAAATTCTTTAGCATTATATATTAGTATAGATTTTTAAACAGTGCCACCTAGCGTAATAGATTTAAAGTGCTTTATAATTTGATGAAAACGTAACCAAGCGCTATGTAACTTTTGAATAGCGCCATCTAGCGTAGAATAGAAAGAACTTGAATTAATTTCAGCAAGCGCATAAATTTTTTGCTCTAACTTCAAAAGAATCTATTTAAAATATATGGTTTAAAGATTATAATAATGTACATAAAATGCTTAAGGTAACTAACGTAGTTAACTGGATAAGGATTAATACTGTATACGTCAAAATCGTTTTCCAATTTCCGCATTATTACTCGGAAATCGCTTTTTATTTTATAGTAAGTTATCCGTAAACGATAAATATATGCTATCGCGGACTTTTTTGGAGACCTAAATAAGAGGAGTATCCTATAATTGTTATATCTCAAAGGGTAGCCCGCGTTTTCGTCGACAGCTCCCAAGCGGGTTGATTTTTTCCGACACTCCCAACAATAATCTTTATATTTCAGCCAATTTACACAAAATCCTGACAAATTTTATACATAAACCTTCCTCATGAACCAGGCTATCCGTTGGTGAAAACCGCAAGAAAATCCGTTGGGTAGTTTTTGAGTTTATCGCGAACAGACAGACAGGCAGACAGACGCGCGGGAGGTCTTTGTTTTATAATATGTAAAGGATAATTACTGTAATATTGAACAAAATAAATTGACATTGACGTTATGAAGTATGAGACTGACATATTTATGTCAAATGTGATCTACTATTTTGGCACACCTTTAACATAACAACTAACAACATAGCCGTATTTATTTACAAACAAAAAAAGCCGGTCAAGCGCGACCGATGGGCATAAACGCTAATTTCTGTTAAATGCTAAAATAACTTAGAACTAACAAATGCACGTGTTAATGAGAAATGTGCCCAAAAACAGAAAAAAATAAATATCAAAAGCATTTTATAGGGTTTCGTTGAATACCTTTCTGATTGGGGAATCCTAAAAAAGGCTTTAACAGCTTTTGATGACTGCACAAATATTCTCGGAAACATTTTACAATCGCTGTTAATTTATTTAATTAGGCCGCAATATAAACAATTGGGTCGGGCGGCGATACAACCCGTTTCTTATTATTTTATATGATAATATTTGCATTAAAATATTGGGTACGAATTCCTTGAATCGCATTAATAAAATGTTTATTGATTCGTCGAAACCATTCGATGTATTTCGACTTCTTGTCATTAGCGATTCGTATTATGATATCTACACCGTTGTATTGTAGCAGGTTGGACAACAATATGATTTTCTTGAGGATTCAAGAAAAACATTGTTGTACAAAAATGTCATGTTTCCTAATTTTTAAGGCGAGATCAGCAGTTTTTTTTCCTTTTTTTTTTATTTTTTATAAATAAAATATAGACTTACTTATAAGTTTTATAGTTTTATTTCAGGGGTATTATATTGTCTATTAAACACTGTTTATTTTACTAAGCTAGCGTTCTTAGTTTCCGAGATTTATAGGTTTCTTTAGGTGACCCGCTTTCATTGCTCTCGAGTGTAGATTACGGCCATTTAACATTTGCAACACTTCCTACTCCGTCAATTTTTTTCTGATTAAATTCGTTGTGACTTTTTGAGTTCCAACACAGTTGTTTTTCCCCCGGGACGTCAATAAGCTTCAATGCTTATTGGCAATCTGAAGTCGCCGTTGTTGATTCAGGAGGGCTACTACGAAACGTAAATTTTAACTATGAATTACAAGGTTTTTTCATGGTTATTTTATTAATTCCTTGAATTGTATGCATGAAATACCTTGTACTTTATGATTATTTTAGAATAGAATAGAATAGAATATATTTATTTGCATAAAATATGGTTGATACAAGGATGTTGAAATAAGTAGTTAAAAGTTTCACATATTTTGCCAACATATTTGGCGTGCAAAATTAACAATGTCATTTAGAATTACTACATAAATTACATAATTTTAGTACATATTGCAATTTAAATATCTTATTAATCAAACAAAATAAAATGTCACTTCAGTTCCATATCATTAAAAAAATCATTGACTGAGTAGTAAGTTTTCTGTAATAATATATTAGTTAAACATGATTTAAATTTATTAAAAGGCAATATCTTAATATGTTCTGGCAACTTATTATAAATTTTTATACACATGTTATAACTGTTTTGCATATACATTGCTGTTCTGGGTATGTGATCATGTACCAATCTGTTGCCATTTCTTGTATTTCTTGTATAAATTTCAGCTGCAGTTTTAAAAAGACTCATGTTGTTTTTAACAAACTTACTAACTTCCAAAATGTATATGCAAGGAAGTGTTAAGAGATTAAGTTTTTTAAATAATGGCTTACACGAGACATAGGGAGGAACACCGTAAATAGCTCTTACACATTTTTTTGGGCAATGAAAGCTTTATTTATACCAATACCATTACCCCAAATCACCAATCCATACCTTAAAACTGATTCAACGTAGCCATAGTATGCTGTTACAGCGGTTGCTTGTTTCGCTATTTTACGCAGCCTGTTTAGGACGTATACGTATCTGTTCAGTTTTGAGCAAACACTATTTATATGAGTTATCCATTTTATACTTTCATCAACTTCCAAACCTAAAAATTTCACGCTTTCTGCCTTCTTAAGAATTTGTCCACTATATTGAATATTATATTTTTTATCCTGTATATATTTATTAAAATGTATGTAATTAGTTTTGACTAAGTTTAATTTTAAATTATTGCGTTGTACCCAATGGTTTACATCGCTGATAGTTTTGTTAACTTCATTTATATGTATGTCAGAATCGTGAGTATCGTTAGTTACAATAACCGAAATGTCATCAGCGAACAATACCGATCTATAACTTAGTGCATCAGTTAGGCCGTTGATATACAGTAAAAAGAGAAGCGGACCCAATATGCTTCCCTGAGGTACACCGAAATCATTTTGCCTATATTGGGACTGATATATTTGCTTGTTACCTCCGTTATCTGTTTTCCATATCTCAACAGACTGTAGTAGTAGTGTAGTTTAGTAGTTCGTAGAATTATAACCATGAAAAACCTTGTATTCGAAGTTTAAAATTCTTCCGATACTTCGGCCGAAGTATCGGATTTACGGTTCGTAGTAGCCCTCCTGGCTATACAGGGGTATCTCGACATTGCCGGTGGGTAGATTCGAGCGATCCGTACGATGCGAATCAGTGAATGCACTTATATGGCTTTCTATGTAAAGAATACTACGATCCGTTTGATCCGATGTGTCGCCGATACGGACCTGCCTTTTTTTTTTATTATAGTGAGAGAAATGCATTACTGCATGCCCCGCTGCTTGGGGAAGCGGCGGGGGTATGTCGGGCTTCCCTTCTAATGCCATAGGGTATACCGACGAAAAACTCTCACTCACTACCACCTTATCCGCCTAGATGGGCAGGGCCACGGGAACTAAGATACTTCCGTGACCCCGCCGGCGGTTGTCCAACCTGTGGACCTGCCTGATTCGGTTAAACCGAATTCGGTGACTGACCAACCTCCATTATTTTGCTCTATGTCTACTTCGTGACTATTCTTGAAAGATCAGTACGAAGGGATTATACAAAATTACAATATTCATGGAGTTTTTTAACCTGTCCATCGATTGTTTGTTAATAGGTGATGCAATTTCGCCTGAACCGAGCAATATAAAGTTATATAATAGGACTGACCGATTTGCAACAAAAAGCACGGATTTTATTACTTACTAGCAGTACCCGCGGCTTCGCCCGCGTGGATACTGCCTTTCCCGTGGGAATTCTATAAATTGACTTTTTTATCCTTATCAACATCATAAAGGGAACCCATAAACAAAATTCCAGCTTTCTAGGTTGAGCGCCTGCGTTAAGACACTTACAGTCCTATTACTCCCTTTCCCGTGGGAATTCTATAAATTGCTGTCTTTATCCTTGTCAACATCATAAAGGGAACCCAAAAACAAAATTCCAGCTTTCTAGGTTGAGAGCCTGCGATAATACTCTTACAGTCCTATTACTCCCTTTCCCGTGGGAATTCTATAAATTGCCGTATTTCTCTTTATCAACATCATAAAGGGAACCTCCATACAAAATTCCAGCTATTTAGGTTGTGCGCCTGCGATAATACACTTATAGTCCTATTACTCCCTTTCCCGTGGGAATTCTATAAAACCCCATCTTTATTCTTGTCAAAAGAACTTCTATATAAAATTCCAGCTTTCTAGGTTGAGCGCCATACATATTTTTTGGGTAACTTGAACCGTTTATGCAGCGCACGCAACTGAAGCCCTAATAATCTTCCCCGTTTTTGCAACATTTTTCACTGATGCTTCGCTTCTATTGGTCGCAGCGTAATGTTATATAGCCTAAAGTCTTCCTCGATAAATGGACTATCCAACACAAAAAGAATTTTTCAATTCGAACCAGTAGTTCCTGAGATTAGCGTGTTCAAATAAACAAACAAACAAATTCTTCAGCTTTATACTTAAATTAGTATGGATTTTTAAACAGCGCAGCGCCACCTAGCGTAATAGATTTAAAGTGCTTTAATTTTCGCGCGATATTTATAATTTGATGAAAACGTATCCATAGCGGCGCGATGTAACTTTTGAATAGCGCCGTCTAGCGTAGAATAGAAAGAACTTGAATTAATTTCGGCAAGCGCGTAATTTTTTTGCTATAACTTCTAAAGTATCTATTTAAATTATATGGCGTAAAGATTATTATAATTTGATGAAAACGTATCCATAGCGGCGCGATGTAACTTTTAAATAGCGCCATCTAGCGTAGAATAGAAAGAACTTGAATTAATTTCGGCAAGCGCGTAAATTTTTTGCTATAACTTCTAAAGTATCTATTTAAATTATATGGTGTAAAGATTATAATAATGTACATGAAATGCTTAAGGTAACTAACGTAGTTAACTGGATAAGGATTAATACTGTATACGTCAAAATCGAATTGAAATTTCCAATTTCCGCATTATTACTCGGAAATCGGTTTTTATTATAAAGTAAGTTATTCGTAAACGATAAATATATGCTATCGCGGACTTTTTTGGAGACCTAAATAAGAGGAATATCCTATAATTTTTGTTTTGTTATATCTCAATGGGTTTAGACAGCATTTTCGTCGACAGCTCCCAAGCGGGTCGATTTTTTCCGACACTCCTAACAATAATCTTTATATTTCAGCCAATTTACACAAAATCCTGACATATTTTATACATAAACCTTAAAACCGCAAGAAAATCCGTTGGGTAGTTTTTAAGTTTATCGCGACAGACAGACAGACGCGCGGGAGGACTTTGTTTTATAATATGTAAGGACTAGCGTCTTTATACACTCGAGAGCAATGAAGGCGGGTCACCTAAATAAACCTATAAATAAGAAAGATTTATAGGTTTTTTTAGGGCTTTAGGTGACCCGCATTCATTGCTCTCAAGTGTATTATTAGTTAGGATGACACACAAAACGTGGCTCTCCATTTTCAGTAAAGCCAGAGATTATTCCCTATAACCTCACAACCTTTACCTCTTTGTAATATTGGGTTAGATTACCAATTAACTCACTCAATTAATAGTTACTTACTTAGTTTCAATGGTTAAAATAATTATAATCTATCAAATTAGACGCATTGTGGCGGAAGATCAAAGATGTTGGAATTGAGTAACGTAGGTATTAATTAATCATGAAACTACTTAAGAATAATTATTCAGAATACAAAGTTTGTTTGTAGATGATAAGATGAAGATGTTTATATTCCATTCCAATTCATACTTTTTGCTTTTTCTATCCTTCTAAAATACAAGTTAAATTAAATAAATAAATATATAGGGGACAATTCATACAGATTGAGCTAGCCCCAAAGTAAGTTCGAAACTTGTGTTATGGGATACTAACTCAACGATATTATATTTTATACCAAATACATATATAGATGAACATCCAAGACCCAAAACCAATCAGAAAAAGTTCGTTTTTCATCATGACCCGACCGGGGATCGAACCCGGGACCTCCTGGGTGGCGGTCTGGCGTGGTAACCATTACGCCACGGAGGTCGTCAAATAGAAAAATCAATAGAAAAATTACATAAGGTCAGTTGGGGTAAGGCCGCTACCAAGGCAAGACTACCAGTGCCTGATAACTCGAGAAGTACACCTTCCTATTCTATTTTGATATACCAGTTATAAAGCGGACATGATAAATATCTCCATTTAAAACACAGCAGTCCACTAGTGCCACAAATATGACCACCACATCGAAAATAAAAACGGACATTTGAAAAGTTAAGAATGCAAGGTGTAAGATAGTTTTACTTTTGTATTTTTTTATAAAAAAGAACGTTCCTATCGAGTTGTCACAGACACAAGTATCATCATAAAGATATAGGCTTTCAAATAATGTAACTTGTTAAACGTAATATAAAGAGGTTTCTGTAATATTTTACTTTGAAAAAACATAACCCGAAAAGATCAACTGGGGTAAAACTACCAGTGAGCCCGGGGTAAGTATAACATATGCTAAATTTGCTTGATATCAGGAGTAATAAACATTTTTTGTACACAATTATTTTATATATTATAACAGGTTATGAGTACCTAGTCCGTTTTCCGGCCGGACTGGGTTTTGGGGGACCGAGTGTAACATTGTATAATACTATTAGGTAAATAATATGTGGTTTAATGATAAGTATCAAGTTTTCAAAACCCTAGTAGGTACATAGCATAGCAGTAATATATTGTGAAGCAGCATGAGTTTCGTTTGGTGATTGAGAGATTCAGAAGCCCAACTCTTTTACTACTCTTTTCTTCCTATTCCCGTCTTTGTAGTAGGCAACGAATTGGTAGCACCCCTGGTGTTAATACTGATGTTCATTGACCACCTAATCACTTTTCGTGGGTGGACCGCCTGCTTGTTTGCTTGCCGTATGCCATAAAAAAAGTAAGTCTTGCACGACCGAGTGTCGGTGCATTGAATTTTGTTTTCTAAATTCCAAATTAAATTCTCTACATAATTTTATTGATAATATTATTTTTCATTTTGTCAACGCGCCTCGATTCCGAATTCAAAATAGTAGATTTTACAATAAGTGCACAAAATGAACCATTTTCGGCTCGGGTTGATAGTAATGTCGAGGTCTCGAGGATAAAATGGTTTTGTGGATGAGTTATTATAAACTCTGCTTTTCACTTCGATTGCGAGGAAATAAAACAGTAGTATAACATAACATTTCTTTATTTAAAATTCAAAGTAAAATTAGTTAGTACAGTTTCGAATACTGAAGGAAATTGTTTTTCATTTCTCATGCTCTGAAATTGCTTATTTGTGTAGGATATTAGGCTGCACAAAATCTATTAAATAAATAATATGAATTAGTTACATAATCTATTAATTCAAAAGAACACTTTCCGAGAACGAAGGTTAGGTACTAGTTTTTCTTTTCTCCAATTTACAAATTATCGTAAACTTTGAAATATTTTTCCCGAGACTTTGGCGCTAATATCTGCTGCACAACTCTCTGTGCATTAATTTCCATAAACGTATTAGGAAATAGTGCTAAATCCTCTTCTTCATTGGTCATTTTTAACAATTTTAGCAAATTGAAGAAATTAATAAACGCACGAAAAAACAAGATCTGTTTCCCGCCGCTTTTTTTAAAATCTTACGATATTGATGTTAGGCTTGGGCTGCAGACCTATACAGCCTACTCAAAATAATTTTGTAATAATAATTTTCTCTAATTATTTGAATAAAATTTTAATATCGTTTATGTCTTAAAAGCACATAAGGCGAATAAATTAATGTAAATAATTATTATAAAATAACAAATTCTATCTCTGAACTTTTTATTGTGTTTGGCTGTATGGCTCATTTTCTTTGCCTTAATATAGATACATTTATGAGTAGAAACATTAATGCACACTAATTGTGCACAAAAATAAGCAATTTCAGAGCATGAGATGTGAAAAAATTATTTGTAAATTTAATGCCTTACTTTTTATTATTGTTAAAATATACGAATAATAGAACGCGACAGAAAACAATTTTGAATATCCATTTTTTTACATTTTCACTTATTCTGCAATTTTACACGATGAATTTAAATATGATATAAAGACGCATTATTTCTACTCCTATAATTTTATTACAACGTGTACATACTTATTGTAAATAATTATTTCACTTCTCATGCTCTGAAATTGCTTATTTGTGCAGGTATCTACTCATAAATATGTATCTATATTAAGGCAAAGAAAATGAGTCATACAGCCAAACACAATAAAAGTTCAGAGATAGAATTTGTTATTTTATAATAATTTACTTTAATTTATTTGCCATATGTGTTTTTTAATACATAAAAAATATTAAATTTAAATTAAAGTACGCTAGGTTAATTAAATAATTTAAGAAAATTATAATTTACAAAATTAATAATAGTAGACTGTATAGGTTTGCAGCCCAAGCCTAACATCAATGTCGTAAGATTTTAAAAAAAGCGGCGGCGGGAAACAGATCTTGCTTTTTCGTGCGTTTATTAATTTCTTCAATTTGCTAAAATTGTTAAAAATTACCAGTGAAGAAGAGGATTTAGCACTCTCTCCTAATACGTTTATGGAAATTAATGCACAGAGAGTTGTGCAACAGATAGTGAACAGATATTACAGCCAAAGTCTCGGGAAAAATATCTCAAAGTTTACGATAATTTTGTAAATTGGAGAAAAGAAAAACTAGTAACTACGTTCTCGGAAAGTGTTCTTTTGAATTAATAGATTTTATTAATAGATTGTAATTAATTAATATTATTTAATTAATAGATTTTATGCAGCATGAGAAGTGAAAAACAATTTCCTTCAGTATTCGAAACTGTACTAATTTTACTTTGAATAAATAAATGTTATGTTATAAGTACTACTGTTTTATTTCCTCGCAATCGAAGTGAAAAGCAGAGTTTATAAATTGTCCACAAAACCATTTCTCGGATAAAATGGTTCATTTTGTGCACTTATTGTAAAATCTACTATTCGATAGTAAAGGCCCGGTGGTCGAGTGGCTAGCAATGCTTACTTTATCCCTAGGGCCGCGGGTTCGAATCCTGCGCAAGGCAAACATTTGTGTGCATGAACATGTCTGTTTGCCTTGGTCTGGGTATTTTCTACGTATAATAAGTAGGTATTTATTTACAAAAAAAAAGTATTTAAGTAAATTTATCAGCAATCTAGTACCCATAGTATAAGCTTGGTTGCTTAGTTTTTGACTAGATGTTGTGTAAAAAAAAACATATTTAATCGAAAGTATTTAGCTAAGTATTTTTGAAATATTGGTTATCCTATTTTGAGAAAAAAAAATTACAAAACCAGTGTGACACGCCTCGGCTGAATGCCTTTAATGGCCCTTGCTTGTTTGTCTGCTGTATGACATAAAAAAACTTTCTTAAAAGGTTCTGTACCCCTGACTTTGAATATTTGTAAATAATATGATGGATTTGCCCCGTTTTTTTATTTACTTAAATTACAACAAAACCAAAAGGTTTTTCTGTTGTAATTACTAATCAAAATATTCGTTTTCCTTTTATGAGGATGCCTATTATTGAAAAAATGTGTAAAGTAAACATTTAAACCAAAAAAAACTTACTGGTAGTCATACCCCGATTGGCAGGGCAAGACTACCAGTTTACAGGTTTTACATTTTCCTTATTATTACTGTTTTTAATGAATTTTATGGCAAAAACTTCATTATATTATAAAGCTTAATTTATGTTTTACATCTCTGTATATTTAACTTAACTCTAAGTCAAACAATTTCTGCATAAAACCCGGTTTAGTAAATTCACAATGAAGTATGTCTGTCTTACCCCAACTGACCTTAGATACATTTTTTTATACCACAAACTTGGCAAACAAGCATAAGGCCCGCTCGATGGTAAGCATCACCGGTAGCCTATAAAGTTATAAACGCTTGCCCTCCCAAACTCCCCCCCTCCCACCCGTGGAGCTCCGGAGGCCTTATTCACCGTACGAACACAACATGGCCGAGCGAGACCAATGTTATTTGGCTACGATCTTCTGTAAGGCGGAGGTCCTTCCCCAGACGGGCTGCTCCGATTTTAGCGGATTATGCGCTGTGCTCTACCTCTCATAAAAAAAAAATTCTTTTGCATATTTCGCTAGTCTCCGATAAAAAACACCCGCATCGAAAAAAGCAGTTACTAATTTGACTACGTTTTTTTTTTCTTTTTAATTTGAAACGGATACACTACATTTTAGACCCCTCTTTTATATAATGACATAGAAATTGTTTATTGCCGGGAAGGGTGCCCCTATTCACAAGGTGTCATTAACATAAGTATTTCTGGGTATCGAGTGTAATTTGTGTCCTGCCTTCCGTGTCCACTGGCATCAATTACATGCCGATTAAAAGTTCATTAACGAAATTACTTGTAACTGAGCCGTGTGCCGAAACACTTAGACCCGCTGTCATGTACGCGTGTCAGCGTCGTGTTGCATGCTACATTGAGCTGTTTGTATGTTAGACCTCATGTTTAAATGATTGCAACTCCGCGTTGGATAATAAAACTTGGCGAAATTCGCGGCGTATTCGCCCCATCTGGACAAGGTCTTACATTTTTCGAATATTATACTGCAAGTATTTTTCGACAGATGTTTCTATTCTGCTCTGTTGGGTAAAGGCCATTTCGTCTGTTTCCCTTTCCCAAAATTCGAATACATTTTGTGTGAGATAAAAGGCCTTTGAAAGTCCTTTTTCTGTGAAAGTTTTCAGGTCCCCTGACCGTTATTGACTTAGTTCAACTGCTACTTTCCCAAGATACATTATTTTTATTTTAATAATACAAAATATATTTTACCAAAGAGGCCTATTACAATTCTTTTGATCGTCTTATTCTTAATTTATATTTAAGAAGAACCGCGATAACATCTTTACTAATTTTTCTTACCCTAAATTTAGTAGATATTAAAGAGCCAATTAAATGTACCTATGGTTAGAAATAGCTAACAAAAAGTTATAAATAAAGAGTTTGATACGACGTACTATACAAATAATTATAATGCTAAAAAGTTACAACTTAATAAAAATGTAACTTTGTTTTCCCAACGGTTTAGACGCACTATCGCGTACGTCACTGGTGCTTAGGCGTCATGCCTCCGTCGACTCAGTAATTAAATCATTAATTGCCAACAATCGGAAGAACTCTTCAATTAACTGCTTTCCTGGTACACCGCTTTGCTTTCTTAGCGTGAAACATGTTTTAAACAGTTTTAAATGCAACCACTGTATGTAATGTTATGTGTTCTGCGAAAATGTTATTCTTCTACATTGTAAGTGCAATTTTATTGTGCATTGTGTTTAGGGTTCCGTAGCAAAGTACACTTGTAGTGCTCGAACCACGCATACAGGGCCGCCACCTAGACAACCATAGATCGTTCATATTGTTTTTGGTTTTCGTGACGTGATTTAAATCTATGCTTGGAAGTGACAGTTCTAATTGGTGGAGGGATGTTATTCCAACATTTGGTTGTCTGGTAGCGGACGGTGGCGAAAGCAAGCAGTCCAAAGCGTACAAATGTCATAGAATTGTAAAGCAAGCAAAACGTTGCATAACATAGACAATACGGGGTCCCTGCACGGTGCGTGGTCCGATACGCACTTACCCGATTTTTATTCTTAGTACTTTCAAGAATAATTTACTTATATGGTTATAAATGTATTCCTGGTACAGACAACAAATGAAAGGGGTAACCAGGGTAGAGAACAAAGTACTAAGATTTTTATGCTAATAATATAACCATCGTTATGCTTTGTAATATATAAGTACAATATGAGTAAAATTGATAAATGAAAATTCGTTATGCATTTTTTAGATACCTTGAATCAAAACTTTCCTGTTCAGCTCATTTATTGGCTGACTGTACAAAATGAACACTATTGGTATCTTTCTAATCCTTACTAATATTATAAACTAGCGAAACCCACGCAACTTCGTTTGCGTGTATCCCGCTTTCCCGTGGGAATTTTGGAATGTATGATACTTTAAAACCTTCCCCTTGAATCACTCTATCAATTAAAAAAAACCGCATCAAAATCCGTTGCGTAGTTTTAAAGATTTAAGCATACAAAGGGACATAGGGACATACAGACATAGGGACAGAAAAAGCGACTTTGTTTTATACTATGTAGTGATGATGAGAAAGTGAGTTTGTTTGTTTGTTATTTCACGGCTTGACTAAGCAGCCGATCATTATGAAAATTTGCATACATATTTTTGGGGGTACAGAGCCCAACATAGGCTACTTTTTATCCCGTGAAAGTATGTCGTTCCAATGGGAAAATCTTTTTTCTACTATAAAGGGCGCTGTATCGGCCAACAGATGGCGCCACAAGTCGCGCTATGGGTTGTTTTGTTGTCAAACAAGATCTTTATCATAAAATTAACGCGAGCGAAGCCGCGGGGAAAAGCTAGTATTATATACGGCGAAAGTTATGTGTATGTTTGTTACTTCTTCACGCTCAAATGGCTGAGCCAATATTTATGATTTTATGATATTTGGTACCTGATACCTTGTATTAACACATAGGGTACTTTTTATTCCGAAAAGTACGCGGTTCCCGTAGGATCATCAAAAACTGATATAGATGGCGCTAATGTGCATAAATAAATACAAGCAAATGAGTTGCGCAATTTTCACTAGTCGTATATATTCGGCTCTAGTTACTCAGACCAAATAATAGACTACCTATTTGGCCTGAGCCTAGTTATCTTACGTTTTATATGCACTAACTGAATTGTGGTAATAAATAAAATTGAAGTAAGTATAATTCATTATCTTGGAATTTTCTCAGTCACTGACTTTTCATATTATTTAAAATCCATTTAATTTTTAATATTACCTTAACATCTTTCCGCGTCTACATCGAACTTATGAAAAACGACAAGTCTGACTTACGCATTAGACCGTGAAAAACTGCGATGCAATTATGAGAAATGAAATTAACCTAATTGGATTTTGAGTCCTTATAAACAGCGCCTCCACCATTAAGCCTCTACCACACAGGCGCGTTTTTAACGGTAGATAATATCGCATGCGTTATTGCGATGTTTTCAGTACATTTTGTATTAGGATGGCCACGGAGTAACACACTGCTGCGATAATAACGTCGCAATGGAAGTAGGACGTTGCGTTTCTCCGTCCCGCGATATTCCGATATGAGTTCAAGAACGTTTATCAGGACGTAAACGACCGTACACACACCTGCGATAAATAACGTTGGCTCTGTCGAAGAAATATCGGACGATAAAAACGCAACTGTGTGCAAGGAATCGGGACGCATAATCGCAATAACGCATGCGATATTATCGACCGTTAAAAACGCGCCTGTGCGGTAGAGGCTTAACACTCGCCATGATACGAAATCTTTACATAGGATAAAATGAAGTCGCTTCCCCTGTCTGTCTGTCCACATGTATGCTTATATATTTAAGACTACGCAACGAATTTTGATGCGGTCTTTTTTAGATAAATATGTAGATTGATTCAAGAGGAAGGTTAATATGTATAATACATTCAAATTCCCACAGGAAAGCGAGGGATACATGCAAACGAACTTGCGCGGGTTTCGGTAGTTCATCATAAAGATTTAAGCATAAATAGGGGCACACAGACGCACAGACAGCCAGCAAAAGCGACTTCATTTTATATTTTATTTATTTATTTGTAAAGATTCTTCACAATTAACACAGTGCGGGGTCCCAAAGTACCTAAGCTAGGTTAACCCACTTGTGTTATATACCAGACGCGTTTTTGGAGTTGTAGAGCAATTATTACGAAATGGGCTGGCTCGACCGGGGAAGTACCACCCTCTCACAGAACAAACACGCGAACGCAAATGCCATCACATTTTTTTTTGCCTCGAGCTGGAAATCTAAACCTCGCCCTCTGATTCCGAAGTTAGGATAAGATTACTACTAACACCAACCCACCAGGGCTGTCATACTTACGTAAAGAAAAATATGTTATAATATTTTTCTGTATTTCTATGATAATTTGGAACACATTCTACAAAGGAAACTATTGTATTGTACCGTATTATTCTTTTGTATTGTCATGTTTCCTTTGTCCTCGCGACAGACCATTGAAAGAGGAAAATGTATTTGTGTCTCATGATCTTCCATTAACTAGAAATCTAATACTTTTAACGTATCAACCCGTCCTTCGTGGAATATATTGTTTATACCTAGTATGATATACTGAACCAAAACTCGGTATCGAACCTGCGTTCTCTGTTACCGAAAGTACCTACTTGGTAGTAAGCCGGGACAAGCCCACCAAACATTCCCACCACTGTGTCTCCTGTTTAACCAGGATTAACAACGGCCACCTCAGATTGACAATAAGAAATGAAGCTTATTGACGTGTCTTGGCACTCACAAAGAATTTAATCAGAAATCAAATGGACGGAGTAGGATGTATTGAAACAACGACATAAAAGTATAGAAAAGCTGTCCGGTACTGAGATTTTTTTTGGCAAAAAACGATTTGTTAAAAAAGACAAAAACGATCTGTTAAAAAAGACAAAAACGATCTGTTAATAAAAACTGACAATTGGACAACACTGCTTCTGTCGCTCGCTCGCAACTGACTGATGGGTGGTGGTGTGCATGTGCACCATCGCAATGCCGCAAAATCTCTACCAATAGCTGCTGTCAAATGTTATGGGTTTGGCTACTCTTCCGCGTATAACTACTGCCTACTGGCCACCTATTAATAGTGGTCGGTAAAGTCTTCTCACATTCGTTTAGCAATATGGGTCGTGCTCGTGAGTTAATATCATCCTGCCATTCAATACCAATTATAACTTAACAAAGAAACCGCAACAATACGAAGTAGATACTAGTATTTTCAATTTCCTATTTCGTAAAGAGACGTCCAACTAAAAAGATACGGAAAATAGTCACACAAAGCTCAAAGGATGTCTGAACTCTGAACAAACATGTTTTAGCTAAGAAATATGTAGTTTTTATGAAATAAACGATAAAAATATCGAGTTTGAAGTTCTAAATAAATCGCCATGAGGGATTTTGTTTTATTCCACATAGGTAGCAAACAAGCATACGGTCCGCCTAATGGTAAGCATCACCGTAGCCTATAGACGCTTGCAATACCGGGGGTATCACTCACGCGTTGCCAACCATCCCAACCAGTGGAGCTCTGGAGACCTTACTCTCCGTAGGAACACAACATGGCCGAGACCAATGCTATTCGGCTACGATCTTCTGTAAGTTGGAGGTCCTTCCCCAGACGGGCTGCTCCGATTTGAGCGGATTATCCACTGTGCCCTACCCTACCTCTCTCAAAAAATTGGAGGATGTGGAATTAGTGGCATATATAAATATATTGTCGCTTTAGTAACTTGTCACTCTACTATTATCAACATGTTCACTTAAAAGTCTATTCTCCATGAAAGTGTGATTTTTGTAAATTAAGATTTCGCAGTAAGTTTTTCGATAGAAAAATTACAATTCTGCATAGAACTCGATCTATGTTGGTGACAAACAATAAACTATGTTCGTCTTACCCCTTACCATATATTCATCTAGTGAAACCCGCGCAACTTCGTTTGCGTGTATTTATTTATGCACAATAGAGTAGCGCCATCTATATCAGACTTTTGATGAAATCCTACGAGAAATGTGTTAATCCAAGGTATCAGCTACCTACATACCAAATATCATAAATATTGACCCAGCCATTTGAGTGTGAAGAAGTAACAAACATAACTTTCTCC
The DNA here is from genome assembly GCA_905163395.2 of Endotricha flammealis. Lineage (NCBI taxonomy): Eukaryota > Metazoa > Arthropoda > Insecta > Lepidoptera > Pyralidae > Endotricha > Endotricha flammealis. The sequence continues at coordinate 3,878,438 of LR990861.1, read as the reverse complement.
TTTGTAATATTAATAGGATGAGGAATTACATAAATCGTTAGCAAAACTGGCGATTAATAATAATTTTGAACTAGTGAGGCGTATTATAGAATCAAAGGGCTTCCCAGTAACAATCAAAGGTCTAATTATGAACTTCACGAGAAATACTGCGGTCTCTGTGATACCCTGAATTACTTTACAACAGGACGCTTCGTCGAACGGCCTATATAAGCTGAAAAATTAACTATTACGCAGTACACAGTAATGAAATGATGGAGTTGGTAAATGACTAGTGACATAAACTCGTATGAGCTTTTTTATGTCCAAATTCCATCATTTTTCTATACCATTCGGCATTCTGACGTTTTGGGCACGGCTGATGGGGATGGATGGTCTTCAGCAGGTTTTAGAACACTGACCTCCGCCAATACGCATTCTCCAATGCGGATTGACTGACGCCAGTGTAGAAATATTCTAAGCATTAACTTCAAATGTAAATTAGGTGAAAAATAGAGATGATTAAAAAACTGCTGTCTCATACATTTTGGTCCGGTAGGTTTGACCATTAACTATGGAAATATTAGCACTTCGAGCATTCGAATTATAGGACTATCGTTGCATTGGCATTTCGGTGAAACGGATGTCGAACTAATGGCTAGTCGAAGTTGTGGTACATCGATGATATGGAGTTTCGGCGATTCGAACCCTCGAACTAATGACTTCGGGAAATCGGCCGTCGGCCACATCATTCGAAATCAAGTAGTAAACCCGTTTTAGTATGTAGTCTCATCGATTTACTTGAGAATGAAATGTTTTTATTACTAGAATGACTCGCAGATCTCACTCACAGAATGCAACACTTTGCCGCTTTACGCTAATCTGTGAGGTGGTGGTACTTCCCCGGTCGAGCTAGTTCATTCCATATGCTCTACCATAAATCAAAGTTCCTCCTCCTCGGTCGTTCACTCTTGTCAGAATTGTCGTGATTTCATGATGGTGTCTTTGGATAGCCCTCGCGATGCGCCTCCATTCGTTGCGGTCTTCAGTCAACACTGGACTACTCTGGTACTTTGTGTGGTAGCTTTTATGGAATCTGTCGACCTCTGGACCTCTGGGCCGCCGGAGGTGATTGACCTCTGGGCCGCTTTCCTTTCACTTGTGTCTGGACAACGAGTCGTTCCATGGAGTAATCAAAATTACAAATTCGTTAATAACTCTCGCTAAACTAAACTAAGCCCTACCTAAACTAGGTAGGTATGTTTTTTTTTTCTTTTTTTCTTATGGCACAATTTTGTTTGTTTTTAGTTATAATTTTTTGACTATGTATGATGTAGGTATGATTAAAGAGGGTTTAGTTTTAACTACACTCTTAGTGATATTTATTTATTTAAACTTTATTGTCCACAATATATGGGTACAAAAGGCGGACTTAACGCTAAAAGCATTATCTACGATATTAGTAAATTAGCATAACACGTTCACAGATACAAAAAGTTTTACGGCCCTACATACAAGTCAATATTACATAATGTCGAATTCGTAGGTACTTTAAAACATTTTTGTTCAACAGATAAAAGGTATGGGTAATTCCTGAAAAAACGTTTTTCCTTATCCGCGGTTTTTCTCGTGACCCACATGGGCATGGACTTATAGAAAGTAACAAATAGCGTGATCCCACTGGGCTCATTGATTTGTGAGTAAATTATTGCTCGTGACCCCTATAACTTGCCCTTAGAACATGTAGTGACCCTCATTGGGGGCACCGGACTCTTAACGTGTAACTTAGTTTCCTGTAGTATACCTATTAGAAGATAATTATTTTCCGTGAACAAACTACCTCTCAACCAAAAAGGTGAATATTTTAAAAACCCAATGAGTCATATCAGATTTTTTTTGTTTCACAGTTATTAATCCAGTTTTAGTTTTTTTTTGGGCTTGGATTTTGCTATACGTTTTGGTCTTAGAAGCGTTGGAATATTTGTGCGGTTTCTGGCGTCATGTCAGCGCCGGTGTGATAGTGGTATGTATTTAGCATACAGGAAGAACATGACATCATGGCGACGACCTCCGTGGCGTAATGGTTTCCACGCCAGACCGCCACCCAGGAGGTCCCGGGTTCGATCCCCGGTCGGGTCATGATGAAAAACGAACTTTTTCTGATTGGCCTCGGGTATTGGATGTTTAATCTATAAATGTATTTGTTATAAAATATAATATCGTTGAGTTTATTTATTTATCATGAATTAAACAAACATAGGTTTAAACTTCATAACCCGATAATGTGTTCCCATAGAAAAATTTGACAACTCAGAAGTTGAAGCAGACTTCGGGAGGCAGAGGCGGAGGCGGGATTCGAACCTGAAATCCGACCCAGTGTTCTTCCAACTGAGCTACCTCGAAGATTAGTAATGGTGGCGAAAAATTTTCATTTCTGTAAACTGCAGTTAAGTAGTCAAAACTAACCTGCAATCCTGTAAGATTTTTGAAAAAAATCCATATTATTTCTTTGCTATTTATTAAAGGAAAAGTCTGTGCAAGATTTCAACTTTCTATCTCCAAGGGTTTGCGCAGGGTGACTGGCGGAACTTTTTCTGATTGGCATCGGGTCTTGGATGTTTATCTATATATGTATTAGTTATAAAATAAAGTATCATTAAGTTGGAATCCCATAACACAAGTTACGAACTTACTTTGGGGCCAGCTCAATCTGTGTGATCTGTCCCTAAATATTTATTTATCTAGTCCCAAACTAAGCAACTAATATTGTACTATGGGTACTACTAGATCGTTGAAAAATATACTTAAATACTTTTTTTTTGTAAATAAATACTTATTATACATAGAAAACACCCAGACCAAGGCAAACAGACATGTTCATAAACACAAATGTTTGCATTGCGATTGCGCAGGATTTGAACCGACGTCCCTTGGGATAAAGTGACTATTGCTAACCACTCGACCACCAATCGGAAAAATAAGCTTGTTCATTCACTGGGTTATCTGTTACATGCTATATTTATCATTATTACATTATTCATAATTCACAATAATAAATATAAGAGGTCAATAGTTCGCAACATGATAATATGAGTAGTTCGCAGAATTTAGACTGAAGTCACTGCGGTTAATGCCATGTCAGTTTAGGGGCTGCACAGACGACGAAACGGTTCCTCCTAGTCTGACTGACTTAACTATATATCAACGCACAGCCCAAACCGCTGGGTCTAGTCTAGAGATTCCAAATTTGGAATGTAGGTTCCTTACGACGACGACGTACTAATTTATTACACTGTGACAGACGAGACGTCTAGGGGTGTACTAAGGGAGAGGATGAAAAAAATGATCAATTTTCACTGAAGGTTTAATTAATATATTTCTGAGTATCATTAACTTACATTGAATGGATTACATGTATTTTATTAAATACAAAAATAAATATTTCTGTGAACCCATAAGCTTTGTTTACACGAACAAAAAATATATTTTCAATCGTATAATCTTTATTTAGTCCGAAATAACTGATAACGTTATCAATCTTATCAAATAAATGGTTGTGGGTATTCTGATTTTGGGTTACTCGGTAATTTATTGTGCATATTATCAATATCCGTATAGTAACTGTAAGTTTCTAGAACTTGGTAACATGAGTTTAAAGAAGAATATTTATTGAACCTTACAAGTTTTATTGACTTACAATACAAATTTTGTTCGGAGCAAACACATAGGTTGATGACAGTACACTACGTAGGTTCTCCACCTCCAACCACTAGCTAGACGATCACGAAAAATCATTTTGATGATAGTACAGTTATAAATGTGTGAGATGAGCTGATTTTATGATAGAGCCGGAAAGTGTCCATGGATACTCTGTTATTAAACGATTAAACGACGCAACTCAGTTCAATAGAATGTCTTCTTTAAAAAGAGCCGTGTTCTTGTGGGTGTAGCAGCCTCAAAGTTTGTGGTGTGATGTCACACGCATCATTCTCTCTCACCTTGTACTAAATCCTTGTAATTCAACACTTAACCCTACTACTTCCGATGATAAGGTTACTGGAATATTATTACATCCTTAATTTAAATTATTGTATCTCGGTACTGTATATAAACTCATGTTTCTTCCAATTAAGATGCATTCAGTTTACGACCAGCAAAGCCTTTCATTAGCACAACCCCTCGTGTGACAGTACAATTTTCTATCTCATTTGCCAGCTCCTTCAGCTCTATAGGACATGACACCTGCATTTTCCTTTACATGATCCGTGTAAGTCCTTCTCGGCCTTCTCCTTCTTCTTCTACACTCTATTTATATTTATTTATTTAAACTTTATTGCACACAATACATAATGTGTATACAAAAGGCGAACTTAATGCTTAAAGCATTGTCTCCCAGTTTACATAAAGAAAACAATAGAAAATATATTTATTTTATTTATTTATTAAATACTAAATAAAATACCTACTTATATACATATATAAATACTTACATAATATACATAAATTTACGCGTCAACAATACTATCAATCTTTCCTTCTAAATTACCAATAGGTAATTTTTACCATACAATATAGGAAAAACGACACGTGACGTGAACTGCTTCGTACAATCGTCTGTCACTGCCGTAGATTACAAAAAAGTTAAAACTGTACGGATTAAGACCATAAAAACTAAGATAAAAAACCCCGATATCAATCTAACATATTTCTTACACATATCTAATTATTTTAACGAAGCAATTCAGAATTGAGGACTGTAATATTAATAATATACGAGGCAATATAAAGTCTGAAGTTCCGCGAAGTAGATACTTACGTTCATTTGCCCAGGAAAAAAATTGCAAACAAAACGAATCAAATTTTGTTTTCTACGAAACAATTTTGCGTTATTTGATTGGTCAAATCGTGTTCTCAGAAGCCGACGACCTGTCTGATAAACCTGTTGAGATGATGGCACATTAAATTATTTCTATATCTCTTGGACATGAAATTAAACTAGCGAGCCCCGCGCAACTTTGTTTGCGTGTATCCAGCTTTCCCGTGGGAATTTTTATTTTTTTCTCTCCGTCTAAACCATCCTCGTACTTCAAGGAATATTCTAAAAAAATAATTAGCGAAATCGGTTCAGCTGTTCTCGAGATTTCCGCTTAGCAACACATTCAGCGATTCCTCAGATTATATTAAAGAATAGCTTTTTGCCCGCGACTTCGTCCCCGTGAAGTTCCGGACCCGTTCCCGTGGGAACCACATTGAATATCAGGAAAAGCTATAGCCTATGTCACTCTCTGATAATGTAGCTTTCCCTTCAGTAGTCAGTGATTTACACGTTCAGTCCCGTTATTCCCGTTCCCGTAGGAATTTTGAAAAGAAACATACACTAAATGTTAAGTTGAGCAAATCGCTACATATTAGTGAAAACCGCAGCCAAATCGGTTCAGCTATTTCTGAGATTAGCGTGTGCAAACATACATACAACAGACGGACAAAATTTTTCGAAATTCTTGTTCTATTGCATAATCCTCATCGCCCTAAACAATTTTTTTGGAAATATATTCAATGTACAGACAAACTTTTTTACACTTTTATTATATTATAGATAGATAAATCAAATTGTATACAATTCACAGGGCCAACTGAGAATCAATATGAAAGAAAGTAAGCTTAATTAAATGTCTAGTTCTTAGAAACTGCGCCTTTGCTATGATACCATATTCATAATAAGTATAATAATAAATCTACACAATTCACACAACCAATTGGTCCCAAAGTAAGCTAGGCTTAACCTACTTTTGAGCGTATCAGACAACGGATATATTATAAAATTTACTTAGAACAGATAGAAAACAGCAGATCTGGATGTTTTCTATGTATAATAAGAATTTATTTATAAAAAAAAAAAGGATTTATGTATATTTATATCAGCAATCTAGTATCCATAGTATAAGCTTTGTTTAGTTTGGAACTAGATGGCGTTGTGTGATTTGTCCAAGAATATTTATATTTATTTACAGTATTCAAAAAATTGAGCCAAAAGAACGCTATGGAACAGTCCACAAGGCAAAAGAGGCAGACCTATAGCAGAGGACATCAAAAAGATAGCTAGCCAAAACTGGAACAATGTGGCACAAGACAGAAAAAAAGTGCACAAACGGAAATGGGGGATAGAATAATTCAATTTATAGTAAAAAAATAATATAAAAAATCTACCATGTTTTTTTTTAAAGCTAGAAACATTCGAACTTCTCATGTGGAAAATAGGCTGTAACTTTTTGGTTTTTGAGTTCAAATAAAAACATTAGTGACCATGAATAATGTGTTTTGAAGAATAAATAAAAAACAAAACGTAAATGGTCATTAATAATTAGAAAAATATTTTTTTGAAGAAAGATTCTAAAGTTTTTGTGGTATTTTTTCAATTAAAACAAAATTTCTCAAAATAATGACTGTCAAAATATTTTTTTTATGACTGCTAATTGATTTACATCTATCTAAATCGTACTAGAGCTCTCTTTTTTGTGGCTTTTATTAAGAAATGTAGGCAATTTTTATAAATTAATTAGAATTTAGTTCAAAAATCTTTGATTACACTTGTGTTTAACAGCTCTTAGGAATAAAAGTACTAGAGTTAGAACTGTGCCTTTTTTTTGTGGCAAGGTAGTAAATCAATTAGCACAAAAAATGGTAGACTTTTTTTAATTTTTTTTTTTTTTAACTATAAATTGAAGTATTTTATCCCCCATTTCCATTTGTGCACTTTATGACGGGGCACACTGTATACTAGTTTTCGGTTAGCCGTTTCCGGCCGTAGATTGTTTCCGATGATAGATCATGGTTGACATTTTGAAACGCTTGAAATATTGTTCTCCGTATACATTATTTGCACATCAGTAATTTGGCACGTTCTTCAAAAAAGGTTCGCCATCACTGGCCGATGACCTTGTTCAGAAAGGACGAATTCGCCGCGTGTTTTTGTATCCTAAACAATATTAATCTATGGTGTTTCCGTCGCGTTTATCATCCATCGCGAAGTTGCAATCATCAACCGTGAGATCTAACATGCAAAGAGCTCAATATAGCATAAAATGTGACGATATCACGCGTACATGGTTCTGGGTTTGGTACCCTTGGTTGACGCGCTGGCTTCAATTGCAAAGAATAAAGGTAGGTCTACGTTAGACGAGCCGAGCACGAGCGGAGCACGAGCATTGTTTATAATCTTTTTATTTTTGTACAAATATACAAGTTATTCGGTCATTGTTTTCAGCTAACACAAACCTTACCTACTTTAGAATTACACTTACTTTAGAAATACTACATTGAAATTAGTTAACTTAGTTTTTATAGAACATGATACACAAAGAAACGTCTAGCTTATACCCACCTTAAAGAATGCAGAAAAATTACAAAAAACCGGCCAAGTGCATGTCGGGCCATGCACAGTGCAGGGTTCCGTATTTGCTGTGCTTTGCTTGCTTGCAAATGAGTCCAATATCATATTCTATGACACGAAGTTTTAATCAAAGAAATAAGAATGCGAAGCCATAACAAAAAAGAAAAAATATTTCTGGAATGAAGGATTTATGTCACGTGTTATTAAAGCCGTGAAAACTCATGCCCAAAGAGTAACATAGCTCATGGCCCGTGTTATTATAACGAGGAAAAGTTGGACATTGGTTTTCTGAGAATTTGAACCTTATTATGATTCACTGTTGCTAAGGCTGTTTATTATATTGTAGTAAGGTAGTATAACCAGCTTGTGTTATGGGTACCAATAGACAACGGATATTATAATCTATATATACATATAATAAAACAGTAGACCCCGATATGTCTGTACATTGGACATATTTGGCAAAGATGGAGAGGGAACAGTTAGAGTAAAAAATTTGTTTGGATTTTTTTGGCTGTCTGTCTGTTTGAACGCGCACATCTTCTAAGTTACTGAACGGATTTTAATGCTGTTTTCACAGGAAGATAGAGCTCGGGATGGAGCAGAATATAGGCTTTGTTTCATTTAAATCGCATGTCAGGAAAGGGAGTTATCCTTATTTTAACATTTCACGCGGACGAAGTCGCGGGTAACAGCTCGTTGTTCATAATATTGGTACTTATAAAACCCAGACTGTGCCGAGCGAGAATCAAAGGAGTAGTGGGTACAGTCATGTAAAGGTCGACCTGCTCTTGACTGTACCACTAGAACCATTGATTAGAACCATTAAGGGTTCAAGCGGTACTAGACACTTCTATTTTTGTACAATTGGAACCATTGCAATATTAACAACAATTTTCCCTGACATTGCTTACGTTTGTATAAATGTATGTAAAAATGTATGTTATGTAATATATTATTTAAGGTTACTCAAGGGTTGTAGTGATACAAAATAGTACTTACCACTAGAACCCTTGGTGGTTCTTGCTCAAACGAAATATTAAATGAAGGAGAGAGTGAGTGAGTTTGAAACGCTCAAATAAAGAGAGGTAGGGCACAGCGGATAATCCGCTTAAATCGGAGCAGCCCGTCTGGGGAAGGACCTCCACCTTACAGAAGATCGTAGCCAAATAGCATTGGTTTCGGCAATGTCCTACGGTACGCGTGAGTGATACCCCCCGGTATTGCAAACGTCTATCTTGTGGTCTATCTATACTATAGACGCTTGATGGTAAGTATCACCGTAGCCTATAGACTCTATTCGCTATGTGCAAATACATGGTGGGGGTATAGTAAAGCGATCGCAGCGCTTGTCGTGGCAGAAATACGCAACAATCCGGGAAAGTAAAGTCAATTTGCACGGAGTTCGTAATCTATATATATAAAAATGAAACCCGTTTTCCGTTGTCACGACATAACATGAAAACGGCTTGACCGATTTGGCTGATTTTTTTTGTAGTTTTCTAATACTCTGTACAAGGTTCTTACGGAAAAAATATTAAGAAAATCTCTCAGAAAGATTGAAAAAAAAACGAAACGGTACCCGGGCGAAGCCGGGCCGGGCAGCTAGTAAAAAAAAAAAAATGCCTAATAATATAGATGTTGTGTTGTGAACTGCAAAAATAACGGCACAAATAGTCGGTGTAAATTCTATATATTACCTAAACTTAAATCAAAGAAATAAATGGATAGATGCCATAAAAAGAAATAAGTAAAACCTTAAATTATGATCAATTTTATTTGCGCTATATTTGATATACATGTGATATTTACGAAGTCTTATGTGGGCTCGTAATAAATAACTATTGCCGTTCTTTCGTAGCTCTTCAACATTTCTTACATGTTGTGCTAAAACTAATTTTTCTCCTACCAACACGGTTTGAGGTTGGAAACGAATATTGTGTTTTACACTTTCAAAACCAGTTTTTATAATGATGTTCATTATTTTATGCACTGTTTTAACAAATTCCTTTAAAAATACCACTTGTCGTCTTTTTATTTATCTTTAATTTACTAGAAAGCAATAAAATACTGATGTCATTATTTGGCATAATCCCGAAAAGTTGCGCATTCTAGGTGGCGCTACTGTCGTGCACATAGCCACGGTGATGCTTACCATCAGGCGGGCCGTATGCTTGTTTGCCAACTTTGTGGTATATAAAATAAAAAAATCCCACAGCCAGTTTCTGGAATGCATTTTCATTTTAATTCTCAAACGTCATTTTTCTTCTTTAGTTTGAAATTAACAGCTGTTAACAGCTATATTTTGAAGCGCCATTAACATTAAAAAGCCTTTCAGAATCTGTCTGTAAACTGTCTTTGTTACGAAAATAGACCTACAGTTTGTTCGTTTTTCCTTTTCTTTCATAAAAATAATGTTAGCATCTCACCTTCAGATTTCTTAATGGCCATAATGACCTATTATTTCGAAATAAAGAGCTATAAAAACCAAGTTATTTAGAAAAATCTCAACCATCTTGACAACCTGTTTAATTTATATTCTTGACAATAATATTTTTATCTCAAATCTTATGAGTTTGTGAATGGGCAGGATTCTTTTTCTAATTCTATGAACTGGAAACTTGTGTTTTAAAGCTATTATATTATCATACTTCATACGAATAGTATTACAAATGAGAAAGTGAGTTTGTTTGTTATTCCTTCACGGCTTGACTAAGCAGCCGATCATTTTGATTTGTATACATATTGTCTGGGGTACAGAACCCAACATAGGCTAATTTTTACGCGGGCGAAGCCGCGGGTAACAGCTAGTAATATAAAAGTGTTACATACATAATTAAATTAAATAAATAAATTCTAAACCATTTATACAGCTATGTACTTATAACACATCTAATACATAGAAAACACCCAGACTCCGATTTTTTTATTCCACTAACGTGGCAAACAATCTTACGGCCCTGCCTGATGGTTAGGGTTCACCGCAGCCTATGGCGCTTGGCAACACCCCGGGAGTATCACTCGCCCGTTGTCGCCCCTGTAAAAATCTTATGCCCCTTTTGAAGAACCCCAGACTTTGTCAGATTATGCTCTCATTTGCTCATAAAAACATTCAGGTTTTTCTGATTACTCGGCAAAACCCATTGTACAAATGTCACAGATAGCTATCAAACATTATGAATGGACCGCTTGGGATTACCGGCTGTGCGTTGTCAATGGCAGCCTGTGGGAATTATTTCATTCATATACAATTATATCCTGTTACGGCATTTTAATAATGTGTAAACGTGAATAATTACAGAAAGATTAACTAAATATTAATTTACAAACAAAAATACAGGCACAGACTTGGTTTCATATTACAGATGAAATTAAATCGTCAGAGAAATCCTTCACAGTAACTTTCTCTAGTCTTAAAATTAATATAAACCGTTTGAACGTTATGTAACATTATTAAATGTTACATTCATTATTAAATGTTACATTCAGAGACAAAGATACTAAATATAGAGAACATTTTCTAAATGCAAAGAACATTTTCATTGTATCATTTACTTGTAAAATAATAACGAAATAAATCCAGATGAAAAAGTATGCAGCCAAGAGATGTCATATTTGGATAGACCATTTAACACTGGAAAATGCTTTTATGTTACAAAGATCCAAAATGTACCACGCTCGTGCCTCTGTCTGTCTCGGCGAGTGTGTACAGCGACACTACAACTGCCATTAGGGAATTAACCACGACACTTCTGATCCATTAGTAACAGGATACGGATAGTACATAATGCTGAATCCATCCCTGTATATATAGGAAGGAAGGAAATTTCGCAGAAAATTAATTAAAGCATCCAGTCTTGTGACGTCACTTTGACGTAAGCTGTGCAAATAAGTATAAAGTGAACTAAAGGAAACTCAATAGGAAGGACGAGTTAATTAAACACGACTTCCATTTACGGCGTTGATGACAAAGAGCCGATAATAGCCATTGTATTTCGATAGATTTTTTTTATATTAAACAACAGACAAGGCTAGCGGACCTAACGCAATGTTGTGTTTCATTCTATTCTGGACACGTGAGGGCCCCGAGTTTATAACTCCTTACTCTTCACCGGTGGATGCTTCCACCGGGTCATTAGGCCCTCTTGAAGGCATGTGGGTATTATTTGGACAGCACAATAAAATTGAAGAGAGGTGCGGCACAGCGGATCATCCGCTCAAATCAGAGCAGAGTGTCTAGGGAAGGATCTCCACCTTACAGAAGATCGTAGCCAAATAGCATTGGTCTCGGCCATTTTCTGTTCCTACGGTGAGTAAGGTCTCCAGAGCTCCATTTTAGAGGGTTGGCAACGCGTCGTGACGTCGTGAGTGATACCCCCGGTATTGCAAGCGTCTGCTACCGTGATGCGTACATCAGGCGGCCCCGTATGCTTGTTTGCCAACTTTTTGGTATAAAAAAATAACTAAGATTTTAATCCGCGCGAGTGGTATCGATGTTATCCATTGACCTCACTCGCGCTGGCCGCCTATGAACATCGCTAATACCAGGTGCGCTACCAATGCGTTGTGGAATAAGGAAAAGGATATGGGAAAGAAGTAGGGTTCCGGACCGAACGAAACGCATTGCTTCACGCCCATATTCTATGACAGGGCGGTACTATCCCGGATGATCGCGCGATTACAGGATTGCGCGAATCAGATAGTTTTCCATAAAAAATAAAACACTTATCTGGAGAGACATGCAGACGTACAGTCAGTAATAACAAAGAAGACAACAATCAATGAAACAATTTCATCTTTACCTAATCTTTTAATATAACAACAAATATTTATCAAAGGACCGTGCGCCAATGTTAAAGTAGGCGTCAATTTACTGATAAAAAATTACATGCATTTAGTAAGAAGCTGTTATCTTTATTATCAATTATAACTTAATAAGTATATTTGTACATCTCATTTTCCTTATTACGATAAAAGTTATTCGCAATTTGATAAGATACGCAATAGTGAAGTTTGTTTATTCCTGACCTTCTTGGGATTGATAACGTGTGTGACAACAGTGTCCCTGTCTAAGAGGGTCCTACTACTCGTTTGCGTTTTTTAAACACATGCCGTACGGTTAATACCGAAGTTTTGCGCCGCCGGGTTTTGCCATTGGCACGTGCCGCCCGGAAAAACCAGGCATCTGTTCCGCTGCCGACACAAGCCGTAATTTTCAAGAGACGGGCCTTTTCGGTTTACAATGTGAACTGATTATTATACCTACTCAATATTTTATTGCACCACTAACGTACGTAACTTGTAAGAGGTAATAAACATACATTCAAACTTTCGTCTTTATAATATTAGTAGGATGGTAAACACGATGCAATAAAAACCAAAATAAATTTCGCTTTAGGGTTTAAGTGCTTGACAGTAGATTGTATTTAGATCGCATATTTGAACGGGCAATAGATTTGATTTTCATACAAACCTAAGTAGTGGCTTTCAGGTTATCTCGTAGTAAAATAATTGGATATCTGGTTACAACAACATGCTATAAGACCTAATTGTCAAGGACTTATTTGGGTATAATATAATATAAGTATCATGCGTATGTGTTTGTCACATACCTATGTAGAACCATATTTTCCAGCTACGAGGTAACACTCGAGAGTACTACCCACGCAAACAATTAATAGTAACAAGTTGTAGGTATGACGTTTGCAATTCTAAGACATTGCTTTCGTCTCGGTTCAATTTCCTCTTCGTTAGTAAGTATGTAACATGGGTTTTATACGTTAAAGTACAGTCGTCAAATTCTTTTACAGTTTCCTCAATAAATACTGACGGAAAGCGCAGGTCAATAGTTCTCACAGCTTGTCTTTGAACCGAGTCACATTGCTCAAGCTATTGGATGATTGGTTGGAGTCAAAAAGCTTGCCTGCAAATTTCTAGATTTCTAGATCTAGCAGCCGCATTCTTTATTATGGAGATGATTAAATAAACTATGAAAATTATTGCAAACGTCCAGGGGCCCGATTCTACTAACACAAATGCACCAATGGACTCTCAATGGTGTCTCAATCGTAATAATATAATGTTTAACTTATTGTTTAAGTCAAAAACTATTCCACTGATACACTATCGGCATTCTTTTGAGACACCATTGAGAGTCCATTGGTGCATTTGTGTTAGTAGAATCGGGCCCCAGTTGGCCGCCCCAGATATCGTTGGAGCGATGCAGTGTTAGGTGATCTGCATGAGATGGAAGCAGTAGACTGGCGGCACATCATCGCGCAGAATAGAGAACTCTGGCGCTCTCTACATAATTCAGGGGCCAAGATCCACTTTGGGTCAATGAGCGGAGTAAGTATGAAAATTATGGGATGAAAAAATAAAATTCTCTCAAACGGCTTTCAATTTTAATGACTTATTTCAACACTCCGATCACAGTTATTTTACGTATGACAGATGTAAAAACGGGTTTAAAACACTCAAAATAAGTCAGAGTCAGCCGAGTTGGCGACTAGTATAACTCTTTTGTCCTACTCTGTCATAAAAAGAAACTTACTGGGTTATTTTTAAAACATTGAAGACCTCTTAGGAGGTGATTCTACTCTTCAATACGAAAAATATTTACTATCGGACCAACTTCGAAATCACGAAAAAAAAAAACAGCTGTTCCATACATTTTGTCGAGTAGGCATGGGATATTTACTGTGGAACAGCTGATTTTTTTTAGTGGTTTCGAAGTTGGTCCCATAGTAAATATTGTTCGTATTGAAAAGTAGAATCACCTCCTAAAGAGGTCTTCAATGTTTTAAAAATAACCCTACCCTGTATATACCAAATATAGACAACATACATACACATAGTACTACATACTAGTACATACTTGCGCTACTAATTTTAAAATGTGTTATTTAAGCACCTGTTTGTAATTAGTTTTGCCCTAACGAACCATTGGCACTCGGTCGATTTCATAAAACGCAAAGGCATTTTATGATCATAGCCATTTTTATGGTCCGATAAATTAACTTAATAGACATTGATAGCTATTACTTAAAATATTTTCACTTGAAGCTATTTTAAATGGTTCCTGTAATGTAACATTATACAGTACAGTCAGCCAATGGAAGAGGTGAGCCGGCACTTGAGCAGAGTCGAAATAAAAAACTAGATTTCTTGTTCATATTGTAATGTAATTACAACCCCTTCACGCAACATTTAGAAATCTTAAATCATGGCCCCTGTACCTATAGGCCATTCCTTTCAAGTATTTTGACTATACTTTGTAATATAAATAAAAATGGTGTTCTTTACCCTGGTTAAGTCTTTCATTAGTTGACTGTACACCGAATTTTTATTCTTATTTTAACACAATTACATTATTTATTTTAATTCAACTCTGCTTGGCTTTATAAAGTTGACCATTTCGCGTATTGTAATTTGTAATGCGGGTTCTATAAGTTCTCGCGAATTTGATCGAAGTGTAGTAAAATTAGGAACGAAGAAAGCCCGTCCATACGCTTCGCGAGAGTGTAGAGCTGGCATAAGCGTGCCTTCTGCTCCCGTAAGTCATTAAATAAAAAACTATGTTGCAAATTAGCCTTTACGAATTATTGCTTTTTAAGAATTAGGCACTGTAAAAGGCAAATTCTCAAAAGTGCTAAGTACTTATGAGAATTAGCCTTTTCGCGCGAATTTGCCCTTTTAAGAGTCGGGCGCCATTCTGCGAATTAAGCATTAATCCACTAAATGGACTCAACCATTTTGAAGCTTCTGCACACACAATATGCGAAGTCGTAATCTATGTCGGGGTACTACAGAACAATGAAGCGGTAATATGGTTGACAATGGTACCCAAGCGAAGTGTTCCGTTTATATCCTTATTTGGCACAAGTTTAAATCCAATGTCCGTCGCATAAACGTTGTGTTTATACTCCGTGGTGGTTGCACATGTGGCAGTTAATAGTTACTTTGTAACCTGTGGTATAAGCCCCCGATACTTTTTATGCCACCACCGATAGACAACAAGCAGTGATGCTCATCTCAGAGTATTCAAAATTCATAATAAATTATTTAATTAATGAATTAAAATAATGGAAAGGAAGATATAAGGTAGAATATTAATAAGGAGACTAGTTTTTAACAACTGAGCACGTATCCCCGTATAAGCTCATAGAGGTAGCGTTCAGTCGTTCGCAGAATTGATGGACGCGCCGCCGCCGCACGCAGAATACATGCGTTTGCGAGAACCGCATCGTTCCCGGTACACAGGGCCGGTGTGTATGTTTTTGCGTCACTATACGATGAAGATGTTACATATTTTACATTGTATGCACGTTCCCTTAGATGGAAGGTGA
Organism: Endotricha flammealis; assembly: GCA_905163395.2. Taxonomy (NCBI): domain Eukaryota; kingdom Metazoa; phylum Arthropoda; class Insecta; order Lepidoptera; family Pyralidae; genus Endotricha; species Endotricha flammealis. Next base: position 3,862,724 of record LR990861.1, on the reverse strand, counting down.
ATATTTGACTAGAACAAGATTTCACGCGTTATTGCAGCCACTCACAACAGCTTTTTTATCCGACTTCAGATACTGTACGGGACGGATCCGTTCGACGACTCGTTTCCCCGTAAAATGCGAGATATATCTATAAAATTTTTGACCGACGAGCCTAAGCTCGTAAATTTTCTTTTGTGGGATGTAATGTAGGCATCGATATACTTGTGATGTAGGCTCTTTAGTCGATTGGGCGCGCACAACCCGTGCCCGCGCGGTCCCAGTAGACTCAGTGGCGAGGGGTCCTAATAACACGATTCCTGTCGGCTTCCCTTTTAAAAATAGTGAATTATCTAACAGCATCGACTCTGCTAATAACATGATTTCGCTTCATACATAATAATGATACCCAAACGCCTATACAATAATAAATAGCAATATCACACGTCGCCAAACGCCTATACAATAATAAATAGCAATATTGTGATATTGCTATTTATTCGTCGCTTAGCCTGTGCGTCGAAAGCCGGTAATTCCCGAGTTGTAGCTGCATACAGTTTTAGGAGCGGCTGTCTCTTTCTTACGCGTACATTTTGTTCCTAGCGCGGTCTCTTTCTCACGCCGATCATATATGAACATATTAAGCCGGTAGTCGCCGAGTTACGACAAGGATGGCATGTATCAGATTACGTTAGTGCGACAAAGATAAACAGAGGTATTAACCTGAGAAGTAAAAAATATAGTTAATTATGTGTTTAGTGCTTGAATAATAAAACAAATATAATTTTGTCGCGTTGTAATTGTCAAAATTATATGACATTTTTTCAATTCACTTTCGCCTGTGCTTTCGCTCGTACTGTTGTTAGTTTTTTTTTATTTGTTTGTTGTTAATTTAGTAAATTTGAATAGATTAGAGTGACTTCGTGGTTAAATGTTGGACAGGGCTCGGTGTGAATTGTGTTATAGTTATAGAATTTATCGGTTTCAGTTGTAAGTAGTTAATTGTTTATTTTGGTTTAGTCTGTTTTGTTTACATTCGTAATGGCTGCAATTTTAGACGTGGGTTGTTGTCTCACAGACTTTTTATTAGATAATAATTTTCAAACATACAGTTTTGAAAATAAAAAACATATTATACAGCGCGCCCGTGCTTTTCCTTCTATGAAAATAGATTATAAACGGAAAGATGGCTTTACTAAATATTTTCATTGTAATTTGTACGAAAAGTATTCGTGGCTCACATGTAGGTAGTTGTAAACTTAAAACACTGTTTTGGTTTTCCATATTATACCTATCAGTGCTTTTATGTATGGTAATGGTAATATGGTATTCGGAATTCTCCATCCCTGTGGTAAGATAACACTGTATATTTTTTTTTTGCTCCGGCTTCCCCTGAGTAAAATTTCACCCTTCGCCACTGAGACCTACATGATATTCGAATTGGCCGATTAATCCCGCTGACAAATTATGTAATTTGTACAGTCAAGGACCGGTGGATACTTGAGATTTAAATTTTATGTATGTAAAGCCACGGAGTCGAAGACAGCGAGGCGATGGAGGCAGCGGCGGCGACGGCGCCTGAACCGCTCACTCCAGTCCGCCGTCTAGAACTACCTTTCGATTCTATAGATATACCCTATAACTTCAAATGTTTGTTAATTGGTTTGATTCCAATTCAATTATTAATGGAAGTCGGAGAAATGGGGAGCAAAAAGCAAACAAAGCCATAAGTAAAATTTAATTACACAATCAAAGAACAAAACAAACCAATCTAAATATATTCGAACAAAAGATCTACCGCTTAATGAATGTACTAGAGAGATTCTTAGAACGAATAAATTGGCCCTCGAACATGTTTGGATTCCACAATCAATTTACTATTGTTTATTTTGCAGCAAAACAATACCATTAAGCACAGGTAGCACAACCGACTTTGAATATTGTTACAAAGAGTACTAATATCATGCATGACGTCCAATTAAGTTTTAACAATTAATAGTATATAAAAGAGCTGCATCGTATCAAACAGATAAATGCGAGAACCGCTCACGAAGGGTTTTGTACCATTATTATCATCATTACATCAACATTAGACACTTATTACCGAACAAAAACGCCAAAAATAATTCGTGTGTTGTATGGGAGAACAGAACCCATGCGTGAATTACCGAATTACGGGTAATTCAGCGACTGACACCACGAAGGATTGGAACCATGGTGTAAATCGCGGAAGGACTCTTTTTGAATTGACTGATTGACACTAGGGTATAGAGAACCGGTACTATCTCAAGGAACCGGGATTTTCGGTACCGGACTATGCTGGAACCGGGATTTCCCGGGATTTCCCGGGAATTTCGGTACTTTCGGGATTTTTTTTCAATACATCAACACCGCCTAGGGATGTTTTGATTTTGCTCAATTTACACATTTTTGTTAGACATACTTATTTTTAGAAAGCTCATTTATTGGACTAGGTACATGTAAAAGTAAAATAATATTATATTTATTGCGTAAATATTTTTTAAAAAGTGAAATAATGATACAAGTAACGACCGTATTTGTTTAATACGGTCGTCACAGAGAAAAAATAAAAAATTATGCAGTTTTTTGCAATTATGCGAAAAATCAGTTATCAATAATAGTTATTTGTTATGCAAGGCTGCAAAGTTGTTTTTTGGCGCGAGTACTTATATTGAAACCCGAGCTAACGAAGATTTCTAGGATTCAAATATAGAATCCTGAGCGTAGCGAGGGTTTCAAAGGTACGAGACGCAGAATAACTTTGCTGCCAAGCGAAACACACAACTTTTCACCTCACTACAGCGAGGAAAATGCTAGGTGCAAGAAAAACGCAAATAATATATTAAATAAGTGTTTATTTTTTTCATGCGGTGTCGTGCTGGCCAGTTCGATTATTCTAAAAATAAGGTTGGCGCACTGGCATGAAATAAGTATTAATCCATTTTTAGAGGACTGGCGGTATAAAAAATTATAGAATAGAAACAGATTCTTTCACAAGCTCGGAAAGAATCTGTTTGTCATTCGAAATCTGAGCGTAAAAGTGCATTTTGTGCCCTAGCGTGGAAAGAATTTTTAAAATTCGAAACCTTTCTATTCTATAATTTTTTATACCGCCAGTCCTCTGAAAATGCATTATTAGATACTTATTTCATGCCAGTGTGCCAACCTTATTTTTAGAATAATCGAACTGGCCAGCACGACACCGCATGAAAGAAAATAAACACTTATTTAATACCTATATTATTTGCGTTTTTCTTGCACCTAGCATTTTCCTAGTAGTGAGGTGAAAAGTTGTGTGTTTCGCTCGGCAGCAAAGTTATTCTGCGTCTCGTACCTTTGAAACCCTCGCTACGCTCAGGATTCTATATTTGAAACCACTCGCTTCGCTCGTGGTTCAAATTCAAATTCAAATTCAAATTAAATTTATTTTGCTTGAATACAGGTTACAGAAGAGGTTTTAAGTGGTATTGTACTTACATACATACATAGTTTCTATGCCATATTCTACCATTACGGTATGCAAAATTAAATAGGTAGCTAAATAGTTACAATAATTATAGTTACAGATAAATTACTAAACATTATTTGCTAATAAAATAAATTTTAAAATTAAATAATACTGAAATCGCCATAAATTCATAATAGTATAGTACACAATTTAGGGCTTGTCACATAAATATTCTTTAATTGTGTAATAGGATTTGTTGATTAGCATATTCTTAACCTTATTCTTAAAAATTACAATGTCATTAATTTCAATAATGTTCTTGGGTAGCTTATTGTACAATCTAGGTGCCATTATAAATATGCTGTTATTGTACATAGCAGTTCTGGACAGCGGAATACAAAGTTTGTGACTATTGCGGGTGCCTTTTATGTTATCAAACAAATTATAGTTTGATTTCACAAACATAATACAACTTAGTATGTACAAGCAAGGCAAAGTGAGTATTTTCAATTCTATAAAATGAGGCTTGCAACTGTCTCGCCGGTTCAAACGACATATTGAGCGAATACACCTTTTTTGAGCTTTGAACACTTTATCCTTGTCGGTGGAATTGCCCCAAAAAATTATACCATATTTCAGAATGGAGTTTATATACGCATGGTAGGAGGTAAGGACAGTCAGTCTGCTTGCTACCTTTGTGAGCATATATAAGGCATAGGAGAACTTATTTAGCCTTGTACAGATATTCTCGATATGCATCTTCCAGTTAATACTGCAATCTATGTGAAGTCCAAGAAACTTTGTAACGTAAATTTCTTCAATTTTTTTGCCATTAAAACATATATTTAAAGGAGGTATACGATTAGTTCTATTTCTAAATGTCATGATTTTTGTTTTTTCTATATTTAACGTGAGGTTATTACATTTGAGCCATTCAATTATGTTATTTAATGTATTATTAATGTCTAGTTCAAATTGATTAATGTAATTTCCGATAAATGTAACAGTACTATCATCAGCATATAATGTCATGGTGTGATTTGTAACACTTGGAAAGTCATTAAGGTATATTATAAATAACAGGGGACCCAATATGCTGCCCTGCGGGACTCCATATAATACTGACCGAGTCTTCGAACAATATTTAGTTTCTGGGTTTATTTTCGTAATTTCTGTATATTGTTGTCTGTTACTTAAGTACGATTTTATGAGTTTTGATACAGTGCCTCTCACTCCATAGCGTTCTAGTTTTTCTATTAAAATATCATGGTCAACACAGTCGAATGCTTTGGACAGATCCATATACAGTGAGCTCACAGGTATACTTTTATCCACATTGATTAGTATTTCATGTAAAAAATTGTAGATAGCATTGTCAATACTTGTGGATTTTCTATAGCCATGTTGTTCATCAGCCAGAATATTGTGCATCTCGAGGAAATTATACAAAGCACTGTAAATCACCTTTTCAAATATTTTTGATAAGATAGGGATGAGTGCTATAGGTCTATAATTACTCAAACACTCTTTGTTCCCTGTTTTTAATATAGGTTTAATAACCGTTAGTTTAAGCTCGTCGGGGAATGTACCTGATTCGATACACAGATTGAAAATATGGCTTAGTATAGCAGCTATTTGAACAGCGACATGTTTAACTACTTTGGTGGAGATGCCGTCGTAGCCCGTACTACAAGTATTTTTTAGAGATTTTATATGCTTTATTATGTCATGCGATGTAGATGGTTCCATGAACATTGATCGCGCTATTGAGTTAATTTTTTTTGCATTTTACTCCGTGTGCATTGGAATTTTGGTATGGTTTAATTGAATCTATAAAATGGTCATTAAAAGTACGCGCCAATTCTTCCGGGTCGGTTACTAATTTATTATTAATTCTTAGTTGTGTTATAGTTTCTTTGGGTAGTTTGATCTTGTCATTGTTGATGACACTCCATATTGCTTTTGTTTTGTTGTTAGCTGTATTCAAAAAGTGATTATTCTGAGCTTTTTTAGTACCGTTGATAATAAGTTTTAGCCTTCGCGAGTACATATTGAAAATGTTTTTATTATGGACATTGGGGTTCTTTCTATAAATCCACAACATTTTTCTTTTTCGTGACGAACACAGCTTTATTCCTTTCGTTAGCCATTTCGTTTTCACAGATTGAGATATTCTGATTTTTATAACAGGGAAGCACAAATTATAAAACAATTTAAAGGTATTGTAAAAACTTCTAAAAGCTTCATTAGAATCAGTGATGTCATAAAGGAGACTGAAAATTATGGGCCAAAATGTAATAAGTTGGAATATGGTCTAAAAAATTAGTCATATTTTTCTATCTATATATACCAATTATCAGCTTATTTCTCAATCTACGAGAGGAGAAATATGAGGAAATACTTTTCGTGAGATTATCGAATAACTGAATACCTAATCGATTACATAATTACAGAAAAAAAACCCTTAGCATTTAGTAGTTAGTTAACTTAAAGTAGGTAACTAAATGCACCATACATACACAATACATTATAGGGGTCATATGATGTATATAATATTATATTAATCAATTACTGAAAAACGAATATGTAAACACTACGTAATAATGATTATCGATTTCATATCGATTAAAATCAGTATTTAGTCTATGTCACTGACATAAATGTCATTGTCAATGACATTGACAGTTACCGCCTGCCGGTTTTTGATATTTTGCTCACTCGTTTTGTGTTTTCCGATGCGTTTTGAGTGCTTTTTCCATTTTTTCAAATTGTTTCCTATTTTCGACGACCATCAAATCGGTGGCCAAGCCACTCTATACCATCGAGGTCGTCAAAGGTCGTAAAAAACATCTTTTGCACTTCAGGAATCATCTAATTGCAACATAACCTCACTTTCACTAAACAGTCATTAACTCAGCTCTCAGATTGTCAAAAGTTACAGAATTTACAGTGAAGGACTGATAAGTATAAACCTATCAATTGTCACCATTTTCATCTTATTACATCCTGGCCCAGAATTGTATGGAATCGTTTCAGTCTCCTTTCCTTAAAAGTTAGTGCGTTCATGCATTCCTTGAACTTCTCCATGTTTTCTTTCCTAAAGTCACGTTTCTCTACGAACCAGTGTGTTATCGGATAAAAAGTTTTTACTGGTAACTTCAATATTTGGGCGGTATGGTCAGATAGGGCCAATTCTAATACCGTACTTTTTGTCGCGGTTATATTGTGGATAAAGTTATCTATACAGGTGCCACTGCTTATACGTGTTGGTTCTTTAATTTGCAATTTGAGGTTATAGCTGTGCAATAATTGTTCAAAATCACAAGTTATATTATTTCGTTTCAGTATATCGATATTAAAATCACCACAGATCACTAGTTTTGTTTTTTTATATGCAGATTTATCTAGGATTTCCTCCAACCTGGAAAAGAAGGTTTGACGCGATGTTACATCAGTTTTAGGTGGCCTATATATGCAGATAATCATTACGCTAAGATCTGTTAATTCCACAGCACTGCATTCTATAATGTTAGGTATACTTAGTTTCTCAATTTCATGGATTGGTTTGAAAGAATGGCATGTTCGCACCAGAACACAAGAGCCGCCATTTCGATTATGTCGTGAGAAGTTAGAACACAGCGAATAATTTGGTATTTTCAGTAAGTCTAGGTCATTTTTTATCATATTATGTTCAGTTATACATATGACATTGATTGTACCTATGCTAGATGATAGTTCTTCAACACCCAACACCAATAGATCAGATTTTGTGAGCAGGCCATTGATATTCTGATGTACAACATTGATATATTTATGAGCGAAAAAAGTTCAAGTGGTAACGTTTTTTATTTTTTAGTAGATCGGATTTTACATTACTAGATTCCAAATCATCACTGCAGCTATTATGGGGATTGAAATTATCGTTACAATATGCGCTTTCGGTCTGTGTGCTTTTTTCGACATATTTCGCGAGTTTATTGTTATAGGCACGAATTCTTATAGCATAGTCTATACGTAATATCTCTCGGAGAAGAATTCGACATAGCTGATTTGCAAAGTATTTAAGAGGAGGCACATATCTTGAATAATCCATATCAACAAATCTGGTATTTTCAAATTTATTACATATTAACTTTAACGTATAGTTAATCTTTTTTACATTTAAGTGATCATTATAAGGTACCTCACCTACAAGGATGTTCGTGTTGGTTAAAGATCGTAACAAATCATATACAATTAAGTTAAATTCAGACGGATTTTTGTCATTTGTTCCAGTTAAAAGTAAAATATAATCATTTTTTGTTAAGCTCGCCATTTGAGCTTTCTCGCAATCTAATACATGACATGACGCTGCCCCTGGTTTATAATAACATGTTACTACATATTTAGCACCCAATAACTCCTGCAATATTTTGCGCACTCGACGACCCTGGTTATCTGCAATAACTATAACTTTTGATTTCCTATTTTCTTTGCTGGTATCTTTATTTTTCGAATTCGTTTGATCACTGGGCAATAGGGTACAGATCTTCGGTGGTTGTTTTTGAATATCACCTGCCTTGGCTGATGGTGTTTCGGTCAATTGTTTTGGTTTCTCTTTGTAATTATTAATGTGTGTTATGTTCTCTGAAGTTCCACATGAAACAGCTTCTTTCTCGAACAAACGTTGCTTTTGTAGTCTGCCGCTTCCCAATGGAGTGGACATGTGTGGCCCAGTGGTTTTGAGACTTGTGTTAATGTTATCTATACCTACTGACTTGTATATTTTTATAATTTTGTTTTGTTCTGCAATTTTATTTTGTAGTTGTCTATTTATGATGCTTAAGTTTTCTATTTCTTTGTGTGCTATGTCTAATTCTAGTTGGATTCTATTATTTTTTCACTTCTCATGCTCAGAAAGTGCTTATTTGCGCAGGATATAGGCTGCACAAAATCGAATTTTGTGCACAAGGGCAGAAAAGTAAACTCATAAATGTATCTATATTAAGGCAAAGGAAATAAGCCATACAGCCAAACACAACAAAAAGTTCAGAGATATAATTTGTTATTTTATAATATTTACTTTAATTTATTTGCCTTATGTGTTTTTTAAGTCATAAAAGATATTAAAATTTAAATTAAAGTACGGTAGGTTATTTAATTAATTTAAGAAAATTATTTTATTACAAAATTAATTTAATAGTAGGCTGTATAGGTCTGCAGCCCAAGCCTAATTTCAATGTCGTAAAATTAAAAATTAAAAGCGGCGGGAATGGGGAAACAGGTCTTGTTTTTCGTGCGTTTATTTATTTATTTCCTCGCAATCGAAGTGAAAAGCAGAGTTTATAACTCGTCCACAAAACCATTTCTATCCTCGACATTACTATCAGCCCTCGCCTTCGGCTCGGGCTGCTAAAAGTCTCGGATAGAAATGATTCGTTTTGTGCACTTGTTGTAAAATCTACTATTTTCATTCAATTCAGCTACCGTTGAGTTAATAGAAATGTCAGGTTGGCTATAGGACGTTTTCTCACAGCAATTGATTACTGATAAGTCAGGTAGCGATGACCGTTTGTTTCGCTTTCGTAATGTGACATATTCATAGACACTGTCAGTGTAAGCGTCTTCTGGCAAACGCTCGAATGAGTTTTGCGTTGGAACGTTGATTTGGTATTCCGAGTCTTCACCTGAGTTTGCCATGTTTTGATGTTTGACTTTTATGATTTTGGAGTTTGATAAAGCGCCCTCTAGAGTTGAAATATTTTTAGGCTGGTTGGTTTTTCTCTCTGAAGTATTGTTACAATTAAAGAAGTTTTGGAGATAAAAAATTCCTTATAAAAATCATGCACATGCTGAGGATCGAACTCGGGCACTCTGAGTGCACGGGTCGAAACGAGGCGTGTTAGCTATCAGTGCCAACAGTTCGATAATGATAACCGATGAAAATCACAATCTTACTGCAGATCAAAAGAGAGTTGTTGTCCGTTAGTTTTTATTATAGCCAACTACCGCCAAAAACACTTTCACTTGTTAATATTTGCCACTTTATTTGAAATGTTATTGTTTAATTAAATTACGATTTATTTTGTTAAACTTTACTTTGTTTATAGGTATTCTTGCTGTTTATTTATTTATTTTTAATTGTTTATAGTCATTTGTTAGCACTGATTTTCACTTTTTATGAACCTTTATTTTGAAGTAATTTTTTTCTATTTCTTGTAGATAACACTTTCACTTATGTATTACGTTACTATCAACTTTAATTTAGAATTTTTATAATAGAAAAACTATGTAGAAATAATTTTAAAATTTTTATTTATGCGGAGCTCAATGTTTACTTGGCGACAGCGCCATCTAGTAGTAGTTCAATCCTAGAATCCTTCGCTAGCTCAGGTTTCAATAAAGTACTCGCGCCAAAAAACAACTTTGCAGCCTTGCATAACAAATAACTATTTCATGTCATAAATCAAATCTTTTTGGGCGACATTACCCAAGTCCTGGTATGATGCTAAAAAGTTGCTCTTGTCGCAAGGCTTGCAGCAATCAAGGTTAAAGTAACGTTATCATGCTACTGGGGAAGTAAGTGAAAGAATGCCATGGCCAGAAGCGCAAGGACCATACGCACGAAGACCGATTTTTGCTAACTGATGCGAAAAAACAGCCAAATGTTACGGCAATGCTGTTTCTTCAAATGCTCTCGTCAGAGCACCAGTTGTTTGTGTTAAATAAAAATTGACGATTGGACACCACTTGAAAGGTTGTGGTGTTAATGTGCGTACGCAGACAGCGCGAGTGGTGACCAGCTGGCTTCAGGAGCATGCATGACATTTCGGTCTTAGACTGGCCTGCGCAATCACCAGACCAAAATCCCAAAAAGAACGCATAGAACATGCTTCCTCCACAAACATTGAGACTGAAGAGCAATTTTTTTGCATCTTAACAGGACTCGAGACAATTCTTGGGAAAATTGAGACTTCGTGATCTTGATTCGAAGCATAAAAACCGTTTCAGAACCATTGTAAACATAGGTGTTTTTAAAGACAACATTTTCTTTGGCAAAATTGCAAAAAAGTCATAGTTTAGATATTTTTTTTACTTTTTCTTGAAAACATACTCGATTGTTTGTTGACCATCAAAATATATTCGATCGCACGTAGCGTCACTAGCGTCAGTGTTGCCAATTGCCATGTAATTGAATAAATAAAAAAATTCCGAAAGTACCGGAAAATCCCGGTTCTTGTATTTCAATTCCCGGTTCTTTTACAGCTATAAAAGAACCGGGATTTCCCGGTTCTATACCCTAATTGACACCATGGTGTCAATCACGGCATTCACGGCAGGCGTGTTTTGACTTGCTTGATTTGAACCACGATTTTTTATTTTTTTTAAATAATGGGTTTTTTGTAATTTTTAATTAATGCCTTTGTTTAGTACTGCTACTGCACTGCTTCTGTCGCTCGCTTGCAACTGACTGAAGGGTGGTGGTGTGCATGTGCACCAATGCAATGCCGCAAAATCTCAGTACCGGACAGCTTGTCTTTATACTTTTATGTCGATGTAATCTTACACAACACTAAATATCCTGCCCATTTAAAGATAAATTCCTAAGATATTCCTACTTTTGAAGATAAATTCCGCTCAATCGCCATTGTATTCTTAATTTAGATACTCTTTACATATTATACTAGCTTTAACTAAATACTAAGCTAAATGAAATCAGATTGTGCACTAACCAATTTTGTTAGTAAATAATAAAGTTTCAAGAAAACGAACTAGGAATTGATGATATTTTAAATTGAAATTAAGTATACAGAATTTAAATTAAAGTCGGGATTTCGTTGCAGAGTGACCTAGCAGATCAAAAGAATGAGGTCTGGAAGAAAAGTCTGTAAAGTTGTTTATTTTGATCGATAAATAACAAGAAAATTAGAAAAGTTTATTCGTGTTCCATGTAAAATGTTAAAGGTTATTCTGAGCTGAAAAGATTACACGTGCGTGTATATAAGAGGAGATTCTGAGAATTGTATGTTTATTTCAAACGCCAACAAATCTTGGCGCCGGCGACAGACGGCCATTTTCACTAATGATCCTTGAGAAAATGCGCACTTTCATCGATATCAAAATGTTTATTTTTTACTATGTAATTTAATATTGTGGAGAATAATAGAATGGCACTATAATGTGTTATTTTATTATTCTCCACAATATAATAATAACAAATCGTAACTTTCATTTAGTGCCGAGGGAAATATACCGGTCAAGAAGACCGAAAAAGAACAAACGTTACAAAACTAAAAATAACCATGAAAAAACCTTGTATTTCATAGTTAAAATTCTTCCGATACTTCGGCCGGATTTACGTGTCGTAGTAGCCCTCCTGGACCGACGGCTTCACGTGCCCCCCGAAGTATGGAGAAGCTCGAGATAACGAAGCCCATCCAGACACTGACTAGCGTCGGCTTAACTTGCATGTTCGTTTTAAGAGTGGGACACACAGCGACGCCATCGTGCCCCTCAGATAATTAGAGTACATAAATAAACGTTGCACATCACCAATCCATTTTATTCAGCACGACCACGAGTGTTTATTTTGCGTAACTATAACTGAATCATGATTTTAAAAAGATTTGTGACGTGTGACGGCGTGGGCTGTCGCTATTTTTGGTTACCGTGACGTCTTAAAAATGCGACAAACATTACAAAATCGGCAAATTTTTTACTGTAAATAACTTTTTAGACGAGTCTCTGACTTCCTATTCTGTCTTTTCTTCTTTTTCTTGGTTTCTTTCTGATTATTTCGTTGTAAGTACCAAGACAGATGTAGTTTATCCCCCGGGACGTCAAAAAGCTTATTGTGTATCTGAGGTCGCCATTGTTGATCCTGGCTATACAGGAGACACAGCAGCGGTGGGAAAGACTTGTCTCGAGTCTGTGTAGAAATCTCTACCACTCATGGAAAACAGATACATTTTTTAAATGTTTCTGTGCAATTCACTCAAAGATTATATTAAGTAAGGTCAGTTGGGGTAAGACAGACATACTTCATTGTGAATTTACTAAACCGGGTTTTATGCAGAAATTGTTTGACTTAGAGTTAAGTTAAATATACAGAGATGTAAAACATAAATTAAGCTTTATAATATAATGAAGTTTTTGCCATAAAATTAATTAAAAACAGTAATAATAAGGAAAATGTAAAACCTATAAACTGGTAGTCTTGCCCTGCCAATCGGGGTATGACTACCAGTAAGTTTTTTTTGGTTTAAATGTTTACTTTACACATTTTTTCAATAATAGGCATCCTCATAAAAGGAAAACGAATATTTTGATTAGTAATTACAACAGAAAAACCTTTTGGTTTTGTTGTAATTTAAGTAAATAAAAAAAACGGGGCAAGTCCATCATATTATTTACAAATATTCAAAGTCAGGGGTACAGAACCTTTTAAGAAAGTTTTTTTATGTCATACAGCAGACAAACAAGCAACGGCCATTAAAGGCATTCAGCCGAGGCGTGTCACACTGGTTTTGTATTTTTTTTTCTCAAAATAGGATAACCAATATTTCAAAAATACTTAGCTAAATACTTTCGATTAAATATGTTTTTTTTTTACACAACATCTAGTCACAAACTAAGCAACCAAGCTTATACTATGGGTACTAGATTGCTGATAAAATACTTTTTTTTTGTAAATAAATACCTACTTATTATACGTAGAAAATACCCAGACCAAGGCAAACAGACATGTTCATGCACACAAATGTTTGCCTTGCGCAGGATTCGAACCCGCGGCCCTAGGGATAAAGTAAGCATTGCTAGCCACTCGACCACCGGGCCTTTACTATCGAATAGTAGATTTTACAATAAGTGCACAAAATGAACCATTTTATCCGAGAAATGGTTTTGTGGACAATTTATACAAATTTATCGTAAACTTTGAGATATTTTTCCCGAGACTTTGGCTGTAATATCTGTTCACTATCTGTTGCACAACTCTCTGTGCATTAATTTCCATAAGCGTATTAGGAGAGAGTGCTAAATCCTCTTCTTCACTGGTAATTTTTAACAATTTTAGCAAATTGAAGAAATTAATAAACGCACGAAAAAGCTAGATCTGTTTCCCGCCGCTTTTTTTAAAATCTTACGACATTGATGTTAGACTTGGGCTGCAAACCTATACAGTCTACTATTATTAATTTTGTAAATTATAATTTTCTTAAATTATTTAATTAACCTAGCGTACTTTAATTTAAATTTAATATCTTTTATGTATTAAAAAACACATATGGCAAATAAATTAAAGTAAATATTATAAAATAACAAATTCTATCTCTGAACTTTTATTGTGTTTGGCTGTACGACTCATTTTCTTTGCCTTAATATAGATACATATTTATGAGTAGATACCTGCACAAATAAGCAATTTCAGAGCATGAGAAGTGAAATAATTATTTACAATAAGTATGTACACGTTGTAATAAAATTATAGGAGTAGAAATAATGCGTCTTTATATCATATTCAAATTCATTGTGTAAAATTGCAGAATAAGTGAAAATGTTAAAAAATGGATATTCAAAATTGTTTTCTGTCGCGTTCTATTATTCGTATATTTTAACAATAATAAAAAGTAAGGCATTAAATTTACAAATAATCTTTTCACATCTCATGCTCTGAAATTGCTTATTTTTGTGCACAATTAGTGTGCATTAATGTTTCTACTCATAAATGTATCTATAATAAGGCAAAGAAAATGAGCCATACAGCCAAACACAATAAAAAGTTCAGAGATAGAATTTGTTATTTTATAATAATTATTTACATTAATTTATTCGCCTTATGTGCTTTTATGACATAAAAGATATTAAAATTTTATTCATATAATTAGAGAAAATTATTATTACAAAATTATTTTGAGTAGGCTGTATAGGTCTGCAGCCCAAGCCTAACATCAATATCGTAAGATTTAAAAAAAAGCGGCGGGAAACAGATCTTGTTTTTTCGTGCGTTTATTAATTTCTTCAATTTGCTAAAATTGTTAAAAATGACCAATGAAGAAGAGGATTTAGCACTATTTCCTAATACGTTTATGGAAATTAATGCACAGAGAGTTGTGCAACAGATATTAGCGCCAAAGTCTCGGGAAAAATATTTCAAAGTTTACGATAATTTGTAAATTGGAGAAAAGAAAAACTAGTACCTAACCTTCGTTCTCGGAAAGTGTTCTTTTGAATTAATAGATTATGTAACTAATTAATATTATTTATTTAATAGATTTTGTGCAGCCTAATATTCTACACAAATAAGCAATTTCAGAGCATGAGAAATGAAAAACAATTTCCTTCAGTATTCGAAACTGTACTAACTAATTTTACATTGAATTTTAAATAAAGAAATGTTACTATACTACTGTTTTATTTCCTCGCAATCGAAGTGAAAAGCAGAGTTTATAATAACTCATCCACAAAACCATTTTATCCTCGAGACCTCGACATTACTATCAACCCGAGCCGAAAATGGTTCATTTTGTGCACTTATTGTAAAATCTACTATTTTGAATTCGGAATCGAGGCGCGTTGACAAAATGAAAAATAATATTATCAATAAAATTATGTAGAGAATTTAATTTGGAATTTAGAAAACAAAATTCAATGCACCGACACTCGGTCGTGCAAGACTTACTTTTTTTATGGCATACGGCAAGCAAACAAGCAGGTGGGACCACGGTTAAAAGGGGGGCGGTCCACCCACGAAAAGTGATTAGGTGGTCAATGAACATCAGTATTAACACCAGGGGTGCTACCAATTCGTTGCCTACTACAAAGACGGGAATAGGAAGAAAAGAGTAGTAAAAGAGTTGGGCTTCTGAATCTCTCAATCACCAAACGAAACTCATGCTGCTTCATAATATATTACTGCTATGCTATGTACCTACTAGGGTTTTGAAAACTAGATACTTATCATTAAATATTATTTACATATTATTTACCTAATAGTATTAAACAATTTTGTTTTTTTAAAGTAAAATATTACAGAAACCTCTTTATATTACGTTTAACAAGTTACATTATTTGAAAGCCTATATCTTTATGATGATACTTGTGTCTGTGACAACTCGATAGGAACGTTCTTTTTTATAAAAAAATACAAAAGTAAAACTATCTTACACCTTGCATTCTTAACTTTTCAAATGTCCGTTTTTATTTTCGATGTGGTGGTCATATTTGTGGCAGTAGTGGACTTCTGTGTTTTAAATGGAGATATTTACCATGTCCGCTTTATAACTGGTATATCAAAATAGAATAGGAAGGTGTACTTCTCGAGTTATCAGGCACAGGTAGTCTTGCCTTGGTAGCGGCCTTACCCCAACTGACCTTAGTTTTATTTTTGCTCATTCGAGATTCATTTAACAATATAGCTCTTTAATTTTTTTTGAGCTTATTGTATGGTAATTGAAAAAAGACCTATAGGGACAGAGTTTCCTTCGGCATTTCTTCTCGTCAATGGTCATTCCATAATGCTGGTAGATTATTAAATTTTATATCTAACATTGTAAAAGATATGTCTAATGCCCGCGACGCCCCATTTAATAAAGATATTTCGACTTTGCCTTTGAGTTTGAAACTACTCTACACACAACATTTGATAATTAATTTATAGAACCAAACAGGTGACAAGGTGTATTCCAAGTATTTTACGGAAGTCAGGTCTGTAATACCTAGTTAATGAAACTTCATGAACAGTTTGATAAATACGCTACAAACAGACAGATGGAACTTTGTCCATGACTAAAATTTAATTAACGTTCGTCAAGACTAAAGTGACTATATTGACTCGTGAAACTACTGCGTAACCACAGTTTCGTAGATTTATCATATAATTGTATTTCATAATATTATTAAACTAGCTTTTTTGCCCGCGACTTATAGCCTATGTCACTCCCTGATTATGTAGCTTTCTACTAGTGAAAGAATTTTTGAAATCGGTCCAGTAGTTTCGGAGCCTATCCAATTCAAACAAACAATCAAATCTTTCCACTTTTAGTATATGTATGACACTCGCGGTTATAACCTAAAATGGAAATTGTTTGTAACACCGTGAGACTGTTTTTTTATACCAATAAGGTGGCAGACAAGCCGCCTAATGGTAAGCAGTCACCGCATTCTCACCGCGAATGTCACCCCTATGTCCAATCCATAGGGTGCGCTTTGCAATACCAAGACAAGCCCTCCACACATTCCCACCCATAGATTTAGTATATACTTACTAGCGTATAGATCGGCAATGCAAAAGAGATAGATCATAGCATACACGTTTGTTAAAGCGAGATAGATAGGCGAGATCATTCTTCCTATACACGCTATCGGCCTGTGTCGGCCTCACGTAAGTCGTGTTAAAAACAAATCCCACTTATTTTTACAAAATATATGGTTTTTAAGTGTAGTTTTGGTGTTAATTAGACGTGATTAAATATGGTTACCTGTGCAGTGCCTTGATGTAACTCAAACAAAAAGGAAAATCCACAAAATTATATATCTTGCTTGCACACATGTACATTACACGCACACTAGTGTATTTTATTTTTGGTCTCGCCTCAATCAAACCATTGCTGATCTATACGCTAGTAAGTATATACTAAATTTATGTTCCCACCTATGTGTCTCCTGTGTAACCAGGATCAACAACGGCGACCTCAGATTGACAATAAGCAATGAAGCTTATTGACGTCCCGGGGGAGAAAACTACAGCTGTCTTGGAACACACAACGAATTTAATCAGAAAGAAGATAGTCGGAGTAGGAAGCATTGAAAGGACATCCCTCCTTTGCAAGAGTAAGAACCTCTTCATTTTTAAAGAACCCCAAGCTGTAGATACCTCAAAAAACCTGCGGTTAGCGGGACGTCTAGCTGTTTCCGTGTTTAGGGTTCACGGAAACGCGCAGTACGGGATCGATTGACTTTTACTCGTGTGAAGGTACTGTAACCATTTTTTTATTTATTTTGTAACTTTAAACAAAATTACTTTCATTACCTAATAGGTGCATATAATTCGAATAATATTTTATTTTGTGTGCTGGGCTTATAATGAAATGGGACGGCTGAATTCTCCTGGGAACCGGGGGGCCGAGTGGCGTTCTGTGAACTGCGCAGGAAACAGGTAATGAACGCAATTTTTTCCTTTACAATTGCGCAAAGGCATTCGAGACATTCTTGTATAACGTATAATGTCGGCGTCTTAAACGATGTGCACCAAATTAAAGAAATGTATACCTACATTTAGTGGAATATTCTGTAACAAAAAAAAATCTACGTTAAATGGCAACCTTATTTAAAAAAAATTGTTAATTAAGTATACTTGTTTACATTAATATGCCATTATTATATTACTTCATTATGTTTTAATTTTAACGAGCAGGGTGGTCGAATGCTTTTAATAATCACCTGCGGTATTCAATTATACAAATATTTCATTGTAATTTATACCTTACTAGCTTTTGCACGCCGCTTAGTCCGCGTTGGCTTTTTCTGGTTAATATTTTTATAAAGAAGTAAAGTTTGCGACATTTTAAGGGAAAACCATCTATTGAACCGATTCTGGTTTTTTTACCATTATAGAGAGCCACGTTGTTTGGGAGCACGGAGATTTTGTATAATGTTGGTGAGCTTTAGATTTTTTACTATTAAAAATTATTGTCGAATGTTATTATTGTATCTTGTAACTGCGGGAATAGTCTCGTAATAAAAACAGTTAAAACCTAGTCTTAATCTCAATTTATTTCGCTCGTTTTATATTTTTAGAGAGGTAGCACAGCGGATAATCCGTTCAAATCGGAGCAGCCCGTCTGGGGAACGACCTCCACGTTACAGAAGATCGTAGCCAAATAGCATCGGTCTCGGCCATGTTATGTTCCTACGGTGAGTAAGGTGTCCAGAGCTCTACTTGGGGCGGTTGGGAGGGTTGGCAACGCGTGAGTGATATCCCCGGTATTGCAAGCGTCTAATAGGCTACTGTGATGCTTACCATCAGGCGGGCCGTATGCTTGTTTGCCAATTTTGTACCATAAAAAAAATGTTTTGTATGAGTAAGATAACGCTTGGAATTGAGACTAGATTTTAACTTTATTTTTATTTTTACCACAATGGTGGCAAACAAGCACACGGCTCGCCTGATGGTATGCATCACCGTAGCCTATAGACGCTTGCAATGCCGGGGGTACCTATAACTCGCGCATTGCCGACTCTGTAAAAATTGGAGCTCTGGAACCTTACTCACCGTAGGAACACAACATGGCCGAGACCAATGCTATTTGGCTACGATCTTCTGTAAGGTGGAGCTCCTTCCCCAGACGGGCTGCTCCAATTTGAGCGGATTATCAGCTGTGCCCTACCTCTCTTAACTGTTTTTATTACCTACGAAAATAGGCCCGCTGCTGTTCAGGCCGATGGCAAACTGGCCAATGCCTTAATAAATTTTAAAAATGTCTCTGAAATCTCTGAATAAACGGTTTGACATTGAGCTAAACATAATTTTATGTACTTAACTGAAGTGCGTGCGTTGGTATGAGTTACGTTCCAATGTCGTTCTGTGAAGCGCTCAGGAAACGCATAATGATGCAATTTTCCGTTTTTCAATTACACTACATCGTATGACATTACACAACTCAACTGTTGTGAAATTGCCTAGCTGTAAAATAATTGCTATGTCGTTACTGATGAATAAATGAATAGTAAAGATACCTTCGTCTTTTCCTTTTAATAGTTTAATTCTCTATATTGTATAGAAGACAAACGAGCCAACACAGTGCTTGGGACAGTCAGCCAATGAAAGAGATGAGCAGGGAAGTAAATATGATCAAAGTTTACTAAATATCCAACCTCCACCTTACAGAAGATCGTAGCCAAATAGCATTGGTCTCGGCCATGTTGTGTTCCTACGGTGAGTAAGCTCTCCAGAGCTCCACTTGAGGGTTGGGAGGGTTGGCAACGCGCGAGTGATACCACCGGTATTGCAAGCGTCTATATGCTACGGTGATGCTTACCATCAGGCGGGACGTATGCTTGTTTGCCAACTTTGTGGTATAAAAATAAAAATAAAAAATTGCAATAAGGGATTTAAGTACAAAGTTTTTTATTAATCGTAGTATTCATAAATATGTCGATGGTAATCATATTGTACAGTCAGGAGCACGTCGAGCTTTGCACTTGCTGTACAATTTTGGCTCTTACATAGACATAGAACTAGGTATGTACAAAGTCCGATATGTAAAGGTCGACCTGCTCTTGACTGTGCTATGTAATTGACTGTACTATGTAATAACAAAGTTTCATAACGCTGCTTACATTATTAGAATGAGTGGTAACTGCGAATGAGTCGAAAAACGTCGATGGTTGAGAAGTTGGCTGAATGATTTCGATTACTTTGCCAAACTGACTGGCAGTCTGGCACACATGATGACAAAAGTATCTATGGTTTTGTATGAAAATAATATTTCAGACAAAGAGAAAAAATGGCGGCTGTCGCCATGGACCTAGAATGAAAGTATTTGTCTCTAGGTCTAAAACCTGCTCGCCTTTTTCATTGATTGACTGTACGAGTTTTTCCACCTCACCCTGTGATCACTAGGAGGCGGGCGCCATACAGCATCAACATCATACTAACCCATAATAATCCCACGAGTCTCCCTTCAATAGAAGGAGTTAGAGCATACTCTGCCACGTTTTTCCAATACAAATAGATAGAGGTCACTATAACCACGATGGGTTCTCTTCGATAAATTGTAATCTATCGAAAAATAATTAAATTGTAAGGAATAATGTTACGGTTCACAGTCTTTCGATAGTTTGCAATCTCGCGAGATTAATTTTCTAACGGTTTTTATGATTTTCCGGCGACAAATACATCCTTGATGAAAAACATCTCTTTTCATCTCCGCTTCGTACATCTCTTCACTTCTCCACTTTGGTAGAGTTAGGGTTTCATGAGTTTCCCCTAGTAGAGCGGCGTGTAGTGTCAAGATTTGAAGCACGCCGCATTATAAAAGGAGAATTCTTATGGACAGCCACCGGTAGAGCAGCGGAAATCATCTATAAATATAAAATTCAAAAGTCCTGATTGATTTAACTATATATCAACGCACAGCCCAAACCGCTGGGTCTAGAAATTCCAAATTTTGAATGTAGATTCCTTACGACGTCTAGGGGTGTACTAACAAAGGATTTTTCGAAATTCCAACGGGAAAGCGAGATATACGCAAACGAAGTTGCGAGTATTTTACTAGTACTTATTAGAATAGTTCCCGCAGCCCTGCCACACGTGATGGAAAGGGTAGTAGACAGTCAGGTCAGTTCAGTCGGTAGACCCTAACTTTTTAGGTGAAGGGCCGGAGGCAGCGATACATTTTCCTAACAAATAAGGTATCTTTTGTCAGTTACGTCAGTAGCGTGTTAGTATATTGTAAGTACTGGGTATTAATTGCTTTATCGTTTCGCGGGAAACTATTAACTACATAAGTACGCAGGATATTGGTAATTGTGTATAATTTAACATAGGTGTTGCATTTCGTACTATACGTAATTATATATTATTTATGAGCGTGTCATGGTCGACCACTTCTATTTGGCTTTAAAAAGAACACGCAATATTCAAAATGTCGTTTACAATTATATATATATGCGTTTTTTATGCCAAACAAGTAACAAGCAAGTGGCTCCACTGAAAATCAGCGCTGTGGCTCCGTCGTCGCAGCACCATGCCGAGTGATAAAGGTACGCGTCGATTGGCCCTAATCGCCAACAACTGAATTTATTTAGACTTACATCGATGTACCTACTACATTACCAGTATACAGTGCCAGTCAGGAAAGTTTAACTCGACATTCTCGACTAAATGAATACTGGGGGGGCCAAGCCCCTTTAAGGGCTATATTTCACGGGGACCATGGCCATGGCCATGACCATCGCGGCGCAACCAGTTGCGCCACCGTGGTGTCGGTATGCTACCGAACTAGACACCATACGGACACCACAGTCGCCACACCACACTGAGACCGTATCAAAACAAAATGGACCTCGATGAGATCCCGTATTGGTCGTGGTCCACCTGCGTGGTACACCTGGGTGGACCACGGGCATTTTTTCTTGCCCGTGGTCCACCTAGCACTACTACTGCTGTATGTACGTAGGAAGAGAAAGGGGCATCACTGGCGGCCGGACTGGTGGCCGAGTGAGACACCATACAACGCCATAGTAATTAGTGGTGGGTGGCGCGACCAGCGTGGCGGCGCGACCAGTAACATTCTGTGCCGACGTCCTAGGACGATCGGGTAAGGAGGCCCTTCGCGTATGGCAGGATACAAGATACCAAGTATCTCTATCCCGTCAAAATCAGAAACCGGTGTTTTTCTACGCGAACATGCGATACGCTGTTTCCACTTCAAGTGGTCTTATTTCATTCTTTGAAAACAAAAACATTAACTCGTGACCATGACTATATTTTTGTAGGTTTTTGTGATAATAATCAGTTCATATAGGATCTGCACCTAAATTTCTTCAATAAAACAATAGTACCTACACAAAAAATTATTTATTCTTATATTAGGTAAATGCAAGCACCACATGATATTACATACACTTTTCTAACAGAAGTCTTTAGCAGCTAGGCCCAAATGGTGGCGGGGGCCCTAGAGGAGGCATGGGTGGACACGGTGGGTCATACTGACCGGGTGGTGGTCCACAACATGGCCCGCAGCACGGAGCCTGGCAGTGTGGTGCTCCACATCCAGAAGGACTACAGCAAGGGTAACTACAGAAGGGGCCACATGGTCCGCATGGCGGGCAGGGGCCACACGCCGGGGGGCACTGTCCGCAGGGACCACAGGGGCCACAGGGACCACAAGGTGCGCAAGGTGGCGACGGGCGCCCGCATACCGGGGGACAACATGGCCCACAAGCCCCACAGCATACTCCGCTGCTACCGCAGGGAAAACAAGGAAAACTACAAGCCATATTAATATTAACAACTGTAAATTTATAAACTTGATCTAAAAGTTAAAAATTAACCGTAAAAATTTTTTTGTTAAATATTTTTGTATTTTTAGAGTATTTTCTATAAAATGACTCCTGTCAATGTAAACAGACAGAACAGCTGTTATTTTTTTTTGTTAGCAGCAAAAATCTTGTGTTTAGCTGCCAGTCATCGCTTTCTAATAAACAATCTTCTTGTATAAATTACCGTTACTATTATTTCTGTCATTATAAAGTAAATTTTGCTGCTACTGTTGCTGTTGTTGTTGGCCCTTTGGGGCATGCTGTGGGCCGGTGCCGTGTGGGCCAGTACCGTGCTCGCCACCATGCGAAATTTTAGTGAAAAATTAAGTACTTAATAATAATAATAAATCTTTATTTTCAGAAAAACATGTTACAGTATTTCAGTACACACTGATCTTCGAGATAGGTCAGACCTGTGGGTCGAACTTACTTACTTATATAGAAACTAGTTTTTGCACGCGGCTTCGCTCGCGGTTAATTTTAAGGTTAAGATCACGTATAGCGCGACTTGTGGCGCTATCTGTTGGCCGGCAATTGCGAATTGCAGCGCCATCTATAGCAGAAAAAGTATTTTCCCATTGGAATGACATAATTCCACGGGATAAAAAGTAGCCTATGTTGGGCTCTGTACCCCTGACAATATGTATCCAAACATAAAGGAATAACAAACAAACAAACTCACTTTCTCATTTATAATATTAGTTGGGATTAATAAATTAAAGCATAATGCATTAGCAGACTTTGTATATTTTTATCATTTTTATAGTATCAAATAAAAAGTTATGACATTGTATTCTTTTCTTTAGAAGTAGAAAAACGTACAATCCGCGCCACCAGAGATGAGACCTGACGAATACGTGATTTGATTTGCGCAGAAGACGATTTCTACAATAATATTGTGTGTGCGCGAGCGGTATTGTCTTATTGCTCATAAGTCAACGGGGCTATTTATTGTTCAATATTATTGTCAATACTGAATTGCCAATAGTTTTGACAATAATAATGAACAATATATGTATAGCCACGCAAACTATGCATATTGTCCATATTTCATGTTAAAAACGGACGGACGGTACCTTGATCAGAGCAACGTGCTATAAAATGGATAGGGAGAAAAGAGCCTTAATATTGATCATTTCTTTAATTTTGATTACCTAAAAAGGCAAAACAGAAATGATGGATCAAAAATGGATGGCTGAGAAAAAAGAGACTTTTAATTTAATAAGCTAAACCAACTACGAAAATGATTTTAAAAATTACATGAGAACGAAAACTAGTAGTTTTCAAGCCCCCTGTTTTTTTTTTACTTTACCTCGATATGCCTCAACGGAAGTATTTCGCAGTTCTAGATAATTCCCACGCTCTAATAAATTTCTTTAGTAATTCTTTTCATTTGCAGCAACATTATCGACATTTCCTCTATTTTCACGTCCTCCCAGTAGTGCGAGATTTTCGTTCCGACTGAAAATATTGATGCATTAGCACACAACAATAATATTGACAATATTTCTTCATCTATTTATTTATTTATTTATTTATTTAACAAAGCAACACAACAGATATTAACCATAAATGCTTAAAATAGTTATGAATAATTTAACATATAGTTACTTAAGATCTAGATTAATATCCTAAAACGTGTATGCATAGAGAAACAATAATACTAAGACCATTCGAGATGATTAAAATAATGTAACCACACACATACATACATAATACATGCATGTACATATACATACATAAATATATTTAAATACAAAAAATAATATACCATTCATATACACTTATACATACAGTTAGGAACAAGAGACAAGGCTGAGGATAAGCTTGATAGATTTTTTGAATTTAATGTAGTGGTTGTTAAAGATATCAAGATCGGAATTATAAGAAAGCTCGTTATACTTCCGGCACATTCTACCTATAGGGTTGAAGAAAGATATATTGTTGCTGTAAACAGGTAGAAAAAAGATGGGTAGACTGCGCCTAGCGTTGTATTTAGCATTAAAATGTAAATGACATAACAACTGTGGACAATCAAGAATGGAGTGAACAATCTTGAACAACACAAATAAATCCTGCTGATGGCGACGTGTACAAAGATCGGTCAACCCAAACAAGGCAAGCTTCTCGTGGTAGGAGCATCTGTTGCGACTGGGAGAGAATCTATAGCTAAGCATACGAAGAAATTTACTTTGAACCCTCTCAATGTGCTTAGTATGAACAGCATAATTAGGAGACCAAATGACTGAGCCATATTCTAGTTTAGTTCTTACCAAAGAATTAAAAAGAAGGACAATGCTTTTTGCGTTCCTAAAATCCTTCGTGGTTCTACCGATGAAACCAAGCATTTGTAATGACTTTCTTATTATACCGTCATAATGTTCCCTAAATGTCAGCCTGTCATCAAAAAGGATCCCAAGATCTTTGACTTTGGCTTTACGTTCAAGAATTTGGCCTTCAAGTTTGTATTGATAATTTATTTTATTGAGCTTATTAGTAAAAGAAATAATACAGCATTTTTGGGCATTAAGGAACATTTTGTTTTCACGACACCAGTTAGACACACAATCGAGATCTCTTTGAAGACATTCACCATCTGCCAGGCACCTAATTTCGCAAAAGATTTTAAGGTCATCTGCGTATAGCAGATATTGACATGATAGTTTAATAACAAGGTCATTAATGAATAACAAGAAAAATAGTGGCCCCAAATGCGACCCCTGAGGAACGCCAGAAGTGACCCTAACTGGATCAGAAATGAAACCTCTAAGTGCCACTAGCTGACTCCTATTGAGAAGATACGATTTGACCCATCGGAGCAAAGATCCATGTATGCCACATCTCGAAATCTTCCGACAAAGCAGTAAATGATCAACTTTGTCGAAAGCTTTCGTGAAATCTGTGTAAATAGAGTCTACCTGACCAGACTTATCGAATATCTCACACAAATAGGTTTTGTACTCAAGCAGATTACTGACGGTCGACCTGTTCTTTACGAAGCCGTGTTGTTTAGCGGAAAGAAGAGGTTTTACCTGAAGATAGATACGATCATAAACAACAGATTCGAAGAGTTTAGCGGGACACGACAGCAAGCTAATGGGTCTATAGTTTTCACATTGGGATTTATCCCCCGATTTGTGGATTGGAATGATGAAGGCAGCTTTCCAGGAGTGCGGAAAAATACCAAGTCGTAGTGACATGTTAAATAATATTGACAATGGCAGGCAAAGCTCGGAAGCGCAAATCTTATAAAATCTTGCAGGAATGTTGTCAGGTCCAGCCGCTTTATTGACATCAAGGTTTTTTAGCTTTAAATGGACTTCCTTGGTTGAGATATGAATTTGTGATAAAGAATAACTGTGTTCAATGCTGTCATCATCAATGTTTTGGGAGGGTTGGCTGGAAGATTCAAAGACAGAACCAAAGTACTCAGAGAACATATCGCAAACACCCTTACCATCGGAGGAGGAGATATCACCAAGTGTCATAGTCTGGGGAATGGCAGAGTGATCTCTTTTGCTATGCACAAAGGTCCAAAATTGTTTGATGTTGGAACCTATCGCATCTTCTGTAGTAGCAACAAAGTTCTTATAGCACACATCAAGCAAACCCTTAGCACGACTGCGTAGACTTGAAAATGTATCATAATCTCTTGGATTATAATATTTTTTAAAACGCTTATGGAATTTATTCTTTTCACGCAAACATTTTATTAGGGCGGCTGAGAACCAAACTGGATATTTACATCTTTTTTCACGATACAAGGGTGTATGTTTAGATATGAGCTCATTTAATATGTTGTAAAATAATTCCACAGATTTATTGATATCAGAATGACAAAGTATGTATTCCCAATTAATAGTTTTAAGTTCACATTTTATCTGGCAATAGTTACACTTGTTAAAATTGGGGCGAGATTGAGTGTTTTTTCTTAACTCTTTCGTACATTTCTTGACTGGTACTTCTATAAGTAATGGAGGGTGATGCCGATCAATTCTAGTCACCGGGTCCGCCCTTGAGAGTTTCAGTGAGTTGAAAGGAGACAGAACAAGATCCAGAAGACGATTATTTTCGTTGTATATATGGTTAAATTGTAAAAGATCATTAAATGCCATGGTATCAAGAAGAAATCTAGATTTATGATCCGTTGCACATCCTGGGATCATGGAAGATGCTGATTGTGACCATGATAAGTGAGGAGTGTTGAAATCACCAATAAGAATGGAAATCTCATCATCGTCCAAACCAAGCAAAACCGATTGAGTATTATTGTAGAATTCTGAGAGTAAGTCATGATTTATATCAGGTGGGAGATAACAAGCACATATATTAATTGCGTAGCCTTGCTCTGAGTGCGGAATCAATGAGAGCCAGATATCCTCAGCCTTACTGCTCCAACGCGACTGACGAGTTACATTTATATCTTTTTTGACAGCAATCAGAACGCCACCACCATCTACTTTTGTTATGGCAGTACTTTCACGGTCGCGTCTGAACACATTATATCTGGTATCAAAAATCTCAGAATCAAATACACTATGGTTAAGATTAGTTTCAGTGAAACAAATTACATCATAATTGCATGCAAGTATATTTAAAAAGATATCATTAGTTTTAGTACGAAGTCTATTGACGTTTTGGTAATAAATTGACAATTTGTAATCCATTACATCCACATCCATTACATCTCCCTGATATTGACGGTTAATCAAAATTTCTGGATATCTGCCAATAATATTGACCACTGAGACAATACCACTCTTCACACACATTATTGACAAAAAGTTCTTACGATGATATTGACATTAAAAACTGCGTGTGTGTGGGTAGCCTATCATCATTATCACAAGATCCACTGCCGGACAATAGGCCTCCCACAGACGCTTCCAGAATGACCAGTAAAAAAAGGTATACAACATTTAATTATGTTTGAAATTTTTGTGGAAATTTCAAGGTAAATTAGATACTTAGATAGATCTTGCTCCTCAACTTCCGCCTTTGAAAAATTTGTAAGGATTTTATTTATTTATTTATTTAATTATCTTTATTGACCACAATACACAAAGTACTGATACAACAGGCGAACTTAATGCTAAATGCATTCTATTTTACTCTTTGATAACCATGAAAAATATGTCTGTGTGTGATTGACGCACTTTTTTTAAAATGTGCTGGCTTCTGCATTCTTGGGGAGGGGGAGGGTGATACCCCCGGTATTGCAAACGTCTATAGGCTACGGTGATGCTAACCATCAGGCGAGCCGTATGCTTGTTTGCCAACTTTGTGCTATTAAAAAAAACTTTTTTTCTTTCAAGTTGTGGCTTTTGCATTCTTGTTAATGTCATGTAATATGAAAATATATCATTCAAAGCGTATTCATGTTGTCTTGACTCAGTATACAGTCTCTGTTTCAAGAACTCAAGACGCCCCGACCCGAAGAAAGATTATAACAAAATTTCTTCAGAAAAGGCGGATTTTGAAATCAACACGATAATGCACTTCTAATAGTTTCTGATCACAACCTTCAATCACTATGCACTGTAACCAATGTTTGCTTCGTAACATAATCAATACTATGAATCAAACGCTGAAACACACTGAACTTAAATTTCTAATCACGTGCCCAAGTGGAAGTGGACGCTATCATAGATTCGTAGTAGGTGCCAAAATCCAGCAGAAAACTTGACAGCTTTCGTGGAGTAAAATGTGGACAGAAAAACGTGTGTAAAGAACCTAATATGGAGCAAAGTAACTGGCCTGGCAGAAAAGATAAAAAAAAATATTTAAATTTAAATTTCTTCAAGCAGTTCTTTTTATTCTCTCAATGAATCACTTTTTTACAAAATTCTTACAGAACGCACAAAAAATATAATATCATAGTTTAATATTAATTTACAAAAAAAACTACAAAATTTACAAGTAAATTTATACACAATATTTCGTAACGCCACGTGGTTTTAATTTGCGGTTGTGACAATGGCTTGCTGCGGACCGTGCTGGGGACCCTTTGGACCTTGTTGCAGTCCATGCTGCCCGCCCTGTCCAGCTCCATCTGGACCCTGTCCACCACCATGTGGATTCAGTCCGCCACCATGTCCAGGACCCAGTCCGCCTCCGTGTGGACCTCCACCATGCCTGCCGTGTTGCGGGCCACCGTCGTGCAGACCGCCCTGCCCTCCACCGTCGTGCGGACCGCCCTGCCCGCCACCGTCGTGCGGGCCCTGTCCGCCACCGCCGTGCGGACCACCCTGTCCGCAACCTGCGTGCCCGCCTTGCCCGCCGCGGCCCTGTCCGCCATGCGGGCCTTGTCCGCCGTTCTGCAACCCTTGCTGTTTGCCCGCCTGGTGCCAGATGCCTTGCTGTGGACCTTGTGGACCTTGTCCATCGTTCTGCAAGCCATGCTGCGGCCCGCCCTGTTGCGGCCCTTGTGGGCCCTGCCCTCCGTGCGGACCATGCTGATGGTCTTGCTAGTGTTGTGATGAGTGTTTGATCCGTCGAAGCTGTGCCAGACGGAAGCCTGTAAGGCGCAGAGTTGTACCACGTGGCGTTTCTGTTTGTTCATATAATTTAAGAATAAAATGCTCATTTGCATTGAACGTTCTATTCCTTTTATTATATCGATTCCATTGCAGCACAGCCTATCCTCATTGCAGATATGGATGGATCCATGCATTTTTGCAAAAAAGGAACTGCGCCGGGTTTCAATGCAGTTATGCCCGGGTTACACGAGGCTAGTTTTTCAAGCTAGGATAGTACTAAACTGTTCGCCTGGCTTGGAACATGCTAGTTCTGTTTACATGAGGCTAGATTATTTTAAGCTAGTACTATAGCAGTGACTGAGGTGTGAGTTGTGACTTTAAAAAACGTGTTGTTCCTGCTTACTAGCCAACTGAAAACTAGCTTCGCCGGCCACATGAAGCTAGTACACAAGCCAGGATAGTAAAATCAGTGGTGGGGGGCGCTACTATCCTAAAAAATAGAACTCCATCCTATTTAAAACTGTCCTGGCTTGTAAACTAGCTTACTAGCTTACTAACTTAGAAATGAAGCTAGTTTTGTCTACACGAAGCTAGAAGTAGTAGCACTAAGGAGAAGTAGTAGCATGCTGGCTTACTGACACTAGCTTGCTATCCTAGCTTGAAAAACACTAGCCTCGTGTAACCCGGGCATTAGAGCCATTACGCACTGTCGACTAGTCGCCGGCGACTCAGTCTGATCTCAGTGACCAAAACATAGGCAAGCGACCGGCGACCAAGTACGTAAACTTAATTGAACTTTATGAAAGTAACAGTCGCTGTCGACTGAGTCGCCGGCGACCAGTCGACAGTGCGTAATAGCGCTTAATAAAGTAGGTAATCTCTTTAGAAGCAAAACTCTTGGCCAGACTACTGGAGAGATCCACATTTCCACAGTCCACACGGCTTTCTTCTCTCTATTTAGCAAAGCCGTGTGGACGCCCTCTGTAATAATATTCTAAATCTATGGTGGATACCCAAGTCCTGCGACCGACGTCGCTAACGACGAGATTCGGGCGAAGTCGTACGGACGACGATGCCGGACTTCGAGGACATCAAATTTTCGAAGTGCTTACATCCACGGCCTACGCTGCTATACCTCGGAACATGAAACTATATGGCTACAAGGCCAAAGGAAGAGTGGACCACGTGGTACTGAAGGAAAAAAAGAATAAAACGCTATATGGATTTAAAAACTTTATAGACACAAAAATTTCACAAACGTCAGAAAAGTAGTTTTACCAGACGACGGTAATTAACCACATCTCGGACCACAGCAGCTCACACAGAGGCCGCCGGTGCACCCTCCGATACAGCCGTGGCCGCAGCTGAAGAAGGACCCGGCGGAACCACCTCGCGCGCTATAGAACAAAAAAAAATTTAAAATATAGCCACGGCTACACGGCTTACAACATTGGCTTGGAAACGAGGAGGTTAGAGTACCTATGCGATGTCACACGGAAATGAAGTAGTCGCCATAGCCATAAAAGAAACTGATTCTGGTTAAATTCAATGCGAGTGCCAGGACAGTTGCAGCTTTTTCTCATTCATAATCATTTCAGCCACAAGAAATCCACTGCTGGACATCACATTTTTCCCAATTAAGAGCTCGAATTGTTCCTTATCAACATGTGGTCGCTGTCTAGGATTAATGTAATTAATTCTAGTTATACAGGTTACCTGTAATTCGACGTACATATCAGGAACATGCGTATTGGGGGGCTCAAAGGCAACAAAATGAACCAATCCAAACCCCAATGTATGGCAACGTGTATGTAGTGGTTCTCGAGATATTTGGTATTTTAGGGTTTTTGACTTCTACCCAGAATTTCACATTTAATTTAAAATTATGAAAAATCTAATTATCCTATGACCTCCATTCAACTTTCACATCATACCTTACACTTTAGCTAATCTAAAAACATCATTACATTATGCAAAATTATATCAAAATAAAAAATTTAAGCAATTAAAATAAAAACTCTTGTCAAAATTTATAATTTCACTACTAACAATCTCGTCTAGCTTAAAAAAAATTATGGAGCTAATCGTAAAAATAGTTAGAAAAATCTCCTTATTTCCTAGGCTATTCAACATGGCGTAATAGTTATGGTAAAGACGCAAAAACCTAAATATAGGGGTGGTTCATTTTGTTACTTTTGAGAGTTAACAATATTTTCTTTCATATAGTTTTTTAAAGGTATTATGAATTTTTAACAGAAGTCTAGTACGAATATACAAGTTTAGTTGCTTAGTTTGGGAGTAGATGGCGTTGTGTGATTCGTCTAGTCTAGAATATCTGTTAATGTTATTATTGTGATACTCACCCATGTATAACCCCAAAATCACCACAAGGTGAGGAACAACATACACCAATAGCGTGGGCACAACATGGCCCAATATCGCTGTAGGGGTCCATGCGGCATGCACCAGGGCCGCAGGGGCCCGGCATGGGCCCTTGGCATCCGAGGCAACACGGGCGGACCGGCATCGTGACTAATCTGAAAGAATTTACAATACAATACACATAAAACAAAGTAAGAATAAGAAGAGAACGCCATAGGCGGCCTTATCGCTACGCAATTTCTTTCAGGCAACCTAAGCGTACTAAAGGAACGTTTCTACATCGAAGAAAATGTAGATACTTAATTAGTTTTTTTCGTTAGTTATTTGACGCCAGTTTCACAATAACAAATATAATTTCAATTTATCCGTTTATTGGTGTTTATTTTACCTTTTTGATAATTTTTGATAAACTTATACTTTTTTTATAAATTTTTCTAAGGGCGGATTCGACCAAACACAAAGTTACACGAGTGTTACTATTCCGGGAATAATTTTACTCCTTGAATTTACCCTTGGGTATCTTCGTTCACGTTTTTCCAATGTACTCGAGGAGTACGTTAAACTCGGTATTGTTATTCTGCGGAGTAAAAAGAATGATGAATGAATGTATAAACCGACAAAAAATCATTGTATTTGTTTCATCTAGCTTGCCTTGGAATGCCGCAACAATTCAATTTTGGAGGATAATACAGCGAAATTTCAAATGTTGACAGCTTATTTTCACAAGTGACATCTCTGCTCTGACAATTGTTATTCTCAGATTAAACCTTTACTCCGCCAAAATTGCCCGTGTAAATATTTACTCGCGTATAGTTATCTTATTCTTTGGTTAGAAGTTGGTAGAATGCAAAATCTGCTTACTCTTAGATTAAGCAGTAGTTTCACTCGAGTAAAGACTTACTCAAGTTTGGTCGAATCCGGCCTAAAGGATATAAATGTGAATGTGACGAATGACGGAAACAAAATTCAGTTGACAAAAAGGAGAAAGCTATATATTCTTCTTTTCTTTGAGGTTTCGTTTTGAGAAGTTATACCAATTTCTGTCAGTAACCTCTTTGCAATTTTAAAATGTATTCTAAAATAAATAAAATAACCATCAATCAAATTTAATTTCAAACAGATTTCAATACAACAGATGTCTGTCTGTCTAGTCTATCGAAAAAAAAATCAAAAAAATACAAAAAAGTATTAAAAATCAAATGATCTATTCTTTTGCGATACAAAAAGCAGTTCAACCTTAAACTCAAGATGCCTTCACCGACTTGCGGATTTCCCTGCTCCGGACAACAAGCCGGATATTCGTATCCCGCTCCGTTCTGCGGGCCCTGCTGCGGGATCTGCATCGGGCCCTGTGGAAGACCCACTGAGACCTACAGCTGGATGGGGTCGCGATGCAGCTCTTAGTGACGATAGTGAGTAATGTACCATACATTTTGCCATGCAGCCGTGTAAGTATTTATAATCTAAATCTAATAAATTCCTGTACCCAAGTGATTGTCTTTTGTACCCAAATATTTACTTCCAACTGCAAAGAAAATGCATGGCCAGGAGACTGCCAGCAGAATTGCTAGGGACAGAGAGTCACGGACAGGTAGACTTGAAACTAAACTGCCCTAAGGCGACTAGGCAAAGTTTTTATTTACAACTGGCTGATGCCTGTGGTGTAACCAGCAAAATCCCGTTGTTCCTGGACTGATATCCGGGATAAAAACTATACTATTTATTAATACAGGTTATAAACTGCCAATGTACCAAATTTCAATTCATGGAGTGAAATGTGGACAAAATACGTGTGCAAAAAACCTAATATGGACTGGCCTGGTAGAATAGTGTAAAAAAAAAAATTAAATTTAAATTTCGTCAAGCAGTTCTTTTTATTCTCATAACTATCATTTTTTTTAGAAAATTCTTACAGAACGCACAAAAATATAATATCATAAATTTTATATAAATTTACAAAAAAACTACAAAATTTACTAGTAATTTTTTACACAATATTTCTTAACGCCACGTGGTTATAATTTGCGGTTGTGACAATGGCTTGCTGCGGACCATTTGGACCTTGTTGTAGTCCATGCTGCCCGCCCTGTCCCGCCCCACCTGGACCCTGTCCGCCCCCGTGTTGCTTACCACACCCGCGTGGACCACCCTGCCCGCCACCGGCTTGCCCGCCCGGGCCTCGTCCGCCACCGGATGGCCCTCCGTGCTGTTCACCGTGCGGGCCCTGTCCGCCATGCGGGCCCTGTCCGCCATGCGGGCCCTGTCCGCCTTGCGGGCCCGGGCCTTGCCCGCCGTTCTGCAATCCTCGCTGTATGCCTGCTTGGTGCCAGATGCCTTGCTGTGGTCCTTGTGGACCTTGTCCACCGTTCTGCAAGCCATGCTGTGGCCCGCCCTGTTGCACCCCTTGTGGGCCATGTGGGCCCTGCCCACCGTGCGGGCCGTGCTGATGGTGTTGCTAGTGTTGTGATGGATTTAATATCGTCGAAGTGTGCCAGACGGAAGCCTGACGAGGCGCAGTTTGTGCCACGTGGCGTATCTGTTTGTTTATTTAATTTAAGAATAAAATGCTCTTTTGCATACGTTTTATTTCTTTTGTTGTATCGGTTCCATTGCAGCACGCTTATTGCAGATATGGACGTATCCACATATTTGCAATAAGAAATGGGCTTGCGCAGACTAGGAACTGCGCGGTAGCACTAGGTGGTAGCTAAAAATAATTACCCACCGTACCACTGGGGGTATCGGCGGTGGGTCAGAAGGGGTCCGTTTCAATGCAGTTGAAAGATACTTATTTACAAAAAGGTACGTATAGAAGTCCACGGACGAATACCTATTGTATAGACAAAAAAAATCTCCGACTCCTGGCCCAACAGAGTCGATTAGTTGTGCATATCAGTTGGTTATGGTTCATGAAGAGAAAATAGGGGCCCACAACTGGATCCGAAAACGCACCGCAAAAATCGCAGTTATGTAGAAAGGAGAGTGCGTTTCCATAGAAGTGAAGCAGGGCAGAGGAGAAGAGCAGAGTGTTTTTGAGTTGAACAATCACAGTAATCGAAATCTCCGCTCTCGCACGAGTGCTCCAGCTCCGCTTCAACCAAAACGAACCCTAATCGCAATGCTCGGTGGCACACTGCCTGCCTAGGTTATTCTGGCCCATACTTGGAACAAGAAACTATACGGCTATTAGTAATACAAGGCCAAAAAAAAATAAAACGCAATATGGAATGAAAAAAACTTTATGTAGACACGATAATTTCACAAATAAACCTCAAATGTAGTTAGACGGTGGTAATTTAACCACATCTTGGACCACAGCAGCTCACACAGAGGCCGCCGGTGCACCCTCCGATACAGCCGTGGCCGCAGCTGAAGAAGGACCCAGCAGAACCACCTCGCGCGCTATTAGAACAAAATAGTTAATTCAATAAATTTGACAGGCAGAAATCAAAAACTGACAGGCCTGCTGCTCATGAGGCTATCAATGGTTACTTAATTGAGAGGGTCGCGGGTTCGAATCCTGCGCAAGGCAACCTTTTTTGTGCATGAATATGTCTGTTGGCCTTGATCTGTGTGTTTTCTATGTATATATATTTACAACTAGCTTTTTTGCCCACGACTCGTCCGCGTGAAGTTCCGGACCGGACCGGGAAGCTATATCACTCCCTGATAATGTAGCTTTCTACTGGTGAAAGAATTTTTGAAATCGGTCCAGTAGTTTCGGAGCCTATTCAATGCAAGCAAACAAACAAATCTTTCCTCTTTATAATATTAGTATAGAAAAAAAGTATGGGTATTTATCAGCAATCTAGTACCCACAGTACAATCTTAATTGCTTAGTTTAGGACTAGATGACGTTGTGTGATTCGTCTAAGAAAATTTTATACAAAAATAAAGCTTGCACTACACTACATGGTTTAAAACATTGGTTTGGAAACTAGATTTACAAGAGTATAAACAAGAAGTTTAATATTCTAGACTAGAGGTTACCTTTGTTGCAAACTGGGTTTAAAATCGTTTAGCGCAGGTTAAAAGTAATGTCCAAAAAATAATAATAATGCGCTTTTGCTCATTAATGAGCTTCAATCGCTCTTTAATCTTGGCCATACATTAGACAGCAGTGGCAAATGTGATAGACACATTATTAAAACAATATTTTAAATCAAATACATGCCTTAGTAAGGAACAAAATCCCAGAACAAATTATATAATATTCTATTCTATTCAAGCAAATCAATCAAGCCGTTTTGCGTAAAAGACTAACAAACATCCATGCATTCACACAAACTTTGGCATTTACAATACTAGTGAGGATACACACCCATGTATGACCCCAAAATCACCACAAGGTGAAGAACAACATACGCCAATAGCGTGGGCACAACACGGCCCAATATCGCAGGAGGGGTCCATGCGGCATGCACCAGGGCCGCAGGGGCCCGGCATGGGCCCTTGGCATCCGAGGCAACACGGGCGGACCGGCATCGTGACTAATCTGAAAGGATTTACAATACAATACACATAAAACAAAGTAATAATTAAAAGCACGCAATAGGCGGCCTTATGGCTATGCAATTTCTTCCAGGCGCCCTGAGCTTAAAGGAACGTTGCTATCAAAGAAAAGGGAGTTAGCTTTTTTCGTCACTTAATTTACAAGTTTCACAATATCAAATATCAATTTATACATATCTGTTTATAGGTGTTTATTTTACCTTTTTGATAATTAAGTAATAATTTTGACTTTTTTTATAAAAATTTCTAAAGGATTTGTATTGGAATGTGACGAGTGACGGAAACAATTTAGTTGACATTTTGACAACAAGAAGACAACAATTATTTTATTCTTCTTTTCTTTGAGGTTACATTTCAATGAGAATTTATACCAAATTTCTGTCAGTAACCTCTTTCGCTTCTTTACAATAAAAAAATATTCTAATAAAAAAAATAACCATCAATCAAATTCAATTATTTCATTTCAATCCAACCAGAGAGAAAAATAAGACATATCCAACAGACAGACAAGATTCTATCAGAAAAAAAATATTAATTAAAAAAAGTAATACAACATTTTATTCATTCTTTCCAACACAATAAGCAGTTCAACCTAAAACTCAAGATGCCTTCACCGACTTGCTTCTCTGCTTCGAGCAACAAGCCGGATATTCGTATCCCGCTCCATTCTGCGGGTCCTGCTGCGGGATCAGCATCGGGCCCTGTGGAAACTGGGACCTATAGCAGGAGATTGGGGGAGCCCCAATCTCCTGCAGCTCTTAGACGTAAATGAGTTATGTAAGTAACATACATTATGTAATACATACAATCGTGTATTTTAATTAAAATCTAATAAATTCCTGTATCTAAGTGATGATCCTTCCTACCTAAATATTTACTTCCACCTACAAACAAAATCATGGCCAAGAGACTACCAGAAAAAAGCTATCCTATTTGTTAAAAACCAATCAATTCGTGGAGTGAAATGTGGACAAAAAAACGTGTGCAAAGAACCTAATATGGCGCAAAGTAACTGGCCTGGTAGAATAGTGTAAAAAAAAAATTAAATTAAAATTTCTTCAAGCAGTTCTTTTTATTCTCCCAATGGATCACTTTTTTTAGAAAATTCTTACAGAACGCACAAAAATATAAAATCATAATTTAATATTAATTTACAAAAAAAAACTACAAAATTTACAAGTTAATTTTTATACAATATTTCCTAACGCCACGTGGTTATAATTTTCGGTTGTGACAATGGCTTGCTGTGGACCATGTGGACCTTGTTGCAGTCCGTGTTGCCCGCCGTGTTCGCCATGCGGACCTTGTCCGCCGTGCGGGCCCTGTCCGCCGTGCGGGCCCTGTCCGCCGTGCGGGCCCTGTCCGCCGTGCGGGCCATGTCCGCCGTGCGGGCCCTGTCCGCCGTGCGGGCCCTGTCCGCCGTGCGGGCCATGTCCGCCGTGCGGGCCCTGTCCGCCGTGCGGGCCCTGTCCGCCGTGCGGGCCCTGTCCGCCATGCGGGCCCTGTCCGCCCTGCGGGCCCGGGCCTTGCCCGCCGTTCTGCAATCCTCGCTGTATGCCCGCTTGGTGCCAGATGCCTTGCTGTGGTCCTTGTGGACCTTGTCCACCGTTCTGCAAGCCATGCTGTGGCCCGCCCTGTTGCACCCCTTGTGGACCTTGTGGGCCCTGCCCACCGTGCGGGCCGTGCTGATGGTGTTGATAGTGTTGTGATGTGTTTAATATCGTCGAAGTGTGCCAGACGGAAGCCTGTCAAGGCGCTGAGTTTGTACCACGTGGCGTTTGTTTGTTCATATAAGTAATTTAAGAATAAAATCTCTTTTGCATACAATGTTTTATTTCTTTTATCATATCGATTCCATTGCAGCACGCCTATATTGCAGATTTGGTTGGATCCACATAAGAACAGCGCGGTGGCAATGGTTCGTTTCAAACTTTTCAAAGCAGTTGAAAGATACTCTTATATACAAATTGGCACGTAAGAAGTCTACGGACGAATCCCTGTACAGAGGAAGGTGGACCACGACCAATGCGGGAGAAAAAATACAAACTGCTCTGCTCCAGTCTGCCCCGCTGCGCTCAACTACGCGCCGCTCCTCTCCACTCCGCCCAACTTCGCTTTAATCGAAACTAACCCTAATCGCAACACTCCGAGACGCGCTGCCCCGAGCGAGCGCTGTTTTGACCCATTCTTGGAACAAGAAACTACACTTCCGGACACTTGAATCGAGCCACCCAGCATTTTCAACTTTGATTGCTGGTAACTTAACAAAAGTATATGATCAACGAAAAAGTTTTTATGCAATTTGGAAGCTGGTACACTTTACATTAATAAGGTATACTTAATTCCAAATTTAAATTTCAATAACTTGATAAAATTACAATTTTAAGTGAAACTTGTCCTGTATAACCTTTCTCAAAGATAAGACTCGGGTTGAATTTTTGAAAAAAAAGAAGGAATTATTGGAAAAAAATAAATTCAGTAACTTGTATTGCCTCCGAGAGAGTCTATGATTGCAGTCATGCGATTTGGCATGGAGTTAATCAACGTCATTATGAAGTGTTGTGGAATGTTCTCCCATTCCTTCTCGATGGCAACTCTCAGCTCTTCCAAAGTTTGTGGTGCTGGTTGGTGAGCTCGAACATGCCTCTTTAATTCGTCCCATAGACGTTCGATGGGATTCATATCAGGGCTCCTTGCTGGCCATTCTATTGTCGTGATTCCAACATCATGAAGGTATGCCCTGACGATTCCTGCAGTGTGCACTCTTGCATTATCATGCATAAAGATGAAGCCTTGGCCTACAAATCCAGTATATGGCATCACATGAGTCTCTAGGCAATGGTTAATGTATCGACGGGCATTTAGTGTTGGTAGACGTGGTCCTGTCACAACCTCTAGCCCAGTTTTACCATCGGCAGATATTCCTCCCCAGACTATCCACGAGCTCCCGCCATAACTCACTCTCTTTTCAATACAACACTGAACAAAGCGCTCTCCCCGCCGTCGGTAGACCTTCCTCCTTCCATCATTACCATAAAGCATAATCTTAGTCTCATCAGTAAAGAGTACCTTGCTCCATTGGCGTTGAGTCCAATGCAAATGTTCGCGTGCAAACTGTAAGCGCGCCATTCGGTGAGCTCTTGTCAGTTTCGGCCCGTTGGCTGGCTTATGTGGGCTCAGACCACGTTCTTTAAGTCTTCGTCTAATTGTTAGCGCGGAAACAACCACTCCATGAAAGTCTCGAAGCTGTTCTTGGATCTGTACAGAGGTGAGGTGACGATTTCGTAAACTGGTTGTTGCGATAAATCGATCCTGTCTTTCTGAAGTTACCCGAAATCGCGGTCTTCCTGGACGGCGCACGTATCCACCAGTGTCGAGGTATCGATGGTATACCCTTTGCACAGCAGAACGGCTTAAAGCAAGCTGTGATGCTACATCGCGCTGACTTTGGCCCGACTGTAGAAGCGCCACAGCTTGCGCGGCTAGGAGAGGCGGTTTATCCATAATTTTAACATTTAAATGGCTCAAATAAAAATAAAAACATGTTTACGATGTCTTAATTTCAAAACAATTACGGTGAATTCAAAATTATGGAGTTAAATAAAAAAAATACGTTAATTGAGATCAACTTTTCTTTTCAAAAGAATGCACTAATTTGGATTTTGTTTCGTTTTTCCATTTGATAAATTCAAAATTGGAACAACAGCACTTCAAAATCATTATGAATATACCAGCATCAAAACTGCATAGAAACTTTTTGATTAACTTAAGAATATTTTTATGTTTTAAGTCATTACACATAAAAATGTAGGGTGGCTCGATTCATGTGTCCGGAAGTGTATATGGCTATGAGATGACATAGCAATACAAGACCAAAAAAAATAAAACGCAATATGGAATCAAAAAAACTTTATGTAGACACGATAATTTCACATAAACCTCAATGTAGTTAGGAGACTGTGGTAATTTAACCACATCTCGGACCACAACAGCTCACACAGAGGCCGCCGGTGCACCCTCCGATACAGCCGTGGCCGCAGCTGAAGAAAGACCCGGCAGAACCACCTCGCGCGCTATTAGAACAAATAATTCAATAAATTTGACAGGCAAAAAACAAAAATTAACAGGCCTGCTGGTCGTGCGGCTATCAATAGTTTAAATCGAGAGGGTCGCGGGTTCGAATCCTGCGCAAGGCAAACATTTGTATGCATGAACATGTCTGTTTGCCTTGGTCTGGAGTTTTCTATGTATAATAAGTATTTATTTACCAAAAAAAAAGTATTTATGTGTCAATCTAGTAAAGCATACCTAGACAAAAAGTTTAATACCCTAGACTAGAGTTTCCTTTGTTGCAAACTGGGTTTTAAACCGTATAAAAACTAATAAGAAAGAAAAATTTAACTAAATTAAAAAATTGCTCATTAATGAACTTCAATCGCTCCTTTATCTTGGCCATATATTAGACAGCAGTGGCAAATGTGATAGACACATTATTAAAACAATATTTAAAATCAAATACGTGCATATCATAAGTAAGGTAGCTGATGCGCGCGGTTTTCGAGCGAAATCACATTGCTTCTGTTCCCGAAATGATACTATATGTTAATCCAGGTACAACACTACCCGTGGTCCAAATTTCAAGCAAATCAATCAAATCGTTTTTGCGTGAAAGAGTAACAAACCTCCATACATCCACACAAACTTTCGCATTTATAATATTAAATAAGGAAGTAAGGATTATAATATTAGTAAGGATACACACCCATGTATGACCCCAAAATCACCACAAGGTGAGGAACAACATACGCCAATAGCGTGGGCACAACATGGTCCAATATCGCAGGAGGGGTCCATGCGGCACGCACCAGGGCCGCAGGGGCCCGGCATGGGCCCTTGGCATCCGAGGCAACACGGGCGGACCGGCATCGTGACTAATCTGAAAGGATTTACAATACAATACACATAAAAGAAAGTAAGAATAAAAAGAGAAAGCAATAGACTAGGCGGCCTTTTCGCTACGCAATTTCTTCCAGGCAAAGCGTAACTAAAGGAACCTTTCTATATCGAAGAAAATGTAGATAATTAATTAGCTTTTTTCGTTAGTTATTTGACGCCAGTTTCACAATATAACAAACTATAATTTCAATTTATTCGTTTACTGGTGTTTATTTTACCTTTTTGATACTTTTTTTATAAAATTTTCTAAAGGATGTGAATGTGACGAATGACGGAAACAAAAACAATTCAGTTGACAAAAAGGACACAGTGTAGACAGCAATATTCTTCTTTTCTTTGAGGTTTCATTTCAATGAGAAGTTATACCAATTTCTGTGAGTAACCTCTTTGCAACTTAAAAAAATATTCTAAAAAAACCCTCAATCAAATTCAAAATTATTTAATTTGAAATTTCAATCCAACAGACAACAGTATCGGAAAAAATCTTAAAAAATATATAAAAAAAGTAATAAAAAATAATTATTCATTCTTTCCAACACAAAAAGCAGTCCAAGCAATATAAAAACTCAAGATGCCTTCACCGACTTGTGGATTTCCTTGCTCCGGACAACAAGCCGGATATTCGTATCCCGCTCCGTTCTGTGGGCCCTGCTGCGGGATCTGCATCGGGCCCTGTGGAAGGCCCACTGGCACCTACAGCTGGAGGTTGGGGCCCCGATGCAGCTCTTAGTGACGATAATAAGTTATGTAATGCAACCGTATATTGTACCTAATCTAAATCTAATAAATTCCTGTGCATAAAGTGATTGTCTTTTGTACCCAAAGGGCGAGAGAATCGCGACGAGTCCGAAAATGAAAATCGCCGCGATGAAATCGCCATATGGAGACACTTTCAATATATTATATAATCAGGTGGTAGAACGATGTTATCGTCGCGATTTTCTCGCATGTAGAGATGGTCCCAAAGATTTACTGACAATTGCAAAAAATCATAGCCAGGAGACTGCCAGTAGACTTGCCACGGTCAGGGAGTCACGGTAGACTTGAAACTTTAGGCGACTGTCTGACCTACGACGTAAGTATCTAGGCAAAGTTTTTATTTACAATTTAAGGCACAATAGAGTGTGATGATTCCTGACCCGACCACGACATGGAACGGAGTTTTTACTTTGGCACAAAATGTACAGGAATCACAGATGAACCTGGTTGCATCTGCGACGATCAGGCTCCCGAAACTGTCGCGCACGTTCTCGTGTGCCCACGTTTTGGGAAACACCGCCAGGAGTACGAATCTGAGACTGGAAGCCGGCTGACAATAGAAAGTTTGGCAGAAATACTAAATGAAAAAGGGAAACGAACTGCATTTCTGAAGTATTCAGAAAAGGTAACAAGAATAGCTGTAACAGCGAACGGCTCAATACAAAAAACAGCACTGGAATCGGGACCTGTCAATGAAATCAGATCAAATAAGTATCTTTATTAAAAAAACAGTCCTTCACAGGCACTTTCACTTGTGTTAATACATTTTCAACAAATTATTCTAATATATGTATGCTTATACTTATAGTGTACTTACTACTCTTTAAAGTTTAAAGTTAGATTGCTCATTTTTATTAGTACAATGAAAATTATACTGCTATTCTGTAGATTTCATAACATAACACTAAGTTTATATTCTGATATTTCTTTTTAACTTACTAAC
Source organism: Endotricha flammealis (assembly GCA_905163395.2). NCBI lineage: Eukaryota > Metazoa > Arthropoda > Insecta > Lepidoptera > Pyralidae > Endotricha > Endotricha flammealis. Next base: position 3,820,225 of record LR990861.1, on the reverse strand, counting down.
GAAACCCGCGCTTCGTTTGCGTGTATCCCGCTTTCCCGTGGGAATTTCGGAATGTATCCATATCCATACTTATACTTACTTACTTACTAATATTATAAATGTGAAAGTGTGTATGTTAGTTGGTCCTCTGTTCACATCCAAAGTAATGAACGGATTGACATGTTTTTTTTAGATTTGGTAACAGTTATACATATAAACCATCATCCTCTTGAATCACTATATATTTCAAAAAACCCCATCAAAATTCATTGTGTTGTTTTATAGAACTACTAGCTTTTGCGCGCGGCTTCGCTCGCGGTTAATTTTATGACATTGTTCTCGTTTGACAACCCATGGCGCGACTTGTGGCGCCATCTTTTGGCCGATACAGCGCCCTCTATAGTAGAAAAAACATTTTCCCATAGGAATAACATACTTTTACGGGATAGTAGCCTATGTTGGCAAATTTTCGTAATGATCGGCTGATTAGTGAAGCCGTGAAGGAATAACAAACAAACAAACAACTCACTTTCTCATTTATAATATTAAGTTATGATCTAAGCATATCTACTCTACATAGGGACAGACAGCGGAAATTACTTCATTTTATACTATGTAGTGAAGAAATGAGACATTAATCCCACATAGATGAAAGACGGAATGATAACATCGGAATTTCCGCCAGACATTATCTGGTGACGAGTTCACAATACAGCGTACTTCCGGTCACCGCACCTCATTTTTCATGTGAAATTTATTTTTGTTCATTCATTTTTGTAATCGGATTGTCTGTTTAGACTCTTTCTGTGTTCTGTGGTTTAGACCGTAGTTCAATGTTTAATTTTTATACTAACTGTGTCTTCATTTATATTTATTCAAATATTTGGTTGCATACCATACAGTGGCGGATTATCCTTAAGGCAAACTAGGCACGTGCCTAGGGGCGCGAGGTAACAAAGGGGCGCGCGGGCGCGTGAAATTTTTAAACGAATAAAAAAATTACATAAAATTTGATGGATTTCCACCTGTTGGGAAACTCGATTGAGGCCTTCGAGCATGGTGCTAAGTCCTCCATCCGCCATAATCACGATGTCGGCAAATCGAAGGTGAGTGCCATACTTGACGTTGATGCCGAATCCTTTCCAGTCCAAAAGCTTAAAGGCATCTTCCAGAGCGGTCGTGAACAGTTTCAGAGATATGACATCTCCCTGTCTCACACCTCTGTGTAATGAGATTGCCATCGTGTTCTGTTCCTGTACTGGAACTGACATGGTGGGATTTTGTATAAGCACGTCAACGCTTCGATATAACTTGCGAGCGAGACGATTCGTGTTGACCCTTGAGAACAGTTTGTAGACGTGGCTCAGAAGCGAGATAGGTCTATAGTTCTTCAAGAGGGTTTTATCGCCATTTTTAAAGAACAGAACCACCACGCTTCTGTTCCACGCCTCAGGCGTTTTGTCCTCGAATAACACGGAATTCAAGAGCTTCTGCAGGACTTTAAGTACCGGTGTACCACCCGCTGTCTGAAGCTCTGCAGTGATTCCGTCCTCGCCCGGCGCCTTGTTGTTCTAAAGCTGTTTAAGAGCCATCCTAATCTCGTACAAGCTGATGTCCTGGAGTCTTCGGTGTATTGTTGGGTTAGCGTGGCTCTTGGATCCCTAGCAGTTCTGCTGCTGACGGGTTTGGTGACTGAGGCATCATAAAGCTGCCCGTCGAACCTCGACTTCCTTGAACACCTCTGCCGTCGTTTACGCCATGCTACCTTCGTCTTAAGCTTAGTCAGCCGGCTCTGCCCAATAATGTCTCTTGCGAACACTTTCGAACCTTTATTTCGCTCAATCGACTCCTTGATGCATTTAGCATTGAAGGAGCGAATATCGTGTCGCAAGGACTTTGATATGGGGTCTAAAAAAGAAACATGGGCAAGACGAAAATCATGTCGAATGTCCATGTCACACCCGCCCCGTCTCAGTTGGAAGCTCGATCCTCGAAGTTGTTGACGAGTACCTTGGACAAACCATCCAATTAGGTAGGTCTAACTTCGAGAAAGAGGTCAATCGACGAATCCGACTCGGGCATCTTTCGGGAAATTACGGCATATCTTCTCGTCCAAAATTCCTCAATGCTTGAAACGAAGAACCTTCGAGCAATGTGTGTTGTCAGTGATGACGTATGGATCCGAGACGTGGTCGCTCACTATAGGCCTCATAAGAAGGCTAACGGTCACTCAGCGAACCATGGAATGAGCTACGCTTGTGGTTTCTCTACGAGATCGAATCAAAAATGAGGAGATCCGTAGCAGAACCAAAGTAACCGACATAGCCAAACGCATCAGCAAGCTGAAGTGGCAGTGGGCAGGGCATATAGCGCGCAGAACCGATGTCCGATGGGGCAAAAGGGTTCTGGAATGGCGACCACGTACCGGAAAGCGCAGCGTAGGACGGCTGCCTACGGTGGTCAGACGACCTAAGGCAAGTCTCAGGAAGCAGGCCAGCAGGTCGCACTGGAAACGTTTGGGGGAGGCCTATGTCCAGCAGTGGACAAATTGTGGCCGAGATGATGATGAGATGGATTTCCATGTTTGTTACTATTATCTTGGAGTGATAGCAACAGCCTCGTCTTTAATATAAAGTGACAAGTTTGACAGACCCGGTGGTCGAGTGGCTAACAATGGTCACTTTATCTCTACGCTACGCTACGCTAGGGCCGCGGGTTCGAATCCTGCGCAAGGAAAAGATTTGTGTGCATGAACATGTCTGTTTGTCTTGGTCTGGGTGATTCCAAGTCTAATAAGTATTCATTTACAAAAAAAGTATTTACATGTATTTATCAGCAATCTAGTACCCATAACAGCTTAGTTGCTTTGTTTGGGACTTGATGGCGTTTTGAGATTCGTCCAAGAATTTTTATTTTATTTATGCAGTGTAGGTATATAAAACTTCCAGCTATGCAATGAGACAGATAAAATACAGTCATCTATGTTTACTATTACCCATGGTATTTAGTAAAATTTTTGTAATATGGCCGCTAGGGGCGCCCATGCGGTGCTTGCCTAGGGCGCTCTCGACATTTAATCCGCCTCTGATACCATACCTGTAGTTCTATAGACCTGTTGGGATATTCATCATGCTTTAGTACATAAGGAATACTAAACACTAATTTGAGGCCTCAACAGTTCTATAGAACTACAGGTATGTATTTGTGATCGACGGTATTCAATTCACTAATAAATAACAATTAGGTAGACCAAATTAGTAACAAACTGAAGCTCTGCGGCTCTATTATCGTAACGAAAATCGTTCAAATCTCGTATCAATCTCAAACGCTGTGTCACAATAGGGATTGAGCGGGATAGCTAGCTAGATTGATACGAGATTTAAACGATTTTGTTAAGGGAACAAATCCTGGGGTTTAAAACCCCTGGGTGTACGACTAAATTCGTGTCGCTATAGAAAAAGAAGTTTTCACTTCAATGAATAAATACATCTTTAATTTAAATTAAATTACTTATCGTTTATTTCAGAAATTAGACCTTCACAAGCATTTCGGAAACAAGCAAAATGGCCACCGGTAAACGAGATGGCGAAAGAAACGGCCTTTTTGGCATTTTTTTTTCCTTCCACTCGTTAGTTACATACAATGTATAAGTAGGTTTATAAGAAGAATACGCGGAATGTTATACACAATGGTGTGGAATGAACAAGTCTTATATCTAAAATAAAAAAAGTCAGTACTGACAAGAGTGAGCACACCAGTCCCTCAGTCAGCAGCACCCGTTCACGAGTTGACGCAAGAGTTGGCCATCGCTGTGCTCAACCATATTTATTACGTCTAGTTCTACCTACCTATTCGACGAAATTTCGTTAGAGTTATGCCTAAAAACTTATTATAATTTTTACTTCGTTTGGAAAGGGGCAACTGACTGTATGTACATACATGTACCTGCATAAAGAATAGAAAATTAAATGGTATTAATCGTAAAATATTTCCCTGTAAACATTGGATTGAAAATAAGCAATGAGCCAAAGCTTACGGAGTTTATTTAATTACATGATATTTTTTGTCAAGTAATTTGACGCCCAATTATTTATGAAAGCCTTTGCGATATCTAAACAATACATGCTTTTGAAGTTATTCAAAAGGATCAAGGAACGTTTAATATTTACAAGCACTTTCTCTAACCAAAGAGATTATGAAGAGGAAATATTTGATTTTTAATTTATCTTTTTATTCGAGAATAGTAATTGTTCTTTATTTCATTTTAGTAAGTTTTTTTTATATCACTAAGGTCGCAAACAAGAAAGCAAGCATGTTTGTAAGCAGTCACCACAGTCTAATAGACGCTTGCAATACCGGGGGCTCGCGCGTTGCCGATCGTCGACCCTGTAAAAAGTTGGAGATCTGGAGACCTTACTCACCGTAGGAACACATCATGGCCGAGACCAATGCTATTTGGCTACGATCTTCTGTAATGTGGAGGTCCTTCCCCAGACGGGCTGCTCCGATTTGAGCGGATTATCCGCTGTGCTCTACCTCTCTTAAAAACTTAACGTAAGTATACTTTTTCTAAACTATCACTAGGCGTGTTTGGATTTTACATGAGTGTGGCTTCTATGAATTAGGTACCGCCAACGGGCGGTATTCCCGTAGAAACGTCGCTCATTTATTTGTAAAATTAACCAGTTAGCTGAAACCGCGTGGTTTTTTGCCGATTCGAAGAACGTAACATTAACCTTATTTAACCTATTATTATGTAAACGACACGCACCATTTCCGTTAGAACTTTTTTTATTTCAATATATTTTATAGGCGGATCTAAGTGCCTTAGTTTATTTCATTAAGTAATCACATTTCCGTAGAATCATGGGTTTTTTTATAGAAGAGCAAAATGAATATTAATACTACATTCAAGTCGCTTCCGCTGTGATCTTTTAAACTATTTTAATTAAATTTAAAGCAATATTGTATGTTATATGTATATCTATATATATAAAATGCTTTGTCCTGACTGACTGACTGACTGACTGACTGACTGACTGACTGACTGAGAATCAACGCACAGCCTAAACCGCTCATCGTAAAAATCGGAAACTTGGCAGGTGGAACTATTATAAGACGTAGGCGTCCGATAAGAAAGGATTTTTCGAAATTCGAACTATAAGGGGTTAAAAAAGGGGGGTAAAGTTACTATGGGACAACTTGATTCCTTGGTCCAATCTACTTCAAATTTTGCATAAAAATTGTTTAAGAGAATTGATGGAAGACGTGATTCTTATTTTATTGAAATTCTTGAACAATATGTATTTTGTGGGTAATTTTCTTCGATTTGATATCAATACTCATACTCCTTAGTGCTTTTGATTCAATTACATTTCATTTTGACACATCCGTGAAGTGAAGTGTGTCATCTGTCATGTAACATTTTTATAAATTGTGAATATTCAAACAAAATGATTTCATAATGTCGTCGTACTATTTATTCTGTTTGTGATCTCGGAAAACAGCTAAAATTCTAAGTATGTAGGTATAAAGCGGACTGAATCATATTCATCGATAATAAACAGTAATTAAATATTAAATTTATAATATTTGACAGGGTTCAAGTTAAATTGGTCAATGGTTAAATGGCATATTGATATTGTCTCTGTCTCACTTATTGGAAATCTCATTACGTCGACTCGCTCTAATATTTCGTAGTGTTGTTGTAGGGATGGTTGTAGGCTGAGGTTGTAGGTATTGAAATACCCATATACTTATATTTTTTTTTTACGGAAGTGGTTGGAAAACAAGCTCAGGAATATGGATCATTTGATATTAGGTGATTACCGTCGACTATGGAGCACATAGATTCTAGGGTCCCTGACCCGTTGCCGACCTATAACAGGAAAAGACAGGATATATAGCGAGAAATAGTATAAGGAAGGAGTTAGATTTTTTTTATATCACAAAGGTGGCAAACAACAATTTCGAATATTTCACTCTCCGAACGAAACGCATTGCTGCTTCACATCAATATTCTGTATAAGGGTGGTACTTCACCGGTCGGGCTAGCCTATTTCATAAACGCCCACTCCAAAGATTGTAATGAAAAGTATTTAAATAGAAAAATAATCATGTATACATATGAAAATGTTTTATCTTGACCGTAAAGACCTGAAATTTGGGTGTGTGATGTAGGCAACCGATAAGAAAAGATTTTTTGAAATTCCCACGGGAAAGCGGGATAAACGGAAACGAAGTTGCGCGGGTTTCTCTAGTTTATCATAAAACCGCATTCGTGAATTTCTGCACTTCGATATGGTTGACTGACTGGTAGAGAATGCAACTTAGCATTAAGTCCGCCTATTGTATCAGTACTTTTGTATTGTGGTCAATAAAGTTAAATAAATACCTATAGATTTAATGACGCAAGAGGAAAGTTTATTATATCCTTACAAAGAGCGGTACGATCGCAGTTATGTGTAGTCTTAATTTTACAAACACGAAAGTTTTGTGATCATGTGTCAATGGTGCTAATTCTGTCGTACATTTCATTTGTACCATCAATGGTACTGTTCAATGGTACTGGTGGTCCTGCGGGCATTTATCTAGACTTAACTAATTTTGACAGGCCTAGAAGTATTGCTATCCTTGTCACTTATTATAAGCCAAGGAAGGACAACAACAGTTTACCATTGTTTTTTACTCAATAAATCACGCAAACATGGCTTGGTAGATTTGCTTGATATTTTGTACATGGGTAGTTTATTACTTGGATTAACACATAGTGTATTTTTATCCCTGATATCAGTACCGAAACGGGAATAACGGGATTTCGCGGATAAAACCGCGGGCATCAGTTAGTAATATTTATTACATAATATAAAATGAAGTGTCTTTTGCTGTCTGTCTGTCCTATGTATGCTTAATATTTCAAAATACGCAAAGGATTTGGATGCAGGGTTTTTTTAAAAATAGATAGTGGAAGGTTTAATGTATAAAGCCCACCATTCCGCCGGACCAATCTGCGTGTGAATGGTGGGCTTTAAGCCTAGCCCAAATGGGTTGGCGTCGGGCTCGCAGGTGCGCGGTTGCGAGCCGCGAGCGCCTGTCGAACCCCACATGCCATACTTCGAGTGGAGTGTTCGTTGAGGGTTCGTGCAGTGTATGGGCAACGCCGGATTGGTCCGCGGTCGGGTCCGGGTTGCGAGTCGGGTCCGGGTTCGTGTAGTGAATGGTGGGCTTTATACAAACATAAATTCGCACGGGAAAGCAGGATACACGCAACGATGTTGCGCGGTTTGCTCTAGTTTATAATAACACTAGCGTACCGCCCATGCTTCGCACGGGTTGTACTAAAGATTCCTATAAAATATAATATAGTCTATGTCACTCCAGGATAGTGTAGCTTTCCAACGGTGAAAGTATTTTGAAATCGGTCCAGAACTTTTTTGAGTTTATTCGTTACAAACTTACACACACAAACACACACAAAAATAGAAATCTTTCCACTCTATAATGTTAGTGTAGATTATTACATACATACAAACACTGCATACAAACGAATCTACTTTGATTTTTTTCAATCAGTACGTTTCCATGGAAGGGTCGAGGGGTGGGCCTTCCGCGAACTCGTCCCCCGTGTGCTCGTGTCTCCCTCGTTACATGTCATTGTGTTTTTGACTATCCAATTTTGTGTTCGTTACCCCTCGACACGACGTGGATGGTTGAGCACCACCTGCGTTTATTTTTGGGGACACATGTGATTATTGGAATTATAGATAACTAGCTTTTCCCCGCGGCTTCGCTCGCGTTAATTTTATGACATAGATCCTGTTTGACAACAAGGACAGCCCATAGCGCGATTTGTAGCGCAATCTGTTAGCCGACAACTTAATTGCTGCGCCATCTATAGTAGTAAAAATATTTTCCCATTGAAATGGCATACTTTCACGGGATAAAAGTAGCCTATGTTGGGCTCTGTACCCCTAACAATATGTATACAAATTTTCATAACCATGGACCTAAAAAAAGGCGGACGGAATTTTGCTAAGAAAGAATTGAAACACCCTAATATGGCGTAACTGTGTGTGAGTGTGAAATGGCTGACCGGCACGCACACATTCACACCATAGTAAGCCGGCCGGTTCGTACGTATACGCGAGGTTGCTTGCTATGGGTACTTCACTTTTTAGTTTCAATGATGGTGTCCGCCTTTTTTTCTAATGTTCATAATGATCGACTGCTTAGTCAAGCCGTGAAGGAATAACTAACAAACAAACTCACTTCTCATATTTTTTTTCCTAGCCTGAAGGTCTTGTGTCCCACTGCTGGGCAAAGGCCTCCTCCCCTCCTCTTTTTTTTTTTAGCAGCCATTTTGTGTATTTTGTGCAGGCCTACCCAATTTTTTCAATTTTCCTCAATTTGGCCTTTTTCTTTGTACTCTAAAGGGCCGCTAGTGTAAAAGTTTTGGGGTAGTTCTGATTTCTTTCATTCTATATGTATTTTGGGGTGCTGAATCCGAATTTGAGGTTTGCGGACATTTCGTGACGCTACATTGAAAAAATCGCATCAACTTGTATACGAGGTAACCGTTGGTCTGAAAAAAAAACTAAATAGTGATGTTTTTAAAGAATTTTAAGTACTTACTTTAATTTCTGTGAACAACCCATTTACTTACTAAAATTTAATAGTTTTCGAGTTTTAGGCACTTGTCTCACCGGCAACGATGAACGAGTAACGAGTAGAGCTAGAATGAAAAAAACACAATTTAACTGGAGTACCTATCATTATAAAAATATACTTATTTAGATTTTCTCAAATAATAATATCTACACAATTCGGCTTACTGGCGCTTGAAAGATATTTTCCTTATAATGGAGAAAGCGTGGGTGGGAGTACAATAACATACCTTTATTGTGATTACAATACAACTCCGTTTGAATAACATTACGGTTCAGTGATTTTTGGTATATTTTATTTAAGCATCACCACAACATTGAAATAACAATCCAGTTAAAACATTTTTTTTTACCTTGCATTAATATTCTGGCTCTAAGCAAAATTCTATTCAAATAAAATTAAAATTCTATTCTAAAATACGTAATAAAGACAGGGTTAGGTTTTTTTTATACCACTAAAGTGGCAAACAAGCATACGGCCCGCCTGATGATAAGCAGTCACCGTAGCCTATGGACGCTTGCAATACCAGGGGAATCATTCGCGCGTTGCTCACCCTGTAAAAAATGGAGCTCTGGAGACCTTAAACTCACCGTAGGAACACAGCATGGCCTAGACCAATGCTATTTGGCTACGATCTTCTGTAAGGTGGGGTCCTTCCCCAGACGGGCTGCTCCGATTTGAGCGGATTATCCGCTGTGCCGTACCTCTTAAAATAAAATTCTACACAATTCACACAGCGCCATCTGGACCCAAAGTAAATAAATAAATAAAAATCTTTATACATAAAACTTACAAGTGTAACATTTACCTATTTAACCTACTTACGTTTTGGGTACCAGACCGAGATATATTATTGTAAATATATACTTACTAGCTTTTTTCCGCGGCTTCGCTCGCGTTAAATTCGGGGTAATACCTTATACCATAAAATTTCACCCCCTCTTTTAAGGGGTTGGGGGTAGATTTCAAAAAAAAAAAAAAATTCATGGTTTTTTTGTCACAAATAGTCCACATACCAATTTTTAGCTTTCTACCTTGGAAATTGCAGAAACAGCAGAATGCTCCATACAACTGGCGTGGTAAATTGGTGTGACTATGGAGCGGTTGGGAAATTTCCACCCCCATTTTAGGGAAGTGGGGGGTTAGTAAAAGACAAAAAGTAGCCTATGTCACTCTCCATTGCTTCAACTAATTCCACTTAAAAAATCACTTCAATTCGTCGCTCCGTTTTGCCGTGAAAGACGGACAAACAAACAGACACACACACTTTCCCATTTATAATATTAGTATGGATTAGTATGGATTACATAGAAAACACCCAGACTAGAAAACAAACAAATGCCATCAAAACGCCCCGAGCAGGTATCGAACCCGTCGCGCCCTCTGGTGCCGAAGCTAGGATCACCAACGCACCACCTTTCTAATTTTTTACGCATTAAAATGTATTAATTTTTTTTTGCCAATAAATTTATTACAAAAACATTACATTTCATGTGTATTCACAGTCTTCTTAGGGCACCATCCCACTGTGGTTATTGCAGCACGGGCCGAGAGCTGGACAGCAGCATCCTCCCATGACGCAAGGGATGGAAGTCCTTAGCGCAGGCATGTCACAGCCTCCAGGACACCGAGCGAAGGTTCCAATGTTAAAATCACGGTAACAACCGGTCTGGTAAGGCATTTTTGTTAATTTTTATTATTTTTTTCCAATTTTTTTAAGTATTTTTTGTCGTTGCTGATTGCTGAGTTTTTTGGAATGATTGGTATTAAAAAATGTTTCGAACGGCAATTTAAAAAAAGAATTAATTTAAACAAAGAGATGAAAACGTGCCAGTACCGTTTCAATAAAAAAAGCGGCACTACACTGATCATATTTTAATTATTATATTCATTGGTCGAATATAAAATGAATAGATGGATAAAGAATAACAAATCATATTTAGTTATCGCTTCCGCATTTACATTAAAATTTGCAATTTCTCGCGGTAGAATTCGCGGAAGTTATTGCAATATCATCGTGATAAAAGAATTTCCTGCAATTTATTCTTGCAATCACTGTCACGCACGACTCGCTGAGATGTGACGCCTTTGTCGCAGAAATTTGCAAATATAGTTAAACTTTAATCTTTGCAATTTAACCAGTGTGAAGTAAAAACAGCAACGTATTTATGTACCTACTTTTATTTTATATTATTATTTTTTGTACTTTTTTTTATAAAATAAATATGCTTTAACTTACCAGTATGAGAAATGTGTATCCAGATTTATTATAAATACTGGCTGGTAGTTATTTCTCCAAAAAAAGTTAGAATGAAAAGTTTTTATTCTAAATTGAAACAGAATTCTTTTCCCGTATTTCCCGTTCGTTTCAAAATCGCAACTGGTGACAGCAATATTTTATTCACAGACCAAATAGACTTTTTATTTGGTCTGATATTTTATTTTGTTAATTTTTCAAGTGAATTATACCTGTTAACATGCCTGTATACTATGGAGGGTTTATTGGAGGGCCCCAGGGTGGTGGCTATTGCCTCTACTCGCAGTGCCCGTGCAACGGAATGACCGGAGGCTGCGGACCGGACTGCCCTCTCCCGGAACCTTGTTGTCCTCTGTCTTGTTAAAACTGGTAAATTTCTGTACTTCTAATATTAGAGCAATAGCGACTCCTTGATCCTCGTTTGACGGAGGGTGTAGATAAATGAACAGCACTGCTGGGTGACACGTGACACCAGGGTTGAGTCTATGATTCATGCAGGCAGTGCGCTGGCCTATGTTCAACAACAAATAAATCTGACCAAAATGGAGATGTCCAAATATTCATTGGACTTGTACAACGTCTAGCCCAAGAAAACAAATTCTTTTATAAATAACTTAGAAAACGTATAGACCAAGGCAATCTTGACTTTATTATTCTGAAAGCCAGTTTCAGAAACGAATTTTAATTTTAGATCCTATTGTGTGCAAATAACTACGGAACTAATATTGCTATCAATATTATATCAGGCTCTTTGTTGCAGATTGCATTATCGAAGATGAACATCTATCATTTAGGACCGTTCAATTGTAATTCTGTGAACTTATTTCAAACCTCAATTACATAATTTTTTTTTTGGTGACCATTTGTTTCATTTGGTTATATTTTCTGGTCAAACATTGTAGTCGTCTGAATAATTTCATGATATGGCTATATTAGGAAGTGGTTATGCGGGAAAGAAGTCCTAACGGTCCAAAAGGATAAAGTCTTTTCAATGCCAAGTGGATCCCAGAGAAAAGTCGAGTGGATCCCAGGATTTTTCTTTCCTCTTGAATCAACCAGTGACCCCGCGAGAATACCTACTACCACCCCTTGCCACATACCCCATCATTCTACAATTACCTAGTCAATTTAGCATATCAACATGAAACTTAGAATTTAGTACAAGAACAATTACATTTACATGGAAATACATAAGAGCGACCAAGCGCGAGAGAGTACCTTCAAATGCGCCAAGGGCTCTCGAACTTCGGGCTTATTTGCGACGAGACAAAATTCTCGTGAACTAATTTAAAACCTACAATTCTTTCCTTAAAAATATAGGTCTCGTAACAACTTTAACCGCGTTTCACAGAATAACGTCCCGCCATTTTTCACGAGTATAATATCATTAGTTCTAGGATTTTTCTGGTCTACTAGAACCACTAGAACAGACGAGATCTCGAGGGTCGTTTTATTTTGACGCAGCGAAGCTACTGTATTTAAACCAAATATAAACCTACAGGTACTAAAGTAGTTAAAATTACGTTAAAATCAATACGATCGACTACTTTATGTTACGTTTCCAATAATTCGCATGTTGATATTCGCTGAATTCTAAACGTGGCATATAACAGAATAACCATGTTCTAGGTCCATGAGAATAACAGTACGCCTTGATGTATATTATTATAACAAGCTGATGTCCGCTGTTGTTCCCGTTCCTGGGATGATACGCGGGATTTAAACTATCCTTTAAGTCGGTCACTACAAGACTGTCGCGTTTACACATGGATTTTTTAACATAGCATAGTTTTTATCGCGGTACTATTTATTTATAACTATAAAATACTAGCTGTGCCCGCGGCTTCGCCCGCGTGGAATTGGACTTGTGACTAATTAAGTAGTATAGACGGATTTAACGTTAACAACCTCTATACAAAATTTCAGCTTTCTAGGTTGAGCGCCTGCGATAATACACTTGCAGTCCTATTACTCCCTTTCCCGTGGGAATGTCGTAAAACCCCATCTTTATCCTTGTCAACATCATAAAGGGAACCTCTATACAAAATTTCAGCTTTCTAGGTCGAGCGCCCTCTATAATACACGTGTAGAGTTTACCCCATTTCATCCCTCTAGTCTAGGGGTTGAATTTTGAAGGAGAATTCCTGCGAAGTTTCAAATAAAATGGTCTACTAATCTAGTTTCTTCATACGAACTTTGGTCCCCCGTTTAACCCCCTTAGGATGTGAGTTTTGAAAAATCCTTTTTAGTGCACCCTTAGACTTCATGGGGAACCTATGTGCCAAATTTGAAGTCTTTAGACCCAGCGGTTTGGGCTGTGCGTTACCGTCCGTATATGTCAGTCACCAATCAGTCAGTTTCTGGGATGATTTCAGTAAAGAACCTTCATGCTGAATTTCATTCGAATAACTTCAAAAACGGCAAAGATTCATACTAACTTTGCACCTCCGTTTAACCCCCTAAGGGATGATTTTTGAGAAAAATATTTTACTCGTGTTTCATGTCTTTCAATAAAGAACCTTAATGCTGAATTTCATTGGAATAACTTCAAAACGGCAAAGTTTCTTACTAACTTTGCGCCCCCGTTTAACCCCCTAAGGGATGATTTTTGAGAAAAATATTTTACTCGTGTTTCATACCTTTCCATAAAGAACCTTCATGCTGAATTTCATTCGAATAACTTACAAAAACGGCAAAGTTTCATACTAAATTTGCACCCCCGTTTAATCCCGTAAGGGATGAATTTTGAAAAAAATATTTCACTCCTGTTTCATGCTTTTCAGTAAAGAACCTTTATGCTGGAATTTCATTCGAATAACTTCAAAAACGGCAAAGTTTCATACTAACTTTGCACCCCCGTTTAACCCCCTAAGGGATGAATTTTGTTGTTGAAGTTTCATGCCTTTTAATATAGAACCTTCTTGCTGAATTTCATTCGAATAACTTCAAAAACGACAATGTTTCATACTAACTTTGCACCCCCGTTTAACCCCCCAAGGGATGATTTTTGAGAAAAATATTTTATTCTTGTTTCATGCCTTTCAATAAAGAACCTTCGTGGTGTATTTCATTTGAATAACTTTAAAAACGGCAAAGTTTCATACTAACTTTGCACCCCCGTTTTAACCCCTAAGGGATGATTTTTTGAAAAAAATATTTTACTTATTATTCATGCCTTTCAGTAAAGAACCTTCATGCTGAATTTCATTCGAATAACTTCAAAAACGGTACAATGTTTCATACTAACTTTGCACCCCCGTTTTAACCCCTAAGGGATGATTTTTTGTAAAAAATGTTTTACTTATGATTCATGCCTTTCGACAAAGAACCTTCATACTGAGTTTCATTCGAATAACTTCTAAAACGGCAAAGTTTCATACTAACTTTGCACCCCCGTTTAACCCCCTAAGGGATGATTTTTGAGAACAATATTTTACTCGTGTTTCATGCCTTTCAATAAAGAACCTTCATGCTGAATTTCATTCGAATAACTTCAAAAACGGCAAAGTTTCATACGAAATTTGCGCCCCCGTTTAACCCCCTAAGGGATGATTTTTTTTTTAATATTTTACTCGTGTTTCATGCCTTTCAATAAAGAACCTTCATGCTGAATTTCATTCGAATAACTTCAAAAACGGCAAAGTTTCATACAATCTTTGCACTCCCGTTTAACCCCTTAAGGGATGAATTTTGAAAAGAATATTTTACTCATGTTTCATGCCAGTAAAGAACCTTCATGCTGAATTTCATTAGAATAACTTCAAAAACGGCAAAGTTTCATACTAACTTTGCACCCCCGTTTTACCCCCTTAGGGGATGAATTTCCAAAAATCCTTTCTTAGTGAGTACCTACGCCCCAAAAGGAACCCCCATGCAATATTTGAGACTCCTGGCACTTGTAGTTTCGGAGATTTCGTGATGAATCAGTCAGTGATTTTCTCTTTTATATATATAGATAAAATATTGTTTTCGACAGGCCCGGTGGTCGAGTGGCTAGGAATGGTCACTTTATCTCGAGGGTCGCGGGTTCGAATCCTGCGCAAGACAAACATTTGTGTGCATGAACATGTCTGTTTGCCTTGGCCTAGGTGTTTTCTATGTATAATACTAGATGGCGTTGTGTGATTCGTCCAAGAATATTTATTTATTTACTGTTTTGAAAATAGTTTTGTAAGAAAACTTTTACCTCCCGCCCAGGTGGAATAAAAGAAAAAATGCGCCCAGAAACAAATGAGAATGGTTAGTTGTTGTTAGTTGGACCGTAACCCTTTATTCCCAGTAGTTCCATGTAGCTAGTTCCACATGGAACTACTGAAACAACTATTAACAAACAATCGCAAATAAAATATTGTGTTTTTAAGTTATTTCTATTATTAATAAGTTGTTGGTCTTCCAATAAACAAAATTGCGCGTGTGAAACCATAGTCGTCCGCTAGTTAAGATTAAATTCCTACATAACGATTCTTCTAGAAACTGCTATTTTAACATTTTAACAATCTATTGCAAATGGTTTAATTTGTCGTGTATACGCGTTTACAAACGATTCTTGGAAGGAATTTTTTGGTGAACGAGCACAGGGGTCGGACGGCAACGCAAGAAACGAAACCAGAACGTTAACTTCATAACAATAAACGATTTGGTATACCTACTTCCATCCTGCCTCCCCTATACATGTAAAGTGGAAATGTTTTATTTTATTCGCATCCACCCCATCGTGATTTGTGTCATTGGATAAGCTTTCTTAAAACATTGTGGGTGTGGAAAGATCATTTTTCGATACAATGATACGTTTCCGAATTATTTACATTTTATCGTGCCGATTTTCGTGTCACACGGTGCTCCCCCCGCACCCATCTCCGAAAGTCTTGATTTTTTTTAATTTATTTTTTATGTCATACAGCAGACAAACAAGCAAGCGGGCCACCTGATGGAAAGCGGTCACCGCCGCCTAAAAACCGCCTATGAACATCAGTAACACCAGGGGCGCTACCAATGCGTTGTCCACCAAGGGGGTTGGATGAAAGGAAGGGGAAAGAAGACGGGGGAAAGAGCATAGGGAAGGAGTTAGGCTTCCGGATCTCTTACTCACCGAACGTAACGCATTGCTACTTCACGTCGATATTCTGTGAGAGGGTGGTACTTCCCCGGTCGAGCAAGGCCCATTTTATAATAATTGCTCTACCACTCCAAAAAGTTATGTTTAGAAATTTGAAAAAAATCCGGGCAGTACCTAGTCAATAATAATAATATGGTGAACCTGACAATGAAGTTACCGAGTAATAGCCGACGAACTTAATAATTAAATTTATTTAATTAGAACGTACAAATATTATGGAATAGGTATGTATGAATACGGAACCCTACACTAAGCGTGGCCATGGCGTGGACCGACACGAGGTTGCCAGGTGTTTTTATTTCTTCCCTAACTTAACAGTGTTAAATAATTTATAACTTTAAAAATGCTTCTGAAACTGACTGTAAAGTATCTTAACTTACTGCGTGGTATTATCTACATGTGGCGCAGTTCTGCGTACATTCAGCCGCATTTAGGATGCCTGCCTACCGAGAAACACAAAACGAGGGTACACTGTTTAATATTAAAACCGAATATTTGTATTATCATATCAGTCCCTATTATGCTTATAAGAAAAGTCCAGACTTCTAAGAATTCTTTATTAATAAACTGTGGTTTCAGGCTAAAGACGAAAAATAAAGATAATAATAACTTCTACATAATTCACACAGCGTCGGTCCCAAACTAAACTACGCTTAACCTGCTCTTTTCAGGTAACGAACGAACGTGGTCACTGACTCCGGTTGTCATCTACCGATAGACTTCCGAAGCACAGATATTTTTAAACCCATCCGAATTATGGCCAAAGTTGCTTACCTTGTGGTATTATAGTAAATTTTTCTTTGTATCATTCAGCCTCAAGATTGTTAGAATGTCTCAAAATCAGCCGTCGAAACTGGTAGTAGGAAAAAATGAGACGATTTGAAAGAGCTTGTAATATGTAGAGTGCTACAAAGGTATTTATGAACGTGGCCGAAATTGGGACTACAACTCCCGTTCATATTGTATGTCACTTTTCGACAGTTCGCCTTCGCCAAAATGTATGAAAATGTGCACGCCCTCCTACAAACGTCACTCACGTTCATAAATACCATTATTGTACCACTGTATGTACTTAGATCTACTTGAATAAAAATATATGACTTTGACTTTTAAAGTTCATCCAATGTTCCAACAGGATCCGTTCTAGCTTAATCCGACACAGCAACCTACTCGAATATCATCCATTTGCAGTTCGCAATAATTATTCAGTCGGCGAGTTCCTAGAATTCCAATAGTCTGCATCTGGATTCTGCTCAACTGATTTTTTTTTTATGCCACAAAGGTGGCAAACAAGCATACTGCCCGCCTCATGGTAAGCATCACCGTAGCCTATAGACGCTTGCAATACCGGGGTTATCACTCTCGCCGCGTTGCCAACCCTCTCGACCCCCCCTATTTTTTGATTTTAATAGGCTACCTATATTATAAAAGTATAATCGTAAAAAACCAATCGCATTTTAAAATCAGGAAACTGAAAAACAAACTGTTCATACGGATAAATTAATGGGTACTTTCAGTTAATTCCTAGTAAATGTGACACGGGAAAAATTCAGGCGCAATACTATTTACCGAGAACTCCAGTTGTAACTGTTTTATTGGAATTTTCGTGATAACTTCCCCATCGCTTAGCGGTTTTATCTCGGATCTCATAACACGGACTTAAATCTAATGTACTTAATAGAAGAATCTTATTTTTAGGTTATGCTTCTCTATTCTTGTTTATTTGCAATACCTACCGCAGACACGGTACGTAGGTCGCTCAATTCAATGCACAAATATTTATTTAAAATTATATCGCGTATTAGTTTCCGTGATCTTGCCTTATACGACGCACAGTTATCCCATCAGTATTTATTGGGTAAACATAGGTTAAATCTGGGGATCCCTGGGGACCAGTGTTCATCACATTTTCCCCGAGTATAGGTAGCAGCCCACCACAGGGTATAGGTAGCAGCCCGCTTTCAGGCATTTTTCCGAGACTAAAAAGAGCCGTTGCCAACCGAATCCTACTGGAAGCGTTTGGGGAGGTCTTCTTGTGATAAATCATTATGAAATATTTTAATTATTTCTAGGAGTTTCAAATTAAGAATTCCGGTGACCGGTGGAAATCGAGTTCATCCTTTCATATAAAGTAAACCGCTAGGAAAACTAGATCGGAACTCTTCCGTATTTTCAGTCAGTTTATCAGTTAAAAGTTTACTTAACTAGCGCTATCTAAACAGATTTACATCTGCGTGGATGACATACCGTCGATAATATATTCCACGAACAGATATTAAAGCGATACTGCGAATGTGCAACTCTTTCCGTTACCGCGTAAAAACTGCCATTTCCATTATAATAATTCTAGTGAAAATTAACGTTAATGCATTCCCACGTATTCATTAGGACACATGTATTATATGTAACACGAATTTGAAGATTTTTATTCCTCACTCATGTCCTTGTCAAACATGTAAACTCCTTTCATGTAGCAAACTGAAGTAGCAGAATGCAGGGCAAAGAACCGATGTCCGTTGGGATAGGAAAGTCTTGGAATGGAGATCTGAGATAATGATGATGAGTCCTTTCCTTTGAAAATAGCATCAAGACTAACATGTCTGTAAAAAAAGCATTCAAGTAAAACGTAGGTACGGGCAGCAGAAATGGGCATGGAACATTTAATTTTGTATTTCATATATTTGTATGAACAACATCACGCTGAACGCGCGCGGATTGGTCGCCCGTACCGCTTCCCCTGTCAGTGTGTTTTACTCATCAAGGAAGTAACTATTAAGTAATCGTTAATCTATGATCAAGGGATATGTTAATCCCCCCCCCCCCCCCCCTTCATGTGGAAAAAAACATTTTAAAAATAACAAACAAATAATGAATATATTCATATTTTATTCGTATAAAAAATATTTAAAGTTATAATTACGAAACATAGAAACTTAACAGATACAGATAAATGACCGGACTGCCCTCTCCCGGAACCTTGTTGTCCTCTGTCTTGTTAAAACTGGTAAATTTCTGTACTTCTAATATTAGAGCAATAGCGACTCCTTGATCCTCGTTTGACGGAGGGTGTAGATAAATGAACAGCACTGCTGGGTGACACGTGACACCAGGGTTGAGTCTATGATTCATGCAGGCAGTGCGCTGGCCTATGTTCAACAACAAATAAATCTGACCAAAATGGAGATGTCCAAATATTCATTGGACTTGTACAACGTCTAGCCCAAGAAAACAAATTCTTTTATAAATAACTTAGAAAACGTATAGACCAAGGCAATCTTGACTTTATTATTCTGAAAGCCAGTTTCAGAAACGAATTTTAATTTTAGATCCTATTGTGTGCAATATACTAGATGGCATTGTGTGATTCGTCCAAGAATATTTATTTACTGTTTTGAAAATAGTTTTGTAAGAAAATTTTTACCTCCCGCCCAGGTGGAATAAAAGAAAAAATCGTTTCTTCCTCGTGGTCAAACTTTTTTGACAAACTGGTTTGACCACGAGGAATTTTAAAATTCCTCGTGGTCAAACTATCTAATTACATCCTGTGTAAATAAATACATAGTCTGTTATAGCCAATTTTGAAATGGATTAGGATTGACTTTAGGATTACTTTCGAATGTTTTTGAGATGGATTAGGATTATTTTGGAATGTTTAATGAGAATGGTTAGTTAGTTGTTAGTTGGACCGTAACCCTTTATTCCCAGTAGTTCCGTGTAGCTAGTTCCACATGGAACTACTGAAACAACTACTTATTAACAAACAATCACAAAAAAAATATTGTGTTTTTAAGTTATTTATATTATTAATAAGTTGTTGGTCTTCCAATAAACAGAATTGCGCGTGTGAAGCCATAGTCGTTAAATTCCTACATAACGATTCTTCTAGAAACTGCTATTTTAACATTTTTAACAATCTATTGCAAATGGTTTAATTTGTCGTGTATACGCGTTTACAAACGATTCTTGGAATGAATTTTTCGGTGAACGAGCAGGGGTCGGACGGCAACGCAAGAAACGAAAACAGAACGTTAACTTCATAACAATAAACGATTTGGTTACCTACTTCCATCCTGCCTCCCCTACATGTAAAGTGGAAATGTTTTTTTTTATTCGCATCCACTCCATCGTGATTTGTGTCAATCGATAAGCTTTCTTAAAACATTATGGGTGTGGGAAGATCATTTTTCGATACAATGATACGTTTCCGAATTATTTACTTTATCGTGCCGATTTTTGTGTCACACGGTGGTCCCCCCGCACCCATCTCCGAAAGTCTTGTTTTTTTTTTTATGTCATACAGCAGACAAACAAGCAAGCGGGCCACCTGATGGAAAGCGAAGAAAGGAAGGAGGAAGGGAAGGGAAAGAAGACGGGGGAAAGAGGGGATAGGGAAGGAGTTGGGCTTCCGGATCTCTTACTCACCGAACGTAACGCATTGCTACTTCACGTCGATATTCTGTGAGAGGGTGGTACTTCCCCGATCGAGCAAGGCCCGTTTTATAATAATTGCTCTACCACTCCAAAAAGTTATGTTTAGAAATTTGAAAAAAATCCGGGCAGTACCTAGTCAATAATAATAATAATATGGTGAACCTACAATGAAGTTACCGAGTAATAGTCGACGAACCTTTATAATTAAATTTATTTAATTAGAACCATCGATAATTAGAACGTACAAATATTATGGAATATGATAGGATATGTATTAATACGGAACCCTACACTAAGCGTGGCTATGGCGTGGACCGACACGCGGTTGCCAGGTTTTTTTATTTCTTCCTTAACTTAACAGTGTTAAATAATTTATAACTTTAAAAATGCTTCTGAAACTGACTGTAAAGTATCTTAACTTACTGCGTGGTATTATCTACATGTGGCGCAGTTCTGCGTACATTCAGCCGCATTTAGGATGCCTGCCTACCGAGAAACACAAAACGAGGGTACACTGTTTAATATTAAAACCGAATATTTGTATTATCATATCAGTCCCTATTATGCTTATAAGAAAAGTCCAGACTTCTAAGAATTCTTTATTAATAAACTGTGGTTTCAGGCTAAAGACGAAAAATAAAGATAATAATAACTTCTACATAATTCACACAGCGTCGGTCCCAAACTAAACTACGCTTAACCTGCTCTTTTCAGGTAACGAACGAACGTGGTCACTGACTCCGGTTGTCATCTACCGATAGACTTCCGAAGCACAGATATTTTTAAACCCATCCGAATGATTATGGCCAAAGTTGCTTACCTTGTGGTATTATAGTAAATTTTTCTTTGTATCATTCAGCCTCAAGATTGTTAGAATGTCTCAAAATCAGCCGTCGAAACTGGTAGTAGGAAAAAATGAGACGATTCGAAAGAGCTTGTAATATGTAGAGTGCTACAAAGGTATTTATGAACGTGGCCGAAATTGGGACTACAACTCCCGTTCATATTGTATGTCACTTTTCGACAGTTCGCCTTCGCCAAAATGTATGAAAATGTGCACGCCCTCCTACAAACGTCACTTACGTTCATAATACCATTATTGTAGCACTGTACTTAGGTCTACTTGAATAAAAATATACGACTTTGACTTTCAAGCAAAGTTCATCCAATGTTCCAACAGGATCCGTTCTAGCTTAATCCGACACTGCATTTATTAAAGGTACCTACTCGAATATCATCCATTTGCAGTTCGCAATAATTATTAAGTCGGCGAGTACCTAGAATTCCAATAGTCTGCATCTGGATTCTGTCGTTGCTCAACTGATTTTTTTTATGCCACAAAGGTGGCAAACAAGCATACTGCCCGCCTCATGGTAAGCATCACCGTAGCCTATAGACGCTTGCAATACCGGGGTTATCACTCTCGCCGCGTTGCCAACCCTCTCGACCCCCCCAATTTTTTGATTTTAATAGGTTACCTATATTATAAAAGTATAATCGTAAAAAACCAATCGCATTTTAAAATCAGGAAACTGAAAAACAAACTGTTCATACGGATAAATTAATGGGTACTTTCAGTTAATTCCTAGTAAACGTGACACGGGAAAAATTCAGGCGCAATACTATTTACCGAGAACTCCAGTTGTAACTGTTTTATTGGAATTTTCGTGATAACTTCCCCATCGCTTAGCGGTTTTATCTCGATCTCATAACACGGACTTAAATCTAATGTACTTAATAGAAGAATCTTATTTTTAGGTTATGCTTCTCTATTCTTGTTTATTTGCAATACCTACCGTAGACACGGTACGTAGGTCGCTCAATTCAATGCACAAATATTTATTTAAAATTATATCGCGTATTAGTTTCCGTGATCTTGCCTTATACGACGCACAGTTATCCCATCAGTATTTATTGGGTAAACATAGGTTAAATCTGGGGATCCCTGGGGACCAGTGTTCATCACATTTTCCCCGAGTATAGGTAGCAGCCCACCACAGGGTTGCAGCCCGTTTTTAGGCATTTTTCCGAGACTAAAAAGAGCCGTTGCCAACCGAATCCTACTGGAAGCGTTTGGGGAGGTCTTCTTGTGACAAATCATTATGAAATATTTTAATTATTTTTAGGAGTTTCAAATTAAGAATTCCGGTGACCGGTGAAAATCGAGTTCATCCTTTCATATAAAGTAAACCGCTAGGAAAACTAGATCGGAACTCTTCCGTATTTTCAGTCAGTTTATCAGTTAAAAGTTTACTTAACTAGCGCTATCTAAACAGATTTACTTCCGTATTTTCAGTCAGTTTATCAGTTAAAAGTTGACTTAACTAGCGCTATCTAAACAGATTTACATCTGCGTGGATGACATACCGTCGATAATATATTCCACGAACAGATATTAAAGCGATACTGCGAATGTGCAACTCTTTCCGTTACCGCGTAAAAACTGTCATTTCCATTATAATAATTCTAGTGAAAATTAACGTTAATGCATTCCCACGTATTCATTAGGACACATGTATTATATGTAACACGAATTGGAAGATTTTTATTCCTCACTCATGTCCTTTGGGGCAATTCACGTAACAAGAGCCGATTCTAATTCAATTCAACGACACTCGCTATCCCGTTCAATTCCTATTTTATATGAGTGAGACAGCGAGTGTCGTTGAATCGAACTAGAATCGGTTCTTGTTACGTGAATTGCCCCACTGGTCAAACATGTAAACTCCTTTCCTGTAGCAAACTAAAGTAGCAGAATGCAGGGCAAAGAACCGATGTCCGTTGGGATAGGAAGGTCTTGGAATAGGGACCCGTTCTTGTGGCAATTGTGGCTGAGATCTGAGATAATGATGATAAGTCCTTTCCTATGAAAGTAGCATCAAGGCTGACATATGTCTGTAAAAAAAAGCATTCAAGTAAAACGTAGGTACGGGCAGCAGAAATGGGCATGGAACATTTAATTTTGTATTTCATATATTTGTATGAACAACATCACGCTAAACGCGCGCGGATTGGTAGCGGCGTGGCTGTCATCGCGACTACAGAAGCGCTTGGCTTTGTCGCCCGTACCGCTTCCCCTGTCAGTGTGTTTTATTCATCAAGGAAGTAACTATTAAGTAATCATTAATCTATGGTCAAGGGATATGTTAATCCCCCCCCCCCCCCCCTTTGAGTACGATGATCCCCCTTAATGCGGGAAAAAACATTTTAACAATAACAAACAAATAATGAATATATTCATATTTTATTCGTATAAAAAATATTTAAAATTATTATTATGAAACATAGAAACTTAACAGATACACCTGTAACATAACTATTTAAATTATTACATTACATTATTGTAGTCAGGTGCACGTCGAGCTTTACACTTGCTGTACAATTTTGGTTCTTAAGACATAGAACTTAAGAACGGTACAAAGTCCAATATGTAAAGGTCGACCTGCTCTTAACTGTACACATTAAATAAAAGTCATGGTTGTTTAATACTACGAAATTACGAGTGTGTTTTGAGTAGTTATCCATATATTTTACGAAACCCTACGTCTTTTCCTTGTAGACTCTTCGTCGCTACCGTCCTCCTGATCACTCGTTCTTGATAGTACAGCTGTTGTTGCATCATTGATGTCAGCTTCTTCTTCTTCTGCAAAAAAAAACACAGTAATAAACTATGGCTAATTATTAAAATTAATATTAGCAAGGTGGCCCACCGAAATTGAAATACCTGTCCAGAGCTTTAGCATAGTAGTTCACTTTATTACATGTGCAATTTTGAATAAACTATTTCATTTCAATATCGTTAGATAGGTCTCTTCAAAACATTGAGGGTGTGGTAAGATAATTTTTCGATACAATGATCCGTTTCGGAATTATTTACATTTATCGTGTTAATTTTCGTTTTGCAGTGTCGTCGTCCCCCCCCCTCTATCTCCGAAAGTCTTATGTTTAGAACTTTAAAAAAAAACATAGTAGTAGTCCACATGCTTATGCTAAACCTTTAATGAAAACTATAACAGTTAAATAGGCTCTACTAGTTACCGAGTAATAGCCGACGAACTGATAAAATAAAATTTCTTTGATGAAAACTTACAAATGTTATAGAATTTGATATTGGACTCAACTGAAGGCAAGCAAAGCACAGCAAATACGGAACCCTACATTGTGCGTGGCCCGACACGTACTTGCCCGGTTTTTTTCTTCTTTAGTTTGACACAGCCATAATTTAATGTGTCTTAATTTAATTAATCTTTGCCTTAATTTAAGCAAATAATCTATCAATTCTATTCTTTAAAAATGTGTTTCAGAAACTGGCTGTTAGTCCAAGGGTTTGGGTCGGGCGTTGAATAATTAATCTTGCTTTTCTTTTTGTATATAACTTACCGTTTTCAGAGGT
The DNA here is from genome assembly GCA_905163395.2 of Endotricha flammealis. Taxonomy (NCBI): domain Eukaryota; kingdom Metazoa; phylum Arthropoda; class Insecta; order Lepidoptera; family Pyralidae; genus Endotricha; species Endotricha flammealis. Next base: position 3,795,385 of record LR990861.1, on the reverse strand, counting down.
CCCGTCGACATGCTGATCACGTAGCGCCTCTTTTAATACTGAAACCTTTATTCTGAAGTCGCGCGCCGTACCCAGTGATAGATACTTCTCATAATTCAACTGAAACAATGAATATATGTATAGTGTAGTGTAGTGTAGTGTAGTATAATATGAGTATAGTGTAGTGTAGTCCCTTAGACGAGAAAAACAAACCAGCATTTTAACCGATAGTCTGTCTTCTAAATTCTTAAATGATTCTTAAATGTCGGGCCTTTAGGCCACTTGGGTATACCGACTAAAACTTAGAGAAAGGATGAATAGAGGCGACACGGTAGGAGTGAGCGAGATGAGTAAATACAATATTCCCAAGGCCAAAAAGAGCTAGAGAAACATTTTTTGTCCTTATCGACGTATACTATTTTTTTGCAGGGCACAGTCGCTAACTGTGCCCAGCAAACGAAAGCGTTTTTCTTTATTTCTCAAAATCTGAATTTTCAGGGTGAAAACAAGGCGAAAACTGTGTTCTGTGGTTGAGTTAATGTGTTTTTGCGTTCATAGACTATGGTGCATTGTAGTGTTTTAGGCTGCAATAGCCGCAGTGAACGTAAAATCGACAACATAACCTTTCATTCGTAAGTATACTATTTAGACTTTATTTCGGCCCTATTTGATAAAAATGAATACAGATTATATTTATTAAGACTCAAATGACGGCTTCAATGTACAGAAATAACGAAATAAAACGTAAATGGTCAATAAAATAATCGTATTTTGTAGTATTATGCACCCAAATTAAGTAGGTAAGTAAAATGAAGCCAGGCGGCCACTTTCCTGTGTCTCCTGAATTTAGTCGGGTACCACGCGTATTGGGGATACCAGCAATTTACTTGAATTTACCCATGCAATATTACCCACAATTGAGGTAAAGTAGTGACAACCTAAATTAAAAATAATATTTATTTAATACAAGCTAAGAGATCTGTAGTCACACCAACCTTCCCATACTACTTTATGAGACAATAGGAGTTAGCGGAGATACAGACAAACGGGCGCGGACAGCTACTTCGATTTATTTAAACATGTATAAATCGAAGTCTCAATATATTGATGATTATACGAAAAAATACATCGCAAATAATCAATAGTCCAATTAGTTTATCGTACCTATATAAAAATATAAAAAAACTACCCCATGTTTTTTTAATATTTTTATATTTAATCATGGGGTAATATTCTCTTTTCTGGTAACACTGCGTAATCAATGTACTTTGTTTCTCTCCCTTACGGGTATACGCCAAATGACAACTCTATTCATCCTTTCTCTAAGGACTAAAACCACTGTCTCACTGCAACCTTATCCGCCTAAATGAGCGGGGCCACGGGAACTATGATACTTCCGTGACCCCACCGTTGTTGATCCTGGGTCTACAGGGTCTACAGGTCATGAAATAAGAGAATCAATAAATCCTTTTGTTCAAAAATTCTCACCTTGCCCTTATTACCAAGCAGTATCACGTTCTTACTGAACAGTTCAGCTTCCAGCACGAGTCGTGGGATGATTTTGGTCTCCCGATGCACCTGGACAGCCGTCTTCGCCTGTTGGGACGCCTCCAGGTATATGATAAGGTTGTCAGTTACGCTCGATAGCTTTTTGCCGCTCAGTTTTAGTAGGCGTTCAAATCTGGAGAGAAAAGAATGGTATTAGGTCTGATATTGTTAGGCTTATTAAGAAAATTTTGTAGTCACTATGGTTTTAGTTTATGGTTTGTTATGACAATGTGAAGTATAAAGAAGGAATTAATATAAGAATTCTCGGTATTCACATTGTATTTTATTTAATTTACTACAAAATATATCAGTGTAATAAATATATGAATTCTACACAATTCAATCTGCTTGTGTTACAGAAAATGTGAAATCGGTCCTCACAGAATTAACAAACCATAGTAATTAATTATGTATAAAAACCTAGTAAAATTTTTAATTTAAAGTTTGTATGGAAGGATGGATGTGCAGATGTTTGTTCTCTTTCACAGGGGTAGTTTTATAAACTGAATCGACATATAGGGTAGATATATCCGGGAAATCATCTCGAGAACTTTCAAAAAGCTTTCGGTGATTAACATTGAAGTACGAACCTCACAAATTGTGCCATTTCGTGCGTAATCTGTTTTGCCAAAGTAGACAAGAGCGAGTACAGTCTCACACAGGCGCCTATCACTCGGTCGCTGCCACCTCCGACGCAGAATCGCAATTTGCAAATCTTCGTTGTCCACGTTGTCAATTGACATAACTGTACTACTATAGATTTGTATAGTTCTTTCAATTCTGAAAATAAAGAAATCAAATTGTTATTTAAGAATCTCTCTGCAGTCGGTCCCTCATATCTGAGGATCGTGGTCAGCTTCAGGGTAACATCTGGAGTGGATGATCTGCTTCCACCGGCTTCTGTCCAGCGCATCTCCTACGACCGTGTAGAATTTTGTCGACGACAAGTCTTTCACTTGATCGGTCCATCTTGTTGGTGAGCGACCGCGCGATCTTTTGCCTTCGGTGTTCCCAACCACAATCAGCTTCTCCAGACTTTCGTCGCCTCTGCGCATTGTGTGTCCAAAATAGGAGAGGATGCGCTGTCGGCATATTGTGGCCAAGCGAGTTCCTACTCGGAGCTGTTTTAGGATCGATGCATTGGTGCGCTTCGCAGTCCAAGGGAAGGGAAGGGGATTCTCAGCATACATCTCCAGCACCACATCTCGAATGCATCAATCCTTTGTCTTTGCCGGGCCAGTATAGTCCACGTTTCAACCCCATTTAGGAAGATAGGAAATACCAAGGCTCGTATCAATCTGATCTTGGTTTTGATACCTATTCCTCTCCTCCTCCAGATGTTGTTAGTAGTAGTTAGATGTTGATACTATTTCAATAACATCACATGCTTACCTTTATCAATTCTCTGTTGGTGTTGATGAGTGGCGTTACTCAAGGCAATTGTTAGGTCTTTAGCGCGATGCAGCAGGTGTTCGACGCATTTGAACATGTTACTCATATGTGCACATATATGATTTAACACGATGTGCCCACTACGAGAGTCTATTGTTGGGAAGACCGCAGTGTCATCGTCGCCGGCTGACGTGTCTTCTTCCTGATATAATAACATAATGTAACTAAGGGCTCATTCAGACGAGCGGCACTAGGCTGAGAAGTATATTTTTTGTTTTAGGTGGTTTTATAGCTCTGAATTTTTTTTTCCTCATATTTACCATACAACCCAACCTGGTTTAACATTTAGTAAGGATCCAATTTTTTTTGGAAATAAAATATAGCGTATGTCACCGAGGATAGCGCGGCTTCCCAACGGTGAGAGAATATTTCAAATCGGTCCAGTAATTTCGGAGCATATTCAATGTAAACAAACAAACAATCAAATCTTCTTTTTTATTATATTAATATAAACTATCGCATAAAATTATTTAAAAACTAGCTTTTCCCCGCGGCTTTGCTCGCGGTTAATTTTATGATATACATCTCGTTTGACAACAAAACAACCCATAGTGCGACTTGTGGCGCCATCTGTTGGCCGATAGCCCATCCCATACAGCGCCCTCTATGGTAGAAAAAATATTTTCCCTTCGGAATAACATACTTTCACGGGATAAAACGTAGCCTATGTTGGGCTCTGTATTCCTGACAATTACAAATTTTCATAATGATCGGCTGATTAGTCAAGCCGTGAAGGAATAACACCCACTTTCTCATTTATAATATTAGTATGATACATGCATATTCCCTACTGCTAGACGCCCACAAATCAATGAATTAAGTACTCACATCAATCCTGCCGAGGGCGCCACTGAGCTTCAGCAGTAGATCGTCCAAAAACAGCGCCTCTTGCAGCTCGCGGCACCCGCAAGCTAAAACTGCCGGGATCAGACTGATACATTCCTGCTTGCTGGTACGTAAGTATTCTTCATACTTTATTAATATCTGTTGAAATAGGGAAAGAGTTTATTGTTTAAATAGGGAAGTGAAGACCGAAGAAAGAGAACTTGTAGTATACCCGTTATATATTATATTTGTACCATAAAGGTGGCAAGCAAGCATACGGCCGACCTGATGGTAAGCCGTCACCGTGTAGCCTATAGACGCTTGCAATATTATTAAAAATTAGGGTTGGCAACGCGTGAGTAGGGTATCACTCACGCTTTGCCAACCCTAATTTTTAATAATTCATTTTTCTTCACTCCGTTAGTCTCTAACTAATAGTATCTAAATAATACGAAATGCAATATCAAAATAAATAAGTACTCAATATTCTTAGACGAATCACATAATGTCATCAATTGCCAAACTACGCAAAGCTTCATATTTTTACATATTTTATATTATTTACATATACATTTTTATTTTTTATAGTTTTATATTATACATAGAAAACACCCAGACAAACATGTTCATGTACACATTAATGTTTAACTTGTGCTCGCGTCTTTGTGATCGCCATTGCTAAGCTAGTAGTGCGAAGTAGCCATTGCTAGCCATACAGCCTATCAAAACTAAGTATAATTTTATTTTCTCACATCACACATCTCTTTGGAGTGTTGTACCGGCGTTTCTAATAATAATGTAGCATTCTGCAACAACATAGCAACTTGTCTCTTCTGCATAACATCATGCACTTCTTCTGCCTCCGATTCCAAATACGTCAACGCAGAATGTATCTGTTCTAGAATTGATGCAATGCATGATGCTGTACTGTCTCTCGCACCGGCTGAAAAAATATATTTCATACATTAGATAAGCAGTATTGCAAGCGTCTATAGGCTCGTATTTATTAAGGTGTAATTCATTGTTAATTATATATTTTTTTTGTTATATATTATATGTATTTATTTTTCTCCGCAATCAATTGTGGAGAAAAATAAATAAACGTTTATTATTATTATAGGCTATGGTGATGCTTATCATCAGGCGGGCCGTATGCTTGTTTGCCAACTTAAAAGCAAAAAAAAAGATAAGTTAGATAAATAGTTTATTTCTTGTTTCGGACACACAATGACTAAAAAGGTAATAAAATTAAACATACAAACAATTTATAAATATTTTTTATTTGCATGCTGCTTTGTTTACATAGCTCATGGAAAGTTATTATCAAGACCTATCCATGTCAACCGATAATCACCCCACTGCAGACGAATCTACCTTTAATTGAAAAGGATTAGTCATGGGTCTCCAAACTACGGCCCGCGGGCCAGCTGCGGCCCGCGAGCACCAACGATCCGGCCCGCGTAAGCGGAGCGTAATGACAATTGGCGCGTAATTTAAAATTACAGTATGTTGGTACGACGAGCTAGCTAGGTCCCGGCCCTTAGGACTTCGTGGAGGAGTAAGTCTGGTCCTTAAGCTGAAAAGTTTGGCGATCCATGAGTTAGAGCATAGTCAGCCACTCTGCTCCAAAGCGGAATCACGGAGGCCAGTGTTCTCAAGCCGTTTAATGGCCAACTTGGCTTAACAACTGTCATCCATCAACAACGACTGTGGTCAACGTTACTTAACACTGAGACAATCGAGGCTAACAATAAAAATAAAAAACACTTACTGATAATTGGCAAGAAGCTGTCCATTCTCAAAGAGTAGTAAGGAGAGAATAGTAGACCGAGACAGGCTTTAAACACCTCCATACAGCTTATGATAGTTTGATCGTCAAAATCACACATATCCTTGAATCTGTGAACGAATAATTATGTAAGGGATATTATGAACTCTTGATTATAACTTTCGATAAAAAAAAAATGAAAAGTGAACATCATGATGTAAAATGGTATGAGAGACATCTTTGTACATCCGATTATATAATATAATTTAAGAGAGGTAGGGCACAGCGGATATTCCACTCATATCGAAGCAGCCCGTCTGGGGAAGGACCTCCACCTTACAGAAGATCATAACCAAATAGCATTGGTCTCGGCCATGTTGTGTTCCTACGGTGAATAAGGTCTCCAGAGCTCCGCTTGGGGGGGTTGGGAGGGTTGGCAACGCGTGAGTGATACCCCCGGTATTGGCTAGCGTCTATAGCTACGTTGATGCTTACCATCAGGCGGGCCGTATGCTTGTTTGCCAACTTTGTGGTATAAAAAAAATATATAATATTATCTTAAAAATTAATGTGTGTAGTGTGCATTTTCAGTTGAAGCAATTCAAACGGCCACCATAATGACGCGCTTGTTTGGTCACAATGTAAATCTGACCAACCGTTTTTGAGTGAAAGAGTTACAAACATCCATACATACAAACTTTCGCCATTACATAAAGTTGTAATCTTTTTTTAATAATGAATCGCACGTAACGTAACTCATGGATACACACTCACATATGTTTAAATAACTCACCTACAAACACATCTCTTGTACAAAACAGTAGTTATATCAACTACTTTGGTTGCAACTGCCTTTTTGTCGAGCTGCTCCGATAATACAGATAGCGTGCTCCGTAATGCGAAATGATGGAAATCACGACGAACACGTATATAGTTGCGTTCCTCCAATGATGACCATGTTACATTCTCACTAGAATAAAATAACAGATATATAAATAAAATAAATAAAAAAATATATAGGGACAAATCACACACATTGAGCTAGCCTCAAAGTAAGTTCGAAACTTGTGTTATGGGATACTAACTCAACGATACTCTATTTTATTACAAATACGTATAAAGATAATCATCCAAGACCCGAGACCAATCAGTATTCGTTTTTCATCATGGCCATGATATACAGTGAATTACTCAAATATATTTTTAATATTGATTGCTTCACCGCCATAATATGTCAATAATTTACAAACTAAAGAAGAAAAACATAGAAAAGCTTGAGATTTATGTAAAACTAGTGAAACCCGCGCAACTTCGTTTGCGTGTATTTTTTTATGTAGGTGCAGCAACGCCATCTATATCAGTCTTTTGATCAAATCCAACGGGAATCGCGTACTTTTCGGGATTAAAAGTACCCATGTGCTAATCCAAGGTATCAGCTACCTACATACCAAATATCATAAAAATTGGCCCAGCCATTTGAAGAAGTAGCAACATACACATAACTTTCGCCTTTAGGTATAATATTAGTAGGAAGTAGCAAGTAGGATAGTAAGATTTAAAAAATGTGTTTCAGAAACTCGCTGCTCCAATGCCGATTGGCGGAGGCAGTGTTCTCGCGCTGCCTGAAGGCCACCGAGTTGGCTTAAGGTGATCCGTTTCGGTCCGCGCGGGAAATTCAAATTTTTTGGTGTTTTTTACAAATTGCATCTCAATCATTGATAGAATTTTCATGAAAATTGATTTGACGACAACAAATACAATATATCTATTGAATAATTATCATATAAATTATAAATATTGGCTCTTCTCATTATGAATGTGCATAATGCATGTTTATTGGGAAAAAGATGCATCGTGGACATTCATAATAAGAACAGCTAATATTTATAATTTATTTGATAATTATTCAGTAGATATATTGTATTTGCTGTCGTCAAATCAATTTTCACGAAAATTCTATCAATGATTGAGATGCAATTTGTAAAAAAACCCCAAAAAAATTGAATTTCCCGCGCGGACCGAAACGGATCACCTTAACGTGCCCTCCGAAGCACAGATATGTACGATTATAACGAACTAGTGTAACCCGCGCAACTTCGTTTGCACAGCAGCGCCATCTATATCAGACTTTTGATCAAATCCTACGGGAATCGCGTAGTTTTTGGAATGTTGTGTGAAAAGTACCCTATGTGTTAATCCAAGGTATCGGCTACGTACATACCAAATATCATAAATATTGGTTCAGCCATTTGAGCGTGAAGAAGTAACAAACATACACATAACTTTTGCTTTTATAATATTTGTAGGATAACGAAACCCATCCAAACACTATCAAGGGTCGACGTTGTTTAACTTGTGTATTCGTTTAGAGAGCGGCACACTGTGACGCCATCAAGTTCTCGTACAAATGGTCGTACTGGTGAAGGGGTTTCTATAAAAATATCTTACCTATACAGTAACTCCATAACTCTTGCACATAGTCCGACATCCCAACAGCACGGTAATGCCTTGAAAGGTCCCGCTCTATCCTTGACAAGGTTCGATGCCTTCACCGGGGCTTTTCCCTTATCCTTCTGAGATTTCTGGCTCTTCTGAGTCCGCACTGTATCTTTTGTTTCGTTCAGTGACTTATTGCCCTTTTTAACTTTTGATGGTGCCTACGAAATATTGTATACAATTCACAATGGTTATGTAAATCCGTATTGATATAGGTAAACAACATTTACGAGCCCCTACCAGTGGGCCAATGCACGTAACAAGAACCGATTCTTTCGATTGAACGACTATCGCTTTCCCGTTCAATTCCTATTTTGTAAGAGTGAGACAGCGAGTGTCGTTGAATCGAACTAAATCGGTTCTTGTTACGTGAATTGTCCCACAGGGGCCGTACCATGACCGCTTAAAACAAAACTAAAATTTCTACATACAACATTGCCACTTTTTGAGCTTAAAAAAAAAGAAAATATGTTTATTTGGCAGAAGGTCATTACAACAAACACAAGTTACAAAAACGTTTAATTTAAGCAGCAATTATGAATTTCTGCACTCCCAATGGTTGACTGGTAGAGAATGCAATTAACATTAAGTCCACCTATTGTATCAGCACTTTGTGTATTGTGGTCAATAAAGTTATATAAATAAATATAAACTGCAATTCTACCAAAAAGGTATAGACTCAGCTATCCTTATCCTTACTTCCTTACTCCTTACTAATATTATACCTTTAAGTGATTTATAGAATTATGTTTTAATTTAATTAGATTAAGTGGAGATCCAGTAACTTATAGTAAAATAAACAAAATTTATTATTATATTTTTTATTATTATAAATGAGAAAGTGAGTCTGTTTGTTTGTTTGTTATTCCTTCACGGCTTGACTAAGCAGCCGATCATTATGAAAATTTGCATACATATTGTTAGGGGTACAGAGCCCAACATAGGCCACTTTTTATCCCGTGAAAGTATGTCGTTCCAATGGGAAAATTATTTTTCTACTATAGAGGGCGCTGTATCGGCCAACAGATGGCGCCACAAGTCGCGCTATGGGTTGTTTTGTTGTCAAACGAGATCTGTGTCATAAAATTAACGCGAGCGAAGCCGCGGGGAAAAGCTAGTTTAGTATATACCTTAGTTTGCTCCAATAGAGTATTATAAGCCTTGTAAAGTTTGTATACAGAATTAGCGACAGCATTTCTTTCATTCCATTGCATTATCTTATAGGCGATTAGTGTTTCATAGCACTGCAGTATCTGTTGTACTTTCAAACATTTCGCTTTAGACTCTGGTGTGAGGTCTGAGAGCCCTGGATCCTCCTGTAAAAGGGCGTTATAATAGTTTAAATACAGTTTTATTTGACTCCTGCCACTTGGATTCATTGCTTGGTCCCACAATAGGTCCTAGGCGACTTTACAGTTCAAAACTTTATTTACGAAGTAACTACAGCTGTCTTGTCTTGGACACTCACAACGAATTTAGATAATAAACAAAGTACGGCGACCAGGCTGAGGTGAATGGTTACCACGCCGGTCCGCCACCCAGGAGGTCCCGGGTTCGAATCCCGGTCGGGTCATGATGAAAAACGAACTTTTCTGATTGGTTCTTGGATGTTTATCTGTATATGTATTTGATATAAAATATAGTATCGTTGAGTTAGTATCCCATAACACAAGTCTCGAACTTACTTTTGGGGCTAGCTCAATCTTCCCTTCTTAGAAATTACGCGATAGAAAATAATTTGAAAAACTGAAATTATATTTATAAAATATAATATAAAATTATTTTTGAAATTATGTATATATTTGTTATTATTATGTATACATTGTTACTTAAGTGAGACAGATGAGCACAGTCAATAAATGTAAAAAAGTGGCTGTGACATACGGACGGGCAGACAGACATGAAAGGGTTCCGTTTTTTGCCATTTGGCTACGGAACCCTAAAAATATATTTAAAAAGACAAAAGCAAGATAAACCCAAAGACTGGCAATTGTTAATTTCGGAAATAAATTAAAAAGATACATATTTTAAACAGACACCATAAAAACATAAATACCATGTTAATAGTCCAAAAACTCTCGTTCGAGCAGAAGTTATTCATGACCAAAGTGAGTTTGCTTTTCAAATAAGCGCTGGCCGTCTCCACGTCCTGTGAACCGAGGATGTCTTCCAAGTCCTCTTCAGGTTCTGATTGTAAGAATTCAGCTATCACATATAGCAAACTGGAAATCGGTTCCTAAAATAATCCATACTAATGTTATAAACGCGAATGTTGTTTGTCCTTCTTTCACATCGAAAGTAATGTACGGAATCCGTACATTACTTTCGATGTGAACTACGGATTGACATGATTTTTTTGGGGATAGGTTTAATGTCTGGAGAGTGTTGCTTTTTATTGCGGAAAAACTTATTCCCACGGGAAATAATAAAGGATCACTCGGGCGAAGCCGCGAGTAACATCTAGTATATTTAGTGTGATAACGAAGATAACGCATCTGGTTCTTGTTCTTTTTCCGACATATACAGGGTGACTGATTGAACAACGGACCCATTAAAGGAGGTGAATAAGAAGCTGATGCCTATTCCATTAAGTGTTAAAAACCACCACCTTATTTTTTTTAATTTTTATTTATTTTAATGTTCATTCTACTTTTTTCACATTATACTATGCATGAACTCTCATGACCCGGCAATCCCCCCGCGCCCCGCCCGGCGACCCGCCCGCACCCCAGCGCCAACGCAACCCGATCGCGGGCCTCGCTCGCTCCCACCCCCCAGTCGCAAACTTGTTTTGGCATCGATCGCACGTCGCGTACGTACGTACTACCCGTCCGTTTCAAGTTTGCCGCTTCCGCAGTTGCTCGGACTGTTAGCTTATCGCAAAACAACGAAAGACAATTGATTATCAATCGGCGAGAGCGACACTGAATCGAGTAATAGCGAAAGATATTATTTTCGCTATTACTCGATTATTCTGTATTTTTTTTTTATTTCTACTCGTTAATGTGACGTCATAACGGTCGACACCGGCAAACTTGAGGCGAACTTGATTGGAATTTGGAATCGCGTGTGCCGCGCTTGTGTTGTGAACTTGTGTGTGAGTGAACTAGTGAGTAGTGATAATGGCTTATCAATACACCAATGAGGAGTATTGGGACATGGTGCAATGTTACGCGAGGGCAAATAACGTTGTTAGACACGCAATTACGTTGTATCGCGAGACGTTCCCAAACCGGCGAGTACCATCATATGATTTGATGTTAGGACTCAATTTTAGATTAAGAGCGTTCGGCCAGTTTACCGTGCCCACTCATGCCCAAGCACGAGGAGCAGAACCTTATCCGGTAGACTTGCATGAAGCCATTTTAGAATACTTTGACCACAACCCACGCGAGAGTACGCGGAATGCCGCAAGACGTTTTAATGTGTCACAGTATACGGTGTGGAATCTGCTACATACAGACAGACGACATCCGTTTCATTATCGACCCGTCCAAGAACTTGGTGTGAACGATTACGAGTGTAGTGATGTGTTGTGTAGTAGAACAATTATTGTGATTTTCTTGATTTTCATATGAACGTAGTAGGTAAGTAAAAATTTTAAATTTAATGTGATTAAAAATAACTAATAACTAGCCACCTACTTACCTACCTCATTCGATTCATTCTTCGCGCAAATTTATTTTTTGTCATTCGTAGCAACGGCAACGTAGCATACATACCTAGACCATCCTAGACTAAGTAGTAAATGAATGAATGGCCCCCGCCCGCGCACTCCGCGCAGGCCGCGGCGCGGCGAGGGCACATTCGACACCACGTGACGCCACAGTATACGTAAATTGGCCGATTTTAATATTTTTTTAAAATACGCATACCTATCTCGCCTATTTAATTTTTTTTTTGTTTTTTTTTATGCAGAAGGGATATAAATTAATTACTTTTTTATCTATTAAAATGCGTACGATGTTTAACCAGTCACCCTGTATACAAAGTTCGTAGATAGAATTTGTTATTTTATAATATTTACTTTAATTTATTTGCCTTACGTGTTTTTATGACATAAAAAATATTAAAATTTAAATTAAAGTACGGTAGGTTATTTAATTAATTTAAGAAAAAACATTATTACAAAATTAATTTAATAGTAGGCTGTATAGGTCTGCAGCCCAAGCCTAATTTCAATGTCGTAAGATTTTAAAAAAAGCGGCGGGAAGCAGGTAAGTATTGTTTTTTCGGGCGTTTATTTATTTGTTTCCTCGCAATCGAAGTGAAAAGCAGAGTTTATAACTCGTCCACAAAACCATTTTTATTTTACTTTACATTTTTAGAAATGATTCGTTTTGTGCACTTGTTGTAAAATCTACTATTTTGTGTTCCCACAATCGTGCCGGTGTTTATAGAAAATATAAAAATGAATCGCTGAATGTGTTGCTAAGCGCAAATCTCGAGAACAGCTAAACCGATTTCGCGAATTCTTTTTTTAGTATATTCCTTGAAGTACGAGGATGGTTCTTACGGAGAGAAAATTTTAAAAATTCCCACGGGAAAGCGGGATACACGCAAACGAAGTTGCGCGGGTTTCGCTAGTTATCCATATTTTATACATGTGGATGTTGTCGTTGTATTGATGTTCTGTACTTAATATATTTTTTCTTTAATTCTTATACTTACCACTAATATAGCAGATATCCCGCTCATTTGAACGCATTTATCCAATAGGGGCGTGCTATCATTATCATCCGGTAGATACTTGTTGAGATTTTCGTAAAATAACTCCAATATTGATTCGTGTAAGGCCGTTTTTTCTTTGACACATTTATAAATTTCTGAAAAAAAAAGAAAAGAAAAAATATATAGACCCAGAAGTGAGCATTACAAAGTTTCATTAATAACCGTGGTACACATTTCTCCACACTAGGATTACCTGTGTTATGGGTAACCAGTCTTGTCAAGTTTAACGCCGTTGGGTGGGGTGGTACGTTTCGGTCTACGCATCGTATATCTTTTTCCCCATAAACGTGCGTTATGCACATTCATAATGAGAAGAGCCAATATTTATAAATTTATATGATGATTATTCAGTAGAAATATTGTATTTGTTGTCGCCAAACCAATTTTCACGAAAATTCTATCAATGATTGAGATGCAATTTGTAAAAAAAAAACAAAAAATTTGAACCGAAACGTACCGACATGCCTAGTAAGCAAAGACACCCTCAGCGCGTATTTGGATGGGTTTAAAAATCCGGTCGATCTCTACAAGCTCTTCCGAATCGTCACATTTTTTTTCGTTACATTAAAAGTTGTTAAACCAAATCAGTGACCATCAGGTGTCGCGAAAACACTAACCACACGAAAAGAGCCATTCAACATTACAACATATAACATAATTGGCAGTAACTGCACCATTTCTGTATATGGCGCAGTCAAACATAGCCATACAATAAAAGATGTGAGTAAATTTTATAGAAATACATACTGTTGTATAAGAGTTGTTTGACCGCTGCATCTTGTATTAAGCAACGTTGCAGTATCGACACCACCTCCATACACACCGCTTCGTTACGCACTCTCGATGTCACTCTGTATTTAATATTTAATTAGATTAAACCACGTTGATCATTGTGAAAATGTGTATACATATTTTCAGAAGTACAGAAGTTTCCTCGTGAAAATCTTATCGCATCGGGAAATCCAAAATAAGTTTATTTTTCTACTATAGATGGCGCTGTATTGTATTTTCGCCAAATCATAATAATTCCATTGACGACCAACAGATGGCGCCAAGACACAGCCAGCAGGATATTACCGTCGAGTTGAGCCGGTTTTAGAAGTTGTGTACAAAAGCCGTGACTTTGCTTTTCCAAAATTACTCTGCATCTGTGTACTCGGCGTGTCGGTATCTGCATTGGTAAATGCCGTAGGAAGGATAGTTTTTAACAATACTTACATAGCGCCCTGATGTGTATCACACATATCAATTGTCAGTTGCGAGAGGTAGGAATTAGTACTGAATTGATCGCTGCATACGCTTTGACTACTGCTAAACGTCCCACGGGAAAGTTTCATGTGGCGCAGCAGAGTTAATAAACCTGATAATGCAAGGCAACGATGGAGGGAGTCACTGAAAATAAAAAATAAATAATATACAGTGCTTTAGCCATTTTTACATATACTGACTTGAGCTTTAAAAAATTGGCGATATAAATTCTACTCATGTTAAAATTTTATATTATTACCCACAAAAAAATTATATATATTATTATACACAAGCATTATTGCCTAAAAGAAGACAAGTAAAAGTTACAGAAATATTATCATAGCTAAGTACTGCAATTAGAATTCAAGCTAAGATTTGATGATCTTTTAATGATAAATTCACTTCAATACGAGTTAAAAGTGTAATAAGGAGTTCTTTTAAATAATAAAGATTCCTCATGGATTAACAACGAAAACATCAAGATTTTAAAAACACTATTGAAAGAAAAATTTCACCTCTCTTTCGCCACCATTGTTCCATTAACCTTCGCGGGAGCTCAGTTGGAATGATCACTTGGCCGGATGCCGAAAGGACGTGGGTTCGAATCCCACCTGGGGCGGGTGAAATCTTTCTTACATAAATATTTTCAAAATATTATTGTTGTATGTTTTCTTTCTTAATTCATGAGTCAATCATAAATCAGGAAGATTACCGAGAATGTAGTCCTTTCCTACAGACCATGACAAGCGTGTCTCTAGTTCTGGCGCTGAAGTTGATCAATGGTTGAACAGCGTCGAACACCGCTGCTGCTGTTTTATACTCGGTGGGAGACGGCTGGCAGTTTTCTAATATTGTGCCCAATTGGGTACAACGCTCTACGGATACCGGTGTCAATTTGCACAGGATGTGTAGACAATCTGAAAAATAAGAATATTTATTCCGAGAGCTTTCACACTAATTCACACAATATCGGCGTAAAGCAGCAACGTTTTATTCGTCGAAATCGAGAATGTCGAGAACAAACACAAACGCCATCACATAAGATATTTTTGACCAGGGGCCATACCATGACCGCTTAAAACAAAACAAGAATGGCGGAGTAAGGGAGACAGCGCAATACATGATGTAAGGCGACGTCTCGTTTACACAATCGTTTATGGATAGTCATTAAAGGTCGTGGTACGGCCCCAGAGCGGGAATCGATAACGATTGAGATGCCAAAGGTAGGATAGGTAGGGTCACTACCAACGCACCACCGGGCTGTCAAGTTGATGTTAATTTAATTAAAGTGATACCTGCATATTGCCGTTGGTTTAAATCTCCAGCCAGTCTATCAGAGAGTTGACTAAGGATGTATCCCGCAGTTTCTGGTTGCTTCTTACTTAACCTCACTAATACCAGTTTCGCGTGAGACCAACAAGATGGCGCCACAGGTTTCACTTTAACGGCTAACAGTAAGAAAGCCAAGTTGATTAGACCCATTACTGTGAGTTGGCGATGATTGGCACTGTAACATAAAGATAAAAGATTTCTTATAGCAATAAGGCCGCCTTGATGCGTACAAAATCAAAGTCAAAAATATTTTATTATGTAGGCCCCCGCGGGCACTTAGACACGTCGTTTACAACATATTATCATTCCGTATTAAACATAAAAATAAATAAGCTACTCTTTAATTTTTTTTTTATACCACAAAGTTGGCAAAAAATACGGCCCGCCTGATGGTAAGCATCAACGTAGCTATAGACGCTAGCCAATACCGGGGGTATCACTCGCGCGTTGCCAACCCTCCCAACCACCCCAAGTGGAGCTCTGAAAACCTTACTCACCGTAGGAACACAACATGGCCGAGACCAATGCTATTTGGCTACGATCTTCTGTAAAGTGGAGGTCTTTCCCCAGACGGGCTGCTCCCATTTGAGCGGAATATCCGCTATGCCCTACTTCTCTTAAAAAACTACCACCATTTCGGAAACAAAGCAAAACGACCACTGGGAAAAGAAAGTCTGTAAGCTGTTCATGTTGTCTATTGATTAATTGTAATATCAAAAGTATTACAATTGTACAATCACTAAGTTAACGGGTCCGGTGGCCGAGTGGCCAGCATGGCTAGTCTCCAAGAGTCGTGTGTTTAGATCGAGCATAACCTAAATATTTGTTTGAATCTGAACGTTTTCTGTGTATATAATAATTAAAAGGATTTCTGTATATTTTACAGTTATTAATAAAGATTACTATAATTTGTATACTATTAAGAGCGCGCATTCCATCCACTAGCGCCGCCATTTGAACGAGAGTGATAGCTGGTAAACGTAGATGAAAAAGTAAAATAATGTTCTATTACGCATTCAAAGAAAGAAAGAAAGAAAATACGATTATAATGTGAATGTCTATAAAAAGTTAATAATGCAAAAATAAATACAAAAGTTTTTATTTTCAAGTAGCCATTGCTAACCACACGACCACCGTATCTAAATTAATAAATAAACAACAAAGACCTGTCTACCTCTCTGTAGTAAGCACTTTGAGGATGTTGGCTACGTCAACGTCCGGGGGTAAGACCGCCCGAACCCAAGAAGACTCCTTACATCTGTGCTCGTCCAGAACACGCTGTTCTATTGCCGACTTTATTATCTGTAATATAATAATATAGTCGTTTATTTCAGGTGATATAACCCATATATTAAATATAATAAAATGTAAAATTAAATACATTATAAAATACTAGCTTTTTCCCGCGGCTTCGCCCGCGTTCATTTCATACATAATCTCGTTTGACAACAAAACAACCCATAGCGCGATTTGTGGTGCCATCTGTTGGCCGATAGCCCATCCCATACAGCGCCCTCTATAGTAGAAAAACTATTTTCCCATTGGAATGACATAATTTCACGGGATAAAAAGTAGTCTCTGTTGGGCTCTGTACCCCTGACAATATGTATACAAATTTTCATAATGATCGGCTGCTTAGTCAAGCCGTGAAGGAATAACAAACAAACAAACTCACTTTCTCATTAATAATATTAGTATGATGTAGTTATATCAAATTATATTTACACACTAACTACAGGTAATTTTAATTTCAGTAACGACTCTTATCCATAATAATGGTTAACGAAATTTTAAAGCGAGTGGTAATTAGACACATCTACATAAATCCTCCAAAAGTTTGGTGGAGGCCAAACTTTTTATCCCGTGAAAGTATGTCATTCCAATGGAAATATACTTTTTCTATCATATATGGCGCTGCAATTCGCGATTGCCGGCCAACAGATGGCGCCACTTTATCATAAAATTAACCGCGAGCGAAGCCGCGTGGAAAAGCTAGTAGTGCATAAGTTGCAGGTATATTTAATAAATAATTTTATTTGAAATACAGACCTCTAAACAAACAGTTCTGAATGTAACGCCTTTATCAGACAATGCAAGGAGGATGTCCATTAGGAAGGGAGCCCGTAGCAGTTGGGTCTTCGGCCATGACTTGAGGTGCTTGTGGACTACCTCGGGATCCGCCGGGCCTTGCGTTATATGGTAAATGCAGGTCGACAAACAGCGGCTCAGTTCGGCTGGGCTGTGTGGAACTGAAAAATATTTAACATATTTTTTATTTATTTTTATTGTTAGTTTAGTTTTAATTAATTTTATATAATCTAAGATTGTATCAATATGTATATTCCATTTCAATAAACTACATATTGTTAATATTATATTTGTAACTATTATAGCGAAACCGCGCAACTTCGTTTGCATGTATTCCGCTTTCCAGTGGAAATTTTTGTATGTAATAATAATAATAATAAAGCTTTTTTACGACTGGAACGGATCGGACCTGATCCGACCGAATGGAACCATACCGGGCCGTGCCGGACCGGACCGAACCAGACCGGACCCTGAATTTGTTTCTGAAGAAAAATATGCTAATTGTTAGTAGGCCACGCGGGCGAAGCCGCGGGCAGAAGCTAGTTAAAACCTCCTCTTTAATCACTCTATCTATTCAACCCCATCAAAATCCATTGCGAACGTTTAAAGATCTAAGCATACACAGAAACAGACAGACAACGAAAGCGACTTTATATAAAGATGTGGCTGTAATAATAATAATTTTATGCGTGTGAGTTTTTTGGTACAATTGAAAGTTTCATATTGTGAATTTACCAAACGCCTGTTACATAACCAAATTAGTCGGGTTGCTCACTTCAAAATGTGTGCAAATAAGCCACATAAAGATATGTAACACGCATCTCATAAATTCGGAACACGAGAGGTTTTCTCTATGTGGTGGATTTCGTTTTTAAGTTGATACTTTTCAACACAGTGACAAGTTACTAATATGACAACATATTTTATGCAGCCGTACTCGCTACCCATGTATTTACTTACCAATGTCATCTATGTCCATAGTAGAAGATTCTGAGTCTTGTGGTGGAGGCTCCAGCTTGCTATATAGTCTAATACTAAAGTAATGACTCAAATGCGCAAGCACTATTTCCAAGTGATAAGTCCTGCATAACCTGTAATAAAGAAGTTATGATACAATGATTTATTAAATTGATAATAAATAATATATAGGAACAAATCACACAGACTAAGCTAGCCCCTTGTGTTATGGGATACTAACTCAGAGATACTATATTTTACAAAATACATAATATAGATATAAACATCCAAGACCCGAGGCCAATCAGAAAATTCGTTTTTCATCATGACCCAGGATTCGAATCATGGACCTCCTGGGTGGCGGGCCGGCATGGTAACCTTTACGCCACGGAGATCTTCAAATTAATAAATAAAGTAATAAATAATTTTGAACGAATCACACAACGCCATTTAGGCCCAAACAAAGCTTGTACTATAGGTACTGGATTGCTGGTAAATAGTCATAAATATATTATTTTTTGTAAAAAAAAAATACTTATTTACATAGAAAACATTATAACCAAAACAAATTACGCAGGATTCGAACCAACGGCCCTTGTGACAAAGTGGCAATTGTTAACCATTCTACCATTGGGCCTGTCAAGATAATAGGTGGTATTTGATACATTTTCACACACCTCACTGTCTCTTTTTTACTTTTTATTTTCTTTGCAAAATACCAGAATGATTACATATCAATAAACCTGTCTTACTTGAGTAGCTGATGAACTAAAGGTGGTAATGTGTCCGGTGGGATATCTATGATATAAGTACATAATTTGTTCACAACTTCTTTATGGTCATCACGAGCCACGCGTATATCTCTGTAAATGAATTAAAATCTTAAAATTATAACGAGAAAATGTGAGCCAATATTACATTTTTCACTCATGTTCATTTTCATTTCAGATTAGTATCATTTTAGCAAATATTACGAAAAAACCAGGCAATGCAAGAGAAACAGAGGCAGACAAAAAAGACGATGGGAAGACGAGATAATCCAAACTGCAGGCAAAACTTGGACTAGACTGGCCAAATGTAGAGAAGAGTGGAAGGGGTTAGAGGAGGCCATTGCCATTGGCCATACAAACTGTCCGACAACATAATAAAAATTAAAAACTTAGTTTCTAATGATAATTTAAGTAATACAATTTGAAATAAAGGCTAATAATAATATGAGAAACTCACTGAAACATAGCAGCAAGCTGTGCCGACTGCTTCTCTTTCCACTGGCACTGACAGAGGGCTCGCACACATCTCTCCTTATATTCAGCTGTGGTTAACTCGGTACCACAATTCTTAACAGTATCAAATGAGCACAAAGCATTTAAACATTCAGGGAGGATGTCTCTCCAACTGTAAAAATAAAATGTGATTGTATTTAAAAACATTTTAAACTTACCAGTGGCTATTTCTACATCTAAAAAGCTTGTAAAAAATATGCTTTTTACAAGCTTTTTATTACAAGCTTTTTATTAAACTATCATCCAAATTAGGTCTATTAAGTTTAATTGTGATTCTATAAGTTATTCATAACTTTTGCACAGAATTAGAAATAGCCACTGGTAAGTTTAAAATGTTTATGTGTTTTATTCATCTTTGGAAATATGTAATTCCAAAATATTTTTTTTTTTAATTTTACCTTTTGTTTCATCTAATATACACTAATGTTGACGACGTAATGTTTACCACGCCGGACCGCCACCTAGGAGGTCCCGGGTTTGAATCCCGTTTGGGTCATGATGAAAAATGAACTTTCTGATTGGCCTCGGATCTTGGATGTTTATCTATATCTATATAATATGTATTTGTTATAAAATATAGTATCGTTGAGTTAGTATCCCATAACACTAGTTTCGAACTTACTTTGGGGCTAGCTCAATCTGTTTGAATTGTCCTTATATATTTATTAAAGTTTAGTGTTCTTTGTGGACACATCACAGCTAATCTGTACTCTGGCCTCTGCTGTACGTACCTTATCTTATTTCTTTATATATTTATAATATATTCTATTTAACAAAGAGCATTCAGCAATTAATGTTGTAACATTCATATGCACATTATTGTAGTGTAACCTCGGAAAAGCTCGTAAAATCGGTTTAAATATATCTTTATTTCTATAAACACTACAGTGTCACTTACATAAGAAACAATGGTTACAATAAGGTATAAAAGTTTGTAAACTTCCGTTACCAATGCACACTTACACTATTACACTATACTTACAGTATTAAAAACAAAATTTATGTGAAAATAGACTCATCGCATATTATATGTTGAAGTATTTTTTTCTTAAAGATGTTTAAAATCATCGCCTTAACATTCATAGCTGAATGCTCTTTGTTAAATAGAATATCTGTAAGAACCCTGTTGTTATACTTACATCATATTAACATCTCCATCCTCAACAATAGACTGCACACTGTCATTACACCATCGCACTAAATCATCTGCTGGCATACTCTGTACCTCCAAGCAAACCCGGCCGACAACATCAGTACAGTGTGTCACTGACGTAGATTCTTTTCTCATTGTCTGAAGAATGATGTCTATTACCTACAAATAAATAAAAATTATGTATTATCTTGCTATGTCTCACTTGATTAAAGAGTTAGTCTAATCAGGTTGGTATGTGAATACCATGATAACCATCAACATAAAAGTAAAGACAAGCTGTCCAGTACTAAGATTTTGGAGCACTGTGATGGTGCAAATTGACACCACCACCCCTTATGTCAGTTGCAAGCGAGCGACAGAAGCAGTGGTGTCCAATTGATAATTTTTATTTAACA
Source organism: Endotricha flammealis (assembly GCA_905163395.2). Taxonomy (NCBI): domain Eukaryota; kingdom Metazoa; phylum Arthropoda; class Insecta; order Lepidoptera; family Pyralidae; genus Endotricha; species Endotricha flammealis. Next base: position 3,774,130 of record LR990861.1, on the reverse strand, counting down.
GATCGTTTTTTGTCAAATGGACAACACTGCTTGTAGCTTGCTCGCAACTGACGGAAGGATGGTGGTGTGCATGTGCACCATCACAATGCCGCAAAATATCAGTACCGGACAGCTTGTCTTTACTTTTATGTCGAACATGATAACTATTAAAGTGTACTGTGTGTGTGTGGTACCTTTTAACCATCTGGAATCTAGTTAGCACCATTTATGATCAGAGTCACCTTACGAGCAGGCTCTTTAGTCAAAAAAGTTCGGTTTATAAGGAAAATGCACTACCGATTCTTATTTATTTAAAACAAACTTATTCTTACTTACCTTTGTTTTGTTAGGGTCATATGATAATCCATTAAATAAACAATCCAATATATCTCCCGCATCGCTGCTTAAAATACGACGATGTAGATATTTAAAAATCTGGAAAAAATATTTATTAATCCATACATGTTACTACATGTTTGTCGTTGTTGGTCTTGAGCCTCAATTTACCTGATCAATTTCAAGTTTACAATAATCCCGTAATTCGTCACGTTTACTGTTTACGTGACCTAATTCTTTTAAATTTGAGAAAATTGTATTAATAGCCATTTCCGATGAGAAAAATCAAGGAATCTAAAATCCGATGAGAACTGTGTTGTGTTTACTTTACAATATTTTGATTTCGTTGTTTTTGAAGCCCGCCAAAAAAAATGACAATGACTTTTCTTCTTCTTATTTTATTTGGCAACAACTTTTTACCATGCAAAAATCTAATGGGCCCCGGTCAAGCAAGTCAAGCCACTTGAGTCAAGTTTAAGCGCTTATTACACTACACGATTTCTCGGGCCCTGCCGGCAGGGTGTCCTGCCTACCAGTTAGGGTGCCGCTTATTGTAATAACTACGCTGGAAATCGCGCCCTGTTTGATTTTCTTTCAGTTTGAATGTGAACGTGAATGACTGTGCACGTCTGTCGCTATGGGGCCGACTTTATCGAATCATCAAAAAGTTGCTTTAGCGGTGACTTTGGCACTTATTTTATTTTTTTATTATTTCCTAGCCTGAAGGTCTTGTGTCCCACTGCTGGGCAAAGGCCTCCCCTTCCCTTTCTCCACTCGTCACGGTCCAAAGCTACTTCTGGCCACCTGTCTAAGAAGGCATTCAGATCGTCCCGCCGTAGCCTCCTCGGTCTTCCTTTACCTCGTCGCTCGTTCGGAACCCAAAAAGTTGATATTTTTTGCCCATCTTTCCGGTTGCTTAGGGCAGATACAGGGCACATCCACTTTAACTTGGCAGTTTTTGCATCTACGTCTTTTACTTGTGTGAGGGAGCGCAGTTCAACGTTCCTTCTCCTCCATCCTAAGAAAAAAAGAGAAGGAGAAGGATCTGGGTCAAGCATACTTGAAATTAAAAGGAAAGCATTCAAATATGCGGATACTCAATGCTCTGGAACCAGCGGGTTTCAAAGAAAGGAGAAATTTGAATATTTATTAAAATAAAAAATAAAAAGAATTCAATTTATTAGTGAATAACTAATTTATTAATAAATAATATATTTAAGCTCCGTATCTAACGCACAAAAAACAACAGAACGTGTGAACTCTGCGCTCGCGCCGCCGCAACGACTGAGCTCCCTGCCTCCCTGTTTCTTATTAGACTACCCGATCGGCAGGGCGGCAGGGAGGCAGGAAGATCGGAACCACCCGATCGCCCTGTTTAGGGACCCTGATTCCCTGTTCGTATCGTGTAGTGTAATAAGCGTGAGATGTGTAGATGTGATTAAAAGTTAATTTTTTGAAATCGTTTAATGTGAAAAATTAAAAAAAATATAACACGTAATATTTGGCGTATTCACACGCTCGGCAAACAATGGCGAACAACGAACACGAACGTGTGGAGAGCTGTTTGTCTGTTTTTGTTTGTGTTTGCCAGTGTTTGGCGTCGGTGTCGATTTTTGTGCACAAATCAAAGGGTGTTCGCCGAACATGTTTGGGATGTATCCACACGCTTGTCAAGCAGTCAGTAGTAATTGCCAAACGAAAGCTTTGTTTCCTTCTTTTTCCGATTATTAGGTATATAAAAGTTGTCAAATTATTTAAATTTCTTAAATAATTATCTAGGTACTATTTTTTATTTATATAATAGGGTATCTAATCCTAGTTTTTTAATTATTAAATTAGGCATAATTTTATTTCAGAATTTTTTTCTTTTTATCTTTTTTAGGGTTCCGTAGTAAACTACACCCTTATAGTTTCGCGACCCCATGTTGTGGGGTATCGTTAGACGGGTCTCTTAAAAACTTTGAGGGTGTGGAAAGATCATTTTCCGATACAATGATCCGTTTGCGAATTATTTACATTTAACGTGCCAATTTTCGTTTTGCACGGTGCCCCCCCCCCCCCCCCCCCTCTATCTCCGAAAGTCTTGTGTTTAGAAACTTGAAAAAATTCATGGTAGTAGTCATATAGTGCAACCTACAAGGAAAACTATAATGGTTAAGTAGGCACTACTAGTTACCGAGTAATAGCCGACGAACTTATGAAGTAAAATTTCTTTGACGAAAACATACAAATGTTATAAAATATGGCATTGTACTCATCTGCAAGTAAGAAATGCGTAGCCAATACGGAACCCTACATTGTGCGTGGCCCGACACGTACTTGCCCGGTTTTTTTATTGAGCTTTTTTCCAAAGAAGTTTTTAGGCAACTAGCCGTTCATATTTTGAAATTGATTTTTTGAAAGAAAAATTTCACTTCCCAGGTGGGATTCGAGCCCACGACCCCTCGATATCCGACTTAGGTCATGCCAAAAGTGATCGCTGCCTCCACAAGTTCGTCATCGGCCATGTTTGCTAAACCGGCATAGATAGACTGGCACGTTCGCCAAGCGTGTGGATACCGCGTTTGTGTTCGGTGATTGAGATCGGTGTTTGGCATAGGGGTGTTCGGTGTTTGGTGTTTGTGGCGAACAGCAAGCGTGTGGTGTGGAGGCCCCATATGCTTTGCACTATTACACAAGGTTATTTTGGCATGGCAACATTGTCTTTAACGTCTTTTGATGATGACGTCATCAGTTTATGTTTAGCGGATTGAGAAGTTACGAAATTCACAAATTTCGTGATTCCGATCTTGTTTTGTGACCAAAGTTGTAAACGGACGTTTGTTATTGTGTTGCTTCTTAACTGAAGTCTATTAGTGCTCAAAATTGTGATTAACCTCGAAAAATTAATTCAAAGTGCAAGCATTACGTTACTTTTGGCGGCATCACATGAAGCCACAGAAATAGATTTCCTTGTGCAATAATCTGTGTACCAAAATCTTGAGTGAACTGAATTTGGGCCGGTCTATTGAAATGGGTCAGGGTCTTTGACGTTTTTGTGTGAAAATGTTCGAGGGGAGGTGATATTGTGAACTGTGCGATACAATTGTAAAATAGCATGGAGAGCCCAACGGTTTCTGAATTGCGGTCAAGGTCGCGCTCAAAGACACCTTTCTTGAGGTCCAGTTGTGACCAGGAGAACTGTGGGGAGGGTGAGGACCATACACATCACAAATCTGGTAGGAAAACACCTATAAGAAGAAGCACACCGGTCAAGTGAGTCATTTTATTATTTACAGAAGCACACGTAAACGATTAACGTAAATAATCCTGCTTTGAAATGATAATTTTTAAAGATGATACCTAATAAAAAGTTATATGCAGGAATTCCAAATTTTGTTCCTACATAATTATTTATTTACTAAATAACACACCTGGCGTCGTCTGCGCAGTTCTATTGCCACTCCTGTGTGGAATTTGTAAAAATTTAAAATCTCAACAAGTTAAAGTTAACAGTCAAAAGTCCTTTTCAATTTCATCTAAGGATCAGAACGTACTTGTAATTTTCTACTATACTATGACTATGTCATAGGCCTCCTTCAAATATTTCCTGTATGACTGATTGAATCCGTTTACTACCTTACTCAGTCCCGTAAAACTTTTGGACAATAGAAATTAACAAGTTTACATCTGTCAGAAGATTGTATGTTAAATAAATTTAATAAAAACGTAAAAAAGCTGTATATGAGCGACCAGCCGGCACTCGGATAAGCCCTGCGCGGCTTTTGTGGTGCGGCATATTTGTTATTATATTTTCTGTTTTTACCTTGAATAAATAAAAAAAAAAATAAAAAAAATATAATTGCTTTTGACACTCAATTGGCATAAGCTTACTGAAGTTTAACAGGAACCTGTAAATCCAGCCCTGAATAGTTAATATTTGTTAATTTCTTAAATTGTAAATCGTATGAAAAAGAAAAGATGGCTCAGAGATTGTTTTCACTGCCAGATAGCCTGTCAAACTAAATATCTTTTGACATTTTATATCTAACAAAATAGGCTAAATGTAGCTTATCCCAAAGAACTGAAACTGTAAAAATAAATATTATGTATAAATAGATTGCAAACAATCTTTAGTTTTTGTAAGTTTATCTTTATTATAAGGATTACAAAGTATCTTATAAGTAATTACTTTATGATTAACATGATAACAATACTGTAATCAAGTCCATTGTCAATACAATTTTATTTCATTAAGTAATAATGTAACAAATAGTAGTAAATAGAGTCAAGAGCATGTCAACCTTTACATATCGGATTTTATACCATCCTTAAGTTCTATGTCATAAGATTGAGTCAAAATTGTAATGGAGTGTAAACTTGCGAGTGTACAATATTCTTATAATATTACAAATGCGTAGTTTGTTAGTATGTATGGATGTTTGTTATTCTTTCACATAAAAATGGCTTGATAAATTTGCTTGATTTTGATACACGGGTAGTTTGTAACCTGCATTAACACAAATAGTTTTTATCGAAACAACGGGATTTCGCGCGTAAAACCACTGGCATCAGCTAGTAAACAATTATTTATATTACAAGCTGTTACCGAAAAAAAAAGTTTAAAAATTTGCCTATGTTGGGCCCTGTACCCTTGACAATACATATACAAATTTTCATAATGATTGGCTGCTTAGTCAAGCCGTGTAGGAATTACAAACAAACAAACTTACTTTCTTTATTATTCACTATAATATTAGTATGATTAAGTATGCACACAATACAATACAAGCATTGCCTCCCTTATTCCCTTCCCTGTCGCATTTGGGATATAGTTTTTGTCAATTAATCTAACGGAAAAGTTATCTAGGACTTATCTAAACAAACCTGAAAGTAATATCAAATATAGTTTAAAACATTTTATATATAAAATTGATAACATACAATCTAAGTAGGAACTTTGAATCAATCAAAATGTCTTACAGTCAGTGATAAAATTATTTGGTAAAGTCAAACTATTACAAGGTCATTTGCAGTATAAAGCAAGGGCATGCAATGTTTACAGTGATGTCACAATACCATAAAACCTATGAGGTCACTCATGGCTAAGCTAAGTATGTGTCAACTCACATGGTCAAATTAATCTCCTTACCTTATTTAAGTCATATTATGACGATTCAAAAAAGCCTGTAATAGCCTTTGGAATAAAAATATTTGACTGACTCACAACTTTACAAGGAATATTATTTTTAATATGCTAGAGCACATGTTTTTTATTTATTTTTATTTATAGTTTTACTGGATTTGACATTTCTGAAAAATTTTCGCAATAAATCAATAAAAATGGAACAGTGCACAAAAATCTCGTATTGTGACAAGTAAACTTATAGGAAATTTTAATTATTTCTTAAATGCGTGCGGTTGATGCAGATCCATATCTCTGCAGTGGGATGATTATGGGTTGATATGACGATGAATTTTTGTCGATTGATCAATACAAAATATGATAAAAACTCTTTAATAGCCAAAAAAAAAAAAATTACAGAAAAGAAACAAAAAAAAATAATTTTATATGAACAATAGCAATTTCTTCCATGCAACCTGTGTGTGTGTATTCATTTAAATATCCTATACTTCCTAATTCCTATAGCATCATACTTCCTTGAAGTGTAACAATTCAACCCACTCATGAACATAGTACATATTATGTGAAAATGGAGCTTGTAGCTCAGTCTAGAAAACCAAGTGTCACATTCACATTGAAATTAATGGATTCAAGTGATAAAATGTCGTTTTCCTTCAGATAAACCGAGTGAATTATGTAAATGTAACTCATCAATGAGAAATATATTATTGTGGTGACGCCATGACGTCAATGATGTTATATTTGAAAAAGTTGAGATAGGTTGTCAGCAAGGCATAATGCCGTGTTGTTTTGCTAGTGTGTGAATATTCAAATGGGTAAGAGTAAATAAATAATAGTGTGAAGGCCCACACATGGAAACATAATGAAGTATGCTTGTAATTTTTTTTATCTTGATGGATGATTCAAAGTTCAAAAAATGTATTCCCTAACAAATTTTTACAAGTTCTAAACAGTCTCATGTGACAACAGCAAAAAAGACAGAGCAGTAGAATGGTGAACTACTTCTGTGTTTGTTTTTATTCTTATTCTATTAATGAAATATTAAAATTATGTAGGTAACCAATCTAAACATTATTGAACATCACTGTATGACGTTATTCAAGAGAATATGTATAATAGTTTTATATTTAAGTCGTGTGTCATTTAATTGCAACTAGAAAGTTCACTTGCAGCCATGCTACTGCGTTCTTTAAAGTAATTACATTTTTAATTCCATTATTTCGACATTAAACGGCGGAGAAAATCGCTGGTGTTTTCTCTACCTTATTCCCTCTAACGATAGTTTTCTATATTTTGTCTCTCATGTCATGTCGTATAAAAGGCAAAGTCCTGGGGAATCCCACAGTGAAGTAAAAGTAAAGTAATTCGAGAACCCTACTTATACAGGCATAAGATAATCTCGGAAGTCTGTCGCCCTTTTTCGTTCAAATTAAGTATTCGCTCAGCTTCCCGAGAGGGTGGAGCTAGCATTAAAATATCTCATATCCTAACTCGTCTAATCCCTATATCATAAAGGAAACTCTGATTCTCTGAACGAAATTTCAGCTGTCTAACTCCAGGATTTGGTTGATCAGTCCGTCACCCAGTCAGTACGTTTTTTATATATTATTTAGATTGATTTAATATGCAATTATTTCAATGCTGTGTAGGTGACATATTGTATGATTGGTTTCTTTGTAATCAAGTTTTTTAATACTTCCTGGTCAAACAATACCTGTTTTGTATACAGCTGTTTTTACTATTAACTAATCAGCTAAAAAAGTAATAGAAAGTTATCAATCACGATACTTTAATGACGACCTCCGTGGCGTAATGGTTACCATGCCGGCCCGCTATCCAGGAGGTCCCGAATCCCGGTCAGGTCATGATGAAAAACGAACTTTTTCTGATTGGCCTGTGTCTTGGATGTTTATCATATAATGTATTTGTTATAAAATATAGTATCGTATCTATCGATATATTTCTAGTGTTTGGGAGCCCTAAGAGCGACTTTTGACGACGCGAAAAATTATCGCGCATTCTTGTTTTCATTCATATCGAATAAAACTATTGAGTAGTCCACAACGTATAAATTATTCAATAACAAAACAATATGTAATGATAATGACCCCAATTTCGTTCGGTGAGCAAAAGATTTTTGAAGCCCAAGCCATAACCACTTTTAAGTGGCCCGCTTGCTTGTTTGCCTGATATATGACAAAAAAATGTGTAATTTCTTCAGAATTATTTTCAAATTAATTCAAATACCTACTCAAATATTCTTATTCAAATAAAGTCTATTTTTACATGCTCTGTCGAATCGTCACATATTTAGGGTTCCGTAGTAAACTACAAGGAACCCTTAGTTTCGCCATGTCTGTCTGTATGTCCGCAGTCTAGCGCCTAGACGCTTAATGGTAGAAAGCTGTAATTTGGTTTAATAATATTTTCTTTCTTTCAGGCAGCTACAACAACCAGTAAACAAGGTAACGGCGGTGCCTATTATAGAATTGGATGATGAAGAAGACTCCCCACCAGCCCACCGAACCAGAAAGTCGACCAGGATAGAAACAGTCAGGACATCAGACTACTCGTCCGAAGAAAGTTCCGAAAGGCATCGAAAAGAAATATTTCAGGTACGTATTTCACTTTTACCATTATTAGGACTAGGAAAAATGACGAAGATGAACTATTAAATTAGATCACTTTTTTCTTATTTAAAAAGTATGCTAAATATTTTTAATTATTTATTACATATTCTGCTCTATAAAATACTATCATTTTGGAAACAAAGCAAAATGAAAATGTTAAACCAAATGACGAAATAAGATCTCCCTAGAAAAACAGTTTATAATGAGAAAGGGAATTTGTTTGTTTGTTATTCCTTCACGGCTTGGCTAAGCAGCCGATCATATGAAAATTTGTATAAGTATACATATTGTCAGGGGTACAGAGCCCAACGTAAGCTAATTTTTACGCGGGCGAAGCTGCGGGTAACAGCTAGTTGTTTATAATGTGGAATAGCAAAACTTTGTTTGCTTGCCGCTTTTCCGTGGGAATTTTGAAAATTCTTTCTTATTAAATGCCTGCATCATACAAAGAAGTCAACCTCCAAGAAAGGGTTTAGGCTGCGCGCTGATTCATCAGTCAGTCATTCAGGCCCAAACATTTTGTATTATATCGTATTTTGTTTCACGAAACGCAAAAACACTTAGTAAATTCTAGAATAAAGCAGGTGTTTCTAATACATTACTAAGTCGTTCGTACAAACTAGTACGGTGACGTCACGCGTAACCCCGACTAAATTCGCGAGCGAAGGTCGCACAGCTCATCAGGGTACTAAGTATACACACAAATAGCGATGTTGTGTAGCAGCAAAGTAGCTGATAACATCGATGCTCGTTCTATGTCGAGTGAAAACGCAAGTCAAGCGTCAACAACCTCAAATAATATTTGGATGGGTTTCAAAATCTCGAGCTTCTCCGTGTTTCGGAGGAAACGTTAGTGGTGGGACACTTCATTTTCTTTTGGATGTTAAAACAACTAGGATGCGATTTTGTAATTACATATATTATTTAAAGATCGCGATATTACATACATACATACCCTACAATCCCTACATAGTTCCTCGATATCCCGATATCAGTAGATTAATAAAATAATACACTAATGCACCAACTTTATCAATCTTAATTAGTTTAATTTAAAACAGATCATAAATAACAATCAAGCCATTGAAGAACAGACGCCCACCCTACACCATAAGTTTTTCTACTGATTGTAATCACAACCATAAGTCTATTTCAAAACCAATCTTAAAGCTATGCTTATAAATGTCGAAATTGAAATGAGATTTTTTTTTCTATTTCTAATCGGTAATGTAAGTAGACCGAAGAGAATTGTATTGACACAAAATAACGGTTGGTTTCCAAAAGTAAAACAGGAAATGCGTATTTACGGATTATACTTTAAATATTTTCGTAATGTATGATGAAGGGAATTAAAGGAACTAAGTTTCTTACCAATTTCTTCTTAGTACAAATGTGCCGTCTGAGCTGGTGGTAGATAGGTGGTAAAAAGACGATTCGAAATCAGCCTATGGGTTTTTAGTCCGAACGGGCCAAATTGAACGAACGGCCTATTTGACCGATCAATGAAAGCCTCAACGAGCGATCTAGAGCTGCTCTTTTTCTGATAAGACAATTTTATTCAAATATACAGGGACGTGTCGGACTTATAATTTTATTAGGACAGGACAATAATGAGTTGTGTAGGTTTTCATCTGCCAAGTTCAATTTTGCCGCACTCTGAATTTATCGCGGCATGGGCTCCTTTCAAAATTTCCTTTCCGTGAGAATATGATGTTTTTATAGTATATAAAATGCTATGATACTTCCATAAAACAATTAGGTACCGTAAATTGATACTTTTTACTTTTGACCAAACACATTCTTTCACATTTATAATATTAGTATGGATTATGTGATCACTGCCTATACTCCTGATTATTACAAGCGCGAAAGGATGTCTTAAGGAGTACAGGAAAACATAAACCGAATACTAAAATGTAACTTCCCCCACGTAGTTTATTTTTAAATTACCCATACACATATGGGTAATATTGTTTCAAGCCATCTGCCTCAGTCGCTCCCCGATATCGGTATGGGTACCTGATAGTTAATTGTCGATTATAATTTGAATCTTGACCTATTTTGTGTTGTGCTTAATATAGTTCACAAGAAGCCATTGGAGTGAGGTATGTCCCGAAAATGTTGCTATGGCGATGGTTAGTTGATTTGTGTATTCCAATCAATATGGAATGGTTGTAAGTGCGCTCAGCGTGAGATGATTCCGCGGTTTAAGGTCAGTGAGGATATTAATGTAATAAGTTTATACCTAAATTGTTACGGAGATTTTATACATAGTGCTCTTAGTACGTAGAGCAGTACTTTATGACGGACTAGCGGACCGCCCCGGCTTAGCACGGATTTTTAAGGATCCCAATTTTTTTTGAAAATATAATATAACCTACGTAACCCGGGGGGTAATGTACGGTGGCCTCGAAGATAGGAGGACCATTTTAGAAAAAAATCGCTTGCACATCTTGTAAGCGGATTTTTTTTCAGCTCCGTCTTTTTCTTTGTTACCAAACAGGGTTTTTGTTTATTAGAGCTACATGTGTCCACTAGGATATTGGATGTTGCAACCAAAAATCATCCTAAAGATGCTCCTGCTATCCTCGAGGCGACAGTACCTTCCCAACGGTGAAAGAATTTTTGAAATCGGTCCAGTCTAAGTATATTATATGTATACTAGCTTTTTTGCCCGCGACTTCATCCGCGTGAAGTTCCGGACCCGTTCCCGTGGGAACCACATTGAACTTCGGGAAAAGCTATAGCCTACATAGGCTATAGCTTTTATAGGCTATAGTTATCAGGGAGTGACATCACTCCCTGATAACTTAGCTTTCTACTGGTGAAAGAATTTTTGAAATCGGTCCAGTAGTTTCGGAACCTATTCAATGCAAACAAACAAACAAACAATCAAATCTTTCCTCTTTATAATATTAGTATAGATAAAAGAAAATCGTGTTAGTTAAACTATTTATAACTCAAGAACGGCTGAAGCGATTTGGCTGAAAATTGGTGGAGAGGTAGCTTAGAACCAGGACATAGGATAGGGTAGGTTAGTGCCAACAAAGTTCGCTGGGTCAGCTTAGTATTGATTGGGGTGAATTGCGTATCCATTGTAAGTTTAAGTGTGCGATTAAAGATTAATTCGAGAATAAACTAGCTGTTCTTTTTATAAATCGAATCTAGATTCTAAAGTCAAATTGTAGACTTTATTATTGTTTTTTTTTAAAGACTGTCTACCATTTTGCATTTAAATACGACGAATAACAACTAGACGTCGCCAACGTTTCCTTATTGCAGAGATAACTTAAATTGTTACACTTTGTTTGAGTTTAGTCTCAAATTCTTAATGTTTGTATTAAAAAATACCTATTTTAGTTTGTCTAAAGATTAGTTTATGGCAATAAAACTGTTTCTACGACTTCCTTAATACTAATTGGACATTCTTGAAAGATATTTTTAGTAGAATAGTCCCTATTAAATAATTCTTGGAACTTTTCTTCGGAGGAAAGGTGTCTTTATATAACTACTAGCTTTTCCCCGCGGCTTCGCTCGCGTTAATTTTATGACAAAGATCTCGTTTCACGACAAAAAAAAACCATAGCGCGACTTGTGGCGCTATCTGTTGGCCGATACACCGCCCTCTATAGTAGAAAAAATATTTTCCCATCGGAATGACATACTTTCAAGGGATAAAAAGTATTCCGTGAAAGTATGTCATGTATGCCTATGTTGGACTCTGTACCCCTAATAATATGGATGCAAATTTTCATAATGATCGGCTGCTTAGTCAAGCCGCGAAGGAATAACAAACAAACAAACTCACTTTCTCATTTATAATATTAGTAAGGAAAGTATTGCAATATGTAGCAGTAAGCGCTATTTGTTGGCACCCTTATAATTTATAAATGTTATCGTAGACATTCAGAAAACCCGATTTATAGAATACATATTTTATTCTGTTAAAATCTGCCATTACATTTTAACATATTTTTCTAGCAACTCGTTAAACCCTACTATATGCACAGTCAGTATAAAACTTGTCGATGTAAGTTGTATGGTTTTGTTCAGTGTTAAGTAATTATCGACTTACAAATTAATGTTCGTCAATGCTATCATTCTACTAACGCTCGATCGTCTAGCAGCACTTTTAGCGGTCCAGTCAATGTCAAAGTCCTCGCTTCACCATCCCATCGCTGTATGAAATAGTATGAATCATTATCATTATCATTATACAATACCATTATACCTTTGATAGCTTCACGGTTGGTTTAGTTAACGCATCTCAAAGACCACTTTGTCTGTGCCCGTGGCCAAAACTAGAACTAATGAATACGCTTTGAATATCTTGACAATTAACTTCAATAGCTTCGATCCTAGCTCCCTCGCCATTAGCACAGATAAGCTTGTGGCACTGTACCAAAGTTTTTACTATCTGACGATCATTTAATCATTTTACGTCTATTTCTTTAAAAAAAGCTCTTCGACTTAGTTTTTGCTATGGTACAGATCAATAAACTTGGTAAGTGTAAAATAATTTTTAGGTAGTTCAGAATCTTTTGTTTTTTTTTGTCAAAATAAAAAGAGATAGCTTGAGACTTAATGTGGAATTGAAATGGTTTTATACAACTGTCTGTCCGAATTCCATGATGATAAATGTTATGCCGTAACTGTTTTTGTTTCTTCCGCCATTCAGTCTCCTTTTTTTTACTTATGTTTCCAAAATGGTAGTAGGTAACATATAAACTAGAATTATTAATAAACGATTTCGTATCTTTCACACTGAACCATTTCACGGATTTCTAATTTAAATGAGTAATATTTTTCTAATAACCCCCCCCCCCCCCTTATTTTAATTGGTTAGCCCAATGGGGTGGAGTGGGGATTCATTTAAATTGGCTTCGTAAACACTTATTACTATCCCTTTGAACTCTAAGAATGTCAGGGGGACAGTTTGGTACAAATTCCGTCCGTCAGTGTGTCTTCTCATCTGTCATCTTTAGTACATTCAGATTGAGACTTGAGACACCAGCCCTTAATGAGTAGATTATTACAGAATTAATGATTATTTACAGAACGAGGTCAACAGCAGATATGAGAGAGTGGGGTCCACATCCCAGAAGTACACCAGCCTTGCTGATGTCACGCTAAGTCCTATAAATACTTACAATGTGACCCTAGATCGGTAAGTCACGTTTTATATTGAAATTAATATAAAGTAATTCGTGTTTTATAGCCTAGAATCTAGGTTAATTATACATTGCCTAGGCCTTGAATATTATCTTCCATAAACGTAATTCGTTTTGTTAATGTCATTCATGTCTAAATTAAGTGCCAAAGTGACAAAATCCTTATTTTCCTACTTACTAATAAAAAAGCGAAAAGAAATCTGAATTGTCCCTATATAGGTATTTATATTTTAAAATCTGTCTGTCTGTTGCTCTTCATATTAAAACGCCCGAACCGTACACTGTAAATTTTAGGCGGTGAGAGCCCTACGCTCCCGCAACAGTCCGGTGTCTCAGTAAAGGGTGTCAGTACAACCGAACTGATTAGTCCATCCAAAAAAAAAAAAAAAAAGCCCGAACCGAAATTCGGTATGGGGATAAAATACACGCGATAAAGGTCATAGGATAGTATTTATTCCGGAAATTAGGGTTTATCCAGACTAGCTTCCTTTAATCGCGGCGATCGATTTTGCCATTTTGACAGCTAAATCTATAAACAAGATGGAATCGTTAAAAACGCCATAGAGTACACAGAACATTGAAAGTGTGTTCCCCAGGTTTTGGCTTTGGTTTCTCATATCTGTAATCTAGCATCTTTTTAAAACGTGTCGATAAGGCCGCCGAGGTGGAGAGTGGGTTGGAAGTCTGTAAATGGATGGAGTCGCATCACCTTAAACGGCCTTTACACTTGGCTAAATTCAGAGTCTAACAAAAGAGATGGTGCAATACTAAGAAATAAGAAGTTGTAAGTGCTTCTCGCTTATTCGTATGGCACCATGGTTTTACATGCTTTAGAAACGAATGCCGACAAGACGATCGTGTACACGTTTTATAGATATTTGTACATGATGACCTACAAAATGTTAAAAATAATAAAAGATTTTGTGTAATCACGATGTTTCCGAAATGTAAACAAATACCGAAAAACGCAACGAAGTAATTGTACTGCTGTTGGCGTAAATCCAATATTTTCTATATATTAAAAATGCGAGACGTCTACTGACGTAAAATGGAAATTCTATAGAATATGTTACATCTGCTAACATGCATCGTAGTTTTCAGCCTTGATACTTAAATATTTTGTATGGTACAGAAAATTCTGGACAGTTTTAACCACTGAAACAGTAATTAAAGAGATAAAACCTGACAAATAAAACCTAAAATGAGCTGATAATCTTCGAACGGCTGAACAGAGTTTTTAATACATAAGAAACTCGATGAAGTCACGTTTCAAACAAAATCGGGTGTCCAATTTGCGTAACACGGCAGTCTTCATTATTTCAGCCTATGTTAGTCCACTGCTGTACATGAACTCCCTTCTGGAGAGCCACTCGATCTTTAGCCACCCTCATCCATTGACTGACACTGCATGTCTTTAGATGTCGTCGCCGCTCCATCTAGTGTGGGCAGTGTATGATAAGCATTTTTTTTTTCTATAAAGTAACTTGACCGATAATGTTCTTGAGATTATTCGTTATTTTTTTGTTTTAAAATTTAAGTTTTATACTTGCATGTAAGTTGAATATTAAAAATGCAAAAAAATACGGAACTTAAAAATTCTATAGAATATGTTACATCTGCCGTATGCATCGCGGTGTTAACCTTGATATTTTACATATCTTGTATACAGAAAATTCTATGTCAGTAATCTTCGACCTTGACTGTGTTTTTAATAAAGTGAAGATTTGACGTAAATATTAAGTGTTATTAATATATAATAGGTTAAAGCCGATCCCCAAGGTGTTCTCATTCTAATGGTATAACAAATAATAACCTTTAGAAAAATCTAACTGATGATAATGGTGAAAATGGCATCTATCCATGGCTGAGAAAAGAAACGATGAGAAAAACTGGTTTGAATTTTTTTTAGATGCTTATCTGATTTTCGCGAAAAATAGATTTGCAAAGTCGTCTACACTAGCAAGTAGATGGCGCCGCACAGCGACTTTACGTAGTTTCTATAAACAAAATTAAACTACAAACCTTCCCGGTAGGTGGTAGCTCTGTTGAGCACTCGGCTAGATTTCGAGAGGTCATTGGTATGAATCCCAGTAAAATTTTTCGCTTATTAATATTTTCTAAATATTAATTAGGATCTCTTAAACCCCACATGTGTTCATGAAATTTTAAGAATACTCCGTTAATTATGTGCTAAATGTTCATATAAGTTACATAATAGGCAGGTTGCACAAGACCTTGCTATCAGATCATTGTATCGTTAACTAACATTGCACATTGTACTCGTTTGTACGTATCCTAAATGCTAATTTCGTTCACGGAGAATCTCATTCATTCCGTTAAACATTGTTTTTGAAGTGAAAACTTCTTTAGCGGCGCTTGGCACTATTTTTAGATGGGTAAAAAATGTTAAACTCGCGTCAGATCCGTAGCCTGATCAAAAAAGCGTAAGATTCCCAAACCATTCCAAAATATTCAAAAACATGTACCTATAATGGATGACCCTAAACAAAGAGGATAATAAAATGAAATCTAGTTAAATAAGATGAGAATAAAATATTTTTTATTTATTTTGTTTTAGATCAACTCGTTTCGGCAGCCCAGCGTACAGCGCTTGCTCGACAGACAGCTCGTTCGCGGAGCAAGCGCTGGCCGACACGAGCACACTGCTTGACCGCGACCCCAGTTCCGAGCACCTGCCCTACAGATTATACAAGATGGCCGGCGAGTACTGGAAGTAAGTTTAATTAATATTTTTAATCTATCTTTACAACTTTTTTTTTATACCACATAGGTGGCATACAAGCGAACGGCCCGCCTGATGGTGAGCAGTCACCGCAGGCTTGCAATACCGGGGGTATCACGGGGTTTTTGTGTATCTATTAATTAATTAATAAACAATGTGATGAACCAAATTCTTGAGAACACTCGTCTGGCAAAAGATTAAAATCACACTACGACGGTATGAATAAAGAACGGGACAATCCCGACTAGTAAAAAAATTGTTTCTTCAAATTCCTCTGATCTTTACGTCATCGTACCGACGACACGGCTGAATGGAATAGATTTTCAAATAAAAACTTGATATAATTTTTACTTGAAGAGTCAGTTTCTGAAACGCATTTAAATTTTAATTCCATTTGAAGAAGCTGTCTTTATTTTTCTTTAGTTTGACAGTGACAGTTATAATTTAATGTCTCATCCTTATCCTTACTTCCTTACTAATATTATCCTTACTTTAATATTATCCTTACTTTAATATTATAAATGAGAAAGTTTGTTTGTTTGTTTGTTTGTTTGTTTATATGTTATTCCTTCACGGCTTTACTAAGCAGCTGATCACTGAAAATTTGCATACATATACATATTGTTGCGGGTACAGAGCCCAACATAGGCTACTTTTTATCCCGTGAAAGTATGTCGTTCCAATGGGAAAATAACTTTTCTACTATAGAGGGCGCTGTATCGGCCAACAGATGGCGCCACAAGTCGCGTGGGTTGTTTTGTTGTCAAACGAGATCTATGTCATAAAATTAACGGGAGAGAAGCCGCGGGGAAAAGCTAGTTAATCACCTAAACATATTAATGTGACGATAATTTTGATTGATCTAAATACTATTTAAATAAAATATGTCGCATGTTGCAACATCCAAAGTCCTTATATATTATTACTTTATTTTAAAAAAAAACATAGGTAGCTTCTCAAAATTATTCATTTAACGTAACCGTTTATTAATTAACATATTCTTTCGAGGGTAAACTCATAAAAAAATAATTAACAAGACAGTATCAAATGCCAGCTGGCTGGACAAAGTTGACATGTGTTTAATGTATTATTGTGATATATTTAGTAAATTAATGTGTATTGATTATTTTAATTAATTTAAATTTTGTGTTAAATTTTAATATTTATAATGGCTTTAGTGAGTTATACGGATCTGGATGTTGAAACTGTAGAAAATGTTATTACTTTAAGGTATGTACAATTAATAATAGTAGGTAACTATTTTCGGGAAAACCCTTTTAATTCTTTGAATAACTAACCATAATTTATAAATAAATTCTATTCGCGCCACCTGGTCCCAAAGCAAACTAGACATTACCTGCTTGTGTTATGAGTACCGGTAAACGGATATATTATTGTGAAAATAGACTTATACTAGCTGTTACCCACGGCTTCGCCCGTAAAATTAGCCTATGTTGGGCTCTATACCCCTGACAATATGTATACAAATTTTCATAATGATCGGCTGCTTTGTCAAGCCGTGAAGGAATAACAAACAAACTCACTTTGTCATTTATATTATAACTAGCTTTTCCACGCGGCTTCGCTCGCGGTTGATTTTATAATAAAGATCTCGTATAGCGCATCTTGTGGCGCCATCTGTTGGCCGGCAATCGCGAATTGCAGCGCATCTATAGTAGAAAAAGTATTTTCCTATTGGAATGATATACTTTCACGGGACAAAAAGTATCCTATGTTGGGCTCTGTACCCCAGACAATGTGTATACAAATTTTCATAATGATCGGCTGCTTTGTCAAGCCGTGAAGGAATAATAAACAAACTCACTTTCTCATTTATAATATTAGTATGATAACACACAGAAAACAACCAGACTCAAGACAAACAGGCAGTTACAGTTAGGTATCTTCTTGTACTTCTGTTTTAATCTCTACCATATTTAAATAATATTTTTACGCGCATTCTGCACTAAAAAGTAACATTATATTATTATTATTTTGTAATTGTTAAATAATTAAATAAACCGCATTCATGATTTTCTGCACCTCCCTATGGTTGACTGGTAAAGAATTCTATTTGAGCATGTAGTCGACATAATGTATCAGTACTTCTGTATTGTAGTTGTTAAGAGAGGTAGGGCACAGCGGATAACCCGCTCAAATCGGAACAGCCCGTCTGGGGAAGTACCTCCACCTTACAGAAGATCGTAGCCAAATCGTAGCATTGGTCTCGGCCATGTTGTGTTCCTACGGTGAGTAAGGTCTCCAGAGCTCCACTTGGAGGGGTTGAGAGAGTTAGCAACGCGCGAGTGATACCCCCGGTATTTCAAGCGTCTATAGGCTACGGTGATGCTTACCATCAGGCGGGCCGTATGCTTGTTTGCCACCCTAGTAGTATAAAAAATATGTATATAATAATAATAATAAAAAAGTTAAATATGTAAATTATTAGAAAAATACACGTATAATTTCAGCTCAAATATCTTCGTAGAATTTCTGTCTCGTAAACACTAATCTTAGCTTGGAATGCAGTTACTATGCGGTCTATTTGTTTAACCGCTAACGTGTACCCTCTGCCAAAAAAACAGCTTCGCTTGATTATATTTGGGATGCCAAACATTGGGGTTCACATCCTATGTTTAATTTGTTTCTGTGCCCCTCTAAAACGCTTCTTATTATGTCAATATTAATAAAACTATGATGGTAAAAGTTAAAACTCTTACTAATAATAATAGGACTGGCAATAGTTTCACTGCATAGTAATAAAGGACGATTAGAATGAGAGCTTATATTTTATTATATAATAAAAATATTATTATTCAATTTGAAAACCGTATAGTCACTTTAAAGCCCATTTAATTCTCTTAAATAGGATATATTTTAATCCCTGATAGTCCGGGAACTGGATTTCGCGGATAAAACGGAGAATATTAGAAAACATGAGTCTAATGGCCGCTTTTTAGGGTTCCGTCCGTAGTAAACTAACAAAGAACCCTTATAGTTTCGCCATGTCTGTCCGCGGTCTAGCGCCTAGACGCTTAATGCTAGAAAGCTGTAATTTGGTATGTATACACATATTATCAATGCTAACAAAGTGCTGGAACAAAATTTTGAAAAAAAAAATGTTGTGGTGCTCCCTACATATTGTAAAGTGGAAAGAAATTGTTTTTTCCCCGCCCACACCATGTTGTGGTTAGATAGATCTTTTCAATACAATGATCCGCTTCGGAATTATTTACATTCATCATCATCATCATCATAAGAACCCTCTAGTGGGTGTGGTTTCCGCACTCAGTCCCGTTCTGGACCATTGTACGTGATGCCGTGGGGCTCCAGAAGCGAATTAGTCCTCCCAAACTGCTCAGTGTGTCCGCGAGAGACGTTGGTGACCCAAGTGTCTCTTTCCGAATTTGGGCGACGGCGACGCCTGTGCACTCAAGGAGCACGTGCGCCACCGTTTCTTCAGTCTCCATGCATGCTCTGCACAGAGGACTGTCCGTGATACCTATTGTGTGAAAGTGTTTGTTCAGTGAGATTATTTACATTTATCGTGTTACAATTTTCGTTTTGCACGTTGGTTCGGAGATAGGGGGGGGGGGGGGGCTCTTTCTCCGAAAGTCTTGATTGATGCTGAACCTTCAATGAAAACTATTACGGTTAAGTAGGCTCTACTAGTTACCGAGTAATAGCCGATGAACTTATGAAATAAAATTTATTTGCTGAAAACTTACAAATATCATAGAATATGGTATTGTACTCATCTGCAAGCAAGCAAAGCGTAGCAAATACGGAACCCTACATTGTACGTGTCACGACACGTACTTGCTCGTTTTTTTTACTAATAATTTTATTCTTAAACAGAAAGCCGTTAGGATACTTTAAAATTTTAGGAATTGTCAGTGATAACGGGTATAAACTGGACTATGAATATCAATAATTCCATTGTAAACGGCGAATTCTAATGTCATAAAGAGAACAACTAGTCGGTAGTAGGGCAATGACAATAATATGCAGCCCGCTATATTTGTACACGGTGTGCGAGCAAATGTCAAACAACGCTCGCCAGTCTACTAATAACATTACGGTGTCGTGTATGCTATACGAATCAAATGATTTTATTACAGACTAGCTTCCCTCCCTGGCTACGCACGGGTTTTAGTAAAGATACAAAAAGTTTTTAAAGTAAAATATAGTCTATGTTCCCCGTGGATAGCGTACCTTCCCAAGGGTGAATGAATTTTTCAAATCGGTCCAAAATTTTTGTAGCCTATTCAATACAAACAAACAATCAATCAAATCTTTCCCCTTTATTATGTTAAGACCAATGTTATGGACACTTACGACTTTTTCTGCACAATTATTTACGTTCGCATGGGAATTTTGGAAATAAAAATATCTGTTTCGTAGATTTTTGATAATATTTTTTCATAATGCATTGTAAGTAATTTTTATTAAGTACAAAATAAAAAACTTTAAACTATTGTAAAGATAGAATATTTTTCTCTATGACATTCACAATCGCGAGTTTACAAAATCCACTTTTATCAAAAACAAGCCCGTGATTTAGGAGCCCAATTAAAATAAAGCATGTTATGGTTTTATGCCATAAATAGCATTGATACACACCATTACAGTTCACAGATGAATCACTCACTGAATACACTTAATGCTGAAGTTTTCCTGTGTTACCGTGGCGTATGGACGCGTATTTTGTTAATATGTGCAAATAAACGATTAAATACTTACTATTAAAATTGTGGTGATTCGAAAGAGCTATGTAATTGATTTATTTGAACAAAGACATTTTCATTGTATTACTACATTTGAATGAAGACATAACTTTTTTTTTAAATTCCCATTGTGTTATTGTAAGTGTATGTATGTTAAGTTTTTACCCGAACAACCTTTTATTCTATTCTACTACTTTTCCCGCGATTTTGTGTAAATGACGTTTTTCCCATAACTAAATGGAGTTGAATTGAGTCGTATTTGTGTTATTAACTAAAATAAGAGTTGTACGGGTTGTACCATGTATGAAGCTTTAAGGAATACGGAAATTTCAAGGTAAAAATTCGTACTAATATAAGACTTTCGCAGTTACAATATTATTATCGAATTATGTGTGGTGCAATTTATGCTTACAAATTATGATGTCGTTTTGATGTCAACTTGACTTTACAGACTATTTCGTATTATGCTGTCCGAAATATGCGATATCAAAATAATATCAACTTTACCACTTTTTGATATAAAAGTAATACCTATCACGTAAATGTCAAAAATTTGATAGAGCATTGATATAGCATAATACCACTTAAATACCATGTCAACTTGGGATCAACATCATATTGACATCAAAACGACATCATCTTTTAAAAATATATATTGTAAGCATAATTGCGCCACTTTCGAGATGATTTTGCGTGAAGAGCAACAAACAACAATTATCGTCAACAAACGGTAACCTTATTGCATCTGCCTTCTGTTTCATAAATGACATGTATTTTTCTCTATTTCAGCAAATATCCAAAAACGGACTACACATATTCGCCGCTGTCCAAAGATCGTGTGGAGCTCGCCCCGGGGCAAGTGGCCGTGCCTAATATGTCCCGGCGGTCTCTGTCGCAGTTCCGTATCCAGGGACCCAACACTAGCCCGGATGAGGTCGACAGACTCGCCACATCGTGGACCACTACACATGTGAGGAAGAGGTTTACGGTAAGTTTTCTTAAATGTACGGTATTTTCTTTCCTGATTAAATTCGTTGTGAGTTTGTTTGTGTCCAAGTGTAGTTTCTCCCCTGGGACGTCAATAAGATTTATTGCTTATTGTCAATCTGAGGTCGTCCTTGTTGATCCTGGCTTTACGGGAGACATAGTGGTGGGAATGTGTGGTGCGATTGTCCCAGAATGGTACAAAAATGCATTTCTTATTTCTCATACATGTAAATTTTTTTTTGTTGTTGATAGTTTTCCGAAGTTCGGTTCAAAGATCTTTATTTTCTCATTACAACATAGTTATTTACATGAGAAACAAATATTTTACAAAAACTTTTGTGGGTAGAGTTCGGAGTTTTGATGGTTTTTCAATAACGAAAAATTTATACATTTTGATAAAGGAGTATTATGGTCGAACCAAGGTTACTTACCATTACATCGACATGAAAATATAGGTGTACAGTCAAGAGCATGTCGACCTTTGTACCATTCTTAAGTTCTATGTCACAAGAGCCAAAATTGTATTGCAAGTGTAAAGCTCGATGTGCACCTGACTGTACAATAACAATGCCCTTATGTATTTTATTTCCTTATAATGTAACAACAACAGGAAATGCTATCAGTTAAAAGTTACAAAACTGTATTTACAGGAAAAATGTTAGATACTGATTTAAATAAACACCTATGTAATAATAAATCTTTGTAAATAATTAAGAGAATGCAATAAGAGATGTCAAGCCTTTTTTTTTGTTTAAAGTCAGGAAAATGCATTACTGCATGTCCCGCCACTTGGGGAAGCGACGGGGGTCTGTCGGGCTCACCTCTTTTGCCAATGAGGGATACCGACTAAAAACCTAACTGTCTGCCACCTTCTCCGCCTTCACGTGGCGGGGTCGCGGGCACTGGTGATGCTTCCGCAACCCCGCCGGCGGGTGTCCGTGGACCCATCCTAAGAGATGTCGACCCTGGCCAGTATTTGTATGGGTTTCGTTATCTCGAGCTTCTCCATGCTTCGGAGGGGACGTTATGAAGGTCCCGGCTGTTGATGGAACTTGAAAACATTGACCTCTGCCAAGAGGGGCAGCGTGGCAGAGTACGCTCTTATCACCTTCGATTGAAGGGAGACCCGTATCCCTACAGTGGGATGATTATATAATTTGCATAATAAATACCAGTATTCTTGAAATTATTGTAGCTAAACTCCTTTCACCGTAGGATCCGTCGTATGACAGGTCGGTAGAACGTAACTTGCAAGGATGTATTCAATTTGAAAAAAAAAAAGATTGTGAGAATTAATGTGTAAATCGTCCTGTAATATTTTTTTACACTATAATTCTTATCTGTTAATATTATAAAATGATCTTTCAGTCCAAAACAATCTTTTGATTCACTGTTTTCATTGTGAAAAACATAAAACTTTAATTTATTTCACTTGCACAACTTGTTACGTACTACGACTACGTTCAGCCATTTTGTACTAGAGATGCGACTGAATAATCGAAACATTATCACTATAAGTTCCGAATATTCAGTCATAGTATTTTTAATCGTACTACTTTTCTTAACGAGGAGTCGGAAAATTAAAGCATTCGAATGACAATTTATTATGATGATGAATTGACCTAAGTGTCAATGCGATGATGTGTAGTGTGGTGATAAATGAAACAAAATAAATGTTAAATAATAGTATTTTTACTACGTAATTCCTATTTATTACTTTTTGTATTTACCAATAATGTACTTTTTTATATTTAGAATTATTTTTATTCGTTTAATCGATAGAACATACTAGGTCTGTAGAATCGATAATCGAAATTTACTCATTTTATTAAAAGTTGTCTTGTCTCTAGTTATGTCAAATGGAATGTCAAATTGAAGTGTCATGCGACGGATCCTACAGTGAAATGAGTGTAGTAAATGTTTTTTTTGTATAATCTTCAACAGACGGTGGACAGTTCAGATGACGAGAGCGCATACATCCGAGGTAATGGTGGTCACCTCCAAGCTGAACAGCGATGGCTACTCACCCGCATCCTCATAGGAATAGTGACTACCATCACAAGTAGCGTCAGCAGTGCATACAGGAAAGTAGTGGGCCCCACACATCGGTACCCATATACTGAACGGAGACCAGCACAAGGTAATTTTCAAACTCAAATCATTAAGGACATATCATCCTTTTTAATTTTTCTTGAAAAAACATTACTTCATTTTGTAAAACATGGTATAATTAGAGGAAAATGCATGAAAGCAAAAACATAAAAAAAGTATGAAAAAAGAAAAGATAGTGTGACCTCCATGCTTCGGAATTTTTCCCAACAGTATATTCACTATCCATACTAATAAGTACTTAATATTATAAATGGGAAAGTGTGTGTGTCTGGTTGTTTGTCCGTCTTTCACGGCAAAACGGATCGACGAATTGACGTGATTTTTTAAGTGGAGATAGTTGAAGGGATGGAGAGTAACATAGGCTACTTTTTGTCTCTTTCTAACCCCTTACTTCTCTAAAATGGGGGGTGGAAGTTTGTATGGAGCATTCCGCAATTTTCAAGGTAGAAAGCTAAAAATTGGTATGCGTACTATTTTGTGACTAACAAAAAAATCGTGCATCATTTTTTTTTATCTGCTCCCAAACCTTATAAGAGGGGGTGAAAATTTTTTTCGCAGTTTTCAAGGTAGGAAACTAAAAATCGGTACACAGAATTTAACGCGTGCGAAGCCGCGGGCAAAAGCTAGTGATATTATAAATGAAAGTTTTAATTTACTGATTTACAGCTGGTCTGGTATCCCGCACTGCGTCAGTGGCAGCTGCACCATTCTACTGGATATACAGCATCATCAAAACGATCGTCACCACGACTGTTACCACTGTCACGGAAACAGTTAGTATTTTTTGCTTAGCAACAAAACATTCACACCACTTTCTTTCAGGGTGATGATTTACTAATTGATATTTATTAAGTCAATCATCTTTACTATTTGTTATTATACTTTATTATTATAAATGAGAAAGTAACTGTTTGCTATTTCATCACGTTCAATTAAATTTGGTAGTGGTAACGGAAACCCTCATGAACGGTTGAAAAATGGGGTAAAAACATAAGTAAGTAAGGCGAAAAACACAAATTGAAGCGACGCGGCGTTTTATGTCAGCGACAGTGTGAGTTAAACCTTAGAATTCGACTTATTAGGATAATTAGCATCTTAATTTATAATGTTAATAGATAATTTTATTATTATGTTATTCTAATGGAGCTTGCCCTTGTGTTATTAGACGCTGTGCGTAGCAAATATCGGTGTGCAATTTTAATATAATATTTGAGGGGGTAGGTTAAGGTCTATAGAGTGACATAGGCTCTCCCGGATAAACATCTTATTCCCACGGGAAAAAATAAAACCCGTTCGAGTCCGGGCCGGGACGCTAGTAAATAAATACATTTTTAATTCTAGATAACATCAAACCACGTGGACGAAAGTGAGAAGTACACTGCGCGTAGCTCTCAAGCGAAGTCAGTAAAAAGAAGATGGTGGCCGTGGTTCCTATTGCTCTTGTTGCCGGCACTTGGATATGGATGTAAGTCTTTTTATTTATATAATTGGCTTTCTACGGTACATGATTGAGTAGACGGACCGTTCAATTATTACAGACAGACGATTTCAGCAGTATTTGCAGAACAAGCTTTTTTTTCTGGAACATTAATCAATATTATATCGATTTTACCGTCTCGCTGTAAATGCCTGGCTCTTTATGTGTAACAACCGTAAAATCTCTGTTATGTATCCTGGTATCTTTGCGTCCGTCTTCAAAGTTAGTACCGGAGAAATCCGCATAAACCCCTCGTAGAAGTGTTCTATACAAAATAAAAGTTTTAATTGACTTCAAAAAACGCAATTTAAGTAATCTTTTCTTCAAAGGAGATTGGTCTTTTTACTATGGGGTATGTCATTTGAAAAGTCTTAATAAGAGCATGATTTTATTGTATGGCACCAACACCGAGAGTCGTACAGGGAAAGAACTGTGAGTCTTTGAATCATTGAAACCTTTGTAACAATCTCCCTTGAAGTTGGATTTTCAGAAACAACATGTAAAACTAACCATTTATTTCAGCGCACTATACATACGAAAATTGGGATAACTTCGCTATGCCAAACTTAACAGATTTCCAATTAGATCTATCAGAGTTTTCTGCACGACTACCGAAGATCGCATTACCGAACATCACACTACCAGAATTTAAAATACCTATAAATTTGACGCTTCCTGATATTAACATAACTTTACCGGACATAAGAGATAATTTGCCAGAGGTAACAAAAACATATAAAGAGTACAAAGATATAGTGCATAATAGAGTAGCAGATGCCTCTGATTATGTCAAAATAGTAGCAGAGAGTTGTCTAGAAGAGATCGGTCGTTACTGGCGTGGAGTTTTTGGATGATTCAACACGTGATTTAAAGTTTGCATTTAGAAAAGTTAGTAATAGTGTACATTCGGTACCTAAAAATGTTGAATTAACGTAATTTGATTTATTGTGGTATATATTTACTATACTTTTTATATTGTCATACATAAATGGTTGTACTTTCATAAACAAAAAAAAATTAAGAAACACTTGCTATAGTGGCCTTATTTTGACACGTTTGGCGAATGTTTTTTTATAGTTCGTTTTTTTAAGTTAATTATTTTATTTCATCACAAATACATGCCCACCTATCTATTATGAAAATGTTATATTACTCAAATACAATTTATTTTCTAAATGCGAACATATTTTCGTACTTAAGTAATTTTAGTTTTAAGTTTTTGAGGTTATATTTCTTTTATAAACACGTAAAATTTGAAACGAGGGCCAATTTCACTACTTGCGTATATCCTATACGTCAAATACATTATGTTTTTGTATAAATTATGACAGGTTTTATCTAACGAATAAACTAACCGTCAGTTATCAGCAAGTGGTGAAACAGGCTCTAAGTAATAACAAGTTAATAAAAAGCTAGTAAAAATATGACTACTTAACATAAATTCGCGAACTCCGCACAAAACTGTCGTCTCTGAATTGCAAAAAAGGCGTCTTTGACACCATAAGGACTCATCCATTAACTGCGTCCATGACTGCGTCACACATAATAAATTAAACTTTGATCGAAAGCACTTAAATATTAGTATGAAAATATTTTGCATATGACGTACCAAGACTTGGGACCCCTTATCACGACATGTCACACTCTGTAGACCTTCTCCCCCTTTATAGGTGTGATGTTATTAATGGATGAGCCCAAAGAAACAAATGGAAGTCATGTTATTCTATAATTTTATAGAAACAATATATTTCAGTTAATTGCATACTCAATGTTTATTTAATAAGATTTTTTATTAATTTAATCATTCATATTTTTTTATATAAACACCAGTTACACGATTCAATATATAATTTATTTTTAAATAATTCTATTGAAAAAATAATTACTATTTTCATTCCATGATTCAGATTTATTTATTTATTCTCATTTTTATAGGTATAAATGCTTTAATTTCTTTCATCCATATACCGGCAAATTATATTTATTAATTAAGTTATTGACTCTAATCATTACGTGGCCATTTTCAAGTTTTAATTATTAATTAGTTCATTATTGGGTACAAATTATATTGATAGGTAGCTAAGGATTCGTAGTAAAACATGGTGAGATCATTTAGGTGGACCACCGGCTAAAAAATGCCCGTGGTCCACCCCAGTGAAATAAGCAGATGGACCACGACAAAAAGAGGGTAATTTTTCACCGTGGTCTAATATTTTAATTTTCACATATCAAGTGTGTTTTATGTTATAAAAAAGTTTGTATGTGATGCCAAGTTTCATTGCACGCAGAACGTAAAATCCTGCTTTGCTACTACATTTCGGGTGCGTGTCTATCAACGCGGAGCTGGGCGGAGCGGAGTGGAGCGTCTCATGAATTGACCTATCATAGTGCTGGAAATCTCCATTCCGCGTAATTTTGAGCACTCATCATCAGCCTACATTTGTGCACTGCTGGACATAGGCCTCCCCAACTGCACGCCACCGCGCACGATCCTCGGCCACTCTCATCCAGCTCTTGCCAGCCACCTTGCAAAGATCATCGCTCCACCTAGTCTGAGGGCGTCCTACGCTACGCTTACCGATCCGCGGTCGCCACTCAAGAACTCGTTTAGCCCAGCGGTTGCCGGTTCTTCGGCTGATATGGCCGGCCCACTGCCACTTCAGTTTGCTTATCCGGTGAGCTATGTCGATGACTCTGGTTTCGAAATTTCGAGCACTGTTATTGGTTATTTCATGATCCGCACCGCTCGGCCCCGCCCAACTCCGCATCAGTGGAAACGTGACCTAAAACGCAACACAGTTGTCTGCATTAAAATGAACGAAGTTTCAAAATTATGTATCGGAGTATCGCGACGTACGCATGCGGAATCCGCATCGCACTGAGCACGACCGCCTTAATATAATTTGATCTAGGAAAAGTGTTAATACATTTTGTTGTTACAATAAATTTCTTTTATAAATCCTGCTATGTATCATTTTACTACGAAACCCTTAATTTGTGCTTCACAAAGAAAGACTAACCCCTAGTCATAGATTTTTTTGTCAATTATTAAAATTAAGGAAAAAAAATATTTAAATGCTTTCATTGGTGGTTCAGTTGATTTTACGATTTTTTAACATTGTGGCTAATTACGCTTTTAAAATTATGTCTATATTTTATAGTTTTAATTGGAATTTCGTTTGAAGTTTTCTTTGCATTGTGTATAATGCCGGCGTCAGACATAGTATATATTTGAATGATCATTTGACTGCAGCTATGTGGCACAGGTTTATAATTTTTATTGAAAGCTTAAAAAAAATTTTTTTCTAAGTTTGAAAAAAAAAATAGTTTGACAAAGTCTTTCTCCGCTTCTAAGGACTGTAATCCTTATACAAGAGTTTTTTTTTAATATTTTTCCCCCCAAAATGTCACAATGTCGAGTGTGCTTTCCCGCCTAATTTATGTTATAATATTCTCATGGCTTTATTATATTATTTTATAATTTATTTTGGGTTCGTGGCTAGTTATTAAGTTAAATTATAATTTATATCTTTAATATTGTAAAAAACACGGAAACTGACGCAAAATCTCAAACATTGACATTGCATCATATTTGTAATGTGTAATGATTAATCTCGAAAAATACTGCATCAATTTCAAAAAATTACACAGGCACCTACATAGCTTACAAAATAAACTAAATTAGTTTAATGGGGAAGGTCTTACGTTAGTTTCTGTACTATTATATAATTCTGTACTTTCAGTATAATATAATTAATACTACGTTTTTAAAAAATACTGATGATTTTGTTTTTTAGATTACCAATTAATTATAATTTATAACATAAAGCAGACTAAATTAATATAAAAACTGCGGTGAGATGGTGCCATACGAATAAACGAGCACTTACAACTTCTCACTTCTTAGTATTGCACCATCTCTTTTGTTAGACTCTGAATTTAACCAAGTGTAAAGGCCGTTTTAAATCCAGTCTCAATTATCTCGTACGTTTTATATTTTGCAACTTCGTTTGCGTGTATCCCGTTTTCCCATGGGAATTTTAGAATACTTACCTTTTGAATCACGCTGCCAATAGATAGCGTGATGCCGTTTATAATACGGCATCATATTCCGTTGCGTACTTTTAAGATCTAAGCATACATAGCACACAGACGCACAGCGAAAGCGTCTTCATTTTATACTATGTAAAAGATGAGCATGCAGGTCGTATTGGAGACGTTTGGACCAGCAGTGGACTTCTTGTGGCTGAGATGATGATGATAGATGAGCATGATAACGCTTGAGATTAATACTAGATTTTAACTGCTTTTATTACGATAATAGGACTTTTGGTCTATGCGAATTCGTTATACTTCAAATTATTTCCGTAATTAAAAACGTAGCATTATATTATTATATTTATATTCGTTTAAGTGTATGAAAACGAAGTAAAACTTTATTTTCTTATGTGTTCAGAAAACATTGTCCTAATTATATTTTTCCTACGCAATGTGTCTTTATTTATAAACCTTAATTATTCTTTCCTTAGCCAAATATTTTACCTCTACTACAAACATGGTTACTTAGTTTCACAATATGCAAAAGGGTTAGGTTAGTTTTTTTAACCCTAAAACTACGTATGAATCTAAATGTTTTGGCCCACACATGCGAAAATTTCTGAAATCATCGAGATCCCAGGAAATTACTTCATAGATTGTATGAACATAATAACTATTATATAATACGACCATTTTCTGCGATACACATAATATTATTATTAGTTTTGCTGGAAAGACGACTTGTTTTCTTTTTCTTTTGCTCTGTTATGTATTGTGTAATGGATATAAATAAATAAATAAAACTATCTTTGAATTTATATACCATCACTGTCGACTTCATATTTATTTTAGACCTATGGAAATAAAACATTAACTATTATATTATTGATTATCTATATATATAAAAATGAAACCCGTTTTCCGTTGTCACGACATAACATGAAAACGGCTTGACCGATTTGGCTGATTTTTTTTTGTAGTTTTCTAATACTTTGTACAAGGTTCTTACGGAAAAAAATATTAAGAAAATCTCTCAGAAAGATTGAAAAAAAAAACGAAACAGTACCCGGGCGAAGCCGGGCCGGGCAGCTAGTTTAATATAAAATTGGTAAATAACCCATGTTTGTAGTAAGGGTTTTACAATCAGGGAAGGATAGAGGTATGCATCACCTATAAGAAAGTGGACTTGGGCGCACTTTCAGGTGAGTTGGTTTTCATATATCATATAAATCATGCCGCTCTGTCCTTCCCTGTTCATATAAATTAAATTCATAATAAAAAATAGTTTCTAAGCGACGGGAAGGACAGAGGATGTAACACAGATATGATATAAAACAATAATTTTTCAGGTTACTGCTACGGCGACCGAATACTACCTCAAGAACCAGTCATTGTAGACACATACCAACCACCTCAAATAGTACAAGATCCAGACTTATCAAAACGTATGGCAGCTCTAGAACACTGGGCAGTGAATGTAGATACAAAGTTAAAATCGTTTGATAACAAACTATCGAAATTGGATAATTTAGAAGCGCAGATAGAACAATATTCGTTGAAGCATTTGCAACAAAATTTAATACAAGTATTTAATATGAATGAGAATAGTGAGGCAATTGCAGCTAAATTAAAGAAATATTTTGATGATAAATACCTGAGTAAAGAACAGATGCAGGTCATCAGTCAGGAGATTCATGAGAGGCTGATCAGCTCGTGGAAACCTGAGATGGACGAGGATAAAATAAGAAAAATGATTCAGGAGTATTTAGTGGTATTTGAGAGACAACAAATGGAAGTGATAAGTGAAAGGGTTAAGGAATATGTTAGGGAAGTGGAAGTGCATCATGTAAATTCTGGTTTTGATGTGGAAGCAGTGAAGAGGATAGTAGCTGGTATGCTTCAGGTCTACGACGCTGATAAAACTGGGTTGGTGGACTATGCATTGGAGTCTGCGGGTGAGTTGACATCGAACTTTTTTTCTGAAAATATGAAAATTTTCGAAATGGCTGCCGATTTGTCTGTGTGTAGCAACTTGCATAAACAGATTAAACAACAAACATTTTTTTTATGCAAAATATAAATAATTTCTACTTTAGAATATTAAGATCTAGTGATTGGCCAATAAGTAATTTAACTTTGGCATAAACTTGTAATAAATAGTCTAAGAATAAGAATAACCAAGTAATAAATCAACAAACTGAATTTGTATTTTACATTTGTACAGGTTATTACGAATCCCACACAAGATAAATATTTGTGTGCAAGAACATTACTTTTTAAGACTGTCCTTTATTTTAAGTATAATAGATATTTACTAAAATAAAAAAACATGGGTGTATAATTAAATAAATAAATATATAGGGACAATTCATACAGATTGAGCTAGCCCCAAAGTAAGTTCGAAACTTGTGTTATGGGATACTAACTTAACGATATTATATTTTTATAACAAATACATACATAGATAAACATCCAAGACCCGAGGCCAATCAGAAAAAGTTCGTTTTTCATCATGACCCGACCGGGGATCGAACCCGGGACCTCCTGGGTGGCGGTCTGGCGTGGTAACCATTACGCCACGGAGGTCGTCATAATTATATTAATCAACCTATTACCTACAGTACAATCTATCCTTAGTTTGGAACTCAATAGCTATGTATGATTCTTACAAACATATACATACAGACGTAGCCGTTTTTCCTTCACACATAACTCTTTACTGTCCATTTATTTACAGGTGGTCAAGTGATCTCGACGAAATGCACAGAGCTATACCAGATCAAAACTAAACAGTACTCGATCCTGGGTCTGCCAGTCTGGTGGGTGTTTACTTCGCCGCGCTACGCACTGTCCCCGGGCGCTATGCCCGCGGAATGCTGGGCTTTCCAAGGTTTCCCGGGGTACTTGGGTAAGTACTATTGACATAACGCAGTTTATAGGTATGAGAAATTTCGCCACCATTACTGTTCCGGGTAGAGAATTTGAAAGAGCACTCGGCCGGATTTCGATAGGATGGATTCGAATCCCATCTCGGGCGGGAAAGTGAAATTTTTGTTTCAATAATATCCTCAAAAATCTATTGAGTCATTGATAAGAAATGGTTATATGATTTATTTGTACACTAAGAAATTATTGTACATTGACTTTGTTGTCCGTCTGTCTGTCTGTTTTTACATCACTCAATTTCTCCAAGCATTTGAAGCAAAGCGAAGAAAATCTAAGTTCGTTTAACTCAACAACTTTTTCATACTACCGTGCACACCGCAAATGGTTGTATAATGATAAACAGACTTGGAGCGAATCTAAACGAATTTAGTTTCGCTTCGCTCCCATTGTGACATGCTATTTAGTTTTTTAGTGCGATTTAGCGTAAATAATCCATGATTTGGAGTCAAATTGTTCCTTAAATTAACACAACATTGCATATTTCAGTGGTTCGTACGTACGCAATAATTGAAGTGACTGGATTTTCTTTGGAGCACATGTCGAGGCTTCTGGCTGTGGATGGAAAGATTGAATCGGCACCGAAAAACTTCTCCGTATACGTAAGTGTATTTCTAAGAAATTTTACAAAAGAAACTCCTTTGATTAAACATTATTACTTGAAACTATAGTGTGAAATTAAATAATCTGTGTGAAAATACATCAATTAAAAAATACAGACTAAAATTATCTCTTCTTGAGCGGTGATATGCCGCTGTGTTTCGTACGATGAGTTGTGGGGCAATTCACGTGACGAGAACTGATTCTAGTTCCATTCAACGACACTCGCTGTCCCTTTCAATTCCTATTTTGCATGAGTGAGAAGCCTAATACCCGTCCTACTTCTTACTTCCTTTTTTCCTAGCTTCATAGGTGGACAAGAAAGTCTTGTAGTCGTGTATTGCTTTACCCGCCTGCTCGTTTGTCCTCCTCTGTTATAAAAAAAAAATAGATCCATCTAATAATACCTCAAAAGGGCAGTCTATAGATAAGTGTACTACGGACAGATAAAGAAATATGTAATATTAAATTGCAGGGTCTTCACGGCGAAATGGACCCAGAACCACATCTCTTTGGTGACTATATGTACGACGCTAACGGCACATCTATACAGTACTTCCCTGTAAAATATCCCAAAGTAACAAACATAGGTGGCGTTGACTACCCAGTCGCTTACGACATCATAGAACTAAGAGTAGAGAGTAACCATGGCAACCCCACATACACCTGCGTCTACAGATTTCGGGTGCATGGCAACCCTCTAGCTGACATTCGGAGAGCGACCGAGGACAGTATCAAAGACAGCGAATCATAGTGAACAATTTAAAAAAAGAACATGAGTGTCTATGAAGTTTAAAAAAATATGTAAATACAGACTAAGGAATTTTAATATTGTGATGTTTAATATAAAATTGTATGTGGACAGTGCGCGGTGAGTGAAACGTCCAGTTACTAAAATTGTGTTCAATTTCGTGGATAGTGACCATTCCTAGATAACTCGTAAGATGTGGCCTTAAAAACTTATCTTTTTAATTACTAACATAGGTTAAATGTCGAAGTACAAAGTCGGTTTGTTAACTTTAGTGACTTACAAATTATGTGCTTATTCTGATAGTTTTAATCTGTGACCTGTTAAGCTCTTGATCATTAGACATACAACGTTTTGGTATGCAGTAAACGTATGAACATCCCAATATCAGAAACAAGAAATCGTTCTAGACGTTATATGTTTATGTGTCAAATACTTGTGAGTGTTATGATGAAGATTCCTATAAGGTGGTATGTTTGGGTCGGCGCGGGAAATTAAAATTTTTAGGGTTTTTTTTTACAAATGGCATATCAATAATTGATAGAATTTTCGTGAAAATTGATTTGGCGACAACAAATACAATATATGTACTGAATAATTATCAAATAAATCATAAATATTAGCTCTTCTTATTGTGAATGTCCACGATGCATCTTTTTTCCTATAAACATGCATTATGCACATTCATAATGAGAAGAGCCAATATTTATAATTTATATGATGATTATTCAGTAGATATTGTATTTGTTGTCGCCAAACCATTTTCACGAAAATTCTATCAATGATTGAGATTTCATTTGTAAAAACCCCCAAAAAAATTTAATTTCCCGAATTAAAATTTTTCAACGTACCACCTTAATTAAATAGTGTACGGTTGTTTGCATCTTTGTAATAAGTATGTATGTCAAATATCCATAAATCGAATACTGTACGCTTAAAATCAGGTCACAGAAGGGTAATTTCAAACAATTTTAAAAAGATTTATGGTTCTAAGCAGACACATTATTTTTAACCGGGAATTTTAGAAGCTAAATGCAGCAACCGAATCACTAAATTACCAATCATAGCGGTTACAAGTAGCGTATCTGCCGAGGTCTTTAGGTAACATTGAAATCTCTTAGCGCACAATAGTTCAATACGCTTAGTTATGTTTTTTATAATTTATATAATAGGTTTTGAACCCGTTTTAGCGTGTATTTAATTAAGATTATGTAATTTTTCGAATTTTAACGTAAGACATGGATCTAGAAAACATAATTTGTGAAATAATATGTATTGATAGTTTTAGTATATAATGTACAAAGTTTTCAAAGAAATTGTTTTTATGTATTTTTAAATATTTATTCAGCTTTTTTTAAATTGTTTTGTCATCATAGAATGGTGAATAAGTTTAAATAAAATAACATCAATATATCTAAAATATTGCATCTGACGTATTTAAGAAATCATGGGAAGTTAATGAATTTTTATAAATCAACACAAGTGGATGCACGAAACAATCTCTTTCTTAGATCCATGTGTAAGTTTTATTTAGTAATAGAGAAGGAGCTAGTCCACTTAGACATTAATAAATTCTATGCCAATCTAAATTTAAGTTTTGTTTGATTTTAGTGCCGAGCCACATTGAGCAATTAATGCGCAAAGTTACTAACCTGCATCATTACTTGCTAGATTCCTGCCAAGCGGATAATCAATATTTTTATTTTTTTGTGAAAACCTATTCTCTGAATAAAAGTTTTGAATTTGAATCAATAATTCTACAATATAAAATTAGTTTAAATAGCGCCACCTGGTCCAAAAGTAAGCTAGGTGGTCCAAAAGTAAGCTTGCTGGTTCAAAAGTAAGCTTGCTGGTCCAAAAGTAAGCTAGCTGGTCCAAAAGAAAGCTACGTGGTCCCAAAGTAAGCTAGGCTTACCTGTTTGTGTTATGGATACCAGACTCATAGACTGACCAGATCATTTATGTATGATAGAATACGGGCGGTTCGCACACGGATAGCTTGAGGAAAGAAGAAATGTTCGCCATTCTGCGTTGAGGGTGTTCCTAAACTAATTGAAGTTGCAATCATTCGTTGTATGTCTTCCGAAAGCATTTCACATAGAAACATAGCATCCACACTATTTAGTATCGGTAAAGTGTATGCTACTGCCTACACTGAGAGCAAAGGGGAACTCAACTAATTTAGTTTCGCTTCGCTCCCGTCCAGCGCTTAATACATATTATTATACAAAATAGGTACATGTCTGTGGCGTAAAAACTAAAAGTAATATGTATGTTGTGGTTAGGTAGCGAATAATGGAATCCCCATCGTCCTACTAACGATTTAAAATAATTAGTTTTATGTCTACAAATCTATTACCGTGCAGCTTGGTTGGACTTTATGGTAGTAAGCCTAAATTATTAACATGAAATTTGATTATTAATGACGAGGACATTTTTTTCCTTTCGTTTGGCAATCGGACTTCAGATGAGAACAACAATTATTTTATGCCACTTCACGACACGAGTGTTTCTGAAGTCTTGCAACTCCCCCGCCTAAAGAGCAGGACTAGATTTTCCTCAATAAAATATAAGTTTAGAATAATTTATTTCTTTCTTTTTAGAAGTTACCACTAACATTTTTTTTTCTTTAAATCATGGAAATACAATTATAAAAGGTCCTAATTTATAAATGAACTTCCTTATAACACATGACTATATAGGTTACATATGATCGTTTAAGCAAGGAAATAATGGTCTAGTATTCAGTAAAAGAAAGGCATTAAATTTAGAAATACTCTGTAAAATGCGCATCTCTTGTAGCAGCAATCCGTCGGTAGAAAAAAAAGATTTAGGGGTGCGGTGCGAAGGGCGCGTCAACGCGTCTCACATATCTAAATGGTTGAATATGGATGAATTTATGTATTAAGCAAATTTTTAACTACTTACAATCTTATTTTTTTACTGAATACTAAACCATACTAAACCATTATTTCCTTGCTTAAACGATCAAAATAATATGTAATCTACATAGTCATGTGTTAAAAGGAAGTTCATTAATAAATTAGGACCTTATATTCAAATTTTTTCTTTTTTGTTTTCTGTTAAAAAAAATGTGTTAGATAATAGAAAATTTGTAAGGCGTTACGCAACGTACCGTCAGAAAAACTTTTTTGTTTCAAAGATACAAATAACTGACGGCAAGCGGCTTTAACTTTCCATCAGGTGGTCTATTTGCTTGTTTGTCTGCTGTATCTGTATGTCATAAAAAATATGTTTAAAATGGTACAAATCTTAATCCTATTTATTAGCTTTACAGCGCACACCTGTGGTGCAAAGTTTGACCACGAGGAAGAAAGGCAATTTCCTTTATGCTTACAAATTCTGATGTGAAGATCTGACGATGGGCAGCGCGAATATGGCTGCTTAAAAAAAGGCTCGTTATTGTTTGGATACGTATTAATATCGATGATATTAGTCGAAGGGGGAATATTATGGTCATTGCCAAACTAAAAAAACTTTAAATAATAATCTTTGATATTCTATTTTCAAAATTAAAATAAACCCGCCATGGTGTGGGAGCCTAAAAAAATATAAAGCAGGTAGGTAGAAAACAAATAACCCAGTTTGTAAAATTGCAATCTTATGCCAAAAATGTATGTATGTACGCATAACGCGTGTTAATTTATTTCTCCCAATATTTATAGCTAATATTAAGGCAGCTTAATTGGTATTGTGTGGATCACTAGGTAAACGTTGTATTTAATAATATTGTATGATGAATTTCCATTATTTCGCCGTTAATGAAATAGGTACGCCAAATGCAAATGAAATGGTACCTACCTATAAAGAAAATATTTTCATCCTACACACATTTCAAATATATATTGTCTGTTATTTCTACACCCTCGAAAGTTTTAACTAACCAATTTTATGATGATACTGCTTATGTAATTATAATGTGAAAATTTGTGATGTTCCGAATAAAAGTTGTAAATATAAACGTGTTTTACTAAATTTTATTTAAATTATTTAAATAGGTATACAAAACTAGCAACATTTTTATTAAAAGTAATATTTGTGTGGTCTCGTTTTTGCGTTTCCCGGATGGGCTGCTCTGCTACTCATATTTAGTCAATCAATACGCGACGCTGGCGAAATGGATTATTGTGGTGGATTGGATAATATAGATAGCATCCAGCAAATCTTATGGATAAACTGTTACCCGCGGTTTCGCCCGCATGGTCAAGGTCAAAGGGAAGTGCCAACTGCCAAGCCTAGGCGTTTAGTACATTTTTCCGAAAAAAACATCCCGTGAGGTATGTAGGTAGCCTATGTATGTAATCTATACCCCTGGCAATGTGTGTACATACAAATTTTCATAATAATCGCCTGCATAGTCCAGCAGGGAAAAATAAGGCCATGTTTACGATGATGTACGCGCATACACTACATCTGCAGCAGCTAAAAGTGTTGTGTGTTCCAATTTTAGATTTCCGCGCTTCCCGCGCGTTCTATTTCTGTACGTAGGTCAATGTCGAGCAATGCTCCACAATCCTAGATAAATATACAAAGGCGGTTATGAAAGGAAAGACTAGTTAAATTTTTCGGATTTTTTTTTGTATTTCCATTATTTTTTATAATTTATAAATGACCTAGTAAGAAAGTAGTCTTATCCGTTTCAGCACATACAATCATCATTCATGAGATTACAAAAAGATCCTTTGGCGAGTGCAGTACCGAGGCCGGCGGTCGAGGCGCGTCCGCGGCGCCGCGCTCCGTCCTGCCGTCACTATTACGATTTAATTACATAATAATATCTTACGTACAATTAAATTAACGGAGATTACAAGCCTGAGTTGAGCAGCCGGCCGCGTGTCGGCCGGGCCGCGGGCTGCGCGAGGCAGCAGCGCGCCAGCGCTTAGAAGCACTTCCTGTGCACGATCGAGGGGCCGGATTCGTCGTATTCCTGTTTCGAGATCCACATCTGCTGGAAGGTCGAGAGGGACGCGAGGATCGAGCCACCGATCCATACGGAGTACTTCCTCTCTGGGGGTGCGATGATCTTGATCTTCATCGTTGAGGGTGCGAGGGCTGTGATTTCCTTCTGCATGCGGTCGGCGATGCCGGGGTACATGGTGGTACCGCCGGACAATACAGTGTTGGCGTACAAGTCCTTACGGATGTCGACGTCGCACTTCATGATCGAGTTGTAGGTGGTTTCGTGGATGCCGCAAGCTTCCATACCCAAGAACGAGGGCTGGAAGAGGGCCTCGGGGCAACGGAACCTTTCGTTTCCGATGGTGATGACCTGACCGTCGGGAAGTTCGTAGGACTTCTCAAGTGAGCTGCTGGAGGCAGCGGTGGCCATCTCCTGCTCGAAGTCGAGAGCGACGTAGCAGAGCTTCTCCTTGATGTCACGGACGATTTCTCGCTCGGCGGTGGTGGTGAAAGAGTAGCCACGCTCTGTGAGGATCTTCATCAGGTAGTCTGTGAGGTCACGGCCAGCCAAGTCCAAACGGAGGATGGCGTGGGGCAGGGCGTAGCCCTCGTAGATGGGCACGGTGTGTGAGACACCGTCGCCGGAGTCCAGCACGATACCGGTGGTACGACCAGACGCGTACAGCGATAGCACGGCCTGGATGGCGACGTACATGGCGGGTGTGTTGAAGGTCTCGAACATGATCTGTGTCATCTTCTCTCTGAAAAAAAAGAGGGTAATTATAAGTAACCGGT
Organism: Endotricha flammealis; assembly: GCA_905163395.2. Lineage (NCBI taxonomy): Eukaryota > Metazoa > Arthropoda > Insecta > Lepidoptera > Pyralidae > Endotricha > Endotricha flammealis. The sequence continues at coordinate 3,734,799 of LR990861.1, read as the reverse complement.
CTCTGAGCGCCGCAGCTACAGGCGTCGTAAGTCATAGTGAAATATACACAAGTTAATTTGTATTGAAAACCTACCTGTTGGCTTTGGGGTTGAGGGGAGCCTCTGTGAGCAGCACGGGGTGCTCCTCGGGGGCCACACGCAGTTCATTGTAGAAGGTGTGATGCCAGATCTTCTCCATATCGTCCCAGTTGGTGACGATGCCGTGCTCGATGGGGTACTTGAGGGTCAGGATACCTCTCTTGCTCTGTGCCTCGTCACCGACGTACGAGTCCTTCTGTCCCATGCCGACCATCACTCCCTGATGGCGGGGCCTGCCCACAATCGAGGGGAACACGGCGCGGGGTGCGTCATCTCCGGCGAACCCGGCCTTGCACATGCCGGAGCCATTGTCTACGACCAACGCAGCAACTTCTTCGTCGCACATTGTGAATTAGTCTGAAAAAAAATTTTTTTTACTTAGTAAAAATTGTTAAATATCCGATGAGTTAATATTCCTATTGGACTGAGCGCAATACCATACTAGGTAAGCCTGAATAGTGGGCAAAAGGCGTAGGCAACCATTTCGAGATACTAAGTGGGCGACAGACTCGCAAATCGAGACCAAATAAGGCCCGGTCTAACAAGAGGCCTCGCGAACGTGGCACGCCGCGCCACCGCATTTCACCAGCCGGGCTGCTCTTGTGACCGAGAAAGTTGATCACTGAAAGTTACTTTCGAATCACAAGACTAAAGTGGAAAAAAGTGCAAATTGTAGTGATCTGCAGCCCGACCACGCCCTACCGCAACCGGCGCTCCAGACCCCGGCTGGAGGTCCGCCGCCCTAGCGACGTGTCACTGACCCGCACCAATCACTAATTAGGTAATTGCACTAAACCTCGCATCACTCAATCACAAAACGTCACTAATGAGATGATAGCACATCAACTTACTTTTAATTAAATAGTCCTAATATAAATAAATAAATTATCTCGCTTTTGCACAGCCTCGGTAATGCTGCACAACGCCTCAACTCGAGCTCACTTCGTGGAATGTCGGCGACCGAGCCAGCCGGAGTATATAAATGAGGCTGGTTATCGAGGCGCCCCTACCCGAGCCGCGGCGGCGCTCCACCAATCACAAAATACGCGAGGTTTCGTGGCCATATATGGTATTCCGCTACAGGGAGCCTGCGCGTCCCCCCCGCCCCCGCGCGCCGCCCGCTGATAGCGCAGCGCGCCACTTGATAACGACGAGATCTCCAGCAGAGCACACATTGGCAACCAGACAGTTAACGAACTGGGGTCGTTTATAATACACTTGTTTACTTTCTTACTTATAACCAGAAGAATATATAAAACCTCATTGCATAAAACTATGTAATAAGCACGGCATGTCTAGGTAGTAGACACGACTTCAAAGCTGGGTGGCCGATAACGACAGTTCATGAATTTGGCATCATTCCAATATTTGCTTGTAAACAGTAGGTACTTTCGCATTGTCTGCGTGTACCTACCTAAAGACTACTGGTACGAAACCATACCTACAAAAAGATGCAAATTTCTTTAGACTAACCATTCTGAAATTTTGCCAATAAGAACAAGAAATTGACAGTTTTGAGAGTAAAATGTTATTTTGATTCAACATTTAGGACGATTAAACAATATTTAAAAACGCTTACCTTCAAATTTATCGACAGCAAAAGGAGAAATACACAGCAGTAGCGATCCGTGGGAAATGCCGGCCGGTTTCTTTCTGTCGCTCCGTTGACTGTTGCTCGATTCGATCACTCGCGTTGTGTAGAGGTCGCTCTGCTTCAAAGTATTTCACATTATCCGACACGACAAGTAGGTACAAATTAGAATCACCGTTCCGATATCGACTCCCAGCCACCGATGACGGTACTGACGATTTTGTAAATTAAGTAGCTATAATATTTCTAGAGTGACCGCCTGACAGCTCCTTTTTTTTAGTTTGTTTGTAAACAAACATGACCTTGTCATTTACAATGAAAGTTAATGAGGATACTTACATGTGCTACGTGGTATGTGATATCGGATATGACTACGATGCCCGACACCGATGTCGTGTCGGATAATGTAAAAAGGCTCTGTCACAACGCCGGCGCGCCACGACGCAATAGACTCGCCCAATGGACCCCTGCAGGTGTTAAACAATATCAAAATTTACCGTCTTATTAGCCACAATGAACATCAGAACGCCCTATTACATTCCACCATTGACGAACACGACTGACAGATGTCATGCAATTGTTCATAAATTCTGAAATTGGAACGTTTTTAATTTTCAGTCACATATGGACTCGCCCAAGCTCCCCACTTGCCGCAACCGATGGCATTGCCATATAAGGTAATCGCTATAACCCAGCGTTCTGATTGGTGGATACCAGCAACGGTCGTCGTACAGACTTTGCTCACAAACACAACGGCTTTTGTTGTGTTTGTGTCGAGTACAAAACGATTCCATTCATTACTGACTGCCTGCATGATTATGAATAGCATGACCAAGTTACGAAGGTGCTAAAATGAGTAGGTCTGCGAAATGTTTGTGCATTATTTCATTTAGTAAGGTTACATGGTTTTGTAATTTTTTGAATGCATCTTTAGTAAAAAAAAATTTACTTATGCTATTATTTTCATGTCATAGGCAGGTGTATGCCTACCTACAATGACCTACATACGATGCCTACATAGGTACATAGGTCTATATTTTGTAATGTCTTATTTTATTTTATTTGGACCTAATGTACCTACATACATTTATGTAGCTAATTAGGTACCTACATAAGTTTTTTGTAAGATGTCTTTCAAAAATGATTTTGAGTTACCATACCATTATGAACATTCTTAAAAATCTATCAAGTCTAGACTTTATTAGGTAAGTAGGTAATTCAAACTCAAGGTTAAAGAATGTATCTATGTTTACCTATACCTATAACGTCTAGACAGACTTACACAGGAGCGTATGCGCGTATGTATGTAGGTATGGCGTAGTCTATCATTTATAGGTAGGTAGGTACCTTCCTATAATGACATAGATCAATGACCTACAATTTAAATATTATGTTTGTAACCTACCTACCTACCATAGATTAGGTAATAGGTAAGTACCTAGTTACTGTTGAGAAAATAGGTAAATAAATACATAGGTAGATTTGACCCTGACCTGGGTACCTAACCTACTATCAGCTGTATGTAGCAGGAAGATTTGTTTTTATCTTAGGGTGTAATTTTGTACCATTAGGTAGGTACCTATCTACATTCTTTTCATAATGTTAGCTCCGTGTCGTTTTCGGAAGTCATCCTAAATATTATGTGTAGCTACTATGTATTTATTTATTATTCTGTGCTAGTAGTGAGAGAGAACTTTATGCAAGGGTTCGATTTCCGCAAAGGATAATAAACTGTAATGTACAGTATGGTACAGTCAAGACAAGAGCATGTCAACTTTTACATATTGGACTTTGTATTGTACCATTCATAAGTTGTACTTATATCATAAGATTTTACTGCAAGTGCAAAGCTCAACTGCACCAGTTGCACCTGTTTGTACTCAAGGGATTCAAACATTTCGAACCCTTGTATTTATAGTTGTTAACCTGTGCTACCATACCGTCCATGTAGGGCGCGTTTGGCTTGAAAACACTAATGCTAACCCTCAAACATCAGTTGCAAAAAGCACACAAAATGAAGATTAATAAATAAATACGTACTTAATGCACAAAAATTTTCTTAGACGAATCACACAACGCCATCTAGTCTCAAACTAAGCAACTAAGCTTTTACTATGTGTATGGACATCAAGATATAAATTATAAGCATATCTCGATGGTATTTATTACATTGCCGAACACATAAATAGGTACATACTTTTTATTTAATATAAAAAAGTAAAATCAAAAACAAGACTTCAACAAAGACGAAACAAGGCTACAATAATATTTTTTTGAAATATTTTAGTTTTTAGCCGCTCGGACATAATTTTGTGAAGCTTTGAGCATGTTTTAGAAACTGTATGAATAATAATATCACCATGAAGAGGTGCACCACCACTTTTACGAGCCTTTTACTTAGGTGAAACTTGATAAATATGTATTTTAAACTAAAATATTAACATGAGATAAATAATCTGCCATGAAGATACTTTTTAAATATTAATTAATTCAATCTAATAGCTTTCGCTTTTTTAACTATTTAAGGAAAGTGTCAAAAAGTTTACTTACTTAACTTGTTATGTAAAATTGGAATCAATGCGTTAACGGGCAGTTTCTGAAACGCGTTTTTAAAGTTAATGACATAAATTATAGCTCTCACAGTCTCACTGTCAAACTAAATAATAAAAACCGGGCAAGTACGTGTCGGGCCACGCACAATGTAGGGTTCCGTATTTGCTGTGCTTTGCTTGCCTTCAGTTGAGTCCATAATCAAATTCTATAACATTTATAAGTTTTCATCAAAGAAATTTTATTTTATTATTTCGTCGGCTATTTACTCGGTAACTAGTAGAGCCTACTTAACCGTTATAGTTTTCATTGAAGGTTCAGTATTATGGACTACTAGGTAGCATGTTTTTTTTTATTTTAAACTTATGACTTTCGAAGATACGTGGTGGGGGGACAACCGTGCAAAACGAAAATTGACGCGATAAATGTAAATAATTCCGAAACGGATCATTGTATCGAAAAATGATCTTTCCACACCCAATGTTTTGAAGAAACCTCATGGGGTAAGTGCAAAAAAAAACATTTCCACTTTACATGTAGGGGAGGCACCCCAAAAATTTTTTTATCAAAATTTTGTTCCAGCACTTTGCTGGATCTTTCTAGCATTAAGCGTCTAGGGCTAGGCGCTATCTAGACCGCGGACAGACAGACAGACGGACATGGGTTTCTAACAATAAGGGTTCCTTGTAGGTTACTACGGAACCCTAAAAACAAATAGCTTGAGACTTAATGTAGCATTAACATTAAAATGCTTTTTAAAAACTGGCTGTTTACGGGCGACGTCACAAAACGAAGGAGAAAACAGTATGAAAGTAAGTTTGCATAGAATGTAAAGTGGTGGTAACGGTACGAAATTACAAAGTAATTCAAAATTAAAATAGGTACTTAATACTGCTTTAAAAGTTGGTGGTAAGTGGTATCTATCCAGATATGTAAATATTATAAAGATGAAAGTTTTGTTAGTTTTTTTGAATTGAATAGGCTCCGAAACTACTAAACTGATTTGAAAATTTCTTATAATACTAGGCTATATCATAGTACTATTATGAATTCTGTGGCCATATTATACTTGTTACCAAAAAAATAGGGATCCGTACTAAAACCTAAAACTCGTGCGAAGTCAGTGCGCGCTGCTAGATGTATTTCTGGAACTCATCAAGCTTTTTATTTGTTACTAGCTGACCCGTGCCCACTTCGTTGGGCATAATGTTAATAATCCTTTTTTAGTACAGGCGTTCGTAAGAAACGCTTTCATTCGACCGTTTTTTCTCCGATTCACTTTGCAAAACCGACTACCACATAAAAGCCTTTTTATTTTTCAGTTTTTTATATAATTATAAGACACTCAGCAATAATGTGGTTTTCTATTGGTGAAAGAATTTTTAAAATCGGTTCAGTAGATCCCGAGATTACCCCTTACAATTTAACAAATATACAAACACAAACTTTACTTCTTTATAATGTTAGTATAGTTATAGATTAAAAATTTAAGTAATCTATTTCTGTTGGTGATCTTATGTTTATTCAAACATATTGTTTGTTAATGATTTGTTTATTTCCCTAACCTTCATTGTGTATCATACTTAGTTGATAATACTATCGGAACAGAGTAGTTGGAACGATTGACCAATGACTCACACTTTGCCCTCCTTGCGTACTATGTCGATGAGTCAGATAACACGGTAATATGTGGTAATATAATAGATACTGTCTTGTCTGTCTGGTGACTTGATCACTTGCCTTGACTATTAAGAAAAATAATAAGAATTAACGGGTCATTCCTTAGTGACTCTTCTTGAGTACTGAAAAAAGGATACCGGAGCTGTAAATTATATGATTAAAGATTTCTAAATATTGCGTGAAGGGATTTACTAGAAAATTAATTTATCAAGTTATTCATTTCGTACGATTTTGTACTACTTATGTAATTATTATACAAAGTTTCATAACAATGCTTAGGTATATTATTTGCATAAAAATACAATTCCAATGGTTTCCTTTGTTGACTGTACTACGTTGGTGAGTCAGACACTGTCTTGTCTACGTCTCCTGGCATCAACTGGTGACTCGATTACTTGTCTAGTAAAATTTACGAGACATTTGTTACGTCATTTATGAGGAGTGACGTAATTTTTGGATTCCTCCTAATGTCATACCTAGTATAGACCTGTAGCGCTAGGTTTTGATGTTTCAAAAACATTAAAGTTGCTTGTATTTCGCATATAGTTTTCGGGCCATTTACCCAACCTAATACATTAGTTTGTGTCATCCTAGGTACTTGCATAGGTAGAAATTTAGGTATTTGTCTTTTCGATCCGTTTTGGACGAAAAGATAATTAGAGATAAAAAATTTACTTTCATGATAATAACGAAGTACCAACTAATATACACAAGCATTTTGTGTCATCTCTGTCCACGAAAATCCTGATATTTAATCAGTACCTAACACGTCACCCAACTAGCTCAAAAAAATATTACAATAAGTTAAATATATGTTAATCGTTTCAAATTACTGATATCTGTTATTCAAAATATTTTGTGTCGAATTCATCCACGATATTTATTGATTATTTAATTTTTTATTACAACACTCTGTAAAAGCCACAAAAGAAAATGCAAGTTACTAAAGTTACGTCTATAAGATTATTGTAGTTTAACAAAACACTATTCATAATTTGTGCTGTTTTTATGCACGAAATCTTATTATTTCATAAAAAAAATAACCAAACTTCGCGCGAAGGGCGAGCGCGGCGAAGAAAGCGGACGCGCGGGAGGGGCAAACAAAATTCGCAAATTAGTTGTGCGTAGCGTTGGTCCAACAGGAAACGGTGATTATTTTTATCTCTATAGGTAGGAGAGGCACATATTTCGCACCCCCAGGGTAATAAAGACATGGGGTGGGGAGTTGGGATACCTCCACGCGGTCCACCCTGGTAACGTCGGCGAGTAATTCCTTAGTTTCTGGACCCAACTCTGGAATTACCTGCCGACGGCCAAATTCCCGACGCGGTGGGTCTGCTCCCCGTGCTCCTACCTTGGATGGAGTACGTGGGATGCGGACAAATCCGCTCCCCCTTGCATCCGTACTGGTGCAGGGGGTGGAGCGACTGAGGAGACAACCTCGTTAAAAAACAAGAGGTGAAGCCGGCCGCGCTTGGCTCGGCCGGCTGTATGATGAGCGGTGGTGGACTCGTTCGCTCGCTGATCTTCCCCAAAAGCGTCTTCGCCCCGACTGGTGTCCGGGCCTACTCCACCCGTTGATACCGGGGGCGACCTCCGTATGGTGGAACGCGGAGGCCCTGCAGACACTGGGTCTCGCCAACCCAGACACTGCGGGGGGCGTTAAGGGTTGGGTCACATGGGCGAATGAGACCACCCTGGAAGAGGGAGTGCGCGGTGGCGCAAAGTGTCACAGAGTCCACTAAGTACGTAGTGGACGCTGTGGCACTTGGAGTGGCGCAGGAGGCGCGGTGGAGGAAGAAAACCTCGTTAAAAAATTGAAGAAGAGGGGCCGGTGGCTCGCAGAGCCCGGCCAGCGGTCGCACGTTGTTGCGACCGCAGAGATGGAGGGGACCCTTGCCCAGCCGAGACGGCGAGCCGGGGAAGGCCCGTCGTCTTGGTCGCAATGGTCCTCGGTGTCGGCAGTGCACCTGGATGCGGTGTGCTGCTGACGGGGCGTTCCGGGGAGAGCGGGTCCGGCCAGTTTAACTTTGGCCGGACGGCCCTGGCGGGGTCGCGGATGTATCACAGTACCCGTGGCCCCGTCACTTAGGGGGCGAGTGGCATCCCGTCAGCTTTTTAGTGGTAAATCCCACAGTCCCCACCGCATATTCCCCGGGCGGTGGGGCTGCTGCAAAGCATTTTTCTGACGATAATAAAAAAAAAAAAAGGGTAATAAAGACATAAGTGGTATTACGTCGAAATCCCGATTTTACCATATTTGAAAATACAATTTTTATTTTTCCTGTTAAATTAATGATTATATGCACGAAACTTTGTTTTAAAAAAAAATTCTGAATGTGTGATTTTCGAGAAAAAGGAATTTGTGACAAAACGCAAAGAATAAATTGACCAATAGGACATATTGAACATTATGATGCTTTTCGTTAAAATTTAGTACCTATACAAAATAAACAGTAGGTAATAAATATTATGATCTTATTCCGATTTGTCATTTATAATGCTAGTCTTTATAAACAATATATTCATAAAAAATAATTTTAAATATCGATTACCGCTTTTTTCCTCTAAGAATAATTTGTTTCACAACACTGAATACTGAGCACGGGGAGCCAACGGAAGCAACGTAAGGGTGAACATGGCTAGAAAGCAGCTTTTCTCTGATGATGTTCCGCCACCTGTTCCTATCTTCGGCGGCGTGAATAGCTCCATAAAAGTCGAGAGCGGTGCGGATTTGGTCAGACTAACGCATTCGGGCCCCCCCTAGGTCTCCTATCGTCCCTTTGCTAGTGAAAATAAAGTCGTTTCAGGACGTCTTTACGTTTCCTGGCGATGTGGCCGAAGAATTCAAGAATTCTACGGAGGCAGATGGTAGAAAGCCTTGTAGATATATTGAGCTCTTTGAGTAATGATGCAATGGTCCGTCCATGGGATTTACAGTAGTCTCCTCTATCCGTTTTCCTTGGGGTCCAGGTCTCAGCACCATATATGAAAATTGAGAACACCGGAGTGGTCACCAACTAGCGTTTTGTATTTATGGAGATGTTTCTTTCTACTCAAACTCTTTGTAGCTGTGACATAACATTCTTAGCTATTCCGATACGTCATCATCGCAAGGAGCCCAGGTAAGTGAAACTGTGAACTATTTCCTGGTTAAGAGCGCCAGTGACCTCTGGCTTCTGCGTGCGGTGTACCACCATGATCTTAGTCTTTGCTGTTTATGGAAAAGCCAAGTTCTTCACTGACCTGTTCCATTCTGTTCAGTAAGGTGATCATCTCGCTTTCGTTGGCAGCTAACAGTGTGGTATCGTCGGCGTAACGTAGTAAGTTCGTTATCTTCTCGCCACCAATCGTGACACTACCTTCCCAGTTTTTGCAGGTACGCCTTATCAATGTATTCACGATAAACGTTGAACAAAATGGGAGACAGTACCTGCCTTACTCTCTTAAAAGTCAAAATTGAAAGATTTTGACGTCAGTTTATCGACTCATATGATTCCCTGTTTGTTGCAGTATAGTTTCTGCAGCAGCGCAGTTAGATGCGGCCGCACGCTAAGCTTCGTTAGAATTCTCGACAAAAGTTTCCAGTTGACGCAGTCGAAGGCCTTACTGTAGTGTAAAAATATATATATAGGGACAATTCACACAGGTTGAGCTAGCCCCAAAGTAAGTTTGAAACTTGTGTTATGGGATACTAACTCAACGATATTATATTTTATAACAAATACATTTATAGATAAACATCCAAGACCCGAGGCCAATCAGAAAAAGTACGTTTTTCATCATAACCCGACCGGGATTCGAACCCGGGACTTCCTGGGTGGTGGTCTGGCGTGGTAACCATTACGCCACGGAGGTCGTCAATAAGTTGTTTGGAGGTTCAGGATTTGTTCGCGTGTCCCTTTCCTTTCACAAATCCCGTTTGTTCTCGCTGCATTTGCCAATCCAAAAAACGTAAGGTTGCGATTGTTCAGTATGTGGCTGAAGGAAGATTTTGCTGCCATGAGAGATGAGAGCAAGAGTGAAATAGTTGTCGCATTTTCTAGTCGGCCTGACCAGTCTTTGGGCCAGTCGTCATGTCGCCAAGTGTAGGTGCAGATTTCGTGCAATAAGTCGATGCCCGCGTCGCCTAAAGCCCTCAGTATTTCTGACGTAATGTGATCTGGTGCTTTTCTCTTTTTTAATTTGTTTATTGCCGCTTTGATTTCAGAACGTAGTATGGGTGGTTTGGTTGCTGATTCGGAAGATTCCAATTCAAAGGCGTATCATTGTTGATAGCAGGTTCTTTATAAAGGTCTTCGCAGTAGCTACACCATCTTTCGGCTATGTGTTCAAGGTCGTGTATTGGGTTACCGCGAGCATCTTCAATCACCCAGGAAGTTTTTGGAGAGCCGGCGATCTTTCTTAAAGAGGTCTCTCGTGTGAAGTTTAAGGGCCAATGTACGGGCTGTGAGTCCGGCGGTGGGCATTCTTTTATCGTCTCTTCCAACGTGCTCTGAAAGATCGACTTTCCGGGGGCTCCAAGGCTTGGGCTTAGGTAGTGTTTTCCTTTTGGAAGCCTTAAGACGAGCAGTGAAAGTGGCCACAAGTAGGTTGTAATCCGAGCCGCGCCTAGCACCGGGAAAGGTCTTTACATTTTTTTGGATCTCTACCGTGTGTTTATTATAATTTAGTCAATTTGGTTTGTGTAACGATTGCCGGGGACTCTACATGTGTAGAGGCGTTTTGCATGGTATTAGAAGCAGGTGTTGAAAATGCTTAATTTTCTTCCCATGCAAAAGTCAAGAAGTCTTCCTCTATGATTTTTTATATAATTTCTAATGCCGAGACCATACCTTCCTACAACAGATTTTGAGTGATCGTCGGTCTTACTATTTCCCAACTTTGCGTCCCAGTCACCAAGGATGATAGCAGTTTCCTGGTTGGGTATTGATTGAGATGAACTCCCTATATGCTTATCATCAATTTATTATTACCTATTAATGCCTTATTAAAAGATTTAATTTAGTCTATGTGATAAGAATGCTATTCCTATGCATTACCAAACATTTTACCTCCTTTGAAGGTTCATTTATTTTGTCGATACCATGCTTATTTGATTCATCTGAAGAAGATTAATTACAATTCATTATAAATTACAAAAAATTTAAAAAAAATGTTTATTTTAATACTGCCAATAGGTTCAACGATAAAAATAGATAAATAAATTAAAGTTTGTATTCGAACACGTTTTTTTTATTAAAAGTACGTTATTGTCGTACTCTGTAATTGTATTACATTAAGTGTTTTGTTTTTTTATTAATAAAAAAATAATAAGTCTTGTAAGAAATATATAATTATATTATTTTTATGAATCAAACCAAGTTTGTACCTATTTTTATTATTTTTTTCTAGATTTGAATGAATATAGGAAAACTGTAGGTAGATAAAGTTAATATTTACCAAAAGTACATTGTTTTTTCAGTATTGTTATTTTTATAAAGTATATTTGTAACCATACAGACATTGATTATTATTGTTTAAAAACAAATAATTCATGTGAACATTTCGTTGCTCCTTATTTACTTTTGACATTTAACTAATTCCTTGGTATTAATGAGAGATATGGATGTCACATTTTTAATTACCTATATAATGGAATATCATTACCTATAACTTAAGTGCTTTTGACAAATATTTAAATTGAAAAAAGGAGTAAGTAACCGATACGGGGCTAAATAACAAATTTGACACAGGGAAAAATGGAGCAAGTTTAGTTATTCTCGCAAAATTGTTTGGTAATATCAATTCATTACTGATGTAATCAAACATACTTTTTGTAATATACATTATTTTGTAAAGAAATTTGGCTTAAACTCGAAAACTTAGTATGTTATATTTAAAGTCCATTTTGATAAGTAGCATAATATTTTAATTTTCTTATTTCTAAAAAACCATAAACTATTAAACTGCCTTGAAAACAACCACCAATGCAATATTTTTTCTCGTTTTCTTGATGTTAAAATCATTCTTCTACGATTAAAAATAAAGCTTTTACTGAAAAATCTACTCTTTCGGGTTACGTCCTTTTTGAATTGAATGAGGGTGCGATTTGTTCATCATCATGAAATCGTACGTAGGTACCGAACGAACTTGTGTACGTGCGTAGCGTATACCCCCGCTCATCGCCGCCTGCGCGCGTACACCCGTTTCGACCGAAATTATAGTTTTGGTGTTTTATTCATTTATAACGTGCATGAAAATGACACAAATTTACAATGTAGATTTTTCATGCCTTTATGATATTGAATATGTGAACTCTAATGACTGTAATATTTTTTTGCAGCGTTAGTAGGAAAATAATTGAAAATATTAACATTGCATGTCTTAATTTGGCACAAATTTATTTATTGGCTTTAAGTAAGTGATCTGAGATAGGAAATAGTTATACAACCAATTGTAATATTTTTTTTGTACTGTTATTACATATTGACCCTATTTCAGTTTTGCTCTGGCCGAAGATGACACAAACTGGGTTTGCACACTCAGCAGGCTATCCTAGATATGATACCATAATTATTTTAAACTTTAAATTAATTTTGTCAGTTTTGATTTGAATAAGTAAAATCAACCACAAACCATCGAATTGCGGAAAATGCAAGTGACAGATGTGACACAAAACGCAATAATAAGGTTCTTAGGTACGACCGTGTCCACAGGCGAGAAATTAACAACTTTAGAGTTTTTGAAACTTATGACCTCATTTTAGCCCAGCGCTATCGGTCTAGTATGTAAGTAAGTAAAAAAATGAATTTTTGCAAAACCTATAAAGACGTGGAAGGTTAATCACTGTTTATTGATAACTTGTGATCGACATTATAATCCTAGCTTTACTGACACAGACATAGCTTGGAATTGGAACAAAATGTGTGATATTATATAGCCTCATATTCACTGTTGGGGACAATGTCGTGGGTCATTTTTAGCTGCACTGAAATGAGTTCCATGACGGAATTTCTACAACTTTTACGTGACGGAAGCGGAACTGAACTTTTGTCAGGCTTAGCAGGCTCTACGAAAAGTGGCATAAGGATATGAAGATGATGGGGTTCGAGTTCAATGTTCTTTAGCCTATTGAAAATTATTGACAATCTTATTTCAAATCTTGTTTAGGAAACTTAGTAATATTTAAAGCTAACATTACGAACACCATTTGTACAAACATAACACTTAAACAATATAATATGACTCATTGCATACGATTCTTTTAATTTATTAACACTATGAGTCATTTTATGTAGTATTTTATGATAATCACATTGAGGATACGTCATAATACATATTCGAACTATATTCTATGAATATTATACTACCGCGAACCCGCGCAACATCGTTTGCGTGTATTGTATTGTATCCCGCTACCCCGTAAAAAAATCGGAAAATATTGCATGTATTATACACATGTACACAACGTCAACGATGTAGTTACAGAAAAACCCATTAGGATTTATGGGACATCTATGTTACGTGATAAGAAAGATTGTAATAATATGTTTATAAATAAATAAATAAAAACAAGCGGACATGATGATTCTAGAATCTATCTTTTGCTGAAACTGCATTTAAATCCGTTATTCTTCATTATATACTATTTAAAGAATTATTTCAAATGCGTATGCTAACAATTATAAGCAATCATACATACCCACAAAGATTTTATGATTTTATATTCACAACGATTATATGCGTGATGTTGTCTTGTGCATTCAGAAATGTGTGGTGTTAGCAAGTTACTTTTTCAATTACGTAACGTCACGTCAATGATGAATTATGCATCACTGCATCATCACTGCTTATTGTCAATCCGTTCATCCGTTGAGAAGCTCGTTGGTGTCATTCAAAACCCTCAGGTGCATAGATTTAGTATATACTAGCTCAGGTGTAACCTCAGATGATCTGAGGGTGTAACCAATGACGAGAAAAGGAGGTTACAGGTCAAAATTCTGGCTATCTAGCATTTGAGACCGCCGCCGTAAGACGGTCTCTCTGAAATAGTAACCAGACTTGTTCTGTCTGTTGATAATTTTAATAAAAATAAAAGCTATTGAAGGAAACTCGATAGACAACACAAGATGACTAACGAAGGAAACAGTAGGGGCGAGGTGAATTTATAAACTCGGGCCATTGTATTGTAAACGTATTCGGTCGTAGAATATTTAATGTCATATCAATGATTCATAAACAGACGAATAATCTTGAATATAATTACAATTTCAATTCAACAATTCCAATGACAATATCATATTGATTATTCATACTCATTTGATTAGTTCTAGTACTATTTTGCAACGCAGTTACAAACCAATTTAGTAATATACTACTTAAGTCAAAACGAAGGGGCCACTCTTAATTTCGTACCCACTATAAACAACCAAAAATATTATTTAGAGTTAACAATAACATTGGTGCTAATTCTGTTAACTAAATTAATTTTGACAGGACCAAAGGTGTTGTTGTCCGTCCTTGGTTTACAATTAGTGACAGACAAGGATAGCAACACTTCTAGTCCTGTCAAAATTAGTTTAGTAAAATGTACAACAGAAATACAGAAATTAGCACTATTGTAATGTTATGTTACGGTTTGATGTAAGGGTCTGTAATCTGTAAAATCTGTAAAATTTATTCAAAGAATCCATTAATTTTCTTAATCGGTATTTAAGACTCTACAAAATGTCAAAGTTACGAATCGTCAAAATTCTAATTAATACCCATCCATCCAGAGTAGTTTTCAAGGGTAATTGTGGTGGTGACTTCAACAACAAATTCCATTTCGTCCTTACTCTAAAAATAGCATTACTTCCATCCAATTTAGGAAGTGTCCTCGTGACTTCTGACCGCTAAATTCAAGAACAGGTAAAATAAGAAGATAATAATGACGATACACTTAGATATACGATAAAAATATAGCGATGGTCTTTTTAAATTTTAAGCACGTTTCTAGAGTACGCTACATGGTTGCATATTGCATAGTTTGTAGATAGTGTGAGAATTTGATTTGATTCATTAACACGTAAAGAAGAAGTATTTATAGCATACTGATTGATGCAAAATTATCTTAACGTGTATTTCTATATGTCTGTTTGTGGCATGGTAACTTCCAAACGGATAATCCGATTTCGAGTCTATTATTTTTCACTAGCTGACCCGGCGAACTTCGTATCGCCTAAAGAACCTTCATGCTGAATTTCATTCGAATAACTTCAAAACGGCAAAGTTTCATACTAACTTTGCACCCTCGTTAACCCCCTAAGGGATAATTTTTGAGAAAAATATTTTACTCGTGTTTCATGCCTTTTGATATAGAACCTTCATGCTGAATTTCATTCGAATAACTTCAAAAACGGCAATGTTTCATACTAACTTTGCACCCCCGTTTAACCCCCTAAGGGATAATTTTTGAGAAAAATATTGTACTCGTGTTTCATGCCTTTTGATATAGAACCTTCATGCTGAATTTCATTCGAATAACTTCAAAAACGGCAATGTTTCATACTAACTTTGCACCCCCGTTTAACCCCCTAAGGGATAATTTTTGAGAAAAATATTTTACTCGTGTTTCATGCCTTTCAATAAAGAACCTTAATGCTGTATTTTATTTGAATAACTTCAAAAACGGCAAAGTTTCATACTAACTTTGCACCCCCGTTTAACCCCCTAAGGGATGATTTTTGAGAAAAATATTTTACTCGTGTTTCATGCCTTTTAATATAGAACCTTAATGCTGAATTTCATTTGAATAACTTTAAAAACGGCAAATTTTCATACTAACTTGGCGCCCCCGTTTAACCCCATAGGGGATGTTTTTTAAAAAAAATATTTTACTCGTGTTTCATGCCTTTCAATAAAGAACCTTCATGCTGAATTTCATTCGAATAACTTCAAAAACGGCAAAGTTTCATACAATCTTTGCACCCCCGTTTAACCCCTTAAGGGATGAATTTTGAAAAAAATATTTTACTCAAGTTTCATGCTTTTCAATAAAGAACCTTCATGCTGAATTTCATTCGAATAACTTAAAAAACGGCAAAGTTTCATACTAACTTTGCACCCTCGTTAACCCCCTAAGGGATAATTTTTGAGAAAAATATTTTACTCGTGTTTCATGCCTTTTGATATAGAACCTTCATGCTGAATTTCATTCGAATAACTTCAAAAACGGCAATGTTTCATACTAACTTTGCACCCCCGTTTAACCCCCTAAGGGATAATTTTTGAGAAAAATATTGTACTCGTGTTTCATGCCTTTTGATATAGAACCTTCATGCTGAATTTCATTCGAATAACTTCAAAAACGGCAATGTTTCATACTAACTTTGCACCCCCGTTTAACCCCCTAAGGGATAATTTTTGAGAAAAATATTTTACTCGTGTTTCATGCCTTTCAATAAAGAACCTTAATGCTGTATTTTATTTGAATAACTTCAAAAACGGCAAAGTTTCATACTAACTTTGCACCCCCGTTTAACCCCCTAAGGGATGATTTTTGAGAAAAATATTTTACTCGTGTTTCATGCCTTTTAATATAGAACCTTAATGCTGAATTTCATTTGAATAACTTTAAAAACGGCAAATTTTCATACTAACTTGGCGCCCCCGTTTAACCCCATAGGGGATGTTTTTTAAAAAAAATATTTTACTCGTGTTTCATGCCTTTCAATAAAGAACCTTCATGCTGAATTTCATTCGAATAACTTCAAAAACGGCAAAGTTTCATACAATCTTTGCACCCCCGTTTAACCCCTTAAGGGATGAATTTTGAAAAAAATATTTTACTCAAGTTTCATGCTTTTCAATAAAGAACCTTCATGCTGAATTTCATTCGAATAACTTAAAAAACGGCAAAGTTTCATACTAACTTTGCACCCCCGTTTTACCTCCTTAGGGGATGAATTTCCAAAAATCCTTTCTTAGTGAGCACCTACGCCCCAAAAGGAACCCCCATGCAAAATTTAAGACTCCTGGCACTTGTAGTTTCGGAGATTTCGTGATGAATCAGTCAGTGATTTTCTCTTTTATATATATAGATTGGAAAGCTTTAGCTACTAGAATTGTCACTGGTTATAACTATTTTGTTGCATTACTGCATGTCTCTCAGTCTGGTCTGTGGTCATACCCAGTACTGACTGACTGACTACCACCTCGTAGGTTCCGATCCGATAAGACGAGAAATGATATGTTAGGTATGTGCATTAAACGTAACATCCCAAGAAGTTTACTATTTGTCGGAAATCCGTAATCTTACGAAAACTTAATTAAAAGATATCGTTTTATGTCTACATTCTCATGATGCATAATAACTACCGAGTTTGCGAAGAAAGTAACAAGAAGTCTATTTAAAATTCCAATTTATACCAAATGCATTCGTTTACGTTTCGTGTTACCTAGCATACTCAGATCTATGTTATTCTTTTCGTTTATTACTAAACCTTTTTAAACAAGAAACAATTATTTTATGGCTATAGTAGACAGTAGACACTAAATCTCAAATAACCACGATTATTTGACACGCAACCGCTAAGCATAATTCTAAGATTTAAAAAAAATATTAATTCAACGTCGACCCAGAAAAGGAAAAAGTGAAGAATAAATTATGGTTTATATGGAAAATCAAATTAGATTACTAAAATGTCATGGTGTAAGGTGTAATCAAAATCGCAATCTTTTCATTTCGAAATAGTGATTGTGATTTTACTCTTGGAAGTCTAGTAATTTGTCAGAGTGTCTTTGGCAAACGCTTGAGCAGCAGAATCAGCCAATATTGGTGAATTAGAAAATAGGATGATGCTAGAAGATAATCATGGTATGCATAAGCAAGATGTTTCGAAGGGCGAAGGGAACAGAATCTGACATAAAAAAAGAAACAAAGCATCTATTAAGTTACACATACGGTTCCACAGTTTTCACTTAACCACAATAGATACGTAATGATACTTTCGGCTGTTTATTACTTGCTTTAGATAAGTTAATGATGACAGGCAACATTATGCACACTCCAGTTCCTATTGTTAGATAGAAAGAAATGCAAGAATATACTTTAAAAACTCTCTGAGAATTTAAAAACAAAGCAGTGGATATATAAGACGATTATGTCACAAAAATTATGCACAGAAAGCCATTGTTAAAGTGTAATTAAAATAAACATAAATGGTGTTATCTTTCTGATTACGTTGCTTTTGTAATTAATTCGTAGATCCGGTAGTTTTTTACTTGAGAACACTCTAATAGTAAATTACGGCTGCTAAAAATTCTGATTTTCTGGAAATTTTGCAAACATAGCGCGAATGAATGATGACAAATTTGAAACACTTATGTGACGTGACGTGACAGGCAAGGTAGAAGGAAAAAGACCAAGAGGACGCAGCCTTAGATGATGGACGGACCAGGTTGCGGAAAGTCTGGAGATGCCGATAAGCAGAGTTCTCTATTTGGCACAAGATCGGAACAGGTGGAGGGAAACGGTGACTAAGTTACGTCGGATTCACGATCCTCAACGTTGAGGAGGCAAAATTCTATTGTGGAGGATATTTCATCTTTCTGATTCGAGACGAATTCTCTTTGTTGGATTTGAAAATTGGCACTCAGGGTTGAAGGAATTTTACAATTATTGGTAAATGTGATGGATTATGAAATCTTTTCGCCAGGTCCGTTAGGTTGCTTCCTACCAATTATTATTTGCAACAGTTGGTATCAATAGTAGTATTGGATTTAGCAATAAGTATTTACGGTCTATTAATTTTATGGTATGATAATAAACCAAATAAAAGAAGATTCTTTTTATAGCTTATGAAGTTTTCTTGCTAGTAATGCTAGCTCTACACTCTAGCGAAGTTGAACGAAAACTGGAATGTGTGTGTCTTCAGTGTTCCTTTGTCTTCTAATTTCCTAACTTCACTTCACTCTGGTCAACTTCTGGAAATTGTGAGTTGCATTATCAGCGTTTTGATACCACCGGATCTATTCTCGCTACAAAAACGGTCAAAATCTGGTAGATATTAATCTCAAGCGCTATTTCGCCCGTTTTTGATTCTGTAAGAGCAAGATAGCACTAGAAATTGAGACTAGATTTTAACTGTTTATTACGACAATAGTCCAGCTGGTACAAGACGATATTCAATTTAAAATCCCATTCCATTTGTCTTTATGTATGTACCTACTTATTATTATGATTAATCTACGTTACAGTCCGATGCTAGATGCTTATTAGGAAAGGCCCTAAAAGGATTGAATGCGTCATGGATGTAGGTACCAACTACGCTGATGGATTTCGCAATTAATTTTATCATAATCAAATTAGCTTGAAGTACCTATGTCACGTTCTAGGAATTTGAGGTTCTATTATTACCAAATTGTTAGTAAAGCTCTGTAAAGCCATTTTGTAAACTAGTTCTTTTGCGACTCTGTGTTGTCTTAAATATAGAACTATTAAACTTTCGCGTTGCATTATTATTAATTAATAATAAACCGGGAATTAACCTTGATATTGTCGAACGTTTCGACCAGGTTGCACCGGCCGTGGTCACAGGCGAACTCACCACATCGTTCGGTGAGTTCGCCTGTGACCACGGCCGGTGCAACGGTCGAAACATCAGGCAATATCAAGTTGCAGTACTTAGCACTTTAGGATTTTTTATAAGAGTGTAATTTGGAACCAACAACGATAATTTTTTATGGGTAACCCTGGTCATTTTGCGTCTGGTGTCTATTGAGTCTATTTCCAATATTTGATATCTTCAGTTACTCTTTTTTTCGGTGCTGGACGAAGTTTGACATTTTTACACGATTGATTTTGGATTTATTTTCGATTTTATTTTTATCTTGAAATTTTGTAGTGTCGTGATGTTGCGTCGATTAACGTAGCATTCTACTTGGATAAAACGGTACTTCAGAACATTGTTAATTATTTAGATTGCCAACTGTTAATTAATTAGCAACTGTTTTTCAGCTAAGTAATGATTATTTCGCGTTACGTGACATTTTTACCTATAAAACCATAACAAACCAACATTTTATTAGAATGAGGTCATTGATAAACCACAATGTAACTGGTAATACAATGGCCGCGGCGCTTGCTTTACAAAGCAAGCAGGTATAAAAAGGCTAGGTGTGTGCATAATAAATTAAAAACATTAAAAAATAACGTTTTAAACCTTTAAACATTTCAGTGAACCCGTTCCACGAAGTCCACGAACCATTATCGTGCTGTCGGGATTCTGGGGATGGCGTGGACGTGGATAATATTTTACTGAAAACCATTATACTTACTTACTATGCCACGTACGTAACAGATTATTTAATGGGGATCCACTGCTCGATTCCCCATTGGATCTTTTTCTACTTCAATCAACTACAGACAGAGTGGTTAAAAGAGGGAGTAGTGTGATTCGTCAAAAAAAAAATTCTGTCATGTTTTCAATTTACATCGGTGGTATTATGTAGGTTGAGTTGGTTGAGTAGAGTGACCTATACAGAGATAGAGATGTGTGACTCGCCAAAAAAAAAAACGGTTTTCAATTTATTTATTTATTTATTTATTTATTTATTCCATTTTCTCTTACAAGCTAACAGACGATGTATCATCCAAAGCGCTTACAAGAACACAATATAAATAACAACTAAATAATAATAAACATGCAAGTCAAAATTAATGTCAAACCAAAATACCATTGAATAAAAATAAAAATAAATCTAAGTCTCATTCGAAAACACAAACAATATCATAATATTCACAATCCAATTATACTTAAGACTAATTGCCCATGTTATGTCATTACTTCCCTAATTTTACGACAGAAATGTCCCAAACCATCGGCAAATAAATCGAGTTCGTGGTGCTGAGCAAGCAGGTCACCGATAGCACGGAGTGCACGATTGGTAGGAGCGTGCCTTCCTCGCTCCGTGCGGGCCGTTGGCAGCGCCAGTAGGCGCGGGCGGCGGCGCGGTGCCACTTGACCATTCTGGTCCCATGATATGTTCCCGGGTACTAGAAGGACGATCCTCTCCAAAATTTCCGGACTATCAATCCTATTATTTATAATGGAAAGATACTGCGTAATCTGTAAAATGGCCCGTCTTACTTTTAGTGTCTCCATATCTACCATCCCCGAAACAAACAGGGACGGATACAAGTATGGATAATATCCGTACTGTTTTTTATATAACCACCGAGTAAATTTCCGTTGAATTTTCTCGATCATCAGTGCATATTTCTCTTCATACGGATCCCAGACAATAGAGCCATACTCCAGCTTGCTGCGTACATATGCATTATATAAGATCTTCGAAATCCCTATGTTGGTAAACTTCGATGCTGTTCTCATAACAAATCCCAATGTTTTATGTGCTGACTTGCAGATTTTTGTAATATGTGTATGGAAGTCCAATTTACTAGTCAATACTAAGCCTAAGTCCTTAATGTCGTCTACTCTATCCAAAAGAGCGCCCGATAAATTATAATTATATGTCATAGGTTGTAGCTTGCGTGAGAAAGTTATTACTTTACATTTATTGCAATTGAAAGGGAGACGATTGTCCTGACTCCACATTGAAACTGTATCAATGTCTCTCTGCAAAGCCTGTACATCAACCTGACCATCAATGCCCAAACTTAATTTCAGGTCATCTGCAAATAGGAGACAATTGGAAGCCGAGATTACCTTTGGCAGGTCGTTAATAAATAACACGAAAAGCAAGGGCCCAAGCGTACTACCCTGACTTACCCCAGATCTCGTAAAGTAGTCATTAGAGGCGAACCCATTTAAGCGAATATATTGGCGTCTATTGTTTAGATAACAAGAGAAAAAGTTGAGTAGCCCAGGTGTAAATCCAATAATTGCTAACTTTTCGAACAGTATGTCGTTGTCCACCAAATCAAATGCCTTTTTAAAGTCAAAATAGGCCACGTCGACCTGCCTACGATTGTCCATTTGGGAGCAGATGTAATCTACGTGCGCGACCAAGTTAGTCGTGGTGGAACGAGCGCAACGAAATCCATGCTGGCCGTCATGTAAGTGACGGCCGATCTGACAGTTAATGCGATAACTTAGAATTGTCTCGAAGATCTTAGCAAACACCGAGAGAACTGCAATTGGTCTGAAAGAAGAAATATTCTTGTTTGAATCTCCCTTTGGAACCGGGGTAACCCTAGATACTTTCCAACTTTCAGGGTATCTTGATTGAGCTAGTGATAAATTAAAAATGTACAACAAGGGTGCACCAAAAACAGAAACACAGTCCTTTGCCAGGAACACCGGGATGCCATCAGGTCCATCGGACGATCGCGGTTTGAGCCGTCTTACAGCCTTTCTGAGATCTGTCTCATCAACAGATGTAATGGAGATTGAAACTACCTCTTGGCATCCATATGCAGCTAGGGCAGCCCTATCCGGGTTAAGCTGTGGTATATCTGGGTGGAATACGGACGAAAAGTATGTGGCAAAAGCATCGACGGCTGCCTGACCACTCACCTCTACATCTCCATGGGTATATGTATCTATACGTCTTCGATCCCTTTTCTTCTCTTTCACGTATTCCCAGAACTTTGCTGGATCCTCCTTGATGTTTCTCTGCAGCAATTCCAGATATTTTCGATATTCGTTATCGATCATTTTTTTTACTTTCGCTCTATAAAAAATAAACATTTCCTTGTTGAATTCTTTGCCGTCTTTCTTATACCTTTTATGGTGAAAGTGTTTATTACGTATGTTTTTTATTATTTCGGCATTGTACCATTTAGGATAGAGGTATCGTGGGCTATGTGTGGAACGTTAACACACACGAATTACATACATAGGTGGTATTATGTAGGTTGAGTAGAGGATTTAACACAGATACATTGTGTCAGTTGTCAACGAGCCAGAATAATGCTGAATGTTATATCAAACTGACCATAATATTGTTCAAATGAGCGCATCACTTGACTGCAATGTGATGCGTTGGCCCAGTTACTAAAAATATCATACCCTACATGGATATAATAACATTATTCAAACAATAATAATCACTAACTCTTTCATTTAAGACTTGTTTTACTTTGCAATATAGTAATGGCATTCCAGGAAAAACGCGTATGGGACGAATCCTTCTTTTGTCGTTCTGTTTTATTTTTATTTGTTATTTTTAGGGTTCCGTAACCAAAGAGTGTCAACGGGGCCTTACTAAGCCTCCGCTGCGCGCTGTCCATCCGTCCATCACCAGGATGAATCTCATGTCAGGACCCGTGATAGACAGTCGAATTTTTCACAGATTACGTAGGTATTTTTTTTTTTTTTTGGACAAGTCACACAGATTGAGCTAGCCCCAAAGTAAGTTCGAAACTTGTGTTATGGGATACTAACTCAAAGATATTATATTTTATAACAAATACATATAGAGATAAACATCCAAGACCCGAGGCCAATCAGAAAAAGTTCGTTTTTCATCATGACCCGACCGGGGATCGAACCCGAGACCTCCTGGGTGGCGGTCTGGCGTGGTAACCATTACGCCACGGAGGTCGTCGTATTGCGGCAATACAAACAAATACAAAAATTAGAATAAAGTAAATATTTAAAGGCTCCCATTAATGGCTGGAGACGTTTGGGGGAGGCCTATGTCCAGCAGTGGACTTCTTGTGGCTGAGATGATGATGATCATTAATGGCTCCCATACAAACGTGTTTTTTTAAAATTCTAAGTGACTAATGTATAGATATAGATAATGGTACGGAACGCTTCATGGGCGAGTCCAACTCGCACTGGGCCGGTTTTGAACCTTACTTTCGATTCAGTCTTTGATTAGAGAACCTGGATGAATTTACCGTCTAATTAGGTTTCTTATAGCCCAGCTGTAATTTATAGACTTTAAATGATTTTGAACTGTATTTATAAGCTACATAAGATTTACGTTTTGTGTTCTTAGGTTGCATATAACCTGTACTGTGTACACATGTGCTCGCGTTTTCGTGCTACATTGAGCTCTTTGTATGTTAGAGCTCACGATCAAATTATTGCAACTCCGCGATGGATAATGAACGCGACGAAAAACGAACACACGCAACGAAATTCTGAACAAAGTCTTCGTCTAGTCGAGCGAGCGCATTTGGGGGGAGGGTAGGGTTGGGGGGAGGGGTGTAGGATCGATCGATCAGCCGCCAGCCGCGCCCTTGACCGTCGCCTTGCAGCACGGACGGGATACCCGATTGGGGTGTTTGTATGTGTGTGTAGTTCTGCGGGGGCGAAGCGCTCTAAATAACTTGCCTATGAATCCCGAAGGGATAGACATTGTTGAATTTACTAATAAGTAATGGTTTAATAAAATATTTTAAGGTTTGTTAGAGAAGAAAAACCTGATTTTAATACAATTAATCTAATCTTGTCGAGAAAAGTAATGCATAGTTTTTGTAAGTATTAATGATAAACAACGCCATCTAGTGACACCGTTAAAAAACCAAATTTTGCATCTTTTATAGTTTTTAATAAAAGTTTAACGGATTTCAAAAACTATAATTTCGTATACCTGCGTCATACAAACAACACACCCTTCTAGTTATAGGTCTATAAGATCAGCGGTTTAGTCTGTGCGTTGATCTGTAGAGTTACAAAATATCTACTTATATAATTAACGTAGAATGTGAATTATAAATTACTAGATTTTTCCCGCGACTTCGTCCGCGTGAAGTTCCGGGCCTGTTCCCGTGGAAACCACATTGAATTTCGAAAAACTATAGCCTATGTCACTCCCTGATAATGTATCTTTCTACTGGTGAAAGAATTTTTGAAATCGGTCCAGTAGTTTCGGAGCCTATTCATTCAAACAAACAATCAAATCTTTCCTCTTTATAATATTAGTATAGATTAAATTTTTTGCTATTAAACTTTATAATGTATAAATTAAAACATCGTAGCTAATGATAACATAGTGTAAGCTTAGTGAAGTGTATTTGTGTCTTTTGATAATAAAAAATCTTTAAACCGATCTGATCTGTCAATGCGTTCATGACATGGAAGAAATTACTACAGGAGTGTCAGGAGTTGCTACAATGAGCCGTTCGTAGTTCAAGACAAAGCATTTTATGTGTATGTAGTTATGTACCTACTTATGTATAAATTTTACACAATTCACATAGTGTGCATAGCGCATATTATGTATAGAAATAATAATTCTATATTAAACATTAAAACAGGAAAATGCAATTAAAATTTAATACTATTGTTTTGGGAATAAATAATGGTAAATTTATAGCATGTGGTAAACAATAATATCTATTTTTAGTTACCTACTTTTCCTTGTAATATTAATTTCCCTGTAGATTCCCACTTTGTAATGTATTATTATGAAGCTTATAAATAATTCACCAGAAAAATCTTGGAAGTCAGAACATTAATAATATATATAGGCAGCGGTGATCACTTACCCCTCTTCACCACTACAAGGTCTTGGATGCATTGCCTTGCCCACCTATGAAGAGTGAAAAAGGAAGAACGGATGCTGATATTGATTAAGAGAAACGTTAACGTTTCTACCTGCCTTGTGTAATCATCCCGCTCTATGTTTCGTAACATTATTCTGATTTATTTTCTTTAAAGGATTTTTGTCAGAAATGGTCAATTTCATGTAGAATGTACGAAAAAGACTACTTAAAAAATTAAATACTATGTAAATTTAATACCATTCCAAAGGGAATGAACTAGAGCTGTTTTCCTAGAATTAGAACTGCAGTACCACTTTTAGTTTTTTTTTACAGCAGTCCAAAGTTGAACGCTCGGTGTGTACTTTTCGTATTTTTGATGTTTGAGGACTCATATCATTTTTTGTGGTAACTCTAACCGACAAATATCAATTTAAAAGTAAGCTACATACAGTTAATATAAGAATATAAAAATAAACTGGCCGATTGATCCAATAAAAAAAAAGTTATAGTACTTCAAATTCACGAAGGAAGAAAGTTTGGTGAAAATTTAAAAAAAAATCATTTAAAAAAAACTATGGGCCCTCAGCATGTAGCAGACCATCTCACCTTTCTGCTATTATCCCATGTTCAATCCTCTACCAAACACCCTGTATATATGTATTTATATATATAAACGAAGTGCATAACTATTAATAATAACCAATATCTGAAATGCATTTTAATTGTAACACCAACTCTCAAGCATCCATCTACATAAATGTAAATATGTAGTTACCTCTCAAGCTATCTTTTCCTTCGTTAGTTTGATAGTGACAACTAGATATTTGTCATTAACTTTAAAAAAATCGTTTACTAACATCTATAAGTGCAACAGAGTAGGTAGATCATCCAGAAATAGTTGCAGTGATGACGTCACATACAGTGGGTGTGTCTGGTCTAATAAATATACTCCCGTATATTTGGAGCAACACTGGGTCACTAAACTAACAGAAGACGTAAGCTATAGCAAGGTGAAGGCCATTATTTGCTGATACATCTATCAATGTTTGGATGATGTGAAGAATAAAAAAAAACTACATAATTCACAAAGCGTCAATTCGCAAATCTGTGGTAAATTAAGCTAGGTATAACCTGGTTGTGTTTGGGACCAGATAACAGATTATGTAATTGTAATTAATCAAATTTTAAATGAATTGATCAAATTATAAGTACCTATTTTGAAATTTAATATTATATAAGTAAAAAAGTAAATTTTGAACAATTTTGAATTGTAAATTAATTTTTGTTCCTTATTTTGAATTCTTTAAATTATGTGATAAATTTTGTATGCCTCATAAGGCATAAGGGACATAGAGAACCCCCTATTTCTTTGTTAACATCCCATACCTATGTTCACGAAATAAATGAATTGAAATTAATTATGTAATGTAAATATTATGTATACAAATATAATATATATAGAAAACAGCAAGACTCGAGAACAAAATATAAATATGCCATCTTATAATTACTATTAAATACTACTATTTAATTTCATTTTATTATACTTTATGAATTGGATTGAATGGATTAATATTTTTTTAATTTTTATTTTGTATATGGGCCTTGTAACCTGAAATAAATGCATTTTTTTATTTTTATTTTTTTTATTTTTATTATTTATAATATCCCGAGCGGGAATCGAAACCGCGCCTTCTGGTGCGCAAGGTACAGTCACGTGCACGTCGAGCTTTACACTTGCAGTACAATTTTGGCTCATATGCCATGGAACTTAAGAATTGTATAAAGTCCAATATGTAAAGGTCGACACGCTCTTGACTGTACTACCAACGCATCACCGGAGTAACTATTTAATAATCTGTGTCAACCGGTCTGTGAATTAAGAATTTAGACTCATTATAAAACTATCATTTTTTTTACCACTAAAGTGGCAAACAAGCAAGCGGCCCGCCTGTTGGTAAGCAGTCACCGTAGACTGGAAGCTTGCAATATCGGAGCGGGGTTTCACTCGTGTGTTGCCGTGCCGACCCTGTAAAAAGTGGAGCTCTGGAGACCTTACTCACCGTAGGAAGGAACACAACATGGCCGAGCCGTGACCAATGCTATATGGTAACGATACGATCTTCTGTAAGGTCCTTCCCCAGACGGGCCGCTCCGATTTAAGCGGATAATCTTTTTTGTGAGTGGTGAACTACCACTCACAAAAAACTTTTATACCAAAGAGATAAAATTTATTTAATTCCCTTGAGCATATCAAAATAACTTCAAAATATGTTCTGTAAATAAACCTTGAGGTTTTTTTGAATTTTGTTTCGATATTTTTGTAATAATAAATTGCTGTCCAATACTTATGTAACAAAATATTATCTCTTATCAAGGCCTTATTTGTACAGTTAGATAACAAATAATTCCTGATAAAATGTTGTTATTGGTTCTATATGATGTGTAAAGCCCAGGTTACACTCTGAGTGAAGCGAAGTGAAACTTAAGTTCCTCTATTTCACACTAGCGAAACTCGCGCAGCGTTTGTGTGTGTCTATACCGCATACCCGTGTGAATTTCAATCTATCTTATCGGAAGCCTACGATACAAAATTACAAATGAGAGCGTACCTCTATGAGAGGTAGGGCACAGCGGATAATCCGCTCAAATCGGAGCAGCCCGTCTGGGGAAGGACCTCCACCTTACAGAAGATCATAGCCAAATAGCATTGGGCTCGGCCATGTTGTGTTCCTACGGTGAGTAAGGTCTCCGAGCTCCACTTGGGGGGGTTGGGAGGGTTGGCAACGCGCGAGTGATACCCCCGGTATTGCAAGCGTCTATAGGCTACGGTGATGCCAACAGGTGGGCCGTATGCTTGTTTGCCACCTTTGTGGTATAAAAAAAAACAAAAAAACAAAACAAACTCCAAGTTTCAGGTCTCCACGATCACTGGTCAGCGGTTTAGGTTGTTGCCTTGATCCGTCAGTCGGTCAGGTCAGGACAAAGCAACATAAATGCATAGATTTTATTTAGTCGCTAAATACTAAGACCAAACAAGATTGAAATCGCTAAATCGCCGACAGGTCAATCACATTGACATTCTCAGATTTCAAACGGATACCAAGTAAAAATAGCGTGTCTGCTCTTTATCGAATCTTTAAATTTAATATTTTCAAATACAAAATTGACTGAAATTTACGATAAAAAACTACTTGTGTGTAGTGGCTTTGTCATCCTGCCGGGCTAACATGACGAACGCGACAAAATTTTCTCGCTCCGCTCTGCCAATAGTGTATCTCCGTTATGTCTACAGTAGACAAAACAGGCATTGCTATTGGCAAAGAAGCTTTGTCGCGTGCGAGAAACTATCTCGAGTGTAAGCATGTTAGGCTGGCTGGACAGGCCCTTAGCTTCGTTCCGTTTTTTTAAATTCTTAACTTTCACACCAGTCTTTACACAGTAAAATGTGAGAGAAGTATGAAAATACGCGAAGCACATTACTCTAGACCAGTCTATAAGTTGATCATGTTTGTCGTGCTAATTCTTTTGTGTGTATTGCAAACAAAGCATAATTCTATCTATCTATCTAAATGTACGAAGTTTCGCATCATTTTCAGTGTAACTATGTAGTGTTAAAAGGGTGTGGTTCAATTTTGCAGAAAGTATTTGTCGATTAAGTCCAAACGAGTACTTTGAATCTACAGCCGCACCTATTTTAGCCGTGTCCATTACTGATATTAAATTCACTAACTGTTATGTGCTCTTTAAACCGAACTGTTATGTGTTCATTGACGTTTGTTTTCAAATAGTTTGCAATCCACACTAATGAACTCTCCTCTCTGTCTGCCTGTTCGCGATAAATTCAAAATCTACTGAACCGATTTTCATTTTCATTTCACCAATAAATAGAGTAGTTGTCGAGGAAGGTTTTATTATATGAATAATTTGTTTTTTTGTTTGTGTAAAGGATATGTTTACATTGAATGAAATGTGACGATGTCGTCGTTAAAATATCAAGCTGTATATCAGTAAGTAGAATGTGTTGAATTCCGGTAGTTCTAAGATGAGTCAAGTTCCGGTAGATTCTAAGTAATATCCTTGAGTCCATCGAGTGTAAACATGAGTCATATAGTACCTATAACCTATTCATGTAGGTTAGTGACGAAATATTATTGCTGGATGCAAAAAATAAATTCTGCACTTGTTTACGATGTTGGCAATGCCTTAAAACAACTAAAAAGTTAAAACTAAGAAAGTACAATGTATTCGGCAATAATTCCAGCTCAAAACTAGTAATAACTAGCAGAAGTTAATACTTAAAAAACTGTAAAAACATGAATATGACCAAAAAAGTTGAGTGAAAATAATCTGTATTGTGTTTATCTGTACCGTTACAATGATGTGAATATTCGAGCAAAGCAAAGGCGGCCGTGACCGTGCATCATGTTAGAAACTACAGCTCCAGCTAAAATGTGCAAACCGGCTATTAGTGTCAGTGACTCTCGAGAACGGCACGCCTTCTTTCACTTTTGGAAATTCCACATACTAATAAGGATGAAGGAATGACGAACAAAAAGACCTTTTTATACCGGTATATAAATTATTTTATTACAAACTTGGTTAGTAACTTTCATAAATAAAAATCTTTGTCAAAATTGAATTTACGTAATATGCATATTACGATACCTTACGACCTATTTTTAAATACTGTACTTAACATAATAATCACAAGCGTAATTTGAGCCGCCCATTCAGGGGCCTGGTGTAGGGCATCATAAATTAGGAATAGTCTTACTTGGCATTTAGAAGCACTTCCTGTGCACGATCGAGGGGCCGGATTCGTCGTATTCCTGTTTCGAGATCCACATCTGCTGGAAGGTCGAGAGGGACGCGAGGATCGAGCCACCGATCCATACGGAGTACTTCCTCTCTGGGGGCGCGATGATCTTGATCTTCATCGTTGAGGGTGCGAGGGCTGTGATTTCCTTCTGCATGCGGTCGGCGATGCCGGGGTACATGGTGGTACCGCCGGACAATACTGTGTTGGCGTACAAGTCCTTACGGATGTCGACGTCGCACTTCATGATCGAGTTGTAGGTGGTTTCGTGGATGCCGTTAGCTTCCATACCCAAGAATGAGGGCTGGAAGAGGGCCTCAGGGCAACGGAACCTCTCGTTTCCGATGGTGATGACCTGGCCGTCGGGAAGTTCGTAGGACTTCTCAAGTGAGCTGCTGGAGGCAGCGGTGGCCATCTCCTGCTCGAAGTCGAGAGCGACGTAGCAGAGCTTCTCCTTGATGTCACGGACGATTTCTCGCTCGGCGGTGGTGGTGAAAGAGTAGCCACGCTCTGTGAGGATCTTCATCAGGTAGTCTGTGAGGTCACGGCCAGCCAAGTCCAAACGGAGGATGGCGTGGGGCAGGGCGTAGCCCTCGTAGATGGGCACGGTGTGTGAGACACCGTCGCCGGAGTCCAGCACGATACCGGTGGTACGACCAGACGCGTACAGCGATAGCACGGCCTGGATGGCGACGTACATGGCGGGTGTGTTGAAGGTCTCGAACATGATCTGTGTCATCTTCTCTCTGAAAAAAGACGGTAATTATAAGTAACCGGTCTCTGAGCGCCGCAGCTACAGGCGTCGTAAGTCATAGTGTAAATAAATATATAAATAGTAAATAAATATATAAATAGTATATATAAATAGTAAATATACACAAGTTAATTTGTATTGAAATCTACCTGTTGGCTTTGGGGTTGAGGGGAGCCTCTGTGAGCAGCACGGGGTGCTCCTCGGGGGCCACACGCAGTTCATTGTAGAAGGTGTGATGCCAGATCTTCTCCATATCGTCCCAGTTGGTGACGATGCCGTGCTCGATGGGGTACTTGAGGGTCAGGATACCTCTCTTGCTCTGTGCCTCGTCACCGACGTACGAGTCCTTCTGTCCCATGCCGACCATCACTCCCTGATGGCGGGGCCTGCCGACAATCGAGGGGAACACGGCGCGGGGTGCGTCGTCCCCGGCGAACCCGGCCTTGCACATACCGGAGCCATTGTCTACGACCAAAGCGGCAACTTCCTCGTCACACATTGTGAATTATTCTGAAATAAGCAAAAGGCCCCTTATTAATTGTTGATCCTCAGAAAGGCAAGGTCACTGAACCCTATCACTGGCACTGCACCACCTCATTACATAACTGTAATCATTATGTAATTCACCTGTCCACCAATAATTATTATAATCGTTAAAACTTTGTAACAAACACCACAATAATTATTTCTATGACGTCTATGTTCAAACAGGTCCCAAACAAAAACAAGAAACTTGGGAACTGGCAGCTGATATAAAATTTAAACAGAAAAAAAAACTTACTGTTAAATAAAGTTAATGACTAGGTGCGATACGACTCCGCGCTGCTGCGGCCGTTACTAAATGAACAGCGGCACGTGAGGATAAACTATATAAAACTGGTCTTATCAGAGCTCACACACTATCGGAACAATTCGTTCTCGGCCAATCACGAGCAGCTTCAATTTTTGTCACCATATATGGAGATGTGGTACAGCACTTACACATTATCGCGATAATGAAATAGCATCGCCTTGATAACAGCCGGTTTGTGAAAATTCTATTATCCAATATAGTACGCATACCGTCGAGCGGCCGCGGCGACGTGGTACACGTCATCGAATTTGACTCACGTAGCTCATGCATGGATAATCACTAAAGGCTCAGGTACACTCAGCACGAGAAACTGAATGTCAACAATAACATTATTCATAATTTTCTTTCGTATTTTGATGATTAAATCTATTTCCGGTTCATATAGTACGTTCCTATTATAGTTATCAACATAATATTTGACAAAAACATAATTGAACATTCGATAATCGGGACAAGATTCCCACCGTTGTCTTCTGTAGACCCAGGATCCAGGATAAACAACGGCGACCTCAGATTGACGATAAACAACGAAGGCTATTTAGGTACATCCCGGGGGAGAAACTACAGCTGTCCTCGCAACGAATTTAATATAAATTAGATAAAGTAGTACGTATTGAAGGGTCTTCCTGCGATAAGCCGGATTTCTTAAAAAAAAAATGTTTTAGGAAAAAAGTAACAGTAGGCAACGTCTGGATCACCGTGACAATGCATTTTGCACAGACGAGACGATCAAAAGCATGTATTCATTATTTCAATAACAACATGATTAAGCTAATTATATGGACCTGCAATTTCAATAGACCGTTCTTTTTGAGATGCATTTCTCTGGTTTCACCGTACTGTTGCTTTCTCTGTGATTCGGCAGTTTTGCGCTGATTACCCCAGACGCCTGACATTAACCCAAATTTCGTATTTAATTAGTAAATATTTTTTATTGTTCCACATACTACACAATTAGCTGCGGTTAAAGATCTCATTATAATTTTAGAGTTTGTGATCACAAGTTTTTAACTGTGTATAAAACAAAAAATTATGGCTCAATTAGTTAGTTGCTGTGGGCTATGTTAAGTGACATGTTTTTTATTTATTTATTGGTTCACTAACCGCTGATTAGATACATCACAAACTTACGTAGTAGGTAGGTACCTAACAAATAAAACTTAACTATAGTACCCACCAAAATTTGGGTTTTCATATTATAAAACAATTGAAAATCGATTCTCGTTATGCACTAAGTATGAGTTTCCAACTTCGTTTTGCGTCTGCGCGAGCCAGCCGTGTTGGCTACTTGTGTAAATTCACAGCTTCTTGAAGGGAAACACTTCATGCAAAATTTGTGTACTACACATATAAACTAAACAAAAAATGTGTTTCATAGTTTTGCACTAAGATTTCATGCGTCCGAAACATACAAGATTTTAGGCACATGAAACCTCAACGCATTTTTGAACCAAAGAAACACATTTTATGTAAGTTTATTGTACTGTTTGTAGTAAAAATATCATCATCATCATTAACGAAGGTCGATGTTATGGCAAGAATTGACATTGAAAACTAATTGTACGTTCACGCCAATTTTCTTGATGACTGAATAAATAGACCATGAAATGGGAACAAAATTTACTATTTGGAAAATACTATGAAGAGCCAAGACAAAGTTCAAAACATAAGGTCTCTGATAAGTTCCACTCAACCTATCAGATAAAATGATTAGTAGCTAATCAATACAATATATCAAGTTTATCAGCAATCTGTTTTACTAGTAGGAACAAGTATGATGCTGTCGACGATCTGCGTCCATTGCGTCCATAAGTCTTCGAATTCTTCGGTCATATAACGAGATAGGACAGAAAGGGGAACGATGACATCGAAAATCTCCAAGTTACACACAGGAAAGATCAAGGGCTAACAAAAATTAATAAAATTGTTTAAGAAGTCATGTTAATTCTTGTAACTTTCTACTAAGAGAATATCATACAACCATTAAACAAACGACAACCGTTGGGGCAACAGTAAAGTCATCGTTACTGAATGTCGTTCGTGTGGGTGTTGGCGAATCTGGTTTGCTTGCGGTATTATGAGGGTTCCCTCGAGTGACGTACCAGTTTCCAATCAGACAAATTTTTACAGTTAATCGGTTATAACATACCAAACTGTTGTTGATGTTATTGATGAAAGAATGTTGGCTGAGTCTGGCTGGGGTTCAAGTCGCTTGACTTTCGTGTTCGTTTAGAATGCGACACACGAGCTTCTTATCGAGCGTATGTATTACTACGTAGGTAGTACTATTATTTATTCTGTGGTATTACTCTTAAATTAATTTTAATAATATTACAAAATCATATAAGAAAACGCGTATAAAACAAAATAAAACAAAGTTTTTTTTTGTAAAATTTATTAGATTTTTAATTTACTTATGTACGTAAATACGTACATTAAAATTACAATAAAATTACCTTTTTTTTGCAATGATTTTTTAGGAGTATTTTAATCAGATTTGACTGTCAAATTGGTCAAAAACCTGAGAGTAAAACCTGAAAATTGCAATTTTCTGAAAAAACTCAACTTCGAAGTGCCATAGCTTGGCTTCTATGGGGTCAATAGACCTACGATTAGGCTGAAATGTAGGTAATTTAATACAATTTTATACGTGTAGAAACTAGAAACTAATGTCAACTTCTGTCTGACTAATTTACAATTACCAAGAACAAAAAAATACAGACAACTCATATGTCATAACCATAATTATTTTTTATTACATTTTTTACACCTCATTTGCAAAATATTTCTATGTGAATCAAACGAAATCAGTTACACTTGCATTTCGTCTGGTTGTATTGATCCGTGCGGTGCATGGGGCCGATGGGGCGCGCCATGGGGAGCATAGTCATGACATGACTCAGCGTCTGCATTCACCCTTGCGATAAAAATCCATGTTTAACGAAATTCGACTTGTCTGCAAATAAGATTCTTATTAATACCCATTGTCTGGTAGGATATCATTTTGATAAAAAGATCTAATAAATAATAAAATTGTATATGAATGCTTACTATAAGATTTTATTTTTTGTCTGTTCTGTAACTCAATTATTTTTTATACAAATTAAGAAACTCCTGTTCTAGTTTCACAAAACTTAAATCGTCAATCAAAAAGAATCATTTCTTTTATGATTGATGATATTCTAATTTCTAACGGGTGAACAGATTTTCTTTATAATCATTCATAGCTAAGAACAGTTTTACGTTTTACTGTATTTTATTTCAAATTAAAATAAAGAGTCAATTCATATAAATTAAAACTACAAACATTAAATTATTATCGTATGCCCGATGTTATGTCCGATGTCATGTCCAAACGGTTCAAAGGAAAATATTTCAATAAACATAATTAATTATTAGAGAACTGAGTAAAATATATAATAAACCAATTATTAAACCAATTATTTATTTACAATACACAAAAGCTGGAGGTTTTACTTTGCTCAACGCATTTCTATCGCGAGGTAACGCTCTGCAAGCATTTTGTGTACCCTGGCTGGACAGTGGTGCTATTCTGTTGTACATTTAACTAGACTAAACTATTAAATAGTCAATGTTTTGAAGAGAGAGACCTATCTAACGATACACCACAACATGGGGTCGGTGCGAAAAAAATTTTCATTGCAACTTTACCTGTAGGGGAGACACCCCAAAAAAAATTATTTTTCAAAATTTTGTTCTACCACTTTGTTAGCATTGTTAATATCTGTATACATACCCAATTACAGCTTTCTAGCATCAAGCGTCTAGGCGCTAGACCGCGGACGGACAGACGGACAGACGGACATGGTGAACTACTTTATGGAATTATTTCACATTTAATTTTGTGTTTTCATTAAAAGAAATTTTGTTTTATCAGTTCGTCGGCTATTACTCGGTAACTAGTAGAGCCTACTTAACCGCTATAGTTTTCATTAAAGGTTCAGCATATTATTATGTACTACTTACTACCACGATTTTTTCAAATTTCTAAACATAAGACTTTCGGAGATAGAGGGGGAGGGGGGAATGTTTTGAAAAGACCTATCTAACGATACATCACATCAAGCGGTGGGCGCGAAAAAAAATATCATTTCTACTTTACATGTAGGAGAGGCACCCCAAAAAAAATAATTTTTCAAAATTTTGTCCTATCACTTTGTTGGCATTGTTATTATGTGTATACATAGATGATACCATATTGCAGCTTTCTAGCATTAAGCGTCTAGGCGCTAGGCCGCGGACAGACAGACAGACGGACATGGCGGCGGAACTATAAGGGTTTCTTGTAGTAGTTGTAGTTTACGGAACCCTAAAAAAGGACATTATTTTATTATCAGACACAAACAACAGTCAATACAAAAATTAGAACCACACATTAAAATTACCTATATTAGTTTAATTTTTAATGTTAGTTTATTTTTTTAAAACTTATGTTATAAAAATGTAATAAATACACAAATAATACAGAAAAAAAATCGTCATGCATGAATCATGCTGCATAGTACTCGGAAACGTTCAGGAATGACTCATACACACATACGTTTACCTTTAATGTTATGTATTTATCGAATGACAAACGCCTCAATTGAAATTCGATCATCGATTTAAACTAAACGATTTCGTTATAAATGCGATTGAAGTGACTCGATTCAATTTATTTATATGTTATTAGAATTTGTTCAATAAGGAAATTTAATGATGTTATTAAAACGCAATTGTCCTTATCTAAATATTATATAGGGATAAATTAATATTAATTTAATAATAGAATAACAAGTTATTGAACATATGACAATGTACTAGTTAGTCAAAACAAAATAAGGGCTACTCGTATTTCGTACCTACTAATAAAC
The DNA here is from genome assembly GCA_905163395.2 of Endotricha flammealis. Taxonomy (NCBI): domain Eukaryota; kingdom Metazoa; phylum Arthropoda; class Insecta; order Lepidoptera; family Pyralidae; genus Endotricha; species Endotricha flammealis. The sequence continues at coordinate 3,698,174 of LR990861.1, read as the reverse complement.
AACCATTACTTATATTTAACGTTTACATTGTATGTACATATGTAATGTAATGTTATGTTTCATGTTAGTTTTTGTAAGTGTCAGTAATGTTTCTAGTGTCAAGTGTGAAATTGATTCAAAAGGATCCATCAGAAACTTTTTTATCGTATTTTGTTTTGACCTTTTTTAGGGTTCCGTAGTAAACTACAAGGAACCCTTATAGTTTCGTATGTACGTCTGACTGTCTGTCCGCGGTCTAGCACTAGACGCTTGATGTTAGAAAGCTGTAATTTGGTTTGTATACTCATATCAACAATGCTAACAAAGTAGTACAACAAAATTTTGAAAAATATTTTTTTTGGGGTGCCTCCCCTACATCTTGTGGGATATGGTTAGATAGGTCTTTTAAAAACATCGAGGGTGTGGGAAGATCATTTTCCGATACAATGATCCGTTTGCGAATTATTTACATTTAACGTGGCAATTTTCGTTTTGCACGGTGGTCCCCCGTCTATATCCATCCGAAAGTCTTGAGTTTAGAAATTCGACAAAAATCATGGTAGTAGTCCATATAGTGAACCTACAAGGAAAACTATAACGGTTAAGTAGGCACTACTAGTTACCGAGTTAGCCGACGAACTTATGAAGTAAAATTTCTTTGACGAAAACGTACAAATGTCATAGAATACAAGAATACGCATTGTACTCATCTGTAAGCAAGAAATGCGTAGCCAATACGGAACCCTACATTGTGCGTGCGGGCCCGTGACATGTACGTACGTTTGACATGTATGTACGGTGGCCTCGAAGATAGGAGGACCATTTAAGAAAAAAATCGGAAGATAGGAGGACCATTTAAGAAAAAAATCGCTTGCACATCTTGTAAGTGGATCTTTTGTCAGCTCCGTCCTTTTCTTTGTTACCAAACGGGGTTTTTGTTTATTAGAGCCACATGTGTCCACTAGGATGTTGGATGTTGCAACCAAAAATCATCCTAAAGATGGTCCTGCTATCCTCGAGGCGACTGTACTTGCCCGATTTTTGTTTTAATGGATTTTACGCAACTTCGTATGCGTGTATCTCGCTTCCTCCCCCGGAAGTTTTTCGAAAAATCCTTGTAAGATTTTTACATATTTATAAATCTTCCTCTTGAACCTTGAGCTCTATCTATTTTATACCATGTAAAAATATTATTAAAGTTAAATTTTGTAATTATCTTGAATGTGAGCAATGTCCATAGTTTTACAATATAACATAGCTACAAGGTTTACATAAAAATATTATCTTATCTGTCATCTGGGCACGATAATAAATTTATTAATTATATTGAATATTTTAAATACCTAGCAATAATCGCCAGTTATCACGTTTCCAAGGCTTTTATTGTAATCAATTAATAAATTTAATGTAAAATTATATCGCGGTTCTGTATCAATTAATTCTTAATTGCAATTTAGGTACGAATTATCGCAGATTTTTTTTAAATATACTTACAATACGTCTCATTATCTTAAAATCTGTAAAATAAAACAAACTAATAAATAAGCAACAAGGCGGCCTTATTGCTGAAAATATTTTTTTTATACAACAAAGGTGGCAAACAATCATACGGCCCGCCGCCCGCCTGATGGTAAGCAATCACCGTTAGCCTATAGACGCTTGCAATACCGGGGGTATCACTCACGCGTTGCCAACGCTCCTAGCCTAGTTAATAGTTACTAATCTGTTAATTCGTAACAGACAGATAAATCAATCTAAGAAAAATTGGTAGGTAAGTAGGTACGTACATGCTTTTTATAATAGCCTACTCTTTACGGCTGCGCGTGAAAATGTACCGTATTTTTCGGGCGTAAAGTTGCTATCACTTCCTTTCACAGCTCCGCGCGGTCGAAACAAAAGCGATAACGCTAGGGCTGCCTCTTTCGATAAAAAATATTATTTTACAGTTTTGATAAATTAAGAAAACGGTAAGTATACTTTTTATATTTATTGTCTCAAACACAAAATATTACAAATGTTAATGTAGTGAAGATTAATAAATTTTTCGCCATGTCTAAATTCCCGATTGTTATACTTTGTAATAGAAAAAAATTCTAAATCGAACAAAAAGCTTTAATAAATAATCGTGAGGGAAACAAGTACAAGGAGAATCAAAAGGTATCATCTTTTAAAAGTTAATTCAAAATTTTCATGAAATGCAGTTTTCAGTTCTTTGACATAGTTATAAAAGGCATCTGAGGGTACTTTCAACCTTTCATAAAAAGAAGAAGTTTTGTTGAAAGCTTTGAAATGTATGAACATTCTAGTTTCATTCATCTCGGGAATATTGTTTAATTCAGAAACAAGCTGGACAACTGTGTTTCTTGTGGCATTTATAAAGTAAATAACCTGATATACCTATACGGGACAACCATTTTAAATCTATGAGGTGTGGTTACAATCGGACGTGATAAAAATTATTTTAAACTTCTGTATGTATGTGGGCTACAAAAAAATAATTTGAACTGTGAGTCGTATCGATTGCCTTTGCTCTTGCTCTGCCACTGTATGAGTTTACAAAATATTTTAGTAACTTCATCTTCAGTTTCGAATGTAAACCGTTCAAAAATTATGTGACTCTTGAGATTCAACTTCTTGCTTTATTTTGTCCAGTTCATTTTCTAATTTTCTTATTAAAAGCTTTTATTTTTAAGTTTAACTCATTCAGATGCTTTGTAAGTTTTCTTTTTCTTGGTGTGTTTGACGTCAGAGTGCTTGAAGTTTGTACTGAATTTGTCTTCATGTCAGGCTCAGTCCCCTGAACGGTAAGCGCTGATATGATATTAACTGTTGACCATTTTGTTTGTGTTGAACTCTCTACTAATTTTGTTTCAGTGCCGGAAGCGGAGGGGATTGATTCAGACGGTAACAATTTTGTCGGCAATGCGTTATGTTGTAATTTTGGTATATAAATAATAACAGATTGATCAAAATGTAGCGCGCACACATGATGATGTGTTGCTTTGGTGTCTGGGCTCGCTAAATCGGGTCTTCCAATTATTGCAGCCCATGTTTTACGTCTGAAAAGAAAAATATTAGCATTCTAGACATTTTATTTTGTATTTTTAAAAGGAGCACTGTGTGTGACATGTTTACTGTCGAAAAGTCAGAGATACTAAACTGAATGTGCACTAAAATGTTCGATTTAATTTGGTGAGGACGTTTTTTGGGCGCTAATTGTCTAATTTTTAAATACAGTAGGTATGATCGAAGTACAATACTTTTAAATTAATTAAGTATAATTATTGTGATTAAATAACTTTATCATTCATTTTAAAACGTTATTATTCAATGATAACAATGATTTATGTAGCAAGCAACTCACCTTTCTTCGTCAGTAGGTAAACGAAAAAAAGAAAGATCCTTGTTTCTCCTCTTGCTTGATGTACACCCAGATACCGCACATAAATTTCCAGAAACAGAAACCATTGTCAACATGAATTTGATTTGGGAACAGTCGGTGGTCGGCAGCGGTGAACCAAATCCTAGCGAGCACATACAGACGTACGTACGCGACACTCTGCTGGCGGTAAGGTGGCAACCCACTGAATTTGGATTCTCGAGAGTCCGACCGCCCCGCCGCGACGCCCCGCCGCCGCCGCCGCCATTTTTTACCATGAACTTCTACCACAGAGTAATACAGAGGGTTGACTCCCGACTAAATGAAAAATTTATACCTATTCTCATAGGGTTGACACCTTTGGCACGGTATTAAATTCAATATAAAAATAAAAACAACGTTTATAATAAAATGTTTTATTTAATAATCAAATTTACAATGTACTTATCTATACTACTATTATAAAGAGGAAAGATTTTGATTGTTTGTTTGTGTTTGGAGTGTGTTTGTGTTAAAATTTTAAATTTTGTTAAGTACCCGTGCGAAGACGGAACGATATGTTTCATAATGCTATCAATTAAACGGTCAGCATTATGAAATGTAAATAAATAAATATTCTTGGACGAATCACACAACGCCAGCTAGTCCCAAACTAAATTGCTGAAACTGAATATAGGCACAGGTTCAGGACATCAATATATACTTTTTTGTAAATAAATTATACATAGAAATCACCCAGATCAAGGCAAACAGACATGTTCATGCACACAAATGTTTGCCTTGCGCAGGATTTGAACCCGCGGCCCTTGGGATAAAGTGACCATTGCTAGCCACTCGACTACCGGGCCTGTCTATAAATGAGTGACCCGAAAATATTTTCTTTTATTGTTTCGTTTTAATTCCTTATTATTTCTGGTTTATAATACAAACATTTGTAATAAACATTTTGTTTAAACATTTGGTTCTATGTAATTTAGGTAAGTATACAATACTACTTATTAAAAATAGGTAGTAGCTGTGATAGTAAGGTAATATGTACTTACAACAATATTCAAAAATAATAAATTTTCGTAAATCGTAGGTACTTACTTCACATCATTTTTAGGGTACGAAAAAAAGAAATGTCCTTGTCCTTTTTTGAATACAAACACTACACGAACTTGGCATTGTACACGTCACAGAACGTGCGGCGCGGCGCGCGAGCGGCCGGCGTCCCTGGCGTTAATACGGAAACTGAGCCGGTTCAAACCAGTTCTTACCGCGGTCGGAGCATACGAGACCTCGTCGGTGAGAGCTCACGCACACATCGCCGTTCTTTGTATGCGTATACCTATTCTGGACGGTTGTTTGAAGCCAACCTTCTGTAGTATTCTGTGCTTCTACGTAGTACTATTATTTGTTCTGTGCCTGTACTTTGTTACAATACGCAATTATCGCGCGTATGTACTTACATGAAGTGAACTATGCCTGCGACCGTAGCAACACAACACAACATGGCCGAGACCAATGCTATTTGGCTACGGTCTTCTGTAAGGGTGGAGGTCCTTCCCCAGACGGGCTGCTCCGATTTGAGCGGATTATCCGCTGTGCCATAGTTGGCCTACCTCTATAAAATCATTTCAAGACAACCATAAACTCGATGGTCTCTGCTGTTATTAATAGATAACGTTTGTCTATGCTCACCAGGTGACCTGAAAACACTGACATCAACGAACCGAACATCAAGATACCCATCGATCGTGAAGATACCCAATTAGAAAAAAAAAAAACACAAACAATAGCACTAACCAGCGAAAAGTGAGCGGTTACGGTTAAAGTTAAAGTTATGACGTCATTTAACTATTTGTCAACTAGTGCAACTCATTTTTAGCCTAACCGGTACTTTAACTGAGGTTTCGTTGTTTGTTATTGTCAAAATAAGATGGTGCAACTCAGCCTAGTAAATTATAGAATAGTAATAAATAAATAGCACACACAAGTAAATTTTAGGTGTGTGTTTATAACACTGCTTTATGTATTAATCATAGGATAGTTTTTAATGTTTTTATCCCATAATACATATAATTCCGGGAACGCGTATGCTAAGTTAATGAGGCATTTACTTCCAGTAGAATTAAAGTTATTCACGTATATTTAGTACGTAACTCTAAATTGTTCGTTATTACAAGAATTTTATAAGCTCCTATCGTATCATTTGTTATCAATTGTAGAGTTACGTCAGGCAAACGGATTATTGTACAAACCGACGCAATCTCTGATAATACTGATTCACTGCGTTCTAAGCAAAATATTGTCAAACTAGAAACAGCCTTAAATGGTTGAAATCGCTATCTTAAGCGTATGATATGCCTTGTAAAAGAAGGCATAAAATATCAAGAACTTGAATAACTTTTGGAGCAATTTATGAATTGGATTAGCTTTGGGATGTACCTACTCACGTAATATCGACGTGAAGCAGTTATTATGGTTTTGTGCTCCGTTCTGTATGTGAGAGTCCCAGTCCAGACGCCCAACTCTACTAACCTAACCCATAGAAAATAAAAGGGTTTACTTTCTCCCCTATCCTTTTGCCCTTTCAAAATTTTCTTGTATCGAGCAATGCTTTGTTTGTTTTTCCATTAAATTAAATAGTTCACTTCTTGCTTGCTTGTCAGCCGTATGACGTAATAAAATTGGTTAGCTACCTAACTGATTGAAACAGCTATATTTTGACATGGAAGACTCTTCTCTTTCTCTTCTGGAAATCTATAAAAAAGTCACCCTACCGGACATATGGTAAAGTTAGTTAATCACGTGATGCATGCGTCTGCGCAAGGGCGAGGTTAGCTGGTCGCCGGCGACCCGTATACGTCCAAGTTCATTGCACACTTAACGCATAAAGTTATAATTACAATTGGAATACTGACATCTAAGTAGTTTATTTATAATATGGCCTTACTTGATAAACGGTTAAATGATTACTTTCTAATTAATTCTCAAATGAGAATTTGATATGGAGATAGTTTGAAATCGAAAGTGTATGGCTTGTGGAAGGTTATTTGTCATCATCATCATTATTAACCCATAATCGTCCCACTGCAGGGATACGGGTCTCCCGTCAAACGATAGCGTACTCTGTGTGTGACACTGCTCCAATGCGGATTGGCAAAGGTCAACGTATTCAGGCCGCATGAAGGCCACTGAGTTGGTAACGACTGTCATCCATGGACAACAGCCGGGACCGACGGCTTAACTCCGAAGCACGGAGAAACTCAAGATAACGAAACCCATTCAAACACCTTTTTTTTAATGTGTCTTTTAAACGAGAATATTTTAAGAGCTTTGATTCAAAAAAAGTAACAATTAAATTAAGAACTGACTCAAAAAAACTCTAATCAACATCTAGAGCTGATGAACTTCAAATATTGTACAGTTTATAAATCTTTGAAGGGTTAACTGTTCAATCTTTGAAGTTGTTATTAAAAACTGTTGTTTTGAGTCAGTATTCTTATTTTAATTGTGATAAATAGTTATAATAAATAAAGTAAAACACGACTGTGCAAAGACTTATACGTTGAGTCCTATTTGGCGGCCACAGAGCTGTTAGCCGCTATAAAGGTTGATCTGAAACCTTAAAAGGAGTAGGTTGGCGCAGTCGCAGTACCAACCGACCATTTTTGGCCTCAACTGACGAGAAAACGAGAAACCTTGCCTTTACTGGCAATAACCAGATGGAACCCATAATAGAAGCGTCTTGTTCCATGTCTAATAGAATGATTGTTAAGCTTACAGCTGTTGCTGATAGCCATATTAGGATGCAATGAAAGATCTAAGGTATTTAATCACATTTTATTTTTAATCGTCAGCAATGAAACATGATCGTCATCTGTAAGAACATTCTTCACACCCTGTACTAGCTGATTCCTTTCCTGCGGTTTTATCCGCGATACCATTGGTAATTCCCGTTTCTCGTAGGTACATATTTTTAATATAAACCTGGCTTTGAATCCTTTAATTCCTAAAAGTCCCTTATTAATTCCTTTAAACGAACAGCGAGTCAGCGAGACATTTTTGCCCCATTAGTTGCTCTAGTGAGACTTTTTTGTTACAATAATGTTTTACTAGTTTCTTTAACAGTTTAAAGGAATTAGTAAGACTTTTTTGTAATAAAGATACTTCTAGGATCGCTCTCTCTTGTTGAAAATTGCGTTAAAATTCGTTGAGTAGTTTGAACTATGGTTTAAACAATCTAAGTGAACAGACAGTGGAAACGACTTCATTTTATTCTAATGTAAAGATTGTACCTAAACTAGTTTTTTTTTAAAGGTACATGTTGTAAATGCAAAACAAAGAATAATCTGACATCCGTGGTGTCCCCAACAAGTCCCAAACAGGTGATGGCAAAAAGGCCAGATGTGACATCTGGCGGAAGGAAGGAAATGCGCGAACAAGTGTGTCAAGGTAACGCGCGCGTCGTGCAATGTTATGTACTGTTTTTGTGCAAAATTCATCATACTACACGCAACATGTTTGCAATTTTAAAAGACAATATACATCTATACTAATTAACGAAATTGCTAGAGAGAAAATCTTTCTAAATCATTGAGACGTAGGTATGGTATACATAATATCATGTCATGTGTAAGTCAATGTTCTGAATAGATATATTTTGAGACACTAATGGAGTGGGAGAGGAAGGTAATCTAATTCCTTTCTGATTAAATTCGTTGTGAGTTCCAAGACAGCTGTAATTTAAGAGGTCGCCGTTGTTGATCCTAGCTATAAAGAAGACACAGCCGGTAGGATTGTGTGGTGGGCTTGTACTACGGCTATTTCCAGAGCTCAGACAAATGGCCAATTTACGCCAAATACCTACATGGCCAGTACTCCAAATTAGTTTATGAACGTGAAACAACTGTTGCCTAAAACGTAGCTTTAGCCTCCCAAATAAGTACAGTAACGTGGGTTGCCATATAAACCACAATATATTTGTTTATAGGAGTCCAAATTTACCATTGTACTATTTGGCCATTCTAGACAACCAAAACTGTGAGCATTGTTTTTACGTTAGAGACCAGCATTGCATCAAAAATACTTTATTCGGACACTTAGACACGTCTTTTACAATGTTTATTTTAATCTACCAGCATTTAGGATTGACCATTGACGAGAAGAAAATGTCGAAAGAAACTGTGTCAAAGCATAAACCTGCAGGTCAACTGATGGTAACAACACCAAAAGAATCGCTGATCCATTACCATAGCTGGTCCTTCAAAAATCTTATCCTTCAAAATCAGCCATCCACATATTTTTTGTAGCTTGTGTTGTGTAGATACTTTTATTTCTCCTCAGGTTCTATTTCTCTTCAGGTACAGGTTTTAGTTAATCCTGGGCTGATCTTTGTATTATTTATAAGAGGCATATAGAGCACTAGCCGATGCCCATGGTTTTACCCGCGAAATCCCTTTGTTCTCGTTCCCGCTGATATCTGGGATAAAAATTATCCTATTCAAGTTATAAACTAGGGTGTTTACCAAAATTTCAAGCAAATCTATCCACCTGTTTTTGCGTGAAAGAGTAACACAAATATCCATGCATTACATCCTCAAAAACTTTCGAATTTATAATATTAGTAAGAATTATAAAATGTTTAATTGCTTCATTGATAACGTCAGATAAAAACGAAACTTGTTCTTTGCCGTCACGGAGAGGCACACCCATTAAATATTTCAAGTTTTTATAATACATCGTTTGAAGAGTTCGTCAAAATAAACTGTTGTGGGCGGACTTGGTTACAATCAAGCCGTTACAAGGTTTTGCATCATGTATGACATAAACAAAGTAATAACTTTATCACTTTCCTTCCCTCGATCTTCCTTTTTCATTTCTTCATAGGACGAACGCTTCTAAGATCTTGTAGTCATGGATGTTCCTGGGCAGCAGACGCAGCAGTCATTGCTAACCATCAGATAACATGCAAGCTCGTTGGCTCTCCTCTGTCGTACAAAATAATAATTATAATTCGCAAATGCGTAACTTATTCAGAATATAATTACTAATTTCCGGCTTTTTGTGAAAGTTTTGGAAACCAAATTTTGGAAATTCCAAACTATTGTAAACATTTTAACTACATATTTAGATTAAGTGAAGGAAAAAGAAGGAGTCGTGTCTAATAGAGAGGTGAAAGATCTGGCACAAGACAGAGGGAAATGGAAACTGCTACAGATAAGAATGCAGCTTTTTTAGAATAAGATTTAGAGTAACTGATAAAAGATATCGACATAAACTAAGTAAGAAAGTCACAATACAGAGGATCGGATAAATAAAGGATTCACAATCCGCGCCACGAGAGATGAGACCGATGTATCACGTGATTTGACTATGCGCAGTAAACGATTTCTATACCATTTTACTAGAAATCGTCTACTGCGCATGTCAAATCAGCAATCAATCAGGCCTCATCTCTCGGCGCGGATCTTATTTGGAATATTACTAGGTGACCTTAAATAGCAAGTAGGTGGTCATGTCAGCAAAATCATGATTAAACAGAATATATAGAGAGATATAAAGTGGTCTACTCTAGCATTGTTCAAACAGCAATACCTAACTAGATTTCAAACTTAAACGAAATCTTGGAAAGCATTTCCAATAATCATGCCTTTCGCTACATATAACGTGGTTCAAGTTACTCGGATCCCACGGCTCACAATCCTATAAGAAGTTATACAATAGCAATAGCTTCCATCGAGACATTTCAAAAACTTTTACACAATAACCTATTTCTATTGTCTTAATTTTGTTGTTTCCAGATGGATACTGACTTACATTTCATACTAGATATCGATAATTACAAATTGCACGCGATCAATTTGGCATTCTAGCAATGGACGTCTGTAATGTTTCACAAAAATTGTGTCAAGTTAACGAACTCAATATTATCTGAATCGAGGATCCGGCAACATGTATTTCAAAGATATTGGAATAACGATTTAGTGCCTCTGTGTGTATGTGGCGCAGCCGACACACTTTTTGTGTGATCATCATCATCATGTCAACCCATAATCATCCCACTGCAGGGATACGGGTCTCCCTTCTCTACTCTGCGACGTTGCTCTGATGCGATTTGGTGGAGGCCAGTGTTTTCACACCGCCTGAAGGACACCCGGGATTTGACCCTTGGACCAACAGCCGGGATCGACGGCTTAACGTGCCCTCTCACGGAGAAGCTCGAGATTACCCATTCAAACACTGACTAGGGTCGACGTTGTCTTACGCACTCTATAACGACAACATACTCGTTCGTTTTAGAGTCCGTCACACGGCGTCGACATCGAGCTCCTCAACTCACTCCTCACTTTTTGTGTGATATGTGTGTTGATGATGTAGACTGGTCTGGTCTACTAAGGTTCTGGTCATTTGAGATCACGAACATGCTTCTAAGGGCCAGATACTAGAATATTCCATTCATAAATGGATAACCCCATGGACTCTAATAATAACGGGTGTCCATATAATCTAAAATTATAGATAACATAAGTGTGTACTTCCGAATTTATACACGATGTCTTTGGCCTCGAGTTCGCTTTGGGGGTTATCGTCAAGGCTTTTACCAAAGCTATGCTAAAATATACCTTACAACATACTGTAATAAACATCATTGCAAATATGAATGATTCGGAAGAGCTAACAAGTGGCCTCGGTCCCACAAGTCGTACGGTTACATTTGAAATTCAAAGCACAACGGAATCATTTTGGGTAACGGATGCCACCGCTGTCGGAGTTAATAAAATTGTACGTTTGAAAAGTCGTAAAAATAATGAACATATTAATTATGAAAATACTTTAATTTCGTTGTACAGTCAGCCAATGAAAGAGGTGAGCAAAGCCGTAAATATTATTCAAGTTTTCTAAATATTATGTGAAGAGATTTATTCGGATTTTTATTTTTCAATAGTATTCATTCATATTGTACTGTGTAATGAATTAAAATGTTGTTTATTTTGTTTTTTTTTATACCACAAAGTTGGCGAACAGGCATACGGCACGGCACGTCTGATAGTTAGCATCACCGTAGCCTATACACGCTTGCAATACGGGGGGTATCACTCATGCGTTGCCAACCCTCCCAACCCCCCCAAGTGGAGTGGATTCTGGAGGCCTTACTCACCGTAGGAACACAACATGGCCGAGATCAATGCTATTTGGCTACGATCTTCTGGAGGTCCTTCCCCAGACGGGTTGCTCCGATTTGAGCGGATTATCCGCTGTGCCCTACCTCTCTAAAAATGTTTCATAACGCTGCTTACATCATTAGCATAAAAGGCTTAGTTCTCTACCTTGGTAACCTCTTTCATAGGTTGACTGTATGTGGATCAAGAGATAATAGCTTCAAGGTAGATAGACGAACAAATTTTAGTAATATATTGTATCGACTTATAGATAAAACTGTAGATTACAGAAATATAATACAAATATGTGAGATAAGTCAGTATTTGTAATACATATTTCCTTTAAAAAATTAAATGATAAAAAGTTTACGATAAATATCGTTAACACAGATTAAACATATCATGGCGAAGAAAAACTGGTTCTAAGAAATCATCTCCAGTTGTTTTACTTGAAGACTATTAATTCTGATGTAGACAGCAGGTCACCACGATCAATACAGAATTAATCATGATCAGGGTTAGGCAAAAGCAAATACGCTATTCCGCGATAGTGGAAACTTTAAAAGAAATATCGGAAGAAGCCCTCAACATAATTATCATCGGTGTGTCCCCTGTGAAGTCCACAGAGTACCGTATAACATACTGATTAGCAACGGCTAACCATTTAAGGGTAATAAAGGGAATCTGGACACAGGACAGGGTCTGGAACTTAACGGCAAATGCCGCTGAGGTCAAGAAAAATAAAGAATGAATTTCAATGACCTCCCCGGTACAACGGTTTACGAACTCCCAACGAATCTATTTAGAAATGTATTAAAACTGTAAAATTTATTACTTAATTATCACGCAAGGAAAATCACATGATAGATACTTATCAAGATTTTAATCGTGTAGATTACTGCATAATTCTGATGACGTTATTTCTAGCACTAAATAACTTGAAGACAGTGATACTTTCTAATTAATTGAATTGAGTTAAGTATTCAAATTGAAACTCTAATTTCAATTCTACAACAGGTTTTCAGCGAAAGTCCTAGAGTATTAAGAGCAGAAATGTTTGTAATAATAAACACTACTTACTACTAAAAGTTTCAATCTCTGTTTTCTTTCCCGCCATTCTTGAGAAACGCATGCAAGTATGAAGACGTGATTGAAATTAATGAATGAACACCAGTTTACTATGAAGTGGTTTTCGCACTGAAATAAAAGGACCTAAAATATGGCACACAGCCATGTTAGTCACATGATCACATCATCTAGCTGAACATCTTAGCTCTTTGACATAAATTTAGCAATCCCTAATAGCAGTCGTTATGGGTTAGGTATAGCTGAAATCATCATCATTATAAAGACAGTAAATTTTAAAGAGAGTACCTACAAAATACTAGTAGATAATAACAGAACATCCTCTTTTAAGAGGACAATATCAATTCGCGAATAATCGTAAATCACGATACGTCTTAGCATCTCGCAAATCAAAGATGGCCTTCAAAGTCGGGATTGGCTGATTTAAATGTACGTTACAAATTATCGTCACGTCATAGCATTACATCATCACGGGTCATTGTAGACGTAAGTCGACAAAAACATCATCAATATTTTTAACCGTCAGATAACGAACAAATTTAAAATAACGATTTGTTTAATAACAAACAAAATGAGTCTTTAGAGGGGACGAATATGTTCAGCCGAACAAGTATAGCTTGAAATGATGATGAAGATGCAATGTTCGTATTTTACTGCAAGTTTTGTGTAGAGGAAATGTTTCGGAAACCTAGACGTTTGTAGTGATACAGGTCTTAATTGTTGAGTGTGGCTAAAATCAAAATCCTATCCTAGCCTACCATAATTTTGATGGCTTTTTGGAGTTTTTGCAAAACTGGAGCGTTTCTTGCGATATGTTGCAACGAATTTAAAGGCTTATTCTTAACTGGTTTATTTGAAACTTTGCATGAATATGTAAATTCAATGACCATACATTATTAGGGAGCTGATTTGATGATAAAGCCGAAAGATAGGCTATGCCTGAGCATTGGAAATTCTGTAATAAAACGACTCATCTCTATCGAGTTTGGGTTCGTTTAATTCGTCTCCATAAAAACTCTCGTGTTGTCGATATCCCCTCTTTTGCCACTTAAGAACATACCGACTAAAAACCTGACTGTCTACCATATTCAATGACTAATAAAAGCTTATACCAGAATAGTAGTTTCACTTATTTACTTAATTCTTGCTAAATCCCGGTCAAAACAAAAGCGGCAATATAATAATGCTATTGTTGCTAATCTAATTGCTATTGTTGATAGTCTAGCTACCTTTAACGTTATGAATGTCATAAGCATTCAATCAAGTTATTTTGGTACGTTTGATGACAATGAAAGAGGAAAACTGTTTACCACGTTAGTAATCTTTATCCCTATCAACTGTTATCTTTTTGACTCACAACCGTTGGTCAATTTTATCATTTACTTGTAGGTACATATTACGTACGACAAATATTTCTGAGTATAGATGAAAATTATGTCGTTTATATCAGTAATTTTAAATTTAATAATATTATCCGTTACAAATCACTCGCTATCTTGCTCATTTCACATTTCTTATGAGCGTATGGCGCTTGAGTGAAAACGAAACTTGTATTTGACAATTTTAGTAAAGAAACTAGTGAAACCCGAGCAACTTTCTTTGCGTGTATCCCGCTTTCCCGTGGGAATTTTGAAAAACCCTTTCTTATCGGATGCCTTCGTCATACAAAGAACAAGCCCACCAAGTTTCAGGTCTCCACGATTAGCAGTCGATCAGATCAGTCAGTCATTCAGGACAAAGCAATATGATGATTCAAAAAAGTGTCATGGACGACCTAAATTCAGAATCAGTGATTGATTGAGTTTGTACTTTTGAAATAATGTTTTTTTATCAAGCGTATAGTAATTATAGTTAACGTTTTACAACTAATGATCAAGCTATACTCATTAACGAAGATTCTACCGTGAAAGTGCGTATGAATAGAGAAAGTATGATGCCGCGCGCCGCCGCAAAATGATATGAAAGCGATCATCTGAACATTTTGCGGAAGTTTAATAACCCCAGCAATCGAATATTTGTCAGATACGGATTTATGACATTATGTAAAGGAATTTTAATACGTAACTCGGATATGCAAGACTAAAATCTGTGCCAATATTCAGTGAATTAATTTCGAAAATTATAATGTAACTTTGACAAATGCGCGTATCATGTGTTTTCTAAATCGATAGTTTTTCTGATTTCATTATAGAGCAAGGGATCTACCACAGATTAAGAAACGTCTTTTTAAGCCTACCATAAACTACTAGGTACCTTAAGGTCATGTTCTTATTCTAGAACTCAATAAAATTTTCAATTTATGGTTAAACATAACAATACCCCGAATTTGGGTTAATAGAGAACAATTAGCAAAAGGTAGCTATTACTTCCTCGCCATTCATTCGAATAGCAAAATTGAGTTGTCACGCGTCGATGGATGCCCTAAATATGTATTCGGTACCTAGTGATCGATTTCCCACGCCTTTTTTATAACAATAGCGAGGTGCGGCTTAGTGATATCGTGCCATATATGGCGAATTCTAGCGACGGGACACGCAGCAGAGCGAGTAAGCATCTGTTCATGCGCTAATGCGCTTGATGCTCAGGGTTGATAGCTATTTATACTTTTTTGTTTAATTAAATAAGGTAATAACTGCCCAGACAGCCAGGATGATAAGTCGCTAAACCATCTAGAATCTAGGCTGTACATGTTACAATATACGTCTTTTGTTATCGTTCCCGCAAACCCGCCACTATTAAGGCGGAGAAGGTGGCACGTTGGCAGGCAGTCAGGTTTTCAGTCGATATGAATTGGCTGTTGTCGATGGATGTCGGTGGCCTTCAATTCAAGAGCTGCTAGAAAACACTGACCTCTACGAATCCGCATTGGAGCAGCGAACGAGAATTAACAACGGCAATCACAGATTTGTAATGAGACCATGGACATCATCGTACCATTGGACTAAATGATTCCAATAAGTGTAACTGCGTTTGGAACTCACAATAAATATGAAAAAGATATATTACGGAATAGGAAGGAATTATAATATTTAAATAATATAATATTTAAAGAATAATAATATATGTTGCAGCAGTTATCCCATCCCCTTCACTGGCGGTACTGGTAGGTACAGATCAGTTTTTAGCCCCACATTGGCTTAGAAAGGAGAACCCGAGAGACCCCTGCAGATGCCGCTTGCCGTTCTCGGTGATAGAATATGCAGTAATTTCCTGACTAAACGCAAAAAAGCAGGCAAGCAACTGCCAACCCTGGCAGTAGCCACAGTAGGCACGCGACTACTGATGTTTGATCAACGAAAATGTGGCGCTTATTAACTGTACTTATCATGATAATTCACGCGCTCTCTCCGGTTGTGGTTTAGACCTATAATACACGCAACCGACATTAAAAGAGATGAGTGAAATGTTTTAAACATGTTTTTAATTTGTTTGTTTATAATGACCACGATTTACACTTTTAATTAGTTTCGTAGAGTCTCGTGGAGTGGAATTTGGAATAATATATTTTGTATTATGATGTCAAAGTTTTGACATTGACATCATAATACAATTATAATATCTGTGATGTCAAGTAATGCCAACCCAGCATGGTGAAGATAACATAACTTTCGACACGACTGAATTTGGATGGAATCAATTATATGAAGATACAAAATAACACATCGAATAAAATGATTGAGGAGTTCTGTGGCGTCGTTGTGTCCATATTTAATGAAGACATAACTACAGCCAGTATTTGGATGGGTTTGAAAATGTAAAATTTCACTATAAATGAAGCATACCAATTAGTTCCAATTTTAACGAATGTTATCAGATTTTTTCATTTTAATTAGGTACGTTGATAAAGAATGCAATTGCAATAGGTAGCTAAAATAAGTAAATTGTAGATTTTATAAATTATTTTACGTTGAATTAATTAAGAAACATGAAGTGCAAAGTTTTCGGAACACTTAATTAAAAATCGCGTTCGAAACTAAACAGAATAATAATTTGCATGTAATGCGATATAAATGGTAATAAAAAGCATAAATAATCTTATTAATTATAAATTATTCCTAATGTAGATGAAATGAGGAGAAATTGCTTTTTGTTTATAGTATCAAAAAATATTTATTTCAGTCCGAATGAAAGATGACCACCATCATTCAAGTTTTGTAAATATTCCGTGAAGAGTATGTAATTACAAAGTTTTTAAAGAGATGCTTATTAGTATTATTCGGTTCCTAACGCTAGTTTAAAATACAAAACAGTTATCCTGCCAGTTGCACAAAAATATTTTAAGGTTGACACATAAAGTCTCAAGCAATCTCTTTTTAACTCCTTTTTTTTTGTCATCATAATTTAATTTATCATACACTCCGCTCACCATATACAGCAGAGCAACACCATATGTAGTAAATACATCATGCCACATATTACTTTGGGCTCATCACACCTTTAAAGAGGGTCTACAAAATTTAAAATGGATAAATGGGTGACGTCACATTAGGGGAGAGAGGTTAGCCGATGTGATCATGTGGTGTCATGTGTGACAGGTGGGTCAAAAATCACGAAATTCGTGTGTCTTAATTAATGGATGATCTTTTAGTTTGATCATGTTACCGAAACAATACTTCCTCGAACATCCATAAGGTGTTGCAACACACCTAACTTCTTTATTTGGTCCGAAACACTCAACCTTCACTACGAAGATCTGTTCTCATTACCCATAAAAAGTACCTATGTCCATTACTGACCATGTTTGGTTATAACACTGCATTCTGCAGAAGGGGGGACCATACGTAACAAGGGGTTTCGCAACAACATAACCACCAATTAAAATCATTATATACAGAATATGACGAGCCATATAAATGAACACTTGAAGTGTATATAAATATACTTACATGTTTAACATATAAGTGTGTTTAAGAAGTAATTCTTAGCTTACAGAATGTTTCTGAAAGCATTTTTTACGACAAGTAAACGACAATTTAAATTATAGTTATCACTGACACAAATTATAGAAGTAAAAAATAGTAGTAAAAGACGTACCTAATGGGAATTTAAATCCAAATGCATTTCAGAAACTGGATTTCAAATAAACTTCTTAGCTGTCAGGCTCTAGTGGTAAAACCTAACTATTACTACGGGTAGTGGCTCGACAGCTTTCAAGCTGCTTGGTCAGCCTAAAGACGCCGAGCAAAACTTCGGATAACTTCGGTAGTGTTCGGATTACTTTGATAGTTCAATCCTACTACATCCTATCCTTCCTATTAATATTATATAGACGAAAGTTTGTTGCTCTTTCACGCAAAAACTACTGAACGGATTTTAATGAAATTTAGTACACGGGTAGACTATAACCTGGAATAACACATACGGTACTTTTTATCCCGAAATTCCCACGGGAACGGGAATAATAGGACTGCGGAATGTGAATCAATCCACGCAAACGAAGTTGCGCGGGTTTCACCAGTAAAACTTAAATGCGTTACAGAAACAGGTTGTATGAATTAAAAATTTTATACTTGAATTTATTTTGACTGTCTGTTATAATTATTATGAATAGGCAGCTACATAATTTT
The DNA here is from genome assembly GCA_905163395.2 of Endotricha flammealis. Taxonomy (NCBI): domain Eukaryota; kingdom Metazoa; phylum Arthropoda; class Insecta; order Lepidoptera; family Pyralidae; genus Endotricha; species Endotricha flammealis. The sequence continues at coordinate 3,680,016 of LR990861.1, read as the reverse complement.
GTATAATTAACATAATTCAGTCTGTGTGAATAACAATTATTGAAAGTAGAAGAGATTAAATTGTCGAGAAACTTTATAAAGATTTCACTATGCATTTAATATATTACGGTTAAGGCCAGTTTACATTGACGACGTACTATTTATAGCAGCCATGGGCATCATAGTATACAACACCATACATATTGCATAGATTAGATACTCGCAAAACCAGGATACGTACTCGATGGCGAAACCTGTGGTATATTCTCCATGGCTCTTGAAATTCTGTAGAAAATTTCGAAAAATCGTTTGTAGTGTGTTTGTTGGTTTGATTTATAAAAATACTAGTGACACCGGCGCAACTTCGTGTGCCTGTATTTTTTCAGACTTTTAATAAGATCCTACGGTAATCGCTTACATACTTTTCGGGATAAAAAGTACCCTAGCTAGGTGTTAATCCATGGTCTTAGCTACCCACATAACAAATATCATAAATATTGACCCAGCCATTTGCCACGTGAAGAAGTAACAAACATACACATAACTTTCGCCTTTATACATATTTATTAGTAGGATAAAACAGTGTCGACAAGAAGAGAGATTTAGAGAAGAACTTTGGTATGAAACCACTGTCTTCTCTACACTGTTTTAAATCTTTATATTAAACAAGATTAATGTTTGAAACCGTGTCGCGTAGGTTTTGTGGCTTTAAGTTTAACAGCGACAGCTATTTAATGTGTCATTAACATTAAAAATACCTTTCAGAAACTAGCTGGAAAAGGGTACAGTCCGAATCCCTAAGCAGAACATGGACTACAGCACCTAATGCATTTTCTTGAATTATAATTTAAAAAATCGTGCACAAAACATCGATTTCTTAACACTATTACCTATAGGGCCTATAGGCCCTATATGTAACAGTGTCAATTAGTCTTAACAAACTAAAATATGAATTAACTATGTATACCTAACTTTACATATAAAATTGATGACCACCATTAATTATGTTTATAATCGATCGAAATCATCGGTTACGACATAAATTAATGGTAAACTTAATATTTAAAAAAACATTAAGTAAGTAAATAATTTATCATTTCATTCTAAATACAGCTCATTAGATAATTTTTCCTGTTCGGGTGCAGAGTTTCACAGAGTTGGCTGTTTACTTGGAAGCTAATTGTAATAATAGATAAATAATTACTTACGTAATAAAAATAATAATATTATAATGTTGTACAAAATGGTCCCTGACGAGCGAATTGATTTTGATACTGTAATGCTAGTCTAGGATATAATAAAATAATATAAATAAATAAAGAGTAGAGGACTTCTTGTGGCTAAGATGTTCTTGATTTTTGATTCAAAAAGGAATGGGAAATCAGAAAATGTTAACATTGCCGGTAGAAGAGACATTATTCAGTCTTCTTCTTTGCAAGTAAAAAAAACCATGGACAAAAAAGGTTTTAAAAAGGATCGCATTGTTGTAATAGATAGCTAAAGATTTTTATATGTCTATGGAAACCCGTAATTTTATATGTAGGTAAGTAACTACATGGAGACCACGCCAGACCGCCACCCAGGAGGTCCCGGGTTCGATCCCCGGTCGGGTCATGATGAAAAACGAACTTTTTCTGATTGGTCTCGGGTCTTGGATGTTTATCTATACCATATATGTATTTGTTATAAAATATAATATCGTTGAGTTAGTATCCCATAACACAAGTTTCGAACTTACTTTGGGGCTAGCTCAATCTGTATGAATTGTCCCTATATATATTTATTTATTTATTAGAGTTCCCAAACAACAACAATTGCTCTTTTACATTCACGACCGAGTAAAAAAACAAAACGAAATTGTGAATGGTAGTGTAGTAATGCCATCTATTGACCATTTACCACTATCCACATTTTTATGCCAAAGCGCCATCTTCAAAAAATATTCAAAGCAATTTATTTCTTGAAGCAATCTTAATCACTTTTAAAAAGCATTACAACTCAATTATGTAGAATGAAAGTGAAAAGTGCAAGCCTTGCACTTGCAGTACGATTTGCCAAAGTATATAATAATAGTACTTAATTGTTTCTTCTTGTGTCCTTTCCTTTCATCTGATGATCACGATCACATTATCTGAATAAGCAAGTCTCAGAAAACTTGGCGTAGAGTGCGCTAGAGAGCTAGTTAGTTTCAAATAATTTTATGATGTTTACAATAGATGTCACTACAACAGATTTTAGCAGTACAAAAAAGCAAAAAACAGCTGCTTTGTTCTGTTGTTGTCACCCCTCCCCCCTCAATCCGTAAACCTAATGTCAGCTGTCAACTCACAACGTAAAAATATGTTAAATATTACCAGCACAGCATTTCTGGTCTACAATTTAAGCACTATTTATTGTTACATACAGTCAATCTTTGAATTACACCATAAATTAAAAAATAATGTTATAAAATTAATAATGTGGTTTCTATGCTTAGTAAAAATATAATTTCTTATTATTCATTATGATCACGTTATAGGCAACTTGACGTCATGGCGGCGCGGCGCGGCGTCTGCATATTACAGTCAAAAGTCAGATGGCATCTAGTTTATTATTATTTTTTACATAAGAGTTTTACCTATCTATAGTATTCGTACAAGCTCTCTTTTGAATACACGACATCCTTTTTGCGGATTTCGGCAAAGTGTTGAAAGTAGTAGAACAAATTGGCAACCCCAATAATCAGGTTGTGGTTGTCAGTGTCAAATCAAACAAATTGTCAAATTCCATTCATTCAGTCCTGCGTTTTCTTGTTCACATTATTTAAAGTTTTTGTAATTACAGCTTGAATATACTTGAATTAGTCACACTAATTTGTGGACAGATGACTTTTGGGAAAGATTATACCCTTAATTATAACACTTTCATTGGCAGCAATGGGAATTATCCCTTCAGAACGATGACAGAGAATAGGTACTTGTCAATGTTACTACGACCCTACAATGTGCGGGCAGTGGGTACTTTATTCTTTGTAATCCCAATAACAAATACTGTAAATTTCATTTTAGGAAAAGACCTCGGGAAGATGATTCTTGCGAGTTCATGCCACTATCGAAAAGGATTAATAATTTACATATAAACAATAACCTGGCTAATACAGTTGCACAAAACCAAGAATCCAGTCAAGTCAATGGATTACCTGCGGAAAATGGAATATCATCACCTCACAGCTCCTCCTCGGACACTACAAACAGTCCAAATTACGACCCAGGTGTAGCATCTTCTGATAGTGTTTATTATTATGAAAATAAATTACTATTTGAATTACACTTGGAAAGAATACAAAGATCTGGCCAGGATTTCCCGTTTTAAATGTAGTGTTTAGATTTAGATATTATTTACCTAATTATTATTTAATTATGCCTAGTGTGTATTCAACTTATTTATAAAATAAATGCCATTTGAGACAAATTCTTTTCTTTGAATCATTAACCCACACAAGTACATTTTCATTGACAATCTCATTATTATGCTTGTCAAATTTTCTAGCCAATCACGATAATGGATTAGTGCGCCACCTGGTGTTTAACATCATAACTGTCAAAAAACAGCTATGGCGGATTTCATTTTGTTGTAAATGCGAAAAGAGAAGGGAAGGTGTGTCTGTTTTGGTGTGATTTTATACTATGGATTCGATTGTATTTGTTTGAAGTGTCAGCGATAAATTTTGCGTGTGTGACGAAAATTTAATATCGAGGTATGTTGATATTGATTTGTTTACGTGTGAAATATCCATGACCCGATTTACAAAGCGGTACTCGGTTTTACCGTTACGCGGGCGCGTGGCGAGCTAGGAGCTGAGTCTGCGAGTGCCGGAGGGCCGCGCCACCCCTCCTCTCGCGATTTTCCTGGCGGTGGAGGAAGGAGTCGGGAGCGGGAGTGATTTGGTCTCGAAGCGAGCCACATGGAGGGGATCTCGCACCTTGGTGGGGATGCGTCGCGTCGCGCGTGATGGACGCTGCGGGCAGGAACTGGTAGGGGTGAACAACCTTCGTCTGCGTGGTTCCGCCCACCACCATGTGGGCACCCTTCCCAAACTTATTTAATTAATTTCTCTATAGTTTTTAACTAATTGCGTAACTAAATACACGGCCATGTTTGTTGGCAATCCTTTGTCTCGAGTCACATTGAACTTCAGTCACCATGTCTGAGAAACTTTAAGAAATAGATTACAGATCTAAAAATAAATTCTATTACTTATGTATGTTATGTTATTTATTATTTAGAAACGCACATCTTTCATTCATAAAAAAAAATCAGTCGTACATCCTAGTAAAATTTGTAGGGGTCAACATTTACCAATGACCTCATTTGGAAAGTTAGAAACGATTTTGTAATTAATTCCAAGGCTGTTAACTAAAAGACTATCTATCCATAGAATATTAGTTCTCATAAACTCATAAGTTAATTATTTAAGTATTACTTAAATACTTTCTTAATTGCTAATTAAAAAAATGTAATGTATGAAATATTAATTACCCTAATATACAATTTTTAGTTCACAAAATTAAAATCACCTAATTATAATTTTATAATGATTAAAAATAATAGTCATAGTTGTGGGCAAGACGTTACCCAATAAAATAGTCAGTGAACCACAACCACACCTGAGTGTGTGTCTTGTGAAAGTACAGCAAAGAGAAAGTGAGATCACGTTAGAGCCACATACACACAGGCGAGCCTCGCTGTTGTGTATAACTTGACTGTTCGTATCGAGCATAAAAAACTTTCTTTAACCCACTTTCTTGGTTCGCGATGATCTCGCGTACGCCACTCACCGTCGTTTAGTGTTGTGCCGTGTCTGGTGGCCAACAGTGTAGTGGCATGTGCCCTACCATAATCCCAGTGTAATCCCTCCCCATAGTCCCAGTGTCCCGTGCGTGCGGTGGTGGGACGCGAACGTGGGGATACGCGCGGTGGTGAACTACAGTGGTTTTATTTTTTGTTTTCCTCCCGCCGCCCGGCGCCGTGGAGGGTTACGATGTGTGACATGCAGAAATTGCCTAGTAGAGAGGATGCCTCTTGGTATGCTATATTCATCTGGCAATTATCTACCTATATTCTTTTTTTACTATAAATAAAGTAAAATAAATATTAAAGTTTTTGGCTAATATGATAACATTTAAAACATTAATCTTATTAATTATTATGAAGATATGACATTTTTTTTAAAATCAAGTTTTAAATCAACAAAAGATATTATATAATAACTTATATTATTTCAAGTAATCGAGAAGGTTTATTATATTTCTCTAGTCATAACATTTATATTGAATAAACATTTCAAAATTTCCTAATCATAATGTAAGTAACATAAAACATTGCAGACATGATGGATATTCATAACAATCCTACTTTCACTGTTGTGCAATGAATCAGTTTGCGAAAATGTGGTATTACAACTTTCATACGTCCATTTGAGGAGGCTTGAAAGGCTACTTTCCAGATTCTATATATCTATAAAGAATTTTATATCTAAACTAAAAATACCTTCGCAACTTCGTTTGCATATATCACGCTTTCCCGTGGGAATTTTGAAAAATCCTTTCTTAGTACTCCCCTAGACGTCGCAAGGAACCTACATTCCAAATTTGGAATCTCTAGACCCAGCGGTTTGGGCTGTGCGATGATATACATATAGTTAAATTAATCAGTCGGTCAGGACTTTGAATTTTTATAATACTAAAAGTAGGCATTTATTGGGTAAATTTACAATGATTAAAACAAAGGGTGCTACTAGATCAAATCAAAACTAGTATTAAATATTAAAATACCAGGATCCCTGTCCCTATTTCATCATCATCATCATCATCATCTCAGCCACAAGAAGTCCACTGCTGGACATAGGCCTCCCCCAAACGCCTCCAATGCGACCTGCTGTCCCTATTTAAATAATTATAAATAGTAAATATTAATCTAAATACATATTACTAAAGAAAATTTGCCCTGACTATGTTAAGAATGATATTTCTAGCGTCTGGAGGCTAAGGTGACTATCATCCGACAGGTGGTAAGCTGGGTTGCCATTATTCATCATCATCTCTGCCACAAGAAGACCACTGCTGCACATACGCCTCCCTCAAATGTCTAATTATAAATAAAAATATAATTAATTACTTATATTTAATTATTATAAAAGAAATATATTAATCAACCTAAGAAATTATCTGAGAAGGCACACCCACAGGCCCCAGAAAACCCTGATACCTTTTTCATTATTAGAACTGCACATTTACCTACATGTTTTGGCAAAGTTTTTAAAGACTTGTTCATCTATTTGAACTGTGACACACCACATTATGTGTCAAGCTATTTCTTTTTTTCATCTTTAGTTCGACGGTGACAGCTATAATTTAATGTGTCATTAACTTTAATGCGTTTCAGAAACTGACAGTGTGACTGATACCCCCTTTTATTTACACAAATCATATTTTGCAATCTAATTAACATTCGAAGATTATAAGACATTGCAATATCATTCCAAAAGTGAAAGGATTTTTTAAAAACGATATTAATATAAATATATTTTTAAATCTATTCAAATTTCAATATGTGTTATAGATAATATTTATACACTAGACCTCTAATGCGCTGGTACTCGCGAAATTCCGTTGTTCCTGTTGGAATATGAGAACGAAACGTATCCTATGACATGTGTTTTAGATAAACTACTTATAAACAAGCAAATCTGTCCAGTCGTTTTTGCGTGAGAGACTAACAAACATACACCCAGACATCTATACATATATTCTTACAAAGATTCGCGTTTATAATATTAATAAGGACCAGACACCTACAGGTCAAAAATAACTATACTTATAGATAGACAAACAATCATATTATTAGTATGTACATACCTGTCCTGTAATCAAACAGCATACTATTTCAACATCATAAACAACGAAAGTAACTGTTTTATAAACAAATTATCAGAAACCGTCATTATTATTTGTTGTCCACCAAGTTGGACAAATCATAATGAACGATCATTGCTCCCATCCTAGAAACATTATATAATTACTCTTAAATATTAAAAAGGGTTCTAAAATAATTTTTGTGTATGGCCGGTTGGTATTTATTTTTTGTAAATATATTTTTATTATTTCCACAGCGACGAAGACTCTGAGATGAATTTTGCTGCTTTCTCAGCAGTGGGAGTGGGAGCTGCTGGGACGCACTTTGTGACCACTGGTGGGCAAATGCCTGTTGGTAAATTACAGCAGAACGTCTCCAACAATGGAACATTATCACAGGTACAAAATAATTGCTCTCTCTCTCTCTCTCACACACACATATACACAAAATCCACATACACAGCGTATTTATTTACTTGCTACATTAATTTACACTACACTTATTTAATTTTTTATGTATACTTTAGGAAAAAACCTGGTTTCAAGGACACAGGGTATCCTAGTGTGGACACTAGGATACCCTGTGTCCTTGAAACCAGGTTCCTTCCAAAAGTTTTGTTACCCTGGATTCCAATCCAGGGTAACAAAAACGGCGTTTAAATTATGTAAAGTGCATCTATATACTAAATAAGCCTGTAAACTATTGTATAACTTTATGGTAAATAAACTTATTCTTATTTTAAATAAAAAAGTTTTTTTAAATATTAACACTAGGGAAACCCACGCAACTTCGTTTGTGTGTATCCCGCTTTCCCGTGGGAATTTCGGAAAATCCTTATCGGATGCCTACGTCATACAAAGAACCCACCCTGGTCAACAAAAGCCAAATATTTTTATTCAATTATTAAGAGAGATTTATTAAGAGAGGTAGGGCACAGCGGATAATCCGCTCAAATCGGAGCAGCCCGTCTGGGGAAGGACCTCCACCTTACAGAAGATCGTAGCCAAATAGCATTGGTCTCGGCCATGTGGTGTTCCTACGGTGAGTAAGGTCTCCAGAGCTCCACTTGGGGGGGTTGGGAGGGTTGGCAACGCGTGAGTGATACCCCCGGTATTGCTTACCTCTATAGGCTACGGTGACGACTTACCATCAGGCCGACCGTATGCTTGTTTGCCACCTGTGTGGTATAAAAAAAAAAAAAAAAAAAAACAAATAGGCCAAATTTCAAGCACATTCGAATCGTCATATTTTTTTCCTACCACCAATTCAGACTAAGTTCATTTGTGCTAAGAAGAACTGGCAAGAAGCTGAACCCTTTCCTTTGTTGACTCTACAATAATGCGTGTTTCTCGTAAACCTCCGGTTGAATTTATCCAACAGATACAACTGCGTCTGATCCCAATCTGTCCTAGATTCGTCTTCACACGCTTTCACTTATCATTGATGCAATCACTTTTGTTCTATTTGTTGCGTGCAAATCGCACAATAAATATATACTTTATACAAAAAAAATACCTGCAAATTATGTATACATTAATAATTGTACATAATTCACACAGAGCCATTTGGTCCCAAACTTCCAAGTTAAGCAATTTTGAAGCTTGACCTGTTTGTATTCATGATATATAATGTTCATTAATACTTGTAAGAATATCTTAATTTGTGTATGTTGTGGTCTAAAGTTTTTACTTTCCATCCGCAAGAAATACCTCCTGTTGTCCGTGAAAATTTTCCTTACTCAATTCTTATCACCAAATTGAGAGAAGGACAAACAGAGAAAGACCTTATATATGTTTGTTTATATCTTCAAAATGATTTTGAAAGAAAAGAAGGAAAAATATTTGGCAGAAAGACATTACAACAAGCACAAGTAACGAAAATAAACATAATGGACTACAAATTCTACTAAAACGAACTATTTTTTAATTTGCAGGTGGTAGGTATGGTCGGTGGTGTGATGGGGGACGGCGTGCAGTACGTGCGCGCGCTGGACGGCGGCGCCACGCTGCAGGCCACGCCGCAGCTCATCTCCGTGCCCATACAGCTGCCAGGCGCAAAGCCGGGTAATTAATTAACCTTTATTTGAGACTGCAGTGAATTATTCAAAACCATTTTAAAGCTAAATGTTAACACATTGTTACGACTTTTACTGTTGCTGCGACCACACTGTCGCGATACCACGATGTATGGCGTTGTCGCGCAATGTCTGGACACCAGACGCGAACGGTGCTGAAGAGTGAGAATTCGTAAAGATGATCGGCGTCTTTGTCTACCGTGCTTGTTTGTCATACGCGAGAAAGGGACAGGGCGACGTTTGTGGAACGTTTGCCAATGAACTCGCGATGTTATTGCGATCAACCTCTCCGTGTTGTTAGGCTTAATCATAAATAATGAAATCAGTGGAGCGTGTAGGGAGGGATAGTTAAGAGACTATTTTTTTTTGTCTTATAAAGGTGTTATTTGCAGGTGACGCGCAGCCCACAGTTCAAATCCAGGTGTTGAGTCCGAACTTGACCTTGCAGCAACAGCAGCCCAAATATCAGATGCAGATACCCATACAGGGCTTTCCACAAGGTAATTGTTATTGTTACATAAATTTATTTCAGATAAATCCATAAATTGTTAATATTACAAAAATGTCTTACATATTAGTGTTAGTAAAAGCAGTCAGTAACGAAATTCAAGTTTTCGATTTCATGTACAGCCAACCATTGGTAGACGTGACCGGGGTAGAGAACTAAGAACAATGATTTTAATGCTAATAACATAAGATCGTTGCGGAACCTGTACAATAATAAAAATACTATTGATAAATTAAGATTCGAGTAAATCTCCTCACGCAATATTTGCTTTGCTCACCGCTTTCATTGGCTAACTGTACATATTTCTAATTGTCACTATTTATAATTTGTCCTTATTTGGTTCACAGGTGGCGCTGTATTAACAGTGGCGTATTCCCCTGACGACAACAATGGCATTCAACTAGTAGGACAAAACGCACTCACGGAAGGTATGCAAAAATATTCGTTATACTGTAACTTGTGTAGAACACCCTATAACTATACCGCAGTGTCAGAAAAGGCTGTTGTGTTCCTACAGTGAGTAAGGTCTCCAGAGCTCCTCTTGGGCGACTTGGGAGGGTTGGCAACGCGTGGGTTTGCAAGCGTCTATAGGCTACAGTGATGCTTACCATCAGGCGGGCCGAATGTTTGTTTGCTAACTTTGTGGCATTTTTTTTTTTAATTGGACTATCCGTATGGATGCCACGATGCTACAGACAGAATTACAGAACACACGTCAAAATTATATCATCCCTCTTTTTTTCGCCGGGGTTTAAAAAAGAGACAAAAGACTTAATGTGGAGTTAAAACGCGTTTCTGCAACTGGCTGTTAATACGTAAATAGATTAGGGTTATTATCTTGCCTCATAATTACTTATTCTTTTTGCGGTCTAATTAATTCTCGAATTAATCGTACAGGTACTGCCAGGATTAGAACAGGTGATTTTACATATAAAATTTATGTGGAAGTAGGACAAAATTCGATTATTAAGAGCAAAAAGAGACATGTATACACAGGTTGCTCAGTTTAGCGTGTCATTTTCGGCCTACTTACAATATATAGAATCAGATACATTTCATCTATAAAACTTTGTATTGGGTATTTCATCTATAAAACTTTGTATTGCATGTATCAAATAAAACATACAATAATGTCCATGTTTTACTTATCTGTATTTTTTTGTAAACAGTAAAATATTTGTAGATATATACATACAGCGGCGAGGCGGCGCCACTGTTGCGCACATAGCCCATCCTACTAATATTAGAAAGGCGAAAATTTGTGTGTATGTTGTGATATTTGGTACGTAGGTAGCTGATACCTTGGATTGGATACTTTTTATCCCGAAAAGTACGCGATTTCCGTAGGATTTGGTCAAAAGTATGATATAGATGGCGCTGCTGTGCATAAAATTAAACGCGTGCAACACCGCGGGCACCACCTAGTAGATTATAATATTTTTTAACAAGCAGCTTTTGAGTGATTTGTACTTATGTATAAATATGTTATATCGCAGCGGGCCTACAAGTGCTTGCGTCGCTCCCCCAAGAGATGCAGCTGGTGCAGCCTGCGCAGACGCAGCAAGACAGCAAGGAGCACGTACAGCAAACTATGCAACATCAGGTGAATATTATACATTTATGATGTTATTTGAAACGGAATGAACACGCATGTTGAGCCAGTGTAGTGCCACCCATCTTTGGATGGGTTTAAACAATCTCAAACTTTGAAGGCCACATGAAGCTGTTATATATTTATTCATTCAATACAACATCTAATCTAATTACAAATTTTATTTTTATCCAATCCTTACTAATATTATAAATGAGAAAGTGAGTTTGTTTGTTTGTTATTCCTTCACGGCTTGACTAACCAGCCGATCATTATGAAAATTTGCATACATAGTGTTAGGGGTACAGAGCCCATAGGCTACTTTTTATCCAGTGAAAGTATGTCGTTCCAATGGGAAAATAATTTTTCTACTATAGAAGGCGCTGTATCGGCCAACAGATGGCGCCACAAGTCGCGCTATGGGTTGTTTTGTTGTCAAACGAGATCTATGTCATAAAATTAACGCGAGCGAAGCCGCGGGGAAAAGCTAGTCACAAATAAACTTTGAAGAGGTTTGAAATTTAAATGTGTGAAATGGCACTTTACTCGAAAGAAAAGGATTTTTAATATTGTTTTCACACTTCCTGGAATTCATGTTCCTATCACATTTAATTCATCACCACTGCCGATAACAATAAAATTTATCAACGACCATCAGGTGGACTGAAAATATTAACACCACGTGAAATAAAAGAGTGAATCCTTTCTCTTTTTTTGTTCTAAAACACTATTATAAATTTTATTGTATGCTAAAATTCCAGGTGTTTATAACACCAAACCAACAAATCATCATCAACGGCTTAGACGATATGAAGATGAACAACAACACCAGCAACAACAACAACGACCCAGGCAACATCACCAACATCATCATCAAAGAAGAATGCGAGGAGATGAACGATGACGTGAGTACTTTGATTAACACAGACGTCCACCAAAATTTATGTTAAAACATAAATTTTGGTGGACGTCTGTGTGTGTCAGTTGACAACTGTTGAGTTTCTTGCGGTATTTCTCAACACTCCATTCCGGTCGCAAGTAAAGTAGGATAAAAAAAAATCCGTGTAAAAGTATATCTTGTAAGTCTACTTGCAAAATAAATTATTTTATTTTCATTTTAAATGAAAATCTTTATACAGAGAGCCTTCACAGGCAATAAGAGACTAATTTGAAGAATAGAGTATACCAAATTATTTCAAGTGGTTTACTATTGTCGAATTAGAAACCAATGTTTCAATAAACATTTATTATGTACATAAGAACATTATAAAATATTTGACAAAAACTGAAAACTAACATGGTAACCTATAATTTTAAAAAGAATAATAATATACAAAAAAGTTCTGTAACAATATAGTCTAGACATGGCAAGTCAATTGAATCTCAATCACCTATTTCGAGTACCAGTGTGTGATCACAATAACACTTCGATAACTTAGGATATGTATTTTAATTCCCTACAAAACACACTTTATCTCAACTCGTCTTCAACTTCCAGACATATGAAATTTTTTTTATTCCCAGGAAAGCTCCCAAGGCACGGAAGCAGGGGAGATGTTGTCGTGGCAGATGAGCACCAGCAGCCAGCAGGATCTCATCAAATACCTGAACACACTGCCGCCACAGGTGTGTTTTTAATTCATGAATATATGACTCCACCAATAGTAGTAGTTGTACAAAATTACGACTAAATGCTATTACCATTTTATAGTTGAACATTAATATTGTGACGGTTATACCCATGCTCTTGTCTCCAGTCTCGACGAAAATTTCGAGACATTTAAATTTGCTGAAAGTCGCGAGATTTCGGGACAAGACGTTTCGAGACCCACCCCTACTTCGTACGCTTGTTTTTGGTTTTATATTCGTTCCAAAATAGGAGAATTACCGTGCATCCATACAGCAGTTACTTTTTGTGGAGCAATGTTTCCAAAAAGTTAGTGAGCAACATCTAATAACAAAAAGTAATTTGAATAGCAAAATCGTAAAGAATAATGTTATCGTGTTGCATTAGGTTTCCCCACAAAAAGTAGCTGCGGTGTGAATGCACGGTTATGCAAACTATGCCACGTTTATGACATGCCTACAGTTTTGTCGAGTTTTCATATTAGTTCAAAATACATTGATGGTAACACAGACCTAACCGCCTACCACGGGCACCAGTCTCTTATAAACAACATATTTATGATATACCTAAGTCTAAAACATTATTTGTAATTAATTAATTTAGTTTATAAGAGAAAACAATAAAGAAATTTATTATTGACTAGTAAAATACTCGCAACTTCGTTTGCGTATATCTCGCTTTCCCGTGGGAATTTTGAAAAATCCTTTCTTAGTACACCCCTAGACGTCGTAAGGAACCTACATTCTAAATTCAGAATCTCTAGACCCAGAGGTTTGGGCTGTACGTTGATATATAGTCAAATCAGTCAGGACTTTGAATTATATATATAGATTGTAATAAAAATGTTTTTTTTTTGTTATAGCAAACGCAAACACTGCCGGTGTCATTGCAGCAGTTCCTGCGGCTGAATCCCACTGATGGGCCCAAGGAGATCGAAATTCTCGCCCCCGACGACAAGATGGACGATGATAAAAGCAATGAGCCCATTACGGAGGCTGTGCTCGGAGAAGGTGACAATCAAATTATCGTTGATTTATAAATATTTTTAAATTAAAGATATTTTGGATATAATTGAACGCTTGCGGTCGGCAAGTGGGCCGCAGTACGTACAACCTCCAGGAAATGAGGCTTCATAGGAGAATCATCGACTTTGGCTGTGACTTGTGCAACACTCGCGCCGCAGACGATGGGCCATCTCCTATCCTGTCTGGGTTATCCAACTGACTCTATTTTAACAGATTGTTCAAGGTCACAGATAATGCCATCTTACTGGCTGAACTTCTTGCCAGTAGTTGGTGAGGATTTGATGAAAAAATGCCAAAGGAAATTCTGTCAATTATTGTACGTCTCTTCGTATCAGTGATTTAAACTGACACGAAAAGTCGTACAAGAATTGACAGAGATTCCTTGGGCATTTTTTTTGTGTATAGTCATCATAAATGCTTTTAAATATAAAAAAAACTAACAAAATAAAAGACTTGTCTTAATTGCCCCACGAGTGCTCACGGAATAAAGAATTTTTTTTTTTTTTTTAATACAGATGGCACCCTACGCATCACGCAGAAGAAGAAGAAGAAGTACAAGAAGAAGCCGCCGCGGCCCGCTCGGCCCAAACCAGGACAGGTGGTGATCGCGACGGCCTCCGACGGCACCACCATCTACTGCTGCCCCGAGTGCCAGATGGCCTACCCCGAGAAGGAGCAGCTCGAGATGCACCTCATCGTGCATAAGATCGAGAGGCGGTTCATATGCGGGATCTGCGGGGCTGGGTGAGTAGTTTACATATTAGATTAAATAAAAGTGCTGATAGATGATTGTATCCGATCGTGTAGCGCACGGTGCGCTTATTATTTTTAGCGGTTCGGTCGGTTCGACCGCTATGCTTCTCTATAGTGAGTGGTGGTGTGGTGTTTTAACCGGACTGCTCGAACCCGCACGGTAGTGCGGACCGAACCAAATTCGATCGATCAGTACTTTTAGATTAGAATTGCATATTTTTTTATAGATAAATATATGGAGACAAATCACACAGATTGAGTTAGCCCCAAAGTAAGTTCGAAACTTGTGTTTGGGATATTAACTCGACGATACTATAATAATATTTTATAAAAAATACAAATATAAATAAACATCCAAGATCCGAGGCCAATCAGAAAAAGTTCGTTTTTCATCATGACCATTGCGCCACGGAGGTCGTCGATAGAGTTACCGTTATCGTACTTAACTTCTTAAACCCAAGCTACAAAAAATATTATCACTTTGTCAATTTAGTGTTAGCAAATGCTGCTTACGTGTTTCTCAAATCACGGAGAATCTCGAGGGTCTCAAACCAAAATTCTAATTGGAGTTAAAGCTTAACTTTTGTCACGCCATCAGTTTATTTTTATTATGTAAGATTAATTTATTTTTCTTATTTTTTAATTTATTATTAAGTAAGATATTTAATCAAGAATAATTGATTCGTTCCAGCTTGAAGCGCAAGGAGCACCTGGAAAGGCACAAGCTGGGTCACAACCCCGAGAGGCCGTACGTCTGCGGCGTCTGCAACAAGGGCTTCAAGAGACGGGAGCATCTCAACCTGCACACGGTCATACACTCGGGCGTCAAGACGGAGATGTGCGGGGAATGCGGAAAAGGTAGGTTAAAGATTATATTTTATCGTCGTTATATTTTATATTGTTTGTCCAGTAGTGGTCTTCTTGTGGCTGACATGATGATATTGTTATATTTTTTACTAGTAAATCCCTCGCAACTTCGTTTGCGTATATTTCGCTTTCCCGTGGGAATTTGAAAAATCCTTTCTTAGTGCTCGCCTACGTTATAAAAGGAACCCCTGTGCAAAATTTCAAGTTTCTAACCCTTATAGTTTAGGCCCTGCGTTGATATGTCAGTCAGTCGGTCAGTCAATCAGTCAGCTTCTCCTTATTAGAAAGAAAGAAAGAAAAATATTTTTATTTGGTGTTATAAAAACATTCACTTAAAACTAAACAAAAAATTATATAGATTTATACATTAATTAAAAAAATTGATTTCCTAATTGGGAGTCGTATGTTGTGACATTATCGTACTGCTCATAATAAATAATTATGTTGCGGTATATGTAGAAATAAATGACAGGTTATATATTTTGTGTGCATGAACATTTATGTTTGTTCGCAGCGTTCTACCGCAAGGACCACCTGCGCAAGCACACGCGCTCGCACGAGTCGCGGCGCGCGCTGGCCCGCGAGCCCCGCGAGCCTCGCGAGCCGCGCGACGAGCCCAAGGACGAGAAGCCGCTGCTCGCCTCCAGCATCACCACCTCCACCAACGCCACCACGCTCATGCCGGAGATCACCATACATGTCAGTGTCACATCCAAATACACACAACTTATGCCCTGTGTAATATTACTATAAGATAGATGGAGGAGGTAGCAACAAAACTTAGAGAAAGTGCTGTGAAGGTCTAGTCTCTGATTAAATGATTCCATTTCTTAGGACAAGCATTGCCTCCTATTGGGGTGTGTCTCAGGCCCTGATTTATTCAAGGTTTTATTAGATGTAGGTATCTGTGGTCATCATATCAGAATCTTGTTATAAGGAAGAAAAAACTTAAGAGTGCGCATCCTAATCAACGCAACTCAAAATCGAAGCGTGTTATTTTACGAAACTACTGAGCCACGAACATGAGCGTGCGCCGGCGAAGACAAATGATTTTGATACTTTTATGATAAGACTTCACTATTTAATATAATAGTAGACTCGAAGTTCATGTGATTTTAACTACAGACCTATTTCTATGTAAAACATAAGTATTGTTATTATGTAATTGAATTATTTTTTTTCCGGCATTCTTCATGTCTCGTTTGGAAATAAATACAAGTAATGTATCTTTACTCGTGTATTAATACCTATGGATTATGGAGAAGTATAACAATAAAGTACTCGTAATAGATATAGGTACATATAATTATTTGTATTAGAAACATGTGTCTCTAATTGACATACATAGACTCTTCCATCTATCTACCAAATCTGGTAAAATACATTTCTTGTAAAATTTCAACAATTTCGATTCCATCTTTGATGACCAAAATTCGTCATCTCTTTTAATTCTGGCAGTCTTCAGACAAAATTGGGACCCAGTCCATACCGCAAATAGACACAGTTGCTTATCACTGAAAATATATACATAATTAGTAATTAAACAGGATGTTACAGAAAGGGGGTTACAAGCCGAATAGCTTAGTAGAATTAGATATTTAATTAACAAAACGTGATGTAGTTCTCCATTTTCGGAAAGTTGTATGGGTCTGTAAGAGTAGTAGTGTGAATTCCAATTTGCAACTTCGAAAAACTTCTGGAAATTGAGAAAACCGAGAAAAACTTCGTAATTTTTTGACTTTTTTTGTTATTTGCTCTCCAGAGCAAAAACTTGCGTTTTTTTGCGAATGATGTTTTCTAGACTTATAGACTGTATTAAATTACCTACAATTTGAACCCAATTGCAGCTGTATTGACCTCATAGGAGCCAAGCTATAGAACTTCGAATGTGACCCATTAATCTCGAAAACTGCAATTTTTAGGTTTTACTTACGTATTTCGCAAAATATTTGCAAAACTATTTGCCCTATGAAGAAAGGTCACTAAATATTCTGTAGTACATTTATTTAGCTTTTATTTGAACTCAAAACGAATTCTGTGAGACCTAATAGTTTACTTACAATCTCAAATAAACAAAATGAAGGTATAATGGGTAATAGAGGCAAAAGACTCAATGTATACAGGGTTATTAGAAATTAGACCGGAATGTCATGTGAAGTGATGGGGGAGATTATTTACAACATTATTGACGCAAATAGTGTAATGCAAAAGTGAATCATTTTCAAGAAATTTTAAAATATAAAATATTTTTGAATAATTACCTCAATCATTTATTCAAAATTTAATTTAAAAAAACCCTGTAATTCGATTTTTTTGGAGAGTTATGATATTGGTATAATGCACAGTACATAATCGTGTTATTTTTTATCCATACGGAAATAAAACCAAAAATTTTAGAAAACAAAATTTTGATTTTGTGAAGTTTTCAACAAAAATTCAATTAAAATATTTAAAAAGGCCTTGCTAATTTCGTAAATACTTCATTTGAGTAAGATCTACAATGGACCTGACAAACGTTTTTTACTTTACATGCCAAATAAATCTACAAAAAATTACGAGAAAAACTGTGTTTTTACTTTTTTTATATCTTAAAAAATGGCTGGGATATTTACGATCAAAGTGCGTATTTCCGGCCGAAAGTTTTTAAAAACGCGGACGAGCTATGACGTCACACCTCGGGTCTCGACAATCGCGCTCTCGTTCGCACGCGCGATTGTCGAGACCTCGCTCTCGTTCACACGCGGGATGTACGTCACACCCCGCTCAATTTATGAGAAATTCAAAAAATGACTTAAAACTTCTCGTCGTTATAACTTCGGAAATACTGCATGTATTGAAGTAAAATAAAAACTAATGTAATGTACATGTTCTACGCTCCGATTTTAGGTGTATTTGATACTAATATTTTGATCCTTTTGTGTTCTCCATTGTTTGCTATCCAAAAAAGGAAAAATAATTGCTCCATTGCAGAAAAAAGCCATAATTAAAAGCCAGGTAGCAGTTTCTGAAAAAATTGAAATTTTAGAAATTTTTGCTGCGGGACTAAAACTATGCATTTTTCACAAACAATGTTTTCTACACCTATATGTATTAAATTACATACATTACCTAGAATGTGACACCAATCGCAGCTCTATTGACACCATAGGAGCAAAGCTGTGGCTCCTCAAATATGACCTAATTTTACCAAACATTGAAATTTTCAAGTTTTACGTACTTCGCGAAATATTGGAAAAAACCACGTAACCTACGAAGAACCGTTACTGGAAATAATTTGTAGTAGATTTAACTAGCTTTTATTAGACCTCATAGCCAAGTTTGTGAGACTAGCGCTTCACCCACAACCTCAAAAAAACGAAAAGATGAACAAATGGGTTATAAAGAGAAATGATTCTTTGGTTGGGTTTGGGATTCAATTCAGATTCATCCAGGATGGTTTTCATTTTGAAGAAGATGAAAAAGTACGGGCTCTTGTTTTTCTTCATCCTCGTGTCCTCCTTCATCATACGGACTGAAACATATGAAACAGCAATTTTTTTACGATTTCGCAATAACCGACCTCCTTATTAGAACTTGTTATATATTATAATTTATAACCATTATATTAATAACTAGCTTCTGCCCGCGGCTTCGCCCGCGTGGCCTAACAATTAGCATATTTTTCTTCAGAAACAAATTCCGATCCTGCACGGCCCGGTACGGTACGGTTCCATCCGGTCCGGTCGGTCCAGTCCGGTCCGATAGGTCCGGTCCTGATATGGAACCTACATGCCAATTAGCACATTTTTTTACAGAAAAAAAACCGGTCCGGTCCGGCACGGCCCGGTACGGTGCGGTTCCTTCCGGACCGATCAGGTCTGATCCGTTCCGGTCCGGTCCGGTCCTTATAAGGAACCTACATGACAAATTTGGCATCTCTAGACCCCGCGGTTTGGGCTGTGCGTCCTCTCGCAACTACGTTTGCGCATGCGTGTGCGTGGGATTTTGAAAAATCCTATCTTAGTACATTCCTAGACGTCGTAAGGAACCTACATGCCAAATTTGATATAGCCTTGCAACCTCGTTTGCGTATATCTCGGTTTCCCATGGGAATTTTGAAAAATCCTTTCTTTGTACCCTAGACGTCGCCGTCCTAAGGAACCTACAGTCCAAATTTGGAATCTCTAGACCCACCGGTTTGGCCTAATAACACGATTCCTGTCGGCTTCCCTTTTAAAAATAGTGAATTATCTAACAGCATCGACTCTGCTAATAACATGATTTCGCTTCATACATAATGATGATACCCAAACGCCTATACAATAATAAATAGCAATATCACACGTCGCTAGTACTATTATCTATTCTGTGACGTCGCTTAGCTGTGCCTGTGCGTCGAAAGCCGGTAATTCCCGAGTTGTATCCGCATACAGTTTTAGGAGCGGCTGTCTCTTTCTTACGCGTACATTTTGTGCCTAGCGCGGTCTCTTTCTCACGCCGATCATATGAACATATTAAGCCGGTAGTCGCCGAGTTACGACAAGGATGGCATGTATCAGGTTACGTTAGTGCGACAAAGATAAACAGAGGTATTAACCTGAGAAGTAAAAAATATAGTTAATTATGTGTTTAGTGCTTGAATAATAAAACAACTATAATTTTGTCGCGTTGTAATTGTCAAAATTATGACATTTTTTCACTTCACTTTCGCCTGTGCTTTGTTGTGTGTTGTATAGTTGTTAGTTTTTTTTTTAAATTTGTTTGTTGTTAATTTAGTAAATTTGAATAGATTAGAGTTTAGAGTAACTTCGTGGTTAAATGTTGGACAGGGCTCGGTGTGAATTGTGTTATAGTTATAGAATTTATCGGTTTCAGGTGTAAGTAGTTAATTGTTTATTTTGGTTTAGTCTGTTTTGTTTACATTCGTAATGGCTCACGTAATGGCTGCAATTTTAGACGTGGGTTGTTGTCTCACAGAATTTTTATTAGATAATAATTTTCAAACATACAGTTTTGAAAATAAAAAACATATTATACAGCGCGGCCGTGCTTGTCCTTCTATGAAAATAGATTTATAGACGGAAAGATGGCTTTACAAAACATTTTCATTGTAATTTGTACGAAAAGTATTCGTGGCTCACAGGTAGTTGTAAACTTAAAACGCTGTTTTGGTTTTCCATATTATATCAGTGCTTTTATGTACGGTAATGGATAATTTGCAACTTAGATTCAAGACTTGATATGGTATTCGGAATTCTCCATCCCTGTGGTAAGATAACACTGTTTTTTTTTTGCTCCGGCTTCCCCTGAGTAAAATTTCACCCTTCGCCACATTATATATATATATAGTTAAGTCAGTCAGGACTTTGAATTTTATATATATAGTCCGGTCCGATCAGGTCCAGTCGGTCCGGTCCGGTCCGGTCGGTCCGGTCCAGACCTTATAAGGACCCTACATGCCAAATTTGGCATCTCTCGACCCAACGGTTTGGGCTGTGCGTTCCCTCGCAACTTCGTTTTCGTATATCTCGCTTTCCCGTGGAAATTTTGGAAAATCCTTTTTTAGTACATCCCTAGACGTCGTAAGGAATCTACATGCCAAATTTGGAATCTCTAGACCCAGCGGTTTGAGCTGTGCGTTGATATACCCTCGCAACTTCGTTTGCGTATATCTCGGATTCCCGTTGGAATTTTGAAAAGAAACATACCCTAAATGTTAAGTTGAGCAAATCGTTACATATTAGTGAAAACCGCATCCAAATCGGTTCAGCCGTTTCTGAGATTAGCGTGTACAAACATACATACAAACAGACGGACAATATTTTTCGAAATTCTTGTTCTATTGCTTATTCTTCATCGCCCTAAACATTTTTTTGGAAATATATTTAATGTACAGACAAACATTTTTTACACTTTTATTATATTATAGATATAGCCTGCCCAGCCTTTTAGCCCTTGCTTTTAAATTTTCAACATTTCGTCTTTTTCTTTTTTTCGATAAAAACTGTTTTTTTTGTTCCCCATACTCTGAAACATATTATGTTGTTGTCACTAAAAAAGTAAATAGTTCGTCGTCATATCATCAAAAAGTCATATTTTACTTACCAAAGTATCTAGATTGTCGGTCGCGCTACACGGTTTGCACTGCGTTTGGGCACAAAGGTTACGTGAGGTCAGGTCCTGCGCCGGAGCGACGTGACCACTCTCCGCAGAGCCGGCGGCGACTCGACTGAGTCGTAACAAAAGACGCGCGCGGTTTTATAGTGGTTTTATGGCTATATTCAAAAATTGGTAGAAAAATAATGGTAAACATTTATCATAAATTTTGGAGCCTAGATTTTAGGGAATACCTTTATTTCTTATAATATTGACATAAAATAACTAAAATTTAATGGTGAAAACAAACATAACAATGACTTGACTTTCTTCGTAATTTCACTTAGTTTGGATGTTAATATCTTATTTATGTAACAAAAAATTACAAAAATGTTCTACTAACTATATGCTTAAGTATATTTGCCGTTAGATTTTATAATTTATTTCTTACAATTGGCAGCATTACGGGGATATTTTGACATCCGAAGTTGGCACTGAACGTGAAATCGAGAAAACACTGTTCGGTTATCACGATAGCATTCATAAATATTCCATTACATGACAAAATGTTTTCTACTAACTATTTAGGCAACAATATTGTCTAATATTTTGTGTAATTCATAAGTCTGTTAGAAAAGTTTTTTATAGATATTAATGAGCTTCGAAAAGTTCAGTTTTCGAATCAAGTGGCTAACGCCTGTGTGCGCACTCTTAAGACTATGTGTGACTACAACTATCTAATTATTACAACTGTTTGTACTTCGGAGATATTCTCTGTAAACTTTTGTATGAATAAATAAATCACAAAAATATCTTTTCACAGGTCCCAACAAGCGCGAATATGCAAGTGCCCGTCCAGATCAACATCCCGCAGCACGTGGTGTCGTCGCTGGCGGCGGCGCAGGCGCAGTCCAACCTCGACACGCAGTCGCAACTCGACGCCTTGCTCGCCCAGCACACGTGACCCCGCGCCTAAGGCAAACCGGCGAACTAGTTCGTAAACATGCTCGTGAGTGAGACAAACAGATCATACAGAGAGCGTTTTGATTTCGCGAATTGAATTTTAGTCTATACTCTATGGATTGTAATAACAGACAGCGTTTTGATTGCGCGTATTGAACTTTTGTCTGTACTCTATGGATGGTAATAATTTTCATGCAAGCAATCAATTTATCTATGGCAATAACGACATATCGTAAAGTAGAATTTGTTTTTGGGAAGTGATAAATTTTTTGAAGTGAATTTAGTTAAATCTTCAGCCCAAAGGAATGTAGTTTACAATTTGATTGTGTTGTCGTAAGATTTTGTGCTTGATCGTATATATGCATGATTAGGGTGTTACTACACTTGATTGATGGTGAAATGATGTTCGTCGTCGATCGTCTAACATCGGTATGGTAACAATTGAGGATCGACGTAGATTGTTTTATTATATTATTGTTTGTTGCGGTCGGCCGGTAATTGATCGATCGGTGTAGTAACTTATTCGGTAATCTTAACAATATTTTATGTAAATTTATAATGAAATCGGCAAATATCCACGTTAAGTTACTGATAAATCATAAAATCATTAATTATGACAGGTTCTTTTTCATGACATTTAAACTTAGTGTTGCAAGCTCTAAAAATTTATATGGCAATCATTTGTGGTATTATGAAAGGTATAAGCTACAATATTTTGTATATATTTATTGTATTATTTTACGTCAAAAGATGGCCAGTTTAAAAAAATACGCACGTACGACAGCATATTAATCAACCCGTATCCGTAATATTTCTTTACTTAGGCGTAAGTCAGACAGAAACGGCTCGGGCGCGGCGCGCCATGTGGCACACCATCAGCGCACATCCTCTATTTGTTTTGCACCACGTCCTTTTCCTACATTTTCATGAAAGAACATTGGAAAGACGCCGAGGCGGCACGACGGACGGTTGTGCCATCGGACTCACCGTTTCTGTCTGGCTTGCACCTTAAACTTCCACACAGAGTTGAAAATGTATGATGTGCTGTCTGTACTTATAATGATTATTTGATATGCAAAATATAAGAGCTAATTATGGTTAAGTTTCATGGTAACTCGACAACAGGGTAATGTTTGATAGTGTTGAGATGATATAAGTACATATTTCGTACTCGTTTTTTGTTATGCTATGGTCTATAATAAGTGTCGGCGCAAACGGGCCTCCGTCAAAAGTCAGCGACTAGCAGTTCACACGATTTTTCATACATTATTTTATTGAAACAACAAACAAAACATGAATGTTTTTTGATCGTCAAGTTGCTGTCTAGTTGTCCAGTTCAGTCAAGTGGAAGCAACTGGACACAAAAAATGTTTACGTATTCACAGGGAGTGAGTGATTTCATACTGGTCCTATAGAAATCAAATATTCATCGGTAGCTTGTATCTGACACAAGACACAAAAAGTGTTCACGTCTGCGCCCCCGCTTGTTCAAACTCGACGCACACATGTGGCCGGTGGCAGCTACTCGATACAGCAGTGTCCGATACTAACCTCTTCGATTCATACATTTCCGCTGCATTAGTGTCCGTGACTCACCACGTGTTGCTGTGGTCCTTGTGCTAGATTGCGCCGAGCCTAAACGCCATTGGTTGCATACGGCGTCACGCCATACGCTGCGTTACAATGCTTTATGTCACCGATATGAATCTTAAGGTGCAAACATAAGATTCTTAATTAAGTTGATCAGTTATAGTGTTGATAAAGACAAATCCTCTGATTTTATATTATGCTATACAAGTCACTTCATATTTTAATTATATAAATAGGTCATTTGATGTCAATTAAAATCAGTCCAACATTCCTAATACAAATACTAATAAAAATACATTAAAATTGTGGTAAAAAGAAAGTTGATGTTTCCCATGACCTCAAAATGAACAAATTTTTAAAACAATGCAACTATTTTCGGCAGCGTTCATTTTTAAAAATGGAATTTAACTTTTATTTTGTAAATCGAGGGCAACGTACATCGGATTCCTTCATAAATTATTTGCAAACAAAATAATTTTATTATAAGGTAGTTTCTAGTCTAGTGTCATCGTTTTGCCTTTGAAAGTTGGATGTGACGTTGTGATATTGAAATGGAAGCGTTATTTTTAAATAGATTCCTTTAGGCATTGTCCTAATAGGACGCGAATCCGCGATCATCGCGCGAGTAAGCGATGCGACCATCGCGTGTTCATAAAGGCGCGGTCCCACTGCTGCGCATGCTGCGCACGAACACGTGGGCCACGTGGCACATTACAGCTGCGTGGATGACTACGTGGGGTCTACGTTTCCACAGCGTGCGCAGCGATGTGCACGCTTTGTGGAACAAGCTGTGTACCGCATTCACTGCGTGCATGGCGTTGACAGCGTTGAGCTATGTTGAGCAAGCCACGCGTGTATCAATGACGTCACTTGATGGTTAACGTGTCCGTGGGTTGCAGTGGAAACAATCACGTACATCCTCTTGCAAAGCAAAGCTTAACACACGTGCGTAGCCTCTTCGTGCGCAGCAATGGGACAGCGCCTTAAGCGTCGCGCGATTGTCAGCTAGGACACCTATTCGAGTTCAATATGATTTATCGGGAGTTCGTACGAGTAAAATTCGCGCGAACCAAAGGTTTTCGCGCATTCGCGTCCTATTAGGACAATGCCTTCAACCCTCGCGTGACGTCGCGTTTCGTGCTATTTGCTCTTTCTAGACAAGGTATTACTATGAAATTTAACAAGAGACGTTTGTTACTTGTTGAGACGTTAGTTTTTTTTTGAGACCTTTGTTTTGCAATTAAAAACATTTTGTCAAGTAGATATGTTTTCATCACTGTCTACGGGACTATCGTCAGCAGGACTGCCAGTATGTCTTAACGCACAAAAAAATATAGACTAAAACAAATAATGAAATAAAACTGCGTCCGCTCACTTGTAACGTACGCAAAATGATAATCTATAATTGAAAATATATACATGGTACAGTCAAGAGCAGGTCGACCTTAACATATTGGACTTTGTACCATTCTGTTCTATGTCATAAGAGCCAAAATTGTACTGCAAGTATAAAGCTCGACGTGCTCCTGACTGTACATTCAAAATTATATCTTACAAAATTATACTTATGAAAAAAATAATCCGTTCCATCAACACAAGATTTCCACTGGAATCCAACGATTTTGTTTGAATTAGATTGCCATAACTTAACAATAAGGTATGACAATCTAATTCAAACCACAAGGTAACATAATGTTGTGTGCTTTATCGCCATAAAGTGATTTGTAATCGATTCGTGTTTATAACATTTCGATTTAGCTTTTGCGCCAAGTGTAGTGGAATAAAATAATAATCTATTGCCACATTGCAGACTGTGCATTTGACTTGACATACAAATGCAATATAAACATGGGCTCTTTTGACCCCACGAACGCATGTATCTTGAGAATATAGATTTTTTACAACACATCTGTAAATATCATTTCCATTGTAAAATTTACACCATAATCATGAAATTATTCTATAATAGTGTATGATAAAATATGTGAAACTTTTACAATTAATTTTTTTTAGTTAGTTTCTTTAATTAGGTATTCTTTTACCCCGACTGTAGATGTGTGCGTTTTAAATAATAAGTTTTGTAAAACAAAGATTTCTTTTTTCCAACACAAGATATTAATATTTTCAGCTTTAACATAGGTATAAATTATTTCGAATTATTTTTGTACTTATTATAAGTTACTAATAGACATCACTTTATTTATGTAGTCGTAAAATAAAAACAGGCAGTGACATCTACACTTGTAATTTTTAACCGGTTTATCCGGTTTTAACCATAAAAATGGTATATTTGGACAACACACGGTAAAATTAACAAAGTAGGGTTTAAATAATAGATTAACATTTCACATCTGCCAGCCAGTCCTATACTTCAATGTCAACCCTTTTTACTCATTATTACATTAATTATTTACTAATAAATTGTAAAAAGGTAACCAATTTTGCAGTTTTAACCTTAAAACGTATAATAATTTTTGTGCCCGCCGACAAAAAGCTGCGTTGATGAATTTTGATGAAATGTC
This sequence comes from Endotricha flammealis, assembly GCA_905163395.2. NCBI lineage: Eukaryota > Metazoa > Arthropoda > Insecta > Lepidoptera > Pyralidae > Endotricha > Endotricha flammealis. The sequence goes on along the minus strand of LR990861.1, from coordinate 3,653,548 downwards.
AAATGTGATCTATTATTTTGAACTTTAAGTAAACATTGTTTAAACAACTTGATAAAATGTATTAATTTTCACTGAGTTGTATTTATTTTATTTGTAATACAACTTGCAGTTTGCATCTGTTCATAATAATTCTTAGAACCGTTTGCTATAACAAATATACATCGACTTGATATTTCAAATTCAATCTAATGTTATATGAATAAAGTTTCAAATAGACTAACTTAAATTGAGTGACGTAATCTAACTAAAGGCCCGGCCACATTGAGAGGGAAGCGTATTTGTCAATAGCTTACAGATCGCGATGTAAACCGAAGTAAAATTCAATAATGATTTTTAAACTAGTTAGTCATACCTTTTTATAACAAGCGATTTGTGAGCTAATGTTTATTTCTTATCGATTTTTATTTGAAATCAGAAGATTGTTTCTAGCTAGTCAAGTATAATTGATCGAAATATAGTTTTGCTTCGCTCCCAGTGTCGCCTGCTCTTTATATGACGTCACAGAATCCAAATAACATTGTCACTGCATGTTTTAAATCATAGAAAAGTATCAGTTTGAAACGGTGCTTCAATGTTCTAAGTAGTTGTATCAAACACTGCTTTCTCCCTAATAGTGTAGCTATACATGTAAGTATTTTGTACGTATTATAAGTAGTGTTAGTAAATAAAAGTCTCTCAAATTCGTAATCTTAGGAAACAATTTATATTTTATTAATTATGTAAACTTTTACGAAAGCGCACGAATTTTTTTAAAGTACCCAATATTACTGCTAGTACACATTTGGAATTTTTAACAAGTATTTAGTATTAAATGATTAGAAATTAAACAAAATCGTACTATTAAATTAAATCATAATTGTTTTTTAACGGTTTTTATGATTTTATTATGAAAAATAAATTTAAATTTGTATTTAAAACAAATTGCTAAAAGTTTGAACAGAAGTTGCCTTTAGACGAGAGAGAAAACGGGATTTTTTTTATTCCCAAAATAATAATGTCATATTATTATAATAATATAAATTATATGTAGTTTCTCTCCCGTGTCGACAATTTAGCTTCATTGCTTATTCTCAATCTGAGGTCGCCGTTGTTTATACTGGTTATATAGGAGACACAAAGCTAGGAATGTGTGGTGGGTTTGTCCCGAAAATCATGTGTTATAAGTTTGTAAGGAAATTCCAAGTGTGTCAAAAAAAAAACGGTTTTTTTCTTGTATTATGTAATATTTTTTTATTTTGTTATCGTTATTTTGCAAGTATTATAAAGGTTAAGACGTAATTAAGACAAGTTCCCTGTGGGAGTTGTATGTACTGTATAGACTTTTGTATGAACCCTTTTATTTATTAAGAGGTTAAATGAGATTATGAGAAATAAAATCACAGATTTTTCATAAAATTGTTATTTCTTTACCTACTATTTTAGCAAACCCATTTAGAACGGCACGGATTTTAATAAAGATCCCTAATTTTAAAAAAATAATAAAATATATGTCACGAAGATTTCCAACGGTAAAAGAATTTTAAAATCGATCTTTTAGTTTCGGTCCATATTCAAATTCAAATTCAATTCAAAATATTTTTATTCAAATAGGCCTAATATAAGCTCTTTCGAATCGTCACAATTTTTTCCTACCACCAGTTCAGACGGCAGATTTGTGCTAAGAAGAAGCTGGCAAGAAACTTAGCACTTGCTCTTTTAAAATGGTATTACTAAAATACAAATTACAATGACAGAAAATATAAAATTAACACAAAATATCTGTAATTTCTGATGACGAAGAAAAAAAATAAAAAATATTGCAAATAATTAAAGATTAATAACACTATAAATGAAGAGAAAAAAAGCGTATTAATATACTGGTATACATAATACCTACATTTAAAGGTGTAAAAAATTAAAGGTAGAAAGTGTATATACAATATATGCATATATATAGGTATAGGGACAATTCATACAGATTGAGCTAGCCCCAAAGTAAGTTCGAAACTTGTGTTATGGGATACTAACTCAATGATATTATATTTTATAACAAATACATATATAGATAAACATCCAAGACCCGAGGCCAATCAGAAAAAGTTCGTTTTTCATCATGACCCGACCGGGGATCGAACCCGGGACCTCTTGGGTGGCGGTCTGGCGTGGTAACCATTACGCCACGGAGGTCGTCATATATATGCGCAATATATTAAGTACCTAGCAGTAGGTAGGCTTGTGTTTGGTGTCTGTGCCGAGTTTATCATTCCAGCTATTTTTATCATTTAAAAAATCTTCAATTTTATAATAAGCCTTTCTGCTGAGTGAATATTTAATGTAGGATTTAAACCTTTTTCCTGGTAAATTCAGCACGTTTTCAGGCAGTTTATTATAAAATCGAATACTATTAACAACAAAACATTTGAGGTCTTGGCGAGCCGGTGCTTAGGTATAACTAATTTATGCTTATTTCTAAGATTTAAATCCGAGTAGTCACTAAACTTTACAAATGTGCTTATATTTTTACGTACATACATTATATTTTCATAAATATATTGAGATGCAACGGTCAGAACATTAATTTCTTTTCAATTATATTATATTATATTATATATATTATATTATACGCAAACGATTATTGTAGTATGTGAGGATCGAATTCGTGCTTTACTGCACTGTGGGTCAATCGGTTGATATAACAACCGGATCATTAGGCTCGAGAAACTATGCCTAATTGCCTATATAGTTGTCTAAATCATAAGTTTCAAAAGAATAATTAAATGAACTATCAAAGCAATATGAATAGTGAATTTGACGGTGTTATTGGAAAGCTACGTGTTACATAGGCCACCTATATAGTTAGGTACACATTTAGGGATAGACAAGTACCTAATACGTATATCAGTATATCGACCGTGCAATTTCCTAACTTCGACAGCTATTGAATGAACTCCCTGTTACGTAACTACGTTTCACATTGCATTCTCTTTCCATACTAAAATACAGTGGGTAGCTTCTCGAGTGTGGGTACCTGTCTGATATTTCAACAAGTTCCCTATCCGACACGTGTGCGTCGGGCCGAGCCCCCGTGCCCACTCCGCCGGCGGCCTCTCGCGCCGGCGCGGCGTGGCGCGCACCCAGCCCGCGCATCCCGCCATACCGAGTCCAGCTTATTTCGTGGTCACCGAACGATTAAAACGTAATGAAAACCATCTACAGCACATAAAACCAGGTAACATTTCTATATACTACCGTTTATTCCTTGAATTTGGTTCTGGGGTCCATGCAGCGTGCAGAGTAGGGTCGATGGTGTGGGAACTGGGCCGGTAAAAATAGAGCGTTAGAAATGCGGCGGAGACTGGGGTGAGGCAATGGCGGGGGTTGAGTGAGACGCCCTGTAGGGGCTCACCCTTTGATTCACTTTGTTATGATACGCACACCGCATCCTACCTGAACTTACAAGTACAAGATATTCCTTGCGACGCAACAATTCCTGCCTCATGCAGAATTCGCAAGTCGGTAAAGATTGTAGACTCCATCGACCTATGCTCTTCCGAAATGCGGTACAACAACTTGTTCCCTTATTCCTATTTCCAATACGATTATAAGAATAAACTTCTATCATAGCTAATTAGGTTGAAATAATACATTTTTAATTTTCTGGTTCTACTACAATTTATTATAAGTAACTACTTACCTATAACTAACATTTTCTTTTTTCCTAGTTTTATTAATAATTTTTAATTTTCGTTATGTTATGAATGATATCTATTAAATCCGTTAATTATTCTCATTTTTATTTCGTAACGTGCCTAAATAAAGTTAGCAGGGAAACATTGTTGACGACAAAAGGGGGTTGAATTCTGATTTGCATAAACTCGAGCCGGATGTACGCAAAAATTCCACAACACCACCCCACAGCCTTCATTCATTCTCGATTCACCAAGATATCTAATTAATTCAGTATAACATACGAGCCCACCAATAGGCCAGGCCTTTTACATCGTAACAGCAAATCCGGATTTGGCTAGGACTAAAAAAGGTTTCCACCCACAGACTGACAAAATAAGCGCTATGAGCACATATGAGTGTAGTGAAGTAAATTGGGACAGTGGGACAATTCACGTAACAAGAACCGATTCTAGTTCGATTCTACGACACTCGCTGTCTCACTCATACAAAATAGGAATTGAACGGGACAGCGAGTGTCGTTGAATCGAACTAGAATCGGTTCCTGTTATTTGAATTGCGCCACTGGACTGACCGGACACTATTGCACTTTTGCTAAACACAATGAATTCTTCATCAACAAAAAGAAACCAGTAAGAGTTGATATCTTTCTGGTATGTTTTATTAAATACTCTGCATATTTTTAAGGACTCGTCCAACTCTCAGCTGAGCAGAATATCGGTTGTGTACTGTACTGTACAGTCAACAAAGGAATGGGCTGACCCCCCCTGAATATATGATTAAAGATTTCTAAATATTGCGTGAAGAGATTAATTAGAAATTTTTTAATTACATAGCTAGTAGGTACAATATGAATACTATCGATAAATAAATTTTCAAGTAAATCCCTTTACGCAATATTTAGAAATCTTATAAGAGAGAAATGAAATCGTTTCTTTCAGAAATTAGACCTTCACAGGCACTTTTTCTTGTCATTTACAACTTGTTTTAAAGAAAATAAACTACGTTATATACTACCACCATTTCGGACACAAGCAAAATGGCAACCGGTAAAAAGAAATGGCGAAAGAAAACCGGTTACGGCCTTTTTTGTCATTTTTAACCGACTTCAAAAAAGGAGGAGGTTCTATGTTTCATTGTATATTTTTGTACTTTTTTTTTCTCTCCTTTTTTCCACTCCTTAGTTACAAGCGTATTCTTCTTATAAATTTTAATGTACATTAAAATTTATAAGAAGAATACGCGGAATGTTATAAACAGAGAATTCTTTTGTTGACTATACCTACTTACTCTGAAACCTATTATGAGAAGACATATCCCAGCAATCGGATGATGCATTGAATTTATTATAATTAGATGTAATCAATATAATTACATTCAACGAAATACTAATTGGTTTCAGAAATAATTCACAATGAACTTCGCTCCGTTCACTGGACACATTCCGACGGCAGCTGCGATACCCACCATCCACCAGTTTGCCGCAAAATTTGGTTACGAGGGTGGTGGGAATTCTGGCGTGGTCCAAGAGACCCGTTATCAGAACTCAGGTAAGATAAAAATAAAATTATGATAAAACTATTTATTTTCAAGTGGATAAATTTGCAGGAAATACTTTTGCAACATTTCCGACGTAAATTCCCTGTTGAGAACTGCCTCAAGAAAGTCAACCGAAAGCGCTCTAAACAGGCCATTCTAACTTACAAGGAACATTGTAACCAAAAGTATTTCTCTTTTTTTATACGTTGCAATAAGTAAAACTGCATTGCAGAGGAGCAAATTGTATGTATACATTTTTTATCAATTCATGTAACTATGGCAAGAAACGTTAGCACGTGTTGATCTTTTAAAATCATAAATGTGCAAATGTCTTGCCGATTCTTTTTAGCAGATCAGATACATAGTTAATTGCCGTCTATACTTCTTGTAGGAAAAATGAGATTAGAAAATTGCTTGTAATTTCAATAGAAATTGACCTTGACAGGATCTGGTGGAGTCCAGTTCGCTGTGGCGCCATCTGGCGTGTCCGTGGATGGGGTAAAGTTCAGACAAGCTGAGAGCGTGGTGGTAGTCAGCAGCGCGCAGCCTGGGGCTGTCATTGCTAGTCTAGCACCTATACACACAGGTTATATACAATTTAATTATTAAACTTCTTGTAAGCACCTATGAGAGTTAGTAGAGTTTTTTGTTCGCGTTCAATGATTGCGAGGTCAGCAAACAGATCAAATAGACGTATGACAAAATATATCTTTAAATTTCTCTCATTTGCTGCCCCCGCCTCGTTGCAGATATTTTATTTTCATTTATTTTCCAAAAATTCCAAAAAAAGTATATAATTTTTTTAAAGCATCCGCCATCTAGGGCACGGTATAGCGGTTTCGGTGAAAATATACATTTAATAAAAACTACGACTTTAGACGCATGAATTTATTTTGACTTGACATACAAATATGGTTAATTTTTTAATGAATATTATTTTTCATGTACAGTGAATACAGGAGTAAAATACCAGACAATATCGGCGTCCTCTTCATCCGTGAACCTGGGTAACATTGCTTACGGCGGGCAGAGCTACGTCCAAGCAGAGGTGCATCAGCAGCTCAAGGATAGAGACAAGCGGGAGTACCGAGAGGAACTCCACCATGACCTCATGGCCACTATGATGCAGCAGCATCAAGGTGAGATCTCATTCCAAAAAAAATTTATACTAGTATCTTCATATCGTCTTATTTCGGGAAAAGCCCATTACACATAACCACCGCTGTGTCTCCTGTCTATACAGGCGGTGGGAATATCAACAACGGTAATAAGCAGTGAAGCTTATTTTCGTCCCGGGGTACAAACTACAGCTGATTGGATCTCATAACGAATTTAATCAGATATAAATTAGACGCTCCAAAGACACCGTTAATGAGTATTAAATCAACACGTAAGTTAAGTATTATAATATCTGTGACGTAAGTTAAACAGTTCTCCATGTTTCGGAGTTCGGAACTTCGGATGGCACGTTAAACTGTCCGAGCGCTAAGACTAATCAGTGACCGTCAGGCCAGACAACACGGACATTATCTAAACAAAAATAGTCACGTATTTTGGAAAGTTGACGAAATGAAATGAGTTTTTTTTTAAATCTAGTGAGCCAAGCGCCTTTACAACAAGGCACACAACAGTTGCTGGTGGTTCTGCACGAGCCCAAGGAGGCGGCTGCGTTGGCACGTGCCATCAAGCAGGAAGTGCGACCTGAAAGAGCTGCAGCCACCGCGCCCGCAGAATTCATCAGTAAGTTACTTAAACAGTAAACACAATACTTAACTTGATTCTTGATTGATACTATCCGAAATAATATCGATGTGAGTAGAGTAGGTACGGTGGTAGTCGAAGATAGGAGGACCATTTTAGAAAAAAATCGCTTACACATCTTGTAAGCGGATCTTTTGTCAGCTCCGTCCTTTTCTTTGTTACCAAACAGGGTTTTTGTTTATTAGAGCCACATGTGTCCACTAGGATGTTGGATCTTGCAACCAACAATCATCCTAAAGATGGTCCTGCTATCCTCGAGGCGACTGTACATACCTACTTATACAGGTCCTGTTGCTGATTCGGATAATAAAATTTTGAATAAAACAAAACAGTAACTACGAAGCATAGGTACATATTTGATTTAATTTTAACACTTGTAGTGCGGATTTTGTTTTCTAAATGTTATTTAATTTAAATGGCCATCTCGTCGGATACACTCGGAAAACTGCCACCGGACCCTGTATATAAAAGTCGGAATTTTATATAGGTACGTACAACAAGAGATGAGACTTGACGAGTACCTGATTTGATCTACTATGCCATTCCAAAGATCTAAAAAAATTACAGCAGCTATCTATATTAGCAATAGAAACAGCTGGGTTTAAAACAATCAAATTTAAAACGGTAATATAGTGCTAATTTATTTTGTTGCTGGCCGTACCCACGACGTTTTTATTCGAAACAATGGGATAGTCAGATACAATTGTAAAAATAACAATAGGTAGGTACTTCTTAATCGACCTGGTACAAGAATAACGTCACCAGTTTCCTACGCCCCAGGCATCGGCGATGTCACCGACACTACCACCTGGCAGACCCTCGGAGGTGGAGTGGCGGATTACCTCTCAGCCCTGCCGTTACCTCTCCATCACCTCTTGAAGTACTCCACGCCAGTATCTGAAGGGAAGAGGGAAGAACAGCCGACTATCGTGACAGCTGTATCCGCTAACGCGTTACCTTCTATGTCTACTCTGACCGTGAGTGCTTACAAACTGTTACAAATCAGAGTTGAAATGAGAGGGAAAGTTTCAAATTATAGGGTAAAAATAATAAGCCAGTTTCTAAAACTCATTTTAATTGTAATTCCACTATAACAGTTAGTTTCTGACCGCATTTTATATTTAAGTTCACATTAAGTCTCAAGTTAACACAGGTTAAAACGAAGCATAACTTATTTCGTTTAGTTTCGCTCGCTAATTTTCGTACACCACTAACAAATTATTCGCAGTGTAAACCTGAAGTATGCGAAGCTAACTAATTAGTTTAATTTGGAAGCGAATCTAAGCTAAGTTCGTTTTTTTTTAATCAAACAGAGCTTTAGGTTTGATTTTATTCATTTAGTTTTCAGCGAATCGGACCTAAATTAATCTGAAATGGATTTTTAAGATGGAGCGAGATCAAAATTACTTCTTAAACATTTTTTCGTGCTGTTTAACGATATTTGTTGTTTGTTTTTGCTACTTATTTTTAATTGCCATAACTAATAAGTAATCTGTGGTATTGTTCTCACTAATTAAGGTTGGGATTCAAAAAATGCCCTATAATATTGACTAATGATGTAATACATAGATGCCGGCAAACGTGAACAGCGTGGTGGTACAAACAGCAACGATAGTGAACCAATCGGTGAACTCAAACGCCAACACGGTCACCGTCACGAAAAAGAAGAAAAAGAAGAAAGCCACTAAAGAGAAGAAACCCAGGCCGAAGCCGGGGGAAATACGCCTTACCACAGCACTTGGTAAGTTACGGTCATAATGTTATTATGTATGTAGATGTCTACCATCAAAATACATAATAATGATTGTGAAGTAATCCTTTTTTATGATATGCAAATAGGTACCTACTTAGGATGAAACTACCGTATCAAATATAATACCATTATTGAAAAAAAAATAAGTACTTAGGTATTTATTTTTTGTATTTAAAAAAGTATCAGAAAGTGATAAATCGTTCGTGGTCTCAGTCAGACTCCGTGCTCAACTGGTTAAGGCCCGAATTTTTTTTTCTAGACGTATAAGTCCTACTTTTGGACAAAGGCCTCTTTTCTCCTTCTCCGTCTATTCCTCTTTGCTGTTTAATTCCAAAAAATAAGTAAATAAGTACATGATATAAAAATCATAGTTGCATTATCATGTTCCAGATGGTAGCACACTGTACTGCTGCCCTGAATGTCATATGGCGTACCCGGAGCGTGGGTTACTCGAACAACATTTAGTGGGACATACCATGGAGAGAAGGTAATAAATTTTTTTTTAAACCAAATAAAATCAAAATAAAAGGACATAATGTTTTAATTTTATCTTAGTTTATTTTAAATTAAATTTATTATACATATTTTATTTTTTAGTTGTGCCTCAATCTTTTACTATATATTTTTCATCAACCAGATTTATTTGTGACATATGCAACGCGGCCCTGAAACGCAAGGACCATTTGACGAGGCACAAGCAATCACACAATCCGGAGAGACCGCACGTCTGCTCCGTTTGTCTGAAGGCTTTCAAACGGAAAGAACAGCTGACTCTACATTTCGTTATACATTCCGGGGAGAAGAGACATGTTTGTAACGAGTGTGGGAAGGGTAAGTGTAGTACTATCTATAAACTAAAAAATGTAATATGAGCACAATGGTTTTTTTTTTTTGACGATGTTGTGCAAGCTAGTGAAGCGCTAACGGGATACGCTTCACCAGCAACATAGGTCTTACGTGGGCGAGGTGTCAACCCGCCGCACAACCCCCGAAATGCTGAAGGACCACACCCGTCGTTGGTCAGCGAGTCCATCGGACTTAGCCGGTTAGTGTAGCTAGGCTGTACTACCGACCATTCCCCTATCCGCCACCTTGGGGACGCTCCCCTACGCTGTGAGGGCCAGCGCGGGGAGCACAATGGTTTACATAATTATCTGTTGTGTTAACGACATTAGATAAGGCGCGTTTATATTAAGCCGGTGACCGAAAGCGTCAACCGCGTTTGGCTTAACAGAATTGCTTCATTAAAAACTGTTTTTACAAGTCTGTGATAGAATATGGATTACAATCGATTCGGTCAAAACGACCTATATGACACTAGTAGTAGATATACATAATAATTTTAGTATTCCATTTTTGCAGGTTTCTACCGTAAGGACCACCTTAGAAAGCACACTCGCTCACATATTGCTCGCAGAGTGAAGGCAGAATTGTCACAGCAAGGTGAGAGTTCGCCAACCCTGTCGACGGCGGCGCCGACGCCTGCGCAGCCCGAGCCCTCCTGACCGACAGACGACAAGGCAGATTTGATGACGTTAATTGCTGCAGCCAAAGATGTCTTTTGACAGGAGTATCAGTTGGGGGAAATTAGTGTGTAAGATACATCTCCTAAAGCTATTAGTTGCGGGCGACTTCTTCTGTCTTGAGTATGACCATGACACGTAATTACACGCATGGCATGGCATAATGTGTTTGTTCTCGATTCTGGGTATTTTCTATGCAGGTTGTTGCCCGTGACTAACCGCTTAGTTGAAAATCAATGTAGAAAGATGAACATTATTGTTAATATAGCGTTTATTTTCTTGAACCTTTGCTTTTAACTTTACCAAAAAAAATACATAAGATAACAGATATTTTTCTTAAGATATTTATAAGAATTATTTTTATTATAAAGTTAATTTAAGCTCAAATTTTTGCTTTCAATTGTGGCTTTAACGTATATTTTGTAGCAAAAAAACGTTATTAGAATTTTGAATATTTATATATTTTATTTTTATTAAACTATATTGATATCGCAAAGTAGTTCTTTCACACACAAATTGTAAAATTACTGAGTATAACATTAGCGCCGTTCTTCTTCATATTACAAAGTATTTCACCAAATTTCATCTAGATCTGTTCAACGGTTTAAGCACGTATGTAGTTACTCTAGTTTTAATATTAGACGGATTGTTAAATGGTACGTATATCTTACTGAGGGGTGACCACACTGTTCTAGACTCTAGTCTATGAAGTCATACTGGCAAAAGTCTGTGCTGGATGTTACAATTTGTTTGTGAATAGATTGCAGTTTATTTTATCGGCACTGTGTTCTTAGATTAAGTCGGTCGTTCCATATTTTCACTGTGATCGTGTTTAAAAAGTATAAATTAATGTTTAAACATTGTTAACGACCTCTAAAAGAGTTATTTTGGATTTTAATATACTTTAAAGTGATGTGTTTCTTGTTGAATAATTTTATTATATTCCGTTTGATTTCTATTAAAATTCTTAATTGAAATAAAAAATATGTATATAATCTATTCAAATGGGCTTGACACAAAACATAAATAAGGCTAATCAACAAGCAATCATTAGCCCTTAAAGTTAATTAAACACTAAGTGATAGGAATGATTAGTGAATTTAACTCAATAAATCTCTTTTATGATTTGATTCAAATTTTGTTTCAAGCTCCAATGAATAGAGTATAAGTGAGAAATGTTTATGCAATACATAGATAGCTGTTAAAATGTATAGTATTATTGTAATATACATGTTATAGTTTAAGGTATTGTCAAATTAGAGCATAAGAGCGAAGCAACGGAGCATGCAAGCGTTGCAACCTGTAATCAAAGAGGTTTTATAAAGCTGGTGCAATGTACGGCCAACCAATGAATGAGGAAAGCAGGGGTAGAAAAAGAACAAATTTATCCTAATAATGTGAGAATCGTTATAAAATTTTGCAATTACATAGTACAATAAGAATACTATTGATAAATAAAAATTCGAGTAAATCCCTTCAGGCAATATTTAGAAAACTAGAATCAAATTTACGTGCCTGCTCACCCCTTTCATTGGCTGACTGGACATTGTACAGCTGCACTTAAGTGAACACTGCCAAACCGTATGGAACCTCATATTTTGAACAGTTCTTCAGTGTTGTACCAAGATGAGATCAAATAGGATCTAAAACGTTTATATGTCTCTATAATGTACTTTGCTCATATTTAGAGCCATAGGTGCAGGCCACACTTAGAGCGAAGCAAAACTGAATTAATTTAGTTTCGCTCCGCGTATTTTCGTACATAGTTATGCGATGTGTGAATAGATACGGAGCGGAACTAATTGAATTTAGTTTTGCTCCGCTCCCAATGTAACCTGCGCTTTATACCAACTTCGAGTGTTTGTTCTGATCTGATGGTGCCTTCATAATATAGAAAATGAAAATAAGGCGCAAGACATATTTTTCTAGTCAACAAAAACGATCGGATTTCGATCTTAGTGTTCTAAAGACGTCTAAAGTATAACTTTAATAGAATAAAGTACAAAAAAAAAACTGTGGTATCGCGAGCAGTTTTTAGTCCCGAAATTAATGTCGTTTCCGTAGAAATAAAATATATTTATGATTCTATGTAAATAACCGAATATTCTCGCTATTTCGTTTTGTTTACATCTACTAAGCAGGTCTGTTCATGGATCTTTGTAAAGTAATGAATGAATTTAGATGACGCCATCATTATGTCTAAAAGTGTTCCCACGCCTGTGCTATGTTATTGAAAAAGTAACATTCAGTGAGGGAGCAAAAAATAAAATGTTACTAGTTATATAACGTTACAACACCGGTATGGGAGCACATCAATTTCACAGGACTGTGTTGACGCTACATGGTTAGTAGATGTGTACAGTCAACAAAGGAATTGACCCCCCCCCCCCGCCTCTATGATTAGATTATATATCCCTTTACGCAATATTTAGAAATCTTTAATCATATATACGGGGGGGGGGGGGGGGTCAGTCAATTCTTTTGTTGACTGTACATGGCATTATACATTTCTTTAGCATGGGTCAGGTTTCCCCGTAATGTTTTTGTGGACTGTATTGTTGATAATCTTTATTGATAGTGCTTCCGTTTAGTTTTCCAAAATTTACGCTCTAATAAACATAATACTCATTCATTTCTTTGTTTTACTTTATCTTTATCCTATGAGTCATCAAGCAAGGCCAGTGATCATTTCGGTTCATCTTAGTGCCCTCAAGCCACCGAAATGATAACTTCATTTATTTAGAACCACCGAAATGTTAACTTTATTTCGCTGGCTTGAAGGCACTACGAAATAATTGAAGGCACTAACGTCCACCATCTCACAGTTGAGCGTGGCAGAGTATGCTCAAAAAACCTTCAGTTGGACACTAATAATTTTAAATTAAACGCTCAACATGTTGTTTTAGTTCGTTAAAACAATAAAAAAAAAACAGTTTACTGTGCAAAATATTTTTATTTTGTACTATTATTACTTACAATAAGATCACAAATTATTAAGGGACTATGCACACGGCGAAATTCTAACGCACCGACGCGCGAACTTTTTCGTGAACACCGTAAATTGTCAAAGCTTGTTGTATTTGCATTGAGGCAAATGCTTGCGAGACATGGCGTCTGTATTTTTTACACATATTCCAAATATAAAATATTTTAAGTGTCAAATTATTTGAAAATGCCATCAATCAAAACATTTGTTTGCATAAAAATGTAGATATTTTCAGTATACATGCAGTCCCGTAAGTCCCGTAAATATTTTTGCCAGAACGATCGGCATGCAAATCTTTAAAATAAAAAAAAATCAAATAATACAAAAATTTCATTAATAAATATTTGTATCGTTTCATTTTTGTTTTGATTAGACGTCTACTGTTTGAAGTACATTCAAGAGCGTCATCTGCGCGAAGTCTGTTGACGGTGCGTTAAAAACCCCCATGTGCATACTCCCTAAAATGTTAAGGAGAAGAGGAACTTCAGAATAAAGTACTTAATTACATTTTTTTGGTACATGGCACAATGTGTGACATCAATTGGGACACAATTGGTGGTCATGGACCAAATATGGTACATGAATCAAATTGTCCATATATGGCAGGGATACATTGCAGATCTGTAATAGAAATTATCAGATATTTGATATAGGCTAAAACCCCAAATGATCAGCACAATATTACCAATTATCAGCAGTAATATTTTAGAGAGGCATAAAAAAAGATGTTTTAAATACGAATATAGCAAACAATAACTTACAATTATGTTTTCATCACTCTGCTGATAATATGGAACACTGCTAGCATTTGGGGCTATCCTCCTATTCACTTTGCGTAAATTGGAAAAGAGTCCGTCTAAACAAAACATGTGACACACTAAAACAATATGCATGTGCCCGTTACAACGTTCGTAGCCAACCGGACTTCGTAAAAAAGAATAACTGTATTAGTTGCGGTATCCACAACAAGCCATTTTAAACTTAATTGATAATCTTATACAACAGTTTTGTTCATATTTATTTACGCGCGTTACTTACATTCTCTAGAACAAGAGGGAATAAGTTTAGTGCGGACAATGTAAAGTGAAAAAGTCGCGAAGCGGAGCAAAACTAATTTAGTTGCGCTCCGCTTTGATCTCAAGTGTAGTTTGGCTTTATTAAAAAAAAAAAATGATTGTATATTCCATTGTACTATACTTGGTAAAAAAAAGCTCCAAACAGTCATCTGTTTTTTAAATATAAATCGATATGAAATAAACATGAATCGATTATCACTTTTTTGCAATAAAACACACATGTTACCATAATAATGTATGAATATCAAATACAATCGTCGAATGTCACTGGAAATCGTTTGCCAGGTATATTTTTACGGAATATAAAGTTTATTTGAACGCTTTTTTCATGATAGACTTATATCCCGTTAGTATTACCGAACGGGAACAACCTTTCTCTATTATTTGTTAACACAATTTCATTCACAATTTTATTTAAAAAGATTACTTAGATTCGATTTAAAAAAACAAATATAAAATTACGACAATTAGTAGTAGTCATAGTATCTATTACATAAGGATATGTACATTACAATCTCATATTAATATTATACTATAGAGATCTTTGATAGTATTTTGGACCCAGGATAAAATATTTTTTGATTCCATATTTACATACTTCAGACAAACGGGTCTTTTGTACAGTTTATAATACTATTTTTTCTTCTAATAAATGTAAATGTGCAGACACGTTTACACAGTACACTGACAAACATTTATCATCTTTATAATTTACAACGATAATCTCAGAATTCCGTGCTTCGGAGTATGTTAAGCCGTCGGTCCCGGCTGTGGTCAATGGATGACAGTCGTTAAGTTTGGTGGCCTTCAGGCGGTCTAGTCTAAATACTAGCCTAAGCCCAATCTGACCAGAAGTGGTTAGATCAAGTAATTGAGGTTGGTTGGTAAGGAACTGGGCCGTGTGGGAGGCCCGCGAAGTTCAAATTTTCTTACGTTTTCAACAAATTACAGCTCAATCCTTCATTTCATCATAAGAATGCGATTCCCGAGAATAAATAAACACAATATATCTACTGAATAATCATCAAATCAAATCTTCTGTAGGCCCTCGCGGCACTCAGACACGTCATTTACAACATATTGTACTTCTGTGTTAAATATAAAATAAATAAGCTACTCCATAAACTACTATTTCGGAAACAAAGCAAAATGACCACTGGGAAAAGAAATGGCAAGAGAAACCCTGTTACGGCCTTTTTTGTCATTCAAAAATATATTTTTTTTAAATAATGTTTTATATTACAACTGGTGTCCGAAATGGTGGTAGTATATAACGTAGTTTATTTTCTTTATACATATATACAAATTGTAAATGACAAGAAAAAGTGCCTGTGAAGGTCTAATTTCTGAAATAAACGATTTCATTTCATAATATAAATTATAAATAACAAATGTTTTTCTCTCTCTTATAAACTTACAATTTACAATTTGTTAAAAACGTATAGAGCTCGAACTTCGCCGGAGTAACCCCCACTGCGCCTGGAGGTTGGCCATAAAAGTTCTAAGTGCACAACTTTGGTTAAGAATTGTTTAAGTCAATGTTATTTCCTTGCGTTACGTACGCATAGTCTATAATTCTGAACGACACCGACACTCCCTATAAGTCCTTATATTACCAAAGTGTTGGACCCCGACTGGGGGTCGATGGTGACCGCTTGTTGTTCCCCGCTCTCCGTCGCTACGACCATTTGGTAAGGTACCTTTATTTGTAAAGGAACCCTTAATTTTGCGTTTGATGGTGCCTAAAAAATGGAAAATTAAGAATAAAAGATTTAAGAAGAAAGAAATATGATTGTTATGAGTATATAATTGTTGTGACAGTGTTAAGCTTGTTTTTCATAGGACAGCGGTGCCGTCATATAGCGGTGAATGACGTCACTAAAACGTTGTTTATGTTAACGAAATGGCGCGCTAAAATGGTCATAAAGTGTTTTTTTTTTATATCTGAGGCGGACAAACGAACTAGCGAATCACCTGATGGCAAGTAATCAGCGCTGCCCATAGACTTCCACACATCCACGACTATAAGAATCTTAGATGCGTTGCCCATGTATGAAGATATGAAAAAGGAAGTGTTTAATATACTTCTGTTACGGATTGTACCAGCGGACGGGACTGGGACAGTCCGCGAACGAAAGAATTCCTAGAATTCTGATTTCTCAACGCTTCGATACCGGGGTATTCGAGATAAGTCTTCTCAATTTTCCTACTTGCTAGTTTTTAATAATTATGGAATGTTTACTTACAGTAATAGTTATTTCCGGTTTGATTTGTGACTTGACTTCCGGTTTGATTTGTGACTTGATTTCCGGTTTGACTTGTGGCGTGTACCGATTGTGGTTTTGACGTGGTGTAGTAGCATTACGCGTGTTTATGGGGTATAAATCGGGCAATTTCTTCTTTGGCTTAAGTTTTGGCTTGACTTTGTCGTGCACCAGTCCGTGTTTTTGTAAATGATCTTTACGATAGAAACCTGTAATTTAAATTCAATTTATTAACTAGCAGACCTTGGTTTCGCACGTTTTACCAAGAATCAAATAATTGAAAATATATTATAGCTTAGGTCACCCGCGGATATACCTTCCCAATGGTGAAAGAATTTTTCAAATCGGTTTAGTAGTTTTTAAGTTTATTCGTTATAGCTTTTTTGCCCGCGACTTCGTCCGCGTGAAGTTCCGGACCCGTTCCCGTGGGAACCACATTGAATTTCGAGAAAAGCTATAGCCTATGTCACTCCCTGATAATGTAGCTTCATACTGGTGAAAGAATTTTTGAAATCGATCCAGTAGTTTCGGAGCCTATTCAATGCAAACAAAAAAACAAACAATCAAATCTTTCCTCTTTATAAGTAATATTGTAATATTTATTCGTTACAAACAAAAATGCAAATGAAATGTTATTTTTTTTAAATAAATTATTTGATGATTAAACTATTCGTTAAGTAAACTGTTTACATTTGAAACCGGATTTAAAAGTACCTTTCCCACAGGTCTCGCAGAAGAACGATTTGACGCCAGTGTGAATATGCAGGTGTATCTTGTAATGGTCCTTTCTACGGAACGGTTTACTGCAAAACTTGCACACGTATACTCGTTGGGGTACCGGTATGTTCTGTTCGTCGTGTACTACCATGTATGTCGCTTCGTCTTTCTCCGATGAGTCTTGCACGATCTGAAAGTGATAATTATAATATTTTTTAATGGATACAACGCCATCTAGTGTCAAAATTAAGCAATGGATACTCGACTTGATAAATAACCGATTTGACGACTTCCATGGCGTAATGGTTACCACGCCAGACCGCCACCCAGGAGGTCCCGGGTTCGAATCCCGGTCGGGTCATGATGAAAAACGAACTTTTTCTGATTGGCCTCGGGTCTTGGATGTTTATCTATTTATGTATTTGTTATAAAATATAGTATCGTTGAGTTAGTATCCGTGAAGTTTCGAACTTACTTTGGGGCTAGCTCAATCTGTGTGAAAAAAAAAACAAATATATTATTTTGTAAATAAATACAATTTACACTAGTTGCGTTCGTGACTTCGTCCGCGTGGATTGGGCTTATTTTGCCCATACTCTATCTTCTTCTCCTGCTTTGTGTTACATACTTGAGTAACTGTGCTTGCAGTCAATAAACTTGGAAACGACATTTATGTCACGATATACTAAGTAGTTTTTATTTATTTTATTTTTATTTTATACTAAGTAAATAAGTTTAAAGATTGTCAACTGACCCGTATGCCGCCCGGAGGCAATTTGTTCTCCTTCTTATCGTGTGTCCTAGTATTCGCCTCCTGACTTTCCCCGTCCTGTTTCCCCGAGCACAAGTGATTTTCAAACTGCTCGTTCATGAAGAAACCTGCAATTTCAAATTAATACACTACTAATATATATATATATATTTTTAGTGTAATAGAACCTAGACACTACTGTGAACAGGGGCCGTACCACGACCTTTTATAACTATCCTTAAACGATTGTGTAAACGAGACGTCGCCTTACATCATGTATTGCGCTGTCTCCTTTATTCAGCCGTTCTTGTTTTGTTTTAAGCGGTCATGGTACGGCCCCTGGTACTTCGTAAATGGGCTGACTCGACCGGGGCATTACCACGGTCTCACAGAATATCGAAGTGAATTAGCTGTGATATGCCGTTGTGTTTCGTACGATGAGCGAAAGAATAGAGAGCCCCTACTGTTCCCCTGTTTCCTACTCCCTTTACACTTTCCTTTCCCTTTCGTTCATTCATAGGTGGGCAATGCATCCAAAATCTTGGAGTGGGCAACAGTTTAAGTAAGAATTCTTATTCTTTTTGTAAATATAATAAAGGCTATGCCGTCGCGGCCGCGGGTCCATTCATGTTCGCATGAACATTCACAAAGTGTTGCGGGCACACGCGCGGATCACTTTGTGAATGAACATGAATGAACCCGCGACGGATCCCTTTATTTTTCCTACGCACAATTTTTTTTTGTAGTATGCACTAAGTAATGTGTCAGTTCGAACTTCGTTTTACGTCAGCGCGAGTCAGCCTTGTTGGCGACTAGTACAGTTATATTAAGTTTAGAAATACTACCTTCATTGCACAGTGAGCACCATATCGTGGGCTGATGTTTCATGTGTACGTTCATATGGACCTTGAGATGTTGCCTCCTCTTAAACCTCTTCTGGCAGAGCGTGCATTCGTGCGGTCTCATGTCTGATTTGTTTGTGGTGCTACGCGCCACTAGCAGTTCTGAGTCATCTGGCAACTAAAAGATTAATTAAATAAATATAAATATTCTTGGATCCGACTATCTTCTTTCTAAATAAATTCGTTGTGAATTCCAAGAGAGCTGTAGTTTCTTCCCCGGGACGTCAATAAGCTTCATCGCTTATTGTCAATCTGAGGTCGCCGTTGTTGATCCTGGCTACACAGGAGATACATCGGTGGGAATGTGTGGTGAGCTTGTCCTGATTTAGTACCAAACTAGGCAAAGCTTGTACTAAGCGTACCAGATCGCTAATATATAATACATAAATACCTTTTTTTAGTAAATAAATACTTTTGTCATTCATTTAAAAATCTATTCGTATAAAATTCTTTGTCATAAACGACTGCTGTTAAAAGTTGCGCGGGTTTCATTTGTATATTTATGTAAGTACAAAAAAGCTTTTAAAGCCCAGGTACTATTACTGAATTTGTATTTATTTATTCCGTAACAAACAATTTTGTATTTGAATATTTAACCTAAATTAAACTACCTACCCTAAATAATCATCATTTCAACCCATAATCATCCCACTGCAGAGATACAGGTGTCCGTTCAATCGAAGGTGATTAGAGCGTACTCTGCCACGCTGCTCCAATTCGGATTGGCAGAGGCCGGTGTTTTCAAACCGCCCTAAGGGCACCGCCTTGGCTTAACGACTGTCATCCATCGACAAAAGCCGGGACCGACGGCTTAATCACCGAAGCACGGAGAAGCTCGAAATAACGAAACCCATCCATACACTGGCTAGGGTCGACGTCGCTTAACTTCCGTGTTCATATTAGGCGTCGTCCTAATTAGCAGCGAGCGTACGAGTAAACTATGCGTTGATCGTCGTACGATGGGTTTGATCGTGAGATCGTGCAATCAAAACTACAAATTTCTTTTGAGTGTCCTAAATGGTAACCGCATCATCGCGCGAGCACAGCCATGAAAAGTCCATTGACGATCAACGCATCGTTTGCTCGTACGATCGCTGCCAATTAGGACGACGAGTTAGAGTGCGACACACAGCGAGCGACGCTATCGAGCTCCCTAAATAATATCGACATTGAATTAATAAAAACTAGTAAAATAATTTATTTATTTATTTAATAGGCTATTTGACACTATTAAAAATATGCTACGAAATGTGGTCATCCTATTAGGTAATAACATAAAAAAACATATTTATCTCTGTTATATCCAAAAATATTTATAGATTTTTCAAAATAAACAAAATAAATCCAAATTATTTTTTAAATTTCTTCAGCCACAAGAACGCTCTGTGATTGGCTATGCCTCGCGTGACGTCACACGCAAGTCAACATTATTCATTGTTACGACATTTTGTGTGATTTTATCATTTTATCTATTACTATTCGAATCAAATATTACTGGCATACTTACATCAAAGTGATCTTCACACATAAAAACATTTGTATGAGATAAAATGCTGTTTGGGTCTCTGCGAGCTAACACAGAAACAAACAGTTTTTGTGGAGTTTTTATAGAAGTATTTGTACATTGTGGCACAATTACACCATTTATAAACCATTTTTTCCAGTAAAATAACAGAAAAAATATTCTAAACACGCTGAATGTACACTTTGGTACAAGTTTACTTGCCTGTGACGTCACGGCGTCCGCCATTACAGAAAAAGTGTTTTTAGCGCGAATATTGTAATTTAAATTTTAAACTGATATTTTACGGGAAATACTGCAAATTTCGCAGAAATATACATGTGGTGTATTAATCATATACCAACGAATAATTTAAAACAGTTTTTCAAAATCAGTCAAATAGCCTATTATCTTTATTGACCACAATACACAAAGTACTGATACAACAGGCGAACTTAATGCTAAATGCATTCTCTACCAGTCAACCCTTGGGAGTGCAGAAATTCACGAAAGCGGCTTGTTAAAATAAAATATTATTATATAAATATAATATACATATATACCTAAATACATAATATAATAGATACAATAAATATATACATACATACATATATAATAAATATATAATACATATAGATGATTCCTATGCAACATAAACAATTAAAAATAATCTGTTATACTTACAATTTCCTGTTCCTCGTCTTGACCTACGAAAGATGTCCATTGCGAGTCGTCAGCTTCGTACGGTTTTATGTAAAGCCCTGTGACCGGTGCTGTAATGGAACAAAATTTTACGTTATATAATTTCAGTCTATAGGTATTGATTTTATTATTTGAACTGGATCCAAGTAAAGATCTGGAACTAACTCCCGCCAGCGGTGTTTCCAAATGACTTGGGAACCTTCAAGAAGCGAGCATACATTCACTTAAAGGCCGGCAGCGGCTCAAGGACTCCACCGGTGTCTCTGTGCTCCATGGGTGGCGGTGATCACTTAACATCAGATCACCCGCATACTCGTCTGCCAACCTCTTACATAAAAAAAACTAGGAAACTCGCGAAACTTGGCTTGGTTTATAAAGCACCATTGACTTCTTCGAATACAGGTTTAATAAACTTAACAGAAGGGTTCCCAAACCATGTTAATATTACCAAATAAAATAAATAAAATAAGTAAAGTAGTGTTGCAAATAAAGTATTTGTTTTTTTTTTACCAACAGACTTTTGACCAAATCCTACGGGAATCGTGTACTTTTCGGGATAAAAAATACCATATATGTTAATTCAAGGTATCAGCTGTCTATAGGTATACCAAATATCATAAACATTGACCCAGCCATTTGAGCGTGAAGAACTCGCAAACTTTCGGCTTTATAATATTAGTGGGATATTTATTTTTCAATAAAGAGATCGAAAGGCGCATTCGACTGGGCTGGGCAGCCTTCGGGAAACTTCGTCACATCCTTGTCTCGCAAATACCGCAATGCCTGAAGACTAAAGTCTTTAACCAGTGCGTCCTCCCCGCTATGACCTACGGCTCAGAGACGTGGACTCTGACCGTCGGGCTGGTCCATAAATTAAAAGTCGCACAGCGAGCGATGGAGAGAGCTATGCTCGGAGTTTCTCTAAGGGACAAGATCCGAAACAAAGAAATTCGACGGAGAACCAAAGTTACCTATTATTATTATTATTATTATTGTAAACGCCTTTGAACACTTTTTTACTAATATCCCCATCACAGTTACTGATTCTCTTAATTCCTCTCTTCATAGTGCGAATAAATTGTTAATGGAAAATGTGGAGCCTTGTGCTGAAGATTTCGAATTCAAATATATTTCCCCTTGTAAAATTATTAGAACTTTTAAACAACTCAATGTTAAAAATACTGAAGATCATTGGGGAATGTCCATTAAAGCACTTTATGCTGTCATAGACGCCATCGCTCCACATTTAGCCATCATCTTTAATACTTGTGTAGATACTGGTCTGTTCCCTGATTTAATGAAATATAGTAAATTGATACCTATGTTTAAGTCTGGTGAAAGACATGACCAGGTAATTACAGACCAATATCTATTTTACCAATTTTGAGCAAAATATTCGAGAAGGTTATGCTTGGACAATTGCAACAGCATTTTAATTTGTTCAATATTATTCATAATAAGCAGTATGGTTTCACCGCCGGGATGTCCACCACTGATGCTGGAGTCGCTCTTGTCAAGCATATCCTTAATGCGTGGGAGGGGTCGCAGGATGCTATCGGGGTATTCTGCGATCTCTCAAAGGCCTTTGATTGTGTCGACCACCAGTCATTACTGCTCAAATTAAAACATTACGGAGTAAGAGATAATGCGCAAAACTTGATTGCCTCTTATTTGGCCAATAGATTGCAAACCGTTGACATTAACGGTGTGAAATCTAATGGTGCTAACGTGAAAATTGGGGTGCCTCAAGGCTCAATCCTGGGTCCTTTTCTATTTTTAGTTTATATTAACGACCTCCCCTACATGGTCCAAAACATGGCAGATATTCAAGCAGTGCTATTTGCTGATGACACTTCTTTGATTTTCAATATTAACCGCAAGTGTCCCAATGCTATCAAAGTAAATGGTGCACTCTCTGCCATTCAAAACTGGTTCACTTGCAATAACTTATTATTAAATTCAAATAAAACAAAAATAGTAAAATTTACTTTGCCAAATGTACGTCAAGTTGATACGGACATCATGCTCAATGGTAATAAATTAGATTTTGTCAATGAAACTATATTTCTTGGTATTACCTTGGATTCAGGCTTGAAATGGGCCCCCCACATAAAAAAACTTGCAAGCAGACTAAGTTCTGCTGCATACGCAGTCAGGAGAATTAGGCAAATGACTGATGTACCGACAGCGCGTCTAGTATATTTTAGTTACTTTCATAGTATCATGTCGTATGGCATATTGCTGTGGGGTAAAGCAGCCGATATTGAGGCAATATTTATTTTACAAAAAAGAGCTATCCGCTCCATTTATAATATGGGTTCCAGAGATTCATTACAGGAAGTTTTTAAAGAAATCAATGTTTTGACCGTTGCATGTCAATATATTTATGAAAATATAATGTATGTACGTAGAAATATAAACACATTTGTAAAGTTTAGTGATTACTCTGATGTAAATCTTAGAAATAAACATAAATTGATTCTACCTAGGCACCGGCTCGCCAAGACCTCAAAATCTTTTGTTGCAAGTGGTATTAGATTTTATAATAAACTGCCTGAAAACGTGCTGAATTTGCCAGAAAAAAGGTTTAAATCCTTCATTAAACATTCACTCAGCAAAAAGGCTTATTATAGAATTGAAGATTATTTAAATGATAAGAATAGCTGGAATCATCAATTCGGCACAGACACTAAACTCAAGTCTACCTACTGCTAGGTACATAATATATTGCGCATATATATATATATGTTATATACACACTGTTTATCCCTTTTTTTTACACCTTAAAATGTATATATGTATACCAGTATATTGATACGCCTTTTTTTTTTTTTCTATTAATTTTTCTTTACTATTTAAAAAATTAATAATTTGCAGTTTTATTTTAATTTTTTAATCTTGTTTCAATGTTTACTTTTATTTATCGTAATTGTAACTTATGTCATTACCATTTTAAAAGAGCAAGTGCTAAGTTTCTTGCCGGTTCTTCTTAGCACAAATCTGCCGTCTGAACTGGTGGTAGGGGAAAAAAAAAAGTGACGATTCGAAAGTGCTTGTAATATGCCTATTTGAATAAAAATATTTTGATTAGATTTGATTACCGATATAGCTCTCAAAGTCAGCAAGCTGAAGTGGCAATGGGCCGGCCGCATCTGCCGTGTTAGCGTTGGCAGGTGGGGGAGGAAAGTCTTGGAGTGTACGCCGCGCGTGGGGAAGCGAAGTGTAGGGCGCCCTCCCTCCAGATGGACAGACGACCTCAAGAAGGCGGCTGGAGGCGAATGGATGCGGACAGCGGAGGATCGCATTTGGTGGAAGGCATTGGGAAAGGCCTATATCCAGCAGTGAGTAGATACAGGCTGATGATGATTTATTTTTACAAGAAAACAGGCCACACTAGTAGTAATGCATGTCATAAACTACCTGCATTTTCAAGCAAATCTATCCAGTCGTTTTTGCGTGAAAGAGGTCGCATTTATAATATTAGTAGGGATAATTTGGAAAACCTATTTTGACTATAACTTATTTATAAAACTATATGAATTAAACATTTATTATTTAATTACTTAATAATAATGATCAAGAACCTTAAAAAGCAATAGCAGCCTTTTAAGATTTCAAATGTTACTAATAAAACGGAAAAATAGTCCAAAATAGTCTTTTAGCGTGGGTGATACCCCCGGTATTGCAAGCGTCTATAGGCTACGGTGATGCTTTCCATCAGACGGCTTGTTTGCCAACTTTGTGGTATAAAGAAAGAATATTTTATTGAAACTTTATTACTAACTGAAAAATATTTACTCTTTTACAACAACAATTCCACATAAAAACAGGCAGATCGACATTTTAACACCAAAATTTGAAAGGAAATTACATACGGCAATCAATTTGAAATTTTAAGTATATTGAACATAAGGCATAACTTACAATGTTAGTGTAATTTTGGAAGGGTAAAACCCAATGCTCAAGGCTAGGGGAAGGGTCGTTGGGCCATGGGGGCTCCCAGGGAGCCAGGTAACCATCCCTTTATTCCGACCTACTGTCCGTTATACCTGATATGTTGATGTTGAGCTGTGATTTTTAATGAATAAATGAAAGTTAAACAAAATTAACTGACAAAATTCTGACCTAAAAACTTGTAAGTACAGTCAATGAAAGATATAACCAGGGTAGAGAAATATAAACAAAGATTTTCACTATACTTTACAATAGATTGACAGTTTCTAAGACGCATTTTGACGCATTAAATAATAGCTGTCACTGTCAAACTACGTGTACGTGTCGGGCCACGCACAATGTAGGGTTCCGTATTTGCTACGCTTTGCTTGCTTGCAGATGAGTATAATGCCATATTCTATGACATTTGTATGTACATACGTTTTCGTCCAAAAAAAATTTATTCATAAGTTCGTCGGCTATTACTCGGTAACTAGTAGTGCCTAATTAACCGTTATAGTTTTCCTTGTAGGTTCACTATATGGACTACACCATGTTTTTTTTTCAAATTTCTAACAAGACTTTCGGAGACAGATGGTGGGGTGGGACCACCGTGCAAAACGAAAATTGACACGTTAAATGTAAATAATTCGCGAATGTATCGGAAAATGATCTTCGCACACCCTCAATGTTTTTAAGAGACACATCCCCAGAAGATGGGGTCGGTGCGAAAAAAAAAATTTCAATCCGACTTTATATGGCACCCCAAAAAAAATATTTTTCAAAATTTTATTCTACCACTTTGTTAGCATTATTATTATGAGTATACATACCAAATTACAGCTTTCTAGCATCAAGCGTCTAGGCGCTAGACCGCGGACGGACAGACGGATAGACGGACATGGCGAAACTATAAGGGTTCCTTGTAGTTTACTACGGAACCCTAAAAAGCGTTTCAGAAACTGGATATAACCACTTTCCATTAGGTCCCGCTTGCTTGTTTGCCTGTATGACATTAAAAGAATAATGTGTGTTCCGTTGAGAGTTTGTTTTACAATTGTTTGAATTGAAGAGAACCATTACGATTGATAGGCACTTTCTGAAACGTCTTTTCATTTTAATTTCATATCAACTCTCAAGTTATCTCTTTTTAGGGTTCCGTAGCCAAATGGCAAAAAACGGACAATAAATTTTGGGGGTTCCCCATACTTAGAACTGAAACTCTTTTTTTTTTCATCAAAACCATACCTGTGGGGATAGGTCTTCAAAAGTGTTATTGAGGTTTCTAATTGTTTTTTTTTCTAAATGAATGGTTTGCGCGAGAAACAATTAGAAAGTGGTAAAATGTGTCGTCCCATTATAACAATATTACAAAGCTGAATGAAGCATTAGTATTGTCCGTAGAACCCTAAAAAAACTTTTACATAATAAACATTCGTAAAGAACGTGTCCCAGTGAACGATGTAGACACTGCGTTGCTTCCATCGACCGTACTCACATACCCTATCCCTTTTTACCGTACGAGAGAACCCCCACCTAACGAAAAAAACTTACGGGAGCAAAAAATGAAAGGCGAAATACGCTACAAAACGAGGGGGTGAGCCCGTCTCGACTCTCAAGCTATTTTTACATTGGCTAAGGGTACATTACTCTGGGAATGCATCGATAGATTTTTTCCGTCATCCCCCAGGCTATACAAGGGTCTTCCCTAAACCTTTACTTAGCTGGTAAAAACAGCTTTTGGGTTTTAATTTAAGTAACTAACGGTGAGTTCCAATAAAACATTTTAAAGTCAATAACACATTAAATCTATCGTTTCACATTAAGTATTATCTGTTCACTTTTTCTACCTTAATTTTGTCAATTTCTGAAACGAATTTTTTAATCTTAATTCCACATCAAGTCCCACACATTAAATTTATAGATCTCACTGTCAAACAAAAACGGAAAAGCTCTCTTTTTTCGATTTAAAAATGCTTTTTCGTTTCAAATAAACTTTAAATTTGCGTTTCAAATACTGATTGACACAACAATTTAAGAAAAAAAGACAACTTCACTCTTGAAAATTATTTCGCTCGATCGGCATTGGTTGGTGGCTCTAAATGAAATCGGATAGTTACGCTAACTAAAATAGTAAAGTTTCAAGTAAGGTAAGTTCAATGAATAGTGTTATTCTATTGTATGTGTTAGTCCAAGTATCAAATTATTCCTGGATGTTGGATGGACGACTGTTCACAATGTTGAACTCTGTCTACAAGTTTGTGAACTGTATTTTCGATGAAAGACTGTTTACAAATTTTGAACTCTACGATTTCGTGCTTGTTTCCGATGAATGGGATAAATTGAAGATTTTTCTTACGACAGAATTTTTTAATTCGATGCATTATTTACAATTTGAGTTAATTCTTTACTAACATACAAATCTTTTCTCTATATAATATTCATTTTAAAAAAATCATAGTTCGAAATAACAAAAAACATCACAATGGTTTTTCAGCAGTGTACAAAACACACGTTCCCTAATACTGAACCCCTCCCAAAAATAAATTGGATCTCTGGTACCCCTAATCTAGCATCCCTTGAACATCAACCCCCTCGCAGGCTGGCCCATGGGGGATCGCCCCTAAATTGGGGAGGGTTGAGAAAGGTCGCTCTGCGGGTCTGCGGCGCTTTTAGTCGCATGCATGGTATCTCTAGTCTGGAGTGAACGGGGACGTATTGATTTTTGGTTAAATACAGACTCGATATTATATGACATGTCGAGTTGATGTACCTACTTTGTATATTACGGGCATATGCATATGAAATATATATGCACATAATGAATTGCAGTTATTGTTTTTATTTATTAAATGTTGTAATAAGTTGATGTCCGCGGCTTTACCCGCGAACTTAGAGTCATAATTGTAATCTGTAATTATTTTATCATATTTTATTCAAGCCGTGCTTGTAATAGGCCAATTTTTTAGGCCAAACTTTGCTATTCAAAGTTTGCTTTTTTTACTTATATTAATTATGCGTCCAGTTCCACATAGTTGAAAACATAGAATTACTACATTTTTGTCTCCATAATAATAAACAACAAAAATTTGTTATCACTTTCGAACTTCATTTATTTTTTTTCAAGAGTGCCAATGACAAAACAGCTTTCTAAAACAGGTAGTTAATCCTTGGTTGGGGCTCCGGATCTCTCATTTATCGAACGAGACGGATAGCTTTACGCCGATACTCTATGAGACTGTGGTACTTCCCGGTCGGGCTAGCCCATGTCATAAATAATGTTCTACCACTGAAAAGGAGGTGATCCAATTCCCTTATTAAAAAACCCCACAATAAGCGGGGCAACCATGAAAGGAAATTCCAAAAATACGGATGAAGTTTCGTTGAATTCTAACCAGTCTTGAACCTTATTCTATCTAGTAATGTCTTTGTTGACAGGACTACGTGTTTCGTTGTTTCGGATGGACCCTTTCATGGTAGCCCCGAAGATTTTAATATGAACGCCTACAAAACTTTAGGAGCAAAAAAAAAAAGTGTTAGCCACCCGATAGAGAGATAGTGATAGTTTAGAATAGTATTTATAAATATCCTCTAAAATTTAGAATACATTTTTTTTGCTGCCGTGCCTGGGTTTTTTGGATCACCTCGTATATCGATATGAAATGCTTTGTACTGAATTAAACGGCCATTACACTTGGCTAAATCAGAGTCTAACAAAAGAGATGGTGCAATACGAATAAGCGAGAAGCACATACAACTTCTCACTTCTTAGTATTGCACCATCTCTTTTGTTAGATTCTGAATTTAGGCCGTTTTACTGACCGATCAACGTACAGTCTAAACCGCTGATCGTAGCTATTTGAAACTTGTAGGCTTCATTAAGTCATAATCATGCTATATTACCACAAAAGTTAAATACCTTTATAAATCTATTTAGCATTTACTTTTTAAATGGCAGTTTTTTGAATACGAAGGGTCAGAGGTAAAATATCTGTGAATGGTCTGTACGCGAACGATATACCCGGCGACACAAATGTTAACACGAATGTTCAACGTAGCCCGCTAATGTAGCCCTAGCATAAGAAATATTGATATTAACATCGAAGCAAATTACTCCCAAAATAACTTCCTACCCCTTCTCAACCCCTTAGGGGGCGAATTTCAATAAAATACGAAACACTTCCATCAATTATGTTAAAGAATATTTAATGCAAAATTTATATAGATAAAAAAAAGTCGTGTTAGTTACACTATTTATAACTCTAGAACGTCTAAAGCGATTTGGTTGAAAATTGGTGGAGGGGGGGTAGCTTAGAACCAGGAGAAGGACATAGGATAAGGTAGGGTAGGGTCTCTAGGCGGAACAAAGTACGCCGGGTCAGCTAGTTTGAAATAGATTCGAACAAGAAATCACGTTGTCCCATATTTCCCCCCACCCTCTCATCATACAAAGCACACCCTCCAAGTTTTAGGTCTCTACGATCAGCGGTTTAGGCTGTAAGTGGATCCATCAGTCACTTATTCTGGTCAAACCATTTTATATGTTACAGATGTAAAAAAAAGTGTAAAAATCATATCATTCATATCCCCATAATCATCCCACTGCAGCAGTACGGGTCTCGCTTCAAAGAGGATTAGAGCGTACTCTGCCACGCTGCTCAAATGCGGAGTGAATAAAGGATTATGCATAGGTATTATTTACAACATCACGCACGACACGATTCATTTAACATCCACGACTTTTATTGTATTTGTTCAAAGATAAAATAATAGTAACGTAAGACGATTTTTGTCGTGTGTCAAATCGGTGTTGTGACCTCGCTAAAAGATTTTAAATATGGCTACTCATGATGATATTGTACCTTTTAAGTGTTTCTCACCAAAATTGGGAAAGCGGTTCACTTATGCAATTACCCTTGGTGTCGCTTCGTCCATATCACACTCGTTTTGATCAGATTCAACTTTTCAAACCGACATAACATTTCATTTTTTTTTAAATTGAGTTTATTTGGTACTAGTAAAACCCTCGGAACTTTGTTTGCGTATATCTCGCTATCCCGTGGGAATTTTGAAAAATCTTTTCTTAGTACACCCATAGACGTCGTAAGGAACATTCCAAATTTGGAATCTCTAGACCCAGCGGTTTGGGCTGTGCGTTGATATAGTTAAGTCAGTCAGGACTTTGAATTTTATATATAGATTGCGACTATCAATCAAGCGGCATCAGACAGCCCGTTGTGATGGT
The DNA here is from genome assembly GCA_905163395.2 of Endotricha flammealis. Lineage (NCBI taxonomy): Eukaryota > Metazoa > Arthropoda > Insecta > Lepidoptera > Pyralidae > Endotricha > Endotricha flammealis. Next base: position 3,623,229 of record LR990861.1, on the reverse strand, counting down.
CCTTCGGCATCCTTCCTTCGTCACCAGAAGGCGCCAGTTCGATTCTCGCTAGGGGCAAACATTAATGTGATGGCATTTATGTTATGAGTCTGGGTTCTATGTATTAAGTATACATTTACAATAATATATCCATTGTAGTCTGGTGTCCATAACACAAGCAGGCTATACCTAACTTACTTTGGATCCCGGTGGCGCTGTCTGAATTATGTCGAATTTATTTATTGTTGCTTCGTAAATAATTCATTATGGCGTATGTTCGAAACTTGTGTTATGGGATACTAACTCAACGATATTATATTTTATAACAAATACATATTTTACAACACACACATCCAAGACCCGAGGCCAATCAGAAAAAGTTCGTTTTTCATCATAACCCGACCGGGGATCGAACCCGGGACCTCCTGTGTGGCGGTCTGGCGTGGTAACCATTACGCCACGGAGGTCGTCGTCGATTATGGTGTATGTGTAAGATTTAAACTTTCCTAAATCATACTAATATTATAAATAGGAAAGTGTGTGTCTGTTTATTGTCCGTCTATCTCGGCAAAACGGAGCGACGAATTGACGTGATTTTTTAAGTGGAGATAGTTGAAGGGATGGAGAGTAAAATAGGCTACTTTTCGTCTCTTTCTAACCCCCCACTTCTCTAAAATGGGGAGTGGAAGTTTGTATAGAGCATTCCGCAATTTTCAAGGTAGAAATCTAAAAATTGGTAAGTATGCGGACTATTTGTGACTAACAAAAAATCGTGCATAATTTTTCTTGAAATCTGCCTCCAACCCCTTAAAATAGGGGGTGAAATTTTATATGGGACTTTTTGCAGTTTTCAAGGTAGGAAGCTAAAAATCGGTACACAGAATTTAACGCGAGCGAAGCCGCGGGCAAAAGCTAGTTTCATATAAAGGAAGGTCTCAGAACACAAACTTCCCTTCACATGCAGTCATGTAAAAAATGGTGAATCCTAATAAGTGTTCCCCTACCGAGCTTATTCTCGCATAAGCATTTTTTTATACTTCGTCGGAAGGGGAGGTACGGCCGCTTACGTGTCTGAGGGGGAACACCCCGGTTTGAAAATTAAAAATTCCTAATGCTATTTTTTGTAGGGGGTAATTACTTTTAATAATAAAGATACTGCCGGTTAATTTTCAAATGGTAATTTTATTGATACTTATATCAGTAAAAATAATTTGGAGTATATAGACTATGTTTATTACTTTATTCTAGCGTTTAATAATTGACATGTAAATCTATAATATAATAAAAGTGTAAAAAAAGTTTGTCTGTACATTGAATATATTTCCAAAAAAATTGTTTAGGGCGATGAAGAATAAGCAATAGAACAAGAATTTCGTAAAATTTTGTCCGTCTGTTTGTATGTTTGTATGTATGTATGTTTGTATGTTTGTATGTTTGTCTGTATGTTTGTACACGCTAATCTCAGAAACGGCTGAACCGATTTGGATGCGGTTTTCACTAATATGTGGCGATTTGCTCAACTTAACATTTAGTGTATGTTTCTTTTCAAAATTCCCACGGGAATCCGAGATATACGCAAACGAAGTTGCGAGGGTATATCAACGCACAGCCCAAACCGCTGGGTCTAGAGATTCCAAATTTGGCATGTAGGTTACTTACGACGTCTAGGGATATACAAAGAAAGGATTTTTCCGGAAGGACCGGAACGGATCAGACCTGATCGGTTCGGAAGGAACCGCACCGTACCGGGCCGTGCCGTACCGGACCGGTTTTTTTTCTGTAGAAAAATATGCTAATTGGCATGTAGGTTCCATATCAGGACCGGACCGACCAGACCGGCCCGGACTGACCGGACCGACCGGACCGGATGGAACCGTACCGTACAGGGCCGTGCAGGACCGGAATTTGTTTCTGAAGAAAAATATGCTAATTGTTACTAGGCCACGCGGGCGAAGCCGCGGGCAGAAGCTAGTATATTAATAAAAGTTAACGTGTATTCCATGGGATTAAAAAAAATCCCGTTTTATATCTTGCTTAAGGGTGCTTACATAAAGAAACAGGTTTCCGGTGCAGAAAAATCTGTACGAGACGGTACCGATCGGAATGGGTATTTATATGTATCTCAATGCGATTATTTATAAAGAAACAGGCAAAACCCGCACAGATTTGTCAGTACCGGAAACCGGTTTGTTTATAAGAGATCGCAGTGAGATAGATACATATAAATATAATACCCGCACCGATCGGTACCGACCCGCACAGATTTGTCTGTACCTGAAACCTGTTTCTATAAGTAAGCACGCTAACACACCAAAGAGAACTGGATACCTCTTCCATTCCGACCGACTGTACCGTGTTTAATAAAAACTATTACCATTTTATTTACGACCATTACTGTATTGAAAAATTTATATAATTTAGTTTTCGGGACAAGCCCACCACACATTCCCAACATTGTCTCCTGTAAACCCAGGATCAACGGCAACATCAGATTGACTTTATGCAATGAAGCTTATTAACGTCCCGGGGGAGAAACAGCACTCTTGGAACTCACAACGAATTTAATCAGAAATAAATTAGATGTCATAGGAAATATTGTAATACTAGTGAAACCAGCGCAACTTCGTTTGCGTGTATTTATGCACCGCAAACAGCGTCATTGACTATCAGACTTTCGACCAAATCCTACGGAAATAGTGTACTTTTCGCGATAAAAAGTACCTTATGTGTTAATTCAAGGTATCAGCTACCTAAAATAAATACCAAATATCATAATAGTTGGTCCAGCAATTTGAGCGTGAAGAAGTAACGAACATACACACAAACTTTCGGCTTTATAATGTTAGTAGGATTTTAGTTTTTAGTAATATTCAAATGTTATTAACTGTGTAAATATAGCGTATAGGATACAGCGGTCAGTGGTGTGGTGCGGTGACCTCACGTTCCCACCCACCCACCGGGCTGGGGGAGGACCCGACCCTACCAAAACCTGTAACTACTCATCGTCGGATACCCAACTACATTCCTAATACGGCTTATGTCATATCGAGTATATAACGGGATAGTTAACTGTGTGATTTTGCTTACTATCTTTTTAAAGGAGATCACCCATTTTGTATAGAGATTTGGGATAAAAAAAAAGTTAGCGGCCCGAAATAAATTACGTTTTGTTTGAATGGGGGCACGAGTAGAATCATTTTTTTGTATGGCGACAATACTCTAACAAATATATAAAAATATATATGAGTGAAATAAAAATAACATCGTCTTACCACTTTATGTAAGATTTGGTATGATTATTACTTTACTATTTTCTCCTGGGTGTTAGGTGATATCACCCACCTTTTTTTTTTTTTTTTAAGTCAGGAAAATGCATTGCTGCATGCCCCGCCACTTGGGGAGCGGCGGGGGTATGTCGGGCTCCCCCTCTAACCACTTGGGGTATACCGACTAAAAACCTGACTGACTGCCACCTCATCCGCCTAGATGGGCGGGGCAGCGGGAACAATGATACAACCGCTGCCCCACCGGCGGTCGTCCGAAGACCCCCTTGTTGGGCTACGGCACGATTGGCGGCGCGCGCACGACTAGGCGCGCCGCGCCGCAACACTCGGGGATTTCCGTTCTAATGGGCAGCGGTTTCCCCAACCCGCCGCCCGGAAGCCCCCGTTAGGGTGGCAGTCGCCGGGCATGGGCCAAACGCCTGCCGCCCGGTCTTTTCGGCGGAGCGGGGGGGCGGCTGGATCCGCTTCCCTCACTCGCTCCGCTGCCTCCTTCTGCGTCATTATTTCGCCGCAGAAGGAGGCCATCGCATCCCACGACCTCTCGCTCTAGACCATTTGTTTGACAACAGCCGGGAGCGAGAGGTCATCGCCAACAATTGCCACGAGCGCAGCGCGTGGCGCAGCCCACGCCGGGCATTCCTCAAGTGTGTGCTGCGCCGTGTCCTCCACGCAGCCACACTCGTGGCACTCCGGAGTTTCCTCTCTCCGAGCCACGTTGTGCAGGTACCAGCCGAAACACCCGTGGCCAGACAGCACCTGCACAACGTGGTAACTAAGCGCACCGTGGCGCCTCCCTATCCAATTTTCCAGGACCGGACAGATGGCGCCAACGGTGCGCCGCCTCGGTCTGCCGGCCCTCGCCAGCCCTTCCTCACATCTCAGCGCCCATTCCTGGATGAGGGACTCCCGGGCAATCTCCCTCCAACGCAGGACCCCATCCGGGAATGGGTTCCCGCCGACACGGGATTCGGCGGTTAGCTTGTAGGCTGCCGCCAGCACCACAGCGTCTAGCTCCCAAGGCGGACTCGCCGCCAACACGCACGCTGCCTCGCCCGAGATGGTGCGGTATCCCCTCACCGCTCTGACCGCCATGGCCCGCTGTGGTTGTCGCAGCAGGGCCATGTTGCGTGGGGTCAGAGCGTCGGCCCATATGGGGGCTCCGTAGAGGGCCATAGACCGCACCACCCCTAGATAGAGGCGGCGGCAGGCGACACTCGGTCCGCCGACGTTGGGGAGCAGGCTGCCTAGCGCGGCGGCTGCCCCCTTCAAGCGCGGCACAAGTCGCCGGAAGTGTTCGGCGAATGTCCACCGACCGTCAAGTATAAGACCAAGGTATTTAATACTCGGCTCGACGGCGATGGACACACCCCCGACGACTATGTACGCTCCTGGAGGTGGCTTTTTCCGGGGCCCATGAAAGCACAGGGCCTCGGTCTTGTGCAAGGCCACCTCCAGGCCCAACCGCCGAATCCGCGCCACCACGTGTGCCACTTCGACCGTAGCGAGCACGGCCGCAGCGCGGTAGGATTTGCCGCGGGCCGTTACTAGGGTGTCGTCGGCATAACAAATCAAGCCGACGCCCCTCAAGTTCTCGCCCCGCAGCACCCAGTCATATCCGATGTTCCACAGGAGTGGACCCAGAACCGACCCCTGTGGAACACCGCAAGACACCGCTCTACGGCCCCATCCGCCAGGGACCGGAAAGACGACCTCCCTCGCGCTGAGATAGTGCGCTAGGAACCCCTCTAAGTAGCGTGGCACCCCATGATGCGCAAGCGCCGACCGAATCACCTCCCAGGGGAGCGTGTTAAACGCGTTGGCGATATCTAACGATACCGCCAGCACGACCTCACCCCGGGAGGTGGCCTCGTCCGCCAACGTTCGGAGCCTCGTGACCGCGTCCATCGTAGACCGGCCGCGGCGGAAGCCGAACTGCCGGTCGCTAAGGTCCGGGCCTACCTCCTCTAAATGCTGGATTAGGCGAGCCGCGACCACTCTTTCAAGCAGCTTGCTCGCCTCATCCAACAGGACAATGGGGCGGTAGGCCGACGGCGAGTCCGCTGGCCGGCCGTCTTTCTGTAGTAGGACTAGCTTGCCGGACTTCCACCGCAGCGGCACACAACGCTGGACGAGACACGCGGTGAGCAGACTCCTCATTCGCGGTCCGAGGCCTTCCTCTTTCAGAGCCAGCGCCCACGCACGACCTGGGATACCGATTGTTTCCCTATCGCTATGGCTTTGTGCTATGGCCAACGGGCCAGGTATATTGTGTTGATATAAGGAGCGGGGCTATGTTAGGACAAGTTTTTACTTAAAAGTGCAGCGCATATTGTACAATTAAAACAATAAATTAAAAATGTTTTCATTCTCAGACCTTTTGTCTTACTTGTTATCATATCTCCGTAACCAAATAGATTTCGACATTGACGTCATAATAAAAAATAATGAGTTTCATGTGTACTATACAATTTTGTTATTATAATTCAAGGCCGCTTAAAAAAAATTTTTTTTCTAATTTTATCCCAGAATGGGTGATCTCCTTTGTTATGGAAGTGTTTACGTCTTGCTAGCCCTGCCCACTTCATACAAAAATTCGTTACACTAAGGTTGCCTTGAAAAGATTGCTTTGAGCAATAAGGCCGCCTTGTGGCATTTACACTAGTTTGTAACTTTTACTGTTTACTGCATTACTTGATTGTGTGTTGCAAATAAAGCTTATTCTATCTATCTATCTATCTTTACTCTCTCACGCAAAAGTGGCTGGACAGATTTTATTATAATTTGGTGCATAGGTATATTATAATATGGATTAACACACAGGATAGTTTTTATCTCTCTTTTAAGTCCGAGAACCGGAACTTCGGGCATCAGCTAGTAGGTAATAATGAAGTTTTTTTTTTTAATATTTTAAAAGAGCACATTTAAATCCCTTGCCAGTTCTTACTTAGGGCGCATTTACATCTATACATATTACATAGAAACATATAAAGTTACTCGCGATAAAGTGCACGACAGTCTCTGCGAGTTCTCGCGCAATTACTTGCATTGCAACCTGACTGGAACCAGAGGAATCTGCCACTGCATAGTCAGAAGATAAAAAAGTCGTAGCGTCTCGCGCATTTTTGTGCCAACTTGCCAAGTATATTGGAATGGAATATTAGGTGTATTATATGTATGTACTGCCAACTTGCGTACCAGTTTACGACCCTACTTTCACACTTTCTCATTTAAAGCTACATTATTTTATACGTAGTACAGCACAGTGTTTAAAAGTGGCATTATAAAATCAGCATCGATGTCCCTGCATGCATCACTGGATATAACCCCCCCCCCCCCCCTCCCCCTTTGAGCTGAGCGTTCCCGGGTTCCCCCATCGATTGGTAAATTGCGATGGGCCACCTGCATCCGTTGTTTCCCCCACAATCTTGGACGAGGTCGTCGCACCGAACAAGGAGGCGTGTCGTACTCATAATTCTGACTAAAATACCCAAAGGGATAGGCACTTAGGCAGTGAGTTTGACAATATCGACCGCCCGGTGACACGTTGGTAATGTTGGTTTTGACCCTACCTGCAGCACCAGGAAGCTGGTTCGATTCCCGCTCGGTGCAAACATATGTAACGATTGCATTTGTGTTGTATGTAAAATCAAGTAAAACAGCAAATACTTTTAAAATGTCTACGCAATATTGAAATACTTGATACATATTTATCTACGAGCCCGCTCACATCTTTAATTGACTGTACACCTTACTACGAAGTATTCGACTAATAAGACACACCGTGCACGCGGAAATAATACGACAAAATCAACATACGACCAGCGTTGTGGTTCTCATCACAACATTATGCTGAGTGGAGGCCTTTTTGAGATGGTAAACAATTTTGTATGTAATGTTAACTTGTGTGTGGTGTCTATATTTCTTTCTTTCTTTCAAAAAATTGGTAGCTGAACGTTTTGTGAATTCAAAAGTTACGCTCTTCCCAAGTTCGGTACACACGACGTAATCGAGAAACCGATAAAAAAGTACCATTTTCTACACTACCTAGACAGTTAATATAAAAAGATATAATTTCAAAACTCACCATCCTCTTTCTCCTCCTTGACATGTGGTTTCTCCTTCTTGAAATGAGATTCTATATGCCTCTTGAAGTGTTCCTTCATTTTGTAAGTTTTCTCGCACATGTAACACGCGAAACGAGTTTCCTTATAATCTGACCCGTTGTTGCTGTCAGAAACGTCGTAGTCCTAAAAGTGAGATATTGCTGAGTTCTATTTTTTTGTCAAACGATAGACAAACAAGCAAGCGGGCCATTGTGTGCGTGTTTTTTTATTTATTTTTGGACGAATTACATAACTCCATCCAAAGTAATCCAAGCTAAGCAATACTTATACTATGGGTGCTAGATCCTAACTTATATTATAAATGAGAAAGTGAGTTTGTTTGTTATTCCTTCACGCCTTAACTAATCAGCCGATCATTATGAAAATTAGTATATATATTGTCACGGGTACAGAGCCCCACATAGGCTACTTTTATCCCGTGAAAGTATGTCATTCCAATGAGAGTCCGTCTTTTAGATTATTCAAAAATAAGAGCAACTCATTTTTTCATTTGTAAATTAGATCAAAAATGACAAAGATATAACCCATTAAAATTACGTGTGACGTCACGCCGTGTGGCATTTTTTCGCACGGGGTGACGTCAAAGGCCCCCCACTTCTAAATTTTTATGCCTTGTATCTTTGTTATTTTTTGTTTAATCGAAAAAAGAAAAAATACATGTCCAATATTTTTTTATAATCTAAAATACGGACTAAATATAATGTAATTATTTTGACCCTGGAAACAACCCGAATTTGCCTCGAAGGGCGTCTATTAGTAAGAGTCACGGGGCCTTAGTTAATCCTCCTTTAGGTAATAGAGGATGAACTGACAACATGGAGATAAAAAAATATGGGGCGAATATAAATAGAAGACGCATTTAATTGAAAATAAATCATGTAGACGATGTTGCATGAACTGTATGGAAGTCAAGAGTATAGAGATGACGTGTTGCTAGTTCTAACATTTTCCGATCGTTGTTTCGAACTTCAACGGTGTATAAAGTACACGTGGTACGATCGATTCACTTTAAACTTTTGGGGATAAAAATTATCCTATATCCTTTTTCGGAAGGGGTCTGTCGGGCTCTCCCCTCCTAAGACCACATGAGGCGCATACCAACCAACTAAAAACATGACTGATTGCCACCTTGGCTGCCTAGATGGGTGGAGCTGCCGGTATTTTGATACATGAGACCCGTATCCCTGCAGTGGGATGATTATGGGCTGATATTACCTATATGATACTCAATAACGTTGAAACAATATTTTTAAAAGAAAAATTTCACCACCCCACCCCAGGAGGATTCGAACCCACACCCTTTCAATATCCAGCCGAGTGCTCTTACCACTGAGCTACTGGGACAATTAGTAATGATGGAATTTTCTTTAAAAAATAAGAATGGTTAGTTGAACCGTAAGTATTAAAAACAATCATAAATAAAAAATATGAATTTTAATTACTTTGCATACCTCTGAGCAGTCCATTTCACTGATGACGTTGGTGATGATGGGACTGACTTCATCATCTATGACCTCCTCTTTTATATCCATCATCTCTTCATCTGTCATAGGATGAATGTTCTGTTCGAGGAACAGTTTATTGTGGGTTTGCAAATGCTTTTGGAGATGGTCTTTTCGATTGAAACCTAGAAAGAACATTTAATTAGAGAACTATATTTATACGATAAACAGCCGAGACCGACGGCTTAACGTGCCCTCCGAAGCACGGAGAACGCTGTTGTCGATCGCTGACAGTCGTTAAGCCAAGTCGGTGGCCTTAGGGCGGTATGAAAACACCGGCCTCTGCCAATCCGCATTGGAGCAGCGTGGCAGAGTACGCTCTAATCACCTTCGATTGAAGGGAGACCCGTATCCCAGCAGTGGGATGGTTATGGGTTGATATGAGTTATACAATTAATCATCTTTTCGAGCCGGATTTCCCAAAGAGCAAATCCTTAAATAATATTAAATATTAGAAAATAATTCCATGGCTAAAACTTTCGTATTAAGGTGTATGCCGCAAGGGCCGCGAAATTTAATTGTTCTAAGGTTTTTAAAATAATTGCAGTCTTTCATTCATTGCACATTCATAAGAATGCAATTCCCGAATGTAAACAAAATATATCTACTGAATAATCATCATATAATTTATAAATAGTAGCGCTTCTCTTTGTATTTGTGACAAATGTAAGTTTAAAGGAGAAAAAATAGTTTTTTAAAGATTTCATTTGGAACTCACTTCTCCCACATATGGTGCACTCCTGAGTCTTGTCACCCGTGTGTATGGCCATGTGGATGTTCAGATGCTCTTTGCGTTTGAAAGCCTTGCTGCATTCTGAGCAGACATATGGTCTCAACTCCTGGTGTTCAAGGGTATGTCTTTCTAGGTGTTCGCGGCGTTTTAACCTATGGCAAATAGGATAAATCACAATGATTGGCACTCTACTCTAAGCAGAATTTGGCCGAAATTAATTAATTACAGGTTAATTACAGGTACAGACGTAATTTAAGATTTTTAATATATTCTTAGAAATATATTTGTTAAGAGAAATATTTTTATTAAAATAAAACTGAAACTTCTGAATACATTGACGAAAACAAACAACTGTATACAAAACCGCATAAACTTTTGTTTGACAGAAAATTATAAATGGTAGTGTGTTTAATTTTAATTTCACATTAAGTCTCGAGCAAACACTGTTTTCTTCTTTAGTTTGCCATTGACAGCTATAATTTATTAAGTCATTAACTTTAAAAATGTGTTTCAGAAACTGACTGCTAAAGCTATCTAAATAGATTGCTTACCCTTTACCACAGATTCCGCACAAAAATCTGAACTCTTTAATATGAGTGCACAGGTGTAGTTCCAACTCACTTTTGTCCGTATACCGCAACGGACATTCCACGCAACAGTATTGTGTTATTCCATCATCACCGTTCAATATTATAGCCAGTTTGTTTTTCGAAAGCAAGTTTTTACGGATCATGTATTGTATGGACATTTGTTCATCCAGAGCTAAAATAAATAATTATTGTATATAAATAAGAATTTTTTAAGCTTCATCTCCACCTAAAGATTCACATGCCCATTTTAAAACATTAAAAATGACCTAACTGGACAAATTTGTATGACATTTGATGACATATGGTTATTCTTACCGCTAAGCAACATTGGTGAAAACGGACACTAAGTCTTTTTATATATACCCTTTCCTACACTTAGCTATTTAATTTCTGGGATAAGGATTTTTATTTCTATTTTTCTGAGACTTTTATCTGTGTTTGACTATGTCAGATTAAACAATTAATACATATAAAATATAGTTTAAGGGATAGTAAATTAGTTTTACAACTTTTTTTCTTAATCACAAAAAAATATATAAATAATTTAGCTAATTACCTTCATTTTCGTCCGTGGAATCCATAATATAATTTTTTAATGGCTAGTTGCTGCAAGAAAAAAGTTTTTTAAACTAAATGCCTAATTAAATATTGTTATTAGGTATATTTTAATTAATTTTACTCATTAACAATTTAATAATAATTACTTAAAATAATTTAGCCCGTACCTCTGATCTACTTACTTGTGTACTATTTAATTTTTTTTAATATTTATGTTTTTATGAACAAAATTCAAGAATATAAATAAAAATAAATACAACATAGCACGTATCTCGACGTACTGGGAAAGACTAACGTATTTCTATTCTACCGAGGCTGCAGGGTCCCCTCCGTGTAGGGTGACTACCCTTTGTCTACCCGATCCCCTTACCAAGAGGGGAGGGAACCCCACTTAGGCCGTTAGGAGGGGTGACTTTACCCGTTTTACATCGATTTAAATTCTATACTCGGCTCACTAACATGATCTACTAGACAAATAATAATAAAGGTCGTGTTATGTATTAAAATTACTATTTTACAATAAGTTTGTGTTCTATCGCCGCGAAAAACTTTCTACCACCTTATGGTAGCATTTTTTGTTTTATAGAATACAAAAAAAACTTACTTGATATTTTACTAATGTTTGTCACTTTGCGATACACATTTGTTACAACTTTATGATAAAAAATTACTTTAATATCACAAACAAAAAATCGTACAAACAAAAAAATTACACACGACACTCCCTTACGACATTCACAAAACGAATGACTGGAATTTTTACTTTTCTCTCATTGAATGAACTGACCGAATGAGTGGCCATGAACTTTGTTTGAATGACCAATCAGATCGAAAGCTGATCGACAGCTATATTTGTGCTGTACTAAGTACTACCCAATCAAAAGCGTTTGTTTAGATAATGAATGAATTACTGATTAGCCAGGGATGTAGCTTATTTTTATTGCCATATAATGTCAAATTTCAATCGATTATTAACAATAAAAGAAAATAGCTATTAAAACAATTTAATCGATATAAATATAGCTATCACACAGACTTGTAATTATTATTATTACAAGTCTGTGAGTGAGAACACACAAGTCATTAAACGTCATTGTCACTCACAGTGTGCTAGTTTTCTCGAGTCGAGTGTCCTTTACCCATCATTCTAGTAATAATCACACTTGTGACAGACCGAGTGTCGTTAAGTTTTTTTTAGTTCAGACCGAGTGTCGTTAAGGTGATCCGATTCGGTCCGCGCGGGAAATTCAAATTTTTTGGGGTTTTTTACAAATTGCATCTCAATCATTGATAGAATTTTCGTGAAAATTGATTTGACGACAGCAAATACAATATATCTACTGAATAATTATCAAATAAATTATAAATATTAGCTGTTCTTATTATGAATGTCCACGATGCATCTTTTTCCCAATAAACATGCATTATGCACATTCATAATGAGAAGAGCCAATATTTATAATTTATATGATAATTATTCAATAGATATATTGTATTTGTTGTCGTCAAATCAATTTTCATAAAAATTCTATCAATGATTGAGATGCTATTTGTAAAAAACACCAAAAAATTTGAATTTCCCGCGCGTACCGAAACGGATCACCTTAATTTTTTTTTAGTTCAGTTTCTTTCAGTTAACTTCATTCAGTCTGCCTGCTTCACACACTGACTGTCCTGACTGACAAGTTTTGAGTGTTACACGTGCCTATAATTAAAATTCATATATATTTATTACCCGGTAATAGAAGCCTAACTTTTCATAATGGGTTTCGATATCAAACTTGAAGAATTAGCTGTCAGATTATTTGATATCGATGCTGTTAAATATTTTTCTCTGCACTATACTGACTGACTGACAGGCAGACTGTCATCAAATTAAATAAAAAAAAGTTTTGAATTTACACGTGCCTATAATTAAAATTCATATATATTTATTTCCCGGTAATAGAAGCCTAACTTTTCATAATGGGTTTCGATATCAAACTTGAAGAATTAGCTGTCAGATTATTTGATATCGATGCTGTTAAATTCGGAGAATTTATGACCAAAAGTGGCATAACCACACCGGTGTATTTTGATTTAAGAGTTATTGTTAGCTACCCATATGTCATGGTAAATATAACACAACTTTTAGATATTAATATAAAAATACTTTTAATTGCAATCAATCAAAAGTGTAAGGCATCTCTGTCACCTAGTTTTTATATACTTTCAGGAATTAATATCTTACTTGCTGCATGATTTTGTTATGAAGGACATTAAATATGATCATTTATGTGGAGTACCATACACAGCTTTACCTATTGCTACTATAATAAGTGTCCTAAGTAAGAAATCCATGCTTATGAGACGTAAAGAAGCGAAGGCTTATGGTACAAAGAAAATGATAGAAGGCCATTACAAAGCTGGACAGTCATGTTTAATCATTGAAGATGTTATAACATCAGGATCAAGTGTTTTAGAAACGGTCAATGATTTGCGCAAAGAGGGATTAATGGTCGACAATGCAGTGATTATTTTAGATAGAGAACAAGGCGGAAAGGAGAATCTTCAAATGAATAATGTTCAAGTCAAATCTCTGCTTACAATGACAAAGTTAATAGATATATTGATAAAAGAAAAAAAAATTACGGAAGAGATGGCTACTAAAGTTAAAAACTATTTGGAAAATACTAAAGCGCCTAAAGTTGGTATGTATATTATAATTAGATTCTGTCTTAAAATTTTTATATTTTATGTAACATTAGCCGAAATGACTAAATTACTTGAAATCATATTATTTCAGGTAATAACACCGAAACTACTTCAGAAAGAACCTTACTATCCTTCGAAAAACGCTCCGAACTAAGTACAAATCCAATAACCAAGAAATTGTTCAACATAATGACAGCGAAAAAAACAAATTTGTGTTTATCAGTTGATTTAACATCTGCAACTGAAATTCTCAATCTCTTAGAAAAAGTTGGTGAGCATATATGTTTGGTCAAAACACATGTAGATATTATCGAAGATTTTGATACTGAGTTCGTTGTACAATTGAAAGAGTTGGCAGAGAGACATAATTTTATGATACTTGAAGACAGAAAGTTTGCTGACATTGGAAATACAGTATCTTTGCAATATCAAAACGGTTTATATAAGATTGCTGAATGGGCAGAATGTGTCACGTCACATTCCTTACCTGGTGAAGGTATTCTGAAAGCACTTAGCGCAAATGACTTTGGATCAAGGGGCGTATTTTTATTAGCTGAAATGAGTAGTGAGGTAAGAAACTTATATCTTTAATTTATCTCTCAACTTTTATCCCGCGTTACCTGAAGTTCAGCATGTAAATTTCTTCTATTTTGTCTCATTTGTAATCTTGATAGTAACACTTGTATTTTACATGTATCAATCATTTTTTTTTTAATGGTAATCGTCAGACAAACAGACCACCTGTTGGTAAGTGGTCACCACCGCCTATGGACATCAGCAACACCAGGGGCATTACCAATGCGTTGCCCACCTCTGACGAGACCTCTAATGTACCTCTTAAATAGTCGCATGTTATAGTCCGAAGGAAACACAGAGCTCATTCCACATTCATCTTATTTTGACTTTCACCATAACTTCATAAAAATACTTTTATACAGCATTAAAGCATGAACAATTTCTCATTTTACAGGGTAATCTAATCACACCGGAATATAAAAAGGCTACTGTAGATATTGCTGCCAAATATCCAAATTTGGTTGTTGGATTTGTTTGTCAAAATAAAGACACATTCAGTGATCCCGGTTTAATTCAATTAACTCCAGGAGTACAACTAGGAAGTTCCAAAGACGAGCTCGGCCAAGTGTATAACACGCCTGAAAAAGTGGTTGCGGATAATGGTGCTGATGTTGTTGTAGTAGGACGTGGAATAGTATTATCAAAAAACCCAGAAAGTGAAGTTGTTGTATATAAAGATGCTTTATGGAAATCTTACTTGAAAAGGGTCTCTGGTAAAACTCAATAGTCGAAGCGGTTGTTATCCTATTACTATTATTATAATAAGAAATCGAATATTTAGTATGTTTTTGAAACAGATATACGTCATTTAATTTAGAGATTTATATGTTTATGAAAACATCAGCTTGGCTTGATAATACTCTAGTTTTTTATAGTTATATTGTAGATTTAAAATGGGTATCTAAGAAAACTAAAGTACGTAAGATAATAATATGATTTGTACGTATGTCTAATTACAGTATAAAATAATAACAGAGGGACCACCTGCTGTGATAAATATAGAAAAAATGGTGCTAATTGTGCCATTGTCATATTATATAACATATGAGACATTCCAATTTTATAATGCATCCAAACTTCCAAATATTATTTTGTAGGCTGTTTATCTTTGTTCGAATAAAAAATTAAAACAAAAAAGTAAATGTACCTGTACTACATTATAACAACACCACTACCTTTATGAAACGTATGGATTACTTAATGTAGTTTTATTATTGTTTATTTTATTGCGAATGATGCTTCAAGCTGTGTAATTAAATATTAATTAAAGTTTTTAAATAAAAACCTATTGTTAAAAAAATCATTTTTTTATTCATCATGTATTTACAATTTTACACTACGATTAACGAAGTTTAACACGAAGTTCTTTTAAATGTGTAATTTATTATTCTTTCTTTTGTTCAGTTTGTCCTTATCACGCACAGATCCGGCATTCACATATAATATTGTATTGTGGTATTGTGAGAAAATAAAGAAAGAAAAGTATGTAGTGTATGCATTTTTTCTTCCAAAACCTTACATTTTTGTCACAAATACAAGGAGGAGCGCTACTATTACTATTATAAATATTTAAAAGATGATTATTCATTAGATATATTAACTATGTTTATACTCTGGAATCGCATTCTTCGAATCGAATGTGCAATGAAAGAGTTGCAATTTATTAAAAACCTAAGAAAATTTGAATTTCGCGGGCAGAGCCATAAACCAACAAAAATTTTCAAAAGTAATAAATTTTTGAGTGCATTTATACACGTTCTATTTTTTAAAGTTCGATTTACATGTGGATTTATATTACACTCGATATCGATAAATCATTAAATCGATTGTTCATTGCATTTAATTTCAACTACATCCCTATTCGAGTAAATGTCAAAAATGTCAAAATAGAAAATATTCAGAAGAGAATTAAATAACCTCGAATGGTGATGTCGATGAAAAAACAAAACAAATAATAATAAATGTATAGAAATGGAATATATTGTTAAGGAATTAGACATTAATAGTGAGAACGTGTTTCCAACAACATCGTCTAACCTTTTTACTGTAGTCGTTCATAATAGTTGGTTGAAAAAATGGTTGAAGAATTCCGAAGTTGATAGTTCAGTGAACACTGTTGATTTTACATTGCAATCAGGAGAAAGTGTACCATACCCGTGGCGTAAAATATTCGTGAGGGTAATTATGCTAATTTAACGAAATTTTAATTGCAAATTTATATTCTTGTAAAATTTTTGTTCTACCTTAGCTTGATATAATATAAAATATATTTACATTACTATCCTCCTCCTCATAATCTATAAAATTTATTTTATTTACACAATATATACAGAATAGATACTACAACACACAACATATAATCTAGAAACTTACATACAAATAATAAAGATGCCTTATTGTTTTTTTAATTGATATTGATGAAAGCATAATAAATTCACATGTTCATAAGATAATATAATATAAAATTAGATAATTTTGATAATGTCGTGTGAATTTTGTTATTAAATTGTAAATCATTAAAAGAAAGAATAAAATTCTCTTCAGGTGATATTATAATTTTCCCTTTTTTGATAAACATAATTTATATTAGCAATGTCTTACTTAAATCATAATTGCTCTTTATTTAATGCTCAACAGGAAACGGGCATTAGTTCTGTGTTCATTGTTATTTTCCTTTATGTACTAATTTGTTAATATTACTGTATTTGCAGGTGTTAAATAAAAAAGTGTCAAAAGTACTACCATTACCACGATACAAATTGAATGAAACAACAAGTGAATGTCCGTTAACATTCGCACAGTTACTACAATATGTCTCACAGAACAATCAAAGGAACTTATGGAAGGAATCTTATAAGAAATATTGCCATAACAATGACTCCGCTAAGGAGAGTACCATAGTGAACCTGTTGGAACACGATCAGTTGCTGTCCGAAGTAATACTAAGGTTATACGGCTGTAATATAATTAGAATTAAGAATGACGATGAAAAGTTTATAGAGTACAAAGAGATTATCCCAAATAAATATGTCTCGAAATCCTACGAGACTCATGTCAATTTACTTGCAGCCATGTTCATACTAGAGACTGACAATAGCTACTTCATAGTATATAGAGGACAATACGAGAATAACCTATTAGATTGCCTTAACTGTAGCCCGACTTTGATAGATAAAGATTATTCCCGCGGGATGTTTCTCATATACCAATTGTTGAATGTGTCAAAAGCGATGAGCGATAGAGGCTTAAGTTTAGGTATGTTGACGCTACAAGATATTTATTTAACAGAGAATTTATGGTTGCAAATCTTGCCTGTTGTTACGAATAATATACATTGTTTGGACGCATCGTTAATATATGAGCAGAAGAGTAAGCAGAGTACTCCTGGGGTCATCCAGGGTCAGGGTAAGAGGGAGTGGGGCAGGAACGATGTGGTGGAGTTGGAGAAGTTATGCAATTTGTGGGTTAGAGGAAGGATATCAAATTTGGATTACTTGTTGCACCTAAATACATTGGCTGGGAGGTGTGCCAATGATCTACAATCACATTTTATTGTGCCTTGGGTTACAGACTTTACATCTAGATGTGGTAAGTATTTTGTTTTGATCTGGAATTATTAATTTTGGCATTCAACCATAGTGTCTCTTTAGACTAGGCCCTCCAGGCACTTTCCCTAGTCACTTACAACTTGTATAGTTAAAATAATATAAAATAAACTACTTTAGAAACTACAGTATACTGTACTTATTCTCACTAGATCGATTCATCAGTTCAATTTTCCATTTGTTGGACAGTCTAACAAATGAGAAAAAAATTCGACGACTGAACTAATTAATTTAACTAGTGAGAATAAAAGATCATCACACATACACATCGCAACGTCACAAAACACCACAGATGTCTATTTGTATCTTGAGCTTAACAAATTAAATTTCACTTCTCTAATATTTGTAAGAATGCTAAAATTAACTCAATAATTTTAGGAAAAAATTGGCGGGACTTGAGCAAATCGAAATATCGCCTGAACAAAGGCGACAGACAACTGGACATGACCTATGACGTCAGCAGTTGTTCAGGACAGATCCCCCACCACGTGT
Source organism: Endotricha flammealis (assembly GCA_905163395.2). Lineage (NCBI taxonomy): Eukaryota > Metazoa > Arthropoda > Insecta > Lepidoptera > Pyralidae > Endotricha > Endotricha flammealis. The sequence continues at coordinate 3,605,092 of LR990861.1, read as the reverse complement.
CTGACGCGTTGACTGACATCACATGCTATGTTTACCTTGCAAGGAGGTAAGTTGCAGAAACTGAAACTTATCTCTTATCCCTAGAATGTCGTAGACAAAGAGGTAGCCTGATTGAGACATTCAAGATACTGACAGGGATTCCTCATCTACAGGGTATCTTTCGACCTAATGACAACTATCGCTTGAGAGGTCACTCATTAAAGTTATGTCGCATACCAGCAAGGAGAAACCCACTTTAGCATTTTGTGACTAATCAATCACGGAATGGAACCAAGTTCTGGAGAGTGTAGTTAATGTAACATGTTTACTGATGTCGCATTAACTACACTCTCCGGAAGTTGGAGCTTTAAAAATTGTCTCGACAAAAACTCCAAGCATCAAGATGCACACGCATCAGCTTTGTAAGCTGCTAGTGTGTTGAAGAATATAATAATATCTTAACAACTTAACTTAAAAACAACACTTTAATCTGGGGGGGCACAGTGCCCCCGCCAAGACGAGCCTAGCGAAGCGCAAGGGCACTACCTACCTTTTCTCGAAACGTTTCGTCGTTTTTTTAATTTCTATTGTCTAGTTTTAGTTATTTTATTGTATCAAATTCAAACACGAATGTATTTTGTTAATGAATAAATAAATCAAAATAATCAAATGAATGAAGCCGCTGGATGCAGGCCGCTGCTAGCAGGTCGCATTGGAGGCGTTTGGGGGAGGCCTATGTCCAGCAGTGGACTTCTTGTGGCTGACATGATGATGATGATGATGAATAAAATGAATGTTGAGTTGCTCGATAGCGTCGCTGTGTGTCGCATTTTATAACGAACACGCAAGTTAAACAACGTCGACCACAGCCAATGTTTATATGAGTTTCGTTATCTCTGTGCTACGGACGGCACGTAAAGCCGTCTCTCCCAGTAGTTATCGATAGATGACAGTCGTGAAGTCGGTAGTCTTCACTGGTCTCCGCTAATCCGCATTGGAGCAGCGTGACAGACGCTCTAATTACCTTTGATTGAAGGGAGACCCGAATCCACGCAGTGGGATGATTACAGGTTGATATGATATGAATGTTTTTTACAGAACATCGAAAGAGGTCCTCTGCAAATATGTCCGTAACAAATGGGTTCCTGCTGAATACCCCGCGTCCATCCAACGAATGCAGGAGTGGACCCCCGACGAATGTATACCGGAGTTCTACACAGACCCAACCGTTTTTAAAAGTATTCACGAAGATCTTCCGGTAATATATTCACTGACTTTACAGGCAGTATCTGAAAAGCATTTTTAAAACTAATGACACATTATATTATGGCTGTCACTGTCAAACTTGAAAGAAAGAAAGAGATAGGTTGAGACTTAATGTGGAATTAAAATGGGTTTTAGAAACTAGCTGTAAGTTATGTAACAAATACATACCTTAAAGAACAAAAAGAGACAAAGTAAACATATTTACATTAACATTTTAAAACACGTTTATAACTGCAATAGTTTGTTGCCAGAAATCTCTGTCCGACAGCTGCGTGCAAACTACATAGCAAATTACTCGCGACAGATTGAATCACCGCTAGAGAATCTATTTATTGCTACTGATCATTCTTTACTATGCTACTATATTCATTTAATCGCCTCTCATTGGAGGGTGATGGTATTCTAATCTGTCGTTGTCTAAAATAGTGCCGTATTTTATTTTAGGATTTGGGTATACCATCATGGGCGACATGTGCCGAAGATTTCATTACCAAACACAGAGAGGCGTTGGAGAGCGCTCATGTGTCTGAAAATCTGCATCATTGGATCGATATCACGTTTGGATATAAGTGAGTGGATTTGCGAACTTGTTTTCTGTCTTCTTTTAGTTTTCTTACCGCAATTGATGTCAAATGTTAGTTGGTATCAGTGTTTAGTCCACCTGAGAATCACTAACTTATCATATGTTTTAAAATGTTAGCCAATGTTACAATTTGTTTAATAACGTTATATAACACCGCTGTGAGAGCACCATAACGTGCAGTTGTTAATAAACCATAACATCCTCGTTTGTAGATTATCCGGGCCAGCGTCAATCAAAGCGAAGAACGTGTGCTTGTCGTTAGTTGATTCGCATGTCGTCCCGCGGCGAGGAAGCACGAGTCAGCTACTCATGGCGCCGCACCCGCCCAAGACGCCGCGCCCTCATCCTCCGCATCCGCCTAGATTGCACTGGACCACGTCTAGGGATGCTAGTAAGTACTAACTAATCTCTAGATTAAGTTTTAGGTAACCTTCTGCTGGCCTAGATGACTTTCAAACAACTTCTGAAATGCATTTTAACTTTAATTTCACATGAAGACTGGTAGAGAATGCCCTTTGGCGTTAAGTCTGCCAATTGTACTTTCCATCGTGCAATAAAGATTAAATAAATTTATACTGACTGACAATTTAATTTTAATTTCAAATTAAGTCTCAAGCTCTCTTTTTTTCTTTTTAGTTATATAGTGACAGCTATAATTTATAAACTTTTAAAATGCATTTCAGAAACTGGCTGTTTTCTCACGAAACACGAAATCATACTGATTCCGTTCAGTTGCGAATTCTCTAAAATAAAAGTACCGTAAATTGTTTCTTAATAATGATGATTGCTGTCCATGACGTGACGTCTGCCATAATAATTGATTACGCTCTGAAAGATAAAAACATATTTTTTCTAGAAAAATCGATGAAAGCAGACAGCTCTGAAGAAATGTCAGATGAGGAGGAAGAGTCCAGTAGTCTACCACAGCACGTCAGTCGTCTCAGCGTAACACCGCAACGGGTTCGATCCCGTCACAAGAGCAGCACTAGAGCCCGCTCATTATCCAAAGGCATGGAAGACCATCCATCGACCAGTGAGAGAGCTTCCTCACATTCCCGTCACTACAGAGTCCAAAGATCTGAACTTGGCAAAGGGGTAATTTACCTCCCCAAAGAATTCAATCCAGTAGCTTCCATACAAGCCATGGAATTCCTTGACCATTTTAAAACTAAATCATTCTTTAGTAAAGCAGAAGATAAGAGATCTAAAGAGATTGTTACTACGTTGAATTTATATCCTATGCAACGTGAGAGTAAAGACGATGATACAGCATTCACCAATCATATGTTCCTTGCGTCATATGATCAAAGTTATTTGAAGAAGTTCACTCAAGATGCTCATCTAGAAAGTGTTAAAGAGAGAAAGAGTAGGAGTTTCAATAGGTACACGACAGAGGCAGCTGTATACAAACAGTTTGTGACTGAAAGCCGTCGACAAGACATGCTAGTGATCGGTTGTCTTATAGTAGAAATATTTCTACATCAGTACATGAGGCCGTTGAGAACGAACACAGACAATTTCATAGATAGATACAACACTTGTCGTGTCGTATTGAAACACAATTATAGTTCCCTACCAAAATGCGTCAGTTACATGGCTACGCTACTTCTAAATGTTCAACCTCTTAGTTTGAGCTTCAAGAACGAGATACCTCAGAAAGATGAACCGATGAAGAAAATTGTAGTGACAGACAAGGGTCTACCGCCACCCACACCTGCTCAGTTACTCCAACCGCTACTGATGCAGCATTTAATACCATTCCCGCAGAGTTTCAACACTCTATACAAACTTTTGAGTACACTGCATGAATATGAGTTAACAAGCAATGAACTGAATATACTCTGCATGTACGAATGTGACGGGGTACAGTGTGAAAAGTATCAGAATATTGACAAGACGAAGCTAAACTTCAGTCAAAAGATTGCAGAGGGAAAGATCCAGGCATGCGCTGTACATTTAGACGTGTTGCTGAATCAAATAACCTGTTACAACCAGTTCGATGTGCTTGATATATTCCTAGTACATTATATAGAACTATTAAGAAATAAAGATACGTCAGTATTAGCCGCTTGGTATTTATTTGACACTGTAAGCAAAGCCTTAGGTCCTGCTGAGACGAGGAAGAAACTTCTAGAACATATATTGAAACTGTATGAAGATGACTACATGACTATGGATAAATCTGAACATAAGACAGAGACAGACAATCCTACTTTATCGAACGGTGGAGCGAGTAGGCAGAAATTTGTCAAGTTGTACCACAATATATTTCTACTACAACTGATGGTCAGACTTGGTCTGCAATGTTTCCTCGATAAGTTCACTCAACATTTAGTTGAAGGTGTTGGGGGATACAAAGACGATAATTCAGAAGTTGGCACCCCTGGTCACTTATGCCACAGTCGTGCGATCAATAAGAAACCTCGCTACTCAGACGATAACGTTAAAAATGCTTTGTCTACAACCACTGACAATATATTCTCTCCAGACACGTCATATGGTTCTGAACATATAGTGACACCAAATGTAGAAAAGAGTCTGATTGATGTCACTGAAACAAAAGAAAAGGACAGCGATAATAGGAGTGAGAACGAGTTATTTCATTTTGAGACAGACAAAGAGAGACTACCGAGGAATAGAAGTAAATCACCAGCTGAGTCTATTGATTCTGGTAATTCAGTTCAACAGGAAATTATGAACACACCGTCACCGTTAACAGATTTTTTCTCGCCCTCTACTTCTAAAACATTCACTCCCTTTCATGGTACTACAAAGAACCTTAATACATCTAAGGATGAGTGTGAAGCCCAGACACCATTGAAAGGCCCAACGTCTCCATCCATAGATATTCCTAGTAAGACAATGTTCACAAGCTACCTACATTTTGGTGAAGACGATGACGTAGAGCTACAAAAGAAAGCGCGTGACGTAAAGAGTTTAGATTTTAATAAAATAGAGAATATTGCTCCGAGCATATCGAGGAGTTATGAAGATGAAATAAGCCAAGCGTTTAAAGATTCTAATTGTAAGATATCTGATATGAGTTCTGAGAGTCTTATTTGGTTGGCGCATAGGTTAGGTCCAGTACTTACTTGTAGATATATAACTAGGAACTTGCTCAAGATGCTGACGCTGTGTTATATCGGGAAGGATAACTTGTCGCCTTGGGAGGGGGATGAAAAGGACGAGTTTGATGATATATCTGTGGTTAATAGTAAGGTGGTCGGCGATAGAAACGCTATGAAGGTTATCAAGTGCCTCACAACTATTGTTGGTGAGTTTTACATAAAAATAATATAATTATTGCATGCTTTTTAATTTAATGTGAAACAAACAAGTCAAACTCTCGTAACTTCGTTTATATTCGTCGTTATTCGACATAAAAAAAAATATTAAAATTCATTCATAAAAATGGACATAATTTATGCTTACATTCATGTACGACAGCTGGGTGAAGGCCTCTCCTCTCCTACTATCTCTTTCTGTTGTCATTTCTCTCCAGTTATTATCTAGTTCCGTCAATTCGTCTGTCCATCTCTTTCTTGTTCTGCTCCTTGGCCTTTCTCTTTTGGGTATATAAGTAATGGAGGTCCCGGGTTCGAATTCCGATCGGGTCATAATTTAAAACGTACTTTTTCTGATTGGCCTGGGTCTTGGATGTTTATCTATGTATGTATTTGTTATAAAATATAGTATCGTTGAGTTTGTACCCCATAACACAAGTCTCGAACTTACTTTGGGGCTAGCACAAACTGTGTGATCTGCCCCTATATATTTATTTAATGTGAATGTTATTTGCAGCTATGTACGGCGAACAGCTGATAATATTCCAATATCTACCCCACATGGGCGAACTTATCGCTTCGTGTCGCCGACGTCTCTCGTCGCCTTTAGAAGGCGGCGTGGTGGCTTGCTTGCAGCTCGTCAAATACTTAGTCCCTTACATGTCTGACGTGAAGGTTATGGAACAATTGCAGGTAAGAAACCTTATGGCTGTTACGCCGTGTTCACACATCTGTTACACAGTTTATCAAAAGTTAACTTTAAAATGCTTTTTTTACAACTCACCAAAAGTTTACGAAACAAGGATTTATAAGTATATAATCTAATAGGGTGAAAGTCCTCAGTGATGATAAATTTAAAAAAATGAAGCCTGATGATAAATTTAAAAGATGAAATTGTTTGCTGTTTTAATATTTTCAAGTGAATGTACCTAGAAATGTTCGTTCTCTTTTCTATAAATAAGCATTATTCGTAATTAAAATATATTTTTATTTGATTAAGCTCTTTGAAACATTACTGCTGATACTTGAGCGTTTTTTTCCTATACATCTTATACACGTAAACCATACAACGTTTTGTGATTCGTCCAAGAATATTATTTATTTTTAACAGGACACATTTCCGAAAACGATAGTTCAGCCGGCCCTTCGGTTGGCGGCGACGTCGCGGGGCACATACCCCAGTGGCGTAGTGGCGAGAGCCGCACTCGTGCGCAAGCTATTGTCCGCGGTATACGCGTTGGCTCTTCGAGTCGGGCCCGAAATGACGCGACATCACCTTGCATTACCCGCGCTACAGAGGTAATGTGTAGACATTAAGATACATAGTACTATTAACATATGATGCAGGTAACCAAGGTTGTCTAAAATATTACATGAAGGGATTTATTCGACTTTTCATTTATCGATAGCATTCATATTGTGGTTACCTATTTATTTGTTGACTGTACGAAAAATAAATTTAATACCCTGTCCAGCCAGTCTAACATGCTTACACTCGAGATAGTTTCTCGCACGCGACAAAGCTTCTGCGCCAATAGCAATGCCTGTTTTGTCTAATGTAGACATAACCGAGATACGCTATTGGCAGAGCGGAGCGAGAAAATTTTGTCGCATTTGTCATGTTAGCCCGGTAGGGTTTTAGCTAAATTCTTAGATTTAATCCGCTTTATTATATGTGCAATTTAAATAAATAAACACAGGCAACCTGATTTAGACAGTAGCAGCCAGCGTGCACAATAGAAACAGCGGGATTCAGTTAGTAAATAAAATAATATTGAAATATCATATTTCAGATTCTTCTTAGCGTTCGATAAAGCTAGTGGAAAACTGGACAACTGGCCGAAACCAGAAGAAACCAACCCTGAAAAGGTAAAAAAAGTGATTTTTATTAATTTATGATAACCACTTTGTTGCAAATGTGAATCACTTTGTCGAAAGTGTGAGAGTACTTGTACCTGAGTGGGGAATATAGAAAAGGTAGGCCAGTCTGAACCGTCTTGTCTGGAACCACATACGCCACATCCAACCAGAGCAGGTTCCATTCGCATAAATTTACCCATACTTTGGATCTGTTTCGGCACCCGCGGATTTAATTTCATTTTTCATTTATTTATTCATTTTCTATCTATGAAAATAACTGACAAAATAATGTCAAAATATAAAACTGTCAATTTGAAAAATTATTAGTGGTGGTGGTGTTGCTAACAGGCTGAGTCGCGCAGACGTAAAAGGAAGTTCGAAACTCATAGTTATTAGTTAGTCGTTTACCTTCGAGCAGGGCCCCTCGGAGCCCCCCGGCGGGCCGGAGGGCTTCCTGGAGCTGCGCCGCGACGGCAGCACGGCGGAGTGGGCGGTGCGCGGCGGGCGGGCGGTGCGCGCCGACCTGCCCGACTGCGCCACCACGCCGCCCGCGCCGCCCGCCGCGCCGCCCGACCCCGCCACGCTCACCGTACGTACATTACAAACTGTATTGGTGCGTACAGAACATTATGTGTACGGAAATTTCTGTCATTGCGTATTACATTGCATCTATCCCACTGCAGGGCAGAGGTCGTCACAGAACTTCACTAATTCTTTCTCAGTTTTCCCCCCTGTATTCATATGTAAGTCCCTTCGTTCACTATAGTGGAGATTGGTGGAGATTAGAGATCTTTTATGAATTTTTCTCTCATCTCATCATCAGAATATAGTTATTCCGATAATGATAGAAAATTTAAAAAACATTGCTAAGAACAATTTATTATTTACATTTTACAATAAAAATTAAATATAAGTGCACCAAGAGAACCTCCGCTCAGCATGTGTTATGGACCATGGGATGATTTACGACGCTGGGCTATAATAATTTACTCTACTCCGCTCATCTCCACTTCAGTGTTGTTTCAGTCGCGATACATGCAAGCTATAAAATATAGGGTGTTCTGAAATTATATGTTGCATAATGAAGTGGGACATAGTATCCATTTCATAGATTTTATTTATCCAGCAATTATCAATTTTTAAGCTCATACAATTTTCCATACACACAAAAATAATATTCGTGTTCTGCCTCTAAAGAACATAACTTTTAAGCGGCATTCACATTATGACCGGAGCACGCCGCGTCTTAGCCGTAATTCAAAAACCGCGCGAGAACCGTTGTACTGTTTAGCATTATTAGGCTCGCGTGGCTTTTGAATACAGACAAAAGTTCGCTTCGCTTGTAAATTTAACTTTAAGTGGTAGAAAACATGGCTGCAGGTACTAAATCTGGCATTAAAACAGGCTAAAAACGGGCGGATTTCCGCCGACAAACAGCGTCATATGTAGATGCATCTTTACGGCATAGCCAGCCACATCTATCTTTCTCTGTCACTCATTCGATCTCTGTCTTTCATTAAATAAAATGTAAAGTTATGAATGAAGCGGGGAAACGACTTAGCTATCATATTGCATTTACTTACCTTTACCTACTAGTTACTATCAATCAAGCTAAATTTAACAAAAAATAAATCAAAATGTTCACAGCTGATAGTATTAGTAGATAGATAAGTACCTACTAGATTTCAAATAACTATCGTACAGTAATTTGGCGTTTAAAAGTTCATTAGATACATTTACACAATGGTACCTAGGCATAAAATGTCAAGGTTACTTACAAAAAAAGTATCTTCCTCCGTTGTTCTTCACCGAACACGCCGACTTAGCGTGCCTACAAGCACTCACTGCACTCACTATGACCACTGCTGTCAAGTCAAGAGCACCCATCAGTCCATCGACTACACTCGTCACGCAAAGCCTTTATCACTCCATCCTCAGTGCTCGCATTCTCTCAAAGAAATCCAGCAAATCCTAAATCCAACTGTAGGTATTCGAAAGCGGGAGTTCTCCGCGTCTCCAGTGACCCAATGCCGCTCCAAGAATACTCTCTGTACACAACATTGACACTATGTTCAAACACTCATCATTCATTTGTTTACGTACGGCAAGATGATAAATGACCACAACACAACACAACCGTTTACTCTGTCTGACGTAAGTAAGAACGAGAGAAAAAAGCAAAAAGAATGAAATAATATTTTTTGCGAAAAATCGTTGTCGCCGCGGTCAAAGGTGCCGCTCGTTTGAGTTGAGTTTGACCACGCCGCCACCGCCCTCGTCCCGCCCGCGACCCCGCGTGCTGCCCGCGACGCCCGCGCAGCGCCGCCGTCCGGCAGCCGGCGGCCGCCCGTGCCGCGCCCTGCAACCCCCGCGCAGCCCCTTTCCCTTATTACTAAGTAAGTGTTACCTATTTAGACCAGTCAATCGCGTGATTCGGTTCGGTTAAAATACAAGTTAAATAAAAGCTTTTAATAATGCTATTTCGATACACAAATCAGTACCTGCACTACGAGGCAAGCAGTGTTTATGTCCAACTAGTTACATCAATGTAACTACATGGTAACTACAATGTAACTAGGTAAAATAGAGGTGAAGAACGGGCCTCTTTTTCTCTTTTAGTTAGACGTTGGGAGCCCTGTTTTAAGGTGCCATTATTACTTTAAAATGTGTTCGTGCAACTCACAATAAGAGATTGTTTTGATAATGTAATAGTGAAATTTGTAATACCTGTAATTGGTGTACACGTGAGAATAATACTGTATCATTAATTTAATGTACGTAATTGTGATGTGTACGTACACTGTTTATTGGTATGTCTGAATGAATAAAATAAAAATCTATGCATTTCTTTGTCGAGTCTGATCAAAGAGTAACGCGACCCGACCGTGGTGACGGCATCAAATACAGGCTACGTACGTACGCAGTTGTAAAATCATCTATCAAATCAACCATCATCCCACTGCATGGATATTATGGGTCTTCCTTCAATAGAATAAGAGCTTACTCTGCCACGCCCTTTCACTACGGATTGGCAGAGCTCAGTGACCGTGTTTGATATACGCCATCGCGGGTGCGCGGGCGCGGGCGGCGGTGCGGGGTATCAGGCGCGGGAACGCCGCCGCCGCCGCCGCCCGCCGGCCGCCCTCGACGCCGACACAGACAAGGACGGGGCGTATAGCTCGCGTAGTAACAGCTGTTAAAATGAATGAACGCGGTGCCCCCACGCGGCACCCCGGGTTTGTTACAAAGGCAGAACATGAATATTATTTTTGTGTGTATGGAAAATTGTATGAGCTTAAAAATTGATAATTGCTGGATAAATAAAATCTATGAAACGGATACTATGTCCCACTTCATTATGCAACATATAATTTCAGAACACCCTATATATATTTTCAAAAAAAATATATTTTCAAATTTTTATTGTAAGATTTGTTCAACTTGAATATTTCTTATTCATTTCTAAATAATATGGAAACAGTGATTGCATGATTGAGAACGCACATGTTAAGGTTATATGTAACGTTTCGGTCCGCGCGGGAAATTCAAAACTTTTTTTTTTTACAAATTGCATCTCAATCATTGATAAAATTTTCGTGAAAATTGATTTGGCGACAACAAATACAATATATTTACTGAATAATTATCAAATAAATTATAAATATTAGCTCTTCTTATTATGAATGTCCACGATGCATCTTTTTCCCTATAAACGTGCATTATGCATTTTTTATGTTTATCGGAAGTGTGTTAAGATGTCTCCGATGGCGAACGATGTATTTGTAAAGATGTGGTAATGAATAAGTGAAATAAAATAAATACAGAAATGTTGTAACGATCACGTTTATTATTATAGGCTCAAGAAGAGCTGCTGATGGTGTTCGATGAGGAATTAGCGTATCATTCATACTCGACGTTTGCAAAGTTTGTCGGCGCCGACGCATTGGAGCGATACTTGAAAAACACCGACACCATACGAGCTTTATGCGCCAAATACGAACAAAGACACTGTATAAGGTTAGTTCTGTAATATATTAAAATTTAATAACGATAATGTTTCATCTCTTGATGATCCTAACCTAACCTAACAGTCAGATACATTGACAGCTTTTTTGTAAGATATTTACAGGCTTTTCTTATTTTATCTTTCTGACAAGTATTCCAACCGGGCCTAATTATGTGTATACTTCGACATTTCGAAGTTCAATGAAATGTATGGTTTACTTTATTCCAGTCCAGCGATCGAATCCAGCGCTGGATTACTACTGGAATAATGTAAACCGGCACTGGAATGCATCACTAGATATGTGAATAGAATGTTGCATTGCAGATACTTGACATGACCTGTGGCCTTATTCACGTAACAAGAACCGATTCTATTTTGATTCAACGACACTCGCTGTCTCACTCATACAAAATAGGAATTGAACGGGACAGCGAGTGTCGTTGAATCGAAATAGAATCGGTTCTCGTTACATGAGTAAGGCCACTGTTTGTAATTATTGGAGATTGTATAAAGTTTTAAGAAATAAAAGTTTAATAATCCGCTCAAATCGGAGCAGCCCGTCTGGGGAAGGACCTCCACCTTACAGAAGATCGTAGCCAAATAGCATTGGTCTCGGCCATGTTGTGTTCCTACGGTGAGTAAGGTCTCCAGAGCTCCACTTGGGGGGGTTGGGAGGGTTGGCAACGCGCGAGTGATACCCCCGGTATTACAAGCGTCTATAGGCTACGGTGACGGCTTACCATCAGGCCGACCGTATGCTTGTTTGCCAACTTCGTGGTATAAAAAAAAACTTTTTAATAAATAATGAGAATAAATACACAAAAATAATAATTTACAATATATATTTTTACAGTTCCCCAATCTACCGCCCAGAGAAACGTGTACAATCATCATTCAGTGATGAGCCGATAAGCCGTAAAATTGACATAACTCCAACCAAATCTGACCTGATCATGGACCATATATCCAGTTCAAATAGTTTCGGCTCCAATGTCACATTAGTGGGTAATAGGATTGACGTTAGTGACGCGTGCGCCGGCGACGCGCAGGGACACGGGTTCGATGTTGTTGCATACAAAATGGACAATGGAGTAAAGAGTAATAGGTAAGTTTGATTATTTAAAAAAAAAAACATTTTCAAGTAAATTTACAGCAAACTTTTGCATTATTTTATTTAGAAGTCTGCCTGTTGAGAATATATGCCGCAAAAAAACTCAACAAATTGCCTTTTTTGAAAGCCATTATAACAAAAGTATTTTAAAGTTTTTTATACTTTGCAAAATAAGTTTAGTAAGAGTGCAGAGAAGCAAATTACCGTGACCACACATTTTTATCCTTAAAATAATCTTCTTTATAATAACCTTTTTCCATTAAGCAACTTTTGATAGTCGACTTAATTGATGTCACTATAACTTATTAATAATAAACGGAACACACCTTACGGAATATCGTAGCCAAATAGCATTGGTCTCGGCCATGTTGTATTCCTACGGTGAGTAAGGTCTCCAGAGCTCCACTTGGGGGGGTTGGGAGAGTTAGCAACGCGTGAGTGAAACCCCTGTATTGCAAGCGTCTATAGGCTACGGTGATGCTTACCATCAGGCGGGCCGTATGCTTGTTTGCCAACTTTGTGGTATAAAAAATAAAAATAATGATATCTGCGGAAGACCACCATGGAATCAGACGATTAACGACGTTGTTGTTTTAACAAAAAAAAATATTTTACGTTAGTTGCCGTGCATGGCAGGTGTAAGTGTAACCTACCTGTTTTACTAGTCGGCTCCCCTCCGATCGTTAATACCCTGGATTAATACATGGGATAGTTTTTATCTCATCAACATCAGAAAAACGTATAAAATCCAGCTTTGGGATGATATCGGATTGACAATGATTTTGATTTACCTTTTTTATAACCTAAAAGTTATCATTTAACACTCACACGACGATTTTTTTTAATAGGCACCTCCGAGGCGATTGGCTTATCTACTGGGAGCATGAGATTGGTCGGCCAGAAAAAGAGACTCGATTCAACTTAAAACAGATCAAACTGCAAACTTTTGTAGGACACACTCACGCGGTCAAGTCTATACACTGCTTAGACAACGAAACCAGTTTCATGAGTGGATCTAAAGATAAAACTGTTAGATTATGGTCGCTTAGGAATCAGGTGAGAACTAATCATCATCTATAAATTTAATTATATAATTCGGTATGGTTGAGAGTTGTCTGTGAAACTTATAAAGTAGCACGCCCATGGGCGTGATGATAGTTATTAATAAAACAAATATAACTCTCTTACCATAAACAAAAATTAACCAATGATTAATTAGAACTTTTTTTCACTGAAGTGAATTAAATAAAATGAAAAAATGTTTTAGTTAAACTTTGGTTGGATCTTATTTTTATTCATAAGATTGTAAATGATGAGTAACAGTTAAAGTTGAAATTTAAATTTTAATGCCGAAATCAAATGGTTTCGAGTACGCCGATAGGCGGGCTAATAAAAATGTATGGTTACCACATGGTAACCATACATTTTTATTAGCCCGTGAGTCACAAAATAACTCATCACTCACATGAGTGATGAGTTATTTTGTGCGTTGGTAGTGAATTCATGAATACTTTTGTTCAGGGTGATGGCAATGCGACAACGCAATGCAACTGGTCGTACACGGGGCACAAGAAGGGCGTGGTCTCGTTGTCCTTCGTCCCGGCGCTGCGACTCGCCGTCTCCAGTGACTCTGTCGTGCACATATGGGATCCATTCATGGAAAGCGTTGTGTCACAGGTAACATACATATCATATTCATTGCGCAGAGCACGTTAATCTGTGGCACACAAATCGCATTTTCATTTTTATAACTCGCTAGATTTTCCCCGCGGTTTGGCTCGCGGTTAATTTTATGGTAAAGATCTCGTTTGACAACAGAATAACCCATAGCGCGACTTGTGGCGCCATCTGTTGGCCGATATCATCCCATACAGCGCCCTTTATAGTAGAAAAAATACTTTCCAATTGGAATGACATACTTTCGCGGGATAAAAAGTAGACTATGTTGGGCTCTGTGCCCCTGACAATATATATACAAATTTCATAATGATCGGCTGCTTAGTCAAGCCGTGAAGGAATAACAAACAAACAAACTCACTTTCTCATTTATAATATTAGTATGATACAAACTCTTCGTATGCAAACTTTTATTCTTAAAGAAGTGTGACGCGGATCCGTAACGGACTGTCCGCGGCGGATTGTCAAATGTATTATATCCACGACGTGGGCACTTCGCATCGCACTGAACGCGATTTAATATATTTGGCAATCCATCACGGACCGTCCGTTACGGATCCTCGTCGCACTGCATAGGCACTTAAAATTCCACATCTACGATCTTCGAGCTTGTCATTCTAAAAATCCATTTTGTAGTATTCCTTCTAAAAATTGTTGAGGTATTGTAATAAATATTGCTTATTGTTCAGTGTTATACTTTTGATCACCTGGATCTACCAATACCACCTCTCCATTCTGTCGGTCCCGAAAGTTGTGCATAGATGAAACTCGTTAAATTTAGTTAGTGAGCCGTCGCGCGCGTACGTGGGGTCAGTTACGAACAAATGCGTTCTACGGTTAGATCACTTAAAAAACACGGGAAAAATAATACTCTTTATTTGATTACTAGTTGGACCATATGAAGAGCCCTGTAAGCATAGTGCGTGCTTTGGGCGGCGGCTCAGCAGCGCTTCTGGCCGCTACTACCGACGCCACCTTGAGATTGGTCGACGCAAGGGCCTGCCTCTACACACACGAACTGAAGGTAATGCATACTACATACTTATATTTTAAATCCGTCGTGTCCGTCGTGTACGTATATGCACATTGTTTTAGTGTGCGCAAGCGAGATTAAGAGCGACCGAGATTAAGACCCGAGGTCACGCACACTACAACAACGTGATGAATGTGAACGCTAGAATATTCATAGCCAAACTGACATCGTGAAATATCTGCAGTTTGTTACTAAATGAAGTAAAACCTTTTTTTGTAAATTATAATAAAACAATTTAACAGTTGAATATGTATGTTAAAAAAAAACTCTTTTAATAAAGAAAGATTCCCATTTCACAATGACAAAACAGGTTTTTATTTAATCCTTTTTTATTGATAAAAGGATAACGTGTAAGTAATATTAAAATTAGCGTATAATATAAGGTAAGTAGTAAGGGGTTCACAGCTTATAAAATAATAGAAAATTCGTTATGTATTATTAGTTATAAGTAATAAGTGTCAGTTTCGAACTTAGTTAAACGTCAGCGCGAGTCAGCATTGTTAGCGAGAGTATTATTCTGTAAATCTTCCTAATAATAATAAATAAATAAATGCTTATTATTTTTTTAAAAATTGTTAAATGACAAATAAGGCCGTAACCGGTTTTCTATCGCTATTTCCTTTACCGGTGGCCATTTGGCTTGTTTTCGCAATGGTGATAGTTTATATCTTAGTTTCTTTTCTTTTATTTATGTATACAAGTTGTAAATGACAAGAAAATGTGTCTGTGAAGGCCTAATTTCTGAAATAAATACAAAGTGACCAATCACACAGATTGAGCTAGCCCCAAAGTAAGTTCAAAACTTGTGTTATGGGATACTAGCTCAACGATACTATATTTTATAACAAATACATATATATAGATAAACATCCAAGACCCGAGGCCAATCAAAAAAAGTTCGTTTTTTATCATGACTCGATCGGGATTTCAACCCGGGACCTCCTGGGTGGCGGACCGGCGTGATAACCATTACGCCACGGAGGTCGTCAAATAAACATTATAATTAATTTCCAGCTGCCGATGAGCGCGAGCACGTTCATCCGCTGCATGTGCGTGTGTCCGTTAGGCCGTTGGGCCGCTGCCGGCCTGGCCAGCGGACACGTGGCTCTAGTGGACCTGCGCACAGGGCTGCCGCTGGCCTACTTCAAGGCGCACGACGGGGAGGTACGCAATAACCATGCACGTTCAATTGGGCACTGACGTCACGCATTGTCGGGCTGTGCGGGGGTGCGGGACGCTGTTTAGACAGGTTAAACACCGCCGTTAGTAGTGACCCTACATTCGATACCAGAAAGCGAGGTTTCGATCGCACGAGGAAAATATTTACGTGATCAGCATTTGTGTTTCTCTGGACGTTAACCCGAACCCAAATCCTGGGTCTGCTTGTTAACCCGAATATGGAAGAACTGGCTACCTGTCATAGTTCTTAAAACCTAATAAAATGATACAGTAATATTGCAAAAAAATAGATTTATCATTATCACTGCCATTTGTAATTATATTATTTAACCAAGCTATATATTATATAAAATGCATTGTCCTGAATAATGAATCAACGCGTAGCCTAAACAACTGATCGACCTGAAACTTGGAGGGTAGATTCTTCGTATGACGTAGGCACCCGATAAGTAAGGATTTTTCTAAATTCCCACGGGAAAGCGGAATACACGCAAACGAAGTTGCGCGGGTTTCCCTAGTCTATATACCATCATACATCTCTTGTAGGTTCTAAGACTCGCCACAGTGGACGAACACAGAATCCTCACTTCGGGGCTGGACCAGGTGACGGCGCTATGGCGCGTCGACGACGGAGAGCTCATAGCACATCTCAAGTAAGTAAAAATATATTATTACAAAATAGAACGTCTTTAGACATATTTTCTTTGTTTACAATTTTTGGTTTGTCCACTTATGGAGACATTAAAAATATGGACATAGAAAGTAGGACTCATGTCTGACACCCTTGTTGTACGAAACACAATTTCATATTACCGCTATTTCACGTCGATTTTCTGTGAGGGGGTGGAACAGTCAACGAAGATATGGACTGATCCGCGCCGTAAATATGATTGATTTTTAAATATATTGCGTAAATGGATTTACAAGATTTTTTTTTTTTTTTTATTGAGCTTGCCCCAAAGTAAGTTCGAAACTTGTGTCATGGGATACTAACTCAACGATATTATATTTTATAACAAATACATATATATATATAAACATCCAAGACCCGAGGCCAATCAGAAAAAGTTCATTTTTCATCATGACCCGACCGGGGATCGAACCCGGGACCTCCTGGGTGGCGGTCTGGCGTGGTAACCATTACGCCACAGAGGTCGTCACCATTCATATTGTACTATGTAATTACAAATTTTCTAGTAATTTCCCATTTACGCTATATTTAGAAATGAATTGTTTACGGCCCCGGTCAGCGCTTTCCTTTGTTGACTGTACTGCCCCGGTCGAGCCAGTCCATTTACGAGCCACTACTATTTCAAACTCTACTACTCAATAAAACTGCACACTTCCTAAATTATTATTTTTTCGCAGAGGTACAACAGAACCAGTACACTGCCTATCTGTGTATTACAACGAGCTTATATCGGGAACTACGAACAATCGCATCGGTGTTCACACGTCATTAGACCAAGAAGCGTCGTTTTCGAGTACCAAATTACGTTCGGACACTTTCAAAGGTGTATTGACCTGTATGGCAGTACTGCCATTGAATAGACTACTGCTTTTAGGTAGTGACAACGGCACGATTAGTTTGTTGTGTTGAAATAGTGATAATTATATAAAGACATACATAAGGATGATTACACAAACCGGCAGGTTTAGGTTCCGACGCCGATCGGCGTTGTGTTTACTTGTATAAAGTTTGTGAGCGCCGATGCTTATACAAGGTGATTTTTTAGTCACCAGCCATATTGAAGGAGGTCAGAGTGTCCATGATAATGATCAACTTTTACTACGGAGTCCCATGTCAAACAGCGAAAAAAAAAAAAACAGCTCATTCATACATTTTGATCGAATAGGTACATTTTGTATGAAACAGCAGTTTTTTTCGCGATTTGACATGTGCCTCCATAGTAAAAGGTGATCATTATCATGGGCACTCTGATCTTCTTCAATATGGCTGGTGACTAAAAAATCACCTTATATAAAGCGGCAGGTTTCCGGTACCGATCCGCTGGGTCAAGTTTGTCGGCGCCTATAACTTGTTTCTTTATAAGTGATCGCATTTGGATACATGGAAAATGATATCGGTGCCGATCCATGCATGGAAAATGAAACCTACCGCTCTATGTAAGCACCCTAAGAAATAATATAGGTGTATACTAGCTACTACTGATAAGATCGTCGATCCTAGCCAGTATTTGGATGGATTTCCGACTGTTTTCGATTGGTGACAGTCGTTAAACCAGGGGCCCGATTCTACTAACACAAATGCACCAATGGACTCTCAATGGTGTCTCAATCGTGTCTCAAAAAAAATCCGATAGTGTATCACTGGAATAGTTTTTGACATTTGTCATGGGCTTAAACAAGAACATAATGTTTAACTTATTGTTTAAGTCCATAACAAATGTTAAAAACTAATTCCACTGATACACTATAGGCATTTTTTTGAGACACGATTTAGACACCATTGAGAGTCCATTGCTGCATTTGTGTTAGTAGAATCGGGCCCCAGGTTGCCTCCCCTTCAATTGAAGGGAGACCCGTATCCCAGCAATGGGATGATTTATGGGTTGATATGATTTTCTGACATAAATTTAAGAAAAAAATGTTATTATAACTGTGTTATACTTGACATCATTCCATTCACTTAACTTTATTATTATGATCTCGTTGTAATTGGATATTAATTTTATTTTGTATTTGTATTAGTATATTTAGGTGACTCAATATGACTTTTATGTATTAAGTAAAGATATTAAGATGCACGCTTTTATGTATAATAAATCATACTAGCGTTTCCATTTGCGTTACTATAATTGCGGGTAGAAAATCTATTCTCGTAGTAAAAACAATTAAAATATAGTCACAATTTCAAACGCTATCTTGCTCACACAAAAGCGAGATGGCTAGATTTTAACTTTTTTTTATACCACAAAGGTGGCAAACAAGCATTCGGCCGGCCTGATGGTAAGCCTATACACGCTTGCAATACCGGAGGTATCACTCACACGTTGCTAACCTTCCCAACCCAACCAAGTGGAGCTCTGGAGACCTTACTTACCGTAGGAACACAACATGGCCGAGACCAATCCTATTTGGCTACGATCTTCTGTAAGATGGAGGTCCGTCCCCAGACGGGCTGCTCCGATTTAAGCGGATTATCCGTTGTGCCCTCCCTCTTTAAAATACTGTTTTTCTTACGAGAATAGCCCCGCAGATTCATCACATAAAATTATTTCTCAATTACGAACTTACAAGTATTGTCTAGAGAAGTTGATAGAGACGGAAAGGACCGGAAACCAGTATATCTTAAACGTAACTAATATTATAAATGTGAAAGTGAATGTATACACTTGGTAAGGGTACAGTTTAAGGGTGCCTTTCCACTGACGCGACACTGTGATTGGGCCGCTCCACTTCGTCCAGCTCCGCATTAGTGAAAACGCACCCTGAACTGGGTTCCGAGTATGATACACTAGGAAACGCTAGTGTGAAAAAGTTTTAAATAAAAAATAAATAAGAAATGTCTAATGTAGTTTTTATTTTTCAAATTACTTTTTTATAGCATTCACACACATAATATCTGACTCTGTAGCTCTGATATTTTAGTTTAAAATTGTATTGTTTTGCAATTATTAATGTAACAATTTCTATGACTTTTTTTTGTTGAAGTACAAAATAATTGTTACCAAAGACATCCTGTAAGGGTTTAGACGCTTTAAAGCATAATATTACTTTTTAATTGAGATGTAATCTTTAGAATTCTGTGCAATTTTTTGTATCCAGTTAGAACCGTAGCTTCCTGCTATTTTATATTGTATTTTTTAATAGTATTAGTTGAAAGAATCAAAGTATTAAGCTGTATTTCAAATAGGAGTGAAAGCTGAGACAAAATCTAACAATAGAGACACTGTCTGTCACGTCAGTCACGTCAAGGGACGTAATTTTTCTAGTGACGTGCAGTCAATTTTCTAGTGACTTGCCGTCATTTTTCTAGTGACGTGACGTGATTTTTATAGTGACGTTATAATTTCGTGGATTTTGCCCTTATACACCGTTCAGGTTCATCATACATCTCTGGTCGAAAAGCAAACTTATATGGTACATATATGAAATTTTTGTATTTAATTCATGTTCAGTAACAGAATGACAAATTTTCGTCTCAATCTGAGATATTATTGTATATGTCTAAGCATATGTCTTTAGATATGTATATATTTTTAAAATTTTATTTTATTATTTTGTCCTGTTCAGTTGTGTTGAATATAAAAAGGAGTATACTCCTTTAATAATTATGCATTTTTTTTTATTAATTTTTAGCAACTTATTTTGATAAGTTTAATATACCTTTAGTATTTTAATATTTATAGTATTATCCATGTTCTTAAATAGCCACGAAACTACGGTTCTTACTGTATTTTTATTTTTTAATAATATTTTATTATGATGTATATTATGAACAAAAATATAGTTATTGTATTATAAGTGTGTATATTTGTTCCTAATTTTTTTTATTACTTGATGACAAACAAAATATCAACAACATTTATACGCAAAAGTCGGACGTTACGTTTATAGAACACCATTCCCTTATAGTGTAAAATATAAATTAAAATAATAATATAAACTAAACAAATATGTATAGAATATTATTTATAAACAGTATGCCTTGAACACGTATGTAATAATTGTAATATGTGCATTGTATTGTATGTTGTTATAGTAATGAATCAGTGAAACGTATTTTTTGTAATAAAAGTATTTTTAGAATTTATTATTTGGTTTTATTTTTCGATTAACGACCGACCGTATACGACCTATGTTGCGTCTACGAAAAGCGTGACAATTTGGAAGGGTCCACAAGGGAAAAGAAAGAGAGGGAGACCTTACTCTAGATGGGATGATGAAATTATAAAGTCAGCCGGTGCTAACTGGATTCAAGCAGCACAATCTAGAGAAGACTGGCTGGCTTTGGAGGAGGACCTGTAGGGGGGTTCTTGCAGAGGAACAAAGTGAATTATAATAAATAAAAAAATGCACGTAAATACTTTTACTTTTTTATATTATTTTTAATCACGCTTATACTTAATTATTTTTATACTTACATTGTTAAAAACTTAGATTATTATTTTTTTGTAATTTTACTTTATTTTTATTTTATGCTGCAGCTATACATTATTTATGTGGGATTTGAATGGTATAATGTATGCGAGTATCCGAACGGAATGAGTGTAAGAGAAGTACAAACGTGTAAAAGAGACGGATGAACGATTGAAAAGAGTGAAAGAGACAATTAGATAAGATGACACACACACACATACCTCATATACACGCTCAATCACACACTCACGCAAACATATTCTTTTTGTACATCTCGTAATGTCTCATAAGAAAATATAATTAAATAAATAGTAAACACAACAAAAAATAGATCATTTAAAAAGTGATATTATTAAATTTAGAAACTTTTTATTTTAATGTTAATTAGGACTCACGATAACTACTATTTTTCAAAAATGTAATCTGTAACCACTATGTTGGGTTTACAATGATATACCTACCAAACTATTATGTAATTCATAGATTTAAGTTTTATTGTAAACCTGTTTGTGGCTCATTTCAATAAATTAAAAAAAAAAAAAAAAAAAGCAAGGTGAAAGAATGAGACGGATTATTTAATTAGGTTGGTAAGCTTGATTAGTTAAAGAGTTCTTTTTTTTTGTTTTATTATGTTGGGAGAACGGACGGTCTCTCAAAAAGATGGCAGATTGTGAGCTAGACGTGGAAAGATTGTAACGAGTAACAACAAACAAGATTTAACAAGATTTGAAGATTATTTATTTGCACACGACCTCCCACATTTATTTATTTATATTAGGCCTGAATTATACAGAAACGGCGTACAGAGAAAGTGCGAGACGCTTTCATACTTTTTATATGAAAACGTTTTGAAGCGACATCGTGCATCGTGTATAATTCAGGCCTAAGCCGGATATCCATTATGTTCGCGAACCTCTTGCGCTCCGCGCTCCTGCAACCGCTCTGATGGAGACACGGTATGCGCATCTCCAGAAGAAACACGCATGTTACACAGCCCTCTTGAGAACATGTCGTCACCATGAGTATAGTGGCTAGTGCAGCATATATTTTATTACCCGGCTAAAAGCCGAACGCAGATTCGTGTTGCGTTGCCGCGTTAAAAACATGGTTTACGTGCATAGGTACGTGATGCTCTTGTCTTTACCCTCAAGTGTTGTAAAAGTTCGAGCGAGTAAAGGACATAGGAGAAAGTGTAGTCGCGGGCACAGATGGTTATATTTTATTCATTTGTACGTCCGCTACCATCCTCTATCGTCTTGGTATGTAGAAAATCGGCCATCGACTTGTCGTAATTAAGTTCTCGACAGTGTCTCGCCTTGATAAAGATACAGCCTTATAAAACCTTATGCACCCCTCATGTAACCGTTTAAAACGTCCCAAAGGTAAACTGGGAGACAATGCTTTTGCAATTAGTTCGCCTTTTGTATACACATTATGTATTGTGTGCAATAAAGTTTAAATAAATAAATAAAACCAGTACCACACTCATCCACCATACACACCACGTGAGCACTAAACTTGGTACTAACCAGTACTACCAGTGAGTAAATAAAATAAAGAATTTATGGTTTTGTTTCAAGAAGACAGAGTTTTTGCCTCGTTGATTTTTAAAGATGTCACATGACAGACTGTTTGTACGTCAGTATAGAAAATTGTTCTAAATTGCATATTTAATAATTTCATTGAATATTATTTGAATAAGCATAAGAAATTAAGCAGTCATGCCTCACAACACCCGGCGCCGCTCGAGCTTGTCGCTCGTGGCTTCGGGAAAACCGGCCATGCTCGCGTCCGGCTCCGAGATCTCCGAGCTAACCATCCTCAAGGAGGAGACCATCTCGGGCGACCATTTTCTGACGCCCGAACAGCTGGAGACCATCTACCGCACCAACATCGAGACAGGGCTCAGCGATAGATTTGCTAAAGAATTGTTAGATCACCACGGCCATAACAAGATGAAAGAACTCAAAGGGAACAGTTACTGGAAGATATTTCGACACAACTTATTCGGCTGGTTTCAGTGTGTACTCTGGGTCGGAGCTATCCTCAATTTTGCCGGCTTCTTTTTTAGCTCTGGCGGTGACAGCGATAGTGATGAAGGCGAAGGACATTCCGCAAAAGAATACCTATACCTAGGAGGCGTTATAACGGCTACTGTTGTTGGCACTGGACTGTTTGGTTTTTACCAAGAAGCGAAGAATATGGCTGTAATGAGTGGCTTTGAAAAAATGGTTCCACCGAACACTATGGTCATTCGGGGCGGTGTTAAAAAAGAAATACCCAATATCGACGTGGTCATTGGAGACATAGTTGAAATGGGTGGAGGAGAGATTGTTCCCGCTGATGTGCGAATACTGTCCTGTAGCAATTTTAAAACTGATATGTCTTCTTTGACTGGTGAATCTGACCCGATCTCCCATAAACCGGAATGTACAAATTCTAATCCACTCGAATCCAAAAATATGGCATACATGGGATGTCCCGTCGTAGAAGGTACTGCTAGAGGAGTAGTAGTGGCCACCGGTGAATTCACTCAAATAGGAAAAATTGCTGGACTAGTTACGGGTTTGGAAAAAGAAGAGACGCCTATAGCTAAAGAAATAACACATTTTATCAAACTGATTTGCGGCATAGCTTTTTTCTTTGGATTCATATTTTTTCTAATGGTGTTTTTTATCCAAAATAGCTGGTTGTCAGCGTTGCAATATATGTTGGGGATCATATTAGCGAATGTTCCGGAAGGCTTAATTGTATCCTTGACTGTCTGTATGACCATGTCCGCAAAACGTCTAAAGACCAAAAATTGCCTTGCTAAAACATTGCAAGCTGTGGAAACGTTGGGATCTACATCATGCATTTGTTCGGACAAAACGGGAACATTGACAGAGAACCAGATGTCCGTATCTCACTTGTTCGCCAATTTTAAAATTTATGATAAACTTGATCACAGCCACGTTTCCGATCATACATATACAGTTTTATGTCTTGCAGCTTCTTTAAACCTTAGAGCTACATTCTTACATGATTCAATGGACGTGCCTATCGAGAAGCGTAAAATAAGGGGTGATGCCTCAGAGTCTGCTATTTTAAGATATATGGAAGTGAACAGATCTGCAGTTGCAACCCAAGAGGAAAATCCGAAAGTAGCAGAAATACCATTTAGTTCTGCATATAAATACCAAATAACTATTCATGAATTGAAAAGCTCACACAGTTACTATTTAATCATGAAAGGAGCTCCCGAAATCGTCTTAGAATATTGCAGTAAACTTCACACCGATGAAGGAATACAGGAGCTCACGCCTCAATCGAAAAGGGAACTGAAGTCGCATTTTATGAAATTAGCCAATATGGGCGAACGCGTCATAGGTTACTGTGACCTACAATTGGGACTAGATAAATATCCCATAGGATTTAAGTTTGATACTCAAACGAAAAATTTTCCCATGGAAGACTTGAGTTTTGTGGGCGCAATATCCATGATAGATCCTCCGAGAAGCGAAGTTGCACACGCGATTGCTCTATGCAGACAAGCCGGAATTAAAGTGGTTATGGTGACTGGCGATCATCCTGTAACCGCATTAGCTATATCCCGCCAATGTGGGACTATATCGCACCCAACTGCTTATGACTACGCTTTTGAACATCATATAGATTTGCCTGATGTTCCACCACATATAAAGGATCAATTTAAGGCTGCTGTTATTACTGGTGATGAACTTCGCAAAATGTCTGTAAACGATTTAAGAGAGGCGCAAACCAAATACAGGGAAATAACATTTGCAAGGACCAGTCCTCAACAGAAACTGTTTATTGTAGAAACTTATCAATCTTTAAAACATGTGGTGGCAGTCACCGGAGATGGTGTCAACGACTCGCCAGCTCTGAAGAAGGCCGATATTGGTATTGCTATGGGCATTAACGGAACTGAAGTTTCTAAACAAGCTGCCGATATGATACTCTTGGATGATAACTTTGCTTCGATTGTTTTGGGTATACAAGAAGGCCGAAGAATATTTGACAACTTAAAGAAAACAATCGCTTATACCCTCACTTCAAACACACCCGAAATGCTGCCATTTGTTCTTTACGCTTGTTTGGGTATGCCGTTACCTTTGACTTTAATGTTGATTTTGGTAATAAATGTTGGTACAGATTTGCTACCCGCTATAAGCCTGGCTTACGAAGAATCCGAGGGGGATATTATGTCTATTCCGCCGCGAAAACCCACGGATCGTCTAGTTAATCGAGTTCTGATATTTATGGCTTATTTCCAGGTCGGCTTAATTCAGTTCTTTTGTGGAATGTTCTCATACTTTGTAGTGTTTGCTCAACACGGATTTTTCCCGTCTTCTTTACTGTTCATTCGCAGTGAGTGGGATACGGTTTCGGGCAATGCCGTCGCTGATACGCTGGGTCGGTCTTGGTTTCTTATCGACAGAAAGAAAATAGAGAGGAAAGCTCAAACTGCGTATTTCGTTTCGGTTTGTTGGACACAAATAACTGACGTTATAATTTGTAAGACAAGGAGGGTTTCGTTGCTGAAGAAAGGTATGAAAAATCACGTGTTGAACGTAAGCATTGCAGTGGATTTGATCGCGGCCTTGGTGGTGACGTACACGCCCATTTGCAACGAGGTGTTCGGCACAGAGAGCCTGGAATGGCATGATTTTTTTCTTGCTGTGCCTTTTATGTTTCTGATGATCAGCAGCGATGAAGTAAGGCGTTATATTATTAGGAATAATAAGTCGAAATGGCTTGAGCAAGAAACCTACTATTAAATGGGATTTTTGCTTTTATTTAAATATCTTTTAAGTTTTATTGTTGCATGCATATGATTAGTACTAGTAGTTAATTTTTAGTAAAATATATTACACCTCTTATTTGTTTTTATGTCACTGACACTTTAAAATACAGGTAGGGTGTGTAAAATTAGGTATAATTATGAAAATTTGTATACATTTTGTCAGGGGTACAGAGCCCAACATAGGCTAATTTTTACGCGGGCGAAGCCGTGGTTAACAGCTAGTATAGTATAAATATTCTTGGACGAAGCACACAACGCCATCTAATCCCAAACTAAGCTTGTACTATGGGTACTAGATTGCTGATAAATATACTTACTTAAATACTTTTTTTGTAAATAAATACATATTTAATACGTACATAGAAAACATCCAGACCAAGGCAAACAGACATGTTCATGGACACAAATGAATGCCTTGCGCAGCATTCGAACCCGTGGCCCTTGGGATAAAGTGACCATTGCTAGCTATTCGATCACCGGGCCTGTCATCGACCACCGGGCCTGACGCCAATACCATTGTAGTGGCAAGACTCAATGGGCCAGATTGTGCATGCAAAAAAATTTTCATAGAATTTTTTTTTTCTTGGTTTTACTTTTCATTTTCAAAACTAAAGAGAACACTGTTTTCTTGTAAGGGACCACTTGAATTAAAAGAAAACTCTAATTTGCCACCCACTGATATAGAGTTACTGTATTGGATATCGTTAATAAATTGTCATAGAACCCTTGTGTAATTTATCTGAAATTGCAATAGGAACACGTCTTTGCATCATACGGACTTTGTATGGCCTTTCACACGTTGTGGCTACTACGAGTACTTATCTTTTTAACTCCGAGAATGAGAAAAATAGACAACTTCAGAGCCATTAGTATATGGAAAGAACGATGACCTCGGTGACGTTACCATTCCGCCATCCAGGAGGTGCCGGGTTCGAATCCCGGTCGGGTCATGATGAAAAACTAACTTTTTCTGATTGGCCTGGGTCTTGGATGTTTATCATGGTTATAAAATATGAATAGAATAGTTTTTTTTTTATTTCAATCCAACAGTATTTTAACAATTACGGTGTACATTTCTCTTTAGGTACAAATTACAATACACTTAGGTTAAATAATATTACTTAGTCTATACAGTTGTTGGAGTAGAAATATGGTCTCCACTCAGCATAGTGCCGCGACGGAGTCACAGCGCTGATTTTCAGTGCTCGAAGAGAATATATAGTATCGTTGAGTTAGTCACAAGTTTCAAAATTACTTTTGGGCTAGCTCAATCTGTGTGATTTGTCTCTAGTAGGACCACGGTCAAAAGGGGATATATTTATCTATTTTATAAAATAAAAACTGATTATTTGGAACACTTTTGCATACAATTTATTATATTAGGTTGCTCGTTTGCCTGTCGTATGTGATAGAAGTTGTATGAGAAGGGAATTTTCTATACGTATCATGTTTAGGTACTAGTTTTAGCAAAAACCTCTTCACTGTGCGGTGTAGCGTAAGTATCTAATAACTTTCTCAAACAAAAAATAAGATTGATGCTTCATTAATATTGCATTTGTCCTTACACATACTGTCTCGTAATCCCTGAGAGGGTAAGCAGAATATTTAGCATTTGAATTTTTTGTTTTAAGTAGTGGTAGGCTAAACCATCCATTAGTACCCTCATTCTTTATCTATAAACAGAGTTGTTAGTAGTAGTAACGTTAAATTAATAGACGTGTGTGTTACATATTCAAATTAGCCGGGTTGCTCACTTTAAAATGTGAGCAAGTGAGCCACATGTAACACGCATCTTATAAATTCATAACATAAAGAGTTCTCAACATTTTGTTAATTCAACATTAAGAGAATTGAACATTACTTATGTTCTGGAAGGTTTGTTTACGTCGTCACGATCGAACGCGAACAAAATAAAGCGCACTAAACACTCAGAGTGGCTTATATGTGACAAAATATCGTAGTGTTACCAAGGGCCCTATTCGCCTGTTCGAATTATGCGTATACACATGATTGGGCGCGGCTGGCCGATATGAATTTTAAACGCTTGCACATACGGCAGTGCCTTACCGGAATAACAGCAAACGAATGTGCCCTACATTAAATCTGTTTTGTATCTAGATTAGTTCTCATATAGAACACTTTGCTTACATATTGGTTAGGTACGTTCCGTTCACTGACATTTTTTTTGGCATTCTATATTGAAATATGTTAATCCTGAAGGTTATTTACTGGAGGCGTTTGAGGGAGGTTCAACAGTGGATTTGTGGCTGAGAGGATGATGTTAATAAATATCTATAAATACAGCGCAATCGTAGATCTAGCAGTCTTTCGAGCGTCCATGTTTACATTATGTGTCTTATTTTACTTTTTGGTACGTGTCGTCGTTTTGATGCAGCGTTTTATGCGAGTGCTAGCAAGATGACGTTGTGGACACTTTCGCAAAACGTTGAGTTTAAAAAATTTTCATTTTCGAAAGATCCTAGTTTCACACTGGGAGTTGGCTCGGAGTTGGCTTACATCAATTTTATTAAAAGCTTTTATTTTTTTATTCACAATAAAAGAAACCAAATAAACTTGCAGTTTTTCCAGTAATGGAACAGGCCAATCGAGTAAAAAGAAATACGTACTCGGTGAATAGACCCTAATATATTAGTTTAGTCATACAAGTTGTTAGTTATACTTATCTGAAAAACAGTCATAAATTGTTCAGTCTCAACAAAATATGCATTGAATTTTGTCATACCCAGTGATTTGGAGAGTATGGCGTTGATAAATTAGTCAATCAGCCAACCAATTAGTTGGTGGTTCCAAAATTGGATACTGCATCAGTCTTTATTAGTTCCGATTTTCTGAACTCCCAATTACTTACCTATCTAGTAGGATTAGAAATACTAATGGTAGCTCTAAACTTGTGCGAAGATAAACGAGAGATATGGACGGTCGGTGGGCCACTTTAGTTATGGAAGAACTTTTTATGGCACAACATCATTATGCATAACAGCAGATGGCAGAAACTTCATTTCTCACTCTCAACAGACTTCAATTCACGTAGTTGCTAAGTTCTTTCAAATAATACTTCCTACTGCATCTGATTTCTTTCTGATTAACTTCGTTACGAGTTCCAAGACAGCTGTAGTTTCTCCCCCGGGTCGTCAACAAACATCATTGCTTATTGTCAATCTGAGGTCGCCGTTGTTGATACTGGTTTACAGGAGACAACGGTGGCTTGTCCCAACTCTGCAATTTAGGCCGACCGTTCTTATGGTTTTGTCGCGATGACTAACGGCACGGTAATGTAGGTACAACTTAGTATCTATAATTTTGTCCAGATGTTCCTCAGTCTATGTAATTGGTACACGTGAACTATGTCATGAATTTAATGTACGAGCGAACGGCAATTTCCGACAATTAACGCTTGGTTTTTATAGAGACAAGTTCTTAAAATTATATCGCTTAAAAGTCGATTGGGTCACGATATCCTTCCCAGAAAACACAGAAAGGGTCGAAAATTACTTTATTACAAACCATGCAGTTACTTCATACAAAAAACTAAAGAAACCTTAATGCTTTTTTGCGTAAAAAAAAACTATTTTTTTTGCAAATCCACCTCTACGTAAGCATAGAGGTGAATTTTGCGTGGAAAGGGGGAAAGAAGATGTGTGGATGTCTGTTACTCTTTCACGGATAAACGACAGAAAATCATGTTGTTACTACTTGTTACTGGACTGATAGCCGGGATGAAAACTATCTTACGTTCTTTAAAGGGTCTTAAACTATCCCCATACCCCATTTCAATCGATTCAGCGCTTTTAACGTGAAGAGACAAACAGAGACTTTCTCATTAATATAGTACTTAATTATAATTCATTCCACTTGGTACAAAAAAGGCTTCCTCTAACTCGCTCCAGTCACTCGGTTTCTTGCTACCCTTGTCCACATTTGTCCTGCCACTTTGACAATGTCATCTTTCCATTGTTTGAGCTGCCTTCCCCTTTTACACTAGAGACGCCTTTGTCAAAGGGCATACAGACAATGGAACTGATATTGTCAACTAGTAGTTTAGTAGAATAAGTTAAGAAAACAAATATTAAACCATAATAATTAGTAAATTATCTACCTCATTTCTTTTTAATTTTGTTAATTGTTTTTGTTATTATTTTTGTTTTGTTATTTATATTTGTCTGAATAAAAAGGCTATTCTATTCTATTCCACCTGAACAATCGTCTGACTTAAAATACGAGTATAATTCGACATGTAAGTAATAAAATATGAATCGATCACTAATAATTTTACTGTGATAAAGCATACCATATTGTAGTAACATTATGTATGTTACTACATTATCTGGTATGACAAACTATGTAGTTCAAAAACAATATCAATAAAAAGTACAGTGGATTATGGTATTAGTAAGGAAGTTACAAATGTAGTAAAGTTCCGTAAGTAATAACCAAAGTAAACTTATTGACGGATAGTAAATTAAATTCTAGTTAAGTAATTACTTGCATGCGATGCGTTGCTCCATGAGATGTCAGGCGCATCTTCTCTGATCGAAAATTACCTAAGACCTAGAAAACTATTTATTAACTTAAACGGGGCCGACTGACATGCCTAATGGTGGAGGCTAGTACCTAGCTAGTATTTTCCAAGAGACGCGCGTTCGAATCCTGCGCAAGACATATTTTTCATGCAGGAACATGTATTGTTTGTCTTGGTCTAGATGTTTATACAAATAAAATAGGTATTTGTCAGCAATCTATTACCCATAGTACAAGCTTCCCTTAGTTTGGACTAAATGACGTTGTGTGAAAAAAAATGTTGGCGCCAACGGTTTTACGCGCCTAACTCCGTTATTGAGTAGAATTTATTTCCATTTCCAAATTGATCCGGGAAATCTTTTAAGAAAATTGTTTCGTTTTTGTGGAAGATACAAAAGTTTAAAAAATCTTTACCTGTGCATGGAACATAGTATAGGTAAAAAGTATTTTTTTTGTCAACTATTTTCCTCGATATAAAATATCGTATTTATATTTATAGTGTAACTTCTATAAATCTAAAACATGACATAATTAATCTTAATTAAATTAAACATATTGTGTTGTCAATTTCCGTCTTATCTGACATAGGGCACGCCCAGCTGGTCTGTTATATATTATGTATTAGTTTATCAGGGACATGCATGTTCGAAATGTTGCGAAATACGTATCAAGTGGTGCCTGCGGTCTAGACCCCTTTATAAAGGTGCCCGCGGCGGGGACCGGCACACGTGCTCCCTGAAAACCGACGAGCGCACGCGCATACCATGATCGCCAAGGTATTTATTGATTGGGACATTTAAGTGCTGTAGTTTAGATTTTTGTTGTTTTATTAATACGTGTAATAGGTTATTGTTATGTTATAAATCGATATATAGTTATATTATATAGAACGCGCATAATAATATCATGATCGCTAAGGTACGGATTTATTAATTGGGTTATCAGTGTTGTAGTTTTAGAATTTTTTAGATTTCTATTATCATTCATTTCAGTTAAAACAAAAATCGAAAATGAATTTGAGAGATTTTATTAACTAATAAAAATTATATTGTATAAGAATTTGTTATGCTATTTGTTAGACAAAAGATAATTGGATTGGATTGGTGTAAAAATTAATTATCAAGTTCAATCAAAATGCAAACTTTTCAATTAAATATTATGGGCCGGTTTCACCACTCTCTATTTGAGTTGATCTTTTTGTCAGATAAAAACTGTCAAAAATTTACAACTATATATCTTACAAATAGACTAACTGGAACTTATCAGCATGTTGTAAAAGGCTTTACTATATGTTAGAAAGTATCCTACTAATATTTTAAAGGCGAAAGTTATGACATGTGTATGTTTGTTACTTCTTTACGCTCAAATGGCTGTGCCAATTTTTATGATATTTGGTATTAGGTAGCTGATACCTTGGATTAACACGAGTACGTATCCCTGTGGATACATACTCGATGGTCTCATTTTTTTTTTCAAATTTTTGTGTAGCTATTTATTTTGTGCTGCGCGTGCGCCGCGGCGTTTGCCGCGCCGGGCCTGCTCGGCGGTTACGGCGTAGCGGCACCAGCGTACGCAGCCTCATACGCCGCACCGGCGTATAGTGCGTACGCATCGCCACTCGCGCATACAATAGCTGCACCTGCCATTGCCGCTCATGCTTACGCGCCCGCCATCGCGCACACTGTTGCCGCACCTGCCGTTGCCTCAGTAAGTACCATTTTATCAATATTATCATCAACCACTAACATTCAATGAAAGAATAATTATGTAAAATATGACGAGACCGTGTTTGTGAACCTACCACAGCCTATAAGCTACCTCTCTGAATAAAAGATTTTATTTCATGCCACTGCTAGAGTGCTAAAATTTCAGCCATTCCGTAGTCCACTAAAATAGCTAGTCGGTAGGGCGACTAAAAATAGCTAGTCTGAATAAGACCATAGAAAGAATTTTCTGCTTTCCTGTGCGCTCCAGAAAAAATTGCTCTAAAGAAGGTTGATTTTTTGATTCCACCTTTAAGTAAGACAAATAGAAACAGTTCTCCCACGTACGGTCCTACTAATAATAGAACAAAATAGCAGGACGACGAAAAAAAGGGGGAAATTATATTTTTTTTTCAATTAGGTGGTCCGAGCAGAGCCTGTCGACCCTAACCCAGCGTACAGCTTCTCATATGGCGTGGCGGACCCCTCCACAGGAGACCAAAAGGATGCCTCTGAAACCCTTCAGAATGGTGTTGTCCATGGCTCATATAGTCTGGTCGAACCTGACGGTCACCTAAGAAGGGTTACGTACACCGCAGACAAAATAAATGGCTTCAATGCCGTGGTGGAGAGGACTGGTGGTGCTCATGCGGTAAGTTCACTCAATTATATTTCTGTATCTAACTAAAGGAGTGAATTTCAATAATCCTATTCTGACAATATCTTTCTAATTAAATTCGATGTGAGTTCCGTCAGTTGTCGTGTGTGGGAAAAAACCAACAACTGCATCAATTTGTACATTTTCGATATCTCAAAATTAAGTTAAGCAGATTTTGGACTATTTGTGTAAAGTACAGATAGAAATTTTACTTAAAATGCAATGAATATATCATTGAACATGTATCCAGCCAGAAGCAAGATAGCGGCCATATGCGGCCTAAGGGCAACGTTTACATCTGCAATTTCTTCGGAAATCTTGTATGAGTTTATTGCAAACAGCTACAACTGCAAGAAGTATATGGAACTGAACCCATAATTTGCGAGAACAGTCTGTCGCAAAGGTACTTGCGTGCAATTACTATCATGTGTAAACACTGTGTAAAAGCAGCTTTAGTTAAAGATACAAATAGATCTATATTATTATAGGACAAAGGGCACAAGGGTAGCGAGACTTACGGTATATATTTTTTCTAGGTGGCAGCCCCAGTAGTCGCCGCGCCAGCGATAGCAAAGGTTGTAGCACCAGCGCCCGTTGCCCTAGCCGCCCCAGTCGCCAGGTACACCCTACCATCAGTGGCCCACGTGGCCCACCCGTGGGGTTAACCCCACACAGACCCACAACCCGCTGTACATATTGTTCGGGGTATTAGCCTGTGATATAATGTGAAATGGAAAAGCGTATAGAATAGACCATTTCTTGCTTGCTAGAACCTTTAGAATTTCAGTTTGATTTTGCAAATTCCTAAATCTTTGGTGAAGGTACCTTCTCTTTATGACTTCTTAAATCTGTTTTTATTGCAAGAATGGTTATGATTGTTGAATAGTTTTTAGTAAGAATAGTGATTAGTAGAACGGATGTAGGAGTAGGAGGATGGACCTCGTTCAATGCAGCACCGACTCGATTAGCCCATGGATCGGAATAGTTCATTGTTTATTTATTTTGTATTGCTTTGACTGTTGCCTACGGACCTGATCTTATGTATCATGTATACATGTAAATATATTTTAGTTGATAAATAAAAACAACTTTTGTGGAACTGTGGTTTAATTTTTAGGATAACTGGCACATATTGGCTGATGTGATATTTTCTGTTGATGCAATTAGTATCAACTTATAATGTCAGTATATCAAACTACCCAATAGTCACTGATTTGGTTTAACGATTGGTCAACGATAGTCGTAAAGAAATGTTGGTGGTCATTGAGGCGGCTTTAATAACACTGGGATGATGTTATTATAATGTAAGTACTTGGGTAGGAAGGCACTTAATTGTAAGGACACAGAGGAGACCAATTCAACCCAAAAATAGATATCAGAACGAAGAGCGACTGATCAAATTGTTTGCAAGGATAAGTATTGTATAAAAAAATCGTAAAGTTTTTACTCCTCAAATTATGTGTTACCTAAGTTAAAATGTTTCAATTGACTTTAATATAGCGTAGTTTCCAGTTTATAAATATGTATAGGATCAGACCGACCATATGTGTTCGAACTTGTGGAAAAACTTGTTTCTTTTCTATAATCTATGCTGCGGACAGGGGTTACCAACATCAAACTTGAGGGCCAAAATTTATGTCAATAAACAAGATAATGTTAATAAAGAATAAAAAAAAAACTCATATTGTTCTAGCGATTGCATTGCGATTTTATCAATTTGTAGTCAAAGAAAAATTTTCTTGGTTGTTAAATTTCATTGAAGCATTCTATATTATGTTACTCTAAGCCAGACTGATTACAAGTACCTTTTAAAGATCATATTGGCATAACGTAACTAATGCCTGGGGCCTGGATCCGCTGGATTACCTGATCAGTCGTTCAGACAAATGTCTTAACGAGTAGGTTATAGCTTTGCAAAAGGACTGAAGGCCTTTCCTCCAATCCTGACTGGATTGGAGGAAAGGCAGCCTCCTCCCTTTTCCTCCAATCCTGACTGGATTGGAGGCCAGGGTCTGGATAGTGAAAAAAATATCATTACGAAATTATGTTTGCGTAGTTAATACGGCGTCTTTTTTCAGTTCTGTCTTTTGAGTATTTTAATTTTATTATGATGAATTATGGATTTGTTACCTGAAATAGATTGATTTTATTTTAATAAAATTTAATAAAATCAACCTATACAACATACCACAATGTTGGTTAAGCCTGTCTAAAACTTTAGATTGAGTAACGTCCGTTTAGTTTTAAACCTTTACTTATTTGGCACACGTTTTTACCGGCACTAAAGGTCACTTAAATTGCAAGCGAGAACATTGATTACTCTGAGACATTATACCCTATTTTAGTTATAGAATGTAATCGGTTTTATCTTATGTTTACTATAGATTTATGAAACATTATGGTTTTATAAAGTAATTATGAAAATTATTCGATGTTAGTTCAAATTACAATTTAACGATTATTTTTCAATAATTTAAACGATTTGCTTAGTTTGGTACTAGATGGCATTAGATGATTCGTCTAAGTAAATATTTATTATTTATCATCTTTTTATTAATATGTTAATATGACATAGAGAGTGTGGCTGCATTTATATCCGCCATTTCACTCACAAGAATGGTAGTTTCATACAAACTGCTTTGCGAGTCCATTCGTTAGTTGCCACTTCTAATCTGTTTCATTATACGACGGGTTTAACAATTAGACGGGTATTCTGTTCTGCTGCGCCCACTTCACTATTGGACGAACTATGTGCTCTGCGCGAGGGTGTGCTCTTGGACCTAGAATAATGTAATTATACAATTTACTTTTACATGCTTCATCAAATAAGTTATATTAAGCCAATCTGTCAGATAAATCGGCAATGGGTTACAATCAGGTGTCCCGCAAGCTCAAACTGAATTAATTTATTCAGGGACTAGGCCTTCAGAGGCACTTTCTCTAGTCATTTACAACTTGTATATGTAATTAAATTAATATAAAATACAATAAACTATGTACTTTTAAGAACTACCACTATTTCGGATAAGTATGTAGGTACAAGCAAAATCTTGTTCGTTTGCCATCCACTTTTATATTTCCAAATTATAATACCAAAAGGTTTATCTCGTGTATTCGTACGTGAAGCAGCATCAATACTTAAACCTCATTTTTTTTAAATAAATACCTCTGAGCAAAGCCAAAGCATCTCTAAGGTCAGCAGCGGCATGGGGCCTGTTAGCTGCAGCGGCTTGAGCGCATCCGCACACAGCACCACGAAGACCTTCCCACATTTCTGGTCCACCGTCTAGCCTGTCGGAGAGGTTTATTATGTAATTAAAATCTTTGTACAGGGACTAGGCTCTCACAGGCACTTCTTTCTCTTGTGGAATTGTACAAATATTATAATATTATTTGTATAAATAAATCTACTCCATAAACTACTACCATTTCGAAAACAAAAGCAAAATGGCATCTGGTTAAAGAAATGGCGTTGGCGAATTGTTTCCTGTTTTGGGATGATTTCTGGGGTCACAACAATTGAAACTATTCTTATGTCTTGTTGATGGGATGCAGACAGCAGCATGTATGATCAGCTTTGGTCGAAGAAGCATCTAGTGTTCAAAGTCAATTATCTAAAAAGAAATTACCTGTCCAGCATGTGGAATGTCCTGGCCGCGATCAGGAACTGCCCCATTCGGTAACTGTCATTGGCCACTAGTTGCAGTAGCGCAAAGCTGTCCGGTGTACCAGCCGACTATTAACATAATTTTAAATTATACCTAATCAGTTTTAACCCTCGATTTACAAGTGTTTTAATTTTTCAGGAGTAGGTGCTGCGTGTGCATTGCTGTTTGGTGTTCAAAACGGATGATCCTAATATGATTCAGTTTTTTTTTGTTAAGGCACTTCGATCAAATCACCTTGACTTAATATGGAAAGCAAGGTGATAATGAAAGTTTTATGATCCGGGAATATTTAGAATTTTTAGTAGTCGGATGTAAAATTTATTATTCGAATCATCTCCCTTACTTTTCTCTACTTTTCAATATAAAATTGCACCTATAACTTCAATACTTCCTACTCCGTTTAATTTCTTTCTGGCTAAATTCGTTTATAGGCTTCGTCAATAAGCTTCGTTGTTTATTGTCAATGTCAATGTTGATCCTGGCTATACTGGAGACACAGCGGTGGGAATGTGTGGCTTATCCCGGTATTTCTTACTTGTTGACGCCTCCAGAATCTTTTAGTTTCTGTACTTATTCCCATGAGAATCGTTTCCCTTTCATACCTTAACACATCTCCCAAGCGAGCTGGGCATCCTTGTTCATGACGTGGCACCGGCAGAGGCAAGCCAGGTAAGTGAAGGAGCTTCGGATTGTCTCGTCTTGGATTTGGAGTAAGCACTCCTCGGCTTCGCGATAAAAGCCAGTAGCTACTTTCGCCTGTCGAGAAAGTGATTTCCATGATGAAGATGATGATAGATGAATTCTTCTTCATCATTAGTGTTATAATGTTTTCTGATGTATTTCGATACGATGGTGGATTTACCTTAATCCTTTAAGCGTCTTTTCACACGGACCACAACCACGCATTACCGTAGCGACAAAAAGTGATCGATAATGATGGCAAAATGTGATCCGTGTGAATTCTACTACTTTGGCGTGGTTGTGGTCCGTGAGAAAAGACGCTAAGGATTTGGGTAAGATTCTGGCTTTTATATGTCAAAATTAAAGGTATACCTCACCTGAGCATAATTGATGTTAAAAGTATCGTCGTTAACGAAGAAGCTCTTGATGGAGTTGAGGTAGACGAGCACCTCCTCAAACTGCGAGGCCAGGAAGTAGGACGAGGCCATACACTGTCTTCCTGGGATTGTATCGCATTCTGATGCTGAACTGCCTACAAGGTGGAAACTCTGTTGCGCTAGTTTCATCTGTTCTTCCTATAGAAATAAAATCGTATGATACTATAGTAGACAATAGTAGACTTATGAGTAACTAGCCGCTGCCCGCGGTGTTACCCGCGTTTTAATTTTATGCACAGTAGCTTCACCTACTTTATAACGCGCCATTGACTATAAGACTTTTGACCAAATCATACGGGAACGTGTGCTTTTCGGGATAAAAAGTGTCCTATGGGTTAATCCAAGGTATCAGCTGCCTACATACCAAATACCATAAAAATTTATATATATATTATATAAGTCTTTTGAGCGTGAAGAAGTAACAAATATTACACAAAAATTTTCGCTAAAAAATCCACGCTAATATTATAAAGATAATATTAGCGTGGATTTTCGTTACTTCTTCTTCTTTTAGTGAGAATTTTGATAATTATTCCTAAATTGGATCCATATTATTAGATATACACCTTTAATGAAATTTTGAAAATTTTTGTTACTATTTAACGCAAAGATGTATGGACTTCTTCGAATTTGATACACGGGTTTTATGACCTGGAGTTTTTTAAAAATCGGAAATCACCACAAGAATAGTAAGGGTAAAACGGCAGCTGTCTACTTACATCTCCAGTCTCGTTATAAAGTCTAACTGCCACCACAGCTCTCAAGATGTAATGCAGGGGTGAGGTTGGTTGCAGAGGTTCCAAAAGAGACCTTGCTTCGAGAGGCTCTCTATTACGGAGACGATAGCCGGCGAGGTTAAGCCGCGCTTCTGGCACTACATCCACTAATTCTGGAAGCACCTATATAAAAAATAATTTTAATATATTTTCCTAATCTTCTTAAATTCCTGCTCCGGTAAGGAAAAGTTCTTTTCTAATTATCTGAATGATGATTTGAGTAATTCGAGACGAAGGTTGTTTTTAATTACTTACTTTCAGTGCCCCCTCACCATTTTTAAACACAACTAAATTGTGCTTTACCAAATCTTGGCCAAATGTATGCTGTTCAGAGGATATTTGCTTCAGTTCGTTGTCAGCAGCTTTACCATTATATAATCTGAAAATTATCGGTTTATAATTTGTCAAAAGTAAAGTCCAAATATATTTTGCTAATACGTGTTAGGATTTGTCATTTTTGTTACTTGTGTTTGTTGGAATGTCTTTCTGTCAAGTAAACATTTTTTCTTCCTTACTTTATAGTGGCAGCCGTTGGGCCAAGATAAAACGTTTTCAAAAGCCCCGCTTGAACATTGAACTTATATAGTTGAGTGGCATGTTGGAGTATGCTCCTTTTCAATTGTAGAAAGACCTAAATTGCAGCAATGACTCAAGTAATTGGCTGATGAAAATGATGATATAAGCGACCGTAAAATTTCACAATAATTATAATTTCACCTAGAAATATTAGAGAGATAGTATTTAAACGTGTAGAGGACGCGGGTTTCATTTTCCGCGCCGTATGTGTACAGTATAGGATCCTGTACACATATTTATACGCGTGTTCGCGTCGCGTTACTTGCTACATTGATCTATGCGTATGTTAGACCTCACGATTAAATGGTTGCGACTCTGCTATTGATAATGAAACGCAACAAAATCACGCGGCGAAATCGCATCTTCTGGACTACTTTAAGCACGAAAGGTTGAGTTCTAATCTCGTTTGAAACGGGTATACGCGCGTCATTTGCACGTCTAAATACGCTATATCGCTCAATCGTTCGACAGATCGAAGATTACAAAAGTTCGACATACCTAAAAAGATTGCAAGCCTTCAAGTTGCCGGCGACTGTGGAGGTGGGGTGCTGGGCGAGGTACACGCCAAGCACCTCTTGGGATACATCGTAATAGTCCAGCTTGTAGTAGCATAACGCCACGTAAACGTTAAGAGCCATGTATTGCCTGATGACATTAAATATGATTTAATTGAAGGACTAGTAGGAACGACTGTTGTCGATGGATGAAAACTTTATAAGACTAAATACGATGATAACTGAAATAGTTAATGGGGCATTATTTAATTTTTAATTACATACTTAACAACATGGAAATACACACTACCTAAATACGCTAAACATAGTTAAAATACTTGACTTTTTTTCGAGACGACGACGCAACGTCGCCTGTGCCGCCGCCGTGCGAAATTTTGTTCAAACTTTGAATATAGTCTAATCACAATTGTTCAAATAAGTGAAACTGCTGATGGCGTTATGAATACCATTCTTATTCTACAAAATACACTAGGTACAAACAGATTTTTGTTACCCAGATGACTGGGGCAGAACTTTTATCCATTGCAAATCATCTCGTTCAAATCTTTTGTATCTGTAATTGAATTGGAACTGTATGTAAACAAAAGGAATGCAGGCCGCAGTCAACCGGTCTTGCTGGAAACGTTTGTCGAAGGCCTATGTCTTGCAGTGAATTTCTTGTGGCTGAGATGATGATGATGATGAATATAGCCTACATTACGTCTACTGCTCCACACCATTCGCATTCATGTATCTTTGTGTTTATTTCTTTGCATGGTTAAAAACTGCTATTACCAAAATACTCATACCGTCTATCTAGAAGTAACTTCTTGTATACATCAATAGCCTCTTGATAATGTGCCCGCAAATAGTGCACTGACGCCAAGCTTAGCTGGTCTTCTGGCACATCTCTTAGTGATGAGTGCGCGCGCATTAGGGAATCCTCATCGCCAAGTTTATGAGATAGGTGGAATTGTAGCCTCGTCTGTAAATCAAATGGGCTATCAAATTGGGATTTTCTTAACTTTTTATAAGCAAAATAAAGAAAGAAACAAAAATATAAAAAAATATTTTGAAACTTGATATAGATAAATTTTTAAATAGACATAATTTGTGCCTACATTAAAATGGCCTCCCAGCATGAAAAGGGAAAACAGATAACCATTGCATCTTTAGTAAAGAAACAGGCAACGGTAGCTGTCTCCATACCTACCTTTAATCAACAAAATGGGACAGACGGCGAGTTTCTAAAACGCATTTTTAAAGTTGATGACACATTAAAATATAGCTGTCACTGTCAAACCATAAAAGAAAAAACGAGATAGCTCGAGATTTAATGTGGAGTTAACATTAAATGTGTTTAAGAAACTGGCTGTTACTCTAGCAGAATGATAATTACATAGGACCTGTCCTTACCTTTAGCGCACATTTGGGTGCTTCCTCTACTGCTTCTTGAGATTCCTTATACATGCCTGAAATAGATATAATTTCAGTTGAAACATCATGGTCTGCCTTATGTTAATTCTTAATGTTAATTGTATTTATATTTACTTTACATATTGCGATACCCGATAGGGTTCATAATGAACTATGTAATTTGAACACTGTATACCATCATTGTATCTACATTATGAGAGCAATAAAATAAATCAATACGTTCGGCAATCAAGCGTCGTCGCCTGATTTGCCATCTCCCTATGCTACACAATGTTAAGTTATTGGGAAATGTAAAACAACAGTATTTCGCCATCTCCCTGGAATGGAATCAGGAACTCTCGATTGCAGAACATCGAGCATCAAATTTGTTGTGATATTGTAGTAGGTATATTTAAGGTGATCCGTTTCGGTCCGCGCGCATGTTTATTGGGAAAAAGATGCATCGTGGACATTCATAATAAGAACAGCTAATATTTATAATTTATTTGATAATTATTCAGTATATTGTATTTGCTGTCGTCAAATCAATTTTCACGAAAATTCTATCAATGATTGAGATGCAATTTGTAAAAAACCCCAAAAAATTTGAATTTCCCGCGCGGACCAAATCGGATCACCTTAAGTGGAAAATACCTAGATAAAAGTAGCAAACAGCAAGGTCCATGGCAATATTGTCCTTGATACGCGAGTCCAGTTTGTCCCTGGTCTTCACATGCTGGTATGCTTCCAAAGCACGTCGGTACTCGCCCAGATGGAACCAGCACCACGCAGACCACACTTCGGCCCAGGATTCCGTGTTGCCCTCATGTTTAAGGAACTAAATGAAGTCATATACAGATTAGTCCGGTATTCCTTCGTTACGGTAACCTATTGGCTCAATTGGAAGAGTTGAAAATTGGGACAATCATACATTCCCACCGTTGTCTTCAGTAAATCCAGAATCAATACTGGCGACCTCAGAATGACAATAATAAATTAAGTTTATTGACGTCCCAGGGGAAACTACAACTGTCTTGGATCTTACAGCGAATATAATCAGAAAGAAATTAGATGACCCCCCCCCCCCCCATTCAGGCGTCAGATCATTCCGTTGTTGACTGTACTAGACTTTGATAAGATCCCAGAATGACTTGCTAAGTTTGTTTGCCACCGTCATCAAATTTTTTTCTGAACAGTTCAGTTAGTCAACAACGGAATGAGCTGACGCCTGAATGGGGGGGGGGGGGGGGGGGCAGCCCAATTCTTTGTTGACTGTACAGTGCAAAAATGAGATAAGTAACCATTTTTGCACTGTAGGTAAGTGCAAAAACATATAATAAAATACTTTCTCCTGAATGATAAGATCAACGCACAGCCTTATACCGCTACCACTGATCGTAGAGACCTAAAACTTGGAGGGTGGGTAGGACTTGTGACTTTTGAAATAGAAAGCGGCAAACAATATGCATGAAATAAAAAGCAAACGAAGTTGTGCGGGTTTTGCTAGTATATTATAAAATTGGCATTATTACTTCTAGCATCGTGAGTGCTCCGACATAATCTCTCTTTAAAAGAAAATCTTCTAATTCTGGGAAGTTTTTTTTGGCTGAGTTGCTGCCTGTGCTTCCACGGCTGTCTGCAGCTGGCTTTGAACGGGAAAGTATCTGAAAAGTTATTCAAATGTCTATTTGCTTACGTAAGTATATTTATTAATTAATATTATAGGTAGGACTTCTCATTTGGGTACCTACTAGAGGGTTATAGATTTTACTTAAACTATATCTCTCTACCTTATGGTTGTTTGGAAGAAATTGATTTAGCGATAACGACCGATAAATTATATTTATTTTGGTGCAATAGAGATTATTGTAGTTTTACTTACCATTTTATTCTGTTAAATAATAATGTCTTATTTTTCTCTTGGTGAAATAGTTCTTGCAATACAATCAACCAGTAAAACAGTTTGTTTACTAAAATTCGTTGTCATGGAAACGTAAAAATGCGCGTAAAATTTATGCAATGTGCACACATGTTCGGTTGTCAAATTAGCAATCAAATTGCTATTTCTTTATCCCTAGGGTCACGGGTTGGAATCTCGTAGGTAGAAGATACTACATTTATACAGGGTGTTTGGTTGAGGCTTGAGGGTAGAACATAGGATACTTAATGACAGAAAAGTGAGATGGCCTGCTACTTGCCGACCTAAAAAATTCTACCTAGAGCCCATAGTTCGTTTTTAATGATTTTTCTAAATTTCTACCAAAATTTCTTCCGTCCTGAACTTGATGTTCTACTTTAACTGGCTGATAGTACTTGAGCTTTTCTTATTTTAATTTTTTTCTAATCATACAAATCAGATGGAGTTAGCCTCAAAGTAAATTCGAGAACTGTGTTATGAGGTTATGAGATACTAACTCAACGATACTATATTATTATTTTATAATAAATACATTTATAAATCCAAGACCCAGCACAATCAGAAAAAAAATCGTTTTTCAACATGACCCGACCGAGATTCGAACCCTGGAACTCCTGGGTGGCGGTCCGGCGTGGTAACCATTACGCCACAAAGGTCGTCACGGATAGATAGGAATAGGAGGTATTTGAATAATGCTTCTCTGATGTGCGCGGCTCATCGCATACGCATCCCTGCGTCAAGGCACGACACACGACACGCAAACGCACAGTATTGCGTTTTCTTGTCACGTCGCGTCGCTATAATAATAATAAACACTTTTTAATGATAAAATAAGTGGTTGCATAGAAACCAAAGAGTTTTTTTCTTCATAAATTATAAACAACGGTCGCTAAGTTACAAACGACGCCAGAATCAGCTGTTTTTGTCATTAATACGAATTACTTGGCATAGAAAATTGTTTAGAAATTATTATTTTTGATTTTTGTAATATCCATGTCGACACCGAGATCAGGGGCTACGGACCCGTGTAAATGTTCTGATGAGAGCTCAGTTGCCTCTACTTCACTCCTGCCTAGCTGCGTGTGTCCAAGGGATGAACACGAGATTGTGGTGCACCAGGAGACCTGCTTACTTTACAAGAATGAGAGGATCATATTTTCCCATGTATGTAGAAATGACTATATTATTACCCACTAATATTATAAGAGCGAAACTTTGTGGGTATGTTAGTCTTTACGCTTAAATGGCTGGGCCAATTTTGATGATATTTGGTATGTACCTAGCTGATACCTTGGATTAACACAGGGTACTTTTTATCCCGAAAAGTACCTACGCGATTCATTCATTCGCAATCAGAAAAAGTTCGTTTTTCATCATGACCCGACCGGGATTCGAGCCCGGGACCTCCTGGGTGGCGGTCTGGCATGGTTACCATTACGCCACGGAGTCGTCAAAATAATATATAAAGTAGGTGGCGCTGCTGTGCATAAAATTAAAAACGTAGGCATAATAAACGCGAGTAACACCTCGTGCAGGCAGCAGTAATACCAACTTTTTTTGAGTGGCAGAGCCTAGCCACAGTAGCCACTACTATAAACTGGTGGCTCGTAAATGGGCTGGCTCGACCGGGGCAGTACCACCCCCCCACAGAATATCGACGTGAAATAGCGGTGGTTGAGGAGCTCGATGGCGTCGCTGTGTGTCGCACTCTAATATGAACACGCAAGTTAAGCGACGTCGATCCTAGCCAGCGTTTGGATGGGTTCCGTTATCTCGAGCTTCTCCGTGCTTCGGGCACGTTAAGCCGTCGCTCCCGGCTGTTGTCGATAGATAACAGTCGTTATGCCAAGTCGGTGGCCTTAGGGGGCGGCTTGAAAATACATAAATATGGCCACTGCCAATCCGCATTGGAGCGGCGTGG
Source organism: Endotricha flammealis (assembly GCA_905163395.2). Taxonomy (NCBI): domain Eukaryota; kingdom Metazoa; phylum Arthropoda; class Insecta; order Lepidoptera; family Pyralidae; genus Endotricha; species Endotricha flammealis. The sequence goes on along the minus strand of LR990861.1, from coordinate 3,560,417 downwards.
CAGAGTACGCTCTAATCACCTTCGATTGAAGGGAGACCCGTATCCCAGCAGTGCGATGATTATGGATGGGTTGATAATGATGATAGCGGTGATATGCCGTTGAGTTTCGTACGAGGAGAAGAGTAAGAGAGTATAACCTATTCCTTCCTCTGAGCTGGTTTATTAATTCCTTCATAGGTGGGCAACGCATCCAAGATCTTGTAGTTGCTTACTATCAGGTGACCGGCTAGCTTGTTTGTTCTCCTCTGTCATAAAAAAGCGTCCTTTGTCTTTGTGTTCCGATACAGACGTTAGGTGTTGATAAATTTTGATGCTATATTTAGAACAAGGTTTTTTATGGTTAGATTGGCAATTTTAAGATGTTTAGCACCAATAAAAATATGTTTTCTTCTAATAAATTTAAATACATAGGATCCGGAGGGTTGCGAGTGTGTCACTCCTGAATATGAGAACGGAATCTGCAAGTGCTGTGGCTGCTTGCCCGACCTGTGCCGGTGCAAGAAAGCCGGAAGGGAGGTTTTTGACGAGTAAGTACGATTATAGTTTTCATAGATCGTCGCCAAAGGTCTGAAAATGAATTCTTCAAAAAGAGTTTTTACGAACTCTTTCAAATTTCGAATCGGATCTTTCGATTTTCGTCCTTGAGCCATGAAGGAGCCATGCATGAACCATGATACTGGCCGAAAAATAGTTTTTTTATTTTTATTTTTTATAAGAATATTTTAGCTAATATTTTTGATACTAATTAGTCTATGGTCATTCTATTCAAAAGAGGTTCGAATAAAAAATAAAAATATTATTATCTGTATAGATGGCGTAGAAACCGGGACACGGGGGAGATGCCCGCAGTGCTCGAGTCGAACCACCCCCTCATGCAGAAGTTTCAAGAAACCTTGAAACGTTTCCTTGAGAAAGAGAATAGCATCGCTGAAGAGGAAATACTTAACTTGGTATCTCGCATATAATTTACAGAGATTAATTAGTTGCGAGTTCAACTTATTTTTCGAAGACTTATTTTCTGCTATATTATTTGTATTTTATCTGTCCGGTCTGTGTAATACTAGCTTTAACAAGAGACGGCGTGGCGGTAGGAATGAGTGGTGGGCCGGTTTCAAATCTCTTGCTCTCTCTAATATATATTTCTTTTTCACTTTCACAATATGTATTTAAATGATATTTTGTTCGATTTTTTTGTATGTGATGTGACAAAATTCAGTAATGTTTTCAGCGTGATGAACTTAAGCTGAGCAAGGCGGCATACGACCAAGACCTGGAGACCATATACAGGAGTGATCATGATACAAATGCCCAAAGAGTACGTATAAAAGTATACATATATTCATAAATTTGTTTGGAGTGGAGAAAAGCACATGTAAAGGTATTCTTGAACCTTTTCTTCTAGTCATTAATTGAGGAATACGAAGCTACATTAACAGAGAAAACAAAGGACCGTCTGGCTGCAGAGGAGCGGGCGCGCGAGCTCAACGAGAGATACAAACGGACAAAAGAGAAGCTGGAACAGGACATCATTACTGGTAACTTCATCATCATTGTCATCATCAACATCTATGATTTACATTTCTATAAGCCCTGTTTCTCCATTTCTAGGTAGCCTTTCCGCCAAATCAATTAACGATTTTTTAATAGCTTTCGATTGGTTTGGGGAATTTTGACAGTTTTTGGACTGATGAAAGAAGCGATATTTTCAAAGTGGTGAAAGAGATTGGTATTATATTTAACTCGTACATAATACTAGGTTTTTAACATTTATACCTTCATTTCTTAGTAAGGACATAGTTGAGTTATTTACAAAAAACACAATATATCTTCTTCTATTTCCGCTTCTATGGACATGGCTCAAAATATAAAGAAGAATTTAAAGATCATTAATGTTACAGAAAGAGAAACAACAGAAGAACTGGAGGCGCTGACCACTCTCTGCCGTCAGTTGGAGGCATGGCGCGAAGAGACTGAGTCAGATCTCACTGTCAGTCAGCGCATGTCAGACAAGATGAGGGCGGAGAAGAGAGCATTGGGTGACGAGAAACGCCAATTGGTAAGACCTCCATAACCTTATCTTGGAAAGGACAACTGAGGAGTGTCTGTTCAAAGGGAGACATTACAAAAATTTGTAAAAATGCAAAAAAACCTCTAATCATCTTAGATCATTTTCAAAATATTTTTTGGTATATTGATGAAACGATATGCACGCGAATGGCGATTTTGGTTTTTGTTTTAAATTAATAATTATTTAAAGTTAATATTATCTTTTTAATTTACCGCAATAACAACAGGAATAATCTTCATAAAATATTGAAATACTAATTACAATTCTTATTTCTCTATTTTCGTAAGAAGAATTGTAATTAAGTATTTCAATACTCTATGAAGATTCTAAAATTAAAAAGTTTTCAGGGAGTAAATTGTTTTTGTAATTTGTTTTTAGGATATGATTATCTACGGTCTGACCAGTGAGGTGTGGAAGCTGGAATCCAAACTGGAAATGTTCCAGAAGCAACTTGAAATCAAAAATGTTGAAATGGACAATGTGAACGATAAGGTAGGTAATTCTTTTGTTATATCCATTGCCTGGTACCCATAACACAAAGCAGGTTAAGCCCAGCTTACTTTGGGACCAGCTAGGTTACTCTGCATAACAATCGCTGTATAATTTCAAATACAAAATTAACAGCAAATCTTAATTCGTACCCTTGAATTTTATACTTTACTAACTATTTGGTTAGCATACAATACGATTTCATTTAGTTTAGTATTTAGTTAGCGCTAGTTTAGCTGTAAAGAGTACCTAAAATTAACAATCCAATGGCGATCGAGCGGAATTATCTTCAAGAGTAAGGGGTCTGGTGTCGCAGTATGATTTTTGTACAATTTATCACAATAATGCAACTGGTAACTGACAGGTCACAGCATACGCCGCTGAACTAGAAGACTTGGAGCTCGATAAGCGTCGGCTGGTGAGCCTGTGGAACTCGGTGTTAGTAAACATTCAGCAGAGGGATAAGGTGTACGACTCTGTCAGAGATGACTACAAGTAAGAAAATGCCGCCGTTTTATCCGTTACTCGTTTCACTTTATTATTGATTTTTCGCCATCTGTACCAAATTCATATATTTCTGCATGATTTTTACCGATTATTATTTTTCCCCTTTCTTGTCACTAATTTATCTACGTAATCCCTTTTGCCTGTGTGTGTATTTGTATTCAACTTAGGGTCAATCATACTTTCCGGGCGACGGTTAGGGGAAACCGCCGCCCATTGGAATGAAATTCCCCGAGTGGAGCTGTAGAGCCGTGCTCAAATGGGATGGATGTCTACGGACACTCGCCGGCGGGGTTGCGGAAGTATCACCAGTGCCCGCAACCCCGTCACTGTGAAGGCGGAGAAGGTGGCAGACAGTCAGGTTTTTAGTCGGTATCCCTCATTAGCTAGAGAGGTGAGCATTTTCCTGACTTTAAACAACAAAAAAAAACTAAAAAAGGGTCAATCATACTTGTTGGTTGGAGTGATGGAAAAAACATAGAACATTTGTTTTTATCATGGTAAAAGAAGACATGGAATGAAAACAGTTGAGTAAGGTATACACCCAAAATATTGAATCCATGAAAATCAGAACAATATTGCAATACATTTCACAGAGCGCTACAAGAGAACTACAGGACGCTGATCAACAACTTGGAGATCACAAAGAAGGTGGTGATGGAGGAGATGAACAAAGGAAAAGAGAAGGCAATGAACAAAGACAAGCTGACGTACGATTTAGAACATCTCATGAAATTACGTGAGTATAGTTATCCTCTTTACCAAACCAATGCACAATGAAACAAGGAATTTGGTAAAGATACTGAATTTGATATGGAGTTACAGTGATCAATGGAGTTGCTACAGTCAATACAAATAAAATACAATCTCTGTAAAGGGAAGGTAAAGGGAGAGAAGTGGAAAATAAAAGAGCTCAACATTAAATAGAAAATATAATAAAATAATAGTTACGTACAAGAAATCGAGGGAAAGGACAATGGCGGATGCAATTCAAGCAAAGACAATATAACAGTTATCAAAAATATAAAAAACTAAAAAAAAAAGTGTTTCGAACCTGTTCGAAGTCTAACAATCTTATTTGAATTTTATTTACAGATGACGGTGAGGATATCAAAAGAATGAAACTTGAAACACAGAACGCTGAACTTCAGGAATCTATCGAGATGACGGAACGTGACCAAGATTTGATAAAATCGGTAATTGATTCAGAAGTATCTACAAAATATGAAAAACTAATTTTTCACATCAGAGAGTACTGACAATGTTACCCATGTTCACTTGTAAAAGAAGGAAACAGAAAAATAGATAGAAGCTTATAGAAAGAAATAAGCGTATGTTATTTTTCATAGATTATAATTTGTTGCAGGAAAATCAAACAATGGAAAACATACTGAGAACTACCGAGAAAGATTTTGATCATAAGGTGGAGCTTAAGCTGAAACTGGAGAATGATATACTCACGAATTTGCAAGATTGCCTGCTCAACGATAAGGCGGTCGAGTCAATGGCTAACGGCATTAAGAAAATGCGTGAAATGTCGAGGAAACAGGTGAAAAATATAATATTGTAAATCTAGAAGTCGTAGAATGAATGTCAGTCAATGCGCCTTAATATAAGTCCAGCGGTAAATACTTCTATTGTGCAAATTCATAATACGAGTAGCATAACAACATTGGAATAAAGATTTTTTTATTTGGAACTCTATTTACCTACTCATTCTATTTTAACTTAAAATTAAGTACTATATAGGTATATCTAATTAAGTGTGTCCAAATCAGTCTCCACTCAGCATAAATGCCGTGGCACGAGTATCACAATGCTGGTTGTCTGTGGGCACGTTCATGAAAAAATTGTAACACCCTTAAAAATTCAATATTTCTAGGAAATATCGTTGATGGCAATGGAGAATAATCACGCAAAAGTGATGTTAGATATAGAGGTATTCAAAAATCGTCAAGCAAAGAACAATATCCATTTGGAAGACACTCTGGGGAAAGTGAAAGCCAAAGAACAGGAGATTGATAAACTTCAGGAAGAGTATGACTACAAAGTGCTTGTTATAACAAGGAAACAAAGAGAGTTGGATATCGTATTAAAGAAGTATACCGCGTTGAAGGAGTTATTTGATGTAAGTTTGGAAGGAATACCTGTTTTAAATAGTAAGTAGACGATATTGACAACTAGTCTATTCGTAAAAAAGCGTTTGACAACGACGGAGCTCATGGCTCGAACCTAAACCAATTCATGGCAAATTCAGAAGGTGCTCAAATCACCTTAAAGTAAACCAATGAAAGAGTTAGATTTTTAAGCTAATAATGTACTGAAGCATCGTTATGAAGCTTTGTAATTACACAGTACAATATAAATACTATTAATTAATAAAAAATCGAATATTTAGAAACTTGAATCATATTGACGGCTCTGCTCACCTCTCATTGGCTGACTGTATAAGTAAATTTACAAAAGTTTATTGGTAATGTTTCTGTTTGAGCATATTGCGACAATTGCTTTTTCTAATCTGATATTGTAAATGGTACAGATGAAATCCCCTCAAGAACGCAAGATCGAGGAGATGGAGCAACATATAAAATCGTTGCGCGAGCGCACGGAGAGTATGCAGCACGAATGGCTGCGGCTGCAGGGACACGTCGTCAAGTTGACGACGCAGCACCAGAAGATTGTGGCTGACATCAACCTCACCAATAAACGTAAGATTTTATCCGAACAGCGGGTCTAATCTCGTTATAAAACAGTTAAAATCTAGTCGCGCTATCTCGTTCGTTTTATATTTTACTAGCTGCTGTTACCCGCGATTTAATTTTATGCACAGTAGCGCCACCTATTTTATTACGCTTTGACTATCAGACTTTTGACCAAATCCTACGGGAATCGCGTAGTATTCGGGAATAAAAGTACCCTATGCGTGAATCCAAGGTATCAGCTACCTACAATATCAAATATCATAAAAATTGGCCCAGCCATTTGAGCGTAAGTATCAAACATACACACAAACTTTTTATAATATTAGTGCGATGAGCAAGATACGTTGTTTATTGTGATATCCTTTGTATGGAAATTTATTAAATTGGCAAGATCTCTGGCTTCTTTTCGTGTTCCTTGGATAATGTCAGGGTTTTCAACCCAACTGATGGCCTGAAGGCAATGTTATGGTTTAATTTTTGCCTCTATCGACAAAAGAACCTACAGTAGTTATGAGCTTACCTTGCATGAAGAGTACCAGATTTAAACCCATCCATAGTACACTGGCCGGAGTCATCGTTGACATGCAGCTTTTAGTTTAAGAACTTTTGACACGCCATAAAAGAAAAACTTTTCTTCTGTAAAATTTAGGTAACCAATTTGATATAGTGTTAACAGGCAAACAATCACTGATGCAATCATTATGAGAAAAACGTTACCGCGCATGCCACAGCCAACCCAAATTTTTATTAAGTGACAATAACTTAATAATGAAAATTACATTTTTATTTCGCACCAGAGATACAAATCTGCGAACAGAAGACAATGCGAATTCAGGCGGATTGCGAGAATGTTATGCAGGAGAGGGGCCGCGTTGATCGTGTGCTTCGCGACCTGGATGGGCAGCTCCAGGTGTTGCAGAGGACGAGGAAAGACGCCACAGAGCGCAACGTCAGCTCGCAGAGGACTAACTTGGCTATCACACACGAATATGCTGCTAACTTGAAGGTAGGTTATATTGACAAGACAGGAATTAATAAGAAGTCTTAGAACATTAATTCCGTTCCACTATACTTCGCAATAAAAGCTCTAAATTTAATATAAATCGAGATGAAATAAACATCAGTTTAATGCCGAACAGACAACATTATATTACCACATTAAGATATGACTAGGACCTTTTTTTGTTTAAAGTAAAAAATATATATATACTTACATATTATATTAACAGTTCCTTTAAAATCTGTTTTGCAGGACTCTGAAATGGGTATTATACAACTGGAAGAAGACATAGAGCTGATGGACAAAGAAAAAGTAAATCTTACTCAAGAGCTGGACAGGATGCAGAGGGAAGCGCTAATTTGGCAGAGAAAAGCAAGTTTTTATTAAATCTTTTATCCGAATTTACAAAGTTATTAAATTATTTATATAAATATAAATATAATAATATAAATATATATAAATATATATAGGGACAATTCATATAGATTGAGCTAGCCCCAAAGTAAGTTCGAAACTTGTGTTATGAGATACTAACTCAACGATATTATATTTTTATAACAAATACATATATAGATAAACATCCAAGACCCGAGGCCAATCAGAAAAAGTTAGTTTTTCATCATGACCCGACCGGGGATCGAACCCGGGACCTCTTGGGTGGCGGTCTAGCGTGGTAACCATTACGCCACGGAGGTCGATTAAATCTAAATAAATCTAAATCTAATAAATTTTTATTGTTATTATGTAGGTAGTTATCAACTAAGATTTAAGAATATTTAGTAAAAGTGAGTAAATTGTAAGTGGGTAATTTTTGAGAGAGGTAGGCACAGCGGATTATCCGCTGAAATCAGAGCAGCCCGTCTGGGGAAGGACCTCCAATTTACAGAAGATCGTAGCCAAATAGCATTGGTCTCAGCCTCTCGGCTATGTTGTGTTCCTGCGGTGAGTAAGATGTCCAGAGCTCCGCTTGGAGGGGTTGGGAGGGTTGGCAACGCGTGAGTGATACCCCCAGTATTGCAAGCGTCTATAGGCTACGGTGACGGCTTACCATCAGGCCGGCCGTATGTTTCTTTGCCACCTTTGTGGTATATATTTTTTTTATTATGCTACGATGGGTCTGTTAATATCAATTCGTGATAAAAATCTCTAACAATGCAGGACTAGAATCCTTGGAAAGTCGAATCAAACGAGCTTAAACTCGATGGGGGGCATAATATTTCAATATTAAGTACCCGTGACTACCTTCTGGCATGGACTAATTTAATCCTTCTGGCGACATCTTCAGATTAACTCTGTCAAAATCCTCATCCTCTATATACTATTTACATTTTCAGGGTATATTAGCTGTAGAACTGAAGAGGAACATTCAGAATGCCAAATCTGCCGCCGGCGAGATAGGTCAAATGAAGAATGAAATACACAGAATGGAGGTGAATTTATCTATACGTTTATAATGCTGAATGACTGACTGACTGACGGATCAACCCACTAAATCTTAATCCTAAATCGCTGAACGTAGTGACCTGAAACTTGGACGGTGTGTTCTTTGTATGACGTACGCATCCGATATTTTTCAATATTCCCCAAGGGAAAGCGAGATATACGCAAACGGAGTTGCGCGAGTTTCGCTAGCAATATAATAAAGTGGAGGATTTTGTTTTAATGCTCTAATCTTTGGTAAATAATAAATTATACAACTCTGTATAGGTTCGTCGTGATCAACTGCGTAAAACTGGGGAGAAACTCGCCGAAGATCTGGCCATGTATGTCACTCGCAGAGAGACTGCCATGGAGAAGAGCAGGTATGTACCTATATACCCGGCTCGAAGGACCAAAAAGATGTACGATATTTATTTAATATGTTGATGTTAAGTTATAAGAAATAAGTGTGATTTATGTAGCTTTATGGTAAATCCATATGTTATCATCTATACTAATATTATAAAGAGGTAAAGTTTGTGTATTTGTTAAATTGTAAGGGGCAAATTTCGGGATCTACTGAACCGATTTTAAAAATTCTTTCACCAATAGAAAGCCACATTATTGCTGAGTGTCATAGGTTATATAAAAAACTAAAAAATAAAAAGGCTTTTAACATTATGCGGATTATGCCCAACGAAGTGGGCACGGATCAGCTAGTAATTATATTATTATTGTACTCATGCTAATTAAGAGAGTATTAAACAAGCCAAAGACAGTCGTTTCTATTCTCCTCATTACATAAGCATATTTAAAATGACAAGGAGAACACGAACGCGAATCATGAACTAGTTCGTAGATCAAATCAATCGACTAATAATGATGATTTGTATGTCTGCGGTGATACCTAACACCAAGCTAAATTGTAGGACGATTATAGAAGGTACAAATAAAGAACTTGTTTCAGAGCGGCTGCAGCTGTAGAGAAAGCCCACGGGCATGCTGGGCAAACGTCCCAGTTCGCTTACCACCACAAACTCAGACTCGCTAGGGTTGACGTGTCCAGAGTTATTAAGGTAAAACCTAATTTTTGTAGCTAAATAAATAATCAAAAAAAAGTAAAGCTAATTGCAAATACACTTAATCTATTTTTAAAATATATTGCTATGTAAATTTTTAGGATTTGGCAGAAGCCAAGACTCGTATGGAAGAGCTGCAGAAGGAACAGGAGCGTCTACAGAACGAGATAGCAGAAACAAGCGCCGCCAACTCGCAGCTCGAGGAGCGCGTTGCCACTTTGCTGCAGGAGGGCCGCGAAGCAGAACGGCAGAAGCATTGGGTACGTACCATGTCGGGCGCGTGGTAAATCGTATTAATTCCTTTTTTATTTTACTTTCAAAAACATTTTCAAAATTATGTAAAATTGCATGCCTATGTTTTAAAATTCTCTTCTACTCTTAATATATTCGTCGATTCAGAATTTACTGATGCATTTCTCATTTCAGCTTCTTGAACGTGTAGTCCGCAACCAAAGGCTCGGAACCGAGCTAACGACAGCTATAAAACGACAATCCGTCCGTGTGAGGAAGCCCAAATCGTCAGTACTCGCCGAATTCAACCAATCCAGAGCTCTGAACGACCGCATATTGTTCGTAACGAACAGTTTAGCCAAGGAGTTCCCATTTTTGGAACACAAAATGGCGATGATAGCTAATACACTTAATATATATTCACCCAGTACATCGCCAAGGTTCACAGACGAGGTTGGTTGCTGCGATCCACATTCTATTTGTCCGCCTAGAGGAGTACAGATAGAAGACTCGGAAAATATCGCAGAGAAACCTCTTTGCGATAGAGTGCTTGCAGATTATGACGAAGAAGAAGAAGACGTCAGTTGTCCTTGTAAGGAATGATATGTACCATCTTAGATTTCTCGCCTCTTTCCAATGTCTTTTATTCAGTGTAGCTTGTATATGGGTAATTTTTGTCCTTTGTCTTATTTACCAAAAAGTAGATAGGTACTATTTTGAATACTTCATTATGGTTTTTATGTTTGAATATTTTTGCAGTGATCGAGTTGAAATAAACTCTTATTTAGCAACATGAAATAGTTTTATTTTAAACTTAATAACTAAACATAAGTACATCGAGCATCACAATATAATTATTTTTCGTCACAATCCACATCTTACGTGAAATTTTCATAAAATTTTACAACCAATAAAATTAATAGTAAATTTTCATAATACCGGTCGTTTCACACATTAAGTATGGTTATCAACATATACACAATGCTACACAAAAATGTGCGCGTGCACAGGTCTGGAGGCGTCTTGACGCTTCTGATTTACGCATCGTGACGCACACAACGATGCAGAAGTCCACCAAAGCGTAGATGGGCGGAGGGTGGAGATGGTTTTGTAAATAACAAATATGTTATCGTTTTTCCAACAACGATTATAGGTAATAACGTTAACCGACATCATCGGGATCAGTGTGACGCAGATTTCGCTCGCGGCCATATGCGACGGACTACGTATTAACCTTAAACACCACCAAACAAATATATTTTTAACAATTTATAAATTAGAATAAATGAACAATAAGAAAATAAAAACATATGTAGAAAATTTCAGATTTCTGAGCACAGTTTAAAAAAGAACAAGAACTTTCTATAGGGGTTAAAAATATAAAGTAATTTTTAAACGTAGGTCACCTACGTGACGGTTAACGTTTTAAGATATAGTCTGTTTATTGCGATGCGGGGTTGCCCGCGTTGCGTTTAAAAGTGCAAAATGTCGACGTACGAACCCGCGTCGCATTGATCCCGACCTATTAGTAAAGCGCGTATTACACTACACGATATTCAGAGTCTAACAAAAGAGATGGTGCAATACGAATAAGCGAGAAGCACTTACAACTTCTCATTTCTTAGTATTGCACCATCTCTTTTGTTAGACTCTGAATATCGTGTAGTAACTACGCGCTTTACACCCCGTCCACACGCACCAATTTTTGGGCCAATTTGATCTATTGTCCTGTTCTTGGTGATATCTAAAGAAAAGGACAGGTATACAAATTGGCCAATTAGATTGGGCCGTGTGGAAGGGGTGTTATTTGCAAAACATTACGCCTCTTCTCCGCCCATATCCACTACGGGCGTCGTGGATTGGTCACCTACATTCTTATCACTACGCGCTCGTCCGTTGTCGCACGATATTGCCTCCCCATAATGTCGCTCGTGCACGGTTTGCTCATGTCGTTTGCGGTGGTCCGACCGCCCGAACTTTACCCCACAATATTTGCAAGGATGTTTCTTCTCTTTCGTATGACTTATCATATGGGCGCGTAAATATCTGAAATTTATATAATTATAGAGTATCGTGTAGTCACAGATAAACCATGCGTGGTTTTCGGGGTTCGGTAACCCGTTATTGAATAAATGATTTAAAAAAAGTTATCCTACTAATATTATAAAGGCGAAAGTTTGTGAGAATGTATGTATGTATGTCTGGATCTTTGTTGCTCTTTCACGCAAAAACTACTGAACGGATTTTAATGAAATTTGGTATAAGGGTAGACTATAACCTGGAATAACACATTGGGTACTTTTTATCCCGAAATTCCCACGGGAACAGGAATAATAGGACTGCTGTGTATAAATAAATTTACGCAAAAGTTGCGCGGGTTTTACTAGTAATTAGTTAATTTCACAAATGGCATCTTTACAGCCAGTTTAGTTTAGTTTATTTAAACTTTACAGCAAAGATCAAAAATAACCGGCCTAATAAGTCCCCCCCAGTCACATTATAAGATTAAAAGACTGTAATTACTATAAAATAAGTTGACATACTCACCCTCCCCTTATGAAGCTCATATCACATAAGTTACACACGAAGCTTTTGATGTTTTTATGTGTTAAGCGATGATTATTTAGTATGGATGTCGAGGAGAAGAATTTCCCGCAATCGGGACACTCGTATGGCTTCTCTTTCGTATGACTTCTGCGAGAGAGAGATGGCAAGATGTTACTAGTCCGAAACTAAGCAAAGTACAGTCAACCGATGTAAGAGGTGACCTGGGTATAGAACTAAAAACAAAGATTTTTTTTCTTAAGGAGATGCCACACGGGCGTTGCGTTGTCGTAAAGCAATAAGTTCAACGTAGTGTACCTATGCCACACAAGCGCTGCACCGACGTATTATCCTATTAAGTAGTGTTGCCGCTCCGTTGTTTCAACGCAGCACACTTTCCCGCTTCGACTTCCTCTCATTATGTGTTGCGCGCGTTCCGCGCGTCGCCGTCCGTCATTTCAATGCATCGTGTGTGTGACGTGACATGCTGTTCAGATGTATGTATATGTAGAACGACGGAGCGTCACCGCTTACTCGACACAACGCCAGTGTAGCATCTCCCTTGGTTTGTTTGATTTTTTTGAGCATAAATATGTATGTTTCAAGTATGTGTACATTGTGGATTAAAATATTAAATAAATAAAAAGTAAACAGATAAATAATAACATAAATTAGTTGGGTATAATATTGACAAGATACCTAAATTAAATTATTATGATTGTATGTAAGGCAACTAATAAAATGTGCCCTCTTACCTCAGATGCAATTGTAAATGGTATTTCTTGAAAAAGCTTTTAGAACAGAATTGGCATAAATGTGTTTTTTCCTTTTGGTGTACTTGTCGTCTGTAACAAATAGTAACAAAAACATTGTTAAAGTTGAGAATAACAGCTGTTGTTGATGGATGATAGTCGTTAAGCCAAGTTGATGTTCTTCGAAGGCCCGTCGTGCTGAATGGTCCTCGGTGTCGGCAGTGCACCTGGATGCGGTGTGCTGCCGACGAAGCGTTCCGGGGTGAGCGGGTCCGGCCTGTTTTTCTTTGGCCGGACGGCCCTGGCGGGGTCGCGGATGTATCACAGTAGGTACCCGTGGCCCCGCCACTTAGTGGTAAGTCCCACAGTCCCCACCGTATATTCCCTGGGCGGTGGGGATGCTGCAAAGCATTTTTCAGCCTAAAAAAAAAGTTGGTGGTCTTCAGGCGGTTTGAAAACACTCTGCCAATCCGCATTGCAGCAGCGTGGCAGAGACGTTCTAATTCCCTTTGATTGACGCGTCTCCCGCGTATCCCATATATTTTTTTAAAATAAAAAACTCGACGCAAAATCCTCCAAAAAGTAAATAAATTACAATAATGTTACTTTCTATTGGGCCTTTTAATTTTAAAATGGGCCTTTTAATTTTAAAACAATAGATTTATATGTTTTTTACCTCAATTCTTTTTTTAATGTTGACTATTGTTACTCTAGCCGTAAGTTTCATGAATAAAGTTTTTTTTAAATATTTTATTAACAGTTACCTGTGCTGTAATTTGAAAAAGTTTGTTCTAAATTTCTTATCGCACAAATCACATTGAAATGGTTTATCCTTTGTATGTATGCTCATGTGGGTGTTTATCGCCGATTGTGATATAAACCGCTGGTTGCACAGCACGCACGCGAACCGCATCGCTTCTGTATTGTGCATCTGCAGTTTGTGAGATTTCACACTTACTACATCTGCAAATAAAAAATATTTTTGTTAAATTTTATAAATAATTATAAGTGATATAATATGTATGTTAGTCTGTAAGGTATTTATAATATGAGCCCGTGTAATCTTTTACCTGTTGCTTGAAATAAAGATATATTATTATTATATAAAATGGTGGTAGTTTGAGTAGCTTATTTATTTTGTTGAAACTCTTTTCTTTGTCTTTGGTTTTTAATAAGTAAATAATTGTTATCACTTTTGATTTGGTTTGAAAATAATTTGATAGAACTATTGGTTGGAAAATATATGTATGTATATCTGCTTATAATACAAATTATACAAAACATTGGTTTTCTCTTTATTTTCTCACATATTACGAAAAATAACCATACAATTGAATATTTATTACAGAATAAAAAATAATTGTACAACATGACGAGAATGCAAATTCAAATGCCTGTGAAGGCCTACTCTCTAAATAGATTTTAAGAGGGGTAGGGCACAGCGGATAATAGGCTCAAATCGGAGCAGCCCGTCTGGGGATGTATCTCCACCTTACAGAAGATCGTAGCCAAATAGCATTGGTCTCAGCCATGCTGTGTTCCTACGGTGAGTAAGGTCTCCAGAGCTCCACTCACTTGGGGGGTTGGCAACACGTGAGTGATTACCATCATATATTTTACAAGAACAATGATTTAATCTTTAATTTCTGCACTTACCTTTGTTACAAATGTCACATTTCTGTTTGACTCTTAAGTGTTTGATTTTATGGTGTTTATATCTAGCGCTGGCAGAAGAATAACTCTTCTCGCATATTGCACATTTAAACCTTCTACGAACTGACAATGGTTGGTGGACGTACATATGTTCCTTTAAGTCTTTAAATGTTTTACCACATTCCTCACACATTTGATATTGAGTTTCTTCTACTTTTGGCTTCCTTGATTTCCTTTTTTCCTTATTTAATCGTGCTACAAGAAAACAAGTATTTACAAAATGGAAAATTAGATAAATTACAGAAATTAACCATGTTACTTACAGTATAAAAAATTTAATAATATCCAGGGTGTGGTTATGTATAAAATTATTATTCCATTTTTATTTGCCAACAATACATTTACTGCTTTATAGAAAACATTCTTGTGAATGTTTTTTCTATTCTGCATGACATAATATTCCATCTATACTTCTATACTTCTATACTAATATTATAAAGAGGTAAAGTTTGTGTTTTTGTTAAATTGTAAGGGGTAATCTCGGGATCTACTGAACCGATTTTAAAAATTCTTTCACCAATAGAAAGCCACATTATTGCTGAGTGTCATAGGTTATATAAAAAACCAAAAAATAAAAAGGCTTTTAACATTATGCCCAACGAAGTGGGCACGGGTCAGCTAGTACATTATAAATTACCACAATAGATCAGATTTAAAATATAAAGAAAATTACCTAGTAATGACAAAACGCACTGCATACGTGAAAGGTAAATAATGAATTTTGAAAAAAAAAAAAAACATTAATTAATCCATCACAAATTGAGATTATAGTGCAATATCTGTTATGACCACAATAACACAGTACACTTTTACTCATGCTCCCCTGAGTAAGGTATGGCAAACTAGTCATACCATGAATATTGAATTTCATCAGAAATCTTATGATAAGTGGAAACGATGATAATTCTTATTCTGAAACATGCAAGTAATTAGTTTCAATAGGAACTCACCAACTTTTGTTGTTTGTACCACATTTTTGTCTTCTATCCGTTCCTGTTTAATTTGTTTTATGACACTTAGGAATTCATCGTCGGATTGATATTCCGGTGAATCCATCAGGATCTCCTCCTCCTTCCTTTCAGTCCCCTCATCCTTTGTTTCGTGCTCAGTCTCCTCGTCCTTCGTTTCGTGCTCAGTCTCAACGGTTTCAACATAATCAGTACTATCCCATCCTTCCAATTCAAGTTTTACTTCATCTCTTATGAATATCTCATTTTTTGTGTCAGATTCCGAAATCACTACTGTTTGTAGGTAAATATCACATTTTTGTGCTAAATGTTTGAATTTGTGGAATGAAGTTATTTTATTGTAACAGTCTAGACATAATTTTGTTGTTATCTTTGAGTCTTTTTGGACCTAAAACATTTTATTGTTAATGATAAATTATACTGCATGTGAGATAGCCAAATTATACAGAAATTCACCACTTTAATAATATAACACATCTTCACAGCTACGTTTTAATTCTAACAAACACTAAATATACCAATGAAACCCAAGTTTAAAATTTTTTGTATAGTTCCTATTTTATTTTAGTAGTCTTCCTTGCCCCTAAGGTGACTCTCTGACTAGTGTTAAAGGAATGGTACCCTTAAACATATACACCAGAGATTCCCCTGGGTTAACCCATTCTCTTGTCAAGTTGTCATGGCTACATCTAAAGAACTGTTTATTTACAATAGTGTAATAGACAGAAAGTCGACACATGGGTACTTTTACGAAATGTAAAGAATAAAAAGGGTGCTGGAAAGAAGTTGGGTCACGATAATAACGTATTACCTCAATATTCAGACAGAACTGCATTACTTCCACATAGTCGCTGCAACTACTGCAACATTCGCCTTCTTCTACACTAAGATCACTGATATCCTTCTCTGTAATACTCGCGAGGCATACCCTACACGAATTCATAATTGAAGTTATATTAATTTACACAAAGTTACAGATTTTAAACATATAATTCTCTGTAATTTGTTTTGTTATAATTTTTATTTTACACATATAACAACGTAAACGCTTGGCTTGGTTATTTTATTTATTGCCTTTGGTTGGTTGACGTTGACAGTTATGTATGTTGACATTGACATGACATCACTGCACGTCAATGTCATTATTTAATTTCTACTTGTTATTTTTATTACTAGCAACATTTAAAAAAAAATGATATTTTTTATAAAAGAATCCAATAGAATTTTTGTCTATGGAAGAATAGGATAGGAAAATTACAGCCTGTTGCAAAAAGGCATCTTAAATTAATATTGTATATACTGAAGGCATTTTGATCTTAATTCCAGTCTCCAAGTCATCTTTTTGTCTTCTTCAGTTAAGTTTTACGATTAGCAGCCGTAATTTACTTGTTTGGCAACCTCTTTTGGCTCCGGTCGGTAGCCAAAGCTACGTAGCTGGCATCATCGTCATGGTGTCTGTCGTGGTAAGTTAGGGCCATTTATATTTTTTCACAGTATAACCAAACTGCCAATGTAATACTGGAAGTGTTTGAGTGAGGCCTATGTCCAGCAGTAGTGGGCTTCTTGTGAGATAATGTTAACCAAAGTTCTCTTTTCTCTGGTAACCTTGCAGTGAAAAATAGTTTACGATAAATAAAAACAACATTTAATTAATATTAGCATTTATTCTTTTAAGAATGTCGGATACAAATCGTATGTTTCGTATCAAATGTTTAAAAATGCCATAATAGATAGAGAAAATTGTACAATGATCGAAAGAGCTATGGACGTTCACTCCTACAGTATACAACATACAAATGCCAATAAGCGGTAGTCCAAACTTAAGGTAGGCACGTTTAACTTATAGCTAGGAATTAAAAATAAAATGAGCCTGACTACACGGGCCGGTGTATTAAAAAAAAAGTTAAAACTATCGGGTCATCAGACTGCTAGCATTCTTCAATATTACAACTCTGTCTCCAGATGTATCTTGGTTGTGGTTGCGTTTGCCGCTATTAAAGTCGAAAGAAGAAAATAAAGTATATTAAGTATCTCTTTTTTTAGTTCTAGCCGCTAGTAAATTCCAGTTCCAGTTGACCCCCCCCCCCCCCCCTCCCCCCTAGTGTGTGGATTTTGTTTTATTAGTATAGAAAATACTATGATTGCCTTGATTTCTACTTTGCCTGCCCCCCAACCACCCCTAGAAGGATCTAGCCTGGGCATGCCCCTCCTATACATAATTCTGGCTACATGTTTTCCAAATAAATTAAAACAAAAAAGTGTATTTCTGTGCATGCAATATTAAGTTTACAATTAAGATTGATATCGTGTAGCCGGGCCCCCTATATCACGTTGTGATGTATTATGGTGCTAATATGTAAGGTCAGTGCACCAGCGAATTATAGCTGCCGTTCTATTTAAAAATTCTTGTACACGGTGCAAGTAACCTTTTACTGGCATGACAATGGTTAAATTTTTAAGTCAATATACAACTAAATATTTAACTAATAGTTCTTTTCCCATGACAATTATATTTTATTGTTCTTAGATCTTATACCTGCAACATAAGGTTCAAATTAAACCGATAACTATTTTGCTTATACCAAGGATAAAAAAACTAATTATCGAGAAAATCACAAATGATTTACTTGTACTTTAGTAATTTATGTTACTTGCACTATATAAAAGAACCATACAAATACAATAACGAGGATGTCTAGTGTTTCGGTTAAGGTGTTATAGAAAATAATCTTTTATGGCCTAGTTCGACCGGGGAAGTACCACCCTCTCACAAAATGTCGGCGTAATGCATGAACGTGTTTCGTTCGGTGAGTGAGTCGCAGGGCCGTGCTCCTACTTACGAGCCGTGTGTAATGGCTCGAATGTGTTACGTAGACATCCTCGCTATGTATATTTTGGGATACAATGAAGGCCGTATTACAAGACTAAAACGTAAACAGTTAAAAATATAAAATTAAAAAAGAATCTCAACTAAAAGATTAAAATATTGCATAAAACCTCAATTATTAATTATTATAATTTATTAAAATTATTATTTACGGAATATACAATTATGATGGCTGTTGTACGCCAAACGCAATTATCGAAATACGGGCAATAAGGTGTTTACACAAATTTCAAGTGGATTATTAAATGCTATAATAAAAAATATTATCTAGTCATACTAATTGTCAAAAATGTACTATTGCTATTACTTAAATACATTTCACTCTAAAAAAAGAAATAAATAGGCACAATTACATTCACTCCGAATGTCAGAAAAACTTAACACTATCTTGGTACATCAATTTTACATTATACTTAAATTACAAAATACTTAAGCCACAATCATATTGCAGCATTGCTATACAACGTACTGTTGCTATGGCTGGTCTGGTTTTGTACTAAAGCAAACAAAATTTAACGGAAATATTTTTTTAAGTACACTAAACGTGTTTATGACTGGTTTTGAAGTAACAGTGATAGTCAGCTTCACTGAACGTCAGGCGAAGGCCGAACTTGAAACTTGACTGAAACATTATCTTCTTATGGTGGGTACAGACTGCTGTAATGTAACACGCAATGAAAGAATTTCCCGTACATATAATGCTCTGTTCGTGCTCGTAGTGTGCACGGTTCGTGCGCACAAGGCGTCCACACTATGGGAATTTTGTTACATTTCATGTTTCGTTACGCACCATTATGAGCTGTCCGTAAAGCACTTCGACCTTTATGGATCTTTTGTGCTGGACTGACACATTATTGTTATTGAAGATCGTATCACAGCGCACATATTTCCTACCTTGCCAACATTAACTGTTTATTTCTGTCATTCTGTGTGCCTTGGAGATACAAATAAATGATTTATCTATCTATGATGGGCGATCAGCGTGAATTCAAAACCAGTCTATAGATGTAAGATTACATCAAAATTAGAAAAGAACATGCATCATTAAAACATAAAACAGTATAAAAATAAAAGCAACAAATTATACAAAAATATTTTTTTAATCCTAGACATAATTCTGAATATTTCTTACATAGAATGTACTCAACATGGCAGTACTTTTAGCTGTCCAAATACATAATGGTGGGTACAGACTGTTGTAACGTAACATGCAATGTAACACGCAATGAAAGAATTTAACGTACGAAGAACGTACACGCAATGCTCTGTTCGTGCGCGTAGTGTGCACGGGTCATGCGCACATGGAGTTCAAACTATGGGAATTTTGTTACATGACATGTTACGTTACAGCAGTCTGTAAGCACCATAAGAAGTAATGATATAATTTTAATAGTTTATATTATCCGGTATATCGTATTTGAAGAATCGGTGGACAAATCGATAACCGGTTTTGTGATCGATAAAGTACACTATGCACTAAAAATGTATACCATTTCATGCACGGATCACAAGGTTTATAATTATAATACACTGAATAAGACTTTATTAATATCGATTAGCATAGACAGGTTTTAAACTGTACACTGAATATAACTTTATTATATCAATTAGCTTATTATTATATTAAATTCACACATTGTGAATTTTTGATTTAATTATTTAGATAAATATTTTTTCTGATAGATCATACTGTACATACTTATATTTTGGAATAATGACAGTATAGGTAGACATTTTTAGTCGGCGATAGTGTGATAAAGGAAAATTTATGCCCTTTTTCACAGCCCTAGCGTAGGTATTTAGTAACTCGAACTATTCGTTAGGGTATACTTTCGCTAGTAGTTAGTGAGAACGGGTATTAGACTGTATTATTATTGTTGATCCTGTTCTGTATGTCCATCATGACGGCGAGCAAATGATCGTCTAATGGTCGGGCGGGGCGGGCGCGTTGAGCGGCGACCGCTGCCGGTCAAACATCTCGAGGATCAGCTTGGGGTCTGTCCCGGCCGGCACCGTCACCGTGCCCGTCTGGAGACGTCACTCTTATGAGTACCACTGTACGCTCTTCTCTGCGGCAGGGCGTGGCGGCCGCAAGTGCTTTGGCGCTGAATTCATTTGGAAATGTTCACTATGCCGCTTATATGTTGTTGTAAGGCGTGGTCACATCAACTATACACTATTAGCTAAAATGCAATTTTATTTATAAGTTTAGAAAGAAATTACAATATATTGACAGCAAAGTTTTCGTTTTCGTTAATATTCATATTGCAATTACCACATAACGATGTTTACATTATTGATCTTAGGTCTGTACCATGATGGATACCCCTTCATATGTTGATTGTACATAAATTAAATGCGAATCCTAATATTTAAAAAATATATATTAATATTACAGTCTAATATATTAATAATTTGAATTATACGAACTTGGGAAACAGACTAAAACTGCAGTTTAGCTTACTTAAAATAGCTAATAGTTCGTGACCCCGTCCTCACAATAACCGGCGGCATTTAACTGAATGATACTGAATGATTTATGACTTACTGACACGAGCGGACGCCACAACAATGCGCAGAATCACAGCGTTTGTTAGTTCAACATCACACGGTTAATACTGTATAATACATAATGTTAATCTGTAATAGTACATAAGTTAATTTGTCTCTGGGAGTTCTGAAATTGCAACTTTGATAAAAAGCTTTGTAAAATACTTGTTATAATTTCTTTAGAGCATTCATGCAATATTATGCTTTATACTATTTTTATACTAGAAATTGGGTATATATTAAAGCAAAGTGTGGGGTACCTCGATGCGGGTGATGACTCCCTCCTCGCGACTGTGCTCTAGGACTACAAACAAAAACATAAAGCGCCCGTCAAACATACAAACAAACAAACATTAAAACAAATAGTAAACATATAATGGTATATGAAGCAATATTAAATTAACGGCAGGGTTAATAGAACACAGGAAGGACATAGAAAAATAATTAAAATAAAATATAAATAATAAAAAGTGTACTAATAACCCTGTAATAGTTTAATGTGACAGATGAGGTATTAATATACTCCAATCAAATATAGGTTTTGGCACAAAAGTTCCAAGTAATGGCAGACCATATAATATATCAGAATCTATAATATAAAAATGAATCGCTGAATGTGTTGCTAAGCCGCAAATCTCGAGAACAGCTAAACCGATTTCGCTAATTCTTTTTTTTAGAATATTCGTTGAAGTACGAAGATGGTTCTTACGGGGAGAAAAAAAATTAAATTCCCACGGGAAAGCGGGATACACGCAAACGAATAAAAATTTAAAATATAAATAAAATAAATTGTTTTTTTTTTTATATTTTTATAAAGGGACAATTCATACAGATTGAGCTAGCTCAATGTGATGTGAAGTTCGAAACTTGTGTTATGGGATACTAACTCAACGATATTATATTTTATAACAAATATAGATAAACATCCAAGACCCGAGGCCAATCAGAAAAAGTTCGTTTTTTTATCATGACCCGACCGGGGATCGAACCCGGAACAAAGTGTTTTATTTTGTAATATTATACATATAATAGTTAAAATAAAAGACTTTGTTGCGCTAAAGCACACAACATTATGTTACTGAAATAAAGTACTTATAACAAGTCAATTCAAACACAATCGTTGAATTTTACTGGAAATTTTGCGGCAAGTATATTGGAATGGTATCTTAGTCTATTTGTATAAGTATATTTAATTAAGTAATAATTGATATTATACTAATAATACAGTAAAATAAGCCAGTTCAAAGCAAATTATTGCTTCATGCATTTAATTATTATTATTTTATATATCTTTATTATAATATTATAAATTTTCAAATATTGTTTATAAATTAAATATTTTCTATTTTTTTTACAACATAGCAGAACTATACCACGAAGATTATATCGTACGTAGATTTCATTCTCATAGGAAATAATAACTATTCTATTAATAGTTATCGATTAATTTAATAATAATATTATTATGTTAAATAACTATTGAATAGTTATTTTAATCATATTATTATTAAATTAATATGATAATAACAGATTAAATACAGGGAACTAGCATTGTGATACGGTTTTAAATATTATAATGGCTATACATTTTCAGCCGTACGCAAGTCAGCGAGGTCTCAACTAAAACCTATAGTTGCTTGCATTACATTAGTGACAAAACAGGTTTTAGTTAAGTTTTCACTGATTATAGTTCATTAATAAATTTGATTTACTATTTTTACTGCACCAAAAAAAAAATGAGCATGATTGGCTTGAGGCACTTAAATAGTTTATTCTCAAAATATTATTGATAGAAAAGGTAGTTGCGACGATAAAATGAACCTTATACAGCAAAGATAAGGTTTGATGGAAAAGTAAAGGTGCTCCTTCACCGCGAGCATTAATAATAATAATAATTTAATAATATATAGGGACAATTCATACAGATTGAGCTAGCCCCAAAGTAAGTTCGAAACTTGTGTTATGGGATACTAACTCAACGATATTATATTTTATAACAAATACATATATAGATAAACATCCAAGACCCGAGGCCAATCAGAAAAAGTTCGTTTTTCATCATGACCCGACCGGGATTCGAACCCGGGACCTCCTGGGTGGCGGTCTGGCGTGGTAACCATAACGCCACGGAGGTCGTCAAAAGCATTCGCGTGTAATGTAACATTTTAGATTCGACTTTGAGCATTACATTACAATACTACCTCTCTGACTGAAGAGCGTTCGCCTCCCTCACTGCTGTAATGCTCGAATCTGAGCGTTACATTACACGCGAATGCTCCCGGTGAAGGAGCACCTTTATGTGTAATAATTAAGCGTAGTGATAGCGGTGCAGTGTAAGAAGACTGGTTTGGTTTCGGACAAGTTTTAGTTTTGCGGTTTCACCCAAACGCAACACTTTCGGTCAATACGAAACTAGTATTCGAAAATTGTTCTACGGCGTTCGGATATCTTCGGTTGAGTTGGTCTCGAGACCGATGGTAACATAATATATGTTAACTGGTAACTCATAACACCCACGATACAGGCGCAGCCTAGTGTGGGGTCACTGGAAAAGTATTTACTGCTCTATAATATACAATTAAAATAAGTTATTTGTATGTCGAACATTTGGTTTTGGTTCAGTTTTGGACACAATTCTTTATAAGTTAACTGGTAACTGCAAACTCATAACGCAGCCTATTGTGGGGTCACTACCAATTTTTTTTTAAATATTTTTTTTTATACCACTAAGGTGGCAAACAAGCATACGGCCGCCTGATGGTAAGCAGTCACCGCAGCCTATGGACGCTTGCAATACCAGGAGCATCACTAACGCGTTGCCGACCCTGTAAGAACCTCTTCACACCCTTCATTTATTTGCTAAGCTGTCTTTTATCAGGCTCGTTTTTTTTTTGGTGTGGTAAAAAATATCATCTGGTATTACAGTGGTGGTATGGTACTCACTGTTCTCGGTGGTGGCATTAGATGACGTGGTGGTGGTGGTCGTGTTGGCGCCGTCACCGTTGTTCTCGTTGATCGTCGTCCTGGTTGTCGTCTTCACTACCATCGAGCTGGTGTTTACTTGCGAGTTCTGAATATGAAGATACAAATGAGTATTGACTCATAATAGGTAGAACTATGACAGTTTATGTTAGTCTGCAAGTCTCGGTAGATGTAATGCCAGTTCGCGGGCATCTTTAGAAAAATTAGCTGAAACGAGTCTTGACATTATCTCGGAATGGGGAAATCGTAACCGTCTTGAATTTGCACCTCATAAAACGTATCAACTTATGCTTAAGGGAAATTTAAAAGTCCCTCCGCGCTTTCGCTTTGATGGAGTTTCAGTTTCAAATAAAATCTCAGTCTGCTACTTAGGTTTACTTTTAGACAAAAACTTTAATTTCATTGAACATATGAAGCAGGTAGGAGAAAAAGCCAAAAAGAATTTTTATGCCTTAACTCGAGTATCTGCGGCAACCTGGGGTTTAACCTTTAGAACGTTAAAAATGGTTTATACTGCGACGTACCTGGGTTGTATAACATATGGTTCAGCGGTTTTCGCGGATCGTGTAACAATTGGGGCCGCGCGAAGAAAATTATTGCAAAGTCAGCGTCTTGCCTTGATATTTTTGTGTAAGTCTTACAGAACTGTCAGCACGGAGGCACTCCCTGTGCTGGCTGGCGTAATACCCGTCGATTTGGAGATACAGCGTCGCGCGTCGATGTACTATAGATCAAAAGAAATGACCCCCGCGTTCCTTAAGACACGTGATCGTGACAAAATAAATAGACTATTTAATCCGTTAGATGACGTATTACAGACTCTTCTATCGGAATGGCAGGAAAGGTGGGAGACTTCCGTAAAAGGCCGTCATCTGTATCTGTTCTTTCCCTCTGTGAGAGACAGATTAAAGAAAACCTGGCTAGAGGTCGACCATCAAGTAGCTCAATTTTTAACGGGACACGGAAACTTTAAGGCCAAGTTATTTTATTTCAAGGTTGTACCTTCTCCTTTCTGTGAGTGTTCTACCGCAAATACCAGAGTAGAACAAACAGCTCATCACGTTCTGTGGGAGTGTGATCTTTGGCATGACGAACGCGTAATCATGTTGAATTCTTTACATGTCACTTCGGGCGTAGTTTATTATTCTGATCTCGTAGCAAGCAGAGAGAATTATCAGGCATTTAGAAGGTTTTGCAATACATATTATTGGAATCAAAATAGTAAACAACAGCTCATAGCATTAGGTCCCAATAGTAATGTAACAATAGACCGTGGTGCTCGGCAATCGAGCCTCACTTGATTTGCCATCTCTCTAGGGTATAATGCCTTTTGCTTCAAATTGCTGTTTCTCACGTAGTTGTTAAGGAGGGAAGTCCTTTCAATACTTCCTACTCCGACTATCTTCTTTCTGATTAAATTCGTTGTGAGTTCCAAGACAGCTGTAGTTTATTCCCCGGGACGTCAATAAGCTTCATTGCTTATTGTCTATCTGAGGTCGCCGTTGTTGATCCTGGCTACACAGGAGACACAGTGGTGGGAATGTGTGGTGGGCTTGTCCCGAAGTCTCGGTAGAAGAATTCACGGAATTGCATGATTTTATTACAAACAGGTCTGAGTGCGAGGTAGTTCTTACTACGGTACTGAACCAATAATAGCTCGCGACGACATATAGGAACTTTCTGTCTCCATTTTTTTTACTAGTGGTCATTTTGTTTGTTTCCGAAAGAGTGAAGGCCTGGTCTATGAAAAACCGACTTCAACTTGGGCAAGGTGTCGCGAGCGTACTTGTAGCTTCTTGCAGATGCGAATGTGAAGTGATAGGCGTCACCTGCAGGTTGATGTTGAGCTCGGGCTCCGCTTGCTGCGTGTGGTCGCGCACCGAGTCGACGGTGATGTCGGCCGACGCCGCCGTCACGTCGTGCGCCGCCTCTGGCACCTCCTCCTGAATTGTAAGACAAGGTATCATTTATGTAATATACTAGCGGACCGCCCACACTTCGCACGGGTTTAACTAAGGAACAATAATTATTTTGAAAATATAATATAGCCTATGTTACCCGAGAGTAACGTACGAGTAACGAGTACTTACCGCCTAAGGGTGAAACAATTTTCGAGTTTATTCATATATTACTGGTTGATAAGTGTCAGTAATATTTTTATTGTGAAATTGATTCAAAAGGATCCACCAAAAAATTGGGACTTATTTTTTGACTAGTATAAAATATACTTAATAATCATAATATTTTTTCTTTGTATTTTAATATTAGGATCAAAATCCATTGAGAAAATAATTCCGTAATGTAAAATTTCCATAATTCTGTATTAGGATTATAAAGTACCTTATGTTCTCCGTTGGTAAGCGGCGCTTCTTCAACGGCTCCTCTCAGAGAGGCCGCCCAAGGCGACAGTATCACTTGGCATTGTGCGATCGTGACCTACAAATAGTAAGAAAATTTAAACAAGAAAAAATTTTTTTTTCAGAATAGGCTTTCACAGGCCCCTGTCTAGTGTAGTAATTCTTTTTCCTACCCTTGTCCCACTCTACGTGGGGTCTGTACAAGTCTTTTCCATTTCGCTATGTCATTCGTCCTCTCGATCGTAACATTCCTTCTATACAATACATATCATCCTTCGAACACTTAATCCATCTTTTATTTGGCCTCTACTCTAACTACCACACTAAACAAGGTAAGGCTGAATCGTTATCGATGGGTCTCACTTCTGTATTCAACTGCTGCTTTGAATCAGGTGGGGTGGAGTCAACTTGTAATTAAATGCATTTAACATATTTATTAAACAATTAATTGCTTTTAATTTTTTTGTTATAATACTCGGTTACATAATTAGTCTGTGTGATTGTGTACCTTTGTGGCTGAAAGCGTAATTCGCTGTAATTCTGACGACGAATGTAGGTAGAGAGCTTCACCTCGCTTGGAGAAGCACAGACTTGAAATACCGCTGAAATAATAACAAAAATATAAATAATTGGCAAAGGTAACAAAGATATAGTTAGTCAGTCAGAGTAGTCGCTTGGGGACCATCTCCATGAGCTAGAGAATCGCGACGAGTCCGAATGAAAATCGCCGTGTGGAGACACGTTCTAAGACAATGTATGAAAACGCTCGCAAGCGGCGGGACATGGAATAATGCATTTTTCTGACTTGAAACAAAAAAGGTAGTAAAGAGTGAAATCAACTTGTTCTGAACAATGTTAGTTTCAGAGTGAACGTGCATAGTGTGCGAGTGCGATATACTGACTTGATGTCCTCCTTGCGCACGGCGGCGGCGTTGAGCTGGCGCCGCAGCTCGGGGCTCAGCACGAGGCAGTCGCCGAGGTTCGTCAGGCACAGCAGGCACCACTCGCGGTGCTTCTCGCCCGCGCCCGCGCCCGCGCCGCACTCGAACCACGAGAACGCCGTCCGACGCACCTGAACATCGACAATGTGTTTACCAAATAACAGGAATTCAAGATTACTTCAAATCTTAAACAAAAATCCAAAACATGGTCGTATAACAAAAAAAAAACTTGATTTTTTAATGTGACGTAACGCTATTTAACTCCATGCGTGTATGAGATACAAACTACAGTAGTTATATTTAGGAAATCTGTTTACTATGACGTGGAAGGACATCTTTTCAAAATATTTATTCAGAGAGTAGGACCTTACAGACACTTTATCTTTCTCTTTACGACTTTAACAGACAATACTTTATTTTATAATTTACAAAATACTGTGAACTGTTTACAGTCGTCCTGCAGACATTTCCGGAATCAGGCGCGCTCATTTTGGTGACCAATGTTTACTCCAGCCATCTCAAATCTTCCAGGAAGCTTTCCATTTATATCACATCGTTGAAGAGACTGCTCGGGTTTCCTAGGTACAACGCTCTGGTGGTAAAAGTATACTATTTAAAAAATACATACCCTAGAGCCCTCGTGCGCAGTGAGCTTGTACTTGTTGTGTGGCTTGAGTGACGGCAGAGAGAACACCTTGAATTGTTCTTCAGACGTGATAAGCACGCGGTGCGTGCCCGTCTCCGGCAATGGAGACACTCCTCGTTCAACCTAAGCACATAATTCAATATTAGAAAATTTTATTTTTGTGACATGGTAAAGGCACGCTTGTAAGCAGACTGGATCGCAGGGAAACGTGCAAAAAGGACGGCTGATTGCTAACGTCGTCGGTGGGTCTTAAATGTTTTACTGATTTTCCTAAGACTGTAAGGCCCAAGAGTTCCATGGCATTTATAAATATTGTCACAGGGAAATGAAATTCTGACAAATGTCGAATACGTCTTGTTGATTTCGTATCACTGGTTTTCTCATTTCCCTGCGACATAAATATTGTCAAGAAATGTAGCGGTCGGAATTTCGTTTATTGATTTCGTAAACTATGTCTCATAAAGCGAGGCAGAGCGGGTTTAATTTTAGGTTGTACATTTGCGCAAAGCCAGGCTTTTCATTCTGAAGTTTGCTCCTTGGTCGACAGCAACTTACAACAGATTACTATTCATACGACACAACATTTATAAGAAGCGATCCACGCGTCACAATATATAAATATAATTGGGACAACTTTCACATATGCGAGACTAAAGCTGCTTTTTGACTAGAGATGTACGAGAAAAAACAATGATATTAGGGTATGTTCAGATACTGCAATTGTTTGGTGCATGAGACAACTCACGTGACGTGAATGATTGGTGGCTTCGCTCGGCTATTGTATATCTCAAGTCGAAAAGCAGCCGAACCGAAGGACGTCACTGTGAATTTCGACAATTAATTATTTGGACAGTCTAAATTTCGATACCCAGTAGTTCGAAACTCTTTACTATAACAAAACATATATTTATGAGTTTCTAATTAACTGTGGAAGTCAGAAATATGTTCTATCAAAGTAAAGAGTTTCGAACTATATTAGGTTTTAAAATTTAGATTTCGTCGGAATAATTCATTCAAAATTCAGAGTAACACCCGCAGCCGAAATATGAACTTCAAGCAAGTGGACATAGTGATATAACACACAAGCATTTCCTATATTGGAACTGGAGGACACCTTTAACTATGGTCATATTATGAGAGGAATACGTAACATATGAAGCATAGCATGGACATAGTTTTTTTGCATACGGCCTTTCTGTTAGCATAAGTGTAGCTATATTCGAGGTCGGGCCAGTGTAGCCAGCAACAGAAGTAAACTTTATTACGCTGTGGTATTCCTTGCAGGATTTAGAGGAAAATAGTTATTTTGGCAAGATCAGTTTGATATTTCATACGAGGAACTTCGAATTAAAACCTGCGCAAGATGGTTTAAAATATGGGTTGCAAACGAGGTTTGAAACAGTATAGATAAGAAACCTCTTATACCATGAAACCTCATACCATTATGCTTGGATTGGTATGAAACTTCGTTTCCAATCCAATGCTTTAATTTGTGTAGTTCATACTTTTACTAATAAATGACAGAGATTTGTCCCACACAGTGGCTGTTTATGGTTTTCGATCAGATGTGATCTGTGAGTGCATATTAATTTCTTAATTTACTCGCAAAATGCATTAAAATATATTGTATGACGTGTGCGTATTTTAAAAAACATTTGCTGAAGTTCGACATTACGTACGGTGGCCTCGAAGATAGGAGGACCATTTTAGAAAAAAATCGCTTGCACATCTTGTAAGCGGATCTTTTGTCAGCTCCGTCCTTTTCTTTGTTACCAAATAGGGTTTTTGTTTATTAGAGCCACATGTGTCCACTAGGATGTTGGATGTTGCAACCAAAAATCATCCCAAAGATGGTCCTGCTATCCTCGAGGCGACTGTACAATGTCTACATAGCTAACAGCCATTGTCAACGCACTTTAATTTTAATTCCACATTAAGTTTAAAACTATCTTTTTCTCTCTTTAGTTTACTTCAGTAGACAGTGGTGCTAATTAATTCTGTTGTACATTTAAC
Source organism: Endotricha flammealis (assembly GCA_905163395.2). Lineage (NCBI taxonomy): Eukaryota > Metazoa > Arthropoda > Insecta > Lepidoptera > Pyralidae > Endotricha > Endotricha flammealis. The sequence goes on along the minus strand of LR990861.1, from coordinate 3,530,572 downwards.
TAGACTAAACTAATTTTGACAGGACTAGAAGTGTTGCTATCCTTGTCACTAATTGTAAACCAAGGAAGGACAACAACACCTTTGGTCCTGTCAAAATTAGTTTAGTCTAGTCTAGTGTACAACAGAATTAGCACCATTGACAGTTAAAATTGTATGTGTATCTTTAAAAATGCGTTTCCGAAACTGGCTGTTTATCTACTTCTGTTGTTGGCCGTACTAACAGAGCCTCACCTCGGCACTTGTCTCATTATCTTCAGACTCTTGGACTTGGACTTCGGGCTCAGATTGCTTTGACGGTGCAATTAACAAAACATTAGTCAAAGGAATACGTAATTGAGCCACGAAAATGAACGGCCATTTTGTAACAAAAATATAATTTAGAGTACTTGATTTCATACAAAAATAATATTTTGATAAGAGGGTTTGCCTGTAAAGGCATAAATCACTGAATAAATAATTTAATTTTACGAACATTTTTACTTGATTTTCCTTTAGTCAAACCATACAAGACTAATCAAATAATATTATCATAATTTAGTATTGTTTTAAAATTATTTACATCAACAAAAAAACACAGAAATAGTATCACCGAGTAGGATTTCCGAGTTCGCTCCTTAGAGATGCGGAGTCAGCGGCCGTCAGACGTAGTTAAAATAAGATAGATGCATTTACCTCTAATGGATCGGGAAGAGGTACGGAAGCTCCGTCCAACACTGTGATTCCTATGACGGGAGCTCTGTGTTTCAATTGGATCTCCTTGGCGAGGTGACAGGTCACCTGAACAAAAAAAAAGATATAAAATATTCGTCCAAGGATATATAAACAACTAGCTATTAGCTAGCAAACTAGCCTGCGGTGTTACCAGCTTTTTATTTATTTTATGCACAGCAGCGCCATTGACTATCAAACTTTTGACTTCGGTCAAATGTCTGATAGTTCCTACGAGAATCGCGTACTTTTCGGGATAAAAAATACCCTATGTGTTAATCCAAGGTATCAGCTATCTGCGCACCAAATATCATAAAAATTGGCCTAGCCATTTGAGCATAAGAAACAAACATACACATAACTTTCGCCTTTATAATATTAGTGGGATAATAAATAAAATAGTCTTGACTATAAATTAAATGACATTAATCTAAATAAATAAATATATAGGGACAATTCATACAGATTGAGCTAGCCCCAAGGTAAGTTCGAAGCTTGTGTTATGGGATACTAACTCAACGATATTATATTTTATAACAAATACATATATAAATAAACATCCAAGACCCGAGGCCAATCAGAAAAAGTTCGTTTTTCATCATGACCCGACCGGGGATCGAACCCGGGACCTTCTGGGTGGCGTTCTGGCGTGATAACCATTACGCCACGGAGGTCGTCGAAATAAACGAATATAATAGAAATAAACGAAGAATTGGAATGGTTAGACTAAGTATTTAAATTTTCTGTGGTCCAGAGATTTATTTTAAATAAAATTATTTGTTTTTATTTACCAAAAGAAACAGAATTATTTATATGACTACTAAAGTGTTACTCACTGGCTCCTCTTTCCTCTTATTGCTATTAGGTACGTGTAAAGTGAAAGCGTAGACCGTTCCGTTGTTCGTGCCTGCCCATAGTGTGGGCGTGGAGTTTTGGGCTGGAAAAGAAAAGTAGATCAATATAACATTTCATTGTATTCATGCAAACTGGCAACCAGTGATGGCTGGTGTTGGTGACAGCGGTTTTCAAGATTTTTCATAAGTTTTTTTAAAACCACAAAGTTGGCAAACAAGCATACGGCACGCCTGATGGTAAGCATCACCGTAACCGTGGGTATCACGTGTGTGGAGCTCTGGAGACCTTACTCACCGTAGGAGGTCTGGAGCCAATAAAAGTGGCCGAGACCAATGCTATTTTATTTATTTATTTATTTATACGTTACATTTAGTTAAACAAAATGAATACCAGCGCAACAAAAACAATTTTGTTTTACTGTACGCTGTATTATAAAAATATTGAATTTAATGTGGGTACAACATGCAATGCACCTTACAATAAAATTAAATACGTAAAAAGTCACCTAAACAAGATATTACTGTTGGACAGAGATGCCATACTGCGGATTACAGCAGTGCAAGCGAGACACTCGTCACATACACTACACAGGTTGCTCCAGAAAGTATTTTTTTAGTTTGTATTTGTAATTTTTTAAATTTAATTGGTTTTTCATATTCGCCTCAAGATTATTTATGAGTGTAGGAATAATATACTCGAGAGCACGTTTACCATAATAATTGTTGAATCTTGGTATATTTAGCTTAGAATTCGCAATACTTCTTGTCGATTTATTATGATTCTTTTTAATTTGTATATGTGTGTTGAAAAATTGTTCTATTAAAAGTGAATATTTAATTTTTGTTTGAATTGGCATGATGTTGCAATATTTGAAAAGTTGATGATAATTGTCTTTATATTTAGCTTTTATTTTTGCGGGAACTATAGTTTTTAGTATTCTTAGTTGCAGAGCATATATCCGATCAATATAAGTTTTGAATGTCAGGCCGTAGCTACTCAAACCATACGAAATTATGGATTCACCTAACGATCTATATAACATTACTAGTATTTGGAATGGAATTTTGTATTTTATTATTTTAAATTTAGCAAGAAGTGCACGAAGCTTATCACTTACATTATTTATGTGATCCCTCCAGTTTAATCTATTATCAATTATAAGTCCCAGATAACGCTGACTAGTTACGACGTCTATATGTGCGCAGCCACAGTCATTCATTTGATGACTTTTATGTAGACATTTGGGTACGATATTCTGCAAGGTGGAGGTTCTTCCCCAGACGGGCTGCTCAGATTTGAGCGGATTATCCGGCCCTCTCTTAAAATAATTTAATATCTTAGTATGAACTCGTCGAAGACGTGTGGTGAGTCATTCCCTCTCTACAATTTCAATTGATTCAACAGTTTCCACGTGAAGAGGTAACAGAGAGACTGATGGCCGTTTTCACCAACGCCTCGTATTAGTAAGGATAAGGATCGATATAATACTAACTGCTAATAAGGAATGTGCGCGCGAAGTACAGGCAGCGCACCATAGAGCCGAAGGCGTCGTCGGTAGAGCGAGCTTCGATGGCGCGCTCGACCGGCTTCACGTCCGCGTCTGTTTCCGACGCTGCTTTGTCTGCTGGCTTCTTGGGTGGAGGCTGAGTGACAGGACAAAAATAAACATTGGAGGATTTAGGCACTAGTACGATATTATGTAGGTATTAGGTATTGATTGATTGATTGATTACCTGTGTCGGTGAGGCGGGGCTGGAGGTGGTTTGTCTGCGTTGCGACCTGCCCTTCCTGAGCCTGCGGAAGGACTCCCGGAGCGACTTCTTGAAGGACTTGCGCCGCGAGATGGGCGTGTCGCCGGCGCCCGAGTGGTCGTGCGGGTTGAGCGTGCACTTGTGCAGCAGCGCGGCGGCGTTGCTGGCGTCCAGCAGCGCCAGCCCGTGCGCCGTGCCCGCCGCCAGCACGCCCCACTCCCACTGCGCCGCCAGCGCCGTCACGGCCGCCGGCGGCGCCAGCTGCACCACCGACAACGCCTGCACACAAACATTTATGATTTATGATTATATCTTAAACCTAATAAATAGTAGCGCAGTCAAATTAAAACGCACCTGATAACCTTGTGGGAATGATAGTGAACCAGAACGCAAGGACAGCTGATCGTGGCCCTTCCACACAAAACCATCGCGATCCGATACGATGTTTACCGACACAGACTGAAAATAATAATATTAAAAATTATAAATAAACATTTTATGCATGATGGAGCCAAGAATTAATTTTAAATAAGTTTCAATATTGTACAAAATTGTTCCAATATTCAAAATTTAATTTTAAAAAAATGTAATCTTTTATGCAAAAAGGAGCCAAGAATTAATTGTTTAAATGTTACGCAAAAACGATCCAACATACAAAAATTTATTTAAAAGATAAGAATGTAATCGTTCTACAGAAGTATTAAAAAGTAACGAACCTTAACTTCACCAGTGTTAGAAGAGGTCTTCAAGCTCGCGATGACGATGTGTCCAGCCGCACCGCCGATGGTCAACATACCCGATAGCGGGCACAAAATTATCTGCAAATAAAATCACAGTTCAATTGCTAGTTCCAGCCAACTTTTTAAGAGCACTTGGACTGGAAGCAAAACATACAAAAACACCTTTTTTTCTTATAAATAAATAGGTACATGCCATGCCATAAAAAAATATACAATGGTTCATCCGAACAAATATCTATCTTATTTATAACCACAATTTGAGAATGCAATTTAGCATTAAATTTGTCGTAAAAATATTTGTGTATTGTGTTTAATAAAAAAAAGCCACCGGACTATTTAAACAAAATTCTCGCTCTCTCTTTATCTCTTTAAGATAGTACTAGCCGATGCCCGGTTATATACTAACCGTATACCAAATTTCAAGCAAATCTGACCCGCCATTTTTGTATCTGAACATTCATACATCGTCACAAATTTTCGCATTTCTAATAATAGTAAGGATATTATACGTCTATATATACCTATAAAAGAAAGTCGAGTTAGTTACACTATTAATAACTGAAGAACGGCTGAAGCGTTTTGGCTGAAAATTGGTGAAGAGGTAGCTTAGAAACAGGAGAAGGACATAGGGTAGGGTAGGGTAGTGAGTGCTCATAAGGCGGAACAAAGTTCGCCGGGTCAGCTAGTATTTTATATTTTACTTACACGTTTGATTGCCAGCCTCGGGTCGTCGCTGTAGGGGTCGAAGGTGCCGACTCTCCGGAACGGCGGCCATTCCTCTTCATCGGCTTGACTGTCATTGTTCTCACCGATTTCCAGACCGCTGCACAAAATAAACTAATTTAATAATAAACTGCAAGGTCGGTCGGTAAAAGGAGAGTTTCAGGAAGCAGCTGAATTCAGACCGTATTCAACCGGTCGTCCAGCAGTGGACTTGTATATGGTGGCGAAATCTACGAATTTCGGCCATGCATAGATGGCCGAAAATTCGTAGATTTCGACATATGTCAAAGTAATTTAATTTGTATTGTTTTGTTTGAATTTTATTTCGAAAAGTATGAATAAAAATGTTATTGAGAATCCTAACATATTTTTGAACGCAGTTAAATTTTCATAATATTTGGAAAAATTTGTTATAAACTTTAATTAGTGTTTTCGAGGTGACCTGCCAGTATTGTAATCTACATTTACACCCAGAATAGTAAGTGAAAAAGGTTATTGAAAACATAATTATATTGTGTATAACATAGTAAATCATATTTAATAAAGTGTGCATAATTTGAGTCTATTAAATGATTTAAGTTCATTAAAAAATTTGAAGCGAGGAACAGATAGTATTCAATTATTTAAAAATAATAAAGCATTTTAAAATATAAAACGTATTAGAATTAAGCGTATTGTAAACAGTTCGTCACTTAAAATTGGGTTCGGCTAGTAATATAACCACTATCACCTTTTTTTTTGTTTAAAGTCAGGAAAATGCATTACTGCATGCCCCGCCACTTGGGGAAGCGACGGGGGTCTGTCGGGCTTACCTCTCTTGCCAATGAGGGATACCGACTAAAAACCTGACAGTCTGCCACCTTCTCCGCCTTCACGTGGCGGTGTCGTGGGAACCGATGATACTTCGACAGCCGAACGCCCGAGCCCTATTCTAAGTGATGTACAAATCGTTACTGCAACATATAATTTATGAAGCTAACAGAAATAAACAATAAGCATGCAGCCGCTAGCATTTCCATGCTTATTGATTAAATTTTTACCTCGTGGTAGATCGCTTCAAACCGCTTCGTAGTAAGCGAAAGCAGAAGAAAATACCATTAGCTTTATTTTGCAAGCGCTGAAGCGCTAACGTGAATTACGCCCGTATAAATCTTCAACTATTTAGTTTGGTGTTGCCATGTAAAAAAATATTCTGAGGTGTAGCCAGTATAAATATTCTAGTTGTCGATATCCAGAAAATAATGCGAGTTTTTTAGTTAGCCATTTCGTTTTAATATACATATAATTAAATAGTCGAATGACGAATGTGGTAGGGTAGAAGACACTTTACAAAGAAAAATCATGTACTAAAGTATCATATTCGTCATGTGTGGACATTTTAAATATATAAAAAATAGCTGTAAATCAGCCAGATTCTGAAACGCATTTTAATTCAACATTAAGACTTAAGTTATCTCTTTTTTTCTTCTTTAGTTTAAAAGTGACAGCTATAAATTAATGCGTCTTACTTAACAAAAAAATTTAAGCAGAGGCGCAAACATGGACTCTTTGTGTCTTGTGTCAGATACAAGCTACCAATGAATATTTGATTTTTATACAACCAGTATGAAATCATTCACTCCCTGCGCATACGTAAACATGTTTTGTGTCCAATTGCTTCCACTTAACGCATATTCATAAAGATCAAAAAGTGTTCGGTGTCGGTAACAGGCAAAATGTTTGCGTAGCGCCTAACACTGTGTTGTAAGAGAGCTTACATACCTAAATAAATCAACTCCCTTAAAATGTCTCAATCGTAGGAAATATCCGGCTGTGTATACATACGTATATTGGCTGCTACACCGACAAGAGCGCGACTTTGAAATAGAAAGAGATGAAGTATGTTACCTGAAGAGTGGCGCCGTGGTGTATTTGTAGAGCGGCGTCATGGCGACGCCCGTGACGTCCCAGAAGCGCACGGAGCCGTCCTCGTGGCCGGTGAGCAGCAGCTGCCGCGGCGCCGGCTCCGGGGAGCACGCCGAGCCGCCGGACACCGGCCAGGCGCTCTCCGAGTACATGTTGTCCGTTTGTTGAAGACCTGATCAATAAAATCTACCTTGTAGCTGTCTGAACATGGAAGATACACAAGAAAAAACTTGTTTGTTTCACTTTAATTGGTTCATAAATAAAAAAAGTATGCTTGTACTCTCTGATGGGTTTTCTGCCCTCCTAAAAGTAGCATTAAGACTAGAAAGACCACGGTCTGCCACTCTAATGATTGCTATGCGTGGCCCACACCAGTAAAGAAGATTTGAGTTGATTTGTCAGCCTCACCCTTCTACTCAGTGAAAATCAACAAAAACCATGTATTTTCGCATCATACAGCATTTTTATGGTGCCTCAAGAACCCCAAGATTCTTCAGCAAAAGGAAATTGTCCTATCCCATAATATACTAACCAGCAGAGACGATATTGTCGTAGACATTGTCGGCGACGTTGTCGACGAGTTGCGCAGTAGTAATGGCGGACGCGTGTATGGAGACCAGGTACGGGGAGCGCAGCGGCCTCCAGCGCGCGTCGCAAAGGTCTATCACCACTAATTCCTCTTCTGCTAGCACCACCTGATCAACAACAGTAAGTTTATTAATTAAGTGTGAAATTAAAATTAAATCGTTAACTCAGAGAGTTGACCTACACAGGCATTTCATGTAATATTTTTAAGCCACCTAAAACATAATAAATGATTTTTTAGATGACCATCGTCACTGACTTAACGTAAGAGTGTAACGTGTTCTCCGAAGCATTAAACTTCATATATTTATAATTTTAGCAAGAACTGAGTTATCTAAAATAAAATAAAAATGGTTTTGATTATTAAATAATTATAAACTTTTAAAAGCAGTTTTAGAGGTTAGCGCGTTTCAACAAAAAACAATTCTTTTTTATGTTTATCTTATTATTAGTATACAGGCCAAAACAAATAGTTACCAAAGCAGCGGCAACTTGGTTGACGGTTTGCAGTTGTATCTGCGCGGGAGTCTCGGGCCGATCCTCCTGCAGCGGCGTGCCGTCTGGGGGCACGGGCGTAGTTGTGAAGAAGTCTATTACCTGAAACATACCATAATCTGGTGATAAACGAAATATCCAAAGTTATTACGAGTGCAAAAAACTCGACTCTTGAAATTACTTTTTACAATTTTGCAAAATTCTGAAAAAACCCGTCGTGTGTTTTTTTTTTCGAAATGTTAACTTCAAGGTTTTATCTGTCAAAATAGGGTTTTTGATACACAGATACACATATCAACACTACTCTTTTTGAATCAGCGCGGCAAAAAAATAGCCAACATTAACTCACCCTGCTCGTAAAATCGAATGCGACATGTTTTTCTCCCTGTTGTACTGTGACGGTGCATTTGTCGGAGTATGAAGCTCTTGGTAGACCACCTGAAAATAATAATAATAAGTTTATTACAGAAAAAAAACATAAATTGTTAAATAAACGTCTTACATGCTAATGTTAGTAGAAAAAGTACATGACATTAATGTATTAATTTTATTGTAAATGGTGGAGTTCCATCCACCTATTAAATGATGGGCAAAATAGAGGGCAAGAGACGCGTGGGGAGACGCAGGAAATCGTGGATGAGGAACATACAGGAGTGGACTGGGATCACAAGTGCTGAGAAACTGTTCCGAATGGCAAAAGACCGGGATTTGTTTGCGAAGCTGACGACCAACCAATGATGGGCAATCCAGTAGTGAAGAGGCACAGAAAGAAGAAGAATTAAAAAGAGGTGATACGATACATACTTAAATAAAATCTAAATTAAAAATGTATGTGTGCTCTCACAATATTCTAGTAAATGCTAAAGCTAAATGACTTTGTGTGGGTGTCCAAACGTAAGTTAATCAACGACATCCCTAGCCAGAATTTGGATGGGTTTAAAAAAAATTAACCCGTGCTCCGGAGGACACGTTAAGAAATCGGTCCTTTCGTTAAGTCAAGTCAGTGACGGTCAGATGGCATAAAATTTGCGGGAAGCATACAAAAAAAAAGAAAAAGTCGTTTCAGGAACTAACTAAGACTAAGCTTTTATACCATTAATATGGCTATTTTAAATACGGGGCAGGTGAGGCAGGCAGGAAGGTTCTGAAATGGCGACCGCGTACCGGAAAGCGTAGCGTAGGACGCCTACAAAGTAGTCAGACGACCTAAGGAAAGTCGCTGCCGACCGTTCGCGCTGGAAACGTTTGGGAGGCCTGTGTCCAGCAGTGGACTTCTTGTGGCTGAAATGATAATTATGACGTTTCAATACGTACCAGCAAAAACGATGATTTCATCCCCTGACACGCTTGTACGAGTCAGAATCTTCGAGATGGCCTTACAAGGGTAGGGTCCATAGGGCGATACTGGCTCTTTAAGTGGCCGATCGCTCGCCGAGTTACTGACAGCCCATGTAACGTATGAGCCGTCGTTGTGGGAAGATGTGAAGTGTTCACCTGAAACGTAGATATAAATAATAATAAAAAAAGAAGTATGGCGTTGTTTTCATGTTTTCAGTAATTATACTCAAATTCAACTTCACGAATTTTCTTTTGATTTTGTTTAGTCGAATAAATTGTGTTTCAAATATTTTGTACGGTAGAGCACGGGTCGTTCTTAAGTTTTTTTAGAAAACTTGTGTTAAGAAACTTGTAACCACAAGTTTACAATAAAGGTTTTTTTTATTTTTTTATAATTTGAATTTTTACTTTCTTTACATGTAGTGAACTAATAACTAATTGTATAAAGTAAGATTAATATGTGCCTTCTAGATTGTAATCCTTGTAAATTGCAATGTCCAACAGGGTTTATACTTATTGTCTGTTTTACTTATTGTATTCAATTCAAATTTCAATTCAATTTTTTATTTATTTATTTTTATTTATTGTATAAGTTACTATGGTGTAATAAAGTATTGAGTGTTGAGTGTTGAGTATAATAAATTAAGAAATAATTAACCAAAGTAAATATTTTAAAATCTTACCGTCATCATTCCAGCACAAGCTCTCCAGCTGTTGGTTAGAAACACAGGTGTACGTGGGCGCGGCGGCTACGCGATCCCATAACACCACCAGTCCACGGTTGTAGCCTATTAGCAGGCGGGAAGGCACTTTTGGGTGTTCACAGATGGACTCCACCGCACCTGGATTCACTTTGAAGTCTTCTGGACAGCTGGAAATATATTGGAGATGTTATGGTTATTTTTTAATAATAAAGTTTTACGCACACAGAGAAAAATTGCCTTATGCTAGAGCATAAGAAAATTTTTCTTTTACTTTTGGTGTACTCCACAAATATTGTATTTGTATCTATATACAAATACAATATTTGTTCTAAATAAAAAGCAGCGCAATTTAAATCATATTAAAAATATATTGGGTGTAAGAGATTGGTACCGTCTGTGACACACGCCTGTTCCTCAATTCAAGCGAAAAATTACTGATCGGAATTTAATGCTGTTTTCATAGGGAGCTTGATTTGGAGAAGTTTACAAATGACATATAAAAAAAACTTAAGTGGTAAGATTATAAAAAGTTAAAATTATGTTTGTGACTAATGTAGCCCGAGCAACTGAGTTTGCGTGTATCCCGTTTTCCCGTGGATATTTCGGTAAATCCTTACTTATTGGATGCGTACGTAATACAAAGAACACGCCCTCAAAGTTTCAGGTCTCTAAGATCAGTTTAGGCTGTGCATTGATCCGTCAGTCAGTCAGGTCAAAACATTTTATATCCATACATATTGGCATATTATGTCACTCATACCGCACACATCCAGATGCACGCACGCACACGCATGCAGGCACTCTTACACAAACACCCACTAAACACATGTTTAATCGCTGAGTCCCACTATCTTTGCAATATCTTTATTCCTCTTGTTTTGTTTATTTTTGATTAGATTTTGACTTTTAGTTTAGTCTTACTTAATTCAATAGGAAACTGGCTTGCAGCAGTTGCAGCATGTGCCTGTTATCTAATATTTAAGTTTCTTAAGTTACACTGCATCTACATATTTTTGTTTGGCTTCATCCGTGGGTTGGGAGCCTGGAGACCTGTACTACAGGCTTCTTTAGAAACCTATTTCAGGCTCCAGCTTCTCACACACACCAAATTCTAATTTTATTTTATTTTCCTATTTAGCGTAGAAATTCCTTTTTTGTAATACGACTGTGTGTGAGTTGAAAATAAATAAATAAATAAATACATTTTTGGTACTTACTTTTGCATAACCAAATCCTGATAAATAACATCTTCGCTGATACTAAACAGCGTCAAGTCTAAATTATAAATGTTTCCTCCTTCTGTTCCAAGAAGCATGTTCTTTCCAGATGATTCTACGCATACTGCTGATATCTTCTTGTTCTTTCCGTCGAATGTGTGAGTCTTTAATTCTACCAGGGATTTCTCATTGATCTCCCATAGATGAAGGCTGTTGTCTTCGCATAGTGATATGAGGCGTCCAGTACCTATGACATAGAGTAATGATTAATTTCTTTATAGTCATTAAGGAGCATAGACACGCTACTTTTAGTCGCGAGGACCAGCGATTTAAAGCTAAATGTAACGACTATACAAGGTAGACTTGTTAACGCTGAACACCAAAGCGTAAAAGTACTGCATTTGTTCAGGGCTCAATAGTTACATAAAAAATAATACAGACGACTAACTTTGCTCATGTACTCCAAATCGGGACACCTGTAATTCTAATTGGCCGTGACTCTATGTCACCTGAACCTAACTATATACCAAAATTCTAAATAGGTCTAAAAGTATACGAATGTATTGTAACAAATAAACCAACTTATGGCATTCGTAATATTAATATATTACTATGAATGTCAATAGTTCTAAAGGTATTATTGAGATCTCATTCAAAACAGCGGACGTTTTCACATAATCCTGTTTCTACATTCTTGCGAAGTTGACTGAAGTTAGACAAAGATAAAGGAAATTGCAGAGATGAAGCAGGACGAAAATTCCGTGCATAGTCTCGTTTTCGTTCAACTTCACGAGCGTAGAGCCGGGATAACACTTAGTAACAGCAATGGGACAATGATTGATGCGATGACTACCATTTCCGAACGTTTTTCCGGTGAGCGATGAGTGCTTTTAGTTTCTACTACATATTTACGTGGATAGTAACAGTCGTATTAATATTCGTAGGTTAACAAAGTCTGTTTTATCACTTACGCACTTAGTTTGATTCTCCTCAAAAGTGACAAAACTATATTAAAACAATACGTTTTTGATGCACTTCATACTGGCATCGCTACTATATTTTGCAGGTACATGATTCACACATGCCAATGTTTTTAGAAGCATTCTAGAGCTGCCAGTTAATTTGTTTGTTATTTGCCTAACTTTCCCATTGCTGGGCAACGGCCCCCTACCCCTCTTTCATAAAAATATAAAGGGACAATTCATACAGATTGAGCTAGTCCCAAAGTAAGTTCGAAACTTGTGTTACGGGATACTAACTCAACGATATTATATTTTATAACAAATACGTAGATAAACATCCAAGACCCGAGGCCAATCAGAAAAAGTTCGTTTTTTTTTCACATCATGACCCGACCGGAGATCGAACCCGGGACCTCCTGGGTGGCGGTCTGGCGTGGTAACCATTACGCCACGGAGGTCGTCACGAGTTACTTATTTTCACGGATATGAAGGAAGTGTTTGGACCAACATCTAATTAGGCCGCCGTATTTGCCGCCGCCCCGTTAGTATTTGAATTGTACCAACTGTTTAATTCAAGCCTCCAGTGATCAGGCTGAAAATCATTGATTTGCTCCCCGAACAAATAATGCACTGAGCTGCTGCCTCCTTGCATCATACATATTCCTACTACCTTGTCAACATACTGTTTATTTCTGTTATTCTGTGAGCCTTGGAGATACAATATCTATAGATAGATAGAATACGTTTTATTTGCAATACACAAACAAGTGATACAGTAAACAGTTACACACAGTGTATATGCAACAAGGCGGCCTTATTTCTAAAAGCAATCTTTTCAAGGCAACCTTAGGGTAACGAATTTCTGCATGAGTAGGCAGGGCCAGTAAGACACAATAATCAACAGGACATATCGATAACAAAAATATCTATCTATCTATTATAGTCAAGTGACCCCTAAATATCAGTTAACTTACCGGGAATGAAAAGTATCTGTATAACCGGTGTGTCTGGATTTGTGTGCTGTCCATAGAACTCGACGCCGGGCCGGCCGTACACTTTGAGAGCGCCGGTGGCCGTGCCCAGCGCCGCCAACCGGAGTAAGGGATCCCATGCTAGCGCTGATGCTCTGTGTGGGAAGCCATGTTGTACTGTCTGTGAACAATGAGAAACGGATTGTTAAAATTGTGAATATTTACAGTCTAGTCTAGATCAACGCGCTGTTGGGTAAAAGCCTCCTCTCGTCTGTGCCATCGTTTCGTATCCAACATTTATACAATAGCATTTTTGTTTGTTCTCGACTCTTATTAATTAACGTAGTATAACGAGTATATAGCTATTCACTGTTTTGTCACTGTCTTTCTTGAGGAGAATTAAATGAAGTATGAAAGGGACAAAACATTGTACAACTATAAATGCTTTACACAACGTTTATTAGTAAAGGGGTATATGTATATATTTACAATAATATATCCGTTGACTGTTACCCATAACACAAGCAGGTTACGCCTAGGTTACTTTGGGACCAGCACTGTGTGAAATGTGTAGATTTTTTTTAATTATTTGTGCATTTAAATTCATACAACCGATATGTCGATTATCACATCGATGCAATATCTATTTCGCTTATCAGTGTATCATGAAAACTTGTTTAATCTCCCGTTTTTAATCAACAAAATGTACCTACATATTACGTAATGTACCTACTGATTCATCGTGCTAATTGCCATGTTAATTTGACGTTTCAATTTGTGAACGATATATCTGATTAACATAATTAATATCATTGTATTCATTACACATACAATTTATTTGTTTCGTAAATATTATGTTTTTGATTTATTTTAAAATATAAATACTATAATTTAATGATAATAAACGACGTAAGTGGGTTTCATTGACTAGTAGTGGTCACATTGAATTTTTTTTCGAAAAAAAATTGACGTTTTAGGAAGTTGTCGTTTTTAGGAAGTTGTCATTTTTAGAAAGTTGTCGTTCTAAACCTGAGGGGTTTTAGTAGTACCACTGAATAATGAATAACACATACATAAAATAATATTTAATCATTTCGACATGCCATGGGTCATATTTGTTTACCGTCTAATCTGTATTAAAAAAAAAAATTATACGTCGAAAGTGCACATGTGGTCGAACTCATTTGTAAACAATGATGTGAAATCTATGTCCTTAATTCGAAGAAGCAAGGTCTCAATTTTAGTGCACTTTAATTTCAATGTAACCGTACTTAACGAGACTAAATATTTACTCTATATAAATAAGATTAGAGTCCTGTGTTTGCTTATGCCACAATTTCGGCACTATTTGCCAACACGACACACATTACATTAGTTTACGCAAAGATTGTACCTACTGGGCCTATTCAAAACATAGAAACAATACTAGGGTATAATATCATGAACTTAAATAATATCTTTTACTAGTATTACTCGCGAAATCCCGTTGTCTCCGTTCCCATACTGATATCCAGGATCAAAAAGTTTATGCGTGAAAGAGTAACAATTCATTCATCATTAAAAACTTTCGTATTTATAATATTAGTAAGGACTCATCAGTAATGAAAGGTCGTGTTTCGTGAAGTGAAAAATGCCTCTAGTCTTTCTTTACATATACTTAGATATCCGTCAGTAAAACTCCCGTAATTTGGCTAAAGGTCAGCGTAGGCTCAGAAAAAGAAACCTTTAACGCAACTTCCACACAATCCTTCTGGTTTATGTATTCTGAGGTACTATGCTGGTCCCAAATTAGTAATGAAACCAATAAGAACAGGCGAAAAAAGATACTATTAAAATCTTTTATGTCTGCCTTTAACGAGGCAGTTGTTTGTAAGATGGCTCGCATATTTAAATCACTGGTCGGTATATGTTTATACTAAACCGTTAATGGTCTTAACCTAGTCTACGTTATTCGATTGTTATTACAGTCTTTTTTTAATTCCTGCATTTTTTTAATGGTTGAGATAATGACAAACAGGCTAACAAACAATGTTAACCCCGCGCTGGCCCTCACAGCGTAGGGGAGCGTCCCCAAAGTGGCGGATAGGGGAATAGACTCGCTGACCAACGACGGGTGTGGTCCTCCAGCATTTCGGGGGTTGTGCGGCGGGTTGACACCTCGCCCACGTAAAACCAATGTTGCTGGTGAAGCGTATCCCGTTAGCGCTTCACTAGCTTGCACAACATTGTCCAAAAAAAAATTACTACAAAACCCGACGACTTCACATGCCCTACGAAGCTCGAGATAACGAAACCCATCCAAATAACGGCTAAGGTCGACGTTGCTTAACTTGGGTGTTCGTTTAGACTGCTACACACACAGCGATGCCATCGAGCTCCTCAAAATTGTTTTATATTCCCGTAGAAATAGGATTCATTTGCGTAATACCGCAAACGCTCAGCACCTTAGTTTAAAGGTAAATGTTAATGTAATTTATGATAATAAAGTAATTATGAAACATGTGTCACGCAAGCAACGTGGGAATTCTGCATGCCAAACAATATCTCCTTGCAAAAACTACCGTGATTTATTATAAAATAAACGGTTTTAGTTTACTTCTACGAACGGTGAGATTCGATATAACTGTGTAAACATGGGAATCATAAGTATTTAATACTATGCGAGTTCTTGGACTTATCAAATATAACATTGTAAAATGCTCATTGTAGATTTTTGTATCACGACTCACGACATTGCGCGACGAAAGGATCTCCGAGACTCCAATGAGCTTCAATGCGTGTCAATTTGTGGTCGCCATTGTGTAGAGGAGACACAGGCGTTGGGTATTTGTTTGTAGTGATGTGGTGGGTAGGGTAGTAACAGTAACAATAAAGCTAATTCGGCAGTAGAAATGTATTGGCCAACATTTCTCTAAGGTACTTTTGACAACTATAATAAATAATAATTACTGCTAATTAAATATATTCTTGACTAAAATTAAGATTTTAATGTGAACGCTGTTGCAAATTTAGATATTTTTAGTCACCATGACACATTCTGTAGGTACGAACTTGAAACATTTTCGTTGTGAATATTTATAATACAAAATTCTTGGTAATAATTATATCTATTCTACTAAATCAGAAATAGTTTATTAACTCAAAATATAATACAACGAAAACTAACAATTTATCCGTCAGATAAACTATGTGATACTTACGTAAACACGAACACCATCACAAAAATGTTTGCGTCGTACGGTCACCGAACCCGGGCCTGGTACATAAGGGTCATTACTAACTGCACCATAGGTCTTTGGTTAGTTGAAGCTACAGATCATACAAGTTACCGGATCATTAAGTTATGTAGGTCAACGTGAAAGGCACTCATACAATAGCTGGAGGTACAGTTTCCAAAGCATTCTACTGACCAGTCAGTTGTAAAGAAATATAGATGTTAGATCCATAGATTTAAATCTAAATAGATGACGCGAGTATCACTTTTCTGTCGATAATATTAAACATTGTATTAAAAACTCAAGCACTGCTATATCGACTTGAGAACGAATGAGGACCTGTTCTCGTAACAAAAACAGTTAAAATCTATAGCAATATTTTTCTCATCTATACTATATAGGTATAATAATATTATAAAGAGGAAAGATTTGTTTGTTTGTTTGCATTGAATAGGCTCCGAAACTACTGGACCGATTTCAAAAATTATTTCACCAGTTTCACCAGTAGAAAGCTACATTATCAGGGAGTGACATAGGCTATAGCTTTTCCCGAAATTCAATGTGGTTCCCACGGGAACGGGTCCGCAACTTCACGCGGACGAAGTCGCGGGCAAAAAAGCTAGTACAAAATAAAAACAGCGAGAAAGTGGCTTTCCGTAAAAATATTTCTACGACTATAACGTCCGTCCCTACGATGATAAATAAGCACGTTTCGTTCTTATTCAGATGAAAGATTTGCAGTTGATTCAGTCACACATGTACAGAATGGACGCAATATAATCAAGGTGATAATTAACAGAACAAAAACACAGCTAATCTATGAGCTGCAAAATAGCCACAGACAGCTCAGTTATACTGTATCTATTTACATTTCTGTCTGCGTATAGATATTAGGGCAGATCTCGTTCAAGTGCAGAGGTCGTACATCTGCACTGGAATTGGAATCTAATAGCGTTTTATTTAGGTGTTAACTTTGTATAATCTTTTAGGTTGCGGTTCAGCGCCCTACTATGGTGGGATGGCATTCCACGAATTTATTACCGTGACTGATGGCCTATTTTCGTAGCTTTTTACTTTATTACGTAAATTACACTGTTTAAAATTAATTTTGCTAATGTGATAATAACGTGGGTGGCTATTTTTTGTATTAACACGTTTGTTAACTGCTATCTAGCTACGTACGTAGTAAAATTGTTTGTTTCAAGTATCGACCAGTAATATTATTATTACAAAATTTCTATTATATTTTTATGTAATGCTGAGAACGACAACTGCCCGAGTGGTTTCGTGATAATTTTTGGACCAGTTTGATATATTTTTTGATTTAGGAATGTTGTGTAGATAATGGTTGTAACGCCCCCTTAGTAAGTTGTCATTTTTGGTAATTGTCATTTTCGAAAATTTACTGTTTTGCAATAGTCGTTTTAGGAAATTGTCGTTCTCAGTAGTAATAATGAGGATAACTAAAAAGGAACGTAGGTAATTCGTAAACAATTGTTTTTCATAAGAGCACAAAGGACGCCATTTAAAAACAAATACAATGATGGATCATCTCACCAGCCCATATTTGAAGTACAGATCTCTTTTATGATTGATGGTTAATAACGGGTAACGGGTTAACTAGTTGTAGATAAAAGAACATTTTGAGTGCACGAGCACCGATGGGGTCTATTGGACCAGTTCATTATAAATATATCTGGTAGTAAGTACAATGTGAAATAACGGTTGATTTTTTAGCTGATGAATCCAATACCTCTCCAGAGTCCATGTTTTAATGAGTTTCTAGCTTTAAGCAATATAATAAATATGTGCAAGAAAAATAAATAAGTAAATGTATTTTATAAATTTGGCACATGTTATAAATGGGAAAGTGGTAGTTTATAGAATTCTTTCACGTCAAAACGAAACGATAGTTTGATGATTTTGTATGGGCACAGTTTATGGTCTACTTTTTTATCCTACAGGAATAAAAAATTACACTACTTTCCCTTCACCACGAGTAGTTAAAGTATTTTTCAAAAACTGTTAAAAACTACATTAAATTAAGTAAACAATGAGTTATACAAAATAATATAATTGCTGCGTCGATGCGGAATCCTCAGCTCTTCATTCACATTTTAAAATGTTGCATACCGTTTATTATATTTTGATGACCGCTTGAATACCGTTAGGAACCAGTCTTCCTACTTGCAGGATATAATATGCATACTTATTATGCGGATATCATGCAGTTTGGAGCATCAAAAGTTGTTTTGAAAATTGGACGCAGTTATGTCACTTCTAAATATAAAATCTATTTGAAAGGTGCAACAATTCTGAGCGTATTTTATAGCAAACAAAAAATCTAGCGGTGGTTTTGTTAGGAGAGCGAATCTTATGATGAAGGCGATATAGATTGCTATGGGAACTCTATAATAAAGAAATTCTGCACAACACACAGTGCCACCTGGTCCGTAAGTGAGAAGATAAAGACAAACATAAATGGAATCAAACTCTCGCGCCCTCTAGTTGGCGTAGGCACAGAATAACTAAGTACCTACTACGTAGCGAAGCTGCGAAGGTACAAGTATATCCAAAGATTACCCCCTACAACCTCACAAAAATCTCTTAATAATATTAGTACTTATATGTAGATCTATAGATAAATAAATAATCAAGTTCTGAAAACAAAATACGGTCAAGTTTTCCCGCAGAGGTTAAATTAAAACTTTTGATTGTAAACATGAATTTAATAAGCCTAATAAAGCGGAGACTTTACAATTATTGGAGTTTAGACATTGTTTGAAGTACAACGGTAATTTAATTTGCAAAATGTCAATTTCGTGTAGTTATTAGACCGTAATGTAATGCAAATATATACGGTTCATACATATTCATGGCATGGATTTGGAATGTAATCAAATTGTAGCTAGACGAAATTAGCTCTATGCTATAATTGTCTGTCTCCTTTGTAGGCAAGATGTTATAGATTTAGGTTTCACAGTGTCCTTATAATAAGTAGATAAGTCCACCACACATTCCCACTGTTGTCTCCTGTAAGTCCTGTAAAGCCAGGACTAACAACGGCAACCACAGATAAGCAATGGAGCTTATTGACGTCCCGAGGTTAAAACTCCCAACAAAAATCAAAAACTCTAGACATGATCTTCAAAGATATTGGATGCTTAAAACAAATAATTCCATAATCTGCTAATCCAGCTAATATCTCACCATGCAAACGGTTTTTACCCCTAAATTTTTCTAAATTAAAAAGAAAACATTATTTACTTCCCATGTGAACCTAACTCCTATGGAAACAGAAACAACAATCCCAGCAGTATTACTATTATTACCAACCATTACCAACACTAGTTTCGTATGTACAGTCGCCTCGAGGATGGCAGGACCATCTTTAGTATGATTTTTGGTTGCAACATCCAACATCATAGTGGACACATGTGGCTCTAATAAACAAAAACCCTGTTTGGTAACAAAGAAAAGGACGGAGATGACAAAAAATCCGCTTACAAGATGTGCAAGCGATTTTTTTCTAAAATGGTCCTCCTATCTTCGAGGCCACCGTACATGACACGTTTCGCGAGCGCGATTACGATCGCCTACGTACATTTTACTCGGTTCAGTGAGTGGCAGTGATGTCATACGGTGGATAGCTTCCGATGCCAAATGACGTCACTCTCGAGGACAATACGGTACAGTTGGCAACACGGGAGCACGTTGCACTAATTAGACTAATTGCATTTTCATTACTATTGTATAACACTAATTTATTTCGTGTGCTTTCTGCAACGAAAGATATGTGATTTTAGGATTTCTATTCACATCGGCATTATTCAGTCGACACAGCGCAGACGTATGAATATTCAAAACCTATAGCTTACCTAATGCGCCTTCCGAAGATCGAGATTTTTTATATTTTTTTTATATGCGTTCAGTCTTTCCGGCTATGAGCACATGTGGTGAAATTATAAGTGACGTTTTAGAGGTCCACCCATTGGCAAATTCTCTCTAGTTGTTCAGGATGTCCAGAACTTTTTGGACTTAGATGTCCAAATATTGCTCAAGAAATAGGGCTCACATATTTATTTTTATTACCCATTTCTATACGGCCTGCCGGTTGGGAAGATCTGGTGTTGTGTAACCAAACACCAAATACAAGTACTAATTCATCAAATAAATGTTTGGTTTGCAGTGTTGTAGTTACAATCGAAATGGTCATTATGGTAAATGGTAAGGTAACTCGAGTCTACAATCGTTCAATGAACAGTGATTCAATATTAGCGCCGCTCCTTAAATGGATAAGGAAATACTTTGTAAAAGGAATGCTAGTTGCAAGATAATTGTATGATCGCTTGTTCAATTACGATGGTTAGAAACGATTAACGTGCGTGCATGTGTCATAAATCCGTGTGAAGAGATTGAATTCGATAGTTTCGTTTGATACAAACAAACAAATGTTAAAGAAGACATTGGTGCTAATTCTGTTGTACATTTAACTAAACTATTTTTGACAGGAACAAAGGTGTTGTTGTCCTTCCTTGGTTTACAATTAGTGACAAGGATAGCAACACTTCTGTTCTGTTAAAATTAGTTTAGTCTAGTTAAATGTACAACAGAATTAGCACCATTGGTAAAACATATAATTACGAGTAGACCTGACAGTAGACTTAGGAATTTGCAGTTTTTAGGAACATGTCGTTTTAGGAAGTTGTCGTACTTAGCCTGATGGATCTTTTTGTATAATTTTGACAGTGTGGTAGTTTTTATCTGACATAGTATAAAAATGTATGTGGTGTTTTCCTCATGGACCAACTAGTATGCATAACTAAACACAAGAAATAGTCACTTCATACAAAAGACGATCGGACCGTTTACACAGAAGTAGGATATATTAAAAAAGCGACACAAGTCGTCAATTGTTTTACACTTGACATAAAAAGTCCTAAAATCCACAAACATTTCTCAAGAATACAAACAATGACCAAATGATAATTTGAAAGGATTCGCCATCACGTAGCGGTCGTTATTCACATGGCAAGCTGCAACAATGGGTGAGCGGGCATGAGTCCGGAAACCGACAGGAAACCGCCATGTCTGTGACACCTACACCGTGTCCACACCAAATACCATGTAGGTACATTGCGAGGATTTTGTAACCATAGATTTTATATCTATTTTAATAAATTAAATAGAATAAATGAATTTTGATAGCCCGGTGTTGCGTTGGTCTTGGTAGTGATCCTTCCGCACACTACGATTCCGGGCCGGGGCAAATATTTATGTGTATAAATATGTATGTGAAGGCATTATTTTGTGCTCTCGAGTTTATGTATTGTAAGTATTGTTAGATTAAATAACATTAAAACACAATAAAGTTTAAGGCAAATATAATTAAACAACATCGAATGATAACTTTCGAATGCGGGGAAAAAGCACATGAGTAAATAAACGGAATTCCGTTTACTCATGTGGAAAAAGTAAGTGTCAAAGTGAAAAAAATAGTGTGGCGACACAGCGCGTCGATTGTCATCGAGTAGTGCTGCGCCGCTCGCGTATGCAATCGATTTTCTTCTTGTTATCAGTATTACATATATTTACAATAATAAATACATAAAAACATACATATACAGGGACAATTTACACAGATTGAGCTAGCCCCAAAGTAAGTTCTAAACTTGTGTTATGGGATACTAACTCAACGATATTATATTTTATAACAAATACATATATAGATAAACATCCAAGACCCGAGGCCAATCAGAAAAAGTTCATTTTTCATCATGACCCGACTGGGATTCGAACCCGGGACCTCCTGCGTGGCGGTCTGGCGCAATAATATATCCGTTGTCTGGTACCCATAACATAAGAACGTAAAGCCTAGCTTACTTTGGGACCAGGTGGCGCTGTGTAGAATTTATTTACGTATACTATCGTACTTTGTCGTAACTATGAGGTTAACTGATATACAGCTTGAATAAATCAGAGCCATAATACGGGATACATTATAGCCTAATTTAATTGCCCTGGACAATGCGTTTTAAATTAAATTAGCATTGAACTATTACCAGCGGACAGGGCAGTTAATCAAAATGCTAATTAGTTGACGGCTATTAGTCATGTTGTATTACGTTATCGTATTTTGCATATTATATTTTTTTTATAATTTCCATGGGATCGACTGTCACAACAACTATATTAGGGGACTAACTTAATATTTGTCGGCTTATGGAAAACAACGATTTAGTATAAGATAATGCAGCGCACGCAACGCATCTATTCAGCTGAACCGATGCGTAAACTACACTTATTGCTCTATTCAGTTTTTATGTATGCACGCAAATTTTCGTTTTCTCACTCACGGATGCATACCCTCATAAAAAGAATCGTTGTTCTCTATGGTCAAAAGATGAATAGAACTGAACAAGTGTAGTTAGTGTCGAAGGCTGACTTGTGGATATATTTCTGTTAACTTATTTGGCAGATAAAAATAGTCAGACTGTCAAAATCATACAACTGTCAACTTGTTTGTTGGATTTATCCAACGGCAGGTGGTGAAATAGGCGCTAAATATCTTTTACGATTCTAAGGACTTAGATAACATTGTCGTGACTCTCAACTCTCTTTTCTCTTTCAGATATTAGTTTTTTTTTTTCTTAATATACGAACACACACAGTCATCGAAACAGATTAATTAGTACAAAAAAAATTACATTCTTTTATACATATTAGATTATAAACTTTTTGCCCGCGACTTCGTCCGCGTGAAGTTCCGGACCCGTTCCCGTGGGAACCACATTGAATTTCAGGAAAAGCTATGGCCTATGTCTCTTTTCTTCTTTCTTTCGAAGCCTATTCAATGCAAACAAACAAACAATCAAATCTTTCCTCTTTATAACATTAGTATAGTTATATATAGTGTCATTATCTAAAACCCGAGTACATTATTATTGTAGGATAAGTCATTGATAAGAATGCGCCGCTATCAATGAGATTAGTTACTGAGAAAACGTTGACGGAACCAAGCTTAGACGATGACTGGACTGACAGGAAAAAAAAAATCCGTAATTAAAATGCTTGCAGTTATTTTACCTCTGACAGATGTAAAAACAGGTTTATAACACTCAAAATAAGTGTCACAGAAATAATTCTGTAGCAGAAATAATGTGTGAGCCGACATAGACGGACTGCTCGAGCTGTTAGCCATTGATAAACGTACACGGATCGCTCTTATTTTGAGTGTTTTAAACCAGCTTTTACATCTGTCAGAGGTAAAATAACCGTACACGGATCGCTCTTGAGTGTTTTAAACCTGCTTCTACATCTGTCAGAGGGAAAATAACTGTGAACGGTCTATAATACTAGATGGCTACCCCGCCTGAAGGTCACTGACCTTTTCCAGAAAGGATGTAGCCTACATTGAATTCTTTGTACGTTAGACCTGATTGTCTCATGATTGAAACTTCGCGATGGATTATGTATAGCGATGAAGACGCGTGGCGAATTCGCCCTTTCTGTACAAAATCATGTACGAAACATGGTAATGACTCCACTTTTGATGCAAGAAAATAATACTTAGGATTGTTACTAGTTATGACACTTATTCGCAACATACCAATAAGCTAAAAATAAAAATTACAATATCACAAATTCTTTAACAAAATATCAAATCCATTAAAATTTTTCATAATGTCAAATCTAAATGACTCAAAAACGAGAAAACTAGCTGAACAGCTCATAAAATCCCACATTTATGCGACAAAATATTATGAATCAGCATCAATAGATACGATACTTTTACTACGACCATTCACGAGATCGACAAAAACACGTAGAATGCTATAAGTTTCTATTTAAAAACTGGCCAAGTTACTGTCGTTGAGTACACAGCGATCAATGGAAACTGTGATGGCACGTCACGTATTTATACGACATTGTAGATGCTATTGTGGCATGCGCATGAGTCAGTGACGTGCCATTCATTGACATTCTGATCAGAGCGGGTTTCCAAGTTCTGTGACGTATTAAAATTCCATAAAGCTATTTATTATCACTATCGTTCAGTTTAATATTATTTAGGAATGTACTTTCTTTTTTTTAATGTTAAATTATATAAGGCCAGTTTCGTATTCTGTTAAGTTTTAATTAACGTATGTGTTAAAAAATTAGAAAATTTTACAAAAACTGTCAATTTATCTGACACATTCTTGAAAGACATCTTCGCTTGGCATATGTGGAGCCGTTTTTGCGTGTAGAGTAAAAAACGATACACCTCATCAACTTTCACCTTTATACAGTAGGATACAATAATTGTGATTCAAACACAGTTAAATTATGTGTAAGGAGGCGTATACCGTTGATTCCTACCCACGTGCGATCACCTCATTCTGTAAATTAAACTCTACATACAATAACACAATTTCCCGAGGCGATTTCCTTGTATCCTGCTATTAAATATCAACTTTATAACAAGTATTAAAAGTTTAAAATTGATAATAAATTTTATGGGACAGAGAAACTAATGAACCATAACGGATATGGCGCTTGTATGTATAATTAATTATCAAGATGACATCTGTTATGCGTTTTAACTTAAGAGTGACGTTTTGTTGACGTGTACTGTACAAATAACGATGTCACTGATGTCAGTGCGCTTCCAATTTCATATTTAATTTGAGTTTTAAATCTCAGTTCGTCTTAAAGCTTGAATTCACTTTGGTGATCAGTAACTGAGTGAATCACCCTCAGTTACTAATCACCTGCACCCGAACTAATCAAAATGAATTCAGACCTTTACGTCGTGGTGTGATTTTATTATTTATGACATTAGCTTTGGTTTCTCAGACGTCAGTTAGAGCCATTACGCACTGTCGACTAGTCGCCGGCGACTCAGTCTCTCAGCGACCAAAACATAGGAAAGCGACAGGCGACCAAGTGCGTAAACACCTATTGAACTTCATGAAAGTCACAGTCGCTGTCGACCGAGTCGCCGGCGACCAGTCGACAGCGCGTAATCGCTCTTAGAGGAAAACGTAAAAAGAACAGGAAAGATCATGGGTGCCTTTATCGTAACTAACTGCACGAACGTGGTGTTGCGGTTGGAGCCTATAGACAGAATACTTTAAGGAATCAGTGCTTTTCGAGTAAATTGACAGCCTTGCGCAATGCGTAGAGGTCTGCAGAGGACCGATAGGGGTGGAGAGCGTTCGCCCGAAGAATAATTCGTGGAGGTCACGACCCTCAGCAATGAGGATTACGACACAAGAAGAAGAAGAGAAGACAGCCTTTTCCATAATTCATCTGATAGGTAGTCTATATGGAACTTATCAGAACATTGAGAAACCGGTCATTATAGTTTTCTCTTATAATTATTGTAAGACAATAAAATTATTTAATTTTACCGCTGGACGCGATTACGCTAACGTCGCGCCGTGACTTGTGTTAAAGTTGCAATATGCACATGTTTTATACTTTTATTATTAAATATTCAAATCACATACCGGCACGTGTAATATATTTTACATTAAATTTTCAATACTCAATAGTTTATTGCACCATAGTAAATTAATTGATTAATACATTATCCAATATTCATAAGAAACCAGCTGTTACCCGTTACGCACGCGTGAACAAAAGCAAGTGTCAATGAGTAGTGTATATTTTTTCCCGTGGGATAAAAAGTAGTCTATCTCTCTATAGTATATCTCTCTTCTCTGCAGATTAAACTACATATACCTTTATAGCAGCCTTTATACTGTCAATCTAGATCGTGATCCGTGATGTTGTTCTATAACATAAGGGATTGACGAATTGACTAACAAGTAGTAAATCTGGATCATGATCACTGATCATGCATCTAAATCTGGATTGACCTTGTGGCTGTTTACTCTGGAACCCAATAATGCGATCTCAATCCTCTATAGACGATTGTTTGTGATTTACGGAAGTATTGATTGGTAGTTTACTACGATACCTCATAAATACAATGCATTGATTGGTTATAAAGACGCGTGATGTTACTTTTGCAATCTGACTGAGATTAATATTGGGTTCGGGCGTTAAAAAATATCAATCCATTAGTTCTATTCAACTTGAAAGAAGTAAACATTTTATAATATTTGTATGGATGCTTTTTGTGGAAACGGGAGGAGGAAAAACAGAGGTATTTTTCCAGGTGTCCCCCGTGAGTGACAAAATATGCGGAATAAACGGAACATAAACGGTCGTATCTTTTGATTACGTTCACTTAGAAGTTTCATTTTTTCATTGCTCCAGGGGATCGCAGACCCAAGCATTCATTTCGGCTACAAAACACCAAGAGTTTTGCCAGAGGTACAAAGAAGTGATCTTAGAAGGTCTCTTGTTTTTTTTAAGACAGAATCCTAATAAAAGTCATTTTACGTACTGACGTACTGATAAGCTTTCTATACGCAAAGATTTTTGAAAATCGGTCAAATAATCTAATCTGGTGATCTTGTCTGCAAACAACATACAAAAAGAAACAATATTTATTTCGTCATATTGTTTATTGGAGAAGATGCCTTTGCCCTTCAAAAATAAAGATTATCTTATAAAGTCATGACAAAAAATTCATTGTTTTTCTTAGGCTGCGTTCACGCGAAAGTGAAAATCGATTCTCGTGTGCAACTACATTATGCAACGTGTAGGAAATGGAGCACGCAGCGTTCTCAATACCAAGCCGTGGAACGAAGGCGCGGTTCACTACAATGCTAATAACATGCAAATATTGAATCTCTGTGATCCATTAGGGTCATTTCATATTACTCTATCTCATAAATGAGTTCGTCTCCTGTAGTAAAATATCATGTTATTTGTAATGGAGGCGGGTTTAGTAGGTCATACAAGGCACTTGCTTTGTACTTACAAAGCAGACCACTTTTGGAATTTTATTAATTATACTATGATTTATATTTCAGTTTTGTATTAGCGCGTGTAGTCATTGAATAAAAAAAAGTGAAGTTGATTTGTAATTTTTTAAGATATGGAAAAAAAACTTTACTTTGTTAATAAATCATAAAACATTATAAGTACAATTATTGAATACCTCAATTTAGGTGACGACCTAATTGTTCTGATTGAATTTTATTTAAGTTACAATACAGTAAATCTTTATTTTTCTATGATAAACAAGGTAAAAACACGGAAGAAATATATCCTGTTATTGACAGCCGAGACAATTTTATTGACATTAAAAAAGGAATTTCTTCCATATCACGCAATTCTATAATCCTGCAAATAAAATAATCCTATTCTTATGAGGAAAGTGGACAGTTGTGTTTATATAACGTTAGTCATTGTGACTAGTAGAGGATAGGACGTCTATTTAATAATAAACGGGACGTGAGGAATTATTTCGAATGCGATAATCTCATGAATTTCAAAATTTCACGCCAGTGATACCCTTGGTGTTGCAAGCGTCCATAGGCTAGCTACGGTCACCGCTTACCATCAGGTGGGTCGTATGCTTGTTTGCCACTTTAGTGGTATATAAAAAAATCTTCGCATTCTACGGGCCAGTTAATAAGGCTACGTAGGAAGGAAGCTACAAAATGTACAAAAATATTTCTTAGTATGATAAGTTCGCGGTATGAGAAAAATATAACAAAGCGTCCAGATTGGTCTGCGCTTTCAGGAAGGTAGGTCATAAACGAAGACGATGTTGATGAACGGCTTGGATTGATTAAACCCATCATATGCTATCTCAGTTGTTAGACTTGTAACAAACATCACTATATTAACAACGACGCTATTCTACATTTTTAACAAATAAGGAAAAAGGTCCCTTTTGCATAGCAACCAGTAACTTAATACGTGCAAGGATCGGGATGTGTTGGCATACCTGTGCGTCCGTCTTGACCTTGTCGGGACGATGCACCGTGAGATTTCGAATACCAAGCCCTTTTTACAGTTAGTGTCTTGTCTAACATCGGAAAGATACATTGTATGTACGTTGTGATGAAGAGTGGTCTGATGAGTCGCGAAAATCATAGCGTGCCACTGGACCTCAACAACAGTTTAACAAATATTCCTTTACAATCCAGAAATGTGTTGTCGAACAACACTGTCCACCAAGTAGTTACTTGACGCTGTCAAACGCAAGTCAGCAAGGGCTGTATGACGTATGGGCCTGTATAAAACGAGATTTAAATGGAAATCGATTTTTAAAGTTAATGACACATTATATTATGGCTGTCACTGTCTAACTAAAGATAAAAGAGAAAGAGAGCTTGAGACTTAATGAAAAATTTAAATTATAATGCGTTTTAGATACTGATTGTTTCAGTTACGGATACGGACATTAGTTCAAGGTGCAAGGCTCTACCGCTACAATCTAAAGTGACTATTCTTTGAAATAATGATGATCACATTTTCCTCGACCAGTCTAATCATTCGATATTAAAAATTTTGTGTTATTACATTCTATGAACTCCCCTTCAGAAGGCCGAATGTAACGGCTGATAAAATCGATAGTGATACGTTATCGGCATTAGCCCAAGTGCATCGAGAACAAAAGAGTCATGAGATTAGTTTCGGAAAATAACTGAATCACACTGTTTTCAGAACACATAATTTCTTAGCTATTATAGTGTTTGTAGCAGCCTCCATTCCGCTCTATTGTGCCAGCTCTTTTACCTCTCTATAATAATAATAAAAGAATCTTTATTTCAGACCACAGACCAGACCACAGATGTCATGTTTCCTGAAAAATCGAGTCAATAAGTTTCTTCTAGGTGAGCTTGTTACATCGTAGACCACAGCGATGCTAACCATCAGGTAGGCTGTGGTCATACACAAACCTATTTCAGGTTAAAAAAAAACATGAGTCCACATAAGACACGGCGCCCGTCTTTTCCTTCACTTGGTCCATGTAAACTCTTCTCGGCCATCCCCGTCTACCCTCTACCTTTCCTTCTAAGATGTTTCTGATACACTCGTCGTGTTTTATAAGATGTCCCACTAGGTTACCCCTTCTAATTTCTATTTCTTTCATCAAAGTTCTCTTTTTCTCCGCAGCACTTCTTCATTAGTAATCTTTTCTGTCCATGAAAAGTCTTTAAGACTTGTTAAATGAATCACGCCTCATTCATGGCATGACGTCGCAGTAATAAAATCATAACGACTTGCACACACGATGCCGTAAGCCGTGAGAGCATTAGCTAACGTCAATCGTAAAAATGTCGTAAAATGCACGAATTAATTCACGAGGGGTGATAACTCAGGAAAACGGTCAGCAAGGACAACCCAAGACCGTCTCAAGAACATAGATTTCTTAGAAAAAATCTTTTTCGTGTGCTCCTTGCAATTATTGTCAACTATAGTTAGTGTAACGTGTCCTCCGAAGCACGGAGAAGCTCGAGATAGTACCTATACAAATATTGGTTGGGGTTGTCTTTACTTAACTTGCGTGATCGTTCCGCTTAGCCAAGCACGCACGAGACCATCGAGATTGAAGAAAGAAAAATAATGTAAGAAGAGCGAGTGATGTCGCCTGTGGTGGTATCAAAAAGCTAAGACGAATTCCCTATCTTTGTCTGTCTCTCTCTATCTATAGGGTTATTTCTGTTCATTGCATTTAACGCAAGAAAAGAAGACACGAGCAGCGCTGATTGCTTACCTTCAGGAAACTCGCAGAGAATTTTTAAATAAAAGTTACCTAAGTTAGACTGAAGAAATAAAGAAAAACTTCAACAATGGAACCTTAGTTGTCAAAAACTTTGTTTTAGCTGCTTTTGTCCCGAGAAATTACGAAAAGTAACGAAACTTCGCGAGGACCGTGCCCTACTAGTGGCATAAAAACGACACTACAAATAAAAGGCATAAACGAACAGATAGGTCAAGACGATGATATGATATTACTCAACATATTCCATCACGGCAAAACCGTACCCCATAACTCGAGCATCTGTACCGTAAATCAACTATTACGAAACTACAGGCACTTGTGTGAGACAGCATGATGCAATAAGAATACAATCCCTGAGCACCTTATAATCGATACCTACGGTGCGTCGAACTAGACTTGTGGGGCTTCTAAGCTTTGGTGATTTCTGATATCCCGTTGTATAAGGCTTCCAGTGCATATCTGCAAATGTAACTGCACTTTTGTATTGTTGCTAATACAATTCAATTACATTTCTTATGACATTACATTAACATAATTTAACGTAAATTAAGAAGTACCGCGAGTGATGATTATAGAAGTCGCACTGAGCCAGTTTTTTTTTAAATTAGTGATTCGTATTTCAATAGTAAAGGGAAAGGGCTTGTAAAATGCACCCTTATAATACTTCTCTCTATTTTAACGTTCGTCTATCACACACATGGGCGAATTTGATAATAGATTTTAAGTTGAAATAAGTACTAAAAATAATTAGAGAACCCGACAAAAGAGGACTGCGTCGACTGTTCCATTAAAAATATTTGTCAGATAATTAAATAAACAAACTTTATAAAATGCTAACAAATTATTTATGATGTGTGATTAAGTTAAAATTATATTTAGGGTAACGTAAAAGCAATAGGTAGTTAAGGATATACTGAATACAATGTTCAACGAACACCGACCTTCGAGACGTGATTGTCCGGCTACAAAGAAAAGCGTACGTTTTATTCTGTCTACAGTGTCTAACCTATACAATTCTATTTACCTGTCTAACATCTATTAATCATCTTACAATACAAAAAAAAATGTATCTACTTTTAAACTTTTACAGTTAGCAACGGTGGGAAAATTGTAGTCATAAATTTTATATGTATTAGTACCTGATTCATGTTATCAATAATAACATAGTATTATAATGAGAATACTCTCTTGCTAAAATATCGTCGTTAATTGTATAGGTATGGTTGTTAATAACTAACATGAAAAATATACACGATGAACGAACACGTAAGTTAAGCCATGTCGATCCTAGCCAGTGTTTGGATGGCTTTCGTTATCTTGAGCGTTTCCGTGCTCGCAGGGGATGTTAAGCCGTCGGTCCCGAAGTCCCGACCATTCATCGACATGGATGGCAGTCGATAAA
This sequence comes from Endotricha flammealis, assembly GCA_905163395.2. NCBI lineage: Eukaryota > Metazoa > Arthropoda > Insecta > Lepidoptera > Pyralidae > Endotricha > Endotricha flammealis. Next base: position 3,499,362 of record LR990861.1, on the reverse strand, counting down.
CCAAGGCGGTGGACTTCCGATCCACACTGCCAATCCGCACTAGAGCAGCGTGTCAGTAAACGCTCAAATCCTCTTCGATTGAAGGGAGACCTGCAGGTTGATTCTGGGTTGATATGATGATAATACGATGAACTTCAAAAAAATATTAAAACAATCCAAATGCAAGGAGTGTCTCCGGTGTGAGTGACCTTTACCAGAGCATATCGTACGATGACACTGATTGCCAAGTCGCGGAAATAGCAGTGTAAATACTTACGTATAGGTATGCAAAAGCTGATATGAATCAATTTGGTTTATCAAATGTTAATAATTTTCAGGAAAATTATTACGTATCTTTAATTGTATTATTTTTTATATACGATTATTAATTTTGTGTGTTCATTTACTATTGGGAATTCACGAATTGTGTACATTTACGAATACAAACAATATAATTGACATTGTCATTGCAGACATAACAGAACCTATATGAAATAGAGCCCTCGGAATACTTAGCTAAGGCAGAGCCCTCAGGGTGCCTCACACAAATATGATAGAGCCCTCAGGGTATCAGTTCCAATAAAATCATCATTATCCATGAAACACAAATAATATATAAAAGTTAATAAGTGTCTTGTTAAATTTAAACGATCGTTATCTGATGAAGATCATAGATATAGGTACAAGGGGAAAAACATATAATTTTATGATTAACTTCGTGATTTCATATTCTTCGGAACTTCACGACAGCCGTGTTTCTTCTTCCTCTTTCTACCAGGAATATTATTTTTTCGCCAGATTTAAACTAACGAACACAAATTAAAACAGTACCTACGTAGTAACCAAACATTTAGGGAAAAGAATAAGAGAATTTAATGACTTAAGTCTGGATTTAAATATAAGCAAGGTATTTTAAGGCACACGAGTACATTCACACCAGCAACGACAATTAAATTTATCGTGAAAAATACAGTGAGTTTTATAAAATGCATCGCTGCCAAATATCCAAGGTTTAGAACGATCTCAGACAGAATTCACTATATTGGTTCAGAGAGCTGTTTCTTTGTCAATTCAGCTATTCATCTGCCAAAAAAATGTGTGGAAGTAACGAATGGAACTCATACTCAAAAATAATTTAAATTCGAAATATGTTACGAAAAACATAAATGTTTTTTTACAGGGATATTAATGAACACCATCAGATAACCATCAGATATTTTACTTGTCTACTATGTAAAGTGAAAGAAATAAATTATGTTTATCTTATCTATAATTCTATATTATTTAGATTCATGGTTGAAGATGAAAATGCTGAATCCTAACATTAAACATTTAAGTTCGGACTGGGTATTGTGCACACAGATATAAAACTCCATGTATACTTACAAATACATCAAACGTTTTTACAGAAAATACTGCAGTTTTTTGTCTACATCTATACAGTATCTAAGTCATTCAAAAGGGTACAAAATGATACCGAACATGAATGAAGAAGCCACCCTCGCGAATTAGATGAATTGCGTCGACATTTCTCAAAATATCTGTATGATCGTTAGCCCGAATTGGTGTCTGGGACGAGTAGGAAACCGTGGGAGGCATTTCATTCAGGCAATGGAGCGAACTAATGGAGGTTAAGATGTGTGACCCCGGTAACGAGACGCGCCATCTTTGACGCAAGGAATACAGTCAAATTGGACTATCACGTGGTGTGATTGAAATGTGTTCAACAACACAATATTGTCTCCTCTGATTCAGCCTTCGAAATAATTAATAGAGGGAACTTTGAGTTATCTAATTTAGTAGGCGTAGTATATGATGAAATAAATGGGCTTTCAATATCGTCAATGGAATGTGTGTTTACGCAGAGCCGATAGCACATACCGAGCACGTAGTCACCTCAACAAATTTTTGGTTAATGGTAAATTGAATTTTGCCCGTAAAATCTTTGTCAAGAAGTTTCCGAGATAGTTATGAAATTGAAAAAAAGGGGAGTCAAAAAGCAGGTTGAGTATGAGTTATCGTAAAAGGCATTGTTTCTTTACGGCGTTATTCTGTGAGAGAATGGTACTTTTCCGGTCGACGTAGCCCTTTTTATGAATGTTCTACAATTCAAAAAGGATTTTGTGGTGTGGGATTTGGCCAAACCTGTAATTGACGTGATGTTCGTTTCGAATCTCAGTATTGAAAATATAACAAACCTAATATAACCATTTAACAACCCTAGAAACACGTATTTAACTCGCTCTAACATAGATCTTGTGAGGCCAAGCCACAAATCGCACAGCGGTACAACACTCAAAACTTTTTTATACCATCAAATTAAAATTCCTCGAACTATAATGGATCAGACGTCTGGTCAGCATCAATGCCACCTGCAGATGGCTATAAAATTGAAATAGACGTGTACAATAGTATATCTAATATTCTGGACTAACTAAACCTTTTATTATAGTGAAGGTACCATATTGCTAGTTAAGACAAGGTCCAAGGAGTTAGCGGCTATTTATTACATTTAAACTTAGAGCATATTATTATCCTTTTTTCGTACCTATATAAATACAAAGGGTTTAGTTAAAAACGGCAATGCTAGCTCTACACTCTCTCGAATTGATTGAAGTAAAGACAAGTTAAAGACAAAGTAAGACGAAGAGCGCGTTCACATTCTTGTTTTCGCATAAAACTTTTTTCTTCTAGGTTCAAAGGTTTTAGCTGCGCTGATTAAGTATTTTTTATGCTGGTAGGGCCAGTGCGCTGATAGTTTCAGCCATCTTCTCCTTGGATGTATTAAACAGTAGTATAATATAACACAAACAATTCTTACAAAGATCAACTACCTTGTTAAAAACCATTGCGGTGGCACAAGTTCCATAGACAATTATTTCTACAGAGTTAAAAAGAACATGAGGCGTCAACAACAGTGTTGGAAGCCCGGCACGTGGAATGTGGTCCGAACTCCGGACCGTACGTGTTACTATTAGATCATGTCGCTGCAACTGGCTACGTTACAATGCGATTTTTAAACGAGTTTAGTTTTTTTATTCATATTTTAAAATTTGAATTATGAACTTGAGAAATTATATTTAGGGTCTCTTTCATCACAGGTCCATAGACAGTTGTTGACTGGCTCTGTATGTTGTATGATTTTGACACGTTTTGTACTGTAGTTTCACCCCCGGGATGTATATAAGCTTCATTGTTTATTGTCAATCTGAGGTCGCCGTTATTGATCCTGGCTTTACAGGAGATACAGTGGTGGGAATGTGTGGTGGGATGGTCTCGAAACAAACGGACGAACAGTAGAGGCTTAATGCTCCGAATGTGCTGCCCAACTCTATCTATTTCCTCGAGTATATGACGTTGTTTGTTAAGTAACATTGTGACTAACCAAAGTAACAGCGCTAACCGCATAATTGCTAGCTAACTTATATAATACGCTGTGAATTGAGTTAGCACGAGGACCGCCCCCGTTCCCAGACCGGGGTGTGGTTTAAGTGGGACAGGTTTGTTGCTAGCAGGCGCCTTAAGCAGGTTTTATGGGAAATCACAGTGTTGAGTATAACCGTGCTACTAAAAATATCTAGACGAACCTAAATGGATTTTAAGGTTAGTATTTTTTTATTTTATTTGTGGCAGTTAGGGTCATATATTTTAAAATATTCATATGTAACCGGGGTGTGGTCAAAATTTAAAATACTGCAATGTTGCTTTGTTAATTATTTCATCTATGCAGCCCAGTAAATTGCCTTCCGGAACATAATGTTGAATTCCCATAATGTTGAATTCTCTAAACGTTAGATTCTCAAATTGTTGAATCTCAAAATGTTGAATTCTCATAATGTTGAATCTCAAAATGTTGAATTCTCAAAATAGCAGTCATAAAAATATGTGTAGTTCTTTGTCACACCATCTTCTGTTCTTCTGTTATTTGTCTACCCTACCCTAAGGTTGTCTGGAAGAAATTGCTAAGATAACGTCTGACGCCTTGACGCCTGACTTCTGACGCTTTTGTATATACGTATTTTTTTATAACTTTTTATTTTGGCGCAATAAAGAATATTGTATGTCTATGTGTTCTTTGTTTGTCATCAATGAATTCAATTATGTTTATAATGCACCTCTGACTTCTACTAGACTTTCTGTTATAGGAATATCAAAGTAAGAGTATGCAATTTTAAAAAAAACTTTTAAAATCTGTGATTTTTTTAAAGTAGTATCTTAACAGTAGCGATACTAGTATGAAATTTATAACGGCAAACTAAACAGCACTGTGTGAACGGTGATCAATATCTACTCCAGCAGTTTGAAGAAAGATAAATTGAAAATTACATCAAGTTTCTTTGCTGAAAATGTATATATTCTGAAACTGATGAAAGCACAACTTTCTAAAATCCCATAATGCATCTCAAGCAGAGATTATGAAAGTTTGAAATCCAATTACTAAAAGTGTTGAGCTTACGAAAGCACTAGAGTTACAAAGAGAAACTTTAAATTGTGTTACTGAGATCAAAATAGGTGAATTTTTTTGCGGTGATGAGGAAAAGTAATTTTAGAAAAATAATCCTTAAAATAACTTCCAAGATAATCCTAAAAAATATTAAATACTAGCGAAACCCGCGCAACTTCGTTGGCGTGTATTTATTCATGCACAGCAGCGCCATCTATATCAGATTTTTGACCAAATCCTCTGGGAATCACGTACTTTTCGGGATAAAACCCTATGTGTTAATTTACATTAATTTAGCCATTTTAGCGTGAAGAACAAACATACACATAACTTTCGCCTTTATAATATTAGTAGGATAGGATTGCGAACGTCCGCTGCTGTATTAGCACACATAATAGTGTATTAGTAGAGACGGTAGAGTCTAGTCATTAGTCATTTCTGCGGGTATTCTCGTAATAATAATCGGCGGACATATATAAAAAAAAATACAATGAAACATAGAACCTCCTCCTTTTTTGAAGTCGGTTAAAAACAGTCGAAATCTAGTCTCAATGTCAATCGTTATCTTGCTCATACAAAATACTATTGAGATTAGATTTTAACTGTTTTTGTTGAGAGAATATTCGCTATTCTCATGGTAGGCAGTTAGTCAGTCAGTTAGCTTTTCTTTTGATACTTATCTCAAGTTAAGCACTTTCGGTATAAGCACTTATTTACTTAGGTTGTATACTTTATCGCTAAACATTACAATAAGATTTCGTGTTTTTTACTGCTATTTGGCCGATAAATGATCGTAACTACATCATATTATTGAACCCTATAGCCCTTATTAAGTAAACAAAGTGGTTTATTTTAAACTACAAGTATATAATATTCTATTTCACGAAGAGCACTTTGCAATGTATGTTGTGACGTTCACATGCACATTATTGTAGTGTGCGTAATCTCGGAAACGCTCGTAAAATCGCTCACGCACGCATAAACAATGTGCATGTGCTCGCCTAACAACATTCATAGCAAAATGCTCTTCGTGAAATAGAAGATCTGTATGTGAGGCAATAACCGATGGGTAAGCAGAACTGGTTCATCCTGTTCGTTACGTAACACGCTTTTTGCTGTGCGTGCTGTGAGAAACGGAAAATTCTAGATTTATTGTGATACGACAAATCAATTTATTTTTTCGAGTTCACCAACGCCGCAGCAGGCGGTAAAAAATATTGTGTCATGTGTGTCACTAGGTGAGGCTGATAGAAGACGGTACTATATTCGCGGTACGTATACATTTTTTAAACTGCAATAGTCTTTGATTTAGTGAGAAGACTGAAAAGAACAAAATCTTTGGAGTTAGCGAGTGATAAGTTAAATGAATAATATTTGTGTATTAACTTAAAACAGAAAAACAAAGTGTTTCGCCTTAACAGACACTAAGAAAAGTCAATAAACATCCTTAGACAAAAACATTTTAGAAGTTTACGTTTTTAAATTACTTATTAGCCTATAAGCTAGATCGTAATAATTAAAAGTATGCAGCCTTCTGTTAGTCTTTGACATCAGCGGGTCTATTCTCGTGACAAAATATTTCAATCTCGTCTCACACGCTATCCCACTCAATTCCTATATTGTATGAGACAGTGCTTGAGATTGACACGAGTATTTAGCTATTTTTCTTACGATAACTTAGATCTTCAGAAATCAGATTGGCTTAGGGGAGAACCAGACAGATCCCCACCGATAACGCAAGTGAAAGGACATGCCTTTTTCCTTATAGTTATTTTTTTTTATTATTTATTTGGTGTAACACGGTAGGACAGGTTTTACAATAGTGATCGAGCGTGTCACACCAGTATCTGGCATGCAAAAATAGATAGGTAAGCTATTCAATAGCAACATTTAAATATAAATATATAGGGACAATTCATACGATTGAGCTAGCCCCAAAGTAAGTTCGAAACTTGTGTTATGGGATACTAACTCAACGATATTATATTTTATAACAAATACCTACATATAGATAAACATCCAAGACCCGAAGCCAATCAGAAAAAGTTCGTTTTTCATCATGACCCGACCGAGGATCGAACCCGGGACTTCCTGGGTGGCGGTCTGGCGTTATATATGTTAGTTTGGTATAGTTTTACTTAGAAACAATACACATAAAGTTCTTTGAAACTATTGATCAATCAACAAATCAAAATGATAATCGAGATATCAATAAGTCGTTGTGTAGGATATCGATAAGGCACAGGCGAGGTCGGGTGCGGTCTGCACTGGAGCGTGCCGATACGGATCTGAGGTATCGATAAATATTCGATACATCCAAAACGGCGAAATAATATTGATACTTTGGGACTTTTCTTGATCCGTGATATTCCCGGATGACACCCTGAGAGGCGTATCACGAGAACTTTTAAATTCGACTTGGTGGTGGACGAGTAAATCTGATATTATAATGTAACTAGCTGTGCCCGCGACTCCTTTCGCATGGATTTTTGGTATGCGCAAAATGAGTTACCTCCACTATCCTACACCTACGCCCTTTTCATAAATGTAAAAATATCCCATACAAACTTCCACCGCACTTTTCACCCTTCTGATTTCCGGGATAAAAACTATCCTATCGATTATATCCTTTCTCAGTCTCCACTATCCCCAGATAAAATTTCATCTCGATTCAGCTGTTCAGCCGTCAGCTGAAAGACAGCAGATAATTAACTTCGCTTTTCTAATATTAGTAAGGATTTAGGGCCAGCATTATGTGTAAAAGATAACGGATACTGAAACGTGACATTTTAACAAGTTTGAAACTAGACGCATGGTTGTTTGTGAATTCTGTTACTGATGTCAACTTTTGCACAAAATAAAATATAGTCACGTAGTGAAGCGTAGAGGTGACATGTTTGTTATCGGTTAAGCCCGGACCACACTCAACATTCGAGGCACAAATTAAAGACTAAAATTTCAAATACACTAGCGATTTGTGGTTAAAGGCACGAGGCACAAATTCACGACTAAAGTTTCATATGCACGAGCGGTGTTTGAGGCAGGGGGAAGCGCAACCGATAACTCGGTTTTATTGAATCGCCGTCCGTCGTCGCAAATCCGTGCAAAGCATCTTTGCTCGCCTATTTACATTGGTCGACTGTACAAGTACACAACCAATGAAAGAGAGATAAAATAGAGCAATAAGAACAAAGATTCTTATGCTAATAATAATAATGTAAGCATTGTTATGAAACTTTGTAATGTATGAATTGTCCTATATATTTATTATTTATTATTACTTTGTAATTACATACAACATGAATATTATTGATAAACAAAAACCCGAGTAAATCATTTCACGTAATATTTACAAAATTTGAATTTGAGTAAAAACACTGCCTCGACTCTGCGTGTAGTATAGCGTTTATGCCTATTGCTCATTTATGACGATAATATACTGTTTATGATAATATGAGAGATAAGTTAATAGGTGTGGCTCTGTATGAGTACACATAAAGTATTCTTTTATATTTGGAACCATTTGCAGTTTGCGATTAAATCAAAATCAAAAGTGTTATTCTTTCAATGTGTAATTAAAACGTCTTTTCATATCGGAATGACCGTCGAGAAAAAATGCCGTAAAAAAACTATCAATATGGTTCTTCTTTTAGTTCAATAACATAGTTTTATAAAAACGTCTTCGATACCTGACGGGGTAAACAGACTGGTAAGAGAACTCAAACTGAAACAGGATTATTACAACTTCTAATCGTCTTTTTTACTACTACACTAGAGCCAATAGGCACACATACTCGATGACTGGAGGATACTTCAGTATAGTATCATAAAATGGGCAAGTTTTACCGGGGAAATAACACCCTCAAACGGAATATCGTCTTGAAGTAACAATGCTTTTCGTTCGGTGAGTGAGGTGAGATCTTTCTGTCCTATACATTTTCCCCCCATCCCTGTCATGTTGGTAACGCCCAGGTAGTAACTGATTAGATAAATTCCTATAAGACATACATAGATATAGAACGTATAATAAACCTTATATCAATAACTTTTATTAATATATTACATCATAATACATAAATAAACATTTGATATTTGACGTTAGTCATGCGCGTCTAATGAAAATTATAGTTTTGTTACACAGAACTTTATTTATTTGCATGGCCTTGCAGTATATTTGATTGTAGGAAAAAATATTAACAAAAAGAGCTTGTACTATTCAACGAAAATGCTTTACAACGCTAAATAAGGAGCGTTTAAGAAGTTAATACGTAACAGAATCAAAGTAAAAAAAGAAAACAGGTTCGCAACGTCTTTACTCGTTTGAAACATCCTTAACAAAATTAAAAACGCGAAAGTTTGTATGTAAGAATATTTTGTTACTCTTTTATTTTTAGGATAGTTTTTATCCCGTACAACTGAGACTGAGGCTGAGAACGACAACTTCCTAAAAACTACTATTTCGTGAAACGTCAAACTTCATATAAATATAGTGTATCGTAAACCTAAGTTAATACAGCACTCTATTGACATAAGAACTTATCAAACAAATAATAAACGCACTGTATACTTTCAAAGATCGTTCTGTTGGCCATACAATAAGCACACAATGCTCATTCAGGTCTCGACAGTTTCCTGCATTTACACTAGTAAAGATGTGTGAAGTTACCGCCGGAACTATCGAATTCCGAAAAAAAAAACTATCAATGATAGAAAGCTACGTGACAGTCCAGTGGTGCGTTGGTAGTGATGCTCCTTTCGACACTAGATGGCGCGGTTTCGATTCCCGGTCGGGGCATTTAAGTGATGACATTTTAAAATTTGTTTGTTCGCGAGTCTGGGTGTTTTCTATATCAGTACATTTCTTCGTTGTCTGGTTGGTACCCATAACACAAGTAGGTCAAGCCAGCTTATTACAGCCTCTTCAGAATATTACAAATAAGTTTCAACTAGTTTCAAGTAAATCAAAATAAAATGTACCCCATACAAACTTCCAACCCACTTTTCACTCCTCTATGGGATGATTTTCGGGATAAAAACTATATCATGTCCTATCTCGGGACTCTTACTAAATTTACTCCTATTAAATTTTGGCTGTGCATTAAAATACAGCAAAGACAAACAATTTTATGATATAGCAACGACCCAAAATTGTTTAAAAATGTTGTCCGATAAGTGAAAATGGCCGATCCCGGCCAAAGCCTTGGCGATGGTATTGATTGAATGTTATCACAATCTTATCACACAAATGATAAACTAGCGATTGGTGTGATCACTTGTGTACTTAGTGAGCCAGGTATCATGTTTAAGTTTTTATTTTACAAATATAATAACAAAATATGTAGACTGTCTTGATCCGTAAGACAGTGGAAAAACAAAACATATATTTTATTTATTTAAAAAATAAAGCTAGGGACTGGGCGGGCCACGTACACCGCATGAAACCAGAAAGGTGGGCTCGAGTCGTCACATCTTGGCTCCCAACAGACGGAAAAAGGTGTAGGGGTAAGCCAAGGATGCGATGGTCGGACGACTTGACGGCCTTTTGCGGGGATTGGAGGGAACTGGCGAAAATTAGAGATGCTTGGAAGCGTAAATGTGAGGCTTTTGCCCAGCAGTGGGACATTAATAGCTAAAAAAAAATTAAAGCAATACCTACACTTCGTTTTATCAGTCTTTTCCTTTTTTGTAAAACAAACAGTCATGTTCGAATTAAAATTTAATTGACTGCACTGATTCCAAAATAAGCTATTATCACTACTAAATTAATAAAAATCCGAATTCTTATATGTATTTCTATTTTCTACCTATAAGTCATGGATGAATCAAAGTTAAAAAAAGTACGCACACATACGAGTACTCATAAAATAATTGCAATATTAGAAATCAAGTTTATGAGTTCGATAGCCTATAAAAACCTGTTACTAAAACTAATCAGCCTACATTACTTATTGGGCCACTCCCGACAAATTTGTCCTTGGAGCAATCTATTTTGTGTGCTGGCATCACGATCTATTAAACATTGTATCAATGTAATATAAAGTACATCTTTTCTTATGAATTATCTACTCGCCACGGCTTCACAGTGCGGACATTTTTAATGTTTTTTATTTATTTAGTAGATTGGAATTATGGTTTCATTATTAGCAAATGTGTTATAGGAGCGTTTATCAGGGCGGGTATGCTTTCCAGTGAAAGTATCTACTGATAGGGTTTGTTTCAATTTGACTGCAATTTTATAATATCCTCTCCTTTTAACTGTTTTAAAGAAATGAAGTCCATTATTCAGACACTTTTTCACATACACTTTAATCTTAGTACACAGATAGAAATTATTTACATTTAAAATAATACATATTATAAAGAGGTGGTGGTGACGTTTGTGAGTTTCTAAGGTTGTAGGAGATAATATCTGGATCTTCTGAACAGATTTTGGAAATTCTTTTACCAATAAAAGAGCCACGATACTTGTGAGTGTTATAGGCGAAGAAATTGGAGTTTGGACACAGACGAGTAGCCCCCTAAGCCCCTCACCCGGTATGTAGCCTCTGGTGGGTGCAATATTTTAATAGTATGCAAAATTATATTATTGTCTTGATTTTTTCACTTGGCATGAGTCTGTTCCACCTGAACAAAATCCTGCCTATGCCCATGTAAGTACTATACTTAAGTACCATATGAGGCTATGAATATCTCTTACCTAACATAATCGGTAATATCTTAGCCCTGACCTACTTGAGGAGTGCTGAAAATGAGACCGCTGTAAAAATTAACTGACATTTGTAATCTAAAAACAAATACCTTAGGGCTCTTGATAAGATTGTAAGAACAAACAATTTTGTAATAGAGGCTACGTGAGGATTGACACCATATTAATGTTTTTTGAACTGATTAATTTTAGGTTTAGAGGACATTCTAACTTAAGCCATCTAACACATTCAGTGCCACTAATTCGAAAGTGTATAATTTTCGTATTCTTTCTAGTGTCGGCTATTCTCCTGGTTAATTGACATGAGTTTCATTTCATTTTTATAAAATAATTATTTTGATAGTGGTGCTAATTCTGTTGTACATTTTGACAGAACTAGAACTGTTGCTATCCTTGTCACTAATTGTAAAACAAGGAAGGACAACAACACCTTTGGTCCTGTCAAAATTAGTTTAGTTAAATGGACAACAGAATTAGCACCAGTAGTTATAAGTAATTAGTAGAAATACATCCCAACTTCCAGTCAACATTAGTTCATGTTTGCTACAAATATGAAAAATATCTATAAAAAGCTCCAAGATTTAAAGTAATTGAGATTGAAAATGAATCTTTATAATATTAAATCATAATATTTTTTAAATTTAATATTCTTCAATGATTGTACCCTAAAACAACTTATATCTCAGCAGATAAATTATAATTTAACTGTAAAAATTATCATGAGAGTTATCTAAGTAAAATAAGGATTATGAATGATTTTCCCTTTTATTTTACATGCATTGTTAAATTTTTAATATTCAATATTATGTTTACATAAATGTATACAATGATAAATAAAATGTACAAATCAATAGCTATATGTCATAGAATATTAGTCAGTGTTAAAAATACAATGTATGATTTATAATAATATTACATTCATAATGCTTGATTGATGTGGTATTCAGTTCAGTTTAATTGTTGGTAGAATACAGATTAGTTGGTTGGTTCAACAAGATCAACCATTTAATTAAAACTATATTTGTCACTTTCGTACTTATTTTTTGCCGAGAATGACAGTGACATAAAGTTTTTGCCAGTTCTTCATAAAAATCTACTGTAAAGTGGCAGTAGGAAGAAAGAAAAATATTTGAAATATCTTATCATATGCCTATTTGTATCCATAGTTTAGTTCTTAGGTTTTATTTACCCGAACATTCAGGAAAATAGACTTCATTTGCTCACCATTAATAACTTGGAAGAAAAAAAAACATAACGATAAGGCTCCCTAATTAATAAATTGACCGTTTTTTATACACTTTTGTTATTGCAGAAAATTTTTATCTTGTGAAACATTGTCAAAGACTAAAACTTCTGTCAATTTATTTATTCAAATTGGTCTATTATTAGAACTTAGCAAAAAAGCTAGAGTCCCTAATTCTAGCTTTTTCATTCTTTAAAATCTTAATGATTAGAAGACAGTAATTTGTAAATAGACCAATGGCTCTCATAGCCAGCACATTGGAATGTTAATGGTTTTGTGAATGATAACAGAAGTATCCTGCGGTGGGTGAGATAGGATACATAACTTTATATTTAACTAGTAGCCAGCCATGGCTTCACACCGGTTTTACCAAGGATCCTTTTAGAAAAAATATAATCTTGTCACTTCGGATAATGTGGCTTTCCAATGGTGAAATAATTTGTCAAATCGGTCGAATAGTTTTAGAGCCTATTCAATGAAACAAACAATCAAATATATTATCCACTTTAAAATATTATTACACATAAATGATGAGTAATAAGTAAAAACCCACTATTTAGGTGTTTTTTTTTAATTTGTGATGTCAAATTCTTTGTCAATAAAATTCTATTGTAAAAATACTAAAAGTGGAAACCCCAGTACAACTTTTAGTATAGAAAAATGTAAGTTAAAAAAATAAAATAAAAGGTACCTAATTTATTTGATATACTTTAGCTTTAACATAAATTATAAGTCAAACTCTGGAAACTACCCTAATAGTGTTTTAGTAAAAATAACAGTTTTAATATTTTTCCATCCATTGCACATACAAAAACAATGTACACTTTTTTTGTACCGTTAACAGTATTTCATCTTCCATAAATTGTTTTATAAATTTAATAAAACAGCTGTGAAATGTTTCATACATACCTTGCGGAATGCAAACAGCTCATTCTGAAGTTTCTGTCGCTCAGCAGAGGGCTGCTGCCCCTTCCCTCGTATAAACTTTAGCATTCTGCCGGCCTGCAACAAAACAAGTCCTTAGCACACTGCACAGACACCACAAAAACAAACATAAAACACTATCCCACCATTATAACATAATAGAAGTCACGCAAACACTAGTACACCGACCGGCATCGAGAAGCCGACTGACTTTTGATGTGTCTCGCCCTTTACAGCGTTGGAGCGGCCGGCCCCCGCACCACGATAATGTTCTTCTTGAAATCACAAGATAACCAACAGATAACACTAAGCAATCATACGACCGGTGAAACGCGGAATAAACATTATATTACGAATATCATTACTACCAAGACAACGCCTGTTTGACAGGGTTATTAAAAACATTATTACACACGAATCCAAATATACAGGAATGATTAATCATAGAAATTATTAGATCACATACCTGAAGACGTCAGTTTGGGGAGTTTTAGTGATAAAATCCAATATTACAAAGGTAATCAAATAGCAGACAACTCACAAAAACGGCGTCAGACATACACACAAACACGAAAAAGCACTCAAACAAAATCGGACGCACGAAACCCACACTAGCGCCGTGAACGTGATGTGACGTGACTGGCGTACTGGGTTGCCATAAAATTATTTTGCTACTCAGATGTCATCGTAGATAGACTGCGTTGTCTATGGTTGAGACATCAAAATCTCTCCAAAATGCTTCGTAAAATTATTATCCCACCAAAAACATTCTGTAAAAAACTAGCCAAGTCTCGATTTAGCTGCTTGTTTATATCTAAAAAGTAATGAAATCTAGACAAAGATGTGCCAAGTCAAGTTCCTTACTGAGATTTCATTATTATTATAGTTAATGTTGTGTGACTTGGCCGTTGAAGGGTACACAAGGGCTAGTTTTAGAATGTTTTTGGTGGGATTTCACTTCTTTTTGTAGAAACGTGGCATATTAATTTATTTTATTTGATTTTTGCAATGACAGTCGATTTTCGTCGTCGAGCGGCCCACTAAGTTGAATATTTTTTGTAAAGGCGGTATGTCGATCTCTAATAGTTTGGTTGGGCTCTTGTGTTTTCTAATCAGGGTCACCAGGTACTCCAGATCTTCGATTATCCTAGTTTTTATAGTTTTCCCTTTATGTGGCTATTAAACCCTAACTCTGTACCAAATTTCAGCTCTCTGAGTTTATGGGAAGTACTAGTTCTATTCTAATGATCATGAGTGAGTGAGTGAGTGTCCTAAATGCAAAACTTTGCTTTCGCTTAACTTCGGAACCAAATGACCTACAGATTTGAAATTTTGGATTTTAAGTACCTAGCTATGTGTTTAAGCTTACTGGATGACGAAATTTTCTGCGTTCTGGTCTTATCCAGAGGTTCTCAAATAGGGGCCTGAAAATGCGGCAAAATGGTTCCAGTAAAGGATGGTACGGCAGTGTTTTGCTTCGCGCTCGTCTTGGCGGGGGCACTACCGTGCCTCCCGATTCATAGATTTAATTTAATTTAATTATTTATTTATTTCTGAATTAACATTTAACAATTTTTTATAACATTTTACAGTAAGTTGTTAGTAGAAGTAGATTAGTATAAAGATACATGTTTCAGAATTTATTTTTTATTATTATTTTAAATTTTAATACAACGTCCTACATTATTACATAATTGATATTGGCAAAAATAATCTGCAATCGATTGCACGGTTGTCAATTGCCAAATTTTAAGTAAAACAAAAAAAACAGCCACAGAACACAGCTGGATTTTGGCACCAACTCTTAACTTTCTTTGGGATGTCTTGACTCAAAGACTGTGTACCGAGTTAAAACTACATAATATTATGATAAGACAAACAAAAATATGATTTGGCTTAAAGGATTTATATCCAGGCCAGTAAAAATAAAATAAAAAACAGCTGGACTTTGGCGCCAACTATGAAGCATCACATCAAGTCAACTCGAGCTCGTGAATATAATATTTTAATTTCTCCATGGCTCAATCCTCGAAACACACAGCCATGGAATTAATAGGTACAATATTAATTCCATGGTTTGAGCACAGTTTGAGTGAGTTTGATAGCTTAATGTCAGAAGCATGTCATATGAAATACGTCGGTAAAGCAAACATACAAAGAAAAGAAGGCTACTATCGCCACGGTTTGTCGATTGCGTATTGGACACTCTTGCACACTGATATTTCTTGACAAAATACGCGTGAAACGAATGTGGGGTAGACGAGGGTGTACATACTTTCGTAGTAGACAACGTATTTTTTTTTGTGTAAAAAACTCACAACGCCTGTTGTATTTTTCATAGCAAAAAATTACATCTACGGTACCACCACCACCAATGGTAATTTCAGATTTTAATGTCAAGTGGCAAACAGACAGACATTATAATAAATTGCCACGGGAAAGCGGGATACGCAAACGAAGCGCGGGTTTCGTTAGTATGTATCACTGACCTTTATAATACAAGTACGCTGGACTAAATATTACCTAGGAAATAGGAAATGACAGTTGTTTTTTGTGCCGATTCAAAGCGCCCCGCTCGAGCGTCTCGGGTACTAAAATTGCAATGTCAAATGGGCGATCGTTGTTTTGTTACGTACTTCTCTAACGATTTATGTGAATTTCATGGGTTTCAATAGCTAGTCTGAAGCTTAGAATACTATTTTATATTTATAATAAACGTTTTTATTCATACCTCGTCACATTTAATTGTAATTTGAGCTATATTTTCATTATTTAATTAATATAATAATTGGAATAGGGTTGTGAATATTCCATACCGATAATTTTCTTCGGACGCGAACGCGACATCTATGTACGTCTTTCAAATACAAATTCATTTCAATTCATTTTGATAAGCTGAAACAGATTGGCAAATACTATTTTCTAATTTAATGTAATTTGTACTATAAAAATAATGAACCGTGCGTTGAATGTAGTTCTCATTCGGTATATTGAAGGATGCGTATACGTTACGACCGTTACGACCATTATTTATTGCACATTGCACGGCCCAACAATGACTTATTACGAATTATCGATAAACGAATGTTTATCGATAAACATTCGTTTATCTATAATTCGTATAAGTAATAGATAAGGATATGTCCTATCTCTATTATTAGTTCCATGGACGCTCACGCTGCTATCAGCGCCAAAATGGCGAAAATTAAATGGCTTCATTTTGAAATTGTTAATATCAAGTCCAGCGTACTTGTACTATAGAGGTCAGTAGTTAGTATCTACAAATATTATAGAAACTCTACCGAGTTTATACGCACAGCTTCGGAAGAATTCGGGCAAGACGCGACACTAGCGCCCCTACGGCATGAGGGCGGCATGAGGTGAACGATTTCAAAACTTTTGTATGCAAAATGTTATAGCGCCCCTAGCGGCATGAGGTGAACTGTGCGTTTTGTATGCAAAATGTTATAGCGCCCCTAGCGGCATGAGGTGAACGGAGGTTGCCAAGTCATTGTATGAGAAACATCAAGAGCTGTGCGTATTAGTCTTCTATAGTATTTGGTATCTATAATTTAAAATAATAGTTTAGTTAGATTATGAGAGATGGATAGTTATTTAATATGGAACAAACAATTAGAAATTTATAAAAAACAAATTATCGTCGTTTATATGTTCTATACGCAATGTTAATCAATGCATACCTGGAAAGATTCGATTCAACATACAATTCGCTTGTCAAATCACATTTATTATATTTGATAGAAATATGGGGCAGCGCTGCTAAGACAAGATTACAGGAACTGCAAAGGTCCCAAAATAAAGCTATAAAAGCACTTTTCGGTTACCCATATCGAACATTGACTGACAAAATTTACAAAGACACAAAAATAATGAACATTCGACAACTTTAAACGGCACTTGTACCTTGATTAGGAAGATCATAAGTAAAACCATCCAAACCAATTTGTCCTTCACAAAAAAATCACAAATTACAAAACGCAGTCTTCGCCGACCCAATTTGCTTGTATTACCACAGAATAGATAATAGTACTACGTATTACCTAAGATACGTAGTAACTTAGGAAAAATAGGTATCACCTTTGAGGGAGCACTATTTTACTATAAATTACCTTCCCAAATTAAAGATGTGGACTCTTTAAAGAGCTTCAAGTCACTGCTAACCAAATATATTTTTGAAAATCATTAAATTATCATAGAAGTGTGAACTAGACTTAGCTTATAATAAGTAATTTCTGTTCTCATGTAAGTGGATTAATTTTGTAATCTTTTTTGAGAATAAATTCTTTAAACCTTAAACCTTATCACGCTCGGAACATGTTCATTGTCTTACTGCACTGTCACAAGTCACAACATGGGTTCGAATTACGCTCAAGAAAATTATTTTAGGAACAGTGTAGTGGAATAGAATAGAAAAAGGAATAGACCTACCTATTTACTGAAAAAATAATGTTTTTATGAAAGCGTTTTTAAAAGTTGAGTATCCTCTCTTCGAGGGGATAAGAAAGATTTAGATAGCTTCAAGTTTTAAGAAGAACTTTGATGGCTTGTTCACACCTTTTGGACTACTTTGTAATGTTTTTCTTCTACTTCTTTTAAATACGTCATTGATTTACAACATGCAACTTGACCTTACATCAATAGTCATAAGTTAAATCTCTGATGAAGCTCGGTGGGGTGCGGTGGTGCGTTGGTTGTGATCCAAGGATCCTACCTTACCTTTACCACCAGAAGTCGCTGGTTCGATTCCCGCCGAATAAACAGTGATCCACTCACTCATCCTAACTAATATTATAAATACGAAAGTGAGTTTGTTTGTTTGTAATTCCTGCACGGCTTGACTGATCAGCCGATCATTACGAAAATTTGTAAACTTAATATTGTCAAGGGAACAGAGCCCAACATACTTTTTATCCCGTGAAAGTATGTCATTCCAATGGGAAAATATTTTTTCTACTATAGATGGCGCTGCAATTCAAGTCGCACTATGGGTTGTTTTGTTGTCAAACGAGATCTTTGTCATAAAATTAACCGCGAGCGAAGCCGCGGGGAAAAGCTAGTATCTTATAAGTGTACGCACGCACCCACTGGGTCACGGTCTTTTTGCGTTGCTGCACACACATAGACACAGCTGCTTTGAAAATGTAGGTATACTGTTCAGTTTATAAATATAGTTGATAATTAATAAAAAAACAAAATACAGTTGATAAAGTTATGTGTGAAATGTGTGTGTTATATGGATGCAAATAATATAGGTATATCTCTTTATCTATCTACAGGTACTCGTTATCAAAATTCTATAGCAGCTGATGTAAACAGACCATAACACCTTACAAATTATGCAAACGGTGTTCCCAGCCTAAGAGGCTGCAGGTGCGGCGTACTCGGTAAAACCTGGGAAGTTTGCCATTAAATGCTAATTATATTTTATTCCAAGCATCGCGAAATATTCAGTGCCGCCAAGTTTGGTAATAGACAAAATGTAAATTGGTGTTTTCAAGTTATAAACAGCCTCTAATGAACAATAGTTTTAGAGTAGTAGAGCATTTGTGAAATGGGCTAGCCTGGGCATACCGCCTTCTCTCAGAATATCCTCCTCCTAGACGACCTCCGTGGCGTAATGGTTACCACGCCGGACCGCCACCCAGGAGGTCCCGGGTTCGAATCCCGGTCGGGTCATGATGAAAAACGAACTTTTTCTGATTGGCCTCGGGTCTTGGATGTTTATTATCTATATGCATTTGTTATAAAATATAGTATCGTTGAGTTAGATCCCATAACACAAGTTTCGAACTTATGTTTGGGGCTATCTCGGACGGAGTCGCGGGCATAGCTATCTAAGTAATAATCCAGTAAGTATAAGGTTTCAGTCATCGACCTCAAAATAAATAAGTACGTTGAGTGAAAGGGACACCGCAATATTTTACGAATATAAATGGCAAGCAGAAATGAGAAATTGTTGGGAAAAGTTGAACGTTGCGAGTTTCATTCACCCGCACAAAGCATTTGCCGATTTTGCGTATGCTGTCGAGATCTTTAGATCTGACGACAAAATAATCCTATTTTTTAATTAAGTTAAGTTGCACAAAAACATTTTAAGTTAATGACACTCATAAACTCAATGCAATTTATATAAGTAATGGAGAGGGGGGGGGGGCATAACGGAGACGTTAAGGTATATATGTATATTGTAAAATAATAAACGCAATGTATTTATTAATTAAAACTAATCACAACACTTTGGTCACTTATTAAATTATCATTTGGCATAGAATTTGGTGATTTAAATAATCATATGACGTTATAATTAAAAAAAAAAAAAACTATAATGAAAACCCCGTCGTGCCCCAGGGTAGGGGCAGTATGCGGTACCTACGTATTTATTTTGTGTCACAGTACATGCATATGTGGATTTCTTCTGTATTGTCGTCGTCTACACCACAAGCACAAGCTGTATGAGCCCACCGTCCACATAGTTGGCAAGCCATCCAACCTTCCGAAGACTTTAAAAAGTGTGGTTCACGTCAAGGCAGTACAGGCAAATACTATAGACGAGTAATACCCACAGCTTCGGAAGAATTCGGGCAAGACGCGACACTAGCACCCCTACGGCATGAGGGCGGCATGAGGTGAACGATTTTAAAACTTTTGTATGCAAAATGTTATAGCGCCCCTAGCGGCATGAGGTGAACGGAGGTTGCCAAGTCATTGTATGAGAAACGTCAAGAGCTGTGGGTATTAGTCTTCTATAGTATTTGGTACAGGTAAATGGTATCCTCGTCGGTATTCTCTACACCGGAGGGAGCTTTTTTGTTTCTTAGAGTTCTTCTTTAACTTGGGGTCATTTGGATTAGAACACTTCTTCGTTATAATGGGGACAACTTTTGCGACATGGCTACGGGGTACCCCATCGTACCCCATAGCCATGTCCCCGTTATGCCCCAATTCTCACATTATTTAAAATAACAAACCAAATAAAATGAGTGACTGTTAGAGTATTTTTGTTCAAAACATATTAATAAGTAATTTATCTGCAAAACCAATAAATACATGACAGTAGCAACTCAAACACTTACCTTTTTATATGCGTATACCTACGTAGTCACTCAAAATTACATAAAATTACGTTGAAAATAGTTTTTTGTTAAAATCAAACTTACGCAGTCTAGTCGCCGCCGGTCACTGTCAATCTAAAGAGAGATACAAATTAGCTATATGTATATTAGCAAAAACAAAACAAATCTAAAGCGTTTAGTTTTTTGTAAGTGTTGGTGGCCCCGTCTTGCCTCGCGTCCCCGTCATGCCCCCCTATCCCCTATTTATTTATATGTTTTTGTTAAACCATGTGGGTTGTATGATTTTATTTAATCATTAAAATGGTTATGAGTATGTACGTCTATCACATAAAATAGTAATTCACTATCTTATGTGATAATCTATTGTAGGTTATAAATTACCCTGAGCAACTTACTTTGGCGCCAGGTGGCGCTGTGTGAATCTGTTTAGTAGTAGATAACAGGATAAATTAAAGTTTAGATGTTGGTATGTTTCGCACAGTCCGGTCTACATAAAAAAGTATTAGTATAGTAGCATAGTACGCTTTATAGTTTGTCAGTCACACAAAAACGGAATTTTGAAACGCCATCTAAGTAGTCGCAAAATAAACAAGTCTTATAGGTACTTAATAAAACTACTGTAGTACCTACTAGACAAAGTAAAGACCCTAAGACACGCGAGAAAATCGTAATCAACCTAATAATAACGTTACGATATCGTATCGGGCAGTGTAAACTTTGTAGTGGTTCCGGACTGTCGAGCGTTACCATGACAACGGACATCGATTGACGGCGCCAGGCGCATCTTGCAGCGTGCACGGCGGACCTATTAGGGCATTGTCGGGTTTTCAGAAACATCAGACAGTTTCTGAACCACATTTTAATTCGATATCAAATCTCATGCTCTCTCTCCCTCTTTTTCTTCTTTAGTTTGACAGTGACAGACATAAAATTATGTTTACTTTTACGAGTAAAATTTAAAAATGGTTTTGGATCTTTCACGTGTTAGGGTTTAAATAACGGATACTGCTAGAATCAAGACAAACACAAATGTGCGCCACATGTCTTTATTCTTTGCGGGGATTGAACCCACGCACCCTGGTATCGAACACTACCAACTGCGCCATGAGGCTGTAAACTTAAATAACGTAAACTTGTTAGTAACATATGTTAACATTGTTGAATTACATGTAACTTAGTGTGGACTCAACTTTACACTACCTACCTATAGTACAGTTGGCGGTCGATAACCGCCCAATGCAAATATTTGTGGGAGCAACATATCAGTTTGTTTCCTATGTAAGGTAAATATATTAAGCTCTATGTAACCACTAACAGTTTGCTTACTTTGAAACTAGATGGCGATGAAAAACTTTTGTTTTCACCAACAATTTCTTTTAAAAGTCCCTTAATACTTTGCGAGTTTTATCGAGAATTTTAAAGAATAAA
Source organism: Endotricha flammealis (assembly GCA_905163395.2). NCBI lineage: Eukaryota > Metazoa > Arthropoda > Insecta > Lepidoptera > Pyralidae > Endotricha > Endotricha flammealis. The sequence goes on along the minus strand of LR990861.1, from coordinate 3,477,544 downwards.
AATTATTTATTCAATTAAAATAGGTTTACAAAATACACAGTACTAATACCTATTCAGTTAACATACATCAGTAGGTACGTAAATTCTGGAAAAATCCTGGAGACTATAACAGTTCATTATCAGCAATGTCAAATAGATTTTTCCTTACTATCATTAGAGAAAGTCCAGTGAAGGTGTAGTCCCTGAATGAATGATTTTATTTCACAGAACAAGTTTGCTTACATTGAAACTAGATGGCGTTGTACAACTTTCCTATAGACGGGATCTTGTGAAGTATGTTTAGACTGTAAAGTAAAATACTTGTCCTAATTTTTCAACAAGCTTGAGGAGTATGGCCTGAATAAAACATACTCGACAGTTTATGACTCGTACACAGCAGTTGTACAGTCAGCAAAAATATTTTATTGTCATAAAACCATGTAACTGTTATTTGTATGATTTTATTCTTCTTTCTAGCGTTATGTCTATTAGCTTTACACTCACGAAGTTGGGCAAAAACGATTCAAAGATTGAAAACTTGTATTGAGAGAATACGTCTTTACAAATACTTTCTCTTGTCAGAGAGACTTACATAAATTATTTGAGTAATTAATTTTCTCTATAAACTACTACCATTTCGGAAACAAACGAGAGTGTGGACGTTTTCATCGACTTCAACCTTACGTTGGCTGTGAAAAATTTCTTAGTCCAAGATCCTTGATTGATCAGTCAGGACCTAATCATACTATAATGGTTCGAGATCTTTAAACTATAATAAACTAGCTGATACACGCGGTTTTACACGCGAAAGCTCGTTGTTCATATTCCCGGAATGACATACCTACTAGTTTAAAACTATCATATGTGTTAATCCGTATTAAAATCTAACTATGTACCAAACAAGCAAATCTGTTCCGTTTTTACTACAAACCTTCGTACATATAAGGTGTCCTTATTTTAAAAGCATTTACTGTGTTGATACATAGCTATTGTATTCGTATACTTTACAAACTTGCCAGACAGTGATTAGATCACAAACATCGCCCTTCCTCTTGTCGATCTAAACTAAACATAGACCTCTCTGTATTGATACTCAACCTCTACACTTCTAAAATGTCAATCTATGTGTTTGTCTGTGTAAGAAAAATAATCTGCTTAAAAAGAACTGTTTTTAGGGTTCCGTAGTAAACTACTAGGAACCCTTATAGTTTCGCCATGTCCGTCTGTCCGTCTGTCCGCGGTCTAGCGCCTAGACGCTTGATGCAAGAAAGCTGTAATTTGGTATGTATACTCATATTTAACAATGCTAACAAAGTGGTAGAATAAAATTTGAAAAATATTTTTTTTGGGGTGCGTCCCCTCGGGTAAAGTGGGAATGATTTTTTTTTCTCACCGACCTCATGTTGTGGGGTGGGAGGGTGTGGGAAGATCATTTTCCGATACAATGATCCGTTCGCGAATTATTACATTTGACGTGTCAATTTCCGTTTTGCACGGTGGACTCTATCTCCGAAAGTCTTGTGTTTTGAAATTTGAAAAAAGTCATGGTAGTAGTCCATATAGTGTACCTACAAGGAAAACTATAACGGTTAAATAGGCACTACTAATTACCAAGTAATAGCCGACGAACTTAGGAAGTAAAATTTGCCATAGAATATGGCATTGTACTCATTTGCAAGCAAGAAATGCGTAGCCGATACGGAACCCTACAACGTGCCTGGCCCGACACGTACTTGCCCGGTTTTTTTCTTCTTCAAAAACATCCCAAAAGGACATTTTCGTTGTTATTTTTTGTTAGACAAAATACGTAGACTGGTTTGCAGCAAATAACGCTGACAGCAAAATGTACCTACGTATGAACCGTCCGCTCCGCGCTGATAACTACTTACGCGTTATTCAAAAACCCTTCTTATTAGAAGTTCATACATTTTCGGCTTCAGCGTGAGATCAGCGCGACTCTCTAAAGTCAGCCTTACTTACTTGTTTTCGCTGGTTCAGCGACCCAAAGTGAATATTGGCTTGCATTGTAAGAGCTCGCTTCTTTCTCTCCATTCGACGGCTTGTGCGGTTCGGTGGCTTCGTTGCGGCTTTCAAATCGGAACGATTACCCAAGATATGCCACGACAACCCAAGCCAATACAATAGATGGGAATGGGAATAAGCTGTCGGTCTCAAAAAGTATTTTTTATCCAAAAATGTAAGGCTATCTAAATATGCAAAATGGTCAAATAGGTCCTTAATGAATACCTGTTTTAATATGAATTAAAAGCCTATTAGCAACTTATCAATTCGAAACTGAATATACAAAATGAAAACCACAGATTAAACTTTCCACTCAAATTTACCACTCTATTCGCCATTTTCCAAGTATCGATTCACAATTTAGCCGGCAGCTTTCATTTAATAATTATTTTGGCCGAATGAGATTTCCGACGGGGGAATTATTCAAAACATCGACAGATCACAAGCCAGGGAAATTAAATTCCGTCCAAGCGTCGAGTTCTGAGAGAAAGACACTGATATAAATCATAATAAATAACGCACAGTATATAAATTGCAGAGTAAAAAAAAAAATTATGTTCAACTTTATATTCAAGCAAATCATAGCAATTACTAATGAGTTAAGTAAATTAACATCAACAAACATAAAGTTTTGAAAAATATATAAATATACTTTTTATTATATTATTTTTATTTTATTTAGAAAGGCAGAAAATAATATATATTTTTTATTAATGTATTTAATATAATATTACAAAGTATGTTATAGTACTTGGTTATAGTATCCACAATTCCACATATAAGTACGACGGAAATGTGAAAATCCACACAACATAAATCATGCGTGTAAATTTTTCTGCGGAAAGTGTAAGTGGTGGAAGTCTTACTTTCGGCTAAATGTCGATTTATTACGACTCTTACGACCCTATAATATGAAACGGTGAGGAAACTGCTTCCCCCACTCCTAGTGAAAGCGGACTCCTATAGTTTGAATGTTGCACATTATTACCGTGTAAAATATATTTGTCTTGATTAGATCATAGGTAAACCAACCCCCCTCCCCCCACGCCATACAGGAACCTGGCTTCGCCAATGACATGTTTCTTTGGGGTGCGCACGAAAAACCCCCAATGAGAAGTGTGATTAATAATTTTTTATTCAAATAGGCTCTTTCAAGTCGTCACATTTTTCCTACTAGTTCAGAAGGCAGAATCGTATTAAGAAGAACTGGCAAGAAAATTAGCCTAAACTGTCCCACTGCTGGGCAAAGGCCTCCGTACGGGGAGCAGTAAAAAATAAAAATATTTTTTTATAATCACATAGGTCCACTAACGATATTTTTTCAATGATTAAATACTATTCACTAAAGTTTTACATACATTCATCATGTCATCTAATCTGGTTTATGCCTGTGTAGAAGCCGGTCAAATACCTTGGCAAAAAAGGCTAAGAAAATTTAATCAAATCTCAACGTCGTCGCTTTAATAGGCTTCCATTGAATTGGTTCTTTATCAATTGTGGGTGTAGGTTATCGTTGCTTAATTAGGGTTTCACTCCGATATCAAGAAATTCAACTGCGAAAGATTATACCTACCTAAAAAATCTAAAAATACATGTGGGTAAAGTAGTTAAATAAATTTATTTTTCGGGCCCACTCTTTGGATAGCTTTCTTAAAAACATGTGGTGTTCAAGGAAAATAATTTTACGAATGTATTGACAAAAAAAGCTAATGACTTGACAAGACAAAAAAAAAACAGACTTGATAAAAAAAATACCATCACGTAAGTACCCCCCCCCCCCCCCAGAGTTGTTTGGGTTACATAATTTCTAAAAAATACCATCACATAAGAATATCTTAATTAATTATCAGCTAAGGGTTTTGTTTGCAGCTACCTAAATTACTTTTTACATCTAAATAAGGCTTGGAACTGGCTCGTCTCGTCCATCTTCAACCCTCTTTTACTGTTTCGCATAAATTTAGTTGAATTACTTATTTTAAGGCTTTAACTTCATAATGAACTTTTCACTGGAACCTAGTTCATCTTGTTGAACGTTAACTTAACTTATTTTATTAAAATTAACCATTTAAACTTTATCTTTGAAACGTCTTTTGGATATATATTTTTTTTAATTTTAGTAGTCTAAAATTGTGAAAAAATTACAATTCATATAAAATTTATTTTAAACGATCATTATATATAAGACAGAAGACTCAAAAATATTCCACCTCTTATGGTATTGTTGATTTCTATAATTATGGTTTTAATGAAAGTGCAAACAAAGTATAAAACTAGGTAATCTTGCTCTACCACAAGAAAAGCAATAACACTCTTTGCCATGGCAATAGTTTTATTAACTGTCTGATATCAAAGAACTCTATCCAGTAACGTAATATTAGCTCTACACTATCGGGAAGTTAGGCATGAAGTTACAAGACAAAGGAAAAGTGAAGACGAAGCAGGTTAGGCAGAGAGCACACTCTTATTTTCGCCCAACTTTACGAGAGTGTAGACAGTATGACGTTACTAGATAGATAGTTCTTTGTTAACAGACTATTTCTAAGGCGAAAAGGTGTTCACGTTTTTGATTGATCCTTTTCTGCTTTTAAACTGAAATAGGAAAAAATAACGAAAGAGAAAGGAAGAAGAAAATGAAGGGTAGTACGAAGTCGATAGGAGGATATGGTTGAACTTTATCACTAACGGGTTCATAACCCATTTTCCTCGTGAACCACCCCTGATATGCACTACTACATAGTTGTGTCATTAGGAATGTTTTTTCCAAATTATTCCCGTATGCTACCAGATAATTATCTTTTTTTAATGTCATACAGTAGACAAACAAGCAAGCGGGCCACCTGATGGAAAGCGGTCACCGCCGCCTATGGACATCAGTAACACCAGGGGCGCTACCAATGCGTTGTCCACCAAGGAGGTTGCAGGAAAGGAAGGAGGAAGGGAAGGGAAAGAAGGAGGGGGAAAGAGAGGATAGGGAAGGAGTTGGGCTTCCGGATCTCTAACTCACCGAACGAAACACATTGCTGCTTCTCGTCGATATTCTGTGACACCATCTCACACTTACTTACGTACTTCCCCAGTCGAGCTAGCCCATTTCATAATAATTTCCACTCCTAATTTAATTTTAGTTCCCATTCGCGCATCCCGTAATTTTATTTTTGTAGAGCTAGGATTAGGTTTTTATTAGCGGGTCCCCTGATGGAAACGGGTCACCGCCGCCTATGAACATCAGTAACACCAGGGGTGCTACCAATGCGTTGTCCACCAAGAAAGTTGGAGGAAAGGAAGGAGGACGGCAAGGGAAAGAAGGAGGGGGAAAGACGGGATAGGGAAGGAGTTGGGCTTCCGGATCTCTCACTCACCGAACGAAACGCATTGTTGCTTTACGTCGATATTCTGTGAGAGGGTGGTACTTCCCCGGTCGAGCTAGCCCATTTCATAATAATTGCTCTACCACTCCAAAAATTAATTGCAATATGGAGGCCTTTTTATTAACTAATATTACTAGGTATATTGCAATATCTAGGCCTTATTGACTAATATTACTAGGTATTGAGAATTTATCCATATACACACATAATTACACCCACGGGTAGTATTTCACTAGAAGTTCACTTGCCCCCGATGCCCTATCCAATGTCAAATGAGTCAATAGTTTTTTGTGAGTCATATGATAATTTGTTAACCTTGGAATTTTATGAATAATTTCTAATCGAGTTTGCTAGTTTGGAATGAATAATGAATTTTTATAACTAACTTTTGTACGTGACTTTGTTCGCTCAGAATATGTTATTGCGAACAGAATATTAGATACATTATGCTTCTGGAGACCTTATTCACCGTAGGAACACAACATGGCCGAAACCAATGCTATTTGGCTACGATCTTCTGTAAGGTGGAGGTCCTTCCCCAGACGGGCTGCTCCGATTTGAGCTGATTATACGCTGTGCCCTACCTCTCTTATTCTTATTTGCAATACACAACAAAAGATTTATTACAGTGAACATTAAAAACTTACAGACTAGCGTAATCGCAATATGGAGGCCTTATTGCTAATAGCAATCTTTTCAAGGCAACCTTTGGGTAACGAAAAAATTGTATGAAGTGGGGAAATATAGATAACATGCAGTAGAATTAAAAACAGTGTTGGTGCGCCTATAATCGGTAGGCTACGCAAACATTGTGATTTAAAACAAATTAAGAAAACTAAAATGCCTTTTAATGGGCTCACATACTATAAATATATAACTTATTTAATTACTAACGTTTAATGAAATTGCTGTCTCTTTCAATAAATAATGCCATTCAAACACACTGTTAATTAATTTTATAGTTGAACCATTATGACATTCGTCCAAGCATTAAACGTTTAATGTGATGGTTGATTCAACATCCTTTGTTTTTGAAAATGTGCATTATTTCATGTGTGAACGATTTTTCCTATTATTTATCTACCTGTAATACCTGTTGTATCGTAAAGGATAGAAAAAGGAAGAGAAGTGAATAAAAAAGAAAATAAAAGATAATATGACAATATCCAAACATAAGAAAGTATATAAAATAATAATATATCAAAAAAGTATTTACTTAAACCTGATGGCTAGTTCGTAACACCTGTGGATTAATTACACTTTATAATAGTCTTGTAGATAGATACATATTGCATAGGAATAGGAATTACTCTACAGTTGGTGAATGCAAGAAATGCATCTCAAACGCAACAAGGCGTAGAATTTGTAGACGGCTCGCTGAGCTACGAGAGTTCAATGTTCACAGTTCGCGTAGCAAATGTTGCACTACACGAATGTAACCGTAGCGATATTTAGTTCTACGAGTCATCTTTTTAAACTGGCTGCGTAGCGATGTGCTACGCAGGCAAACAAAACCGTAAGGATAAAAATTGGGTAGTCATTATTTATTTTTTGCTTCGTCCTTGAATGATCGATCAACGCACAGCTGAAACCGCTGATCGTAGAGACCAGGGGCCCGATTCTACTAACACAAATGCACCAATGGACTCTAAATGGTGTCTCAATCGTGTCTCAAAAGAATGCCGATAGTGTATCAGTGGAATAGTTTTTGACATTTGTTATGGGCTTAAACACTAACATAATGTTTAACTTAACAAATGACAAAAACTATTCCACTAATACACTATCGGCATTCTTTGAGACACCATAGAGAGTCCATTGGTGCATTTGTGTTAGTAGAATCGTGCCCCTGAAACTTGGAGGGTGTATTCTCTGTATGATGTAGGCATCCGATAAGAAAGGGTATTTCAAAATTCCCACGGGAAAGCGGGATACACGCAAAAGAAGTTGCCCGGGTTTCCGTAGTCCTTGTATAAAGTGTTATTGACCTGACAGTCATGATGGTGCCACTCCGGCACACAACGACTATCGTCACTCGATTCCCGCTCGGTGCAAACTACTGCAAACATTTATGTGATGGGATGGCTTTTGTTTGTAGTCGAGGTGTTTTCTATGTATTAATTTTTATAACCCACCTTTATTCAGTTAAAAAGTAAATTAAACAAAGAATTTCCCGCAACTTTTAAATCACATTACCTCATAACACAACTGAGTCATTGTGACTAGTTGCCCAGCACCGTTTCCCCCTTTCCACGAAGTAATATCATTACTTGCAAAGGCGGATGAAAATGTAGCCTCAATGTACTCACAAAGAATGGAGTATTCTCTTGTTGATGATCTAATATTGTAAACTGACTGTTACGTCGTAAATTATAAATGTTTAATTGGTTTATTCCACGTCATGATAATGTCATCTATTGTTTATTTATCTAATTACTTTGATCATAATTTAATAACAAATGTACTGGATTGTTTGTCTATACGTTATACATAAGGATGAGAAAGGCATTGTCCTAATAGAACGCGAATTCGCGTATTGAAATAAACGAATTGGTCTCATTTTTAACAAGGCACTTTGCGTCCCACGTTGTTTATTTTCATTACCATCTAAACCCGCACAATTAGTCAACCAAATATTTCCCGACAGCAAAAATTGAGCCTCTCTGACGTCCATGATTGTTGGTATCGACCGTTCTGCCTAATCTACGGTCGCTTGCTCGCGTCGTCAATTCGCGCGATGATCAATTAGGACACCCAGTTTTGGCCATCGCGCGAATACGCGACGGTCGCATCGCTTACTCGCGCGACGATTGCGCATTCGCGTCCTATTAGGACAATGCCTACAAGGGTTAAAATTGCTTGTATAAACTTACCAAGTGTAGGGTTAACTAGTAGAGCCTACGTATTAGCATTGTAGGTTCACCATACTACCATATTTTTTCAAATTTCTTAACACAGGATTTTTGGAGATTTGGAGATGGGGGGGGGGGGGGGCACCGTGGTAAACGAAACCTGGCACGTTAAATGTAAATAACTCGTAAACTGCTATTATTGTATAGGAAAATTTTGATCTTCCCACACCCTCAATTTTTGAAAGAGCTTAAGATTTCATGTGCAATAAAAATTACAATGTTTTCTGAAACTGAGTTTTCTTTCCAATCTTATTTTTATTTGGTACGAATAGTAATTCTATTGTGTTAAAGACTTGCAAAGCCTTTTGTTAAAACCAACAGTGACACTTTAAGCCGAGCTCCGACATGAACAGGGTCACTGTGTGGCCTCGGGTCACTTTTTAGCGTTTTCAGGTCGTCGCGTTTTGTTTTCACTTTTATTTAAATTTATATAGGGACAAATCACATAGATAGAGCCAGCCCCAAAGTAAGTTCGAAACTTGAGTTATGGGACTAACTCAACGATACTATATTTATAAAACATATAAGTAATAGATAAATATTCAAGACCCAGGCCAATCAGAAAAGTTAGCTTTTCATCATGACTCGATCGGGATTCGAACCCGGGACCTCCTGGGTGGCGGTCCGGCATGGTAACCATTACGCCATGGTGGTCGCCAACTACGTTTCGTACCAATTATAAATAGGCCAAAATTAAATTTAGTAGTCTTTAATGACAGAAATTAAGAACACTTACACAACACAATAAAATAAAATAAAATAAAAATAAAAACACTAGGAGACCGAAGAAAAGATGGATTGTGTGAAGGAGGGTTTGTGGAGGAGGAAGGTCATGTTCGAGATGACAAAATGATAGGGCTAAATGAAAAAAACTTACATGCTATACCGACTCCACGTAAAGTGGGACAAGAGCAGAAGAAGACGTCTTTTATGACACGTGATTAGTAGAGAAATCGTTTACCTTATTAATAACTCATTGTCAACTGTTATAATTTTATTTTACTATCAACTATGCCGCTAAGTTGTCTTTACACATATACTGCAGGGAACGTATTAAAAATCCCAGCCAACCTCTTGTAGGCGGTACCGAGGGGGAAATTGATTAGCTGTCAGATGACACGACCAAACATCCCGACCGCGACGCCATTTTAAAACTAAGGATATAATATATTCAGATGAATATTGATTGTTCATATATATTTATGGTAAATATTCAAAGCTCAGTGGTTTAATAGGTAGTATTTATTTATTAACCCCGGGAGTTGGGAATATCGGTTCGATGTCTGAACATGAGTAACCAAAGTGTTTTCTATGTTTCTTGTGATACGACTAATGTCATATTTATTTATTTAAACTTTATTGACTACAATATTTGGATACAAAAGGCGGACTTAACGCTAAAATCACTATGTAAAAGGTGTAAAAACATAAATTTAAAAGAGAAGATTATGCTCTATCGGCTTAACAGACTGTCATGAAAAAAAGCTCAAAACACTCACTGAAGGCACATTTCAAGCAAACAAAAAACTAACAAGCGAAATATTTTAGTTTGAAATGTTAAACACGTACATATTTAGTATTCTCTCAGCACTGAAATGGAAGTTCTATTTTGAGAGCTAAAGAGAATCGAGGCACGGTAATAATCTTTTAGTGCATTCGGGATATTTCCTATACCACTCCTATAACATCACGTCAAAGGAGCTATTCCTGTTAAAATGTTTTTTAAAGGCAATCCCGTGCGCTTCCGATGACGACCAACTACCAAAACTCACTATTTGTATCAAAACAGGTAAATAAAATGGTAAATAAATCAGAGTATATATTCTATATAACGTAGTATATTCTCTTTATGGGTGTTTCTTGAAAACCTGGATTTTCGTTGTCCGGAAGTAAAAAGTGTACGTATAATTGAAATAAGCGTATGAAGTATTTTTTTTATTAAAATTTAAACTGTAATCTAACTGAGTCACTACGATAATTAAGAAAAATATAAAACAAAGTGAGTAAAAAAAATATCTGAAGTGTTAAAAATTGATTCCACTGGCGTGTCCGTACTCCAAATTTGTACACAATATCATCCATATCATTTTTTCCATTCAGTTCATAGATATTTCAATATTTTATATTAGATCCCAAATTGATAAGAATTAATAAATAAAATAGATGAACCACGTATTTATAGTACATTTAATTATATGAATTTTTTAAATGTTGTCCGGGCCTTAGCAGTGATTCCACTGGTACATCACTAAAATGTACGTACGTCCTTAGTGACACAATTTGGAAGCAATGTGTACCCCCCGAGCGTTAACCGTCAGTCATGTTTTGAGTGTCGAGGGAAGAGATGCGCGGCTGCTTGCTGCATTCCAGAAATATAAAGGTAAGTATCTGATTCCACTGGGTTTGGTTTGGTACATCGTTGATTACTTTGACCTCAATTTTACCATCAATTAATTTTATTAGACGACTAAAAAAAATTATGCACTATCGCCACTCTAATGACTACCTAGGGTGTAAAGGTCATTGTACTAGATACAGTCATTTAGCGACAATCGATAATTTTGCAACATTTTTTGATTCCCTGACATTGATTACTCTGTTTCTAAGGTCAGTGAAATCAAAATGTGATAAAGTTTTTGACTGAAAAATTATTTCATCATCATCATCTCAGCCACAAGAAGTCAACTAAGCCTCCCCAAACGTCTCCAGTGCGACCTGCTGGCAGCGGCCTGCATCCAGCGGCTTCCTGCGACTTTCCTTAGGTCGTCTGACCACCTTGTAGGCGGGTGTCCTACGCTGCGCTTGCCGGTACGTGGTCGCCATTCCAGAACCCTTTTGCCCCATCGGCCTTCGGTTCTGCGCGCTATGTGATCTACCCACTGTCACTTCAGTGTTTGGCTATGTCAGTGGCTATGTCAGTTATTTTGGTTCTGCTACGGATCTCCTCATTTCTGATTCGATCTCCCCGAGCATAGCTCTTTCCAAGGCTCGCTGAGTGACCCATAGCCTTCTTATGAGGCTCATAGTGAGCGACCACGTTTACGATCCATAGGTCATCACTGGCAACACACATTGCTCGAAGGTTCTTCGTTTCAAGCACTGAGGAATTTTGGACGAGAAGATATGCCGTAATTTCCCGAAAGCTGCCCAGCCAAGTCGGATTCGTCGATTGACCTCTTTCTCGAAGATGGACCTACCTAATTGGATGGTGTGTCCAAGGTATACGTACTCGTCAACAACTTCGAGGATCGAGCTCCCAACTGAGACCGGGGCGGGTGCGACATGGATATTCGACATGATTTTCGTCTTGACCATGATCATTTTTTGACCCACCTGTTGGGAAACTTAATTGAGGCCTTCGAGCATGGTGCTGAGGTCCTCCAGCGACCACGATGTCATCGGCAAATCGAAGGTGAGTGATATACTCGCCGTTGACGTTGATGCCGCATCCTTTCTCGTCCAAAAGTTGAAGGTATCTTCCAGAGCGGTCGTGAACAGTTTCAGAGATATGACATCTCCCTGTCTCACGCCTCTGTGTAATGAGATTGCTTTCGTGTTCTGTTCCTGTACTTGGACTGACATGATGGCGTTTTTGTATAAGTACGTCAAAGGTTCGATATACCTGCAGTCTATGCGGCATCGCTGGAGAGACTGTAGCACGGCCCATGTCTCGATCCAATCGAAGGCTTTCTCATAGTCCACAAACGCTAAGCATAATAGCAGATTGTACTCTTCGGTCTTCTGTACAATCTGCCGCAGCGTATGGATGTGGTATAATTCTTTAAGATGGTTTTATCGCCCTTTTTAAAGAACAGAACCACCACGCTTCTGTTCCACGCCTCAAGCGTTTTGCCCTCGACCAACACGGAATTAAAGAGCTTCTGCAGGACTTTAAGCACCGGTGTACCACCCGTTATCAGAAGCTCTGCTGTGATTCCGTCCTCGCCTGGCGCCTTGTTGTTCTTAAGCTGGATTAAGTAACATTTTTTAAAACTTTATTTTTGTAAAACGTTTCTAAAATTTCGCAATTTTCCTAATACTCCTTTTTTTATTGCAGGAATATGACAATAATGTTGTACAAATGGGGTGCTCTCAAGGAACACGAATGTGATTACGACACCAATAGATTATTAGATATTTATGTACCTATGTCAGACGATTGTTTACAAAAGTAGATAATAATATCTGAAAATTGAAGAATACATGTTCACATTTGTTAATTTTATTTAGATATGTATAACTGAGAATTAATTTTGTAATTTTTGATATGTAAAAACTTACAATTTCTTTAAAAAAAGTACAGAGTTATTGATTTTTGATTCCCCTGTAACTATTAATTGATTCCCCTGGTCATGATTTTTTTAATGTCGTATATCTTGGAATTTATAGGTTCAAAATGAGTGCCTATTCGAAATTTATACTTCAGGTTTAGCCTATTTTTACGTGTAGTACCAGGTTTCATTATATTTTGAAAAAAAAAACTAGCCAGTGGAATCAACCGAATAATCGCATTTCCAAGAATCACCCTTATACATATATACAAATTGTAAATGACAAGAAAAAGTGCCTGTGAAGGTCTAATTTCTGAAATAAACGATTTCATTTCATTTCAGTAAATCTTTTATTTTATTTTATTTATGGAACAAAATTGGCAAACAAGCATACGGCCCGCTTGACGGTAAGCATCACCGTAGCCTATAGACGCTTGCAATACCAGGGGTATCACTCAACGCGTTGCCAACCCTCCTAACATGCTAGAGTTTAATGTGGATGTATTTTTTATTCTTTTACTCAAAATCCATAGATTTGTTTTGTATTTCACCCTGGTTACCTCTTCATTTGTTGAACATATAATAATACAATACACATCTTATCTCTCCGCAGTCAAGTAAAAATAGTAACGATGAGAAATGGAGTGAGCTTTCGCAAAACGAGCCACATAAATCATTTGATTTTACGAGCTTCTTTGGCGGAAAGGTAACGCTCGCTTTTTTGTTTCCGATTTCAATTTCTTTTTACTGCATAAACTTTTGGTTGCCGGAAGCGGCTGTATCATCTGGGTCAATGCCTTTAATGATATCGACGTTTGATATTTTAAAGGTCTGTCTTGTACCTACCTATCGTCTTCAATACGATGTTAAATAAATAAAGTCTACACAATTTACACAGCAGCGCCACCCGTCCCAAAGTAAGTTATGTTTAACCTACTTGTGTTATGGGTACCAGATAATGGATATATTATTGTAAATATATACTTATAATACATAGCAAACGTCCAGACTCAAGAACAAATAAACATGCCGTCACATAAATGTTTGCCCCGAGCGGGAATCGAACACACGCCTTCTTCTGCCGAAGGTAGGATCGAAACCAACGTACCACCGGGTTGTCAAATTATTAGCATTATATCCTTGTTATTATTTTTATTTTTATTGGGACACGGCATGTGAGGCTAGCGTCTGCCAGATGGGCCGCAGGTCACTGCGGGGTCCAGGAATAGGAGTGACGAGTCATCCTTTATGGTGTCTCGCCCTCTCACGCTCCGCTTGAAGGACCCAATGTCATACACGTGTGGTGCAGGGAACACATCGTCAGGCAGCTATAAATATATATATAGTAGGAAGAAGTAGAAGTAGGATGCCAACGCACTACCGCGGCACCAGGCTGTCAAATTATCAGCGTTTAAAATCTTTGTTCTTCGCGTACCCTGGATATATCTTTCATTTGTTGTCTGTACAAGACAGAAGAACCCAAAAAATTATGCAAATATTTTGCACGAGTAAAAACGAGTTTCATTCGAGTTACCGCGGTTGGGCGTCCCCGTCACCTATCGTACATCCAATTTCATTCGCCGACTGTAAACGGAAGGATCCCGAATGAGCACCAGAAAAGCACGCTTCCTATCAAGTTTGTAAACCCTATCTCTGCAGCTGCATATGCATCAATGAATACTGGAGGGCTACTACGAAACGTAAATCCGATATTTCGGCCGAAGTATCGGAAGAATTTTAACCGTGAAATACAAGGTATTTCATGGTTATTTTAGTAACACGCTACAACGGGAGGGCTCCTGTTGTAGCGTGTTATATTATTTATACATATAACATGATTTGTCCTGAATGACTGACAGATCAACGCACAGCCTAAACCGCTGATCGTAGAAACTTGAAACTTAGATGGCGTGTTCTCTGTATGAGGTAAGAAAGGATTTTCCGAAATTCCAAATGGAACGCGAGATACATGCAAACGAAGTTGGAGAGGGGGGGGGGGAGTTCGCTAGTAGTCTATACTTCTATACTAATATTATAAAGAGGTAAAGTTTGTGTATTTGTTAAATTGTAAGGGGTAATCTCGGGATCTACTGAACCGATTTTAAAAATTATTTCACCAATAGAAAGAGACATTATTGCTGAGTGTCATAGGTTATATAAAAAACAAAAAAATAAAAAGGCTTTTACATTATGCCCAACGAAGTGGGCACGGGTCAGCTAGTATTTAAATAAAGTGGTAATTTGTTATTTGTGTTTGGCTTCATCCGTGGGTTGAGAGTCTGGAGACCTGTACTACAGGCTCTTTTAGAAACCTATTTCAGGCTCCAGCTTCTCACACACATCAAATCAAATTATTTTCCTTAATTAGCGTAGAAAAATTACTTTTTTGTAATACGATTGTGTGCGAGTTGAAAATAAATAAATAAATAATTCTTTCCAATTGCAATCTTATAAAGGCAACCTTTGGGTAACGAAATATGTATGAAGTGGGCAGGCATGTATTGAGACGGAAAATAATATAGACTATATTATAGAGCATGTCATGCGATCGATAACCTGTTAATTCTGTCATATTATAAGTAAGATATGGGTTATATAGAACCATGGACTAATTGCTAATTACCAATGCATAATCAAGTTGGTAACTTATGTGTCACGTACTCTCGAACGTGGAAAAGTGTCGCACGGTAGTGAAGTGCGCTCGATGTTAACGACCGGCGGCAAGGGTCGTTCAGAGCTCGCAGCACTCGTACTGAGAGAATTGACATAACTGTATTACGTATCGATGTATAGACGATGTACATTTACTTGCTTCTGACAGATCGATGGTGCGTTGGCAGTGATGCTACCTTCGACACCAGAGGGGTTCGATTCCCGATCAAAAACAAATTGTAATTATATTTTTTTTGTCTTAATTAATGGCGTTTCTATCGTTTCTTAACGACACATAGACAATTTCGCCAATGTCGAGTATTTTAAATTAACACTTTTTATCAAAAAAAAGTACACTTTAAAAAGGCAACGTTGTACTGTGAGGATCCGAGGTCGCCATCTTGACGACGATCTCGAATCCATTGTAATAGTATTGTGTTTGTCTCGAGTTTGCATGTTTTTTTTGTATTTTAAGTAAACATTTATAAAATACTCGCACTTCGTTTGCGTCTCTCGCTTTCCCGTGGGAATTAGCAAAAATCCTTTCTTAGTACACCCCTAGACATCGTAAGGAACCACATTCCAAATTTGGAATCTCTGAACCCAGCGGTTTGGGCTGTGCGTTGATATATAGTGAAATCCGTCGGGACTTTGAATTTTATATTTATAGAAATTCACTGTTTGGTACTCGGAACACAAGCAGGTAAAGCCTAGTCTACTTTGAGAATTGTATGGCGCTGTGTAAACTGTTTAGTATTTATTACTAGGTACTATTGTTATACTATGAACCTCTGATGTTCTCGATGTGTCATTTATTGATAGAATTTCTTTAGGCATTTTGTCTCGTTAATGATGAATAATGAGGAAAATTTCGAAATACTATTTCTAATTAAAATTAAGTTTTTAAAAGTGAAGTTCGTATGTATTTTTTACTGTTTCATAGCCTTTTGCAAGTTTTACATTATTATCATTTATTATGTAAAAATGCTCATTCACTCTACATAATTCCTTATTCGTGCTTGTTATCAGTTTTTATAGCAAAATTATTCTGGTAATCAATCTACATACGCCTTGTTAAGTGTAACATCATAGGTTACGTTTTTGAACATATTCTGACAACATTCTTACAGATTTGCATTCCTTCGTAGGTGGACAACACATTCAAGATCTTTGTCGTGAATGTCCGTGGACAGCGGTAATTCCTTACTATCAGGTGACCCGCCGGTTCGTTTGTTTCTTCTCAGTCATAAAAAAAACTGTGGTTTAAAAGTATTTAAAATGTAAGTGTAAGCTCGCCCATTTTCTTGAGATAAAACGGAACTGTAGCTAAGTGAGCCCGATATTTAACGAGCCGAGCGCGGGAACTGCACTTTATCGCCAGAGACAACAGCTGGCCTCTTCTCAAACACATTGTGAGATGAAAAACGAACTTTCAAATTTAAAATTGAAGATATTATTATAAGTACGAGGGTGTGCACTAGTTTGCAATAGGTACCTTATATTCCATTTCATTTTACTTAGCACAAAAACTCCAAATAATCGTGCGATTTAAAATATTAATTGATATGAAATAAACATGAAACCATTACAAATCACTTTATTCCAATAAAGCACAGAACATTGACGACTTTCGTGGCGTAATGGTTACCATACCGGTCCGCCACCCAGGAGGTCCCGGGGACGAATCCCGGTCGGGTCATGATTAAAAACGAACTTTTTCTGATTGGCCTGGGCCTTGGATTTTTATCTACATAATAATATGTATTTGTAATAAATTTAGCATTGTTGAGTTAGTATCCCATAATACAAATCTTGAACTTATTTTGTAAATTTGTGTGATTTGTCCCTATTTATTTATTAACATTATGTTGCCCCAATAAGGTATGATAAGATAGATTAACACAATCGTTCAATTACACTGGAAATCTTGTGCTAAGTATATTGGAACGGAAAATAAATAGGTTTTCAATAACTGTTTCAAATTAGTTAGTGACAGCATTTATGCATAGCCTTATACCACATGAGTAAATAAACTGACGGAACAGAGACTTCACTCCATACAATAGCGCGCGCCGAGGACACGCACACAAGCATGTGTACGTGACGAGCGCTTTGAGGACACGCAATACACGCGCCTCATGCTTGTGTGCGTGTCCTCGGCGCGCGACGTTGTATGGAAGTGAAGCCTCTGTCCGTCAGTTTATTTACTCATGTGCTTATACTGAGGGATTTGGTTGAAATTTAAACTACATAGAAATTCTTAGAAGAAACTTGTTACCTCATATCACAGACAAACAAGCAAACAGGAAATCGTCACCGCCACATATGAACATCAATAACACGAGAGGCTGCTCGGGTAGTAGCACAAGATCGTAGCGATCGACAAATAAGAAAAAAGCTAGACCCAAGACAAACCTACACCCAAGATAATTGAATATTCTTCACATAAATGTTTGACACTATGCAGGGAGCCCTCTGTCGTGGGAGGTAGGATCAATTAAATGCTATTAAATATAATAAACTTGGAGCATTTGTGGACCACAGAAATCCTTATTCTCGTATTATATTTATTCATAATATTGGGAGTTGTGCGTACTTTTGTTATTTAAGTGAGTCCTCTATTTATAATGTACGTGGAAGTTTTACTGGAGGAAATAAGTTTGTTTTTATTGGACTGTTTCGATGGCTTCTCCCAAGTGTTTAGGTTATTGAGCTATTGTTGTGGTACGTCAATAAAATCTCAGCCCACACATTTCTTTCAGACATTTCAGACTACAGATTTATAAAAGTACAATTATGATTTTGTGTGTGTTTGAGTGGCATATCACGTTATACCTAGGGTGAGGATAAGGACTATAAAGTAAATGATTTAAAATAATGGTATATTTTAAAACGTTGCAATTCAGAGCGACCGACCAAATTTACACAAAAAGAAATTACCAAAACAAAACATTTTTAAAATTGACGAATAATTTGTTTCATAAAGGCTTATAGTCAGCCAGCAAGTCGCTAACAACAGATACTTCTCTATTTTTTTTTATAGAAGAACAAAACCAATTAGTTCAACCGTTAAAACTCTCTAATTTTATTTTACAAACACAAGGAATCACTGAAATTACACTGCGAAGCTAATGGTGAGTTCACACAAAAACATTTTAAAGACAATGACATATTAAACTAAGACCGTCCCTGTCAAATAAAACAACAAAAAGTAATATATTGAGACATTAAAATTGAAAATGCGTTTTTGCAACTGGCCGTTAACATTTTATATCATAACCGTATCTGCTAGTTTATACATTATATTACACTATTTTAATATAATATTTCGTCTCGCCACAAGCTGAAAGTTATGGCAAATATCTCACTGCCGTAAACACTCACAACATCATAAATTTAAATCACCATATACATTAGGGCAGCAAAAGTTCCCTTCCAATACCCGCGTATCCCGGCTCCCGGCTCGACAGTTATTGTGCAAACTTTCAGGAAGCTCTTTGATTTCTCCGAAAAGCTCGCTCCATTATACTAATCCAATCTGCTTAAATGCTCGACCTAATTACTATAATATGGTCGTTTTTATCCAAATATCGCTTGAAATTCGTTACAAAGAAATGTATTTATTTCATGTTATACTCATTTACACTGGGTTGATTTAAATTTGAGTTGAAAATTGGTTCTATTTTGAAAGCCGTAAACAGAATATTGTATATTTTTTACTTTTCAGAATAGCCTCTATCGGTGCGCTGTGCGCAGAATAGACCACTCGACAATGTGTACATGTATTTATGAGAGGATTGTGCAAAGAGTTTCTATAAGTATCAGTTAATAAATGAAATCTCGACCCAGGTTGTGTTTTTATAGAAAATTACAATTTACCATGTTATCGAAGAATTTTCCTAATTTTTCTTCGGCGTTTCTTTGGAGCGGCAATGACCACCATAATATTGGCAGGCGGGTGTCCCCGCTCTTTGAAGGGTGATTTCATAACATAAAATGAAATGTGTGCCACACGGGCGGATTTTGATTTTTGAAAAAAATATAAATTTTAGAATGTTAGTGAAAATTATTATGTTTTTTTTTCACTTACTCGTGTTCAGTGCGTGTAAAGTGGACTGTATATTGTATGTACTGGTGTATAATAGGAACTGGAACTTTACAGAAAACTCTTTAAGCTAAACACATAGAAATTATGCGCACACGCCGGTGATTCGGTGGCAAGTAGTTTGCGTGGGGCGACGTGCCGCGGCGCGCGGCGTTGCCGTCGAGGCCCCCACTCGTTCGCAGAGTAGTATGCGCGAACATACTCCGGGGATTGAAGAACTCCTCTTCAATAAATTGGCAGATGGCAAATATTGTTGTAGGCCCGTCGAATGGTCCCTCTCCGAGTTGCAATCTCAGCGACTCCTGCTACGCCGCCGTCCGCTCCTGGATAGTTGCGAATGATACGTCCAAACAACCATAAAAGAGGAGGTTGCATCTTCTTCTTCACCAAGACCAGCGTTCCTTCTGTTAGGACTTCAGTCGAACAATGCCACTTTGTGTTTACATTCTATCTATAAAGGACAGGAGAAGGAAAAAAGGTAGAAGTGGGAAAGTACGCTTAGAGTAAAATAAGAATATAATAAAATTTAAATATAGAAATCTGCAATACATACCGAAACCAAAAGAAGTATCGTATAGTGTAAAGTATTAATGACTTAAATTTTATTACGCACTTATCAAGATAAAGAACGTTCATTATAAAATCTGTTACGTTAATTGTTAACGACCCGTGGGTCTACTAGTGGAGCGGTTAGCACGGTGTTTTCTTCATCGCCGAGTAAGATTAAAAATATGTATATTGTACGGGAAGCAACGAAAGTAGCATTAGCTACAAAGAATCAAACAAATGACAGCTGCCTATTTTTGCAAATCAACAGCTGGTTGTGAAATGGTACAAACTTTGTGCCGTCTTTATGTGTTTTGTTTTGTCTGTTTTAGGTGGAGCATGAAGTAGACAGAGACAAAAAAAACTCAAATAAAAAGATTCAATCCAAAATCCTTACTATCCTTACTAATATTATAAGAGAAAGTGAGTTTATTTGTTTGTTATTCCTTCACGGCTTGACTAAGCAGCCGATCATTATGAAAATTTGCATACATATTGTTAGGGGTACAGAGCCCAACATAAAGCCCTACTTTTTATCCCGTGAAAGTATGTTGTTCCAATAGGAAAATATTTTTTCTACCATAGAGCGCGCTGTATCGGCCAACAGATGGCGCCACAAGTCGCGCTATTTTGTTGTCAAACGAGATCTATGTCTTAAAATTAACGCGAGCGAAGCCGCGGGGAAAAGCTAGTTCATAATATTTCATCAGTCAATCTCCAAAATTTTACGTGTCTCTTCAACCACTCGACATTGACACATAAAAAAAAGAAATGGTACTAAAGTGTTAATCTACTTCTGTTGCGGACTTTACATAAATCGGTTAATTCGAATCGGATTTGACCACATACCATTCAGCTATAAAGCTGGTACCTTATGCATTGCGCTATGACCGCATAATATTCATATCAATATGTGGTATTTAATGCGAAATATGTACAATGTTTTTCAGATAGCATGGGTACGGTGACATTTGGGATTTGAACGGAATTTACAGGGAATTAATATAAGTGTATCATTAATAATGCAAATTTGAATTTACTACTTTCTTGTAGTGGCTTATTCTTCAATCTTTTTCTATTTCTTTTTGTACTTCGCGGTTTTTTGTTTCAAATGAAATACGTAAAAATAACTCAAACGTCACCGTACCCATGCTATCTGAAAAACACTTTAAAAGTCATATTTCAATTATAAAATATACTCATATTTTATAAATGAACCTACTACTTATGAAATATGATGTACGACGTACAGGCGAATTCAGTCCTAGTGCCTGAAACTGCCTGAAACAAAGGTCCGAAAAGGGCGAGCGCTTCCGGGAGCCACGTATCGAATACCACCCACCCTACCGGACGACTGTCATAGATTAAATATGCACAGATAACTCTACTAAGTTGTGTAGAGTTTTCTTACCTACCTTTGATATTTTCATTTCATAAGTAGGTAGTGTATTCTATGTTACTTGTTTTTTTGAAATTTCTTTTTTTTTTAATGGCAAAAGAAAAGAAGAAATTCTCACAATATGCTGTGAAATTACTTCTTTCAAAC
Organism: Endotricha flammealis; assembly: GCA_905163395.2. Classification (NCBI taxonomy): domain Eukaryota; kingdom Metazoa; phylum Arthropoda; class Insecta; order Lepidoptera; family Pyralidae; genus Endotricha; species Endotricha flammealis. The sequence continues at coordinate 3,456,143 of LR990861.1, read as the reverse complement.
AAAATTCTCAGTACCCATTCTAAAATTAAATAATAACGTTTAGATATTTCATTATGTTATTAAAAAATAATTAATACAAACTTAATTTTGACATCCTTTATATAATTTAATTTGACAACCTCCGTGACGTAATGGTTACTATGCCGGTCCGCCACCCAGCTGGTCCCGGGTTCGAATACCGGTCGGATCATGATTAAAAACGTACTTTTTCTATTTGACCTGGGTTTTTGATGTTTATCTATATATTGTATTTGTTATCAAATATAGTATCGTTGAGTTAGTATACCTTAACACACAGTCTCTAACTTACTTTGGGGCTAACTCAATCTGCGTGATTTGTCCCTATATATTTATTTAATTTATAATATGTGATAGATGATGACACATATCTTTAAGTACCTAATTCAACATCTGTATGTATGTAGTTAGTTCCTTCAGGTTTCGCATATTCTTTGCGAAGGGCGGCGCGGCGCAGCGACTCCGGCAAATTCTGAACAGTGCCCCGCGCTCCGCGAACGCGCTCGCTTGCGTCTTTATTCTAAATTTACCGTCTCTACCTACTATTATTATTCTTTAAAATCTCTCTTTTTTAAATCCGAATATTTGTCAAATCTTTTTAATAAAATACAGCGTGTATTTCTGGTATTTTTAGGCATGTAAAGATTAGGGTGTGGCGAGAAATATTAAAGGTAAGATTTTTGTTTTTAATTTACATAGAAATTAAGTTCGCTTTGTTTATTTGATGAATTTTGATTTTGAATTGCAATGAGGCCGAGTACAAATTAGAATTGTGTTTGCGAAATGTAACAGGGGGTTAAAATGGAAATTCGATACATTGCTTTGTGGTTATGGGGTCTTCGGAATCATTAAATAAAAATTACGTAGAAGACTTCATGTTATCTCAAAAGAAATTAGACTTAAATAGAAAAGGTACGATAAGTTTAAGAACTATTCTCGATTGAAATATTTATTTTGTTTATTAACAGCTTCACTACAAAAATATAAAAAAAAACAGAAAGGTATTTTTAGAGCCATAGATTCTCACAGTTAGAAGAAAATCTTTTAATTATTTCATTCATTGAAATGAGAATTAGAGTCACAGACTAGACGTAACTTTGAAGATATCATTTTAAAATTACAATTGTACCCATTAAACAAGAATGTATGCCATTTTATCCCGCTTCCTTTTTCCTTATCTCTGTCTCTTAGATTTTAACGTTGAATTTGTATTATTTTCAGCCATTTTCACTAAAACATATTAATGTTAAAAACAATGACAGCGTCCGATTTTATGTATCATTTGGCTTTAAAATGTATTTCTGCAAATCCCGTAAATTTTAATCTTCATAATTAATTGGATTATCAAGTAGTTGACAAGAATATTATTGAAGAATCAATAATTTTTATTAAATACTAAGACAATGGGAAACCATGTTTACAGCGACGAATCTTCAGTTAATGACAATTAAAATGAAAATTATATGACTAATATATCTATGTCCGTAGACAAAGGGAACATTTACATTTTGCGAATGATATCAAATCAGACTATTCAAAAGCCTTCACAGGCACTATCTCTAGTCTTTATACATCTTTAACATTAAATAATTGCCAGTATCTTCGGAACCTTGCCTAAAGGAACTCCTTTTAATAATATATTTTGGTTATTTTATTATATTTTTAAGGTTTTTAGTTTTAGGTTCATTATATTGAAATATGTATGTATAACAAGACATTTTTTGAGCGGTAGAGTCAGGCTGAGAACATCTATCTTTTATATGATATTCATTATATTATTTTTGATTATTATTGATAATTGTAATTATATAAATTACATTACATAAATTACCATGAAAATGAACTCCAGTAAAAGAAAGAATATGTGAGCGTCATATTACCTTCAAGTAAACATAATATGAAAACTGAGAAACCCGATGGTGTTGCTCTGCGCGTCAAACACACGGAAAATTATGTGGTTTGGTTTCTACATTGTTTTGAGTTTTTTTTTATATATATACTTAACACAAAGTCGGCAAACAAGCATACGGCCCGCCTGATGGTAAGCATCATCGTAGCCTATAGACGCTTGCAATACCAGGGGTATCACTCACGCGTTGCCACGAGAATATAGCAAAGGAGGGGACGTAGCAATCACCACTGTTCTTGTGCACCCGATGCTACATCTCCTTTGATCTGGATTGGTAGAGCGATAAAAATACAAGGATACCACTTCCTTTGTTCACTGTACGTAAGTAAGTCGGCCAATGAAAGCATACTACAAGAAATAACACAAGTGACACATTCTTCTTGTAATAAAGAGCACAAGTGTTTTCGAATTCCCGGAAAAGATGTCTTTTATAAGGGTTACACTACTATACTCCGAAATATAAAACTCCGATTTTTAAAAATTCCGATGTTCAAAATTTCGAATTTCATATTTCAAATAGCTATGATTAAAAATATTGAAATTTTTCCGTATAAAGAAAATGTAGGGCTCGGCGTGGCGGCGTTCCGGAATATGGCTCATTAACGACAAATCCAATTATTGCGGTTCTTGAGTTTTCTCATCAATTAACAATGCTTTGTCGATGTCGTACTAAACACCGCTTTACAGGAGACCCATCGAAATCTATACCATATTAATGTATTTACTCTATATAACAATATTACTTCAAAAATGTTTTTGCAGCGAATCGCAAAGGGTAGCCAAGTCGAAAGGAAAGGGAAAACTCCCCTTTTATGTGACCTACATGTGCGCTATTTGTACAATTGATTACAATTTTATTTTCTTCCATATTATTGATAAAAGTTTGATTAAAACTTTTTTTGTCACTTTCAATAATAAATTATTGGTAATTTACAAATAAGCAAGTAAAGCCACATAGTTTTGATATGTAACAACTATTTGGTACCTATTTTTGTTTAAATGGACATGATCGAACGCTAACAAAAAACTCACTAAGCACTCATATCGATAATGTTTATATTTATAGTGTTTTAAGTTTTGATAATAAGATGTAAGTATCAAATTATTTAGATAAATCGAACAACGCTGAAGAACAATTGACTTGGCACATACATCTGCAAAATCCCATAACATGTTACACCACCTGATCACAATATACATAGCAAGTGGATCGTCAATCTGTTGATACACAGACCGACGGACAAAGCCATTAGTTGGTAACTGAATTAGCGCGCGTCGCTCGGGCCAATTTACCCGTATTCGCGGAGAGATACCGTGTATACCGGTATACCAATATTAAGATTAAAATATACTAGGAGTATGTTGTAGTATTATATTTGTACCCATGTTATGCTGATAGGGATAATAATAAAAATTTGTAATTTATTTTGAAACTAATTTCACCACGTTTATGTACTTAAAAAAGTATAAAGAATGATTTATTTTACCTATTTGTAAAAATAATGGAGGTTTTGTTTGAAACAAAAATAAAGATTAAATATAACGGAAATTATGTGGCTCTTTTTAGCTCGGGAGGCTTTTGAAACCCTCTATGTCACAAGAATTATGTACAGTCCCGGAAACAAGTCATGCGCTGGAATTGACGTGAGTGGACGCAGCGAAGTGAGCACTGCGCCGTTTGGAGTACCCTCCAGCGCCCTCTGCCGTCCGACTGCCAACTCTGAGCAACTCAACCCAACCCTTCCCTCTCGATATTGCCACTTCACCTAATATTAAGGTTTTCTTGCCAACTGTTCAACGAGTTTTCACTATGGAGTTTTTATATTTGTAAATAATTAAACAAAAATTCCTCAGTGAATCTGATATCTGCATCTTAGTAGCGTAATTCTGTTTCTTATTTAATTAGGATTGGCAAGGTCTACTACATAAGCCACTGATTATTAAAAATACAATTCATACTGGGCTGTTGTTGGGGAGAATTCTCCGCAAAGAGGCCGCACACCCCGCGCTGACTTTTACTGGCCGGCGAGACTCCTTTACATTTACAGTTTTTTGTTTTTTTTAAATCATGTTTCTATGTAGTCAATATTTTTTCTTTAATGTACTGGCCGGCGAGACTATATTTTCTTTTTTATACTTTTCTTTAATAAACTATGTTTCTCCATACAAATTCTAAATCTATGGTCTACTCAATGAAATATATTTTTATTTTTATGAAAAATCCAAACCAAGGGCATACTATTAAAACAATGTTAATAACAATACAAATAACACATTATTGTAAACTATTATTAAATTATGGCGATTAATAGATCAAACACCCAGGGGAATGGCCCCGTTTACAGGCTTCAACCTAGTTTGGTAACGGCCGATTCAGTATGCCATCATGATATTGCTAAATTTTATCGACATAAACATTATATTATTATAAAATACTGGTAATATAAACATAGCATATTATAACATATAGCATTTGTGAATTTCTGCACTTCCCGAAGGATGACTGGTAGAGAATGCAACTTAGCATTAGGTCCGCCTATTGTATCGGTACTTTTGTACCTTACTTATTTTAAATGAATGTAAAGAAAGTGAGTTTGTTTGTTTGTTATTCCTTCACGGCTTCACTAAGCAGCCGATCATTATTAAAATTTGCATACATATTGTTAGGGGTACAGAGCCCAACATAGGCTGCTTTTTATCCCGTGAAAGTATGTCGTTCCAATGGGAAAATATTTTTTCTGCTATAGAGTGCGCTGTTTCGACCAACAGATGGCGCCACAAGTCGCGCTATGAGTTGTTTTGTTGTCAAACGAGATCTATGTCATAAAATTAACGAGAGCGAAGCCGTGGGGAAAAGCTAGTTAAATATAAATAGTACTCATATCATTCTAAAAACAAACACAAATGTTAATCAAATAAATGATAGTCCTCCGCAGATCGAACTTGACAGTTGTGTCCTTCATCAGGGCAATGATCGTCAAATAAAATATTTCTTATAATCGTATGGCAATGTTTTTCCATTAGGTAAATAACCATGAAACATGCTAAAACAAGTGCTCAAAGACCAGAATGTCCCATTATGTTTTTAAGGAACAAACGACACGGCCCTAACTACATTAGGAGGGGTCGGTAATAATCGTATTACGGACGAACTACGTTCCTAATAGTCTATCTCTCGTCCGCAATTCGACGGGTATTAAAAAACGGTATACATTTATATGCTACTAGCTGCCCGGCCCGGCTTCGCCCGGGTACTGTTTCGTTTTTTTTTTCAATCTTTCTGAGAGATTTTCTTAATATTTTTTTCCGTAAGAACCTTGTACAGAGTATTAGAAAACTACAAAAAAAAATCAGCCAAATCGGTCAAGCCTTTTTTTTTTTTTTTTTTTTTTTTTTTTTTTTTTTTTTTTTTTTTTTTGAATGGACTAATCAGTTCGGGTGTACTGACACCCTTTACTGAGACACCGGACTGTTGCGGGAGCGTAGGGCTCTCACCGCCAAATCGGTCAAGCCGTTTTCATGTTATGTCGTGACAACGGAAAACGGGTTTCATTTTTATATATATAGATGAAGGTTGGCTTGACTATTCTAATATATTTATTTATTAGCTAGTACATTACAGAAATTAATTATTTATGTGTGTAAGAGCAGCATTCAGCTCTCTAAATAAATACTTTGGATTTTTACTGTACTTTTTAATATTTTTTGGGATGGTTTATAATAACACTGTAATGTTATGTTGATACGTAAGTGTCTGTAATATTTCAAGTGTGAAATCGATTCAAATGGATCTACCAATTTTTTTAATCGTTATTTTAAACACACTTAAAATTTGTGGACCTTATATTGTTTTTATTAGTAGATATAATGCCACACAAACTACGTATTATCGAGTATTTTCATACAAAGAAACAAAAATCAGTCTATTTAAGTGACGTATGCCTTTTATGTGTTTGAATCACGTGTGCCTTATCAGAAAATGTAGACGTTGCATAAATGTTTTAAACATGTAGTTTTTTTTTAACTAGATTCATGACTGAGTAATAAAATGCGTTACTACCCTCTCGAGATAAAGGGCAGTTTACCGTGACCTCTTGCAATAACGTGAGGTTCTTGCTCCCGTTTTATGTACAGATAGCTCCTAAGAAAACTTGTTCAAACTCTGCTTAAATGTAACTTTTTAAATAATGTTACTTAGAATTTGCCCTCGATGTAGAGGAGGTCGATGGCGTCGTTGTGTGTCGCATACTCTAAACGAACACGCAAGGCAAGCAACGTCGACCCTAGCCCGTGTTTGGATGGGTTTCAACATATCGAGCTTGTTTGTGTTTAGGAGGGCACATGGCCGACGGTTTCGACTGTTGGAACGACTGTCAAGTCGTTATACGGTGGCCATAAGGCCGCATTGGAGCAGCGTGGCAGAGTGCGCTCTAATCCCATTTGATTGGTCCCTTCAATCATCTTGCTAACAGTAATTTAGGTACTAAATAGTCGGGTTTCCAACCTATTATTACAAATGATTTTCCATAATAATCGCTGCAAGCGATTATTATATTAAGCACAACACAATCACATTGAGTGCTCTCTACATTGTTCGTCTCACGCGTGCTTCACTGTTATCGACCAGTAGCAGTACCTGTTAAGCCGACCGTCTGCCGCCAACTAAAATAACTAACCAGTTTCTGAAACGCATTTTAATTTTAATTCCACAATAAGTCTCTCTCTTTTCTTCTTTAGTTTGACAGTGACAGCTATAATGTAATGTGACGTTAAATTTAAATATATGTTTCAGAAACTGGCTGTTAGTATATCACAAACTATTATTTGTCTAACATGGATTTCATGAAATTGAAATATGTTTTTTTTTATTTATTGCTTCAGATACCATGGGTAGTATCAATATTTTTTTAATCGATTTTTCTTTTGGTAACAAACTGTTAGATTTGGCGGGAAAGTGAGCGATTTTTGGTTGGATTAGAGACAAATGCTCTATGATACAACGACACAGAGCGGCGCCCGCCGCGTCCGCCGCCCCGCTCTACTCACAGACGCCTTTGCTTACAAAACGTCGCGTGTTAGAATTCCGCACAAGACATATTTTATTCAGTGAAAATTATTGTTTGTTTAGGTCTTTTCTGTATAATAATTATGATGATGATAAATTGAGTAATTAAGGCGCGAGCAACAAACTCAGTTTTGCATTTATAATAGTAGAAAGAACCTAGACTCGAGGTCAATTCCCCGACCTAAAACCTTAACGAAGGTTAATACTTAGGTAAACAACAGGTTTTTATGTTAGTACTTCTTACTAGTAAATTAACGTACAGACGGACATGGCGAAACTATAAAAATAAAATAAATGAATTAAAAGGTATTATGTGTGTGGTTAGTAACAAAGCTTAAAATATTGTATCAGTACTATTAGGGTTCCTAGTTAGTTTACTTTAGAATCCTATAAATACAGTTTTTCGTGTACGGGAATCAAACCAGTGACTAGAGGTAGATTCACCAGCTGTGCCACTATCATACGTTATTCAAATTCTCGATGAATTCAAAACATTTATTGCATTGCAAACAAAATATATGAAATAAGGTCTTATTTTAGTCTCAATTTTGGATCCTGACGGGCGGATAACTAACATAATATATACGCAATTGTATTTATATATTTTTTTACATTACGACCAATATTTAATCTGTCACTTTTATAACAATTCAGTTAAGTTCGAAATTGAATGGACGCGTAATTGTTACGTATATAATCGTGTAAATATCATTCATCAGTACGCCAAACGACGCTTTGTGACCGAATGTCTGTTGGTTTTGCCAGCATAAACAAAGGGTGACAAACAATATCAATTTATAATGGTTTATTCCCAGACGATAGTCATTTATTTTCAAAATAATAATAACATTTTAAAACATATGATTTTTGCTCCCACACTGAATGTTACATTTTGTTAAAGAAAACGTTTTGGGAGCATCTAAATCGTGGCTATCTCGTTGGATACACTTTTGAAATCTGGCCTCGTAGTTTTAAATCTGTAGCACGAAGGACACCCTGTATAACAATACAAAAGAATCATGGATTGCTACACAAAAGAATAAAGCATCTAGGATTTCCATCGCAGAAACATGCAAGGAAATATCTTCATTTCTTGTCACATAAAATATTCATACATTACATCAAAGAGATGTCTCTGATGATCTGTGATCTGTGTTTTTACTTCTTTTTATTGCTTCGTATAGTCGCATAGTGTTGACATTAGATTAATAACAATCACGTCAAGACATTCATCCAGATCTACGTGTCTTACGTTATTTTTCGAATTTCGAAATAAATTTTCGAAGGAGAGAAAGATAGGTTATTAGGCCTATTTAAATAATAGTTAATCGAAATATGCCCAAAGGTAAGGACGAAACAAAGGCAAATCTTATCGACAAACTCACAAAGCTAACAAGTGTAGTGGAAGCGAAAATCCAAATTTCTGACATAAAAGACATTCACCGAGGCTACGCTAAACCTGAAGCGACAAAACCTGTAATCGTGGAATTCACGTCAGTCCTTGTAAAGGAAAACGTGCTCCGGGCCATCAAAGCCTACAATAAAAAGAATACACAGAATAAACTGAATACCTCGAGTTTAAAATGGGAAGGCCCTTCAAAACCTATCTTTGTCGCGGAGAATCTTACTCCAAAGGGGAAACGGCTTTACTATCTAGCGCGTCAGTTTGCCAAAGAACAGGACTACACATTCTGCTGGACATCGTATGGGAAGATCTATCTAAAGAAAAAGGAAGGAGCAGCTTTTCAAAGAATAGACAATGAGAGTGATCTTGTTAAATTAAAAACATTGGCATGACTGGGCAAAATACTACAGATGAGAAGATATGAGCACTCTGCTGTCGTTGTTTTTCAAATCGATAATCTGTACATAATACTACAATATTTTTTTGAAATCTGTAAGTCAAAAAATATTTTTACACTATACACATTTAAAAGTAATCATTGCAATATATTATTTTATTTATTATTATCACCATTTACAAAATTTAGATTTTTACATACACCTATTAGAGAAGTAGCATTGGAGCAAACGATAGGATACTATTACGTATACAAAATGGATATTTCTGACTTGCATGTGTCGAGAGAAACGTTCTTAGATCTGATTGTTATGACCACCTTTACTCCCTTTCAAACTGATTATGGATGACAACCTAATCAACGATCTAGATGAATTATCTGTTTCTGAATCTCTCTACTGTGATGTAGACGAAGTTAAAGATTTATTACAGCATCGGTCTAACAAATTAATTATCCTAAATCAAAATGTACGTAGTATTAACAAAAACTTTGATGGGTTGTTGGTCCTAAATAATAGGCTGGGAATTGATTTAGATATCTTTATACTCACTGAAAGTTGGTTGACTTGTAATCCTACTATCCCTAATTTAAACGGTTATAACTGCTACTCTACAAAATCAAATATACTACAAAACGATGGAATCGTAGCATACGTTAAAAATAATATAAAAATGACTACAGAGGAACCGCAGATAAACGATGGCAACTGTTTATTACTTAAACTCGGCACTGAAACAGCAATAATCTCTATCTATCGCTCTCCTTCTTATAGAAATATTAACCCTTTTCTTGAATCACTTCAATCAGTACTATCTAATCTAACTGCGTTTAAAAATATAGTACTGGTAGGTGATTTAAATATTGATATTTGCGGTGGAGGTAATGACATTAGAGCCCACGAATATCTTGATCTATGTGCTAGACATGGCATGTTGCCAGCTCATAATCTACCCACTAGACTGAGTAAAACCTGCTTGGATCACATTATACTAAAAACAAAATTTTCAGCCTTGACTCTAGTTACAAATTCGACTTTAACAGATCATCAAGCGGTATTATTAAGTTTAAATAATAAACAAGATCGACAGGCGGCTGTAACAGTGAGAAATATAATTAATTATGAAGGACTTAAGAAATCAATCAATAATATAGATTTTGGGCCTATATATGAAACTAATGATGCCAATAAGGCTACAAATTATCTTATCGATTCTATTCAAAACGCTATATATCTGAATACTGTTAGGCAAAAATCTAGTCGTCGTTGTAAAGTGATTAAGTCCTGGATAACACCAGGTCTGATCCGATGCATGCGAAATAGAGATATGATGCATAAAAAATTAAAAAATTGTCCTGATAATGCTATTCTATTACAAACATATAAAAGATATAGAAACTATTGTAATAACTTATTAAAAAAAATAAAAAGAGAACACGAGAGGAATGAACTTAAAATGGCAAATAATAACAATAAAAAAATATGGGAGGTTATTAAAAAGGTTACACATACATCTAAACCAAAAACTACAGCACATAACTTATTGGGAGATACAAATGAACAAGTTAAAATAAACAATTTTTTTGCAAATGTGGGTCAACAGCTGGCCGAAAATAATGACAAAATTAATTCTGAAAGATATATGAGACCGTATCTCGAAGAGCTTAAGACGTCGCCAAATTCATTTGTCTTAATGAGTACTGACGAAAAGGAAGTAGAACGCGCTATAATGAGTTTAAAATCGTTTTGTACTCCGGGATGGGACAATATTACAAACAATATATTAAAAGAGTGTAGACATCAATTAATAACACCACTGACACACATTTTTCAGATCTGTCTCTCTGACGGTGTTTTTCCTGTGGCCTTAAAGAGGTCAACAATACTTCCAATTCACAAGACTGGGGACAGAGACAGTGTAAATAACTATAGGCCAATCTCAATATTACCCTCAATATCTAAGTTACTAGAAAGAATAATTAATTGTAGACTCGTTGAATATCTGGAAAAAAACAACATTATCTCCGATTGTCAATTTGGTTTTAGACGTAATAAATGCACTAATGATGCTGTACATGATTTAACGGATTACATTGTTAGAGATTTGGATAAGGGTAAAAAAACTATAGGGATCTTTCTAGACCTTGCCAAAGCCTTCGACACTGTCTCTGTCCCCCTCCTCTTGGCTAAGCTGGAACGTATAGGGATTAGAGGGAGGCAACTTGGGCTCTTTGAGGACTATCTGGCCGGTAGGCGTCAGAGGGTCAAGATTGGTAATAATATCAGCTGTGATCTACCCGTGAGCTATGGCGTGCCACAGGGCAGTATTCTTGGTCCCACATTGTTTATAATTTACCTTAATGATCTGTATAACGTTCATCACTTCAAGGGAAAAATTGTATCTTACGCTGATGATACTGCTCTTTTGTTCTCAGGCTATACTTGGGATGAAGCCTTCAAAGAGGCACAAAATGGCTTTAACTTGGTTTATGGGTGGCTGCATAGAAATTTTTTGACGCTTAACTCGGATAAAACAAAATATATCACATTTTCTATGCGAAACTCTTCTCAACCCACAATAAAACATTCTTTGGTAGCTCATACATGCCCTTTAAATAATGAAAAAATATGTACTTGCACAAAACTATCCCAAAGTCACAATATAAAATATTTAGGAGTAATAATTGACGGGAATCTAAGCTATAAATGCCATATCGACCTTATCACTACTAGAGTACGTAAGCTTATATATGTATTTAAAAACCTTAGGCACATTGCTGATCCAAAACTTTTAAAACAAATTTACTTAGCGCTCTGTCAATCTATTATTACATATTGTATAACCTCCTGGGGAGGATCTCCTACGACTATACTATTGCCCTTAGAAAGAGCACAACGATCAATTATTAAAGTAAGTACTTTTCGACCTAAGCTTTACTCAACACAGCAATTATATAAAGATTGTGAAGTGTTCACTGTTAGGCAGATATTTATATGTGAAACTATTTTGAAACAACATTCTATTATAAACTATGTTCCTATCTGTAATGATAAAAGGCGAAAGAAAAAAATATGTCAAACATTTCCTTATAAGCACTCTTTTGTTAATAAATACTTCTGCTTTTTGGGTCCATTCCTCTATAATAAAGTTAATGCCGAATTAAATATATATCCATTAAACAGAAGACAGTGTAAATTAGCTCTCTTAAATTGGCTACTACAATTAGAATATCATGAAACTGAAAAAATCTTAAGAATCTAAATCTATCGCTGGAATCTATATATTATATGCATACATAACATTAATATGTATTTATCTAATTAAGTATATATTTTACATATAAATATATTGCTTGTACATACTCACCTATATCTGTTTATTATTAGAATTTACACAACCTCTCACACTCACTCATTCACCCCTCACCTTGTACACACCGAGAGGAAAATACACTATACATAGTAAGTTTGATTTGTATTTTTAATTAGAATAATTACAATTTGTACATCATCTAGGTTTTTTTTTTTAGATATAAAAAAAAAAATGATTGATGTGTAGTATAATACTTTAAAAAAATTATATATATTTTTTTGTTGGAAAGAGCAACTGCAGCCTGAGATACAGGTCAAGGCCTAGTTCAGGCGCAGAGGTGTAATATTTGTTGTAAACTAAATTACTTGAATAAAGATTATTATTATTATTATTTATTATTATAGTTATTTGTTATGCAAGTGTAAATAAGTGTTTATAGAGATAGATAGATAGATAGCGGTGTCGTGCTGGCCTGTTCAAAATAAGGTTGACGCACTGGCATGAAATAAGTATTAATGCATTTTTAGAGGACTGGGGGTGTAAAAAATTATAGAATAGACAGGTTCGAATTTTAAAAATTCTTTCCACGCTTGGGCACAAAATGCACTTTTGCGCTCAGATTTCGAATGACAAACAGATTCTTTCCGAGCTTGTGAGGTGAAAAAAGTATTTTTCACTTCTCATGCTCAGAAAATGCTTATTTGCGCAGGATATAGGCTGCACAAAATCGAATTTTGTGCACAAGGGCAAAAACGTATCTACTCATAAATGTATCTATATTAAGGCAAAGGAAATGAGCCATACAGCCAAACACAATAAAAAGTTCAGAGATAGAATTTGTTATTTTATAATATTTACTTTATTTATTTGCCTTATGTGTTTTTTAAGTCATAAAAGATATTACAATTTAAATTAAAGTACGGTAGGTTTTTTAATTAATTTAAGAAATAGTAGATTTTACAACAAGTGCACAAAACGAATCATTTCTATCCGAGACTTTTAGCAGCCCGAGCCGAAGGCGAGGGCTGATAGTAATGTCGAGGATAGAAATGGTTTTGTGGACGAGTTATAAACTCTGCTTTTCACTTCGATTGCGAGGAAATAAATAAATAAACGCAAGAAAAACAAGACCCTGTTTCCCATTTCCCGCCGCTTTTTTTTTAAATCTTACGACTTTGAAATTAGGCTTGGGCTGCAGACCTATACAGCCTACTATTAAATTAATTTTGTAATAAAATAATTTTCTTAAATTAATTAAATAACATACCGTACTTTAATTTAAATTTTAATATCTTTTATGACTTAAAAAACACATTAGGCAAATAAATTAAAGTAAATATTATATAATAACAAATTCTATCTCTGAACTTTTTGTTGTGTTTGGCTGTATGGCTTATTTTTCCTTTGTCTTAATATAGATACATTTATGAGTTTACTTTTCTGCCCTTGTGCACAAAATTCGATTTTGTGCAGCCTATATCCTGCGCAAATAAGCACTTTCTGAGCATGAGAAGTGAAAATTATTTTATAGGTCTGTAGCCCAAGCCTAATTTTATTGTCGTAACATTAAAAAAAAAAAGCGGCGGGAAACAGGTCTTGTTTTTTCGTGAGTTTATTAATTTATTTCCTCGCAATCGAAGTGAAAAGCAGAGTTTATAACTCGTCCACAAAACCATTTTTATCCTCGACATTACTATCAGCCCTAGCTTTCGGCTCAGGCCGCTAAAAGTCTCGGATAGAAATAATTCGTTTTGTGCACTTGTTGTAAATTCTACTATATATTATACATGCAATATAAAATTCAAAGTCCTGACTGACTGACTTAACTATATATCAAAGCACAGCCCAAACCGCTGGGTCTAGCTAGAGATTCTAAATTTGACCTGTAGGTTCCTTACGACGTCTAGGGGTGTACTAAGAAAGGATTTTTCAAAATTCCCACGGCAAGCGAGATATGCGCTAACGAAGTTGCGAGGGTATATCAACGCACAGCCCAAACCCCTGGGTCTAAAGATTCCAAATTTAGCATGTAGATTCCTTACGACGTCTAGGCATGTACTTAGAAAGGATTTTTCAAAATTCCCACGGGAATGCTAGATATACGCAAACGAAGTTGCGAGGGGACGCACAGCCCAAACCGCTGGGTCTAGAGATTCCAAATTTGGCATGAAGGTTCCTTATAAGGACCGAACCGACCTGACCGGACCGGACCGGACCAGACCGGACCGGAAAGGATTGGACCGGATGGAACCGTACCGTACCGAGCCGTGCCGGACCGGAACGAACCGCACCGGACCGGACCGGAATTTGTTTCTGAAGAAAAATATGCAAATAGTTAGTAGGCCATGCGGGCGAAGCCGTGGGCTGAAGCTAGTATTATACATGCAACATTAGTTCTCCATTTTTAAAGCACTCGGCTTATCGCTAAAGGCAAATAGCTGCATCAGTGCAGGTGTAATGTCACTTTTATTGCACCCCCTGGGGGCGTTTTGCGCTTGTTATTCTTTAAACTATGCACTGATAAACTGATATGGCGTTGGCCTTTTCCATTTGCCGACACGACCGACTACAAAGGAGGCAAAAATTCGCATAGCGTACTAAAACTTACACAATATCGACGTAAAATAGCGGTAATATGCTGTGTTTCGTACGATGAGTAAGACTAATACTCCTACTGCTTCCTACTCCCTTTTTCACTTTCCTACAGATCTTTCTTTTTCATTCCTTCATAGGTGAGCAACGCATCCAAAATCTTGTAGTCGTGGATGTTCATAGGCAGCGGTGATTGCTTATCATTTTTGTTCAAAGTCAGGAAAATGCATTACTGCATGTCCCGCCACTTGGGGAAGCGACGGGGGTCTGTCGGGCTCACCTCTCTTGCCAATGAGGGATACCGACTAAAAACCTGACTATCTGCCACCTTCTCCGCCTTCACAAACCTGCTAGCTCGCTTGTGAGTGTAGTGTAAACCGACAAAAGATCGATGTCTATATCGTCGGTCGTGTCGTTGTGTGGAAAAACGACTATTTGCAGCACGAAACGTAGACTGACTTCTACATTTTTAAGGCTGGCTTATCTCTGTAAATAATGGTGCAGAAACTAAATGGGCTCTATTTAAAAGTTACCTCGGTTGGCTTAACGACAACAACTTAACATGACTGTGTGGAAGAACTGGAGATTTTAAAATCAAAAGTATTTATGAAATGAGCTATCTCGACAGGGGAAATAGGCACCACCCTTTCACAGAATATTGGCGTAAAGCAGCAATTTGTTTCGGTGAGTGACACATCCGGATGTCCAACTTCCATATATTCGCTTTTCTTCTTTTTTCTCCCTTTCTCATAGCAGTCAACACATTAGTCATACCGCTAGTGTACTGATGTTCATAGGCAGAGGTAACCACTTTCCATCTGGTGGAATATTTGTTTTCACCTCACAAGCTCGGAAAGAATCTGTTTGTCATTCGAAATCTGAGCGCAAAAGTGCATTTTGTGCCCTAGCGTGGAAAGAATTTTTAAAATTCGAACCTTTCTATTCTATAATTTTTTATACCGCCAGTCCTCGCAGGTGGACCTTGGTCGTGGTCCACCTGCGAGGACCACGACGGGCGGACGGGCTCTGAAAATGCATTATACTTATTTCATGCCAGTGCGCCAACCTTATAGAATTAGAATAATCGAACTGGCCAGCACGACACCGCATGAAAAAAATAAACACTTATTTAATATATTATTTGCGTTTTTTGACGACCTCCGTGGCGTAATGGTTACCACGCCAGACCGCCACCCAGGAGGTCCCGGGTTCGATCCCCGGTCGGGTAATGATGAAAACCGAACTTTTTCTGATTGGCCTCGGGTCTTGGATGTTTATCTATATATGTTTCTGTTATAAAATATAATATCGTTGAGTTAGTATCCCATAACACAAGTTTCGAACTTACTTTGGGGCTAGCTCAATCTGTATGAATTGTCCCTATATATTTATATTTATTTTCTTGCACCCAAGTATTTTCCTCGCTGTAGTGAAAAGTTGTGTGTTACGCTCGGCAGCAAAGTTATTCTGCGTCTCGTACCTTTGAAACCCTCGCTACGCTCAGGATTCTATATTTGAACCACTCGCTTCGCTCGTGGTTCAATCCTAGAATCCTTCGCTAGCTCGGGTTTCAATATAAGTACTCGCGCCAAAAAACAACTTTGCAGCCTTGCATAACAAATAACTATTGTTTGCCTGCCGTAAACAATAAATATTCAAGTTTTTCTTTGACAACGCCGACGCCGTGTGTAGGGGCTCTGAAATATAATTACAACGTGTCTAAAATAATCCAAACATCAGGAATTTCAAGCAAACATGTCAGTAGCAAACATTCCACTAAATAAACAAGATACACTCAAAACAAGCGGGGTGGAACACGTCCTTATTCCGAGCTAGACTCGCCCCGATACCGAGCCATTGTTTCGCCAACACTGCATCGGAGAAATCGAGTGCCATTGAGACTCACCGAGACTTCATTATCCAGAATTCCACCTTTTATAGGGTTGGCATATGTACGTTTGTCACTGGATTCATAAATTAAAACTACTTACTACAGGTTTATGTGGTGTTCTGTAGTGTAGTAGTGGAGATCAGTGAGTTTAGTTTACGGGTTTGGAATCGAACTGATTTTTTTAAAATGAAATTATCACTTAAACGGGCAATTTTTGTATAGTTTTCTTTTGACTGTTTTTATCTAACAAAAAGATTAACTGGAACTTATCCACGAATGGTGAAACATGTCCTAAAATTTAATAAAAATTGTATTATAATCTTCCACGATATTTCTAACATTCCCAGGGACAGCGATGATCGACAGAGATCCGCGACTCGCGACAGAGATCCGTTATTTGTCTCAGGGCACGACCATTGGTCGCGCAACAATAATTGCGCGGTTTGGTCAGTGCTCCGTGTAAACTCATACTAAGCAGAGACGCGCGACCCGCTATGTTAAGAATACTACTTTTACATAATCTGACATTATAGATTGGCAACGTTGCCAACCCTACCTTTTGAGTATGCTTACCAACACAGGCTTCAAATACGCTCTCGATTGCGGAATATTAAATTTTTTTATTGAATTCACTGCCATTCGTAGGCTGGATAATAAATAAAATGTAGAGATAAAAGGTGAAGCAACGTAATGGCCGAGAGGACTATTTCTTTGAAAGCCTTGACGTCAATATCAAGACAATTGGCGAATATTCTTTTGAATACTACCGAAACGTGCTCAACTTCGTTCGCGTGTATCCCGATTT
Source organism: Endotricha flammealis (assembly GCA_905163395.2). Classification (NCBI taxonomy): domain Eukaryota; kingdom Metazoa; phylum Arthropoda; class Insecta; order Lepidoptera; family Pyralidae; genus Endotricha; species Endotricha flammealis. The sequence goes on along the minus strand of LR990861.1, from coordinate 3,438,750 downwards.
CCTGTAAGAATTTAGTAAAAACTTTTATTATCGGATGCCTACGTCAAACAAAGAGCATACCCTTCATTTTTCAGGTCTTTACGACCAGTAATTTAGGCTGTGCGTTCAATCAGTCAGTCAGTCATTCAGGATAAAGGATTTTATATGATATATAGATTGAGTTCTTAAGGAAATTGCAAAAAGGTTAGTCGACATCACAGGAGACCGAAGAGCTGGCAGCTACCTCGAACAAAGAATTAGTCTAGCTATTCAAAGGGGGAACGCTGCCAGTATCTTCGGAACCTTGCCTAAAGGGACTCCTTCTAATAATATATTTTGGTTATTTAATTATATTTTTTAAGGTTTTTAGTTTTAGGTTCATTATAACTTGTTTATAAGATGGAGTTCTATTAATTTTTCTTAGTTTACATTAATCGTTTATCTATATACTTATACCCTCTTTATCAATGTAAAATATATAAACCAAAGATTAATTAAAACCAGATTTGTCATTTTCAGTCTTGAATATGAATGGCGAAAATGACAAATACAAGTTTTAGTTAAACCTTGGCTAATCTCTATTTCGTAATTAATGTTAAAAGTGTCATACAAAAACAGTTTGAAAACTATTCACAAAACAAAACAGAGTAGTAATTACCGTCGCAGGGACACCTACACCGAAATTTAATTAAAACGTTGTACCATTTTGAACAAAATGGCCTGACACCACCCCGCTATGAAACATTTACATGCACATACCAGTATACATACATTATAGTCAGCTCGATACTATATAACAGCTAGTTTCTGACAGCATTTGAATTTTTATTCTTCACTCAAGCTATCTTTTTATATGTTCTTTTGTTAGTTTGACAGTGACAGCCATATTATAATGTGGTAATGATTTTGAGAAATTCACCGTAAGACCATAATAATATTTTTGAACTTGGAAGGAAAGCAAGGTAAATGGAAAAAATCAAGTAAGTTTACATGTTGTGTGAGTAAAAAAAAGTGAAAAAATGACAAGGTTAAATAGACGTGTAGCATAGACAATAGTAGATTTTACAACAAGTGCACAAAACGAATCATTTCTATCCGAGACTTTTAGCAGCCGGAGCCGAAGGCGAGGGCTGGTAGTAATGTCTAGGATAGAAATGGTTTTGTGGACGAGTTTTAAACTCTGCTTTTCACTTCGATTGCGAGGAAATAAATAAATAAACGCACGAAAAACAAGACGTGTTTCCCCTTTCCCGCCGCTTTTTTTTAAATCTTACGACATTGAAATTAGGCTTGGGCTGCAGACCTATACAGCCTACTATTAAATTAATTTTGGAATAAAATAATTTTCTTAAATTAATTAAATAACCTACCGTACTTTAATTTAAATTCTAATATCTTTTATGACTTAAAAAACACATAAGGCAAATAAATTAAAGTAAATATTAAAAAATAACAAATTCTATCTCTGAACTTTTTATTGTGTTTGGCTGTATGGGTCATTTCCTTTGCCTTAATATAGATACATTTATGAGTTTACTTTTCTGCCCTTGTGCACAAAATTCGATTTTGTGCAGCCTATATCCTGCGCAAATAAGCACTTTCTGAGCATGAGAAGTGAAAAAAGTATTATAAAAATATAAAGAACTAGCTTTTCCCCGCGGCTTCGCTCGCGTTAATTTTATGACATAGATCTCGTTTGACAACAAAACAACCCATAGCGCGACTTGTGGCGCCATCTGTTGGCTGATACAGCGCCCGGTATAGTAGAAAAAATATTTTCCCATTGGAATGACATACTTTCACGGGATAAAAAGTAGCCTATGTTGGGCTCTGTACCCCTAACAATATGTATACAAATTTTCATAATGATCGGCTGCTGAGTCAAAAGGAATAACAAACAAACAAACTCACTTTCTCATTTATAATATTAGTAAGGAAGTAAGGATTACAAAAGAGTTCGATTTGCCACTATTTTTATATTTGGAATAAATCAAAATGTATTTTATAAAGGAGTACAATCTGGACGAAGGCTGGTAATGGTAGTTTAATTAAAGTTGGCAAAGTGTGGCGAGTTGATAACGTGCCAAATTAATGCGAGACGAGATTTGGGATTGAACAGGGTTTAAAAAGGGATAGATGATACCAACATTTATTTGTATGTTTTATTCCTTTTAGCAATAAGGCCGCCTTATTGTGAATACACTAGTTTTTAGCCTTTGTACTTTTCTTTGTCTGATAAAGAAAAACTACAACAGAGCACTTATGAAACGGTATTTTTGGAAACAGATTTAAAAGTGTACAGAAATGAAAAACTGTGTTTATAACACTGTATTCTTTAAGTTTCTTCTAATTTGCTGTTCTTGATTCTTGTTAGGCAGGGTCGCCATGTAGTATGTCGATAGGTGATTCAATGAAAACATCCTTTCAAGTCATTGGTTGTATATTGAATGACATTGTATTACTTAAACTATTACATTTTGCCTTACAACTACGTCGGCACAATAAGTATGGTGCACAATCAGCATAGTACACAATAAAGTCTACGAGTAATAGTATATATACACCATAAATACTAAAATATGTGCCATACAGATTGCTGTAACGTATCAGAATTCTCATAGTGTGGACGCTTTGCCCGCACGATCCGTGCACACTACGCACGAACCGAGCATTCCACTCGTGCTCGCCGCGATTGATGGGGGAAAAAAACACAAAGAAAACACAGCGCTGTATCAACACTATGAAATCATACTTTCATGTTACATTACAACCTGTACCTGACTTGATTACGTAGCTCTGTATGCATGTTTACCACCCTGGCGACATTATAAAAATTAACTTAAAAAATTTACACACCTCAACTCAATGTTTTCAGTTAGATGGACACGAAGTAAACAAAACAAACATGCTGTGAAAGGCAAACGGCATAGCATAGTTGAACATCGTCTGAACAAAGGAAAGGCTTATCTAATACCGAGTGCATTGTGCTATATTCTCGTCAGCCATTCTGTTAATTCTGTTCTAACATTAAGCTTTTGTAGTCTAGGTAAAGTTATTGTGAAAGGGGATTCGTCCGACGTCCTACCATAACTATTTAGTAATCCACCATAACTATTTAGTATTTAGTAATCTCTCTTATAATCAGCTCGGTGGCATCACTGTGTGACGCACTCTAATGAAGACACAAGTTGTGCAATTTCGAACCTAGCCAATGCTTGGATGGGTTTTGTTAGGTAGGTTTAAAAAGGACAGGCTAATAATATTAATAAATTAATTGAAGTAAAATTAGATTATGATAGTTTTCATTACGAAAGTTCACTAAAGTACTAAAATATTTTATTAAAACACATCTAGGTAAGTCTATAAATAATTGCGGCCAACGATCGCCATCACCAGAGCCAGACAGAAAAAAAAGTGATAGGGGTGAATGAACTTAACAAACGCCTTAGATTGGAATGGACTATCTTTATGTTAACTTTATATAGGTATATACTTACTACATAATAATATTTCAACCAACTGAGATCATGGGATAGTAGTTGTATTAAGAGGTAAAGTATGTGAGGTTGTAGAGATAATCCCTAAAACTACTAAACCGATTTCAAAAATAATTTTACCAATAGAAAGTATACAAATAACGTTTGTGAGTGTCATCTGCTTATTAACCAGAAAAAACAACAGATAGTGAAGTATTACATTTAAATTAAAAATTTAATATTTTTTTTCTAAAATATAAAAGAGATGAACCAAAGCAAACCCAGGCTCCGGCGCAAAAAAATTCTATTCCAGATTTTAGAGGATATTTATAAAACTATTCTAAACTATTGGGTGGCTAAACACTTTCGTTTTACTCATAAAGGTTTGTAGGCGTTCGTAAATCTTTGGGTCTACAATGAAAGTGTCCATGCGAAACAACGAAACACGTTGTCCTGTCAAAAAAAGACTTTACTAGTTAGAATAAGGTTCAAAACGTCAGTCCGTATTTTCGGAATTTCCTTTCGTGGTTGGTAGCACTTATTGTGGGTTTTTCTTAGGGAATTGTGTCACCTCCTTTTAGATATTTTTTAAATCTATTAATATTAAACAGTTCCAGTATAATCAATGAAACTAAATCTGATAAACTTACTTTGAAATGTGTTCAATTTTGACAGCGTTGTCTTTCCAAGTTGCCAACTAACATAATACTTATCACGTAATTTTATAACAAAACTTGGATACTGAGTATGGTGAGTCGATGACGTCAACCCTCGTCAACAGCCTGGTAATTATAGCTCACACAATCCCCTAACAATTTATGCATACTACCTTTATAAAGAAGATAAGCCTTTCAAAATTTATCACTTTTGGGTATGGAAGAAGAAATCAAAACCAAAACATATTTGATTTTTTTTTCAATTGGAAACTAATTACGGACTTTGGGCCGACAGAGAAAGGCGAATTGAATTATCATTATCGAATACATGACTTATCGAAAATATAGTAAATTATTTAATACACTTTATGCAACAGTAGTCTCTCGTTTTGAGTCTCGACACCAAAGTCATAAGGCTGATAAAGGACCACAAAATTTGCTAAAAGTAAAAAGACCCTAGTTTGGATTTATAACTACAACAACAACAACAACAATATATTTGAAATAATAAATAAATAATAAATAAATATATAGGGACAATTCATACAGATTGAGCTAGCCCCAAAGTAAGTTCGAAACTTGTGTTATGGGATACTAACTCAACGATATTATATTTTATAACAAATACATACATAGATAAACATCCAAGACCCGAGGCCAATCAGAAAAAGTTCGTTTTTCATCATGACCCGACCGGGGATCGAACCCGGAACCTCCTGAGTGGCGGTCTGGCGTGGTAACCATTACGCCACGGAGGTCGTCAATTTATAGATTTTATATTTGATCCAAATCGGCAACTTTAAATATACACATATATTAATATATTTATCAGTATCAACACTTTACGTATAGATTAAAATATGATATTAACAACAATGTCACTACCCGTCATTAATCTCCCGTGGGTTCCATGAAAACGGAAGTAAAACGTTCACGTCACGGTTTACGACGAAATGAACAAACACACTTAATAATTAATTAAGTGGTGTGGCTTCGTGGAGGACTATGTCATATTTACAATGAAAAATTCATAAAGAGGACCGCTGTACACTATGTACAATGTCGTAGTGTCGCTTTTGTAGAACTCCCTCTACATGACTCATTATCCAACTCTCAGAAAATGTTACAATTTTAGATAGATCTAATTAGTTTTTGAAATTAGCGCGTTCAAACAAACACTCTAATAATATGAATAGAAATTCATATTATTTAATTAGTTTAGCGGTATCCAAATTACATTTTGAATATGCGAACACTTCTTTGAAGTCTATAATGTGGACTGATGATATTAAGAGTACAAAATTTTGTTTAAACTCGGAATTAAGTCCTGTGCCAGCCACACACTTAGCAAATAAACAAGTATTGGATTAAATTAAGTTCTGTCGACTTTTTGAAGATAATAAATTAAATAAATCAATATATAGGAACAAATCACACAGATTGAGCTAGCCCCAAAGTAAGTTCGAAACTTGTATAATGGGGTAACTCAACGATACTATATTTTATAACAAATACTTATATAGATAAACGTCCAAAACGCGAGACCAATGAGAAAAAGTTTGTTTTTCATCATGACCCGTCCGGGATTCGAACCCGGGACCTCCTGGGTGGCAGTCCGGCGTGGTAACCATTAGGCCACGGAGGTCGTCAAAATATCCCAGAAGTATTATAATATCTTTGTCCCGGTTGGACATCATCTCAAAAGAACGGAAACAGCAAAAACGTAGGCTAGCCAAACCCAACAATATAAAATAGGTACAATTTTATTTGCATCTTTAAATAAAAATCTGTCTACATCCTTCAGGGGTTATAAACGTGATTATTACTGATTCTATACGAGTAAATATGGAGTGATTATATACAAGCAAAGCACAAGGAAGTTAGCCGGCAGGTAGTCGTCACTTTGCCACATCAAAGGAAACTGGATTCTCAAGTATTTTTACGCGTGACTGCTTTGTGCATTAGATATTCGGTGTACTGAACACGAATCGGGATCGGGTTGAACTTTCTCCCTCTGTTTTAATATTATTCACAAATCTGGAACTGAACACTTCAGAAACCTGAAAACATTGGTTTCCAGTTTCGACGATAATATATGAAGTTTTATATGTATTTTACCTATATTTATACAGATTAATACTTATATTCTCAAACTAACAACGTACATACCTAATCAGTCAACATATTATTTTTTTAATCTTATTTTTCACTCGAATGACATTTTTTTAATTTTTTAATAGTTTAGGGTTTTTGTTTAGAATCTCATAAAAAGACAACTCTTTTGTCGCACCGGCACCCTGGGTATCTTTCGTGGGTGGAATTAATTTTGTTATTAAACAGCTTAAATAAGAACGACAGGTCTAAGATATTTCTTCGTTTCTCTAAAAAATCTATTTTAAAATATTCTAGCCTGTCTACATACTTGAGATTTCTCGTAGTTCTGCATGATGAGTAAGTCAGATTCCAAAGAAATCTTTTTTGTATTCTCTCGAGGCGAAGTATGTATGGTCTCTAAACTGTCCTGCAATACTCCAAAATACTTCGGACAAATGTGTTATACAGGGAAATTTTGTTTTGCAGTTACGAAAGAGCTTCCCATTGCTAATGAACCCCAGCATTTTTGAAGCTTTTTTAATGATATGCTCCAAATGCGGCAAAAAAGACAGTTTTCTATCAATAATAACTCCAAGATCTCTAACCTCGTATCATATTATTATATCCATATAACCATTCCTCTAATATCCATAGTTGTGTACAACGTGACCCGATTACGAAATATAAAGATTACAAAGTATTGCGATAAGAAACGTCTCTGACACAAAGGGTGACCCCGCTTTGTCTGTACAAAACGGGAGCTTCCTACACTTCCTTAGTTTCGCCAGTACAATGTCAGTTCAACTTAAGGTTAACGTCCACTAAAAGAGAGTTTATTGCTATGCTAATAGTTTTTTAATCATAAATACACAGAAGAAAGAATTGTTTGCGAGACTACATATAAAACATATCAATAAAGGTTCCCATGATTGAATTCAATTATCAATCTCTTGACAGCCCGGTGGTGGTACTAGTGACCCTACCAGAGGACGCGGGTTTTGATGATGGTGTTTCCTATGTATTATAAGTATAATTTACAACATAACACAAGCCGGTTTAGTTTACGTTTAGTTAGTAGTAGTGTAGTTTAGTAACAAAACTAGGGTTTAGTTTACTTTGAGACCCGGTAGTGGCGCGCCAAGTGAATTGTGTAGACAAAAAAAAACAATTTAATTTATTCAAAAAAATACATAAGTAATGAAATGAAATGAAATTTTTTATTTTAGAAATTAGACCTTCACAGGCACTTTTTCTTGTCATTTACAACTTCTTTAAATAAAGAAAATAAACTACGTTATATACTACCACCATTTCGGACACAAGCAAAATGGCAACAGGTAAAAAGAAATGGCGAAAGAAAACCGGTTACGGCCTTTTTTGTCATTTTGTACTTTTTTTCTTCTCTCCTTTTTTTTCCACTCATTAGTTACAATGTAGGTATAAGTACATTAAAATTCAAAAGGAGAATACGCGGAATGTTATACACAACGGTGTGGAATGAACAAGTCTTAAATCTACAACAAAATAAAAAAAGTCAGTACTGACAAGAGTGAGTAAGTAGACTGTAAAGAAGACTCGAGTGATCTATACCACAACCACTGCATTATATTAAACACAAAATCTGATTCTGCGGCGGTCTAACGACTCACGGTCGGGTGGTTATTAACTAGATTAGTTAGCGGATACTCTCACAGTTTGCAATTAAGGAAGAAATAGTTGAATGGGTATCATATCTAATATTAGCGAATTCGTATTTGTTTTACTCCACAGAATTACTTGAATTCAAAGAATCTATCCGTATATTACTATTTATTAGTATTCTAATGTTCGTAAATAGAAAACACATTACCAATTTTTGTTTAAAATTCTATATAACTTAGTGATATTTAAACAAACCAATTTTACCAATATAAAAATTTCTATACGTGAAAGTGACGTTATTGTTTTGAAATTGATATAACTATCGTAGCAGGTCGACGTACCTGTAATATGTATATACAATACAACTCTATATACTACTCAAACGTTCTACAACACGGTGGAGTTGGACCCTAACCATTATTAAGCCCAGCGACCATTAAAAAAGTTATTTGCATGTCGCCAGCACAGTTTTTATGGCGAATGTGAAAGCGCTGAATGCAAAAGTCATGGTCGTTGATTACGAATACCTTTTTGCCTTTGAATGTACGGCGGCCTTACGTGAAGGGATTCCATTGTGTTTGTACCGATAAGCATTATTCGCGTAGTTGTAAAAGCTTTATGTCATTATTAACCTTTAAATGAGAGCTTTTGTGTTGTGGATCTGTTTTGTAATAGAGCCTTTTTAGGTTTAGGAGTCAACACAAAATTAAATTAAATTTTGTTCCTTGTTTTTGTTCACGAAAAGCTGATTTAGCAGAGTTTGGTTGGTGTAGCAGCCTCAATTTTTATTTCTCCTGTGCCATCTCCTTCACCTCTCTATAAGACACGCCTGCCTTTTCCTTCACTTGATCCATATAAGTTTTTCTCGGCCCTCCCCTTCCTCTTCTACCATCTATCTTTCCCTCAAAGATGTTTCTGATAAACTCGTTGTGTCTTATAAGATGTCCCACTAGTTTACCTCTTCTAGTTTTTATTTCTGTGATTAGAGTTCTCTTTTCCCTTACTCTCTGCAGTACTTTTTCATTAGTGATCTTTTCTGTCCATTTTAGTGTTGTAGTGCCCTAACGGGGTTCCATGCGAGAGCACTAGTTTGTAAAAACTGTTATTCTTATAAAATCTGTATAAATACCATGGAAATAAAAAATAATTTGAATTTCATTATTTCCGACAGGCCCGGTGGTCGAGTGGCTAGCAATGGTCACTTTATCCCAAGGTCCGCGGGTTCGAATCCTGCGCAAGGCAAACATTTGTGTGCATGAACATGTCTGTTTGCCTTGGTCTGGGTGTTTTCTATGTATAATAAGTATTTATTTACAAAAAAAAGTATTTAAGTATGTTTATCAGCAATCTAGTACCCACAGTACAAGCTTAGTTGCTTAGTTTGGGACTAGATGGCGTTGTGTGGTGTAATTTTATTTATTTATTTCCATTCGTCTCCAGCACCACGTTTCAAATGCTTCCAATCTTTCCCTGTCTCGTTGTGGAATTACTATTTTTCTTAGATTCGATTAATTTATTTTTTAAGGTACAATGACACGGTTTTTGCTGGCTTTGGCGGTGGTGGTCGCCGTCGCCGCCGCCGACGAGGCCTCCGACCCTGAGGGACTTCTGGAGCCCGCCGCTGGTGAGTCCTAGAATAGAACAAAAAAACATTTACTGTAAACTTTAGCACACAAATGATATTCAAGTTACATAAATCGGTAATGACTGAAAATCATCATTTGCTTTCTGAGCAATCTTTATCGCTGAGTTATTTTCGTGTCACTGCTGTACAACAATGCTCTTAATGTAGTTGTTAATGTAAATATGTATTTGTATGTTTGTGCCTCAGTTATAATAATAATAATAATAATAAATAAGTTTTTATCAGACCAAGTCCATTTTGTGTTAGTAACAATTAATCTTACACCTAAGTTAGTTTTACATAGTAATATTATATCATGCAAATAAAGTTATACTATACTAATAAACCCAAATTACAAAAGCGCCGTGTGAATCTCATGTGTTGGCTCAGTGACACAAAATGGTCATAGGTCAGCTGATTGTTTCACTCAGAAGAGCAAAACGATAATTATGTTATAACTAAACCGCCGAGACTAACTGTGGAAGAAGAAAAACATTGAATTTATGTGTTAATGTGTAATTTTAATGAGTAATTTTTATTCATTAAACTTTGTTTGCGTGTATCCCGCTTTCCCGTGGGAATATCGGAATGTATTATATATTTAAACCTTTATCTTGAATCAACCCATCTATTAAAAAACCTCATCAAAGTCCGTTGCGTTTTATACTTTGTAAAGGTTGTACCTAAGTGTAATTTCTAAATTTTATATGCCTAACTAATGTATGAACTTTTTTTTTTATACCACAAAGTTGGCAAACAAGCATTCGGTCCGCCTGATGGTCACAGTATCACCGTAGCCTATAGACGCTTGCAATACCGGGGGTATCACTCACGCATTGCCAACTATCTGACATATTTTCTTTTATCAAAGGAAAAGTGGTAATAAAAAGTGGCGTAAAATAATTTCAGTATTTTATGATTTAGAGACTTATGTCCACCACTCCAAATTATGGACGGGGTGACGCAAACATTTTTTTTTGTAGTTTGTTCATCCAATTTGTTAGCATAGTTCCATGGTGTTCTTTGTTAGTTTACAACGAAACCCTAAAAAAGGTCCTTTAAGGCAAGATTAAAAAATATATCAAAGAAAAAAATCAAAATAACAGCAACAGAAGCTATTAAAAAGGCTAATAATATCACAGCACGTTTCCGCAATAAACGCCATTATGACATAGTCGTAAAACGATAACGGCCCACAAAATAAACTGTATCTTTAAATTACTTACTAACCAATAAACCCGTTAATTACGATTCGTAGCCTCAGCTGCTACGCGCTACGAGCTCTACGCGACTACGGAGAGTCGTAGATGCGTAGCAGTGGCGTCGTAGATGCAAGAAATATTTGCCGGCCAGTATAAATAGAAGTAGCAGTATCTGCATTGGTTTACTTTATCCAAATGGTCTCATTGTTAAGAAGCTCGATGGCCTCGCTGTGCATGTCAAAGTGGAACGATTATGCAAGTTAAGCAACGACAACCCTAGTCAATACTTTGTTGGGTCTTAAAAAATCTCGAGCTCCTACATGATTCGGAGGCAGACTGTTGTCGATAGATCAAACATAAAAGGAGTACTGATAATTTTGAAAATATTATCATAATTTGATACATCAAACGTCAAGTCATTGAAAAGTAAAAACAAAAAAAAAACCTATTTGCGATGCCGCCGGTCGCGAACAAATATAAATGCTATTTCTACCTTAACTTACATTTCTTATTTCTGTGCCATACATATCGTGCACAAACTCATTAACTTGTTCCGTATACCTATATTTATGTTATTTTCGTATAAGTGGGTCGAATTGGATGATATAAGGCGCCCTTTGGAGATCTGAAGGATCATTAACCCTATTTTCTTAATTTCGTGCATTAACTATGATTAGTTGCTAATGTACGTGAATTTCTGTGTTAACTGTTACTCGAATTCGGAACTTAAGGTCGCTTTAAACCTCTTGCAATGTGTTAAGTTTTCAATCTTGTATTTTCAAGAATTTAAAAAAGTTGTGAATCTGCTTTAAGACGATCAGAGAAGTTAGTATAATTTGTAGCAATGTCGTGATTTTTGCAAGCTTTGTTTAATTTATTAACTCCTATAATATCTCTCAATAATCTTTTCTCTAATTTCGTTCCCGGACCGCAATAGTTGTTATCATGGCAGATGCAGTTCGAACGGAAGTGGAAAAAAAGTTAAATTAAAATTTAAAGAAAACGTTTGCTATTTTAATATTTTCAATAATTCTACGTCAACGTACATTCAATGTTAAATAATGAATAATTCTCAAAGTAGTATCGGAGCTATTAGGTTCAAAGTTTACTCTGTAATACCTACATAATAGCATAACTATTATTACAGTACATGACCTAAATTCTAGAACAGTAAACGCTTATTAAGGGGCTGTAAGATAAACAAAAACCGTCCCCGAATTAGAATAATTTGCAAAATCTATAGCGATTCCCCTACGGCGACAGGGGCTTACACAAATATAGTTTTGTATTCACACCGAGTATTATGTGCCCTAGCTTTTGTGAATACTAATGTCTAATACTATTAATGTTCTTGAGTACTACCTGAATGAACCCTACTAGATATCATTTTACGTTTCTCTAATATTATGGGTTTATAATTGAAAACGGTTTCAGTACGTATATGAAAAAACTAGCGAAACCCGCGCAACTTCGTTTCCGTTTATCTGACAGGCCCGGTGGTCGAGTGGCTAGCAATGATCAGTTTATCCCAAGGGCTGCGGGTTCGAATAGTAGCAACTATTAGAGCTATATTAGAGCTCATTTTTGTATTTTTAATCTCTCTATGACGACCTCCGTGGCGTAATGGTTACCACGCCAGACCGCCACCCAGGAGGTCCCGGGTTCAATCCCCGGTCGGGTCATGATGAAAAACGAACTTTTTCTGATTGGCCTCGGGTCTTGGAAGTTTATCTATATATGTATTTGTTATAAAATATAATATCGTTGAGTTAGTGTCCCATAACACAAGTTTCGAACTTACTTTGGGGCTAGCTCAATCTGTATGAATTGTCACAAAAAAAACATAGTTCTATGAATTTGAAGATTTGATAATAGTTTAACTTACGACGAGGTTTTCCATAAAGTGCGTTACCTTTTTAAGTTACTTTCTAATATAAAGTGATTTTAGTCTAAATATTATGTTATTAGTAACCACAGTGGGTCCAAAATTTGATTAGAAAAGTTTGTTCGGCACGTACCCATTATTGACAGTCCGCCGCCAAATAAATGTTGGACACAGAATAATAATTAATTCAACTTTTCACATTTACGAGTAATTTATGATTATAATGTTTATTACAAAGTCTCTTTCATCCAGTTTCTGAAACGCATTTTAATTCTACATTAAGTCTCAAGCTATCTCTTTTTTTCTTCTTTAGTTTGACAGTGACAGCTGTAGTTTAATGTGTCATTAACTTTAAAAAACTGACTGTTAGTGAGACAGTATACAAATGCTATTGTTACTATATTGTCAATAATATAGGATTCTTTGCGTTGAGGAGCCCGATGACCTCGTTGTGGTTGTCAAAGCGAAACGATCACCTAAGTTAAGCAACCCCATCCAACACTTAAATGGGTTCACAGTTCGGACGGCACATTAATCTTGTGCCTATTATAGTGAAAACATACAATCGTTTAATGAGATTAACTCATTCAAAAAAACTTTTCATCTTTATTATTTACTAGAGACACTATTTTTTATGCATAGTAGCGCCATCTATGTCAAACTTTTGACCAAATCTTACAGGAATCGCGTACTTTTCGGGATTAAAAGTACCCTTTGTGTTAATCCAAGGTATCAGCTACTTATATACCAAATAATAATACATTAATAGCCATTTGAGCGTGAAGAAATAACAAACATGCACATAACTTTCGCCTTTATAATATTAGTAGGAAACAGGATTAGTAGTATAGTAACTTTGGCGTTTATTACACTAATTCTGTAGATGAAACCGCAATGAACGAATCAAACACTGACACAAGAATCATACCATCTCAGACCAGTGTCTGCTGTCACAGTACATCTTAAAACCTCACTCATTTCACAACAGTGTGTAAACAAAGATTTTTTTACCAAGAAATCATTAATATACCGTTTGAAGTACCCCTTTGAGCGCCTGCAAACTGTTTTAATTAGCATCATGATTAAAATTCGCTGTGAAAGCACTTTTTTATAAAAGCTGAAATAGTTACGTTTTTGCATAATTACAAGGCAACATTTACATACATGAGGAGCTCGATGGCGTCGCTATGTGACGCACTTTAAAATGAACAAGTTAAGCAATGTCGACCCTAGCCAGTGTATGGATGGGTTTCGTTATCTCGAACTTCTCCGGAGACCACGAAAAGCCGTCGATCCCGGCTGTTGTCAATGGATGATAGTCGTTTACTATTGCTGGTCTTCAGGCGGCTTGAAATCACTGGCTTCCGCCTATCCGCATTGAAGCAGAGCGGCAGAGGACGCTCTAATTAAGAGAGCCGTATCCCGTAACCTTTTAAGAGAGGTAGGGCACAGCGGATAATCCGCTCCGCATCGGAGCAGCCCGTTTGGGGAAGGAAGGACCTCCACCTTACAGAAGATCGTAGCCAAACAGCATTGATCTCGGCCATGTTGTGTTCTTGCGGTGAGTAAGGGCTCCACTTCGGGGGGTTGGGAGGGTTGGCAACGCGTGAGTGATACCCTCGGTATTGCAAGCGTCTATAGGCTACGGTGATGCTTACCATCAGGCGAGCCGTATGCTTGATTGCCACCTTTGCGGCATAAAAAAAAATGGGATCTCCTAAAGGACTTACAAAACTGAAGGCGATGTGGCATATTATATCATCAAAATTGGGGACGCTACCAGTGTGTTACTCGCCTCAAAAAATACTGAAAATGTGAACAAAAGGCATAGGAAAAGTGTTAAGCTTCCAGATCTTTCACTTACCGAGGCATTGTTTTTTAAATTCACGCCGATATTCTGTGAAAGAGTATACTTTCGAGATAGCCCGTTCCATAAATCAACACTTCTATGAAATCATGAATTATACCACAGAATTATGTATTGAAAACACCTACACCTTAGTAATAATGCTATAAATGGAAGATAATGAAACAGGAATTTGGAATTTCCACGAATTTCCGAATATAATAAGGCTGTACGCGTGCCGCATAATAAATCATATTCAAATATGAATATTTTACTTACACACACATACACATCAATACTTCTTACTTCGTCTAATATCTTTCTGATTAAATTCGTTGTTACAAATCTCCTCCGGGACATCTATAAACTAAACACAACAGATGCACAACAGTTTCGGAGATAGGGAGTGCCGTGTTAAACAAGCATTTGCACGCTAACAAACATGTGAATAATGGGGTAAGCCCGAAACAAAAATTCATTAGATGGAGAGGCACCACAAGAATAATAAGTTTTTTTTTTACACAATGCTTCCTTCTTTTCAATCTTCTCCAAATTATTAGTATTAAAAAGTTCATAGTAGTAGCAAATATAAGGTTATTGTTAAGCTATATAGGCTTCTTAAGTCTGAGTCACCATTTTCCTGCTATTCACTATTTAGTTAAGTTTGTCTTAAATCTATCGTAATGCGTCTCTAGTATGCAGTCACCATTTACCTTGATTTATATTAAAATATCATAACATGGGTACAGTAGATATTTTACAATTTTTTATTAGCGCATGGTGTGCTTTGCCCTCCCAGTGCCAACATTACTCTTGTATGTCGAGAAAACTATCACTACTAAGTAGGCTTGACTGGTTTACTAATATTACAAGAAACACCCGGACCCGGGGCATATATATTCATCAAAGAAATGTCTGTTGTTAGTTCTTCTTTATTATCAAAGAAAATATAATAAAATAAAGATAAAAAGAAGTGTATTAATTTACTGGTAATACATAGATACAAAAAGTGACAGAATCGAATAAGCGCTCTTTCAAATAATACCAAAATAAATTATATGTATATAAAATCACATAGACTTCGGCAAGGGTCCGTCACTCAGCATTAGTGGCAGTCGCCAATTCCAATCAATAATTGGAATGTTTCGAACCCATCGTCCCCCCGACATTTTTGACCTAAATAAACATTATGTAAGTATTGTGGTACTATGTCGTCCATGGGATTTGGCCCTTACGTGGGACGCAAACAAAAACATAAACCCGTAGATACGTTTATACCAAAAGGACATCTTAAGTAATCGAACAAGAAAGTAACAACTTTCAAACTGTTACGTTGTTTCACTATTTCTGTAATTCTGCCCTACTAACCGCAAAGACGGTATTGAAAGCAAATTACAAGATTAATTGACATTTTGCAAAAATTTTTTTTTTTGTAGGTACTTTAAAAATTTGTAATACTGCTATTTTGCGTTCATCATATTAATTAAGCCATAATCATCCCACTGCAGGATTACGAGTCACCCATCAATCGAAAGGGATATAGCGTACTCTGCCACGCTGCTCCAATGCGGATTGGTAGAGCCCCCTGAAGACTTGGCTCGACGACTGTCATCCATTGACAACAGCCGGGCCCGACTGCCCGATAATGTTACACAAATTCTTAAAAAATATCGGTAATTCACAAGTATATGACGAAAATAAATATATTCTCGTTTGAAATATCCAAAATCTAAAAATATATTTTCTGCATGAAATCAAATCTTATAAAAGTCATTCATCTGTCACTGTGGCAACTCCACATTACTCCAGCGAGGTGAACTCAGATGTAAAACATGCATTCTAACAATTTTCTCCTTTGAGAGACTCTTTAAGAAACTCGCAAATAGAGAAACGATATAAATAGATTAACGCTCAAGGATATTGCTCAAACGCAAAATATTTTTATTCAAATAAATATTTATTACAAGCTCTTTCGAATCGTCACAACTTTTTCCTGCCACCAGTTCAGACGCCAGATTTGTACTGAGAAGAACTGGCAAGAAACTTAGCACTTGCTCTTTTAAAATGGTACTAATAAAAAAATGAAGTTCATAATTTTCGGTTCGATTTCAGTACAAAATTGATGCAACACATATTGCGTATAAAGTACCTACCTATAGTATACCTTCTGAATAAAGTACCTACGCTCCATTTGGCAAACATAAAAATGTATAGTTTAAAATACATCCAGCTTTTCCGGTTTTTATTGCACACACGTCAAATCCATTCGTGGTCGCTTATCTTGTTTTTTCGTATTGTGTCAGAACCAGCCAGTAACTAGATATTCGAAATTTAAAATAGCAGACACAAGATAATTAAACTGGCAACATTATCATTTAAATGCACATACATCAACCTCGCTATTTCCATTTATGTTATCTTGTTTTTATGTAGTTTTCTAACCAGCCAGTATGCTTCCAAGCATTCGAAGAAAAAACAATAAAATGACAAGTACGCGGATAGAGAAATGTCTCGAAATTAAGTTAATTGTTGTATATTTATTAAAATTTGGGGGGCTTAAATTCTCATATAGTCATGATTTACGTGAAAAACGAAAATTTGGAACTTATAAGTGTTAATATGAGGTACCGACATAATTCTCGCATGTTTACAATACTGTTGCTGTATCTCAAATGTGCACGAGGGTGTAGCAATAACAACAATTTATAAATACCCCAGCTTCGACATGTTATAGAGGGTAAAGTGGCAAGCGTGTGTTACTGTGATAAGGGCATCGCAGACGAGTATATGACGCTGAAATTATTCAGTGCTGAATTGGGCTGGTGTAGGCCTTGCTAATTCATGCGGGCCTTATCGGCACTCTAGACAGAGTAAAAAGGGTATTTAGTTTAT
This sequence comes from Endotricha flammealis, assembly GCA_905163395.2. Lineage (NCBI taxonomy): Eukaryota > Metazoa > Arthropoda > Insecta > Lepidoptera > Pyralidae > Endotricha > Endotricha flammealis. Next base: position 3,421,455 of record LR990861.1, on the reverse strand, counting down.
TTTTAAATTATTTGAACAAGGGTTTTATTATGTAATTTATTTGTCTTTATTCTTTCCTTCACTCGCTTTAAAAAATTGACTCAATCTCCAACAGAATTTGTTTGATGTTTATCACGTATTGAATTAGAATTTTAGACGATGTGCAATCTATACGTTTTGCGATTTTAGACCACTTGCGTTCGCGATTTGATACTCGCAATAAACATGAGGGCTTGCAGATAATCATTTCGACTCTTAACAGTCTTCATTCGTTCCGTATATCCTAGTTTTCGTCGGAATTTAGGCAGTACATTTTTACGAGCGACGAAAGATCCCTATAAGCTTACCTAAGCGCGCTTTTATCGACCGTTTACACGTATGTATTTCTCCACTCTCCAAAATATTATCGTTCAGAATTTGTCCCTATTATGTAGGTCTAGAATTTATAGGTTTCAAGTACTAAATGGCTTGTAACAAAAACTTATCGTAAAAGGCTAGCCGTATCCACGCGGGAATAAAACGATAGTTCGTTTAGCTCGCTCCGAATAGCTTCATACTTTTCTGCTTAGAACTATCCGTTGTACTTTCCTCTTCCAGTTTCACCTTGGGCTGAGGTGGGAGGCCCCCGATCGGGGTGCCCGTAGTTGATGCTGTAAATATGAAGCATTGAAAACCTTCCGCTCCTCCAATTGCTCGGTGTAGTGGAAGAAGTCTGTAGCCAGACTTACTACAAGTGTCCAAAAAAAAGCCTAACTTGAATTGAATTCAACTTTCACGATCTACACGAAAGTGTATCGTTTCGCGTTCTAATAAAAATAGGTATCTTCATCATAAGTTCGCTTCCAGTGCTGAAACCATCGCAATATCTAATACTTATCGGTAATAATCAATCACGCAAACTTTCAATAACTTCCTCAAGTTACTCTCAACTTAGATACGTCAAACTAAGACGTTCTATATTTATAGATGAGAAGGAGAATCATAGACGTAAATTAAAATAGACGTCACAGGTCCCGCTGCCTCCTTTGTATGTGTTTATTTTATTGAATGGTCACAAACGAGCTTACAGGTTACATAATGGTAATAATCACTGCCACTAACCCACGGAGCAGAAAGACTAGAAGAGTCGTTGCAGACCTTTTACAGGAAAAAAACTGGATATAAAGAGAAAGTAAAGTGGGATATGGAAAAAATTGGACTTACGGATCTATCACTCACCGAAAAAACATATTGCTCGCGCCGTTATTCTTTGAGGGTGGTACTTCCCTGGTCGAGCTGGACTGTGTCACAAATGTTCTACGTCTCTGATCTCCATTATTAGTGTCATGTGCGATGAGACAAATAAAATTAATGTGTCCTTCGAATCCAAAGACAATGTTTTTTTGGAGGATGATTTCTCTTGCCTTGTTGATTTTGATGACATTTTGAGAAGCCAAGGTAACTCGCTTTATCTATGTAGTAATTTATCTGTGAACAAAAACTATATAAATTGCTGGTTATCCAATAGGACACTGTGACGTCATTCGGTCCCTTTTAGGACTTTACGGTTACGCGGTTGGTCCTATTCGTTCGATCGACGAAAACTGAAACTGCTTATGTAAGTAGTTCTTTTTCATGACAAATTTTTACAGACTTAACACATTTTATATAGTCAAAACTCTAGTAAAATTTTGATTAAAAGTGTTTACAAAGTGACAAATTATTCTTTAAATTATAAAAGTTAATGATATGACTACTCTCGAATTATACGCCCTATGTCAGATACACAAAATATCTGCCACGCATTATGTCAGAAATCTCAGAAAGTTGGATACGCAAAATGATATAAACTCATAATATCATTTTTGCAGAATCCCAAAATGTCAAGATCGCAAAATGGCAGAATCGTAATCTGGACTACTGAATCTTCGCGCAAAAGAATTCGTGCAATTCCGTGTTCCAACTAAGTGACAAAAATTCCCACTAGTTCGAAATAAGGTAATGGGTGATTGCGCTACCTGATTACCATCTGTATTGTATAAAATATATTCTTGTGTACACTGCAAGATGGAAGATTTGGGCGAGTGGTCAAAGTGAAGTGAACGTTTGATCCCTACACCTGCAGCAAGTAAACTAAAGCTTTATTGAATAGTGTGCTGGGAATGTTTCCCACTCCAGACCTCAATAACATTTTCAATGAACATCTACTCAGAAATAAAGTAAATATTTAAGGGCTTTTAGTCTTTACGTTGGACAGCTTTGTTAGAAATTAATTAGTACACAGATAGTTTATAACACATATATCATTCCAGGGGCCCTATTCTACTAACACAAATGCACCAATGGACTCTCAATGGTGTCTCAATCGTGTCTCAAAAGAATGCCCATAGTGTATCAGTGGAATAGTTTTTGACATTTGTTATGGACGTTAACAATAACATAATGTTTAACTTATTGTTTAAGTCCATAACAAATGTCAAAAACTATTCCACTAATACACTATCGGCATTCTTTTGAGACACAATTGAGACACCATTGAGAGTCCATTGGTGCATTTGTGTTAGTAGAATCGGGCCCCTGGAATGAGAACAAAGAGATTTCGCGGGTTAAACCGCGGGCATCAGCTAAATATAACATAATAACTGTTGTAACTGCGTCGACCGCGTAAAAATTTGCCTATGTTAGGCTCTGTACCCCTGACAATATGTATACAATCATAATGATAGGCTGCTTAGTCAAGCCGTGAAGGAATAACAAACAAACAAACTCACTTTCTCATTTATAATATTAGTATTATAGACATGTCATGGCGGGTAAAATAATAATTTTACCATAGCAATAATTATTATTACGTCGTAACTAAATACCTGTGATGTTCCAAAGTTAACGTCTTGATTATTGCGGAAATTTAAGGCTGTATGCTTATTAAATTACTACTGTCACAAGTTTAGAAGGAAGCGACGCTAATTTAATATCGCGACTTGCACGGTATGTTAATTATGATAATGTCATTCGGAGCCTTAAATCTATTCAACAACATTCTTAATTGTGCAAACTTATACTAAAAATGAATTTACTTTTTAAATAATTGATATTTAAATGCTTAATCGTTTAACTTGCCTAGTGGTAGGACAATCCATTTTCTTTTGGAAAAGAATTTTTTTTTTAATGACTAACAGTAGACAAACAAGCAAACGGGCCATCTGATGGAAAGTGGTCACCGCCAGCTATGGATATCAGTAACACCAGGTGCGCTACCAATGCGTTGTCCACCAAGGAAGTTGGAGGAAAGGAAGGAGGAAGAGAAGGGAAAGAAGGAGAAGAAAAGAGGGGATAGGAAAGGAGTTGGGCTTTCGGATCTCTCACTCACCGAACGAAATGCATTGCTGCTTCACGTTGATATTCTGTGAGAGGGTGGTACTTCCCCGGTCGAGCTAGCCCATTTCATAATAATTGCTCTACCACTCCAAACAATAATGCAATTTTGTAAATTATTAAGTACTAGCTGCCCGACCCGGCTTCGCCCGGGTACTGTTTCGTTTTTTTTTCAATCTTTCTGAGAGATTTTCTTAATATTTTTTTCCGTAAGAAGCTTGTACAGAGTATTAGAAAACTACAAAAAAAAAATCAGCCAAATCGGTCAAGCCGTTTTCATGTTATGTCGTGACAACGGAAAACGGGTTTCATTTATATATATATAGATTATAACATATTTGGTGATTTATCACCATATCCCTGTGGATCAACTGTACACTAGCACTGTATGCAATGCACAACTAGTTGGTTCAACAAGAATAATTCGGAAAAATTATTTAAACTTTATTAACCACAATATTGGGGTACAAAAGGCGGACTTAACGCTAAAAGCATACACGAGTGCGTTTAAAAAAATATTAATATAATCTTTGTATTCGAATATCTCTATATATATAGTTCTTTTAAAATCCAATAGAAAGAGAAGTGTTCCACAGGACAGAAGAAAAGCCAGGATTTGAACCAAGAAGAATCAGATTTTGAACTGGTTCTTTACGACGTTGCTCTTTCCTGAATTTTACAAGCAATATTAATAATACAGGAAATAAGGAGATAAGTTTTTCTTCCGATATTTCAAAGATTTTTTTTAATAGACTCCATTTGTACGAACTGCATCCTAACTAGAATGTTACAGCAGTCAGAAAGTAACTTTGTGGAGTGGGATGCTAGATCGAGTGCTTAGTTTTACAGTAACCGAGTCGAAACGGCAAAGTTACGGGGCGAATCAATTAAAGTTGAACATGGTCTGTGTACGTGGTGTTATTATGATTAATTATTAAAACGTTTAAGAAATTAAATATATATGTATCGGGCTACAAACTTTAAGTGTCTTGAAAAAAGGTTAAAAAAAACTGGTGGATTTTTTGAATCATTTCACAAAGTACTCTGTGCTAGAAACATTACAGACACTTACATCAACCTGGGGCCCGATTCTACTAAACAAATGCACCAATGGACTCTCAATGGTGTCTCAATAGAATGCCGATAGTGTATCTGTGGAATAGTTTTTGACATTTGTTATGGACTTAAACAATAACATAATGTTTAAGTTATTGTTTACTAGCGAAACCCGCGCAACTTCGTTTGCGTATATCCCGCTTTCCCGTGGGAATTTTGGAATGTATGATACTTTAAAACCTTCCCCTTGAATCACTCTATCAATTAAAAAAAAACCGCATCAAAATCCGTTGCGTAGTTTTAAAGATTTAAGCATACAAAGGGACATAGGGACATAGGGACATAGGGACATAGGGACATAGGGACATAGGGACATAGGGACATAGGGACATAGGGACATAGGGACAGAGAAAGCGACTTTGTTTTATACTATGTAGTGAAGTCCATAACAAATGTCAAAACCTATTCCACAGATACACTATCGGGATTCTATTGTATGTATGTATCTGTGGAATAGTTTTTGACATTTGTTATGGACTTAAACAATAAGTTAAACATTATGTAAGGAAAGGAAAAAGACGTGGGGGGTGAAAAGATTCTGTTATGTGGGCACATACCTGTTAAAATAATCTAGTGAACTTAATTGCTTTGTGCTTCATTACCAAATTGCTGTTCGTTAATTAAATAAGGCACACGTGCACAACTAGCTTAATAGACTTAAACGTTCGCGGCACAAGTTTACACTAATTTACCGAAACTCCGCTAGATTTGCACCGGAGACCCGTTAGGTACTATCAGCACTTGTTAGGTATCAGAAAGATTTTGGTACATCTATTTACATTAAATTCATTGTGTGTTGAGAACAATAATTAATAATTCCATTTTAAATATTTAAAAGATATATTTGAATATTTAAAACGGATTTTTATAAATTTATAGCTAGTCAACGCAAAAAGTAGATTAATCAAAGTTTTTTTTTTGAAGTCGCATTAATGTTTTAAGTGGTGTTGAAATATTTAAATCTACCCGATTAAAAATGATCACGAAGCTATGACCCAAGTGAAGTATGCCTTGAACCTGCTTATTTCATACCCCTGACCTATCACTGGAAATCGTGTGCCACGTATTAGTGGAACGGATTATAAATGTTTGAAATCAAATATTCATCTGTCGCAACACAACACACCACACCTTTTCTGGAATATCTCTATCTCTAGCATTGCTTTTTTTATGTCATACAGCAGACAAACAAGCAAGCGGGCCACCTGATGGAAAGTGGTCACCGCCGCCTATGAACATCAGTAACACCAGGGGCGCTACCAATGCGTTGTCCACCAAGGGGGTTGGATGAAAAGAAGGAGGAAGGGAAGGGAAAGAAGACGGGGGAAAGAGGGGATAGGGAAGGAGTTGGACTTCCGGATCTCTCACTCACCGAACGAAACGCATTGCTGCTTCACGTCGATATTCTGTGAGAGGGTGGTACTTCCCCGGTCGAGCAAGCCCATTTCATAATAATTGCTCTACCACTACAAAAAAATGATTGTCAGTACAATACAATACAAATATCCAAAACTGTGAAAGTTTTCTCTATTAATATACAACACAATGGAGTAGAGCGAGATATCGTTCTATAGATTGCCGACACTGGAACAAAGGATTAGCTTTGATATCAATTTCCTTCAATCACATACATGGGGTTCCAATCCAGTAAGCCGGCGCGTAATCTGATTGGTAAGGTAAAATTGTGGTATCACCTTCCGGCGAAAACACCCTAATAATATTGAACAAAATTTTACATAACATTATACTAATTGCGGCAGCCCGGATTCACGGATCGATATTGGAATTATGCAGAAGTAAACGGCTCTGCACACATTCAATATCATCACCAAAGTATTCAGACTTACAACACTGAATTACACTACATACACTGAATACTTTGGTGAACGCTGAACTTCCTTCACCTTGAAGGTTTTAGGGCGGGAGTTCAACTCAATACCTACTGTAATTTTTTTAAAGAATAGATAATATATTCTAATGATAATTTCTAATAATTACAAAATCGATTTTAAAATCTAAAGAAAATGAAGGGACATGCCTAGTGGTGGGCCACTAGGCAACTATGTCGTCGCATCAGTTTGTGTTATATATGACACAAAATATTATATGAAGACATACAATAGGACACCCAAAATTCAATAAAGCCTATTTCGTTTACAAAATGTCAAACAATTGTGGTGAACTACGTACTGTAACTGGACGCACAGTGCCGGAAAACCGTCGGAAAACGGAAATGAACCGACACCGAAGCGACACCCGAGTTTGACAGGAACTAAATAAAATTTCATTTGGTCAATTCCGTTCAAGAAACATTTTAATAAGGAAAACACTGAGTTCTTTGGAAAAGTGGCAAAAAAATGTACACTATCTGATCGCAAATACGAAAAATGAATATGTTCACTTTGATCCCAAATTTTGAATTATGTATTTTATACCTACCTAACGTCCGGTTGAGCCGTTTTGGAGATTAATTGACCAAGCATAACAGAAAAAAAACATACAGATGCATACAGCTAAAATAATAAACGTTTAGGACAGAAAAGTAACTTCTTTACACAAATCATTTACTTATATTGTCTTTGACTGGAGAAAGTGTTTGAAAGACCTACTCTTTAAATAAACGTTTTGAGACTTTGAATCTTTGACAGACCTATTTCCAGCAGTGAACTTTTTGAGGCTGATGAAGTAAAAAGATAATATGATCATCCCCCAATCGCGCCCAGACCAATATTTCAAAAGTCTCTTCGATTTTATTTATATGAATGGATGTATAAATACAGTCCACTGTAAGAGCCTGTCAGTATATCTCAGGGGCAATATAACAAATTAGGAGCGTTCGCAGCCAAGCTCTCACGTTGAAACATTGGCGCGTTTGGCAAAACACTGCAAATTGGTTCCATTAGCGTGCATTAGCCGTGCACACGCCGCCTCGAAAACCTCTTTATAAACGTAACATGATATGTATTATATTGTTGTTTCGTGTTTATTTTAATGGGGATTATATTTCTTAATGTGTTGGTAATGTTTTTTATTATACAAAACAAAGTATGAATTATATGCCCTTTATTTATTTTTATTTATTTATTAATCCATCATGAAAATAACATGTATTGTAAGCACACATTATGAATGAATAAGCCAATTATAGTAATATTATTGTTATTGTACATGTTTGAAATAGCATAGAATATACATATTTCTTCTCAAGAATGATTTAATGACAAAGCAGCGAATAACAATTCGCTAAACTGCTTTTATTTATAAAGGGCTGGCGCTACGACAGCACGGGCGCATCCGTTTTGTAACAGTATTCAATTAATACAAATCATTTATTATTATCTGTAACATTATTCGAAACAGGCGTCCTCGCAGTTTCCGATTACAGATCCGCGGTCGTTGAACTCGACATCCGCGCCTGTGGTCTCGGTCTCACTAGCTCTGTCTAGTCTCTTCATTAATTCAGTTCCGGGTAATGAACAGCCGTAAGCCCACAGGCTGTATTTAATTGACATGTATGTCCGTGTGTCAATTATCAATTAAATTACGATTGTGCTAGTAGACCCCGTTTACCAATTCCCATAGGAAATTCAGGTGGAGTCAAATGCAAATTCAGTTTTGTCGTATTACAAAATGTTTCTCTATTCAACGACATTTTTAAGATATATTCTTCAAATTAAGAAATTTCTATTTAAATTTTTGTCAAGTGGCGGCCTAGGCCGAGATGCTGGCCCCTCTTGTAAATTTCTTAAGCAGTGAGAGCCTTCCACTCCCGAAATTAACCGGTGTAGTAGAAGAAGTCTGCAATCGGATGATTTGCAAGCGTCTATAAAAAAGAAAAACAATACAATATTGTAATAAAAGTCAACACAATAGTCCGACATAGTAGCTACAATAAAGCTATAAAGACAAGTTAGATATAAAAGCAATTTGAATTTATGGAAAAGGTTTCGTACAATAGAATGGGAAAGGTCGATGCCCTAAGGGCTATGCGCTACAACACTGAAAAAGGACGATACAACAGTATCTGTCCATTATACATCGGTCTATGTACTTCGAAAACGTTTCTAGACTATTGATGTGGAGTGAAAACGTTCATTATAATGATGTCTGCAATTTCAATATTCATATTGAGCGTTACGTTTAGTGGAATTGAGTGTTAATATTAAAATGTAAAAATAAAATGCTCATAGAAAAATGTAAAATAAATATAGCTCTTTTTATATACTGTACGGATCAGCTGATGTGGCAGTGGGCAGGACACATAGCGTGGAGAATCGTTACCCACTGGGGCAAGAGGGTTCTGAAATAGCGATCGCGTACCGGAAAGCGTAGGACGGCTTCGAGCAAGGTGGTCGGACGACCTAAGGAAAGTCGCAGGAAGACGGTGGATGCAGGCCGCTGCCAACCGGTCATGCTGGAGACGTTTGGGGGAGGCCTATGTCCAGCTGTGGACTTCTTATGGTTGAGATGATGAGGATGATGATGTGTATAGTGTTGAGTTAAATCTACAAAGAACAAATGATTATACAAATTTATTAATACAAACACGCACACAAGTAACGAATGTAGGCTCTGGGATCATGTTTGGAATTGGGGTTAGCTGGGGTCAGTGTTTTCAGGTGACCTGAACCCACAGGTCACCTAAAAACATTGATCTATCAAAAAAGTCCAAATAACATTTCAACTTTATAAAATATCTGTGTTTTTTATAAAATTGAGCGTTAATTTGTGACAACAGTATATGCAGAATAATAACCATATTTTAAATAAGTTTTTGGTCGGGTATTATTTAAATCATCGTAAATACTGACAAGAGTACTTTAACTTACCCGAATAACAGTACACGATAATCACGCAAAAATGTAAAAATAGTTTATTTTAATATTTCGCCGTATGGTATAGCTTACGTAAAGAAGCAAACATATAATTAGTTTAGTCATTCGAACCAACAATACCATCCATCACGCTAAAAATACTAAACCAAATAATATTTACTTAGTTAATTTTATTCCTGCTAAAGTCTTAATTAAATTCGGTTGTTAGTATAAACAAATCTTGTGGTAAGCTATCACCATCACGCAAGGAAAACCTGAATGATCACGCAAATTAAACAACCAGTAATAATAATCATTTAGAAATTTTTGAGCGTCGGACGATACGTTATGTGTACACCCCACACAAAATTAGATATTCTTGGAAATATTTCCTGTTACAAGCTACTATATTATTTTAGTTAAATTGTAGTTACATTTACATAAAAGTTAATAACAAAAGAAGCAAACGCATATTTACTCAATTACATTTCAATTTTATGATTATTTTTATCAAAAAAAATTAATTACAGCCCGAAGAGTCTCTACTACTAATAAGGCTTTTATAAACCCTAAATATGTAATTATTTCTATGAAAATTAGCATTATTCACGTCACGCACTACATAGACTAATGCGTGAGTGAGACACAGATATGTATGTGAATAGTAAATATATACAGTTCGTTCACACGCGCCATCCATCCAATCATGTGAGCCATCCTCGGCACCTTAAGATAAAATATTATTCTACCATAATGTGGGACGAACTTAAAGGGTAAATTCAAACTTTACAAGTGTATCGTAGAGGTATAAGTATGTGTATAATGTAGGGGGAAATCTTTCGTGCGGATTAAATGCCCCAGGCTGGGTCTGACAGAAAAATAATAAAGCAACACCGCCGAGTAACCCTGTTAGGGATCTGTTATGGCTTTATTTTACAAAAAAATATAACGCAATAAGTACAACAATATTTATGCGAGCGATGAGGGTTAGGAACTCGATTATTAAATGATTACGTGCGAATTCTTTTTTTATAATTCGTGTTTTCATGTCTACATAATATCGAACAATCGATTTTTGGAGTGGTAGAGCAATTATTACGAAATGGGCTGGCTCGACCGGGGAAGTACCACCCTCTCACAGAATATCGATGTGAAGCAGCAATGCGTTTCGTTCGGTGAGTGAGAGATCCGGAAGCCCAACTCCTTCCCTATCCCCTCTTTCCCCCTACTTCTTTCCCCCTACTTCTTTCCCTTCCCTTCCTTTCCTGCAACCTCCTTGGTGGACAACGCATTGGTAGCGCCCCTGGTGTTACTGATGTCCATAGGCGGCGGTGACCGCTTTCCATCAGGTGGCCCGCTTGCATGTTTGTCTACTGTATGACATAAAAAAATTAAAAAAATCGAACAGGGAACTAACAAGTCTGATGGTAATCACTCCATTTAAAATTTAGTAGTGGTTAAGTTATTGTTGGTTCTGCAGGATCAACATTTGTGCGCCACCAGGCCACCATCACCAGCCCAAACCCTTGGACCTAGAGAGCTGAAATTTTGCACAGAGGTTTCCTTTATATTGTAGACAGACGTATTTATTTTAGACGAATTTCTCAAGGGATAGAAGGTCCTACGTAAACGAAGTTGCGCTAAATATACATATACTTAAACATTTTCGCATGCAATATTCTGAGAACATAAAATGGTTAGAAAATCCGAACTGGTTAAAGGTGTTTGTTTTTGCAGATAAATAATATGCTAATAAGAAAATGGCAGAGTCTTGTTATTGCCCCGAGGCTTTACTTTCGTGGAATTTAGATTTACCTAACACCTTTACTTTTGTATCGCCTACGACAATTTCATTGACATGCGAAATCTATATACTTTTTATAAGAAAAGTATAATAAATAAAAATATATTTTTACCAATGAACGATAAATACTGTTTATGTATTATGTACAGATTTATTTATTTATTCGATTATCTTTATTGTCTACAATACACAGAGTACTGTTACAATACAGATCTAACACATAAACGTTTATTTTCATAAATCGCAGTGGCACTATTTCTTAAATTGACATTGGCGTATCATCATCATGTCAGCCACACGAAGTCCACTACTGGATTTAGGCCAAACGTTTCCAGTGCTACCGGTATCAATAATTTTGAGATGCTTTTGTGCAACTCTTAACTAAACAGTTTGTAGAACATTTAGACGTCTGTTTATTCAGCATTATTAATGAATTTCGGGAAACCTCTTTGTGAAGCCTTTAATAATAGTAGTGTAAACGTGTCTAGCAAACATCGGTCCGTCGTCGCCACGATAGCGTAAACATGTTCCCGCAATCATTGTGTATCTAACTTGAAATGTTCATTCGATTTCCTTATATTTGTACAAAGAAGTGCAGTGTATATATTAAGTCGAATACAAACTGCTGGAACATAACATATAATGTAACAAAATTCCCATAGTGTGGACGCCTTGTGCGCACGAACCGTGCACACTACGAGCACGAACCGTGCACACTACGAGCACGAACCGTGCAGACTACGAGCACGAACCGTGCACACTACGCGCACGAACGGAGCATTATTTGCACGGGAAATTCTTTCATTGCATGTGACATTACAGGACTATGTACCCACCATTGGTGTTGACTAAATGTATGAAACGGGAGGCCTATCTCCAGCAGTGGACTTCTTGTGGCTGACATTATGATGATGAAATGTATTTTTAACTAAATTTTTTTTACTACAAAGGTGGCAAACAAGCATATGGTAAACCGTCACCGTAGCTTATAGACGCTTGCAATACCGGAGGTATCACTCACGTGTTGCCAACCCTCCCAACCCCCCCAATTGGAGCTCTGGAGACCTTACTCACCATAAGAACACAACATGGCCGAGACCAATGCTATTTGGCTACGATCTCCTGTAAGGTGGAGGTCGTTCCCCAGACGGGCTGCTCCGATTTGAGCGGATTATCCGCTGTGCCCTACCTCTCCTAAAGTAAATAATAAATGTGGTCTTGACTATCTTTAATCATAACGGTTTTGACTATTTTCGGTAGTCAAAAGTGATGGTACGAAAGATTTCGCAGAAAAATAACCTACTTCCAATTAAAAGTACTTTGAAATTGACGCAAGACCCAGTTATAAATATAAAAACTAAAATAAATACCCGCTTTTATGTCTGTGTTTCTCTAAAGTATGTTATGTATACATAACCAAAAGATCTTCCGCTCCCAAAGCGTAAACAGATATAATCCATTAGCAGCAGTTAACTTTCATTTTTATGCTCTCATAGGTACGGAATTAAATCGCAAAAAGGTTTCCTCGTATTTACGGGGACGCTAGCCACGTTTTATCGCCTGACAGCGAACGCTTACGCTTGTAAAGCACCAGATATAATACCCACCCCCCACCGCCGGGCATTTACCTCACCCCCTCGCTCGCCTTATAATCGATCGGCTTCAGTGTCGCGAACCGCTTAAGGTGGGTACCCACTTTTAAGATGAGTAATTTCTACGTTGATTTCCGTAATTCAATTATTTTTTATTCGATTTTGAGGTAGGAAGAAATATGCGTAATATTAAAAATTATTAATATTACGAAGAAGTTTAGAGAGTTAATGTACGGTCCCGTGCAAATAAAGCTTTATACCAGTGTCATTTTGATCTTAAAACGACATCAGAACTCGGTAGAATCTCCAATATACATTATATGTACATTGAACTTTGTGTCTGTATGCTTGTGTGAACTTGACTGTGCAAAAAAATATGCATATTGTTATTGTAACCAAAAAAGACCCTTGAAATGTGAAAATTTAACATTTTAATAAAAAAATACATATTATCTGTAGACAATGTTTGTTGGATATCCTCCAAAACGGCTTTATGGGCCTGACATAACCAATTTTGAAATTACAATACTAATCAAAAAAACTACGGCGTTTTTATTTTATAGAGTACATTCATATTTTTTATATAATTTAGAATAAAATTTAATTGTAAAACAAAATATCTAAGTAAAATGTGATTCATCGTCAGAGCTACGAGAGTGCTACGATTGTCATACCGAGTGCCACGAGAGTGCTACGCGTGTCGTAGCAACGTAGAGGCTCTACAAAACAAAATGAAAACTGATATAAACAATTTTTATAAAAAAAAAACAAACCGACTTCAAAAATGAATTTAAATAATATATAATTTCATGTGCTAGGTACCTACTGTTCTAATTGAAGTCGGTGCCACGCGGACGTGATCACCCGTACTCGTCGTACACAGCCTTCCATTCATGCATGTGGCCTAGGTAATATTTGGTTTGGTTGGACGACGAGTACGGGTGATCACGTCCGCGTGGCACCGACTTCAATTAGAACAGTAGGTACCTAGCACATGAAATTATATATTATTTAAATTCATTTTTGAAGTCGGTTTGTTTTTTTTTTATAAAAATTGTTTATTTAATACTTTTTAGTGCATTTAACAGCGGTTTTTTAGAAGTCTGATAGAAACAGTAAACCCTGGTATGTCTGTATAAGTACTGTTTGTCTGTTTGTTTGTACACATCACTTTTTAGCAGTCCTTTTCGAATACTATGTGAAGCCTCGCTCGCTTCGCTCGCTCGGCTGTTGATAAATAATCACAAGTCTAACCTAACCTAACCAAAAGTTCCCATATGAAAATTTTACAGATTGGATATACCGGCAGATCTCGATCGGCCGGATTGACCGATCTGCATACGAGACGACATAAGTATATAATTATAAGCTATTCGTATTAACATTGATACGAATTGTGACTATGTGTAACATTATAACATGAGAAGGCCTACTCTCTGAATAAGCGATTTCACTTTCGTAACACTATAGTGCAATTCATGGTGTGAAGCAACCTCTTCCTCTTCGGTGCTAACAGCTGGTGCTTGAGTGTCAACTTTATGGTATAGTGAGCCTCCTAATATCGTCACTCAAGAGTCACTTGTTTACACGTGTTCCCATCATGATAATCAACGGTCTAATATATACCTACCTACAATATTTAAAGAATTATCCTCTAACTCCTATCCGTTTAGGAGTTGTACCTTCCATTATCATCTCACCAACATGGGATGATGACTTCAGACTTAAATACATGAATAGCTAACGAAAACATTAGTAACGCGTTGTACGTGCCTACCAAATTTAAGGAGTGCCCTCGATTTACCTGGGATCCCATCATCAGATCCTGATTTGGTGACAAGTTATGTTGGAAAAAAAAAACAAATGGTCTAATCTAATACATACCTACAATACTTAAAGAATCATCCTCTAACTCCTATCCGTTTAGGAGTTGTACCTTCCTTCATCACCTCATCAACATGGGATGATGACTTCCAGACGTAAAAACATGAATAGCTTACGAAAACATAAGTAACGCGTTGTACGTGCCTATAAAATCTGAGGGTTTCCCTCGATTTGCCTGGGATCCCATCATCAGATCCTGACTTGGTGACAATGGGACCAACTTGGGAGTATGCACTTTCGAATAAAAAAAGAATTTTGAAAATCGGTCAAGAATTGACGGAGTAATCGGCGGACATACAAAAAAAAAAAAATATACAATGAAACATAGAACCTCCTCCTTTTTTGAAGTCGGTTAAAAATCAAGTCCATATGAAACACGGTGCTTTTATCGTCTGTATTTTATTTATTCCATTTGCATGCTCTTTTACATTTTTTTACATTTTCTGTTTTCCCTCTTCCTCCATTCGATGTTGCTATTTGGATATTATTCCTTTTATGAATTGTATGTTCTGTTAAGGCTAGCAGTATAATATTTTAATTAAAATCATGCTCGTCCTTGTTAGTTGTTGTAGATTCATCACAAAGCAAATTCGTCACGGCCTAAACACTTTTGAAAAAAATTCAGTTACTCGTATTTGCTCGAGTCCAGTATTTACCTCAATTATTTTGTGCTTCCTTTTTGGGTGGCAAACAAGCATACGGCCCGCCTGATGGTAAGTATCACCGTAGCCATAGACCATATCACCATAGACGCTTGCAATACCAGGGGTATCACTCACGCGTTGCCAACCCTCCCAACCCCCCGAAGTGGAGCTATGGAGACCTTACTCGCCGTAGGAACACAACATGGCCGAGACCAATGCTATTTGGCTACGATCTTCTGTAAGGTGGAGGTCCTTCCCCAGACGGGCTGCTTCGATTTGAGCGGATTATCCGCTGTGCCCTACCTCTCTCTTTCTTACAAAGAATCAGTATATATATTACTTACCAATATACAAATATTATTAAATTAAAAATGTGGATGGTTACGTATCTGTATATTTAATTTTATTGTTCTACCATTCCAAACAAGTAGTATAGCCTGAATAAAATTAAATTCCTTTTACCAGTGGTCATATGTTTTTTTTTCCAAAATGGTGGTACAGTGATTACACAAATAATTTTTTATTATATGTATTTTTTTATTTAAAAAAAGCTTCTGAATTAAATATAAGATTAACGTTTTGAATCTCATGAATAAAATATAAGATACATACATATATGTCTAATGAAATGTCGCTGCGTGTGTGGAGTTCGATGGCGTCGCTGTGTGTCGCACTCTAATATGAATACGCAGTTAAGCGACGTCGACCCTAGCCAGCGTTTGGATGGGTTTCGTTATCTCGAGCTTAAGGCACGTTAAGCCGTCGGTCCCGGCTGTTGTCGATCGATGACAGTCGTTAAGCCAAGTCGGTGGCCTTAGGGCGGTTTGAAAGCATCGGCCTCTGCCAATCCGCATTGGAGCAGCGTGGCAGAGTACGCTCTAATCACCTTCGATTGAAGGGAGACCCGTATCCCAGCAGTAAATAAATAATAAAATCTTTATTCAGATTACTTATTGCATAAACTTAAACAATTTAGGTATAGTAAAATTAAAAAGGGGTACAATTTATAGGGTGCCTGTGCTAGGTTCTAACGATCCTGTGTTACAGGCTGTATAAATACAATACAATATGGTAAACACAAAAAAATATATTAAAAATGAATTAAATTATAATCGTAAATGTCCTATTTAACGTTGACTAGCGTAAAAATAATAACAATAAATTAGAAATAGATTTATGTAAACATTGACCTAGTTTGCAGTGGGATGATTATGGGTTGATATGATGATGTCTATTGAAATAATCTGATATTACACCTTCATATAGACCCTGTATCCCAAACCAGCATTGCAATATTGCAAGACGCTCTTCGTCTTATACTGTCTATAACTAAAATCCAAGCAGACAAAGTCGTGAGCACAGCTAGTACTATGAATATTACAACTTAAATTTTACATAACATTCATACAGATATCAGTATCGTTTACACAGCGACAATAATCCTTCACACAAATTTGCAGCGCGATAGGATCAATGCGATTGGTACAACATTCGGCTAGTTCAAGCCATTAAATCTATATAATTGATGCAATAATTTTGTGTGGGATAAACCAAACTGATCATTACATTAGGTTGTGCCCGTGGCATCTTGCATTGAGTTATAATGGCTATCAAAGCACGAAATAGGGGTTGGTAGTGATTTAGAGACATAGTTTGACAGGTCGGTGCGCTGGTAGTTATGTTACCTTCGGCAGTTCGGCACCAGAAGGCGCGGTTGCTATTCCAACTCGTGGCAAACATTAGTGTTTGTTCTCGAGTATAATAAATAAATAAATTAATATTCTTAGACAAATCACACGCCATCTAGTCCCAAACTAAGCAATTAAGCTTGTACTATGGGATACTAGATTTGCTGATAAATACACATTACACATCATGGGGTACTTCAAAAAGGGTGTGAAGAGGTTCTTACAGGGTCGCCAACGCGTTAGTGATGCTCCTGGTATTGCAAACGTCCATAGGTTGCGGTGACTGCTTTCCATCAGGCGGCCGTATGCTTGTTTGTCACCTTAGTGGTAAAAAAAATGAATTGAATACATATTATACATAGAATACATCCAGACCAAGGCAACCAGACACATTTATATACTCAAGTGTTTTCCTTGAGCAGGATTCGAACCTGCGGCCCTCGGGATAAAGTGACCATTGCTAGCCACTCGACCACCAGGCCTATCAGTATGGGTGTTTTCTATGTATTATAAGTATATATTTACAATAATATATCTGTTGTCTGTTTCCCATAACACAAGCAGGTTAAATCTAACTTACTTTGGGAGCAGGTGGCGCTGGGTGTAACATTTATTTGTTGTTGTGCGTATCTATAAATTCCAGTAGGTGTTCTGATAGGTTCAAATCTCGAAGGACTTCTCCGCGCTTCGAAGGGCACCTTGTACAAATGCTGATTCACGCCGATATTTTGTGAGAAGGTAGTACTTCCACGGTCGAGTCAGCCCATTTTATAAATTCTTTTCCACTCATTGCGGTACTTCGAAAGTTTTTTTCGGAAGAGAATTGTTAAGATAATACAAAACGCAAAACAGTTTGTTAACTTGTTTCGTTAAAAAAAACAGCTAACAGCCTCCAGCGTGCTCAAACATCCATTAAAACGATTAGGGTACAAAAATGCCGCCCGAGTTTCCCCTCCACTGATTAAGGAGAAGATTGATATGAAACGCACAGATATATATGTATTTAAACATGAGTATATAACATTATAATTTCATTTCACGTACAAAATACGTCAATCACGTACTATTAAGTATATTAATTCATTAATTTCATCTGTTGTGTTTTATTTAATATGAATAAAATACAAATGTTATGTATAAGTTATTCAGAACTCAATAATATTGATGCTCAATTATTTATATCGAAAACATTTTTCTTTATAATACCGCAGCCAAACAAGCAAGCGAACTTGATAAAAAGGCTGTGGCAATCGCCGCACCCTGTGAAAATCATCTACCATTGCAAAATACATGATCTTTATAAATAACTAGTAAAATCCTTGCAACTTTGTTTGCGTATATCTCGCTTTCCCGTGGGAATTTTGAAAAATCCTTTTTTTAGTACACCCCTAGACGTCGTCGTAAGGAACCTACATTCCAAATTTGGAATCTCTAGACTCAGCGGTTTGGGCTGTGCTTTGATATATAGTTAAGTCAGTCAGGACTTTGAATTTTATATAAATAGACTACATATACAATACCTACTATACCAACAGCAAGTTTCTGAAAAGCATTTTTGAAGTTAATTACGCATTAAAGATTATAGCTGTCACTGTCAAACTAAATGAAGAAGAGACTTAATGTGGAATTATAACAAAAATGCGTAAACTGGCTATAACTAAACTTATTTATTAAAAACATACATTTCTATATAGCATCCAGAATTTACAGTAAAGTTAAACTTAAGTCGAGGAGAGGGATTCTTGTGTGCTCCTCAAAAGTTCCCTCTAAAGTTCGGCGAACCGGCGGCCATTAAAAAACCAATCGACATTGCTGTTCTGGCGAGTCTGCTAATGAAAATTGATGTGCTACCGCAAATGGGTCATGTTGATTTATCGTTACATTTAATTACTGAAAATAAATTAGTTTTTTTTTAATGTAATACACGCAAAATAATTTATCTACATAAATAATTTATTAAATAGCTGTGTAGTATATTTACGTTGATTGCAATTAAATTTACGTAATTTATTGTTTATCATACTAATATTATAAATGAGAAAGTGAGTTTGTGTATTTATTTGTTTGTTTGTTATTCCTTCACGGCTTGACTAAACAGCCGATCATTATGAAAATTTTATACATATTGTCATAACAAGCTACCTACTTTTTATTCCGTGAAAGTATGTCATTCCAATGGGATAATATTTTTTCTACTATAGAAGCCGCTGTATGGGATGGGCTATCGGCCAACAGATGGCGCCACAAGTCGCGCTATGGACTGTTTTGTTGTCAAACGAGATCTGTCATAAAATTAACAGCGAGCGAAGCCGCTGGGAATAGCTAGTTTGAAATAAAGTAAGACATATGAAATTATGGCCGTCACTGTCAAGCTAAATAGGAAAAGAGGGAGAGCTTAAAACTTTAATGTGGAATTAAAAGTAAAATGTGTTTCAACAACTGGCTGCTAGTCCCTGGACTGCATTAAATAACATGAATTAATTTCTGAAACAATTTTCATTTTCACATCTAAATTATGACAAAAGTAATTTAATCCGGATAAAAAGCGGTGATAAGTAAAAGTAGGGATTTATTTTCGAGATGATCCACGGATGGTAAAATCGGTAAATAGCTGAATTCAACTCGGATTAGGCGGATCACAATTCAACGTTAAAAGGCGTTTTTTGGAAACAATATAGGTAAGTGTATTTTACAGATATTTTAAATGTTAAGCTAATTTTGGTAAGAGTAAAAGTAGATTAACCTTTACAAACGGTCGCCCTTTTATTAGACTTAACATAAATATTTATAGAATAGACTCCCTCGACACTTCATATAATATAGTTAAAGAGTTGAAATAGACACACTAAAAATTTCATAAAAGCAATCATCTATACTTGCTTTTAGCTTACTTATACATTTTTAAGTAAGTGTAAATCTTGAGTCTGAAACATCTTTTTAAATAGAGAAACTAGCGGTCCACCTTTTTCATTCAGCGGTCATATTTTTCAAATCGGTCCAGTAGTTTCGGAGCCTATTACGTAAATAAAGTTTTGGAAACACTATCATCATGATTTTTACTACGTGTAAACCAAGTCACCTTTCATTTCCAAATTATCACACAAATAGATTATGATCAGAAACCTGTGTGCCAATTTCGAAATTTCCATGGGAACGGAACAAACGGAAAAGAGCGCGCGTCCAGCGAATATAAATTAATGTAAACAGAAATCTTACAAGGTATCAAAAGTAAAACATAAAAATTGAAGTATGTACTTGTGAAATAGCTATAAGTAAATATATTTGGGCATCGCTGCTCGCTGTGACCTAACTCCGGAAATGTTTATTTTCATCTAAAAGCGAGTCACGTACAAACCCAGGTTGATATTTATGTATGAGAGTGATTTTATACGCACTGATTTATGAATATAATCCTCGGCTCGGGCGACGCTTTTCCACTGCCATATTTTTTTATGGTCGAATCACGCTGAAGTGGAGTGGTATTAGCATTTATGAAATTGGTTAACTTGACCGGAGTCGCACGCTTTAAGAAACGCTTGAGAATGTCATGATGCCTTGACATCAAGTATCAGTACTCCTAATCTTGCAACAAAAACAGTTACAATCTCGTCTCAAACTCATGCACTATCTCGCTCAATTCTTATTTTGTTTGAATGAGACAGGGCTTATATATGTTTCAGTGTAAATTGACCCATAAGAAACACGATAATGCAAGTTCTTAGTATCGCAGTGTATTACGTAGGCAAACGATAAGAAAATATTTTTCAAATTCCCACGGGAAAGCGGGATACACGAAAGTCGCTAGTCTTATTTATGTATGAGTGACCCTATATCGAAGGTCGAAATAGATTATGACATGCAAATGTATTCAACCTAAGGACGGTAAACAGTAAACGTCTTGACCGACTCTAAATAATATATGAGTATGAGTCATATTATCGGGTAGCGTGTTCACTTTCGTGTTACCCACTGACATTTTGGCAAAACTCCATGAAATTGTAAACGAAACTGGTGAAAGTAGAAAGACTTTGTTTTTATTTACGTTTGGCGCGCAGTATTGCAAACAGGCATCTGCTGAAGACCAGCGCCATGGAGTCGGACGACCCCACGGTTCATGCTGAGCAGATGCCTTTTTGTTGTCTCATCTACATTTATTATTATTTTATGGTTGTTACTTATTTTTTAAGTGCTTAAATGTAATTTAGACAATAAATAAACCAAATTCTTTGTTTCTTTCTCAATATATTCCATTCCAATATACTTGGAATATATGCTCACTTTGTTCCTTGTGAATGTGAGCATATAATTCCAGATATTGCGCTACACCACCGCTACATAGTTTATTTATGTAAACTCCCAACTGTGCCAGACTGCAGGAAACTTATAGAACGTATCCCGAGCCTGGTTTTTAATACCCATATTTCTTGAGAAACTATTAGTATTCGCACTTGATTTATGTGTCGAAATACGTCTGCTGGGGCAATTTATGTGTCTAAAAATGTCTGCAGGGGCGAAATGGAAAGCGGTCACATTGAAAAGTGCCGACAAAGTTACCTTTAGTAAGTTTTATCTTTACTAAGACTATTCCTTGCATCATTTCTAACACAACTAAATTCCAGAATAACATAAAAAATTTGCAGAATCATTTGGCTTTTGTATTTTTTCCCTTATAAACTGAAATGAATATTTTTATTTGTTGCAAACACAACAAAAAATAATCGATTTATAAATGGTGTACAAGCGTGTTATGCCAGCAGAACGCTTAGTATGAGTTTTTTGGTCATACGTGTTAACGTATATAAGCCAACTAAATTGAAAAAATGTTTCATATTGTGAATTTACCAGACTCGCGTTATATATCCAAATTATCCGCAAAGCTCACTTTAAAATGTGAGCAAGTAAATAAGTATAAATAATGTAAATCACATGTGAGTTATTTTTCTAATTGGTCGGTTTATTTACATCGAAATGATCCAATGCGGAAAAAAACTCGTACGGTGCACTGCACTCAGTCGGCATGCAAATTATTACAGTAATATTAAAAACATAAATTACATTGGATATCTCAATATCCATACTCATATTATAAATGTGAAAGTGTGTTTGTTTGTCCACCATTTACGTCGAAAGTAAAGAACGGATTGATATGTTTTTTTTTATTAGCGATAGTATAAGGTCTGGAGAGTGACATAGGCTACTTTTTATTCCGGAAAAACATCTCCTTCCTACGGGGAAAAAAGTATAACATTATTTTTTCATATTTTTTTAACGGTGATAATTAAGGTCTAGAGAGTGGCATAGGGCAACTTTTTTTCCCACGGGGTTAAGAGATTCCCATGGGAAAAATTATTGACCACGCAGGCGGAGCCGCGGGTAACAGCTAGTTTAAATATAATCAATCAAATGCGTAAATATTAGTATTTAAAGAAATTACGATGAGGATGAAAAATAAGATTGGCATAACGGACTAATAATGAGACGAGCTTTTACTTACATCGTGAGAATATCAAGAAAATTGTACACTATTCATTATTCATAGCAGTAAGCGTACTGGCGAGGAATGAGAATACGTTGTAAGAGCACCCTTCACATGAGGGATATAATATATAGCGAACAGCAAAGGTCATGTCCGGCCCGGATAACAATGGAGAAAATGGCATTATGGTCGAGAAACCGGGTATTTCGTAAAGAATATATCGGGCCAAATGTGTGCTACAAATTCACGACACACAAATCAACGTATTGATTTCATTACATTCGGTTCCAACGGATATTTATCGGTGGTCTTGCGGGAAAACTTAATTTACTATAAGAAAACCTTTTTGCAATATTGGTTTTCTATAATAATTGTATTATGTAAGTAATACAATTATATAGTAAAAAAAACTACAGTTTCATAGATTTGAATGGTAATTATAAATTTTGCGTGGGGGTTCCTTTTGGGGCATTTTTTCAAATTCCCACTGGAAAGGGAGTAATAGGACTGTAGTGTATTATCGTTGAGCTCAACCTAGAAAGCTGAAATTTCGTATAGAGGTTTCCTATATACTTGACAAGGACAAAGATGGGGTTTTATACAATTCCCACGGGACGCTCAACCTAGAAAACTGAAATTTTGTATAGAGGTTCTCTTTATGAAGACGGGATTTTTTTGATTCCCATGGGAACGGAATAAATAGGACTGCACGTGTGTTATTGTGGGCGCTCAACCTAGAACACCTAGATTATGTATTAAGCTTCCCTTTATAAAGTCCCTAGACAAGGATAAAGACGGGATTTTTAAAATTCCCACACACGCAATAAGACTACACGTGTATTATCGGGGGCGCTCAACCTAGAAAGCTGAATTTTTTTATAGAGATTCCCTTTATGATGTTGACAAGGATAAAGTCAGGTTTTTTTTTAATTCCCACGGGAACGAAATTATTGGCATTTTCGCTTGACCACGCGGGCGAAGCCGCGGGTAACAGCTAGTCTCTATAAAATAGCAAAATCACCAGCGCAGAATCTTGGGAATTTATTATGATTCATATCCACTAACACAGTCATATAATTATCTAACAAAATAAGAGGAAAACGACAAAATATATTATATTGAGCGACTTTATTCGTAATGAAAACGTGAATGAGAAGTCGGGTTTCCATAGCACCGCCGCGTTGATCCGAAAATAATTGGCTACCCAAAAACAGGTATTGAAAGCGTGCTTGTAATCCTAGTACTCTGTATAAAACAACATACATAGTATAAAATGAAGTCGCGCTGTCTGTCTGTCTGTCTGTCTGTCCCTATATATGATTAAATCTTTAAAACTACGCAACAGATTTTGATGCGGTTTTTATAGATAGTGATTCTAGAGGAAAATTATGTATAATACATTCCAAAATTCCCACGGGAAAGCGGGATTTACACAAATGAAATTACGATGGTTTCGCTAATAGTTAATATATTTAACATCTCGGTGTTAAACGACGGACAGACATGGAGCTTCGATATAGATCGATAACTATATTGTCGTAAATATAACACTCCTTCATTATAATTAAATAACGAGTGCGGAATTAACCAAACTCTCGAAACGTAAAAAGCAAACGTTAACCCCTTTTAAGATAAGTGTGAAATACAGAACTTTTCCGCGACTGAGGCTCAAATGACCCGTCAATGGCTTTATTAAGACAGATTTAAAGCTCGTAACGACGGGTGTTCCCGAACACTTCGAAAATAAATCTTACCTTTTCGCGGTGACCCGAATCCGAATATGGGGTTATTCAGTCCAAATTGGAAAAGTTTCCTCTCTATCCCAAGTGAAGAAACAGATGCCTGAACGGCTATTCCAGTCCTCGATAAGTGTCGGATTGTTGTGAACTCACTAACGACGTTTGAAAGTTGATACTGTAAAGGGATTGTTCGAATACCGAAAAGTATGAGGAATGGAGATTGGACCGCTCTGAAACTTTTTGGAACTCAACCACAGTTTTAGGTTTTTTTATACTGTTGAAACAATTAGGTATATAGACGATTATATAAGCATAATTACAACCATTACCGCTATAGGTCGGCAGCCGCAAACACATGCCTCGATGGACATAATGTACAGCGAGATGTATGCCGACGATATTAGGCGCAAAACATATGTTACTTATGTATAGTAGGTACATAAGTAATGTATGTTACTTGTTTATTGTTTTGCCTCTGTGAATATAGTTTCAATAATGATATATTAACGTCTATATTTTATTGTATCCCTATTTGTCTTTGCTACGCCGTAACTTTTGAATGACTTTACCGATTTCATCCATCTTTTAAGTTTCCAAATACTTGTATGAGCTTAAAAATGCATAATTGCTAATTTAGTGTGATCTAAGAAACGGATACTATGTCCCACTTCATTATCCAACATATAATTTCAGAACACCCTATATAGATTCTTTTTTTTAAATAAGAAATTGGGAAACGTTACCATAGTAACGGGAATAACAAGACTGCAAAAAATGTCAGAAAAACTCAAACGTACATCGTTTAAAACTCCAGAATATTTTCTATCCTGTCTTAATAAGTACATAAACATCACGGAATTCATCTTTAACTTTATATCTGATTAATTAATTATTTTTATCTGTTTTTATGTACACACATCCTTTTGGATTACAACCTAGTTCATTATTATTAATTTTAAAATATGTATTTGTGTTAGTTGTAATCTCTCTTGTGTGGTAATAAATAAAATAAAACCCCCAACTAGAGAGCTGAAATTTTGAAAGAAGATAGAACAGACAATTTCATTTCTAATTTGTATAATTGACGACCTATTTGGTATAAAATATAATATCGTTGAGTTAGTATCCCATAACACAAGTTTCGAACTTACTGTGGGGCTAGCTCAATCTGTATAAATTGTCCCTATATATTTATTTATTTATATACCTCGTACATATATGTAGATAAATAGAATATACTTTATTTGCAACACACAACGGAATAATTAAAATAGTAAAAAGTAATAGAGTGTAATCGCAACAAGGCGGCCTTATTGCTAATAGCAATTATAAATGTTATATGTACACATAAATAGACTTTTATGTTCAACATGTCACCAGATGTGAATTCCACATGATCCCGTAGTAACAAGACGAATGTCAGTCACATGATCCCTCACTCAATAAGCTGCTTATTCCCTCCCATCTTCCCAACAATTTGTTTCAATTCCCAAAATTTGGTATTCAAATGTACAAGATCTTATTCCTGGGGTATAAAAGTTATTTTTGCGGTTACGTTTCAACATTACTACGGTTAATATTTCTTTGCCATATACGGTAAAAAGTAAATGTCATTATAACGTGGATTTCGAGATATATTTAGGTGTTAAATAATTATGATCAATATTTTTACAGGACTGGTGGTCGTGTATTTTATCTCAATGTTTCATGGAATCAAATCTAGCTCGGAGTAAACATTTATGGTTTTTTTTTATGTAAGAGGTTGGCAGACGAGTATGCGGTGATCTGATGTTAAGTGATCACCGCCACCCATGGAGCACAGAGACACCGGGGGAGTCCCTGACCCGCTGTCGGCCTTTTAAGTGCATGTATGCTCGCTTCTTGAAGGTGATAGCATTTGTGCTTGTTCTTGAATCTGGGTGTTTGCTATGTATTATAAGTATATATTTACAATAATATATCCATTGTCTGGTACAATACAAGTAGGTTATACATAGCTTACTTTGGGATGGGTGGCGCTGCTGTGTGAATTGTGTAGACATTATTATACAATACAATACAATACAATGTTCTTTATTGCACCAAATAAATATAACAATAAAAAAGTACAAGGTGGTAGGTGTATTATACATAAATCTATTTTAGTCTAGCCATTCTAAATTGGTTTTATTTGAAGGAAATTGTTTATGAAGCGCGCAAAGCCTCGGATAGAAACTTTCTCATACTTATCTAATTAATTTGATAGGTTTAAAGCAATATCCAAATAATTTCATTTCCGCCCGGGAAAAGTCTCCGCTTTTCCATTGCTTCACGGCATTATTCAATCATAAAATTTTAAAACACTAACGATCAATTTCTGAAATGCAATTTTAAAGTTAATGACATATTCATTTATAGCTGTCACTGTCAAACTAAAGAAGAAAAAAGAAATTGCAATGGGAAATGGGAGCAGGGAATTAAAATTAAAATGCGTTCTAGAAACTGGTTGTAATACCTGAAGGAGAAACTACAGTTTAGTACTCGCAACGAATTTAATCAAAAAGAATTTAGTCTGAATTGAAACGCCTTAGCAACGTACGTGAGTTAATTAGACAAGTCAGTCTCCTCAACAATTCTTGCGAACAAGAAAATAAGAAAAGCAGAAATATAATGTTTTCTTTATTGTCTGCTTTGTTGTGTTGCCGCCGTTATGGTCCAGTGGGAACGTAGTAGTTAGGGAGAACGCACGCCCCCTATACCCCCAGACACAAGACGTTAGAAAATTCTCTCTAGTTGTTAAAACACTATAACATTCTATTAAAATTACAGGATAGTCTTCCAATTTAATACTTTTTATAAACCAGTGTAACAATTTTGTATCAGACATCCATCGAAATAATATTACTACGTATAGAACGGACACCGCGAACAAAATTTTTGTCCCCATACGTTGAGGCCAATAGACATCAACTCGTTTAGTCACTTGCCTACGCTCATCGCAATCGGTCCTCGGACTTATGACAAAAAAAACATTGAAAAATGCCGTCATGTTCGATAAAAACGTGTAAAAACCGTTCAAAAGTAAGGAAGAAAGATAGCGGCGTGACTTATCATCGCTAAGTATACAAAATATTAAGTAAAACCAACCAAAACAATTTTTTTTCATTATTTTCTATTGCATCATGATTGCATCCGCCATTTCTATGTGAAAATCATAGATTATCAAAAATTAATCGTACAGATGGGATACGTAGGTACTAAGCGTGAGTCAATTTTATAATAATAATTTAAGTATTTCTGATTTTTTTTTTTAGATTTTTTTTTAACTGACTTCAAAAAAGGAGGAGGTTCTATGTTTCATTGTTTTATTTTTGGAGGTCCGCCGATTACTCCTTCAATTTTGGACCGATTTTCATAATTCTTTTTTTAAAATGATATTATGTAATTTAAATATTGATTTTATACTATATTTCCAAAATATTTTTATATAGTAGGTAAAAAATACGTAAATGTGGATAAAGTTACTAAATAAAAAAAATAGTTTCTAGAAAACAAAAAGATGGTAAACGAAACAGCATTTTAAATTTCGACCAACTATTTTCTAACAAATGAAATTCGGGCAAAGTTTCGGAGTAAAGATACGTTACCATTCAACACAACTCCTCTTGTCTGACAGGCGACCGTCTCCTAGTTATTGCATATATTACAAAATACTTCAATATATAAATAGCTTCATTATAAAGTTTTGATTTAATCTCAGTTTATTTTCGACTAATATTAAGTTACGAACAAAAATGTAATGTAGCTTCCTACCTATAAAGCTAATATTATACCTATTTTCTATTAAGTTTATTCTATTAAGTAAAATAAAATATTGTAATAAAATAAAATAATGAGTTAGATGTCCAATAGGCAGAATATAAACAAAGTGTCGCCCCTGCGTAGTAATGTCATCTTCTATGACTCGGTTGGGGGCGGGGCCAGGGAGTGGCGCGCCCCGCACGGCCGAACGCGGCGCCAAAATTTGAAGGCGCTGTCATTTCTATACGTAGTATTATTATTTCGATGCAGACATCAAATAATTTCAATGGATCCATCAAATAATATAACCTCAATTTGAAGTAAAAGAGATTAGGGATATGAATATGTGGTGGCACCAATTCGAGAAAAGGATACTAGCAAGTATGGTATATATAGGTAGGTAATATATGTGAAGTTTTTATGGTCCACAAATAACATCAGGTACAGATTGATATACAAGGATGTTTTTGAACGTGAGTGACGTTTGTAGGAGGGCGTTACTGTGGCATATTTTCATACATTTTGTCAAAGGCGAACTGTCAAAAAGTGCCAAACAATATGAACGGGAGTTGTAGTTCCAATTTCGGCCACGTTCATAAAGACCTTTGTAGCACTGTACTTGTAAATCAGTCAACTGTATAGTTTAACTAGGTATATTATTCACTGACATTTGTATTCATCTATATCCATTCGTAGACCTCCGAAAATAGCCTCCATCCCTGGCAATCTATATTTCACCGCACCGCGCCATCTGCCCATTGGATCCTTTATGATACTTTAGGTATGATATTATTTATGTCGTGTACTCATCGACGATACATCTTGTTTCGCATGGTAGGTATTATTGAAATCTACCGTTCGTATAGACGCAGAATACATTTTTTTTTGTTGTGGATTCTGCATTGTTGTTAATTGCAATTAGCAAGTATCAAGTAAGAAATAGCAACTCTTCATGTAATATGATAATGTATCATTCCTAGCAGTGTATTCATTTTGTCACGATTTAATATACTCTGATTCAAGACACTCCGAAGAAAGATGATAGCAAAACGTTTTCAGAGAAGGTGAATATTGACGTCGCACAAGAATGCAGAAGCCATAACATAAATAAATAAATATTCTTGGACGAATCACAAACGCCTTCTAGTCCCAAACTAAGCTGGGTACTAGATTGCTGATAAATGTGCTTAAATATTTTTTTTTACATAGAAAACACCCAGACCAAGGCAAACAGACATGTTCATGCACACAACTGTTTACCTTGCGCCCGAACCTGCGGCCCTTGGGATAAAGTGACCATTGCTAGCCACTCGACCACCGGGCCTGACAAATAATAAAAAAATAAAATCCTCGAAAACTGTTATTTATACAGTTTTACATGGAAATTCATAGCGATTTTTATAGTAGAGTTCTAAAATTGCTTTCGCAACTCGTCAGCGAATGTTTGTTTCAAACAAATATGTACCTCCTTACTACAGGAATATTTCCACGATGATTGAAATTGAAACGAGAGAAAGTTTTAATTGTTTTAGCGCAACCCGCTTCGGATATCAGCTGAGTTTTATTATAATAGGGTTGGCGGTACTCTATTTGAGTTTGAACACAGCACACACGAACGGCCATCTTGTTTTCTCACTCCTACATTTGTTTCGTATGCCGTGGTCTTCTATGGATGAAATAATGTTCCGCGGCTGACATTCTTAATATTTTGCCTGTTCTTTAATATTTAAAAACTTTAGTGTTGTTTAATCGAATCCTATCGATAGTTTCGAAAATTATCAGTAGTCGATCGAAATGCTATCGATATGGCCCTTCTTCCACTTTGGTAACTAAACTTTCTTTTTTGCTGTTTGGTTTATGAAAGTCTTTGTCTCTATTTAAACCTTTGCCGAATATTAGCTACCATATTTCATACAAACGGCAAACTAATAATTAGGTTTGCTCTCAGTGTATTCGAATCGAACTGACTAAATTCGGCGAGCCCCAATTTGTATCGGATTTGTATCTTGGCAACGCATCAGTGGGCTGTATGTACCGCCCTCTGGAACTGTCACGTCGGGTCACAGACAAACAGATCATACAATTCAGACTACGTAACGTATATTACCAAAAGCTAGCTTTACATAATCGCGAAGTTAAGCGAAAACGAGTCTGTGGGCGGACTCTTCGTCCTACTTTGTCTTCACTTTTCCTTTGTCTTCAAAATACAGCTTCCAAGTATAAAGCGTCTCTGAGCTAGACTTCGGATAGACAAACCATAGTTAAACTATAACCCTGTTATTAAAAAACAAAGATTAGCCAAGGTTTAACTTAAACCTGTTTTGTCACTGTCATTCCTAAGGAAAATTAAATGTAGTTGGAAAGTGACAAAACAAGTTTTAGTTAAACCTTGGCTAATCTTTGTTTATTAATAAGAGGGTAAGAGTTACATGTCATTTTACTATTACTTCCTAAAAATTTAAGAGTCGTACATAGTCAGCTAGTCGCCTTTTTAGAATGAGTCACATAGCGACGCCATCAAGCTCATCAAGTTTTGTTAAGAAAAAGTGGGCAAGTACGTGTCGGGCCACGCACAATGTAGGGATTCCGTATTTGCTGTGCTTTGCTTGCCTTCAGTTGAGTCCAATATCAAATTCTATAACATTTGTAAGTTTTCATCAAAAAAAAAATATTTTATAAGTTCGTCGGCTATTACTCGGTTACTAGTAGAGCCAACTTAACCGTTATAGTTTTCAGTCGGTAGTTGATATTTGTAAAATTTCTAAACATAAGACTTTCGGAGATAGGGCGGGGGGACCACCGTGCAAAAAGAAAATTGACACGATTGAATTCCGAAACGGATCATTGTATCCAAAAATGATCTTTCCACACCCAAAATGTTTTAAAGGGACCTTTCTAAAGATACCCCAATAGAAAAAAATATCTACATAATACATGTACGGGAGGCACCCCAAAAAAATCTTTTTTCAAAATTTTGTTCCAGCTCTTTGTTAGCATTGTTAATATGTGTATACATACCAAATTATAGCTGTCTAGCAATAAGCGTCTAGGCGCTAGACCGCGGACAGACGGACAGACAGACAGACGGACATGGCGAAACTATAAGTAGTTTACTACGGAACCCTAAAAAACAAATAGGAGATCTAGTTGTTTTGTCTCTTAAAAATAATGCAATGCCATTTATTTCGTTTCTATCTCTATAATTGGCTCGCGTCTCAGGTTCGCTGATCGGCCCCCCTACTCTTTTTGATGGTAATGACAGAAAATCAGTGTTTGCTGTCTGTGAAAACACAAATTTTCAGTCATTTTAACAATGACTTTATTGCTTGTTTGTATCACTGCGGTACAACAAATGTTCTGTTGTTAATGTAAATGTGTATTTGTATGTTTGTGGCTCAGTTATATAAATAAAATTATACTATACTATTATAATAATCTACCCAACATCACCTATATCATTATGAGCATGTAGCCCATAGTTAATCCGTAATATTCGGAGTTGGGCGTTCATTAAACCCACCAATTGTGCAAATGTACGCTCCATTGCAACTATTAATTCGGTCTCTCTCACACAACGGACTCTAGGGAAACGGAATTTGAAATACGCTTTGTCAATTTAAATTAGATAAATTTATACTGCCAGGTTTCGCCATAGTTTTAGAGATGAGTTGAGTTTTATATGAATTTTGTATTTTTAGAAGTACGGAAAGTCTATTGATACAAAATGCTATTACACGTTCAAATCGATATCCTTGATCCATGATTAGTGATGTTGATTAGTGTAACGTGTGGGAATGTCGGATTGACCAACATGTTACACAGTCAAACAAAGAGTATTACAAAACCCATCCAAACACTGGCTGTGGTCGTCGTTGCTTGCTTTCGTTCGTTTCGAGCTCCTTAGACCTTAAATTAATTTTGTTAAAATGAACTACTTCGACAACATAACACCCGCCTGCAGCCTCTGAAAGTTATAGAATAAGTTAGCTGATATTTTAAATAGCTACCTAAATTATGTTTACCTTTTAAAACCCCTAATAAAATTGTCGTAACTTTAATAAAAATATACAGCGGGCAATAAAGTATAGGGTTGGTAACTAATGTAGGATCGTAACCCGAACGTGAGGTGCATACGACCTGCATGTGCCCGAATGATGGATACGGGTTAACCCAAATTCGTTGAAGGTGTAAATATGTGTTTCAAAGATAAATTGCTTCTAAACCGGGGTGAAATGTTGGAAACCGTTCAATACTGCTGGGTAACGAAATACTTTTGCTGAGCTAGTTCGGTAAATAGTTACGTACTGGCGACCGCTTGGCATATATAAATTGTACAGTATAGTCACGTTTCTACGTCATAGAGATTTTACTTATTTCTAGGTTGAATAACGTAAATACTTAGTTTAATTTATTAGACGTTGAAGAACTTATATTCCGTGCTTAGGAGGGCACGGCGGTCCCAGCTGTTGTCGATGGACGACAGTCGTTAAGCCAAGGCGGTGCTAAACCCAAACGTTTCCGGCACGACCGGATGGCAGCGGCCTGCATCAGTGACACACAATATTCGAACTGACGAGAATGAGTAAATATATTTTCACAAATTTTCGCCTCCAAAGGTTTCCATTTAGTAGATAAATCATAAAATCCAGGTAGATGGATTTCGTCCTGTATTCAGTGGTCATATGCACACAAATCGGCCAATCTGCGCAAATCGATTAATATGCAAATCTCAACGATTTACCCCTGTACTCGTACCTGTATACATAATACCATGTAAATTGAAGGGGGAGACAGTCGGCGATTCTAATCGATATTAATGCGAGCGGCTTATGATACGTGAAAGATTTATTTGCTATTTTATATGGGTTAGTAACAGGCAACAGATGTTTGCATAAATCCATTGTTTCATGGGAGTTTAGGGAATGAAAGACCGTGTTATACTGATGTAGTTAAGCTTTCTACAAAAGTTAAAGTCAGACAGGCAGACAAATACTTAATAAATTCTTATATTTATTTGCTTTTGGGTCATTGATTCCGCAACTAGAACTGACAAATAATGTTTACAGGTCACTTAGCTACACATTCTAGCCTATCAACAGCAAACAGCCACGTTTAATTAAAAATATCGAACATAAACCGATCCAAATTACGGCTGGTGTCACAAATTCAATGCCACCACGATTTTCATGATGTTTCCGCTTTGCTACCTGTACATTTCGCGCTAGTCTCTCTACTCGTAATACCAGCATTGGAATGTTCATGTCGATTCGCCAATTGAGGCGGCACTCGCCAAGCGAGGCAGCACTCGCCAAACCTAGTCGGCGCTCGCCAAAATGGGGCCCGATTCTACTAAACAAATGCACCAATGGACTCTCAATGGTGTATCAATCGTGTCTCAATAGAATGCCGATATTCTATCAGTGGAATAGTTTTTGACATTTGTTATGGACTTAAACAATAAGTTTAACATTATGTTATTGTTTAAGTCCATAACAAATGTCAAAAACTATTCCACTGATACACTATCGGCATTCTATTGAGAAACGATTGAGACACCATTGAGAGTCCATTGGTACATTTGTTTAGTAGAATCGGGCCCCTGGTCGTTCACTAATTTAGTCGGCGTTCGCCAATCTAGTCGGTGCTTGCCAAGCGAGTCGACGACGAGACGCTCGGCAAACGACTCAGCAGCACTGAATGTGTTATATATAAGTGTTTTTTTTTTACTCTCATGGCAGCAAAAAAAACGGTGCCGCGTACTTAATAATGCGGACATCTCCTATCGCTCATATTAAGGTCGTGTCGACCTGAAAAAATATTTAGAACACAAGCAAACTATTTCTAGGTCAAACAATTGCGGTTATTATTTATTAACTTATTTATATGCGTTGCGAAACATTGAATAAAATTCCACGATAATTACTTTCACTTTAATTAAGAATCGGGTTGTAGGTAACAATTACGTAAATTGGGGTACGCAGCATTCACGCAACTTTGTGG
The DNA here is from genome assembly GCA_905163395.2 of Endotricha flammealis. Taxonomy (NCBI): domain Eukaryota; kingdom Metazoa; phylum Arthropoda; class Insecta; order Lepidoptera; family Pyralidae; genus Endotricha; species Endotricha flammealis. The sequence continues at coordinate 3,387,585 of LR990861.1, read as the reverse complement.
ATAAACAAACCTGTGCTCTCGACCTTACCCCGACCTAACTGTTGGTTGAATTCTTTTATTTTTATTTCTGTCCGTTATTGTCCTTTTTTGGATAACCCACAGTAGAGCAGAATGATGGAGTTTGCTCTAAAGCTGTTTAAGTTGTTTAAGTGAGACCTATGTTCCAGCAGTGGTTGTTATTTGTGGATTGTTGTGATGGATGGCCTAAAGGCTCAAATTGAATTGAATACTACTGATAAATAAACAATCGAGTAAATCCCCTTATGCATTATTTAAAGCTTGAATCATATTTATGGCCTGGTTATCTTCATTCGTTACCTGTACAAGAATAATCCCTCAGAGAATCAAGAATTTCCAAACATGTAACAATTTCCTCCAAAATTATTAGTCAGATTATGACTATTGATTATGTAGATTTACTCGTATTAGCCTTATCTGAATTGCTAATTGCGAGAAATTAAATTATTCAAACCGAGGTCAGGTGAGATATTATAGAAAACGAAACTATATAAGGTTTAAATAAGTCTAAATAGCGCCTATTATGCTAAAGTTACAGGATTTCATGGTGAAAAAAAATATGATAAGAATTTTATGGAGAGGAAGTTAAGAATTTTCGTATTTTCTTTAAATGTGGTACTTATAACTTGAAAACTATAAATTGTCGTTGAACCATATACCGTATTAATTCCGGGACACCTGTTTAGTTTAGGGTGTGGTGTGTCACGTCAGACGGATATCGGTTTCATATATTTATTAGCATCATATCACGTTTCGTCATCACGCGCCACATAACATGTTAAATTATAATAAGTACTTATGTAATTCTAGACTCGTAAAACCGGTATTCTTCTGTCGCGACACGACACACCACATTTTAACTATATAAATAATTCTACTATTAATACTGTTATTCGTATTCAAGAGATTATACTTTTCCCCGAGAACTTGCAAATGTAAACGAGGACTTAGGATTAGCTAGCGTCGCGTCTGCCCTTCAGGGATTTTTGAGATTACTTACATTTATACATGTGCAGCCAAATGCAAGCTGTTGCACATTTCCTGTACATGTACGACACTGTGCTATCCTCTCTTAGTCCTTATGCAAATCCTAAACGAGTACACATCTCACGGACGTCACAAGATAAATGCACTGTAAAGATTTCATGCGCTTTTCTACTTAAGTACCGCACTAAAAGTGCCGTTTATATGTCTGCTCCTCCTTGCATCGTATTCCTCATTGCTGAGGGTCGTGACCTCCCTTTTGCATCACTTTCTCCCGTATGATATTTCTCCAGCTGATTCTGTCTCCGGCGGTGTGGAGGGCGTTGTGAACTGTAGAGTCGAGAGCAGTGCGGATCTGATCGGATCGGACCAACATATTGGGCTGCGTCCACGAGGCCTGTTCCCAAATGTGTATTATCTACTAGAAATTATTATTAACATATTCAAATAAGGTACTTATATTAATAGCGACTGCAAATTGTTTCACACTCGATTACCCATTATGATTTCCTCGTAGACCTGCTTTATTCCTGCTTTATTCCAATTCTCATAAAAATTCTAAAAATTGCGTCTTAAACTTTCACGTGCTCTTAAAGTTTTAGACCCTCATAACTCCATGTGAAGAATTTCAGCTCTCTAGGTTCGAGGCTTTGGTAATGAGTTGGTCAAAACCGAGCCTTTTATTAAGTTGTATAGTTTCAATGTGTGGTTCTAATTTTAATTTTTGTATGAATTATTTGTCTGATAATAAATAGTTTTTATTTATATACGTACTTATATCCAACTTGTGACTGGGGAAGTCGTTGATTAACTTGACCGAGATCATTCAAGTTAACACGTGCCATCACGATCGAGATCAATTTTGTTAATTTCTCGTAGCGTTTAAACCTTTAATTAATAAATACCTCGTCAATTATATTATCTTTCGTCAATCATCTTTCGTCGACTTGATGAGATTCGACAAAAGGGTTAATCTTAACCTATCTATAGATCACCGTGATTCGTTTGAACCTCCCGGACCACCACCAGGCCCCCCTTCAACTTTTTCTTAATTAAAGTTGCCTTATTTTAAAGTTAATCAACCTTTTCCGAAGATCTGTCGGGACCTTCTTATAAGAAACGCTTTTGCTTTACTTAAACACTTTGTTCCTTATTGAAAAAAGAAAGTTTATTAAGAACTAGCTGATCCGGCGAACTTTGTTCCGCCTTAGGAGCACTCACTACCCTACCCTATGTCCTTCTCCTGGTTCTAAGCTACCTCTCCACCAATTTTCAGCCAAATCGCTTCAGCCGTTCTTCAGTTATAAATAGTGTAACTAACACGACTTTCTTTTATATATATAGAATAGTTTTCACTCGTCCTAAATATCGGGTGCCTAAAAATGAAACTTCTTTCGTATCCCACTTTTCAACTGTTCTTGCTTGTTGTTGCTTTAATTGTTTTTTGTTACGAGAATAGACCAACATGTAAGCTAATAATGGGTTATTCAAATCAACGATATTCTGGAAGAATATAATTTATCCGCCTAAAATTAAACTTACATTTTATATTTTGCTGTGCCCTCGCAGGGTTCATGTCTGACCTTAATGTAAATTAAACACCATATGTACATGCTTTTTAAACACATGAGATGAAATACAATAAATAATTGAGTTTGAGAAGGTACTTCCCGGGTCGAGCTAGCTCGTTTCATAAAAGTTCCACAATTGGCCTACAAACAATCATAAAGTCTTGACATTAACAAGAATACAGTTTTTGGGTAAGTTTTACAAACAATTTTCAATTAAGTCGAAACGAGATAACCCTGTAGCCTACAATGGGCAACTTACGAACAATTTAATTTCTCATAACGTCCCCACTCTCCCCACGAGCGGGATTAAGGCGGTTATACACAAGACTTGATTTATTGCAAGTGAAAAGTGGAACAGTTTAACCCTTGCTTCGAGGTTATTTAGAAAGTAATCTAATTTATGTAACTTTGTTGTGTATATTCATCGACCGACTTGATTTGTTGATTGTTAATTTTGTTAAATATTTTGATTAACTCGCTGTAAATTGTCTCCGATGGATGTAGATTTTAGTCACCTACGCAAACGCCTTAAACTATCACGATAAATAAATAAAAATAACTGTGTTAAAGTGGAAATTTGGAAAAATCTATTTTCATTTCTGATTATCTGCTTACCTGCCTTTTCTGTTTTAGCTGAAATTGTTTCCGAGAATAAAATTGGTCTTGAATTAAATGGGTCAACGAGTCATTGACCTTTCGCTTTTATAATAACTTCGTGTTTTTTTGTAATTCTTCAGAATATGTCTAGGTACAAAGACGAATAATTTAATTGTTTGTTTGTATTATTGCAAGGCTCCGAAACTACTGGATCGGTTTTGAAAAATTATTTTACAGTTGGAAAGCTATTCCCGAGTAAAATATGCTATATATATTTTTATATCAGCGATCCTTACTAAGACTCCAACAATGTAACACAAGGTGCCGCTAGTCCTTAATAAAAATGAAGCAAGTACTTACAGTAATTTAAAAAATTAAGACACAAAAAAAAGTTTAATAAAAGCCGCGGCGCCCGCTGGGTTAAAATGCTTATTACATAACGTTACGTCTTTCGGAAGTAATATTGCACATCTGTAGTTTCTCTGCTTTTACACAGGTTGCGGACTTTGCGTGTTGTTTATCCCATGTTCCCGTGTTTATACCTAAAAGACTGACCACAATATCCACTACTTACGGACGAAATAACAATTTTCTTAGTAGTTTACTGCAGATACTTACATGCAGACGACTAATTAGTTGCACGCAAAGAAAGTAAGCGATGACAGCATTTTAGATAGAGTATATCTTCGTAAATCTATATGTATAAAATTCGAAGTCCTGACTGATTTAACTATATATCAACGCACAGCCCAAACTGCTGGGTCTAGATATTCCAAATTTGGAATGTAGGTTCCTTACGACGTCTAGGGGTTTACTAAGAAATGATTTTTCAAAATTCCAACGGGAAAGCGAGATATACGCAAATGAAGTTGCGTGTATTTTACTAGATAAACATATAAACCATCTCCTTGAATCACTCTATCTACTCCTGCATTATTAATGCAAAATCCGGATTTTAATGCAAAATCCGAACATCCGAAAAATAAGAATGGAAAAAGATCTAAGAAAACGGTCAGCGGGAGCGACTTTTGTTAATTCTATGTAGTTCCATGTTCTATACGAAAACTACTCAGTGTAAAATCTCCAACCAAAAACTATTTATAACCTATCCAGTTTCAGGTGTAACCCAGCCTTACTCTTTATCAGCAAGTTGTCTTCAGTACGACTTGTATAGACAATGGGACCGTGTCGTCCCTTTGTCTCCTGTAATGTCTGTGACATAATTTAGGAGAGGTCTACGTTGAACTACTTTCAATACTTGAGCATAATATATTAATTACTAGCTGTTACCCGCGGCTCCACCCGCGTGGTCAAAAATACCAATAATTTCGTTCCCGTGGGAGATTTCGTGACGAATCAGTCAGTGAATTTCTCTTTTATTTATAGAAGATTTTTTTTTTTGAAGCAAGCAGTCCACCTTATTGAAAGTGGTTATTGCTGCCCCTTTGAACATCAGTAATATACATCGTATAACTTACAGACATATTATTATAAACAAATTATAATGAACCTAAAACTAAAAACATTACTTGATAAGCACATCCAAAATATTGTCGTTAACTGTGTATTTCACAAAATTTCACAAAAACTATTATTGTCACATGGATAATATTAAAAACCGGTTCACTTGCAAACAAATAAATAATATTAATTAATTATTTTATGATCAGCTGATGTTGACAGTCTGACATCTGTCATTTTTTTTATTTTTTTTTATACTTACAGACATGGTTCACTTTGTGATGAAACGCATTTCTACTGGAGAGTAAAACTCCCCGTTTAATGTTCTGTGGTGTGAATCATTAATTCGAAAAGAAGAACCTATAAATCCGTAGTGACTACTAATCATATTCAATAATCGTGAACCGTATAATGATCTTACAAAAGCCAAGTCGTGTCGCGTCCTTAGAGAAGTCTTAGCCGTTTACTAAACAGCTTTCACCTCGTGTATAATTTAGTGCCCCAAGTCGGGGGCTCCGAGCACTAGACAGCGACTTAACGGCTCAATGAGGCGCGTTTTCGGCTTAATTACGTGAGAGGTTTATCAAAAGAACTTTACTACATATACACCCTAATTTTTAACACAGGCCTTTCTGTATATGATATAATACTTATCATAGATGACAAGGCAATCCTGACTTTCCTGACAGGTGCTTTTGGCTGCTTTATGTCGACGAATGTACCTACGAGTACCTACAAAATCTTGTCCACAAAGAACGCGAAAATTACTTCTGTCTACTCAACGGATTTTACTGCAAATGCAAAAACATTATAGCCCAAGAAAATTAAGCTATAATACAGTCGATCAGGGTAATAAAATAATTCGTGTTGTTTTGAAAATTGGCACAGTCAGTTATACCTTGTGGAGTCCAGTTAAACATACCAGAATTATTTCCCCTGATTTAATTAATTTTCTCAGACTATTACCCCCGTTTAACACAGGCTATCTATATAAATAAAAGAGAAAATCACTGACTGATTCATCACGAAATCTCCGAAACTACAAGTGCCAGGAGTCTCAAATTTTGCATGGGGGTTCCTTTTAAAGCGTAGGTGCTCAATAAGAAAGGATTTTTGGAAATTTATCCCCTAAGGGGGTAAAACGGGGGTGCAAAGTTAGTATGAAACTTTGCCGTTTTTGAAGTTATTCGAATGAAATTCAGCATGAAGGTTCTTTACTGAAAGGCATGAAACATGAGTAAAATATTTTTTTCAAAATTCATCCCTTGGCGGATTCGACCAAACACAAAGTTACACGAGTGTTACTATTCCGGGAATAATATTACTCCTTGAATTTACCCTTGGGTATCTTCGTTCACGTTTTTCCAATGTACTCGAGGAGTACGTTATACTCGGTATTGTTATTCTGCGTAGTAAAAAAGAATAAATGAACGAAAGTATAAACCGACAAAAATCATTGTATTTGTTTCTTTTAGCTTGCCTTGGAATGACGTAACAATTCAATTTTTTAGGATAATACAGTGAAATTTCAAAACTGTGGAATGTTGACAGCAGTTGACAGCTTGTCTATTATATAAAATTCAAAGTCCTGACTGATTTAACCAATGAGGTTTTATATATTCTTCTAAGACGAAGAAGAGACGAAGAGTAAATAACAAATCACTGGATTTAACTATTAATATCAACGCACAGCCCAAGCCGCTGGGTCAAGAGATTCCAAATTTGGAATGTAGGTTCCTTACGACGTCTAGGCTTTACTAAGAATGGATTTTTCAAAATTCCCACGGGAAATCGAGATATACGCAATCTAAGTTGCGAATATTTTACTAGTATTGAATATTTTTTTAATGGTCCTTAGTAAAACCCTTAGCGAAGATGGAACGGGGCGCTAGTCTACACTAATATTATAAAGAGGAAAGATTTGTATCTTTGTATGGTTGTATTGAGTAGGGAAACCTGGAACTCTCTAGAGGAGGCCTTCACCTTCGAGAACGAGGGGTTCTTACTTTAACCAGTTACATTTATGTTAATATTTTAAAGTGGCTATTTTTTATATTTTTATTAATTTTAAGTATTTAATCATGTAATCATGTACTCTTTTTATAGTAAGAAATATAAGGCTTTTTTATTTTTATCTATACTAATATTATAAAGAGGTAAAGTTTGTGTATTTGTTCAATTGTAAGGGGTAATCTCGGGATCTACTGAACCGATTTTAAAAATTATTTCACCAATAGAAAGCCACATTATTGCTGAGGTTATATAAAAAACCAAAAAATAAAAAGGCTTTTAACATTATGCCCAACGAAGTGGGCACGGGTCAGCTAGTAAGAAATATAAGGCTTTTTTATTTTTATTTATTATATGGTTGTATTGAATAAATTTAAAAACTACTGGACCGATTTCAAAAATTCTTTCACCGTTGGAAAGCTACATTATCCCCGAGTAACATGGGCTATATTATATTTTCAAAAAAATTAGGGATCCCTACTAAAATCCATGCGAAGCCGGGGCGGGGCGCTAGTTTAATATAAATCAATAAAAGTATGTTTTGCAAATAGATGCTCCATGTTTGCAACATTTTTCCTTATTCGTAATTAAATAAATAAATATATAGGACAATTCATACAGATTGAGTTAGCCCCAAAGTAAGTTCAAAACTTGTGTTATGGGATACTAACTCAACGATATTATATTTTATAACAAATACATATACAGATAAACATCCAAGACCCGAGGCCAATTAGAAAAAGTTCGTTTTTCATCATGACCCGACCGGGGATCGAACCCGGGACCTCCTGGGTGGCGGTCTGGCGTGGTAACCATTACGCCACGGAGGTAGTCAAAATTGAACAATGATAATAAGATTCTCCTTTCACATTTTCTCTTGTTCATTAGTTAAATTGGACGCAATCACAGACCAAAAGGATATTACAAAAATAAATCATACATTCTACCTGATTGTTTTGTATCGAAATAAAATGCATATTTTTATCGTCATCGGAGGTTCTTCTTTTATTTATTTTACTTATTAATTAATACACAAACGATCGTTATACGCTAACAGAAAATTAAAAGCACTTATAAGCTTAGCCTAATTAATTATACCTACAACTTAATTATTAAAATTAAATAACTTTTTTGTAAATCTAGAGAAATAAATAACTTAAACCTAACGTTTATTCGACCTTACAATTATTATTGAAAGTACTTTTTCTATTTTTGCGTCGTAGCATAGAATAATACATAGTTAAGTGTCTATCATACATATTGTTGTAGTTTGTAAACGATTATTTATTAGAGGGGAAACTATTAAACTCATTAAACTGAATAATGAATTAAACTGAGTAACAAGACATGTTTAATACCTCTAGAATGTCTAGAATGTAACGCAATACTTACACAGCAAGTAATGTTTTATTACCTACTCATTATCCTTACCAAACAGACTTTACATGAAAACGCTTTTCGTAATACACAGTTTAAACGTGTAAAATTTATCCTGACAGCCCGGTGGTGCGTTGGTAGTACTTCCGCTCCAAAGGACGCAGGTTCGATACCGCAAACATTTATGTAACGACATTTGAGTTTGTCCTCGAGTCTGCGTGTTTTCTACATATATTTACATTTACAATTATATATCCGTTATTTGTTTTCTAAAAGGCTCGAAACATAGCAAGCGTCTCGGGCGCGCGCCCTGTGGCTTGCGCCTTCCTTCGGCGGTAGCGTTTGGACGCTAACTATGTTTCGTTACATATAATATGATTATGACATTGAATATAATATGATTGAGCGCCCGAAAAGCGACGCACGGGGCGCGCGTTTGAGGCGCTTGCTATGTTACGAGTCTCAGGTTAAGCCAAGCCTACTTTGGGACCAAGTGGCGCTGTGCAAATTGTGTAGAATTTATTTATTTATTTGTTATACTAGCTGACCCGGCGAACTTTGTTCCGCCTTAGAGGTACTACCCTACCCTACCCGATGTCCTTCTCCTGGTTCTAAGCTACATCTCCAACAAAATTCAGCCAAATCGCTTCAGCCATTCTTGGATTATAAATAGTGTAACTAAACACGACTTTCTTTTATATACCTAAATATAGATTATACAAAAAGTATTTTGATACGAGACTATTCAAATTGACTTTCATTGATACAAAAAAAAATCTAAAACACCAATAAACATTATCTCAGTGATTTGCATTTGATTCCTATTCATGCGAATTCGATTAAGTAAAAAGCTACCCCGGGTTCGTGAAAAGATAGATGTAGCTAATAACATGAGAATAGGACCCTATTTTCGTCCCACTTTTGTAAAATATGTTCCCAGTTTGGGTAGCTATTCCGGTATCTTGTTAACTTTATCTCTCCTACACGATAGCCGTATTTCGGAAGCTTGTTATCTTTTATCACCGTAGATTTTTTTTTAAAACACGTTTATTGCAAACGTCACCCCTTAAACAAATTACGACCCTCTTTACTTCATTAGCTTCGGATCTGAGACGGTGTTTTCCGAAAAATTATCATGATGTGTATTTTTTTTTTTTACTTTTTTTTTTTACCATAACATCTTGCCGTTTTACTTTTCCCCTTCTATATGTAAGTACATAAAATGAAACCTTTAATTCCTCTAAATAAATAAACAAAGATCACCAAGGTTTAAGTTAAACTTTCTGTCCCTTTTGTATTTCGTTTCAAAATGTTAAAAACATCAAAACGTTTAATTTTTCCGGAGAATTGCAAAAAGTAAACAAGTTTTAGCTAATCATCAGTTGTCTGGTATCTGTAACACAAGCAGGATAAGACTAGCATACTTTGGGACCCTGTTACGCTGTGTAAATTGTGTATATATTTTGCCATTACTTATCAATTCATTGAATAAAATAGTACCTTCGAAATTACTGAAATATACGTCGCATTTAACAAGGTCTTTGCTCTGTGAGTTTGTTTATTAAACCTGGCACACATGCTAGGCTCTTTTGAGCTCGCCCTTCGGAAGCAAGTATGTTTATGTTAGTAAAACACGCGCTCTTTACCGCAAAATACACATTACATTAAATCGATTACGACAATGAACCTTTGTCATTATAAAAATATAGATTTTTCCAATTTCTTTGTTTTTTTTAGGATTCTATGATCAAAAGAAATAACTGAAAATTTAAAAGAATTTTTCTTATGAACTCCTGTAGTTAAATACTCAGGTACACATTACCTCAGTATAGCTCAAGGCCTAATCCGCTGATCGTAGAGACCTTAAACTTAGAGAGAGTGCTTTGTATTCATATGCATCCGATAAAAAAGAATTTTCCGAAATTTCCACGGGAAAGTGAGAAATACGCAAACGAATTTCCGCGCGTTTTGATACACTATTAGCATAAAAATCTTTGTTTTTGGTTCACTGATTTCTATCATTTATTGACTCTAACCTACTCATTGTATTTTTATTCAATTCATCCCTGAATCTTTTTTTTTTTTTGTTGCAGAACCTGTCAACGATGGAGATTACTCCATTTTCGTTGGTCGCTGGACTGAATGCAGCCCACAAGAGGCAGGGGAACACGCGTCACATTTTGTTGAAAAGTAAGTTGATTCATATTCATACAAATTTTGTTTGAACCATCGGAACCATATTTGTCTGCCGTGAATCGAAACCGCGCCCTCTGGTGCCGAAAATAGAATCACAACCAACTAACGACGACGAAAAAGCGACGGGGGTCTGTCGGGCTCACCTCTCAGCCAAATGCCAATGCTCAGCCAATGAGGGATACCGACTAAAAACCTGACTGTCTGCCTTCCTTCTTCCTTCTCTTCTACCTTCTCCACCTTCACGTGGCGGGGTCGCGGACGCTGGTGATACTTCCGCAACCCCGCCGGCGGGTGTCCGTGGACCCATCCCAACTATCCGCGCTTGCTTATCGAATCATCATCAGCCTGAATCTACCCACTTCTGGCCTTATATAGGCCTTTCCCAATGCCTTCCACCAAATGCGATCCTCTGCTTTCCGCATCCATCCGCCTCCAGCCGCCTTCTTGAGGTCGTCTGTCCATCTGGAGGGAGGGCGCCCTACACTTCGCTTCCCCACGCGCGGCCTCCACTGCAAGACTTTCCTCCCCCACCTGCCATCGCTAGCACGGCAGATGTGGCCGGCCCATTGCCACTTCAGCTTGCTGACTTTGAGAGCATATTTCGGTAACTTTGGGTCTCCGTCCGTTTCGGATCTTGTCTCTTAGAGAAACTCCGAGCATAGCTCTCTCCATCGCTTGCTGTGCGACTTTTAATCTAGCTAGCTTATCATCACTCTTTTACGTAAAGATATGTGAATAAACAATTAACAGATTTTTTTTTTCAGGTACAATACCAGATCAGACCCTGACTCCTTGGTGCACACACCCAGGTTGGGACTCCAGCGACGGGCGGTGCAATGTCGCAATAAGGATGGGCAATTCGTCGAACCTATGTAAGTATTCATACAAGATCTACATTTTGTGTCCTATGCAGAGGCGAAACTGACAGAGTGTCATTCGGGCAGGGCAATTAGGCTGTCAGAACAGATAATCTAGATGATAAATCCTGAAGATTTGTCACCAGAGTGGATAATCTACTTTCCGTTCCAAAAACAAATATTAATGAAAGAAGAAAAAGAAAAGTAACAAATTACATAGTAAAAACATGGAAGTAATAAATACTACGTAGTACTTATTATTTCCATGAGTAAAAATGAATAAAGACAAAATATATAAAAAAAATGTAATGTTGCTACTTTTTTTCTTATTACTAGATCTTTTGACTCTTGTTGTTCTCAATCCCATTCTCACTTGGAACGAATAGTATGAGTGAACATTTGTTACGAAATTTCTATGAAATCTTCCTAAATCGAATAAGAATCGTAATCGCAACACGCTTTCCTTTACATCGAAATCGACCATGTTATTCGAGATGTTTTCTATTTCCCATAGTTTACGATTCCGAGCACAATCCCCATAAAGCAGAGCTTCTCAAACTGTGCGGTCGCGTCGCGTCGTGGGCCTTGCAGATTGTTAGGCGTTGACATCAGCTTTAGAGCCCAGAGTCAGATATAGCGTAGCCTTCTTATTGTCTGTCTGTCTGTAGCAACACAATTCTTTTATTTATTTCTATTTATGTTTGCTAAAAGCACAAAATATTTTCAGTAAATAAAGTACAGTAAAAAGAGCGACAATTAGAGATTCAAAAAAAAACTTTTAGATAAACAAAATAACGCATAATTAATTAAGAGAAGTAGTGCACAGCGGGTTGGGAGGGTTGACAACGCGTGAGTGATACCCCCGGTATTGCAAGCGTCTATAGGCTACGGTGATGCTTACCATCAGACGAGCGACCACCTTTGTGGCATAAAAAAAAATGAATAGATAGATAGAATATGCTTTATTTGCAAATCACAACAATAGGACACCGTATAGGTACATAGATAATTATAATAATGTACCGGAAAAGTATAGAAAAAATATGGTAGAGGTTTTTACAAAAAAAAAAAATATCTGCATACTTTTTCCAAATACACTTAGGTAATAACTTTCCGAGTTATTAATATTAACTGATATCGTGAATATAAACATTTATTATTATTTTAAAAAGTTTGCGAAACTCTAACTTACAGGATTGCCCTAGTAACATAGTTTTCTTATGCATGGGAATTTATAAGTTCTGTTTTTATGTATGAAAACTGTTTATCTTTCACGTTTTGATGTAGATTTTATATGAAATTTTGAACATGTGTCTAAAGCGAAGGATTTTGAGTTAGTTAACGAAACCGCGACTAATACTACCCATATCCTGTACGCTTACGTCACAAATTATAGCGAAACGGCATGTTTATTAAAATAATAGAAATTAGATCATTTACAATGGCATTTGAACGTCATTTTGTGTGTTACATTTTTTTTTTTGTATGTCGTTTAATATTTACGTGCAAATTTCGCAAAATTCATCATCTAGGGTCTTGAAAGCACGCGTTCCTGAAACGCGCCTGAAAATACGTCGTATGCTCTAAACCGTAAATGCTACAGATTCGATCAATGTTTGCAACATTTATCTTAGAGCCTCTGAATGTTTAGGATCGGCCTTAATCTATCAGATTCGGTATCTGACCTCCCTTGACATCTTGTAACTTAACCAGATTCGCTATTCGGATCGCGTGCAGTCTTATGACACTTTTCCACGAAACTAGGTCGTCGGTGAACGTTGATCGAATGTGACTATCATTCTTTTATATTTTATGCGAGAAATAAATGCGGAACCTGACATCTTCCTCTATTGTAGTGGTTGTGTTTTGATGCTCATCCATCACCACGCTCCATTTTACTTCAGTCATAAATATTTTCCCATTTTATCTTCAGGCTGTATCATTTTTATGTACCTGCCGATATGTATATTTATATATTGTGATTGATTGCAAACAAACTTTTTTTTTGTGACAGAACGTGCTAAACGAGCGAGGCCTGACAAATATTGCTTCATCCTGTTTCCTATTGCGTCTTTGATTCACTCTATGATGATTTTAGAATACCTATTCATAAAACAAATAACACTTTAGACTTTGTCCTCGATGCCTTTGATTATAAATATAGCTTTTACAATCTATACTAATAGAGGAAAGATTTCTATTTTTGTTTGTAACTCAAAAACTACTGAGCCGATTTCAAAAATCCTTTCACTTTAGGTACATTGTCCCGGGTAACATGGGCTATATTATACTTTCAAAAAATTAGGGATCTTTAGTAAAAACCGTACGAAGCCAGTGCAGGACGATAGTTATAGTATAACTAAAAAGTAAAGTATAACTAAATTAAAGTTAAAGTATAACTAAATTTATAATTATTAAAAGTGTATGTTTCATATCTACAGGTATTGTGGATCGCCGCTAGCCAAAATTGGCATATCAAGAGTATGTGTGATGAAAGAAGACTGTTCGTTGGCGGAATGGTTGCCGTGGCGACCGAGGTCAGATGGTGCATTAGTACGAACTCGCCGATTGAGGAGATTGCCCCAAGGTAAATCGGCGGCGATCAATTGCAAATTGACAATTCTACGTGATTGTCGATTGGAAATTGATCGTCTCGGAGCTTGATTGTTTATGTCTTACTAGCTGACCCGGCGAACTTCGTATCGCCTAAAGAACCTTCATGCTGAATTTCATTCGTATAACTCAAAACGGCAAAGTTTCATACTAACTTTGCACCCCCGTTTAACCCCCTAAGGGATAATTTTTGAGAAAAATATTTTACTCGTGTTTCATGCCTTTTAATATAGAACCTTCATGTTGAATTTCATTCGAATAACTTCAAAAACGGCAATGTTTCATACGAAATTTGCGCCCCCGTTTAACCCCCTAAGGGATGATTTTTGAGAAAAATATTTTACTCGTGTTTCATGCCTTTCAATAAAGAACCTTCATGCTGAATTTCATTCGAAAAACTTCAACTACGGCAAAGTTGCATACTAACTTTGCACCCCCGTTTAACCCCCTAAGGGATGATTTTTGAGAAAAATATTTTACTCGTGTTTAATGCCTATTAATATAGAACCTTCGTGCTGAATTTCATTCGAATAACTTCAAAAACGGCAATGTTTCATACTAACTTTGCACCCCCGTTTAACCCCCTAAGGGATGATTTTTGAGAAAAATATTTTACTCGTGTTTCATGCCTTTCAATAAAGAACCTTAATGCTGAATTTCATTTGAATAACTTTAAAAACGGCAAAGTTTCATACTAACTTTGCACCCCCATTTAACCCCATAGGGGATGTTTTTTGAGAAAAATATTTTACTCGTGTTTCATGCCTTTCAATAAAGAACCTTCATGCTGAATTTCATTCGAATAACTTTAAAAACGGCAAAGTTTCATACTATTTTTGCAACCCCGTTTAACACCCTAAGGGATGAATTTAAAAAAAAAAATTTTACTCATGCTTCATGCTTTTCAGTAAAGAACCTTCATGCTGAATTTCATTCGAATAACTTCAAAAACGGCAAAGTTTCATACTAACTTTGCACCCCTGTTTTACCCCCTTAGGGGATGAATTTCCAAAAATCCGTTCTTAGTGAGCACCTACGCCCCAAAAGGAACCCCCATGCAAAATTTGAGACATCTGGCACTTGTGGTTTCGGAGATTTCGTGATGAATCAGTCAGTGATTTTCTCTTTTATAAATATAGATTGAGCCATTGTTTATGTCTACGTGATTGAAGTCCTTTATTCTTACTAGTTCGATTCATCAGTTCGATCGATGATTTTTTTTGACCTCACAAAATTGTCAAAGCTTCTCTCGACACTGCGTCTTAATAAAATAAATTCGATGGTCGAACAAATGAGAAAAAAAATGTCATTAGTTTGACGGTCGATGATAATTAAAATTACATATTTATGTAGGAAGTGGAAAAGAATGCGACGTGGTAGAAGAAGTCAGACCAGCTGCTTTAGAAGCTAGTGCTCACTGGACGCCAGGGCCGTGGGGTGCCTGCCGTGTTGCTTTCGAACAGGCTGCAACACCTCAGCCCGGTTAGTACTTATTCTAAAACCTATCTTTACTTTTGAACACTTGTGTGATTGCTGTGTCGTTCGAGATTTTATTCAAAGTTTGAGCAAAACTTTGCACTTTTCCATACGATATCGCAGTCTTCAGATGTAGATATTAATCAACTATTTACAAGAGATTCCTTTTTTGTTATGATAGAGAGATAAATCTATTATTTTCAACTAAAATTGAGACAGACATATTCCAACTATTTACAATCATAAAAGTACTCAAATAAAGAAACAACGAAATGTTTATAATTTGGAACAATATTTGCATACAATTTTAACTTAAAATTACCTGTACTTAAATCTAATCAAGTTCGTCTAAATCGGTCTCCACTCAGCATATAAACGCTGCACAAGTACAACGAGGCTGGTTTTCTGTGAACCAATTAAAATTATAATGTGCTCCACAGAGTTACAAAATAGCAATAACTCAGTGAAATGGGTTGCTTTAAAGCAAACCACTGAATTTCTGTTTTGACTACTTAGCTTCGCATTTCTATTGCCATACAGCGAGGTAGGCAGAGCTGCAAACGTTTTGGGTACGCTGAACGCTGTCACAGGGATTGTATTTTTAATTCTTAATACATATTTGTTTAAGTTAATTTTTTTACTTATATAAGTATCGTTAGTTTTTAGCAAAACTTTTAAAGAACTGTTAAATATTTACAGTTGTAAATTGGCTCTTTTGACTATTAATTTCATTATTATTAAGCTAATGACGACGACAACGATGATGCTGATGAAAATGACGCAATATACGATGATGAGGATGATGACAATGATGACGATGACAAAGAAACAGCTGAAGCAAGCTGTGGTGGAGGCATACAGCGGCGGGAGGCAACCTGCGTACGCGCAGATGGCAGAGCTCTTCATGCGACACAGTGTGCCCACGCGCCAATGCCCACTCTTGTACAACCTTGTGAGGTAAATGTTCTTCTTGTCGCCGCATTGTCTATAGACCATTCACAGTTTACCTCTGACAGATATAAAAACAGATTTAAAACACTCAAAATAAGAGCGATCAGTGTATGTTGATCATAGGCTAATTGCTGGAGCAGTCCGTCTATATCGGCTCACACATTAAGAATTATTCCTGTGACACATTTTGAGTGTTTTAAAGTTATTTTTTACATTTGTCAGAAGTAAAATAACTGTTAACGGAGAGTAGTGTAGGTTAGTGTCAGTGTTTTCAGAACTTAACATTCCCTAACTTGACTTAACGACCTTAATATCGACAACAGTTGGGATCATCCAAAAAAGTACCTTGGTGCAATCATTCAATTTATGAGGCTCAAAGACGCGGCTCTTTTTTTTATACAAGACACTTAGTTATGTAGGAGAGTGAGGAAATAAAAAAAATATTAAATGACTGGTAACATAATAAAACTTAAATATTATTATCTCTGAATTAAAGGTCCCTTGTCCGCGCGATTGTGAAGTGGCCGATTGGAGCGAGTGGGGTGCCTGCCAACCTACCGATGGATGCCCTTTGTATCCTGTGCAACAACTCACTACGACTGGTAAGTATTAGTCATCTGAACTCAAAGTGTGAATACGATTTCTACACAACATATTTTCATTTTCAACTTAAACATAGTTTTCTAAACGCTATGAACTGCACACATCGTCATGACCTACGCTGCATCACAATAATGCTTTTTAGAGACATAAATGTATTACGCTGAAGTCGGAAATTATGAAACGTTAAAGTATTCGAATTTTTTACTCGACAGTACATGTGCATAGATAAGACAGTTTTATTTTATTTACAATGGAATTCTACATTTGAATGCAAAGAGGTGGCGAAACGCGCACTGGCCACTCTTAAGTTTTTATTTTGGTTTTTTTTAGATTCGTTTTTCTTTTATTTTGAATAATAATATTTTCGATATTCGTATCCCACACACATATTTGGACTCGTTTGATTTATTTTGGTATAAACTTTTTATGTTCGGTCCTTGAAAACCTTGTTATTTAATTTTATTTCTGAATGTAACTAGATCTTATAATAACTAGAAAACTATCCGTGCACGCGTAATCTTTAAATAAATTTCATTTCATTTTAAAGGTTTTAGCGTTCGCCGTCGACGAGTAATCTCCGCGGCGTCTGGTGGTGGTGCACCATGTCCTCCGTTAGAAGAGAAACGTACTTGTTCAACTCCTCGTTGCGCTTCATGGAAGGCTTTACCCTGGGGTGCATGTGTACTGAACCAACCCCACACCAGTTGCGGGCCTGGCAAACGGACAAGGGAGTTGAGATGCGTTGGACATGATGGGGTATGAACCTATGAACATCTTTCTCTAATGTTAGAAAAAGCTTCTTCTTCTCTTCTTGTGCAAAAGTCAGAGCGAGCGACGGCGCTTTGCTATTTTATTACGAATAATCCGATTTTGATTCGTTTTTTTTTTTATTTGAAAGGTGACTTGATCCAAAATGTTCCTGGCTATCATTCAAGAAAATTTCTTCAACCATTTGAAGATCATATTTTTTCTAGATTATCTAGTTCTAGTAGATTTTATGAGTCAAAGTTGTATTTTTTATTTTTACTTTAATTAAATGTACAGAAAGAAGCGCAACGTGCATGGTGCAGTGGTACAGGAGCGCCAGCGCGAACGGAAAGATGTCGAATTGCATGTGCAGGCGACTGCGTAGTATCGTCTTGGGCAACATGGAGTCCATGCTCAGCAACATGCACAGGTGCCGGCAGACCAGCACCTTCGAGAAGTCGACGAAGGCATATTTTAGCTCATTCAGCTCCCAGTGAGTATTGTTTTGTGTATTCTTCTTGAATTCAAATTGTTACTGGTATTGAGATCACCTTACTGTATTGGGTTCATTATCATCATTGGATTTGAGTCATTGACCCGAAAAGAAAATTAAGAATCTTCATTATCATCATCATACGGTTCAACATCAAATCAATCCATAATCACTGAATTGGTTTAAGCTCTGTTATTTATCAACAAGGGCCAGAACAATACGTGCACAATTTGACGTGCACTCTGAGGAGCAACTCTGAGGGCAAGGAGCTCTAGATTTTTAAACCAGAAATACTGCCTAGTTCTATGCGTTAAGTTTTAACACGCGTATCAGGCTTCTTCTGTGACGAGAAGCATACAGCTCTTTGGAATCGTTATATAATATTTCAATATTCGTATTTCCTGCTATCTTTCCTAATATTTTTTTCAATTCTGACCTGAAACGGTAGTAGATTTACTCCCAGCGATGAATTTTCTGCTAACCCTCATTGACGGACAGCCTGTCGTCGCCGTTGGTGTTCCTGGGTACAAAAGGTTTACATTGGACATTTTGTAATTTTGTAAAATAATTTCAGATGGTTGGCCCTGTCCTCTTGAGGATCAATTGATACAGAATGAGACGTGCAATAACCACGCATGCGCAACTTACTCCTGGCTAGCGACCCCCTGGGGGCCATGCGAACGTCGGAAACAAGACTTCATTCCTGCCGCCAATTATACTGACTTATTGGTTAGTGACACTGCATTTTATAGATAGACATACAGCATGTTTCTGAAATGCATTTTAAAAGTTAATGACACAACAATGAACAAGTTGTATCTAACACTGTCAAACCAATGAAGAAAAAAAGAGATAGCTTGGGCGTAATGTGGAATTAAAATACGTTTTAAAAACTGATTGATAGACAGCTACCTTCAAATATAAACAAAGATCGGTTTTCCGATCTATTACCCAGGAAACGCATGTCCAAGAATTCTACTTATGCTATTATTTACCCTACCTTAACGTAATTTTATTGGGGGTAAACAGATCGGAATAACCCACAAGAATCAGCCAAGATTTAGCCTCACACTACATTTAATTCTCCTCAAGAATGACATTGACAAAACATTTAAGTTGTATCCGTATTTCAGGCATGTATAAATAATTTTATCTCGTATTACAGGACAGTGAGCCATTTAATGAGAGTGATGAAGAGGAGCCCTGCGTGGAAGAAGGAGAAATGTTGAGAGATGTAATGTGTGTGCAGAACAACGCTGATGTCGTCAGAGAAGCATTGTGAGTTGAAGGGATTAATCGAGAAAATTAAAAAGAATCGAAAGATCTTCAGTATCCAATTTTTTTGTGTATATTCCGGGAATGCTTCACCTGCTGATAAGCTCCGGTTACCGTATTTGTTAGATATAAACTGCCTAAACTATACAAGTACTGTCATAAAGCGGACATTGTATTAGAGGAATTATACACAGACGTAAATGGTTATGTGGTGAAAAGTATTGGACCCGTTTCACAAGTTCTTGATAAGGATGTATTGACAGTTTTCTTTCGTTCTTCGGCAATTTAATTGACGGATAGGCTTAATTGTATATTCTTAAATTTCTGTGTAGATGTTCTCCACTACGACGCCCAGCTTCTCGGCGTGCCTGCACCGTGAGATGTCGTCGGGGCTGCAGAGTTGAAGCATGGATGCCGTGGTCTACTTGTCCTAATTCTTGTGGTGAGTATTTTGATGTTAGATTGAACAGTGGAATATAAGGGTACTGACTCTTTATTAAACATAAAATGGCGAAAATACATGGTTTTTACAGCTGAAATTAATGACGTCAATTAACAGATTTTCCGAAATTGCTACAGAAACGAGAAAACGATCAAACTGTTTTTTAATAAACCCGACGCAAAATTCAAGTCGAGAAATTTTACTTATATGGTGCATTGTAATTCCCAAACGGATGACTCGATTTCAATTCAGTGGTTTTTTAAGGTGACTTTATCTTAAGTTTACGTTTTAGTATCGTGACGGATGTTTTTTTATAATTAAAATTTAATTGTAAGTTTTTTCTTTCAGAGCCTGGCAAGCAAGTCCGTGAACGTATTGTACACGGTGGTCCCAATTGTGGTCCTCGGATGGAATCTCGTGACTGTCCCGTTGCGCGCTCGTGTCGTCCTCGCGAAGCTTCATGGATCACTGGAGACTGGAGTTCTTGTCGACTACCTCCGTCACAACTTTGCGGAGTAGGCTACAGGGTTAGAAGTAAGCATGCTAGAATGACTATTAAGTTCATACTATTGTCACTCAGATTATAACATATGGAGCGTTCGAACATTGTGTCTATAGTCTACTTTTTTCTCATTAAAAAAAAATTGACACGGGCACACCGAAAATTTTCTTAATCTTTTCTAATTCTCTAATCATTGCTTTTAGTTGCGTTTCGATTGCGAGCGTTATTATAGATTGATACAATGTTCCATCTCACTCTGTCAATATCTAAAATATTGCGAAGGAATTAGGTCATAGTTTTAGGAATTCCCATGAGAACAAGCATAACGATAATACCGCGGGCATTAGTTTTATGTGTTACTATATTCATAGGTATCTGGTGCGGCTCTGACTCCCATCGAGTGGAAGCCGGTGCATGCGCAGGACAGTTGGTCCCACAAAGTGTTGCTAGCTGCCGCGTATCTTGTGAGCCAACTCCTACGCCAACGTGTGATGTCATCTGCGCCGATCCACTAAAGTAAGTTAAGTTTAATTTTGGTGTATGTACAACACCTGTACATACACCAAAAGAAGCAATAAAGATTATGAATAACCAACTTATTCCATCCAGAAACCTGCTTTGTGATGATCTCAATTAACATAGAAGGCTTTTCTAGCACAAAAGGTACTGATCAAATCTGTGAGTGTTATTGACACGAAAAGAAGAAGAATATACAAATAAAAATTAATAAACATATGCGAATATGTAAAACATTAGTAAAGTAAATTCTTTTGTTGCAGATACCTGGATACCACCAACCCTGAGATTCCAAAGTGCATCTGTAAAAACGTGTCCCTGGAACTTCTGCCAGCCGACTCTGATTGTATATTACCGCCTGGGTACGTACGATATTATCATAAATATTATACAAAATAGCGTTGTTCAAAACCATACATAATTTAACAACTTTTTCAACTCTCGTTAACTTTTGAACGGTTATCATCTTGAGGGATTCTGCTGTTTTCATCAGCACTTACCTTTTTACAACTTGGATTTCAAATACGTAAAATTTTTGAATTTACATTCGGCGTATAACTTCATTTTTGTATGTTCCTGGTTTGACGATGCCGTAACTGGTTTTCTTTCGCCATTTCGTTTACCAGTGGTAATTTCGCTTTTGTTTTCGAAGTGGTGGTAGAAATTATTTATTATTGTATGTACTCTTGACTAGAGAAGTGGCCTATTGTCTGAATAAAAAGAATTCATTAACAATTTTATTACAGTATCGAATGTGGCGAAGGCCGTGCATTGAGGGCTGCCCGCTGCATGGTCGGAGGCCGAGACGTGCCTATGGATGTATGCAAGAAATTCCACCCACTCACAGGTAAAGTTGCGACTACTAGCTTTTATACTGTCTTCTCAGAAGATTATGAAAGTATATCTGTTAACAAATAATTGCAGTTAACAGTCTCCTACCATAGGCCATAACTAGATAGAGAGATAGGACGGGACTTATAACAACATTAATCTAGTTACTAATCAAAAGACTAACTGTTGAGTTCCTTACGGCACTTCTTCTCAACAGGCTGTTCCCGTCGGAAGCGCTGTAGGATAAAAAATATTGACGTTGCAAAATTAATGTTTTTTTTTTAATGATCCAATTTAGGACCAAACCGCGTTCGTGAAGCATCAACAGATGGTTATACATACGACGAGGAGTTCCAGTCGCTATTACGCGGAGCGTGCAGCGTGAGGTGCGCTCGAGACTGCGCTGCCGGTGCATGGGGAGAGTGGGGACCGTGTGCCGCAGAACCTGGCTCCAAAGCTGCCTTCCGATTCCGAACAAGGTATTTTATCTAACCAGTCACCACTCACCAAGGCTATTGATGAAAGAGAAATATTTACCATATTCCAAAGGGAATTAGGCGTAACATGTTCGCCATATATCAGGCAAAAACTAACACAATGTCCAACCACTCGTTTGTTGAGCAACGATAGCGTTAGAACTGCTGCCGATAAACTAGTAATAGTTTGGCACATCATATTTGATATAAAATATTTTGAAAATAAATAAATTAAAAAAATCTGCCCTTAACATTTTTCGACACAAATTTTGTAGTTTTGTAGATTCCAAAATTTACTTTCAGATCTACTTATCCAATCATAATTTACTATTATTTCTTTGGCTTTTGGCGTAATATGAGTGTAAACTTGAAAATGCAGGGAGGTGATAGAAGAAGGGTCAGCAGGCGGTCGAGAATGTGGTGCAACATTGCAACGTGCTACATGCACAGTGGCGGCGCCCCGTTGGGCTTTAGGCGAATGGAGCGTGTGTGCTCCACACCGTGCCCTATGTGGACACGCCGTCATCAACCGAACAGTAACGTAAGTAACCCTGAGTAAAACCATGTGCCTATAGATTTTGTTTAAAAAAAATGTTTATGGGCTGTTTCAACACTTGCGGATATCATGCTAGTAAAATAAAATGATAGATTTTTGCACGGTTACGGCAGTTATTACACACAAATAGGCTGACTGAATCTTACCGGAATCAATAAGTAGTGAATCAGGCACTTAATCTATATTATACTTACGTCTATAAAAAGAAAAATCCTGACTGGCTGATTAACACCTAACTCAAAATTCATGGTTTAGAGATGGGCGTAAAGACCTGAAATTAACAAAGTGGTTCCCTTTGTGAAGTAGACAAAAGAGATAACAGGATCCTCGCAAATGAATTGGAGTTTATTCCGAAATTCACAAATAAAATTGTCATTGGTAGTTGTGTGGACGCGGAAGGAAACTGGCTGGACGACTCGAACTGTGAAGCGAGCGGTGCCGGGCCTGCACCCGCTCGTGAGACCACGTGCCGAGCACCATGTCCAGGGGACTGTGTACTTAGCTCTTGGTCCGAATGGAGTCCTTGCGAACAGGTATGACACCTTTATTCCTTATCAACAAACGTGACCCTTGCTAGTAGTCCCTACCTTATTTCTCATTAGTTAAATATATATAAATATATGACGTCTTCCGAGCCAGACGTGATGCCAAATCTCAAAAGCCATCTAATTCTGCAAAAACATCTTGTCATCAATCATGAATGATAATGATATAAAAAAGGCATATTTTGACCATCCACAGACATTTAGAAAATTCACTCTATTTAACTATGCTATAATTAATAAAAAATATAACTTTAGACGAAGTGGGGCGGACGTCGAGACCGCACGCGTGTCGTGCTGCGCGGCGCAGCGGAGGGGGGGGCTGCATGTGCACACCTCGTGGCCGCCGAGCCTTGCGCGCCGCACGCTTACTCCTGGCATGTCGCGCCTTGGGGAGACTGCCAGCCACTGGGTATATCTTCTATTATCCATCCTCACATTTCAACCCGTACTCATCCGACGGGATCTCTTCTCGAAATTTCCATGTGGGTTTTTGGAAGTCAGTGTTTTCAAACAGAACCTGAGGATCTCCCGTAAACTTTCAAAAAGTCATTATTCTTAGTGCGTTATGTTTTAACAATAAAAATTGATGTGGTTAACACCTTCGATTTTAGCCATAGACAAAAGATTTTTTTTAAAGATTAGTAATGCGTGAGATATGTTAAGCTTGATCTCAGCACTTGAATTCTCCCTATAATAATTATAAGATTCATTTCAATAAGTTGTCTAATCATTATCTTTTCATGTTACAGGAGGGTCGCCATGCGGTGAAGGTATCAAGAAAAGAGCTGTCCGCTGTTTACGAAGTGATGGCGTGTTCGTCAATGATTCTTTCTGTCCTGTAAGTTTCTAACTACTACTATGTGTTTTTTAGATACATTCTTTATAGATTACTAGCGGCCCGGCCCGGCTTCGCACGGGTTATAACTATCTGCCTGTGTTAAACAGTCGTATACTTACATATATAAATAAATATTTTAGTTTGTTTTTTAACATACTAAAATATTTCTTTATATACCACATTGACAACTTCTGCGTCATTTCGTGTAAAAACAAACATATTTTTTTTTTTTGATGTTACACGTGACAGGGCAACATACAAATTGTCCATGTGAAAAACATTGAGTAGTTAAGTCGATTCCAGCAACGAATACGGTCGTTACGTAAGCGGAGTTGTCTATCTTCGGGCGTTTCTGTCTCTTTGAGCGTTATGTCTATCATTGTCCAACGCTAAACGAACTGTGCGATCCACCGACGATTCTCGCGCTCTTTGGGAAACATGCCTTTCACAGTCCAACGATAAACGAACTGTGCGATCCACCGACGATTCTCGCGCTCTTTGGGAAACATGCCTTTCACAGTCCAACGATAAACGAACTGTGCGATCCACCGACGATTCTCGGGCTCTTTGGGAAACATGCCTTTCACAATCCAACGATAAACGAACTCTGCGATCCACCGACGATTCTCGTGCTCTTTGGGAAACATGACTGTCACGGTCCAACGATAAACGAACTGTGCGATCCACCGACGATTCTCGCGCTCTTTGGGAAACATGCCTTTCACGGTCCAACGATAAACGAACATCCCTCTCTTGATCATTTTCGTTGCTTCGACTCAAACGAATTCTTTTGGCAGAAGATGTACTGCGTCCTATATTAGACTTTCGTCGAGGCATGATTAAATTGTCATGAAATAGGTACTTTATATTGCTAATTAAACTTAAATAATTGTTATAATCTGTCAATAAAAAAAAACTCAAAGATAACATAAATCAACACGAAACCATTAAAAAATGCGACAGATGTTAAAATAAGCCCAAACAAAGGACTAAATTGAAGCGAGTATGTAAGTGTCTATCCATATCTATCTATTTACAATAAATTGTATCAAAAATTATAACACGAAACAAATAAAATGCACCCTTAATATTAACTTTAAATAATTCAAATTGTGAAGCATAAACAAATTAAAAGTATGTAAGTATCTATAATTTTATTTTTAAACAGCGCCACCTAGCGTAATAGATTTAAAGTGCTTTAATTTTCGCGCGATATTTATAATTTAATGAAAACGTAACCATAGCGCGATGCTTTTGAATAGCGCCATCTAGTGTAGAATAGAAAGAACTTGAACTAATTTCGGCAAGCGCGTAAATTTTTTGCTATAACTTCTAAAGTATCTATTTAAATAATATGATGTAAAGATTATAATAATGTACATGAAATACTTAAGGTAACTAACGTAGTTAACTGGATAAGGATTAATATTGTATACGTCAAAATCGGTTTCCAATTCAAGTTCTTTCTATTCTACGCTAGATGGCGCTATTTCCGCATTATTACTCGGAAATCGCTTTTTATTTTATAGTAAGTTATCCGTATACGATAAATATATGCTATCGCGGACTTTTTTGGAGACCTAAATAAGAGGAATATCCTATAATTTTTGTTTTGTTATATCTCAAAGGGTTTAGCCAGCGTTTTCGTCGACAGCTCCCAAGCGGTTGATTTTTTCCGACACTCCCAACAATAATCTTTATATTTCAGCCAATTTACATAAAATCCTGACAAATTTTATACATAAACCTTCCTCATGAACCAGGCTATCCGTTGGTGAAAACCGCATCAAAATCCGTTGCGTAATTTTAAAGATTTAAGCATACAAAGGGACAAAGGGACATAGGGACATAGGGACATAGGGACAGAGAAAGCGACTTTGTTTTATACTATGTAGTGATACATTAGAACAAGCTTTTATTCTAACAAGTCCTGTAGGGGTTGCCTCATCATATTACAGCGTTCGCACAGCCACCTTCCTACAGATCAGCTTCGACGATAATGGTAAATTGTCATCGAATATACATATGTATGCAAAATTTTACGTTATTCGCTAGAAGGAAACAGCTTTCAAATTCAGTTGCAGGATTTGTCCCCAACAAACAAACGATCCGCGCCACGAGAGATGAGACCAGGCGTATCACGTTATCGACCTGCTGCGCAAGTCAAATTAACTATCAAGCAGCAGCAGATTGTACGTTGCTCTTTCAATAACCTGAAATCATGTTTCAGAACACAAGTGCAGCAGAAGCGAGCGAGTCTTGGTGCTATGTGCCCTGCGGAGTTGACTGTGAGTTGGCGGAGTGGGCAGCGTGGGACACTTCCGCGTGTTCCTGCGGAGACGCCTCTTCAACAAGGCATATGAGACGGACCAGGTAAAAAGTAAACTTGTCTATCACAAGTTGGTCATCAAGCAAGTGTGCAATCAATGTAGTATTATCAGAAAGAAAGTAAGAAAACATTTTTATTTCGTGCTAAGAAATTTAACATTCATTATCTGAATAAAAACCTAATTCTAAATAGCAGCAAAATGGTGGCACTCAGCATGTCACATATAATCACACACTCTATCATGAAAGGAAGTAGCCAATGTAGCATCACGTTATGACTAGAAGCCATGATGAAAATTTGAACCGTTGAAGTCGAAAATTTGACAAGCTGTTGGTTGTACAGCTTGTCAAATTTCTGCAACGAAGCTTTTAACCACTTGGGCGTACTTAACTTATCAAAAACTTGTATTTTCAGGCAACACCTAACATCAGCAGTATGGCCCGGTCGAGCATGTCCACCGACAGAACAACGCGCACCATGCCCGAGGGAACCTTGTCTTAGACTCATAGCGAGACCTTCACTCGGTTGTCATGTGCAGGTAAGAAATAAAGACAGTTAAAAAAATCAGTCAGATAAATCCAAGAAGCAAGATAGTGTCAAAACAGAATGAACACTGATTCCGTAGATAGTGAAAGCTGTAAATCAGCTGTGGCAAACCGAACTCTTTGTAAATAGTTACATTTCCTTTTTCTTTATGGTTTTCCTACGTCTATTTTACTGTCGCTTCACTTTTCACCAAGTTTTCACCTTCACATTTTTATCTCGCCTTTGTACAATTTTCCCAAAAATATAAGTTATCTTCATCCCTTCCTCATTTTCTAACCTCTCCATCCTTAATATCAGTAATAGCTAAGTAGATCTTGAAAATTATCGAAAATAGGCCCGAATTTTCGATAATTTTATCAATCATATCGAAATCATTGTATTTTAGACCGGGACCTTGGACTTAGGAAAAGTCCAGCGCTGGTAATAACTCCTCGAGTAACATTGACTGAATATGAATAAGCTCATTCGTACTACTCCGGACATTTTACTTAACAACCACACCACCTGAGTACCTTGAAAACACTTGACCAGTTAACCACAAATTGACACATAATTCCGAGAAGAAGAAATATGAACGAAAGTGCCAATAGCTCAATCACATCAAAACAACTCTATATTAGGTTGCCTTGATATGATTGCTTTAAGCAAAGGCCGCCTTGTCGCTGACTAATACACTAATCTATATCATATTATGGTTGTTTTTATTATATTGTAATGGTTATAGTCTGTGTATCCATACTCTATACTAATATTATAAATGTGAAAGTGTGTTTGTTTGTTTGTTTGTACTCCCTCCACGTCGAAAGTAATGAACGGATTGATATGATTTTTTTATTGGGGATACTTTAAAGGCTGGAGAGTGACTTTGACTACTTTTTTCCCACGGGATAAAGAGATTCCCATGAGAAAATTTATTGACATTTTCCCTTGACCGAGCTTGACGGAGCTGCGAGTAACAGCTAGTTGCAAATAAAGCATATAGTTTAGTATGTCTTCCATTCCTCAGACATCATCAGGCGATGAAGCCGACGGTTCCTGCGGTTGGGGCGTGAAGATATCCCATGCCAGATGCGAGTTGACCAGCGTCGGTGATGAGCCCGCGCCCAATGTCTTCTTGGAGCCGTGGCGGTGTGCACCGGCACTGCCTGGAAGGATTGTTGCACCACCAATGCATTACCAGGTTCCGCTATTCTTTATTAATATTGTTTAACTTTTTGTTGGCTTTAAAAAAAAAGGCTAACTGTTGAGTTTCTTGTGGCACTTCTTCTCAACAGGCCATTCGCGTCGGAAGTGCTAGTAGGATAAAATAGTTTTGCAAAACTATTTCCTGTAAATCTATTTGCAAAATAAATGATTTAATTTTTATTTTATTTTCACGTTTTAATAAATTATTAGTTGTAACTGTAAATTGTAGACTAAACTTCAGATATAATTCAAAAACAACAATTTCTGCATTGAGAGATTAATATTTTTACTTTTGGACATTATTTACCTACGTGGACATCAGGTTTATTTAAGTCCAGCACATTATGCCGATATAGATTATAAACTAACTGTGAGTGTCAATATTTCAACCTAGAGATTATGGGACAATTTTAACTGGAACTTATCAAGGCATTATGAAATCAGCCCCAAATTCTTGCTAAATCTTGATCTCTGTTTCTTTTTAGCCAGTGAGTTTATTTAATCGTTTATTTTTGAGCAGGAAGAAGAAGTATGCGAGGTGGAATGCGGTTGTAAGGCGTCGGAAGGTGGGGTTCCAGGAGCCTGGGGTACCTGGGGTCCCTGTAGAGGAGGCGCCCGATCTCGTACGAGACAGCTACTGCTGCCTGCACGACGCACCTGCAGAACACCGTCCAGGTAAAGAATATTTTGAAACTGGCAATTGAGTCTTAAAATGATAGATATAAATATAGCAGAGAACGGCGAACCTGTTATATTTTCTATAGCATGATGTACACCTACCTATTAGAATCATAGTCATGATAATATCAAGCTTTAAATCTTTGTAGGCTTTGTGCCGTTCTTATTTTCTATAGCATAGGGCCAAAATCCTACTGCTGTTATGTATGTATATTTTGTCAGATTTTCGTAACTGGTTAAGAAACTTTAGTTACCAAATTGGAAGAAGATTCTAAATTTTAAGGTCAAGCCAGATAATCTCTTTTCACTAATGCTTTTAGGATAGTATTACATAGCGCGAGCTTGTCTCTTGTATTTTTTGTTATAGAAATAACAACTGAACATTTTTATTTTTAGATTTGTAACAATAGAATGGGCTAATTGTACCGGTGAGCTGGACGAGATACCCGACCTGCTAGCAGTAGAGCCGCACAACGACAAACCGCGCAGGGCTTGGCTTGAAAAGGGCGACGTGTACCATGATGGATATCTTGGTAATTCTTTGATCCCTTTATTGTTCTGTCCATCAATGAAAAGCAATGATCATAGCCCTTCTAAATTAAAAACTTTGACAATATGCTATACCTACTGTCTTTACTTTAATAGTCAGTCTATTCAATTCTGTCTGAACATATTTGTTGTTAAGTTCTCTTTAATATCATTACTTATACTTTTTGTGGAGGAAAATAAAGATATTTTTGTTTATTTATATTTGTTCTCAAAGAAAATTAAAAAGTAAGTCCTCTTTCTAGTATTTACCTACTACTTGTTATTGACTTATCTATACTATACAAGTAACATCTTATACATATAGTCATGCTCTATCTGTCCAGTATTTTGTATTGTATTCTTATAAACTATTTCTCGTTTGGTGATCTTTAGAGGGCAGCACCTCAGTGTTAGCGGTGGTATGGACAGCAACAATCGTACTCAGCTTCTATGGGGCTTTCATGCTATACCGAGGATTGATCAGGTAATATAGATTCAAAGACTCGAAACGTTTATTATTAAATGACAAAAAAGGCCGTAACTTTTTTTTCGCCATTTCTTTTACCAGTGGTCATTTTTCTTTTGTTTCCGAAATGTTTTAGTACTGTATATCCTCTTTGACAAGAGAACGTGTTTGTAAAAACCTATTTTCTGAATAAAAGTTTTGAATTTTGTTAAGGTAGTAGATCTTCACAGACGCTTTCTCTCAAGGATTACATTACAGTAATAAATTATTTGTGTAAATTAATCTAGTCTATAAACTACTACCATTACGGAAAGAACGGCAAAATGGCCACTGGTAAAAGAAATGGCGAAAGAAAACCATAGGTCTTTTACAGCTTAGGTCTTAACATTATTTTTTTTTTTAATACAATATTATTTTTTCATTCTCAGGTGTCTCAGGAGCAGAAAAATGAAGACCATCACCAAAGTTTAAACCAAAGGATGGGCAGCTTCTGTGACTCTTTCTTCGTCCGAATGGTCCCTGTGTCGCATTCGGACTCCGGTACTCTCAAAGGACAAAATTGTTCCATTTTTTCGTTGTCTGTTTAATGAATCGTTACGTTTGTTTATAATATCTAAAGTGGATAGGATTTGTTGAATTTATTCATTAATATTAATTTTAGTACTTCAATAATTTTTTAAGAGTTAAACTATTCCAATTAGTTGATAATCAGTTGCTTGAGAACTCTGATTTTAAAATTCCTCTAAAATTTTCGAAACTGTTACCGCATTAAAATCGACAGTATCCTTAAGTTAGTGGATGTAACAAAAATTTGCCAGCAAACAGTCTGTCCGCAGGAGTGCTTCCATGTTTTTACGACGTATATAATTACGCTAATTTAGACGGTTTTTATACATTTTCCATGCTAGTCGAGTGGCCGCTGTGCGGTGGGCTTCGGATTGACAATATTACTCATGATTATGTAGCACCTCGTTGTAGGGCGGAGGTCGTGTTTGTATTTAGGGTGTAGAGCCCCTAGTGTTCCCGTAATGACCAGTCCGTCGATGGCATCCGGCGATGTGGATATACACAGAGCCGTCCATTACATTAGGCAGTTAGAAGTGGCTTCGTGGCTATTACGAGGCCAAGGAATGCCCAGAAACAAAACTTGTAATTTACTTTAACAATTTTTCATTCTAAATACATAAACTGCTTTAAAAAAATCTTTAAAATTAACAGATTTCTATTTTCCTAATTTAATGGATTTACTATTTTGATAAACATTTTGTTTCACTATATTTCGCACAATTAATAGTAAGTGGCCGTTTATAGTTATAAGTTCAATATATTCAGTGTATCTACATTTGGGGTTTACACCGTTGATTTGGTAGGAAGGTAAGGGACTGCCCAGCTGAGACTTATAACTGAGCGGTGAGCTCTCGCGACCAAGTTAGACGAGACACATCATGCCACATATCAGTGTTAAATTTAAAATTTCGTCGTAAATCAACTAGAACATCTTCTGCAATGATTCGATTATCAAAAAATCGTGATGTTACAGAAGTCGTTATAGTACAGTGCTTAAAATATCATCCAAGTAGAGCTTTGGCGCACAAGAAAACTACCTACTCTATGAATAGTATAAGATTATAATAATAACTGATCATACCGTTTTGAGATAATAATCGTGTATAACACTTTTTTGTAGATTTTGCATAAGCCCATGTATTGTGACATGTATCTATTTATAATGTGAGTGTGTTCTGCGTCTCATAGACTTCCTTCTTCGTTTTTCCGTTTCCAACTTCAAAGCTTTTGTATAATCCTTGAATCACTAATCATAATCATTAAATAATTGATTTGTATCTCATAAAATATTTATTGTATCTTTAATAATCTGATTTATCTTAACTATAACAACCTTATGTTTAATTAAGACTACTTGTACTTCTTGTTCCTTCTTGACAATATAACATTAAACATTTCGTTTCTCTTCTGATGAAACTGTTTACTATCTGTTGACTTTGATCATCTATACTTTCTATTTATGGTGTATTTGTAACCATATTATCATTATGCCATTACAAGATATTGATGTGAAACATGATAGTTAAGGAATCGTGTTAGACAATACAATATTTGATATTTAATAAATTTGATTGTGTTTTTATATATAAATTGTTTTTAATTGATCCCAACACAAATAATAGATCGAGTACTCTAATAATTTCAGACATCTATGTAAAACATTCTAATAGTGATGGTTAATACAAGACAGATTTTTTTATATAGTCAAAACAAGTTGAGACTACCCCACCTGGTGTAAACAGCAGTAGAGTCCAGAAACACATATAGAATAGTCATCATCATCATCATATCAACCCATAATCATCCCACTGCTGGGATACGGGTCTCCCTTCAATCGAAGGTGATTAGAGCGTACTCTGCCACGCTGCTCCAATGCGGATTCACAGAGGCGAGAGGGGATATAGAATAGTAGACACCTGAATATCGTCATCTGCCTAGCGAAACGGGAAGCCAAATTCCTCCAACAAAAGCTGTTGATTGTAATTTAGTATAGACTGTTAATAATTATACAAAATATTACTTATATAAATCAACTCCCACAAACTTTTTGTTAGGCTCGCCAGGAAATTATATTTAAATACAGCAATGACGTCTGAATAGGAAAAATTGTAGTCTGTCAAGATAATAGTATTGATGGGTACGAATATCGAGGTTTGAACGATGGTCTATTATAGCTATTTACAAACTACATAATTTGACATATTTTGCACTCGATTATCCTCTTCTATACTAACCGCCAATTTTCTTGTGTGTTATAAACCAAAGTTAGAAACTTATACTATTTACTCATTGCATAACGACAATCGATTTTCTATTGTTTATAAACTGTGATCCAGAAGCTTTGGCGTTGAGTATAGGTTATATCAACCCTACCTAACACTTTTCACTACACTACTACTTCATTTCAATTTGGTAAGTGCTCTTGGTACATATTTCAGATCGGCCAAACCTTTATGCACCACGCCGTTGACTCTCGCCGATCGAAGCTCCCTTGTATACTTCACCACATCTGAATCCGCTGCTGACAGATTCTCAAGGTTGTTGAGCAGCACCTGTTTGATTAATTATATGTTTCTGTTAAATCTGCTTTGCGTAAAAATCCGAAAAGTGCATATAACAACCACATATTAATGGTTGATAAGACGAAATCAGAAGTATCCATTTGCTGCTGTTTGGGTTTTGTTTATACACTCCAAGATTATAGACTTGATATTAACAACACACATGCAATAAAAAACTTAATATGTAATGGAAACAAATTAAGAAAACAATGTAATATTTAATACGATATAATATAAATCTATAAATATTTTTAAATAGCACAATAAGAAGATTTGGCCAACGCACACGCCGCTTTTTGTGCTTTCACCATTGTAGGCGAATTGAACGTAAAAACATCTGAACAATAATATTCCGGCAAGTTCTTCATGTCCACATCAATGCCTTTGCCTCCATCTTTTTTAAATACTAATGGTCGAATCAGTTCAGCAAATAACTTTTGCTGGTAAGAACCCAATTGTACGAAATTGGGGCTGACTTGTCCCATTCTACAGCATAAAGAATTGTGATCAGAATACGATAAACAAACTCCACAAAATTCTGCCAGGGCCCTAATTATTTTCCAGTCAAAGCGTGAATTTCCGGGTGGAGAAACTGCAGGATTAGCGAACTGAGATCGACATTCCATATTTAAGAACAGACCACCAGCCTCGGTATACGCACTTCCTGGTAAAACAATGGATGCATTTTCTGCACCCCGATCTCCTTGAAATCCTACGTAGATAATATAACAAGCGCTAGGGGGCGACCAATCGTAGAAAATTTCATCTGCTCCCAAACATATGACGACTGCTGGACACAACTCGTTCAATGCCGTTAAGGCGCCCGGCTTCCAACCGCCTTCAAGAGCACCTGCAAAGCTAGCTTCCCTTGTAATAATATTCAGGACGCCCCAATCTGGGCCTGATTTTAGCGATGCAGCTAATGTAGTGCATAATTCCATAATTCTGGGACCATTCTCTGTTTCTAATTGAGAAACTCCTACAAATATAAGAGGTTTCTTAGCACCGCTCATCACTTTACCAGCATTCATCAACGAATTAACATCTGCACCCAAATAATTTACATAATAGTTGTAATCGCATTGGGGACCTATCACATAAATATCACATTCGTTTTGCACATAAGCCTTACGTATCTTCGCATTCAAAATAGGAGCTTCGAATCGAGGGTTCGTACCGACGAGTAATATTTTATCTGCAAAAGCCACATCTTTCATATTAACATTTAGCGAATATCCTGCTCTAAGATCAGCTCCAGACAAGCCATAACAAAGGCCTCGCTCAACGTAAGTGTTTTCCGAGCCAAGCATATTTAATAAATCTTTAGTGGTTACAAGAGTTTCTACATTAGTGTGAGGACCTGCTATCGCCATAACGCTATCCGGAACAACCTGTCTAACCGCATCTCCTGCCATTTTCAAAGCACAGTCCCAATCCGTCGGACATAAGCAACCTTGATTTCTGTACATGGGAGTGGCCAACCGCTGCATATCAAGTGAATCTATAGCCCATCGTCCTTTATCAGACAACCATTCTTCATTAATGTCATCATGTTCTCTTGGCAAAACTCTAAACAATCTGTTCGCTTTATAATTTAACATAATATTAGTTCCCGTTGCATCTGTTACATCTATAGATTCGGTCCTTTTGACTTCCCACGGCCGCGCTTTAAACATATAAGGGATAGATGTTAAAGATCCTACAGGACATAAATCTATGATGTTCCCAGATAGCTCTGATAGAAACATTTTATCCACATAGGTACCCACGAGCATATCGGTGCCGCGACCGGCCGTACCTAAAACGTCCAAACCGCACACTTGAGACGCAAATCTTATGCATCTGGTACAATGAATACATCGAGTCATCTCTGCACGGATCAGAGGTCCCAAGTTTTTGTCCTCTACCGCTCTTTTACCTTCAAAATGAAAATCTGTGAAACGAGATCGATCATTTCCAAATCTCATTGATAAATCTTGAAGATCACATTCTCCGCCTTGATCACAAATAGGACAATCTAAAGGATGATTCACTAGAAGAAATTCCAATACGGATTCTTGTGCTTGCAGAGTGTAAGGAGAGTTGGTGATAACTTTCATTCCTTTCCATACGTGAGCACCACAAGCGATTTGACAACGTGCCATACCCACGATTTCTACGATACACATTCGACAGTTGCCCGAGATAGACAAGCGGTCGTGGTAGCAAAAGTGTGGGATGGAGATTCGCTCCCGACGCAATGCTTGCATCACCGTGTAATAGCTGGGAACACTCACAGGAGTCCCGTTAATAGTTATCTCAACTTCTGTTTGTTGTCCTGATGTCTGCGGTGCCACTTGCACTCTCAATGCATTGGAACATTTTAAAAGCGATCTAAATTTTTTCAACATAATTATATACTCGGTATCTGTTTGTTGTTTTATTTAGAAATTGATATTCGATTTGATAGTTTATTTGTTTTTGACAGCAGCTTTTGAGATGTCAGTTATTAATCAAAATTTTATAGCATATCTATGGATATATTTTATTTATTACAATATACGCTATGGAACTACTACGTAATAGCCTGAAGGTACGCGATGTGATTCTTTAATGCCCAGTATACAATTAAATCATTGGAATTTCACACCCTATAATAGGGACAAATGTTTCTTACCTTATGAATGGAATCGATTAGTTGTACCAGAGCCTCCTTGAACTGCATAAATGTTTCTGTGGCCCTCTGATACCTGAACAAAAAATAAAATTTTAGATTCAAGCAATTAAGAATTAAGTACTTATATTAAAAATAATAAACCAAGTGTCTCTTTTAATTGAATTTACAAAGTAAATATTTACTTATGGTCGTGCAAAGCATCCGTGAAA
Organism: Endotricha flammealis; assembly: GCA_905163395.2. Lineage (NCBI taxonomy): Eukaryota > Metazoa > Arthropoda > Insecta > Lepidoptera > Pyralidae > Endotricha > Endotricha flammealis. The sequence continues at coordinate 3,351,925 of LR990861.1, read as the reverse complement.
GCGTAATCAAGAGCGAGGCGCAGGGTCCGAGCAGCTCGGGGTGCAGCCGGTGCGGCCAGTACGCGTCTGGCGCTACGCTCAAGGCAGCGCGCTTGCACCAACAGGCGACAAGCGTCTGCGCAAGCTGACGTGCGCTCCCAACCGCTCCTGCTGAAAAACTGATCATCATCATCAGCCGTATCTATTGACAACTGGATATAGACTTTGGCATGACGAACGCGTAATCATGTTGGATTCTTTACACGTTACTTCGGGCGTAGTTTATTATTCTGATCTCGTAGCGAGCAGAGAGGATTATCAGGCATTTAGAACAATATATATTATTGGAATCAAAATAGTAAACAACAGCTCATAGCATTAGGTCCCAATAGTAATGTTACAATAGACCGTGGTGCTCGGCAATCGAGCCTCACTTGATTTGCCATCTCTCTAGGGTACAATGCCTTTTGCTTCAAATTGCTGTCTTTCACGTAGATGTTATGGAGGGAAGTCCTTTCAATACTTCCTACTCCGACTATCTTCTATCTGATTAAATTCGTTGTGAGTTCCAAGACAGCTGTAGTTTTCTCCCCCGGGACGTCAATAAGCTTCATTGCTAATTGTCAATCTGAGGTTGTCGCCGTTGTTGATCCTGGCTATACCTCCGGAGACACATCGGTGGGAATGTGTGGTAGGCTTGTCCCAAAGTGGATATAGGTGCTATCCACCAAAAGCGATCCTCAATTTGAAAAACTGATATGTATTGAGTTAGAAGCTGATTGATTGGGCCGGTATCATAGGTTTCTCCATTTCAGTTAGCCTACTTATCAGATAAATTGTCGAAACATAAAGCTAGGTTAATGGAAGTGAAGTGAAGACACAATTTACCTAATAGTCTTAGATAGCTGATCTGAAACTCGTCATCGATAGATAAATTCTGGACGTGAACTATTTCATGTGTTTCGTATTTGCGTTGAAAAATTTACATTAAATTCTGACTTGTGAATGATCTATTTGATATGTTCCATGTTTGTATTGAAAATATTACATTTAAGTACCAACAAAACAAAATATAGAGAAAACACTCCGCTCTCAACTGTGTAAGAACATCTCACTCCCAAATGTTAATTTGGATGCGTACTTGCCAACTGACGTCAGTTTCCAAGCTGGTAACGCATCGTCCAGTAACCTCACTGCAGCATGAGCGTACTCCGCGGCAGCTCTCAACCGTGCGCTCACTGATGCTAGCGCATCACGGAGCCCTCGTGCTCGCCTCACTTCATTCTCGATTGGCGTGCCTGGAACTATGCTCTCGCCCCAAAGGCTCTCTACAAATATAATTCCATAGAAAATGTCTTACTTAACTACATAATTAATATGAAATGCTCGAGGCTTCGGCAAACCAAACGCAGGTCAGACGCATAGCATGTTAGTAGAAGTGCAGGAGTCGGAACACTGAATCAGTTTGAGCACGATCTCGCGTTTCAAAGAGTTTCTTGCATCATAACTTGCGGGCGCGCCGCATTCAAATAGCCTTTATGTCGTGGAAGTCAATACATTTTGCATGATTCTTTAATTTTCGTAAGATTTCTATAACTTATTGTTTTTCAATACAGTTTTAATATTAACGATTAAAAATTAAATTAAATTAGATTAAAAAAAATTCAAAACAGTTTTAATATTAACGATTTATGATAATAAAATAAAGCTGAAGAGTTTGTTTACTGTAGCGCCATACTTGAGGAAGGTAGAGTAAGAAGTCAGACACAGGCGAAACTAACTGGCTATTATAGTAACAAATGAAATATATTACCAAGCAAGTTTTGTAGCTGTGCATACAAAGACCGTATGCGGAGTATCTGAGCGTGCAGCACTCTCCTCTCTTTCTGAAGCTCCCCGAGTCGTGTCTTCAGCCAACATAGCTCAAGACGACGCATTTCCTATTTCAATAACAGATAATATATAATAATTTCAAACACAATGTAATGTAAAATATGTTAATAATTTCATAAGTATACGATGTAAACTGATTACTTACCTTTCTATTGACATTTGCCACGAAATCTTCATTTTCTGAAGCCAATAAAGGACGTCTGTACAGATCGAGACTGATGAACAGCTAAGATGTAAAAACAGAGTTCATTTTACATTTTAAACTTACATATCAAATATTATATAGAAATTGTGTGTTACCTGATTAATAGTTTTAGCATACGATTCATGTGTAATAACCGGCATTGTCGTTTCTTCAAATGTGTTTATTTCCTGTACATAAAAAAACATTAGGTAATGAAGTTGTTTTTTATCTTTAAGTTTGTACCTACATAGCATAAAATGAAGTCTGTCTGTCTCTTTGTCCCTATGTATGATTAGATCTTTAAAACTACGCAACTGATTTTGATGTACTTTTTGAAAAATAGAGTGATTAAAGAGGAAGGTTTTATGTATAATACATACAAAAATTCCTACGGGAAGGCGGAATACACGCAAACGAAGTTGCGCGGGTTTCGCTAGGATGGAAATAAAGCTGATTCCTTATGAAAAATTTGGTGATCGATTTAATAGTTACATCACCTGTTGTATACTGTCCATCTCAGCGGTGACGACAGCTAACCTCGCCACGGGATTCGCTTTCTCGCTTTTAGCTATCTCGCTGTCCAGTCTCACTAAAGCCGCCACCACCGTCTCACCCTTAACCGATGTTTCTTGCCACGAAGCCTATACCCAATGAATGGAACATTAGGAACTCCCGACTTCAAATGGAAGGACTGAAGGAGTCTAAGGAGATTAATTACACTTCTGCATAAAGCTGTAGCTGTAGGTTCTATGTAACTAATTGCGTTTATTGCAGACACACAAACACACACAAATTTCACAGTTCTTATGTTAAATATTCGATGGATATCACAAACGGGACTGGGTCGACGATCTATTCTAAGTGGAAAAACCGGTGGCCAACAGGTACCAGGTGACCAGAGTACCTACACATTTTTTTTCATCATTGGAAGGTTCCGAAGAAGGTATAAAACATCGAGTACGCGGTCCTCTTGAAGTGTAATAAAACTGTAGGACTCCAATGATGGAAAAAAAGCTGTAGATAGGTACCATTTTTTTTATTATAAAACATAAATGAAATACTCACAGCAGTAGCTGTAGACACATCAACTCTCCGTGAGCTCTCCATGCAGCCCATACCAGCACCATCACCCTTCAACGAACATATAACAGAAACTGAACAGCTGAAAACCAGCCTACTTATTACTACAATGGTCAAATCATGCCAAGGTTACTACGAACTTGGGTAAATATGACCCTTTGTATTGGTAATGGAACCGTTTGGTATGACAATACGAGCGATTCGCGAGCCGGCACCACCACCGTAGCGATACAATTATTTTTACAAAGTCGCCATGGATCTACGAAACTGTAAGGATTTACGTTCTAGCGCCCCGCAGTGCCGCGGATTTTACTATTCCAAATTTTTTTTTAAATATTATACTTATAGCTGTAACCCGGGAGTAATGTCCTATCTACTAACTTTCCAACGGTGAAATCTTTTTTTTAAAGGGGTTTAAAAGTTTCTTTTTCAGTAAATTCTCTTTAAAATATCAGTAAGTATAGATAGGTATATATATATATAGTAATAGATAGCCCCGTGGTGGTGCATTGGTAGTGATCTTACCTTCGGCACCTGAGAGCGTGGGTTTGATTCCCGAAGCCGTATATCAATGACGCATTGTCTCTGCACGGGCACTAGTTAACCCGTTAGATGACGTATTACAGAATCTTCTATCGGAATGGCAGGAAAGGTGGGAGACTTCCGTAAAAGGCCGCCATCTGTATCTGTTTTTTCCCTATATGAGAGACAGATTAAAGAAAACCTGGCTAGAGGTCGACCATCAAGTAGCTCAATTTTTAACGGGACACGGAAACTTTAAGGCCAATTTATTCTATTTCAAGGTTGTACCTTCTCCTTTCTGTGAATGTTCTACCGCGAATACCAGAGTAGAACAAACAGCTCATCACGTTCTGTGGGAGTGTGATCTTTGGCATTACGAACGCGTAATCATGTTGGATTCTTTACATGTCACTTCGGGCGTAGTTTATTATTCTGATCTCGTAGCAAGCAGAGAGAATTATCAGGCATTTAGAACCTCACTTGATTTGCCATCTCTCTAGGGTATAATGCCTTTTGCTTTAAATTGATGTTTCTCACGCAGTTGCTATGGAAGGAAGTCCTTTCAATACTTCCTACTCCGACTATCTTCTTTCTGATTAAATTCGTTGTGAGTTCCAAGACAGCTGTAGTTTATTCCCCGGGACGTCAATAAGCTTCATTGCTTATTGTCTATCTGAGGTCGCCGTTGTTGATCCTGGCTACACAGGAGACACAGTGGTGGGAATGTGCGGTGGGCTTGACCCGATATCTCTGCACGGGGCCCGGGTTCAAATCCCGTGCATGAATGACCGTTTATCTTTTATCTTGATCTGGATTTTCTGTTTCATATTTATTTATTATCTAGCTGCGTTCGCATCTGCTAAGATAGCACTTGGAAGTTGTTGATAACATATCTATCCGTATTTGCAGCGTCTAGCAATACACAGGCTATAGCCATTTCAGTATGTATGGTTTGTCTTAATTTTTATGTGTGTAAAGTAAAACATTCTATTTTGTCTCAATCGGGATCAGGCATGGGTCTACACCCTCCCCTTCATAAAATCATAAAATAATATTATTTTTAACATTTTTAACAGCTTTATGTTTTCATAGATCGATGACATATTAAATAGATAGTTTTACTCATATCTATACTCGTATTAATTATTCATTAACACGCCACGTCATCAGATTGCATGTGATTCGATGTGACTATGCAATATCATGGCAATATAAAGGCGTGTACGCACGACCGAACACAAACATGGTGAACATCGAACACGAACACGGAACATGTGGTTCGCACGTGTGGACGTAAATTAGCAAAGCGAACATGAACACCTACAAACATAGTTCTACTTGTGTTCGCGCGCAACCACTCACGACCGAACACGAACATAGTGTCGAACAAAAGAGGCTACCAAGCCTTACTCTTTTGGTTCGATGTTCGTGATAACAATGTTTTGCTCGGTCGTGCTGAGAACATCGTCTACACAGAACAACCAAATACCACACAGAATAACCGACACGAACACTTTTGACTAACAAATTGTTTGATGTTCGTTAGTGGTACGCACGTGCGAACAAAGTGTTCGTGTTCGATGTTCACCATGTTCGTGTTCGGTCGTGCGTACACGCCTTAACACACATAACATTATTATGAATTTAATTCAAAATTCATTTTTTAATTTATTATTAGAAAATTTTATAAAGTTATATTTTTCCTTTTACATTAAAATATTGCTTAGGTACTTATATGTTTTGTAGGAAGTAAATAGATCTATTTGTGCAAATTATAAATAAGTATGATTTTTTTTTTTATATACCACTAAGGTGGCAAACGACATACGGCCCGCCTGATGGTAAGCTGTCACCGTAGCCAATGGACGCTTGCAATACCAGGGGTAACAGTCGCGCGTTGCCGAGCCTGTAAAAAGTGGAGCTCTGGAGACCTTACTCACCGTAGGAACACAACATGGCCGAGACCAATGTTATTTAGCTACGATCTTCTGTAAGGTGGAGGTCCTTCCCCAGACGGACTGCTCCGATTTGAGCGGATTATCCGCTGTACCCTTAGTATATGTTGTAGGTATTGTACCTATACAATGTAGAATTTTTATTCAATTTAACTTCTTCCTCAGTCCAACTGCTCCCGTGGCCCGCTACTACTGGCTCCCGTTCAAATCAAAGAGCCTTGCAGTGGCTGGTTGATGAACTAAAATGTAAACTGTATAATGTTTGTATACCCTATCATTTATTTTCTGAATATATGTCTTTGTTAGCGCCCCAAAGTAGTTTCCCATCCGACGGAGTAGGTATATAAAATTTTGAGTAGGTATGTACCTAAGTATCCAATTTGTATTTTATTTACATTTTAAGTAAATAAATAACTAAAATATGTAAATGAATAACTAACAAAATCAATAACGTCAATGCTATCAAATGGTCCGTCAGTCTACGTCATCAGACGTCATGTGAAGTTCAAGTCGAGTTCAAGTTGGAATTTGCTGCCGTTTTTTTTTATTTTAGTTCACCTGCTAGGCGCCAAATGTCGCTGTTACATATGAAAATTTACGGTAATACTAGGTGTGGGGAGCACAGTTTTGCTCCCGTTATTCCCCGGAACGGAACCCATAACTTGGAAACTTTCAATCTAAAAAAAACGGGGGAAAAACATTATCGGCTTTTTCTTGGCTTTTTCACAGGCTTTCCTGTGTCCTGGGTCCTACATTCTCGCAAAAACGTGAGTGTGAACGGGGTCATTCATTTTACTTCGTCTTTAGCCTGATTTACACTTTAACAACAGTACAGTAGCGAGTTAAGTTATCGGCCAGATGAGTAATAAGTAGTAAGCAGTAAGTACCGTCCACAGTAAAGCGAGTTAAATTATAAGTAAGTGCCGGCGTGCCCTGCGATAGACACTACACAGTTGATTGTCTACTTGGATTCAGAAACATATACGAAGAATTACTTTACATGAATAAAACGTGCTTTAATGAGAACAATAGTAGGTACTTGTTCTTGTGAAAGAAATTGAAGACGAAATTTTAATGGAAATGAATAGACCTGAACGCATAAGGGAAAGAAAATAACAAGAAGAGAAACACGAGAAGCATGAAATCAATTTCATCTGCAACCTGTACTAAACTCGCCCGTCTACGCGCGCGGCGAGACCAGCGCATTACTTTTCCTATAACTTAATTCATTCTAATTTCGCTTCATTCATCGTAGGCGGCAGCATAGTTATGGTACTAAATACTTTATGGTCGCGTCTCGAGAAACATGAAGTGGTAGCCAATAATGAAAATCTGATGAGACAAAAGTGCTATGATCTGTCAAATAAATGTCAACGTCAGCGACTTTCGACTTTACTGCCCCCCGTCTTCCTCCCTCTTCCCTTCCCCTACAATTAGAGATGAGTTATAACAGGTAAAATCTAATACCTGTTATGCCTGTTTCTGTTCCCAAGAATTAACAGGTCCAAATACCTGTTATTAAATAACAGGTGAAATTTTTCAAAGTTGTTCAAAAATGAAAATATTAATATAGTCATTGAAATTGAATTAGTAGTTGCCACAATGTAAAAAAAAAATACTAATTATAAAAGTCACAGTGACACTTGCTTGACAGATCACAGGTTATCGCCGTCTCCTTTCATTTATACGTGCTAAAACGAGAAGCACCTAGTATTTTATACTAGGTGCCTCTCGTTTCAGCACGTACAAATGAAACAAGATGGCAATAGAAATACTTGATGACATAACAGGCTATAAAGTCACAGTTCCCCTGTTAATGACTGTGACAAGTCACAGGTATTTTTCATAACAGATATTTCATTAACAGTTTTGTCCATAAATGTTTTCTTCTTCTTGCTTCACCATTATCGCACGTAGCTTAAGTATGGTCATAATACTAAATCCTACAATACTAAATACTTTAATGATATTACAGGACACTGTAAGTACTTAAAATTTACAATGAAACTTCTAAATGGATTTGATTAAATCGTATATTGTTTAGCACATTCGCATCCTTATAAACTTTTTAACCATAAGGTGTAATTTGAGATCATATTATAATCTAGCAAAAAATTGTTAGATTAGTTTTAATTAATTTTATTGAATTTCATGTTATTAAATTATGTATTTTACCAATAAACTATGTCATAATATGCAAAAAATTTAATTTAATCGGGCCAAGACATCGCATTCTCTCATACAAACTTTGCCATCTTGTTTCGCCCCCTTGGGAGTTGAATTTCGCAAAATCCCGTGGGGCGAGAGTTTGTATAAGTGACCAGAACCATAGTATCTAATAAGCCAACGCCACCTTTTATTTAGTGTTCTGCTGGAGGAAAATGTTGAAAAAGATGTTGTAATTTTCGACGTGTTCGGATATATAAATGTAGGTACCTAAATAAGGTTCTTAAAAAAATATTTAAAATACCAATTATAATATTATAATAGGTAAGAGGAAGTAATCCTTTGTGTGTAAAAAAGACGTTCGTAGTTTATAAGTTCTGCCTGTGATAAAGTAATTTGATAATGGCAGAAAATATAGTCATTAAACTTGTTTATTAAAAGTCTGGCAATCTAATCGTGTCCAATTGTGTCACTCGAAAACAGCGGCAAATTAAAAAAAATCTTGAGATGGCTACCCTTTTTTTCAAATCGCTAATGAAAAATATTAACTTGGCAACCCTCCGAATGCATGTTACTGAAACCACTTTTGATTTGGTTGAATTTTTTTTATTAACTAAAAATCATGTAATGAAAAAGAACTTTATGGTAGATAACATAAATCCACAGCATATATAATATGGCTTCCGCAGTGATAAAAAAACGTTTTGTTAACGAACTGTTTGCTTTACATTGCTGGTGACTGGTGACACGCATGGTTTGCCATGCTACCTTGTTCTTAGGTTGCCACAATGTAAAAAACTTAATAGTCACAGTGTTTAGTCTGATTGCCAAACGAAAGGAAAAAAAGTCACAGTGACAGACAGACTGACAGATCATAAGTTATCGCCGTCTCGTTTTATTTATACGTGCTAAAACGAGAAGCACCTAGTATTTTAATACTAGGTGCTTCTCGTTTCAGCACCTACAAATGAAACGAGATGGCGATAGTTATAAGTCACAGTTCCCCTCTTCGTGAACTGTGACAAGTCACAGGCTAGTATTTTTCGTAACAGGTATTTCGTATCGCCAGGAGCAGTGACTGTTCCGAATTGTTCGGTAACAGTGATTTGTCACTGTTCCGATAAATACGCCTCACCCCTACCTACAATCCGTTTCCGAATTGTCTTGTCACACCGTCAAAAACTGTAATTTTATAATTTATTAAATTATTTTAGTTCTTTTTTATTTCTTTTCTCATTATTTATTTACAAAATCAATAGAAAAACAATACATATAAGAGGTAAGCGACTTTAATGTTAAAAAGCGTACGCAATCATTTGTACATCTCGAGTTGAACATCTGATAGTGAAATTGGTAATATTTTTTACAGGTTTAGTGAACTACCGCCAAAATCCACAGGCCTTAGGCCTTGGCCTAACCGGGCCTTGTCCTGAAAACTAAAAAAAAAGTATAATTTTTACAAAATCTATGACTGATTCCATCCTCGTAAGTGTTTCACAATAATTGAAAGTATGTCCCAGTGGAACAATTCCTACACTTACAGTAACCAGTATCAGGGAGGGAACGGTTGGAACAACGACACAAATGGTCAGTACGCTAATCAGTACTACGCTGCTGCCACCCCAAACCGCCCTTACGAATCCACCAATCAGTATGTGAGTTTTGATGAGTTTCTTACACAAATGCAGAACAACGGTGAAGATCCATCTACCAGTGCCAATTACAACGCCCAGTACCAGAACTATGATCAGTATAATTACCAAGTCCCATCTACTTCAGGCAATCAAGACCAATATTATGGAAATGTAAATGGTGCTGATAACTACAACCAATCACAGTATGTAACAGCGCCACAAACAGATCCATCCTCATATAATAGTCAAGTCTTATTGAAATCAAATCTCACAGCAACAGCCACGGAATTTGTACCCAAAAATTCTGTAAAACCTTCCACTAGTGTCCAGAACATTCCAGAATCTTCTTATAACAGTAACGAACGTGTCGTAGAAAAGAAATTGCAGACTAGTTCATCTGACAGTAATTGGAGAGAGAGACCGATGCAGGAGAATGAAGATTCCAACCAAAAAAATGAGGGTAATAATCATAGAGAGAATTACAGAGACAGAGATAGGTATCATGATAATAAAAATCGTAACCGTGACAATGGCCGGGATAATAGGTACCAAGATTACAGAGAAGGTGGTAGCCGAGATACTAGATATCAAGACAATAATCGGTATGAATCAAATCAGGAAGCTGGCAATCGTAACGACAGGAATCAAACAAAGTCAAATGCAAAAACGAAAAATAAAGATTCTGAACGTACCTTCTACAATAGCACAATAAAAGGTTCAGACGTGCGAAATGGAAAAGAGTATGGTACAGGCAGGGGTAAGAACTGGGCTGGCAGCCAACGTGTCAGACCAGGAGAACGCAATACTGACGATGAACAGTATGCCAGTAACTACCTGCAATATAAAGATCAAAATAGAGATGAAAGAGAAAAGACTGACAAAAAGACGAAATCTGATAATGAGAGTCCAGTGAACTCCAAACCCAATAAACAAGGTATGCCAGTTTCATCCTTTATCCAAGTACCTATTTTCTTAAATTACATTCACTGCCACTCAGGGGGTTTTTGACGATGCCGTGTACTTGTTTTAATTCATACCAAATTAAATTGGCTTAAATTGGCTGGGCGATACGAGGCGGGACGCGCGGTGACGGTTTTTAAAACGCGTCTCACCGCTCTCTAACTGACTCTGACCATATTTTCGTATTTGCAATCGGCAGTAAAACCATAATCCGATATGTTTATTTTGCCTTATTTTGTCATTGCATAATGTTACATTTCTATAAGGAATATTATTTTTTCCATACAGCCCTGGCTCAGATGACTCAACGTGAGAGATTGGCCGATCAGTTGGATAAAGGTACCTTAGAATGCCTAGTATGCTGCGAGAGAGTAAGGCAGACAGATTCAGTGTGGTCGTGTTCCAATTGTTATCATGTACTACATCTAAGGTGTATCCGGAAGTGGGCCACTAGCAGTTCAATTGGTACGTTTTCTAAGTCTTAAAATGTATGGAATAATTTGTTTCTAGCATATTATGTACAACTGATTGTACATAATATGCTAGAAACAAATTATAACTTATCACATTGTTGTGGCAGATCTTGTGTGACTTATGTCTAATAAATAAAAACTAGAACAGTTACAATGCATATAAGGAAAAAATAGAGTTGACTTTGCATATTGGTAATTTGAATATAGTCATGATGTTATAAATAGAATTCAGTTGTGTTTTGAAATTACTTTTATCAAACAAACAAGTGCCCATTTTCATGTATACAAATATTATATGTAAGTAGTGTAAGTGAATATAAAACCGAATACACATCAAAGCCGCTGGCCCGCCGACACAGGACGGCGGTATTTAAGCCGAATGAAATGTGTCAAAATGCATGCCGCCAGGTTGTGCTGATATCCTGCTTTGTTGTGTATTGCCCATAACAATAAATTCTATGAACTATATTTATTACCTGTGATAAATTTCGCGCGTTTTATGTGTGTGTTGTCTATGCTCTGTAACATTAGATAAAATTTGTACATTTCTTTTTTTCTATGTCTTTTTAATCCTCAAACTTTATTTATTTACACTAATTCAACTATAAAACTTCCAGAGGGCAAATGGCGTTGTCCTGCCTGCCAGAACATGAGTCAGGCGATCCCAACGGAATACCGTTGTTTGTGCGGCGCAATCCGTTCCCCGGAGTATGTGCGTGGGGGCAGCGGCGCGCACACTTGCGGCAAGTCATGCCGACGGCCACGGACCTGCCCGCATCCTTGCACGTTGCTCTGCCACCCAGGTCCCTGCCCACCATGCCAAGCCACTGTTAACAAGTATGTTTTGTTTTAGACATTCACTAACTTCATGTACTAAGTTTTTTTTACTAGTTCTTCTTAGTACAAATCTGTCGTCTGAATTTTTATTCGGAAGAACTTGTAATAAACCTATTTGCATCAATATATTTCGTATTTGTATTTTAGGGACAGTTTAAGATTTCTAATAAATAAGTTTCAGTTGCTCTATCTGTCTTATATCTCAAATTGCTTGTTCTTGTACAATATTTTGACAATTTATGTGCCATATTTATGAGATTATCTAAACTCATAATATTATTTATTAGAATATTGTATTGGCCTTTAGTTTATCTTAATTTACTTGTAGAAAATATTACATTATTATTTTTCTCAATAGTAAAGAGAAAGTCATTGTAGATAGAAATTCTCCCGTAACATTTAGTTGGTTTTTTAAAGCCATTGAGTATGTATCCCTTTTATATACTTGGATGTTGAAATAATGACGCAACATAATATCCTTGAAGTTGTCAATGGTCAAACTAAAATAATATAAAATTTCTATATTTCCTTTTTTAATTATCAATAGGCAATGCGGTTGCGGCATGGAGACTCGTTCCGTGCTGTGTAGCAGTAAATTGCCGCAAGTGTGCGGCCGTGTTTGTCACCGCACGCTGTCGTGCAACGTGCACACTTGCCAGCGCGAGTGCCACGAGGGGGCGTGTGACGAATGTCAAGAGACCGTGGAGCAAGGTAACGTAATACATAAAATATTAAAACTGTCTATTAAAAATACGAAAGAGCTTGTAATATGCCTATTTGAATAAAAATATTTAACTTTGTTGATTCAAAAATAAAAATACAACCATAAGATAGTTCATTTTAATTACCATTCCGCGTATTCTTGTAAATGTATTTGATTACATTATAACGAGTTTATGTTAAACGACAAAAAGGCCGTAACCGAAATCTTTTGCCATTTTTTACTTGTGGCCACTTTGCATGATTTCATTACAATTTTAAAAGAGCACATCACTTTAAAATTATGCCCTGTATCAATTTACAAAAGTGATGTTGTAATGTAAGGTGTGTTGCAGGTCCTTAAAATGAGACACTACACGTAAGGAAGAATTTTAGCATTCACATGGTGTCACAAAAGAAAGTGCTTTTTAAACACCTGGCGGGGACTAACTTGGCTTGACTGTAAACTATCGGCAACAGCAGGACCGACTTAATGTGGTCCCACGTCCGACTCTCCGACCGATTTATTATTCCTATCCTTTTCTGTCATCAATAAGAAACAAGGATAACAATTTGAAATCGGTCAACGATTCTCGGACGTGGACGTAAGAAGAAAGAAACCTAAGTTGTCCTTCCACAGTGTGCCACTGCCCGGCGGCGGTGTCCCGCTCGGTGGCGTGCACCGCCTTGACGGGCGGCGAGGCGCACTGGTCGTGCGGCGACGCGTGCGGGCGCGTGCTCGCGTGCGGCGCGCACGTGTGCTCCGCGCCCTGCCACAAGCCGCCCTGCGAACACTGCCGGCTCCTGCCGCAAGCTGTGATCACGTGCCCGTGTGGCAAGCGCAAGTACGTATACTAATTTCTACTGCAATTTTGTTATTATCAACTTTATGTTTACTTATATGTGTCTTATGCCAGGTACAGACTACTGTAACGTATCATGTAATGTAACACGCAATGAAAGAATTTTCCGTGCAAATAATGCTCTGTTCGTGCGCGTAGTGTGCACTGTTTGTGCGCACAAGGCGTCCACACTATGGGAATTTTGTTACATAACATGTTACGTTACAGCAGTCTGTACCCGGCATTAGAGATATGAATAAATGAATTGGCTATCAATTTTCTTCCTATTAAAGATTTTCAATGGTTAAGAGACCTGCCCGAATGTCTACTCGAAGATCAGATGCAGTTTCAACTTCTCTCTAAAAAAAAAAATTTAATAAATGTATGAAACATATATTATGTTTCTGATGCGTGAATCATCCAATTACGTAATGTTATATTTTTTTACTTAAATTTTTTTTATACTCTTAACTGAGTATTGTTATAGCCGATTTCATGAATAAAGATGTATTTATTTAATTTGTAAACCTCTTGTACAGGTTAGAGAAAGACAAGCGCAAATCTTGCACGGACCCGATCCCGCTGTGCGGCAACATCTGTGCAAAACAACTCGAGTGCGGTCCCTCCGGCGATAAGCATTTCTGCAAGATTGATTGTCATGAAGGTAAGAACATGGTACTGTTATGTTATAAATGTAATGTTGGCACTTTAGCGTATTTGTATATTTGGCAAACATTAACCATGTCCAGACGCTATTTTAGGTTAAAAAGAAATTAATTTTATACTAGAAATAGTATAAAATTAATACTTAAGACTGCACCGAGGAAAATCAGCAAAAAACGGGAGTCACCGTTAAATCGGTGGGGAGAACAATTTTTTTTTTTTTTATATAAAATAAATGTAATTATTATCACAAAGAGTGTGTTTACAATGTATCTCTGTTAATAATCTAAAATAATTTACAATTTAATAAATATAATTAAGTAAAGTTGTAAAAAAATAAGAAGACTGTGTGTCGGCGTTTAGGTAAATTTGAATTTAAAAATCGACACTTTTTTTTTCATAATTATTCTAAAACAAATCTCAAAAGTATTAACTACAAGTAGTTATTTATATTATTTCGTAATGTGCTTTGGTTATTTAATTATGATTTTTTTAAAGACGTCTCGACTACGCCATACAAAATTACTATGGACTCGAGACGTTGAATAAAACAAGCGAGCAACACTCGAATAATTTAGTCGCCCACTATATTTTGTTAACGTTAGTACTAAGAAAGAGCGGGGCCTCCTGGCACAAGCATAATTACTATTGCTTATAAGGAGACTCTAGCAATACTATTGTAATTTTTACTTTGGTTTTTGTTCAATAAATCTATCTAAATCTATCTTGTTCAATAAATCTATGTATTGCCCACAAAAGCCCAGAGAGAGGTCACGTCTCGATGCGGAGCGACTTGATCTTGAATCACTTCGACTGTCGTATCGTAGTTGACATTTCTTATTTCAAAATAATGCGTTACTAACTTATAGTTCATATCGTACCGATTGAGCGAACGAGCGGGCAGAGTGTGCGAGATGAACTGATGACGAACACATAGGCGGCGTGCCGCGATAAATACCTAACGACTCGCACTTGGCCGTTTTTTTTTATATTTATAAAATTGTGATGCAGGTCCGTGTCCGACTTGCCCCGACAAGACACTGCTGCCGTGTCGCTGCGGGCACTCCAGTCGTGAAGTACCATGCAGTGATTTGCCTCAGATGTACAACAACGTGCTGTGCCAAAAGAAATGCAATAAGGTACACATTCATTTATTTTTAGCTTCAAATTATTCAATTGTAAAATACGCAGACATAATATCATACGGACTTCAAGTTTTTGAAACAAGCCCACCACACATTCCTTCCGCTGTGTTTCCTGTATAAACAACGGCGATCTCAGATTTGACAATAAGCAATGAAACCTATTGACGACCCAGAATGGAATTAATGTGAAAAAAATAAGAGTAGGAAGTTCAAGTCAATTTTAATTTATTTGCATAAAACATGTTTGATACAGAGATGTTATATTAATAAAATTTATGTTTTTTACATTTTTGACGTGCAAACTTGTGAATAAATTATAAGATTAAAATTATAAGATTAGACGAAAACTATACCTATAATACCATAATAATAACAAAATGGTGTTACAGAAATTATCGTGCGGCCGTCACCGCTGCCGTGCGGCGTGCTGCGCGGCGACTTCGCACCGCTGCGCGATTGTGTGCGGCCGCGCGCTGACGTGTCAGCTGCACCGCTGCGAGGACTTCTGCCATACTGGTCACTGCTTGCCGTGCCCGCGCGTCAGTGAGTGACTTTCTGTTTTTCAAAACTGATAGTTTTTATTGGAATTTAATTGACAAGTTGGGGGATAGCCTATTCCTATTAACAAACAGATTATTTGCAGTAAAAAATTGGTTAACCAGACCACTATTTTTATCACTTTAAATAATTCTGCTGTTCTATCGCATAAGACTTGACTTGTAATGATAGTCGTAAATTGTGAGAAATTAAATAAATATCCACAAATAATATAATGCCGGGTACAGGCTGTTGTAACGTAACATGTTATGTAACATGAAAGAAGCGTTCATAGTGTGGACGCAGCGCTGTGTTCTTTTTGGGTTTTCTTCCTCTATCGATCCCGGCGAGCACGAGTTGAGTGCTCGGTTTGTGCGCGTAGTGTGCACGGTTCGTCGAACGTCCACACTAGGAATTCTGATACATTACATGGTACATTACAGCAGTCTGTACCCGGCATAACAAGCCTGATGATTAATTTGTAAAGATAAATGTTACCAAATAAAAGTAATAAATAGATATGAAGAAAGTAATAATATTGAAACGTAGGTTGGGACGAGTTGCGTTGCGAGTGCGGCGCGGAGGCGGTGCTGCCGCCGGTGCGCTGCGGCGCGCGGCCGCCGCCCTGCAGCGCCGAGTGCTCGCGCGCGCGCAGCTGCGGGCACGCGCCGCTGCACGCCTGCCACCCCGGCGACTGCCCGCCCTGCGTCGTGCTCACTACTAAGCGATGCCATGGCGGGCACGAGGTATATGGGCATTTCCACCTAGAATGACCTACGTGAACCATGCGTGTATTTTTTTTTTATTTTCAGAGTTTTAGTACTTCTACTTTACAAGAAGATACCCAGTATATTGAATTTTAATAAATCTATAAAAGATTTCGACTTTAACTGAGATTTCCTGAAAAAATTTAATAAATTTCAAGAGATAGTGCTCATGAGTAGGTCAGTTTCGTTACGAAGTAAATTGGTTTGTTATTGAATAAACTCACTATTTTACTTTCAAAAACGACTTTCGTTACGTAGACTAATAACTAAAGAAATTAAATTCGACCAAAAACATACTCTTTCAAGAACAGCAGAATGCCAAATTTAACAAAATATGGAGTTTCGTTACTTTTGGGGTATAGCGGAACTAATTAGTTTAAGTTCCCGGGTTTGCTTTTTACTCTTTATTAAAAAAAAGGAAAAATTACTAAGCCTTTCACATTAATCTATTGTTGTCATGAATAAAACAAAACTATTTCATATAAAAAATTTAATAAAATTTAAATTGTACAGCAAATAATTTCAGGGACAACAACTAAACTGACACACTGTTACGAAAAGGACATTTTTTATAATTTTTATTTAAAAAAAATATTGCAAGGAGTGTCTAAAGATAAATTCGGAAGTTTTTAAACTTATTTATTATTTTTCCCTTTTTACTTTCAGGGAACCATTATCTATTATCACTTTTGCAGCTGAGTGTGTTCACAACTTTTATGGGTCAGGTTCGTTACATTTTATGTCAGGTTATATGTTACGAAGCAAAATGTAACGAAACGGACGTAACGTTTAGGCTTCACAAGTCAAATTTATGTTATTAATTCGTTTAGAGAACGTTGACAATTAACTTTATCATCATTACGTAAATCAGAAGAAACAGTTTCTTATTTATTTGGCTACATCTATAATAAAACACCAAAGCTTTTTATAAAACTCGGTAACAACAGCTGACAAAAAATGTGGAAAACTTGCCTTACCACGAACGTGTCCACTTCTTTCGCAGATTATTTGAAAAATAACAGCTGTAAGGCGTCGAAGTAGATTTTTCTATGATTCAAATATTGCCAGATTACGAAAAATACTCACAACTACGGGGAAATTTTAAAAAATATGCTATAATTACCGTAACTAAGTGTGACATGTCAGGATTTGTGATTTTGCTGGGACAGACTTTATAATTTAATATCGACTTAATTTTATATGAAACAAGGTAGGTTTTACAAATACAACATAAGCACCACATATTTTATAGTAGAATTTACGCTCCTAATACCATAGATTACAGAAAAGTTTGGTGTTTTCGGTCATCAAAAACCGTAACCTCTGTCGGGGACAGTATGCAGAATTAAATTCAACGATTTTAATTTTATTTTTTTTATGTATATTACGATTATTTTATAGAAATATTCGATGCTAGTTAAGGCATAAATATCTAGAAAACAAAAAAAATATATCAATGTTCCTGTAAGTGGTTCACAGAGTTAGTAATAAAATTAAATGTGTCGGGGACATAAGAAATGACCTACATTGCCACTTTACGTGGAAATGCCCATATCAACACCAGTTGTTGCTTATCTACACATTCATTCAGTTTTGACACAAGCAAAAACCCTTTCAGCTCATGATGTCAACTTCTCATAATGTCAACCGGACAAAAAAATAACACATTTCTTATAACGTCAACTTCTTAGAATGTCAACTTCGCAAAAAGACAACTTCTCGAAATGTCCACTTCTCTCAATGACAACTTCGCTTTTGGTCAACTACAAGTTTTGGTAAATGACAACTCTTCCTAATTTGTGCTTTAAATGGCTAATAAAAAAGAAAACCATGGTTTTACATTACTTTCTTACTAATTTTGCTAATAGATTTTCGTAGTTAGTAGTATTATGTAGTACTTCTAGGTGAATATAACTGTAGGTTGTGTGCGCTGGCTGTGCGAGCTGAATTGCACCTTATTGTATCGTAGCGAAAGTCCCTATTTCTTTAATTGATTTTACGGAGTGAATCTACTGTACGTAGTACTATTATCTATTCTGTGATGTAGGTATTAATTATTCCTTTAGTGTAAATTAGGCAAGGCAAAAGCACAAATTAGGAAGAGTTGTCATTTAGCGAATATATAATGTAAGAGTCGACTTTATGAGAAGTTGACCAAAAGCGAAGTTGTCATTGAAAGAAGTGGACATTTCGAGTAGTTGACATTCTAAGAAGTTGACGTTATAAGAAATGTGCTTTTTTTGTCCGGTTGACATCATGAGAATTTGACATCATGAGCTGAAAGGGCAAAAACGATTTCATACAATTATTATTCTGACACATAATTCGGAACGTCTAATGTCAAATTTTAAATTAACAGGAAAGGAAGACGATACCCTGTTCACAAGAGGAGTTCTCGTGCGGACTCCCGTGCGGCAAGCCGCTGCCTTGCGGGAAGCACACCTGCATAAAAACATGCCACAAGGGACCCTGCGACACTAGCAAGTGAGTATACTTTAACCATCTAAATAGTACTTTTGGAATCTAAATAATGTAGATTTTTTTTAAATATTTCGTATGTTTCGTTTCGTATGTGTCTCGTTTAGTTTATGTTACATGGTCATGATTTGGACATTTCAAGTATAATGTTTTATTTTTTTTCTATCAATCTAATTAAGAGCAAGTGCTAATTTCTTGCCAGTTCTTTTTAGTACAAATCTGCCGTCTGAACTGGTGGTAGGAAAAAATTGTGAACTGGTGGTAGGAAAAAATTGTGAACTGGTGGTAGGAAAAAATTGTGAACTGGTGGTAGGAAAAAATTGTGACGATTCGAAAGAGCTTGTGACAGGCCTATTTGAATAAAGACATTTTCTTTTCATTCCAATAAAACAGCATTTATAGAGCTTGTGGGTGCTATCTGTGATAATGGTGAGATGAGTAAAAGACGTATTTGCATTGTAGATGCACGCAGCCGTGCAACGAGAAGCGTCCGTCGTGCGGGCACCCGTGCGCGGCGCCGTGCCACTCGGGCGCCGGCACGGGCAGCTCGTGCCCCGCCAGCGCCGCGTGCCGCCGGCTCGTGCGCGCCACGTGCCCGTGCGGGCGGCGGCACGCCGAGCGCGCGTGCTACGAGAATTCCCGGGACCTCGCCAAGTAAACAACAATTATTAATACTAACAATAACGAGACCTATTATTATTACAGGGTGATGGTGATGCAAGTACTCATATGCTACGGTGACCGCTAACAATCAAGACGGCCGTATGCATTTATCTTTTCCCAGTGGTCATTTTTCTTATTTATTTAATACTGAATTATAATATTTACAACATGAGAGGTCGTGCCTGTGAAGGCCTACTATCCAAATAAATGAATTAATATCTATGTAATTCTCTTGTAGAATCATGAGCGCGCTGGCCGCGACTAAGATACAAGAGGGCGGGTCCGTCGACCTGTCGGACGTGCAGCGTCCAGGCAACATGCTGAAGACGCTGGAGTGCGACGAGGCGTGCCGCCAGGAGGCGCGCGCCCGGCAGCTGGCGCTGGCGCTGCAGATCCGCAACCCGGACGTGTCGGCCAAGCTGGCGCCGCGCTACGGGGACTCGCTGCGCGCCACCGCCGCCAAGGAGCCCGCCTTCGCGCAGCTCGTGCACGACAGGCTCACCGAGCTCGTGCACCTCGCCAAGAAGGTAAACCCACTCGAAGTGCTACAACTGCCAATTTTCAACGTACCGCAAATATCTACGAGCTCGCTCATCGATTTTAATATCGAAAGTCTTCGATCATGCATCGATTTTAATATCTAAAACTTTATGATGTGCGTCTAAAACCCCCTTTGATCTCACTAGTCCCTATGAAAGGCGGATAAACGTTGCTCGTCTTTGAATACTCTATAGTTTCAAAACTATCTTTTGTTCTTCCGGGGGTCTCAAAACTATATACCATAACCCTAAATAAAAATAAAATTATACAGTGCCTCTAGCGGTCATTTCAAGAACTATTTTTAATATAATTTTGTGCGCTGTCTCTTGCGGAAGTTTTCGAAACTCATGACAATAGGGTTGTTTTCAGAGTCAAAATAATTACATTATATTTAGTCCGTATTTTAGATTATTTAAAAATATTGGACACGTATTTTTTTTCGATTAAACAAAAAATAATAAACAAGGCATAAAAATTTACGAGTCTTTGACGTCACCCCGTGCGAAAAAATTCCACACGGCGTGACGTCACACGTAACTTTAATGGGCTATATCTTTGTCATTTTTGGTCTAATTTACAAATGAAAAAATGAGTTGCCCTTATTTTAGAATAATCTAAAAGACGGACTAATTACATTTTTTACGGCAACTAGCCTATTATCACTGGTTTTAATGTGTAACGATAACAGATTTGAGTTACATTCATATTTAAAATTATTATGTATTACAATAATATATTAATCGAGGTGTTTTAATTCCAGTCGAAACAGAAGACCCGCTCGCACTCGTTCCCGTCCATGAACTGGCAGAAGCGGCAGTTCATACACGAGATGTGCGAGCACTTCGGCTGCGAGAGCGTGGCCTACGACGCCGAGCCGAACAGGAACGTCGTCGCTACCGCCGACAAGGAGAAGGTAACGAGCATTCGATTTTATTTAAGAGAGGTAGGGCACAGCGTATAATCCGCTCAAATCGGAGCAGCCGGGAAGGACCTCCACCTTACAGAAGATCGTAGCCAAATAACATTGGCCTCGGCCATGTTGTGTTCCTACGGTGAGTAAATTCTCCAGAGCTCCACTTGGGCTCGCTTGGCAACGCGTGAGTGATACCCCCGGTATTGCAAGCTTCTTTAGACTATGATGCTTACCATCAGGCGGGCCGTATGCTTGTTTACCACCTTTGTGGCACTTAAAAAAAAACTATAGTCCGTTTGGAATAAATGTTGTAAAGCGTGTACATTGTTTTTGTGTGCGTAACCGAGGTTACGGACGCTCCCATGGTCACTAAAACAATGTGCATGTGATCGTTACAACATTCGTAGCCGAACGGACTTGGTGAAATGGAATATTCTGTAACACTATCATTTTATCTAGTCTCAAATTAATTGATAAAATACCTAATTATCTTATGAATTCTTACTAAATTATTTGTCTACTTTCTGAAAATTTTTTATTTGAAAAAATATTAAAAAAAAAATGGTAATGACATTTGCGCAAAACCAGTCTAAATCGGAGCAAGGTGGATCATGGCCCATAGCATTTTTGATTTTCATATTACTCATCATTTAGATAGACCATTAGTAACCCGGTACTATAAATGAATGTGGCATGTTCCAGTCGTGGCTTCCGGCGCTGAGCATCCTGGAGGTGGTGTCCCGCGAAGCCGGCAAGCGGCGCGTGCCGCCGCCCGTGCGCAGCGCGCCCAGGCCCATGGCCGGCAGCGCGCCCCAATCGCTCAACGCGCCCGCACCCGCCAAGTAACAAATCTCTTCTTTTTCTTCTTCCTACTCTTATCCTACTCTGTCTGTGCAGTGAGACGACTGACGATCTAATGTATTAAAGCATCAGTGCGACGCTGAACACCCGCGTCGCACTGAACGCACTTTAAATGCTTTAATAAATTTAATCGTTCGCGTCGCACTGCATAGGTCCTTACGTGGCGTCGATACAACATATTAGTATTTTCCACTTTGCCCTATCATTCCCCTTCTTCCACCTTCGTAACCAGTTGTCGTCGTCTCGACCGAATTCCTTCTCCACATTCTTCTACTATTTCGTACTCCTCCAATTTTCGTATCCAAATAATACCGTTACTACAGTTCCACATTGTGTATACAGGCCAACGGGCTGGGCGACGTTGACGTCGACGAACGCGTGGGCGGCGCGCAGCCAGGCGCGGGCCGCGACGCAGGCGCCCGCCCCCGCCCCCGCGCCCGCCCCGCCGAGGCCCAAGATAGACTACTTCGACAACCCACCCGACAACTAATCTTGCCCTACGTATAGCTCAAATTATTTGTTGCCAAAATCAGTGCTCACATTTTAACTCTATATTTAAATATTTTTCATAAAAACATTTTTTCCGATCTTGTAATGTAATGCCCTTCCTCACTTCGCGATTCGCGCGCGAAGTGTGGAGCGGGCCGCGAAAATAGCGCGAACGCGAAGTGTGGAGCCGACTCGCACATTTTTCGCGGCTTCGCAACTTTTTCTCACCTTTTGTCGGTTTTTTGTCCCGCGTCAAAGGGACCGCAAAACGCGAATATAGCCCGTAAACGTACAGGGCTGCCAGATGTACAGATTATATTTTTTAATTAATACGATTTTAAATTATGTTTGACTCATGTATGATCGCTAGACCAAAATCGTATAGAAAATGTACGATTTTTTTTTCTTTTTTTTAACATGCATTTAGAAGTTAAGTATTTTAATAAAAACAAAACTTCGAAACAGTTTATCCAATAAAACATTGTATTGTTGTATATATGATCGAAGTGATAATATAAATAATTAATTTACCAATTGTAGATACATACCTACTTAAAAGAATTAGTAATTGTATAAAGCATGCAAATACAAATAAATTTTATGTTAATTACATATTAGCAAATATTATTATCACATAAAATTATGAATACACATAAAAAAGTACATATGAATTACAAATCTGCAAACTGCCAAATTTTTTATTCAAACTAGTTTACATAATGTCATTCGCGCATTCCAATATTGACAGAGTGAGATGGTATCAACTAATAGCAACGGTCGTGATTGCAACGCAACCAATCCACTCTGTCAATGTGGGAAATGCGCGAATGACATATTAAGACTAGTTTGAAATTTT
Organism: Endotricha flammealis; assembly: GCA_905163395.2. Lineage (NCBI taxonomy): Eukaryota > Metazoa > Arthropoda > Insecta > Lepidoptera > Pyralidae > Endotricha > Endotricha flammealis. Next base: position 3,328,789 of record LR990861.1, on the reverse strand, counting down.
GAATAAAAATTTTGGCATTGTTATTGGTCTACGTCGTAGTCCAATAACAATGCAGTAAAATTTTCGGTCCTCGTTTGTTTGTAGTTAGTTTGTCAGCACTGAATTTGTCAATAAGCTCGTTCTAGATTATGATAGTGTCAATTTATATAAATTTGTTTTTTTTTTATACACTGAAATTAATTATACATTTTATCATTAGCTACTCTGGCTCCTAAAAAATGGTTCATTTTATGTAGTTATATTTTGAATGGATTTATTGTAAACTAATCCGTTGCAGTGTATTTTTAAATAGAGGTACAGAGACGCGAAGTCAAATTAAGTTTTCAAATGATACTTTTGTTTAGCACATATGTACAGATTAGACCAGAGAGACCACGCCCACATTACCTATCTAATAGTTTCTTTTATCTGTGGTGCAAACAAAAGAACTCTATCATATTATAATACATTTTACCGTTTGGGCGCGGAACCTACATCGCACTAATCTCCACCTAAAGCTATTTTTAATCCTTTTCAAACATGTCATGATAATATGTATCTTTTTATCCAATTACAAAGTCTAAATAATGTTGAAGAGTGGTTGCTTTCGTCAAAAAATATCAAATTCCATAGTAACAAATGACATATTCATTCTTTACTATGGAATTTGACACTTGCTTCTGAAATTGCTCGCTTTTCTTATTCCCTTACAGAGTTAAAATAGCTATAAGCTATAATCTTTATATGAAAGCCATCCTAAATACCATTACATCACTGAAATGTATATTTATTTATGTAATTAATGTATTTACACGATATTAAATTAACTATCAACGATATCCAACTACTCTATATGCTTCTATGTATAAAATCGTCGAGGTAACCAAGTATCAAAATCATTTTTTTGTACATTCATAACAAAAAAGTTGTTTTTAGGGACCATTTCCACGAGCGAGAGAATCGCGGTTTCGATTTTCATTCGGACTAGATTCTCTAGCTCGTGGAGATGGTCCCTTACAGTCCGTAACGAGTTTGGGATTTGGCTATAGGGTGAAATTTAGTTCTATTCATAGTAATAGACAAGATTGAGGACCAGAACCATATAGAGTACTATTCGGTCCTATTTACGGTCTATTCCGTAAGCTGATAGAATATTCTGGACGCGCATTTCTATTATACAAATAGAACCAATTTCACCCGACAGCCGAAAACTATTCAAAGTACTGACCGACTGTATTCATTCCTTGTAATATGGTCTGTACTCCGTTCCACCATAGTTGGCACAGGATTTTCAGTGAAAATCCATTATTGTGTTTGAACCTTGTTATTATATTATTTTGGTAATATAATGTTGTGTGATATAAAATTAATAAAGTAATTTGTGATCGATTCTTGTTTATGTATCTATTTATATTTTAAATCATACGATTGTTTGGAAATTTTGTGTTAAATATAGCGGAACGGAATATATAATATAGTCGTTTTTGTCAGTGAAAATAGACTGATGATGCTTTGTTAATAACTCGAGCATGTTTGATAGCTAAATGTTAACTACATTGAAATATTGGATGTTCTATTTAATATGAGACACAGGAGCCGTGCCCACTGGGAACAAAATACCAATTTTTTTAATTAAAATAGTTATTTATATGAAAAAAAGATGTTAACTGTAGACATGGTTCCTGCGGCGGCTGTACACTCAACCCAACCGAGAGCACTCGTCAAGTCTCTCGCTCTAAGAGAGTGAGAGGATTATACACGGGAGCGAGAGCGGACGAATAAACCCGAATCATCCGCGCTACGAGAAATGAGCCCAGATTGATTGCCGATTTCTAGTAAAATGGTATAGAAATCGTCTACTGCGCAGGTCGAATCACGTGATACTCCAGGTCTCATCTCTCGGCGTGTCTTAAGGAGTGTTTCGGCGAGTGTGTACAGCTGCCAAGTCGACTCGTACTCACTGCCTAATATTAAAAAATTGCACAATTAATACGATTATATCCGAATGTATCGCACAAAATCATTGCTATATTTATTAGTAGTATTACCGTAGATTGGTTTGGCGCTCTAGTTGATCATACAGCAACCACGTCCGGATAACATTATTATTATTAGCCTAACCTGTCCCACTGCTGGGAAAAGGCTTTCCTGCTCTCCTGCCATGAGTTATTCCGGATAACATAAGCATTATAAATTCCACTTATGTTTAAAAATGTCAAGTCTACCGCTATGCACACGCACGCGTACTTTTACACACGTATTTTTGTGCAAAGCGGGCGGGGATTTACGTTCTGTAAATTGAGTTTAATCAAGTCCGCTTCGTCGTGTTAAAGTTACAAGATACGAAAAATCCATTGTGTACTTAAACTACGTTAACCTTTGGCATAGAATAAGTAATAACCCGAGGTAGAATGGCCACTCGCCATGCACCGAATCGCGTTACCTTACCCCAGGCGGGTGCAGTCGCAAAGGTGTGCGCTTAGTGAACGAATGTGTATACGTGTGCGCATACGCGTGCGCGTGTACAGACGACATTGGCCTATGTGGTAGAAATAGGTAATTATTTCACGCTTTGTATGGAGTGTCCGGGGTGTGCCTTTGGTCAATTTTTCCATATGCTAACGTAGTTTGTACTTAGTTTATTTCCAAATCGGAATACACAGAAATTCAGCCTCTTTCGTTGGATAAGCAAGTAATAAATGCTTTGCTTTGAATTTGAAACTAGATAGTGCTTAATAAATTGTCGGGTGCATACCAGTAGTACCATACCTGTAGTTCTATAGAACTGTTGAGGCCTCATTTAGTGTATAGTATCCCATCGGTCCTATATAAGGTCCTACTTTATTAGTGAACTTCCTTTTAACACATGAGTAGGTTACATAATATGATCGTTTATGCAAGGAAATAATGGTCTAGTATTCAGTAACAAAAAGTCATTAAATTTAGAAATACTCGGTAAAATACGCCTCTCTTGTAGCAGCCATCCGTCAGTAGAAAAAAAAGGTTTAGGGGAACGGTGCGAGGGGCGCGTCAACGCGTCTCACATATCAAAATTGTTGAATATGGATGAATTTATGTAGTAAGCAAACTTTTCTAACTACTTACAATACAATCTAAATTTTTTTTACTGAATACTAGACCATTATTTCCTTGCTTAAACGATCAAATATAACCTATATAGTCATGTGTTAAAAGGAAGTTCATTAATAAATTAGGACCTTATAATAGTACTAATGGGTGAATAGCATTGTGAATATCCCAACAGTTCTATAGAACTACAGCCACTACAGGTATGGGGTACTACGTGGATGCACCCAAATTGTCAACAGAGCGTCGACCACAGCAGTGTCATCAAATATACCATCAATTTAATTTTTTATTGTTTTTTAAAATTATCCATGTTATCCGTGTGGCAAGCATGTATCCAACACGAATTTATTATGAGGTGATGGGATGATGAACTCGAAAACTTTGGATGTAATCTTGAAAATGTAGATGAATATTGTAACAAACTTAATTCTTTGTTGTACAGCCAACATGTATTAAAGTGTTACATATTTGTTATTGGTTCTATTATTTTAACATTCATCTTCTATTGCGGTCCTTCACATAATATTTAGAAATCTTTAAACATTTAAAGCCCTGGTCAACCCTTTCCTTTGTTGTGTTGGTTCGCGCAATTTTACTCGTACGAACTCGCGATCAAACATATTGAACTCGAATAGGTGTCCTAACTGACAATCGCGCGACGCTTAAGCGCACGCATATGAACACGCGATGGTCGCATCGCTTACTCGCGTGACGATCGCGCATTCGCGTCCTATTATGACAATGCCTTAGGCGATGCCAACAGTCCGTCTAATTTTAAATACTAGTGAAACCCGCGCAATTTTGTCTGCGTGTATTTATTTATGCACAGTAGCGCCATCTATATCAGATTTGATCAAATCCTACGGGAATCGCGTATTTTTCGGGAGCTAGTGAAACCCGCGCAACTTTGACTGCGTGTATTTATTTATGCACAGTAGCGCCATCTATATCAGACTTGATCAAATCCTACGGGAATCGCGTATTTTTCGGGATAAAAAGTACCCTATGTGTTAATTCAAGGTATCGGCCATCTACATACCAAATATATATACTGGCTCGGCCATTTTAGCGTGAAGAATAACAAACATTCACACAACTTTCGCCTTTATATTACTAGCTGTTACCCGCGGCTTCGCCCGCGAAAAAGCTTGTGCTGGACTCTGTACCCCTGACAATATGTATACAAATTTTCATGATGATCGTCTGCTTAGTCAAGTTGTGAAGGAATAACAAACTCATTTTCTCATCTATACATATAATAAAACAGTAGACACCGATATGTCTGTACATTGGACATATTTGCAAAAATGGAGAGGGAACAGTAAGTTAGAGTAAGGTAATAAACGCAAAATTTTTTTGTCTGTCTGTCTGTCTGAACGCGCACATCTTCTTAGTTACTGAACGGATTTTAATGCTGTTTTCACAGGGAGATAGAGCTCAGGATGGAGCAGAATATAGGCATTTGTTTTATTTAAATCCCATGTCAGGAAAAGGAGTTGTCCTTATTTTAACATTTCATGCGGACGAAGTCGCGGGTCACAGCTCGTATAGAATATGATTAGTAGGATATGTCGACATCATACTCGTATGTATGAAACTTGTATGAAATTAAAACACAGCAATGGTGATCAGTGTATATTAAAAGCAAAAATAATGAATAATATTAAAAGCGTAAATAATATTAAATGTTATCAAATTCCTCAATGTCATTTAGGATATGGTCTAAGTATTGAGTAATTTTAAGCATAGGATTTGTTACTCTGGTGTGGCATTCGCAACTACAATACTCTGATGTGTCGTCGCGCGAAAACCGCGGCCATATTGTGGAGTTCGAGTTGCTTCTTGTAGATGCAGCATTGTACAATGAATTACTGGGTCTCCTTTTGAGTAATTTCTTTGGTAAATATTTATAATTATTGACAGAATGATATTGTTTACTATTACACAGATCTTTTCCTAATTTATAATATCCCTGAAAAAAAAATATAAGTAGAGTATAAAAATGACTGTTGGTCAAACCGGGTAAAAAGGGAATGAGAGCCATGCTTCAGAGTGCACAGACACGCTTAAGTATCTCTATTGCCTACCTAAATTATCAAAATATACGGATTTTTTTTATCACATACGGCAAACAAGCGGTCCATCTTATTGGAAACTGGTTACCGCTGCCTTTGACGGATCCCAAGCATGAAATACTACATCACAGTCTGAAGCAACAATTCAGGAGAATCCGTATAATCCTCTTCGCCATCACCGCTTCAGTGAACTTTAGAAATTTTTAAAATTTACTTACTTTAGATTTATTATTGCATTTTTTCAAACAAACAGATTTTTTTCTTTTTCTTTTTTTGCCGTTATCGGATGATGTCTCGGAATCAGTAGCAAACTTTATTGGTGAAACGTAGGGCTGCAAAATATGACCTAGAATAGTATCATTCAAATCAATGAGTCCCTTAACTCAGTTGTTTTAATCTTGCAATCATTTAATTAGGTTGGTACATATACTACTTATTTTGTTTGGCTATGTTGTATATCTATGTTGCTAATAGCGCAGCTAATAGTTGTTGCATAATGTACTACTCACACATCTTGTTAATTCCCCTCCGGAGAACATCGCACGCCAACACCACAGTCAGAAACTGAGAGCTGTAGTCTGAATAGCAATTACCTGTAAGAAGTAAGCAATCAAAGTACAGAAATATTTCATTTCACGAAGAGATTTGGCTATGAATGTTGTAACGTTCACTTACACTTTTCTGTGTGCGTAACCTCAGAAACCCTCGTAAAATCGGTTACGCACACATTAACAATGTTACGGTTACGTACTTTATAAGTGAGGATAATTTTATCTCATCCACTGCCGCATAACAAGAACAAATCTTACCATGATTTAGTTTTATGACTTGGTAAGCGAAGGAAACTAATTTGGACCAAATAGCAATCACATTATTCATGTTTAACCTATCGTCCGTTATTTTCCTTATTTCAGATTCGTCGTACGATGTAGTGTCAGATTCAGTTTCGGAAAGGATGCCGTCGTTACATCTTTCAAATTTTTTCTCCAAGCATTGTAAACTTTCTCCTACTGTTTGCAACTGTAAATTGATATTGTCTGCTATATTTTTTTTGACGGATTCGAGTTCCTCCTTAATATCGTCAGCCAAGTTGTGTTTATTCGTAAAGTTTGTGCCGTCATTACTTCCTGCATAATTATATCCGACTTTATAGTCTTCCGTACAAGGTTGTGAGTCATCTTGACTGTAGCTGCTGTCGTCAGCTACGGTTTGATCAGTGTTCTCGCTTTGGTCATCTTGTATTTCGCAAAGACTTTCAAATAGTTCAGATGTACAATTACTGAAGACTTTACTTTCGTCGTTCGTCTCCTGCTCGTGATCATAAAGTTTTCGTCTAGCTCTCCTTTCGTTGATTTCTCTATGTAAAATCTTTTCTTGAAAGGATCGCTCTTTCAATTTTTGCGCCGCCTCTATCTGATTCCTCTCTAAAGACTTGAATTGTTCATACAAATACCATGACCGAACACGACTTGACTTTTTTTGCGGAGTATTTATCTCTGCGAAACGTAAAAAATCGATTAATCCAGTTAATATTACTTATTTATGAATTCAATGGGAGAGTAAAATAAAATTAATTTACCGAGGGAGTCCAAGAAATCCATCCCAAAAAAAAAACGGACTAAATTTTCATCATAAATCGAACACTTGTATCCTTTGCCAAAGGTATATTAAGCGTTTTTGTAATTCAGATTCTATGTTTTATAAATCCTAATTAAAATTCCGATCAAAAGGATCGGCTAGAGGATCTTTTGAAACTTGACAGACGAGATTAATATTACTAAATTGTCAGATTTAGTCATATTCTCCTCTTTTGTCTTGTTTTACTCTTTGGTCTTTACAAAAATGTCCAGTCCTACTGCCATTACCAAGATCTTAACTAGATTTTGATCTATAGATTCTTGTTCTGTGATAGAACCAGACGTTGTCTAAACAGATTACAGAACAATAAATAGGACTAGCGAGTAAAAGAAAATAATCCGAAATAGCTTGATTCCCACTTTGTGGGAATAGGGAGAAAAGGTCAGGCTTTCAAATCTCTCCATCACCAAAACAAACGCATTACTTCTTCACACCGATATTCCGTGAGAGGAATCCTCCCCGATCGATCATCCATACTAATATTATAAATGCGAAAGTGTGTTTGTTTATCCTTCTTTCCCGTTGAAAGTAACGAACAGATTGACAAGATTCTCTTTTCGGGGATAGATTATGGTCAGGAAAGTGACAGACTACTTTTTATCCCGGAAAAACATTGTATTCCCAAGTAAAAAAAATTAGGCAGATCCTCTGGACCACGCGGGCGAAGACGCGGGTAACAAACTAGAGTATGATTGCAATATCGTTTATTGGTAATAGGTAAGTACATAAAGTATTGTTGAAAAACATAATTGCAACACAAATATTACTTCCAAGAAACTAAACTTGATTTACCACATCCGTACATTAAAAAATCCAACAGACAAAGAAATCCGTAGTATTTAAAAGGTAAAAATTAATTATTTAATTAACGTCAAATACAAAAATAAATAAAAAATAACAATGATTTATCATGTAATCTCTCCCACCCTACAATCAAATAAAATATAGGTAGTCAGGGGCATAAAATGTTACCATTTTAGTACTTACATACCTTGTCACTATGGCATGTAAGTACGTACATACCTAGGCTAGGTCCCATTTGTTCTATGGAACATGACGTAATAGAACAATTTTAGAAAATATTGTCCCTATTTGTACTGTAAAACAGTTTGTACTTTTTGTCTCAATTGTTCCATAGAACAAACTAAGTAGGTATATAAACTTCTTGAGGTTGATATGTAAACTGGCCACTCGAGAATGATTTGCTACATATACGTCTTATATATCTCATCATGGAAGAATTTGGGAAAAGAGATTCCCATTTAGTTCAGTGCATTCATAAACAAAAACAGGAGCAAAAGCTAGTATGTAGTTCTATAGTACAAATAGGGACAATATTTTCTAAAATTGTTCTATGACGTCATGTTCCATAGAACAAATGGGACCTACCGCATTCCTAAGTAGATAATTAAAAAGACACAATGTGTTAAAGTACTAAAGTGACAATATATTTATGCTGCTGACTGTACTTTAGGTACTACACAAGTCTCGAAAATAGACGGCACCTCGTAAATATATATGTAAGTACCTACGCATTTTATGTTTAATACCTATAGAAGTATTATAATATCTGTGCCTATAGGTAGAAAACAAGCAGGCAGGTGCTTGTTTTACTGCGCCTGCGAGGTTCTAGAACACGTTTACGAGGTTTCGTTTCAGCTACTTTGACTTGTGCTAATATTCCATTAATAAAAGAAGATCGCGCCACCAAGCGGCTGCCTGCTGTAACCAGGGTTGGTCTGCGACGAGTGGATGCCGGAGCTCATCATCTTGACTCCGAACGGTGACCGACGCTCTTTGACGCCACCGCGTTTCATCGGATGCCCCTGAAAAACGACATTGTTTGTATCTTATAATGGTTTGCTTGGCTAAGACTAAAATTTTTGAGTCAGATTTTAATTACCTACGTTTTTTTAAACAAGTATCAACACATTTTTTAAAACAAATAGGACGAACGTAATACCGAAAATCCTCATGCTACACAGGATGTGCAGTGTTGCCCACATCTATTATAAAAGTGTAAAAAAAGTTTGTCTGTACATTGAATATATTTCCAAAAAAATTGTTTAGGGCGATGAAGAATAAGCAATAGAACAAGAATTTCGTAAAATTTTGTCCGTCTGTTTGTATGTTTGTACACGCTAATCTCGCAAACGGCTGAACCGATTTGGATGCGGTTTTCACTAATATGTGGCGATTTGCTCAACTTAACATTGTATTATAGTGTATGTTTCTTTTCAAAATTCCCACGGGAATCCGAGATATACGCAAACGAAGTTGCAAGGGTATATCAACGCACAACCCAAACCGCTGGGTCTAGAGATTCCAAATTTGGCATGTAGGTTCCTTACCACGTCTAGGGATGTACATCCCTAAAGGATTTTTCAAAATTTCCACGGGAAAGCGAGATATAAGCAAACGAAGTTGCGAGGGGACGCACAGCCCAAACCGTTGGCTCTAGAGGTGGCAAATTTGGCATGTAGGGTCCTTATACGGTCCGGACAGACCGGAACGGACCGGACCGGACCGGACCGGAACGGATCAGACCTGATCGGTCCGGAAGGAACCGCACCGTTCCCAGTCCGTGCCGGATCGGACCGTTTTTTTTTTTCTGGAGAAATATATGTTAATTGGTATGTAGGTACCTTATCAGGACCGGACCGACCGGACCGGACCGGACCGACAGGACCTGATCGGACCGGACTATATATATAAATTTCAAAGTCCTGACTGACTTAACTATACGTGGGTCTAGAGATTCCAAATTTGGACTGTAAGTTCCTTACGACGGCAACGTCTAGGGTACAAAGAAAGGATTTTTCAAAATTTCCACGGGAAACCGAGATATACGCAAACGAGGTTGCGAGGCTATATCAAATTTGGCATGTAGGTTCCTTACGACGTCTAGGGATGTACTAAGAAAGGATTTTTCAAAATCCCACGGGAAAGCAAGATATGCGCAAACGTAGTTGCGAGAGGACGCACAGCCCAAACCGCTGGGCCTAGAGATGCCAAATTTGTCATGTAGGGTCCTTATAAGGACCGGACCGGAACCGACCGGACCGGAACGGATCAGACCTGATCGGTCCAGAAGGAACCGCACCGTACCGGGCCGTGCCGGACCGGACCGGTTTTTTTTCTATAGAAAAATATGCTAATTGGCATGTAGGCTCCATATCAGGACCAGACCGACCGGACCAGACCGGACCGACCGGACCGGATGGAACCGTACCGTACCGGGCCGTACAGGACCGGAATTTGTACTGAAGAAAAATATGCTAATTGTTACTAGGCCACGCGGGCGAAGCCGCGGGCAGAAGCTAGTATTTATAATAAAAAAAGAAGGAATGGCGGTAGAAAATAACGGCTGCATACCAATATTCTGCGAAACGGTGGTAATAATACACTGCCCTGGCAGAGTATTCTCATTTCTTCATACAACTAACGAAGCTAAATTTCATCTACTAACCATTGGTACATCAGCTGGGGGACGCTTATCAAGGGTGTTCCGAAGTCGCCGCCAGGTGTCGCACCCTTGAGTTTCCGGTTGTATGTATAAATCTTCTCTATCTGCAAACTTCTCTGTGGACTGATTGTAACAGGCTGCTAGAACTATGTCCAAACTATCACCTGGCAATCTGAAGTAAATTTATTTATTTATTTATTTCAGTAAATTAAATTTAGGGATAAAGGCTGTGTTGTGTTTGGCGGGAGAAGAAGAATACTCTTCTATTAATATTATCTAAACAAAAAGAATAACTTACTGGAATGGATGAAAGAAGCTTAATCTTCTCACACTGGCTAATGTATGATGCGAGTATAATCTATATCCTACTGGACCAACGTGTTTTTCTTTAGTAGCTAAATTAATTTCTTTGCTAAGATGACCTTCCTTCTTCAAGTCTGGGAGAAGCTTTTTATTTCTGACCTGTATAATACCCGTCATTTTGATAATATTTACTGTGATTTTCGATAAAACTCCAAAAGACCCCAATTAAATTAAATCTAAGCTAAAACCTAGTTCCTTAATTTTACCGATACACCATTTGTGCACAGTGACATTAAATAAAATAAACAAAATATTTCCATAGAAACCAATAAATTCAAACAAAGAGATCGTACGTAATCCTCAGTACCATCAAACAACATAATAATGACCAATGACACACTCGATGTGACACACCTTTATAAATGCCTTTGTTTTTTTTTTCTACTTTCTCAGTGATCAACGGTCGGTCAACTTCGCTAGAGTGGTGTATAGCAGTGTAATAGTTTCAAGAGGCGCGGTGAACAATAACGTAAAAAGATTTTTGGCGCCAATATTATGCATGGACTTGATCGTGTATGGCTACCATTAAGGTGCTCCTTCACCGGGAGCATTCGCGTGTAATGTATCGTTACAGATTCGAGCATTACATCAGTGAGGGAGGAGAACCGAGCACTACAATGCGCACCCTGTTATAATACAAAACGAGTTTACATCAGTGAAGGAGGAGAACCGAGCATTACAATGCGCGCAAATACTATGTATTTATACTAAATATTATAATATCTTGATACAACTTGTAACATCAATGCAAATTCAAATCTATACTTAATGTTAAGGCTCCAGTACACGTTGGCGGAGCGCGCCCGGCGAGTGCGCTCGGCACATTTTCGTGGTGCTGTTCACACGTTGGCGTATTTCATTCTGCATTGGCGCTAGATGAAAGATGAACGTTAGGGCGATATCGCGGCCGCTGCAATATACTTAAAATTCAAAATTAAATTCAAAATTCAAAATTTCTTTATTTCTGCCAAGTTACTTATAATATACAATGAATTGGGGCCAACCTAGTAGGCGATTTAAAAAAGCCTGTGGCAGGAGGCCCCGCTCTTCCAAAACACTTAAGTATTTGTAACATATTACAGATAATTTTACACTTAAAAGCACTAAACAAAGTTCAACTTAACTATTAATTTAATTTAATCTATTTCAAAGTAAAAGGTTCTAACTAAATATTAAATATTAGACCTGTAGCGCTAGGTTCTGATGTTTCAAAAACATTAAAGTTGCTTGTATTTCGCATATAGTTTTCGGGCCATTTACCCAACCTAATACATTAGTTTGTGTCATCCTAGGTACTTGCATAGGTAGAAATTAAGGTATTTGTCTTTTCGATCCGTTTTGGACGAAAAGATAATTAGAGATAAAAAAATTACTTTCATGATAATAACGAAGTACTAACTAATATACATAAGCATTTTGTGTCATCTCTGTCCACGAAAATCCTGATATTTAATCAGTACCTAACACGTCACCCAACTAGCTCTAAAAAATATTACAATAAGTTAAATATATGTTAAGCGTTTCAAATTACTTATATCTGTTATTCAAAATATTTTGTGTCGAATTCATCCACGATATTTATTGATTATTTAATTTTTTATTACAACACTCTGTAAAAGCCACAAAAGAAAATGCAAGTTACTAAAGTTACGTCTATAAGATTATTGTAGTGTAACAAAACACTATTCATAATTTGTGCTGTTTTTATGCACGAAATCTTATTATTTCATAAAAAAATAACCAAACTTCGCGCGAAGGGCGAGCGCGGCGAAGAAAGCGGACGCGCGGGGGGGGGGGGGCAAACAAAATTCGCAAATTATAGTAGCGGCACGCTATGATGACCGTTTTGACGTTTGTCCACTCATGAAGTTTCGTATTAATTAACAAAATATTTGAAGGAGCAAATTGCTGTTCTTTATTGTCAATAGTGACGTTCAGTTAGTCATACAATTTATCGAATGTATGATTTTAGGACACATTTATTTATTACATTGATTTCTAAGCTATGTTATTAGAGTCCCGCGAACATTTATCCTTTATTTTTATATGGTGTACTTATTTACCACACAATTCGGCATAAGTTTTTTGAAATTTAAAGTGTGCATATAAAGTATGTATATTCATTTTCATTACAATATTCAGTTCGTTCAAATATATTAAGTAAACATTTATATTTTTGTTTTATTAAACCTTTTTAATCATGTACATACATACTTGCAACAAAAACTTATCGATTTGATTATATTTTCTTCGAGAATAAATTGACATTTCACATCACTTTTGTAATGGATGTTTATCTATATATGTATTTGTTATAAAAATATAATATCGTTGAGTTAGTATCCCATAACACAAGTTTCGAACTTACTTTGGGGCTAGCTCATTCTATATGAATTGTCCCTATATATTTATTTATTTATTTTATTTATTTATACGTCAAAACGGCCATCATAGCGTGCCGCTACTTTAGTTGTGCGTAGCAATTGTTCCAACAGGAAACGGTGATTATTTTTATCTCTATAGGTAGAAGAGGCACATATTTCGCACCCCCAGGGTAATAAAGACATAAGTGGTATTACGTCGAAATCCCGATTTTACCATATCTGAAAATACATTTTTTTTTTTCATATTTTTTCTTGTTAAATGAATTATTATATGCAAAACTTTGTTTTAAAAAATAAACTGAATGTGTGATTTTCGAGAAAAAGGAATTTGTGATAAAACGCAAAGAATAAATTGACCAATAGGACATACTGAAGATTATGATGCTTTTCGTTAAAATTTAATACCTATACAAAATAAACAGTATGTAATAAATATTATGATCTTATTCCGATTTGTCATTTATAATGCTAGTCTTTATATACACTATATTCATAAAAAATAATTTTAAATATCGATTACCGCTTTTTTCCTCTAAGAATAATTTGTTGCACCGATTCACAACACTGAATACAGAGCACGGAGAGCCAACGGAGGCAACGTAAGGGTGAACACGTCTAGAAAGCACCTTTTCTCTGATGATGTTCCACCACCTGTTCCTATCTTCGGCGGCGTGAATAGCTCCATAAAAGTCGAGAGCGGTGCGGATTTGGCCAGACCAACGCATTCGGGCCCCCCTAGGTCTTCTATCGTCCCTTTGCTAGTGAAAATAAAGTCGTTTGAGGACGTCTTTACGTTTCCTGGCGATGTGGCCGAAGAATTCAAGAATTCTACGGAGGCAAATGGTAGAAAGCCTTGTAGATATATTGAGCTCTTTGAGTAATGATGCAATGCTCCGTCCATGGGATTTACAGTAGTCTCCTCCATCCGCTTTCCTTGGGGTCCAGGTCTCGGCACCATATATGAAAATTGAGAACACCGGAGTGGTCACCAACTAGCGTTTTGTATTTATGGAGATGTTTCTTTCTACTCAAACTCTTTGTAGCTGTGACATAACATTCTTAGCCCAGGTAAGTGAAACTGTGAACTATTTTCTGGTTAAGCGCGCCAGTGACCTCTGGCTTCTGCGTGCGGTGTACCACCATGATCTTAGTTTTTGCTGTTTATGGAAAAGCCAAGTTCTTCACTGACCTGTTCCATTCTGTTAAATAAGGTGATCATCTCGCTTTCGTTGGCAGCTAACAGTGTCGTATCGTTGGCGTAACGTAGTAAGTTCGTTATCTTCTCGCCACCAATCGTGATTACCTTCCCAGTTTTTGCAGGTACACCTTATCAATGTATTCACTATAAACGTTGAACTAAATGGGAGTCAGTACCTGCCTTACTCTCTTAAAAGTCAAAACTGAAAGACTGTGACGTCAGTTTATCGACTCATATGATTTCCTGTTTGTTGCAGTATAGTTTCTGCAGTAGCGCAGTTAGATGCGGCCGCACGCTAAGCTTCGTTAGAATTCTCGACAAAAGTTTCCAGTTGACGCAGTCGAAGGCCTTACCGTAGTCGACAAAACATATAATGTTAGGCGTGTTGAACTTTTATGCTTTTTCAATAATAATAAATAAATATATATATATAGGGATAATTCACACAGATTGAGCTAGCCCCAAAGTAAGTTTGAAACTTGTGTTATGGGATACTAACTCAACGATATTATATTTTATAACAAATACATTTATAGATAAACACAAGACCCGAGGCCAATCAGAAAAAGTTCGTTTTTCATCATGACCCGACCGGGATTCGAACCCGGGACCTTCTGGGTGGCCGTCTGGCGTGGTAACCATTACGCCACGGAGGTCGTCAATAAGTTGTTGGAGGTTCAGGATTTGTTCGCGTGTATCCTTTTCTTTCACAAATCCGGCTTGTTCTCGCTGCATTTGCCAATCCAAAAAACGTAAGGCTGCGATTGTTCAGTATGTGGCGCAAGGAAGATTTTGCTGCCATGAGAGATCAGAGCAAGAGTGCAATAGTTGTCGCATTTTCTGGTCGGCCTGACCAGTCGCCATGTCGCCAAGTGTAGGTGCAGATTTTGTGCAATAAGTCGATGAACGCGTCGCCTAAAGCCTTCAGTATTTCTGACGTAATGTGATCTTGTGCTTTCCTCTTTTTTAATTTGTTTATTGCCGCTTTGATTTCAGAACGTAGTATGGGTGGTTTGGTTGCTGATTCGGAAGACTCCAATTCAAAGGCGTATCATTGTTGATAGCAGGTTCTTTATAAAGGTCTTCGCAGTAGCTACACCATCTTTCGGCTATGGGTTCTAGGTCGTGTATTGGGTTACCGCGAGCATCTTCAATCACCCAGGAAGTTTTTGGAGAGCGGGCGAACTTTCTTAAAGAGGTCTCTCGTGTGAAGTTTATTTGGTTTGAGGAAATATTGCCGGGGACTACATGTGTAGAGGCGTTTTGCATGGTATTAGAAGCAGGTGTTTATAATGTACTTAATTTTCTTCCAATGCAAAAGTCAAGAAGTCTTCCTCTATGTTAATTTCTAATGCCGAGACCATACCTTCCTACAACAGATTTTGAGTGATCGTCGGTCTTACTATTTCCCAACTTTGCGTTCCAGTCACCAAGGATTATAGTGGTTTCCTGATTGGATATTGATTGAGATGAACTCCCTATATGCTTATCATCAATTTATTATTACCTATTAATGCCTTATTAAAAGATTTAATTTAGTCTATGTGATACGAATGCTATTCCTATGCATTACCAAACATTTTACCTCCTTTGAAGGTTCATTTGTCGATACCATGCTTATTTGATTCATCTGTAGAAGATTAATTACATTTCATTTTAAATAAAATAAAATTAATAAATGTTTATTTTAAAACTGCCCTATTTAACGATAACAATAGATTTTTAGTTGAATTTAATATAAAATTATTCAATAAATTAAAAGTTGTACATGAACACGATTTATTTATTAATAAAAAAAGAGTCTTATAATATAAAAAAACAAACGTATTTTTTTGTCTTTTTATTTATTAAAGTTTATATTTGAACACGTTTTTTTTATTAATAGTACGTTATTGTCGTGCTCTGTGATTGTATTACATTAAGTGTTTTATTTTTTTATTAATAAAAAAATAATAAGTCTTGTAAATAAGACAAAAAATATATAATTATGTTATTTTTATGAATCAAACCAAGTTTGTACCTATTCTGATTATTTTTTTCTAGATTTGAATGAATATAGGAAACTTTAGGTAGATAAAGTTAATATTTACCAAAAGTACATTGTTTTTTCAGTATTGTTATTATTAAATAGTATATTTGTAACCATACAGACATTAATTATTATTGTTTAAAAACAAATAGTTCATGTGAACATTTCGTTGCTCCTTATTTACTTTTGACATTTAACTAATTCCTTGGTATTAATAAGAGATATGGATGTCACATTTTTAATTACCTATATAATGGAAAACATCAATATCATTACCTATTACATAAGTGCTTTTGACAAATATTTAAATTGAAAAAAGGAGTAAGTAACTGATATGACGCTAAATAACAAATTTGACACAGGGGAAAAATGGAGTAAGTTTAGTTATTCTCGCAAAATTGTTTGGTACTATAAAACATACTTTTTGTAATATACATTATTTTGTAAATAAATTTGGCTCAAACCCGAAAACTTAGTATTTTATATTTAAAGTCCATTTTGATAACTAGTGTAATATTTTAATTTTCTTATTTCTAAAAAACCATAAACTATTGAACTGACTTGAAAACAACCACCAATGCAATATTTTTTCTCCTTTTTTTGATGTTAAAATCATTCTTCTACGATTAAAAATAAAGCTTTTACTGAAAAATCTACTTTTTCGGGTTACGTCCTTTTCGAATTGAATGAGGGTGCGATTTGTTCATCATCATGATATCGTAGGTACCGAACGAACTTGTGTGCGTGCGTAGCGTATACCCCCGCCCATCGCCGCCTGTGCGCGTACGCCAGTTTCGACCGAACTTATTGTTTTGGTGTTTTATTCATTTATAACGTGCATGAAATTGACACAAATTTACAATGTAGATTTTTCATGCATTTATGATATTAAATATGTGAACTCTAATGACTGTAATATTTTTTTGCAGCGTTACTAGCTTTAAATAGGAAAATAATTGAAAATATTAACATTGCATGTCTTAATTTGGCACAAATTTATTTATTGGCCTTAAGTAAGTGATCTGAGATAGGAAATAGTTATACAACCAATTGTAATTTTTTTTTTGTACTGTTATTACATATTGACCCTATTTCAGTTTTGCTCTGGCCGAAGATGACACAAACTGGGTTTGTACACTCCGCAGGCTATCCTAGATATGATACCATAATTATTTTAAACTTTAAATTAATTTTGTCAGTTTTGATTTAATTATGTAAAATCAACCACAAACCATCGAATTGCGGAAAATGCAAGTGACAGATCTGACACAAAACGCAATAATAAGGTTCTTAGGTACGTCCGTGTCCACAGGCGAGAAATCAACAACTTTAGAATTTTTGAAACTTATGACCTCATTTTAGCCCAGCGCTATCGGTCTATATAGCTCACAGGTATGTATGAGGTATGTTTGTGTGAGCGCGTGAGTGTGTGTGTATGTGAGTGTAAGTATGTTTGAGGAATTAGTCGGTGCAGTGATTCCATTTATAAATTTATGCGTACATTTATAAGTATTATTATAAAAGTTAATTAGTTTAATTTTGAAAATAAGCTTATTGAGTACCTAGAAATTTTTCGGTGATGTCATAGTCAAGAGTGATCAGCCATTCAGTTATTGTTAACTTGCATTTATATTTTTTAAGTTTGTGGATATCTAATTGTTTATTTAGTTCGTTATAGATATAAGCTGAAATTATATAGAATTGCCGTCTTGCAAATTTTGTTTTGGTTTGATGATAAGGGGCGACCTTACGCTTCCTTCTATTAGCTTGTTCATTGGGGTTGAAAGGTATTGTTTTATGCAGTTTCATGGTTGTTGACAATATGAATAATTTCCTAATAGATAGAATAGTTTACAACTGTCATAAAGTTCTTTCGTCGGATATCTGAGTTTCTTGAAAAACATTGTTTTTAACAAGCATCTCTGACCTCTTTCAACCTCAAGGAATTTAGTCTTTGCTGCTCCTCCCCATACAGAAATAGAATAGGTAATTACAGATTGAGCCAGGACTACATAGATTTGTTTTAATAATTTTTGTGTTGCTACATGTCTGAGTATTTTAAATATCCAAATTAGTTTCCTTATTCTTTTGTTAACATACTCAATGTGCGGATACCAAGATAGGTTTTGGTCAAGTATGACTCCAAGGTACTTAATGTATTCAACCCTTTTCAATGCTATGCAGTTACAGTGCGCAAAATTTAAACCGTCACATCTTAGAGCAACGCGGGCTTCCGTCCCGGGACGGAAGCCCGCGTTGCTCTAAGCGTCACATTGATGCACTTTAAGTTGATAATTAGTATCAGGTTGTGTTTTTTTGCTAATATAGTGGCATATATACTTAGTTTTTGCAATATTCATTGAGAGTAGATTCAGCCTTAACCAAAGAGAAACCTTTTTGAACCCTTTATTAGCATTTTCAAAGACTTTTTCCCACGTAGGTCCCTCAAAGACAATGGCAGTATCATCGGCGTATGAGATAATGTTTCCATCGTAACCATACTTGTACAGCGCTTTTAAAAAATATTTATTTATTTTATACTAGCTTTTCCTCGCGGCATCGCTCGCGTTAATTTTATGACATAGATCTCGTTTGACAACAAACCAACCCATAGCGCGACTTGTGGCGCCATCTGTTTGCCGATAGCATCCCAAACAGCGCCCTCTATAGTAGAAAAATTATTTTCCGTTTGGAATGACATACTTTCACGGGTAAAAAAGTAGCCTATGTTGGGCTCTGTACCCCTGACAATATATATACAAATTTTCATAATGATCAACCGATTAGTCAAGCCGTGAAGGAATAACAAACAAACAAACTCACTTTCTCATTTATAATATTAGTATGATATGAAGTATGATTATTCCTTAAAACGGATTCATTGTGATAATAATCAATGAATCTAAATATTTCCTCATTACTCCATGACGCCATGTTCGTGAGGTAATCGTTAAAACAATTAAGCGCGACACTACAATCAACTCCGACGCGTAACGATGAACTAAACACTCGGCCAATCGGCCAACGTCAACGTGTGATGTGATCGCTGTTTGATTTGAAAAGCTTGCCGCAAACGCCAAATACACACAAAACGGCCCAGTACACGCTGGCCGAACGCACTCGCCGAGCGCGCTCGGCCAACGTGTGCCTTTACATTATACGCGAATGCTCGTAAGTCAGGGAGGTAGTATTGTAATGTAATGCTCAAAGTCGAATCCAAAATGTTTACATTCCACGCGAATGCTCAACTTTAAGCTCGTGATTAAAAATAGAATTTCTGTGTGTTTCAACGTTTGATTCATAGTACCTATTGATAGTGTAATGTGAAGCAAACAGTGCAGTGATTACAGTTTATTATCAGGAACTTATTTAGGCGCATATCATGTTGACTCCAAAATCGCCTTTTCTGGAGAAATTTTGCTATCATCTTTCTTCGGGGTGTCTTGACTGATGGCGGAAACACACTACCGTGTCGGAGCGTGTCGTGTCGCGCTCTGTCGTGACGGTGGGTGTGCACCTGTGCACACTTACGTGTCGTGTCGGGGCGCGATTCTGTTCAGAAATGAACGAAATAAACGCCAGACGTTTATTTCTTTCATTTCTGATATATATTAATTTACAAAAAAAATGTATTTAAGTATATTTTTCAGGAATCTACTACCTAGTAACTCATTATCACGCTTCAAAAACAAATAAAAAAAAAGCATCCACTTGTTCGCGACACGAGCCGCGCGCGGGTATAGAAACACATTTGCAGGGCGTGTCGTGTCGCGTCATAACCCCCCCAACCGCCGTGGCGCAATCGGCGGCCAGCAGTCCGCGCCACGACAGAGCGAGTCACGAGACGACACGCCCTACAAATGTGCTCCTAACCATATAAAATGTATGAATGCGATATGCTTCTGGCGCGACACGACACGCCCCGACACGGTAGTGTGTTTCCGCCATGAGAGACTCTATACTGAGTCGAGCGAGACACTATGAATACGCTGCTTTGAATAATGATTTAATCAACTATAACTTGACACTGGTTAATTGCAACGAACAAGAGTGCAGAAGCCACAATTTGAAAAAAAAAATTGAAAAGCGGGCAAGCAAAGGCAACTGGCAACACTGAGCAAATGCTATGCTATCATATCATTTTCTTTCCTTTCCGGTCGCCATATTTGTGAAACACTTGCTTGGTAGAAGGCGTCTGCTTTGTACGATTTAAAACGCCTTTCTCATTATTTCTTAAGTGGGTTAAAGATACATTGTGATATATTTAAGTGAATTATCATCGAATAAACAAAGTCACAATGAGTTACGGACGACCGCCGCCGCGCATCGACGGCATGGTGTCGCTGAAAGTGGACAACCTCACGTATCGCACAACCCCCGAAGATTTGCGTCGGGTCTTCGAAAGATGCGGCGATGTAGGCGACATTTACATCCCCAGAGATCGGTATACCAGGGAAAGCAGAGGATTCGCGTTCGTCAGGTAAGGATGCCTAAAAATCTTTGGTGAATGACGTCATGGATGCCGGTAAAAAATACCACGTTTATTTTGGGTTTGAATGCTTGTATTTAGATTCTACGACCGCCGGGATGCTGAGGAAGCTCTGGAGTCCCTCGATGGGCGCATGTTGGACGGTAGGGAGCTACGCGTTCAGATGGCCAGGTACGGGCGCCCCTCATCGCCGTACAGGAGCCGCTATGACCGACGCCGCAGGTATGTAGTGGACACAATTACACCTTATCTGTATAACAGCTTATTTGTATGGCATTGCTTAGATACGAGTGTCATATTTGTGGATGTTATCATCAAATTTGTAAAAAGGAAAATTAAATTATCAAAATAACCTTTAAGAGTTTAATAAGGTTGTCTGTGTCTGGTCTGGCCTAAGGCTACTTTTCGACCTAAATTTCTTCTCGTGCAAAAACCATTCTCAAATCATATAAAAAGTAACTTTTTTTGTAACAGTTTTTCTGTATTTATTAATGTATTATTGTATGCCCATCACATTTTATTTATTTATTTATTCTATGATAAAAAACTAACATGTTCTCAACAACAATAAAAAAATCTGCTAGTACTTATAAAATAAGAACTAACAAGACGAGCTTAAAGTTTTGCTTCTACACTCGGGATGGAGACATGGATGGCTGCTATTCATCAGTTCCAGCGAGCTGGAGTGATGAGGATGTATTCATATGTGTGTGCTGGTATTTCTTTTAGCCATTCGCGTTCACGGTCTCGTTCACGTCGTCGATCCAGGTCCCGTTCGCGGTCGCGGCGGCGCTCGTACACGCGCAGCCGCTCTCGCTCGCGCTCCCGTTCCCGCTCCGACTCGAAGAGCTCGAGGGGGCGCTCCCGCAGCCGCAGCCGTTCCCGCTCCCGCTCCAGGCATTGAAATGCTGAGTAAGACACATTTGTATATTTTAAATGTTTAAGCAATGAGCTTCCTTTTTTGTTGGATTCCCGTACTTCGTTTCAACTGAGGGAAGCCGGTGTCAATGTTTTCAAGCCACCTAACAATCACTGAATTGGCTGAAGAAATATACATACTATAATTTGTGGCATTTGTGCTGAAAAATTAGCATAAATTACAAATCTAACAAATTGTAGTATGTCATTAGAGTGTTTTAAGATATTACTATATTAAGTCAAAACGAGGATATATTATCAGAATTTATAAACATTATGAAAATATTAAAAAACAAAATTTTTTGCTATCATTATCTAATAGATACTAATTAAGAATCGGAATTAGTTTTGTAATGAGTTTGAACAACTTACTTAATATTTTATAATAGTTATACATATGATTTTCTAAATTAATGATAATATTTGGGTTTAAACATAAATATCTAACTGTATGAGTTATAAAAAAATGGTAGTAAATGTACAGGAAATACTTGTGCACGTAGATTTACACGAAATACTTTGCATGTATATTTAATAATAAAATAATCTATTTGTGGTTCCAGGTTGACAGTACTTGCTGCTGATGCGCTGACTTGCATGACCTCCAAGCCCGCGGCAAAGGTACTAAACTCTATTCACTAGCCTCTCGACCTAAATATACCTAACATAGTGACAAGGCATTCAATGTATCAAACTATTTTTTAAGTTAATTTAAGTAAACCATGTAAGAATTGTATCTTAATTTCTTTTCTTTCGAGAATAATTTGTATTGATTGTGTGAATGTTGATGTACTTCAGTTTGTACAATTTTTTGTCTACAATGTGAAGTTAAAATATAACTAGCTGTCAATTTTAAAATTGGTATTTTTAGTTTATCTTGTACTTGTTGTAAAACTCTTGTATCATGTAACGGTATCCATTAGGAGCACTCATGCAATATTCTGAAAAAGATTTGTGTGTTTCTATATCTTTATTGAAATAATCAAAATTTAGGTGTGTGACCGCAACGGTCGTTAGATATAATTTCAGGTTATAAATTAATGATTGTGAAGATACTACCGAAAGGAATATTGGGCTAATTGGGCATTAGTGGGACACCGCAAAGTGTGGTAACTAACTGCATAAAACTGAAGTCATTACACATAGAGTTAACTTAGTATTAAACATAATAAATTTGTTGTGAATCCAATTATCACAGTAGGCACTTAAATGTCATCAAGCAAATGTTTTTATCATAAGTATTGATATGAAATACTATGCCTACTTGTATTTTTATTGTAAGATAGATGTGCTTTCGATATCAAGTTGTGTGAAACTACACCACTGTAATCATATTAATTGAAGTGTTGATATGCTCAGGGCGTGGAGTACGTGGGGAGCGAGGCGGTATGCGGGGGGGAGGGGTGTTTGCTGATGCTGACAACTGCTGAATTGCTGTTGTTGCCGTTCATAAGTTATGAGTAAACTTTTATATATATTGACAGAGACACGCTATAAGTAGGTCTAAACGGTACAACAACCATTATTTGGTTTAAATTTCACACTGCTCAATAGAAAACTCAAACTTTGTAAAAAAAATAGTGATTTATCCAGTTGATTTTGGAATTGTAAATTCAGCTTCCAGGATTCGTAAACACAAGTGACCATTCTCAGGTTCCGATATAGGCTTGGCAAGGTGCCAGTAATATGATATCACTCACAAGTAGCGTACAGAGACAGTGAACACTGTGTAGGTGGCAGCGGAACACGCAGAGCGCGACTAATATATGCGTTTGTTTGGCAGGCCGGTGCTGCACGCTGGCCTGTTTGCTGTGGCAGTTTCCTGTGCTGATTCCTGTGCTTTGCAGATACGCGTCTAGGTTGATCCGTAGCGACGGGTACCCTCCCCGCCCCTTTATCCACTTGAGTACATTTTCAGGATAGTGTTAATCACGAAGGCACGTTTATACATTTCAAAGAAAATGTTTTTTTATGAAACATTTTCTTCGAAATTTACGGTGAAGAATGGAGTATTTATCGTCATGGAACACCGGCACCGGAACATGTGTAGGATTTATTCTTAATAAATAATTAACAATAGACAACTGGTTTTATTTGTATTTATTAATTATATCGCGTGGACAGGCGCGTAAAACCGCCTAACCGCGCGGTGCACCGTTACGAAATCCGCTGTAACGCCACCGCCCTCCGCGGCGGTGTGCCTGTGCGGTGCCGTTGTTAGGGTGCTTCTCCACCAGATATGTGCTATGCTACGTTGCTGTGGATGCGTTCGATATCCGCCAATCAAATTTGGTCCACATAGCATAGCACTGGTGGAAACGGGTTCAACTAAGCTATGTTTTTTATATGGAAGGATGCGGGCTATGACGGCCGCGAGTGGTGTAGCTATATTATTGGTGTATCTGTTGCAGCCATAGATTTAGTATATATATATTTTTTATACCACAAAGTTGGCAAACAAGCACACTGCCCGCCTGATGGTAAGCATCACCGTAGCCTATAGACATTTGCAATACTGGGGGTATCACTCACGCGTTGCCAACCCTCGCATTCGCCCCAAGTGGAGCTCTGAATTACTAGCGTTGCACCCAAAGTAATAAATCCGGATATACTATCCAGCCATTATAATGTCTACTCAATTTAAACAAAGTGATATGACAATTAATCCCATTAACTAGCAATTATATATAATATCTTCGACGATTTGGTTAAAGTACCTAATAAAACAAGCAAATTAATCACTTTGTCCGGACATTATTCATAACAGCAGCGGGTCAAGTTAGCCAAAGTAATAAAAAGCTAGGTCGTAAGAAAAATTCGCAAGATAACCCTAACCTAACCAACCAATGTCTGTCTGAATACCACCAGACATTGGTGGGTTAGGTTAGGGTTATCTTGTGATCATAACACCGCCGAGCGAGTGAGGCGCAAATTTTCTTACGACTCTGCGTTTTATAAATTTGGCCAACTTTGACCCGCAGTTAATTTCCGGACAAAGTGATTAATTTATCACATTGTCTAGACAATTTGGTACCTAATTATATATAATGACCAGTCATTATGTATAATAGCAATTTAATCACTTTGGCTGTAACATATCTATATACATCGCATAGCTCGAGCTGCGCATTTTCCTCGCGCAGCTCTTTGCGGCAGCGCATCTTCGCCCCCGCATAGCTTAGCATCAGTGGAAATGGGTCACGTACTTTGGTAGCTATGGCCGATTTACACATCCATAAGTAAGTAAGTTCAACTTTTACGTTTCGGAATTATTTACATTTTATCAATTTTCGTTTTGCACGGTGGTACCCCACTCTATCTCCGAAAGTCTGTCTAGAAATTTGAAAAAAATCATGGTAGTAGTCCATATTGCTAAACCTTCAAGAAAACTATAACGGTTAAGTAGGCTCTACTAGTTACCGAGTAATAGCCGACGAACTTATAAAATATTTCTTTGATGAACACTTTATACATAAATGTGATAGAATTTTACATTGGTGGCAAGCAAAGCACAGAAAATACAGAACCCTACATTGTGCGTGGCCCAACACGTAACGTACATACTTGCCCAGTTTTTTTACAAAATGATTCGATAGATTCATTGAACAACTTATACATAAAGCCCAAAAACGAGATCCTTGCTCGTCATTTACTTTCTACAAGAAAACAAGGATCAGGTGAGTCTATATCGGAGTACGTCAGGGCATTAAGGTTACTCGCTCAAAGCTGTAACTTCAGGAATCTTACAGCACATGAACACGAAGACGAAACGATTCGAGGTGCATTTATTTCTGGGGTCTTGTCTCAAAGAATTAGAGAACGGCTATTAGAAAACAAAGAACTTACGCTTGATAAAGCGCTAGATCAAGCATTATCACTGGAAACAGCAGAACATAACTCGCAAATAATTGCTGGAACTCCTTTATCAATAAATGCCACTTCTGAAACAAACAATCCTTCATCGCAAGATAATCCAAACCTTGCACTATCTACACCGTTTCGAAAGCGCTGTTTCTTCTGTGGTGGAAATGTTCATCGAAGAATTATGTGCCCAGCTAAAGACGCCACCTGTCAGTTATGTTCAAAGGTAGGACACTATGCTAAAGTTTGTCGAAGCAGTAAAGAACAAAAACCAGTTAACGCTATAGATGTCGAAGGCGAGTCAGCCAGCATCCTCGCCGCAGCACCTTCAAGTCTTCGCAAGGCTACAGTCCCAGTCACGATTAACGGTTTGCGAGCCGACGCTTTAATTGACACTGGTAGTTCGGTCACTTTTATTGATAAAAACTTTGCCTGCTTGATAAATCTGAAAAGAAAACCTGACAGACAATCAATTACCTTAGCGTCTACGACTCACGTATCTCTTGTCGAAGGAGTATGTTCTGCTACCCTCGAGCTTGGCCGTCACGTTTATAAGCATACAGCGTTACTTGTAGTAAACAATCTTTGCGCAGATGTAATAATCGGCCATGACATTCTGAAAAACCATTCTACGTTGGTCCTGAGTTTTGGAGGCAAAGAGGATCCGCTAGAAATTTGCAATGTGATGGAGGCAACAGTGCCACCTGCCTCAATATTTACTAACTTATCACCTGATATTAGACCTATAGCAATTAAATCGAGGCAGTACACGAAAGACGATGTCAAATTTATTGAAGAAGAAGTATCAAAGCTACTAGAAGATGGAGTTATAGAGCCCAGCATCTCTCCTTGGCGTGCTCAAGTTCTTGTCGCTGGAGGCGGATCCCATCGCAAACGTCTCGTCATTGACTACTCTCGGACTATTAATAAATTTACATTTCTTGATGCTTATCCCTTGCCGAAAATAGAAAACATAGTTGCGAATGTAGCGAAGTTTAACTACTTCAGCCAGATAGACCTGAAGAGTGCATACCATCAGGTGCCTATCCTGTCAAAAGAAAAGATATATACAGCCTTTGAAGCATGTGGGAAACTGTATCAGTTCACTAGAATACCGTTTGGCGTGACAAATGGCGTTGCTGCGTTTCAGCGTACACTTGAATATATCATCCAGGAAGAGCAGCTCGAAGGTACGTATGCGTACTTAGATGACGTCACTGTATGCGGAAAATATCAAGAAGACCATGACAAAAATTTAGAAAAGTTCATGCATGCTGTCGATAAATACAAACTTACTATCAATAAACAGAAATGTACCTTCTCACAGAAATCTATAAACCTCCTTGGGTATAACATAAAAAACAACGTTATTAAACCTGACGGTGACCGGCTGAAACCTTTGATTGAACTGCCAATTCCAACGAATTCAATTGAATTAAAACGTACCATGGGATTATTTGCACACTATGCAAAATGGGTAGACAAATTTTCATTCAAAATACAACCATTAATAAAAGTAACAAAATTCCCATTAGACGATGCAGCTAAAAATTCTTTCAATACACTTATGAAAGACATAGAGAAATCTGCTCTGATCGCCATCGATGAAAATGATATACTGACGGTAGAAACGGATGCTTCTGAATTCGCTCTCGGAGCAACACTGTCACAGAAAGGTCGTCCGATAGCCTTTTTCTCCAGGACTTTATCTGAAGCGGAACAAAAACAATCTTCCATTGAGAAAGAGGCTGCTGCTATAGTGGAGAGTCTTAGAAAGTGGCGTCACTATCTAATCGGGAAGAATTTTATTCTTATCACGGACCAACGCTCAGTAGAGTTTATGTTTAACCAAAAACATTCGAGCAAAATTAAGAATGAGAAGATAGAACGTTGGCGCCTGGAACTTTCCTGCTTGAAATACGACATAATTTATCGTCCTGGTTCCGAAAATACTGTTGCTGACACTTTATCGCGCGTGTGCGCTAGTATCCACAATACAAAGTTGCGGCAGTTACACGATTCATTATGCCATCCAGGTATTGTAAGGATGGTACACTGGATACGCCTCAAAAACTTACCATATTCTGTTGAAGTTGTAAAGAATATTACTAACTCATGTCCGACGTGTGCTGAGATAAAACCTCGCTTTATGAAATCTCGAGGTCAACTTATCAAAGCTACATCACCCTTTGAAAGACTTAACATTGACTTTAAAGGTCCGTTGCCGGGTCCTAATAGATACCTCTTGACAATTATTGATGAATACAGTCGTTTTCCATTTGCTTATGCATGTAAAGACATGTCGACGACTACCGTCATTAAGTGCCTTAAGGACTTATTTAATATGTTCGGGACGCCATCTTACATTCATAGTGATCGAGGAACTTCGTTTATATCCGAAGAGCTCAACGAATTCCTGAACCCGTTGGGGGTCGCTCGCAGCCGAACAACACCTTACAATCCTTGCGGAAATGGACAGGTAGAGAGACTGAATGGCACCCTATGGAAAACAATTAAGTTGGCACTCCGAAGTAAAAACTTACCTATCGAGAATTGGGAGACCGTTTTAAATATAGCACTACACTCAATCAGATCCCTTTTGTGCACTTCAACTAATGTGACACCCCACGAAAGATTTCTATCTTTTCCAAGACGGTCGGCGAATGGAGAGTCTTTACCTTCGTGGCTAACTCCGGGTCCAGTTTTGGCAAAGAAACATGTTCGCAATAAGAATGAACCTTTAGTTGAAGAGGTGGAGTTGCTACAGAGCAACCCGCACTACTCACACATAAGATTTGCTAGTGGTCGAGAGTCAACCATTTCAAATAGACACCTAGCTCCTCTGCCTCCAAATAACAACGTTAATGATGCTGTTATTGAATTGGAAAGCGTTAACGATGGTGATATTGAACTGGAGAACTCTCCAAATAACTTGGACCAGTTGACGTCCGAGAATAACTTGGAGTTAACACCCATGCCACATCCTGCAGATGAGAGCGAGTCAAATAATACTCCTGGCGGAATAGAATCTCCTAGGAGATCAGGGAGAAATCGAAGACCGCCTCGTTACCTCGCAGATTACCATTTGTGACTAGAATAAGCCTGCAAAGAAAACTCAATAGGAGAAGAATGACGTGTATTCTTGGCTTATGGAATAGTCTGTGGTTTAATGTTGTGTTGCTTAGATACTATATTTGTTATAGTAGAAAATGTAAACTGGATTTTTAAGTTGAATAAAGCCAAGTTATCCGTTGGTCTCTTTTAATGTATCACACTACACTGGTGAGGATAAAATAGTGATGGCAAGAAAATATTTTACAAGTTGTATCATAGTTGCCAAAATCAACAAGGAGAAGAACTCTGTCACAGTAAACCGGCCGTGCGTGCTAGCGGCTGGCTGTCTGTCTATCTGTCAAAAAGTTTTGAAGATACCAACGTGACTAGTACAATGTTTATGGCCAAAATACCATTTAAATTTTGATTACAGAGAAAGGCAAACTTTTGAGAATGTCTTCATCATTCTTTTTAAAAGGCAAATCGAGGAAAGTTCAAAAAAGAAAAGGTGAGAAGATAAAAAAAGTTAAACCCAAAAAACAGAGTAGCCCTAACCTAGAAAATGGACATGAATCTTCGGAAAGTGACTTGGATGTGAGAAAGTTTTCTGATGTAGAAGAATCTGATAGTGACCATGAGACTGCCGAACAGAAAAAGTTGAGATTAGCGAAGAAATATTTAGAGGAAATCGAAAAAGAGGAAGCGAAAAGGGCAGAGTCCAAGGAACTCGACGACGCGGTCGAGAAACGGCTACAGAGGGATTACTTGGAGCAAAAGGGAAAGTTAAAAGTCGAAGTTGCAGACACCTACAGAACTCCTACAGACAGTGATTTCAGGCTAATTCGCGCCAAAGAGCACCGATTGACTCTCACTTGCCTGTGTATCAGCAATGATGGTCTGTATGCATTTAGTGGCAGCAAATGTGGTACAATCATTAAGTGGGGTATAAAAGAGAAGCGAAAACTAGGCTGTTTAACTTACAAAACCCACAGTAAACTGTTGAAAGGAAGTGTAACGTCATTAGCGCTCTCAACGGACTATACATTTTTGGCTTCATCAGATCAGTCCCCAGATATTCAAGTATGGGACCCAAATACACTCAAACACGTACACACATTTAAAGGACACAAGGATTCTGTGACAGATCTTGTTTTTAGGAAAAATACACATGAGATGTACTCAGGCAGTAAGGATAGATCTGTGAAAATTTGGTCACTAGATGAAATGGCTTATGTAGAGACTTTATTTGGCCACCAGTCACCTATCACATCTATAGACGCCTTGACCCGAGAAAGGGCCATCACTGCAGGTGGTAGAGACACTACTGTGAGAATATGGAAGATAGTTGAGGAGTCCCAGCTTATTTTTAATGGACCTGTTGGGAGTCTTGATGAGGTAAAATTGTTAGATGAGGAACATTTTGTGTCAGGCAGTGACAATGGTTCTCTTTGCGTGTGGAGTGTTCTTAAGAAGAAGCCTTTATGTGTAGTCCCAGAAGCACACGGCAATGAGAATGGAGTCCCACGTTGGATTACAAGCGTGGCTACACTGTTGAACTCAGATATGTTTGCATCTGGATCATATGATAACAATATTAGAGTATGGAAAATTTGTGACATATTCAAGAAGATTGCACCATTGTTTAGTATACAAATAAATGGCTTTGTGAATTCCATGAGGTTTACAAGTGACGGCAAACAGTTGTATGCGGCCGTGGGCCAGGAGCACAAGGCTGGGAGATGGTTTAAATTAAATAGTGCCAAAAATGGACTATTAGTTATTAATTTAAATTTAAAATCATAGTTATGTAATAAATGTATATTTGATACAAACTTTTTGTTTTTATCTGGAATTTTTAGTTTGCTAATTAAACACTTAAATACCATACAAAAACTAGAACAATAGTAATTTTTGGGAGTGGTGATATTGTGTATGTACAATATAATAACAAAAAACATCAGTCATTTTTTAAAAATATATTTACCTATTTTAATTACTAGTACAGTAAAATGTTCAAGTTTCACACTGTCTTAGAATTGATTATTCCAGACAAATCCTACTTCACACTTATTTATTATTTACAAATAATACTTGTTATATTAATGTCAAGAAGATTTACATCCAGTTTCTGAAACACATGTGCGAAAGTATTTCCTATATAAATCTACTTGCAAAATAAATGATTTTATTTTATTTTACATTTTAATTCCATTAAGTCCAAGCTATCCCTTTTTTTCTTCTTTAGTTTGACTGACAGCTATAATGTAATGTGTCATTAACTTTGTAAAAGGTGTTTCAGAAACTTTCTTATTTTTTGATCAGTTATTAAATTTAATTGTATAAATGGAAAATTATACAATATTATATCTAACAATACCCACACAATGTCCTAGCCTACAATAGTATTTGCCCCTCTCAGTTGCAGGTAGCCAGCTGTTATATCCATAGGTAAACTTCGAACAGTGGTAAATTCTTCTACATTGCTATAATACAGTTTTGAGTGACGATCTATGTAAGGAGCAGGGAGGCCAGATATGTCCGAGTATTTTTTCGTGGGCTTGAACGATGGTGGAGCATTGATTGAATAATCTGAAAAAAATAGAGAAACTAAACAATGTAGGTATTATGACAACATTTTATGCCGCTGACTGTACATTTTAAATGAAACGAATAGGTACATAATATTTCAAGACCTACTTTATGATTATATACATTAATAAAAATATTATATTTACATAAAACAGCCTCATTGGCCCATGGTAAAGTTCTTTCAGTAGTTAATATTTGTTTCAGTGATCGCCACATGCGTTTCTTGCATCCACTTTTCACAATGAATTTATTTTCAGTTTTAAAGCAATAGTTATCCGAATCAGCAGTCATAGTTTGTTTTATAAAATACAGTTACTATTGATATGGAATAGGTAGCTACTGTTCATTTATTAATTAAGATTTAATTTTCAACACAAATAGACAAAACAATAGAAAAAAATGGCTTCTTCTTCTTCTATTCCATTTTGGCAACATGTTTCTTTCTATTCTTTTGTCTTGAAGGCATTGCTTGAAGGTCTGTATCTCGAAGGTATTTTACGTAATGCTAGTTTTACACGTTTGAGATGTTGAGTGAAAACGGGCTCTTTGCTCCATTTCGTTTCGTTATAATTTGCCTTTCTCTTCTACCGTGCGCTCCATGTAAAGCTAGCTTATTACACTACTAGCAACACAACAGTGCAGTGCAACACGTGCTGTTAATGTCATTCGTTTCGTACGTAAATGTCAAAATACATGCAGATTTAAGGTTAGGTTTGTAGTGTTTTTAATGTAAGATGGATATTGTTAATGAAATATTAGAAAGAGAACAGAAAAAAGCTGAGAAATATAGGCCTATAACAGTAGAAAAACATTTGGAGTTAGAATTTGATATCGGAACCCTTCTGGCATCGGATTCAAATGATTTGGATGCGAAACTGTTAAAGTAAGTATGGTGTGGTATTTAATTTCTACATTCTTTGTCGTATATTTGGTTTCATTGTACTCTTTTTGTACCGTTTACCTATATCCTATTTATAAGGTTTTATGGCATGGCTCTCTTTTCTTTTTCAGGTCAGACAAAGATGCATATTTACAGTCTCTTACTCGTGACAACACACAATTATTATTAAATAAGGTATGGGAGCTACCCACAGAAAGAATAGAAGAGGCAATAGTGGTACGGCTACCAGCCCCCACAACAGTTTTGCCCCGAGCCAAGCCAGTGCCCAAGCCAAAACCACTTACGAAATGGCAGGAATTCGCCAAAACAAAGGGTATTACTAAGAAAAAGAAGGACAAACTTCAATGGGATGAACAGTTACAGAAATGGGTTCCATTATATGGGTTAGTATATTTTTTTGTCAGTTATATATTTTTTTAATTTAACAGCTAACATCAGCTGAAAAGAAAATTCATGAACAGTGATTTGATTTGTACCGGAAGTAATATTTTTTAACTGTGCCTAACGGTAACTATTCTCCAATAATTGTACTGTAACATTAATATTTATTAAGTCTTAGTAACATATTATTTTAAATATTATAGGTTCAGAAAGGCAGCAGCAGAAAAGGAGAAGAATTGGTTAATTGAAGTGCCACAGAATTTGGACCCAATGACGGACATGTACGAGAAGAAAGCCAGCGAAAAGTCAGAGAAAGTGGCCAAGAACGAACTGCAGAGATTGAAAAACATAGCGCGAGCTCGTAAAGTCAAAATACCTAGAGTTGGTCTGCCAGTCACTTCGGATAAAGCTTCATCTACTCAGGTGAAAAATTTAATTTTTCTGTCAAGATCAATTTTATAAGCCCAGATACTTTTAATTATAGGATAGATGAAATAAAATTAATAAATATGGAATTCCATATTATATAGCTATTATAGGAGTATTTTTCACTTATTTCGAATATAAATCTATCTTGTAAAATAAATAAATATTTAAGTATGGATAAATATCGAATGTTAAGTTTATTTAATTAATTGTAATGAATTTAATTTATTACAGTTATCTACTGCAGCGATCATCGCCAAAGCTTCAACGGCCTCATTGGGTAAATTCCAAGATAAATTACCTAAGGAGAAAGAAGCCCGTGGAAAAGGTATACATGAGCTTATACCTGGCAAGGAACGCAAAAGGAAGGCACCTATACCCACCCCGCAAGTGGAGAGAGAGAACAACTTGAGTCTTATTGATAAAATTTTAAATAAGAGACCTAAAATTGACATGGAAAAGGCTGTATCGAAACACATAAACAATGAGCAAATGTCGTAAGTATACATATTTATGTATTGTAGCACTATTGTTTGTTCTTTTCTTATTTAGTTTAGAAAACCATTATTTATTTAGAATTTGTATGAAAGATTCTTGTGCTCGCAGCTGCGCGTTGTCGCGTGCGAGTAAACGATAGATAGACTTGACTTATAAAAATCTTGTACCAAGCGCTGAGCAAATTGAACGGTGACGCGCGGTCATGTAAAATCACTTTTGTTTACAACATTTTGTATGTTGTATATATCATCGCATAATCTTTATCTTAATTTAGTTTGCAAAACTAGTCGGACGCAAAAAATTGGTTTTTAAAAGCATTCAAGTGTTACTTCAAAAGAAAAAGATCTTGTAGACGCTTATGCCAAAAGGGCTCTGTGGGGATTAAAATAAATATGTCTTATCGATCACATTTCTTCCACAGGCGATCTGAAGAAAAGAAGAGCATGAAACCACCCAAAGGTCGTAAAGGCAAAGGTAATGCCACCAATTTCACAGCTAAGAAGCCGAAAGGTGGCAAGGGGCAGAGGAATCCCAAGAAAAAGATACAGGCAGGCAGAAAGAGGAGATAAGACCAAGTTTATTTTTCTTGTTATAGAAGTTTCTAATAATAAATAATGATTTATATAATAAGACCGTTTCTCATTGTTCACATTATTTGAAGTTAAAGAAAGGCTAAATATGCAGATATAATATTTTCGGGTGTTAAAAAAAAATATTATTGTGACAATATCCACAATATAGCAACTTATCTTTAGTACTACCATAATCCGCGCCATTTATAGCTCTGAATATATTTCTGTGTGACATGCACGCTTTTGTGCACAGCACACATCATTATGGATAGACTTACTACATTTTATATGGGAATGGTTGTATAATAAAAACACAATAAATTTAAACTTTCCTTTATTAACAATAAACATTGCACTAGCCGCTCTATCAAACAATTGAGATCTTTTTGATATTTTACAGGTGTAAATTGCCAGATCGCAATAAGCTTGAGTTACAACCAATCTGCAGTACTTTTAACCCTTAACCAGGTATATCACCATAATTATTAATTTCGAATTAATTGTCGTTGTAGTTTCAATAATAAATGTTCTGTCGAAGCAATGAGTTTCGAAAGTTTCGGACTACTGGGTTTCGAAATTTAGACTGTCGGAATAATTGTTGAAATTCAGAATGACACCCATGAATTTGACCCTTATGCTGCAGAGATAGGGTTCAAATGAAAGTTTTCTTCTACCAGGTTGAGGGTTAAAGAGCTAGCACGCTAAATGGTTACGTAACAAGTATACGTTAGCTCTTTTTGAAGCTAATTGGCACTAATGTACCCGGCAGATTCAATTTTCCTTTACTTTTGTCACACTCAAGGGAGAGAGACTATTTTTTAATTAGATTATATGATCTACTATGTATTATGTTCTATGATTACAGTTTTTTAAATTAAATAAATAATTTTTAGTTAAAATTATATTATTTTGTAAATTCTTTCGAATCAATTTGAACATCACACTTGAAACATTACAGACCCTCAACCTCAAATCAACCTGTAAATTAACATTAGTGTTTCTGTCATTTTTAACCGACTTCAAAAAAGGAGGAGGTTCTATGTTTCATTGTATGTATGTTTTTTTTTTCGAGTGAGTTCTTTTGAGTAGTATACATTTGTTATTAACATCCACATTTTTGTGTTTCGTGTAAAGGCGAAACTTTTAAAATTATAAATAATGGCTATATTGATTACAGATGTATCTTCCTCTCCCTTTTCCAATCAGAATTTTAGCTTAAGCTACTAATAATAAAATTAATGATATCTCGCTTACAAGAGAACATACCTACTTAACGGGAGAAGGTTAGGTAATACTGTATACAAGAACTACATAACTGGTCGGCTACTCAAACACGCTACAATGCTACGAGCGAACGACTATAAAGCTTTACTGGAAGCATACTACTTTATTGACATTGCTATAATACAGTTAGTATGATGTCAACGTGTATATTGGACTGGATGCTATGAGGCCACAATAGTATGGCTGTATTTACTCAAGAGCTAAAAAAGCCATGGCCCAGGGTGGCAATGCGACAGTCACTCAACGTTGGGTGTGGGTGCATGGTGCATTTAAATTCATTGTTAATTAAATTAATGTAATAATAATTAAATTCGGACGCCCAAAGAAAATAAGTCGTAAAAATATAGCACAACTAGCTGTTACCCGTGTAAAAATTAGCCTATGTTGGACTCTGTACCCCTGACAATATGTATACAAATTTTCATAATGATCGGCTGCTTAGTCAAGCGGTGAAGAAATCACAAATCACTTTCTCATTTTACCTACCTACCTAACCCTATTCGGGTTTTAAACAGTTAAGTTTCGTCCACGCGCGACAAGTTAATTTTTCCCGCCAATTTCGAAGATAATAAAATATTTAACACAATAGTTCTTGTAAATTTATTTGCAGTTAATATTATGAAATCTTATTCTGCCCTCACGGCATCCCATACGCTGACATCATATCAACATAAATCTACTTATATTTACTATTGCCATTGCATTAAACAGCTACTAAAACGGGTACAATTGTCACAAAATAGAACTTCTGATATAATTTATTCTTAGATTAATATATTAGGTCGTGTCTCACAACCGATGGATAAAGCGTCACCAGAGACGCAACGCATTGAATTATTTATTGAGAATCTCACGACTGTGACACATACCCCGAAGGTTAACTTATAATAAATATTGAAGTAATTTCAAAGATATAAACTCAAGTATTGATCATGTATTGATCTATTTTCACTCTACCCTGAATTTATTTCTCATTGTTTCGGTTCGAAAGTATATATATTTAGCTTTAAATAATTAAATATCATAATATAATACCTATTTTATTTTATTAATTAAAAGCTAAAAAGTAGGAAAGACAAATATAAAATTTATCTACTTAAATTCTAAACATGTTTATAAAAAAGAATTGATTAAACTCAAACAACGTATTCTGTAATTCTAAAAACTATTCAGGATTTAATAAAGTATTTAAAAATAAGAAATATAATTTTGAACACATATGAGCAGAGATTTTATATAAAATCCCTATGCATTATGAGACTCGCCGTGACGTGTTAAGCTTAGGTCTGTCCCCGAAATCGGGGTCTCAGCTGGGCACTTTTTATGGTCTTATAAACCGTGATGTTTTTCGGCAAATCGCCCTTTATTTCACATTCAAAATGTTTTAATATTTTTTAACAATGAGAAACATTTTCAGGCATTCCATTAACTACCCATAATTTTCCTATCTAATCCACGCCAACATAGCAACCGTGTTGCGGAGAGCGGGGCAGCAGAAACTACACGACACTACATTCTTCTAGAAATTCGATAGTCGTCAGTCGACAACGGTTAGTTTCTGCGATATAGCAACATGCCATCGCAATCATTACTTTCCTTTATTATAAAAATATATTTTTCCATATAAGTTATACTTTTTGTGGAAAAAGGACTATTCTAGAAATGTAATGATCGACAGTGGCATTTTTTGTGAATTGATTCTGGCTATCTATCACCCTGTATTAAAATTGAGGTTTTTTACGATTCAAAATGGCTTTCGGTATAACATTACTAAACCACCTTCTTGAAGAGAACAGATTTTAGTACTGTTTATAATAGTAGAAGACGGTAGCGCGATGATTGTGCACTTTGGTATAGAAGCATGAAATTTCTACCATGGATAGAGTGTCCCACGGTGATCGTTTTAAGATGTGGAGGGAAGTCAGATTCTTCCTCTGTGAGTGGGTGGAGGGGGGCAAAGGGGGTGAATTCCACGTCTTGATGATTATTTTTTTACTGATCCGTTAATGTTATTAAGGCTTGTATGGTGTCGTTTTCATATAAACCGAATACAAGGAATTCATTTTTAACAATAAAAATGTATGGTCCCATACAAAAAAAATAAAAATACTGCCAAAAAGTAAAAAGTTCCGCTACGTTTTTTTGTAAGCACGTTATTTTTACTTTCAAATCTTAATTATTATGATACTAGCTGTTACCCGCGGCTTCGCCTGCTTAAAAGTTAGCTTATGTTGGGCTCCGTAATCCTGACAATATGTATACAAATTTTCATAATGATCAGCTGCTTAGTCAAGCCGTGAAGGAGGGATAAGTGGAAAATAAATTAGTTTAAACCAAAAAAAAAAAAACAATTCACGAAGCAAAACTAAATCAAAAACCTTATTCCTTAAAAGTCCAGGAACATTATAACTCTAAACTAAACGAATTAATCCAATCCGAAAAACAACAACGGAACAACGGTACAACGGTAAAACCGAATCGGAAACCGAGTTTGTTTTCGGAAATCGGAAATCCAAACCAAGACAACAATAAATACCTAATCGTAAAGCTAAACACGAAGCTAAATAGCGCGATTTAGA
Source organism: Endotricha flammealis (assembly GCA_905163395.2). Taxonomy (NCBI): domain Eukaryota; kingdom Metazoa; phylum Arthropoda; class Insecta; order Lepidoptera; family Pyralidae; genus Endotricha; species Endotricha flammealis. The sequence continues at coordinate 3,291,015 of LR990861.1, read as the reverse complement.
AAATGAACAGCGCCATCTATTGTTCAATAGTCGTACTAAGCGTTTAAAGAACGAACTGATTATATTGTTTTTTTTTTATTAATTTATAATAATAGAAGGTGGTTTATAAATGAATTTATCCTAAGAGATTTTTTGCGCCATCTTTTTCGCAAGTGCCGCGCCATCGCGCAGCACTTGCGAAAAAGATGGCGTATATAGCGCATATAGTAGAAAAAATATATAATAATGGTTTCAGGATGCATATGGGGCTGTCTCGGTTCTGCAGTGCATCGGGTATGTTCGCTCAAAACCATACTGATGATTTCTATGCCATCGTTAGAAAGAGAACTGCCTCACTGCTAAACAGAACTCGAGCCAGCTCCAACTCCATCCTGAAGACAATGGCTTGGAGATGTGACTCTCCTATCCTGAAGCAGTGGGTTCAGCTGTGTATTACGGGCACCCAGCTTGTTGGTAAATAAGTTGATGGAGTGTAAAATATTATTATTGGTTAATTTATTAATTTTAGAATAAAGATATATTTGTAAACGTTGTGTAACGACATCTGTGGGCTATTTGTAAGTACCTATGATCAGCTGTACCTGTACTAAAAGTTATAGGGCCCCACGCACGCCAGTGATGGCGCCGCCCGTTATGATTCTGTAAATCATTCACGTATGGAACTGTCAGGCGGGCCGTATGCTAGTTTGCCACCTTAGTGTTTAAAAACTAAAAAAAACCTGCGCCTCCGGCGGGCCCATAGGGTCGCGTCGCGGGGCAGGCATCGCCCTGCGCCCGCGCCCCGCAGACTTCGAATGAATGACGAATTTAAAAAAAATTATGAAGAAACGTATGAATGATTCAGATGACTCCTGGATTCAATTCTTGTTGGTGCTGATGCTTTTTTGAAGTGAAAACTTCTTTAGTGGCGCTTGGGACTTTTTTAGATGAGAAAAAATGTTAAACTCGCGTCGTCAGATTCTGATCTAAAAAATAAACTGCACAGCGCCATCTATTGAATATTTTTTTGAAGTGAAAATGGAGTGCAACCCGTAATTTTATTGCGTCATTTTTTTTTAGATGTTGTTTTACATTTTTTTGCATTAAAAATAAAATTTAAATTCATTTTCGTGACTTATTACAACGCCATCTAGTGAACAACGTTAAAACTACTAAACAAAAAGCGATACGAACCTATGACGCTAATTATCGCAAGTAATCTTGAGAAATTTTTAACTTTTGATAATTTTATTAAGACAAAATAGCATATTTATCTTTATATTTTACATAATTATGTTGTATAATATTAGTAGGATAGATCAAAACAACCCATAGCGCGACTTGTGGTGCCATCTGTTGGCCGTTAAAGCGCCCTCTATAGTAGAAAAAATATTTTCCCATTGGATAGACATACTTTCACGGGATAAAAAGTAGCCTATGTTGGGCTCTGTACCCCTGACAATATGTATACAAATTTTCATAATGATCGAATGATTAGTTAAGCCGTGAAGGAATAACAAACAAACAAACAAACAAACAAACAAACAAACAAACAAACAAACTCACTTTCTCATTTATAATATTAGTTATATTTTCCCATTGGATAGACATACTTTCACGGGATAAAAAGTAGCCTATGTTGGGCTCTGTACCCCTGACAATATGTATACAAATTTTCATAATGATCGAATGATTAGTTAAGCCGTGAAGGAATAACAAACAAACAAACAAACAAACAAACTCACTTTCTCATTTATAATATTAGTTAGGATTAGGATTAAAAAAATACTGTGTTATTGCTTATTTAATGTAGTTTACAAGTATATATAATTGTAGTATACTTGTCATACAAAAACTATTTAAAAAAAAAAGAAGAACGTGCAAATTCCAGAATATGCGCGCGGTGATTCGGTGAGATGTAGGTACGCGTAGCGACAAATTTTCATAATGTACTATGGTCATTTGTTATAAATATTTATAGCAATGCTACTAGCCATTATGCGACGTTGTTTTAATGTAATCAAATGTAAGAAATGCGTTTTTATTGCTTCCACGGAAAAAAACATTTAATAATTTTGACATAGAGAAGGTTACTAATAAAACGTCGGAAATAAAAGTAAAATGATGTTTCTGAAATTGATTTTTTGAAAAAAAAATTCACCTCCTCCCCCCAGGTGGGATTCGAACCCACGACCCCTCGATATCCGGCCGTGGGTTCGAATCCCACCTGGGGGGAGGAGGTGAAATTTTTGTTTCAAAAAATCAATTTCAGAAATATGAATGGCTAGTTGCCTAACAACTATAAATAAAAAATCATAAAATGATGTTTAACCAGCAGTCACCAGTACAAAAGCAAAGTGCTGTACATTTGAGTGCAGCTTTGTTACATTTGCATCTTCCAGTACACCCTTTTTTAACGCTGCACCTAATTAACTCAGCACATAAAGTTGCTACTTCAAGTAGCGTTGTCCAGACTGGCTGCCATTCGTTCGAATCTTTAATCCAACCCCAGTTAGATGGTTCAGGAATATCTGGAACTTTTGTTAAAGATTGCATCCAAATGTAAGCCTGACAAGAAGCGCGTTTTATATATTGCTAGAGTGCCTTTTTTGTGGGGGGGTATGTTCTCTATGGCTCGGGGTTTTTGGGTAAAGAGTTTTTTTTCTGGCTTCATTTATAGTCAGCATTTCACTAATGCGGTCATACATTAAAACCACAAATCTGCAATGAGTCGTCGCTTATTTGTTGTGGCATTGTTGTCATTTCTTCAAAGGCGCTGTTTACTTCTGGAAAAGATCGCCATGTTTCCCATGCTGTTTTTTCCCTATAACAACAAAAGTGAACTCCGTATCACACCCTGTGAACGCATGAAAGACGGGAACGTACTCACATTGTGACAAACTCATTGACGCTACCAGGTCGTGTAGCGGAAACTTGAGCCAACACCAAATGCAACCTGTAGTTCAGATAAATATATCTTTCTGAAGAATGCCACAGCCAGTACTAATACATCTGTGTCTACGGTGCGTATTGTCACTCTGCTAAATCCTTTCTTTACTGCACCAGCTAAATGCAAAAACATTCGGGTGTCAGCTTCATCGTGAAAACATGGGGCTATGTCACGTATATCTGAGATATTGATAGAACAGAGAACTTCGATTCAATGTGTCGCGTATATTTCTTTTTCTCCTGCCTGTAAAGAACAAGTTGTTGTGATAAAAATAAAAACAATTCGTTCTTGTTCTCATTCACTGAAAGGAAACTCTTCCAGTTCTTAGGCATAGCATGCGTGGGAAGCCACTCTTTTCCTTGTGCCTTTTTCTCGTAAAGCAGCTTTAAAGCTAAACTCAAACAACTTGCGCCGATAGCTAGATAGATAGATGTTTTCACGATGAAGCTGACTGAATGTTTTTACATTTAGCTGATGCAGTAAAGAAAGGATTTAGCAGAGTGACAATACGCACCGTCTGTAGACACAGATGTATTAGTACTGGCTGTGGCATTCTTCAGAAAGTTATCTTTATCTGAACTATGGGTTGCATTTGGCGTTGCCTCCAGTTTCCGCAAGACCTGGTAGCGTCAATGAGTTTGTCACAATGTGAGTACGTTCCCGTCTTGCATGCGTTCGCAGTAGGGTGTGATACGGAGTTCTTTGCTGGTAGAGGGAAAAAACAGCATGGGAAATATGGCGATCTTTTCCAGAAGTAAACAGCGCCTTTGAAGAAATGATGACAATGCCACAACAAATAAGCGACGACTCATTGAAAGATTTGTGGTTTTAATGTATGACCACAATAGTGAAATGCTGACTGTAAATGAAGCCAGAAAAAAACTCTTCACCCAAAAATCCTGAGCCATAGACGACAAAAGCGGCACTTCAGCAATATATAAAACGCGCTTCCTATCAGGCTTACATTTGGATGCAATCTTTAACAAAAGTTCCAGATATTCCTGAACCATCTAACTGGGGTTGGATTAAAAATTCGAACGAATGGCAGCCAGTCTGGACAACACTATCCCCACTATCACTATGTTAATTACGTGCAGTGCAGCGTTAAAAAAGGGTGTACTGGAAGATGCAAATGTAACAAAGCTGCACTCAAATGTACAGCACTTTGCTTTTGTACTGGTGACTGCTGGTTAAACGTCATTTTACTTTTATTTCTGATGTTTTATTAGTAACCTTCTCTAAGTCAAAATTATTAAATGTTTTTCTCCGTGGAAGCAATAAAAACGCATTTCTTTCATTTGTTTACATTAAAACTATGTCGCAAAATGGCTAGTAGCATTGCTATAAAATATTAATAACAAATGACTATAGTACATTATGAAAATTTGTCGCTACGCGTACCTACATCTCACCGAATCACCGCGCGCATCTTCTGGAATTTGCACGTTCTTCTTTTTTTTTTAATAGTTTTTGTACGACAAGTATACTACAATTATATATATTTGTAAACTACATTAAATAAGCGTTATCACAGTATTTTTTAATATCATAATAATTAAGATTTGAAAGTAAAAATAACGTGCTAACAAAAAAAAAGTAGCGGCACTTTTCACTTTTTGGCAGTATTTTTAATTTTTTTGTATGGGACCATACATTTTTATTGTTAAAAATGAATTCCTTGTATTCGGTTTATATGAAAACGATACCATACAAGCCCTAGTAACATTAACGGATCAGTAAAAAAATAATCATCAAGACGTGGAATTCACCCCCTTTGCCCCCCTCCCCCCACTCACAGAGGAAGAATCTGACTTCCCTCCACATCTTAAAACGATCATTGTGAGACACTCTATCCATGGTAGAAATTTCATGCTTTTATACCAAAGTGCACAATAAGGCTCAAATATGGCGCTACCGTCTTCTACTATAACAGTCATACCTAAATGAAATCTGTCCCCTTTTGTAGGTTACTGTTACAATATATTTATGGGACAACATATTTTTTTACAACCTTATATTATGCCCTTTTACGTCGTAGCCTTTTTTTACGTCGCTCACAAATCACGGTAAAAACTTAAATATGAAAAGACGGAGCGTAGCTAAACGAACTAAACCATATTTCATAAATATGAAGCGAATACGAATCACTTTATTGAGATAAATCTTACAAAGTTATGTTACACCAATAAGGTATGACAAGCTTTATTCAAACACAATCGTTGAATCTTACTGGAATTCTTGTGCCAAGTATATTGGCACGGTATATCGTTTCGCTCTCAGTCAGTGCGACTTACGTTTTGTGCGTAACATTTTGATTAAGTATTCTCAATATTTCCCATCACGATACAGGATATTCTGCTCGCGCATTTCCCTCGCGTAACTGCCTGCAAAAGGGCCTCATTTCGTAAATATTTAAAAGATGTAATCCCATATATGTATATGTAAACAAGACTATTCTCATCCTTTCAAACTTTACACAACAATTTTCTTACAAACATTAGAACATTGCATGTATGTGAAATATAAAAATAAATATTTACCAATAAACTATATCATAACAACCAAATTCATATTTATTGCGTTACATTTATATACTTGGTTTACATACTTACATTCTAAAATGTGTAGGGCGAAGGATAATAATTAAGGAATAGAAAAATTGTCTCATCTATTAAACGATTACAACATTAACAACTAACTTGTAAATAATCACTACATTTAAAGGCTACATGATATCTGCACTACTCAATTTCGCAGAGGGAACATTTTCTGTCTCGCTCTAATATTATAATTTTATTGTATAGGGCGGATAACTTAGACGCCAAAAGATACAAGTAACAATTTAGCCGACATTAGTTATTAATATCATAAAAGCGAAAGTAACTTTCCAATTAATAAATACATATAATAAAATAGTAACTGAACAGGGTCGCTGATCGTGCACGCTAATCGGAAACAGCTTAACTGCTTTGAACGCGGTTTTCATTAATACGTTGCGGTTTGCTCTACTTAACATTTAGTGTTTCATTTCAATTGGTTCAAAATTAAAACTTTATTATATACGAGCTGTTACCCGCGACTTCGTCCGCGTGAAATGTTAAAATAAGGATAACTAACTCCTTTTCCTGGCATGCGATTTAAATGAAACAAAGCCTATATTCTGCTCCATCCCGAGCTCTATCTTCCTGTGAAAACAGCATTAATATCCGTTCAGTAACTTAGAAGATGTGCGCGTTCAAACAAACAGACAGACAAAAAAATCCAAAAAAAATTTTTTTGCTTTTAATACCTTACTCTAAATGTTCCCTCTCCATTTTTGCCAAATATGGCCAATGTACAGACATATCGGGGTCTACTGCTTTATTATATGTATATAGATAGATAGATTTGTAAGAATACTGATACGTGTTTTACTTGATATCTCCAAACTAATGCCAGAATTGGTGTCTAAGTTATCCAGTTGCAGGTACACAAACAACCATAAAATTGATTAAAATACATAAAGTATACAATACAGTCAGAATTAATATTCAAGTACTAATAAATCCATTAAATCTTTGGCACAGTCTTATACAAAAAAATATAGAGATATAAATTCAATAAATTTAATAATAACGTTAAAATATGAGTGCTTATTACCACCTATCACAGGTCAATACTAAGAGTAGCAGGAAATTGCAGCAAAATATACTATACTATGTAAATATATAGCAACTTTGATAAACACAGTGGCGGATTTACCTCAAGGCCCCGTAGGCCCGGGCCTAGGACCACGCCTACCACACCAAACATAAGTTTTCTTATTTTAAACCTATTTATTTACTGTGATTACATATATTCTTTAAGCGCGTGTATTGTTCCGAACTTATGAAATTCAACTTTTTTGTATCTTGTCTATCCGCGCTACTTTTAAATGTAGGGAGAAAACGGCTGGTACTACACGGCCTAGGCTAGGGCAGCCAAGCTATAAATCCGCCACAGGATACACATATTTAATTATTGTATTCGATGCTCTGACGAGTGCCGAAACATTTTCGGCATAAAGTATACACGTCAGTATCAGCATCGTGTTTGCCTTTGTAATGGCAAACAATGTGTACAAGCTTCAAGTTGTCCCGCGTGAATATCTGCAGGAAATATCTGTCAGTGTCGATATTACCCGTTTGACAACCATTCTCGCACAACAAACATTTTATATCACGATTGTACAAGCTTTCAACTGCCTCCAGTATTTTAGGTATTATAGACCTTGATAATTCAATTTTATGATCCAAATTCCATGTTTGGAATATGATCCTTTCCTCCCGGCTCCTGTAAGGGTTTATGATATGTTGGCCCTCGTAACCGCAAGTATTTTTATTCCACAGTCCGCCGCATCGGAAGAGGCCTGTATCGTCGCAAAGGCGAGCCTTTTCGTTCGCTTTACGGTTGAAATACGTTTCGTTATATTTATTTGAGTCGAGTAGCTTTCGTAGGTCAATTAGGAACTGTTCAATGATTTTCTTACCATGTCCATTCCTGGAATGTATGTAAATGTCTGACGATTGCAATGCCGTTTTCGTCTTGTAATAGTAGCCCCTCATTCTTTCCTTGGCTCGCTTTGACATGGACTGCTCTTTTGTTTTCTCACTCGCCTCTAAGCCTGATAATGTAACAATTATTTTTTTATTTATGACTAGTGAAAACCGCGCAACTTCGTTTGCGTGTATTTATTTATGCACAGTAGTGGTGCCATCTACACGTACTTTTCGGGATCAAAAGTACCCTATGTGTTAATCCAACGTATCAGCTACGTAATACATTTAAGAAATAACAAACATACACATTACTTTCGCCTATAAAATATTAGTAGGATTGAACGAAGAAACACTTCGTCCATTGTAAGATACTAAAGGACCTAAAGATATTCTATTTCACAAAGAGTGTTTGGCTATGAATGTTGTGAGGCGTGTATATGCACATTGTAAATGTGTGCGTGACCGATTTTACGAGCAGCATTTAAAGAGGTTACATTCACATGCACACATTAACAATGTGAAAGTGAACGTTACAACATTCCTAGTCGAATGCTCTTCGTGAAATGGAATATTTGTACTCCATTCCAAATAAGATAGGAATGAGAAGAAGAAAAGTGTCAAATGGATCACAGGCTTTGAGTGGAGATCACGAAGTTATAGATGATCGATCGCGCGTCGATATAATGGCTGTTTGAATTGCTTAACTTTTTTCAATTAAAAAAAAAAATGGCGCCCCATTATTTTTTGCCATCAGAGAAATGAAATGTAAAGTCTAATAATTAAATGTTGTTTCCCTTTTATTTTCCAAATTAAATGTATATTTTTTATAAGTCAGTAGTGTCCCCACTGTAAGTCAAAGGCCTCTGACATTCTTCAAATTATAAATAAATAAATATAAATAAATATATAGGGACAATTCATACAGATTGAGCTAGCCCCAAAGTAAGTTCGAAACTTGTGTTATGGGATACCAACTCAACGATATTATATTACATAACAAATACATACATAGATAAACATCCAAGACCCGAGGCCAATCAGAAAAAGTTAGTTTTTCATCATGACCCGACTGGGGATCGAACCCGGGACCTCCTAGGTGGCGGTCTGGCGTGGTAACCATTACGCCACGGAGGTCGTCAATTCATGTGTTACTTCTTTCTTTAATTACTTTCATTAAACAAGCAAAACATATTATACCTTCAAACCAATCGGGATCCTGGCTTCGTTCACTGAGGAGGGTATGCACATCATCAGCTTCATTAATATACTTCTGGAATGCTTTAAATTTCTCTTTAATATCATTGCTAAGGAACTTCTTAGCGGCGTCTCCCGTCTCTATATAGTCCTTCCTCATGGAGCGAATCATAGTATAGAAGAAATCAAAATCTGAAAAAAAAAGTTTTACTAAAATATTCATTCTGTGGCAAACCAAACTCTTTTTGAAAACCTCTTTTGTAAATAGTTATGTTTCCTTTTTCTTTATGGTTTTTATATTCTATTTTACTGTCACTTCTCTTCACTTTTTCACCTTCTTGCCATCAAATCATATTTTTCTACAATATAAGTTTTCTTTATCCCTTCCTCTTTTCCTAATCTTTCCATCCTTTATACATTCATTGGTAATAACACCACCAAATGATAAACTGCCACAAACTAATCTGGGAAACGTTTGATGATGAAGATATAAAACAAGTTATGTAGACTTAATGAATACGCCTTGAATACCTTGACCTTTAATAGCTTCAATCCTAACTACCCTTCCTACCCACCCAAAATAAGCTTGTGGCACTGTACAGTTGCCTCGAGGATAGCAGGACCATCTTTAGTATGATTTTTGGTTGCAAGATCCAACATCCTAGTGGACACATGTGGCTCTAATAAACAAAAACCCTGTTTGGTAACAAAGAAAAGGACGGAGCTGACAAAAGATCCGCTTACAAGATGTGCAAGTGATTTTTTCTAAAATGGTCCTCCTATCTTCGAGGCCACCGTACCTCTGATTGTGGAGGTTAAAATACTTTTTATTACAAATCTGCTATCTGAATTGATGCCAAAGTAACAATTCGAAAAAGCTTGTAATACATGTGAATAAAAGAAAATACTTGCAGCCAGTTCCTGAAATTGCATTTTAATTCTACATCAAGTCAGGGGGGTCCCACTCCGCAGTTTAGGTACGATTGACCTTGGGACCGGCCCGGCCGGTTAATCTCAAGGCTACCACCACTCGGCTCTCGCTCGTGCCGAAGCTAGACGCATCGCGCGGACTCGGCCGCAGCGCGTGTCGAGTAAATAAAAAATGACAAACTATACGAAAACTAGGTACCACTGTTGTGTGCAAGGTTGTTTAAATAAATCAAAGGCGGAATCGGATATAAATTTTTTTAAACTCCGTACGGATAATAAAAGGTTGTTGAGTATTAATCATCACGTAAATAAACTGTAACTAAAGTAGGTAGGTGAATGAAATAGGCACATATCTAACTGGTAATTTAGTATTCAGATTAAATTCTTCTCTAAAAGAAGACAACCCTAACGTCGTCAGAAGAGGTAAGAAATATGCGATAGAAAGAGAGGCAACTTCTAGGTGATTATAACTGTAGGTTGTGTGCGCTGTGCGAGCTGAATTGCACCTTATTGTATCGTAGCGAGAGTCCCTATTTCTTTAATTGACTTTGCGGAGTGAATCTTCTGTATGCAGTACTATTATCTATTCTGTGACCAAGTGTCAAGCAATTTTTTTTTCTTTTTTAGTTTGATGGTGACATCTATAATTTAATGTGTTCTCAAACTGGCTGTGAGTTTGTATGAATGTATGTTTTGTTGGAGTTGAGTTAGTTTAGTTTATAGGTATCTTGTAATCTTCTTTCGTAAAAAAAAAACTTCCTATTCCGACTATCTTCATTCTGATTGAATTCGTTGTGAGACTAAGACAGCTGTAGTTTTCTTCCCCGGGACGTCAATAAGCTTCATTGCTTATTGTCTATCTGAGGTCACCGTTGTTGATCCTGGCTACACAGGAGACACAGTGGTGGGAATGTGTGGTGGGCTTGTCCCGAAAGGTATCTTGATGAGAGAACAAATTATATTGTTATATAAAATTACATATAACTATGTAATTGTTTTAGTAAAAAAAAAGTTTAAAAGTACCTATGTTTTGTATTTGTTTGTTATTATTATTGATAACAGATAGCTAATAAGCAATTTTGGTCAATCCGAAGAATACGTACCAGTTACCATTTTCTCGTTATCCTTTAGTAGTATGAAGAGTGTCTGCGGCGGAAGTGAACCCAGGTACTCGTCGTCGTCCACGCGTGTGCCATCTTCCGCCACGTACAGTCGGCACTCCGCGCAGCTGACATTGAACTAGGAATCAAACAGGAATTGGGTCAAGGTACATCGATATTATGTCAAGGCTACGCTTCCGCCCTTGACACATATTCGCCACCCCCAGCCTATAACTTTAATTATATATTAAACTACCCGTTAAACACCCGTAATAATACAAAATATATCATTCTAGTAGTAAATAACATTATTAGAATACATTAGTCCACTTACACCCAACTTTTGACGAGATTTCTCAATCAGCTCGTCGAGCGTTTCAGCCGCGATCCCAATTTTCTTCTTTCTCCTCACGTCAGTCACTTTGTAACCTTTTTTCATCGTGTTAAAATACTTAATTGTTCAATTTTCATTCATTCGAAACTTAATTATAGACAAAGGAATTTTACAACCGCAACTTTGCAAAATGTTCCACGAATAATCTACTACGATTTCCCTCCCACTAAAAATTCCGCACATACACCTCCCTTCAGCCGTCTCGCTCGTCCTCCTCTAACTGAACTGAAGTTGTTCACAAATCACAAAAGACACAAAATGCCAAAAAAAAATACTTGATAGTGTTGTAACTTTTATCATTAAATATCGATTTGATGATTTTGGGCTTTGAAGAATATAATGTAAAATTGCCAGATAAATTTATAGAAGAAGATTATCTGTCACTGTCAAAATACTCAAAATATTTGCTTGCACCTTTTTCCCGCCTAAAGTTACTTCGTTTCGATATCAATAACATCCATGTAAATTTTCTTACTGTTTACACTATAATACTTACAAACTGTTCAAACACTGAAATACATGAAAGTTTCGTTGTCTGTCTGATCAGACTTTCCGCCACATTAGTAGTACTGCTTATGCCCTTGTGAAATACTGCTTAGCATTGCAAGTATAGTACTGTTCAATCATGAAGGTAAAACGAGGAGCATTGATAATAATTGAAGGGATAGACCGAACTGGAAAGTCAACACAATGCCAGCAACTTGGTAAAGTATCCCACGTGAACGTAAACAATTATTGAAATGTATTGTGCAATGTTGAGACTGTGGTCTATCTTGGGTCATTGTCCTCATAGCCAAAGACCTAAAAGTACCAGAGATATCTATGTAAATCTTATATTTATATCACAGACCAACTGGAATAGTATAATACTTGTAGCATGCACTTATTTAATTTATAGAAAATATTTTATTACAGTTAACAATTTGAACAGCAGGGATGTTCATGCAGAATATACTAATTTTCCTGCGAGAAATACAGATATTGGCAAAACAATCAACAGTTACCTGACTTATAAGGTATGGATGATTTAAGATGTTAGGAGACTTTCCAAGATCCATTCTTATTAACGCTTTTAGCCATATTTGACTGTCAGCCCCACAGAACCAGTCCACATGAAGATTATATGGCAAATGATAAAAAGAAATTTACTTTTAAAAAGACTGACTGCTGAGCTTCTTTCAATGCATAATTTCCACCTTGAAGTAGATCAAAAATATTTCCTGTTTTATTTGATAAATAAATTACTTTATTTTATTACAGAATAACTTATCCGATGAGGCTATACACCTTTTATTCTCGGCCAACCGCTGGGAAAGGGAACAGGAAATCATTAAAACTTTGGAGCAAGGCACCAGTTTGATTGTGGACAGATATTGTTTCTCTGGTGTTGCATACTCTGCAGCTAAAGGTAATGTTTAAAAGTATGCTATATATATATAAACCGTTCCAATATAGCAAATCTAAAAATAATTGTAAAATTTAAAATATACATAGATGTGAAAAAATCACAAATGACTTTATAGTTAATGTTACTATAATAAGGTATGGTAGGTAAGGTACAAATTAGTTCAAAACACTATTATTAAATTTCACTGGAAATCTTATGCTAAGTATATTGGAATATAGTCGCTTAAAATTCTAACACCACAGAAGTCCAGAAATGGTATTTTGACATGCCATTCGATAGAGGATCGAAAGATGCACCTCTAGCACCAATCAGAAACAGCAATTTTAACCAATAGATTGTTTTATTTTCAAAACAAAAAGAGTGTTTCTAGGTTCCACGGGAATCGTCATGCAAACAATGCGTAAGTCAGCTCATTTTCTTACTGCAGCAGATGGCGAGTAGTGCTCCGAAGAAATACATAGTTTCACTTGAAAAGTTGTAATTTTTTTACTTCCGCGGTGTTAGAACTTAAGCAACATTATATCACTTTCTGCAAACAAGTAATATTAAATAAATATTTCTTGACTGTTAATGTTTGTGGTTTTTACACCAATAATACTTTTACAGGCTTGAATCTTGATTGGTGCAAATCACCTGATGTAGGACTACCAAAGCCAGACAAAGTTTTCTTCCTTACTATGCCGCTGGAGATGGTAAAAGGGCGAAATGGTTATGGAGATGAAAGGTACATACATTATTATGACTCATACTCTCAAGCATTTTTTTTAAATGTCAGCAGTCAACAATAGAAGTAACATTATACATGGTAGATACACTATTAAAATGCCACATGACAATGAAACATGTGTGTTGAGTCAAATCACATTATTTTATTGGTGGAAAACCATGCAATGTGTTCACAATAACATCCATTTGAAGAGCATTTTGTTATTATGTATTTTGTATTCAAAATCATACAAAACATCCAACACCATGTGATGCATTTCGAAGCCAAGGTTGTTGATATGTTGTGGTGTCGTGTTTGAATAGTATATCACAGCCTTAACTTTCTCCATACTTGGTAATGATAATTTCTGCTTTATTTTTATTTAGGTATGAGAAGATGGACTTCCACAAAAAAGTGGCAGAAACATTTTTGAAGCTAACAGATAACACTTGGGATATCTTAGATGCATCCAGGTATTCTATGTGTTTAATTTTCTATTTTATTATTATTACATACTAGCGAAAGTTCTGTGTATGCCTCTATTCCGTGGAAATTTCCGAAATTCACGTCTTAAGATAGATAGATAGATAGAATAAGCTTTATTTGCAAAACACACAGTGATACAGTAAACAGTAAAAGTAACAAAACATGTGTATATGCAACAAGGCGGCCTTATTGCTCAAAGCAATCTTTTCAAGGCAACCTTAGGGTAACGAAATTCTGTAATGGAGTGGGCAGGGCTAGCAAAACACAGTAAACAGCAGGACATATCAATATACATATCTAATAAATAAATAGTCTAAATACCATAAGGTATTTATATAATATATAATAAGTATAAGGTACAATATTACACATAATTATATATAAATTTAAAAACTAAAACAATAGGTACTTAGTTTACATTATTATGGTGTAGGCATACTTGTATAGTACAATACTTAAAATAAAATAAAATGTCGTTAAAAACAAGGAATCAGTGTGAAAGGAAATAGTTTTTTACTTCTCGCTTAAATATAGCTAGTGATTTCGCAGTTCTGATTGTCACAGGTAAGTTGTTCCATAGTCTGATGGCCTGGATAGAGAAGGATTGGTCGAGAAATTTGGAAGAATGTACAGGAATTAAAAGAGTGAGATTGTCAGTGGATCGGAGTGATAGGCTATGGGATGAAGAAGTGTATGTGAAGTATTCTTTAAGATAGGAGGGGGTCCAAGGATTGAAAAGAATAGTGTAGAGGAAGGAAAGGATGTGCATGTCCCTACGCTGGCGAATGGGAAGCCATTTTAGTTTCGCCTGATGCAGAAATTTTGCATACGTTCTAATTTATTAAGCAACTCAACATTAAGGTCCGGATACGCTACATCAGCATAGTCAAGTAAAGGGAGGAGGGATTGTGCAAGAGCAGCCTTGGTGGCAGTGGGTAGAAAATTTCTGAGTCGGCGAAGTGATGAAGAAGCTACTTTTCCACCTGTAAGGCGGGGCGAGATGAAACAAAAATAAAAAAAATTGTATAAAAAAAAATTATCAACTCAACTCTTAGGTACTAAGGTTTCGGCTGCGCGATGATCAGTTAATCTGTGTCAGAGACTACATTTTATATATTGTTATTGTTTTTCAGAACAATCGATGATATTCAAGAGGAGCTATTGAAGAAAACATTGGAAGTAGTAGATAAAATGGATGATAAACCTATTGAGAAAATTTGGGCAGATGGGGCATTTTTGAAAAATTGATTTATATTCAGATCATAACATTGCGCGATATCCCAGTAGCCCCCTCTAGCAATGCCCCCTTGGGGGGCAAATTAATCCAGTTGCCCTCCGTGTCACAGTAGCGGGGGCAACTCCTTTGGTGTCACGGAGGATAACTGGGACATTTTTATAAAAAATCAATCAAGGGGGCGGCTACTGGCATATACCCGCGCGTTCTCTTGAACATCCCATCAATCTCGAAGAATCTGCGTGTGCACTCGTCTCGCTTCAAATAGTGGAGTACATTTTGGTAAGCATCCTATCGCCTATATTTAAGCTGGCACTATGAATTTGCATTCTATTTGAAAGCAGGGTAAGCTTAGTGGTGGAACACTTAACTTTCTTTTGGATTTTAAAAGAACCAGGATGCGATTTTGTAATAATATCATTCAAAGATAATTTATTCTAATAATAAATACAAAATCGCAACCTTGTTATAAAAGCGAACTGTTCAGTTCGCCTGTGACCGCGGCCGGTGCAACCTGGTCGAAACGTCGGGCAATATCAAGGTATGATCGCGTTAATTCCCATTTTATTATTAATTTATAATAATGAAGCGCGATAGTTTCAAACGCTTTCTAGTTCTTTTGAAAATTGAAATGTTGTGTACTAAGCATTTACTCTATGTGTTTAAGATCATGTCTACCTAATCAGAATATTATTTTAAGTTAACAATTAAATAATCAATAACCTAATGCTGGTGGCCAATTTTAAGAGTAATCATTAGGTCGAAACGGACCCTCCCTTATTAATGAATGTAGAGGAGAAGTGAAAAACGACAAAAGAGCGAATAAGCCTTTACTGATATACATTTTTTAATAGGGCTGGGAAAAAATGATCTATTGGAATAAAGTATCTCATTAATAGTGAAGTATATAAATAAGCATATTAGTTAATAAGTCTAAAAATATTGGTTTATTATTGAGGCATACATTATATAATCTTAATATAAATAAATAATGACACATTTATTGACAGTAAATGGTTTTTTATTTCTTCAACCTTTGTGTAAGTAACTTTGCACCTTCAGACACATTCGACTTCAATACATTGGTGTGAGGTTTAATTTTTTTGAGTAGTTTATTGGCGATGTTCTCTTTGTTGCTTTCAACCAGCTTCAGCAAGAAGAAGCACCCTCTATTTGTTGGCAACCACTGTCCAATCTAAAATAAAATATATTTTTACATCAACCATGTGTACATTTGGTCACATTTATAATTCGCAGTCTTTTAGGCAGTTCTGAATAAGGAAGTTTCTTGGATTTCTTGTATTAGTTAATAATAACCCAATAAACCCAACATCGTGTACCAACAACAGCTGATGCATCCATTTTTACTATAAATTCCAGATTATTCATGTGGGATGGTAACATTGAATGAATGAGAGTATGAGTGAACAGATGAATGTAGATGGCGATTTACTTGTAAAGACGGTGCGTATCATACCTATATTTAAAAACAAACTTACAGTATCATCAGTCAAGTATTCCGATATAGCGTCTCCAAGAGTGTAGTCAGTCTTATCTCTGTCGAGACTGGCCATCTTCTTGAGACACATGTGCATCGCCGCGTCCTCCACGGCCAATAGCTCCTTTCCGTTCACGCTAATCCGCCAGTCAGGCCGGCAAATTGCTTCGGCTATCGCATCCAATATTTCCTTTTTATATTCTGTAAAATAAAAAACAAATGTCCGACTTTTATATCTAAAAATATGAGTGGTGCTTTTGTTCAAATAAAAATAAAAACATGTAGAAATAGCGCATCCAAGACAGGATACTTCCCTATCGAAAACATATTGGAATAAAGGCGATTGTCAAAGACAAAGGTAAAGCATTAACTGTGGAATAGAAAAATATTATTATTTATTTTAGAACTGAAAAAATATTTTAGGAACCTATGTCCAGCAGTGGACTTCTTGTGGCTGAGATGATGATATTAGGAACCAGCTTCATTAGCAACCAGCTAGTTTTCTACGTCGAGACCTAGCCTATCTCGCTATGTTCACGATTAGGTTTACAGGAGTGAAGAACAATGGAGGGAGCCGAAGTGCCGTAACCCTGGCCAACTCCATACAAAGACAAGATATATATTATGAACTTTAAGTACATAATGCAAAAACTCACCTATAGATAGAACAGCAACCACTAGTAGCGCAGTTGTTTTGCCACTAAGCCAAAACTGAGCTTCATTTATAATATTCTTTTGTAGTACAGGAAAGATAGCTTCCCGTAATTCTGTTGTGCGAATATCGGCGTCCTTTTTAGAAGTTCCACTCTTTGCACCGTCTTGGAAGAACTTTATGAGGGAGGGGTGGAACGTTGTCAGGTCCTTAGGTTTCACAAGCCAGTGTAGAGTCTACAACAACAAATAGGAATATGTACATTTTTTTGTTGATAATTTCTTCTTGTTTATCTAATATGTTCATATTATTATATGTATTACATGGGTTGTTGTCCACAAGATGATGAGATAGTCTGATTTAGAGATGGTAAACAGAACACAATTATGATTTTTACACTCACCATAACACCCCAATGGTCCATTACGATGTCCTTCAAGTTGCTGGCGAGTGTGGAAACGATGGCTTTCTTCACAAGCACGGTGTCATCAACAGAGTCGAATATTGCAAGCAGCAGCCGGTACCCTGTTTTGTGCTTACTGAGCGCCACTGCATGCTCCTTCACCACTTTCAAAATAGTCTGAAAAAAAAATTGGATAAATATATATTTTTTTAATTCTGTTGTTACCTCTTCACGCTCAAATGGCTGGTATGTATGTAGCTGATACCTTGGATTAACATGCACAACAACATGAAAAGTACGCGATTCCAGTAAGATTTTGTCAAAAACCTAATATAGATGGCACTGCTATGCATAAAATTAAACGTGGGTAACACCGCGGACAGCAGCTAGAATTTTATATAAAAATATAAACTCAAATAAAAATCATGAAGAGGGTGCAATGGAGAAAACACATCAATAGCAATATGGATCACGAAGGTCATCAGGATTATATAAAACTTACTTTCTTATCTTTATTTGTCCCCTGCCACACACATATACACGCAGCGTTCGCACCAGGCAGCGAGTTACTGAGCGGCACAATCAAGGGGCTAAGTGTAGTGATTAGCTCGGCGCGTGCCTCACTATTGCATTCAATGATGTAGTCATACAGGACTGAGTGAAGTAGTCTGCAAATAAAATCCAACTTGTAAATAGAAAACAACTGATGGACTGGTGTTGAGAATATAAGAATACAAGAGGAGTTTGACAAGAGTTTCAATGTAGTAGCTTTTTCTATAGTGACAGAAAATATTTTGTATAACGTTTTTATTTAATAGCTATGCATACCCTACTGCTAGGCAGAAGCTTCTCCTTCCTCCCTTCACACGTGCCTGTCCAGAGACACGTAAAAATAATACAAAATATAAAAGGAGTTAAATGGTGGGCTCTACACCATCAAAATATTGCTTGCCTTGAAACGCTTAAGGGAGATATATTAATTATAGACAAACAGTTCTATGTATTTCAAGTTAACATACTCGCTATCATGCAAATTCTTGTCCAAAATTCGCTGTATATTGGCTTTGCATGCTTGGAGAATGGCTCCTTTCATCTCTGGACTTGACTTGTATGCATCACTGAGGGTTGTCACTTTATCATCTTTTGTCTGAAAAAAGAAAACATGTACATACTGTAGAAAATATATTGTATACAAAATATTTTAATGCCAACAATGAAGTGAACGAGTTAAAATAATTTAACTTAAAGCATTTTAACTTGCTATACTAATAAACACTATTCTATAATAATAAATGTTTTTAAACCATATTCCATAACCAGAGTGGTAGGAAAACATTAAGATGATTCAAAAGAGCTTGTAATTCCATTTGAAAAAAATTATAAACTTTAACATTAAAAGAGTTTGCAATAGGCCTCTTTAAATAAATTGAGTGTCCCTTCAGCCATAAACACCTCATCATAATTTTATACATCAAAAAATAAAAAAGTAAAACAACTTACATTCCTATACAATTCTCCATAAAACTCTTGCTGCATATGGAGTTTTTCTTTTTTATTTGCAAATTCACCAATCGCATAGTCCAGCACCGGAGCACTGATATTGTGTGACGCAATTGACACTATGTGCCCAAAGAATTTTTTTATAACTTCATGTCGAATGGAGTCATTGCCATATTTGAGTATGCGTTTGACTGCATGGTGCGCATACTTGGACTGCACCATTTGCACCATAATGTCTAACAATTCTCCTGTTATGTTATTCCTGATATCTTCAGGACCATATTTAAGAAGTACTTGTATGACTCGGCTCAGGTCATGTGTTAGGGCAATTGTCTTATACTGCCCTTTAAGTAACGAATGTAATTCCCTGCAGGAATTTTCTCTGAAGTCTGGTTTTACCACTTTCCTGATTTAAAAAAAAAAAAAAATTGTCTATTTTTTTTTAAAACTTCACACTAGATTAAACATTAAATTTTAGTGAATGCAGTGTTTGAAAAATGGTCAGTAATTTTGAATGTAGCTGCGATTTTAAAAAAGAGATTAAGGGAGGCATGTGTCCAGTAATGCACTTCTTGTGGCTGAGATGATGATAAATTTCAAGATAAAAGCAATTAATTAGAGACTAGGCCCTCACAGGCAATTTCTCAAGTCGAATTGTACAAATATTTATTTGTATAACAAATCTACACAATAAATGTAATGATTTTCTCTTGATTTTTTAAATGATCCTAATTATTATTTGCATAAAGAGGTCATACTTTTTGCATATTCTCACAGACTTCACACTAAAGAAATTAATTGTCGTATGTTCCAATACTCCTTAATTAAACATAAAATAAATTACCTCTGTATTTGGGCAGCCAGCAGCTTAGCTTTATGTGATACTTCGAAAACCTCTGCAGTGGCTTTGGCCTTGCGTCTCACTATCCTTAATTGTTTTTTCTCTTTTTTCATTTCAGACCATTTTGGTTTCTCATTATTACTATTATCCTTTGAAAACTTTGTCTGGCCACCAATGCCCTTCTTGCCATGTTTGTCAAACTGTTTGCCTCCTTTTTTAGGAGGTCCTTTTGCAACCTTTTTTAAAATATCCTTTTTTGTGTTTCCATCTTTATTCACATTTTTTCCTGTGATCTGTTCGGGCGGAGATTTCTTCGGCTTTTTTTTCGGTAAAGAAACTTCACCTTCGACACTTTTCCTTTTAACTTTCTGCATGATTTAACTGAAAAATAAAGATGTAATAATTATTGGTACACATTATTTCATACATTGAGAGGTTATGTTTTAAAAGCATTCGTATGAATTTTTAACATTTCAGTATTTTACACAGCTTTATTACCTACAACATAAAACGAAAGCTTTAAATTTAAAGTCCAGAAACATATAATTTACATACATACCACTAAAACAATTTAAATTCACGTGCTCTAAATGTTGGATAAACTTTGGCGTATGCCGTGCCGTATGACATTTGACAGAAAGAATCTATTTGTGTTTGTGTGTGTGTGTGTGTCAGTCTAGGACCAAATACTATAGACGAGTAATTTAATACGCACAGCTCTTGACGTTTCTCATACAATGACTTGGCAACCTCCGTTCACCTCATGCCGCTAGGGGCGCTATAACATTTTGCATACAAAACGCACAGTTCACCTCCTGCCGCTAGGGGCGCTATAACATTTTGCATACAAAAGTTTTGAAATCGTTCACCTCATGCCGCCCTCATGCCGTAGGGGCGCTAGTGTCGCGTCTTGCCCGAATTTCTTCCGAAGCTGTGCGTATTATGGCGGAAACACACTACCGTGTCAGGGCGTGTCGTGTCGCGCCAGAAGCATATTGCGTTCATACATTTTATATGGTTAGGAGCACATTTGTAGGGCGTGTCGTGTCGTGACTCGCTCAGTCGTGGCGTGGACTGCTGGCCGCCGATTGCGCCACGGCGGTGGGGGGGGTTATGACGCGACACGACACGCCCTGCAAATGTGTTTCTATACCCGCGCGCGGCTCGTGTCGCGAACAAGTGGACGCTTTTTTTTTTGTTTTTGCAGCGTGATAATGAGTTACTAGGTAGTCGATTCCTGATAAATATACTTAAACACATTTTTTTGTAAATAAATACCATTATACATTATAGAAAACACCCAGACAAAGGCAAACACTGCGAGCTTCTTTTCAGAAATGAAAGAAATAAACGTCTGGCGTTTATTTCGTTCTATTCTGAACAGAAGCGCGCCACGACACGACACGTAAGTGTGCACACCCACCGTCACGACAGAGCGCGACACGACACGCCCCGACACGGTAGTGTGTTTCCGCCATTACTCGTCTATAGTATTTGAGGTGTCAGTGGTCAGTGCAGTGAGTCCAAGTGGTCCGTACAAAGTACTCTGTGGCAATGACTGCGTGAGAAGTGACAGATCATGACAGATGACAAGACAAACTGACAGGAACTCAACTCAGTAGTGCCGTCTCGAGTCTTTGATTGCCACCACCGAATCGGAAGTGGAAAAACTACGTTGAATTCTCAGGTTGAATTGTTATTAGTATACTGTAATGTCGTTAAAATATTTTCATTCTTACTTCTACTACTACAATACAAAATAATAATAATAAAAATATACAATGGAATTTCGGTTTAGTATGGCGTAGCTAGGTTAGTCGAAAAAATTAAGATAAAAATAATAAGAGAGAAGAAGAGACTTGACTTTGACACCAACTTTTGACAGTTGATTGGCTATGCAACATTCATTGAGTTGGTTGTTCGTTCAGCTGAGCTATAACGTAGTGATTATATACTCTTTGCAGCTGAGGCTTCAGCACTTCAGCAGTTTTATTTAGTTATTTATATAAGCTGCTACATTCTGTTTTCATAAAAACTGGTACGGACCTGTCAGTCGGCTAATCAACATTTTTTCAATGACATTTTTACACCGTGCCCTTTCATAATTCGGATAAATAAACTATCTTGTTTGGCTTGGCTACTTAGAAACCTGTAATCTATTCAAGTTAATTACTAAAGAGAGGTACGTACCACTTTCATAGAAAAATCTAACATAATATTTTAATTGAACAGTTTGAAAATGGTCGATATAAACAGATATCTAGAAACTCAATTACAACTTGCAAAACAAAGATGTGAAAACAAACAAAACAGTCAAAATGGTTCTGTTTCCGAAAAAAGTAAAATTGCGGCTGAAAAGTTGTCAAAGAAACAAGATAAACAATTAATTAAAACACCAAAAAGTAAACAAAGTTCAGAATTGTTACCACCACAGCCAAGCTCATCAAAACATGTAGAGTCTGATGAAGAATACCTACCTTCATGTGAAGAAGATGAAGTTGAGGTTCACCAATCTTCAACTCCTAAAACCTCTCGAGAAAAACACAATTTAAAGAAAATAATAGATGATGGAGACCAGAACCATTATGACATGAGAATAAAAACATGGAAAGAAGCATTGGCAGCGGCTCTAGAAGGCAAGCTAGAAGAAGAAGTAATATCTGCTGATGTACAATACATATTAGCAGGCAGCAAAGACTTTGATAAAAATCATGAACTTCAAAATGGTATGGTTGTACCTATTTATTTATGGAAACAACTTTATAAGTACCAAAGAAATGGAGTCAACTGGTTATGGGAGCTGCACCAAATAGAGTCCGGAGGATTGCTTGGAGATGAGATGGGCTTAGGAAAAACAATTCAAATTATTGCATTTCTTGCTGGGCTCTCAAACACCGACTCTGGAAAATGGGGTGGTCTAGGTCCATCAATAATAGTTGCACCAGCCACTATTATTTATCAATGGGTATCACATTTTCATTACTGGTATCCAAAATTACGAATAGCAGTACTTCATCATTCTGGATCTCATGTCGGAAACCATAATAAACTCATCAGAGATTTGCATGGATCTCATGGGATTTTAATGGTCACATATGCTGGTGTTGTCAAATATGCACAAGACCTTTTAGCAACAAAGTGGCATTATATTATTTTAGATGAAGGCCACAAAATTAGAAATCCAGATACGCAAATTAGTAAGATCATAAAAAAGTTTCAAACACCACATAAACTACTCATCACAGGTTCTCCAATGCAAAACAGCCTACAAGAACTATGGTCCCTGTTTGACTTCATGAGACCTGGCTTACTAGGCACCTATGCTGCATTTATGGAGCACTTTGCTTTACCTATTACTCAAGGCGGCTATGCTAATGCTACAGATATTCAGGAAGCAACTGCACTAGAAATTGCAAAAGCATTGAAGGACTTGATAACACCATATATGCTGAGACGTACAAAAGCAGAAGTACAGGATCATATAAAATTACCAGAGAAAAATGAACAAGTTTTATTTTGTGCTCTTAGCCAAGAGCAAAGAGACTTATACATGGGATATCTTATGAGTTCCACAGTCAGGAGTATCTTAGATAAAGACAATAAGTATGGTGACCCGATACGAGCCAGGATTTTAGTAGCCTTAACAACACTAAGAAAAATTTGTAATCATCCAGATTTATATCTTTATGAGGCACAAGAAGAAATGGAGGAGATTGATGAAGAAAGATTTGGCCACTGGAAAAGATCTGGAAAAATGACAGTTGTAAACTCTCTGCTTAAAATTTGGCAAAAACAAGGTCACAGGGCTCTAATATTCTCACAATCTCGAGCAATGTTGTGTCTACTGGAACAATATTTCCAAAAGCATAATTTCAAATATTTAAAGATGGATGGAACTGTAAGTGTCAGTCAAAGACAAAATTTAATTGAGACTTTTAATGAAAAACCGGAATATTTAATATTCCTTGCAACTACAAGAGTGGGTGGTTTAGGAGTAAATTTAACAGGTGCTGATAGAGTTATAATATATGATCCAGATTGGAATCCAGCTACTGATAATCAAGCAAAAGAAAGAGCTTGGAGAATAGGACAGCTCAGAAATGTTACTGTTTATAGACTATTGTCAGCAGGAACAATAGAGGAAAAAATATACCAACGACAGATTTTTAAACATTTTCTTAGTAATAAAATACTAATAGATCCTAATCAAAAAAATGTTTTAACTACAAGTACTTTACAAGGTCTATTTACTCTTGAGGAACCAAATTGTGAAGGAGATACAGAGACAGCTACGCTTTTTAAACATACAAAAGTTAATGTTAATGATAAATCACAACATAAAAATAATGACACGAAAACAGGTTGTGATACTTCCTTTTCTAAAAAGAAGAAATTAGAAGCAATGAGAAGAAAAGCGAGGGAAATAAGTATGAAGATAGCACGAGACACAGAGAAATCTCAATTACCAGAAGAAGATCCTCGTGAAAGATATAAGAAAAAAAGAGAACTTTTTTTAAATCCATCAGTTGTTGAAGAGCCTGTCTTTAACCTGATAGATGATAAAGCAACTGATGCTACATTTGAAAGTGTAATATCTGAGTTGGATATTGTAAATTTACACACAAAACAAGATTATGAAGAAAATTTGTTAAAACAAGTATTGAATAAACAGGAACATGTTTTAGAAGAGGGAGAAGTATCTGATGATGTCATTACTGAGAGTGCTGAAAATGACTGTAAAGATATATGTGAGTTGGAAAATAATGATGTGAAGTCAGAAGATCACAACACAAACAAGGACACAGATTGTAATGCAAAGATATCTGACAATGAAATTATTAAAAGCACAAAACACGATTCTAAAAAGGGTAAAAAGACTCATAAAAGAAAGTCTTCGAAATTAGAGCCAGAAATAGAAAAATTGTTGGCAATTAAAAAAGTTAAAAGGGAGAAGCACAAGAAAGACAAAGGAAGCACAGCTGATGATGATTATGTGTTAAGTAAACTTTTTGCCAAAGCCAATGTTAAAAGTGCTCTGCAGCATGATGTGGTTGTAGGACTGGCTGAAAAAGAGAAAAAGCATCGCATGAAAGAAGAAGCATGTAGGAAAGCAAAATTAGCTGTTAGAGCTATTCGTTTTTCTTCAAAATAAATACATAAGGTGTTTGGTATTGTAATTTATATCATCTTAAGTATAAATAAAAGTATTTTATATAAAAAAGAATTAATATGGGTACCCATTTGTTTTATTTTAAAAAAGATCTGAAACTGAAAACTAAGTTTTTTAACATGGATATTCACGTCACAGTATTAACGTTTCATAAATTTGCAAAAAGCTTATTTGACGACCTCCGTGGCGTAGTGGTTGGTTACCACGCCGGACCGCCGCCGCCGCCGCCACCCAGGAGGTCCCGGGTTCGAATCCCGATCGGGTCATTACGAATGAAAAACGAACTTTATCTGATTGGCCTTGGATGATTTTCTATATAATATGTATTGTTATAAATTATAGTATCGTTGAATTAGTACCTATCCCTTATCACAAGTCTCGAACTTACTTTGGGCCTAGCTCAATCTGTGTGATTTGTCCCTATTTTTTTTTGCAAGTGTTGAAACTGGCACATTACCCGCTCTAGCCACACCGGGAAAAATGAAGAAAAACCGAAGATGTTTGAGAGAAGGGAGTATCAATTAGATTGTGAGAGAGAGACTAAATTAGAAGACAGATGTTGAAAATAATTTCAAGAAATTATTGTTTCTCAGTAGAGTGTGTAAATTCTTAATTATAAAATCCTTTACACGATTTGATTTTATTAAATGTCGGCCGAGTGAGTGTCTAAACACACTATGCCGAAAATACGCGTGTAACTTTGTGTGTATTGTCAGTGTCAGTGTCCGAGCGCTGTCGTGGCAATCGAACCGAACTTCGGTCGCTTATAATGTGTTGCTATACGCCGAATCGCTGCCGAACTTACGCCCGACCGAAGTTGGGCTGTACGCTATAACGCGACGTAATTTCGGCATGGTGTGTCGTCAGTCATTTAAAATACATTGCAGGCGTAGTCACGACGAACTTCGGTCGCGTATTTTCGGCATAGTGTGTTTAGACACTAATAATAATAGTATGGCCGTGGCTAAAGCGCTTATTACACTACACGATTTCTCCGGCCCTGTCTCTCGGGTATCCTGCCTACCAGTGCCGCTTGAAACCGCGCCCTGTGTGATTTTCGCTCAGTCAGTTTGAACGTGAACTGTGCACGTCAGTCGCTATGGCGCCAACTTTATCGAAACATAAAAAAGTTGCTTTAGCGGTGACTTTGGCACTTGCTACATCCATGAATATTATATAGGAAAAAAAGGGAAGGATCTGGGTCAAGCAATACTTGAAATTAAGAGGAAAGCACTCAAATATGCGGATACTCAATGTTCTGGAACCAGCGGATTTCAAAAACTATTTAAGAACTAGCTTTTGCCCGCGGCTTCGCTCGGGTTAATTTTATGATATAGGTCTCGTTTGACAACAAAACAACCCATAGCGCGACTTGTGGTGCCATCTGTTGGCCGGTACAGCGCCCTCTATAGTAGAAAAATATTTTCCCATTGGAACGACATACTTTCACGGGATAAAAAGTATGTTGGGCTCTGTACCCCTAACAATATGTATGCAAATTTTCATAATGATCGGCTGCTTAGTCAAGCCGTGAAGGAATAACAAACAAACTCACTTTCTTTTTATAATATTAGTAAGGATAAGGATGGGAGAGGAGAAATTTGAATATTTATTAAATTTAGTAGCTCCGTATATAACGCACAAAAAACAATAGAACGTGTGAAGTCTGCGCGCAGCGACTGAGCTCCCTGCCTGCCTCCCTCCCTGTTCTTATTACAGTAACCAATCGGCAGGGCGGCGCGGCAGGGAGCTAGGAAGATCGGAACCACTCGATCGCCCTGTTTAGGGACCCTGACTCCCTTTCTTATTACATTGCCCTGTCTCTGGCAGGGCCCGAGAAATCGTGTAGTGTAATATTTAAGCGCTTAATATAGTGGTGGTTGAATGGAATGATTGTTTTTGTTTAGTGACATGTTTTTTTTTTGCCAAAATACTAGTTTCCACAGCCAAACATTTTATTAAACCATAAAAAAAGAATTGTCGATTGTCGAACGAAGTCGAAGCATAAATTTGTACTATTTTGATAAATTTACTAAATAAATGTGAAAAATCATCATTTACTTCCAATTTTACAGGCTTAATTCTATTTGTGTTCATATTCCATCATTTTATTATTTCATAATGTGTAATGTACCTGTAATTTACGACTTGTAATGGTGCGGATAAGAGTGCTTTGACATTATAGTGATCTCGTCGAAAAGTTGCCTTGGAGTCTTATTTTAAGCTGTTTGTAGGTGCCTAGTGGCTCAAAAACCTAATTATGTCTGGCAGAAGGAAACCCCCAAGCTTCAATTTCGGGGCGCGCGAAGAAAAGCAGGATGTGTAAGTATGGCTAAGGCATATTTGTGGTTTGAGACAACTTGTGAATAAAACTGTGTGTTTATAAGAATGATAAAATGGTTTAATGAACGATAAACCATTGGTTAACTGCTACGTAGTAATAATAAACTTTTCTATATGTAATATGAAACTTATAAAAAACATTCTACTCATAGTACATAAACATCTCTTCATAGTAGATAAGAATATCAACAGTATGCAATAAAAGTAGTCCAGGGTCTAAATAACTTTAAATCTATTTATTATTTTGATACTTTTCATAGCATTAGCAGATTACTACTGTTATTACACTCAGTTATTGTGGAAGTTGTTAATTAATAATAATTATGTCATCATCCTCCAATCTTTAAAATTTTGTTAATATCAGTTAATCCTTATGGCGACTCTCTGACCGTAGTTCTGGAGATAACTCCATAGAGTAAAATAAACCCTAACTCAAAATTTCATAACAAATTGTAAATATTGATAGTAATTGTTTTTTTAAATTTTAGTAATTGTTTTTTTTAATTTATAGAGTGGCCCCAAGAAACTTGGAGGAGAGGACAACTATAACAATTGGTGACAACACATTCACGGTGCATGCTGATGACTTGGTTAAATTGTGTGACCTGGGCAGGGGGGCGTACGGCATTGTTGAGAAGATGCACCACAGACCCAGTGACACTATCATGGCAGTCAAGGTAAAGTATCCATATTTTCCAACTAACAAGGCCTTGTTTCACCACTTTCTGATAAGTTCCAGTTACCTTACCTGTAAGAGAATGTTATTTGTTTGTGCATGTATGGTGTTGCCAGAAACCGTTTTAAAAAATAAAGTTTTACTAGTCTTATGTGTAGTTTTTTTTTATAATATAAAAATTAATAGCTGAATGTGTTGCTAAGCGCAAATCTCGAGAACAGCTGAACCGATTACGCTAATTCTTTTTAGAATATTCCTTGAAGTACAAAGATGATTCTTACGGAGACAGAAATTTTAAAATTCCCACGGGAAAGCCAGTTACATGCAAATGAAGTTGCGCGGGTTTCGCTAGTTATAAATAAAAGTATATGTAAATTATATATTTTACAAATAAAATAAATGTCAGTGCAATTTGTTCTTTAGAGAATCACATTCAACAATCAATCACTGGAGCTGAAGAGAGTGCTTATGGACCTGGATGTATCAATGAGAGCCAGCGCATGCCCATACACAGTACACTTCTATGGAGCAATGTTCCGGGAGGGAGACGTATGGATTTGCATGGAGGTTATGGACACCAGCCTTGACAAGTTCTACAGCAAGGTTTACAAGAACAACAGAACTATACCAGAAAATATCCTTGGAAAGATGGCCTTTTCTGTTGTGAGTGCATTGAATTACCTGTACTCACAACTTCGAGTTATACATAGAGATGTAAAACCATCAAATATCCTGATCAACCGCCAAGGAGAAGTAAAGATGTGTGACTTTGGAATTTCTGGTTACCTAGTCAACTCAATAGCAAAAACAATTGATGCTGGTTGCAAACCGTATATGGCTCCAGAGAGAATCGACCCTCGTGGCAATCCAGCGCATTATGACATCCGCAGTGATGTGTGGTCGCTAGGAATCGCTATGATTGAATTAGCCACAGGAAAATTCCCTTATCAAAACTGGCCGACACCATTTGAACAGTTGAAACAGGTAGTGACAGATGACCCTCCAAGACTGCCTCCTGGAAAATTCTCCCCAGACTTTGAAGACTTTATAGTGCAATGTTTGCAGAAAGATTACAACCAAAGACCGAATTATAATGCACTACTATCGCATAAGTTTTGCCTAGAACACGATAGCACTAAAGAAATAGATGTTGCTTCTTTTGTTCAAGAAATATTGGACTTACCTGATGAATCCTAGTGACAGGGAAGACATGTGTTTACTGTGACTAACAATAGGTTAAGAACTGTTAATAACATATTAATTTATGTAAACTAGTGATGAAGTGTAGTAGATGTAATATATAATACATGTATCTAGAAACAAATCTGAATATTAGTTTTATGGAGAATTCTACATTTACATGCAGTTATTGTTTAACTTTAATTTTATTTTGTTGTTTTTTTTTTAAATTAAGTGAAATAACCAATACAAATTAAGAAGCATTGATGTTTACGGGCATACAGCCTAATGGACAAGTATCAACATCATCAACAACTCGGACTGTCATATTATGTGAATGTTATATAACATTCTGGATCCTCTGTATGTCAATTATGCCTTGGTACACTTGGCCGCACGCGGCAACTGATTATATGACGCGTCCAGACCAGAAGCGGTTGTAATACAAGTAGCTGAAGTGACATATTGAAAAAGAAGAAGCGACGACCATCAAACTCTAATCAGTCAGAGACTATGCCTTCACTGGCACTTTCTCTAGTCATTTACATCAAGCTTGTGTGAAGAGTTCATAAAAAAAATAATGATATATTTACCAAAAAAAATTAGATTTATTATATACTAGCGTTAGATTGGCAATGCAAAAGAGATAGATCATACACGTTTGTTAAAGCAAGATAGATAGGCGAGACCATTCTTCCGGCCTGTCGGCCTGACGTCAGTCGTGTTAAAAACAAATCTCACTTATTTTTTACAAAATTTATGGTTTTTAAGTTTAGTTTTGGTGTTAATTAGACGTGATTAAATATGGTTACCTGTGCAGTGCCTGGATGTAACTCAAACAGGAAAATCCACAAAATTATATATCTTGATTGCACACATGTACATTACACGCACACTAATGTATTTTGTTTTTGGTCTCGCCTTAATCAAACAATTGCCGATCTATAGGTACGTACGCTAGTATATACCAAATCTATGATTTACCATTCGAAGTTCTAGCGACAATTTTATTTGTGGCCAGTGTGCACCACAGGCAAATCATGTTTATGTAGAATGCGAGTGGCATCATAGGAAGTGTGTACTACGAGATAAGCGTGTGCAACATCACAACTAAAAATTGGTCTTAATAAAAATTCATTGTTTAAATGTTTTGATTTCATTTCATAGTGAATATAGGGAGAAAGCCCCCAAATCCTAGTAGAATGTCCATCATAAGAAAAATTAAAAAAAATCAAGTATTAAGTTGTTTGCTATTTTTAAATTGTCAAGTGTATATATTTGTATCTATTATATAAATAAGCATTATTTGTAATTAAAACATCTGCTGATAATTGGGGCTTTCACCCTACATACTTACGAGGTCCCAAATAAAACGAAACAATAGCTTGTAATATTTACTGGAAGTCATCACCCTGTTAACCAGATTTATAAAATAAAGTAAGTACAAAATAGCGTCGTAAGGTACTGTAATAAGTACATAGTCACATTTTCTCTTAAAAAATAAATATTTTGTTTTGGCTTTGTCTCGATACATTAGAATTATCCACTATAGTAAAAGCGTAATTGACTAGAGGCGGGAGTGTTATGTTCAGAACGGTGAATTCATTCCGAGTTTCGTTCCGAAGTCAAGTCTTGCTCGTCGTTGGTTGCGCCCGTCCACTCTGTAACAAAATATATAATATAATGGCAAGAATAATAGGCCGGCAGATATATGACCGCAGGCACAGAATTCATAATAGTACTAACGTACAGAATGGCCACTCCCCGCCCCGCACCAAAACGGGCGACCCCTCCCCTCCCGCAGCATTCGCCCACAACGAGTGCGGTACTTGAAAGGCACGGTGGTCACGCGTTGCACGCACACACATGCGGACGTTCTTCTGTTCATGTAATAGTAGTAGGCGATTATAACGAGACGTTTGTATGGAGTGTCCGGGGTGTGCCGCAAGTGTGACATTGAAAACCATGGGGCAATGCATAGGCTACAGTAGTAAAAATTCCGTAACGAAAGATAGATAAATTAGGATGAAACGCCAAATTATCTGCAGTAATAATTTAAAGAGGTTAAGTAGATAAAAATATGTTTTAATGAATAATGGTTATTTATAAAAAAGATAACGATACTAAAATTTCTAGATACAGTTAATAAAAATAAAAAAATGCTAACAATAACTAAAAATTTTCATCATTGATGCTAATAAGATAGACACTGCTAGTCATTTGGTCCTTTCACCCTACTTTTATATCACCTGTGCGAAATAAACCTCCCACTCACATCATAAACTAGCGAAATCCGCTTTCCCGTGGGAATTTCGTAAAATTTATCGGATGTCTACTGCGAACTTGAAGTTTGGCAGGTGGGTTCCTTTTAGATTTATAAGGAACCTACCTGCCAAGTTTCACTAACTGTTACAGTTCTGAGATTTCGTGATAAATCAGTGAGTGGTATTCGCTCTTAATATAGAAGATAAAACAATGAACTAACTTGATCTCCTGCCATTTGATGAGTTCGTTGAGCACGAAGATCAGCAGCGGCGACGCCCCGTACGCGGCGGCCAGCTGCCACGGCACGCGGTACTGCAGCGCGCATAGGTCCCACTCCTCGCAGAACCCGTACTGGTAGCTCAACATAAATGCGCTGAACACGCTTTGGAGTATTATTCTGGAATATTTATTCATGTAAATTAATACATGGAACAAAATAGCTTTCTACAAAATCAGCAATCCTAAACCATACCAAAACAATCCTAGAAGCAATCTAAATCATACTAAAATGAGTTCAAAGGTACAATTGTTCACTTACAAAACTAAAACACTGCACGACCACACTTTATTCGTCCAAAAACTCCTCTGCCAAATGGAAGATTGTCGATGTACAAAAGATAGGGATATCACGACTGAAAACAAATAAAAAAAATATTAAAGGGCATCCTCACTTACAAAGAGCAATTTATGTGTTCAGTGTTGTGACCAGCTGCATTCTTTATTTGACCAAAACGGTTGTTGAAGTGCCGGTCCAACACCTTGTGGTATACTTGTTGAACAACATGAACAGTCAGCCAATGAAAGAGGTGAGCAAGGAAAGTAAATATGATCCAAGTTTACTAATGCAATATGCGTGAAGGGATTTACAATTTTTTTTACTTTATCAGTAGCATTTATATTGTACTATGTAATTGCAAAGTTTCATACATTGGTTCACTGTAAATGATTGACTTAATGAAACAGAATGCCATAAAGTCATAGAATTATTATGTATTGTGTCTACCAATATCTGCGTCGGATTCGATGCCGAGCTGGCCGGTCAATGAAAGAACGAAAACGAACCATATGAAGAAACGTTATATAAGTTAGTTGGATAAGTGGAATGTTCTGTGTGCCGTTCTTTTAATGTTCTACTTACTTAAATGTAAGGTGACGAGAGCGAGCATGATATGCTGAGCGATATAGAATCCATCGTAGAAGTCATCGCCCCAGCCGTGCCAGCTGCGCTGCGTCAGGTCGCGCGAGGGTTCCACCTCGCCGACATTGATTGGGTACACCAGCCAGCATGACGTGGAATTAGTTGCCTCAGCAATCTGCTCGCAGAACTCCCGAAGAGTGAACCCGTATAGGACGAGGATGGAAATAGCCGATGGGAGGAACTTGCAGGCGTAACACCAGAAGACGAAGAGTGCCATCTGGGCGGTGAGCAGCTTGTGGGGGCGGGTGGCGGCGCGCTGCATGACGGCGGCGTCGAGCGGCGCGAAGGCCAGCGCCGCGGCCAGCAGCGGCACCGCCAGGCTCGCGCTCCACGCCGCGCCGCCCACGGATAGCGCTAATGGCAGCAGAGCGCCCAGCGACACCACCTGCGTAAATTATCATAACAATCAAATTGTCTTTAAATTATGTACTTAAATCTACCAATCGATATGATAAAAATTACTTATTACAATTAAATAAAAAAAATACAAATAGAGTAAATAAATATTACAGTTTATTTGGGTTACCACGCCAGACCGCCACTCAGGAGGTCCTGGGAGCGAAGAGCCTCACACTAATTTTCACTCAACTTCGCGAAAAAGAAGGTTATAAACCTGTGCAGATCCTTCAGGACATAAATCAAAGCAAAAATATATATAAAAATATGATATGTATGAAAATATTATTTATAATCGGGGTTGCTTGATAAAAAAAAGCATAAAAATCTCAATCAAATCTACACACAATACCTGCAACAAAGCGAGGAAGCACACGCTGCACATCCAGAACTGCGTGCTGTTCCACAGACACGTCATGTAGTGGCGGGACATCGTGATGAGCGTGAACAGCGACACGTCCGCGTCACGGACCATCTGTTGGACAATTTAGAGGATGTTCATTTTATCCACCAGATGGACCGACGATCTCAATGAACATAAGATCAGCTATTATCAAGGTCTTTGATAAAGGCCTATACCAAAGTATTATTTTCTCTGTATTTAGAGAATTCAAGAAATTACACTCGTTTGGCACATGTAGGTATACGAGCAATGCACCGTACATTATTACTAAGTCAGCACATTTACACAATCGCCACATTTTTATTAATTGTACGCAGTTCGCTGTCGGTCAGCAAGAGTGCCGCGCGCTCTCACATTTCATTATTTACCATTTTTAGTTCTAGTTGTTCTACCACAATATATTCAGTTTAGTATATCAGTGACTTTAATTTATAACCATTACCAGACTCTATCGGTTCAAACCCGAACAGAAGGTGTTTTTCGAACGACTTCGACCGAAGCATTTGGACGAATTCGTCAATATTAATCGTCTCTGATTTAAGGTCATTAGAGTAAGGGATCTTACTCTAATGACCTAACGATGGGGAGGGGGGGGGGGAGACTATTTTTCTTTATAAGTAGAATACTGTTAGTTTTCAACTTACCCTCTTATTACAGTAGCTAGTGAATGGTTGATTTTGCCATTTGTTTTGTAACTTCACGAGCAGCGTCCAAATAACATACCAATATTTAGTGTCGATTTCACCACTGACATATTTTTTTTAGTATGATAGATTTTATGAGCAAGTGAAACCGGCAGTTTACATTACACGACAAATAATCACAAAAAAAAAGATCTAAAAAAAACTACTTGGAGAGCATAGTTCCAATATTGACAAAGTGAGATTGATTGGTCATTGTATAAATAAACTAATAGCAAATCTCGCAATCGCAACTCAATCAATACCAATGATTACGTGGATCAATACACCAATAGATACGCAATAAAAAAAATGGTATCATTTCAAAAACAAAAATAGATTATAGTCCCAAATTTTGGGGATTTGGGTCTTTTTGACATCATCAATGTATGATAACTGATATGTAACAAGAAAAATCGGTACACCATGTAGATCACTTTCATTGTCCACTATCGGATTTATAGTTCGTCTGCAAAAAATATATTTTATCTTACCGACAAAGAGCAGGGAATGGAGTTGAGTGTGCGCGCGAGGTCGATAGGACCTATGCACTTGTCGGGGATTTGGTAAGGCGGCATCTTCTGGCATAGCACGGGATAGAGCGGCTCCACTGCTACACTGAAAAACATACTTCATTGATACAGTTCAACAAAATAGAGGTAACCTTAGTAGGGAACTAATAAGTAATATGAATTGTGATTACGACGACTTTTTGATATTTACCTGGCGTCAGCTTGCATAAATATCTCCATGTTGAGACAGTTGGCCGCCGAACCCATGACGCAGACCACTTCGCCGTAATCCTGACAAGACAAATAATATATATAACATAAACAACAAACAGTTAAAGTGTAATAAAGAAGAATATATAAGCGGCTCAGTCAACTATAATAAATGTTCGTTCAAAGTCTAACCCCCCGGCTTGGTGTAATCTCTACCTACCACATAATATCTGAGCATGTTCTGGTAACCTGCATGATCTGCACCATGAGCTGCACGGAGCGCGCCGTGCAGTCCGTGAACAGCGACACGAGCAGCGGCACGTTGTCCACCTGCTCGATGTGCGGCCGGATGTTCTCGATGCCGCGGGGCAGCTTCGCCTGCATCACAAATACACCAATTATATACTTAGATATACTAGCGAAACTGATAACAAGTGAGAATTGCGAAAAAAACCTTTATTATAGGTACCTACGTCATACTAAGAACACAACCTCCAATTTTAATTTGAATAAACTAATTTTAACTTAATCTTCTCTCTCTAAGTGCGAACTCAAGACAAACATAAAAGCATGCTATTATGCGAGTCAATGAGCAATGACTTGATTTATGTCATTTAAGTGAAATTGTCCGCTCTAGTATCTATCGAAGGGGATAGTGATAAGAATGTTTGTGTCTCCCGTATAGCAATGAAGCTTATTGATGTCCCGGGGGAGAAACTACAGCTGTCTCACTCATAACGAATTTAATCAGATAGAAATTAGACGGATGAATTAGAAACGTTGTACTCTATAAGTAAATTAATAATTACAAAAATAATTGATTACTATAAGTAGGTACTCTTTGACGAGCGAAAGTGCCTATGAAGACCTACTTTAAAATAAAAGTTTAAAATGTTTGAAATGATGATGGAAAATGACCCGGTTGCTCATGTCGAAGTTGACGGGCGCGGAGTGGTCGGTGGAGTCGGTGAGGCAGGACAGCGAGCGACAGGCGTCGCCGGGCGAGTCGGCCGACACGGGCGAGTCGCGCGACGCCTCCAGCATCGAGTCCGTCGACGGGTGCGTCGTCGCTATACTGCCGCGTTGTACCTGAATTAAATTTATCATTTTAATAACTTTACGGGTGCTCTTCGAAACTACAACTAGTCCTATATTGTTTATTTATTATAGGAGTTATTGTTTGCTCGATATCGGGTACCTCTGGGGCAATACGGTGTCCACAGAATACCAGCGTCGCGGTAGTCGTGCCACGACATTTGGACACAATTAGATATAAGTAATTTGAAGTTAAGATTGTGTGGAAATAGTGTTCCAAATAAACATTTACCATTAGATTAATTTGGGAATTTGGGACCAGGCGGCGCTGTGTGAATTGGGTAGAATGAAAAAAAAAATTGAAATATCTACCTTTAAGCCCGTAGTTATAGAATGTCTAGCTTTCTTTATTTCGTTGTCGAACTTGACCGTGGTGTGCTCCAGGTTGATGGCTCCCGGCGCCGACATGGACAATGCTTTCGATGACGCCATATTGTTGCTATGAGGAATTAGACAAATTCATTTTAATAGTGAATTAGACAAGTTTATTTATTGAAACAGTGCTTAATTTTTATGCTTATTCTTATATGCAAATTAAAATTATTAATTGCAATCATGGGAAGAAAAATGGATCAGCAATTGCAATATGCAAATAAAAAAATAAAAATGTAAGCCGAGCTTGTTTTTTTTATTTTTAGCAATTTCGACAGGTAACTGGTAAGTATAAAGAATTACTACAGTACTAGTACATTTTAATTTATATTCGATAAATATATTTATTTATTTATAAATGTAATGTATATCAGCCACTGAACGTAATGTCTAAACCATACAAAGGTACCTACCATAAAAGGTAAAATTATTAAATTAAATTTTTTTAATGTAAAATTGTTACTAATCACGCACTAATAATATGGACAATGTCTGAAATAATACTCATATAATGTCTTAAATACCAATAACATTGTAATGTTGTTACATACAAGTTGATGTAACTGTCTGTAATGTGAAATTGATTCAAAATGATCGAATTTTTTTAATCGTTTTTTTTTTAGTAAAAATTTTTGATTGTTAGTATGTGCCAGTAGTGTGTTTAACACATTGATTGCATGCCTATAGGGTTGCTGGTTGTTACCAAAGCCAAGCTAGAAAAAAGTGATTAAGTATACACACAGTATGAGAGATAATTTTAATTATTTGTAATGCCGGCGACAGATACAGCATAGGGGTACAATTCCGGGACAGACCGCACGCTGCAGACTGCAAGCTACATGCTTGTTTCTACGTAGCCCTATGAAAGTGGTTCCAAGCGGCGACACTGCGGGCGGCGGCACTTTCACAGAGATACATCAAAACTAGTAGTCGCTTACAGTATGCACCTGCAGTTTGCGGCGTGCGGTCTGTCTTGTAATTGAAGCTTTATATATTTCAACACTTGCTTTGAAAAATAAAAATAAAAATAATTGAAGTTTGTTTATATATTTCAACACTTGTTTTGGAAAAAAAAATGAATTTTGAAAAAACTGTGAATCTTTCTCGTCAACCCTCAAAAGTGTTGAAATATTTGAACTATGTCTGGTTCCCGCTTTACGCATAACATAAAACTAACTAAATAGGTAGGTACTATTTAAGAAAAATAAAAAGAATTACTCAATTTAGGACTGTTTAATACACGTATGATACGTGTATCAGTGTAAAAGATGTATAGTTTTTTTTTAAAAGTGTTAATCGTATTTGGTTCCTACCAATTAAACTAAAATTTTGAATAATGGATAACTAAGGACCTTTTCTGTGTTAATCAATCGTATACAAACAACTTCCACCCCACTTTTCACCCCTTTATGGTGTGAAAAGACGGGTAATTATTCTATGCCCTTATAAATATCCTATGTCCTTTTTTGAGTCTCTAAATGTCCCCATAAGAAATTGCATCTCAAGCGGTTCAGCCGTTTTGACGTGAAGAGGTAACAGAATTACTTTCGCATATATTTACTAAGGATTGATAGTTAAAAATTCGAGTTTCTGGTAGAAAGTTTCCTTGCTCATAATTCATCATCCTTGCACATCTATAGTCGAAAAGTTATCTAAAGTAAGTGTACAATACTACAACAGAAAATGCCCAATAATTTAACCTTCTATCACCCATAATTTACTTGCAAAATGGCGACATAACATTTCGTGGCTGAACTAAACAAACCTATAGTAAAAGCCGACTGTAGCTTCGTGGTCGATGGGCCTAGGGATTCGGGAGGCCGTGTGGGCGCGGTCCCTGCCGTGCGGCAAGGTTTGCGAAGACAGCGGGGAGCCGCTCTTGCTGTCGACAATACGCGACGTCAGTACAGAGTTATAGCGCCTGTAATCCCTAAGAGGGCAGGCAGAGCCGAAGATCGAATCAGGAAATGTGAAAGGGATAACCTTTCAATCACACCTCACAGTTGATAAATTCTTTAATTACTCCCATAAATAGTACAGTATTATCCTTAATTTAATAGCTGCGTTCTTGTATGTGTAGCTTGGATTATTTATTTCATTTGTTTTAAATGTTTTGAGAAGATCATGGGAGTGTAAAAAAAGTGTAATTTTACAAATACAATCAGAAAATAGCTGTGTGTTTGCAAAATAACAAAGAGATAGTTTCACATCTATTGAAACGGACACACAACAAATAAATGAAATCTAGGTAATTTACAAAATATCTACGTCAATATTTTACTCAAGTTTAGTGATAGAAATATAGTATTAATGGCGCACTAAAGCCTCACAACAAAATATAATCTTGTGGTAGGTACGATTTCTTAAATTGACAGAAGTTTGAATTTCATTCAAAAATATATACAAATTATTTAAAAAATATAGAAGTATGTACCTATTACAAAAATTCAAAACTTTTATTCAGAGAATAAGTTTTTACAAACACGTTCTCTTGTGAAAGAGGACACACAGTAATAAATGATTTGTAAAATGATTTGTATAATTAATCTACTCTGTAAAATACTACCATTTCGGATACAAAAGCAAAATGATCACTGGTACAAAAATGGCGAAAGAAAGCCAGTTACGGCAGTTATCAATTAAAGGGGTGGGGAGTCGGGATACCTCCACGCGGTCCACCCTGGTAACGTCGGCGAGTAATTCCTTAGTTTCTGGACCCAACTCTGGAATTACTTGCCGACGGCCAAATTCCCGACGCGGTGGGTCTGCTCCCCGTGCTCCTATCTTGGATGGAGTACGTGGGATGCGGACAAATCCGCTCCCCCTTGCATCCGTACTGGTGCTGGGGGTGGAGCGATTGAGGAGACAACCTCATTAAAAAACAAGAGGTGGAGCCGGCCGCGCTTGGCTCGGCCGGCTGTATGATGAGCGGTGGTGGACTCGTTCGCTCGCTGATCCTCCCCAAAAGCGTCTTCGCCCCGACTGGTGTCCGGGCCTACTCCACCCGTTGATACCGGGGGCGACCTCCGTATGGTGGAACGCGGAGGCCCTGCAGACACTGGGTCTCGCCAACCCAGACACTGCGGGGGGCGTTAAGGGTTGGGTCACATGGGCGAATGAGACCACCCTGGAAGAGGGAGTGCGCGGTGGCGCAAAGTGTCACAGAGTCCACTAAGTACGTAGTGGACGCTGTGGCACTTGGAGTGGCGCGGTGGAGGAAGAAAACCTCGTTAAAAAATTGAAGAAGAGGGGCCGGCGTCTCGCAGCGCCCGGCCAGAGATGGAGGGGACCCTTGCCCAGCCGAGACGGCGAGCCGGGGAAGGC
This sequence comes from Endotricha flammealis, assembly GCA_905163395.2. Lineage (NCBI taxonomy): Eukaryota > Metazoa > Arthropoda > Insecta > Lepidoptera > Pyralidae > Endotricha > Endotricha flammealis. The sequence goes on along the minus strand of LR990861.1, from coordinate 3,251,400 downwards.
CCGTCGTCTTGAGGGGGCAATGGTCCTCGGTGTCGGCAGTGCACCTGGATGCGGTGTGCTGCTGACGGGGCGTTCCGGGGAGAGCGGGTCCGGCCAGTTTAACTTTGGCCGGACGGCCCTGGCGGGGTCGCGGATGTATCACAGTACCCGTGGCCCCGTCACTTAGGGGGCGAGTGGCATCCCGTCAGTTTTTTAGTGGTAAGTCCCACAGTCCCCACCGCATATTCCCCGGGCGGTGGGGCTGCTGCAAAGCATTTTTCTGACGATAATAAAAAAATAAAAATAAAAGTTATCAATTAAAACTTTAATAATACGGTTAATTAAATAATATAAAACATATTTTTTTGATACAGGTACAGTCAACATCCCAAGCTAGTTTGGACTTCGACAATTTTTTCAAATGTTTATAAAGAGTGTAATTGTATTGTAAGTCTTAGAAAATACGTCGAAAAAGCAACCATACCACAAGATTATGAGGATAAATATAAAAAACATCGATTAGGCTGTCTGTCTGCCTCTATTCCACCAAATAGAACTGAATTAGTCCTATTAAAATTCTAGCATAGTTACAATAGACAGGCAGCCTAATAATTAGACGCAAAAAGAAAATGGTTGTAATGTACTGTGAAGTATTTATGTATATTAATCACCGATGATCACCTTTTATTGTTATGTTGGTTTTGACTTAAGCGCAGACTAGAAAGAGAAGACATGAGTCAAAATTTCTTTATTCTGTGGGCCCTTGCCCTTGCCATTGTGGGCCCCAATCTACCAGCATTTCGGAATGACCATGGACCAGATGAAATGGCCGAATAAAACTCGGTCAATTTAGTTTTTTTTTCAATCGCCATGCAATAATCCATTTATTAATAAAATTACTAACACATAACAACATTGAGACCTTTTACTATTCAATTTTGATAAGTATACGATAAACGATTGCATATCTGATGAAACGTTTTTTCTGTCTAGCCTGCGCTTAAATATACACTTTTCCAGCAGAATTAGGATTTAAAAAAAAAACTATTATACAATATTTCCACAGTAAACGACGTTATGTCGGGAACAGACTGCTGTAACGTATCATGTAATGCAAAAAAAACATAGTGTCACGCCTTGCGCACACGAACCGTGCACACTACGCGCACGAACAGAGCATTATGTGTACCGGAAATTCTTTCAATGCGTGTTACATTACATGTTACGCGACAGCAGTATGAACCCGGCATTATGTTGCAGAGATAAGGTTAAAAAGACTTATCACAAACTTACCTGACGTTGTCATCACTCATTAGGGATATGTGGCAGTTCCACCCTGACTCCAGGCCCATCTTCTCACTGAAAACCCTGGACCGGAGTTCATTCTCCTTGCTGAAGTGAACGAACCTGATGCAGGCGCGTTCGAGCCTCTCAATCAGCTCCACCATATCGCTCTGTGCTTGATACTGCATTGTTACCATACCTATGAATACCTGTAAAACGAGGATGATGAGATGACATTACACATTGACAGCCTGGTGGCGCGTTGGTAGTGACCTTCGGCAACAGAGGACCAGAGGTTCGATCCTTTCTCGAATATTATAATATTATAAAGAGGAAAGATTTGATTGTTTGTTTGAATGGGGAAGAAAACGCTAAGCATATCGCAGATGGCGCTGCATTCGTCAGACCCATAACAAACTATCTGTCACTTTGAGTTTATCGGTTTGGTGGATATTTTTTGCATTATTTGCTGAAATTGGAATATTTTTCTTTTCACAAATAAAATAATGTACAGTAATTGGACTGTGAAACAGATAAAAGAAGAGTTGAAGGCCCGAGGAGGGACGTTAAAAGGTCGTAAAGCGGACCTAGTCAGTAGGTAAGTAATAGGTAAAATAAGTTAAAAAAACAAGTATAATCAAAAAATCTTATGTTGTACTTGGTACATTATAGTATATTTCAAGTAAATTATGTAAAAACTTAAACGTTCTGTCCAATTTTTAGCACTGTATCTTGTATTTAAAACCATGTAAACATATCCTAAATTTATATTTTTATATTACAGACTGGAGTCTTTTGACCGCAACTTTAACTTTGGGATTCCTCAGGATCATGAAACTGAAGATATTAAAATTGATTTACCACGAATGAAAAGCTATCGTGATATAAATAGTAGCACCATACTGCCTCCTTTGACCAGACAGCATATTCGACTGTTCTCAGTCGTTCATCTTTGGGAAAGTGGTGATTACCATTTTAAATACATCCAATTGCCACACAACGCGGCATTGTAATGATAAAACGATAAAAATTTAAAAGTAAACAACTATTTCTATGGATTTTGACAGGTATCGTGGGTCGGACGTTCGCGGCGCCTCTAGCGGCGAGTATTGTCAGTTTTCTTCCCCATTGAATAGGCACCGAAACTACTGGACCGATTTCAAAAATTCTTTCACCAGTAGAAAGCTACATTATCAGGGAGTGACATAGCTATAGCCTATTCCCGAAATTCAATGTGGTTCCCACGGGAAATTCACGCGGACGAAGTCGCGGGCAAAAAAGCTAATGTATTATAAGTATGTATTTACAACAATATATCCGTTGTTTGATACCCATAACACAAGCCTAGCTCACATACGTACTGTGTGAATTGTGTACAATCATCGAAGGTCGAACAGGTAAACTTTGTGGGTTTTTTGTTCATATTATTATGACTATTATAGACTATATATATATATATATAAAAGTTATGAATATTATACCTGGTTGCACTGCATGTCAAAATACCCTTCAGCATCAGTCACATCTTCGTCTGTGACCTCATTGAACAGCAGTGAATCTGAAATATTAAATCTGAATATTAACATTACCTTTTACAGATATTATGGTTAAGAATGGGTTTTTTTGTTGTTGTTGTAACGTTCACATGCACATTGTTTTAGTGTGCGTAACATCGGAAACGCTCGTCAAATCGCTCACATTAAAACAATGTGCATGTGCACGACATACACAACATTCATAGCCGAACGGACTTCGCGAATTAGTATATCTGTATAACAAGTCCTTCCTCTAATTCTTAGTTACTCTGTTTCCAAATCCATTAGGATTGGTAGGATACGTTATCTAACCTAGGTTGAGGGTACAACCTGGCCTATTAACTGGTTTAAAAAATGGTTGAGGGTACAGACCTGTGGAGTGGAAGTGCAGCGGCGCGGCGTCGGGCCAGGGCTCGGCGCAGAGGCGGCGGCAGTCGGCCGGCAGCTCCAGGTACAGCTGCGCCAGCGGACCCGCGATGCCGCGCCGCAGGGGCCTTGTTAAGGCAAATCACTATTATTATTATTATATCTCAGCATCATATCAGTGACGTCACGTCTCTAGCTAGTTTCCTGAAGGAGTTAGGATAGCTGGAGTGAAAATCCGGCCCCCACTCTTCGCACGCAAAAAGGGCACATTAGCAACAGCATCAGGGAATTGTAATTCAGAAACTGACACCACAAAGGATTGGTTGATTGTTGTTTTCGTCATTTGTTCATACAAAATATAAAATGCGCTTGAAATTGAGGCTATACCCCGTTCAGAGTTATTTCACCTATGGTTGGACTCAAAATAAGTGTCACATAAATAATTCTGTAACAGAAATAATATGTGAGCTGACATAGATGGACTGCTCGAGCTATTAGCCATTGATAAACATACATAGACCGGTCTTATTTTGAGTGTTTTAAACATAGATTTAGTATATACTTACAAGCGTATAGATCGGCAATGCAAAAGAGATAGATCATAGCATACGCGTTAGTTAGAGCGAGATAGATAGGCGAGACCATTCTTCCTATACATGCTATCGGCTCGTGTCGGCCTGACGTCAGTCGTGTTAAAAACAAATCTCACTTATTTTTACAAAATTCATGGTTTTTAAGTGTAGTTTTGGTGTTAATTAGACGTGATTAAATATGGTTATCTGTGCAGTGCCTGGATGTAACTCAAACAAAAAGGAAAATCTACAAAATTGTATATCTTGCTTGCACATACATTACACGCACACTAGTATATTTTGTTTTTGGTCTCGCCTCAATCAAATCATTGCCGATCTATACGCTAGTAAGTATATATTAAATCTATGGTTTTAAACGTCTTTTTAATGAGAAGGCACGACAACATAACAACATATTGTAATAACTTTCGTAAGTCCTTCCTCGTGAAATTACAAAAACCTAACAGAAATAAGATACACGTACTTGTATGCGAAGGCAGTGCAGTATGCTGTCAAGGAGTTCCGCTGGTAGAAGTCGATGATCTTCTTGCGGTCGGCCGGCGACAGCGGCGTCAGGTCGCGCCCGTCCCAGTAGTCGGCGCACGAGTCTAGAACGATGTCCGCCGTGCCCTGCATTTACACATATTATTTTCAAAAATATAAAAACATTACCGAACTTCGCACGGGCTTTACTAAAGATCCCTAATTTAAAAAAATATATTATAAATTACAGTGTATGTTACGCGGGAGTGATGTACCTTTCAAACGGTGCAACAATTTTTGAAATAGGTGAAGTAGTTTTTGAGTTTATTCGTTACAAACAAAATACTTATCTTTCCTTTTTATAATGTTAATATAGATAGGTAACAAAAAGGTCTTAAAAAGAACTCTAGCCAACTTTAGAATAAATTTTTCAAACAATTAGTTTGAAAGGTACGTTAAGCTAACTGTCGCGGCTGTTATCAATAGATGGCAGTCGTTAAAACAAGCCAGTAGACGTCATGTGGCATGACAACAGACTAAAAACAATAGTAGCAGGTTAAGTGCATTCGATACTATTGTACACAAAAGAGCAAAAATAGAAGAACATTCAAGTCACCTGCGACAGCATCTGCAGTTGTCCGGCGTGATCGCGCACGAGCACGGCGAGCATGTGCGGGAGTGGTACCTTCACGCGCGAGCTTAGCGCCAGCGAACGCACGAACCTCGTTTCTCGTCGGATCGTGTCCGCTTGCAGTCTTCTGAATATGGGCAGGCACTCGTGCACCGTGTACGCGTCGGCGACCTTCTCCTCGAAGCCGATCTGCGTGGCCAGCTCGCAGAGGCAGCGGCGGTTGGTGACGGGCACCAGGTCCTCGGAGTGGCGCGCCTCGGAGGCCAGGTGCGCGCAGAAGTGCGCGTACGTGTGCCGCGGCGCGGGCGCGCACGTGTTCAGCAGCGCGGCCAGCCCCAGCGGCTTCAGGCGCGCCAGGTGCAGGCGCCAGCGCGCGTCGTCCCACTCCACGCAGAACGGCGCGTTCTGGTCGTGCGTCAGGTCCAGCACCTGCACCGAGTGCTTCGCTTCAGGTTCGTGAACAGACTATTAAGTGTTATTCTCGAACTTTCATGTAACTTAAGAGCGGAGTTACATTTCGTGACTTATTTCATTTAACAGGCTTTTTTTTACAGGGTCAACATAATATACTAAGTTAACTTACATTTATTTAAAAAAAACACTATATCCTATACTTATTTTTTTTTTATTTAAAATAAAAAATGCTATCCTAGTGAATTCACTCACAGTACAAAAGAATAGTTTGATATCACTAACTATAAGGTCGCGTTTAAACATGCAATAATTTCACGCAAGTTAGCTCGCCAGACAATTTATTTATTTATTTATTCGGACAACAAAACAAATTACAACCAAAAAAATTATTAAATTACAATTATACAAGATTAATTCGAGATTGCAATTCTAAATTATGTTGACACTTAATTATAACGATTTGTGAACTATTAATAAAAAGATACAACAAATTCAATCAAAGTAGGTAAATACAATAATACAAGTGAATAGATTGATGTTTTAAGTGTTTTTTATCAGCAAAGCAAAGCAATTCCTTTTTTTTTTTTGTATAAAGTCAGGAAAATGCATTACTGCATGTCCCACCGCTGGGGAAGCGATTGGGGTTTGTCGGGCTCCCCCATTATATGCCACTTGGGTATACCGACAAAAAATCTGACTGACTACCACCTCATCCGCCTAGATGGGCGGGGCTGCGGGAACAATAATACAACCGCTGCCCCGCCGGCGGTCGTCCGAAGACCCCCTTGTTGGGCTACGCCAGACAATTCCTATGATTTTTCATAATTGCAACATCTTGTAACAGTTTTCGCAGATTATCGGTTCAGTTCCGTATATCTTCTTGTAATCGGAGTTGCAATAAACTACACAAAACTCCATGAGAACTTTCAGGCGTAGAAGCAAAGTTCAAAATTGCAGACTTCTAATATTTATTCGTATATAAATACCTCGACTATCGTGGAAGGATCATTTTGTTTTCCCTCTGCGGGCTCCGATGTTGTCTGGCTCTGATGCCCCATTGAGCCCACCAGGCTGGTCTTGCTTGAGTTGGTGGACGACGGGTTCGAGTTCCTAAGGAAGAACACCTTCTCCGCCGTAGGGTTCGGCCAGGACAATATGCCTTTTTTGTCCACGCAACATAAAGCCTGAAATATTGAAATGGATATGTTCACAAGCGCTATTTTATATTTTATATTATACCACAGGCAAAAAAGCAGTTGCAACAGCAAAGCAAAAAAGTAGTTACCGTCGTTAACGAACATCAGTAATACCACAGATGCACTACCAATGCATTGCCTGATACAAGGAAAGACATAGTAAGAGATGTGATAAGGAAAAAGAGAAGGGAAAGAAAGGAGTGTAAAACTAGTACACAGCAAACAACAAAGGAAAACTACAATATGAATTAGGTATTTATAACAGTCGTTAACCCAGAGCAGAGAGAGATCTAAAACATTAAAATCAATCTCATCCGCAGTTAATACCAATTGCGGGAGCTGCACAAATGGATGATTAGAATCGCACTAATATTTTAAAGACGAAACTTTGTGGGTAGGTGGATGTTTTTACTTCTTCACGCTCAAATAGCTGGGTTATTTTTTATGATATTTGGTATGTAGGTAGCTGATACCTTGGATTAACACATAGGGTACTTTTTATCTCGAAAAGTACGCGATTCCCGTAGGATTTGGTCAAAAGTCTGATGGTCAATGGTGCTTTATAAAGTAGATGGCGCTATTGTGCATAAATACACGCAAACGAAGTTGCGGGGGTTTCGCTAGTATTGACTATAAAAATCATAAATGTGTTTTTACCGACAACGATCCTAACACGTGTACAATGTTAGCAGTCCTGGAGACCATGTCCTCTCTCCCAGTGAGGATGTTGAAGAATGTCTTCCACAGAGACTTTAGGCTCTCTGGTTTAAGATTGGACTCGCTCAAAGCCTGGATGAGTGGATCGCTCGCGTCTTCTGATATCGAACAAGATTTAGGACGGATGTATTTCTGACGTGTCTCCGAGAGGAGTTTGAATCTGGAAAAGGAATATACAAATGTATTTTAGGTTTTAGAGTTGCGCTGACTGCACGCTAACCGTCGCGCAACTCTAAAACGAGCCTTAGTACTTTGTCAAATTTGTATAAATTACCCAAGATATTAAGTGAGCGTGTCAAAAAAGGTAATAGTAACAAGGTACAATCAATCAATGTAAGAAGTAAGCAGAACTAAGAACAAATTAATGCTAATAATGTAAGTATCATTATGACACTTTGTAACTACATAGTACAATATGAATACTATTGATAAATAAATCTCCAAATCCGTTAACGCAATATTTAGACAATTTGAATCACATCTACGGCCCAGCTCTCTTTCATTGGCTGACTGTACTAAAATGATAACATATTTATGCTAACTGTACGGCCGTTTAAAAGGTTAAACTCAGCGCCAAAGCTTCTGGCTCACAATTTATAAAATAATTTGAAAATCGATTGTTGTTATGCACTTACAACCCGTCCGCCTCAAGTTTGCCGTTCCCTCCCTCCGCGCCACACCCCACCGCACCTCAAGGCAGATCCGCAGTTGCTCAATACAGGGATCTGCCTTGAGGTACGGTGGGGTGTGGCGCGGCACGGGTAGTAGTAATAGCTATGAGTTTCGAATTTCCTTTTATGACTGCACACGTCAGGAGAATTGGCGTTCAGTATAAAAAATATTTATACCTAGCAACTCCATAGCAGTTAAGCGTGACCCAGGCCAGTGGAAAAATGATCTGCAGCAATGGGAGCGAGGCAGCTATGGTCTGCAGGAAGTATATTTCAGTCCAATGTGTGACCCCTGGAAGTTTGTACACGTGCCTCACGAAGCTGGCCACGACCACTAATGAGATCACCAACGGCAAGACTATTCCTTCCATTATTTTTACTGTACACTGAAAAAGAAAAAATGTTACAAGTCGGTCAGTGCGAAACGGACTCCCGGATCGCGTAGGTATAAAAAGTTAGTAAACTTTTTGATATAATGTATAAATGTTTTTTTTAGCTCCTAAATCAAACTATTGTGTATTATGTATGTAATATAATTAGAATTAAATATTTAATGATAGTGATGTATATGACTATATAGAGAAAGGTTTGCCCCGAGGGAAACCGCGTCCACTGAAGATAAAGTAGGATCATTACCAACTCACCAATATTGTAACAATCTTACTAAATAAATTATAAAATATATATTTATATTTTCTTTTATATGTTAAGGTATGGAACACTAAAAAGGTATTATTTTCGCATAACTCACCAAATACCTTTGCTTTTCAAACACAGTGACAGGTTTACATGTGGCCTGTTCAAGTGCCAGTTTCAAATTCTTGAGGTAGGGCGTTTCACACATTTTGTATGCTTTATTCTGGTGGGGAGTACGTATACGTGGCGTGCTGAAGGTTTCCTTTTGCTGTAATACATTATTATACACGTAATTAAACAATGCGAAGGCCCAGTCAGTGTTCATTGAAGAATATTAAGACCAAATATTATTAATGTTAAAATGAGACTATTTAAGAGGTACATTAGAGGTCTCGTCAGAGGTGGGCAACGCATTGGTAGTGCCCCTGGTGTTTCTGATGTCCATAGGAGGCGGTAACCACTTTCCATCAGGTGGCCCGCTTGCCTCTTTGTCTGCCGTAAACAAAAACTTAAAACATATATATATTTTTCACTTCTCATGCTCAGAAAGTGCTTATTTGCGCAGGATATAGGCTGCACAAAATCGAATTTTGTGCACAAGGGCAGAAAAGTAAACTCATAAATGTATCTATATTAAGACAAAGGAAATAAGCCATACAGCCAAACACAACAAAAAGTTCAGAGATAGAATTTGTTATTTTATAAAATTTACTTTAATTTATTTGCCTTATGTGTTTTTAAGTCATCATAAAAGATATTAAAATTTAAATTAAAGTACGGTAGGTTATTTAATTAATTTAAGAAAATTATTTTATTACAAAATTAATTTAATAGTAGGCTGTATAGGTCTGCAGCCCAAGCCTAATTTCAAAGTCGTAAGATTAAAAAAAAAAAAAGCGGCGGGAAATGGGAAACAGGGTCTTGTTTTTCTTGCGTTTATTTATTTATTTCCTCGCAATCGAAGTGAAAAGCAGAGTTTATAACTCGTCCACAAAACCATTTCTATCCTCGACATTACTATCAGCCCTCGCCTTCGGCTCGGGCTGCTAAAAGTCTCGGATAGAAATGATTCGTTTTGTGCACTTGTTGTAAAATCTACTATTTTTTTGTATTTTCATAGGAAGAAGTAGATATTTGCTTTGTTTCCGAAATGGTTGTAGTTTATAGAGTAGATTAATTTATGCAAATTTGTACACTTCCGACAAATAATTTTGATTTATGTATGACTATTAGGAACAAAAATGCCTGTGACGCTACTTCCTGAATAAATTATTTTATCTTTTAGTAACCACTTTCCATTAGTTGTTTGTTTGCTCTTATATGAACACTAGCGGACCCCCCAGCTACGCACGGGTTTTACTAAAAAAAATACCTGTGTATTAGGCTGGAATATTTGTCCAAAGAATAATTCTGGATCATCAGGCTGCAGACCCTGGCAGTGTCCTGGCACCTCCTGTCCTGGCCTCAGCACTATGACATCTCCTTCTACCAGGAGCGCCCATGGTAAGTTCACTATTGTTGCTGTAAGAAAAAACGTTTATTAAATACATATTATTTATTTTTTTTGTAAATAAATACATACCAGAAACTCAAAATATATCAAACTCTTTAAAATCATGGCATTATCCTAACACCAGTTCAGACAGCAGATTTGTACTCCTGAGCAAGATCAAAGCAGGATGATGACATCCAGGTACATGTATATAAAATTATAGTCTTATGCTGGATTCAAACCCAACACTCTTGAAATAACGTTGATAGCTACCTACTTTATCTCACAGCCGACTACTGAACCATATAAAAATTGTTATGATAAAATATTTTCATGTTTACCATCTTACTCAAAGATCAAGAAATAAAATCTGATGACTGAATTGCCGATGACAGATAAAAATAAATGTTTACCATCTCTGTATGTCCACTGCAGTATCACACACGGCGAGTAAGGGGCACAGAGGTGTGGGTAATGCTCCTCTTGCCACCTTGAATGTTGTATGGCATCATCTAATGTTTCTGTTAATAAAATTTTACTATTTTTAAAATTATCACAAACGCATATACGTCACAAATACATAAGAATAAAATAAAATGAATATATTATCTCCTTTAATAATAAACAAAGATTAGCCTATATTTAAGTTTCTCCTTCAGAATGACAGTGACAAAATAGGTTATTGGTAGTGGTAAAAGGTAGCTAAACCAATGCATTCAGCTTGCGCCTGCAGTGGTGTGCACTGCACTGTACACTATGCGGTACAGTATACTACGCAGAACTACGCGCGCAAAAGACGCGCTACAATTTTGTACACAACTGATAATAAAGTAGGTTATATAATTATAATAATTTTATAGTAAAACTAATATTATTGTAATTATTAGGATAATAAAGAAATCAATACTTTACCTAAAACTTTTTTTACTCTATGAGGTATTTCGTTTCTATATAAATACTCTTCGTTGAAGGCAACCAAGAAGTTTACCACCAGTATGACTATTAGGAACAAAGCCTCCAGAAGTAAATAACCATGGGCCTGGACCGATTCACCGAGTAAATATGTAAGTACAAGAAACACTGAATATATTACTGTAATAGTATACGCTACTCCAGACAACAGCACTTTCTCTGATGAAAATGATATTATATGTCTTATTAGATGATATCTGAAAGGAAAAAAAACATTCTCAATTAATATGAAAAATTTCAGGACGAATTTCACAATGGTTTCTAATTACAAATTAACAAAATTGTACAGTCATGAAATGAAGTAGGCTAGCATAGATTTCTAACTACTGCATGGAAGGATTTAATTGATTTTTTTATTTGTAAAAAGTTATAATCCTTTTATAAGAGAAATAATAAGGCGCTTCACCCACTGCGCCGCGCTCCGTCGCGTAGCGCGGTATCGCAGATTTTAACATTGTGCAAGTATCAAAGATCGTGTTGAAAACCTGCATGGTACAATACACTGACAAAGCGTCGGCGCGCGGTGGCGCGTCCTGCGGGGTATAACACACTGAGCTTCGCAGTACTGCGTCGTCTTTTTATTATTACGGGTAATTTGAGTATACAAAAACCACATTGATAAAATAATGCATCCTGAATGCTTTCCATATTAACCATTTTTAAGTACTATCACCACAGAGATCGACTGTGAAGTAAAGTTTTTATTTGGCGCGGGTCGGTCGTATAATGCCGTTTAAAGCCAATCCGCGCGGTGATACAGATCTGCTCCTGCGTCGCCGCGCGCAGAATCTGCTGCTCCGCACAACGCCGCGGAACGCGTAGCCAGTGGGTGAAACGCCTAAGTCCAGCCACAGAACTTTTATTTAACCATTTTAAAATAGCATAACAATAAATATTTAAATTATCAGAATACTAATCTTTAAATATACACTCAATTAATAAATAAATATTTAATAATTAAGTAGATATAAAATAAATTTTCAAAGGTTCATTACCTAAATTTAGTTGTTAATGGTTGGACCCTTTTCGTGTGTAATACATATATTTATGTTTGTTTTTATATTTATGTACCTACATAGACTGTGTAATTACTATACGTATTTATCGATGAGTCTCTAAAGTAATGTCAATATAATTAAGTAGAATGTAAGTTAGTACATACCCCGGTGGATTTTTGTGTTTATGTTCTTGTATCACTCCAAGAATTTCATTGCGTAATTTTATCAGGGCAGCCTTGGTAGAATAGCCTAATATTTGTTGAGTATCATCCATTTTTCTTCAATAATTTTACATTATGCTCAAAACATGTAAGTACTTTATAAATATGAGATAATTATATTTATTAAATAATAAATATAAATCACATCGCAGACATAAAATTTGATGCACTGGTGCTGTGCTGATGATAATATTGACATTGACAAAAATAATTAAATAGACAAGACTCACAAGACAAATTAATGACAGCTGTAGTACGTGAAGTGAAGTCGAGGTGTAAAAAGAAAAACACAAAAATGACAACATAGTTTGTTAGCATTGCCCGTTAACTATAATAAAAGTTACACCAACTGGCTGGAAATTTATTTTTAAATTGTTAAGGGCCCCATACACGAGACAATTATCGTAACGATTCCTCGTTCGATGTTAAAATCGAACGACGGATTGTACGTGTGTGGCAATATCGCATTCAATTTTGTGGTCGAACGATCGATTGGAGATCGCAACAGGCAACCCCGAAAATATCGATTGCGATCTGAACATCGTTCGATATATCGCACGTGTATGGCGTGATCGGATGCGATTATCGTCAGTCTGCCTCCATCTTTCGCGCGAGTAGCACGTACGATACCTATCATTTTTTTGCGATGTCGTGGAGCAAGGATTTTCTGTTGGAGTTTATAGACTTACTCCGAGATCACGAGGTTTTATGGAAAATAAAACACAAGGACTACCATAATCAAATCAAATGAATCCATTCTCTCCTAGTCTTCCTTTTATTTATTGTAGAAAGTCTTTTTTTATATAAAATGAGCGCCAATGCGCTTAAACAAATTAATTGCGACTCCATCGCTGACCCGCGTACGTGCTACACGCTTTGTTTCCGCAAAGAAACTGAGAATCGTTCGATCACATCGTTCGTGTGTGAGCGGACGGAAATCGTTAGATAAATAGTACGATTTCCTTGACGATCGATCGAAACGACCAATCGTTCCGTGTATGGGCACCTTTATAAACATATTTGTTCTAATTCAAGAAAGATTATTCATATGAAGATAAAGTAAAAAAAACCTTATTTACAATACATTTAAGCAAGAAATGTAGGGCACTGCGGTTAATCCGCTGAAATCGGAGCAGCCCGTCTGGGGTAGGGTAGGACGTGGGTAGGACCTCCACCTTACAGAAGATCGTAGCCAAATAGCATTGGTCTCGGCCCTCGGCCATGTAGTGTTCTTAAGTTCCTATATTAATCTATGAGTTAAGCCCACCATTCACTACACGAACCCGGACCCGACTCGCAACCCGGACCCGACCGCGGACCAATCCGGCGTTGCCCATACACTGCACGAACCCTCCACTCGAAGTATGGCATGTCGGGTTCGACAGGCACTCGCGGCTCGCAGCGAGCCCGACGCCAGCCTATTTGACAGTCTGCCGTACCGGTTCGTTGCTTCCATACACAGGCGGATTAGTCCGATGGCCGACCAATCCGCCGGACCAATCTGCGTGTGAATGGTGGGCTTAAGACATAGATTAATATTGTTTAAACTGAAAGAGTAAGGTCTCCAGAGCTCCACTTGAAGTGGGGGGGTTGGAAGTTTGGGAGGGTTGGCAAGCGTCTATATCGCGTGCTTGTTTGCCACCTTTGTGGTATAAAAAAATAATTGAAAATATTTTTGGGAATGTTTTTTGACTAAAAAGTGTAAACTTAAATTTTACAAGAAATGTAATAAAATAGTTAGCTGGCAACATTGACTGGTGACTGATTAATAAGTGACATGACAAAGTGACAGCATCGGTTAGACATGGGACGACGGCTGTCAAACGAAGCTTCTGACTGAAGTTAGGCACAATTTCAAAATTGTTACAACAACGATTCGATTTCGATTGTACTATTTTAGCCAAAAAATAAAATTATGATCGATTACATTTAAACAGATTTTATTTTCACTCTAGAAAACTGTAAATTTTTTAATCATTCATGCACATCTCAAAGAAACATAACATGTTTATGGCGTATCCACACGCTCGGTAAACAACGGCGAACAGCGAACACAAACAGCAAACACGAACGTGTGGACAGCTGTTTGTCTGTTTTTGTTTGTGTTTGCCAGTGTTCGGCGTCGGTGTCGGTTTTTGTGTACAAATCAAAGGGTATTCGACGAACATGTTTGGGAAGTATCCACACGCTTGTGAAGCAGTCAGTCGTAATTGCCAAACGAAAGCTTTGTTTCCTTCTTTTTCTGATTATTATTTATAAGTAGTTTGTCAAATTATTTAAATTTTAATAAAAACTTATCTAGGTACTATTTTTTATTTATTTAATTTTATTTAATCTACTAGTAATCTTATAATAATTTTATTTATTGTTTCAGTTTTTTTTTCTTTTTATATTTTTCCTATTTTTTTTTATTAGAAGTTTTTAGGAAACTAGCCGTTCATATTTTGAAATTGTTTTTTTTTAAAGAAAAATTTCACCCCCCCCCCCCAGTTGGGATTCGAACCCACGACGCGTCGATATCCGGCCGGCCTTTTTTTTAATTTTTATACCACAAAACAAACGGTTAGGTTAGGCAAACAACAACAAACGGCCTCTCCTACTTTTTCGTTTAATTTCACTTTCCTTTTTTTTATAAAAATTAGTCAAGCCAAAAGTGATCGCTGCCACAAGTTCATCGTCCGCCTTGTTTGCTAACCGGCATAGACTGACACGTTCGCCAAGCGTGTGGATACCATGTTTGTGTTCGGTGATTGTGATCGGTGTTAGACATTATAGTGTTTGGAGTTTGTGGCGAACAGCGAGCGTGTGGAGGCCCCATTAAAAGAGCTTTTGCAATTTTTTAAATAATTGACAAAATTGCTATAAATAGGTAAGTAATAAAAATATGAATTATACGATTCTTTATTAAACGAGTATATATTTTTTTCCACTATTCAAGGTCTCATTGTCGTAATTTTTTCGAATAATCGGAATTCTTATAGTTTATTGTCTCATAATATTTCATGACGTAAAATTAACGTCTCTACATAAATCAAAATCACCAAATTTGTTGTCACGCGCGCCGCACGGCTAGGTGCCTGGAAATTCGAATTGTTTTTTAGTATATATATATTTTTTTAAAGTCTTGCTTTACTTTTAGTACAAAGTATTACCATCTCCTATCTAAATCTCAAGTCAAAACATACATTTAAAAAATCGTTACTTAAAGATTATGATTCGACTTTATCGATTTGATTTAAGAGGACGTGCCTAGCTGTCAATATTGTCAACGTGAAGTTCGCCAATTATCAGAAGTAAGTAGATCCAGTTTACCCTATGCGTAATACATTAAATTTTCGTAGTATTCTTCAATATTCTTTCGTTTAGTTTAGGGGTGATGTGATCCTAATATCATAAATAGTAATTACTACCATCGTTGGTAAAAATAAAAAACCATTACTAAATAAATAAGTGGTGCTCGCGACGATGCAGTTCATTCAGTCGGTGTGTGTCATCGTGTTGTGACGATAGTGCGCCATCGCCATTATCTGTCCCAAGATCGCGATAAAAAAATACAAGGCATGTGTTGAGTGTTCGCGTTAGTTGAAGTGCTTTAATAGTTATGGTTTAAGGGCGTAAACAATCTGTTATAATGGCTGGCTCGCGAAGACGGACGATACAATGCAGTGTGATAAAAAAAAAGCCGCAAACGGGGTTGTTGATTTGGTGCACCCTTTGGTCGTGCTTGATGGGGCTCCCGTGTGTGCTCTCGCGCTGTTCCCCCGCCGGCTCGATTTACTTGCGGTTTGGCGACCCGCTGCGGCTGCTCTGTTTAGCGGACAACCCAAGCGACCCTTTCTACAAACTTGAAAATCTCCGATTTTTTCTCAACAGTACCGACCTTGAGCCCCACACCAGGGTAATCAACGCCACCGCAAAAGAGTTATACATCCCGAATCCTGACAGAACTGTGAAAACGTATGTATGTCGGAATACTCAGAACAACAAGGAGAAGTGTGTGGTTCGGGTAGTGGTTGACTCTCCACCCTTGGATGTGACAGATTTCCGATGTGTGTCATATAATTTGAAATACCTCAGATGCGATTGGACTGTTCCACCAAACTTATCTGTAATTAACTATTCGGTGAATGTCACACTGGCAAACGGCAACAACATTGGTCCTGCAGTGGTAAGCAATATTCATCCGGCGGATCCAAAACGCCACTGGATATGGGGAGATGAGAATTTAGTTTACAGACAGCAAGAGGAGAGTCTTGTCATCTTTTTGAACGCCACCAACTTGTTTGGAACTAAAATACAAAATTTTAGCATTGATCATTTTGCTATTGTCAAACCTGACCCACCGAGCAACCTGCAGGTGATAGCTAACAAGAGCCACCAAGTCCAGTTACGCTGGGATATCCCCAACACCCTTGTAGATCTTCTTAGCTGTGGGGTTGAGCATAGAATTGAATATCAGATTGCTAAAATTGATCATAACACTTATTTTCGTAGCGTGAACGCTTCCATGTTGCCTGGTAACAATAAGACTTACACATTTTGGCTAAAGAATCTACCATATGCGCATATGAAGTATGAAGTGAGAATTTACATAAAATCAAGGAAAGCTGTGAAGCCAGAATTCTTGTCAAATTATACATATAATATATTTACAACTGCGAGTGAACCACCAAAGCGTCCCCCAGACACAATTGCGGGGGCCTTCAGTGATACCGATTTCACATTGTCTGGTGCTGAGAGTGAAGCAAAAAGGAAAGTGTTGATTTACTGGCAACAACTTGAAGAATATGAAGAAGCAGGTGAAAATTTTACTTACAGGGTTAACATTACACAGAATGGAAAAACTGTTACCAAATATCCATTTAAGAACACTAGTATGAGCTATGTTATACTTGATGATGTCCCCTGGGACCCTATGCAGGTGTCTGTCACATCTGTGAATGAGGAGGGGTCTTCAGTTAACAGTAGCCATCTATATATCCCAGCCAGAACTGACAGTAGTCTGAAAGTGACTACATTTAGCCAGATTGCCTATGATGGTAACACATACAAACTTTCATGGGTCGGGAAGGATAACATAGACAATTATACTTTGTTCTGGTGCCCATATAATGTCACCTATCTCTGCAACGGCCGTTTGAACTTTACAGTACTTGATGCCAAAAAGAATAGTCACAAAGTAGATTTGCCAAGAGGTGACAGGTACCAGTTCGCGATATCAGCAAATAAGGGTATGAATACAAGTGGCATAGTTTGGGCAACATGTAGTATTTCTAAAGACAGTTTTTTAATGTATGGTTTTCCTGTAAAAGTAGAAAAGGAAGGTTTCCAAGGGAAGACTTATGTCAATATTAAGTGGTCATTGACATGCAGTATTCACTTGGAACCAAATCAAACAACAATCAGAGGATACAATATAACATACTGTATTATTCTTAATACAAGCAATGAATGTGATCCGTTGTACGAAAAGAAAGAGACTCATATACCTAATCCTCGACAGATGCAAAAGAATATTACAGGCTTGCTGCCACATAAGACCTACTTGTTCACACTGAAACTGGAGACAGTTTACGGCTGGAAGAATTTAGAAAACGCTTCGACAGAAACCACTACTCTTGAAGATACACCAACAAGTCCAAGGAATGTAACCGTTACTGATATTGAACATGATTCTATGGTTATATCTTTCGATCCTCCTGATCCAAGAAATGGTATCATTGGTAACTATAAAATTTACAACTTTTCAATACTACACAAAACAGTCGATGTCACAAAAGATAACATGGACATTCACAGAAGGGAAGTGAAATTAACAGGTTTGAGAGGATTTACAACATATGCATGGACTGTTATTGCATGCAATACAGGGCTGAATAGTTGTTCCAAACCCAGCCCTGAGGTGCCTATTGTTGTTATGACAAAAATTGGTCCTCCCAGTAAACTCCGGGCTCCTCAGATATCCCAAAATCCAGATCAAATTATTTGGGAGAAACCTGATATTCCAGGAGGAAATGACACTTTTTATGAAATCAAACTTATTCGAGATGGCAATGAAAAAAGTTTCAGTAAATTTGAGACAAACAATACAACTTACTTCCTTACACAATGCGTTGATGTGCGTAGCTCTGAAAGATATGAAGTAAGAGCAGTCAATAAATATGGAGATCAACGTTTCGAAGGTCAGTGGAGTGACCCTAGTTCTAACAATTGCAAGTTCAATGATAATACTACAATGGTTCTTGTTTTCTTGACTCTATTTGCTTTGATAGCCATTGGATATGGTTGCATGAAACTGTACCACAAATATAAGAAAATGGATATAAAACCAGTCATGCCTGATGGTCTTTGTATACCAGAACCTGAAAAATATACATTTGGAATTGGTTGGAGTCCATCAAATAAAGAAAATAAACCTTCTAATGACGAAACATTGCCTTTAACAACGAAAAATGTAGTATCATCATCAGAAGTGAAACAAAAGGACAACAGCAACTGTGGTTCCAGTGACCATACGGACAGTACTGCTCTCTCGGATACGTCGCGAGGGCCAATAGACAGGCACCCCTCTACATCAGATGATGATTCCAATTCGTCCTTGAACTTGGAAGTGGATGCTGCTAAGGCCCACGATAGTATCATGGCTCAAGATGAAGAATATTCATTTAACAATTCTGACAATGAGAGCCTCCATGATCCTTTCAATGACAAACCTTTTAAAATGAGTCCTCCTCCTACTGTGAATCCCACCACGGGCTACGTGCAGTCAGTACCGATGCCCACTCTCAAGACTATGCCGCCGAAAATTCCGCCTGAGACCGCTACCTCGAGTTACGTGCAGGCTGGACTCTCGCCATCGATCTTCACAACTGGCGTAGTCCCGCCCGCCGTGAGAAGTCACCCGCCGACCTCATCGGGATATGTAGCTCGCGAAGACGCACATGCAAATTCACTAATAAATTTGCCCAATTTGCGGCCACCCCTCAGTGCACAATTTGGGCCCGACAGCTTGCCGACAATGCCTACCTTGCCCCAGCCCACGAAACACGGTGCAGACAGCAGCTACATCCAGCTGCAGTCTTTAGACTCCTTGCCTAGTCTTAAGCCGACCGACTGCAACATTGTGCCATCGCTGAAACCAGCGGCGCCCAGCATTAGTCCCGGGGACGCCGTAATAAATAAACATTTGAATAACATGCTGTCCGCCGGACACATGGTCGAGGAGCCAGCTCTCATAAACCCCAAGATGTCGCCGGACGCGTACTGCCGGTTCTCGTGGAACACGGATCCCGCCAATGACAACCTACAGTCTTTGTACTCGCCTAATATTAACACGTTTAAAAATTGAATAGACTGCGTAACAACTAGCGACACGGTACTGATACATTGTTATATAGTAGACATTAGAGACTGAATTGTAAATAGTGACAATTAGGAGAAGTGTTATTGAATGGACTTGTTTTTATACAAAAATGTTGATGTGTTGTCTAGTGATAATTCTTGTGCCTTATTAATTTATTTTAGGTGATTTTAAAGAAGCTCAGTAGGTAAGTTTGTGTACTATACGTACGAGGTTGTTAAGATTGGTGATTAACAAAATAATGAAATAGGTGTCTTTGAATGAATTACACATCATTTATTTTATAAACACATTGCACATTAATTGTTTGTTATCTACCATGACAAACCGGATGTTTTGATTATCTTTTGATTGGCTTAACATTGAGTAACAGTGAAGTTTGGACTCCTTAGGCTTAATGCTTCTTTCTATCAAATCTCGAACACATTCCTTGTAAATATTACGAATAGAATAGTATTTTATTTCTAAAAAGTGTGCACAAAATAAGCGCTCTCATTAATGAGAAACGAGAATAACAATTAAAAATCGGTCACCGATTCTCGCCCTTGTGAAGTTAGCGCCACTTTTTTTAAAAATTCAATTTTTTTTTAGAGTTCCCGGTAGCTTACGAATAGTTCTGGAGTTCTCTCTAGAAATTTCTCATAGTTCCGCGCAAATTTTCGAAAAATCGTCAAAAAACAAAATCGAGCGCCAACTTCACGCAGCGCCGCTTTTTTGTTTAAATGGAGTTCTGAGCGGCAAAATGCAATCAGAAGGAAGAGTTCTGGAGTTCTTGATAGTTTTTTTTAATAGTTCTGCGAATTTAAAAAAAATTTCAAAAATTGATTTTGTCGGAGTTCTGCCTGGGGTTCCAAACGGCGCTACGAGAGTTCTAGCGAATGCCGCAATCAGAACTCTCGTACGACTGATTTTGACATAGTTAAAAAAACATAATGTTTAAAATCCACCATTTTGTTTACGAAATTAATATTTTCGGAGTTCTGCTTGGGGTTCTAAACGGCGCTACGAGAGTTCTAGCGAATGCCGCAATCAGAACTCTCGTACGACTAATTTTGACATAGTTATAAAAAACATAATGTTTAAAATCTACCATTTTGTTTACGAAATTGGTTTTTCGGAGTTCTGCTTGGGGTTCTAAACGGCGCTACGAGAGTTCTAGCGAATGCCGCAATCAGAACTCTCGTACGACTAATTTTGACATAGTTAAAAAAAACATAATGTTTAAAATCCACCATTTTGTTTACGAAATTGGTATTTTCGGAGTTCTGCTTGGGGTTCTAAACGGCGCTACGAGAGTTCTAGCGAATGCCGCAATCAGAACTCTCGTACGACTAATTTTGAAATAGTTATAAAAAACATAATGTTTAAAGTCCACCATTTTGTGTTCGAAATTGGTTTTTTCGGAGTTCTGCTTGGGGTTCTAAACGGCGCTACGAGAGTTCTAGCGAATGCCGCAATCAGAACTCTCGTACGACTTATTTTGACATAGTTAAAAAAAACATAATGTTTAAAGTCCACCATTTTGTGTTCGAAATTGGTTTTTTCGGAGTTCTGCTTGGGGTTCTAAACGGCGCTACGAGAGTTCTAGCGAATGCCGCAATCAGAACTCTCGTACGACTAATTTTGACATAGTTATAAAAAACATAATGTTTAAAGTCCACCATTTTGTTTTCGAAATTGGTTTTTTCGGAGTTCTGCTTGGGGTTCTAAACGGCGCTACGAGAGTTCTAGCGAATGCCGCAATCAGAACTCTCGTACGACTAATTTTGACATAGTTATAAAAACATAATGTTTAAAGTCCACCATTTTGTTTAAGAAATTTGTTTTTTCGGAGTTCTGCTTGGGGTTCTAAACGGCGCTACGATAGTTCTAGCGAATGCCGCAATCAGAACTCTCGTACGACTAATTCTGCCGTAGTTATAAAAAAATAAAGTTTAAAGTCCGCCATTTTGTTTTTGAAAATTGTTTTTTTCGGAGTTCTGCTTGGGGTTCTAAACGGCGCTACGAGAGTTCTAGCGAATGCCGCAATCAGAACTCTCGTACGACTAATTTTGAAATAGTTATAAAAAACAATGTTTAAAGTCCACCATTTTGTGTTCGAAATTGGTATTTTCGGAGTTCTGCTTGGGGTTCTAAACGGCGCTACGAGAGTTCTAGCGAATGCCGCAATCAGAACTCTCGTAACAAAATGCCGGACTTAAAACTTTATGTTTTTATAACTATGTCAAAATTAGTCGTACGAGAGTTCTGATTGCGGCATTGGCTAGAACTCTCGTAGCGCCGTTTAGAACCCCATGCAGAACTCCGAAAAAAACAATTTCGAAAACAAAATGGTGGACTTAACATTATGTTTTTTTTAACTATGTCAAAATTAGTCGTACGAGAGTTCTGATTGCGGCATTCGCTAGAACTCTCGTAGCGCCGTTTAGAACCCCAAGCAGAACTCCGAAAATACCAATTTCGTAAACAAAATGGTGGATTTTAAACATTATATTTTTTATAACTATGTGAAAATTAGTCGTACGAGAGTTCTGATTGCGGCATTCGCTAGAACTATCGTAGCGCCGTTTAGAACCCCAAGCAGAACTCCGAAAATACAAATTTCGTAAACAAAATGGTGGATTTTAAACATTATGTTTTTTTAACTTAGTCAAAATTTGTCGTACGAGAGTTCTGATTGCGGCATTCGCTAGAACTCTCGTAGCGCCGTTTAGAACCCCAAGCAGAACTCCGAAAATACCAATTTCGTAAACAAAATGGTGGATTTTAAACATTAAATTTTTTAAAACTATGTGAAAATTAGTCGTACGAGAGTTCTGATTGCGGCATTCGCTAGAACTATCGTAGCGCCGTTTAGAACCCCAAGCAGAACTCCGAAAATACAAATTTCGTAAACAAAATGGTGGATTTTAAACATTATGTTTTTTTAACTTAGTCAAAATTAGTCGTACGAGAGTTCTGATTGCGGCACTCGCTAGAACTCTCGTAGCGCCGTTTAGAACCCCAAGCAGAACTCCGAAAAAACCAATTTCGAAAACAAAATGGTGGCTTTTAAACATTATGTTTTTTATAACTATGTGAAAATTAGTCGTACGAGAGTTCTGATTGCGGCATTCGCTAGAACTATCGTAGCGCCGTTTAGAACCCCAAGCAGAACTCCGAGAATACCAATTTCGTAAACAAAATGGTGGATTTTAAACATTATGTTTTTTTAACTATTTCAAAATTAGTCGTACGAGAGTTCTGATTGCGGCATTCGCTAGAACTCTCGTAGCGCCGTTTAGAACCCCAAGCAGAACTCCGAAAAACCAATTTCGTAAACAAAATGGTGGATTTTAAACATTATGTTTTTTATAACTATGTCAAAATTAGTCGTACGAGAGTTCTGATTGCGGCATTCGCTAGAACTCTTGTAGCGCCGTTTAGAACCCCAAGCAGAACTCCGAAAATATTAATTTCGAACACAAAATGGTGGACTTTAAACATTATGTTTTTTATAACTATTTCAAAATTAGTCGTAGGAGAGTTCTGATTGCGGCATTCGCTAGAACTCTCGTAGCGCCGTTTAGAACCCCAAGCAGAACTCCGAAAATACCAATTTCGTAAACAAAATGGTGGATTTTAAACATTATGTTTTTTTTAACTATGTCAAAATTAGTCGTACGAGAGTTCTGATTGCGGCATTCGCTAGAACTCTCGTAGCGCCGTTTAGAACCCCATGCAGAACTCCGACGAAATCAATTTTTGAAAATTTAAAAAAAAAAAAAATTTAAATTAGCAGAACTATTAAAAAAAACTATCAAGAACTCCAGAACTCTTCCTCCTGATTGCATTTTGCCGCTCAGAACTCCATTTAAACAAAAAAGCGGCGCTGCGTGAAGTTGGCGCTCGATTTTGTTTTTTGACGATTTTTCGAAAATTCGCGCGGAACTATGAAAATTTTCTAGAGAGAACTCCAGAACTATTCGTAAGCTACCGGGAACTCTAAAAAAAAATTGATTTTTTTAAAAATGTGGCGCCAACTTCACAAGGGTCCGATTCTCGGAATGGCCGGCACCCACCGGCACCCTCCTAAGACTTCGTTGGCAAACATACAACTGTAGTGCCCAGCCTACTAAGGAGAACACCTGTGTCTAACACAGAGACACACCAAGTTCATACCTGTTCATACACTAAGAATATAGTCTCAATTCCTAAGAAATCTTGACTTCTACGTTAACAATTATTTCATGAAATCAAGTTTTAAAAGCTCGTTATTAAATAATGTTGGTTAACAATTTATGAACGAAGTTAATGGAGAGTCTTAATTAAACATAACTTATAGCAGATTATTACTTATTTATATACTTTTGTTCGTGTTCTAAAATTTATTAAAGATAATTACATTTTTCCTAATTAAAAAACTTTAGGTACCAAAAACTAGTGTTATATTTTCTTAATTACTTGGGTATAGCAATTATTTCTGTGGCATTTGCCGATCTAATTGCAATTAAACAATAATTACGATAGGATGAAAATAATTATATTTCTAACTTTCATCCTACTAATATTATAATAGGCGAAAGTTATGTGTATGTTCTTTACGCTCAAATGTCTGGGCCAATATTTATGATACCTATTTGGTATGTGGGTAGCTGATACCGTGGATTAACACATAGGGTACTCCCGAAAAGTATGCGATTCCCGTAGGATTTGATCAAAAGTCCGATATAGATGGCGCTGCTGTGCATAAATAAATAAACGCAAACGAAGTTGCGCGGGTTTCACTAGTGTTTCATAATTTCATGTTGGTCTCACGTAATTGCTAAGAAGGGAAGTCCTTTCAATACTTTCTACTCCTACAATTTTTTTTTCTGATTAAATTCGTCGTGAGTTCCAAAACAGCTGTATTTCTCCCCAATGACGTCAATAAGCTTCATTGCTTATTGTTCATCTGAGTTATTGTTGATCCTGGTTTTACAGGAAACACAACAACGGTGGGAATGCGTGGTGTGCTTGTCCCGATTTCATGTTTTGTAACCACAAAAATCTATTGTTGCAGTTTTCGTTCTACACAACGCTTATTACAATGGAGGGTATCTATAAAATTAAATTGGTACCCAGCGATTTAAGCACCGAGGAGACTATTCTGCAAATTGCGGACACATTGGATAATCTCAATGGTATTGTGGATGATGTTTTCGATCGTCTCACGAAAAGAATTAAACAAAATATTGATAAAACAGCAAAACTGAAGGCCAGAATAGATATATCTAGGTCTAAAGTGGAACAATTAACTGGTATGCAGAAAGCAATAAAAGTGTTTTCTAGTGCTAAGTATCCAGGAACGATTGTACATGATCATTACAAATCAGTCTTTGGATGGGATGCATATAAACATGAGCCTAAGAAAGTAATCCTGAGCGGTAAAAATCAGGGCCAAGCCGCCGGTAAAGATATACACGTAAGTTTTACAAAAAATGTAGACGTTATTAATTTAAAGATTGCTTCGTGCAGAATCATATTTTTGATCCCAGGTTCTTACTATTGAAAATAATTCCGCTCCATCGGCATTGGATTGATCGTTGCAGACTAGACTAGCTCTAATTAAATACTAAACTAAATGAAATTGTATTTTACCGATTTGTATCTTAACCAAATAGTAGAGTATAAAATTTTAAGAGTACAAGTTATTTAGTCAATAATTTTAAATTGAAATTAAAATTGCGATTAGATTCAAGAGTAGATATTTATTTCGAGTCAATGTAGCATACTTGATTTACCGAAATTTATGAATCTTATGATTTGGAGTTAACATTGGATGAGTAGTAGAGTGAGCTTATATTGATATGATTTGTTATAGGAGAAACTTCATTTCTATCACGTGAAAGTAGCATTGGCTAAAGATGCACCCAAGAAAGATTTTGAACTGAGCGAAGTAGTCGGAAAAATTAAGACAGTCGGAGAATTGTTGATTTTCAACACGGATGAGAGTCCTTACTTTGGTACGCCATCGAAACCGGCATATATACCGAAAGTGTCGAATGTACAAAACAAAAGTTTGTTAGAAGACGCGCCTTCATCTATCATGAAACGAGAAATCCTTAAGAGAGAAGCAGACGAATATATGTACGCTCCGGGAATCGGAATGGTAAGTTATCCCATAATTAAATTTATTAGTTTCTTTCTATTTCTAGCTCACTTTGCTTATGTTAAAAAACCTACGCCGAGACTTTATACTACGTTTAGTATATTATGAAAGAACTATCTTGCAGACTTTCTTAAGGTTTTGACCAAAAACGAAACGGGGAATTCTATTTCTACCTACTAATGAAATTTTATTAATAATATATGTCAAACGATTTTAATTGTGAAGTTGTAATAATGTGACGTTTATGCCTACAAATTACAATGAGTGGGAAATAACACGCGGCGATATTACGTTTTCAAGTTTAGGTACAACTGCAGGGTTATTCTTGAAAACAATCACGATTTTGACTGTTGATAAAATAGCGCTAACTAAATGATATTTTATTGTCTAAAGTTTCAAAAGTACGAATTAGAATTTGCCAATAATTTAAAATTGAATTCAAACAGAATTGATATTAAAATCGCGGTTTTATTTAAGAGTAAGCCAAGCAGATATAATTCAAATCATTGGAAGTTAAAACTGTAACTCCATTCAGGTACCAGAACTGGAGATGCCATTGGACCTACCACACCTGCCTGGTATCGCAGGAGACTTACAATTCTCGATGGCAACTGACGGATCTATCGCACCCTCTGTCGTCACATCGCCCGTCGCACCAGTGGTGTCGCTCCCGGAGTCAGAATTACCAGAATTACCTGATCTGAACGTGCTGCCTGATGTTAAGTTGGAGGCTCCGTTGCCGGATATACCGGAGCCCCCGCCTGCACCGGCGCCGCCGCCACCACCAGCAGCGTTGCCGCCGCCTCCACCACCGCCGCCTCCTCCACCACCAATGGCCTTAATTGAAGAAACTGTTAGGTAAGTCATGTTAAAACATAGATTAATAGTTGTTACCTACCTAAATAGATGCCAAATTCAAATATGATTCATTCATCTATGGAAAATGATAACAGTAATTACAGATACTTCCCATTTTATTACTATCCTAATATACAGGGTTATTTGTAATTCGACGTATATCCGGAACATGCGGAATTAGGATGGGCGAAGTTTTTCGAGGTTTTCGAGATATTTGCTTTTATAAGATTTTTTTTTAATTTACCCAGAATTTTACATTTAATTTAAAATTGTAAAAAATCGATTCATCCTTTGACCTCCATTCTATCTCCTTTCTTGGTCTATAATTCTATTCTGATCACTTTTTACGACACACTAAGAAAGTAAAGTAGATTCTTGTCGTATATATTTTTTATTGTTTGCTTTACCTATAAAACGGTTGGTTATTTTTTGCATAAACTTTTTCTTGACAGTGAGCGATAAATTTTGTAGGTACCTAGTAATTTATAACTGTTAATTATTTCTTGTAAACCGTTGTAATAAATTGCATGGACACGTAAAGTAGGCAATCAATGCCTGTGATGTCTTAACCGTATGAAAGGTTAATTATGGTTTACTATGTGTGTTTATAGATATTTATTACGTTATTATATTTAAGGTGTATTCATTTCAAAGTAAGTTTTTTTAATTGACTTTTTATGATAGACATCCATGATAGCCATCGAATTATGAATACTATCGCAAAGTGAATAGAAATGTCGTCATTTTTATTTCGGTACGATGGACTATTCCTTGTAGTGTACAATGCTTTCAACTTAACCGTATTCAGCATCTGTATATTCTATGTACCTTCGCCCTAATACCTATTAAGCAAAACCCTTGGAAAACCTGAAGCCCTAGATTGTTGTGACAAAGAAGGCCATTACATATCCTTTTCTGGTTTTAATTATTTTGCTGTAATTAGGACACTTATTCGAAAATTCGTGTCTATCTTTCGTTTTTTTTTAAATACTTCCTTATTTGATAAACATAATTAAAATTTTATTATTAAAAGCGGATTAGTAGAATACTAGCGAAAACCGCGCAACGCGCATGCATTTCGAAAAATACTTTCGTATCGGGTACCTACATTAAACAAAGAATATATATACCCTCCCAAGGTCTCTACAATCGCTGTGGATCAGGCTGTGTTGATCCGTCAGTCATTCAAGATAAAGCATTTTAAATGTATAGATCTATATAAATGTTACGCTCAAAGACCGAAAACGCTCAGTGAGCGAAAAAATAGCTTACAACGCGTTGATTGAACCGTAAGAAAAATTTGTCTGAATACCAACAGACATTGGTGGGTTAGGTTTTTTTTTTTCTTGACGATGTTGTGCAAGCTAGTGAAGCGCTAACGGGATACGCTTCACCAGCAACATTGGTTTTACGTGGGCGAGGTGTCAACCCGCCGCACAACCCCCGAAATGCTGGAGGACCACACCCTTCGTTGGTCAGCGAGTCCATCGGACTTAGCCGGTTAGTGTAGCTAGGCTGTACTACCGACCATTCCCTATCCGCCACCTTGGGGACGCTCCCCTACGCTGTGAGGGCCAGCGCGGGGGGTGGGTTAGGTTAGGGTTATCTTGTGATCATAACACGGCCGATTTCGCGTTGTGAGCTATTTTTCCGCTCACTGAGCGTTTTCGATCTTTGAGCGTAACATACCTATATATAAAATTCAAAGTCCTGACTGACTTAAATATATATCAACGCACAGCCCAAACCGCTGGGTCTAGAGATTCCAAATTTGGAATGTAGGTTCCTTACGACGACACGTCTAGCTAGGAAAAGTCACGGGAAAGCGAGATATACGCAAACAAAGTTGCGAATATTTTACTAGTTTTTCATATAATTCTAGCTAGAGAATTGCAAAAAAATACCTAATAAGTGGTTAAAGCGAACCGGCTAAATCTTTATCATTCTTTCTTCTAGTCTTCTATTGTGAGCCGACACAAAAGGACAACATTCGTTGAATCTTAATAGACGTATAATGAGCAGACTACAACTTAATAGAAAGGAATTTCCGAGAATAATGTAAATCGCCACATTTTCCTACGTCCGTTTGTGTTGAGTTATGGGTCATTTGACCTCTGTGCAGGCTCCTAGGAATAATAATGTGTTAAGCGCTTGTTAAACGTCAAATAAACATGTTTGCCTGCGCTTTGAAGTGTGGAAGTCCTCGTAATAGCCCTTTATTAAGGAGTCTACGCGCTTAATATACACCTACGTAATCCCATGTTAAAATAACATAAAAGGAACCACCGTTGGCAGGTTTTACACCCTCATTACGACACGTCGTTATTAAGATCGTAAAATTGTATACCTACATCGAGTTTAATAAGGACTCGTTTCAGTCCCGAATGACTTATTTGTCAGTTTGTTTGACAGTTCTAATATGCATCTAACGTTATTTAAGTGGCAATTAGCCTATTCGGATTTTATTAGCAGGTGGTGAAACCTGCTAATAAAGTTGATAAAGTACCAGTAAACCTGTTAACAGTTATTATACGGTTTTGACAGGTTTTTATTTGACATATAGAATAACAGAACTCTTTTCTATATTATAAAGAAAACTTCTAAGTAAAATTTCAGATTTTTAGCTTTATGCTGTAGATTTGGATTTCAATATAAAAAAAATCATGTTAGCCTTATCATAGAGTAATCTATTTTATACTAGCTTTTGCACGTGGATTCGCTCGCGGTTAATTTTATGATTAAGATCACGTGTAGCGCGACTTGTGGCGCCATCTGTTGGCCGGCAATTGCGAATTGCATCTATAGTAGAAAAAGTATTTTCCCATTGGAATGACATACTTTCACGGGATAAATACATAGCCTATGTTGGGCTCTGTACCCCTGACAATATGTACACAAATTTTCATAATGATCGGATGATTAGTTAAGCCGTGAAGGAATAACAAACAAACAAACAAACTCACTTTCTCATTTATAATAATTAGTTAGGATATTTCATAATATACTGATACATATATGTAAAAGTTAGGACCTTTATGTTTATATATAAAGATACTTGTGGCGACAAACTACTTGTGGTATTTCGTGTTTATTTATGACTTGGTACATTTTTACCAAGGAATACCTGACACATGAACTCATACAATTATCAAATTATCCAATCATGTAATTATTTATAATCTTTGCGTGGAAACGACGACATTTTTGTGGGGCGAGAAAAGTAGTGTAATTTGCAATTAGTGTGCTAAAAAAGAAATAAAAATAGAATCTAGAATTCAGTAGTTGTTGGAAAGCTGGAATCGGGAGAGTGCCTGTGAGGGGCTAGTACCTGAATGATTTTAACTTATCTAGTACAACAAACATGTCTAAGTTATAGACTAGTGTTGCAACAAGGCGGCCTTATTGATGAAACAAACTTTTTCAAGGTAAACGTTAGGGTAACGAAATTCTGTATGAAATGGTTAGACACGAAGCAGTAAAGCTGTAAAGTTTATAATGAATTACTGGGCGAGTCAGCCGTGTGGGCGTCCCAGGTGTATGTAAATTATTGATACCAAAATAAATGGATTAAAACAGCTGAAAATAATCGAAATTATTCAGAAACTCTAAGACTCTAAGTAATCCGTCAAATAGAAAAAGAAAAAGTATATTTATAAACTGATAAACTTTTCCTTGAAATCCAAATTGATGATTGATAAAAAATGTTACTTGTCTATAAATATTAGACTTAAGAGCTTTTGTTTGGTACTCTTACTAATAGAGAGAAGCCTTTGTTATGAGATCGTAAGATTTCCTTGTAAACAAAAAATACAAATACAATAATAATAACGCCGAACGCCGAAAAAAAAGAAGTTTAAGAATTCGTAATCTCAACAAACTATTCACCACGACTACCACTACTTTGTTTAAATTTTTCAGGGCGAGCCTTACGACGGGTGAAATGGTTCGCCCTGAAAAATATAATTCAAAAGTGTTGGCAAAATTTTATTCAAATATCTCTGTGTACGTACATAATAAAAGTATTTGTGCTTGGTTTAAATTGGACATTCCAATAAATCAAAGAATACACCAACATATTATTTACATCTTTGTTTGACGTATAACAGCAGTATTTAACTTTGATACCATATAGCTTACAGTTGTTTACAAAATTCATTAACAACTACCGCGTAAAGCATCCTTTGCCAGAATCAGACGTTTTGAAAACATAACGCGTACGTTTCTTCCGACGAATAACAACGCAATACCATTTTAACAAGCGTGTTTAATTAGTAGATGGAAATATCTAATTACAAATACAATTTACCAATGACTTAACTCCAAATTGTTAATTTCTCCATATTTGGTGTCGGTTGGCAGAATTGATTTTCTTTCTTAAAAATGGACCAATAAAACACTTCAGTAGAAAAATGACGTGATGTTATTGGTGATTATTTCCCCGCTCACTGCTCAGCGTCCACCCACATTTCTGAACGAAAAACAGCCTAAAGCGAGCTAATATTTGTTTATTAACAGATATACATCTACTAACAAGCAATAAATTATTAACTATAAAAATAAAATATGACCCAATTAAAGGAAAACATAGCATGCGTGGATCGATAATCGAAACTCATAAATATCTCGTAAAGGTTCATTTATTTACCAGTGGTAAGGGTTCGTAGATTAAACAAAACTACGCTTTTTTTGCAAACACGTAATAGCAGTCTTTGAAGTGTTCAAATATATGGCTTCCGTTAAAGTTAGAGTATCGGTATAATTGCTATAATTAACGATTAAAACTGAGTATCTTATTAATATTATAAACGCGACAGTCGTGAGGTTCATTGAGTAATAGCTTCATATTTCGATATGGCACAGAATAGATAATAGTACTACGTAGATATGGGCAGAATAAGTACCATATTCCACTCCTCGAAGTTTATAACCTGAGATTGACACAAAAGTTATTTTTATCAGAAAAATAGATGCAATTTCCCCGCTGTTTAATTTTTAAATTTGAAGTTAATAAAGTCCAAAATTTGAGAAGAAATTAGGAGAATTTTGAGAGGTAGATTTTCAGGCCGGTCGGTTTCATAGTAGAAGCAACGAGACACCATAAAGGATGTCTCGTCGCTAATATTCCTGGACCCCAGTGACCTGCGGCCCATCTGGTAGGCGCTGGCGTTACATGCCGTGTCCCAATAAAAAATAAAATAAAAAATAGGAGAAAATGGTTATGGATGGGAGGATGTGCTGAAAAATAACATCTAGGTATGAGAAAAGTTTATGAATATTTCGGTTTAACAACACCTTATATAGGCTTTATGATATTCGTCGAATATAGTCCGTTTTAGGTCACTGAATGGTGTAAATTGAGACCATAATTCGGTGCCCGTGAAGTGTCCTTGATGAAAATTTGCATCGTCTAAACTCGTTATGCTAATGGTTCGAACGGACACTTCCATGCATATTAAATAATTATACGGATATGTTATGATGTGTTATTAGAAAAATCTAAATCAATACATATAAAATGCTTTGTCCTCAATGACTAGCTGACGGATTAACGCGCAGCCTAAATCGCTGATCGCAGAAACCTGAAATATGGTAGGGCACAGCGGATAATCCGCTCAAATCGAAGCAGCCCGTCTGGGGAAGGACCTCCACCTTACACAAGATCGTAGCCAAATAGCATTGGTCTCGGCCATGTTGTGTTCCTACGGTGAGTAAGGTATACCCCCGGTATTACAAACCAAACGTCTATAGGCTACGGTGATACTTACCGTCAGACGGGGCCGTATGTATCTTTGCCAATTGTGGTATTAAAAAAAAACATGGAGGGTGTGTTCTTTGTGTGTATGACGTGGGCATTCGTCCGATATGAAAGGATTTTCCGAAATTTTATTGGGAAACTAGTGTTGTTATAATACCATTGTATTTATCGATATCTTATCCGAGAAAGTCATTTTTCCCCGACAATTAATATCTTCTTCTTTAAATTTAAGAGTCGCGCTCTTGTCTGTGTAGCAGCCACATTTTTTATTTCTCCTGTGCCATCTCCTTCACCTCTCTATAAGACACGCCTGCCTTTTCCTTCGCTTGGTCCATGTAACTTCTTCTCGGCTTTTCCGTTCCTCTTCTATATATGAGGCAGAAAAATAATAAAGCATAGAGTGCTCATTCATGAGAAATTATTCTTAATGGAATCAAGTAATACAATCCAATGTTTGTATGTAATATGAACTAGATAGAAACAGTTAAGGACCACGCAATAGATCTGTGTTACTAGCTAATAATGTATGAATTTCTTGGTAGTGTTTGTGGAAATTCCACGTTCCACCAGTGCGGTAAACCGGTGTTTACGTGTTGGTGTTATAAGTATTGTGTTCTGCGCATTGTTTAAAAAATAATATTTTTTACTTAACCTTTAAAGGAATTACTAAAGGGACTGGCAGGAATAATTTTACCTAAACGGCCGTTTATTTCTTTCTGATTAAATTCGTTGTGAGTTCCATCCAAGACATTTGTAGTTTCTCCCCCGGGATTTCAATAAACGCCATTCCTTATTATATTATACCCTACCCTACCCCTACCCCGTGGGAATTTTTCTCTCCGTAAGAACCATCCTCGTACTTCAAGGAATATTCTAAAAAAAGAATTAGCGAAATCGGGCCAGCCTTTCTCGAGATTTGCGCTTAGCAACACATTTGGCGATTCATTTTTATATTATAGGTAATATAAAATGAAGTCGCTGCCGCTGTCTGTTCGCTCAGATCTTTTGAACTACTTAACGGATTTAAATGCAGTTCAACAATAGTTAGACTGATTCAAGAGAAATGTTTAAAAATGTTATAGCGCCCCTAGCGGCATGAGGTGAACGGAGGTTTTTTGTATGCAAAATGTTACAGCGCCCCTAGCGGCATGAGGTGAACGGAGGTTGCCAAGTCATTGTATGAGAAACGTCAAGAGCTGTGGGTATTAGTCTTCTATAGTATTTGGTAATACTTACAAGGATTTCCACGGGAAAGCGGGATACACGCAAATGAATTTGCGGCGGGGTTCGCTAGTAGTCTTAAAATGATATTGCAAGTGTCACAAGAATAGCACAAAATGAATGTGGCCTACGCTGTTGTACCGCTACAGATTTAGATACGAAGAGCCAGAATTATATTTAGGTTTGTGTCATAACATAATACAGTAAGACAAGTTTATATCGACGGCTGCGAAGTCAAAGAAAATTCAAGTTGACTATTGAATAAGATTCTTAACGCTTGTAAATATAAATAAGCGAGAAGCGTTTGAGATTAAGGGCCGATTGTTTGATCAGTAGTTAAGTATACTAATGGTTAAAATTCGTAGCAATTTTAAACAAATAGTTAGTTTTTTCAACGAATTTTAACCATTAGTATACTTAACAACTGATCAAACAATAGGCCCTAAGACTAGATTTTCTGTTTTTAATACGAGAATAGACCCACTGATTCGTGAACACAACTTTCATAAAGTCCTACTGTATGTATATTGTGTTCATGATTAACTGGCCACTTCGCTATTCCAGTTACCAATCATTTGATCTTGATTTCCACTGCGATAAGGGTATGGGTGCACAGTGTTCATGCCTCGAGGTCGTTGGCGGCGACCGGCCTAGTATAGCCGGTTCCAAGTCTCTTAAACTCGGAACTAGTCCTATAGATACTATAATAAATCTTTACTTTTTTTTATACCAGTGAGGTGGCAAACAATCTTACGACCCGCCTGATGGTAAGCGGTCACCGTACCCTATGGACGCTTGCATCACCGGGAGTATCACTCGCGTGTTGCCGAACTTTAATTTATATTAAAGTGATACTTTATAGCCGACGTTTTTTTTCTTCAAGATATGGGTACGATTAATTACAGTTCTTTAAAAGTTAAAACTTAAACCTAAACTAACATTAAAAAATTAAACTAAAACTAATATTAAAAATTAAAAAGACAGGGTCAAAACCGCTGAATGGCGATAAAAAATAATTACCTGATTTACTAGTCTTTGGGTCACCTGTGGTTTCATGCACGTATTTGGCACTGGGACCTCACGTGTACCAAAACCTACGAAATCATAACAGCTGAAGGGTTTGTTTAGTTGCACGTGCTGAATATCGAAGTTGATGACTATGAGTTCCACTAAGATGTTAAAATTAATTTTGAACTGGTAATCGACTTCTTAGTACTGTTACAACAGTTCCTAGGATTTTATAAAATAATACTATTAGAGAGGTTCTATTAATTATAAAAGAAGTAAAACTATTTCAATGTGCTTCTATAGAATGTTTGTTCTTTAATGAGGCGCTAAATACCTTTTTTTATACATTTTTCGAAGCAGCTGCACGCGTCCGGGCAACGGGCGTCTCCTTGTAAAACAAAAGTTTGCTTTACTAGAAATTTGCACATAAAACCTCAAATCTGTCACACGTACTAACCCACTTTTTATACCTATCGCACGTTTGAAGATAATAAATATATCTGATTATATGCACTATCAAAATGTCAAAATATGCACTAAAAAGGGCGAAATATCCACAAAATATACACAATGAAAAGAGCATTTGTTATAGGCGGGATTTCTGTATAAACTTCTCTTGAAACATTACTATGTACCTACCTATTTAAATATTAACACCTCAAAAAGTAGCGTTTTATGCATTTACATTATGCAAACATGCAAATGCATAAAATTCGATGTCTAATTATAATAATAGTCGCATTTTGCAGAGTACGGAAAGCTTCCAAGTGTTTAGCCACAAAAAAAAATATCATAGATACTTTTGCAAAAATATTTCTTAAAATATTTTCTTGTAACATTGTTAAAGCTTTTTTTTATTTTTTTATTTTATTTTATTAAGAAAACCAACTGCGTAATATACAAATATTCTTATCTAGTACTATGAGTAAAGCTAATTACAGGTTTCCCTTATTTAACCATTTGTGTAAGACGTGATACAAAACAATATTATGCTTATACAGCTTAGACAGTTCTAGACAATTTACAGGAAACAGTTGTAGAATCTGTGTCTTCTAGGACGGATTTGGATTTTATATTCATTTAGCAGACGCCGATACAGTAATCCAAGTGTATAGTATTCCGATAAAGGAGTTTCTCTTTTCCGTCTGGAATATTAACGTCGCATTACAGACCTACAGTTCGTTATTTCATATTTTTTTTAAATAACGCCACAACCGCGCTTAAAAATACATATATAATAATAAGCACCAAATGTTTCGTATAATTTTAATTTAAATAAGCAGAATATAAATTTCACTGAAAACCACCGTGTAGTATGTCTTTTTTATTCAACCGAAAAAGAACAAAATGCAAAATATTTTAATACATTTTTTTTTCCAAATAGACTGTTACAAGCTCTTTCGAGTCTTTTCTTATCCTACACAAAAACAGGAAGTTCCCTGTGCCTATGCCCCCACGGATTACAGTTGTAGGTATAAGTGAGTTTGTACAGATGCACCTAATTAAACAATGACATTCCAACATTTAATGAAAACGGCCAGTAGAATCTTGATTAAAATTCCTGGTTTGCTCTAGATAAATTCCAAAGTCTGAGTATGTCAACTGGGAATTGTGACGTCGGGATTTTCCCAGGTTCAATTCCGATGCAATTTACATCATTAAATTGTGTCTTAATTTGAATACAATGTTAACAAGGTTTGCATATTGGGATAGCGTGCATTGTTCACGTTCCGGAGATGATTACAGGGATAAAAACATATATAATTTACATAGCCATCTGTCCCAAAGTAAGCTACCTGTGATACGTACCACTTAATAATATTGCACATGTCATGCAGAATAGCCAGGAAGTTCTTAGACACTCTAACTGACATAAAACATTTGTTTTGTTTATATAACCCAATGTTTGTTGTTTGTGTATTGCATAATAAAGGATATACTATTTATCTGATCCCCTTAATGGCATTCACTTAGTGTTGACCCGTGAATGTCATCTTATACCAGCTGAGAAATCTAGCTGAGAAAAAACTTAATCTATACCTAAAAAATGCTTTGTCCTGAATGACTGACTGACTCACGGATCAACGCACAGCCTAAACCCCTGATCGTAGAGACCTGAAACTTGGGAGGGCGTGTTCTTTGTATGACGTAGACATCCGATATGTGTGTGTGTTCAGTTCGCCGTGACTTGTCTTGTGTTCGTCTAACATCTAAATTGGTTCCGTGGTTAATCAATGAAAATTAACAAACCAGAGTTATTTTATCATTTAAAACGTTTCTATGGAATAGTATATGGAAGTTTAGATTTTAATTTGGATTGGTTTAAAATTGGTTAAGATATTGTTAGCAGCGGTCATAGCTAATTGGATAATAATATGTTATTAGCCTAAGCTGTCCCGCTGCTGGGAAAAAGTCTCCCTACCCCCTTTCTCCATGAGTTTCTTATATTCATGGATATAAAGGAGTGGTTTGGACGTGAAAATTCACCAAGCTTTCCCAATGCGTGCAATGGTGGATGAGTAATATAGGTACT
The DNA here is from genome assembly GCA_905163395.2 of Endotricha flammealis. Taxonomy (NCBI): domain Eukaryota; kingdom Metazoa; phylum Arthropoda; class Insecta; order Lepidoptera; family Pyralidae; genus Endotricha; species Endotricha flammealis. The sequence continues at coordinate 3,214,368 of LR990861.1, read as the reverse complement.
TTTGTAGCATATATTTCCAAAGATCCCAACAAAACAAAGATATTTAGTACATCTTTTGAAGCCTATAATTATATTACTCCGTGTAATACAGGATGTTATGCAAATCTGCTTAATTACCATTAAGTAATAAATAAATTCTTACGTATAATTGTAAAAATACGCCTTTGGATATGTAGCCAATATCATCTAATTACCAACTTGACATGTGATGTGCTCTTGATATAGAGTATGTTTTTGTTATTGCTATTTAATTTATGCAATAGTCCTGGCACTAATTACGTAAATACTAGTAGATCCTGTCAGCTATTTATGATGCTGATGAAGTATAAATTAAAAATTCCACGAAGTTAATACTCCTTTACGGGAGATAGAAACAATTTGGTTTTGCCCATATATAGCTTTCTACTTTATAGGGATTGTGATGAGAGATATAATTAGACATTGTAAACGTTATAGTAGAAGACGGTAGCGCGATGATTGTGCACTTTGGTATAGAAGCATGAAATTTCTACCATGGATAGAGTGTCCCACGGTGATCGTTTTAAGATGTGGAGGGAAGTCAGATTCTTCCTCTGTGAGTGGGGGGAGGGGGGCAAAGGGGGTGAATTCCACGTCTTGATGATTATTTTTTTACTGATCCGTTAATGTTACTAGGGCTTGTATGGTGTCGTTTTCATATAAACCGAATACAAGGAATTCATTTTTAACAATAAAAATGTATGGTCCCATACAAAAAAATTAAAAATACTGCCAAAAAGTAAAAGTTCCGCTACGTTTTTTTTGTAAGCACGTTATTTTTACTTTCAAATCTTAATTATTATGATATTAAAAAAATACTGTGTTATAGCTTATTTAATGTAGTTTACAAATATATATAATTGTAGTATACTTGTCATACAAAAACTATTATAAAAAAAAGACGAACGTGCAAATTCCAGAATATGCGCGCGGTGATTCGGTGAGATGTAGGTACGCGTAGCGACAAATTTTCATAATGTACTATGGTCATTTGTTATAAATATTTATAGCAATGCTACTAGCCATTATGTGACGTAGTTTTAATGTAATCAAATGTAAGAAATGCGTTTTTATTGCTTCCACGGAAAAAAACATTTAATAATTTTGACATAGAGAAGGTTACTAATAAAACGTCAGAAATTAAAGTAAAATGATGTTTCTGAAATTGATTTTTTGAAAAAAAAATTCACCTCCTCCCCCCAGGTGGGGTTCGAACCCACGACCCCTCGATATCCGGCCGTGGGTTCATCCCACCTGGATCTGAATCCCACCTGGGGGGAGGAGGTGAAATTTTTCTTTCAAAAAATCAATTTCAGAAATATGAATGGCTAGTTGCCTAACAACTATAAATAAAAAATCATAAAATGATGTTTAACCAGCAGTCACCCATACAAAAGCAAAGTGCCGTTGTACATTTGAGTGCAGCTTTGTTACATTTGCATCTTCCAGTACACCCTTTTTTAACGCTGCACCTAATTAACTCAGTACATAAAGTTGCTACTTCAAGTAGCGTTGTCCAGACTGGCTGCCATTCGTTCGAATCTTTAATCCAACCCCAGTTAGATGGTTCAGGAATATCTGGAACTTTTGTTAAAGATTGCATCCAAATGTAAGCCTGATAAGAAGCGCGTTTTATATATTGCTAGAGTGCCTTTTTTGTGGGGGGGTATGTTCTCTATGGTTCGGGATTTTTGGGTAAAGAGTTTTTTTTCTGGCTTCATTTATAGTCAGCATTTCACTAATGCGGTCATACATTAAAACCACAAATCTGCAATGAGTCGTCGCTTATTTATTGTGGCATTGTTGTCGTTTCTTCAAAGGCGCTGTTTACTTCTGGAAAAGATCGCCATGTTTCCCATCTATAACAACAAAAGTGAACTCCGTATCACACCCTGTGAACGCATGAAAGACGGGAACGTACTCACATTGTGACAAACTCATTGACGCTACTAGGTCGTGTAGCGGAAACTTGAGCCAACACCAAATGCAACCTGTAGTTCAGATAAATATATCTTTCTGAAGAATGCCACAGCCAGTACTAATACATCTGTGTCTACGGTGCGTATTGTCACTCTGCTAAATCCTTTCTTTACTGCACCAGCTAAATGCAAAAACATTCGGGTGTCAGCTTCATCGTGAAAACATGGGGCTATGTCGTATATCTGAGATATTGATAGAACAGAGAACTTTGATTCAATGTGTCGCGTATATTTCTTTTTCTCCTGCCTGTAAAAAACAAGTTGTTGTGATAAAAATAAAAACAATTCGGTCTTGTTCTCATTCACTGAAAGGAAACTCTTCCAGTTCTTAGGCATAGATAGCTAGATAGATAGATGTTTTCACGATGAAGCTGACTGAATGTTTTTACATTTAGCTGATGCAGTAAAGAAAGGATTTAGCAGAGTGACAATACGCACCGTCTGTAGACACAGATGTATTAGTACTGGCTGTGGCATTCTTCAGAAAGTTATCTTTATCTGAACTATGGGTTGCATTTGGCGTTGCCTCCAGTTTCCGCAAGACCTGGTAGCGTCAATGAGTTTGTCACAATGTGAGTACGTTCCCGTCTTTCATGCGTTCGCAGTAGGGTGTGATACGGAGTTCTTTGCTGGTAGAGGGAAAAAACAGCATGGGAAATATGGTGATCTTTTCCAGAAGTAAACAGCGCCTTTGAAGAAATGATGACAATGCCACAACAAATAAGCGACGACTCATTGCAGCTCATTGAAAGATTTGTGGTTTTAATGTATGACTACAATAGTGAAATGCTGACTGTAAATGAAGCCAGAAAAAACTCTTTACCCAAAAATCCTGAGCCATAGACGACAAAAGCGGCACTTCAGCAATATATAAAACGCGCTTCCTATCAGGCTTACATTTGGATGCAATCTTTAACAAAAGTTCCAGATATTCCTGAACCATCTAACTGGGGTTGGATTAAAAATTCGAACGAATGGCAGCCAGTCTGGACAACACTATCCCCACTATCACTATGTTAATTACGTGCAGTGCAGCGTTAAAAAAGGGTGTACTGGAAGATGCAAATGTAACAAAGCTGCACTCAAATGTACAGCACTTTGCTTTTGTACAGTCAAGAGCTGGTCGACCTTTACATATTGGACTTTGTACCGTTCATAAGTTCTATGACATAAGAGCCAAAATTGTTCTGCAAGTGTAAAGCTCGACGTGCACTTGACTGTACTGGTGACTGCTGGTTAAACGTCATTTTACTTTTATTTGTGATGTTTTATTAGTAACCTTCTCTAAGTCAAAATTATTAAATGTTTTTCTCCGTGGAAGCAATAAAAACGCATTTCTTTCATTTGTTTACATTAAAACTATATCGCAAAATGGCTAGTAGCATTGCTATAAAATATTAATAACAAATGACTATAGTACATTATGAAAATTTGTCGCTACGCGTACCTACATCTCACCGAATCACCGTGCGCATCTTCTGGAATTTGCACGTTCTTCTTTTTTTTTTTAATAGTTTTTGTATGACAAGTATACTACAATTATATATATTTGTAAACTACAATAAATAAGCTTTATCACTGTATTTTTTAATATCATAATAATTAAGATTTGAAAGTAAAAATAACGTGCTAACAAAAAAAAAGTAGCGGCACTTTTCACTTTTTGGCAGTATTTTTAATTTTTTTGTATGGGACCATACATTTTTATTGTTAAAAATGAATTCCTTGTATTCGGTTTATATGAAAACGACACCATACAAGCCCTAGTAACATTAACGGATCAGTAAAAAAATAATCATCAAGACGTGGAATTCACCCCCTTTGCCCCCCTCCCCCCACTCACAGAGGAAGAATCTGACTTCCCTCCACATCTTAAAACGATCATTGTGAGACACTCTATCCATGGTAGAAATTTCATGCTTCTATACCAAAGTGCACAATAAGGCTCAAATATGGCACTACCGTCTTCTACTATTACTTTTGCTATCTGTTGTACTTTAATTATACCAAAACATTAACCCCCTTACTAATAAACGTAGTATAACGAGTATATAGTTATTCACTGTTTTGTCACTGTCTTGTCACTGTCTTTCTTGAGGAGAATTAAATGAAGTATGAAAAGGACAAAACATTGTATAACTATACATGCTTTACACAACGTTTATTAGTAAAGGGGTAAGTTTATTATCAAGAGATTGTACGGCACGTTAACGTCTCGGTCTCGGTTGTCAATGGATGACAGTGAAGCCAAGTCTGTCAAGGAATCACTGACCTCTGCCAATCTGCATTGCAGCTGCGTGACAGAGTACGCTCTAAGTCCCTTCGATTGAAGATACACCCGTATCCCTGCAATGGGATAGTTATGGGTTGATATGATATGAGATTTTTATCCAAGAACATCGGGAACATTGGGCGGATAAAACTTCGAGCGTCCTCTAGTAATTTATAAATTTTAATGGTCTTAAAATTGAGTATAATAATCACGGCGTACGGCGACTCAACGGTTTGCACGCGAATTAAATTATCGTTCACATGCAAATCGTGTTATTGTTCTACGAAAATATATTTAGCAGTAACACACAGCGTCTTTATTGATTTACTACTCAATGTAGCCAGTTAACGAAGTCATTAAATATTTAATGTGCCGTCGGGATTTCCCATAATGCATATTGGATGGACCAGACGAATAGGGTATTCTACTCTGTTTGGCAAAGTACTATAATATGTTCGTTTCATCGTTAAAAGACACCAAAAAAAAATATTTCGGCGAAATAAACCCGCTTTCATGCCATAAAAATACTTCAAAATTTTAAATATATTTATTCCCGCGAAAACAGGCTTCTGCGCTGTCCGCCATGTTTATGACGTCATTTCGGCATGTAAACAAAGCTTGACGTTTAAAGTTTGTTGTAGGTACGAGTTGTTGTATCTACACAAAAGTTATTACATTCCATATTTATATTGTTGTTTTTTGAAAAAAAAATATGAATTACACTCGCTATTGAAAAACAAAACAAAACGTATAACTTTCCGATATTTTTCTACAAATTAGCTGTTATTTCATTAAAAACAACATAATAAAGGTAATACTTACAAAGATGTTTTCACATTCCGGAATTCGGCAGAACAGAAATCTGTATTACGTGCAAAGAACTTTGCAACCATCATCGTGTCGATTTTTGGTAAGTTCGTACTATCTGCTTTTACGAAACCGGCTTTTTAATAGTATTTAGCTTCTTTTAATTTAGTATTTATCAACTGAATAATTTTGACGAAGAGCACTGACGAATCGAAAATATAAAGTTTACGACTGGGTTGACAGGTGACAGCAAATTATTATTGCCAATATGACGTCACAGCATGGCGGCTCGTGTTTTTAGTCACGTGATATACAGATTAAAAATATCAATTTTTAATTTTAATATTATAAATCAATCATGTAAATTTATGACTCAAAATCAGTTTAACTATGTTTATTTTTACATAGAGTTCATTTTGTACCGATTTTTATATTTTTTCATTAACCACCGGGAGTTCCCTATTATTATCTTTCCTGAGTTAACACTAGTTTCCAGAGACATTGCACTTGATTTTGAAAGTTACGTGTTGTACCAGCCCTAAAGTTATCCTTATCCTAAGGTATTCTCTAAAGTTTAGGGAATATGTTAGGATTAGGGCCTAAACCGTCCCCGTATTATACATGTATAACAGTGACGTGACAGTGAAATAATATGTTGATAACAAAATTATTGTAAAAGATCCTTTAAAAATGGTTTATGTTGTTTAATGACAATTAAAAATTGTTAAAAGGGTTTGTTGATGAAAACGGGTATGAGAATCTAAATTAGTTCTGGCTCTACGTTGTCCTACAATATTCTGAGTAACAAACACTTCCATCCGTACTTTCGTTTGTACAATATTATTAGGATTCTTATGTGTAAATTGATATTTTGGTTTAATCTATCAGTCAGATAATGTTTTACGTAAAGGTTAATTGAGATTAACCCTGCTAAAACATGTTAATTAATGAACAACGTGTAGTTACAAAATCGATACGATGTTATGTAAGAACTAACAAGTAGGTCACAACGTTACATGTTATAAGCTGTATTTCAATCTATTCTTACTACATATAATTTGATATATTTATCAATATTAATATAGACGCGAAACTATTATATATTATAAACCATAAACCATGTAAGTAGCCTTCTGTCAATAAAACTTATTTGGCGGCCGTTTTTACCTGTGAGTAGTTCTGTTTGCCATTTATGACTATTTTTACAAAATTGAAATTTTTGGGAAAGTGCCATTCTGGGACGTAGTCATTATACTGCATCAAAATCATTGCATTGTTTATCCAGAAATACACCAGCTTTGTTTTAAACTATGAATTAATAAAAAACCAAATAGTTTCTTGATTTATGAGCGTTCCGGTAAATGCTAAGTTAGTGTAGGTAGGGCTCTGATTTAAATACTAAGTAAATATATAACGAACATAGCTTCTACTAAATCGCGTGCTTCTATTATATTTCGTGTTACATAAGTATGCGTTTCGTTTTTTTGCACTCAATTAGTGTTAATTACACGAAAACAATTCTCATGATTACCCACGTAGTATCATTAGTGTAATGTTACGATAAATCGAAACTGAACCTGTAGATAAACTTAAGTGTCTACCAAAATATCGACCAGACACTTCCAAAAACTTTTAAGGTGTAGCTAGTGTAGCTACCAAACTCACTCCAAAGTTATCCAGCGGGGATTTACTTAATTTAATTATTGTATTGTCGAGTTTTGCAGAAAATACTTCGGTAGAAACATTAAAGGCGACAGCTCATACGTAGTACGTGAAACACACAGAGGACGGGTCAATTTATAAAAACCTGCGCGCGACCCAGAACCATGATAATGTTGACAGTAACGGCTTGGACATGACTTTAGCGTCAGCAGCGGCGACGCAAAGTCTGGGACTATACGAGCGGAGCGGCGGCCATGCCACGACCACAATAAATAATTAATAGTACTACGTACCGCGACTAGCGTTTAAAAATTGCTGCTGCTGCTGCTGCCTGCGCCGCTCTGCGTCGTGTCATCCCATTGAGTCGCGCAAACGTTTGTATCCGCTGTATGCAGCGGTTCGCCCTATAAAAATCACTCGCGTTGCTGCCTAGTACGGCGTTGCGCGTTGAATACATTTGTTCTTACCGCTAGCACTTGTCGTTAAGAGTGGTAAGATCGTGCCCTGGCTATAATGGAAACCGGAATAGAACCGCATCCATCCTATGTGTGTCGCACGCTTAAATTGTTTTAAAAAAAATACCTTCCAGCTCGCTGATTTAAAAAAATAAACATACTAGGTACTAGTAGAGTGAACTTTTTGCCACCCATTATTATAAAAATAGGCAGTGAACGAACTGCAGTCACCGATCGATAGCACAAAGGTCGCGCTGTATGCCAGCCAGCTCAATGAAATAAATTCACAATGGTTCAACACCATTGTACACTGTTTATCTGTATATAAATAAATAATAAATAAATATATAGGGACAATTCATACAGATTGAGCTAGCCCCAAAGTAAGTTCGAAACTTGTGTTATGGGATACTAACTCAACGATATTATACTTTATAACAAATACATATATAGATAAACATCCAAGACCCGAAGCCAATCAGAAAAAGTTCGTTTTTCATCATGACCCGACCGGGATTCGAACCCGGGACCTCCTGCGTGGCGGTCTGGCGTGGTAACCATTACGCCACGGAGGTGAGGATATATGTGATGATAAGCAGCCATTACACGGTTAATCCAGATCGAAATCCGTGATCTTGAAATGTGGTTACTGCAAATTAGTGGTTTGCATCTTATGCCGAAGGCGCCACTGAGTTTCCACCTTTTTGCATCTGAACGACACACATATTCATATTGTTTTTCATGCTGTTTTAATAGAAGGTAGGTAGTCGTTTTTCCTTTTTCTATTGCTCTGTTTTCTGTTAATATGTATTGTGTGTCTAGTCTACGTATGTAAATGATGAAATTTTTCTATCTATCCTTTGAAAGATTGACTGTGTAACGTGTTGGTCAATCCGTCAATCCCAAATATTGCACTGATCAACACTCATAATGTTTTTTTTAATATGTATTTTTTTATTTAATAATGTAATTTAAAATTCTATTTTATTTAACGCAATTGCAGTATGTAATTGTTATGAATAAATAAAAATCAAATATCACTGATCTCGATCAAATTGACTACGTAATAGCTAGGTATACTATACATGCCCAAGAAAATGAATGAAGCGGGATGATAATTTCAAAGCCTAAGTTAACACACGGTACCTTGATTGGTAACTTTGCCGGCCAATTACCACTAGGGCCGTGTTCTCTTTGAAAGTTGCCTAGGCTTGGTCTAATTGCAGAGTTGAAATGATCAGTTTTGTGATAAAACGTATACTTATTTGTGGAATATGAAGTCGTTGGCCCCGATTTATATTCTTAACACTGGGTGCTAAAATAGATCATAATGAAACTGTTACGCCTACCATTCAAGCCATAGATTTAATAAAACAGTAGACTCCGATATTATAGTGAACACGTTAGGCATAAACGGAGAGTGGACTAATAAGAGAAAGATAATAAGTATTTTTTTTTGGCTGTTTGTATTTCTAATTATTGAACGGGTTTTAATTTTTTACAAGAAGATAAAAAAGATAACCCTAAAAACCTTACTATTGCTGTTCATTTAGAGAATATTGTAGAATATTACTTATTTGCGATGGCGCGTCAATCGCCAACTTTAAGAATCTATAATTTAATGTGAAGTTAAGGAATGGAAAAAGCCATATAGGCGAAAATACTGAATTTTAAATATTTACTACATAGTATCATCACATCATAGTATCACATGAATCACATGTTTCTATGTACATACATAGAAACATGTGATTCATTTAGTTCTTTAAACCGGGATTTCCCCTAAGAAATTAAGTGATTTGGTATCAATAGTTTGCAGTTGACATTCGCAAACAGTGTTTAATAATACACCTAAGTAAAATAATTGTTATCGTTATTGTAAACATCATCGATTATTCCAAGAATTTTGTCTTTTTTATGACGCAATTCTTTGTTTGTTTATACGTAAAATTACGTAGGACGTACAATAACTTAATAATATTATGTAGTTCGAACGCACAATGTTTTATTTATATTGTTAACTTTGCTTGCGTGTATCCCGCTTTCCCGTGAGAATTTCGGAAAATCCTTTCTTATCGGATGCTTACGTCATAAAAATAATACACCCTCCAATTTTCAGGTCTCTACGATCAGCGGTTTAGTCTGTTCGTTGATCCGTGAGTCAGTCATTCAGTACAAATAATTTAAATGTACCTAGATTGAAAAAAATATTGGTATATGTAATTTTATGTAAATATGACGTAGGTTGGAGTTTAACAGTGCATTATGAAGTGCCGACCGAAATTGCATCGTAATATACTATATTTTATTAGGCAGTATCACATCTTTATACAAACACTTCCATTAATTGTACTCGACAGGCGTACGTTGTCTGTACACCCAGACTCGAGACAATCAAATTTCATCACAAAATAATAATAATTTATTGAATTCCCATACAGAAATTGTTACAATTACAATAGTGATTCCCAGACATAAATGATTATTCTATGCGGGCATCGAACCGGCGCCCTCCACCCGGGCTGATATATAAAGTCGTCCTATTAAGATTTATACTAAGGGCGCGTTCATATGGCGCGAATTTTTACTTGCTTAAGCATCGCGTAACTCTTTGTAGAGGCTTAAAGAAATTTGAACTTTTTTTAATTTACATTTTATGTCGATCAAAAGAAAACGCACACGCGTAGTACGCGTGCGCGACGCGATCGCAACGCGGCGGGCATTTAGCGATCGCGATGCGAGTGACTTACGCAACGCTCGCACTTAAAATTCGTGGCGTGTGAATTCGGCCTTACTGCGCTCGCAATGAATGCGTTGATCGCGGTGATTCATCCAGGTTTCCAACAAAAGCTCGTGTTCCGAGAAGCTGCGTTGTCATTTATCTCGTTTTATTTTTGTCTTATCATAATTTATTGGTGTTATTGAACGTTGATTTATTTATTACTAGAAACGCCTTCACCCAATCTCCCGTTAGGAATGATTACATTTTAATTAATTAAAATTATTTTAAATAAACTTGGCTGTATGTCACTTCTAAAATATTTTTTGGAACTGTCAAGGTGGCCTGAAAACGCTGACTGAATAAAATATCATTTCTACTTTACCCCCTAAAGAGTTGGAGAAAAATCATTTCAGAATTTTCAACGTCACATGAGCGCGTTCACGACGAGGACGGGGTTCAAAATTATGTTTTGCTTCCATTTCGTAGCAAATAATGGGCGAACTTGTTATAACATCTCGTTAAATATGTTTTGTATGTTTCCTTCTTGCCATAAGGAAGGGAAAAATGCGGCGCTCAATTTTATACCTCCTCCTCTGGAGGACTGTAGTGCATAACTTCCAATAAAATAATGTCTCTTTTAAACGATTTTTATTAATTAATGTAACTCTTTGTTCCATTTAAAAAGCAAATGAGAAAGGCGACTACATTTTTTTGTCTGTTTGTCCTTTACAAAACACGACTGAGTCGCGCAGACGTAAAACGAAGTTCGAACCTCATACTTATTACTCAGTGCATAACGATAATCGATTTTCAATTTGTTTTATAAACTGTGAGCCCAAACACGCGTACTATAGATAGACCATTCACAGTTATTTTACCTCTGTCAGATGTAAAAACAGGTTTAAAACACTCAAAATGAGAGCGATTCGTGTATTTTGATCAATGGCTAACTGCTCGAGCAGTCCGTCTATTTCGGCTCACACATTATTTCTGCTACAGAATCATTCCTATCCCGTGAGGCTGTGACACTTATTTTGAGTGTTTTAAACCTGCTATCAGAGGTAAAATAACTGTGAACGGTCTATATACCTATTTTAATAATTATTTGTTGTTTTTGTCATAGGGCGGAGAAGCACCAGCCTACACCGCCGCCGCCCCCGGTCGTTGACGCACACTCGAGCCTCATGGCGGCGATCCGTCAAGCCGGTGGCGCGGGCCGGGCGAAGCTCCGACCGGCGGCGGAGTCCACACCAATAAAGGTAAGACCGCATCAATATGCCTTTTGTGTTTTGATTGATTTCGCTGATATCATGCACTGTTTGTTTTATTTATTTTCGGTCCAGGAATTTGACTTATCATTCACATAAAATGTTGTATTTGATCCGGCTAAAAGACAAGGCTCTTACACATCAACATGAATTTTCAAAATCCTTTCAATACTTCATACTCCGTCCAATTTCTTTCTGATAGTTATAGTTCCTCCCCCGGGACGGCCAATCTGAGCTCGCCGTTGTTGATCGTGGGTCTACAGGAGACGCAACGGTGGGAATGTGATGGGCTTGTCCCGATCATGATAAATGTATGTGTTGTTCGGGAAACTAACCCGCATCCTTCAATAACGGTGATAGATCTACGCAGGGCTGTGTCTGTAAATAATTACATTAGAATGTTCAAATACCAATTACACGGAAAAATCCAATTAGATAATTATCTTGTCAAAGGAGAAATGTAAACACGCTTTATTTATATGTTGACATAGTAAAAGAGGCTAATTTATGGTATTATTGACACTGACAAAATAAATAAGAAAAAAGCGGGCAATTGCGAAGTCGATCGAAGCGGAACGGAGTTAGCACGAAGTTAAAAAATAAAGGAAAGTTAAAGACGAAGTAGGACGTGTCCGAACTCGTATATTCGCTCAACTTCGCGAGAGAGTCACAGCAACGAGAGAGTCGGCATTACAGGAGATCATAGCATTGTATCTATTGAATGATATTTTATATAAAACTATTTTTTACACATAAGTGACCACTGAGCTATGAAAAAAGTTTCTATTTGAAAAAAAAATTTGTTTGGAGGATTTTTTACCGTAATAATACCTCCGACATCCGTAGTAGTTTGTATGGTTTGTTAATTTTTTTTTGCGGTTTTGGATGTCGTGTGGGTGTCGGTAGGTTTATCTGCCTAAACTGATTACAAATTTCTTGGAAACTGATGTAATAATTTATTTATTGCTGTTCAAAAGCGACCTTAAAGAGATGAGGCAAAGTTATACTTAACTGGAATATAATATTTGATCACAATAATAATTATTTACCACATTAAGTGTCGGTTTCACCACTTGCTAATAAAGTCCCGAATAAGCTAATTTTCAATTACGAATCAATGGAATTAATAATACTTATCTCTAAAATCCTGTTTAAATTAAAATAAAAGTTCTAAAATATTTTTTTTATTTATAACTAGCTTTTTTGCCCGCGACTTCGTCCGCGTAAAGTTCCGGACCCGTTCCCGTGGAAACCACATTGATTTTCGGGAAAAACTATAGCCTATGTCACTCCCCGATAATGTAGCTTTCTACTGGTGAAAGAATTTTTGAAATCGGTCCATTAGTTTCGGAGCCTATTCAATGCAAACGAACAAACAATCAAATCTTTTCTCTTTATAATATTAGTATAGATTAATAATACAATTACAAAAGAAAACATCCAGACCAAGACAAACATACATGTTTGCCTCGAGCGGGATTTTACCCCCAGCCCTTGGGTTAAAGTAGTCATTGCGGGCCACACGATCGCAGAGCTTGTCAAATTCCTTAATAACATTGTTAAGTCTGGTTTTAATTGCCTTGTCTATATAATTGTAGATCAGTTTTTGTTAGACTACGTGATATTGTGTATCAATAGGATATTGTGTTTTATATTCCATGATACGTATGATCGAGAGAAGCTCAGTTACGTGTTCTTTTTTCATAGCAAGAACAATGGCAGAGTTTTTTTGTTTACGAAAACTGTCAACCAAATGCGTATTATATTGTCGCAATAAAATACCAATGAAAAACAAGGACTTATAGGTATATTATAGGTAATAAATAAATAAATTACGTTTAAAAAATATACATTGAAAATAGAACGCTTATTAAAATTATAGCGAGTTGATAAAAACATTTTAGCGTCTGATTTAACGTGCAACTCAATTTTATTCACATCATATTATATTTATATTATAAACCTGATAATTTGTGACTGTAGATGTATGTTACTCTCTCACGCAAAAACGAATTTGTTTGAAATTGGTTATTGAATACACAGGGCGTACTTTTTATTTACGGGAATTAACGTTAAACTCTTTAAAACAAAACGAATGAAAAAAATAATATCTTAAGCAACAAATTAGCTGAAGATAAACTAATAATTTGTTGTAATAAATTGATATCATTCTAAGAAATAATATTCGTTAATTCATAAATTTTAAATCGTGAACCAATGACCTTATAATTTACACAGATATAAGTTATTCGTATGATATCTCAGTAATTGGAGAGTTCCAATAACTATATTTTATCTCAAGTACGTAATTAAAGATAAGCGTCATAAGCATAAATTAATTTTCACAGTAAATCAATGAAATTTCTATCAGTTTTACTTAACACACGCGCTCAAATGGGTGGGACAATTTTTATGATATTTGGTCCTTTTTATCCCGAAAAGTACGCGATTCCCGTAGGATTGGGTCAAGAGTCTGATATGATGCTGTGCTGCAGCAACTAGTAATAAATAAGTCAAGGGTAAAGCCACTTATAGACTAGCTTATTGACAACAAGACGATATGTCGCGCTGCAGCTTCGCGCGATTTTTTAATATGGATTTACGATCGCCGCGCAACGCGCAACGTAGACGTAGCGCAATTAAACGGAGCCCTTACAGGCCGCGTTTAAGTACTTATATGTTTTTATTGGTTTGTGATTGATTACATGAAAGATCGCCCATACAATACCTTAATGCCATCGCAAAATAAAAAACTTTTCTTTTAAAATTTTAACTATTAACTTATAACGTCATTACACAATTTATATGACATAAAGGCTTGTCGCGAGATTTAATTACTAACATTTACTCGTAGTACGAATAAATGTTAGTTCGATAATTATGTTTTCCTAAACAGGTAAATCTCGCGACAAGCTTTTATGTCATATAAATTGTGTAATGACGTTATAAGTTAATAGTTAAAATTTTAAAAGAAAAGTTTATTTTATTCTTTTTAGCGCAATTAAATAAAAGCTTGTCTTTAAATATATTTTTTTACTTATAATTTATTTTTTACTTTTTAGTTATCACTGGACAGGTTTCGCAGTGCCATCTATTGTCGAGTACTTGTCTAATGAATTTATTTGTTATAACTAGCACCAGCAATTTGAATACCTATATAATTTCCTGATTTTTACTACAGTCACCCTGCGACAAACTAAACGGGTTTATGTACCCATCAAAAATAAAATACCGACCAAGGGCAAGTAGAACTCGTGCGTGAGGGTTCCTTCCCATAATCATACTAGTCATCATCATCATATCAACCCATAATCATCCCACTGCTGGTCTAAGGTCTCCCTTCAATCGAAGGTGATTAGAGCGTACTCTGCCACGCTGCTCCAATGCGGATTGGCAGAGGTCGGTGTTTTCAAACCGCCCCACATACGGGTATTTGACCTTAAAACGTGGTCAAAATTATTTAGCGGTCTTATGGGATTTATTTATACTAAATAAGAAAATTTATGAAAGAATTTGAGTTTTTACATCGTTTGCTTGGAAAAATGTCAAAGTGTACCATTTATCTATTTTTTAAAAGAAACTAAATATACCGTTCAAAAATCAATTTTATTAAAAAAATATATAGAATATAAATTATGGCGATTCCCACCCATCCTCATCGAAAGAATCATGTGCTTCGTCTTCAATATCTTCATCTTCGACTTCAAATTCACTTACAATTAACATTTCCGATGCTTCAGTAGTGAATGGCTTTGATCGCTTTTGTGGCTTTGGCCTAATACTACTGAGTAGGGGATCTGATGTCAATAGCAACCTGTTCAAAACGTCTAGGTTGCATTGTTCTCGAGAAAACTTGCGCGAGAAATTTTGGCGAAATTGGCGAAAATGCTTATTTCTGGCCTCAGCTGCCTCTTCCGACAAGATTCCGATAGGCAACATGGCATGCTGGACCACAACAGGGCCGTGAATCAGTACATTGTGTACGGTAGGCGTCATCGGATGCCAAGAGTATAACTCAACATATAATGATGCTGTTTCATTGCAGTATGTTGAGAACTTCTCTATATTAATTTTATGGCCGCTAGATATCACTTCTAATATCACTGCAAACCTTTTTATCAACCTAATATCAATCCCTGTGATATCTGATGATTCTTAAGGTTTCCATCTAGCTTTTAATTCAAATTTAACATAGGAAAAATTGTGCAAAAATTCCTGTTTTTGCTCCATAGGAAAAGTAGGTCTGTTAATGATATCGTTCTGCACAAAATCTAATTTTTTCTCAAATAGTCTTTCATTACACTTCTTCACCATATAATATAATTGTTCCCGTGTCACAACATTAAGACCTGAACTTCCTGAAACAAGAAAATAAATAAATATCAACATCAAGTGAAAAATAAACCAAATTTGGTAAAATGAGACATTATTATAAAAATATAAAAAAAATATTATAGGCAATTTTTGGCAATCAATCTTTTAGTATAATAAATGTAGAATACTTATATTAACTTATGAAAACGCAATATATACCCGGAAACGCCCTGAAGTATCACAAAAGCCCTTGTGTTCTTTTATTACTCTAAAAATATAATGGATTTTTTATGCGGTTGGAAAATTATTATGGTACCGTCATTTAATCGCAGCTTTATTATAGTTAATACTTGATATGAATAGATACATACCTGGTTCATCGGTATCCATCATGAAAATAACCAACTTCACTGCCAAGATCACTTAAAAAAAATTAAAAGTAATTGCTTTATAAATCGTTTGTCGTTTGTTTAGTACGTGCATTTAGCAAGACGCTTAGATCATGACTAGTTACGACTAAAAATGAAGGTATATATCTTTGAATTGTATTATTGTTTAATGAAATTTATCTTTGGCTATGCTCGGGTAGCAACCATTTCCGGGTACACCTTGTTTGGGTTTTTTGACTTTTGACCAGCTTTTTATGTTAAATACCCGTATGTGCGCCCTAAGGCCACCGACTTGGCTTAACGACTGTCATCTATCGACAACAGCCGGGACCGACGGCTTAACGTGCCCTCCGAAGCACGAAGAAGCTCGAGATAACGAAACCCATCCAAACGCTGGCTAGGGACGCCGTCGCTTAACTTGTGTGTTCTTATTAGAGTGTGACACACAGCGACGCCATCGAGCTCCTCTGACACACAGCGACGCCATCGAGCTCCTCATACTAGTCATATACTAATATTATAAATGAGAAAGTGAGTTTGTTTGTTTGTTATTCCTTCACGGCTTGACTAATCAGTTGATCATTATGAAAATTTGTATATGTCAGGGGTACAGAGCCCAACATAGGCTACCTTTTTACCCGTGAAAGTATGCCAATCCAAAGGGAAAATATTTTTTCTACTATAAAGGGCGCTGTATGGGATGCTATCGGCCAACAGATGGCGCCACAAGTCGCGCTATGGGTTGTTTTGTTGTCAAACGAGATCTATGTCATAAAATTACCGCGAGCGAAGCCGCGAGAAAAAGCTAGTAATAGATAAAATACATTTTAATTCATAACCGGTATAAAAAGAGCCATGTACCAATGTAAAATGTACCAAGGGTAGGGTCAAATTATACTGGTTGTTTAAAGAAGAAGAAGTAACTACAAATTCACGATTTTCAGATTTATTCCTGTACTTGTACTACATCATCTTGCTTCTTGCCAAATTTCATGATTCTAGGACAACCGGAAGTACCCTATAGGTTTTTGGTCGGAACTGTTTTGTACGAAAAACGGAACACAAACGGCTGTATCGTAATTTTGTTATCATAATATTGTATTGTCATCTGATCTACAGTTTTAAGCAAAATTTCAGCTCTATCGGTCTTCGGGAAGTGGTTCAAATTTTCGTTCCAAGATTCCGCCCTTACATACATTCATACATACATACATACATACATACAGGTCAAGTTAAATAAAAGCTTTTAAAAAGCATACCTACTACGATAAAACTAGCCTGTAAAACTGACTGCTGTGTAACTGTGAACGTAGAGAAAGTATCCAGAACTTTGTTATTGCTCTTGAAGTACTGAACCCTAAAAACAAATAACACCAATTTCTTATAAACCGTAACAGTTTAGTAAAATGTCTAGTGTAATAATCAGTAAAGCCAATTAAGAATAAATTGAATTAACGATGATTTGCTGCGATCTAATTCGACCTCAATGCTTCTTAGAACGCGACGACGTTATTTCACTAAATACCTTAACGATCTATTCCATCGACTTAATAATATTTATTACAACTGGTTTTACTGTAATAAATAATGTAAATTCGACTATTTCCCAAAAAAATATAAATAAACTTCTTGGAATTAACTTTTGGCACGTTTTTATTACCTTATTTTATCACCTGTGGATGCGGCTTTGCGGTTGTGTTATGTACGCCTCTAAAAATGGTTTTTAGATTATTATTTATGAATAGGTAGTAAGGTAGGTACGTATTCATAAAAAAGAGGAAAAAAATACTAACTTTCTACTATTTATTACTAGGTAGTAATAAATGTGAAAAATGTGAAAGTTTGTATTTTGCCTCGTTCTAGGCCGTCAGGCTATCGGATTTTGAAGAAGGATCTAGAATAACAGACATAGGATCTCTTGAAGTTGAACTCCAGTGACCGAATAAAACATCTGAATCTTATCTTATGCCTATGTCCAGCTGTGGACTTCTGGTGACCGAGATGATGTATTCATTTGTGCCATTATCTAATACCTAGTGCAACTTATGTTATACGTAGGTAGTTAGGTAGTCCATGTGCTTTTTTATTTTTTTGAAGAAATCTTAAAAAATAAATGTATTTGTTGACGGCTACGGACAAGGTCATCTTACTGGCTGAACATCTTTGCCAGTAGTGTGTGGGAATTTTATTTGAGTCATTGACACGAAAAGACGTTCATTTATATATTTATTAGCGAAACAATGGGAATTGCGAAAAATCTACTCCCTAAAAACTTTCATAAAAGAACACCCTCCTCCTTTCTCTTCATCTCTCTATAAGACACGCCTGCCTTTTTACTTGATCCATGTAAGTTCTTCTCAGCCTTCCCCTTCCTCTACTACCCTCTATTTTACTTCTGAGATGTTTCTGATATACTCGAAAACGAATATGTTTTTTTTTATAATTTTAAATAATAATAGTTAATTAACAAACATCAACAATATACTTTGCAAATCTGTATTATTATGTACCTACTTACAAATGATCTTTTCTCAGAATAACTCTGAACGTTTCTCAAAATGTTGTAATTACGCATTTATAGTCCCCGCACTAACGCAACTGAAGCCAACTTTTCCTTATGAAATATTCAGAATAAGCAGTATCTGATGGTCATTTCTTATAATAATGTTATACAATCTAGATCTCATAAATATTACAAAGCATAGGCGAGGTAAAGGGTCTCTTTCACACAGATAAGTTACGGAAAGCCTATCTGACAGATAATCAGTTTAAAGTTTGTATCATTTATTTTGTTGGAGTCATTGACACAAAAAGAAAAAGAAGAAGTTCATTTATTTCAATACTTTTTATTAACACAATAATATTCAGGTTCAATGAGTCATGAAATCATGTCTATCAAGAAACCTATACCTATCAAGAATCAATGAATATAGAACGGAAAAATCGTTATTTTAATTTAAAATATTATTCTCCGAATCTAATCCCATTTTATAATAGCGCTATTACACACACGTGCCGTAAATACTTTATTACAAATAAATTGCCTAATTGATCACGACCACAGCAAAAAAAGATGGGTACGCAATATGCATTCAAAATATATTATATTTACGTCCATGTATCACATCTCTATAAAGATACCCAAAGAAATATACAATAAAGATGTATACCTGCAGCGATCGCTACCGACAAGCTTAATTAAAGATTTATCTTTACTGGAAACCTGTCTCTTTATGTAAGCACTCTAACTACACTTTTATGTATTGATATCTTTTATATGGATATGGACTTTCCACACAATAATTTTATACTTTCGTGTAAAACCGCGAGCACAGCTATTTATATTAATAAGAATTGATTAATTGATTTTCGTATTAAACATTGTAATAAAAATCGCATCACATCGTACATTAATTACAGTAGCAGTGCGTTCCGAGGAAATGTCGATAATTGTGCACCAGCGAATGTTCTAAGAAAGCAAACAAGTGATAATGGCCTGATAATATCAGTGGCCACCATTGTAATCTCGATTGCGGGTTGGTCTGTTCATCACACAATCCTTACGGCACAAGTTCACAAGAGGGATCAAAAATATTTTAAAATAAAAATGGTAGTTGAACCGAAACGAAACATCATTATAAAACAATATACCAACAACAATATATATAAATACTATACTAGTCGCCAACAAGGCTGGCTCGCGCTGAAACGTATAACGAAGTACGAAACTGACACTTATTAGTTAGTGCATAACGAAATCGATTTTCAATTGTTTTATAAGCTGTGAATCGCGTTGTTGGCGCGTTCTATATAACTATTTGGTTATCGTTGAATTCGATTTCATTATGTTTAGACGCTAGACACAGATTGAGCTAGCCCCAAAGTAAGTTCGAAACTTGTGTTATGGGATACTAACTCAACGATACTATATTTTATAATAAATAAATATATAGATAAACATCCAAGACCCGAGCCAATCAGAAAAAGTTCGTTTTCCATCATGACCCGACCGGGATTCGGACCTCTTGGGTAGCGGTCCGGCGTGGTAACCATTACGCCACGGAGGTCGTCGTAGTATACAGGGTGTTTGGTAGAGGATTGAACATGGGATAATGGCAGAAAGGTGAGATGGTCTGCTACATGCTAAGCGAAAAAAAATTTGACCTAGGGCCCATAGTTTTTTTTTAATGATTTTTTTTTAATTTTCACCAAACTTTCTTCCTTCGTGAATTTGAAGTACTATAACTTTTTTTTTATAGGATCTATCGGCCAGTTTATTTTTTTATTCTTATATTAACTGTATGTAGCTTACTTTTAAATTGATATTTGTCGGTTAGAGTTACCACAAAAAATGATATGAGTCCTCAAACATCAAAAAGACGAAAAGTACACGCCGAGCGTTCAACTTTGGACTGCTGTAAAAAAAAAACTAAAAGTGGTACTGCAGTTCTAATTCTAGGAAAACAGCTCTAGTTCATGCCCTTTGGAATGGTATTCAATTTACATTGTTTTTTTATTCTAAGTAGTCTTTTTCGTACATTTTACATGAAATTTACCATTTCTGACAAAAATCCTTTAAAGGAAATAAATCAAAATAATGTTACGAAACATAGAGCGGGATGGTTACACAAGGCAGGTAGAAACGTTAACGTTTCTCTTCATCAATATCAGCATCCGTTCTTCCTTTTTCACTCTTCATAGGTGGGCAATGCATCCAAGACCTTGTAGTGGTGAAGAGTGGTAAGTGGTAAGCAATCACCGCTGCCTATTGACATCTACGATTTTTTTATGACACGAAGAGGACAAACTAGCTAGCAAGTCACCTGATGGTAAGCAATCACCGCTGCCCATAGACAACGATGCACAACTTTTTTTTGACACGAGGAGGACAAACAAGCACCTTATGGTAAGCAATCACCGACTACAAAATCTTGGATGCGTTGTCCACCTATGACGGAATGAAAAAGGAAGGACCGGGGAAGGAAAGTTAATAAGGGAGTAGGAAATAGGAGGTGTATCAGGCTTCCGGCTCTCTCACTCATCCTACGAAACACGGGGGACATACGAGGTACTGCCCCGGTCGAGCCTGCCCATTTACGAGCTACTACTAGATCATAGTAGTGGCTACGCTCTACCACTGTTCACCACGACAAGGTCTTGGATGCATTGCCCACCTATGAAGAGTGAAAAAGGAAGAACGGATGCTGATAATGATGAACCGTAATCATCCCGCTCTAAGTTTCGTAACATTTTTTTGATTTATTTTCATTAAAGTATTTTTGTCAGAAATAGTCAATTTCATGTAGAAAGTACGAGAAAGACTACTTAGAAAAAAATAAACTATACAAATTACATACCATTCCAAAGGGCATGAACTAGAGCTGTTTTCCTATAATTAGAACTGCTGTACCACTTTTTATTTTATATTAACTGCAGTCCAAAGTTGAACGCTCGGCATGGACTTCTCGCCTTTTTGATGTTTGAGGGCTCATAATTTTTTTCCTGGTAACTCTAACCAACAAATATCAATTTAAAAGTAAGCTACATTCAGTTAAGATAAGAATAAAAAAATAAGCTGGACGATTGATCCAATAAAAAAAAAGTTATAGTACTTCAAATTCACGAAGGAAGAAAGTTTGGTGAAAATTAAAAAAAAATCATTAAAAAAGAACTATGGGCCCTAGGTCAATTTTTTTCGCTCAGCATGTAGCAGACCATCTCACCTTTTTGCCATTATCCCATGTTCAATCCTCTACCAAACACCCTGTATATACTAAATCTATGATGTTTAGTATTTAGTTAGCGCTAACGTAGTCTATCAAAAGTACAATCCAATGTCGATCGAGCAGGATTACTTTCAAGAGTAGCCTGAACCTAACATTTTGCACAGATATTATTAAAATACGTGTAATGTTTAGCAATTGAATTCTAATTTTATACTAAAAGGCGGATACCACAGATATCAGAATACAATATTTCTTTCTGTGTTCTGTGGCGGATACATAGATGTTATAATTTTTATCAATAGTTGTAAATCCCAGTATAATCCTAGGGAAACCAGAATTTTGTTAATATGTTATTATTAACAAAATTCTGGTTTCCCTAGGATTATACTTATTTCTCTCTCTCTTACAATGTCATGGAGTAGATTATGCCTTAATTAAACTATAGTTTTATATCTAGATCGTGATGGTCTGCGAAAATGGACTACTGTGTTTTCATAGCTAGCTGTTCGCGTTGTTTAGAAATGTATTTCGGCCACTAACGTCATATCCGTTCTAATGTATACAGTTGAAATAGTTGTTTTTCTCTGTTTGTTATTGAATCCAAAATGTTAACAATGAACGAAGAATTACATTTTTAACCAATCCAAAACTGTTTAAATGTCTTAACTTCGTAATGCTCTTGAATAAAATTTTAATTTTAATTCTGATTGATTTCAATAAAAAATTATAGCAAATCCTCGTCCATCATACTTACATTTAACTAAACTGACATATTAATAATAAAGCCTTTATTTATAATACATTGTAACTAAAAACTCTTATCACAAAATATCTCTTAATTCGGTATGCCTGACGGCAAAGGCCTTCTCCAACTCTTTCCACTGTTTTCAGTCTGCCGCTACTCTAATCCAAAAGAGTCCTAAGGTTATTTTCAAGTCATCTTCCCACCTTCTTGTTTTACCTCCTCGAATCCTGGTGCCGTCTGACACTGACGACATATTACATTACAGGCTTGTAAAAATAATAATGTAATAAAAAATACATGTAATATGGACTTTGTTGACTTGAATTTGGAATAACAATTTATTTGTCACCAGTTTTTTAAATAAAACAACGGTAACTTTACGTCCAATCTGTGGACCTGTTGATGTGTTAGTTAATTACAAGAAATCCTTTCATTCATAGTAGAATCGACGCGCGACGCCCAGAGAAGATTATTATCTAAAGTCTTCTTATCTGTTCAATAACATTTCAAACCGGTTTTCACTGTCAACTATTTTGTTTAATTAACAATTTCTAAGTAAGGAGCTTTTTCCTGCCCTCACTTCTCTACACTGTTTTGATTCAACTCGATTGTAATTATAAATGGGGAAAAAAACTTATTATGCAGTCAATACACTCCAAACTACTATCTGATGATAAGTAATCTGCTGATTTAGACAGGTTTCAGTCAGTTGATATTTAAGTAATCCCTTGCACAAAAGAAATACACAAACATGCGTTGTGTTGAATCTGACTGAATGGATTATAATTTTTATACGTGTACATTTATTTTTCCAATTTGCAGTGGGTGAACGTAGCTGAAAATATAATTATAAATGCCAAAGTAAATCTCAGGAATGATACAAATGGCGGTGGGTCATTCAAATAAAAGATAGACCAAGGATTAACAAAAACATGTTTTGTCACTGTCACACTTAATGTAGTGCGAAAGTGATAAAAATAAACTTTGGCTCATCTTTGTCAATACTATCTATACTTCTATACTAATATTATAAAGAGGAAAGATTTGATTGTTTGTTTGCATTGAATAGGCTCCGAAACTACTGGACCGATTTCAAAATTCTTTCACCAGTAGAAAGCTACATTATCAGGGAGTGACATAGCCTATAGCTTTTCTTGAAATTCAATGTGGTTCCCACGGGAACGGGTCCGGAACTTCACGCGGACGAAGGCAAAAAAGCTAGTTTATTAATAAAGGGTTCATGTTTAACCACTGTACTGAATCGATTAAGATAATATGGCGTGAGGGTGACGGAGCCACGTGCGTAGTTGCGTTAGTGCATATCTGTATCGTCATTCAGATTTTTTCGCACAAACGCGCAGAGTTGCAGTGGTGGCCCTGTACAGGCTATGTTGTCAACATGTTTGTTTTTAAATTATCAAGTGCCCATAGAAAAGAAACGCTATACCAGTTCCGCGGCGTCTGATAAGAATTGAATATGAAAGATAATTGCTGGTACTGATATGGCTTTCTTAGAATTTATTAACTGATAAAATTATTATATTTTGTATGATATGGAAAATAATATATTTATGATAATAGTTTTGAAGAAAAACAAATATTTCACTAGAATATATTTCATTGACCGTAATGAGTAGCAAGCTTTTGACTCTGATTGTGGGAAATAAACGACATAAATGTACTAAAATATTGTCCTATGACAAAAGCAGCTTACTTTGGCACCACCAGATAGCGCTGTGTGATTTATGTAGAATTTAATTATTTTTATTTTTTTCATCATTACCATTAACGTCCAAAAATTATTGATATTTATTCCAATAAATCATTATTGCTTTTTTAATGTGTACAATAAAATATTGACACATTTTAAGAAAATTTTCCATGAATCGACCGTATTCCGTTAAACGCAATCCATACTTCTGTTGAATGTGGCATTTCTCGTTATTCGTCTTTGTTGCGTCTACCCGGAATGTGTTGCCATGTTTTATATTCCGTTATATTAATTTATAATATCAAACTAATACACTCGTAAGTAATAGTAAGAAAAACTTTGTGTATATCGTTTTAGGAAGTTTTTTTTTAATCTTTATTTTATTACAGGGTTTTTTCTAAAAAGAAAATGTCACCCCGATTACTGAATACAATTAAACTTATAACTAAAACTATCCTACCCGCAACCTTAAACAAATAGTAAAAATTGTCGCACTCAGCCTGAGGATGTAATATACCGACTAGACCAGAAGTATATGAACTAACTATACACTTTGACTAGACAAAGTGACTGCAAAAACTGTGAGACAATCCATCCATATCCATACTAATATTATAAATGTGAAAGTGTGTTTGTTTGTCCTTCCTTCACGTCGAAAGTAATGAACGAATTGATATGATTTTTTACTGGGGATAGTTTAAGGTATGGAGAGTGACATACGCTACTTTTTTCCCATGGGAAAAATTATTGACATTTTCCCTTGACCACGCAGGCGGAGCCGCGGGTAACAGCAAGTGTATTATAATGTGTATTTAGTGCATAGGAAGTTCTTTTTGCGAAAATACCCAAAAAATATGATTAATAAAAAATAATACCGAATTCAATTTATTGCAAAAAGCAATTCAGTCCTTTGACAAAAAAAATAAATCGGACCATCTGTTTAAAAGTTACGATCCATAAAGGTTACCAATACAGATATGTAGAATGTTCTCGAAAT
The DNA here is from genome assembly GCA_905163395.2 of Endotricha flammealis. NCBI lineage: Eukaryota > Metazoa > Arthropoda > Insecta > Lepidoptera > Pyralidae > Endotricha > Endotricha flammealis. The sequence goes on along the minus strand of LR990861.1, from coordinate 3,189,303 downwards.
CGATTAAATACCTCTTTTGCGTAGGGGTAAATATTTATTCACTTTAAGTCCAAATTGAACGAACCGTACAAAATTCGCAAAAAGTAAAATGACATTTTGTATTGTTTACACATGACACATCCATATAGTGCATCATCCTACGAGAAATAGATGCACGGATACGAGGATATTTTTTTGTTTGTTTGTTGTTGGTAGCCTGAATTAGGGCCTTTCTTTTGAAAAAAAAATTGCGCTTGATCGGCATTAGATTGTTACAGTTAGATAGACACTCTTGGCAAATAAATAAATATATAGGGACAATTCATACAGATTGAGCTAGCCCCAAAGTAAGTTCGAAACTTGTGATAAGGGATACTAACTCAACGATATTATATTTTATAACAAATACATATATAGATAAACATCCAAGACCCGAGGCCAATCAGAAAAAGTTCGTTTTTCATCATAACCCGACCGGGGATCGAACCCGGGACCTCCTGGGTGGCGGTCTGGCGTGGTAACCATTACGCCACGGAGGTTGTCAAGAAGAACTCGTCTTGAAGACTATAGCTCTAAACTAAATGAAACCGGATGGTACATTAACCAAATAGTAAAAAACGTATAAACTTTCAAGAGTACGAATTAGGATTTACTATTAACTTTAACTATTCAAATTAAAATCGCGATTTTATTGGAGAGTATCTTATAATTGAGACAGGAAATGTTAAGTGTGACAGTTTGGTACAAAAATTGCATGAAACTGTCACACTGACATTTTCTCTCTGAGTTACTACGGACGATAGTTTACAAATTTTATACGTAGAACATTTTAGAACAAAATTATACGTAGTTTTACACGTAGAACGGATAGAAGTTACGTTTGCTTGACTCGCTTGACTCCAAGAAAAATAATGTTATTACGGTTTCACTATAATGCTATGAGTATTAGATGTGCTCGCACAAAGTTATACTTTAGATACAAGAAATCAGATAATTGACTTGGTTAACTGCTCGTAGCGTAGATCGATCAAGTTGAACATTTTCATGGAATAAAAATTAATTAAGTGGTAAGTAGGTAGGTATTATATTTTTTTGTGGGTCTATTCTCAGATACGGCGGCGACGAACTATCATGTTGTTCACTCGTGACGACCATTTGCGATTTTTTTTTGTGGTTTCCGGCTACTGGTATAGTGATATCACAAATCTAGGCAATTGACTGACAATGTCGTAGAGTAGCCGGCCATAAAAGGCGATTCAAATTGGCTTTATAAATCGAATCATAATGGGATACCATTTACGTTTGTTTGCGTTGATTTTGTTTTTGTTTTGTTAGATTTTAATAGGTACTAACAAAAGTCGCGCAACTTCGTTTGCATGTATCCCACTTTCCCGTGGGAATTTTGGAATGTATTATACCTTAAAACCTTCCCCTTGAATCACTCTATCTATTAAAAAAACCGCATTAAAATCCGTTGCGTAATTTTAAAGATTTAAGCATACATAGGCACACACAGACGCACAGACTGGCAGCAAAAAAGCGACTTCATTTTATACAATGTAAAGATATAATATAGTTTTTTTTTTAAATAACATTATTGGCCGTTGTAATTCAATTCTGCCATACTACGGCGCCCCTTTGTTAATGGTCCTGTGTTATAAGTTTGTATAGCAAACCTTTTTTAATCGAAGGTATTTTTGTATAAGTATCATATAAATGCCTCGTAAAACTAGTGGCTTTTCCGGAAAGTATTGATGAAAGGAGAAACTTGTAATATTTCTTGTTTGTTTATAAAACAAACCTTGTTTTTACAATGGTGGTAGTTTATAGCGTAGCTTATTTATTTAATACAGTATAATATGTACAGACAGCTGCAGACCTGACCCCTCAAACGAAGTAATAATTAAGTTTTCTTATGTAATTATCTATGTATGTATTTGTTATAAAATATAGTATCGTTGAGTTAATATCCCATAACACAAATTTCAAACTTACTTTGGAGCTAGCTCAATCTGTGTGATTTGTCCCTATATATTTATTTATTTATGTAATTCTCAATGTATTTAAACGAAAATTAATAAAAATGAACATTTTGATTACGTCTAGTATTCAATGAAATAGGTATCGTTGAAATCAGATTAGAGTTACCTAAAAGATCTAATTCTTACTTCGTTTGGGGGTCAGGTTTTTCTGTAGCTGTCTGTACAACATGACTAGAGAACGTGCCTACTCTCTTGATAATTTTTATTACTAGATTGCTTTGAGCAATAAGGCCGCCTTGTTGCCAATACACTAGTCTGTAATCTTTTTTTTTGTGTTTGTTTGTGTTCTAATATTTATAGTCTGTGTGTTGCAAATAAAGCATATTATATCTGTCTATTTCATTTTCAATTGTTTCCAGAGAATTGTACCGTTCCATTCCATCCATATAAATATATGTTGTGTTGTGACCTAAAACATTAATTTAAATGTGAATTTCTGCTCCCACTCTGTAGGAATTCTCGTGTGGTTGAACTTGTATACAATTCACTATAATTATTTCTCGTTACCTGTGATGTGAGGTACAATAGTTTAATGTGGTTGTGAACTTTCTGAAGGATACCCGCTTTGTATCGAATTGCAGGGTGTATCCGCCCACGAATAGTATTGGAATTTCGATAGTTTTGAAGTGACAAACATTCTCTGTCCGATTTTGAGTATCGAACTTGTATACCTATTCCGTTCCAATAAACTTATCATAACATTTCCAGTAAAGTTCAATGATGACCTTTGAACCAGTTTGTCATAACTTTCTCATCTTTTCTTGTTTTAAAAATAAAAATAAAAAAACTAACTTTATCTAGAATAAATTAACATTACTCATTGTTACTCTGCATAGGTTTACTTTGGCTTATATAAAATCTTACTACAGTGAAGAGGGGACTCTTTTACTACAGGTTTACTATTAACTTAACAAAAGAGCTCCCAACCCTTGTAAAAACCACTTTCAGTTATAATAAAGAATTTTGAATTTTTTGAACTTTGTGGTAACGTATACGTTGAATTAATTTGTGAGCGATTTATGTCTATTTCATATTGATTTATATTTTAAATTAGCCGATTGTATTGAGTTTTTTGCCATGTATAGTGCTACGGAATATAGGTTGTCTTTAATACCCGAATTATTTTCGGTGTCAATCTCTGGGTGTCCATGGATGTCGATCTTGCGTCCATAAGGGCGGGTTCTTTCGCCCGCAAAAGGTCCCCAATTTCGCGCACTGTGGGATGCCAGCTTTATTTGCGTCAGTACAAAGCTGTTTTGTTCTCGCACGTGAATAAATAAAACTACATCTGTAATGTGAAATGGATACTAGGAATTCATGAACGTGACATTTGAATAAGTTGATGGTTTTAAAATAATAATGAAATGTCAAAGAAATTTAACCGTAAATTATTTATTAAATTGTTTTGTTTTGGTTGCAGTTTCTAACTAATTCTATAGATTCATGATTTTATTTTATATTTTATTTATTTATTTATGGACTACCAACAAGACATACACACAATTCTTACATAGTCTTAAATCTAGATATTTGAGAGTTCAGTGCAGTCTTAATTATAGGTTGTCACTGCATGCATAGTGGACTTACAATTTTTACTTATGATTATTGAACGAATTTTTTTATATTGAAAAGAGTGTAAACAGTCTAAAATATAGGTAATGTAAATGTAGTTAATGAAGTTAATGATTATACAGTATGTAGGTAGTTATTGAGATAGAAAAAAAAGGTGATAGTGAGATGACTGAGACCAGTTAGGATATAAAGGCATTAATGTTAAATTTGAATTTATAGTAACTATCATGAAAAATGTCAGTATCAGACTTTTGATTGATTTTATTATAGTTGTCTTGGAGTCTATTAATCGTCGAGTGCCTACCAAGATTACTCTTGTAGGTATTAATTGTGAATACTTGTCTCTTTTGGTGATGATGAAATTCGAAATGTATCTTACTTATCCATACAAATCGCATGACTTCTGTCGGGGAGAGAAATGAAAACAAGAGAGCTCAAAATAATATAAAGGGATAAAAAATCACAAAGTAACAAAAAGTCTATAGTTCCAACCTGCTTGGTTTCTCTGCATAGAAATCGGGATTTTAATTTCAAATGCAAAATTAACAGCAAATCCTAATTCGTACCATCGAAATTTTATATTTTACTAACTATTTGGCATACAATCCGATTTCATTTAGTTGAGTATTTAGTTAGCGCTAGTTTAGCTGTAAAGAGTACCTAAAATTAACAATCCAATGGCGATCGTGCGGAATTATCTTCAGGACTAAGGGGGCTGGCCAGTAGGCAGTATGGATAGTTCGTAACAACTTCTTGGAAATCGCAACTTCTAGAAAATATGTTTATGGCTTAATTTAAACATTTATAATAAAAAATGCGTTATTAGTAACGGGTAGGTATAAAAAGATCGTGCTTGTTTTGACAAATAACGATAACACAAAACAATAATATAGTTGTTATTTAGATTAATTATATTTTATGACTAATCGAACAAAGTACCAATTAGATTAAACTTCAAACTACAACAATATTACCTCTACACTCATGTTTCCTTGTTTACATCCGGTTAATATTACAAATTTTTGTATGTTTATAATGATTATTATGAAAAATTACTTAATCAAATGTGAAATTCACTTACACACTAACGATTTTGAGAAAATAATTCTGGCTGAATTTTAATCTATCTATCTATAATATAATAAAAGTGTAAAAAAAGTTTGTCTGTACATTGAATATATTTCCAAAAAAATTGTTTAGGGCGATGAAGAATAAGCAATAGAACAAGAATTTCGTAAAATTTTGTTTGTCTGTTTGTATGTTTGTATGTATGTATGTTTGGATGTTTGTATGTTTGGATGTTTGTATGTTTGTATGTATGTTTGTACACGCTAATCTCAGAAACGGCTGAACCGATTTGGATGCGGTTTTCACTAATATGTGGCTAATTGCTCAACTTAACATTTAGTGTATGTTTCTTTTCGAAATTCCCACGGGAATCCGAGATATACGCAAACAAAGTTGCGAAGGTATATCAACGCACAGCCCAAACCGCTGGGTCTGGAGATTCCAAATTTGGCATGTAGGTTACTTACGACGTCTAGGGATATACAAAGAAAGGATTTTTCAAAATTCCCACGGGAAAGCGAGATATACGCAAACGAAGTTGCAAGAGGACGCACAGACCAAACCGTTGGGTCTAGAGATGCCAAATTTGGCATGTAGGGTCCTTATATGGTCCGGACCGACCGGACCGGACCGGAACGGACCGGACCCGAACGGACCGGACCGGACCCGAACGGATCAGACCTGATCGGTCCGGAAGGAACCGCACCGTACCGAGTCCGTGCCGGACCGGACCGAACCGGATCGGACCGGTTTTTTTTTTAAAGAAATATATGTTAATTGGTATGATGTAGGTATCTTATCAGGACCGGACCGACCGGACCGGAGCGGACCGACTGGACCTGATCGGACCGGACTATATATATATATAAAATTCAAAGTCCTGACTGACTTAACTATACATATATCAACGCACAGCCCAAACCGGTGGGTCTAGAGATTCCAAACTTGGACTGTAGGTTCCTTACGACGGCGACGTCTAGGGGTGTACAAAGAAAGGATTTTTCGAAATTCCCACGGGAAACCGAGATATACGCAAACGAGGTTGCCAGGCTCTACCAAATTTGGTATGTAGGTTCCTTACGACGTCTAGGGATGTACTAAGAAAGGATTTTTCAAAATCCCACGGGTAAGCGAGATATGCGCAAACGTAGTTGCGAGAGGACGCACAGCCCAAACCGCTGGGTCTAGAGATGCCAAATTTGTCATGTAGGGTCCATATAAGGACCGGACAGGACCGGACCAGACCGGAACGGATCAGACCTGATCGGTCCGGAAGGAACCGCACCGTACCGGGCCGTGCCGGACCGGACCGGTTTTTTTTTCTGTAGAAAAATATGTTAATTGGCATGTAGGTTCCATATCAGGACCGGACCGACCGGACCGGCCCGGACTGACCGGACCGACCGGACCGGATGGAACCGTACCGTACCGGGCCGTGCAGGACCGGAATTTGTTTCTGAAGAAAAATATGCTAATTGTTACTAGGCCACGCGGGCGAAGCCGCGGGCAGAAGCTAGTAATATAATAAAAGTGTAAAAAAAGTTTGTCTTTACATTGAATATATTTCCAAAAAAATTGTTTAGGGCGATGAAGAATAAGCAATAGAACAAGAATTTCGAAAAATATTGTCCGTCTGTTTGTATGTTTGTACACGCTAATCTCAGAAACGGCTGAACCGATTTGAATGCGGTTTTCACTAATATGTAGCGATTGGCTCAACTTAACATTTAGTGTATGTTTCTTTTCAAAATTCCTACGGGAACGGGAATAATGGGACTGAACGTATAAATCACTGACTACTGTAAGGATTATAATGAAATTTGGTTCACGTGTAGAATTTAATCTGGAGTAATACATAGGGTATTTTTATCCCGAAATTCCCTACAGGAACGGGAATAATGGGACAGAACGTGTAAATCACTGAATCATTAAGTGTTCTGAAACTGCAAGTGCTAGAAGTTTCCAATGTTTCATGAAGGTTCCTTTCTATATTTTGCGAAATTCCCATGGGAACGGGAATAATGGCACTGCACGTGTATTACCCGGGACGCTCAATCTAGCTGAAAGATTCCATCATCTAAATACATAAAATTTTGTATAGAGGTTCTCTTTATGATGTTAACAAGGACAAAGATGGGGTTTTATATAATTCCCACGGGAAAGGGAGTAATAGGACTGTAAGTGTTTTATCGCAGGCGCTCAACCTAGAAAGCTGAAATTTTGTATAGACGTTCCCTTTATGATGTTGACAAGGATAAAGATGGGGTTTTACGAAATTCCCACGGGAAAGAGAGTAATAGGACTGTAAGTGTATTATCGCAGGCGCTCAACATAGAAAGCAGAGATTTTGTATAGAGGTTCCTTTTATGATGTAAACAAGGATAAAGACGGGATGTTTTAATTCCCACGGGAATGGGATAAATAGGATTGCACGTGTGTTATTGTGGGCGCTCAACCTAGAACGCCTAGATTTTGTATTAAGTTTCCCTTTATAAAGTAGACAAGGATAAACGGGATTTTTTAAAATTCCAACAGGATTCCGAATAATAAGGATAAAGTAGTTTTTTTTTAATTCTTACGGGAACGAACATATTGGCATTTTCGCTTGACCACGCGGGCGGAGCCGCGTGTAACAGTTAGTTTTACAATAAATTAAGTCCTAGTAACTCAAGGTATCAACAATTTGGTTTTATCCCCCTAATACTGAGCATAAAGCCTCTACCACACAGGCGCGTTTTTATTGGTCGATAATATCGCATGCGTTAGCGTTATAGCGATGCGTCCCGATTCCTTGCACACAGTTGCTTTTTTTATCCTCCGATATTTCTTACGAGAGAACGTCTTGTACTAGGTATACTAACGCAGGTGTGTGTACGGTCGTTTGCGTCCTGACACAAAACGTTCTAGAACTCATATTGGAATAGCGCAGGACGGAGAAACGCAGCGTCCTACTTCCATTGTGGCGTTATTATCTCCATGGCCATACTAATACAAAATGTACTGAAAACAGATATCGCAATAACGCATGCGATATTATCGATCGTTAAAAACGCGCCTGTGTGGTAGAGGTTTCTGCTCCCAGAGCAAGGATTTGCTCTTGAAAATAATCCCGCTCGATCGGCATTGGATTATTTCAAATATGCATTTGCCATTAAAGTTAAATTGAAATTATACAGAATTGAAATTGGGAAATGAATGAAATTCAAGAGTAAGCTAGTAGCTGTGCGTACTGTGCGCTTAGTCTATAAGATAAACCTCCTTTGGTCTGCGCCATTTCTATATTTTTAAAAGTTAGAAATATGCTTTGCTGCATGTCCTGCCCAGTGATGATAAAAAAGTGAGGGGCATACCGACGACTAACCCTTTCAACCTCGTGTGGCAGGGCTACTCAACCTGCCACCTCGATCTAAATTAAATCGTAATAAGATACGTAATTATGGTAAACGTTAAGTGTATAATATTCCATAAGTGGCATAGCTCTTCGCACGCCAGCCCAGTGCTCGCCGGTCAGAGGTTCGGCATTCTGGGTTCCAATTATCATAGTTATTTTATCATAGGCATTTTTTATACGTTCGAGTGATTCTCGCAAATGGCCGTTCGAAAACCATAGTTAATTTGATACTGGGGCACAAAAAGTGGATGCAACTCGCATCTCCATCTTGAGAATGAGTTGATTGAAATACGTTTCGCAGTAGGTGCTTCATTTACACTCACTGTTCGTACTAAAATGTGTCTAAAGTACATGATGTTAAAGACTGTTTTGTTATGTAAGAAGTTTTGTTGAGATAAGAACTGTGTTGGCGCGCGTACGTTTCATAGAATACATTTATTTCGTCTCCGAATTTTTCTGCGTAACATTCTATAAGCGGTTGAGGTTTCGTGTTTAGTACGCAATTTGATGTTATAAAATAATTATTTCTGCCTGAAAATGGATTTATCGTACTGAAATATCAACTTAATACTCAATAATTTATTTGCGATCATAATGTTTACATAAAGTGGTAATATAATCATTGGGATACGTAATCCAATACAAAATTATATTTGATTGAATTCTGTTGATCCCATTGTGATTACATATGACATAATGGTTTGAAAGGGCGTTGTGGTTGTTGCCACAACATTATGTCGACTTGACACCTGACCTGATGCAAAATTAGAGAAGTTAATTTAATTAGATATTTATTTTAATTTGATTTTGTGTGTTAAATAAGCTATGTTTCTTTTTAGTTTTTTTCTTTCTAAATAAGTCCAGATATCTATGATTCAGAGCCATCAGAACTTGTACCCACTTTAAGGGTCGGTGCACATCTGACGGAAGATACGTCGCGTATGCTCGGTTGCGTTACGCCAGATCAGACAAATTCATAATAAAACATTCGACCTTGCACACTCAACCGATGATGCGTTAGTGCGTTGACTATACAAACGATAATACGTTCAACGGATCTTCTGTAAATGTGCACCGACCCAAGTTCAATGACGATATTTGCAAATTCACGCGTTTGGTGTGTTATAGCATTTATAACCAATTATAGTAATTAATAATACTTGTTTGTGAAAATCATGACTCATGTACTTCTAGGGTTTCGCCTTTTAGGGTTCGGGAAACTATTAAGTAATCTGTGGTTTGGGTAGGGATTTGTCGAAATTTCCCCTGGGAAAAGAGACACGCAAAAGAAGAACTCTTGTTTTGCTAGTAAATCATGAAAAAACTACATTTTTATCCCAACTTTTTATTCCGTACCAACAAAAAAGGTATGAAATAAGTATCACTGCGTACATTCGCTACATTCAAAAAGTGCATGTGGTACGGTCATCAACAAAAAACTTACACTATAGTACAGTCTGCCAATGAAAGAGGTGATCAGGGTAGAAAACTAAGAACAAATATTTTTGTACTAATAATGTAAACATTGTTATGAAAATATGGATACTTTTGATAAATAAAAATTCGAGTAGGTAAATAAATCTCTTCACGCAATATTTAGAAAACTTGAATCATCTTTACGGCCCTGCTCACCTCTTTCATTGGCTGACATACATTTTAAAATTTAACAGCTTATAGCTGATGTAGAATTAGAGAGTTGGCAGTCAGTTCTATGGATCTGACCTTGTCTTAAGATCTTGGCTTGGTTGTGATAATGCCTCTTTATGTTATATTTGTTTCCAAAAAACTATGTTCAAGGTGATATATATTTGGTTAAGCCCACGTATTCGCAGTAGGTAAACATTGGGGAATTACTGTAACCCCCGATCAAATTATTGGGTTCGTTTCGATCATGTCATGATATGATGTATTACGTTAGGCACGTAAATAGAAGTCGTTATACTTTAACTATTACTTTCCATTGAACTTACTATTTCAAATTGTTGGTATGTACAAACCACGTACAAACACGGTTAGTCGGACCATATAATGAAATAACAACTTTTTATGTTTCTTATTGTAATTGTAACTTTTTAAAAAGCAACTGCCAAGTTTTTTGCCAGTTCTTCTCGGCAGTCTGAAATTGGTAATAGGAAAAAAGGACGCTTCTATAATGCTTTATTAAGTCTATTCGAAAAAAGTTCGAGTTCAAAATTGTTGCGCAAACTGAGGATCATTATATCTGCGCCACTGGTTAGAACACTTCTGACGAATGATGCATCGTATAACGATGGCAACCTTACACAACCGACATGATGTATTAGAATCAGCTCGTCTTTCGTTAAATGTATTTAGGGGTGACTGTTTTTACAACTTTAACAAGTTCATGTTGATAAAAAGTTAACGATACGTGCAAAAAATGTAGATATCATTATTCTGAGAAGTGGTCAATTGATACAATTTCATCATATTTCTCATGTCTCTCTCTGCTAATATGATCATGATAGATCTCTGCTGCCAGAGGACATTAATTATCATGCTACAGTATCAACTAGTGAGCATGACAGCCAGTAAAAAACCTTCGATAAAAACCGCCTTCAATTTCCATATAATACGACATTTTTTATGATGTGTTCATCACACGGGAATAAAGTTCAGAAATGACAAAAAATGGTTCATTTTATGAAGCAGCTGAAACGCGCGATTTTGTCGCCAACATGGAATGGAGCAACATTCGTCCATCTTGATAGGATGATCATGGTTAGTGATTCAGGCCGCGTGCGAATTTTACCAGTTTTTGTGCAGCTCCGCGCGCCCCGCCAGCTGGCTTCATCATCTAATTAACTATTTGCTCCCTCGGAATGTCACAATTTCACTTTTATGCTGCACATTTGCCAATGGATTAGCAATTTATTCAGTATCATTAATATGCATGATCACAATAAATGTCTAATTATTCCCCTCGTAATTAAAAATGTGTTTTTTATCCAACTTTTGTAGAAGAAGACAGTCGATGTTACGGCGCGTACATATTGATGAATGTGCGCTGAATATATAAATTTTATGGTATTATTCATTTAAATCACATGCCAATTGATAAGTTGTTGATCATTACATTCGGCTTTGTTCAAGAGTTCATCTTTTGGGAAAATGAAGTAATCCTCTCTAAATACGTACTGGGCATAATCATGCATAAATATTTTTGAAGTCTGGCTTTATTTATTTACTCCTGCAGTTAGGTTAGCTAGTCGTTCATATCGTTCCTATTACGACGTTATTGGTTGAGCGGTACTTTTATTTGGAAAATAGAAGTAGCCTTAGTGACGCCTTATGAGTTATGACGTGCTATCACGAATTTCCAGGGAAAATCGATATCGCCACGATTTTGAGATTAACCGAGTTAATAAACAGATTATAATCTTAATGATATAAAAATGTTGTCTTTATTTTTTTTGTAATATTTTGCAGGTTGATTTTATAACAATATTTTGTTTATAGATCCTGAGTGAAATGTACCTAATTTTGACTTTATTTTATTACATAGGTACACTGACAGGTTACATACATATAGATTGTTGTTGATGTATAAATAAATAAATAAATATTTTTTCGACCAACTGGGATCATATTTATTTGTTTTTAACATAATTTATTAATTGTTATCAGGGTGGCAACGCAGCCAGCGGCGGTAACCTGATGGCAGATCTCCACGCGAAGCTGTCGATGCGCCGGCGCGGTATCTCTGGCGCTGAACGCACTGGCGGCACCGTGCTCCACACGTTAGCCAGCATCATCCCTGAACCCGACCAGTCTTCGCAGCAGAACTCATCCACCGACGAAGACTGGGAGTGACCGTCTTCAGTAGCGAAAGCGGCTAAAAACAATGCTGCAGAATTAAGGTTTTAAAACAATGAGATACTTTCAACATGTACTGAATGGCACAACAAGCTAACCCTAACTGTCAAACTTAGGGCCAAACACGGACTGCTCGAACAGTTAGCCATTCATCAACATACACGAACCGCTCTTGCAGTCATAGTTAACAGTTTTGACCGCAAGACCGCCCCAAGCAGATGCAACTAAGCGGTATCGTATAGGTATGTGTGTATGAAGACTATAGTTCACTATGCAGTCGCAACTTTAAGCAGTTCATCTTGACTGCTTCGAGCAGATCATTACTCAAGGTAGATCAAATTTTCAATTTAGGACTAGCTTGTCTTGTCGATTTACAAACAAATGGGTTTTTAATTTGAAACTTGCCATAAAATATATATTTACGCATATATACCTACGTTTTTCCTCTGAATATCGCGTCGGTCAGTGAAAAAGCGGTCAAAGGATTACAATGTCGTTAACAACATGCTAAATTAAGGTTTTTCATTAAATCGTGAAACAGAAAAAGTGCAGGCAACTTGCATGCTTAATATTTTGATAACATCTGATCGATAATTTATTTATGTAACACCCACGCCTTTTTAATCAAGCCTTTTGTTTGGCTGATTACTATATAGTACTTTTTTCTTGCCGGACTGATATTTTTCCGCGTATGAAAATGTCTGAATACCTATAGATTGCGAACGGTGACTGTATAGAGGTCGTGCGAAAGCCATTTCTAAAGCTAAAAACAAACTAAAATATTTTTTTCTGACTACTGCAAACTGGTCCGCAGTCATAATGTCTAGTCGAGCTTGGCTGCTGAAACTCATTTTATGGAGAATTGGCCTCACTTTGCCCAAAATCTTTCCGGTAGATTTGACGTCATGACAACAATTTAAGACACAAAGCTAGCACTTTCATGACATCATACATTATAGCTCACCCTTTTTTAGAATTTCCTAAAAGATAGACTTCTCCTAAAAATAAAATAAAAATTGTAACACTCATTGATTTGACGGCATTCAAGGAAGATTTAATTTATATATCTAATAACATTTTTAATCATTTTTCTATAAATAACATATGCATTGCACTTCCATTTAAGTATAAACTTGACGTGGACTTCACATTGTTAGTTGTCAGATGCTTTCGTATTTTTTTATCTGCCGTAAAACATATATAAATTTTAAAATTAAGGAATCACTAAGGAAGGACATCCTTAGGATGATGCAAGGATCGTGTTCGTAATCTTGGACGTAATAATATGATCAAATTGAAACACATCAATAAAATTCATTGTCAGAATTTATTATTGAAACATCAAACATATTAAAGTTCTTGGAAATACAATAATATCCTAGTCGAAATCTGCTCATATAACGTGAAAATAAGCGGGTTTGATGTGAATATGAAATTATTATAATTCTTATATATTTTTTCATTGAGTACTATTTTAATATCGAATATAAAATATCAAATGAGAAATGTTTTATGAATTACTTTACACATTTTATAAAAGAGGGACATAATATTAAATTTTTTGCATAATCTATCTATTGTCTAATATCTGGTTTACCCGCCATATTATTTTTAAGTGTCACAGCACAGTAGATAAATTAATGCTAACATCAAATAAATAGTGACGCTGTTTTATTTTATTGTATGAACGATTTATAGATTCTTGCAAGTCGTAAAAGTGAGTGCGCCGCCGCGCCGAGGGCAGAGATAGTTTTTATAATCGACGCAACATTGTAGCGAATGAGACTCATTTAACGCGAATCCGCTCTCCTTGGGCCTAAAAAAATCATGCTGTTTTCTCGGTACAAATATAATAGGTTTGCTGTTGGTAGATTCCACCCACCAGTTTGCGATACCAATACGCTTAAAACGAGCGGTGAATTTCAGTCTGCGAATTATTGTAAATTCATTTTGGGTGTTAGTTATTGTAAAATTCATTAATTATTTATCGAATGTATCATCTCGAGACATTCCTTCAGCTTAGAAATGGCGCAGTGCAAACAAATAATTACTAGGATATATGTGGTCAACAAGTGATTACGGCGTTAAGATTATGATTGCTCGTTTGCACGCGACGATTGTGTCCAAGAAAACATCTGTACAGTACGAAAAAATGTAAAGGCGTTTGTAAATGAAATGTCAACTGGGGCCGTTTGACGCCGTGCACGTGTTGCGCCCGGGCGCGAGGCGTGTGGGCGCGGCGACGACGCGACGGGGATGCATGCTCGCACCCCCGCCCAGCGGACTCGGGCCGGGCGCAGATCGGAAAAGGGCGCTCTCGTTCCGGGAGGTTATTACGATAATCGCATTTCTCACTAGCGGCTATCTCGCTTTCGTTTCTCAGAAGGTGCGCGGGCGCATTAAGTGTTCCCCGCAAACTATCAACTGCTCGTACTAATCGGCCGATTTCGAGAATCCACCGACAGATAGATGTATAATGGGCCGTGCTCACTTACGCGGAAGTCCGTAATTCTACGACAATCCCGACTCGACCGATAATTAGTTTATTATACTCATTAATTTCATATAACGACTGTTATTATGTAATTTGAGTAATAACATTTTATAAGTGATTTCGTCGGATTCTTTAATGTTAGCCCACCGCGAGGAGGTAAACAATGCATTTGAGCGATCGGCGTGCATTTGGATAATGATAACCACACTTGAATGAACTTGTAAACATTTCCTACTTTTCCTGGTACGGTCTTCGACGCTCCATGCAGCGATGGGGCTGTTATATTGCATAGCTTCTTTGTAAGATAATTAAAATATAATAGAGTACTTGCAACGTTGAATGTTACGAATTATTACATGTATATTGTACATATTATTACAAAAATGTTTTGTCAATTTGAAGTTGGTAAGAAGTGTCGCGATTTATGGGGTGTTGTGCGCGTGAGTTTGGGAGTGGGTAGTGGTAGGAAACAATGATTTGTGATGTGTGTGCCTATTGCCTAGGGAGGTGTTATTGTGACGTTGTACCTTGTTCTCCCTCGGGACACCCGAAGTCAATGTTCATTCGATGTTAAGAACAGTGCTATCTATATTCATCTAGTGTTATAATTACATAAATTATATAAAATCGATTTTATTTATATAAATTCTAAAATTATAGATATTAAAAATAGCTCTGGTTATAAATTTATCTGATCATTACTATTGTTAAAAGCGTATAAATCATGTTTGTTTGAAAAACTTATATTGTATATTTTAATTTGTTCAGAGAAATATTATCGCATGTCAGTACTATTGGAGATAACGAGCTGGACCCGACGACGCCGACGTTGATGGTTATAAAATTGGAAGATTTTTTTATGTCGAATTTACGCGTTACAAAATATTTTTTGTACGGTATTTAGGGTCAATCAACAATTCTTAGAATATGTCAGCAGGGATTTAGAAAAATAATAGTTAATGATGTATTGTGAAGCTGGCAACACTATTCAGCATAGACAAGCGTGTTTTTTCTCTATTGTATGTATATAAAAAGGTCAGGTTAGGAGACTAACCTCTGTCGTCCATGTGTAGATTTGTATGAAATGAGGCGAACTATTAATAACTTATTCGTTCTAAAGAAGTGACATCTCGATAGACGGTTATCATAAATAGTAAACATTTGGCGTAAGCGGCGCAGATAAGAAGGGCTTTGGCCTGTTGAGATGGGGCAATCAAAACAATCTCACTGCAGAAGCCGTTTAAAGGTTTACCATGCAATGAAATGAAGTTTCGGAAAAATTTTAACCATGAAATACCTTGTATTTCGGCCATAGTTCCGGATTTCGTTTCATGGTAGACCTGCTGGTTTTAGGTCAAAAACAGCATTTCGATAAGCCAGAAAGATTAGATACGTGCGAGGAAACTTGAGCGGTAAGCGTGGAAAAAATCGATTTATAAGTATAACGAAATTTTTGTAATTACACTATTGGTGATTTTTTCCTCACACATATCAATTCGAAAATCAGCCTTGCAATAGAGGGAATTTTGTAATCTATAAACACACCTTTTCATATCATCGCCGTTTACTTAAAATGTGTATTAGTTTCTTGTATATTGTAAAAAAAATAAACAGTAAGTAATATGCAAACAAGATTAAATAAATAGACGGTTAGTACCGCGTAAGAAATCTCCTGCAATAAAAATGAGGAGATACTTGCAAGGAAGTCGATAACAATAAACTCGCTCTCTATTCGTTATAATTAAATTATACGAACATTAAGACCGATATCCATTGAAGCCAACACGCACAGAATAAAGATATCTGTCGGGAGCAGTAAATTAGAATCCATTGTTTATAAATCTCGAATAAATCATTGAAAATTGGTGGCAAGACATATGTATGAAAGGGTTCCAATCCTCACACATGCCCGTTTGACGGTACTAAGCGACGAAATATAACGTCATCATCATCTCAGCCACAAGAAGTTCACTGCTGGACATAGGCCTAATAATGTATGTATTAGGCCTATGTCCAGAAATTGCGCAATATAATTGCGATTGCATACCATATCATGATGATGTTATATGGAAGGCACTACGGTATGCCTGTGTGAAGGAGACAAATTCACATTCAGAGTTTTAATGTGATATATGGACCTTGTAAATTGTAACATCATTGGTGTGCAATTCACGCCACGGGAGCGAGACCTGATTGATTGCTGATTTGATTTGCGTAGTAGACGATATCTAGTAAAATAGTATAGAAATCGGCTACTGCGCAGGTCGAATCACGTGATACTCCAGGTCTCATCTCTCGTGGCGGGGATTGTAAGATTGTAATTTTCCTGTTTCTCAGCTTCAGTGGGTATTGTGTCTTTGCAACATAGTCTGATATGACATGCAAGGGATCAAGTTAGAATGCCGCTCATTACAATGATAAATAGCGATTAAGGGACGACCAAGTTAGATGGGCGTGGACGTGACAGGGATTTAGTATGGGAATATTAGGTAAAAAATGACGCGGTGCCTTTTGCCACGATTTGTATGCGAGCTCGGCCCGTGCGCTCTACAGTTAGGTTCCGACGAAATGGCCGTGGCCTGACTTCTCTTGGATTATTGCTGGACGGCAACACGTTCTGTACAATATGCTAACAATAACATTTTATTGCATAAACATGTGTTACACTGGGTAATAAGTCTTCTTTCCACATTGGGAATGTAGTGTGGAAAGTTTTAAGAAGTTGTTAATAGAAAAATCTAGAGACACATAGAGCAACAATAATATTGTTTGAAAGATATAGTTTATAAATGTTCGCAATTCATCGTCACTCCTACACATTTGTGTCTAGCTAGAACTCTAGACTGGCTTACAGTACTACACTATGTCTACACTTCTTAAAAGATTAAATAACAGAGTAAATAACAACGTAACATTCGATTCTAAGGATTCTGGTGACGCGGATTTGTAAATATACGAGTGATATTTAGGTAATATTTACAAATTAAACAAACGGCAGGTTTCATTGGCGAATATTGTTATGCAATTTGCAAAAAATACAGCAAATACACTAAACAGCTTATTATAATTTATGCGACTGGTCGTTGATGCGATTATAATGCAACTGTCAAACTACGAAAGTTTGACTTTGACAGATGAGTTTGCACAATCATCGCAAAAGCAACCGGTTGCACTAAAATGTTAATTAACCCGCGGATTGGATGACATTCGCCACATAGCATATTGTTTTCTATGTTTCGCTGTAAAAAGTTTTATCTCAGCTTTTGATCGAATCGTTATGTTATGAATAATGTTTATGCTTACAATTATAGGTTTATTGCCTTGCCACTTAGTTAATAAATGTTAAGATGATTAGGATTTTTTACATGCGATCCGATGATACGTAATACAATGAACAATTTATCGATTACAACCTGTTAACTGTATGTTGTGTGGAAAAACACGATATTTACTTATACGAGTCTCTTTTTGTATTCTGAACGTAACGTACCTAAAATAACAGTAAAAACGCGATTGTGTATTAGTTATGTAACTGTCATCTTTCAAGGTATCGACCACCATTTTATAATTCTGCAAAACTTATTAGCGTCATACTGTCTGTACGCTCATAATCGTCCGCAAATACGCTTTAATTTTGATGATACCTATGATATACAAAGTTACGTAATTATTACAATAGTCGATATTTCGGTCCCGCGGTTTAACTTCAACTATCCGATACATTATGCTAAGCCATCTCTTGCCCAATATAGAGACCTCAAGCAATTAAAGTAGGTACGTGTCGTGAGATTCCCCGTAGCAGTGTTTCCACTGATAGCCTTATTTCACTATAATTTTGTAATTAGTTCTTCGCTAACAATGTCGAGTTCCTATAAACAAGCGGCCTAATCATTTCATTTAGTTGATTAAAAGGCTCTCGCACACTACGGATTGAGTTTGCGGTTATTTTATTAGTCTGTAAACACATTGCTAAAATCCCGTTATAGTGCAAAAGAGCCTTTACTATTATACTCATCTTTGTCATACTATAAGTTTAGATAAGTTTAACGAGCAGAACAAATTATTTATAATGTTTCTAAGCCATACTAAATCGTCGACATCGACTTTAGAATTTATATTTTTTGATATATTGTAAAATCTAAATCAGTTGTAATTAAAATTTTATGATAATATTAATTAATGCCTATTCTATTACTGAAATTGTAACTATTGTTTAAGATGTCCGATTTGTCGTCTATAAATTAATTTATAATGCCATTGTTTTAGCTATACGTGTTTAAGAGTTAAGTTTAATACGGTGTATATGTATAGTATAGATTAAATATTATTGTAGATAGGAATAAGTGTTTAACATTAAGAATGTAGATTTTAATAATTATAAATGGGCTTAAAATCAATTCTATGTAGGTACCTATGCATGACCTGTGTACAGTAGCAAATGAATGGAATGTAAACCCTGTTATGTAAGTTTCATTCTAGTAATACTTGCCTTCATACATTATATTAAGTTTTTGACTGATTTAAATAATAATGTAATGTTATAGATTGTTTTTACACTGCATTTCTTTAAATCACAAAACATTTTAATGTTTTTGGACTATTTTAGGTACAACAATCGTAGTCAACTATACGCATGTTAAGATGGATTAGTACTCGTTTATCGCTACACCGTAGCCAGTTAGTTTTATTTATTGGCAACATGTAGCTATTCCTTGTCGTATATGAAGCGCATTTCCCCGCAAGCAGCACTAATCCGTCTCGTGTCGCGCTTGCGGTGAGCTTGTAAATAAACATGCGTGGACTAAAATACGTATCTGTTAATTAAGGAGCGCGATGCGCGCGCTGCCCTAACCCCTTTTATGGAGCATACGTTTATTGTACGTATGGTTTTAAATGTTACGATTTATTGTATGTCATTAAATATAATGGATTAAATAACTGAGCTTGCGTTTTTTTACGATTCCTAAGTGCACGCTGCGAGCGATGAGGCTTGAACATAATCGGCTAAGAGCAGCGGAAAGTGTTTCTCGGTAAAACAAATAAATGTCCGTAATCGAGGGTCACCGACTTCTCTTTACGCATTCTGATTATTTATAACGGCGGAGGCACCTCGCTAGAAAGCTACGTGTTTCGGGTTTTACACGGCATTGCCCCAGAATAACACTCGTCGAGATTTCTCGGTAACTCGGCGCTGGGTATATTTTGGAATCGGAAACAATTCCGGGAAATCGCTGGCCTCAGCGCGCAGCGCGTTGAGGACGCGCGGCCGCCGGTCGCCGTGTACCCGCCGCTCGGGTGCTCTTTCGGATGCATTATGCATAAGGCTCTAGACAGCGATTGAACTGTGTCGCTGCCTCTGATTATCCACGAATAATTCGTGACGTAAACAAACATAAATTATGCCTACCCATGTACGAGTATATTAATACTTATAATATTCTGTACCTATACATAATGCCTAGACTTAAATATTAGATTAATTACAACATATCTACTTATTAATATTTTTTTATAAATTGCCTATTGTAACTAAATAACTAGGTAGGAAGATGTTCTAAAATTCTTGTAAAATATTGGCAGGTCGAATCATTCACTTTTTACAAGTCGCACGGATTGTATTTTTTTATACCTCCCACTAAGGTGGTAAACAAGCATGCGGACTGGGTAAGCAGTCACCGTAGCCCGGACGCTTGCAACACCGGGGGGGTATGATATGACTCGAGCGTTGCCGACCCTGTAGGTAAACAGTGGAGCTCTGGAGACCTTACTCACCGTAGGAAAGAAAACAAGAACACGACATGGTCGATATCTACTACATAATTAATGATATAAACTTAGGGTGCTTACATAAAGAAACAGGTTTCCGGTGCAGAAAAATCTGTACGAGACGGTACCGATCGGTGCGGGTACTGCGGGTATATATTTATATGTATCTCAATTATTCTCAATGCGATTACTTTTATAGAAACAGGCACGACCCGCACTGATTTGTCAATACCGGAAACCTGCTCCTTTAGGTAAGCACCCTTACTTTATTATGCAGGTTCGGTGGGATATTTATGCAGATATGTACCTACTTCGTTTTGGCACACTTTTTGATCTTGTAATGAATGATTATTAACACATGAAAACTTGAAAATTACTTTTTATCATCGATGGAAAATACAGCAGTTCCAGTAGAGTAGAAATTAGGTATTGATTAAGAAAATTTCATCAAGCGATCGAAATCGCAGGCAGAACTAGTGGCAACTTTGCAGTTGTTGAATCCACAGTTGAATCATCAAGGTAATTATAAACTTCGGTGTTCCTGTAATAAACAAGAAGAAGAAAAAACGTCAATGTCAACCATGACGTTAGAGAAGACAAAACGTCAACAAAAAAATAAATGTTATGATTTATCCCAGAGAGAAAAATAAGACATATTATCCTAATGTTAGAATGTTGTGGATTTGCTTTGCTATGAATTTTTAATTAAATGTGTAATACCTAAATAAGTTATTATCATCATGGCTGCAGCATTTCAGCAACAAATATTTGCCCTTGATGCACGTTTCAATGCCTATAGAGCGCCCAACAATCCAAATTTCAGTAAGTGTATTGAGAGAAAAATGCAAGTTTGCTCTTCATGGTTTCATGTCTTGTAAGATTTTCTGCAGATAGTTAATACCCTGTTGATATTGCAGAAACTCTTTATATTCGTCGGCGGAGTCAACTACTCAGGGAAAATTCAAAATTTAAGGTATAATAATAATAATTTTATTACTGAACTTAACACCCTAGCTTCATTATTATAAAAAATATATAAAAGAAGACTGCCCCGCCCCTAACACGACTCTCTGACCGAACTAACAAGTCACTTAATTGTAAATCACATTTACCCACAGCCTCAGAATAAAAGCAACTCTATGATCTTAGAAACAAATTGAGTCATTTTCACCATTTCTATATATACCTATAGCCTAAATTCCATATGGTAGTTCTTGTCTATTTTGATGTTTCTTATTTGAAAAATAGCCCAAGACTTTATTAGTATGTGATGAAATACCTGTACCTAAATTAATAACTTTATTTTTATTGTAGGATATTGAAACAATAAAAAAATATATTCATATTAGAAGCCAGCTCTTGCAACGACGCTATGGAGTTCAAGACAACATATCAGTTAGCTCGGCATCCTCTCGACCACGCTCCAGTAGTAAGGTACCTATTAGTAATTCCTTCTGTCTTTAATTCTAAAGAAAAAAGTTACCCAAATAATTTAACAGACAAGCATCATATACATTCAACATACTTCCACACAAAGGGTGCTGAACCATCATACAGCCTGCCTGAGAATTAATATAAAAAATGCATATTTAAAATTTCTTAAAATATAATCCAAGCAATCTGTATAACACCTATAAAGCTACTTTTTTTTTTACCATACCTTTACACTACCATTTGGTTTAATAAGTCATGTCAAATTCCAGGCAAGTCTGGCGTTTGATGAGTGCCCTCAAAGTTCCAGTAAGAAGAAAAATGACATGACTATATCGGAGAACTATGCATTCTCTGGGGTACATCACATCTTTGATCAGGTATTTTATGTGTATAATTTATTTTTTGCCCACTCGTTAGAAAAATATAACAAGTACTTTTATATAAGTAATGGTAATGGGTTTCTCGACAAAATCAGCTCAATATATAATTATTTATTATAAAAAAGCAAAACTATTTAAAAAATAAATGTATAGTGAGTGATTGAAAATGTAAAGACATTTATTTAGTTTCTATTTGAGTAACTAAGTAAATAGTGTAGTTCAAAACAAATCCTGTCATCATTATCACAGCCCTAAGAAGTCCACTGCTGGGTATAGGCTTCGGCTTCCTCCCAAATGTTTTCAGTGACTGGTAGCATTCATCAGCTTCTTGGAACTTCTAATAACTTCAAATCTATGATAACATAAGGTTAAGGCTTTTAATTAGCATTGTTTTTGTTATTATTATTTGTACTTGTATAATAATAAGCTTTGAAAAGAGGAAACAGCAGAGACGGATAGTTGGAAAAAGAGGGAGAGGCCTTTGCCCAGCAGTGAAAAAAAAAATAAGCTTTAAGACTTCACATAAAAATAAATAAAATAATTTTATCAATCAGCATACAGAGGAAGTGAGTGTTGTGAAGTTTGCCAACAACGATCGCTCCAAGTTGTGTTGCGCGTCGCACGACGGCACTGTGTCCATATGTGACGTCACGGCCACTCCGCCCAGGGTCAGTTTTGTGCTCGAGGGACATACTAAACCAGTAACCGGTTAGTAATACAGTTAAAAAATATTTATTAAAATATACTCAATTATACAGGGTGTTTGGTAGAGGATTGAACATGGGATAATGGCAGAAAGGTGAGATGGTCTGCTACATGCTGAGCGAAAAAAATTTGACCTAGGGCCCATAGTTTTTTTTAAATATTTTTTTTTAAAATTTTCACCAAACTTTCTTCCTTCGTGAATTTGAAGTACTATAACTTTTTTTTTATTGGATCAATCGGCCAGTTTATTTTTTTATTCTTATATTAACTGTATGTAGCTTACTTTTAAATTGATATTTGTCGGTTAGAGTTACTACAAAAAATGATATGAGTCCTCAAACATCAAAAATACGAAAAGTACACGCCGAGCGTTCAACTTTGGACTGCTGTAAAAAAAAAACTAAAAGTGGTACTGCAGTTCTAATTCTAGTAAAACAGCTCTAGTTCATGCCCTTTGGAATGGTATTCAATTTACATAGTATTTTTTTTTTCTAAGTAGTCTTTCTCGTACATTCTACATGAAATTGACCATTTCTGACAAAAATCCTTGAAAGAAAATAAATCAAAATAATGTTACGAAACATAGAGCGGGATGGTTACACAAGGCAGGTAGAAACGTTAACGTTTCTCTTAATCAATATCAGCATCCGTTCTTCCTTTTTCACTCTTCATAGGTGGGCAATGCATCCAAGACCATTTCTAACAAAAATCCTTTAAAGAAAATAAATCAAAATAATGTTACGAAACATAGAGCGGGATGGTTACACAAGGCAAGTAGAATTGTTAGCGTTTCTCTTAATAATTTCAGCATCCGTTCTTCATTTTTCACTCTTCATAGGTGGGCAATGCATCCAAGACCTTGTAGTGGTGAAGAGTGGTAAGTGGTAAGCAATCACCGCTGCCTATTGACATCTACGATTTTTTTATGACACGAAGAGGACAAACTAGCTAGCAAGTCACCTGATGGTAAGCAATCATCGCTGCCCATAGACATGCACAACTTTTTTTTGACACGAGGAGGACAAACAAGCACCTTATGGTAAGCAATCACCGACTACAATGAAAAAGGAAGGACCGGGGAAGGAAAGTTAATAAGGGAGTAGGATACAGGAGGTGTATCAGGCTTCCGGCTCTCTCACTCATCCTACGAAACACGGGGGACATACGAGGTACCTACTGCCTCGGTCGAGCCTGCCCATTTACGAGCTACTACTAGTTCATAGTAGTGGCTACGCTCTACCACTCTTCACCACTACAAGGTCTTGGATGCATTGCCCACCTATGAAGAGTGAAAAAGGAAGAACGGACTGATAATGATGAACCGTAACCATCCCGCTCTATGTTTCGTAACATTTTTTTGATTTATTTTCATTAAAGTATTTTTGTCAGAAATGGTCAATTTCATGTACGAGAAAGACTACTTAGAAAAAAATAAACTATACAAATTACATACCATTCGAAAGGGCATGAACTAGAGCTGTTTTCCTATAATTAGAACTGCTGTACCTCTTTTAGTTTTTTTTTAACTGCAGTCCAAAGTTGAACGCTCGGCATGAACTTCTCGCCTTTTTGATGTTTGAGGGCTCATAATTTTTTTCCTGGTAACTCTAACCAACAAATATCAATTTAAAAGTAAGCTACATTCAGTTAAGATAAGAATAAAAAAATTAGCTGGACGATTGATCCAATAAAAAAAAAGTTATAGTACTTCAAATTCACAAAGGAAGAAAGTTTGGTAAAAATTTAAAAAAAAATCATTAAAAAAAAGCTATGGGCCCTAGGTCAAATTTTTTCGCTCAGCATGTAGCAGACCATCTCACCTTTCTGCCATTATCCCATGTTCAATCCTCTACCAAACACCCTGTATACATATTAAATGGCTAACTTCACAAATCAACTTTTTTGACATTTTTTTGTATGAATTTGACAGTCTTACGCCAATTTTACCTTCTATATATTTTTCTGTTCCAATCACACCCGCACAATACAGTCATAATAATGAACAAAATAAATATTTGACAAAAGAGAGGTGGACTTACCTAACATATAAGCTGCATTGTATTTTTGTAATACAGGCACAAGTCTAGTTTGTGCATCAACCCCACAAACTTTTGTCTGCTTCATCATTATGTTACTCGTAGTTAGATATAGATTTATACTGTTTGTGTTGTCAGGCTGCGACTGGTCAGCGTCGAACGAGCTGCTGGTGACGTGCGGGCTGGATGGCGCGCTGTGCCTGTGGGACGTGGCGCGGCGCCGGCGCCTGCGACGCGTGCCCGACCCGCTCGCCGCGCCCGTGCTCTGCTGCGTCTTCCAGCCCGCCAACAACAACATGGTCATCGTATCCTTTGCACCACAAATCGATCATCATCAACACATCGACCTATAATCATCCCACTGCAGGGATACGGGATGAGCTTCAAATCAAACTGAAGCACACCTCGCAAGGCATACCAACCGCACGCCTCTCGATGGTGCTTGACAACGTATTATAACATTTTCTGTTTATAGCGTACCCTAGTCGTGGGACATGCCTAGAATGCGATCTTGTAATTATATATTTTTAGAATATATTATTATCTTTGACGACCTCCGTGGCGTAATGGTTACCACGCCAGACCGCCACCCAGGAGGTCCCGGGTTCGATCCCCGGTCGGGTCATGATGAAAAACGAACTTTTCTGATTGGCCTCGGGTCTTGGATGTTTATCTATATATGTATTTGTTATAAAATATAATATCGTTGAGTTAGTATCCCATAACACAAGTTTCGAACTTACTTTGGGGCTAGCTCAATCTGTATGAATTGTCCCTATATATTTATTTATTTATTTTATTTTATTTATCTTTAAATTCATAATAACTACAAAATCGCACCCTAGCTCTTTGTGTTCCAAGAATATAATGTGTTGCGCACATATTTACTTTTACATTGTCTTGTCATTGTCAAGTTTATGATTTCTTTAATAATCTGTTAGGCGGGTAATGCCCGCGGAATGGTTGAAGTACTTAACGTTTCTACTGGAATTTATCCAAGAGGTAAGTATCCGCTAGTTACAGACAAATGGCAGCGCCAATCGACAATCAACATCTCGAAGTAATAATAATAATAATAATAAAAAATATATTGTATAATATTGCTTTTTAGGTGGTAGCAGTATTCTTGGAGGAAGAGTATTGTCTATAGCCTGCGAATCTAGTGGTAGGATGTTCTGGGCAGCTAACGATAAGGTATTTATCTTAATTTAACTATTTATTACATAATTTATAAAAAAGTGTTATGGGCTCTTTGACGAGAGAGTGTCTGTGAAGACCTACTCTCTGAATAAATATTTTGTTTTTTTTTACAATTATGATTAAAAAAAATATAGATGGGCAAGTCACGTCATTAGAACCAAAATGGCGGCCGTTACAAGATGGCGGACAATTTATTATTATATTATTATTTTGTTTTGAGTAGTGTAGTTTCATTTACCATGAAACATTTTGTTCAGGGGATAATAGTGAGTTTCCGGCTGGAGGGCGCGGGCGGCGCGCTGAGCAAGCTGCGGCGCTGCCTCGTGGGCGGCGCCGTGACCTGCCTCAGCTGGAGCCCCTGGCTGGCGCGGCACCCCGCGCTGCTCGGCAGCTGCGCAGACAACTCGCTCTACCTTTTCAGGTTTACACCTAAACCCTGTTTTGCATAACTTGACCAATGTAGTAAACGATCTTAAACGAAAATAGGCAATTAAAATTATCATTCACACCCAAATAATAATAATATAAGTAGTTAGAAATGGCATTTAACACTAATTCTTATTATTTTTAACTCTTATTATTCTGGCGATTTATCGATTTTACACATGGATAATTGAATAAAAAGACACGCTAAGATTGTTTACTACATTGATCAAGTTATGAAAAACAGATTTTATCTACACTAATATTGTAGAGGAAGATTTTTTTTTTGTCTGTAATGAATAAAATAAAAAATCTACTGGACCGATTTAAAAAAAATGTCACCGTTGAGAAGCTACGTTATCCCCGGGTGACATAGGCTATATTTTTTTATTATATTGGAAACCCTACTAAAACCCATACGAAACCGGCACGGGGCGCTAGTATAATAATTATATTACAACTTTCTTTAAAAGAAGAAACAAACGTATGTCGTATATTACATTCAAATTCTTACACTCGAAAGTCCCAAGCTCCGAAATACACACACACATGTCAGATTTCACACAACAGAGTTGGAGCGGATTGCTGCGAAATGAAGTGCCCGTGAACGGGCGAATAATGTTAGAAAGAGACTTCATTTAACAGTGTTGGAATAAAATTAGACGCAGAATTACCGTAATTTACAGCCGTAACAACGTTATATTTATGTTGACAATTTTCTATAAATTAATAAAACAACTTAATCAGTTAATAAAGTTGTATTATTTCAACAGGATAGTTGACCGCGAAGGCAGCCTCGCGCTGAAGAAGCGCTTCGACGTGCTGCACACCTCTTGCAGCGTGAAGTCCACCTTCTGCCCCATCATGTCGTTCCGGCGCGGCGTGTGCGTGGTCTCCGGCAGCGAGGACTCGTGCGTCTACTTCCTCGACATCGAGGGGCACGCCGAACAGCCCGTCGTCAACAAGCTGCAAGGTCCGTTATATACTATATTCCAATCCACTATACACTTACTAGGCACAAGGTTTCCAGATAAATTCTATGAAGTGTTTGAACTAGTTGTTATACCTTATTGTGGTAACATAATGGTGTGGGCTATATTGCAATAAAATGATTTATGCTTGATTCATGTTTATTTCATATATCGATTTATATTTTATGGTCAAAACTATTTTTAGGGCTTATTACCACATTACTTTACGTATAATAATATTTATAATATAATGCAAAGGTTAAGTTTTAAATAAATAAAAATAATGCTATATTTGTGATGCAGGTCACGCGTCTCCCGTGCTGGGCGTGAGCTTCAGCTACGACGAGAGCCTGCTGGCCACGAGTGACGTCACGGGGCTCGTCATCATCTGGAGGCGCAGCTGACGACCCGCCGTCGGGGCCGACCCCGACATGGCCTCTACGCCTTAGAAAAATTATATTTTTATGTTCTATGGCAGCCGAACCCAATATGCGATCTCAATCGTCGATTATTGTTCGTGATTGACGGAAGTATTGATTCGTAGTTTACTTCCACAGATTAAAAATACAATGCATTGATTGGTTAAAGAGAAACGTAATGTGTAATTTCATTCTGACAGGAAAAAAGGATAGAGATCGAATATTGAGTTCGGACGTTAGAAGGGGTATTCAAGAAGGGATACCAAACTAAGCAATCCGTCGGTAACATCAATTGATGAATGACTAGAAACTCAGTATAAATATGTAATTTCAGTTTCAATAATTTAGTTATGCTTTTGAATAGCGCAAATTATGGGCGGGCCGCGCCACATTGCGTAATCGTAAAACAAAAATGTCTCTATACAGTGACGCCACTTTCATAATATCAATAATTCACAAGGTTTTTTTATTTTATTTGTTGAAAGCTGCGTAGCGGCCCGTCCTTACGTTGCGGTGCGGCCCGCCCATAGTGTGCGCTATACATTCCTCCGCTCTTACGCGTGGTATATTAGAGCGGATATTACAGTTTCAAAGTGCATTCTAAAGTTTTAAATTAAATTAGAACTAAATAAAAGATTATATTGAGTCACAAGTTTTATTCATTATTTTATTTTTTCATAGAAATACTTTTAAAAGACTCGACAAAGTCACAATATGAAAAGACTTCAATTGCGTTACATTCACTAAATACTGCCGACAGCTCATACAAATCAATAACAACTTACAAACAAATAAATATCATATCGGACAATTCATTCAAATCATTCCTAGCTTTGTATATGACGATGATTAGTTGAGAGATTTCGAACGAAAAGTACCCTATTTTTATAATTTAATTCATTATATTATCAGATACTCGCATAGCACGGTACACCTACAAAATCGTTACATTCCTTCTAGGGCGCCGGTCAGGCGGAATAGCGAACCGGGCCGGAGGGCCTCGTTGCCGTCCGGCCCACGACGCGGCGCGTCCCTACACAATAACAAAATGAACATCTATCACGTATTTACATCTGTACATTAACGAAAACTTTCTAAAACTGTAAAAATAATGTTCAGAACAATAAACATGTAGTAATCGATACAATCAATAATTTTTAATATTCAAAAATTCCTCAATAACATTTAAATTATATTTACATCAGTAACTAAACAACTAAAACGCAATGATATGGAAATGAGAAGAATTGCACATTAGGTTCACACTTGGACGTATTGCATACAATATTGATGACGTAAGTTTAGTGACACACTGTGCAGACAGCAACAGGACACATGTGTATTACACCACTAATTTTAAACCATACCCACACTTAGCGCCACACTAGTTTTATTACTATTGGTATATTTTGGAATTTGATAATTTTTTATACGAATTCAGGTAAATTTTGTCATGTTTTTTTGTGTGTTTCCTGTTGCTGAATGCATTGTAATACGCGATGTTGAACTATCACCACTTGTTACATCTAATTCTACACTTATCTAATATAATTTTTACTTAACTAAGAATTGGCTGTTTAACCTCAAACGTAGACCGTAACGTTACAATTCACATAGTTCATATTCGAGGCTTCAAAGATGGAAGATGCATACTTATTTGTGCGTAGAACTAGTTACAAATAATATAATTTAGACATAGAATCGTTCATGCCGAATACACGCGCCGAATGTACACGCCTACTAAAGTCCTGGCCACAATATTGTCTATGGGACTTCCAACGACAAAAATGACGTATTTTTTTTCATTGTTTGTGGTCAAAGTCAATTATTTTTATTCAAATAGGCATATTACAAGCACTTTCGAATAGTTACATTTTTTCCTACCAGCAGTTCAGACAGCACCTTTGTACTAAGAAGAACTGGCAAGAAACTTAGCACTTGCTCTTTTAAAATGGTACTGATAAAAGTTACAATTACAATAATAAAAGAAAACATTAATAAAAAAAACTGCAATTTTAAATAATAAAGACAAAAATAATAATAAAAAAGGCAAAAGTTCACTTCCAACAAAAAAAATAACGTAATTTTTTTTGCAGTGCGAAGTAGATTTTTGCCGACAGCACTGTGGCCTTCGAGACTACACTACTGAGCTACATAACATACTGAGCTACGTTCCTAAATGTTTATTCCCGACGCGTGTATTCGAACGGAACCCCATTATGACCTAGTCTCTACGACATTACGAAATAAGAGTAAAAGTTTACGTATGAAAAGTCTAGCAAGTATGTTTGGGCGGTCCGTGTACAAAACTGGGTAGGCCTATGTTCTACAATAGTGTCATAATTTAGAGAAAAATTCAGTGTATACCGACTGTAATGTTTTATTCGTAACATGTTTAAAATTAGGCAAGTGATATTTAATAATGTAAAATGTATCAAAGCGCTTATAATAATTCGCAATAATGAAAGCGGATATATAAATAAACGTATAATTCACGGTTATTTTGTACCATCGTGTTATTCATCGAATCGGCGGTTTGTTTGTATTTTTTTTTTGTGTTAAGGTGCTGATAGACTTGAGCATTCACTTGTAATGAGCATTCTAGGAAAGGGCAGATTTGCTTCGAGCTTTTTGCCGAGCCAAGCTTCTGTCATCGTTCCGCCCCGCCGCTCTACGACGTCACTCGCCCCCCAAATATAAAAACGGCGAATGCTCGATGTTCTGTTACAAGTGAATGCTCAAGTCTATCAGCACCTTATGATGTGCGATATGCGTTTTCAATTAACAAATGAAATTATTGACATTAAGAATTTACTTTTGGAAAAACGCATTATTTCTCGAATTAGCTTATTGTAATTATGCTCAAATGGTTTCAATTATCTTAAAATCCGATATGTATCAAACCACGAGTAGGGACGAGATTTTTAAACTTAACTTATATAATGAGGCTCGGTAATACTTGTAACATGCTATTGTAATGGCATTATCGATAGGTTACATGCGCGACGTAGGCCGCGCGACTTGCACCACCCGGAATTAGGCCAGAGGCTCCTGGAGACCGACCCTTCCACCGATCGGTGTCCCACGAAGTATCACGTGCAAGAAGAAGAAAGTTTCAAGACTAATATTCGAGGCCAAATTCCGTTCGACATGCTTCACGCCAGTGGTGAAGCCATAATATCATGGATACACTTATCTATAGATAACAAATCTACCGCTAACATTCGTTCTAATTAGGAGACGTTGGGCGCGGGCTTGCGCTCGAGCGTGGCCTTGGAGCTGCTCTCGATGCCGGAGTCCTCGTCGCCGGAGTCCAGCACCGTGGCCTCGGCCTTGGGCTTGGGGCTCTCGGGCTCGGCCGGCTCGGCGTCGGCCTCGTCCGTCAGCACGATCTTGTCTTCGCGCTCGCCGTCGGCGCGCGGCGCGCCCTTGCCGAACGTGGAGAAGGTGGGCTCGGGCTGGTCGCGCGGCGTGGGCGTGGGCAGCGGCAGCGGCGCAGCGGTGGGCGTCTCGTCCGTCATCACGAGCGGCGTGCCGGGCGCGCGCCGCTTGGGCTTGTCGAGCACGAAGCTGAAGACGCGCGCGTGCCGCGGCGAGGGCAGGTGCGGGCTCGGCGGCAGGTCCAGCTTGAGGCGGTCGCGCGTGTGCCGCAGCCCGCCCAGCGCCTCGCCGCCGGGGCTGCTGGGGCTCACGGACTCGCTGGAGCTGGCGCTGTCGGGCGCGCCCCGCCAGCACGAGAGCTCGCTGGGCTTCTTGGCGCAGTCGTCGTCCGTGGACACGGAGCCGGGCGTGATGTCCTCCACACCGGAGTCGGGCGTGAAGTCGAGCGCGGGCGCGAGCGTGGTGAGCGTGGTGAGCGCGGCGAGCGGCGACAGCTCCGGCTCGAGCTGCTCGTGCGGCTCGTGCTCGGCGGGCGAGCGCTCGAGCAGCGCGGGCTTCAGGTGCATGCCGGGGAAGAATTGGCTCGTCGTCGACATGATGCCGAGGCTCTCAAACGGCCTCGCCGACGAAGATATGAAGAAGTCTTCATCGTAATCTATGATACATAAATTGAATAAGTAACGCTCATTTACACATAATAATAAACACGAATATGATATAAATATGTACATATATTGTACGGTGAAACCCGTACGATTTTGCATGTTTATATAAATCGCAACGACAGCGTTTCCGCGAGCACGCGGTTGTCGTAATAATTTCATTGTAGTAAGTACAAGTACATCAATAAACGTGGTCGCGAACAGTTATCAATATCATTTTATTTATCACTCTATCATCCCTATAGTAGAGATCACTGCTATAGGACGTTACATAGTTTTGGTCCTTCGAGGACTTTCGCGCGTGCATTTCCTATCATATAGACTTTGTGCCACGTGAAAGGAACTAGCAATAATTTATCACGCTATCATCGGACTTAGCGCAATCAGTGCCATTTTAAACTCTTGTGCCCGTGAGTGATACTACAGTGTCGCTTCGGTGTATCATCATCATCCCAGGGAGGAGCAGCAGCTACATACTATCAGATAAGCATTAGCAGATATCAAGTAAGACTGTTCCATTTTACTATCATTATATCATCATGGAAAATTTGTACGATCGCCAATTAGAGCTTTTCGAAAATATTAGAAGGGTGAAAGTAAATTTTATCAAGGATTCCTCTACTAGGAAGACTCCAGAATATATAAAGCTTAGAGTGGAAACTTTAGATAACCTCTGGGGGGAGTTCCAACAAAATCATGAAACTCTCTCTGTGAAACCAGATTTCACGGCAGAATATTTTAAACAGAGCATGCATAAGGAGTGCGGAGATTTATATAAATCCATTCGCACAATGTTGACTTCATTTAGGAAGGAAGATAGGGGTACCCAGCCTAGTGGGGAAGTAGATGAGCTTTTATCATTACAACGGACCAATTTCAGGGCTTTGAATCGTCTTATTACGAGCATTAGCGTTAACACATTGACAGAGAAATGGGAGATAGAGGACGAGCTTAGAAATGTTCAGACTAAGTGGAACGTCATCGATGGTCTACATTTGCAGATAGATCATTTGTTACAAGGTGGAGATATATCATACGAAGAAGAATTTTGCGGTCATGAGCTATCATATAAAAAAATTAAACGCGAACTGAACATGAAGTTATCCTCTGTAACCCACACTCAGCAATCAACACCTCGTATAGATATTCCGGTCTTCACTGGAAATTTCACCCAGTGGCCGACATTCTTTGATTTATTTAACGAAACCATTCATGAGAACAATTCTATTACAAAAGCACAAAAAATGCAACACCTTAAGAGTAAGGTTAGGGGTGAAGCAGAACGAAGTATTCAACACCTGTATGTATCCTCTGATAACTATGATGATGCATGGGGAATTTTAATACATAGATACAGTAACACTCAATCTCTTTTCACTAAACAAATAGAAATCTTTTTGAATCAACCTGTTATTTCGAAACGAACTGCATATAATTTAAAACGCATATATGACACATCCACTGAGTGCATTCACGCAATTCATAATTTGGGCGCCGATACAAATACGTGGGATCCAATACTTGTCCACCTATTGTGTAAAAAATTAGATGCGGAAACCTACACCGATTACAAGGAAGCGCGTAGTTCCCCTCGCGAATTACCATCATTGGCGGAATTCATGACCTTTCTTGAATCCAAGTTTATAGCTTTGGAGCCTATACAGCCGGTCGAAAATAGTGCTTTCAAACCGCAACCTAACATAAAATCATATTCACCACGTAAAACTCCTTATAATCATAATTATAATAATTATAATAAACCTAACTTAGCAAATCGTAATTATCATGCGAATACTACTCAAAATAATTCCAAGTGTCCATTGTGTAACATTAGCCATCAATTGTTTATGTGTCGGAAGTTTTTAAACATGACACCAGAATCTCGCTTATCGTCAATTATGAAATTAAATTATTGTTCAAATTGTTTATACAATCATTTTGACAAGGCTTGCATTTCCACAAAACGGTGCAAAATATGCCAGGAGAAACATAATACTTTAATTCATGACGCATGTGTTGCCACCGTGGCAACAGCACCGGCCACAGTCTCGCAAGCTAAGCATAATGTTAATCATGTGGCAAGTAATAATGAAGAAATTTTATTAACAACAATGCTATTACATGTCTTATCCGCGGATGGAACTTATATCACTTTACGTGCCCTTCTAGACCAAGGGTCTCAGATCTCGTTGATATCTGAGAATGCTGCCCAAATTTTGGGCCTACAGCGACATCGTTATCATGCCTCTATTTCAGGGATAGGGCCTGGCTCCAAACAGAGTCGAGGTATAGTATCTTTAAATTGTCAATCTATTTACGGTGACTATACGTTTGAAACGCAAGCTCTTATCATTTCAAAGGTTATCAACAATCTCCCTTGCGTATCACTTGTAGATCAATCATGGCCTCACTTACAGCACTTACAGCTAGCAGACCCACAGTATCATATGTCTAAGCCTATAGATTTGTTATTAGACGCAAGTGTCTATTCTGAAATTATCATGGCCGGTCTTATCAAAGGCCCAATCCAAGCGCCCATTGCACAACAGACTAAAATGGGCTGGATTTTATCAGGGAGTATCAAAACATTTAATTGCAATGTAGTGTTACATGACCTGGCCGAACTATCAAAATATTGGGAGATAGAAGGAGTTGACGATTCCGCACCCGAGTTGACGGAGGCGGATAGGTATTGTGAGGATCTTTATCAAGGCACGACTAGGAGGTTGAGTAGTGGGACGTATGAAGTGGCGCTCCCTATGATACCTAATTATGAAAATCAGTTAGGGTCATCAAAATCAAAGGCTATCGCACAGTTCAAAAATCTTGAGTCTAAAATGTCTAAAAACAAAACCTTTGCTGAAAATTATAAACATTTCATTCATGAATATCACCAGTTAAATCATATGAGTGAGGTAAACAATGACTATCAACACAACAAGTCATATTACCTCCCGCACCATGGGGTAGAGAAACCTGATTCTACAACCACCCAACTAAGAGTCGTTTTTAATGCATCCTCAAAAACGACTTCTGGCAAAAGCCTCAATGACCTCATGTACAGCGGTCCAAATTTACAGCGCGACTTACTTACACTCATTTTATCATGGAGAACACACAAATACGTAATCACTGCGGACATTGAAAAAATGTTCCGTCAGATACGTATCCGAGAGTGTGACCAACACTTACAGACTATTGTTTGGCGTGATTCACCCCATGAACTGCTTCGTGAATATCACCTCACAACCGTATCATATGGTCAAAAGGCGGCGCCATTCCTAGCGCTACGTACACTCCATCAACTAGCTATGGATGAGACTGAGAGATATCCACTGGCAGCCCCGGTAGTCAAAAATTCTATTTACATGGATGACTTTTTATGCGGTCATAACTCGTTATCACAAGCTATCGAGTTGCAAAAACAACTAATCAGTATGCTCAAAAGTGGAGGTATGAATCTACGCAAATGGTCTAGTAACACTCCACAATTATTAGAAAACTTAAATCCTAATCAAATAAATAGCCCATTTGAATTCAAATCAGCGGAATCGAGAAAAACACTTGGCCTCAAATGGCATCCGTCATCCGACTCTTTTACGTTCGACAATCAGCTTGACTTTCACGCGACACATCAAATTACAAAGCGGCAGTTATTATCCGATATTTCTAAATTGTTTGACCCTCATGGCTGGCTATCACCGCTCACCATCAGAGCTAAGTTGCTGTTTCAAAAAGCATGGGCATCAACTGAAGCCGACTGGGATCAAACATTATCTACTGATATTCAAGCAGATTGGTTACGGTTAAAAACTGATTTGAAAAATATCGATAAATTCAGCATTCCACGACATATCGGCGATACATGTAATAATTCCTTACAATTACATGCATTTTGTGACGCGTCAGACAAGGCGTTCGCATGTGTCGTATATGCACGGTGTATTGACGATAAGGGCGACGTCACACTTACACTTGTAGCAGCAAAAACAAAACTGGTGCCAATATCAAAGACAATATCATTGCCACGTCTAGAACTGTGCGGAGCATTACTTTTAACACAGCTCTTAAAAAAGGTATTGGAATCCATACCAAATCAAAACTGCACTATTTTTGCATGGTCAGACTCCATGGTGGTGTTAGGTTGGCTTCAAGGTGAAGTATCACGTTGGAAGCCATTTGTGGCTAACCGAGTTAAGCAAATACTCGAAGTGGTCCCATCATCGTGCTGGCACCATGTGCGATCAGATGAGAATGCTGCAGATTGCGCCACAAGAGGGCTCTCTGCAGATCAGTTATCAGAGCATTCTTTGTGGTGGGAAGGCCCAAAATGGCTGCAAGGTTTTGATGTCACAGAAATAAAAAATGAACAATATCAACCCCCCACAATGGACTCAAAAAACGTCAATGTGCATGCAGCCTTATTAGATAATGACGGTGAATATTCATTTATCATTGAATTATTACAAAACAATAGTTCATTATCACGCGTCGTAAATATCATTGCTTGGGTGTCCCGTTTCATTACGCGATCACAACAAAGACAACCCACTATATCATACGACAATTCACTGTCGTCATCAGAAATCTCAAATGCATATAACGTCATTGTCAAGGCAGTGCAATCACATGAATTTAAAGACGATATGCGTCATATACAAAGTACAGGGTATGTACACGCTTCTAGTGAAATACGTAGTTTGAACCCTTTTATCGATGAGCAGGGTCTCCTCAGGGTAGGGGGTCGATTGCGGAACTCAAATATCAGCTATACTGCTAAACATCAAATAATTTTACGTAGTCACAGTCGTCTAACAAATCTAATTATCAATCAGGCGCATATGACTACGCTGCACGGTGGGCCCAGACTAACACTTTCGTATATCAGAAATAAATTCTGGATAATCAGCGGTCTCAGAACTGTAAAGCGACAACTTAGACAATGTGTTAAGTGTCGCCGACATAGTCCCGACAGTAATCAACAGATCATGGCAGACCTACCGGCAGCCAGAGTGACCCCATCGAGACCATTTACACATACCGGTGTCGATTTCACGGCACACTTTGAACTAAAACCAAATCGCGGTCGAGGCATAAAAACTGTAAAGGGTTATGTTGCAGTTTTTGTTTGTTTATCAACGAAAGCGGTACATTTGGAACTGGTCTCAGATTTGAGCACTCCCGCCTTCTTGGCAGCATTCCGTCGCTTTTGCGCTCGTCGATCAACACCCTTGCACGTTTATAGTGATAACGGCAGGAATTTCGTAGGGGCCAACCGTATCATGAAAAAGGAGTACCAAGAGATCTTACAAACTCTTGATACTGACTTCTTCAACAAAATCAATCATATGAATGTCCAGTGGCATTTCAATGCCCCAGTCTGGCCCACCGCAGGCGGCTTATGGGAAGCAGCTGTTAAAAGCTTTAAATATCACTTAAAGCGAGTAATGGGTGACCAACTTCTCACGTATGAAGAGTTCACTACTCTTCTTTATCAAATTGAGGCGTGTCTTAATTCGAGGCCTCT
Organism: Endotricha flammealis; assembly: GCA_905163395.2. NCBI lineage: Eukaryota > Metazoa > Arthropoda > Insecta > Lepidoptera > Pyralidae > Endotricha > Endotricha flammealis. The sequence goes on along the minus strand of LR990861.1, from coordinate 3,152,019 downwards.
CGGTGAACTCACAGAAGATCCGGACGATGATTTTTTGACTCCAGGACACTTCTTAGTAGGTGGTCCACTCTTATCAAGGCCTCAAACAGAGCCTGAATCGTCTACGTTGTCAAAACGTTGGCAACTCGTGCAAAGCATGAATAAGCAGATTTGGAAAAAGTGGTCATCCGAATATCTGCAACAATTGCAAGTTAGGTCAAAGTGGAGAAAACCCACCAAAAATTTGGAAGTCGGGGAGGTAGTACTGGTCAAGGATGACAATTTGCCACCAGGCAAGTGGGCTTTGGGTCGCATACAAGAGCTTCATCCAGGTAAGGATGGTTATGTTAGGGTAGTCACCCTCAAGTGCCGAAATAAACTAATTCAGCGCCCTATCACTAAATTATCACTTCTACCAGTACTAGACAACGAGTCTCGTCCAACTTCACAAACTTCCGAACCGATTTTATCATCAAATGATGACTCGTCCCCCTCACACTCAAACACGAAACGCAAAACTAGAACAAGAACGTTTCAACACTTATTTGTATCAGCCCTATTGCTTTTGTTTACATTTATTTCACACGGCAACGCACAGCAGCAACAACAATCATTCAATGTCAGCAAATTTAATAATAATCAAGTTTTTTATTTTGATAAACTATCAGATCTTCAACTTATCAAAGGCGAATGGAAGTTAATAGTTTTCTATAATATGTCTCAATATTGGCAGAGTTTAAGTGAAGTCAAAGATTTCGTGACACAGTTAGACGAATTGTGTGAAGGCGGTAGTTCTATACATCAGAGTATCATTTTACAATTAAAACACGAAATTAGTGAAATTGAGCATTACAACACATTATTTCGAGTCAATCATTTAAATCGCAAAAAACGAGGTTTAATTGACGGTGTGGGTTACGTAGCCAACAAGCTCTTCGGAGTTCTAGATCAGGAATTCGCTGAAAAATATAAGCAAGACATTGAGAAGATAGCTAGCAACGAATATCATCTACAACAGCTCGTAAAGAATCAGACTACAGTTATGGAATCAGAATATAACATTTTTAGACGTAATGAAAAGATCATGAATAAGCAGTTAACATTTTTCAAACAGTTTGTCGAGAACAATACGGTCACAATGAATAAGGCAATCATTGACAATCGTAACGCGCTTTATCTCACAGAATCATCATTGGCTGCGAATATCATCCTATCAAATATCAGACGCATCCAACAAACTTTACTGGACACAGTGACCGACATCAGTCATGGTAAAACGGATATACACTTATTGTCACCTCAGCAGTTTGAGCATCAAATAAATGTAATCTCTGGCGAAGTACGAGGAGAATTAAGTGTTCCCGTCGAGAAGTCTAACATAAAGGAGCTGTACAAAATATTGACAATGTCGGCCAGAGTTCACAATAATTACTTAATAATTGAGATTAAAATTCCATTATCTACCAATGACATTTTTGAATTAGACGCTATTATTAACATTCCTCAGAAACGTAACCGCAAGCAGTATCATCTCAATCCCGTCTCCCCTTACATTGCATACAACCCACAGAAGGATAGTGTTATCTTTGTATCAGAGAAAGACTTACAAACATGTGTTCACGCTTTAAATCAAAAATTATTATGCTCATTAAACAAGCCCATATATAACTTAAAAATAAAGCAATCATTCTGCGATATCAACTTTGTAGAAAACATTAGTTCATGCAAAACATTAATTTCAGCATGCAGCGATCAATGGGTTAAGTTGAGTAACCCAAACGCCTGGCTCTACTCGTGTTGCGAGGAATGCAATGTACGCATTTTCTGTCCATACGGAGTGACAATGACCGCGCTCTGTGATTCTGGAATTATTACACTAGGTCAGGACTGTACCTTGAAATCAAATACTTATTCTATCTATGCACATAAATTTTTTATGCATGATATCACTATACAACCAGATATCCCTCTGCTCAAGCCATCAATTTTAAATGAGTTCATCAACACATCAGCTCCGGAAGACTTTACAATTCTCGAAAACAACGACGAAGCCTGGAACCGAGTCAAGGAACAGATAGATAATCTCAAGGAACAGTCTAGCAGCAATCTAAGCACACATGACGTACATCACTATTCCATTTCATACGTCATGCTGATAGCACTCATAATACTGTGCTGTATCATTGCATATCTGATAGTAAGATCAAGAAGAAGTCAACGTGAGGCGACAGTCATTGAGATGGGTCCCGTGACGCACGTGGCTTCTGAACAGCAGACAGCCGCACAGGAGCTGCCTACGCCAGCACTCGCTGTGTCATGTGAAAGTGTAGTGTCAATGAGTGATGCGGCTAACGTATCAAAGTCTTGTGACGTGCTAAATGTGAATAAGGGGACCTCGCCTATGGTATCCCCCCGGGCAGTGAATTCTGTGCCTCTATTTTAATATTAAAAACAGACTTTATAGTTAAAATCATAAAACACTGTTCAATCACCTTGTATCATGTAAAATCATTTTATAACATTTATCATATAAGCATCATTATTTTTATCTAACAATACCTGTCATTTCTTTGAGAGGGCAAGATGTACGGTGAAACCCGTACGATTTTGCATGTTTATATAAATCGCAACGACAGCGTTTCCGCGAGCACGCGGTTGTCGTAATAATTTCATTGTAGTAAGTACAAGTACATCAATAAACGTGGTCGCGAACAGTTATCAATATCATTTTATTTATCACTCTATCATCCCTATAGTAGAGATCACTGCTATAGGACGTTACATATATATTATATTCTATTCAAACTAAACTGATAAGAACCAAATATTACCTGCGCTGAAGGGGATGCCGGCGCGCAGCGGGTACAAGTCGAGCGGGTTGGGCGCTCCGAACAACTGGCCATATCCGAGCTCTGCATCTTCAGCGCTGCTCGGGTCCCATTCTATTCAAATTTAATTATCATTATATATGATATGCAACCTTAATTTATACTTTACATCGTAATCAAAATAAAATAAAAAACGTCGATAGGTGTTAAAAAAAGCTATTGTCACCGAATGATAAGTTAAAATAAAAAGTGAAAGAAATCGACATGCTATAAAACTTCCTGACTTATAAATTTTTTGATATGAAATGTTACCCGAGTAGGTGGAGAGGTCGGGCAGGTAGGCCTGGGGCGAGTGCAGGTCGTCGGCCGCCTCGCGCGGGTACTCGTACACGCAGTGGTACTTCTGTCGCTTGAACACCACGCGCTTCTTGTTCTCCTGGTACAATTATGTGTCATTTTATTAAAATATTGTGATATATTATTATGTGAGTAGTCATATAATTCATGATTAGTAAGAACCGACAATTTTGTGAATTGTTAGGCAGTCTAGCCAATGGTAAATGAAGTAACAAGTAACTCGTTAAAATCAGTTTCAAACACAATATATATACTGGCCGCTTAACCAGAGCCACCCGAGGCGATTTCCAGAAATAGTTGTAAACGGCTCACGATGAATTGCAGAAATATAAAGTTTGAATCTAACGGACTTTAAATAAAACTCTAACGGAAAAAGATATACTAGTGTTATTAGTGCAAAATTAGGGATTACATACCGGATTGGCCTCGAGACTTCGCAGTGAGGACTTGGAAGGTTCGGCGCGGCAGTCCCACGACGAAGGCACGAACTCCACCTCGTCGCCTTCGGAGCCCGAGCCGGAGCCCGAGTCGCCTGAGGCGTCCGATGCCCCCGACTCAACTGGCTCCGAGCCAACTGGGTCCCCCGCCGTCGTTTCGCCTCCACGCTGCTGTAGTCAATTGGAAATTGTTATACAATTTAGCGAGCGTGTGATTGTAATATATCGGTTGTCTGGTACCCATACTTTGGGACTAGATGGCGCTGTGTGAATTGTCCAGCATTTATTTATTTACTTAGTGCAATAGGTTTTTAAGCTTTACTGGTTCATCATTATGTCTACATGAATATTTATTTATTTGTATCTTTAAAAAAAATATTAACTGTTCCATAAATTTGCGTAAACATGGCTACTGTTTAAGACCTATTACTACTGTATTTTGCAGTCAGAAGAATGACGTCACAGCAATGGTGTCGAATTGTTTGTATATATTTTTTTTTTTAATAATTCCCACGTAACAAGTGACAAAAAAATTATGAATGACATTAAACCCGTTAAATGACATTATCTAATTGCAAACTTAATGTTAATGATAAAAATTTTAGAACTGGTAATAACGTGTCTTAAGTGGCCACTAATGGATATCTGTCACGCAAAAACAGCTGGAAATTTGCTTGAAATTCAAAAGTCAAATATACGTACATTCAAATAAGCATATTACAAGCTATTTCGAATCGTCTTTTTTTTTCCTAGCACTGAATATTTTTTTCTTAAGTGGCCATTGGTGGTTATTTAAACACATCAAATGTTCTTCAATGATGATAATGCCGCTTTCATAAATAAAAAGAGATAGAATGACTCACGATTTCATGATTATGTTACTAACATGTACAGAAAAACATAATTAAATTGTTTAATATCTAATTAATAAATACGGTCAGGCATATGGAAATGACGATGAGGCATGCAAACAAAGCAACCAATAGATATGATAATGACATGAAACATTACTGAAAGGTTCCCAGAAAACTTATCAATGTACTTAAATATGAATTTTATTGTGCACTAGACTAATACATAATAGTTACATAAATGGACTATGGAACTGTATGTACAGTCGTCCTCTAGTGAGTAAAGGACGACTGTACAATTCCATTGTTCTTCCCGGGGCTATTTTTGTGTATGGATGGCCAATTTCTAAACTTATTAGAGATAGCGAAAAATACTTCTTGACGAATAGTGTCGGGAACGAAATTCTGGGAAGTAATGTTAACGACACCCCCAAAACCCTGGGGTGGAGGGTTGACTTTGACTTTATCGTTTTAAACCTGGAGCATTAAATAAAGTGTATTTTTTTTAACAAATTAAAATCTTCCCACATCTATATTATTTATTAATACGGCTGATAGTTCCTTTCAATAATATTATAAAATAATAAAAAAACAAACAAAACGGTATATAATGATATTATGAAAGTGAATACAATAATTATATTTACGACACTTACGTGGTCGAAGTGCGTGGTCGGCACGACCGCGGTCTCGTGCCCGCGTCCGTCCTACCCACACAGACATGTTACACATGGACATGCAAGCACACCGACACCGATACGGGAGCGTCAGCGTTCATGTACAGTCTACGATCGTACTTTATGTTGGTCTATGTCACATAATTTTGACTTTAAAAACTTTATTTTTTATTTTACACTAGTAAATCAAACTTGGTATTTTTTTTGCCGAACTTTAGAAAATAAATAATTTAAAGTCCTGTTAGACTGTACATGTATAATTATTTGATAGATATATTATAAAAAGCGAGGGTCAATTTTCAGAGATTTTTATAAGATCTGCATGACTTGGCCGGCTTCACATTCATACCTATGTTTATGATATATTTTAATGACATTATAAATGAAGACTTTATGACTGCCAAATCACATAGTTCTAATTAAATAATAATGTTAACTAAACTTTAGAAACTCAACACTAAGCAAGAAAGGGGTAGGCTACATAAATCCACACCTTAGTTAAATCTAAGAGTTACTTTTTTAATTTCTGTCACCATAATTATTGTCCCAATATTACCACAAAAATATCACTTTTTTTAGACAGTTGCAGAAATGCATTTTAAGCTTAGTCTCGTGACATGACATAATTTAATGTTTCTAACTTCAAAATGTTTTTGTGCAACTGATAAATTATGTCTCAATAAGGCTATGCCTTCAATAACATATACACAATCAAATTATTATTTTTAAAAATTTTAAGTTATCCCATTTTCTTTAGCAGCGGACTTCTCTAACCCTAATGTGTTCAAACATAAATTAAACATTATGAAACAAGAAGAAACACAGAAATTCTGTTACTTTTAAAGCCTTAGTTAATGAGACATTCAAAATTCACGAAATTTTATGTAGCATTTTAGAATTAAAATTACTTTAGCCACATGGATATTCTCTGTATAAGTTCATTAAATTACTAGTTCACAGCTAACACTGTCCGCTTACTCAAATAGAAGACTTTTTGTTTAGTGGCCAAAACAACATATTCTAGTTGTGCATAACAGTTGGTCCACGAGGAATTCATGCCACTGTCTATGCAGCTAGGATTAATACTAGCATGTTTCATTACGGGGAATGGTCTGGCGCATAACTATTCCGTTCCTTATTAAAAGTCAATGTATACCACAAAAAGTCTTCTGCCAGTGCAAGCCTTGATACCAAGCGTTATTATAAAAACAAAATATGCGTCTAACCTTCCATATGAACTCGCCGCTGGACGAATTACTCGAGTGCGATTCGCTATCGCTGTCCCACTCTTTCAGTATGTCCGCAACGGTGTCCGGTTTGCCGTCCTGCTCGCACTCAGGGGACGTCGGCTCCGTAGGCGAGTCTTGAGTGAATGATGTACTCATTATTTCTGCTGCTGGCCCTGGGTGTGCGTTGCGATTAGATTAGATAGATTGTATTCTAGAAAAACTGATTTATTGGATAGAACATGTAATCCAGTTTCGGCTGTTTTATTAATATAAACATATCAAATAATGAATGCCTGGGTGTTTGTTCAGCATTTTTTAGTCCTTCGAGCCGGATGTTTTTTTTCTTACTCACACAAAATCAGATCAATCAATTAGAAAACTGACAGACATAATATATTATCACATAATTTGTCTAAGATTTCTATGTCCATTTCTTTTAGGTTGTCGGTCAGAAATCGCTTCGCGAAAAGACCGCCTGTTGTAGACGTGTATTTGCCAAGTTTAACACTTGATTTGTATTGGTGTAATAAAGAGTTTTGTATTGTCAATTAAAAAATACCAAGAATGGGATAAAATCTAAAGAAGAGTACTGGGAAAACCTAATCTACAGTAATCTGTATTTCGTATTGTATGACTAATATTCGCAAGTATATCGCGGTTCGATTTATCTATATCATAATGTTATCTGTACGATTGCAATTTACGAGTACCTGTGTACTTCATTCATGTTACATATTAAACAAATATATCGTTTAGAATGAGTGATCACTTTTTTTTGTATTTGGCGCATTAGGTAAACGTTCATGTGATTGATGGCATTTGTGGTTGTTCTCGTATGAGAGTCATTCCATTGACGGGGCAACTGATGATAGTGATTGTTGATAAGAAGAGTAAAGTATAAAAGATTCAGAACCGGTTTCATAATGATACAGCTTTTAAATGATAATTTAAGAAAATTCGGTAGGTAAAAAAATAAATAGGTAGATTAGCAGAATTTCACACAAGACATTGTGAAACCGATCCTAAAACAAAAAACACAAAATTAAATGTACTCACCAGTGAATCTAATATCACTGAGCAGGGGAAAGTACGTGTCCAACTGACAAAACCTCTTTTCATTCTGTAAGAAACTCTCTGTAACCGTTGCTACTTCCTCTTCTTTGATTCCATTTGTTTGCACTTCTGTTGGTAGCACTTCAAGTTCTTCAAGTTCGTGATTTGGAGATAAAACCTCATTTACAGGACTTCCCACTTTATCACTCTCGTTTTTAATATCAGTTTTGTCTTGACTAGTCGTTTCTTCGTGTTTTTCGTTAATATCCTTACCTTCGTCGTCCACGTTGCTCTCTAATAACTCTTCGAATGTTTCGTTTAAGAACTGAACAATCGCGTATTTCTCACTATTACCATTACATTTAATATCATTAAATTCTTCAGTTAGACTTTTATCGTGTAATGATCCATTAGGAACAGAATGATTTTCAACAGGCAACACATTTGCAACTGTAATAGGTTGACTTTTTATTGATTCATCCGACACATTATTTACTAGAATCTTTTCAACTGCTTCAGTAGTTTCTTCCGATTGTTTCTTTTGTGGTTCCTCAAATTTTGAATGTTTATGTTCGTTATCTTTTGTTTCGGTGTCGATACCCATATCATCCTCAATTGCAGTTGAACCGTTTATGTTTTCAGAATGTTTTGTGTCGTCATCATTCGTAATATCATTGTGAGTAGCCGACGAACGATGTCTGTTCGGGTGGGAATCGTAAGTGTTATTCAGATCATTTATCGTGTGAGAACCATATGTTCGATTTGGACTATCTTTCGCCACTTCTTTGGGTGGTTCAGTAATAATTATTGAATGTGGCTGCTCGGTTTCATCTTCATTATTAAAATCTATCAGTAATCTATTAACGGGTACATCAATACAAATATCGTGAGATTCTATTAAATTCGAATGATTAGGCGGACTTATGTGTACAGATGGTGTCGTTTCGTCGTCTTCCGCGCGGCGAGCCGAGCGGTCGAACTCCCTGCAGCAGCTGCCCGTCGCGAGCTCGCTGGACCACCGCTCACTCCGCAACAGAAGTGAAGTGGCGTCCATTATTGAGGTGAGGTCTTGCGGACAATTCCTAACCGAATTTTCAAATTGTCGAAAACCCCCTGAGCTGACACCACTTTCGATACTTTGACTAGACTTATCCCTCGATTGTAGATCTTGTGGTTTGCTCAACGCCGAATTTTCGAAATCTAAATATGATGGCGAATATTCAGCATTAACAGTACGGTCCCTGTTGCTGTTTCTGCTTAAAGTTTTGCTTTCTCCTTCTAATAGAATTTCAGTTTCTTCACTGACACAATTGCTAGCGTACGATGACACGTCCTGAGGGCGAATTTCGGCTGATTGTATAAAATCTTGAAAATTTGGTAAAGACACGCTGGCCGAACTCTCAGGGGATCTTGTTGAGACATCAGGTAATGTCATAGGTATCACTTCATCGTCATCATGCCCCGTACCAGGTTCGGTTAAAGGCGTACTTGTGATAGATGGTGCCATATTTTTATAAAGTAGGTTTGGACTGTCATTGATTTCGATTAACAACTGACTTTCAGAATTCTCTGATTTGTTGTTGCTGTCCAATAAGTTATCCTGTAGACATGATAACTCGACGCTGTCCATCTTCTTGACACTGGGCTCGGAAGTTAGCTGTGGGCTGTGTTCAATATTGGTTTTGTCATCAGCTACTCTGGGTGGAGTCAAGCGCACTTCGTCTCCTATGGGTGATCTTCGGACTAGTTCAGGTTGCTGAAGTTTCCAGATATCGTCCATGCCTGATAATACCTCGGTGGTGCAGTTGGAATAGGACGGTAAGCCGGACATCAACGTTCCGTACGCCAAATCCTTAGTCTGGCTTCTGGAATCAAGCTCCGACTTAGTGATGGCGGATGGCGTCGTTCCGGCCGCTTCTGTCTTCGCTTTCGTATACGTATTATTCGCAGTTATCGAATCTGGCGAGAAAGTCTCGCAGGCCTCTGACTTGCTGTCGTGGACTATGTAAGTTGAACAATGGCTTAGCTCTCTATCGTCATCATTATGTGTGAGCGTGTCGCTGCTTTCGCTATGTTCAATACCCGGTTCGTATTCGTGAGGCATGTCGGGATCCATCGCTAGATCGTCGAAGTTTTCTTCAACGTTGTACAGAGTGTCGTTGGAACACCAAGAATCTATGCTGGTGGCTTTGGACAGGCACTGCGTCTCCGATGGCTTTGATGATTTAGCATCTGTAGGCACTGTTGTCCTGGAGAGAGTGGAAACTGCCGTCGCGTTGTCAGATGAGTCTGGCACCGAGACATCGGTAGTGGGACTCACAAGAAACGGCGATACTTGTGATATCCGTTCACATTTAGATTCTTTTTCGTCTTCGTTCTTATTGTAAGTTCTGTCGTCTATGGGTGAATGTTTTTCGATAGGAATCTTGTATGGGCTGGCGTTCAAACTGTCCATGCTCATTGTTATTCTGAAAATTATATACTTAGTTTATTATTTGTGTGTATTCGCCAATAGTCATGAGTCTTGTTCGTGTTTTCAAATGATCTACATGCGTTCCGCCACAAAATCACGCTCAGGCAGTTGTTCAGACCGAACGTGATATGCGGCGTTGCCTGTTGTTGTGAAGACTGAACTATTAGCGCACAGCCCAAATCATTGGACCTAGAGGCAGATATTTTACATGTTTCTTTTGTCGTGAGAAATAGAATTTTTAGGGAATTCCTATAAGAACAAGCATAGCATGTTGGCATTAAAATATTTTTAGAGTCGGCAACGACCGAGCGATACCCCCGGTGTTGCAAACGTAACCGCTTACCATCAGGCGGGCCGTATGCTTGTTTACCACCTTAGTGGTATAAAAAAAAGCATGTCGTATACGCTTACGACGATTTCTAATGAAAGCTGTATGCAATGTCAGACTTCTGCATAAACGATCGCCATCTGTAGGACGACGTCCCATACGGAGTGACGCTATTTGGCGTTAGATCACAGCATTCACAGCCTAATGTACAAAGTACAATAAGTATATTGCATCGGTTTGTTAATAAAATCTATGACTTACTCTTTACTACTGGTAGTATCCTTATGCACTGTGTACGTGTGGTTGGGTGAATCTTCGTGCGATTGTATGGTGTATGTAGAACGATTGCCGCCGTCAGGCAACTCTGTTACGTCATCAGTCGAGTTATTGCACGGCTCTGGATAGCTTTCTGATGAGTCCGTACGGACCGATGCATTCCCTAATAACAAAGAGATTCAGCCAATATTATTATTATAGTGCGCGCGGAAACTCTAGTTACCTCTTTAGGTATATAAGCGGCAGGGCGTGGGAGGTAGCGTCAAACTGAGTAACGGACGAGACACGTCACGTATCGCACAAGTACACGTAGCTACATCCTATTGGTTAACAAAATCATTAAAATTTCTGTTTAACTTACAGTTGATGTCGTTTTCATAAGCTGAGAGTTGTTGCCGTGTTTCTTCTGCTATTGGACTGAGAGCGCCGGGGTATTGAAGTACTAGTTCTGGCGGCGGCGGCAGTGACGTAGGCCATGCGGATCCAGATTCCTCTACTTCTAACATCTCTCCTTCGTCTAGGGATCCTTCGCATTGAGGTTCGATCGATGCCACCTAACAATCGTATAGTAAGCTGTAAATATATCTAGCGTACCCCAAGGATTTGTTCTGAGTCCCGTTATATTGTACGGAATAAAAAATATTTGTCAGACTAGTTTTTCCTACTCATTTTACTTTCTTGATATACAGTGAAACCTGGTTAATTGGAATCTCAAGGGACCAAAACATATGTACCAATTATTGAGGGTTTCTAATAATCCAGTTTTCCAATTAAGCAGGTTTAAAATTATAGTTGTCTCATTTACAGAGGCCCCCACTTACAGAGGTCGAAATGTGTCGTTATTCCATTTTTAGAGGTGGAAATGTTAATAAAAATGCGTATTTTTGGTGTTATGAATTTAATGTAGGTATGAATGTACATACATACATAATGTATTGCGTCGAAAAAAAAACAATACGGTAAAGTTTATGACTTAAAGTAATCGGTTATGTTTGTTTGTATTTGATTGCTAGTTGCTGAAACCTGTTTCTCGATAGAATAAATTTGATCAAAAATATTAGAATTATCAATATTTGACATTTAGAAATACTTGTGTAAAGTTTCTAAAGCTTCCATTGCCTCACGCTCAAAACCTGAGATAGTACTGGCAAACAAAGCATGCGCGAAAGACGACGCGAAATGTATGTAAACAAACATGTCAAAACGTGTTAATACCTGATTAATTTGTCTCATTTATACAGGTAATTGAGCTACAGAGTCTCAATTATAGAGGTAAGCATCGGAAAAGTCTTAGGATTCAAATCTCATTTAACCAGGTTCAAAAAGTCCCATTAACAGAGGTAATTTAATGAAAAAGAACCGGGACCTCATTGCAACTCTCAATAATAGAGGTTTCTCATTAATCCAGGTCCCACTTAACCAGGTTTCACTGTACTATGTATAGGCTATGCAATGTGTTGACTTGTACAGTTGCAATATTTTTGAAGGCGAGTCTACTGCTGATACTGAACACGAATGTGTGAAAAAAAAATTATAATAAATACATTTAAATTAATTATTTTTGAAGAAAATCATAAACTTAAATGTAAGTGTAAATTATAGGAAATGCCTTGCTATTTAACCTAATATAACTTACTTGTGCAAGTGGCAACTTCAACTCGAGCTCGTTCCGCAGCGCCTTGACGCACTCCTCGTCCAGGGTCAGGTCGCTCCGCAAGTCCTCCACGGAGCCGCCGTTCCCTGCCAGGAAAGACTCCGGAATCGCGTCACTGTCACGCATCATCACAGAGTCTTCTGTCACTAACCCTTCCACTGTCAACGGTCCAGAATATTCAATGTTCAAATTATTCTCATTTTCTGCCATCGCCAACTTCGTGGTTATTTGGAGCTCTATTTGATTAAGATCTATCTCCTTTTCTAATGAATCAGGTTCTAATGAAATCGGTTCCATAGGAGGATTTAAGTCTATGTCCACGAGGTATTTCTGTTGCGATGTTGAGGCTAAGTTCCCTGGGGAATTAGGCGGCGTTGATGGCGAAACCCGTTTCTCGGTCGCCGATTGCAGTTCAGAATCTTCCGTGTTGTCTGTGGGTATGTCTTTATCTGGCCTATGTTCAGTTATAGAGTCTAAATCATCGAAATTCATATCGTCATGGAGGATATCTGGCACTTCGATTAGGAAGTTACCGTCGCGCAGTGGTGACGGTGTTTCGAGATTGATCTCACTGAAGTTTGATGAGAAAGCTAACAGTTCTTCTTTTGGTAAATCCACTAGTTCAGATTTAATACCTTTAAATAATTCAATTGTGCAATTCTCAAAAGGGCCTAAAACAACTGAGCTATTTTCATCATAGGTGTCTGTATGATGACTTTTTGTGGGTGATTCAAACGGACTCAACGAATCTGGGACGCTTCTTTGTTCAAGTTTTGTAAGAGTCACTCCGGGACCATAGATTGGTGCTTTTGTTTCAAAATAGACTTCTGTTTCATCCGCTTTGATAGTATCATCCCGAGTTTCATCTGCAGATCTATCGCTGCCTTTGGGAGTACTGGAAACAACTACGTCTTTTAATTCTACATCTTGACTACTAACCACTCTTTCCGAATGCAAAAAGATATCAGTTTCTTTGATCGTACTAGGCAGATCTAGGTAAACTGTAGAGTCATTTTTAACTAAAGAACTAACACTTTCTTCACTTGTTAAAGGCATACAAGATTGAAGAACTTCTTTTACATTAACATCTACACTGTTGTTCTTTGCATTTTCACTATTTGTATTATTAATGAGATCCATATAAACAGTGCTATCATCGGACTGTTCAGTTGTAGTATGTACTTGTTCATTTAATTCAGATCTAAGCATTGTAGCAATTTCTCCTTCTTCGTCTTTATGAGATTCAACATTCTCAGCATTATTTTCACTTACAATAAAGTCTTCTCTACCATTATTTTGTACTATATCAGGTGGCAATATTGGCGTTACAGTAGTATCTCCTGTTTCTAAATCACTTATCTCTTTTTGATTAATATCATAAATGTGATCAACAAGTTTTTCACTTTGAACATTTTGTACTGAATCAGGTATAGGTGAAGATTTTGTGGCTAACTGATGTTTATTCTGAATGTCATCGATTCCACAATTTGCATCTGTCGTTTCGTAGCTACTCGGCTCATTTACTTCACCTTTTATTATTTCAAAAGAGGTATCAACAAAATTGAGATCATTATTTATTGATAGATCATTCTCACTACTTGATGTTTGAACTTGTTCAGGAGTTTCTCGGTTTTGTTCGACATCCTTATCAGACATGTTCGTTTCTTCAATCATGATAGGAGCAGAATCGCTTTCAGTAAGTTTTTCTTCTTCATGACTTTCTTGGGAAACTGCCTTATTCGGGGATTCTGGCAAGTTAAAATCTCGTACATCTAGTTCTACATGTTCACTACTAGCAACTAAATCATCTTCATTTTCATCATGAAGGGGTTTACAATTTTTATTTGATCGTTCTATATGATCTACTGACTTAGTTTCAATGTCCTTATCAGTTCTTTCTTCTGTAAATTTATTATCACAAGATGTTTCACAGTCTTCTCTTACATTCAAATGTTCAATATTTGTTTCACTTAAACTAGGCATTGAGGCTACACATAATTCCTTCAGCTTAGGTATTTTACTATCACTAATCACTATTTCTTTGTTTGGCAATTCGGTATTTTGTTGTTCTGGTTTAGCTTCTCCAACAAATGTGACTTGTTCAACCTGTACGCTTTCCACAACCGGTTCAATTTGACTTTCCATCTTGTATGCAAAATCTAAATCCTTGACTGGAGTGATCGGTGTAATATTTTCTAAGGTATGTTGACTTGTCGTGTCACTGTGACGTTCAAACGAGTGACTCAACGTGCCCATGGTGTCACGATCTAACTCATCTTCCTCACAAGCCTCACTGTCGGACTTAGAATCAAAACCGGCATCTAAAATATTCTGGAAATTGTTAATACCGGGCGATTTCACCATACTCGATTGCATGGGGTACTCCTTCTTGCAGTCTAAGCTTAAGTTATCTCTGGATGGACTGGCCTGGTGACTGGACTCGGAGCTCGAGGTCTTCTCAGAGTTGAGGATATTATCGAGATTCTTGATGACGTCACTGACGTCCTTGTAGTAACTGACGTCGTCCTGACTACCGGCTATGATGTCCTTGAGCCAGGGGTCGACGAGCGAGTCAGAGCGGTCGTGGTCCCGCTCCTCCAGGGCAATGTTGCCTTGGTGACAGTCGAGCACGGCCATCTCGTTGTGCGTCAGGTAGATGTTGCGCACGTCCTCGAGTGAGCCGTGCAGGTTGGTGAGGCTCTCGGACTTGATCTGGACGGAGAGGGGGTCCCGGTCGGACATGATGCTGCTGGAGCGGGAGACGGCCGTGTCTATAGTGACCGTGAGCGGGAACTCGCGCTCGGAGGGGGTGAAGCGAGCGGAGAGGGACGTCGACGGCGCGTGCACGATGGCGCGGTGTTCATCCACTACTGGGATGGAGTTGGGCTTGAGGCGCTGCCAGCGGTCCTCGAAGCGCTCAGCGGCGCCGTCGTCGTCCCGCGCCGCCAGTGAGTGGTTGCTGTGTAGGTGTTGCAACAGCGCTTGCACCTGTGCAGACGTCGGTCGCAGTTCTGGACGGGGGTTCCAGCATAGTTGCATTACTTGGTATCTGTGGAATGGGTAAGAAGGATCGTTTGAAGAAGACGGTAGAATTAATAATTTATGGTGTGTTATTTCATCGGAATAGAGTGTATTATTTCAATTATTTTTTGTTAATCCTTAGAAATCAAACAAACATCAAAATATAAGCATTTCAGTGAATGTCATAAACCAAATTCAATTAAGAAGTTCTGAGATTATCATGGCCAATTATACAAACCGGTAGCCCAATTATAAAATAATAACAGTGTTCAGAATGACACCTATTTTGAGTAATATAACTACATCAGTAAGGATACTAATATTATAAAGAAAAAGTTTGTATGTATGGATATTTGCTACTCTTGTTCATTGTGCATGAAATTTGGTACACAATGAAGCCGGATTACTACTTTGTCCTATAGCTTAGCAGTAAACACAGATATTTTATAACACCGATTAACACATAGGATAGTTTTCATCCCGTATATCATTCGTGGAACGGGATATCGCGAGTAAAACCGCATAATTCAGCTAATTTAAATATACACTACAACTATTTGTCGTGACGACAAAGTAACGTCGCATCATTAGTCTAATAATCAGTATACTATAACAAGTACAGTCAGCTGTAGGAAACGTAAGATGACTGTACGTAAAATGATTCAAACTGAATTACTGTACATTGCAGTAGACGTTTCCTTTATGACGGCACCCCTAACTCAGGAACATAGGGTTCGGCCCCAAGGGACCCGCGTCACTGTCATGAAGTAAATCGTAAGTTACCGCGACGTGTAAACATAACTTTATCGGTTTGTATCAATAAGTTTTAGTTTCCAATGTTGTTTCTTGGTATAAATTGTATTGATTTACTGTTGAAATTTGACGTTTTCAGTAATAATTTTGTAACATACAAGCTACTACCCACGGATTTGTTTTAAAGTTAAAGGGTCAGTTTCAACAGTATCGTAGCTTATTCGTCTGATAAAGTGTCAGTTCTAGTACGCAGTTTAATAATTGGCAAATAGGCTATTCGGGACGTTTCATTTTATAAACATACAAAAATTTTCCCCTCTTTATAGACATACTCTTGACAGACAGCCGCGACACACAGAGGAGCATGATATTAGTACAGATGAACTAGCCGACGCCTGCGGATTTACTCGCGAAATCCCGTTTTTCCCGGACGATATAAAAACTATTCAATGTGTTAATCCAAGTTATAACCCAAGTACCAAATTTCAAGCAAATCTATCTCACAAACTTTCGCCCTCATAATATAAGTGGGATGAATAATATAGAGATACTCACAGATGGTTCCTGTAGGGGCAGGGCAGGTCGGGCGGCGCCGGCGGCAGTTGTCCCGGCGCCGCGCCCCACGCGCACACCGACCAGACCAGCGAGCCCAGCGACCACACCTCGCTGGGAGCCTGCGAATATACACACCGTTAAAGCTTATTCCACTGCTGGGATATTTCCTTCAGGAGTCTTTGGGTACTTGTAATATTTACCGCAGTCATTTTAGACAAAGCGGAAAGGCTGGCTTTTTTTTAGCTACCTGCACACATGCATTCCAGTCTTTAAGGGCTCGTAGCAGTAGTATTTATCGGAAAGTATCTGCAAGCGGTAGCGACCTCGCAGATATTTGCGATGCGATACAAATTCGTGTAGGAGCGCTATATAAATGTAGGAAACTCAACTTCGCTATGTCAGTAAACTAATTGGCAAAAGTCTATGTTTTCAAACCATTTGTACAATATCGTAAAAAAGTGGTGATACACAAAACATTTAAAAAATACCCTCAGGACTTACAGTATACACAGCTGGTTCCCGTCTAGTCTCTGGCGCGGTGTGATCGTATGTGGGCTCCGATGCGTTGTACCTCCCGAGGACAGCTCTGGCGTCTTCCGTATTTCCACGCACAAGAACGGATCCGCTCCATAGATCACTGTTATGAAAGGTAAAATTAACTAAGAAGATAATGGGAAACAATTAATATAATATTAGAATAGTTTGCCTAGTGAAGCCAGCTTTAATATACATCAAAGGTTTTACCGAAGTCACTTCAATGCTAAAATGTTTCTAATGAAAGTGAAAATGAAATGGGAAAGCAAGACCGATGAAGTACCACCCTCTCACGAATATTTCCCCTCTGAGGGTGATAGGGAAAATCCAAGGACATGTTCGTAATAAGCGCACCAAAATACCCCCAAGAACACAACTCAATTCCAAAAGCGGGAATAAAAGTTACAATTTGCAGACATGGTGTTATTCTTCAATCTTGAGGAATGTATGTGATAACATAAGTAACAGCCAGTTTCTGAAACGCATATAAAATTAGGGACACATTAAATTATAGCTGTCACTGTAAAAAAGAAATAGCTTGAGACTTAATGTGGATTTAAAATTTAAACGCTTTTCAGAAACTGGCTGTATATTAATTATAATTAGCAAGTGTACTTGAACAAGTAATAAACGATCTTACTAATTTATGCTTACCCATATAAGTAGCCGACAGAGTGTAAGTGCGCAAGAGCCGACGACACATCACACATCAGTCGGAGGGGCACCCCGCTCTCATTCAAGATCGCCATCTTAGGACGATTAGTGATTAGGTACTGCTGGAGATCCTGTTAAAAAGACATAATATTAACTAGCGAAATCCGTGCAAATACGTTGGCGTGTATCCCAGTTTCCCATGGGAATTCCGGAAATCCTTGTATGTTTACATATAAACCTTTCTCTTGCATTATCTATATGGCTAAAAACTGCATTAAAATCCGAAAAATTTCCCTTCATGATGTAGAGTTGTAGACAATAAAAATTGGATTTTTCGAAATTGCTACGTGGTAGAACTATGCACGGCGTATGACATTCGTACAAACGAAATGTTTACGATGAAGTCAGACATTGCGTACTGTTATAGAAACATAGTATTAGATCATACTGCGCTACGTTGTTATACAATGTTAACTGATATACATGTGAGTCGTATGAGTGAACGGAACGGATGAACGGTGCGAGAGAAGAGGAATGAGATGAGCGAGAGAGGGAAGATGAATGGCGTACGACGATTGTAAAGAAGTGTTGCGGAATTGTATAAGACGAATAATGAAACCCGTTATTCGTCAACACCTAGTTTGATTACCACACATACATGAAATATAACTTACCATAGAGCACAGCTCAAATATCAAGATCCAAGGGTCCTCCTGCAGACATTTTGTGATGAAGGCAAGCACATTCTCGTGGCGCAGGTCGCGGTATATTTTATGCTCGTCAAGGAACCGCGCCTTATCCTCCAGGGTGGCATTCTGGTTTAATATCTTCACAGCCACTGTCGATGTGGACCCAGCATCCTCTATTTCACCCTCCACTACCTGATAACAAATAATATAATTATGAATTTAACCATAGTTATTGTTTAGCCAGTGGGACGTCAATACGGCATGTTACATTGCCAATTTTATCACAATCTTCGAAGCTATTTTCAATTAGCAGGGCTGGTCGATAGTTTTTGGGGTCGAATTTGGACTTTTTCTTGAATTTAGGTACAATTTTTGCTATTTTCAACAGGCCGGGAAATATATTTTTATCTGTAGAAGTTTGCTAGTGATTCTACTAGTATTTTGATATTCTCTTTGATAATAGAGATCGGGATACTGCGATATTATTTGGTTTATCTATCTGTATTATCTACGTATGACGAAATTGTGACAATAGTGGCAAGTAACATGCCCCTTATTGTCAACTTTAAATAGTGTAAAAGAACGCTTACCCTGCCAAACCAACCCCGTCCAATTTCTCGAAGATACTGCAAACTACTTCTCGGGAGATCTTCACCACCTGCAAATAAACTACCATTATTCCGAAATCTAATTTTATATCGACATTCGCAACTTAATAATAAAACTGACTGAACAACTGTCTGGCTGATAGATCAGTCAGTCAGTCACAGCTAAAACAACTGGAGCTAACAGGATGATTTTTTATGTGCACGCCACATCAAAGTGTTTTTTTATCTTATAAATATGAATAACGAGAAGCAGTTCTTTTTCCATAGTACTAACAGTTTCTGTAACGCATTTTTAATTAAAATCCACATTATATCTACAAGCGATATCTTTAGTTTGGCCGTGGTGCTAATTCTGTTGTACATTTAACTAAACTAATTTTGACAGGACCAAAGGTGTTGTTGTCCTTCCTTGGTTTACAATCAGTGACAAGCATAGCAACACTTCTAGTCCTGTCAAAATTAGTTTAGTGTAGTTAAATGTACAACAGAATTAGCACCAATGACAGCTATAATTTACTTAAAACCTAAAAAATGATTTTCAGAAACAGGCTGTATGTATCAAAGACTCACCGAACCAATCAGCACAGTGCTCCAAAGGATCCGCCACCCTGATCCCACTGGGCAGTGGTTCAAACTCCACGACAGACTCCCTGCTGACTCTATTCCTCTCTTCGTTCTCACTAACGATGTATGCAGCAGCATTGTTGTTCGCAATGTTTTGCATCTCCCGCAGTGATATCGGGCCATTGTTGTTGTCTTCACTGATGTTGTTGTTGACTGGCTCCGAGAAGCCAGAATCTGGTGGGTGCGAGAGCCGAACATCGTGGAGATGTGTTGCACTTGTTGCAAATAGCTGTAAAACAAATACATTGGTATTAGATAACATAACTCTAGTTTTAAGGTACCACGAATGAGAGAATCGCAACGAGTCCGAATGAAAATCGACGCGATGAAATCGCCGTGTGGAGACACGTTTTAAGACGATGTATGGAATTAAAATTATCGTCGCGAATCTCTCGCTCGTGGCGACAGTCCCTAATAGTAGAAGCAAGAGACAAGTAATCTCTGTTGTAATCACTGGACTGCTGGAAAAAACATAGAGAGAGAAATTGATCTATCCAGTGTCACATGTAACATTAAAACAATAATAAAAACCAGCCCGTAGATTAAAAAATTGATCACAGTATAAAATGATAAAAGTAATAATTTATCAAATGAATCAAATGATAAAATGAATATCACATAGGTAATTAAGACGAATAACAAAATATTTGATGCAGAAAAAACATAATGGCAAACTACAAATCAAATTAAACAGCACAATATTAGTTCCAGCACCAAAACAACAAACAAAACAGCGCAAGTAAACATTTTATATGATTAACTACCTGATTGTCTGCTCCTTCGTTTGGCTGGAGACAAGAGAAAAATATATGGATAAGACAATGTGCTCAAATAGAAATAGTGACTTACAGTATAACACAGTTCAAAGATACAAATCCAATATAATATAAACGGTAGTTTTGAACACTCCTGTGAAAACATAGCACAAAGGTATGGAAAATGAATTTTTATTTTAAATTATTTCAATCAACAGCAGAACAGATATTCGAACAGTTCAAAGATACAATTCAAATGTTTGAACAAATCTTTGAAGACTTTGCCAAATGTAAGAAAATTTGCACGTTTTTTTTATTCGCACGTTGAAACAAAGTCTTTAGATTGAGTCATGAAGTCGACGACTTAATCTCTGGATATTATTTTTGTTAGATGAATACAAATTATACAAAATAAACACAATTGAGGAAAGGTTGTTTATAAATCAATATGCATACGTAATTATGTACTTATTTTGACCTTTGTTTTTACAGAGAATTGTATACAAGAGTTTAAAGCCCTCGACTCAAACTTTCTCAAAAATAAACTTTAACCATAGCTAAGAACATTCTCGATCAAATCAATTTTAACCTTATTTTTTGCGTAGTTGGTTTAAAAGGCTTTGTAAATGAAACCAACATACACTTTAACAATTAGTAGCTATCATATTATAAGGTTTACATCAAAATTGTATACCACAAAATTAGCTTTTAATTTACTAAGGTCACGTTGTGATATTGTACTGCGTCGATCCCGTGACCTCACGCCATGATAATCGTGGGTGCGGAGATAAATAGTGGATGGCTTACATACCGAATAAACTATATTTTTTTTTACTAAGCACTCTGAAACCTTTAGGCCCGGTTTCCACCAAAGCGGAGAAGGAGAGCTGCGAAATTGGCAGGTTATTTCCACCAATTTTATGGTTCCGTACCCACAGGGTAAAAACAGGACCCTATTACTAAGATTCCACGGTCCGTCTCTACACGCACTCTATACCCTATTTTGAGGGGACTACAAAGCGGAGAATAGCATGCGTAGCGGAGAGGAAAGGAGATTTGGCAACAACGAAATCTGATTGGTTATTCAAGACACATCTCTCCTGCTCTCCGCTTTGGTGGGAACCAGGTCTTATATTAATTACATACATTAAATTTGTTCAAGAATTATGTCCAATTTCCTTTGTGTTTCATAACACAATTTAACTTATTGTGAAGCGCAAATTGAAGTACGTCTTTCCCTGAAGGCACACGGCGAAGGTCGGACCTCGAGCCTCAAACGAGGCAAGGTCGGGAACACTCCATCCAACAACAACCCGTAACACTAACAAGACATTTCTCTAATTAATCACATCAATCTGTATATCTTTTGTTTTCAAAAAGACCTTTTAGTTTCAGATAGTTCGCAACTACATTTAGTTGGTTACAATCTATTTGTGACTTGAATATAGTCGTTGAATCTAATAAATGTTAACTTCTTTTTTTCGTTAAAAAGCTATTTAGCTACGTTAAGTAGATATTATTAAATTCTTTCGGTGAATTGCTCAAAACCATTTATCAAAATTATGACACATTTTATTATGACTGTCACTCTGTCAAACTAAAAAAGAAGAAAAGAGATAGCAGGAAAGTTAATGTGGAATTAATATAAAGAAACTGGCTGAAAGTATTTTTCAATATAAAATTGTAGGTTGTTATGTGAAAATGGAGAGTAAATACATAGACAGAAACTAGTGTAACCTAAGCCGGGTTACTGTTGCACTCTGTCGCCACAGTGTCGCGCAACATGTCGTGGAAACCGGGCCGCCGACAACGGCGACAGTTACTCGTCTATCCCAACGATGACGTAACGTGCGACCTGCGAACCACCCATCCGTCTAGGGCTGTCGAAGACTTAAAACTTGAGTAGGGTTTAATTTAACCGACTTCAAAAAAGGAGGAGGGAAAAACCACATTCACGTACTCGCTAACGTATGGAGGTTATGGTATGATGAGGATTTATAAGATTGATTTCCAAAATCCTCAGGCCGAGGACGACAACTTCCTAAAATGACATTTTCCTAAACACGTGAGGGATTTTTGAGAGACAGGATGAAATTTGACTATCGCATAAGATCTGTGATTCTGATTTTACGTGTAACATAATCTATGCCTCTAAAGTAAATATAATTCTAATCATATTCTATCCCATAAAATGATGCGATCAAATGCGAAAAAATAGCTTTTGTCAACCCTAAACAATCACAGGGACCGGCTACATGATGAGGGCGTGATAATGTGATCACTGCACTACTGTTGACATTGTATTGTGTTTTTCGTCTGAATGTGACTCGGTCGCCATGCAGAATGATGTACACTGTCGTCCAAAACATAATAGACAATTTGACTGACTGGGTTTGTGAACATTAAAAGCTTTTGATTGATGGGAATTTATGTTCATATTGTGTAAAGGCCGATTTGAGGTTCTAAACGACTTGGTTCGATACAACCTTTGACAACGCGAATATTCCACATACATTTTGAGTTTAAAGACTTCTAAAATTGTCTAAGATTTCTAGAATATCACAATTTTTAAAATGATTTCTATTAAATCCAAAATCGATTAGATCTAATGTTATATGCTCATTAATCGTGCGAAAATTTTCCATAGTACCGATTTTAATCATACTAATATTATAAATGAGAAAGTGAGTTTGTTTGTTTGTTATTCCTTCACGGCTTGACTAATCAGCCGATCATTATGAAAATTTGTATATATATTGTCAGGGGTACATAGGCATTCTACTATAGAGGGCGCTGTATGGGATGCTATCGGCCAACAGATGGCGCCACAAGTCGCGCTAAAGGTTGTTTTGTTGTCAAACGAGATCTGTCTTTATTTATTTATTTATTTATTGTAATGGTTAACCAACAGCATATACATAGAAACATTTAACAAATAGCAGATAAGGGTATCAATCTTATTTACACAAATTACAGGTTAACACAGCATTCGTAGAGTTAAAATTATAAGTGACCAAACAAAAAATAAAAAACACAATAATAAGTTTAAGTATAAGTAGGTAATCAAAAAGACTTAACAATTTTATTTCTAAATTTATATTGGGAATCGAAAAATATATCCAAATCCAAATCTGACTGAGAAGCAGTGATTTCATTATAGGCGGCAGAAATGCGAGGCAAGGGAAAATGTTTAAGGACGTTAGTACGTGCCGCGGGAACAGAAAACGTTTTACTTGTGGCTTTTCTGGTACAGCTAGACTCATTCGATCGATAATTTTTTCCGATTTTATAGCACCGTTGACGCATTTATGGAGAAACATAAGATCTAGCAGTAACGCGAGCGAAGCCGCGGGGAAAATCTAGTAATTAGTAAATAAATTAGGAGATAGAAACAGAGCCAGACACAGTAAAAATATTTGAACAGTTTGCCAAACCTTATGGAAAAGCGAAAGAACAAAGTTAGCAATCCAACAAGTGAATCTGCGTCTGGCGCTTACCTTACAAAAAGTGACCTTCCATTCAGGGAAACATTGCACAATTGTGCATGAATGCGCTTAGGACATACTACATAAAATAGTCAAACAATGGACAACAGAGAATCCATTCAGTTATATTATACGTAATCGTTTGACAATCGCGAGAAAAGTCACCGTTTGCTTAGCAACTGGCGGCGCACGCGCACCGCTGAACTTAGGCCTATATTCCACTAAGCGTTTAGTGAAGAGCTCGATGGCGTCGCATCGTTGCGCGTATTAAAGGGAACTGATAAACAATTCTCTCAACAACGAATCCAAGTAATGTCCCAGTTGTAGATAAAATGATAGTAGTTAAGCCAAATCAGTGATCATCAGGCTTGTTAACACTGAAATCTTCCGACTTGACTACGAAAATATAAAGCTGTTACTTTTAGGTACCACTAATACCAAAGACATAGCAGTAGAACGGACTGCTATTAGCGGCTACTTGAATTACATTTTGTTTCGCACATGCAATAAATATCAAGTCGCGACAAGACGTCAATTTGTGCGCGACTAACCGGCTTAGTGGAGAAACACCCTTACATATAACAATGAAGTTGTAAAACATTGGATTACTCTTTGTATGGTGTGTCTATTAGCGTTTTCACAGTGTCGATAGTTATAAGGTAACGTAAGTATGAACGGTACTTTGTCATTACGTAAGAAAACGTTTACCTATTCGACAACATTAGATGCTCTGTAGTTACTCTCCAAATCTCAGAACTGGGAATTTTACTCCCCAGTAGAAATGCGAATCGCGAAGTCAAAGTGACAGTTTTCAACTGAGACGTTTTGTTTAGCCCATATATGTATATTGTATAGATACGTCAATGTTATGACCAGTGGCGGCTGGTGGGTCATGGCACTGGTGATGCACTTTATCAGCTCACTGAGTACAATTCGAAATTGCAATAAAACAACATTTTGTCTTTACAAAGCCCAAAACAAAATAATGTATTGAGACGCTCACATCCACACAGCCATTTCTTTCTGTTATACATTTCACTTTTAAAACTTCGCGTAAATGATTTATTTTTCGATTTACACTCTTGTTTCAAGTTAAGAAATGGCCTCGGTCCAGCTGATTTTAAATCGATCTTTTGTTGAAAAGTTTTATTATTGCTTATTAAAGTCAATGTTAAAGTTAATGCTCATTTTAACAGCTATTTAGTCACACAACTGTCCCACACACAAAACGATAAGTTAGTTTATTATAATTTATAATTCTATCACAAATCACAATGTAAACAATAACAAAAACAAACGCGCGACGCGCTCTCGGTTTTTCGTTCGCCGACTCTCGGCAAACTCCGGGTCGTGCGTGCGGCGCACGCGAGCTGTCTAATTTTGCCATACATTTTCTATTGCACTATCTCTGTCTCACGCGCCAGGCGTTTTAGCTCGTATTTCATAGACGTTGTAAGAGTATTCGCCGTGCGCGTGGCCTAGCGCACGGCCTAGCGCACGGCGAATTGTCTTTACAAGCGAAAATAAGACTTAATACTTTACCCAAGAGTTGAAATTATTTTGTAACAATTTCGTTAATATTGAATAGATAGTCAATCGGATTATAAAGAATTTTTTTTTCTGAACCTATTAAAATCTGGTAGTTCAGTGCACGAGCGCACTTAAGGTACAGCC
The DNA here is from genome assembly GCA_905163395.2 of Endotricha flammealis. Taxonomy (NCBI): domain Eukaryota; kingdom Metazoa; phylum Arthropoda; class Insecta; order Lepidoptera; family Pyralidae; genus Endotricha; species Endotricha flammealis. The sequence goes on along the minus strand of LR990861.1, from coordinate 3,126,525 downwards.
GCCCCTGGTTATGACAAGAGAGATCACGCCCACACTTATATATTAGTTTCTTTTATCTATGCTTCAAATAAATTTGCAGCAGGCAATGAAAGTTTCAAACAGTTGACATAAACAAATCAATAACAATAAATCACTATAGCGGGTGCATTTTGTTTGATGTCAGAGGGTCTTTGCCAATACCGTTTAAAACGTATGACTCAATAGATATTACGCTTTTTATTACACTTTGTTGTGAGTAGGAAGCAAAGCAATAGATAATATTTACGTATACATCTAATACAATAAACAATGGAAATAAATTTATGAGTAAACATAAACAACTTATTTCATAACTCTCAATAACAATAAACGTGGAACAAGCGAACTTCCTACAGCGATGTTTTTGGGGAACTATGGCTGAAATATTCAAAACCATTTTTAAAGTTATACAGACACATTACATAATGGCTGTCACTGTTAACAAAAAAAAAGAAATAATAACTATGGCTCAATGTCTCTGTGGTTTCTGGCCGTGTTCACTTATCATGTGACCAAGTTCGTTTGCCAACTTCTTCCATAAAATTAAGTAATTGGTTCAAAAATCCGAAGTCTAAATTTTCATAATTAACACAGAAACTGGTTCATCCATGTAAGTACATTTTTTGCACTCCCATACAGTGAATTTCTCAAAACCATTATAAACATCGAAATAATATTACTACGTATAGAACGGACACCGCGAACAAAATTTTTGTCCCCATACGTTGAGGCCAATAGACATCAACTCGTTTAGAAACTTGCCGACGCTCATCGTGATTGGTCCTCGGATTTATGTCAAAAAAAAATTTGTAAAATGCCTTCATGTTCAATAAAAACTTGTAAAAACCGTTCAACAGTAAGGAAGAAAGATAGCGGCATGACTTATCATCGGTAAGTATACAAAAAATTAAGTAAAACCAACCAAAACAATTTTTTTTCATTATTTTCTATTGCATCATAATTGCATCCGCCATTTCTATGTGAAAATCATAGATTATCAAAAAGTAGTCGTACAGATGGGATACGTAGGTACTAAGCGTAGGTCAATTTTATAATATAATTTAGGTACTTATTTCTGAAAAAATTTTTGCGTTTTTTTTAACCGACTTCAAAAAAGGAGGAGGTTCTATGTTTCATTGTTTTTTTTTGGAGGTCCGCCGATTACTCCTTCAATTTTGGACCGATTTTCATAATTCTTTTTTTAAAATAATATGTAATTTAAATATTGATTTTTTAAACTATATTTCCAAAATATTTTCATATACTAGGTAAAATACGTAAATGTGGATAAAGTTACTAACTAAGTTAAAAAAAAAGTTTCTAGAAAACAAAAAGATGGAAAACGAAACAGCATTTTAAATTTCGACCAACCATTTTCGAACAAATGAAATTCGGGCAAACAAGTTTCGGAGTAAAGATACGTTACCATTCAACACAACTCCTCTTGTCTGGCAGGCGACCGTCTCCTGGTTATTGCATTTATTACAAAATACTTCAATAAATAAATAGCTTCACTATAAAGTTAGTTTTAATTAATCTCAGTTTATTTTTGACTAATATTAAGTTAAGAATAAAAATGTAATGTAGCTTCCTACCTATAAAGCTAATATTATACCTATTTTCTATTAAATTTATTCTATTAAGTAAAATAAAATATTGTAATAAAATAAAATAATCAGTTAGATGTCCAATAGGCAGAATATAAACAAAGTGTCGCCCCTGCGTAATGCATATTCTATGACTCGGTTGGGGGCGGGGCCAGGGAGGGGCGCGCCCCGCACGGCCGAACGCGGCGCCAAAATTTGAAGGCGCTGTCATTTCTATACGTAGTAATATTATTTCGATGATTATAAAAGTTAAGTCACAAACATTTTTGAAAAACTAGAGAAGAAATAAAGAGATAGCTAAAGACTAAAAGTGGAGTTAAAATTAAAATGTGTTTCAGAAACTCGCTGATAGTAAAATTTTTTCAGTCCCATAATCACTCGACGGCAGTAACATTACGGAATACTTATGGTCCTTATGGCAAAGTACACAATTCACCATGGCTATTGTCTTTGATTGTCAATAAGGTGTAATTCACAGTTGATTACACGCTCCATGTAGCTTGTAATAATTCTCACCTCGTCATCAATTCTCACGTTCCCACCCCGCTTATTTGCATTAAACGTTTGTATTGCTCAACGTTGTACGATCATGATTCACATTATCTATAATTATCTCGAAATGAAAAAGAAACTTAAACAGAGACATTCCATATTTTACATATTATTTTAGTGATATTCAGTGTGTTCTGAATATCATAAGCTTCAGTGAGAAGTCCGTATGTGATCTTCCATGTATCAAAACAGAACGTTGACATGGCAATGCTAGTATTTGGATGGGTTTAAAAAAATCTCGACGAATCTCCTCCGTGCTTGGGCATGTTAGCTGTCGATTTCTAGTCCAAACTTGACGGAAAAATACAATTGTATTGGAAACTCACAACGTATATATTCAGAACGATAATAATTATGATGGATCAGTAACTAGTATAAAAAAAAGTCGATTCCGCTGGCTCTTCGCTTCACATGTTTTAAACTAGGTAGTCAAGGATTTTCCTAAATTCATACGGGAAAACGGGATACACGCTAACGAAGTTGCGCGGGTTCCGCTGGTTATTTTATAAATTAACATATCATATTTAATATACCATGTCCTACCGTTGCCTATAAAAATCCGCATTTTATATCATGTAAATAGTTCATTACGTTATACGTCGCCCATCATGCAATAAGGCAGTATTTCGCTCGTTTTTATGCCCCCAGTGTAATATGGCGTGCTCATAGCCGTTGTTGAGGCGATTTGTCTTCCAATACGTCCTCAGAGTGTCTAATAACCACAATCGTAAACTTTGATGTGTTTAGGTCTAAACGGCAGCGCTGAGCACTAGTTTGCAGAATGAAGTCGGAAGCATTATTTGCAATAGAACATTCTGCGCCGTGCAACTTTTAAGACGAATTTATGCCAATCACCTTCTTTCACGTAAGTATTCGTTTTCAAGGTTACGATACGAGGCCATAGATATACATCAGGCACGGAGGACTACAGTATGCAGAATCCAAAGACCAAAAGACCGCGCCGTCGGATTTGCAAGATGGAACGTACAAAATGGCAACTGAAAAAAGACCGATTTTGACAGAGTTTATCTTTCGGCTTTTCTTCCCGTCGTCATTCCGAAATGCTGGTGGATTAAAAAGTATAACTAACATTGTATAAGACTTTGTAAGTGGGCTAAAGACATTTATTCTCATAAAAGAGTCTAAAAAATTCACTTACAATGAAAACTTAAAACTTAAACTTAATGGACGCGTACAAAAGGTCGGTGGATGAACAATAAATAATAATATAGGTTCCGATTAGATTTAGATATTTTTAATGGAACGTAACTGACGCTATGTGCAAGGTTTTATTATGACTGATTCTGGGCGCTCATGGGCACGAGCCGGCGCCGACTGGAATGCAGTTAATGAGAAAATATGATTGGAAAATATCATTTATATGTCATAGTGGCAGGAAAATGAGCAAGCGGACCAAATGATGTATATTGATTACCATGGCTATCAAGGAGTTTACTAGGAAGGGAATATGGACAAAAGGGATAATAAAGGAGTTGTGCATTCGGTTTTCTCATTAACAGAACGAAACATATTGCTGCTTCATGCCGATATTCTATGACACTACACCGGTCGAAACAGCTTTTTATATTTCATAAATGTACCTACTCCAGAAAACACCATCACATTAGAGGGCATTATAGTTTTTTTTTTCTTATTAAAAAAAAATGTTATTTGTGGTTTATAAAATTGCTATAACGCAATAGTTTACGTAGAAGATCAAATACTTGTGAGTAATAAAATTATATTGAGGAAACTTACGCAGGTGGTTGATGAGACAAACAATTCTTGGTAACGATAATAGAACTATTGATCGAGGAATTAAAAATGTTTACTACGAACTATTGTAGTATGAAATGTAAAACAATGAATAACAAGGGATATGCGCAAATTAGTCTTTGCATTCGCTCTAAAACGTATACGTTTTTTAAACCTCCACAAGAATGACAGTGACAGAACAGGTTTTATTTAAGACCTGGTTGACATTCTTAAATAAGGGTTAGAGAATTTAGAATTTGTTTTCGCAAGCAAAGGCTTGTTAAATATGCTTGCAGTGATATAGTTTAAAAACTTGGTAAAAATGATAAATGGAAAATTATAAAAGACAAAAGAATTAAGTTAAGACATTATTACATCAATCTATATTTATCCTGCCTTGTCGTATACCAAACAAACAGCTTCTTCAAAATGTTAAAGTACGTCGAATTAACGTATAGAGAATTCTAGCGAAGACGTGGATACAGGAAATTACAAAAAATATATAACCTACCCCTAATACCTACTTGTTAAACCAACTTACACTGCTAACATGATAAGTTCAAAGTATTTTTATGAATCATTATAACTGGAATCTCGATTCGACGTACTCTAACATTTTGAACAAGCTGTTTGTTTGTGTATACGACAAAGTAAAAATCAGATAAACAAATACAGGGTGCCTTTCATAACAATTTTGTAGATCGAGTAACAATATTCTAATGTTCGTTTATTTTAAGTATTATTAACACCTTAATATGATGCGAATAAAAGTACTCTTATACCTACCACATGCATTTCTCTGGTACTTTGTGAATATCAAACAAAAATAGACTCAAAATGAATGACACCGCTTTGCTGCCAAAATATTTCGAATAGCGTTGTGGACATTGACATTCTTTTAATGATAATCTTTATATATTTTTTTGTATGTTTATATATCACTGAACTCCTAAACGGCTAGACTGATAGAATTTCTTATAGGACTATTTTGTGACGTAAGCATCTTATACATATATACCGCTGAGAATCAATGGATTGCACAGGCGGTAGAGCATTTATGAAATGGGCTAATTCGACCGATAAATATCACCCACTCACAGAGTATCGGCGTAAAGCAGCAATGCAATGGGATTATTCGGTGAATGAGATCCAGAAGCCCAACTCCTTTCTCTTACTCTCTCTATTCCCTTCAGTGTAACAGACAACGTATTTGTAGTGCCTCTGGTACATTACAGATGTTCACAGGCGGTAACCACTTTCCTTCAAAGACAATGGTATGGTATACCTACGAGAGAAGTAGATGAAAATATTAAGAAATACAAATAGAGCGCAAGGAAGTCTATGACCACTTATGTCAGGGGAGCTAGAAAAAAAAAACACTTTCTTTCACGTGGCCCGCATGCCTGTTTACCTGCTAAAAAAAACACGCGTCCACTGCTAGTATAAAACAAGTAAATTTTAATTATGTATGAATAAATTGTGCAGAAACTTTATGAGATGCAATCAAAATGGCATCGTTACAAGATTGTTACACCCGGCGTAACACATTATGAATGCACATAATAAAACGCAGATACATAATGTCATTTACATAATATAAACTACTGGGTTTATGGTTTTATAACAAGTTTTCTACGTGACCTTTATATCAAGCTAATAATTGATTTTACAATGGATATGTGAGGTTTGGTATGGATATGTAAGTGTTATTAATACTTATTTTACAGAATAAGGTAAACAGCCCACTTGGTACATAGTTGCCTCATGCATCTACAACCTTAAAAAGCTAAATGTTATTTCAGCCGATATTCTGTGAGGGGGTGGTACTTCCCCGGTCAATATAACCCATTCTATAGATGCCTTATCACTTCAAGAAAATTAAATTAAAAATACTCCAGTCCAGACTTTACTTTCCTGGAGAAGTGGATAGGTCGGCATGCTCACCGACTGGTTATAACAGCCAGGCACTGTTTTTAGTTTTAAAATGGAATTGTACTAACACTAGGTAACAACTGGGTCTTTATTATTATTATTATTTACTACATTCTCGTACAAGTCGCCCTTTCAATGAAAAACAAATCGAACCAAAATCTTTTTTAATGGGTTTAAGGTGCTCCTTCACCGCGAGCATTCGCGTGTAATGTAACATTTTAGATTCGACTTTGAGCATCACATTACAATACTACCTCCCTGACTTACGAGCCGCCTTCCTCACTGCTGTAATGCTCGAATCTGAGCGTTACATTATACGTGAATGCTCCCAGTGAAAGAGCACCTAATGAAAACATAGATTGAACTTGTGGAGTACTTGTTGTATTAGTAAGATTACTATTTAATTACAACAAACGTTACTTATAATTATTTTATTTACAAGATTTAAACGAGAAAAATATATACGTCACACCTCAAGAACTTAACAATAGCGGGTTTCATATCAAAACAAGAGGGGTTCATTGATTGGAAGTTATCGCGATACGGTGTCCGAGCGACCACGTGGTTCTCGTGAGTCAGCGAACGTCTTTTGAAGAACGCGCATTTGTACGGGCGCATGTAGGTATTAGCAAAATAAAATTAATAAGTGCAGTAACTATAAGATATGGCAATTATGATGACATAATTTTGCATAATCATAATCATGAGATTATGGTTATAAAACAGGCTGTGTTGGTGCGTTGCACAAATGCATTTTAAGGTCAATGATGCTGTGCTGATGCATTAGATAATGACTTTCACTGTCAAACAAAATAAGAAAAAAAAAAACAATCAAAATGCAGTTGTGCAACTGGCTGTATATGCCAGTGGAGTAAATGTTAAGCAAACCCATCGAACAGCTTTTGTATAAAAAAAAATTATTAAAAAAAAATAAACCGCACCCCTCGATTTGGCTGGGATCCCATCATCAGATCCTGACTTGGTGACAATGGGACCAACTTGGGAGTATGCACTTTCGAATAAAAAAAGAATTTTGAAAATCGGTCAAGAATTGACGGAGTAATCGGCGGACATACAAAAAAAAAAAAAAATACAATGAAACATAGAACCTCCTCCTTTTTTGAAGTCGGTTAAAAAGTGCAAATATCTCACAAATTAGCGTTTATATTGAATCGGCGTCGTCGGTGCCAGACACAGTTTTCATATTTAAACACTTCTTAGAAGACTTTGCGATGCTCTATGTTAAAATATAAAGTTTAGAACAAACTCTGAACTAAATCGAGTCTCACATAAACAAACAAGCGTTCTTTTACTATATCTACGTACACCTTATGCAATAAATTATGTCTCTCTACACTCTTTTGAAGATGACTGAAGTGTGACAATGGAAAATTAAAGTAGTAGGACGTAATGCCCGCCTATAGTCCCTACTGTCCTTCGGTTTGTGTGTGAAAAAATCGTCCGTTTGTTTAGACTTGCATTACTGTTGCTATATTAAATGAATGAAGACATTATTGTGCATTTTATCTCATGATATTATGAGAATAACCACATCTTTGTACTCTAGACTAAATATTTACTTTCACCTTGTATATTACATTGTAATGAGCAAGTGCGTTGAATAATAAATAATAAACTTTATTATGTGATTTATTCCCATTCTTTTGTATACTTATAGATACAGTGATGACGCAATTCGGCTGAATGATTCAAAATGCAACCTACTCAAGGATAGTCTTGTTCAAGGGTAGTGGTAATCAACGATGTTGAATTAAATGCTCAAATTGGCACGCCAAAGCTTTGGTAATTAGCTAACTTGAAGTATGGCGGATAACCGTAGTAAAGATTTTGAGTGAGCTGCAGACTGCAGTAAAACATTTACCCCTATACTAATAAACGTTGTGTAACGAGTATATTAGTTATAACACTGTTTTGTCACTGTCTTTCTTAAGAGAATCAAATGAAGTATGAAAGTGACAAAACATTGTTTAACTATACACGCATTACACAACGTTTATTAGTAAGGGGGTTAAAAGTTAACGAAACATAAAAGATACAAAGAAAAAAGAGATAGCTAATGGCTTTATGTGTCATCAATGCTTGTAATATACACAAATTATTGTCAATATTAATGTCTTTCATTTTTTTTTATATTTAATTTTTCTATATCCGTATCTTTATGTTTTAAAGTCAATGTATGTAGCCAGGACTTTATAAAATACGATATCTAGATTTAAGAGAATTCAAAACAAAATATACAAGTATGTATTAAAGTTTGAAACGCAATACCCGCTCTGAAACGTGTTGTGCATATTTACATAATATTACTAAATAGTATTTAAAAATTAAGTTTTATATTTTTAGCCAAAACACGTTGACTACCACCTAAACACATTACATTTGCGTAATTTCAACGACATTCCAGCAGCAATACTTTTGTCGTTATTTCAGAGTATACAAGAGTATAACATAATACTGCGCTTAGCGTGTTGCGCGGTTTCAGAGGAGTTTCCTCCCGCGAACGCTGAAGTTGAGGAATGAGATCCCGAGGTCTTTTCTTTAGATTATAATATGGGGTTCTTCAAAAGGGGCATTAAAAGTTTTGTACAGAGTCGGCAATGCGCGAATGATAAGCGGGTTTCAGTCCGAGAGCTAAGCCAAGTCATTGCTAACTTAGTTTAGCTTAGTCTGCATAGCTAAAATGATTTTTCATACTAAGGTGCAGACCACAACGCGTATTGTATGTAAAACTAACTGGAAACTAACTTAGCTCTTGATCTGCAACCCGCAATAGTCATGGTGTTGCAAGCATTCATAGGCTATGGTCACTGCTTACCATCAGACGAGCCGTGTTTGACACCGGCCGTGTTTAGTGGTATAAAAATAATACATAAGAATGGTAGGTGTGTAGTAAAGATTGCGTGGGTGGGGCACGACCGTGGGGTGTGCCATCTTCGGGCTAAATGCCAACTATAAGCGCCACTGCATCGTCAGATGACTAAAATCTTTCTGCATACACTTCAACGTACAATAAACCATACTATATCCAACCATAAGATTCATTTTTCGTATTACACTTGTACGTATAAAATTGTTTTGTCTTGTCTCGCACATTGTCTAGGCTCTAGGGTTTTTAATGCGAAGCTTTTCAAAGTATATAGCGTAGAAATGCATGCGTAGGAAATTGTTTTTATAGTGTTCTCATAAATTATTATATTTACATTAGATTCCCTTGAGTTTAGAGTTATAAGGGCAATAACGTTAACACTTCTCAGCGTCGCATAATAATAGTCTTTGACCTAGATTCAGGTCAGATACATGTTTGTGAGAAATTCAAAACAAATTATATTTATATGCTTTGTTTCTTAGTAATTATAAATGAACACACGTAAATATGTTTAGTAGAAATTCATCGCAATAACATTTTTGCTATTCTTTCTCATGAGATAACATTTCAGCGCCAGTTTTCTCACTTCCGGTTAGTCTATTTGTCAGATAAATACTACCCATCAAAAGACATCAAAAACATGGTAAAAACTGTATCATCATCATATCAACCCAAAATCATCCCACTCCAATACGGGTCTCATTTTACATTAAAGAAACATTTTGAAATAATGTAACTACTGGGAATAAAAATGTCCAAATAGTTACATCAATTGACATGTCGACAACCATGTTGAAAAATCGCAACAAATATTTAAAATTTGAATATATTTTTCAGTGCACTGTCATGTTTATGTACGTGAACGAGTGAACCATGACTCACAGTTATATGGCGGTCACAAGGCCATTCAAAGACGGTCTGATCAACAACATAATAACAAACCAATACCTACTATCAATCCATACTAATATTATAAATGAGGAAGTGAGTTTGTTTGTTTGTTTGTTTGTTTGTTTGTTTGTTTGTTTGTTATTCATTCACGGCTTGACTAAGCAGCCCATCATTATGAAAATTTACATACATGTTGTTAGGGGTACAGAGTCCAACATAGGCTACTTTTTATCCCGTAAAAGTATGTCGTTCCAATGAGAAAATATTTTTTCTAATATCGCTGTATCGGCCAAGAGATGGCGCCACAAGGCGCGCTATGGGTTGTTTTGTTGTCAAACGAGATCTGTCATAAAATTAACGCAAGCGAAGCCGCGGGGAAAAGCTAGTATTATATAAAACATAACCGCACTTTACGTGAATATGACAATGCACAATGTTAAGTAACTATTAAGTAATATATTCAACTAGAAATTGGGTAAAATCTGTTTTGTCACAGTCATTCATCATATCAACCCATCATCCCACACCCACTGCAGGGATACGAGTCTTCCTTCACTTCAATCGAAGAGAATTAGAGCGTACTCTACCACGCTGCTCCAAAGCGGATTGTCGGTTGCCAGTGTTTAGTTAAACCTTGGCTGATCTTTGTTTCAATCACGAGCTATTGTTTTATTAGCTTGCTGTTAATTGTTTTGGGATCTGACTGTCCATTTCCTTCATTCCATTAAACGAACAACAAAATGTTATCATTTTAGTATAATAGCGCAGTAATTACTCGACCAAATTGCAAAAGTCAGGTCCATTGTAGTTATTGTACCGAAAAGAGGTGACTACGCATTTTCCGGGTAGTATGTAAACTATATTAGTAGACCATGCTAATTGTTATGAATGATACAGTATGTTCACGATGTTTATCTCTTCAATTGCGCATAAATTCCCATTAGTTTTGTTTTGGGACTAGATGGCGTTGTCAGTCAGCTGGCAGGAAAATAAAAAAATGTTATAGAAACAACTAGATCAAGACAAAGAGTAATATTCGTTCACAAAAATATTTGTTTTGGGCTAGATTGGAACAGGAGATAAAAGTAGGCTACTAGCCACCCGAACACCGGGCCGGTCAGATGCCTGTTAATTTATCCGATAGATACGCTACCATCAAGTAATAAAACATATTCAATCGATTTCTTTAAAAAAGTAATATTTTTATCACAATTTGACGACAATCGTACCAATTTACTTTATACTAGCTTTTTTGCCTGCGACTTCGTCCGCGTAAAGTTCCGAACCCGTTCCCGTGGGAACCACATTGAATTTCGGGAAAAGCTATAGCCTATGTCACTCCCTGATAATGTAGCTTTATACTGGTGAAAGAATTTTTGAAATCGGTCTAGTAGTTTCGGAGCCTATACAATGCAAACAAATCTTTCCTCTTTATAATATTTACTTTATTATTTTATAAAAGTGCCTAAAAATCGTATAAAGCGACCCTTTAATGTTATCACCATATCCACGTAAATCGAAACCCATTTCCTTTCGTCGTAAATCGATTTATGACGTCATAGACTCATCGAAAGCATGAAGTGAATCAAGTGGAGTAGCTATCCTGAGTTATCCTTTCTTATATTTCTTACTACCGCAGTTTTACAAGCGAAATCCCGTTAATCTCGTTCTTGGACTGATAACTGGGTAAAAACTATCCTATGTTCACTCAGGATATAAACTACTCTACCCGCGTACCAAATTTTAAGTAAATCTCAAACCGTTTTTGCATGAAAGAACTAACAAACATCCATATTCGCAAACTTTCCAATTTATAATTTAGTAAGGACACTCGCGGTTTTTTTATGTATTTAGGCACACCAGACAATCATATAGCCTATGGACGCTCACAAATATATGGACAAACTAACTACCGAAAATAAGATCGTTGTACTACAATATTAACGTAAACAAAGCAGACGCAGACACATATTTATCATGCGATGCCGTAAAAATACAGATAAACACTGAAGTGACTAATGGGTACATAAAGAAGTAGTTTTATTAATGTAAGCATCATTGTGTAGAAAAGAACTTCAGCGCACTGCCAAATGTCTTGTGACGATGAGTAATTGGGGCATTCTTGGTTCGTAGCAGCAACAATGAGTTGCACAAAAACATTTGAATGTTAATGACAGATTTGTTCTCAAGCTGACAACAAAAGATTATCAATAATTATAAAAGCTATCTAACTTTTGATGAGATTGCAATGCATTTGTGCAACTCATAGTAAGTTATGTATTCTATGTAATTAATTAGATATGCTTTTGACACATGCCATCCTTTCAACGGCATGGATTTCGACTGCATCCCGTATGTCTCGTCCGTATGGTTCTCTAGCGTGATAGTCCATAGCGAGGGGTGAGAAGAAAACTCAACTCTTTTCCTATGCTTTTTTCGTACCTTCTTTGTAGCGGGCAACGCATTGGTATTAGTAGTACCTATGGTGTTACTTATTTTCATCACCTGATCGAAATTGGCTACGGTAACCAATTTCTCTCAGGTGTTCCGCTTGCTCATTTGAATGCCGTATGACATAAAAATGGTGAAGAACTATTGAGAAACTTTAGAGGAAAGAAGACATCATAGACTAGAGCTGAAATGACATGAAACAGCTGCAAGACCTCTACAATCTAGTGGGCTCGAGATTTAGATGAGGATTTTAGATATCCCGTGTCACAAAGCAAACATACTTAGCGTGTTAAGTGAAACTGGAGACAGGTATACCCCGGTGGCAGATATCTCACTTCGGGTCAAGCCCACACATACCCACTGCTGTGTTTCCTTCTCCTGTATGGCCAGGATCAACAACGGCAACAGATTGACAATGAACAATGAAGCTTATTGACGTCCCGGGGGAGAAACTAGAGTTGTTTTGGAATTCACAACGAATCAGAATTAAATTGGACGGAGAGATTTTACTTAGCCTATGCCAATCAGCTGACAGACGAGTCAAGTCGATAGGGAAGACTTGGAGCAAAATAAAGCGCGAAGCTCAAGATTGTTCGGGATGCAGGCCCGGCACTGTGGACGCTCTATGCACCGTCTAGGGGACTTAGGACCTTAAGTAAGTAATGCCAATCAGCTATTCGTAAAAACGTTCTACACTGTTTGACGAGTTAAGCTTGGCCAGTTCGGGGGCAGTCCCACGTGCAACGATGAATCATTTGTTACGTTGTTATGTGGAGTAATTAACTCGTGTGGGAGCCGCGTGGGAGATCACCCTTACAATAGACGTAAATGATCTAGTTTTGTAGTAATTCTAGTGTTATCCTTGCATCAGTTTTCACTTTTCTTGTGTTTGTCTATATCAATATTGTCAAGAGGAAATATTTTGATTGTTTGTTTATTTGTTTGCATTGAATAGGCTTCGAAACTACAGGGCCCCGATTTAAAAATTCTTTCACCAGTTACCGTATCCCCGGGTTCTTTTGTTTGTATTATTCGCTCCAGCCATGCAGGACATCAAGTAAAGTTGCGGGATCAACTCCTAGGCAAGCAATACCACGATTTTAGCTATTAATACGCCTTTACTCATAAAAATATACCTACGTAATAATATGACGTTTTAAAAGTTATATTTGTAATCAACTGTAAGCGCATATAAACAGTGATGACTGCATTATCCATTAAACAGTTAATTAACTTTAACTAAACGACACTGCCAGATGACAAATAGAGCAAACAGTCACATTGACATCACCGGGTCCATTCATTGGATCGTAGCGTCAGAAGATACTCTTGGTTACTCGAGAATTACGAACAATGCTATTTTTTAATTCTAAAGACTCTTGGTCTATGCTTTTTTATATTAATTAAAAACTGAATGCTCCGTTGAATATGATTAGGATAATTCTTTGTCACCTGTGGACAAGATACCTAAGACCTCCGTGGCGTAATGGTTACCACGCCAGACCGCCACTCAGGAGGTCCCGGGTTCGAATCCCGGTCGGGTCATGCATGATGAAAAACGAACTTTTTCTGATTGGGTCTTGGATGTTTATCTATATAATGTATTGTTATAAAATATAGTATCATTGATTTAGTATTCCATAACACAAGTTTCGAACTTACTTTGGAGCTAGCTCAATCTGTGTGATCTGTGCAGATCATGTTACCGTGTCACCGTGTGAAAGTGACAATATATTCATTACTAGCTGTGCCCGCGGCTTCGCTCGCGTGGAATAATCTTGGTTAATCTTGGCTACTGTGTACAAATCCTGATGTTTTATTTAATTTTATCGTAATTAAAAATTATTTCAAGTTTTAAGCTAATAATTATCAAAATACTAATCTAATCTACCTTACTTACTAATACTAACGAAAATCAAAATGAAAAAGTGAAAATTATAACTAATAACTTAAAACTAATAATAATTAAAATCAAAATTAACTTCTAACGAAGAACATCAAAACTATCTAATCTACACGAAAAAGTGAATATTATAATTATGGAAAATCAAAATGAAATATTATTTAATTTAGTTTTTCATTAGGTTGAGCGCGTCGCAATCAGTCTCAGGTAAACCCAAATTTTAAAATGGTCAGCTCAAGTAAAAAAAAACTTTCATACACAGTGCTACTGAATTTTAAAATCAGCATTTCATAGCGCGATTCAGAATCTGCACAGTGCCATCTAGTGAATTTTTGAGAAACTAAATTTTAAAATGGTCAGCTCAAGAAAAAAAACTTTCATACACAGTGACTTTTAATCAGGTGTCAGGCGATTCCGACTCTGACAATTTTAATTTTTTTTTAAAATTGTCTTTGGCTGTTGAAAATTTAAATGAACCCAACTTCTTTTCCTGACATTCGGTCCGGTCGGTCCGGTTCGGTCTGGTCCGGTCCGGTCCAGTCTGTCGTCGGTAGGTATGGTGTACAAAGCAAGTTCGATAAATATTTTCTTTCTTACATACACAGGGAAGAGACCTTTAAATGAACATAACTTATTTTCCTGACATCCGATTTAAATGAAATAAAGCCTATATTCTGCTCCAAACCGAGCTCTATCTTCCTGTGAAAACAGCATCAAAATCCGTCCAGTAACTTAGAAGATGTGCGCGTTCAAACAGACAGATAGACAAAAAAATCCACAAAAAAAAAACTTTTTTCTCTTACTGTTCCCTCTTCATTTTTGCCAAATATATTCAATGTACCATATCGGGGTCTACTGTTTTATTATATGTATAGAGAAGATAGATTTTACTACCGAAACCTACGCAACTTTGTTTGCGTGTATTCCGCTATCCCGGGGAATTTTGAAAAATCCTTTCTTATCGGATGCTACGTCATAAAAAGAACACACCCAGGTTTTCGGTCTCCACGATCAGAGGTTTAAGCCGTGCGTTGATACGTCAGTCAAGTTAAACACTTCTTTATGGACTTTTCCAAACAATATAGGGTAAAGTGCAAAGTTTATTTCAAACTTTGAACAAAGAGTCATCAAACAAATGTTTACTTTAATGAAGCTGTTATCTAACTTTAGAAAAAGTCCAAAGTTTGTATTAAAAAGAAATTCTATTGAATCATTCCGTGACCTTATATTACTACTTCATTATCCTAATTCATCAACTCATAAAAGTTGCAGTTAGGGGTCTAATCAGCGGATGGTGAGGTCAATGCACTGCGAGTGGCGTTATGACATACAATTATGTATAGTTCTGAGTTCTGTACTACCGATATTTTTTATGTTGACTTCTGGAGTTATGCATTTTATTATTATCTTATCGAATACTTTGCCATCAAATTTCATTTGAAGTCAAACTAAATAAAAACTTGTCTATTACAAAGTCAGTTAAAAGCTCTTTCGCATCGTCACAATTATTTCCTACCACCATTCCAGAAAGTATTCCTAGATTTAATCAAATAAAAGCCAGCATCAGGTCTATCAAAAACTACATGTAAACTAGTGTCTAAGAGCCCGCGAGGGCCCACAGAATTAAGTATTTTTTGACTAAAGACAAGCGGTTGAATTTCTATCGTCTAATTTTCGGGCTTATCCTATGTCAGTCATATCAGTCGAATACGTTAAATTAGCCGCGTAACTTCAGTCGCGTATTTACCTTCGTAGTGTGCTTGGAGACCAATGTGGCAAAAAAAAATTAACATCGCATTTTAAATTTACATTTTACTTAATTTACCTACATTTCATTTACTTTTGGCAAATGTAGAGGCGAATAATGAAACGCAAATATTATCTTAATTTGTGCAAACTAGAAATCTAATTTAGATTGGTAGTAATTGGTTTTAATTTCAATAGAGTTATACAGTTTATGAACTCACACTACCAGTATCCACAATAAAATTATAATTGCAATTTTATTTACATTAACTATTGAAGTTAACTGCCAATTTACGAGTGAAACTCGAGGTTCGAAACCTCAACAATTATCTAAGAATTCTAGGATTTATAAATTTTATTAACTAGCTCTACATATCACTACGAATCCTCTCGCTCCGCTCTCACCGGTCTAGCTATCTTTGATAGCAAGTATATAAGAAAGAGAACTTTAAGAAGCGAGCCTTCTCTTTCCTCCACCGCCGGAAACGCATTTGCGGTTCCTCCGGTATTTCTGATGTCTATAGCCGGCGGTGACTGCTTTACATCAGATCAGGCGGACTCCGCCAGTTTGTTTGCCCCGTTTACCATTAAAAAAAGAGACTAGTTCCATTTCAATCTATATTAAGCTTAACAACAAAAATTTCTAAAATATTTACAAATGTTACGTCAAACGAAATGACCTAGAACCAGATTGGAAATATCCTAATATTGACAAACCAAGGTAATGTCAAGGGAGTCAGCTGTCGTTTCTCGTGACGTAGTAATCGCTATTAAAAATTGTTTTCGGTATAATATTACCTATACTAAACATGGTATACCTACTATACAAATAATATAAAGTTGAAGAGTATAGTTGAACGTGCTTATCATAAGACCTTGACCAAAAAGGGCGAATTCGAGTAATATCCATCGCGGAGTTTCATCCTAAGGTCATAACATACAAAGAGATCAAAGTAGCACGAAACGCGACGCCAACGAGCGTACATGTGTAGAGCCCTGTACAGGGTATAAGACTACGAATTGAAAAAATATCTTATTGATGGATAACTCATTTATCTATACTAATATTATAAAGAAGTAAAGTTTGTGTGTTTGTATATTTGTTAAATTGTAAGGGGTAATCTCGGGATCTACTGAACCGATTTAAAAAATTCTTTCACCAATAGAAAGCCACATTATTGCTGAGTGTCATAGGTTATATAAAAAACCGAAAAATAAAAAGGCTTTTACGTGGTAGTCGGTTTTGCAAAGTAAATCGGAGAAAAAACGGTCGAATGAAAGCGTTTCTTACGAACGCCTGTACTAAAAAAGGATTATTAACATTATGTCCAACGAAGTGGGCACGTGTCAGCTAGTCGAAGATATAATGAGATGTAATGAGACATAAATATTTTATTTAGGCATTGAATAATATATGTATTTTTCCTACAGAGGCTTGTACAGACGTCGTGGCATTCCAGCGATGTCTGAATCGCGCATCAACACATACCTTACGATTAAGGGCTTGCTTCACTTGCGAATATTCTATCCATTAAATAAAATTAAGTATAATTATTGTATAACTTTGACGGTCAAATAGACCAATCAAAAGTTATTTGCAGGTGTTGACAGGCTCTTCGATACTATTAAGAAAAGTATAAAACTAAATTACATCATAAATTCTTCCGCAAGTATATTTCTCTCACATATGCATAATTAGGCTAAAAGCCAGTTTCTGAAACACATTCTAATTTTGATTCCACATTAAATCTCAAGCTGTCTCTTTTCTTCTTCTTTAGTATGACACTGAAAACTATAATATATTTATTGTTGTATTAATATTTAATGTGTCATTAACTTTAAAAATGCGTCTTAGAAACTGGCTGTTAGTGTAAGAAATCAGTCTCAATAGTTACTAAAGATACTGACATTAAAAAAATTATATAAAACAGACCGTGTAGGATATTTACCTTGCAGTCTTTATGCCTGTAGCACCACGTACAACCGAAGAGCAGCCCAACAGCAGTGAGCATAAGCGCCAGCGCCGGCACCGCCGCGTACAGGCCACTGCTGGAGCCCCACCCCTCATAAGTTATGGGCCCATTTCCATCTGTAACATAACTTCTAATTAGACAATACTTCCATATCCTAATATTTGATTACATTTTAAATATCTGATCAGTCTCTTTGGCTATGTCCATGACCATTGTCTCGTCAGCCACTTGGAGAGAGATCTTCCAGTAGAGTCTGAGCCAGAGGATTGGTATGCTTTGTAAGTCGTTTACATCCTAATACAAGCTGTTATTATAATAATGTTTGTTATTGTGTGGTATGGTAGTTTGATGGTGGTCGAGTGGCTAACAATGGCCAGTTTGTCCCAAGGGCCGCGGGTTATGAATCCTGCGCAAGGCAAACAGTTGTGTGCATGAACATGTCTGTTTGTCTTGGTCTGATTGTTTTCTATGTATAATAAGTATTACCTATTTACAAAAAGAAAGTATGTATCAGCAATCTAGTATCCATAGTACAAGCTTTGCTTAGATGGCGTTGTGTGATTTGTCCGAATATATTTATTTATTATATAGACAGCCGTGGTGTAGTTTCAATTCCCGCTCAGAGCAAACATTTGTGTTGGCATTTGTGTTTGATCTTGAGTCTGGATTTGTTCTATGTATTATAAGTATATAACTACAATAATATATTTGTTGTCTAGCAACCATAACACAAGGAGAATAGCTTACTTTGGGACCAGGTGGTGCTGTGTGAATTATGTAGAAAATATCATTATTAATAATATGTGATGTCAAACATTTGCAGAGGAACCGTCTGATCTGTGTGATAGGTTTTTAGATCAAGACCTAATATACTATTGGTATTTAAAAGGCAAGTCAATGATGGTTTTAAACAATAGAACGTATTCATCTAACCGATTCCAAATTGAATCCAATTTGAAAAAAAAAAGTCCAATTAAATAGTATTTTAGCTTCAAATTTAATGTAGGATTGCGGGCATTATAGAATCTGGTGACAAAGAGTTCCTCAACATCATTATAAAACAGCTACTTCTTCACTCAATGTTTTGTTGTGTAAATAAAATGTTATACAAAAATAATATACTATTATTATGATATTTATAGTACTAAAGAAATATGTACCTACGTCCGTTAAATTTAACTTTATAATCTTAATAATATCCAAATAAATAGGGTAGAACTGTTTTTATTAAAAATAATAAAAATGTATGTACATAGTGGGTACATTGTTTTGAAATTTTTATAAATATTGGCATTAAACTTTGGTCTAGCGTCAATAAGATTAATATTTTATGAAGATATCGTAGTTCTAATGTAAAAAACACGTAATATTTTGTTATAATGTGACTCACCGTGAGGGAAGGACTGCGGTGTTGGCCCCACTGGTAATCCATATACAAAGTGTGAGCCGGTCAGGCTCACGAATAACATCACCCATAACATACCCATCATTATTACATTATTTGCACAGCTGCCTTAATTTCGGTTTCATTATTTATCATTTTCATACATCACCACAACACAAAAAATACACGGTCCACGACAATTGTGCACTTTGCGAAAAGTACCAATACACTATAGGATATTGACACTACAAAATACTTCACATAACTTAATCACAGTCTAGATTCTTTGTTGATGTTATTTTTTTGTATTTAATATGAATTTCATGCACTTTTAATTAAAAATTGCGCAACGTACAGCTGTAATGAACGCCATTTTTGATTTTTCGACAACAGTGTTGCAATGATTAGTAAAAACGTCTACCATTTTTTTATTTTATTTGTCTTTCTGTATATGGCAAGCTTGTAATTTTTTTTTTGCTGATCATCGAAGGATACTGTTTCATACATCCAAACTAAAGTTATCAAATCAAAAGTAAAAAAGAATTTATTATCAAAAAAAATTTAAACTACAATGTAAATATCTTTATTGTTTTTTTTTCGTACGTAATTTTATTTTAATAAAATAATGACAATGTTAAAGTTTGATGCTGAGTAAACTTCTTTCATAGTGTTCTGTCACTTTATTATTTATTTTTATCTGTCTCTTCTGACTGGCCGACAGAACTTGCTTTGCTTGTCAGAAGACAGAAAAATAGAAATGAAGACTGATTCACACTAATTAAAAATTACAATACGTTCTAAATCCGAAAATGTGTTAACTGGAATTATGTGTTGTGATAAAAATATTTACTCAATATAAATACTTGCTGAATGCTCGTAAACTTACGAAAATAAAAGTAACCTATAAACACATGTACGGTAAAAATTTATTCTTTAGTCGCTGTGTAGTTAGTATTCATAGTATACGTTTTAAAACTAGTAATAGCAGTAAGAAGCTGTTGCAATTTCTAGCTGAAATGCCGAAGTCAAACTCAGCACGAATAGCTGAGGCGCAGCGCCAAAGACAGCAAATATCCAAAAAGTCCGGGAAATATGGCTCCAGCACAGTGTATCTCCAAGTTATCGGCTCTGGAGCCCGTGGAGCACCCAATACACTCTATCTCTTCACAGACCAGCAGCGGTAATATAGTATAATTTATTTAAAAGCATTTAGTAAATAAATAGTAGCATACAGCGAGAAACTGCCTATACACTAAGCCCGTTCGCACACAAGGCGACGCAAGTCTCCGATACTCGGCGATTTTAGTATCCAAGCAACTACTGCCATACAAGTCAGTTTCATACGTACACTCGCGTCGTTTGATGCAAAAATCGCCGAGTATCAGAGACTTGCGTCGCCTTGTGTGCAAACGGGCTAAGGCAACTCTCTGATTTATTGTGATACAATATTATTGTAGTTTAAAAAGTGAATAAACGTTCGATTTTTTAAAACAACAACAGGAGACCTTATGAATAAACTAAAAAAAACTATGAAAAATGGCCAGTGTCTCTCTAGTGTAATGTAACTTAAAAAGTATGATGCAACATAATGCAGTAATTACCAAATTTAGATCTGTCCTAATACTACCTTAGTGAATGGTAGTTTGTATATTTTTTTTTTTTTTTTTTCTTTGAGGCTTTTAGCCATGCCTGACCATGTCAGCCTCATAGGGAAGTTCGTTGGACAAACTACTCCATGTCCCTCATTGCAAGTGTTGCAAAGATGTACAACTTCTTTGCATCACCCGAAAGAGGGTTACTTAATATTTCGTTAATGTTCCCACCACCCAGCCTCATTTGTGGAAACAATCTGTTCCTCAGCGCGTCATGTCGGCCACACTCCGCTAACAAATGTGTTACATCCTCAACAACTTGACATTCGTCACATTTTTCTGATGTTTTCATGCCCATTAGTTTATAAAATTTGTTTAGCGGAATGTGTCCTGACCGTACCCTGAATGCAGAAGTTTGTATATTACTGTTGATTTCATTAATAGTACAGTCAGTCAATCAAAGTGACGAGCAAGGCAGTGAATATGATTCAACTTTTTTAAATATTGCGGGATTTATGCATAATTTTATTTATCAATAGTATTCATATTTCTCAATAATATACAAAGTTTCATAATGCTGCTAACATTATTAGCATAAAAGTTTTCTTTTCTCTACTTTGCTTACTGTTGACTGTACGTTACATGTATATGTATTACTATGAGTTAGCAAGGGCCCACAGCTCCCTATTATTCACTTATTTTATATTTATCTATTTATTTACAAATTCTAACGACGGATGGGATGACGGTAGGAAGATAGTAATTAGTTTGTATTACTAGATATCAAAGTAAACTTAAAAAATCTGCTATTTTTACTCTAGATATTTATTCAACTGCGGCGAATGCACCCAGCGTTTGGCTCATGAACACAAAATTAAACTATCACGATTGAACCATGTGTTTATCACAACCAAGACTTGGGGGAACATCGGGGGACTGCCAGGTCTGTCTCTAACCCTGCAAGATGTTGGAGTACCTAATATCACTCTACATGGTCCTGATGGATTGGTATGTATTATATGGTTCTTGATAATCATTATTTTTATAAAATGAGTTATCTATGTATTTAAAGTCATAGAGAATGGTCTCTAGGAGCTGATATAAGAAATGCTTACTGATGCAAGTATTTAAACTGTTATGTAATAATAAAGATTTATTATTATCATCAAAATTCACACTTTACAAATCTACATGGTTCAAAATTAAGAAGAATATATACTAAATATTTATATATTTCAGGATGAACTATACAATGCAACCAAACGGTTTGTTATAATGAAGGACATGAATGTGACTATGGCAAATTGTAGGTCCAGTGAAGACTTTTCAGACAATGTGATGACTGTCAAATACGTTTTACTGTAAGTTTATTTCATTTATTGTTTTCTTTTCTCTTGTTTCCTGCAACCGTAGTTTGGAGACCCATGCTTTAGAGGATGAAGAAGCTACGGCCGTCAAGAAGAAAAGAAGATTTTCTGTACATCCTACATGGCAGAAAAGAGAACAAGAAGGAGAATACCATACTCTTTACATGGAACTTTTCGATGACGAGACACAATTTTATCAGTATTTTCGCATGACAAAAGAATGTTTTGCATTGCTGGATGTAATCGTACACATTCTATTAGTTTTTCGTCCTCCATTTCCGCCCTCCATTTTCGCTTGCTAGAGATACCTATGTACGTCACTACTACACTCTCCGGAGCGCACGGGGCGACTGTGGACTGTGCATACGCATCGGAATCACGGACGGGATGGGGCACGTGCGGGGCGGGGCTGGATAAACATCGTCGCCGACGATGTTTTTCCCGTACCGTGCGTGACACGTTCCCGTCCCGTCCGTGCATCCGTTACGTATGCACTTTTACTTACATTTTTTATGAAACGATGTTTCAAAAACTCACGTCCCGTCCCGTCCCCGTTCCGTCCGGGAAAAACACGTTGCGTATGCAGCGACCTTTACTCCTTTGTTAAAATAATATTATAAAATGAATGAGTGTGCGTGACCGTGCGTGGGGGCACACGTATTGTCACATACATATTGTCTGCATTACATAGCGGATAATTTAATTTAAAATATGTACTTTTATATAATTTTTTTTTTGGTTCAACTTTCCTTATTTCGTTTGTATGTTTTTGCAACTTTAAAGTAAAATATTTTTTCTTAACTTATACTATACTAGCTTTTTTACCCGCGACTTCGTCCGCGTGAAGTTCCGATTCAGTTCCCGTGGGAACCACATTGAATTTCAGGAAAAGCTATAGCCTATGTCACTCCCTGTTAATGTAGCTTTCTACTGGTGAAAGAATTTTTGAAATCGGTCCAGTAGTTTCGGAGCCTACCTATTCAATGCAAACATACAAACCAACAAACAATCAAATCTTTCCTCTTTATAATATTAGTATAGACAATAAGCTAATTAATAACTATGTAATTTTTTTTTGTTTTCGGCACTCGTCTTTTCATTACTTTATAATTTCAAATACTATGTATATTATGTATGACTATTTCTGCCATAATAAAGAAAAAAAGAAATATAATAATTTACTTTTGAGTCTATGGCTTTTACCCAAAGTGGATCCATATAAATCAATCAAATTAAAAATAACTTAAATCTGTAATTTATATTATATTATATTTTATTATTATATTACAGTGGTCAACATGACATTCTCCTAGACGTAGGCAAAGATAACCCACCGGCAAAAAGAGTAAAAATTGATGAGAGACCAGATAAAGAATATGAGGAGTTTATACACGATGACACTGAGTATTATAACAAACCGAACCCCAAAAATGGCGGTAATAAAATGAAGGAAAAACAAAAATCTAGTGCAAAGTTATCTGATCGAGGTATGTAAGGTTTATATTTGTTCTATCTATTTAGATGTATTATAAGTATATATTTACAATAATATAATCCTGTCTGTTCCACAACATTTTATAATATTTCTGACATACGGTAGGCCAAACTTGCAAGCCACCTGGTGGATGTTGAAAGTTGACTGACACCAACGCCTATGAACAGAAGAGCTGCCAGCAACCAGAAGCGCTGTCTTGACGTGACTTTGGCAAAATAATGTGGCCAGTTTCAATAATATTATGTTTTCATATTTTAAATTTTGCAGATTCAATGAGAAAGAAAGCGGAAAAAGCGTTGCAAAACCTACAGAAGAATAGTAAATGTTCCGTCGCATATATTTGTACATTAAAGGTTTGTTTGGTTGTTTTCGCTTTTCATTTTAGAAAATGTACAGTACAATGTAACAGTCAGTTGCAGAAACGCATTTAAAATTTATTCCACAATTAACTCACCAGACGAGTTTTAGTAGGGATCTAAATAAATAAAAAATAAAATCGACCCGAGGATAGCGTAACTTCCCAATGGTGAAAGAATTTTTGAAATCTGTAGTTTTTGTTTATTAGTAACAAACAAAAATACATTTTATTTTTTATTTTTTTATACCACACAGGTGGCAAACAAGCATACGGTCGGCCTGATGGTAAGCCGTCACTGTAGCCTATAGACGTAAGCAATACCCGGTATCACTCACGCGTTGCCAACCCTTCCAACCCCCCCCCCCCCCAAGTGGAGCTCTGGAGACCTTACTCACCGTAGGAACACAACATGGCCGAGACCAATGCTATTTGGCTACGATCTTCTGTAAGGTGGAGGTCCTTCCCCAGACGGGCTGCTCCGATTTGAGCGGATTATCCGCTGTGCCCTACCTCTCTTAAAAATATATAAATAATATTAGTATAGATAAGTCCTGGCTACTTCATTATTAATAGATATTACGCCATGACAATGTTTCCAGGATCGTTTGGGCACCCTCGACTTGTCGAAGTGCGTGGAGCGTGGTGTACCGCCCGGACCATTACTCGGCAGACTCAAATCCGGGCAGGACGTGTTGCTGGCCGACGGGTCACTGGTCCGTTCTAACGACGTGAAGACACCTGATGACCCTGGACCCGTGTTTATTGGTAATTTACTGAAGCATCAGCTACGGCGGCCTATAATTACCATCATGCGGGCCGGAAGTATTGTGCCAACTGTTGTGATATCATACTAATATTATAAATGAGAAAGTGAGTTTGTTTGTTATTACTTCACGGCTCGACTAAGCAGCTGATCTGAAAATTTGTAAATAGACCCAGTTTCTTTTGACTTGACCAATGTAGTGTGTAGATGTGCAATCTTAGCGTGTCTTTTTACTCAAATATCCATGTGTAAAATCGATAAATCGCCAGAATAATAAGAGTGTTGTGTTAAATACCATTTCTAATTATTATTATTTGGGTCAAGTTAAGAAAAACAGGGTTTACATATTATATTGTCAGGGGTACAGAGTCCAACATAGGCAATTTTTACGCGGGCGAAGCCGCTGGT
This sequence comes from Endotricha flammealis, assembly GCA_905163395.2. Lineage (NCBI taxonomy): Eukaryota > Metazoa > Arthropoda > Insecta > Lepidoptera > Pyralidae > Endotricha > Endotricha flammealis. Next base: position 3,101,443 of record LR990861.1, on the reverse strand, counting down.
AACAGCTAGTAACATAAAAAAAAATACATTACGAGATTGCCTGTTTAAGTCATCCACTCATCTCATCGCTTCTTCCAGACCAGAAATTTAATTCCAAATAATTGTTTTATTTACGAATCTGTTATCCCGTCTTGTTTTTCTCTGTATTTTATACTAGTATTTTCATTCATTAATTATTCCTTATATTCATTTTATATCAATCCATAATAAGGTCTGTGTTTTCTACCCACCTGAAGCCGATTTGACTTAACGTTTGTCATCCATCGAATAATATTAAGGTGCTCCTTCACCGGGAGCATTCGCGTGTAATGTAACGCTCAGATTCGAGCATTACAGCAGTGAGGAAGGCGGCTCGTCAGTCAGGGTCAGTCAGTATTGTAATGTAATGCTCAAAGTCGAATCTAAAATGTTATGTTGTTGTTTGACGACCTCCGTGGCGTAATGGTTACCACGCCAGACCGCCACCCAGAAGGTCCCGGGTTCGATCCCCGGTCGGGTCATGATGAAAAACGAACTTTTTCTGATTGGCCTCGGGTCTTGGATGTTTATCTATATATGTATTTGTTATAAAATATAATATCGTTGAGTTAGTATCCCATAACACAAGTTTCGAACTTACTTTGGGGCTAGCTCAATCTGTATGAATTGTCCCTATATATTTATTTATTTATTATTTACCTTAATAAGAAAAAAATAAATACTCAACAGAATGGTATGTTTTCAGTGCTGGAAGTACCGGAACTGTCATATCTAGAAACGACGGAGTTCGAAGCGCACTACGACAATGGCATGAACCCGCCCGAAAACATTCCCGCGCTTATTGTTCACTTCACACCGCCGCATGTATTTCACCACCCTACGTGAGTAATCATCACAAATCTACATATATAAAAGAAAGTCGTGTTTGTTACAACACTTATAACTCGAGAACGGCTGGACCGATTGCCATGGTTTTTGATTTGTTGGATTTGTTTCCGTCCCGAATAGCAGAATACATCTTAAAAACAATAAAAACTCGATTAGGGGTAGGGTGGGGTAGGGGTAGGGTAGGGTAGTGCCTCTAAGGCGGAACAAAGTTTGCCGGGTCAGCTAGTATATGACTAAAACTAGATGTTAAGACTCTGAACTTTTAACAGTAATCATTTTGCTTTTCTTTCCGAATTGGTAGCTTATAGAGTAGATTAATTACACAAATAATTTATTCAATACTCTCTTTAATGAGAGAAATTGTCTGTGAATACCTAGTCTCTAAATAAAAGTTTGGGATCTTTGAAACGAAAAATTAAAGTAAAGATGACCTTGATGCCGCTCTCTCTCTCTTTGCAACTGATTAAATTAGAAAGAGAGGAGTTTTTTCCCTCTATCCCATTCTAATTTACTAATTAGAGTCAGAGGAAGTATTTTCAATTATTATCCTTCAAGTAGGTGTAACTGCACATCAGTTTTACCTAATTATTAAATTTAAAATAACAATGAACTAATATCTTGAACGCTCCGCCATATTTGATTTAGTATGACGTCATTTATCTATAATTTAGATTTAGATAGAAAATATGTTTATTATATATAATAAAAAATAATTGGAAATCTTAATGGCCCACATTAAAATTTCCAATAATTTTTTACTAGCTTTTCCCCGCGGCTTCGCTCGCGTTAATTTTATGACTTGTATAGATCTCGTTTGACAACAAAACAGCCCATAGCGCGACTTGTGGCGCCATCTGTTGGCCGATACAGCGCACTCTATAGTATAAAAATTATTTTCCCATTGGAACGACATACTTTCACAGGATAAAAAGTAGCCTATGTTGGGCTCTGTACCCCTAACAATATGTATGCAAATTTTCATAATGATCGGCTGCTTAGTCAAGCCGTGAAGGAATTACAAACAAACAAACTCACTTTCTCATGTATAATATTAGTAAGGATTTATTTTTCTATGTATTGATCACAAATTAATTTTTTTGATTTCAGTTACGTAGCGTTCATGAACATGTTCGGGTCGACGACCAGGCACCTGGTGGTAAACGGGCAGAACTCTTGCCTCGGCTCCGAGGCTGTACACCGCACACAGCACAAGTTACATCTGCTTGATGCCGACATGTTCCCACTGCTGAAGGTCAGGGTCCAAAATTGAGAGTAAAATGTTAGAAATAAAACCTTTTTGTTCAAAAATTCAAAATTCAAAATTCAAAACTTTTATTCAGAGAATAGGTTTTCACAAACACGTTCTCTTGTCAGAGTATACAGTAATAAATGATTTGTATAAATTAATCTACTCTATAAACTACTACCATTTCGGAAACAAAATTTGTTGTTGTGTTTTGACGACCGTAATGATTACCATGCCGGTCCGCCACCCAGGAGGTCCCGGGTTCGAATCCCGGTCCGGTCATGATTAAAAACGCAGTGCGTTTTTAATTTTTGGCCCGGCTCTTGGATGTTTATCTATATATGCATTTGTTATAAAATATAGTATCGTTGTGTAGTATCCCTTAACACAAGTCTCGAACTGACTTTGGGGCCAGCTCAATCTGTGTGATTTGTCCGTGTATATTTATTGAATAAACGCTTTGACGTCGAAGGATGTGTCCGTGCCAACCGAGTGGAATGCGCAGCCGCCAAGCGGCACCGCTAGCCCAGTGCGCAGCAAGCGGCTCGAGGACCTCAAGAACAAGGTTCGTGGTTATTGTCTTGTTCTTCTTGAGCAGCATGTATTGGCCCACCGTTGGGCATATGCCTCTCCATGTTTCCTCCATAATGTTATTGTATTATGTAATATTTATTTTATAATTTATATACTAGTCAAAAGAAAATAAGGGTTACGCACCTATAATAAACATATTTTTAATATAACTAGTAAATCCCTCGCAACTTCGTTTACGTATATCTCGCTTTCCCGTGGGAATTTTGAAAAATCCTTTCTTAGTGCTCCCCTACATTATAAAAGGAACCCCTGTGCAAAATTTCAAGTTTTTAAACCTTATAGTTTAGGCCCTGCCATGACATGTCAGTCAGTCAGTCAGCTTCTCCTTTTATATATATAGATATTCATTTTATATAATTTCGCATAGTTATGTATTAAAAAAAAGGCAATTCAATACTCAGCGCCAAAGCTTCACAGTTTATAAATCAATTGAAAATCGATCGTCGTTATGCACTGAGTAATAAGTATCAAACTTCGTTTTATGACATACGCCAGGAGAATTGGCGTTCAGTATAGTTTTTATACTAACATTGGTGATGGCTCTGAGTCGATATCGATACTCGGATGTTTTCATAGGTTGCGCTCGCACAGTTCCAGAATATAATAAATATGGCGGAGACGTGCAAAGGCGACGGCGCGCTTGCGTCGCCCGAGAACGAGGGCAAGGTGGACGCCATCGCCGGGAGGACGCTCACCGCCTTCCATTTCAGACCTAAGAAGCTGCTTGACAGGTGAGCTCACTGGAAAACAATCTATCGCTCTTGTCGGTGTAACAGCCGCCATTTTCCTCCGTCGTGTGTAAAAAAATATTGAAATATTGTTCTGTAAAAAGGCAAAATTTTAATCCTACCTACATCTCTGATATTACTCATCATATCAACCCATAATCATCCCACTGCTGGGATACGGGTCTCCCTTCAATCGAGGGTGATTAGAGCGTACTCTGCCACGCTGCTCCAATGCGGATTGGCAGAGGCCGGTGTTTTCAAACCCTAAGGCCACCGACTTGGCTTAACGACGTCATCCATCAACAACAGCCGGGACTGACGGCTTAACGTGCCCTCCGAAGCACGGAGAAGCTCGAGATAACGGAACCCATCCAAACGCTGGCTGTAATATGAATTGCGTGTTCATAATAGAGTGCGACTCACAGCGACGCCATCGAGCTCCTCATGATATTACTCATCCGATGTATATTTTCTAATTTTCTAATATTATTTTCTAATATTATAAATGAGAAAGTGAGTTTGTTTCTTTGTTTGTTTGTTTGTTATTCCTTCACGGCTTAACTAATCAGCCGATCATTATGACAATTTGTATATATATTGTCAGGGGTACAGAGCCCAACATAGGCTACTTTTTATCCCGTGAAAGTATGTCGTTCCAATGGGAAAATAAATTTTCTACTATAGAGGGCGCTGTATCGGACAACAGATGGCGCCACAAGTCGCGCTATGGGTTGTTTTGTTGTCACAACGAGATCTATACAGTCATAAAATTAACGCGAGCGAAGCCGCTTGGAAAAGCTAGTTTTTTTATAATTAGTGCATATGTCAATAATATTTTGGCATATTATCTTAAAGCACAGCTTATTTATTATCCCTTACGAGATAGATCAATCATATTGATAGACTATCTGGGACTTATCAGGATATTTTGAAATCGTATAAAAGTAAAAACAAACTGGTCCCACGTACCCAGCATATGGCGTGTCCTTTAGAATCGTTTAAAAGTTGTAAGTTTAAACAAATAACGTTTTCAGGTCAGCAGAACCGAAACTCCACGTTCAAGAGTACATTCAAGAAACAATGGACACTGACGGGTTTGTGGGTAGCCTGGAGCACTTTAGGCAATTAGTCGATAGTATGCGCTACAAAAACAGAAGTGGCAAGGAGTATCCGAAGGTCGTGTTCCTTGGTACCGGGTCGTGTATCCCTAGTAAGACTAGGAACACGAGCGCCATTGCTGTTCATATCGAGTGAGTAACCTTTTTGATTATACAAAAAGTTTGGGAATTTTTTGTAGTGAGTTTTTCTTTAACTAAATGTGAAATTATGAAAAAAATTTCAAACAACGCCATTTCGAACTGTGTATAGAGAGGGTTAAAGAGCGTTGTTTTTCTTTATCAGTTTATTTTTTATTTTTATTCAAATATATTTTGCAATTTTATCAATAATTTTCCTAAGGATGCGGCTAGCTGCACCCTGACCATAGCATTCAGAAAATTATTTTAGTTCTTTGCAAATCTTTTCATATACATAATGTTTTTGAGTGATAAGATATTATAAAATCGTTTAAGTTAAAATTCAACTTTATATCAATTTTACTGGTCAAATAAATACTTATTAACTAGTTTATAGCAAAATTATACAGGAGTTTTTATTCTTTGATTTTAACGATGATATCTTCTTATAGCGAAAACCGTTCCATGCTGTTTGACTGCGGCGAGGGTACGTTCGGGCAACTAGTCCGTTTTTACGGGCCCAAACGTGTCGACTCGTTCCTGCGCACGATCAAGGCTATTTACATATCGCATCTACACGCTGATCATCACATAGGTTAGTATATTGTATCAACATCATACCGATTGCGCCAATTACTTTAAATATTAGTGTAAATGGAAAATTCAAACGTCATTTGTTCGGGGTAACAACTATGTTGTTGATGTAGAAATGATAAACTTGATTATGGTAGTAAAAGTATATTCTTGGACACTAAATCACTTGTGATAGAAATTATAATTAATGAGAACGGGCAACACTCTTGGTAGCCTATTGCGAAATTATTTTGAATGCATTTTTTCTCCCATAAACTTTTATTTGTCACAAATACAAAGAGAAGCGCTACTATTTAATTTTATAATTTGATGTTTAGCAGTAGATATGTCGCAGGCGTCTGGTTTAATCCGCCATTTGATTGAATGACTAAGCCCGTTCGGCATTCAATTGAATGACTAAAATACAACTCGTCAAGTCGTTGAATGTAACGTTCAACGTCTTGACTAAACGTCATTTAGCGAAGTCGTTGAATGGAATATAGCCGATTTGAATAACCTATAAAATCCAAAAAATAAATACAATAAAATAAAATAAAAGTTGGTTAAGGTCGCAAGATAACCCTAACCTAACCGACCAGTGTCTGTCTGAAAACCTACCAACCGAACTAAATTTGAATCACCTGACTGATTTACGTCCGCCCTGTTGAATGGGCTATGTGTTACAATCAGTTAACTAGTTGGACGTTGAGTGACGTTTGTTCAATCAACGTTTGGCCTAGTCATTCAATTGAATACCGTCATTCAATCAAATGACGGAATATATTGTGTTTATAGTCTGAAATTCGCATTCTTATCAATGTGCAATGAAAGACTGTGCTGCAATTTGTTAAAAATGTAAAAAAAATGAATTTCGCGGACCGTGCAAAACGAACCCCTTTAACACAATATTTTTATTATTGGACTATTACAAAACCTTGATGTTTTCAATAGGTCTAATAGGGGTATTACAAGCTCGACGGAAAGCCTTCGAAGTGGTACAACAGGAGGTGCCTCCTGACCCCGTATACCTAATGGCACCTGGACAGATCGTCACATGGTTGTCATTATACGACCAGCAGTTCGAGAAGATCCGATCTGAGTTCAGTCTTATACCTAATCAATGTTTGGTAAGATTCAAAATATACTTCATATATTAATACCTGTTAATACCTATCTTTGTCACCCTCGCACAAGTCCATGAGTATTGCGCTCGCACATCTAAATAGATGAACGAATATCGTGAAATTATAGCCGTCCTGCTCAATAATTACGCGAGAGTAACAGAGGCAGGTAATCGTAGGTCAACGGACAAAATTCTACGTGCTCCGCGTTCGTGCTTTATTAGGGATTCCAGTAAAAAACCCAACGTCCCAACGTCTATAAGAAATGTTCAAAAGCCTTGTGTTAGGAGATCTACAACTTATACTATGACTGTATTTTATTGATTGTATAATACTTTTATTGTAGTCTGTAAGTTTTTATTGTATTGACGGAGATTTTTTCGACATTTCTTCTAGTCAATGGTCATTACGAAATGCTGGTAGATTAAAAAATATAACATTGTAAAAGAGATGTCTAAGTGCAAGCGAGGACTCACAGAATAAAGAAATTTTGATTTTAAAATACTAATTATTTTTGCAGCTACACCAATCTCCGCAAGAGAACGTAAACATGACACCGGCAGTGCTTGCCAGCATCGGCGTTCGAGATATAAAGACGTGTTACGTGGCGCACTGCCCCAACGCCTTCGGTGTTGCCGTCCAAATAGACGACACTAATAAAGTGACATATTCTGGCGACACCATACCCTGTGAGGAACTTGTTGTTATCGGTACGTATTTTTTTTATAACACATGCCAGCCTAACATGCTTACACTCGAGATAGTTTCTCGCACGCGACAAAGCTTCTTCGCCAATAGCAATGCCTGTTTTGTCTACAGTAGACATAACCGAGATACGCTATTGGCAGATCGGAGCGGGAAAATTTTGTCGTGTTTGTCATATTAGCCCGGCTGGAACGGTACCTAGCTGTCTTTTACGCATGCGTGTGACGCACGTGACGAACGTCAATTTTTAGAACCATTTAAAAAAAAAACAATAGAATATGCTTCGATAATCGTACCTAAAATTACTTTCGATTATTTACGTTGGGTCGTTCGATATCTATCATATCTGGTGCCTTTCTTTTATTTACTTTATAGTGTCTCACTCACTCCGAAACATTATTTATAGGTGAAAATTCGACTCTACTAATTCACGAAGCGACCATGGAAGATGAGCTAGCTGAAGAGGCTCGCAGCAAAATGCATTCAACCACATCTCAAGCCATAGAAATAGGGCGTCAAATGAAGGCCAAGTACACCGTACTTACTCACTTCAGCCAGCGGTACGCACGTCTGCCGAGGCTCAGCGCGAAGATACTCAACGGGAATAATAGTGTTGGAATCGCCTTTGATAATATGCGGGTCGGTATTATTTTTATTTTAACTCTTTAACGCGCACAAGATTTTTTGAACCTTATCTCTGCAGCATAAGGTTCAATTTATGGTAGCAACTATTTAGCCCATACCCGTTAAGGGTTAAATTTGTATATTTATTACTGTCACCAAGTCTGTCGTATGTCACACACATCTTAACTAAACCCTGTTCTTCTTAACTTGACCCATATAGTAAACAATCTTAGCACGTCTTTTTAACGAAAATATGCAATAAAATATCATTCACACCCAAATAATAATAATATAGTTAGAAATGGCATTTAACACAACACTCTTAGTATTCTGGCGATTTGTCGATTTTACACATGGATATTTGAATAAAAAGACACGCTAAGATTGTTTACTATTTGGGTCAAGATAAGCAAAAACAAGCTATACATTAGCATCGATGGGCGTTTAAGGAAAGGAAGGCCAAGGATGACATGGTCTGATAACATCAAGATTTTTGACAAGGAGTGGACGATGACAGCTCTGGATTAGGGACGTGTAGAAGAATGGAAGGGTCAACATTTTGTCTTCAATCTCAAACGAACACTATTTTATGGGCTGATGCCAGATAAAAACTATAAAAAATTATACAAAATCTGTCAAATAATTTCTTTTTCTTTTGACCCTAGCACACAAGTGCAAGTGGCACTTGTGTGCTAGGGTCACGTTTTATATCACACCCTTTTTTCATCTTAAAATGAAATCTGACTTCTGAATTCCCCCAAAGGTATACTAATACAACCTTGTCCATGTAAATAATATGGAATCCATTGGCAGATAACGATGAACGACCTGGACCTGTTGCCGCACATGTACGCGCCGCTGCAGCTGATGTTCGCGGAGCACTGCGTCGAGATGGAGCTGAAGGCGGCGAGCCGGGCGCGCCACAAGCAGCGCCGGGACTCCGCCTCCGCCACTCCCGGTACTCCGCCACTCACTATAAAGGGGCTAGACTTAGATAGCCAGACCACTAGCGGTAGTTAATATATTGATACGATTGTTTAGTCGTGTCGGAGTGCTTAGAGACATTCGGACATGTTGGTGTTTACAGGTGTTCCATTTCACGATGTTTTAGTGTGCATAACCTCGAAAGCGCTGGTAAAAATCGGTCACGCGCACTAAACTAATGTTTACATTATTTATAGCCGAAATTGAATATCTGTATAAGCCGACTAAATTGAAAAAGTTTCATATTGTGTGTAATTTTCCGTGCGTGTTGCGTATTCAAATTAGTCGGGTTATTTCAAAATGTGAGCCACATAATTTTGATATGTAACACGCATTTTGCAATATGACAGTTCTTCACCATTTGGTCGGTTTGTTTACGTAGACCGAACGCGAACAAAAATGTACTGAGCATTCTGATTCTAATATAAATTATACTGCTGGCAAATTAATGGGTAACTGCAAATGCCTCACTGGCACTACAAAGCGTGCATTTTGTAGAAATCTATTCAACAACCTACCACTATTTCGGAAAAGGCATAGCTGTATAGTAAAACGCGGCCGGCCCGCTGCCTTCGAAACCGGTCCTATATAAACCTGTACCTTTTATCGCGTCTCTGGTTTAGAATCCTCGGCGTAAACATGACTAAAGGAACTGCCGTTTTAGTTTTTTTATTATTATTTACTTAACCTCTAAAATTTCCCACCAGTGTAAAATTGTGCCTCTAGATATTAAATTGTATTTTCATTTCCATTCATAGATATGTGATTGTTGCAAGTTGAACTGTAAATATATGTACTTTAAAGTACCTTTTTGTTTAATAAAGTATGTTATTATTACATCATTCTTTCATTGTATTTGCCTGTAGAATTTGTCGAAGATACACTGAACTTAGTTTTTAACTAAATAACCATGAGATGGCAGTAAGGTGCTTCCCGCAATTGATATCAACTATTAAGCAGGTGTTAGTGTTATCAGGCCACCTGATGGTCCACGACTTGGTTTAAGACTTTAAACGGTGGTTCAATTTATGGTAGCAAATAGTTGACGCCATGAAGTAAACTTTATGCTGCAGAGTTAAGACTGAAAAACAATCAAATATTTTACCAGTTAAAAGGAATTTCATCAATAGACATTCGAAACCGACAGCTTTGTGAACTCCGAGGCACAGTGGAGAAATAAAAACATCCAAATACTGGCCAAAGTCATCATTGCTTAACTTGCGTGATGTTTTAATTTGATACGCATAATACCGATATGGGACACGAAAAAGGTTATTCGTAAATATTCCACTACCACCCCTGAGTTAACTTGGTAATTTTGCGTCATCGTTTATAAAATTCGTCCTGGCAACACCAACATCGATCGGGTTGAAGTAAGGAGGCTAAGAGAGATGCCTACAACAAGAAAACTACTCAAAGCGATCACTACCACGGTTAGGTAAAAATGGATACAACACTCATTATACCTATTTAAAGTAATGAAATGTGGCCAGTGGGCTCACTCATACAAAATAGGAATTGAACGGGACAGCGAGTGTCGTTGAATCGAACTAGAATCGGTTCTTGTTATGTGAATTGCCCCACTGGAATAACCGCGGCGCCGCGCCGCTCTCTGTGAGTGCGAGGGAAATCTATCATTATCGCATTCTAACTTACTATATATGCTAACTAGTTAGAAAGAGACGGACGGAAATATGTCCGATTTGCTGTTGTTTTTGACTAGGTACAGAACAGATATTCCATTTCACGTAGGGCATTTGACTATGAATGTTGTTACGTTCACATGCACATTGTTTTAGTGGGCGTAACGTCCGAAACGTTCGTAGTTCATGCACGCACAATAAAAGATTGTGCATACAGGCCTTACATTCATAGGCGAACGCTATTCGTGTAATAGAACATCTGTAGCGTCGAATAAGTTGTATATTGGTACAATTTTATATTTAGCAGGTATGTCGCGTCGCCCCGGCATGGCACCGCTCAGACGCCTTGATACCGCGTCGTTGGGCGCCAAGAAATATAGAGACAGCAAGACTTCCCGTTAGACATTATTTATTATTACATATTACAATTTAGATTATTAGCTAAATGTTTTGTACTTATTTGTCTACTATGGATACTTAGTTCAGTTGTCAACTTTACTTAGGAGAAACCTGACTAAAAACTGTCTATTTTGTGGTCCCACTAATATTATGAAGGCGAAAGTTGTGTGTATGTTTGTTACTTCTTCACGCTCTAATGGCTGGGCCAATTTTTATGATATTTGGTATGTGGGTAGCTGATATCTTGGATTAACACATGGAGTACTTTTATGCCGACAATTACGCGATTCCCGTAGGATTTGCTCAAGTCTGATATAGATGGCGCTGCTGTGCATAAAATTAGACGCGTATAACCAAATACTATAGACGAGTAATACCCACAGCTCTTGACGTTTCTCATACAATGACTTGGCAACCTCCGTTCACCTCATGCCGCTAGGGGCGCTATATCATTTTGCATACAAAACGCACAGTTCACCTCACGCCGCAAGGGGCGCTATAACATTTTGCATACAAAAGTTTTGAAACCGTTCACCTCATGCCGCCCTCATGCCGTAGGGGCGCTAGTGTCGCGTCTTGCCAGAAATCTTCCGAAGCTGTGCGTATTAGTCTAGTCTTCTATAGTATTTGGTATAACACCGCGGACAGCGTCTAATAAATAAATAAATGTAGTGTTTTTTGACAATAAATGTATAATTGCAGAGTTAAGGCACGAACACAAATCTGAGACAACCTGTACTAGCTTGTCGAAGACACGGAGGACGTCACCTTCTAAAATGAACTCTGGAATACCAAGTAAGAGTTCGTTTCCACATGTCAACTTTCGGGCCCGAATTGCAGAACATTTTATACTTATCAAAATACGTATTGCATTGTCCGTAAGGATTCTGCATTCGAAGGGAACTCTATTACTAATCCTCGTTTGTCCCGTTTCTCTTATCCACTTTTAGGTTCATTATTTGTTTTTAACAGGACCTAGCCGCAAAGGAGAGCGGTCGCTACAGAATTTCAATCAGGACATGGAGGCAAGATCCAAGACTGAAAAGAGACCATGTAATATACTTTTTTGTCAGACCGGTGTAGTAGCACAGATGGTAAACATTCTTCGAGTGCCGAAGCGCGCAAAAAATTTCATTCCCACTTTAACTGTAGGGGAGGCACTCGAAAAAAAATATTTTTCAAAATTTTATTCTACCACTTTGTTGGCATTGTTAATATGAGTATACATACCAAATTTCTAGCATCAAGCGTCTAGGCGCTAGACCGCGGACTGACAGACGGACATGGCGAAACTATAAGGGTTCCTTGTAGTTTACTACGGAACCCTAAAAAGGAATCGCCAAATGTGTTGCTAAGTATCGCGAGAATGGCCGGACCGATTTCGCTAATTCTTGTTTTAGAATTTTCCTTGAAGTACGAGGATGGTTCTTACGTTCTTACGGAGAGAAAAATTTAAAAAAAAACGAAGTTGCGCGGGTTTCTAGCTAGTTATAGCTAGTTATAAATAAACGGCGTACGGTGAAGGCGCGTAGCAGGCACGATTTTGCTACAAAACGTCTTCATACAAAATGTATGAAAGCTAGGATATAAATTATACTGAAAGCGACACGGTGGCGCTTATAATACAAGGTACATCTAAGAATACACCGTTCTCGTACGCCACTCCACTGTCACTTATGAAGAGTATTTTTTTATTTTATCTTACATACCGAAGAGGGTTCTGGAGTGGCGACCGCGTGCCGGAAAGCGCAGCGTAGGACGCCTACAAGGTGGTCAGACGACCTAAGGAAAGTCGCAGGAAGCCGCTGGATGCAGGCCGCTGCCAGCAGGTCGCATCGGAGGCGTTTGGGGGAGGCCTATGTCCAGCAGTGGACTTCTTGTGGCTGTGATGATGATGATGATGATGACATATCCTATTAATCTATCTTGTTTGTTACAGTTCGTACAAGCAGTAATTCGTCCAGTTCGAGCAGAGGTCAGGAGCGAACGAAAGTTGGTCCACAAAACTGTCTGCCAGTAGTTGATAGTATGTTTAAAACACTTATTTATCAAATAATACAAGGTATTTAGTGAGTATCTGCAAACATTTTAATTTTGAGGAGGTGAGGACAGCTGTTAGGTACATCATACTAATATTATAAATGAGAAAGTGAGTTTGTTTGTTTGTTATTCCTTCACGGCTTGACTAAGCAGCGGATCATTATGAAAATTTGTATATTCACAGGGGTACAGAGCCCAACATAGGTAAATTTTACGCGGGCGAAGCCGCGGATAACAGCTAGTGTACAATATAGTGTCAACAATTTAATCTTGGCCCTACGGGAATCTTACTGATTTTTTTTTTCGAAATTGGTCATTTGAATTATGTACAATAAACTTCATTAAAAATGACAAAACTGTAGGCCGGAAATAGACTAAAAACAAAGCGTGTAAAAAGAGGCTAAAATTCGCAAAGCCTGATACAAATACTAGACACCACCTACAATCATCCATTTTTGTTTTGTTTTGTTAGAAGAATTATTTAAATTGCTGTTATAAAACTATATTGAATGGAATACTTAAACCTCGGAATAATAACTTGGGATTTAAATGGACACGTGTTTTTTTATACCACTAAGGCATACGGCACAGCCCGCCCGATGGTAAGCAGTCACCGTAGGTAGACTGTGGACGCCTGCAACACCGGGGGTATCACACGCGCATTGCGAACCCTATTGTGTTTTTGAAAAATCAACCATCAGATGTATACAATTATGTTCTATCTGTGTAAATATTGAAACCTACTCGGTTTTCTATTTACGTTCTTAGTTATTGAATGAAATAACTTTTCAGCTCATTCTAAGATATTGACGGCTTGCCGAGAACCGAAAGACCCGAAAATAGACGATGTGACCGCTTTTGCAAACAAAATAAAGACTGCATCAGGTACATAATGAAATCACTTTTTTTTAGTAAATCTGCTATGGCTCTAATTATTGTGATATTAACAGCCCGGTGAAGTGGTAGTGAACCTTCGGCACCATAGGGTCTCTGGTTCGAGTCCTGTTCGGGGCAAACATTTATGTGATGGCAATCATCCTAGGATGGCATGGCATTTGTGTTTGTTCACGTGTCTGTGTGTTTTATATATTTTATTTTATTCTATATATTTACAATATATCCGTTGACTGGTACTACTATTTATCAATAGTATTCATATTGTACTATGTAATTACAAATTTTCAAGTAAATCCCTTCACGCAATATTTAGAAATCTTTAATCATATAAACAGAGGGGGGTCAGTCAACTCCTTTGTTGACTGTACATATAACCGAAACGTGGCTATTTATTGCTTTTAGTTTTAAACGTAACGTTGATAGTTTCGAATCGTACCTAATAAGTAGTCTCATACCGTTACATTTATATGTAGGCGAAGTGCCATTATTTAAAATAAATGGGTACTAATTCCTATTCCAGAACTCAACAATGGTTACGGGAAACCATTGGTCACATCTTTCACTAAAAAGTTGACAATCTTGAAAAATGTTAAGAAAACAAATAGTACGTATATTTTTGACTACATATAAATTAAAATAATTTATCTTGCACGCGGGTTGCGCGCGTCATGTAAACCAGCGGTTGGCAACCTTTTCAGAGACAAGGGCAACTTTACCTAGGTAGGTACAATTAGTACCTAACTCGATGTTCAATTGTAACTCGAACGCACAATCCCATTATTCTCATAGGAAACTCATACATCAATTAACATTCCATACAATCCATGTTAAAATAATAAAACAATTCCTTTTAATTCGCCATTAAAAATTAAATTTTAATCGTTTTAGATCCAATCGAACCACATTCCGTAGCTCGCACAAGGTCGCCTTTAAAATCCTGGCGAGGTAAGTTTACCTAAACATAAATAGTTACTATATAACTGTAGGTACTAGAAAAACCCATGCAAATTGATTTGCGTATATCGTATATCGTTGAAATTTCGAAAAATCCTGTATTGCTCATGAATTTTCGATGGCCGGTGGTTTTTTGGTACCTATTGATATATTTTTGTGCGCAGTTCAGAGTTTTAGTTGACTAGTTCAAAATAATATTATCTGTAGTTTGATCATTGTTATCAAAACAAACAATTCTTGTTTTTTTTTTACGTCCTAAATTCCTATGCATAGCTGGCAAACCCTAAAGCCAGTAAAATGATAGATGAAAAATTTGATTCATAAGAACAAAACCACCATATATATTTTTTTTTCATGTAACAAAGGTGACAAACAGGCATACGGCCCGCCTGATGGTAAGCATCACCGTAGCCTATACAGCTTGCAATACCGGGGGTATCACTCACGCGTTGCCAACCCTCCCAACCCCCCCATGTGGAGCTTTGGAGACCTTACTCACCGTAGGAACACAACATGGCTGAGACAAATTGACTACGATCTTCTGCAAGGTGGAGGTCCTTCCCCAGACGGGCTGCTCTGATTTGAGCGGATGATCCGCTGCTGTGCCCTACCTCTCTTAAATAATAATAAATTGTTAGTTTTTGATTCCGATCAATCTTACTTTCTGCATCATCGATGTTGATGCTTCTGGGAAACCTCCATTTCAGCTTCGCCCCAGCATTCAAGTGAATTAAACACTGTGGTGGCCTTAGGCGATAAAGTTTTCGAATATAACGAAGTGTCAGGACTACGTATTATCGGTAAGCGCAAGCGCACATTCTTATACTGCTGACACCTCTTGCTATATCGATATTTAATGGTGAAGGCACAAAAAACATTCTGCTCATTTCATTCGTTCAATTTGTTAATATTTTTCAATCCCACAGCTGAAAACAGTCCTACTCCAATCGCTCCGATGTCGTTGTCGGTTACCGAAAAGCAAAAGGACGCACCCAAATTACGTAAGTATTAGCTTTCGTATTGACATTACTTACAGATAAATATCTAGAATGTATCAGCATGTATTAGTATTTTTATTTGCACATTTTAAGTGAAAAACACATGGCCGTACTTATAAATCAAACCGTAACTTACTTAACCGTACTTATAGAAGCGTAGAATTAATAAATTGCATATATCGCTACATTAAATATACCAGAGAACGGATATTTTATGCTTTTGAAATTATTATACATAGAAAACACCCACACAAACAAATGTTTTGAGCTGGAACCCGCGCCCTCTAGCGACGAAGGTCGGCTCTACACCGGGCTGTTGAATAAACTTGTATTTTCTTTTTTGTATATATTAAACTATCGCGTTTTAAACACATTAGGTATAACACTTCATTAAAGGGTCTTGAAAGCGCACAAAAACAAAAATTTTTGTGCACATCCAAGCTCCGTTAATAAAGTTTTATAAATTCCTTTCAGTCGTCATAACGATGAATAGAATAGATATAGCATCAGTCGCGATTAGCCACTTAATACTATGGCGCGCGCTGCACTTAACCTCATCCCTGTATAAGGCGAGTGGGCCAATGCTGTTTACAATAATCGCTGTTGGTATTTTGTTTTGGACAGCCACGAAAATCGGGCCAACTGGTAACAGGTTGCGCGCCTCTGCAACCAGTCCTAATGTCAAACCGGACACTAAAAGAATGGAATGCAGATCCCTACCGAGACGTGAGTTATAAAAACAATTGTATTGTCATGGGATTTATAAATTAAAATCACAGTCACTCACAGCCAGTATATATTTTAATTCTACAATGTTTGAGACATCTTTAGAACTTCAAAAATGCGTTTCAAAGACTGGCTGATAGTCATAGTCAGTATACTCGCCAAATCGTCAGGTCGCGACTCCCAGTCGTGCAGAGTCTGGCGTAAGGAAATGGCGAAAATATTGATTTGCATGGAGCGAATGCCATCACCTCCACAACCCAGTAGATCCATCCTATCTTATTCCAGTCCATTAAGTGTACCTACCTATAACTTGTTTGATTCGCATCAACTGCGGATTACTTAGGTAGGGTCATTTTGTGGTCGGACTGACGTGGCTTATCGACTGTCATTTAATAAATAATACATTTCAGCATCTTCGAGACCTTCGTCTTTAAACCGTTACGACAGCCGTGACTTAAATAGCACGAGACAAACAAAATCCATGGATAGTAAAAAAGGTGATTCAAACTTTTATGTTAAACTAACTAAACACCGCGCCGCGGACAGTCGGAATTTTTAACCGCGAAATTCCGACTGTCCCGTTCCAATTAAAAGTTGATAGGAGAAAAAATGCATTTGTCACTTAAGCAAAAAGAAGCCCTACCTACTATTTATAATTTATATGATGATTATTCCGTAGATAATTTGTGTTTGTACTTGCTATTAGAAAAGAATTCTTATGAACGCAGAATGAAAGGTGTAATTTATTAAAAACGAAAAAAATATTGAATTTCGCGGGCTGTGTTCCGGAGCATCCAATTTGTTAATAATTAAAACATAATTAATGTTGTTAATCGTTGCCTTTTAGAACCATCGCCTGATAAAGTTGCACGAGCAAAGGACGCAAAAAGTTGGACGCCAGGTAGGTACCTATTGCACTTATCCTACTATCCTACAATATTATAAAGGCGAAAGTTATGTGTATGTTTGTTACTTCTTTACGCTCAAATGGCTGGGCCAATATAATGGCTGGGCCAATACTTATGATATAATTTGGTATGTAGGTAGCTGATAGAGTCTGGCCAGTGAATCGTGTCACCAGCAATGTAAAGCAAAGTTGATAATGGTAACATTAACCAGTGTTAGTACACCTATACGCGTTCGTAAGTCGCTGCGGATCTACTCCGGTAGCGAAATATCTGCGGAACGTTAGTACACATAATAAAACGCAGGTAACACGGCGGGCAGCAGCTAGTAAGACTATATAATATCGCAGCGTAGGACAGGCGGGTATATCCCAGTAGCCCTCTCTAGCAACACCCCCTTGCCAACGTCGCTAGAGGGGGCTACTGGGATATACCGGGACAAGGGGTCAGAGTGCAAGGTGGTCAAACGACCTAAGGAAAGTCGCTGCCAGACCGTCAACCAACGGCGACCTCAGATTGACAATAATCAATGAAGCTTACCGACGACGTCCCGGTGAAGAAACTAAAGCTGTCTTGAAACTCACAACGAATTTAATCTAAGAAGATATTAGATACTTACAGTAGGAAGAATTAACCAGAACATCCCGAAAGTGTCATTTTATTCTTTCAGTTACAAGCCAATCTCCAGTAAGACCAAGCAAGTTACGCCTACCAACTGTATACAAGCCTTTAGATGACAGTAAATTATCAGGTAACGGATTGATACCTACATGCAATGTCATATAAGAGAGCCCTAGCTAGTGTCATGCCAATGGTTATAGATATAGTTTCTTTTTTTGGGGTAACTTTAGAGTCATAAAAATGTATTACTGCATGTCCCGCCACGAAGCGACGCGACGGGCGGGGGTCTGTCGGGCTCACCTCTCTAGCCAATGAGCGATACCGACTAAAAACCAGGGGCCCGATTCTACTAACACAAATGCACCAATGGACTCTCAATCGTGTCTCAAAAGAATGCCGATAGTCTAACTGTGGAATAGTTTTTGACATTTGATAAGGACTTAAACAATAAATTAATTATGTTATTGTTTACGTTATAACAAATGTCAACTATTCCACTGATACACTATGGGCATTCTTTTGAGACACGATTGAGACACCATTGAGAGTCCATTGGTGCATTTGTGTTAGTAGAATCGGGCCCCCCTGTCTGCCATCTTCTCCGCCTTCACAGTGGCGAGGTCGCGGGAACTGGTGATATTTCCGCAACTATATATAGTTTCACCCTGTATTTGATTAAATGCCTATTGTAAGTTAGTGTTAGTTATGTATTTTATAAATTGTACCTAATCCATGTCCGTTGCAAACGAATAAATAGATAAATCATTTATTCAATTTGCAACGGACGCATTACATTTACAAAATAGATCGATCACATTAACATTAATCACACGTTGACCAATAATATAGGATGGAATCTATATAATCCGCAGCAATATTTTTTTTTATGTATTCTGTTCATCTGGTCAGTTCAACCGTTGAACTAGTGAGACTTTTTTTCTCAGTAGTTGAACTAGCAAACGGTTATGGCAAGATACCTATATAGGGGCTATAGGTAATTTTATTGTTCTAATTCGCTAACCTGAAAGTGTACCTACATACTTCAGGACTCAGGACTGACTGTTGGCAGCGGCATAAATAAATTATCATTTATTTATTCATTGCAAATACATATAAGTTCCTATACATACAACACAAAATACACATGAACCTTTTCAGGCACAGCAATGACAGAGAGGCAGACTTGTTATAATAAGTATTTTATCTTCCAAATATTCCATTACAGCGTAATAGGCTTACGTATGAAGTAATTTTTTGATGAGGTTAATAAACTTTCCAAATGATGTCTCATATCTAATGTTCTCAGACAGTTTACTACCCGTTCGCCTCAAGTTTGCCGTTACCTCGCGCCGCGCACACCCCACCGCACCGCACCTCAAGGCAGATCCCGATTTGGGAACGTAACGTGCAACTGCGGATCTGCCTTGAGGTGCGGTGGGGTGCGCGGCGCGAGCTAACGGTAAACTTGAAGCGTACGGGTAGTATAGACATCTTATAGGGACATTGAATGTGGACCCGAGCTATGTTGTACTAGTGGTAGATGTTAGGTTTTTCAAATTATTTTTATAGAGTGAGGCCTTACAATACCAAGGGACATCCTTAATAACTACCGGCAGCTTAGGGATCCTTGGAGTCGAGATCTAATGCAACGTCCAGTTTCGCAGTCACGTAGAAGACAAGGTCAAGTTGGCCTCGAGAAAGCTCGGTGTGCTGAATAGGGTGAAGCGGTACTTCAATCCGGGGCAGAGACTTGTACTGTATAAATCTCAAGTCCGACCCCACATGGAGTACTGCTCTCACCTATGGGCTGGAGCACCGGCGTACCAACTTGGACCTCTTGACTCGACTCAAAGACGTGCTATGTGGATTGTCGACGATCCCAAGATAACAAGCGGTATCGAGCCCCTCAGTCTGCGGAGAGACTTCGCCTCCCTATGCGTGTTCTACCGCTTGTATAATGGGGTTTGTTCCGAGGAATTGTTTGACTTGATGCCTACGGCCACTTTCTACCATCGAACTGCTCGTCACCGGCGGGGAATCCAACCTCACACACTAGAACTAAAATGGTCGCGTCGTATACGACGGTCTGAAACCGCGCAGTTTACGACTGCGCGGTTTCAGAGCAGTTTCCTCCCGCGAACGCTGAGAATGAGATCCCCGCCGAGGTCTTTCCTTTAGATTATAACATGGGGTTCTTCAAAAGGGGCATTAAAAGATTTTTACAGGGTCAGGCTACGGTGACCGCTCACCATCAGGCGGACCGTAAGCTTGTTTGCCACCTTTGTGGTATTAAAAAAATACCTTGTCTGTCACTTTAACTTTGTTGACATCACTCAAGTCTTCCTTCAGCAAACGTGATACTCGTACAAAAAAGTGGTAAGATTTATGCCACTGCCTATAAAATATGTCTGTTTTGGTCTTGTGGTACTGTTGTACCTACAACATAAGATAAAAGCCCGTATCGATCGCCATAACAAAGAATAGTTAAATATTTTTAATATGTATACATATTCTATATTTTTTTGTCATAAAATTACAGAAATATATAAAACTTGGTTGATTTACAGAGCCGTTAAAAAAAGACCAACAGTTATTGAAAGAAAAGTCTCCAAAAAAACATTACTCAACGCTCGTAGTAGCAGAGAGACTAAAACAGTCGATGGGCAGGGAAGGTCATGTACCAAGAGGTAAGGACTCATCGTCAACCTGTTACTCCATATTAACAGAACAAGCCCACCGCACATTCGCACTGTTGTCTCCTGTAAAGCCAGGATTAACAACTGCGACCACAGATTTGACTATAGTTTATTGACATCCCGGGCGGCGGAGTAACTACTGTCTCACAACGAATTGAAGATATTAGACCAGGGGTGTCCAACATAATTTTGCGGCGGGCCAGGTCAAGCATGTTTGTAACCATAGCGGGCCAAAGAAATACCCAATAGTAAAGTTAGTGTTAAAATATTACTCCTCTATGCTAGGTATAACTTTAAAAAATTAACTAGCTAGCTCGCGGGCTGGACGTAGGGCCTACGCGGGCCGGATGGTGGCCCAGGGGCCGTATGTTGGACGGGCCTATTACTACCCTATTTAGCAACTACGCGAGAAACAACAATTTGAGACATAGGTCATCATCGCTATCTACATTGTAATTCGAATCATTCGATTTTAACTAGCTGTTCAGATTAATGCAAATTCTATCCGCTAGTTTCTGAAACGCATTTTTAAAGTTAATGACTCATTAAAATATAACTGTCACTGTCAAACTGAAGAAGAGATGGCTTGAGACTTAGTGTGAAATATAAAAGCGTTTCTTAAAAATCAGAATGTAATCATTCAAGTTAAAATTATATTGGCTGTATGTGTAGCAAGCCTTAAACTTTGCGGCTCAGCCCTCCATATTGAGCACTGTCCATTCATGTCATGTGAAATGTTTTTTTCAGCCGGGATATACAATAGTAAAAGTTTCAAACCACAATTGGAGGACATAAAAAGTTCAATTTTACTGCTAAATCCAAATAAAGATGAAGGTAAATTTTAAATGTGCATTAAAATTTGAATCCCTATAGTTTTCATATTGAATTCTGACAGGCATGACTGCATATAGGCGCTGTCCCACTGCTGCGCACGAAGAGGCTACGCACGTGTGTTAAGCTTTGCTTTGCAAGAGGATGTACGTGATTGTTTCCACTGCAACCCACGGACACGTTAACCATCAAGTGACGTCATTGATACACGCGTGGCTTGCTCAACATAGCTCAACGCTGTCAACGCCATGCACGTAGTGAATGCGGTACACAGCTTGTTCCACAAAGCGTGCACATCGCTGCGCACGCTGTGCACGAACACGTGGGCCACGTGGCACATTACATACCAAAAACTATGACAATCAATGCGTAGCCTCTCCGTGCGCCGTGGTGGGCCACGCTACAGCTGTACGTAGTCGTGGTTTTATATTCGTGTATAGCTTGTACTGCAGTGGAAACGTAGACCCAAGTAATAATGTGCCACGTGGCCCACGTGTTCGTGCGCAGCAGTGGGACCGCGCCTTTAGTCACGACACACCCACGTCCTACATGTTAACCATAACCTTTTCAGGTAAAAGGTGGCCTGATGTACAGAAAACAATCAAACCATTCAATGAAGAGGAGAGGCAGCGCCAGTTGAACGAAGTACGACAGAAGTTTAAAAGTAGAGGATTTATTAATGACTCCAGTTAGTCATAATATTAAAGTACTAATACTATGTTTTACAATTTTATTTTGTTTGTAATAATGATTATTGCTGTATGTCTTTGCAGGGTATGACAAAATTGAGGGTTTAAATTGGATTTCATGGAAATAAACATTTGGAATAAATCAATCTGTATTAAATTAAAAGTGGTAGTTACAGAGCTTTTGTCTAATGTTAAAGTTTACGAGCATATTGTATTTATTGAATAAAAAAATTGAAAAAGATTTTCATTTCTCATTAGAACTGCTGCCACCCTTGCCATCCTTGTCTTTCTGGTCTTTGTCTTCTTTGTCATCTTTATCCTTCTTGATGGTGGACATGGCATTCCGGATTGCCTCGCTCTGAGGATCTACACCAGGTAAATTTTCTAAAACGCTCTGTAGAAATGCAGGGTCATTCATCACTTCGGCATATTCTTCCGAGACATCCATGCTCTCTTCAGCTTGTGGAGCATCTTGCTGCATGCTCATCTGCATAGCAAGAGCAATCTGTTCCTCCTCAGACAACTCCATAGCTTCCCTGCCAAGTGACATTGCAAGTGCCCGCTCCATACCACTGTTCTGTGTCTCGCCAGTCTTACCAGCTTCACCTTCAGTGTTGGCCTGTTGACGACGAGATTCTTCTTCTTGGCGCTGTCGTTGCTCCTCCATAGAAACACGCAGAGCTAATGCGAGTTCTGGGTCCTCATTAGGATCAACGCCAAACTCAAACGGTGATAATCCAGAGCCGGATGGGCCAGCACCATCTCCACCAATCAGTGGACTGGTTATAAGAGCCTCTGAGAGTACAACACACCCGCCAGCAGGGACAGAGACGAGGTGACTGCCTCCTGAAGTGTTGTCCTTCCCATTTAAAGTATTAACAAAAGATGTTAATAGTGGATTATTGTCCGTGTCCTCACCAAAAGAAACGACGTCGCAGTTCACCTTCTCTTTCTTGAGCCTCTTGGCCAGTTTGACAAGCTCTTTCTCGTCGGTGTTAATAGGTGATCCGACGAACACTACAATCCGCATTTTGTGGTTTTTTCCTTGACGATGCTTGAGTGCTAAATGAGCAATTCTGATACCTGTTAGAATGTTTATATCTCCATTTGGTTGGACGCGGTGCAGCTTGGATAATATGCGGCCCACGTCGCTAGTTAAGGTGGCCAATACCTCCACATTCGCCAAAGTCAATAAACCAACATTGTTTTCAGGATTCGATCTCGTTTTGGAATGACACACCAAGTTTACAGCGTCTTGCTGTGCTTGAAGTCTAGTTGGTAGAAAATCTCCATTTCTCATGTAGTCACTGTTGTCTACACATATCATAGTGCTTTCAAGAACCATTTTAATAATTATTTGTAGTACTATTTATACAAAGAGTAACGATTTCAGTAAATCTAGCACACAAAATAAACTCACGACAAGATTTACAACGAATTGAAATGAAATTTGCTGTATAATCATAGACTAGAATTTTTGTTTTTTCCGAAGACTGTCAATGTCATGTCATGCCAACCACACATGTCATGCTTAATGTGGAGGTATGATTGCGATTGGACTTTGTATGTGAATACCACTTTAGAAGTTTATTTTTTTTTAATATTTATGAAGTAAAAAAATTGTCGATGGTTTGCGATTTACTAGACAGTTCGCTTGCACGACCAATTTTCCGAATAAATTCTGTGAAATTCTAGATAATCATGGCGTTTGGGGACTATCCCAAAGAATACAACCCAGCTACTCACGGACCTTATGATCCTGCCCGCTATTATGGAAAACGTAAGTGTTAACGATGAACTATTCCTTCATATTTCATGTTCAGATTGTGTTATGTAATTTTTTTGCGATTTCAGCTGATACCCCATTCGGACAGGTGAAAATTAGCGAGATTGGATCATGGTTGGCCCGCAGGAATAAGAGTCCCTCTGCCCTCATGGGGGCGTGCAGCCGAGGCAAGTTCCCGTTCAGTTGATTTTATTAAAAAATTTGAGGTTAAGATTTTTTCTTTATAATATTTTAAAGTATCGAAAATGTATTTTATGTATAGTCATTATAGATTTTATGTTAAAAAAAAAACATAGTAAACGAGTATAATGCTTCCTCCTATCATCCTAGCATCCTATTGAAATAGATTTCAAACTTCACTAATTAGAATGGTCCTAGTTAAGTCTAGTTAAATTGGTGCTTAACAAAACCGAACTGCACAGTGTTATAGGGGCTTTATTGTTGGAATAGAAACACACAGCTTTTACATAACATTCATGTATTTCTTTTTAAAACTTCACTTATTATAACAATTTGATCTCCCCATTACTAAACACTTACTTATCAAGATTTATATTCTAAACATGAAAAGACTCTATAAATACATTTTTATCTAAATATACGTTTCCTACTAAAGTGTCATAAAAAGACTGAACTGAAATCTAGACAACTTGTCTTGTCTGTCTAATTTAGAAAAACTCCAATTTTAAATCTTTCTTCATATCAAACATTTTATAACCGGCCAGTCAAATACAATTCCATAAAATCTACAACACACAGTAGTGGAGAGGGAGAGTCCTACATGATCATAGGGTCAGAGCGTCGAATGTAAGGCCTATGACCTTGTACTTGTAAATGAACAGTACTGTTCATTTACAAGTACTATAATAAAAGGTATTTCATAATATACCATTCTATTGTAATACATTCTTGTGCTCTTGTGTGTAAAATAGAAAATACTGAAAAAAAAAATTTTAAATTAATTCATAAATAAATTAAAAAAATGATTAACTTCTGTGAATTCTTCTACATAACAATCACAACACAAATTGTTCTTATTGTGTTATAGCTTGGTGGAGGTGGCAACACAAGTATGTCCAGCCCAAGAAGGTGGGCATGGCTCCATTCTTCCAGCTTCTTGTTGGATCAATGACATTCTTCTATTTCATCAACTATGGCAAAATCAGTAAGTTTACTATAATTTTCAACCGACTTCAAAAAAGGAGGAGGTTCTCAATTCGACCCGTATGTTTTTTTTTTTTTTTTTTTCTGTTTGTTACGCGATGACTCCGCCAATTATGAACCGATTTGAACAAATCTTTTTTCGGCTTATAGGTAATACCTCAAGGGTGGTCCCATTTAAATTTAATAATAAAAAAAACATTTGAAGTCGGTTTTATTTAAAAAAAAAAGTTAATTATATAAATTGTATTATGTTATAGTATCAGGCTTATCAATGTCCAGATAAATAAATGTAAAATGTATGTAGGTAATTCACACAGCACCACCTGGGTTGAAAAAGCAAATGTAAATGTTGTTACTAATTCAATTATATATTAGTATTTTTTATTTATAATTTATTTTAATTATCAGTTAGCCAATCTAAAACCACAGTTTATACTGTCTTATTAATCCATATATATAAAAGGAGAAGCTGACTGACTGACAGACATCAATGCAGGGCCTAAACTATAATAATTTTTAAATGTGTATGTTCGTCCTTCTTTAATGTCGAAATGAACCAATGGATTGACGCGATTTTTTCATAGGAATAGTTAAGGACTTATGTCAAGGTTTAGGAATCTGGCTGGCTACTTTTTACCCTTGGAAAAATGTAGACAACTCATTGGCTTGCTTTCCATTGACAAAGCCAACACCCGCGAAGCCTTAAGACCTACAGAAGGTATCTACAATAATAATTCGTTTTTTTTTTTCAGAGCACCACAGGAACTACAAGTACCACTAATCTGTGTGTGGTTGGTGTGGAGTCTGTGGCGGATACAACATTACCCTGTATTTATGTATGGAATCTTGTTTTGAAGTGAAATAAAATTGTTCTAGTAAAAACTGTAAACTGCTGCAATATATTTAGTTGAAACCATTATGTTCTTAGTTTTATTTATATTTCATAATTATAATTATTTATTGTATGTGTTCCTTTAATCTTAATGAGTGAAACACATGGCAGACTACAGAGGGTCCAACGCGGGTGTATTCCCGATATCTATACATATGAACAACTTTATACGAAATATGGTCTGTATATAACTTGACGCGTACGCCCTGCTCTGATCGCCATCACAAAACTGACGACCTGACGACGAGCACGTAAAAAACACTTGTTTTACATGAAAACTTGTACCATAGATAAATTTAAACTTTCAATAAATATTATTTCAAACATTTGAAATAAAATTACCAAATTTGAAAAATGAAGTTACAATAGAATTTACCTTACTGTGTAAGTGTTGGGTTATAATGTATACTACCAACAAAGTGGCAAATAAAAAAACTGATTTGTTTAAAAAATATTTACTTAATTACAGTAATAATTTATTCAATCAAGTACACATTCATTCTCAATACACATACAGTCAAATGCAATATTGACACTAGGATAATGGCGACGGGAGTTAGGCACCAGAGCCACACAGTGTTCAGGCTCATATCACATTGTCTTAATATGATTTTAATTTTCTGAAACAAAACATAATTTCATTAATAAACAGACATTGTAGTGTATAATGAGGTGAGCTGGATAGAGAACTAAGAGCAAAGATTTTTATGATAATAATGTAAGCACCGTGTTAGTGACGCGTCTATGTGCCCGCAGCCTACAAAATAAAGTTTTGATTTGATTTGACCCTTATGATACTTTGTAATTATTATTTACATAATATAATAGGTATTGAAAAATATTCAATTTTTGAAAAATAAAAAGTCAAGTCCCTTCGATTTCAAAAACTTGAATCATATTTACAGTTCTGCCTCTTTCATTGCCCGACAGTACCAGATAAGTCTATCTGGTAGTTTGGTAATTATTAATGCACTGTCGGGATAAAATATTAATCAAATGTAATTCATCAATAATAATTTTTATAATATTTTTTTATTTTTCTCACCATATACAGACAACTAAATATAAACAGATATTGTTACACAATTATAAATGTTAAAGGCTCCTGCCAGGCCATTAGTGGCAATAGGGGCTGTAGAGTGGTGGCCACTGTTGACTAGAGTCAAACATATGCCACTAAGTGGCTGCTTTTCATTTAATAGCATCATAATTATGTCTAAACTTTTTTATTTAAATTTTTAATTCTTTATTTAATTAATCATCACTACATAGTATAAAACAAAGTGGCTTTCTCTGTCCCTATGTCCCTTTGTATGCTTAAATCTTTGAAACTACGCAACGGATTATGATGCGGTTTTTTTAATAGATAGAGTGATTCAAGAGGAAGGTTTTTAAGTATAATACATTCCAAAATTCCCACGGGAAAGCGGGATACACGCAAACAAAGTTGCGCGGGTTTCGCTAGTACATGAATAAAATAAAAAAACAGATCTTAGCCAAATTGCCTGGATTTTATAATACTTATTTAATCCTACATAAATAAAAAATAATATTATAAGATCTTAGTCAATTGCCTAGGGGTTGCATGCTTATCAAACTCAGGTCAAGTTTGATATGCCTGTGCTACAAGATAGTAAGTAAAAAAAAATGTGCTCAATAAATACTTGTTAATTAATAGTAGGCAGTTGTTTTGCTAAAAATGAAACACTTGTTCATACAGCTTTTACAATAGATAAATAAATATATATAGAAATAATGATCAATATTAATGATGTCACATCAATAAAATTGAACATTATTTCAAAATATTACATCAAAGATAAACATTTGGTATTTAAAATGGTATGAAACAGTGAATTATTTGGTTGTTTGCCAACCTCTTACATAAAAAACTTATATTCTTTATTATCTTAGCCTGCAACCTCTATCTCTAAGTATTCTGCCTTTAAGGAAGCTAGTAGTCTGTAGAATATTCGCGACACGTCAGCTCAAAGGCAAAAGGGAAAGGTACATAATTACACAACACAACTCACCTATATTGTACTAGTTTTAGAGTTCAGATCTCATATACTTGGGTTTGAGCTCCTCTATTCTCTTGATGAAGTCCGTCTTTTCGATGCAGCCCTCGCAAACCTCGTCCCAGTCGTTCAAAATCTTTTTAAGGTCACGCACCTTCAATTTCTTCAAATCAACGTTTTTAAGGTCAATCTGCTTATCAAACCTAAGATCGCAGATTTGTGCGTCCTTTTTCCTTAATTTTTCGCAAATTTTGTCAGCTGGCATTGACCAACTCAGCGGTTTAGAGAGCTCCCCGAGGATGCCGGTCGCAGACTCTTCCAGCCCACCCAAGTAGTAACAGAATCTGTTCTCCTTGTTCTTTGTGCCTTTACAGAACTTCTTGAAGTCAGCTTCGATTAATTTCGGGTCTTTCTTAACATTTTCTGATAATGTAGCAGCGAAATTCTCTACAGTTTTTACGCAGACCTCACATTCGCCTTCCCTCAATGCGAGAGCAACGTGCAACGCTGCCGCCACAAATATTAAATGAAGTCCACTTAATTTGTACATTTTAATTAAACTTCTATAAATATGCTCTCTAAATATAACTGCACCAGCTCAGAATCGGTGAACTTTTATCGAATTTGAACTAAATAGAAATGATGAAAGATTATCGTCCACTCATTTTATTGAAGACGTTGACAGATTTACTTGGCGGTCAGCGATTGGTGCACGTTTTTCTTGTAAAAAAAAAAATTCTACGGCTTCTGATACAAGCAAAGTTTTTTAAAAATCGGTTACGAAATTCTACAATGCTAGCTTTACATTCTCTTGAATTTGATCGAAGTGAAGAAAAGTGTTGGAGTTGGCACGAAGTTAGAAGACAAAGGAATATGGTTAACATCGCGAAAGTGTGGAAGGAATAAAAAATAAAAGTAAGACAAAGTAGAACGAAGAGCCCGTCTGCAATTTCGTATTCGCTCAACTTTGCAAGAGTGCCTGCCACGTGCCCGCAACGGGGCTAACTTCACGCCAGTTCGGTTAGTTCTGCTCAAGCAGCTTCTTGGTTCTGTCTGCCTCTTGAAGCCTCTACCACACAGGTGCGATCTTTTCATCCGGAAAGATCGCATGCGATATTGCGATGTGATCCGAATGTGGTCCGATATCTTGCACACAGCTGCGATATTACCGGCCGGTCTTTCTTACGAGAAGAGCGTTTTGAACTTGCGATATTAACGCACCTGTGTGTACGGTTTTGCGTTCTACCGGTACTTAAACTAAATTTTAACTTAATTATAAGAATTTAATAAGTTGCAAGTTAAAATTTAGATGTTTACTTATTATCAACTAACTTAATTGGATTTTTTTCTAAATTTTCGGTGAAGTGAGAGTGTGGGTGGGGCCAATCACTTGACACGTTTGGACAGGCACAATTTAAAATTCATAAGTAAACTATAGTTGAGTGCGTATAGTATGTATATGTAAGTTTATTATTAATATGTATATTTTTATGTGTATGTTAAAGCCGTTTGTATTAGTTTTGTAACCATTTTCTTAAATTTTTTGTCCCGCTAACCATCCGCTCCAATATTTCTGCAACCCGATGGTAGACTGGTAGAGAAGTACTGCCAATCGTGTAATAAAAAATAAATAAATGAACAAAAGAATAAAATATAAACTAAAACCAAATTAAGTCCTTGCCATACAAGTAACACACGTTGTTATCGCAGGTGTGTGGCCATCCTAATACAAAATGTACTGAAAACCACAAACAGATATCGCATTATCGCATGCGATCTTTCCGGCCGGAAATATCGCATCTGTATGTGTAGACCGCATGCGATATTGCAATCTACTTCCATTGCTGCGTTATTATCGCAGCAGTGTGTTTACTCCAAGGCCATCCTATACAAAATGTACTGAAAACAGATATCGCAATATCGCATGCGATGTTTCCGGCCGGAAAGATCGCACCTGTGTGGTAGAGGCTTCATGGTTCTGCCAATCACCTGCCAATCGACACAAACCGCTGGCTGGACGTCAGCGTCAGCTTGGCGTCAGCCGTCAGCTGTCACTTTGTTGTTATGGAAACAATTTTGTTTGTTTGATAATATCGGAAATAAGTTGTTTTTTCGATATTTAAGAATATTTGCAAAGTGTATTAATATTAAAGAACGATAAATATGGCTGAGATTAAACCCAAGTTGAAAGAAAACCCTCGGAGCGTTCTTGAGCAGCACATAACTGCTTTACAGAGCGAATCGAAGTTGGTTCGCAAACAAGCATTGGTGAATATAAAGAAGGAAATATTCGAGACTCCAGAGAGCAAGGATTGCGACCTAACTATAGTATTTCCTGAAATTTATGCTTATGTTCTAAAAAGTTTCTCCGATCCGTCTGAAGCATGTCGTGAAGCTGCTGCCTCGATTATATCAAATTTCATAGAGAAATTACCATTAAATGATTATTATTTAACTTATATTATGCCTGTGTTAGTAAGACGAATCGGTTGTCCCGAAATAGTAGAGGAGTCTGAAGAGATACGTTTAATTTTAGTTGAACTACTTCATAGTATTTTGTTGAAATACAAAGTTACTCACATTCTGAGCCCATTTATTAATGATTTTACTAGTATTTTGACCAAAACAAGCGCAGATCCATTTCCCAAAGTGAAATTGGAGGCTTGCGAATGTATAATTTTATTGACAAAGATATTACAAAGGGATTTTAATTTTCAATCGGAAAGTTATGTTAAACCGGTGTTGTCCAACTTTGCCCATCAACACTTCAGAGTGAGAGTGGCTGCTATAAAAGCTATAGGTGAGTTTAATTTCAAGGTCTTCACAGACGCTTTTTCTTGTCAAAGATTACATTACAATAATATTTTTATTGTGTAACTAGCGAAACCCGCGCAACTTCGTTTGCGTGTATCGCGCTTTCCCGTGGGAATTTTTAATTTTTCTCTATGTAAGAACCATCCTCGTACTTCAAGGAATATTCAACAAAAAGAATTAGCGAAATAGGTTCAGCTGTTCCCGAGATTTGTGCTTAGCAACACATTCAGCGATTCATTTTTATATTATAGATTAATCTACTACCATTTAAAAATAATATTTTATTCCAGAATCAGAAATTGTAAGTATTCATAGATTAAAAAAGACAGAAAAACTGTTTATTGTTTTGTTTCTGAAATGGTGATAGTTTATATAGGTCTTATAGGTACTGTAAATAAGAAACCAGAATTCTTATAATAAATTATACCTACATTTATTATAAGAATTCTGGTTTCTTATTTATTGTATGTATTTTAACTAATTAGAATTAATTATTTAATGTTAAAGATGTATTTTTAGAGGAAGTGCTTGTGAAGACTTCTGTATAAACAATTTGATTTTTTCATTAAATGTAAATTATGTAAACATCGCAATGAATAATTTAATACTTACTTTGCAAAAACAGTTTCATAAAAAAATAAAGGTTTCTTCAATTCACACAAATACTTTATTTTTCACAAAATTCTAAAACTTATTTCACTTTATCTTATTTACTATTTCAGGTGCCATAGTCATAGCAGGTAACGCTAAATGTTTTGAGCTGTCCATCACCCCAATGGCCGAAAAGCTGTTTGATGAGAACACCCAAGTGCGCCTGCAAGTAACATTGGAGGTTGGCAACTGGATGCTCAATTACAGAGACAGATACTCTTTCTGGCATAGGATGATACCACTTCTGCTCACAAGGTTACTTTTTATTCGATTTTTATTACTTGCAACTGTGATTGTAGCACCTGAATTTTGAAGATTTTTTGGAGTGGTAGAGCAATTATTATGAAATGGGCTAGCTCGATCGGGGAAGTACGCCTCTCACAGAATATCGACGTGAAGCAGCAATGCGTTTCGTTCGGTGAGTGAGAGATCCGGTAGCCTAACCTTCCCTATTCCCTCTTTCCCCCTCCTTCTTTCCCTTCCCTTCCTCCTTCTTTTCCTTCCCTTCCTCCTTCTTTTCCTCTAACCTCCTTGGTGGACAACGCTTTGGTAGCGCCCTTGGTATTACTGACGTCCATAGGCGGCGGTGATCGCTTTCCATCAGGTGGTCCGTTTGCTTGTTTGTCTACTGAAGGACATAAAAAAAAAAAAAAAAAACTGAGATGACTTGAATATGTGCATCCATATGTAAATTAAAATAAAATACCAGTGACTTCCACATATGGGTAGAGGTTGCTACCCGATCCGTCACTCATTCTCACACCTATTGTATTGTTTCTCACTGCTGTTCTGTTAGGGCCCGTTTTGACGATGCGAAAATATTCTTGTGGCCACCTCGCGTACTTGTGTTTTCATTCATAGCAAATTCAACTTTATTGACTAGACCACAACATTACTACTAAGAATTTGTATCTTAGTAGTAACCTAAATGCGCCACAGCCTTATAGTGCAGTACTTCATTGCTTTACCACCAAAATTATTATATTTCAGTCTCAGTGACGTGATGGCTGACATAAGAGAGACAGCAACAAAATTCTGGACGGATATAGGGCTTCAGTACATGGATGAGAATGAGGAAGATCTGAAGAAAAAGGCCGATTTCCTGAAAGACGTGCCGCAGCATTACCCTGACGTGAAGAGACCTAATATGGGTTGCAGGGTCCTAGTAGGGATGAATATTGGGAAAATTGTACCGGCTATAGCTAGAGGTAGATACAAAGAAATTCTTAATTTATACTTGTTCAACGAAAACTAAACGAATTTAGTCATATAATGATAGCGCCCCGAACACAGACAAATGATAGTTGCGTTGCAGTCGATACGCTTCATTTTTCGGGTAGTCGGGAGGACGGTCTTAGAATGCTACATTATCACTGAGTAACATATGCTCTTTAGATTTCACCATTTCAAATTTTATTGGATTAAAAAAATTTTTTTTGAGCAGTAGTTAAGTTCAGAAGTGAGATTCTTCGGAACCGCGGACAGGAAACGCATTCACCAATCAGTCTCATCTTGTTGGTCTGAAAAACTTTAATGTCAACAAAAAAATATTGTCTACAGAAATGGACGGATGGCAGGCGGATGCGCGTCTGCGTGTGTCGCAGTTGTTATGCTGGCTCCTTCTGTGCGCCGAGGAGGGTTCCACGCAGCACGCGCATACTACGGTACGGGCCTTGTTGCGCGGCGCCAGTGATGAAGACCAAAGAGTTGTTTTAGAGGTAATAGGAACCACATTTTTTTTAGATATAATATCCTATCTATACTCCTCCTGGCCGTATTCGGTTAAAGCGACTGCTTTAGACTCGAATGTAAGTTTCTCATGTCAACCCATAATCATGCCACTGCAGGGATACGGGTCTCCCTTCAATCGAAGGTGAACAGAGCATACTCTGCCACGCTTCTCCAATGCGGATTGGCAGAGGCCGGTGTTTTCAAGCCGCCCGAAGGTCACCAACTTGGCTTAACGACTGTCATCCATCGAAAACAGCCGTGACCGACGGCTTAACGTGCCCTCCGAAGCACGGAGAAGCTCGAGATAACGAAACCCATCCAAACGCTGGCTAGGGTCGACGTCGCTTAACTGTGTGTGTTCATATTAGAGTGGGACACAAAGCGACGTCACAAATACAAAGAGAAGTGCTACTGTATAATTTATATGATGATTATTCCGTAGATATTGTGTCTATAGTCGGGAATCGCATTCTTATGAATGTTCAATGAAAGATTGAGCTGCCATTTATTAAAAACCAAAGAAAATTTGAATTGAAGTGTGGGAGCATCCATATTAACAAAGATCTTGAAAGCATCCTTTTTAGGACACTTTTGACTACTGCAATTTTGTTACTGTCAAGTGTCAACTTTCTGTTAGTTTACATAAAGTGTGTTTATAAATAAATATCTATCTATGAAATTGCAGATAAAACGCGCTGCAGAGTTGTTCGGCTACTTCATCGCACCAGACACGTGGTGGCCACTCCTGGAAGCTGAAGTCGACTCGTGGCCCGCGCTGCTGGTGATCGCCAACATACTGAAGGGGTCGAAACCTGAGCTGGTCACCGCTAAGGTCATGGGAGAGTTTTGTAAAGAGGTGTCTGATCCTGATCGGTGTCAGATGAGGAAGGTAATATTACCAAGTGGCGATGAGTGAATGGAGAACACGACAAAAAAAAATGTCGTCGAAAAAAATACCATTTCTAAATTAGGCCTAAAGAGTTTGAGAAAATAGTTTCAGAATATTTAAATTTGTATTTCCGAGAAAAAAATTAATGTTATGGTGCTCTCACATAGATGTTATGTATGTTTGGTTTACTTTTTTTGTAAGGAAAAGACGCTTATTTTATGCCTCCTTTGGAGCGCGTCACTTCCGATAAAACAAAAAAAAAATTTTTTTGCCCTCCCTATTTTGGAAGCAAATAAAAAAGGGGACATTTTTTGTCGTGTTCTCGATTAAAATTGATTTATTAATTAATCTAGAATCCATGTTTTCTATAGGCGCAGTACCAAACAAACTTGCTTTACGCGACGGAGGCCTTGATGGATCTGTGTGGCGAAGCGTGCTTGCCCGTGGCCGAAGAGTTGTTCACGATTGCATTCACTATTTACGCCATGCCTGTCGACGAGAATATACAGTTTAAGGCGTATTGTAAGTTTACCTTTTCGGCGTGTGTGTGTTGTGTGATGTGTGATCTTTGGAGCGAGCAATGTGTTATTAAGAACTAGTACAGTCAACAAAGGAGTTGACTGACCCCCCTCTGTAAATATGATTAAAGATTTCTAAATATTGCGTGAAGGGATTTACTTGAAAATTTGTAATTACATAGTATAATATGAATACTACTGATAAATAAAATTTCCAGTAAATCCCTTCACGCAATATTTAGAAATCTTTAATCATATATACAGAGGGGGGTCAGTCAACTCCTTTGTTGACTGTACAGCGTACACAATGTCTATTTATCTATTTAAGGCCAATCAACAATTAAATAAAATAAAATCATTTATTTTGCAAATAGATTTACAAGAAATACTTTTACACGTCAATTTTTTTTTATCCTACTAGCACTTCAGGCGTGAATGGCCTGTTGAGAAGAAGTGCCGCAAGAAACTCAACTATAGCCTTTTTTAAAGCCATTTTAACATTTTTTTAAATTACTTATTTAATACATTACATATAGGGACAAATAACACAGATTGAGCTAGCCTCAAAGTAATTCGACACTTGTTTTTTTAAAAATGTCGTAAAGTAGACAAACAAGCAAGCGGGCCATCTGATGGAAAGCGGTCACCGCCGCCTATGGACATCAGTAACACCAGGGGCGCTATCAATGCGTTGTCCACCAAGGAGGTTGGAGGAAAGAAAGGAGGAAGGGAAGGGAAAGAAGGAGGGGGAAAGAGGGGATAGGGAAGGAGTTGGGCTACTGGACTCTCACTCACCGAACGAAACGCATTACTGCTTCACGTCGATATTCTGTGAGAGCGTGGGATTTCCCGGTCGAGCCAGCCCATTTCATAATAATTGCTCTACCACTCCAAATTCTCTGTGTTATGGGATACTAACTCAACGATACTATATTTTGTAACAACTAGATATAGGTACATACAGATAAACATCCAAGACACGAGGCCAATCAGAAAAAGTTCGTTTTTCATCATGACCCGACCGGGATTCGAATCCGGGACCGGGTGGCGGTCTGGCGTGGTAATACCATTACACCACGGAGGTCGTCATTTAAAAATACTTATGAATTTCACAGCGAATCTGGATAAGTTGCGGTACATCGCGAAGTGTGGTGTGTCTCTTACGTCGTTGTATAAGAAGCACATTGGCGGTATAGTGATCAACATCAAGAGTGACCCGCTGACCTGGACGCTGCTTACCCCCGATAGATGTCTGCTTGAATGTGTGCTGCTGAAAGCAGGTACATACAAGACATATTTTTTACGTCTTTTTCTCTAGCAATAATTCTTACTTAAGGCAGCAGGTTTCCGGCGCCGACAAATCCGTGTGGGTCGTGGTCTTTATAAGTGATCACATTGTGATACATTCATGCACGATACATTAATAATTAACTTTAAAAAAAAAAAAAACGACTTCATGGGACCACCCTTGAGGTATTACCTATAAGCCGAAAAAAGATTTGTTCAAATCGGTTCATAATTGGCGGAGTTATCGCGTAACAAACATAGAAAAAAAAAAAAAAAAAACTGGTCGAATTGAGAACCTCCTCTTTTTTTGAAGTCGGTAGAAAATGATACCGGTGCCGACCCGCATCGACGCTTACGAATGTTTCACAGTATTTCGGCACAGCCTACCTACAATCAACTTGCGATTCAAATTAGAAATTCCAATCATAAATGAAATATTAGCTGAAGCCCGCGGTTTTGCCCGCGACATTTAGGAAAAAAATATAACGATTCGAAAGTGCTTGTAATATGCCTATTTGAATGAAAAAAAATGATTTGATTTGAAATCCCGTTGTTCCCATTCTCGGACTGATATCTATACTAATATTATAAAGAGGAAAGATTTGACTGATTGTTTGTTTGAATTGAATAGGCTCCGAAACTACTGGACCGATTTCAAAAATTCTTTCACCAGTAGAAAGCTACATTATCAGGGAGTTCTCACGGGAATGGGTCCGGAACTTCACGCGGTCGAAGTCGCGGGCAAAAAAGCTAGTCCTAAATAAAAACTGTCCTATGTGTTATCCGGGTTATAAACTATAACCCATATACCCAAGCACATATGACCAGCCGCTTTTGCTTGAAATAGTAACACACATCCATACATCCTCACAAAATTCTGCGTTTATAATATTGGTAAGGATTAGGATGTGGCAATAGCAGCGCCATTTTTTACCAATAATTCTTTTCATATTACTTTTATCCTATCATGAAAATTTGCAGGATCAGCAATGGGTGACCAGCTGCATCATATCGCACCACTCCTCGTGAGCTGCCTTGCCACCCCGAAGGTGGATCCAGAGGTGAAGCTGAAGATCTTCACCAGCCTCTCCACGGCGCTGCTGCAGCGGCAGGAGAACTTCAGCAAATGTGACAATGAGGTTTTGGAAACATTCCTGAATACTGTTATTAAAGGTAAAGCGCTTTTAATAAAACTTTAGTATTAAGGCTTAAGGCGATCTTCGGTACGTGTTAGTACATGAATTTCCCCCGACACGAAGTCCCCCCCCCAAGACTTGAATCACACTCTGTTTAAAATAGTAATGATATGCCAGATGTGATAATGCCGAGCCTGGTGTGGGCCCCGGGGCGCACGGCGGAGGCCATCCGCTCGGCCGCCGCCGCCTGCCTCTGCGCCGCGCTGCAGGAGCAGCTGCAGGAGAAGGCGCCCGCAGGGACGGACCTGGTAAAGATCACACTATATACACATTTTTATATATTTTCTTAAATTAACTGCCAGTTTTTGAAATCATTTTTTAAGACACGTTCAATTATTACTGGTATTATCTAACCAAAAAAAAAAATTCTTGAGACTCAATTATCTTGTGGAATTAAAGTTAAAATGCCTTTCAGAAATTGGCTGTTGGTCAAGTAACTAACTGTAATCACCTGTTTCACCACTTCCTGAAAAGTCCGATTAAACCCATCAATGAGACAAATTTACAGTTCTCTGGTCATTTTGATAGTTTTTATCTGGCTTCTAGGCTGATAAATAGGTAGTGAAACCTAGGTATCGAAAATCTAAAAAAACCTTTATCCATCAGCATAATATAGTTGTGTAAAATACATTGGGTAATTTCACTTTTTAGTCTGATATGCATGCCGTCTGGACCCATGATCGGGTGAAGGCCTCCTCCAGAGGTTGCCAATCGTTGCGGATCCTTGCCAGGTTGGGCCAATTACTTGTTAAAGTGTTGGTTTGCAGGAAGTCAACTTGTTCCCAACGAAGGAGTCCTTGGAGCCGTTTTTGGAGGAGTTGGTGCCTTTGTTGGCGGGCATGGTTGACGACAACTCCTCGCTGACACGGCAGCATACGCTGCGCGCCATCAGTTGCCTCGCGCCGCTGGCCAAGCAGCGGGAATGCTTTACTGCCGAAGTGCTACATAAGTTATATTTCGGTGTGTATTACGTTATAAGAGTTCGTCGTTGCTATTACTATTTCAGGGTTTCGGTCTGTACCTCAAAAGGATAAAGTACCCCTAACCTAAAAAAAACTTATCAACCGAAAAAGGTATCCAATAGTTTGTCATAAGCTTACAGAACTTTCAACAAAATCACTGTATAAGCTATTCACCTTATCTTTACAGCTTCTGCTGTCTGTATAGATATTTTAAACTACTTTATATCTTTTAATACATTTGATTGATAGAGTGATTCAAGTGGAACGTTTATTTGTATAAACCAAGGATTTTACTAAATTCCCATGGGAAAGATCTATTTTTTAAAGTAGTAGCGCTTCTAGTAAAATATATTTTTTATTTCGCAGCGGTATTGAAACGATTGGACGACAGTCACGATAAAGTGCGCTCGTTCGCGGTGCAAACGACGAGCACGCTGTTCACGAACCGTCCAACGCCGTACGACACCGTATTGTATGGTGCGCACATCGATGCGTTATACAGCGCGATGCTGATACACCTCGATGACCCGGAGGAGGCGTTCCGTGCCGAGATATTAGGTAAGGCAACACTATAGTATGTTCAAGATGCGAGGAGACAAAATGTAAACAAAAATAGACAATTGGTTTATTTCTTGCTTCAGACACACGTTAGACGTTAAAATGTTATAAAGGTAAAATGAAGCATACAAACGAAAATTTATAAAACCGTGTCTTGAATATATAATTTTAAAACTTAATAAAATAGTTTTCTATATCCGCGATAGAGTTCAAATTCACACAAGAGAAATATTTATGCCGTGACTGCTTATCTTGCTCTGAATGTTTTTTTATGTATTCCAGATATCTGTCATATGACTTGACAGTTTCGGTATTAGAATATATAACTGAAAACACCGGCCTATAATATAGTTAAATTTTAATTACAGATGCGCTGCTGAAGCTTAGCCAGATAGACCCTAAGACACTGATGAAGAAAGTAAAGGCTAACGTACACCTTTACAGGAACAAGGCCGCCTATGAAAGATTGTCAACTCACCTCGAGAAAATAATATAATTTAAAGTAATATTATGTGTGGTCTCTATACATTAATTTTGTTTTGAGTTGTGATAAGAATGTGACTTATTCGTTGTAGTGCAATATATTTAATGACTTGAATAAATAAAAATAATGATTAACCGCTGTTTTAATATTTACAAGTCCTTGACAATGCAAGATATGCGACGATTTGTTCACCTCGAGCCTTATAAGTTTAACTTTGTAGTTCGCGTTCTATAATGCGAACCGAAGTATAAAGATGCTCATCAAGTTTCGTTTGTTTTTTCCCTTGCCTGCTAGCTTGCAGCAAAGAGTAAAGTAGTACTGGAAATACTACGCTTGCAAAGTCACCTGTTCTTTACTCAGGCAGGTGGTTGTAATGAAATTTGTTCAAGTAGGTATTCATGACTAAGATTTTCGAGAATCATATCAATCCTAATCTATTGGCAATGTGAATCGATCAGAAAGAGAAAAGTTTTGAATAATGTATTTTTTTCTGTTGGCTACATTATTAAAACAAATTATTTTATGGCAACATTAGCCATCCAATCAATCAATAGTTGTGTGTCAATGTCAAATAGGTAACGTCAAATTTAAAAAAAAAACTTTCCTTTGCTTCGGTCAAGTTCGGTCGGTTTGTGCAGTTTGTGGTTTTGTGCTTTTTGTGCAAAGTGTAAAATAATTCACACTTTTCATGAATTAAATACAGTAATTTATATAAAACATAATATCAAAGTGTATGTTTTATCGTAATTGTGTGTCGATAATTATATTATAATGGAGATAACACGAAGAAGTAAGAATGTTATATTATATTAAGTTTGTTAACAAAACACTGGACAACTTTTTATTACTTTTCTTAATTTTTAGATTTCAACAAATCACTGCCGCTGATAGAGTCGTCTATAGAGAGATCAGACTTTCTAGTCATAGATACGGAGTTTACTGGACTAAACAAAGGGAAGGATGCTTCACTTTTTGATTCCCCTATGGAATATTACCAAACAATCTTGAATGGTTGTTCGGACTTCTTACTCACTCAGTTCGGACTGTGTGCCTTCATTTGGGAAGAGGATACAAAACAGTATACAAATGAGGCATATAACTTCTATTTGTTCCCCCGAGGGGGTTACGGGGCAGAGAAGATGTTCCTTTGCCAAAGTTCAAGTTTGGATTTCTTGGCGGCACAAGGTTTTGACTTCAATAAATGGATTAAAGAAGGTATATCTAAAATGTAATAATAAAAAAAAGAATACAAGATTTTTACTTTGTTTTGTGAAACTACCTATTTGAAAATAGTTTATTATTATTATGAGTTGTAAAAACATATTTTTGTATTGAAACTTGAATTTACAAGAAAGTTTATCCAGTTTTAAGGTTATATTGAATGCATATACATCAACAAAGGTTTAACTAAAACTTGTTTGGTACTTTCGCTACATTTTAACCCGCTCAGCAGTGTATTGATTTCGAAACACATATGTATAGTTTTCGGCTGAGCTGAGTGTGTTAAATCTCCAGTATGAAATTACAAAACTTGTTTTGATTAATTAGGCAGCAATCCGAATTGTCTAACACCCTTTCATGCAAAATGTGAATGCCTGATGCCTGCTTGTGGTAAAACCCGCACGGCGAAAGTAAGCATTTCTGTCTGTGAATGCCATCTGGTTCCAGTTCAATTGTTGTGTTTACAGGTATATCATATGTGACAGAATCTGTTGAGAATAATATTCGTAAGAAAATAATTGAGAAACACAGTACTGACAACTCGGACAGGGCGATTATCCCTATTCCCGATGAGAATAAGCAACAAATAGAAGATATTTGGTATGTTATTTTATAATATACTAGCTTTTTGCCTGCGACTTCATCTGCGTGAACATGAAGTCCCGGACCCGTTCCCGTGGGAACTACATTGAATTTGGGGAAAAGCTATAGCCTATGTCACTTCCTGATAATGTAGCTTTCTACTTGTGAAATAATTTTTGAAATCGGTTTAGTAGTTTTAGAGCCTGTTCATTTCAACCAAACCATCAAATCTTTCCTCTTTATAATATCAGTATAGATTAGTAAACCGGCTTAACTTATTGACGTGTATTCTTGGCTTATGGAATAGTCTGTGGTTTAATGTTGTGTTGCTTAGATACTATATTTGTTATAGTAGAAAATGTAAACTGGATTTTTAAGTTGAATAAAGCCAAGTTATCCGTTGGTCTCTTTTAATGTATCAATTTATTCAACTTAAATAAAATGTCGAGAACAAGCGCTGACGAAGTACTGCCAAATCCGTCGAGCGCTTTTCTGTCGCGGTATCTTCGTCCAGACAAGTTCGAAGTAGAACCTTCAAATGATCGTGCAGATCTCAAATGGACACACTGGAGGTATACTTTTGAAAACTTTATATCCGAAGAAGTTAATTCAACTAATGATGCTGTGAAACATAAGCTTTTGATTCACCATTTGGGTGCAGAAGTATTTTTATATATCCGAGACTGCAAAACTTACGAAGACAGCTTGAGAACATTGAACAACTTATACATAAAGCCCAAAAACGAGATCCTTGCTCGTCATTTACTTTCTACAAGAAAACAAGGATTAGGTGAGTCTATATCGGAGTACGTCAGGGCATTAAGGTTACTCGCTCAAAGCTGTAACTTCAGGAATCTTACAGCACATGAACACGAAGACGAAACGATTCGAGGTGCATTTATTTCTGGGGTCTTGTCTCAAAGAATTAGAGAACGGCTATTAGAAAACAAAGAACTTACGCTTGATAAAGCGCTAGACCAAGCATTATCACTGGAAACAGCAGAACATAACTCGCAAATAATTGCTGGAACTCCTTTATCAATAAATGCCACTTCTGAGACAAACAATCCTTCATCGCAAGATAATCCAAACCTTGCACTATCTACACCGTTTCGAAAGCGCTGTTTCTTCTGTGGTGGAAATGTTCATCGAAGAATGATGTGCCCAGCTAAAGACGCCACCTGTCAGTTATGTTCAAAGGTAGGACACTATGCTAAAGTTTGTCGAAGCAGTAAAGAACGAAAACCAGTTAACGCTATAGATGTCGAAGGCGAGTCAGCCAGCATCCTCGCCGCAGCACCTTCAAGTCTTCGCAAGGCTACAGTCCCAGTCACGATTAACGGTTTGCGAGCCGACGCTTTAATTGACACTGGTAGTTCGGTCACTTTTATTGATAAAAACTTTGCCTGCTTGATAAATCTGAAAAGAAAACCTCACAGACAATCAATTACCTTAGCGTCTACGACTCACGTATCTCTTGTCGAAGGAGTATGTTCTGCTACCCTCGAGCTTGGCCGTCACGTTTATAAGCATACAGCGTTACTTGTAGTAAACAATCTTTGCGCAGATGTAATAATCGGCCATGACATTCTGAAAAACCATTCTACGTTGGTCCTGAGTTTTGGAGGCAAAGAGGATCCGCTAGAAATTTGCAATGTGATGGAGGCAACAGTGCCACCTGCCTCAATACTTACTAACTTATCACCTGATATTAGACCTATAGCAATTAAATCGAGGCAGTACACGAAAGACGATGTCAAATTTATTGAAGAAGAAGTATCAAAGCTACTAGAAGATGGAGTTATAGAGCCCAGCATCTCTCCTTGGCGTGCTCAAGTTCTTGTCGCTGGAGGCGGATCCCATCGCAAACGTCTCGTCATTGACTACTCTCGGACTATTAATAAATTTACATTTCTTGATGCTTATCCCTTGCCGAAAATAGAAAACATAGTTGCGAATGTAGCGAAGTTTAACTACTTCAGCCAGATAGACCTGAAGAGTGCATACCATCAGGTGCCTATCCTGTCAAAAGAAAAGATATATACAGCCTTTGAAGCATGTGGGAAACTGTATCAGTTCACTAGAATACCGTTTGGCGTGACAAATGGCGTTGCTGCGTTTCAGCGTACACTTGAATATATCATCCAGGAAGAGCAGCTCGAAGGTACGTATGCGTACTTAGATGACGTCACTGTATGCGGAAAATATCAAGAAGACCATGACAAAAATTTAGAAAAGTTCATGCATGCTGTCGATAAATACAAACTTACTATCAATAAACAGAAATGTACCTTCTCACAGAAATCTATAAACCTCCTTGGGTATAACATAAAAAACAACGTTATTAAACCTGACGGTGACCGGCTGAAACCTTTGATTGAACTGCCAATTCCAACGAATTCAATTGAATTAAAACGTACCATGGGATTATTTGCACACTATGCAAAATGGGTAGACAAATTTTCATTCAAAATACAACCATTAATAAAAGTAACAAAATTCCCATTAGACGATGCAGCTAAAAATTCTTTCAATACACTTAAGAAAGACATAGAGAAATCTGCTCTGATCGCCATCGATGAAAATGATATACTGACGGTAGAAACGGATGCTTCTGAATTCGCTCTCGGAGCAACACTGTCACAGATAACGTTCTTGAATAAAATGCAATTGGTCTAGAAGCTTGTGATAAAACAGCGGCTATGGAATGTTCGGAAGCATCAGTTTCGACAGTGAAGGGTATGTTGTCGTCAATTGCATGTAGTGACGATTTAGCGATGTCCGATTTCATTTCTTCGAGACATTTGACTTGATAATCTGTGAGTGGGAAAGATTGTGCTTTAGACAAAAACTGGATCCGTTTGGAGAAATTCGGTATCCATTTTGAATAATGAGCAAATAGACCTAAAGCGCGTCGAAGTGAACAAGTATCTTTAGGTGGAGGTAATGACATAAGGGGCTCGAGGCGATCCTTGTCTGGTTTTATAATTTTGTTTGCTAAATTGTAGCCGAGAATAGTAATAGACTTTTGTGAAAAACGGCTTTTCTGTTCGTTTAGTGTAAGATTGTATTTAGAAGCTGCTCGCAGAAAATTCTCTAAGTTTTTATCATGTTCCTCTTGGGTGTTTCCACAAACTGTTATATCATCAAGGTAAGCATACGTCCCTTGAAGCTGTTCCTTTCTTATAACCCAGTCAATTGTTCTCTGGAAACTTGAAACTCCATTAGTAACTCCAAAAGGAATTCGTTTAAACTGATATAAATTACCAACTGCTTCGAAGGCTGTATATGGCCTTTCTTTGGATAAAATTGGTACTTGATGATAAGCGCTTTGTAAATCGATTGTACTAAAGACCGTATATTTCGATATGCGAGACACCAGCTCTTCTATGTTAGGCAGAGGGTAGGCATCGAGTTCTGTATATCTATTTATCGTTTGAGAGTAATCAATAACTAGGCGCTTCTTATGGTTAGCTGTATTCGAAATTAATACCTGTGCTCGCCAAGGTGACTGACTTTCTTCAATAATTCCGTGTATTCTTGGCTTATGGAATAGTCTGTGGTTTAATGTTGTGTTGCTTAGTTATTATATTTGTTATTATGTCGAATAAAGCCAAGTTATCTGTTGGTCTCATCTTTAATGTATCAATTTATTCGACATAAATAAAAATGTCGAGAACAAGCGCTGACGAAGGACTGCCAAATCCGTCGAGCGCTTTTCTGTCGCGGTATCTTCGTCCAGACAAGTTCGAAGTAGAACCTTCGAATGATCGTGCAGATCTCAAATGGACACACTGGAGGTATACTTTTGAAAACTTTATATCCGAAGAAGTTAATTCAACTAATGATGCTGTGAAACATAAGCTTTTGATTCACCATTTGGGTGCAGAAGTATTTTTATATATCCGAGACTGCAAAACTTATGAAGACAGCTTGAGAACATTGAACAACTTATACATAAAGCCCAAAAACGATATCCTTGCTCGTCATTTACTTTCTACAAGAAAACAAGGATCAGGTGAGTCTATATCGGAGTACGT
The DNA here is from genome assembly GCA_905163395.2 of Endotricha flammealis. Taxonomy (NCBI): domain Eukaryota; kingdom Metazoa; phylum Arthropoda; class Insecta; order Lepidoptera; family Pyralidae; genus Endotricha; species Endotricha flammealis. Next base: position 3,056,574 of record LR990861.1, on the reverse strand, counting down.
CAGGGCATTAAGGTTACTCGCTCAAAGCTGTAACTTCAGGAATCTTACAGCACATGAACACGAAGACGAAACGATTCGAGGTGCATTTATTCCTGGGGTCTTGTCTCAAAGAATTAGAGAACGGTTATTAGAAAACAAAGAACTTACGCTTGATAAAGCGCTAGACCAAGCATTATCACTGGAAACAGCAGAACATAACTCGCAAATAATTTCTGGAACTCCTTTATCAATTAATGCCACTTCTGAGACAAACAATCCTTCATCGCAAGATAATCCAAACCTTGCACTATCTACACCGTTTCGAAAGCGCTGTTTCTTCTGTGGTGGAAATGTTCATCGAAGAATTATGTGCCCAGCTAAAGACGCCACCTGTCAGTTATGCTCAAAGGTAGGACACTATGCTAAAGTTTGTCGAAGCAGTAAAGAACGAAAACCAGTTAACGCTATAGATGTCGAAGGCGAGTCAGCCAGCATCCTCGCCGCAGCACCTTCAAGTCTTCGCAAGGCTACAGTCCCAGTCACGATTAACGGTTTGCGAGCCGACGCTTTAATTGACACTGGTAGTTCGGTCACTTTTATTGATAAAAACTTTGCCTGCTTGATAAATCTGAAAAGAAAACCTCACAGACAATCAATTACCTTAGCGTCTACGACTCACGTATCTCTTGTCGAAGGAGTATGTTCTGCTACCCTCGAGCTTGGCCGTCACGTATATAAGCATACAGCGTTACTTGTAGTAAACAATCTTTGCGCAGATGTAATAATCGGCCATGACATTCTGAAAAACCATTCTACGTTGGTCCTGAGTTTTGGAGGCAAAGAGGATCCGCTAGAAATTTGCAATGTGATGGAGGCAACAGTGCCACCTGCCTCAATATTTACTAACTTATCACCTGATATTAGACCTATAGCAATTAAATCGAGGCAGTACACGAAAGACGATGTCAAATTTATTGAAGAAGAAGTATCAAAGCTACTAGAAGATGGAGTTATAGAGCCCAGCATCTCTCCTTGGCGTGCTCAAGTTCTTGTCGCTGGAGGCGGATCCCATCGCAAACGTCTCGTCATTGACTACTCTCGGACTATTAATAAATTTACATTTCTTGATGCTTATCCCTTGCCCAAAATAGAAAACATAGTTGCGAATGTAGCGAAGTTTAACTACTTCAGCCAGATAGACCTGAAGAGTGCATACCATCAGGTGCCTATCCTGTCAAAAGAAAAGATATATACAGCCTTTGAAGCATGTGGGAAACTGTATCAGTTCACTAGAATACCGTTTGGCGTGACAAATGGCGTTGCTGCGTTTCAGCGTACACTTGAATATATCATCCAGGAAGAGCAGCTCGAAGGTACGTATGCGTACTTAGATGACGTCACTGTATGCGGAAAATATCAAGAAGACCATGACAAAAATTTAGAAAAGTTCATGCATGCTGTCGATAAATACAAACTTACAATCAATAAACAAAAATGTACCTTCTCACAGAAATCTATAAACCTCCTTGGGTATAACATAAAAAACAACGTTATTAAACCTGACGGTGACCGGCTGAAACCTTTGATTGAACTGCCAATTCCAACGAATTTAATTGAATTAAAACGTACCATGGGATTATTTGCACACTATGCAAAATGGGTAGACAAATTTTCATTCAAAATACAACCATTAATAAAAGTAACAAAATTCCCATTAGACGATGCAGCTAAAAATTCTTTCAATACACTTAAGAAAGACATAGAGAAATCTGCTCTGATCGCCATCGATGAAAATGATATACTGACGGTAGAAACGGATGCTTCTGAATTCGCTCTCGGAGCAACACTGTCACAGGAAGGTCGTCCGATAGCCTTTTTCTCCAGGACTTTATCTGAAGCGGAACAAAAACAATCTTCCATTGAGAAAGAGGCTGCTGCTATAGTGGAGAGTCTTAGAAAGTGGCGTCACTATCTAATCGGGAAGAATTTTATTCTTATCACGGACCAACGCTCGGTAGGGTTTATGTTTAACCTAAAACATTCGAGCAAAATTAAGAATGAGAAGATAGAACGTTGGCGCCTGGAACTTTCCTGCTTGAAATACGACATAATTTATCGTCCTGGTTCCGAAAATACTGTTGCTGACACTTTATCGCGCGTGTGCGCTAGTATCCACAATACAAAGTTGCGGCAGTTACACGATTCATTATGCCATCCAGGTATTGTAAGGATGGTACACTGGATACGCCTCAAAAACTTACCATATTCTGTTGAAGATGTAAAGAATATTACTAACTCATGTCCGACCGTGTGCTGAGATAAAACCTCGCTTTATGAAATCTCGAGGTCAACTTATCAAAGCTACATCACCTTTTGAAAGACTTAACATTGACTTTAAAGGTCCGTTGCCGGGTCCTAATAGATACCTCTTGACAATTATTGATGAATACAGTCGTTTTCCATTTGCTTATGCATGTAAAGACATGTCGACGACTACCGTCATTAAGTGCCTTAAGGACTTATTTAATATGTTCGGGACGCCATCTTACATTCATAGTGATCGAGGAACTTCGTTTATATCCGAAGAGCTCAACGAATTCCTGAACCCGTTGGGGGTCGCTCGCAGCCGAACTACACCTTACAATCCTTGCGGAAATGGACAGGTAGAGAGACTGAATGGCACCCTATGGAAAACAATTAAGTTGGCACTCCGAAGTAAAAACTTACCTATCGAGAATTGGGAGACCGTTTTACATATAGCACTACACTCAATCAGATCCCTTTTGTGCACTTCAACTAATGTGACACCCCACGAAAGATTTCTATCTTTTCCAAGACGGTCGGCGAATGGAGAGTCTTTACCTTCGTGGCTAACTCCGGGTCCAGTTTTGGCAAAGAAACATGTTCGCAATAAGAATGAACCTTTAGTTGAAGAGGTGGAGTTGCTACAGAGCAACCCGCACTACTCACACATAAGATTTGCTAGTGGTCGAGAGTCAACCATTTCAAATAGACACCTAGCTCCTCTGCCTTCAAATAACAACGTTAATGATACTGTTATTGAATTGGAAAGCGTTAACGATGGTGATATTGAACTGGAGAACTCTCCAAATAACTTGGACCAGTTGACGTCCGAGAATAACTTGGAGTTAACACTCATGCCACCTCCTGCAGATGAGAGCGAGTCAAATAATACTCCTGGCGGAATAGAATCTCCTAGGAGATCAGGGAGAAATCGAAGACCGCCTCGTTACCTCGCAGATTACCATTTGTGACAAGAATAAGCCTGCAAAGAAAACTCAATAGGGGAAGAATGACGTGTATTCTTGGCTTATGGAATAGTCTGTGGTTTAATGTTGTGTTGCTTAGTTATTATATTTGTTATTATGTCGAATAAAGCCAAGTTATCTGTTGGTCTCATCTTTAATGTATCAAATGACGTGTATTCTTGGCTTATGGAATAGTCTGTGGTTTAATGTTGTGTTGCTTAGTTATTATATTTGTTATTATGTCGAATAAAGCCAAGTTATCTGTTGGTCTCATCTTTAATGTATCAATTTATTCGACATAAATAAAAATGTCGAGAACAAGCGCTGACGAAGGACTGCCAAATCCGTCGAGCGCTTTTCTGTCGCGGTATCTTCGTCCAGACAAGTTCGAAGTAGAACCTTCGAATGATCGTGCAGATCTCAAATGGACACACTGGAGGTATACTTTTGAAAACTTTATATCCGAAGAAGTTAATTCAACTAATGATGCTGTGAAACATAAGCTTTTGATTCACCATTTGGGTGCAGAAGTATTTTTATATATCCGAGACTGCAAAACTTATGAAGACAGCTTGAGAACATTGAACAACTTATACATAAAGCCCAAAAACGATATCCTTGCTCGTCATTTACTTTCTACAAGAAAACAAGGATCAGGTGAGTCTATATCGGAGTACGTCAGGGCATTAAGGTTACTCGCTCAAAGCTGTAACTTCAGGAATCTTACAGCACATGAACACGAAGACGAAACGATTCGAGGTGCATTTATTCCTGGGGTCTTGTCTCAAAGAATTAGAGAACGGTTATTAGAAAACAAAGAACTTACGCTTGATAAAGCGCTAGACCAAGCATTATCACTGGAAACAGCAGAACATAACTCGCAAATAATTTCTGGAACTCCTTTATCAATTAATGCCACTTCTGAGACAAACAATCCTTCATCGCAAGATAATCCAAACCTTGCACTATCTACACCGTTTCGAAAGCGCTGTTTCTTCTGTGGTGGAAATGTTCATCGAAGAATTATGTGCCCAGCTAAAGACGCCACCTGTCAGTTATGCTCAAAGGTAGGACACTATGCTAAAGTTTGTCGAAGCAGTAAAGAACGAAAACCAGTTAACGCTATAGATGTCGAAGGCGAGTCAGCCAGCATCCTCGCCGCAGCACCTTCAAGTCTTCGCAAGGCTACAGTCCCAGTCACGATTAACGGTTTGCGAGCCGACGCTTTAATTGACACTGGTAGTTCGGTCACTTTTATTGATAAAAACTTTGCCTGCTTGATAAATCTGAAAAGAAAACCTCACAGACAATCAATTACCTTAGCGTCTACGACTCACGTATCTCTTGTCGAAGGAGTATGTTCTGCTACCCTCGAGCTTGGCCGTCACGTATATAAGCATACAGCGTTACTTGTAGTAAACAATCTTTGCGCAGATGTAATAATCGGCCATGACATTCTGAAAAACCATTCTACGTTGGTCCTGAGTTTTGGAGGCAAAGAGGATCCGCTAGAAATTTGCAATGTGATGGAGGCAACAGTGCCACCTGCCTCAATATTTACTAACTTATCACCTGATATTAGACCTATAGCAATTAAATCGAGGCAGTACACGAAAGACGATGTCAAATTTATTGAAGAAGAAGTATCAAAGCTACTAGAAGATGGAGTTATAGAGCCCAGCATCTCTCCTTGGCGTGCTCAAGTTCTTGTCGCTGGAGGCGGATCCCATCGCAAACGTCTCGTCATTGACTACTCTCGGACTATTAATAAATTTACATTTCTTGATGCTTATCCCTTGCCCAAAATAGAAAACATAGTTGCGAATGTAGCGAAGTTTAACTACTTCAGCCAGATAGACCTGAAGAGTGCATACCATCAGGTGCCTATCCTGTCAAAAGAAAAGATATATACAGCCTTTGAAGCATGTGGGAAACTGTATCAGTTCACTAGAATACCGTTTGGCGTGACAAATGGCGTTGCTGCGTTTCAGCGTACACTTGAATATATCATCCAGGAAGAGCAGCTCGAAGGTACGTATGCGTACTTAGATGACGTCACTGTATGCGGAAAATATCAAGAAGACCATGACAAAAATTTAGAAAAGTTCATGCATGCTGTCGATAAATACAAACTTACAATCAATAAACAAAAATGTACCTTCTCACAGAAATCTATAAACCTCCTTGGGTATAACATAAAAAACAACATTAAACCACAGTATTATTGTCAAAAATTTATGTGCAGATATGATAATAGGACATGATGTCTTAGCGAAGCACTCATCGCTAGAATTTGCTTTTGGTGGACCAAAACAACCGCTAGTAGTATGTAACGTGGCGGAAGCATCTGTTCCCGCCGTACCATTATTCGCTAATGTAACTCCAGACTGTAAGCCAATAGCTACAAAGTCACGCAGACACAGTGATGAAGACAAGAAATTCATTAAACAAGAGGTGGAAAAGTTGTTAGCAGACGGAATTATAAATTGAAATGAAAGACAAAACCAAGAATATTGGTTTTATTTAACTTAAAATTCTTGTTACAGTTAGACAGTAGAAATCGTAATGACACATAGTTGTCAAGCCAAACTATAGAGAATAATATATCATTCTCCCCGCCTGGTGGAACAATCATAGTCCTGTAAAAGCTTTGGCGGTTTTCTCACTCTCCCAGATCTTCTAGGTTCCGTATAAGACTCTGGTTGATTCTCCGTGTGGTTCTGCGAAGGTGATTCATCTACTACCTCAGATAGCTCCTTATGTATTGCTTCGTTAGCAGGCATAGAATGTCTTTCCTCAGTAGGTTCTGTATGGAAAGGTTCTGAAAGATTTTCCTCAGTAGGTTATTTTTATATATCCGAGACTGCAAAACTTACGAAGACAGCTTGAGAACATTGAACAACTTATACATAAAGCCCAAAAACGAGATCCTTGCTCGTCATTTACTTTCTACAAGAAAACAAGGATTAGGTGAGTCTATATCGGAGTACGTCAGGGCATTAAGGTTACTCGCTCAAAGCTGTAACTTCAGGAATCTTACAGCACATGAACACGAAGACGAAACGATTCGAGGTGCATTTATTTCTGGGGTCTTGTCTCAAAGAATTAGAGAACGGCTATTAGAAAACAAAGAACTTACGCTTGATAAAGCGCTAGACCAAGCATTATCACTGGAAACAGCAGAACATAACTCGCAAATAATTGCTGGAACTCCTTTATCAATAAATGCCACTTCTGAGACAAACAATCCTTCATCGCAAGATAATCCAAACCTTGCACTATCTACACCGTTTCGAAAGCGCTGTTTCTTCTGTGGTGGAAATGTTCATCGAAGAATGATGTGCCCAGCTAAAGACGCCACCTGTCAGTTATGTTCAAAGGTAGGACACTATGCTAAAGTTTGTCGAAGCAGTAAAGAACGAAAACCAGTTAACGCTATAGATGTCGAAGGCGAGTCAGCCAGCATCCTCGCCGCAGCACCTTCAAGTCTTCGCAAGGCTACAGTCCCAGTCACGATTAACGGTTTGCGAGCCGACGCTTTAATTGACACTGGTAGTTCGGTCACTTTTATTGATAAAAACTTTGCCTGCTTGATAAATCTGAAAAGAAAACCTCACAGACAATCAATTACCTTAGCGTCTACGACTCACGTATCTCTTGTCGAAGGAGTATGTTCTGCTACCCTCGAGCTTGGCCGTCACGTTTATAAGCATACAGCGTTACTTGTAGTAAACAATCTTTGCGCAGATGTAATAATCGGCCATGACATTCTGAAAAACCATTCTACGTTGGTCCTGAGTTTTGGAGGCAAAGAGGATCCGCTAGAAATTTGCAATGTGATGGAGGCAACAGTGCCACCTGCCTCAATACTTACTAACTTATCACCTGATATTAGACCTATAGCAATTAAATCGAGGCAGTACACGAAAGACGATGTCAAATTTATTGAAGAAGAAGTATCAAAGCTACTAGAAGATGGAGTTATAGAGCCCAGCATCTCTCCTTGGCGTGCTCAAGTTCTTGTCGCTGGAGGCGGATCCCATCGCAAACGTCTCGTCATTGACTACTCTCGGACTATTAATAAATTTACATTTCTTGATGCTTATCCCTTGCCGAAAATAGAAAACATAGTTGCGAATGTAGCGAAGTTTAACTACTTCAGCCAGATAGACCTGAAGAGTGCATACCATCAGGTGCCTATCCTGTCAAAAGAAAAGATATATACAGCCTTTGAAGCATGTGGGAAACTGTATCAGTTCACTAGAATACCGTTTGGCGTGACAAATGGCGTTGCTGCGTTTCAGCGTACACTTGAATATATCATCCAGGAAGAGCAGCTCGAAGGTACGTATGCGTACTTAGATGACGTCACTGTATGCGGAAAATATCAAGAAGACCATGACAAAAATTTAGAAAAGTTCATGCATGCTGTCGATAAATACAAACTTACTATCAATAAACAGAAATGTACCTTCTCACAGAAATCTATAAACCTCCTTGGGTATAACATAAAAAACAACGTTATTAAACCTGACGGTGACCGGCTGAAACCTTTGATTGAACTGCCAATTCCAACGAATTCAATTGAATTAAAACGTACCATGGGATTATTTGCACACTATGCAAAATGGGTAGACAAATTTTCATTCAAAATACAACCATTAATAAAAGTAACAAAATTCCCATTAGACGATGCAGCTAAAAATTCTTTCAATACACTTAAGAAAGACATAGAGAAATCTGCTCTGATCGCCATCGATGAAAATGATATACTGACGGTAGAAACGGATGCTTCTGAATTCGCTCTCGGAGCAACACTGTCACAGAAAGGTCGTCCGATAGCCTTTTTCTCCAGGACTTTATCTGAAGCGGAACAAAAACAATCTTCCATTGAGAAAGAGGCTGCTGCTATAGTGGAGAGTCTTAGAAAGTGGCGTCACTATCTAATCGGGAAGAATTTTATTCTTATCACGGACCAACGCTCGGTAGGGTTTATGTTTAACCAAAAACATTCGAGCAAAATTAAGAATGAGAAGATAGAACGTTGGCGCCTGGAACTTTCCTGCTTGAAATACGACATAATTTATCGTCCTGGTTCCGAAAATACTGTTGCTGACACTTTATCGCGCGTGTGCGCTAGTATCCACAATACAAAGTTGCGGCAGTTACACGATTCATTATGCCATCCAGGTATTGTAAGGATGGTACACTGGATACGCCTCAAAAACTTACCATATTCTGTTGAAGATGTAAAGAATATTACTAACTCATGTCCGACGTGTGCTGAGATAAAACCTCGCTTTATGAAATCTCGAGGTCAACTTATCAAAGCTACATCACCTTTTGAAAGACTTAACATTGACTTTAAAGGTCCGTTGCCGGGTCCTAATAGATACCTCTTGACAATTATTGATGAATACAGTCGTTTTCCATTTGCTTATGCATGTAAAGACATGTCGACGACTACCGTCATTAAGTGCCTTAAGGACTTATTTAATATGTTCGGGACGCCATCTTACATTCATAGTGATCGAGGAACTTCGTTTATATCCGAAGAGCTCAACGAATTCCTGAACCCGTTGGGGGTCGCTCGCAGCCGAACAACACCTTACAATCCTTGCGGAAATGGACAGGTAGAGAGACTGAATGGCACCCTATGGAAAACAATTAAGTTGGCACTCCGAAGTAAAAACTTACCTATCGAGAATTGGGAGACCGTTTTACATATAGCACTACACTCAATCAGATCCCTTTTGTGCACTTCAACTAATGTGACACCCCACGAAAGATTTCTATCTTTTCCAAGACGGTCGGCGAATGGAGAGTCTTTACCTTCGTGGCTAACTCCGGGTCCAGTTTTGGCAAAGAAACATGTTCGCAATAAGAATGAACCTTTAGTTGAAGAGGTGGAGTTGCTACAGAGCAACCCGCACTACTCACACATAAGATTTGCTAGTGGTCGAGAGTCAACCATTTCAAATAGACACCTAGCTCCTCTGCCTCCAAATAACAACGTTAATGATGCTGTTATTGAATTGGAAAGCGTTAACGATGGTGATATTGAACTGGAGAACTCTCCAAATAACTTGGACCAGTTGACGTCCGAGAATAACTTGGAGTTAACGCCCATGCCACCTCCTGCAGATGAGAGCGAGTCAAATAATACTCCTGGCGGAATAGAATCTCCTAGGAGATCAGGGAGAAATCGAAGACCGCCTCGTTACCTCGCAGATTACCATTTGTAACTAGAATAAGCCTGCAAAGAAAACTCAATAGGAGAAGAATGACGTGTATTCTTGGCTTATGGAATAGTCTGTGGTTTAATGTTGTGTTGCTTAGATACTATATTTGTTATAGTAGAAAATGTAAACTGGATTTTTAAGTTGAATAAAGCCAAGTTATCCGTTGGTCTCTTTTAATGTTGTATATAGACCAGGCAAAGACAATTACGCTGCAGATGCACTTACTCGAATATGCGCCTCGGTTGGATCCCATACTTCAAAACTCATATCTGTGCACGAAGCTCTGTGTCACCCAGGCATTACAAGAATGTATCACTGGGTGAAAGCAAAGAATCTCCCATACTCACTTGATGAAGTCCGTAATATTACAAATGCTTGTCACATTTGTTGTGAAATCAAGCCGAGATATTTTCGAAAGTACAATGAAGCGAAATTGATTAAAGCTACTTCTCCTTTCGAGAGATTAAGCATAGATTTTAAGGGACCACTTCCTTCATGTACGAACAATAAATATCTCCTCGTAATGATCGACGAATATTCACGTTTCCCTTTTGCATTCGCTTGTTCAGATATGACTGCTAAAACAGTGATAACGCATTTGAATAATCTATTTATGATTTTTGGATTTCCTACGTACGTCCACTCGGATCGTGGGACATCATTTCTAGCTGCAGAAGTGCAGGAGTATCTACATTCGCGCGGCATAGCAACAAGTCACTCCAGTCCATATAATCCTAGAGGAAATGGCCAAGTAGAGAAACTGAATTCTACGTTATGGCGAACAATACAACTAGCGCTAAAGTCTAAAAATCTGTCAACTGAGTCATGGGAACGTGTATTACCTCAGGCACTACATTGTATACGATCATTGCTATGCACATCAACGAATTGTACTCCACATGAACGCATGTTTAACCACCCACGACGATCCTCGAATGGAACTTCTATACCCTCGTGGCTAAGAGTCTTAGAAAGTGGCGTCACTATCTAATCGGGAAGAATTTTATTCTTATCACGGACCAACGCTCGGTAGGGTTTATGTTTAACCAAAAACATTCGAGCAAAATTAAGAATGAGAAGATAGAACGTTGGCGCCTGGAACTTTCCTGCTTGAAATACGACATAATTTATCGTCCTGGTTCCGAAAATACTGTTGCTGACACTTTATCGCGCGTGTGCGCTAGTATCCACAATACAAAGTTGCGGCAGTTACACGATTCATTATGCCATCCAGGTATTGTAAGGATGGTACACTGGATACGCCTCAAAAACTTACCATATTCTGTTGAAGATGTAAAGAATATTACTAACTCATGTCCGACGTGTGCTGAGATAAAACCTCGCTTTATGAAATCTCGAGGTCAACTTATCAAAGCTACATCACCTTTTGAAAGACTTAACATTGACTTTAAAGGTCCGTTGCCGGGTCCTAATAGATACCTCTTGACAATTATTGATGAATACAGTCGTTTTCCATTTGCTTATGCATGTAAAGACATGTCGACGACTACCGTCATTAAGTGCCTTAAGGACTTATTTAATATGTTCGGGACGCCATCTTACATTCATAGTGATCGAGGAACTTCGTTTATATCCGAAGAGCTCAACGAATTCCTGAACCCGTTGGGGGTCGCTCGCAGCCGAACAACACCTTACAATCCTTGCGGAAATGGACAGGTAGAGAGACTGAATGGCACCCTATGGAAAACAATTAAGTTGGCACTCCGAAGTAAAAACTTACCTATCGAGAATTGGGAGACCGTTTTACATATAGCACTACACTCAATCAGATCCCTTTTGTGCACTTCAACTAATGTGACACCCCACGAAAGATTTCTATCTTTTCCAAGACGGTCGGCGAATGGAGAGTCTTTACCTTCGTGGCTAACTCCGGGTCCAGTTTTGGCAAAGAAACATGTTCGCAATAAGAATGAACCTTTAGTTGAAGAGGTGGAGTTGCTACAGAGCAACCCGCACTACTCACACATAAGATTTGCTAGTGGTCGAGAGTCAACCATTTCAAATAGACACCTAGCTCCTCTGCCTCCAAATAACAACGTTAATGATGCTGTTATTGAATTGGAAAGCGTTAACGATGGTGATATTGAACTGGAGAACTCTCCAAATAACTTGGACCAGTTGACGTCCGAGAATAACTTGGAGTTAACGCCCATGCCACCTCCTGCAGATGAGAGCGAGTCAAATAATACTCCTGGCGGAATAGAATCTCCTAGGAGATCAGGGAGAAATCGAAGACCGCCTCGTTACCTCGCAGATTACCATTTGTAACTAGAATAAGCCTGCAAAGAAAACTCAATAGGAGAAGAATGACGTGTATTCTTGGCTTATGGAATAGTCTGTGGTTTAATGTTGTGTTGCTTAGATACTATATTTGTTATAGTAGAAAATGTAAACTGGATTTTTAAGTTGAATAAAGCCAAGTTATCCGTTGGTCTCTTTTAATGTATCACTTATCCTACTTTCTCGTGAAAATTCCGGAAAACCCTTGTATGTATGAACTTGTATACATATATAAAAACCTTCCTCTTGAATCATTCTATCTATTGAAAGTTGCATTAAAATTTGTTGTGTAATTTAAAATATCTAAGTAAAGAGACAGCAGACATGTCCTCACTCCTCACAATAGCTAATTGCACATAACACAAATAATAATATTTTGTTCTGTTTTCATTTGTTAGAATAGAATAGAACTTTATTTATTTATTATATTACACACAGATTTACAGTCTTGACCAACCAAGTCTTGATATTAACACACATACACTCAAAAACACTATTAAAATTTAACATAATGGGTGTTAAAAAAAGAACACAGCACGTAACAGCCTATCTGTGCTTGCTGCAGCCATCCAAAAAGGTCATTAGCTCAGTTGTATTTTCTTATCAGTGAGAGAGTGCGGAAATTCATAGAAGAGACCACCTTTGAGAAGATGGAAATAGATCGATGCAATCCATTCATCAGGCGACTGCTGTTTCAAGAGTTTGCTGCACGTTTCAAAGACGCGGTGTTTGTTGACAGTAGAGTTTTAGAGAATAAAGATAGGTAAGTTTCTGTCTTTTGCTGTTAGAGTATTTAATGACTTTGGATGTGGAGTAAAAGTGCTGGATCTTGTAGTGGTGCGCCGCATATTACTGTTATTATTAACTGTGACAAATGAATTTTTTCTAAACTTGTATTTGTCAGAAATACAAAGATAAGCCCTTCTATTTATAATTTATATGATGATTATTCATATATATATATTGTGTTCATAGTTGGGAATTTGTTATAAACGTAAGAAAATTTGAATTTCGAGTGCTGTGCTAAACATAGTAGAAGACGGTAGCGCGATGATTGTGCACTTTGGTATAGAAGCATGAAATTTCTACCATGGATAGAGTGTCCCACGGTGATCGTTTTAAGATGTGGAGGGAAGTCAGATTCTTCCTCTGTGAGTGGGGGGAGGGGGGCAAAGGGGGTGAATTCCACGTCTTGATGATTATTTTTTTACTGATCCGTTAATGTTACTAGGGCTTGTATGGTGTCGTTTTCATATAAACCGAAAACAAGGAATTCATTTTTAACAATAAAAATGTATGGTCCCATACAAAAAAATTAAAAATACTGCCAAAAAGTAAAAAGTTCCGCTGCGTTTTTTTTGTAAGCACGTTATTTTTACTTTCAAATCTTAATTATTATGACATTAAAAAAATACTGTGTTATAGCTTATTTAATGTAGTTTACAAATATATATAATTGTAGTATACTTGTCATACAAAAACTATTAAAAAAAAAAGAAGAACGTGCAAATTCCAGAATATGCGCGCGGTGATTCGGTGAGATGTAGGTACGCGTAGCGACAAATTTTCATAATGTACTATGGTCATTTGTTATAAATATTTATAGCAATGCTACTAGCCATTATGCGACGTAGTTTTAATGTAATCAAATGTAAGAAATGCGTTTTTATTGCTTCCACGGAAAAAAACATTTAATAATTTTGACATAGAGAAGGTTACTAATAAAACGTCAGAAATAAAAGTAAAATGATGTTTCTGAAATTGATTTTTTGAAAAAAAAATTCACCTCCTCCCCCCAGGTGAGATTCGAACCCACGACCCCTCGATATCCGGCCGTGGGTTCGAATCCCACCTGGGGGGAGGTGAAATTTTTCTTTCAAAAAATCAATTTCAGAAATATGAATGGCTAGTTGCCTAACAACTATAAATAAAAAATCATAAAATGATGTTTAACCAGCAGTCACCAGTACAAAAGCAAAGTGCTGTACATTTGAGTGCAGCTTTGTTACATTTGCATCTTCCAGTACACCATTTTTTAACGCTGCACCTAATTAACTCAGCACATAAAGTTGCTACTTCAAGTAGCATTGTCCAGACTGGCTGCCATTCGTTCGAATCTTTAATCCAACCCCAGTTAGATGGTTCAGGAATATCTGGAACTTTTGTTAAAGATTGCATCCAAATGTAAGCCTGATAGGAAGCGCGTTTTATATATTGCTAGAGTGCCTTTTTTGTGGGGGGGTATGTTCTCTATGGCTCGGGATTTTTGGGTAAAGAGTTTTTTTTCTGGCTTCATTTATAGTCAGCATTTCACTAATGCGGTCATACATTAAAACCACAAATCTGCAATGAGTCGTCGCTTATTTGTTGTGGCATTGTTGTCATTTCTTCAAAGGCGCTGTTTACTTCTGGAAAAGATCGCCATGTTTCCCATGCTATTTTTTCCCTATAACAACAAAAGTGAACTCCGTATCACACCCTGTGAACGCATGAAAGACGGGAACGTATATACTCACATTGTGACAAACTCATTGACGCTACCAGGTCGTGTAGCGGAAACTTGAGCCAACACCAAATGCAACCTGTAGTTCAGATAAATATATCTTTCAGAAGAATGCCACAGCCAATACTAATACATCTGTGTCTACGGTGCGTATTGTCACTCTGCTAAATCAAATACTATAGACGAGTAATACCCACAGCTTCGGAAGAATTCGGGCAAGACGCGACACTAGCGCCCCTACGGCATGAGGGCGGCATGAGGTGAACGATTGCAAAACGTTTGTAAAAACATTCAGTCAGCTTCATCGTGAAAACATCTATCTATCTAGCTATCGGCGCAAGTTGTTTGAGTTGAGCTTTAAAGCTGCTTTACGAGAAAAAGGCACAAGGAAAAGAGTGGCTTCCCACGCATGCGATGCCTAAGAACTGGAAGAGTTTCCTTTCAGTGAATGAGAACAAGACCGAATTGTTTTTATTTTTATCACAACAACTTGTTCTTTACAGGCAGGAGAAAAAGAAATATACGCGACACATTGAATCGAAGTTCTCTGTTCTATCAATATCTCAGATATACGTGACATAGCCCCATGTTTTCACGATGAACCTGACACCCGAATGTTTTTGCATTTAGCTGGTGCAGTAAAGAAAGGATTTAGCAGAGTGACAATACGCACCGTAGACACAGATGTATTAGTACTGGCTGTGGCATTCTTCAGAAAGATATATTTATCTGAACTACAGGTTGCATTTGGTGTTGGCTCAAGTTTCCGCTACACGACCTGGTAGCGTCAATGAGTTTGTCACAATGTGAGTACGTTCCCGTCTTTCATGCGTTCACAGGGTGTGATACGGAGTTCACTTTTGTTGTTATAGGGAAAAAACAGCATGGGAAACATGGCGATCTTTTCCAGAAGTAAACAGCGCCTTTGAAGAAATGACAACAATGCCACAACAAATAAGCGACGACTCATTGCAGATTTGTGGTTTTAATGTATGACCGCATTAGTGAAATGCTGACTATAAATGAAGCCAGAAAAAAAACTCTTTACCCGAAAATCCCGAGCCATAGAGAACATACCCCCCACAAAAAAGGCACTAGCAATATATAAAACGCGCTTCCTATCAGGCTTACATTTGGATGCAATCTTTAACAAAAGCTCCAGATATTCCTGAACCATCTAACTGGGGTTGGATTAAAAATTTAAACGAATGGCAGCCAGTCTGGACAACACTATCCCCATTATCACTATGTTAATTACGTGCAGTGCAGCGTTAAAAAAGGGTGTACTGGAAGATGCAAATGTAACAAAGCTGCACTCAAGTGTACAGCACTTTGCTTTTGTACTGGTGACTGCTGGTTAAACATCATTTTACTTTTATTTCTGATGTTTTATTAGTAACCTTCTCTAAGTCAAAATTATTAAATGTTTTTCTCCGTGGAAGCAATAAAAACGCATTTCTTTCATTTGTTTACATTAAAACTATGTCGCAAAATGGCTAGTAGCATTGCTATAAAATATTAATAACAAATGACTATAGTACATTATGAAAATTTGTCGCTACGCGTACATACATCTCACCGAATCACCGCGCGCATCTTCTGGAATTTGCACGTTCTTCTTTTTTTTAAAATAGTTTTTGTATGACAAGTATACTACAATTATATATATTTGTAAACTACATTAAATAAGCTTTATCACAGTATTTTTTAATATCATAATAATTAAGATTTGAAAGTAAATATAACGTGCTAACAAAAAAAAAGTAACGGCACTTTTCACTTTTTGGCAGTATTTTTAATTTTTTTGTATGGGACCATACATTTTTATTGTTAAAAATGAATTCCTTGTATTCGGTTTATATGAAAACGACACCATACAAGCCCTAGTAACATTAACGGATCAGTAAAAAAATAATCATCAAGACGTGGAATTCACCCCCTTTGCCCCCCTCCCCCCACTCACAGAGGAAGACTCTGACTTCCCTCCACATCTTAAAACGATCATTGTGAGACACTCTATCCATGGTAGAAATTTCATGCTTCTATACCAAAGTGCACAATAAGGCTCAAATATGGCGCTACCGTCTTCTACTAACATAACACTTTAATTTTATAAAATATGATTGTTAAACATTCTAATTGGTATAAACAGGGTACTGGTCGTATCTCGACTGAATTCAGCAGACGACACTAAGAACAAACAGATGATGAAGGAGAAGAAAGATTGGGATGACTTCGAGGACATTGTTGGGTTCTCTAAAGTGGCACGGATGATTAGTCAATCTGTAAGTTTATAGGGCTTATTTGTTTTTCTATGTTTATCTGTCTCTGTTATTCCCGCGTGATTATATTGCTGTCCTGCTCGCAAAGATGCATTGAGCCGGAGGTCGTTGTGCTTGTGCGAGAATTAACACTTGTAAACTTGTGCGAGGCGACAAAGGTAGCAAATAACAGCGAGTCTATTCTCGTTATATAAACAGTTAAAATTTAGTCCTAACTTGCTCGTTTTATATTTTGTAGCAGTAGGATAGTGCTTGAGATTGAGACTTGATTTAAACTGTTTTTGTTACAAGAATAGACCGGCAGGTCATTGTACGAAATTCTACGTGCTCCGCGTTTGTACTTCACATATAAGGTAAAAAGTTCTTGCGAAGTCGAAGTTATTTGTTGTATTTTTCCAGGGAAAGCTTGTCATCGGCCACAATATGTTGCTCGATGTATTGCACACGCTCAACCATTTCTTCCAAACATTACCAACTGATTACAAGCAGTTTAAAGAGTTCGCACATTGCATGTTTCCCAGGTGAGAAGGCAAACTATAATGTATCTAAGTGAAACTATACTATTTGACTTCCCCGCGCCCTCTGGGTGACCTCCGTGGCGTAATACCAATTACCGCGCCGGACCGCCACCCAGGAGGTCCGGTCGAATTCCGGTCAGGTCATGATGAAAAACGAACTTTTTCCGATTGGCCTCGGGTCTTGGACGTTTATTATATGTATTTGTTATAAAATATAATTTGAATTAGTATCCCATAACACAAGTTTTGAACTTAGCTCAATCTGTGTGATTTGTCCCTATATATTTATTTATTTATCGAAGTGAAGTTGGATAAATAAGCAAATAAAATAATTCATTGTACTAGAACAACCATTTATGTACCTACTAGCTTTTCCCCGCGGCTTCGCTCGCGTTAATTTTATAACAAAGATCTCTTTTGGCAACAAAACAACCCATAGCGCGACTTGTGGCGCCATCTGTTGGCCGATACAGCGCCCTTTATAGTAGAAAAAATATTTTCCCATCCCTTTCACGGGATAAAAAGTAGCCTATGTTGGGCTCTGTATTCCTAACAATATGTATGCAAATTTTAATAATGATCGGCTGCTTAGTCAAGCCGTGAAGGAATAACAAACAAACAAACTCACTTTCTCATTTATAATATTAGTATGAGTATGATGATGTTTCACGAATGAAGAATATTTGTATTTATAATGAACTTCCGCCATCGTCAACTGTTTATAACAGGCAGTTTCTGAAACGCATTTTAATTTTAATTCCACATTTAGTCTCAAGCTATCTCTTTTTTTCTTCTTTAGTTTGACAGTGACAGCTTATAATTTAATGCGTCATTAACTTTAAAAATGCATTCCAGAAACTGGCAGTAGAACTCTTATTAAATTTTTTTTATGATTGAGTCACATGTTTTTCTTTCCACACAATCTGTTTTAAAATAAAATGTAATGATTTGTTTCAGGATATTAGACACTAAGTATATGTCGAGTCAGCCTTCGTTTAAGGACAAAGTGAACTCAAATGTACTCCAGCATCTTTACTCGTCACTGTCCGAGGAACCGTTCTCATTGCCCACAGTCGGTATGTATGTTTCAAATCTATAACGCGAGTAGCAGATGAATACGTAACCATTAAGTCAATCTGATTATAGCACCATAGATAGATTTCTACGTATTGTACAAAGTTATCTGTAATTCGACGTATATCTGGAATGTGCTTATTGCAGGGCTCAAAAGCAAAAAAACTAACCACCCCAATGTATGGACGAACTCATGCGGTTCTCGAGATATTTGCGTTTTTAGAAATTTTTGTTATTTACCTAGAATTTTACATTTAATTTTAAATTACAAAAAATCTACTTCTTCTATGGTCTATGGCTATTCAAGCTTAATATCATACCTGAGAATTCAGCTAATCTAAATATATATATGTATATGTCGTAAATGAGGCACCATTATCGGAATAACTTCGCCGGCAACTAAGAGATGGCGCTGTTGCTCAACATTTCTAATAGATGGCGCTGTTTGCTACCGACTGATTTTTATTAAAAATATTTATGACATATATTTATATAATTTTTTTTATAACATCTTTTTTTTATATTGCAGTATCGCACAAAGGTATAGGCTACATGGGCACAGACGATAAGAAACATGAAGCAGGATATGACGCCTACGTCACAGGGGTCTGTTTCATAGCTATGCACAAATACCTATTTGATTCCGAACGCGTTGCAGTAGACTCGCCCCTACTACAACCGTATTTAAACAAGCTATTCTTGGCTAGGACTGCACGACAGGACTCGCCTTTTATGAACCTAAATGGCGTTGACCGTAAGTGGATTTTTTTAATGACGTTTCTGTAATCTTTATTTTTAGAAAAAATCTCGCAATGAGTTTAAACTGTGGATCACCTAGTGTCAGTGTTGACGGACCTGATAGTCTCTGACTTTGCTTAACGTGATCGTCAGTTGCTACCGACCAGTCGGGACCTATTATAGTTTTTTCGGTCCGAGAAGCTCTAAAAACTCTAAATCTTCAAACCCATTATACGGACCTGGGTCTAGTTCGAACTCCAGACTCTCACAAGGACTTGTATTTTTGAAAAAATATTGAAATTGTGTTAAGTTTATCCTTGTAAATAAATAAATATAAATATTTAGGGACAAATCACACAGATTGAGCTAGCCCCAAAGTAAGTTCGAAACTTGTGTTATGGGATACTAACTCAACTCAACGATACTATATTTTATAACAAATACACATATAGATAAACATCCAAGACCCGAGGCCAATCAGAAAAAGTTCGATTTTCATCATGACCAGACCGGGATTCGAACCCGAGACCTCCTGGGTGGCGGTCTGGCATGGTAACCATTACGCCACGGAGGTCGTCAAAAGTTGTGAGCAGTAAATAAATAAATTTATTATTATTTATTTATTATTAAGATCATTATTCTATGTGTTAATTCAGGCTATAAACTATCAGTGTAAGAACATACTTCCATACATCCTCATAAAGTTTCACATTCATAATATTAGTAATAGTAATGATTACTCAACAAAATAATAATATTACGGTACAACTCTTTTCAGCGACGCCACCAAGGGACCACGTTTTTCACATGACGTTCCCCAAGGAATGGCAGAGGAATGAAATCAATCAGCTGTTCAGTCCTTATGGTAAGGAATACATATTATGTTTACGTCTAGAGTCTAATCTAATGTTAATATCCCGGGCCCGGTGGTCATAGGCTAGCTAGTTTATACCGGTTCAAATCCCGCACAAGACAAACATTTTGAGAGAAAGTTTGACCTGTGCTGGATTTGATCCCGCGATTCTTGACATAAATCATTGCTAGCCATGGGGCTTGTCGAATTACCTAATTAATTTATAACATTACTAGTTATACCCGCAGCTTCGTTCGTATGGTCAAATGAAGTTTTGTATACTTTATCTTACTTTGAGATAAATTCGCTATTACTAGTCACTCCACACTGGGACTGTTACTCACTTATAAATAATAATATTACTTGTGTTGTGTGTTTGTTTGTAGGCAAAATAACAGTACAGTTCCTGGACGAAACTAGCGCTTATGTGGCGTTATCGAATCCCAAACGCGTCAAGGAAATGTTAAAAGCGCTTTCCGGACACAATCGCGTCAAACTTGTGCCCTTCGCCAGATACAAGGGTTTGCTGAACAAGGTAATTTGAACTGTATTACATTGGTATTTATTTATTTATTATTATAACGCAAATGATACTTATAAGCTAACAAAAAAAAATCCAAAGCACTTATACCCAATTAATTATTTAATTAAATTAAATTTGGCGCCAAAATCCTGTTATGTAGTTAAGTCTTGGTTAATATAACAAACTAGCTTTTTTGCCCGCGACTTCGTCTGCGTGAAGCTCCGGGCCCGTTGGGAACCACATTGAATTTCGGGAAAAGCTATAGCCTATGTCATTCCCTGATAATATAGCTTTCCTCGTTATAATATTAGTATAGATACCTTCTGTAACAATAAAGCTAATTTTCCATTGCAGGTGGACGATCGTCGAGAGTGGCCGACGACAAAGAAGTTTGTTATGTGCGTATTTGTTCTGTTGGTTTTGATCACACGCGAGATACTACAGCATATGAATATATCGGATGTGGAATACCGATATATCCACTCGGCCTTGCTACTCTTTATGTTTTTGATAATATTCAAAAGGTGGCAATAAAATAATACTGTAGGCGGTGGGTCAATAAGAACGGTTTGAGACTTGCATTTTATAGACGCGTATAAGCTCGTTTTTGGAAGGGCATGTAGCCGAGTATAGGCGCACCTTTTGCCACATACGCTATTTGTACGAGCGCTGACGCGTTTATAAGCACGTATAAGCGCGAGCCGTGAGACTTCGGTCACGCGGCTCGAGCGTACACGCCGAAATATGCCCGTTTACGCGAGTCCGGTTTTTTGAAGCGCGTAATGTTAGCGTATGTACGCGCGTGTAGAACGCCAGTCTGAAATCGCTCTAAAAGGCCGGAGTGAGTTTGCGAAAATGGCGCGGAAGGCAGAGCGAAGGCGGGCTCGTCCTATCGAAATAGCTCGCGTGCCGTACCTCGCGGGCGACAAACACGTTCACGCCTATTTTAATGGATGCACACTGCGACCGTTTCGATTTATTAAATAAAAATATAATAAAATTAACAAGTTAAGCGCAAAACTAACAAGTGCATTGTTGACTTGCTGCCAAAAAAAAAATGTTGACTGCAAGTTCATTTTATGCCGATCTTGTTAGTAAAGTACCAAATTCAAATGTTTATTTGCAAAGATACATAATTAAAAGTTCTTACATAAAGTAAAGTATAGATGGACTACGGTGACTGCTTACTATCAGGCGGGCCGTACGCTTGTTTGCTACATTAGTGTTATAAAAAAATCAGTATTTAAACTTAAGTAATATAATTTATTTGTGTTTAGGGTAATTTGTCTAAATAGAGAGGTTCCAAACTGGATGTCATTCCCCAGTTCGCGACCTGAGTGCTAAGTATGAGATTTTCTGTTCGCGTTCCATCCTGTCGATGTAAACAAACCGACCAAATAGAGACCAAACTCTGTTATTGTGAATTTACATATCAAAATTGTATGGCTTACTTGCTCTTTGATGAGCAACCCGGCTAATTGATAATTATGTAACACGCGTCTGAGATAATACACAATATGACTCTTTTTCAACTTTGTCGGCTTTATATATGTCACCTGTAAAGTTGTAGAAAAATAGGCAGCGTGGATCCTATTTCTGGGTGTGGGGTCACAAGGTAAACTTGAACGAATCTACTGTCACTATGATGTCCAAAGTAGAATCTGTCCAATATACAGTTTGTAATCTCACTATATAAATTATAATCTAATGGTTTTTACAATTTTACGATGACATATGTTCGAATGATGTTCGAATGTGACCGAAAAGCTCGTGTCAAGAACTCTGATAGGTTAAGTCCAATTGTGTAGATGTAAGTAGAACGTCTATTATTATTGGTCTTATTGACTGAAATCCCGGTAAAAGGGTAAATTTAGAAATCTATAATAGTTAAGTTAAATCTGTATTACGCGAGGAGTAGCACGTGTCTGTATACGTAAGCGAAGCAACGACATCCCCAGCCAATATTTGGATAGGTTAAAAAATTCATGCTCCAGATGGCATGTTAATATGTTGGCCTAGATTGTTGAAGATAGTTGTTAAGCAAAGTTATGTTAGGGGGGCTTGAACTGATACCAATTAGCCAGTGGATAATAATTTGTGATCGGAAAGTACAGGAAAAGAAAAAGACTGCGCGATTTATTGCTTTAAAAAAAAAACAAAAAAAAAATGTTTCGATAAATGTTTATTGTAGGGCTTGTAGGTAGTATAGGGTGTCTTAAAAAAGAAAATCCATAAAAACAAGTAAATAAATATAACCATTGTTCCCTAGCTGTTTACAAACAATTCGTGTCGCTTTACTCCCGTCGTGATCTGCTCTAAATATTTACTCGTAGATTAATTTACCTATAATATACTTACTTAAACGGTTAACTATAATGACTTACTTACTTACTTAAACGGATTTTATATTTATTTATTTCTCTCACAAAGTAGAAATTTTACAACAGGTTGTACATTGGTTTAATTATGTAAACAACCGTTCACTTAAAGTATTAATTAAGAGTATTACAATTATTTACTTAAACGTATTATTATAATGATTAACTTACTTAAACGATTTATTTATAGCTTAGTCTACGCAGACTATTCAGCTCGCAAAAGTAAATTTTACATAAAATTACCATTTTATGTAAATTTTGAATTGTGGTATGAATTTTGAAAACGATTTTGTTTAGAATATACTTTAAAGATTTCAACGTTTTGTTAAGTTCCTGATAGCCTTAAATAGTATTTTTCATTAATTAATCCGGCATTAATTAATCTAATTTGTCTGGATCTTACAAAGATACCATGAAACTGAACGTAAAAATAACTTGCTTACTTAAACGATTTATTACTTAAGCGCATTATTACTTACAATGACTTACTTACTTAAACGATATTGAAACGAAAAACTTCATGTGCATGTGGAATTCACCATACTTAATGATGATGTGTTTAAAACACAATAAAAATTTAGTTTTAAAAGTTGCATATAATGTATAATTTACTATTAGCTGTGTACTCAGATTCTCCTTAGCTGATGATCTCTAAATGTGACAGTATTTTTAAGATTAATTTTAAAATGTTTTTGTCGTGTTCATCAAATAATAAAGTAACTTACAACATTAACTAATCTTTTATTGTGTTTTATTATTAGTTATTGTTTTTTTTTTTTCGGATTTTTATTTGGACCTATTTTATTTGGATTCGGATGCGATACTTTAGCGATTTTTATACGGTTACTATATAAATATTATTTATCTTTTGCTTTGATTTGACCTCTAGACTGGGCTCCCACTACGCCGGAAACTGCACAGTGACAAAATGCTCGGTTAAAACGCCTTGGTGTCTATCTACCGGAAGAGTTAGTGGCAGTAGAATTTCTATGAAACTGTTCACGTTATGCCCGATCCGGCCAAGACACCGCACCGGGGCATTTTAACCAAGCGTTTTGTCACTGTACAGTCAGAATTTGGCTCCTGGATTCAAGTACTCGCTTCAGTGGAATTCGGACTGGATACCGTCGCACTCGTTCATATTAATCTGGTCCGGGTGCTTTACTGGTGCCGGCGCTGCGCAGTGACATAATTCTCAGTTAAAATGTCAGGCCCTGTGTTTTTGCCGGATCCGGTGTAATGTGAACGATTTCATGGAAATCCCAGCACTGCCACTAGCTCTACCGGTAGTTTTACCCGCTTTTCAGTACATCTTTGAAACAGTGTAACAGGTTTTTGATCCAGTTTTATAAATGTAATCAATTATTATTATTATTAGGTATTATTTATTATTTGTTACTGTGGGCTTTAAAGATACTGCTTCGACTATTGCTGATCTTTTGTAGTGCCCTTTAATTAAATTTCCCTGTCCAGACCGGTTGCCTCTAGGAACTTCCAGATGTGCTGGGCAGAGAGCTGTTGTATCTCCTCTGGAAGCAGAATATGCTTTCCCATGTATATACTTCTTTTGTACATGAGTGGTCCGCAGGAGCAGATAATGTGCATGGCACTGTCTTCTTCTTCTTGGCAGAATCTGCACATCGCGGACTGGCTCATGTTCAGATTAAACAGATGTTAATTGATTTTGCAGTGTCCTGTTAGTATTCTAGTCACAGCACTAGTTTTCTGTCTTTTGAGCTCGATGAGTTCTTTGGAGAAATTTTTATTGTGACCATTTATTAGGGCTTTGGCATGTGTTTGTCATGGGACAGATTTCCTTAGTTCCTTTGCCATATGGTAACACTGAGTTTTTTGAATATAGTAGGCTCGTTGTTTGGCTATACCGCAAAAAGGTTCCGGTCTTGCCTGAGGGTTGTCAGCACCAGTCCTTGCAAGTTCGTCTGCCATTTCATTTCTATTATTAGGTATTATTAAGTAATTATAATTATCACCTACCTTAAATATTCATATGTTTAACTGTTTATACGGAACTTTGTTTCAAATCGATCTAACAGTAACATAGAACTTAGAGCATTGTACCGAGTTACTTAATTTTCTCAATACAGCCCTAGGTTGTATAGTACCTATGCAATTTAAATAGTTCATTACCTAAATATTCCGTATTGTGGCCTAAGGTTTAATGTGGTCCGAGTTTTAGCTGAGACCCATTGTACGCGGCGATGCTGCGGATCGTGAGAAGATATTGGTAGGGTGGCCATGTGATCTAATTTTTATTATACTCTTAATTGGGATTTTTTAGTTTACTACTTGACTTACTTTGACCTATGCTCCTAATTACTATATTATTAATCTATTAGAAAAACCTAACTGGACAAATTTGTATGACATTTGATGACATAAGTTTATTTCTATCCCTAAGAAGCGTCGGTGAAAACGGGTACGACTCCCCTGAATGGGGCCAGTGGGCGATCACAGTGACTCTCCATCCCGGTCGGTCTTGAGCTTCGCGCTTAATTTCGCTCTAGGACTTTTCTATCTGCCTCGTTTTTTTGTGCAATTTTTTTTTAGTAAAATGCAATAACTATGTATTAGAATTATTGTTCCAGATTCTCATGTAGAAATCTACAAGAGTTGTTGCTATCAGAAATATATATCATAGTAGGCAATTAGAATGAAACGTTTCAGAAGTTTCTGAAACGAAATTTTTAAAGATAATCTTAAACGTGTTAAACTTAAGAAGAAAAAAAAAGATAGCTTGCGACTTAATGTGGAATTAAAATTCTAATGCGTTTCATAAATTGACTGTAATTAAAAGTGCCCTTGTTTAAGAAATAAATTTGAATGTAAATATAATTTAAAATTAGTCCTATTACAAGGCTGTAAGTGTGGCCACCGTCGTCGGTAGCTCGGACAATGGCGCGTGGCGATACGGGCGACCCCGCGACCTCGCGTGCGCGCTTCCGCCATCTTGCATTTTAATGCGCTCGCGCAGTTCGCATTTGCATACCAAAGACAAGTGAGATGATATTTTATTCTCATTTACTTTATCCCATTAACTGTTCTGCTATTGTTTTTCTCAATGTTAATATTATCGCGATTATTTTGCTATACTCTGGGGATTTATCATCATCATCGTCATCGTCATCAGCTTTCATCGACTCACTGCTGGGAATAAGCCTCCTTTCGTCTACGCCATCTCTTCTCTATCCCGACCCATCTCAATCCATTTTCTCCCAGCATTTGACTGATATCATCGATAAGGTATTTATAGGGGACGTCTTTTTTCAGCAGTGGACATTCTATCTCTACCTAATGGCCTACATTAAGGCACCGAATTCAGCGATCGTATTCGGTTTAGCCGAATTGACATCTCGGATTAGACTGTTTACATTAAATCACCTTATACGCCGACCGTATTCAGTGAAGAATGAGTAGCGCGTTTCAAAAAGTCAGCTATGTATATACTGAAAACGGTCTCGGCTGTCAGTCAGTTACAATTTAATAAATGAAGCTTATATACATCTTATATACAACTTATATACATTAATCACTATAGAATTAAAATTCAAGATAGATTAAAGAAATCACTAGAATTCTCTTGGATTTTTGATATCACAAGCGTTTTCATAAAAAAAAATAATACATAAAAACTCATAAATTTAGAGTTCTATCGTCTCTGATCAGGACCAGTTTACCCCTATTAAAATGATAGTGGTAGCTCGTCCCACATTTTGCAAACTGTGTTTAGCATTTCGTGAGCCCGCCCCCAACCTACTTTCTTTATACTTGTGCGTTAATACAACGGCATTTTAACAATGAACAGCTAGGGCTGCTAGGGTATCCATAAAATTTGCTATTTTAGAGATAGTGGGTGTAATGTTCGCAGAAATTTACATACCCTCCGCGTCGTGGTGTCGAGCACAGATGGGGAGATTCCTGGGGTGCGCCCACGCAGCGTGTACCAGTGTATCGGCTTAATCACCATTCGATACTTCTATTCGCACTTAGACACCTTGTCCTCTGGAATATTCCTATTGTTTCAACATTATAAGTTTATGCCGTGTTGAACAGTAATACAAACAGCAGTTTAGATAAAATTTTACAGTTGTAACAAAATAAAGGGAATGCTGCCATATCCATATCAACCCATAATCACCCCACTGCCGAGATACGGGTCTCCCTTCAATCGAAGGGGATTAAAGAGTACTCTGCCACGCTGATCCAATGCGGATTGGCAGAGGCCAGTGTTTTCAAGCCGCCTGAAGGTCACCGACTTGGCTTAACGACTGTCATCTATCGACAACAGCCGGAGAATTTTAACGATTATAACGACAATGAACATTATGGGGTGGGCGCAAGAAAAAAAAGCACGTTATTGTACTTAGGGGAGGCACCCGAAAAAATATTTTTCAAGATTTTGGTCTACCATTTTGTCAGCATATTTAATATGTAGGTATAGTATAACTTAGACGTGCAAAATTAAAAAGACCGTAGAAAGTCTGACAGATGGACATGGCCAAACTTAAGGATTCCTTGTTTACTACGGAACGGTACTCTAAAAAATGATCTTACAAAGTTTTTCTTTCCCTATTGAGGCACGGGACCCTAAAAAGACCGCTAGTGAAGTTATAAAGGCTTACCGATATCATTACAAGTCCAGTAACTTGATGCGGCCAGTCACGTGGTCACGATTCGTGTATGTAAGATGTCTAAGCGAAATAAATAACCAATCTCCAAGGTAAACAATTGCGCCCGCAATCTTATGGCGCGGCTCGTAAAGCGTCTCATTTCATCGCTCGTGCCGATGCTATCGGACCAGACGCAGAATAGTTTGTGTAGATGTGACAATTGCTTTAAATTGATACTTTTTTTATACTACTAAGGTGGCAAACAAGCTTACCCTGCCTGATGGTAAGCGGCGACCGTTGCCTATGGACGCTTGCAACACCACCGGGAGTATCACTCGCGCGTTGCCTACCCTGTAAAAATCTTTTAATGACCCTTTTGAAGAAGCCCAAAAATATTCTTTCTGATTAAATTCCTTGTGAGTTCCAAGACAGTTGTAGTTTTTTCCCCCGGACGTCAAAATGCTTTATTGCTTATTGTTAGAGGTCGCCGTGGTTGATCCTTTCTATACAGGGGACACAGCGGTGGGAATGTGTGGTCGGCTTGTCCCGAATTGCTTTATATCAGTAATAGAAAAGTCTCGCAGAAGTACCATCCTCTCACAAAAAATCGGTATAAATGCGTTTCGTTTGGTCCTTTCTTTTTCTCCTTATTGCTTCTCTTCTTCGTTTAAATAATGCAAGAAAAATAATAAGATAGGTTCATGTACAAATTATTTGTAAGGGATACGAATCAACGTTCCTTGCGACAGTCATTGCCAGCCGGTCGCGTCGCACCTCTTCTGCCAATTCGGATTGGAGCAGCGTGGCAGAGTACGCTCTAATCCCCTTCTTGAAGAGAGATCCATATCCTTGCAGTGGGATATTATGATGATAGCTCATGGCACGTTTTAAAATGTTCAATACGTGACATGTCTTAGACAGTCATGATAATAAAAGGATTAGGAAAGTAAGCCTGCAAGATGTCACGGAAATATCAAAGTGTGTACGGCTCACGTGGTCAGGACTTTTAGCATGTTTTCTCCATAAGCACCCTGATTAAGTTTCTGAAGAAATCGCTCACGCACTTTATACCCACTTTTGAGGCATTCGTTGACTGAACTATTACATGATTAGCATAAAAATATTTGTTCTTATTAATTTCTTTATCCTGCTCACCTCATTCATTGTTTGAATGTAAGTACCAAGCTAACATGATTCTGCAATAGAAGTTGACCGTCCTCTAAAAAACGACTTTAAAGATGCGATAAAGGAAATGTTAAAATACATACCATCATAAACAAGGTGATTGTAAAACATAACGTTTGATGGCTCGTGGCGATGTTATACCGAGATGACATACCACAATCGATTCTATAATTTAACAATAAAAACGGGATCATAAATCTTTCTCAGCTATGCCAGCCACTGGACATCCTGCTGCTTCCATTTGATCTTCATTCATACATTTCTGTTTCTTAGGATAGAACAGGAAATACTGATGATTCTTATTTGAAAAAAATGACAAGTGTGAGTCGTGTGTGAGTATTAATTCCGTATACCGTGCGCGTGGACTTTTTCATAACACTCATAAATAACTTGTAAAGGAATTTTCTAAATCTGAATCAGCGTAAGCGTCATTTATTTATTTATTTATTTATTTCTTGGTGTCTGTGTCAGTACGTTCAACATACGTTCAGTATAGACATTTTACCTATTGTACGTACGTACATTGACTCCTTTTCATTTGTTATTTGCGACGACCTCCGTGGCGTAATGGTTACCACGCCAGACCGTCACCCAGGAGGTCCCGGGTTAGATCCCCGGTCGGGTCATGATGAAAAACGAACTTTTTCTGATTGGCCTCGGGTCTTGGATGTTTATCTATATATGTATTTGTTATAAAATATAATATCGTTGCGTTAGTATCCCATAACACAAGTTTCGAACTTACTTTGGAGCTAGCTCAATCTGTATGAATTGTCCCTATATATTTATTATTATTATTATTTTCATTGGAAAAATTATCGATGAACTTCACTTTTTAGACCCCGCACAAGTATTCTTAATTTTTTTAAATAAGTAGAGAAAATCTAGCCTGAAAGAATCCGTCTAGACAATTGCAATACGGAACACTAAAAAGGCCACATCTGCCTCTATAATCTATGGTTGGTGCGCACGCGCCGCAAAATGCAGGCCGCCATTCGCGCCCGCGCCACGGCTGATAGCAGTAGTGCCGTGATTTAGCTAGTCGTGACGCTGGAACCGTGTTAATGTAAGGCAAATGTTTGGGATTGATACAGCCTTTGTTTGTAGCGGGTCTTGTAATATATTGGCCTCTTTTCAAGATACTGGCCCCTTTAGGAAGCCTCTCGGAAGATGCAGGTTTTAGTTATGATTGTATATTGTCTCTGGTGATTTAGATGGTCATGGTACTTTTGTATGGGACATGTCGTTTATAACATAGCCGGGTAAAAATAGTTTATGTTGTGTAACCCGATTTAATATAAATTATGATTAATAGATCTAGTAGTTTTTAGCTTACCTTTTAAACAGGTAGCAGGTTTCTTCATGGTAATAAAATAACCAAATTTTTTTAAACCTATGTTGCTTCTTTACTTAAAGGTCTCATGATTACTTGTAGGTTAGAACGGAGTCTAGATTTCTTCTCACGGAACGAAACGCATTACTTCACGCCTATATTCTATGAGAGGGTGTTACATCGGTAGGGCTAACCTATTTCATAAATGCTTTTCTACAAAAAACGATTATTTTCAACCCTACATCGCCCTGGTGGCATTCCAGGAAACTTTATTTCACATAATAGACGTTACTCCTGTTCATTAGTACAAAAAGCACTGTTAACTGCGAAGCACGCATTTCTCGGGTTACAGTTGTAAAGGAATGAACATATATCCAGTTAGTGATAGTGAATGAAGGCACGGCATGACAAACGACCACCATTCCGCAGGGGCCGCCGTCGCGTCAGATTAACACTAGTTGTGTAGATAACATTCAGAGGCAGAACATGGTACAAACTGCGGCGGGTAGCGAGAGATAAGCAGATGCATTTCCGTGCTACATCCTCGTTGTTCCTCGTCATAATCAGTGGGACATTTCGACTGCGGCATTATCTGTTTGGCATCTGAATTGCTTGACTATTTCCGTAATAATTATTACGCCGCGGACATACATGCGGAAATTGTGATTAAAGTGCTACTCGGTCAGCAGTTTGCTAAATGGAAGTATTAATCATATAATTAACGAAAATTTTATGAGCAAGCAAGCACTATCAATCTTTCTTCGGCGGTTTGCGGGTAGTACGAGTTTTACCCATTACATTATTTTGTTTGTTTGTTTTCTAATAATTGACTCGTAACGCGCGGCGATAACACGGTCGCGCGACTCTTATGAAATATTTGGAGCATTGACCAAACCGTGTGAAAGCGTCTCGCGATCTTTACTCGGCAATTCTTCCATGTCTGGCTGGTCTTTAGATCTTCGCATTTTGATTTTATAGCAAATTCCCTACATTATCTGTTGTGGATTTTGTCATCTGTATATTTCCGTGCTACTTTCTCTTGGATGATCCATCAGGCAGATATTCTCATGTGATTGATCAGATCTGTTTTCGATCACATATTATTTAATATATTATTTTGATTTAGTAAGCGTTGGCATTATCAGACCGTTTAGACCGTTTTAGAATTTATATTATCCCATCTGTGTCCGTTCTACTTCCTCTTGAATGATTGATCATGTTGATATTTATTCTTCATTATTATTTTGATTTAGCATTAAGTTGAGCTCATAACAAGTTTAATTTGCAGTCAATTATAGCGGAATTAATGTTGGGTCAATAATTTGCAATAATAAGATATAAAGGTAAATAGATTTCCAATAACACGATAGAAATAAGTAATAGGTATTATCACTTACATCTTCTGAAGCAGACCAAAAAAGAATTCAGGAAAAATTCGGTTAATTTTTAACCGACTTCAAAAAAGGAGGAGGTTCTATGTTTCATTATTATATTCCAGATGGCGACGGAAAACCGCAACAATCAAAAATGACTTTGTGATTTAGACTTTCATCTAAATGTTGGGAAACAACCTCCCCTTTCCGCTCCCAAATACCGCTAAAGCTTGTCAATGACAATACCTACTTTTCTTTCGTTAGTCTACTTAGTTTCCTTTGAGAGTCCATCGCATCAGTTGACTTTTTATATTTTTTAATTAATTTACTTGTTCCAAACGCTTAATACACACATTGTATCTGTCTTTCATGAACAAGCATCAGCACAGCCCGCGTAAAAGAGACAAAAGGTTTCTTAGAGAAAATTACGCGCTCGCGCATACGGGAGTAATACACTTAGAATTAGGGTTGCCACCACTGCCACTCTCTCAGAAATACTGTAGAATTAGAAAGAGCTGTAATATTTTTTTTAGATGTTACTGTAAAATTTAAAAAACAGGACAAGGGATATAGTTTGTGATAAAATTATGGGGGAACTAACAGAATAGATACATTACACGTAATTTAATATTAAATTTGTTTTACATAACAACTTGGCGGCAATTTTCCGAGTCTACGTTGATATTCTACGGGCTAAAAATAAGCCAAATATAAACTTCACAATGCTCGAGAAAATATTACTTCTTTGCAACATTTCTTAAAATCAATTTACAGTATCGCATAATGTATATTACGGTGTCTATTGTCGTGGGACATGCCTAGGGATACTTCATTATCTTTAAATTTTAAAAGAACTAGGAAGCGATTTTGTAATTATATTATTTAAAGATAATTATGTATATATATAGATCTTTCGAAACAAAAGGAAGTATCCCACTGTTGACATTTACCCTACGACGTTGTCAACCCTATTTACACACTGACGTTATACTAATGGCGCCGCCCGACGACGCCCGCGATTTATAGTGAAAACACTAACGCTTAACGAGTATAAGTTTAGTTACAAAGAATGTGTCGTTTACACGCGCCCAGGCACGCCGTAGATTGGATTGTTACCTAACAAGACCTGGGTGGGACCTAATTTACGATGGCCAGAGCCATTTTAGATTTAAGTACTTAGTTTGAGGGTGATTCTCATAGCCATTTAACGCTACGAAACGGGACAAGCCCACCACACATTCTCACCGTCGTGTGTTCTGTAGACCTCTATAACTGCATTACTTCACGCCGTTATTCTGTGAGAGGGTAATACTGCCTTGGTCGAGCTAGCCCATTTATGGACAAGCACATATTCCTACCGTTGTCTTATGTAGTCCCAGGCCAACGGTGACCTCAGATTGACAATAAACAATGAGGCTTATTGAGGTCTCGAGGGAGAAACTACAGCTGTCTTGGAACTCACAACGAATCTAATCAGAAAGAACATCCTTAGCAAATACGTGAGAGACAGCAATTTGAAGCAAAAGGTATAATAACAGCAACTCGGCCGGATATCGAAAGGACGTGGGTTCGAGTCCCACCCACCTGGGGCGGGCAGGTGAAATTTTTCCAAAATATTTTCGAATTAGAACGCATAATAGCCTGGACAGATGGCAATTCTCATTTGTTTTCAAAGAGCAGAACCTGAAGGTTATAGTAAGGTTCATTAGTACTAAAGATCGTCGAATAAGACTGCCCTTTACGCTGTGATTCCATGTAACCTCTGACATTTTTGCATATCCTACGCTCTGGAGGCAAAGGTAACAGTTGCACACTTATTTTATTCTAATAGCTAGACATTCTGTGATGTTTAGTTAAGGCTTCTGCATTCTAATTCTTTACATCGAAACACGCATTTCTTTTTGCGTGTATAATAATTTAATCACGCACGAACGGTAAAATCCGTAAAAGTTCATTTTTTTTCCAATTTAAAGTCACTGGCCAAAAATATGTCTGACATATTAATACAAAGTTTCTTGCCAGTTCGCCACAAATCTACTGTGTACGTAAACAACGTAGCATTAGGAAAGGTCTATTCGAACGAGAAATAGGCCAATTTGAATTAAATGCAATAACGTGTAGAAAAAGAAAAAGGTCTATTGCCCAACAGTAGGACATAGAAGGCTATTAAAAAAACTGGACACGTGCAATTTTTACGCTTCAGTCGCGCCGCTCCGACGTGTGATTAAACATGGCCATTTTCCTACTCTATTTAAAAGGAGGTACAATTTGCGCTAACATCCTATACAGCATTCCGCACCATACTTAGCACCTGCTGATAAGAGGCTCCTCCGAATGCGGGCCCAAATACGTCATGTAGACCTGCCCACAATTTGCCCCGGACGCGTCACTCAGTGTAATTGGCTGTTAGCCACCATATCATTAGTTAATGAGAAGCGACGATAGGATCTTGGCGGCGAGGCAAAGGGAACATCACCCGCCCCGCAGCGCCCCGTTACCGACGATGACAGGGGCAAGGCAAGGCGACAACGCCGCGGATCCTATCCAATCTGATCGGATAGCCGATAGACGATGTGCGAAAGATTCGCGTGTAACTGTGCCTCCTAGTATGGCCATGATTCATGCTGCACGTCTCATCACTGTCCATCAGGCTGGCATTAAAGTAAAGATGAGCCGACTGGATGCCGCCGCCTCTCGGTGCCGTATGGGTTATTAGTTTACTCAGATTATGCCTTCACAGACACGTTCTCTAGTTATAGATTTTACATATTACTTTCAGTGATATTCAGTATGTTTTGTTTAGTACTTAGATAAATAAGCTACTATAGAAACGGCCGCATTTACACGACGCCAGTTTCTTGCACACAACAAGAGCAGTAATTGCATGCAATCTAATGGGAGCAATGATTTGTTCTTCAAAAATTGTAAGCAACTGTCGTTTAGACGATGCATTGTCAATTATTGCTTTGACATTATTGTATGCCACAGGCAATAAACTGTCATGGTCTAAATGGGCCTTAACACCATTTAGAAAACAAAAGCAAAATGACCAATGGGAAAAGAAATGGCGAAGGAAACCCTGTTACTGCCATTTTTGTCATTCATTTTTCTTTTTTATATTTTAAACATAATTTTAACGATCTGTTTAAATTTTATTTGAAATTTAATTTTGCTGTTACATATGAGATGATTTTTGTTTGCCTATATTCAATTTGGAGATCTAGATGACCTTTTAAGCTATCTACGGTACGAATTTAAAAAAAAAACGAAAATTTTGTAATAATTTTTAGTTCGTTTTATTTAGGTAAATATGTAATTTGAAAACAATAGAAAGAAGCATGCACATTGTCAAAAATTTTAAGTACGTGAACATCCTTTGTATGTGCACCTTACAAGTAGAAGTCAAAGATATATCTACTTTGATGGTTAGTGTGTGCAACAATGGGCGAGCGTGTTAGTTGCGCACGCGCCGCACTGCAAGCTAAACGACGTGTCGCGTTACACGACGATTAGTGATAGTCCTCATCTTGTGCTTGGTTTATATGTCTGGTTCTTTTTCATAAATTATACTATTATGTTATACGTCATTAAGAGAGCCGTGTGAGTGAGCCGAAAGCCTCCTTCCTTACTTTTCACTCCTATTTATTAGAATAGAATAGAATAGAATAGAATATATTTATTTGCATAAAATATGGTTGATACAAGGATGTTGAAATAAGTAGTTAAAAGTTTCACATATTTTGCCAACATATTTGGCGTGCAAAATTAACAATGTCATTTAGAATTACTACATAAATTACATAATTTTAGTACATATTGCAATTTAAATATCTTATTAATCAAACAAAATAAAATGTCACTTCAGTTCCATATCATTAAAAAAATTATTGACTGAGTAGTAAGTTTTCTGTAATAATATATTAGTTATACATGATTTAAATTTATTAAAAGGCAATATCTTAATATGTTCTGGCAACTTATTATAAATTTTTATACACATGTTATAACTGTTTTGCATATACATTGCTGTTCTGGGTATGTGATCATGTACCAATCTGTTGCCATTTCTTGTATTTCTTGTATAAATTTCAGCTGCAGTTTTAAAAAGACTCATGTTGTTTTTAACAAACTAACTAACTTCCAAAATGTATATGCAAGGAAGTGTTAAGAGATTAAGTTTTTTAAATAATGGCTTACACGAGACATAGGGAGGAACACCGTAAATAGCTCTTACACATTTTTTTTGGGCAATGAAAGCTTTATTTATACCAATACCATTACCCCAAATCACCAATCCATACCTTAAAACTGATTCAACGTAGCCATAGTATGCTGTTACAGCGGTTGCTTGTTTCGCTATTTTACGCAGCCTGTTTAGGACGTATACGTATCTGTTCAGTTTTGAGCAAACACTATTTATATGAGTTGTCCATTTTATACTTTCATCAACTTCCAAACCTAAAAAT
The DNA here is from genome assembly GCA_905163395.2 of Endotricha flammealis. NCBI lineage: Eukaryota > Metazoa > Arthropoda > Insecta > Lepidoptera > Pyralidae > Endotricha > Endotricha flammealis. The sequence goes on along the minus strand of LR990861.1, from coordinate 3,020,929 downwards.
TTCACGCTTTCTGCCTTCTTAAGAATTTGTCCACTATATTGAATATTATATTTTTTATCCTGTATATATTTATAAAAATGTATGTAATTAGTTTTGACTAAGTTTAATTTTAAATTATTGCGTTGTACCCAATGGTTTACATCGCTGATAGTTTTGTTAACTTCATTTATATGTATGTCAGAATCGTGAGTATCGTTAGTTACAATAACCGAAATGTCATCAGCGAACAATACCGATCTATAACTTAGTGCATCAGTTAGGCCGTTGATATACAGTAAAAAGAGAAGCGGACCCAATATGCTTCCCTGAGGTACACCGAAATAATTTTGCCTATATTGGGACTGATATATTTGCTTGTTACCTCCGTTATCTGTTTTCCATATCTCAACAGACTGTGTTCTTTCAGTAAGGTATGACTTTATCCACTCATGCGCGTTTCCTCTTAGGCCACAGTTTTCGATTTTAGACAGCAATAACTTATGGGAAACAAAGTCAAAGGCTTTCGTCATGTCAAAAAAGAGTACGGTTGTTGGTTTTTTAGCGTCGACGTTTCTTGTCACTGTAGCCAGCAAATTAAATGCTGCCAAAGATGTCGACTTTTTCTTTTGAAACCCATATTGGTCAGAGCTTATAAGACTGTGAGATTCCAGAAATCGTGTTACACGTATGTGCATACACTTTTCAAAAATTTTTGAAATTACGGGAACAAGAGTAATGGGCCTATAATTTTCTAATTTAGTCTTGTCACCTTTTTTGTATAAGGGCTTTACAATTGATTTTTTTAATATTTTAGGAAAGGACCCTGTTTCAAATGATAAGTTAACCAAATAAGTCATAACCTCTGTTATTTCACTACTGCAATGTTTTAATATATGTGTTGATATTTCATCGTATCCCACTGATTTTGTATTGTTGAGAGACATTATTATATTTTGAATTTCATCAGAATTAAAGGGCTTAAGAAAAATCGAATTTTTTGGATTATTTCCTGAATTATCATATTTACCATTTTGAACCTCACTACTCTTTCTGCTAGTCATATCAATAAAATGATCATTAAATTTTTCTGCAATGTCCCTTGGATCATCTTTAATATCATCTGTAATGTGATCTGTCGCTGTATCTTTTGATTCGTATTTTATAATTTGCCATGACGTTTTACAAGTGTTAGTGCTTTTACTTAAAATTTTGTGATTTCTTATTTTTTGTGCTGAAATAAAAAATTTTTTTAGTAATTTGGAATATTTGTTAAAATTGGTTTTATCTGCTTCTGTTTTATTTTTGTAATAACTGTATCTCAAATATCTTTTCGTTTTAGTGCTTATTCTCAGACCTGTAGTGATCCATGTAGGGTTTATTCTTTTTCTAACTGTAGTTTTGGTTAACGGGAAACAAAGTTTATATAATAAGCAAAAGAAATTGAAAGCTTTGTTTAAGTTTTGTTCTTCATAAACATTGGACCAACTTAGGCATTTTAAGTATTCTTGAAATTTTATCATGTTTTCTGTGTCGTAGTTTCTTTTATAAAAGGAAAATTTTGTTTTTTTATTATTATTATCATTATCAACAGGTAGCGATAACATTTGAGCCATTAGATGATCCGACAAGCCAGTCGGAATGACGGTTCCAATTGCATTTTCAAAATTGCTTATCATCAAATCTAGACAGGCTTTCTGACGAGTAGGTTCATTTATGAAATTATTTAAATTATTATTTAGTAAAATGTCAAGTAAGCGATCTGAAAATTTATCCTTTTTTAGGACATTAATGTTTAAATCACCTGCAAGAACTACTTTTTTGTTATTAAATTTTTTGGAGATTATATGTAATGCCAGTTCTAGTTTATTTAAAAATACGGATGGGTCAGAGCCTGGTGTTCTATATAAACACATTATTATCAAATTTTCTGATGTTATTTCGACGGCACAACATTCAAATACATTGTCTTGAGTAAGTTTATTAAAATCAAGTATTTTCCGATATGCAACACCATGAACAACAAGTATACAGACACCACCTCTCTTTACATTCTTCCTAGAATAATATGATCCCAATTCGTAACCCTTAATAATAATGTTTCCTTCGCTACCTGATTTAACGAAAGTTTCCGATAAGCATAATACATCAGGATATTTACCCTGGTTATAGAGTTCGTTTAGTTGTATAGCTAGTAATTCTTTTTTGGAAAGTATGCTCGCAATATTCTGATGAAATATTCTAAAGAAAAAACTGTTGTTTGGTTTCCGTTACAACAAGGTTACTTCCTGATGTGCTTTGCGAGTTTCTTACCACATTTGAAATCGTTTTTGGAAAGTAGTAGGGAATGGTACCTTTTTTATATATATTTTTATCGTTACATTCCTGGAATATAAATTGGTTGATTGGCTGAGGTTCAGTGTACGGCCTAGATGACTTGAAGTAGTAAGGTATGGTTCCCTTTTTATATTGTTTCGCGTGATTTGTGACGTAATCTTTACGTGTAGCGTGTCTCGTGAAAGTCAAATATTTATTTTTATAGTCGAAATAATCTATGGTAAAATTAATCCTATGACATAAAATATCAAAAAATATGGAATTTTGTTCATTATTTCTATATACATTAATAAAATTACAATTCTTATATTGATTACATAATAATTTTATCCGATTGTTTAATTTATTTTCATTCAAATGGTTATTGTATGATACACCTAATACTATAATGTTATTATTTTTAAATTTTTCAAATATATTATATAATTCAGAAGTCACCTTAAACGAGTTTGTGTCATTTTCTCCTACACATAATATTAATTTGTCATCATCTCGTAGTGACATATTTGTGCAGCTATTCAATATTTCTTTTGTTGGAGCGTCTGGCTTTGAGAAACAGTTTACAGTATATTTTTGATACTTTGTGTTTTTTCTAGAGTCGTGAAGTGCAGGTCCAAGGCCAGAACATGCTTGGCCACCAAAGATCAAGATTTTTTTTATATTTTTAGATTTTGTATATTTTGATAAGCCTTCATTGATTTTTATGTTTGTTAAATCTGTTAAACTTTTATCAGGAACCGAGGACTCATGTTTAGATGTTTGAGTTGTCGATGTTTCATTTAATGACCTTATTAAGTTACGTGTTGGTGTATTATTATTTATTTCATTTTCTTTATCTCCAAAATTAATTTTTCTTTTAATTCCACTTAGAATTGTTTTCCTAATAGAATTTTTTTTGTCGTCTTTTTTTGGACCCGATGAGCAGATGTGCAGTAATTCTCTTATTTTGAGATCTTGATTTGATAATTGTTTGAGTAATTTATTGTTTTCTAGAGCTAAATTATCGATTTCATTATGGGCGCTTTTTAATTTTGTTTCAAGTTCATTAATTTTACTTTCTAATTCTTTATTTAATTCGATCTCGTGGGTTGACAAGTCTGGGAGGCTTTTTGCCGTATCTGAATCCAAAGATGAAGATAGATATAGACTTTGGAGTGACTCATAAGATTTTTTTGCAAATGTTTTTCTTCTTCTAAAGGTTATATTTTCAGAGTCCATTTTTTATCAATCAATCCAAAAACCAATTCAATTTCGGTATTTAAAAAGCTTTTTAATGTAGCGACATTTATATGCTCCAATAAGATTAAAATAAAATTATCGTATTAAAGGCCTGAATTCACTTTGACTAGTGCGAGTGCAGGTGATTAGTAATTGAGATCAGTACCAAAAACTCTACTACCTAAATCTTTTGCATCTTAGTAATTGAGGGTGAATCAAAGTGAACACAGGCCTTAAGGCATCGGATCCAAGGTTCTTGTAGTCGTTAAAAAAAATGATTTTACCGCTAGTGTTGTGTCGATTAATTAGGACACCTCACGTCTAAATGTAGGACAACCCTCAACTTAGCATCGACTCCGTCTGTTCATCAGTACAGTATTGTGGTCAATAAAGTTAAATCTATAATATAAAAATGAATCGCTAAATGTGTTGCTAACAGCAAATCTCGAGAACAGCTGAACCGATTTCGCTAATTCTTTTTAGAATATTCCTTGAAGTACGAGGATGGTACTTACGGAAAAAAAAATCCCACGGGAATGCGGTACACACGCAAACGAAGTTGCGCGGGGTTCGCTATTAATTAAATAAAATCCTCCATGCATGTAAGAAATTGTACTTGCTAACAAATTGTGGGAAGCATTCCACAATTGTGTCAACAGCGAGTTTCTCTCCATCCTCCTCTCCCTTTTTAAAAGACGACAAAATTAATCTTCCTTTTGTCGTTATGTGAACCGACCTTATCTCTGTGATTTACCCGTCTCTCCGAGCTCTCGCCTTGTCGCCTGAGCGATAAATACTAGTAGCTTAGGCTCATCGTGAACACCCAAACGAGACGCGTCCTCGTTAACGGATTAGGTTACGTCGAACAAGATCCACATTTCCTCTAAAGCCTCTTCCTACACGACAGTTTAAAGGTACAGTTAACTAAAAATAATGGAACAAGCCCTACAATGTCTTGTGAAAACGTAAGTTTGGACAGGTCTTTATATTGTCTAGCCAGTTTTGATTATATGTCCTATTACAATGTATTTAATGATTACAAATAAGAAAAAATAGGGTGGTTGTTATTGCACGCACTTGTTAAGCAAATCACTGCATTTCCGGACGCTCCAGCAACTTATGCGAAAAGGAAAAGCCTACGAGGAAATTCCAGTAAAAAAACTATTAACTAGAAACATTACTAAACTTACATCAACATTTTACATATACAATATTATTGTAAACATAGTGTGGCCTTTATTTTGTATTGATTTCAATATAAACTACTCTACTACCAATAGGTTTCATCATAAACTAAGTATGTTTACGTCGTAGTAATCTGCATTGAAAGAAGATTTTGTTCTGAAGTGAACCTTTCATTGAACATAGCCATTTCAATGGGCTTCCTTGTCGCGTTATTAAAGGGATCTCATTCAAATTAAAACTTTTTTAAACCCGTTTATTGTTAATACAAAAGTTTTAGCCATGGAATTCTTATCTAAGATATTAAGGAATTGCTCTTTAGGATATTATGTCTCGAAAATACGATTACTTGTAGTTTTCTCGATAGAAAATAATCTAAATTGTCTCTAAGAATAATTTTGTACCCAAACCCAAAGTGTAGCCTAAATACTTCACGGAAGATTTTTGTGAATAGTACTAGAGAAATATGTTTTCTTTGCGGCATATGTATTGCATTTTCTAAATTTCTTTTTGTTTGAATAATACAAGGGAAATACTAAAATCACGCGGTTTTTAACTCTTTTAATTTGAGCCAATGCGTTATTGTCAGCTGTCCGGGTTGCACCGCCTAAGAAAACCCCATCCATTTTCTATCCAATATTATAATACATGTTACGTGACCCGTATACGATTCCGTTCGTCAAACATGTCACACCTTACATGGTGGACAAGTCCGCAGATGACACACCACCCTGATTGACTCGTAACTGTTTTTGCCAGGGCACTAATAAGCTGGATTCCCGCCATAACAATGAGTTCGGATGCACGCACCGACAATACTATAAAAGGCACCGATACCAAACTTAATTGATTGCCAATAGAGACGTCGACAAGGCATAAGGCTCTTTTTCTGTAAGTAATATGGACTGTGGTTGGTGGTATGGTTTTGACGTTTCATAAAATGAACACACAAGTTAAGCAGAAAAAAAGTCGATCCTAGCCAGTGTTTGGATGGGGTTAGTTATCTCGAGCTTCTTCGTGCTTCGGAGGGTACGTTAAGCCGCGTCGGTCTGGGCTGTTGATGCAATGAGGCCATCGGGCTCTTCAAACTCTCTCACGAAATTAACCGAAGTGAACAGAAGTTAGCATTAGCACGAAGTTAGAAGACAAAGAAAAAGTAAAGGTGAAGTAGAGAGTCGTTCACACTTCGTTCTCGCTCAACTACGCGAGAATGTAAAACCAGCATTACTAACAATGTGGGCACATCCTTACAGGATATCATGGCGTGATTATATACAGGGTAACGGGATGTTAACAAGACATTTATCTCTGTTGGATGGGTAATTAGGCGGGCGGCCGCGCGGGCAGCCGCTCACAGCTCGTACTTTTGTTTTCTGATGAGAGACTTCATCAGTGTACAGTCGACGGGATATCAGTCGACGGGATTTTTAAGATAAATTTTATAGGTGCTTTGCGTTCTTGACGTAAAGTTCAAGGTAGATGGAACTTTGTAAAGTAAACTAAAAACTGTGTTTCTGGCACCTAACCTCGGGACAAACTCATTACTCGTTATCCCGTGCTGGGATCGAACCTGCGCCTTCTGGTGCCGATGGTAGGTCTACCAACTGCACCACCAGGATTTAAAGTATTTGAACCAGGGACCAGTTGGGGATTCTTAAAGTGAGAATTGAGTAATAAGAAAATACTATTGTTGTCTTGATTTTTCATTGCCTGTTTTGATCTCAAGTCTGTTTTGGTTTTAACCTTCCCCCCTTAACAGAATTCTGTCTACTAAGCCCATGCCCACTGGGCTCTCACAGCTGTTACCTACAATAGCCTAAATCCTACTAATATTATATAAAACGCTTGTGAGTATGTTTGTTACTTCTTGACGCTCAAATGGCTGGACCAATTTTTTTGACTACATTTCAAAGTATTATCCTAAAAAGTACGCGATTCCCGTAGGATTTGGTCAAAAGAGAGGTAGGGCACAGCGGATAATCCGCTCAAATCGGAGCAGCCCGTCTGGGGAAGGACCTCCACCTTACAGAAGATCGTAGCCAAATAGCATTGGTCTTGGCCATGTTGTGTTCCTACAGTGAGTAAGGTCTCCAGACCTCCACTTGGGGGGGTTGGGAGGGTTGGCAACGCGTGAGTGATACCCCCGGTATTGCTTACGTCTATAGGCTACGGTGACGGCTTACCATCAGGCCGACCGTATGCTTGTTTGCCACCCGTGTGGTATAAAAAAATAAAAAAAGTCTGATCGTCATCGGCGCTTTATAAAGTAGATGGCGCTGCTGTGCATAAACACACGCAATATTGTTATTTCTACATAAACCAATAGTGAATCTCTAAAATCGTTGGATAACTTGCTGTGCAGTCGTATGTACAAGTCTATGACAATGCTCCACTAAGTGTTCCGTTCATCAATGTTATTTATTGGCCTTCAGTTGTGACACTTGTGACAGTTGTTTCTATAACAGGCTGTTATTTTTCATCATTAAAAATATTAGTTAAAAATGAACTACCAGTTCAGCAATATTGACAAGGTAAAGTGGCAACATATTTATGCCGCTGATTTTCAGAATCTTAATTTTTGGTGGATCTTTTTGAATCAATTTCACACTAGCCACATTACAGACACAATGTTGTATGTGTGTTTATTGTAAACGTTTAATAAAAGTTGAGATAAAAACGGCCATTTTTGTTTTCAATGCGTTATATAATGAACCAGCAACATTTGAAATGTTAACAGAGCGATATAATTATACTCCATCGTCTATTATAATGCATTATTTTACTTTTTCATCTACGTTTACCAATTATCACTGTCGTTCAAATGGCGCTAGTGGACCGAATGCGCGCTTTTAATGTAGATTTATTTATTTAATGACGAGTGGCCGGAGCCGATTTGCCATTTTTTTCGCCATTTCTTTCGTCATTTCTTTTACCAGTGGCCATATTGCATTTGTTTTTGAAATGGAAGTAACTTACAGAGTAGATTACACAAATCGTTTATTATTATTGTATGTACTTTGACTAGAGAAAGTGCTTGAAAGACCTTATCTCTGATTAAACACTTAGAACCTTTGAATCTTTAACGAATTCGAAGAAACAAATTAGAAAAATATATAGTAACAAAATTAGCATACCAAAGCCAATAGTTCCTAGTGTAAGATTTAAATCCTGATTCAGTATACCTCGGCCAGTCGTGACCATGTCCAATTGCACACGTTATGTACCAACGACAGCTGATGCCGAGAGTACTGTCCAACAATTAGTCCATACGCTCAGTCCAATTAAGTGTCTGTAGACCGACTTGCAAGCTAGAAATTTTGATTCCATTTATACTTTAAGAAAAATTAGAGAATTTATTTTATATTCTTATCTATAACATATTTCTTATTTGGGTTTTTGAACATAAAAATGTCTTTTATTGAATTTATTAAAATAATTATACTAAAAAATATATCATACAAAAATAGCTCGACGGATTTGTTTTCACTATATTTGGCACAAAGTCTTCAAACAATGGTCTGATTTAAAATATAATTAAAAGAACACAACATCATGTTACCACATTAAGGTATGTGTTAATTCAAACAATATCGTTGAATTTCACTGGAAATCTTGTGCCAAGTATCCTGTATACTGAATATACCTAGGATTTTGAAAATAAAGTGTCGATTTTTTAATTCAGTGTTACCTACACGCCGACACACAGTCTTCTTATTTTTTTTACAACTTTACGTAATTATATTTATTAAATTGTAAATTATTTTAGATTATTAACACAGATACATTGTAAACACACTCTTTGTGATAATAATTACATATATTGTATATTTTTTTGACAAAAATTGTGATCCCCCCTAGTGAGACGATTCGCCTTACGAATTTGCGTCGCGAAGATTCGCGTCGCAGTTTTCCTCATCGCAAGACGTCACAGTTTTTGTACATGCAACATGCACTATGGCTATTTATGCAAGACCTTCAGAAAGGGTGAATTTGCCGCGTGTTGTCACGTCACATCCATCGCGGAGTTGCAATCATTTCATCGTGAGATCTAACATACAAAGAGTTCAATGTAGTACGAAACGCGAGGCCAACTCGCGTATATGTGTAGGGTCTAACGAGCATTCGCATTTCACTATTTACTTTAGACCATGTTGTGTTTTCCGACATTTGAATGCGCGGTGCTAAAGTCGCCGTATCTAACAATTAGTCGACACCTTCCAATTATATTGCAGTTTGTCTACCTTAAAACTGTACAGTTCTAGTAACGACACGTCTATAGAAGGTCTCAAAAGATCGTCTAAATACAATTTAAATGATAAAAACGATACAATTTCATCTTTTTATGACATGCGGTAGGCAAATAAGCTAGCGGTCCACCTGATAGAAAGTATTATAAACATGCAGAATGCTGTGACTGGACCACTGTAATTGAGGCTCCCTCTGTTGATGAGCAAGTCGCTCTATTTAATTCTACCCTCATACAGCTCTATGATCGCCACGCGCCCATTCGCCCGGTCCGAGTAAAGCATCTCCCCGCCCCTTGGCTTACCGAGGAGATCAAGGCAGCCATTGCGAAGAAAAACCATCTGAAGTGTAAGTTTAAGCGCGATCCTGCTAATTTTCGTGACCAATACGTGCTTGCTCGCAATCGCTGCAATAGAATGTGTAGGGAAGCCCAGCGCCGACATTTTCACACTTCTGTTGAAAATGGTGATCCAGCCAAGGTCTGGAGATTTCTGAAGTCCGTGCGAGTTGGAAGTAAGCATGACACTAATCCCAGTAACATTAATCTTGACTGTCTTAACAGACATTTCTCTTCCTCCGCTACTTTTGATAGCGGAATTAAAAGCACCACTTTAAAATCTCTTTCTTCTATGCCAACTCCTGACTTTTCTTCCTTTTCTTTTAATCAATTTACTGACTGTGATGTTAAGAAGAACGTACTGGCCATATCTTCGAATGCAGTGGGTGTGGATGACGTCAGCCGTGCTATGATCCTGCCTATCCTTGATATTCTTCTCCCAGTTATAACTGAAATTTTCAATAACTCTATTTCGTGCGCCACTTTCCCCACTATTTGGAAAGATGCCAACATCACTCCCTTACCTAAAAAACGTAACCCTTCCTCTTATTCAGACTATCGCCCTATTTCTATTCTTTCTTTTCTATCTAAAGTTCTTGAACGTCTTGTCCAACAGCAATTGAATTCCTTCCTTTCTAAAAACAACCTTTTAAATCCTATGCAATCTGGCTTCCGGCAGGGGCATAGCACTACTACGGCACTTATTAAAATAACCGACGATATTCGTATGGGTATGAACAACTCCCAAGTTACTGTTTTGGCCCTGTTAGATTTCAGTAACGCTTTTAACACAGTGGATATTGATATACTTCTTGGCTTGCTACGTTCTATTAATATATCTCCAGCGGTTGTTGATTGGTTTCGTAGTTACTTGTGTGGACGTCGCCAGCGCATTAAAGTCGAAGATACCATTTCCTCTTCCTGGTGCTCTTTATCGGCTGGTGTCCCGCAGGGGGGCGTTTTGTCTCCTTTACTTTTTGCCTTATTTATTAATTCTATAACTCTGCGCATTAATTCGTCTCATCATCTTTATGCTGACGACCTCCAAATTTACAGACAAGGGCACATAGATGATCTACCTGCGGTCATCAGCGGAATAAATAACGATCTACACGTTATATCAGACTGGAGCAAAACCCATGGACTAGTAGTTAATCCAGCTAAAACTCAGGCAATTGTAATCGGCAGTCCCTGGTTTATTTCCAAAATCGTCTGGTCCAATCTCGCTCCTATTATTTTTGAAGGCGTTCTTATCCCGTATGGTGACAAAGTTAAAAACTTGGGTATCTACCTGGATAGGACCTTATCTTGGTCTCCTCAGATGGCCGAGGTGAGTAGGAAGATCTTCTCAGTCACGAGCTCCCTTCGACGCTTACGTTACTTTTTGCCTACCGAAACCAATATTTTGCTTGCACAATCCCTTCTTCTCCCTATCCTCGACTATGCAGATTCCTGCTACCTTGACCTCACTGAAGCCCAATTAAACAAACTTGAGCGTCTTCAAAATCTTTGCATTAGATTTATTTTCGGTCTGCGTAAGTTCGACCATGTTTCCCAGTTTCGCTCGCAACTCAAGTGGCTCCCTATCCGTCAGCGCAGAAACCTTCATATTCTTTCCTTACTCTATTCTATCCTCTTCAATCCCTCTACACCTCCTTACTTAAAGGAGCACTTTGTGTATCACAGCACCACAGATGGCCCTACTCTTCGCAGCACTTACAACCTTCGTTTAGTGACTCCTTCGCACTCCACAGTCTTTTATTCAAAGTCTTTTACTGTGCAAGCTGTACGTCTCTGGAACTCCTTACCTGTCCTTATACGTCAAGCTCAATCGTTGAATTCGTTTAAAAAGATGGTTAAGGAACACTATATTATTTCCACTGTTTGATCTTTCTCCTACAGGTTCTCTTTTTTATATTTTATTTTTCATCTCTATCCTTCTATCCTCTTAATATGCCACAAATGTAGTTGTTATACATGTATATATTTTATGTATATTCAATTTCACATTCGCCTATATAATTTTGAGTACTGCTGCGCCACCTACCTATTATTTATCTTTGTTCTTTTTCGAACTGGTTGCCTGGAAGAAATTGCCTAGCGATAAGGCCGCCTATTGTACTTTTGTTAATGTTTATTTTTCTTTTGTATTTTATGTATATTTTGGTGCAATAAAGAGTATTTATTATTATTAGTAACCTAAACTGCTGGTCGTAGGTAGAGACCTAAAACTTGGAAGTGGTGTTCTTTGTATGACATAGACATTCGATTAAAAAGGATTTTCATAAATTCCCACGGAAAAGCGGGATATACGGGATATAATATTGTTACGCTTATAGTATTACTATAGATCCTTTTTAACAATTTTTTTTATTACAGGCGTTCGGGCGATTCCACGGTCATACAAGGTAATATTTTATTACTGTAATTTAATTTGTTTTCCAATTCTAAAGTGTGATTGACAGACAGCCTTAAAGTTCGATAAGTTCTAGATACCCTATCTCCTAGATAAATTGACAGGTTTCAAGGATTTGCTTAATAAATAAATTTTCTTTATATATTTCTTCTTGTTTTTAGAAGTACAGCAGGAACATAATATGAAGGGAAAAGTCAGAAGCGCGCCTCAGACGCCAGTGGCAGCAGCGCCGTCCCCAGCACGACCCGCCAAGAAGGGTACCACACAGGTATATTCCAGTATGCTTATGCGAACGCTGAGGCTGTGGAAAGAGATCCCCGCCGAGGTATTTCTTTTAGATAGACTATAATATGGAGTTCTGCAAAAGGGGCATTCAAAGATTTTTACAGGGTCGGCAACGCGCGAGTGAAAGAAAGAAACGTTAGACCTTTACCGTTAAGATTAGGTTGCGTTGACCGCTCACCATCAGGCGGGCCGTAAGCTTGTTTTCCACCTTAGTGGTATAAAAAAACATGGCACAAGTTTGCCAGTGTAATTTTATGATAATATTTGTATTAGTTTCATATGTTATTGTGGCAATAAAATATTGTGTGCTTTAATAAAGCGATTTATGATCGATTCATGTATTTTTATATCGATTTAATTTGAAAATTATGATGTTGGTTTGGAGATTACGTGCCAAGGAAATAAAGTTCCAGTCTAATAAAACATAAGGGTAACACTATGACTGGACTCGAGCTCCACGTCTGAGGATTCAAAACCTTATAAATATTATTATAATGATGATTTTGGATTAATGCGATAGAACATTTAAAAATTAGCTTGCTCAACAGTATCACTATCACAGAATATCAGGGTAAAGCTGCTGCTTTAACGAACGAAACGCACTGCTGTGCGTTTCGTTGAGTTTTCGTTCGGTGAGTGAGAAATCTCTGGATCTCTCACTCACCGAACGAAACGCTCACCGAACCAAACTCCTTCTCTTTATCCTATCTCATCTGGCTTTATGACTTTTTGCGCATCTGACATTCTGAGAATTCTGACAATATGCGTGTCTGTCATTTTGTGTATAAATCGAAAATAACACGATTAGGCAGAACCGCTGACACAACTGATTTACACAAAAAAAAAACCCGCTTCCACTTGGATCTACTGTTCGATCCCCTGATGGGAGGGGAGTGGATCCTACTCCCCTCCTAAAAACCCCTAAAAACAATTCTTGATTCTAGGTTGACGAAACAGACCCGTCGCCGCCCAAGAAGAGTAGATTACGGACCATTTCAAATTCTAAACAAAAGAAGGAGAAGCAATCAGAGGACAAAAATGAAGATACGTCTAAAGACGAGGTAGGTGAATAAAAATAATTTGTCTATGGAACCTTTGTTTGCCTGGCTGTGGACGTTAATGGTAGTTTTCATTAAATGATACTTGTCAAAACTACTATCAGATTATATGATTATATTATTATATACTATAAATTAGGTAAATTCAGAAAGGTCCATATTGTAATGAGGGTTTTCTAAAATGCCCAACCACTAGGCGGCAGCACTGAGACGTCAGGTCCAGAATTTCCAGAAACCTGTCAAAAGTGTTCTTATTCTTCCTTAATTAATGGCGTTTCTGTCGTGTCTTAACGACACATAGACAATTTCGCCAATGTCGAGTATTTTAAATGAACACTTTTTGACTAAAAAGTACACTTTAAAAAGGCAACGTGGTACGGTGAGGATCCGAGGTCGCCATCTTGACGACCTTCGTTGACAAGGCGGCGATCTCGAATCCTGTCAAAAGTGTCATAGCGCCTATAAATTCGTGTCAGAGTTTTTGACGTTGACGCTTTTGACAGCGGGGATTATTATGGGATGGATCCTCTTGCAAAAGTGGCGCCAATTAGTGGAATAAATTTTCGTGAAAACCCTCATTAAATTAAATAAATAGTGTGACCATCTGTGCTGAGTTCACAATTAACAATATCATTTGTATCTGTTATAATATAGCACTAATAATTGTGAAGTTATTTGTGGTCTGTAGGTAATAAATAAATCACGTGTAAAAAAATTTAGAGCAGAAAATTGCAGAATATCTCTGCAGTGGGATTCTGCAATGGGATGATTATGGGTTGATATGATATGACCACTTGTAGCGGGCAACGCATTTGATAGCCCTCGCATCTCATTAATGTTTTGAGAGAGAGAGATTGATGAGAGAGTCTCATTAATCTGCTCAAATCGGAGCATCCCGTTTGGGAAAGGACCTCCACCTTACTGAAGGTCGTAGCCAAATAGCATTGGTCTTGGCCATGTTGTGTTCCTACGGTGAGTAAGGTCTCCAGAGCTCCACTTGGGGGGGGGGGGGGGGGGGGTTGGCAACGCGTGAGTGATACCAAGCGTGTATAGGCTACGGTGACGGCTTACCATCAGCCAGCCCGTATGCTTGTTTGCCACCTTTGTAGTATAAAAAAAAATGTTAGGCAAAAGTTTGTATGTTTGTTATTTTCACGCTCAAATGGCGGGCCAATTTATATGGTATTTGGTTGGAATGATTGTAACTGATATTTTGGATTAACACATAGGGTACTTTTTATACCGAAAAGTACGCGATTTAAGTAGAATTTGGTTAAATGTCTCTAGTCAATGGCGCTCTTTATAGATGACGCTGGTGTACATAAATACACGCAAATGAAGTTGCGCGGTTTTTGATATTAAATACGTTTACATACTTACAGGTAGAAGAGATTGAATCACCAGAGTGGCCGCTACGTAAGCTGGACAGCAAAGCAGAGGTATTCATGAGTGGTACGACGCAATGCGCCTCCGTGTTTAAGGAAAGTGATAGTTGGGTTTAAGTAAATACATTTTGTTGTCATTATTTCTTGTTTTATTTGAGACACACATGATGAGAATATCGTGGACGAATCACACAACGCCATCTAGTCCCAAACTAAGCTGGTACTAGATTGCTGATAAATATACTTACATAAATACTTTTTTTTGTAAATAAATACTTATTATACATAGAAAACATCCAGACCAAAGCAAACAGACATGTTCATGCACACAAATGTATGCCTTGCGAAGAATTCGAAGCCGGCGGCGGCCCTTGGGATAAAATGACTATTGCTAAAGTATAATTCATTTAAGTTGGCGATAGAGTTCATTGCTACGACTTGTACCACAAAAATCACAAAATCTTTAACGATAAAATCCCACAAATAAAAAAGGCACCGACTTGCCTTTTCCTGTTAAACGATCACGGTATTCATATTTTTGCCGGTTTATAGCGAGTCACGTTCATAATACTTTGACGCCACACAAAACAGTCTATCTCATGAACGCGCATAATTGACGCTGTCATATAAAATAATTATATAAATGCAATTTATTGGTTTAATTTTCATTTCACTTTAAATATTTTATAACATCATTTATCCTACGAGTATTATTTGTTAAAATAACAGTGTTTCGTGGTAATAAAATGTTTTTTGCAATAATTCATTACTAAACGTTACGTTTTAAAGTTGTATGCGTCTTATTTTGTGGCGTGCGGATCACAGCGATTAACAACATTCGGTAGGTTTTTGGCGCCAACTACGATAGCGTCCACTTGGACTCTTGATAAAAAAATGAATTTCTGTGTGTTTGTGGTGTACCCTCCCATATTAAACAAAAGGTGAGTGTTGATTGATTGATTGATTACGATGATGCCATGACTAGTGAACACTCAACTTGTTAAAGTGTTAAGTTGAAGCTGACACTGTGTATGAAGTTAACTCATTGGTTATTTAACACTAGTCATTGAAATTAATGATATCGAGGTCAAAGTCATTTAAAGGTTAATACACATACAGAATAAAGTATTTTTGACATTGACATTTTTGACTTTGGAGGTCAAAATCAAATGTATCACGTCGAAAGTGCGTTTTTATAAGGGGTTCAAAATTTTCATCCTTTTTTCGCTAGGACGCTGAGATATGAGGATTGTGGCGATGAGTGAAAGATGTTTTCCAGTTGATTGTCGTATATTTAAGAGCGAAAAAAGGTCTTACAAACTAATATATATAAACATGCAAAAACTTATTACACAACGGTTCGGCGATGTCATCGACCTAGTTACACTTCCGATTGACATGGCCAAGTGCACTAAAGTAATTAATTTATAATTTATATAATAATAACATGTTCTAAGATAATAACTTATACACTACATAACCCCCTTAGGAAAAATAAAAAAAAAATTACATCAAAAAAAATTTTTTTTTTTTACATCTAGACAAAAGAACTATAATACTTGAAATTAAATTAACTTATTATTAATAATTTTTATATAATGCGTATAACAAGAAACTTATGTAATAAATAATTTCGTATTATTTTTATGAGTAATGTATACCTTTCTATTTCTTAGGATTTTTACGTTAGGAGAAATATCTTCTATTACAGGATAAGGACCATGGTATATACAATCTAACTTATCTCCTGTTTGATTTCTTAAAAGTACAAGATCATCCTTTTTATACACAATAGGGTTCATTTTACTATCTTATAACTGTTTTCTACATAGTTTATTAACGATTAAATTGTGCCTAGCATCTGACTGTGCTTTCTGAAGTCTATACTTTAACTCATTTGGATAGCTATCGTAGTTGTAAAGTGGGTCTATGATATTGCTTTGTAAGTTACTCGGCAATCTACAATTCTTCCCAAAGACTAACTCAAATGGGCTGTATTTTGTCTCAGAATGTACAGTGGTATTGAAAGAAAAACACCAATAGGGTAGCCAGCTACTCCAGTTAGACTTATTTTCTTGACACTGGATTCTAAGAAACGCGCCTAATGACTTGTGTGTATTCTCAAGGGCGCCAAGAGTTTGATGATGATAAGCTGTTGAATGCAGTTTTTTAATTTTTAATAAACTACAAACTTCTGATAACACTGAGGATAGAAACTCCGTTCCCTGGTCAGTTAAAATTTCACTTGGAACGCCATATCGCAACAGAAAATTATCTACGAAGTTTCGAGCTACTGTCACGGCATCCTTAGTCGGTAAGGGATAAGCTTCTACAAATTTACTTAAATTACATTGCAAAGTTAATATATACTTATTATTATAATCGTCTACATCCAGTGGGCCCATAATATCTAGACTAACTTTGTCAAAAGCCGAAGTGGCTGTATCTGTTATTTCCTATGCTCTTTTATTTGCCTGTTACTATGTTTATAAACTTGGCATTGCTTGCACTTTTTTACAAAGTTTACAACATCAGTACTCATTCCTGGCCAGTAAAAATATTTTTTAATATTGTTAAACATTCTATTAATGCCGGCATGTCCACTAGTGGGTAATAAGTGAAAATCATTTAAGATAACTCGTTTTTCATCTGAGTTCGTAATTTTCCGTATGTTTTTCGTTATAAGAAATTGCGGGCAACTTATTTTCAAAGTTTTCTTTACTCGCGCGAGACTTTTTATTTCATTTAAAATAAATTTATTTTTAATTATTAACACATTTGCGATATTCAACCTGTTACATAAGGCCTCTAAGTCCCTCGCTAACACCTCTGGGGTCGATAACGATCGGGAACATAGATAAATCGCTGCCTTCGTTGGCACATATACACAATAACCCGCTTTCGAGACTATAATTTCGGAAAGTTTAAAATTGTCTATGTTACGCGCTAGGAGTAATTCTACAGCGTCTTTAGGGTTTTTGAGAATTTCTACCGCTGCAGGTTGATCAGGCCTGGAGTGAATAGAAGTCTCAGGTGAGTCAGTTAGGGGTGGTGATTGATTATCAATTTTTCTACTTTGCGCTCGAGTTAAAACTGAAACCACATGTTCTTGAATAGATGTTAAATCACTACGCGTCATTGGTAATCGACTCAGTGCGTCTGCAGCCGCATTGTCTCGACCCGGGACGTATTCCACTTCAAAGTCGTACTCCTCAAGGTAAAGTCTAAATTTCGTAAGTCTGCTAGATGGATCTTTTAAACTAAACAAATAAATTAGTGGTTTGTGGTCGGTGATAATTTTGAACTTTCTTCCATATAAATAAGGTCGAAAATGCCTTACTCCCCAGACAATGGCTAGAAGTTCTAATTCAATAATCGGATACCTTGTTTCTGCAGGTTTCAAATTACGACTCGCATATGCGATCACCTGCCCGTTTTGATTTGACAATACCGCACCTAAACCTGTTTTACTAGCATCTGTTTGTAACGTAAAAATATTATTAGGTGAAAAATCCGGGTACTGTAATATTGGAGGGTTCATTAGGGCTAATTTTAATTGTTCAAAGGCTGAAGAATGTTCTGTTGACCATTCAAACTGTATATTTTTCTTGCATTACTTATTTAATGGGTATGCAATGTTAGCAAAATTAGGGATAAATCGCCTATAATAATTTGCAAATGCGACAAACCGTTTTACGTCGTCACTATTTGTAGGAGTAGGGTAATTTTGTAATGTTTGTATTTTACTATCGTCAGGAAATATACCTTCAGATGTAATTTTATGGCCTAGATACACAATTTCTTTTCTCAAAAAATCACATTTCATTGGGTTTAGCTTTAAGTTCACTTTTCTAAGTCGTTCTAAGACACTAATCAAGTTTTTGTTATGTGATTTTAAATTATTACCCAACACGATGCAATCATCTAAGTAAATAAACGCTTGTTTATAGTTAATACCTGACATGGCTATTGTCATAAGTCTTGAGAAAACACTTGGGGATGTTTTTAGACCCATTGGGCAACGCTTCATCTGATACATTTTGGTATCGGCTGTAAATGCCGTGAGTTTACGAGAATGTTCGTGTAATGAAAGTTGATAATAACTTTGTGTAAGGTCTAATTTAGAAAAATAAATGCTACCCGACAGAGAGTCTAAAATATCCGTTATGTTAGGTAATGGAAATTTATCGTCCTGAATGCAATTATTTAATCGACGATAATCGATTACTAGCCTCCACTTTCTCTCGTTAGACTTCTCAGATTTTTTCGGGACAAGTAGAACTGGGCTTGACCACTCTGACGAAGCCTCCTCAATGATGTCATTAGCGAGCATGTCATCTATCTGTTTTCGAACTTCTGCTCGTTGCGCGTGCGGTAACCTATAAGGTTTGACGTATACCGGCGCAACATTGTCTTTTAAAGTTATATTGTGAGACATTAAATTTGTTACACTTAATTTATCGCCAGGCAGATGGAATACATCTGCGTATTTGGCGCATATGCTCACTACACTTTCTCTCTCTTCGTCATTTAAGTTTGATACGTTAAGTAATTTAAACAAAGTTTTAACACGGTCGACTGAAGGGTGTTCATCCGTAAAACTACATACGTCAAAACTAGATAACGAGAAAATCTCTAAGTCAGAAAAATCAAGGTTAATTTCCTTGTTCGTTGTATTTAGAATCCTAACTGGGATACTACCTTGACTAGGTTTTGTAATCAACCCAGCAATAAAAACACCACTCTGTACTTCGTTTGATAAAACAACACAATCCTCATATAATGAAGTTGGTATAAACTTAATCGCCTCACAACGCGGTGGTATCAAATGTTCGTACCTACCTTTGCAGTTTATGTTTACAAAAACTGATTGTGAGTCATTCATTAATTGTAAAATATTACGTTTGTAATCTATAATAGCTTGGTAACGCTTTAAAAAATTATCTCCCAGAATTCCGTTCGCTGAACAAGATAAATTCCTAAAAACGTAAAATTTTTCTCTAAATACTACCCCATTGTATATTAAATCTAAAAAAATATATCCTATTGATTCTAATTTACCGCTAACTCCTTTAATCGTAATTTTATCGTAATGTATTTTATTTTCAAAATATGGATCGTTTTGCAGCCACTCATATTTTAATACACATAGGCTGGCACCACTATCGACTAACAAATCAATATTCCTATCGTTAATATTAAAAGTTACTGTACTACTGTTATTATAATTAAGAACGTAATGATCATTATTTTTATCTTTGTTAGTTACGAAAAAACTCATTCGACACGTCGTCGTCGTTACTACCTTCGTGTGAGTCGACAGGTTTCTCCTGGGTCGCATGTTGAACGGAGTAAAAACGTCCTCCGCGAGGATACGTTGGTCCGCCGCGGCCGCGGTGGCTTCGACCCCGGGTCATGTTACCGCGCTGTCCACGTGAATACGACGGAACGCCACGCGTTTGGTTTGGGCTTGTGTTACCGTACTTATTATTTCCCCATGAATTTTTATTCGTAAATTGATTGCGATTATTGTTATTATAGTAATTATTCCTATACGAGTAATTACCGCGGGAAAAATTCGGTTGTTGTGGGAATGATCGATTAACTGACATGACATGATTGTCGGTAGTCATCGACTGCTCGTCTATAGCAGCATGGATCGCCTCTGAAAGAGAGGTAAATTGACGGGACGCTATGATGGTGCTGAGCCTTGAGTTGGACAGTCCATCAGCGAAACGCTTAATAGCCACCTTCTCGTTAAGAGGTCGCAGTATGTCGTACTTAGTACTGTCTCCTTCCGCTTGAGCCAACGTAAGGTTAACGAAAAGCTCTTCTAACTCTGCGCCGAAATTTACCACTGAGCGGCTACCCTGTTTGCAAACTTGCAATTTCGATTGTAAAGCTACTGGTGATTTTTTGGGCATAATATACTTATTTAAGTCACTTAACAAATCCGCAACTGTAACGTATGAACTTTTAAGACGCAACTTTGCGCTTGATGACAATCTCATTTTAAGGACAAAATTTATGAGTTGGGGATGCGTATCAATAGAAATCATACTACTATATAACTCAATACCATCAATCAAACTCTTGGTCACTTGTTCTTGGCCCGTCATAACGGGTAACAAGGAAATAGCCGTCTTAATGTTAAATTTTTCGGTATCCATTTCGGATGTATTTTCTGATTTCGTCTCAGAATTTGATGTACCCTCTACACTAATGGGACTGGATAAACTGATAATCTTATGGTATAAGCTATGAATTTCACTCACTAAATTATTAATTCTAGTTAAGTCATTTGCACTTACTTCTGATTTTTCAATGCAACTCTTAACGTGAGACAAAATAGAGTCTAATTTCGCGTATTCTAAGCAAGCCTCATTATATTTCCTAACGCCTAAATCTGTCTGTCTCCTTAACGGTCCAAGCTTACTAATATATTCTCTGATTGCAAAAAGGTTACCATGCAATTCCGTCAAATTAGTAATAAGTTGCATAATACAAATAAAATTTCTTAAATAAAATGTACCTAAATTAATATTAAAATATCATTTCTAAAAAAAAAAATTAAATATGACCCGTCTGTTGAAGATCAATGTTAGAAGTAGTCCTGAGGGCAAGACTATTTAGTTCCCTTCTTAGTGTCTTGATATTATTTTTCCTATACTTCCTTACAATATAATGGCCTATACATGCAAATAAAACTAAAAGAATGGTCACTAATAGAATCTCAGACGTACTTAATCCGTGGCTGATTTTTTGTGTCGCCTGAGCGTCGCCTGATGCTGTCTGGGCAATTATGGTATCCTCCTTGGTATTAGTGGTCCCCATTATAATTAATAACCTATTTTAATTAAAAAGGATATGTACAGAAGAAGGGCCGCGTACACGACGGTGACTGCAGCTGCTGCCACCAGGATCCCGGTTAGTATGCTCCGTCCGCCTTCGTCCATCCGACGTTGTCCTTGAGGTCTGCGTATCTTCGTTGGGCCGGGATATCCCTGGACACCACTGCTACTGGGCCGGGCTATACCCTGGACACCATCCGTGACCCGTACGCTTCTTTCTTCACATAACTTCTATAACTTGATCTTCTATAATTTGGTCTTCTATAATTTGTTCTTCTATAATTTGGTCTTCTATAATTTGGTCTTCTATAATTTGGTCTTCATAAATTTGTAAAAATATCTTCAAAATATGGGTTCGAAACTGGTATGGGTCGCCATGAGATATGAGGATTGTGGCGATGAGTGAAAGATGTTTTCCAGTTGATTGTCAAAAGGTCTTACAAACTAATATATATAAACATGCAAAAACTTATTACACAACGGTTCGGCGATGTCATCGACCTAGTTACACTTCCGATTGACATGGCCAAGTGCACTAAAGTAATTAATTTATAATTTATATAATAATAACATGTTCTAAGATAATAACTTATACACTACAACGCACCGTTTTCGAGATAAACGTTTTTTTAATTATTTTCACTTAGTAACTTGTAAAATGGCCCGAACTGCTTCGAGAAAAGGATGGTACGGCCGTGCCGCATTTTTGCTCGACTTGGCGTAGGCACTGATCAAATAAAAAATAAAAAAAATGTGCAAACTCACTTTCACATTTTATTAGTTACTAGCTTTTCCCCGCGGCTTCGCTCGCGTTAAATTTTATAATGAAAACAAAACCCATAGCGCGACTTGTGGCACCGTCTGTTGGCCGGCAATTGCGAATTGCAGCGCCATCTAATTCTATAGTAGTAAAATCATTTACTCATTGGAATGACATACTTTCACGGGATAAAAAGTAGCATGTTGGGCTCTGTACCCCTGACAATATGTGTACAAATTTTCATAAAGATCGGCTGCTTAGTCAAGCCGTGAAGGAATAACAAACAAACAAACTCACTTTCTCATTTATAAAATTAGTTAGGAATATTGTACTGACAATTTCTACTATGAACTTGCATGACCTCCTATACCCTGTACCAAGTTTATGGTGTTTACATAATTTTGCGATACTTTTCATACATTCAAACGTGTTGTTTAGAAATTGAAAAAAACATAGTACGCAGGTGTCAATGGACTTTATCGCCAACGTAAATGAATTGTACTTTAGCCACTCTACCACTAGGGCTGTCAATTAGATGATATTTGTAATTGTTACTGCCTTCAGAAGTTGATATCTGAGGGTCTATTCTTAACATTAACTTAAATCTAAAAGAAATCCTTATTCTAATAGACAGACATTTACATACAATACACAACAGCAATGAAGATATATTTATTATACAAATAGGCCAATAGGCCTATTAAATTAAATTTAATTGTAATAACAATCTCTTTTGAATTGTCATCTTTGCCACCAGTTCAGACGGCAGATTTGTACATAGGAGAGTATATAAATAAAAATAAATAAAATAAATATATAGGGACAATTCATACAGATTGAGCTAGCCCCAAAGTAAGTTCGAAACTTGTGTTATGGGATACTAACTCAACGATATTATATTTTATAAAAAATACATATATAGATAAACATCCAAGACCCGAGGCCAATCAGAAAAAGTTCGTTTTATCATGACCCCACCGGGGATCGAACCCGGGACCTCCTTGGTGGCGGTCTGGCATGGTAACCATTACGCCACGGAGGTCTACATAGCTTACGGACTAGTCTATTGCAACAAAGCGGCCATATTGCTAAAAGCAATCAGACCGCCTTGACTAGACGAAGTGATACATCAAAATAATCTCTGGAGTAATAATGTCTTGAGTTTTTACACTGTACCTACTATACAATACATGTGACTTGATGGTGGTTCTTCAGGACGGTTCTTCGTCGGTGGTGGTCAGTGTTCGCCAGCATGTTTGGGATTTCCAAGGGCATTGCGTGATGGGAGGCACATGCCGCCTTGAAACCCCAACTCTACGGCGACACTCGATATAATATTAATTAAATGATATTGAGATAGAAGCCATACAAATATACACTTAGTTTGGCAATCATTTCCATTTAAACATTTTTCAAAAGAATTTTTATTTTACTTAATAATAAAATTTATGATAAGTTTCTTAAGTTAAATAATTCACATTCTACAAAAAAAATCTTGGTTACTAGCGAAACCCGTAGTATAAAATGAAGTCGCTACCAATGTCCGTTTGCTTAGATCTTATAAAGTAGTTTTTCTTTTCTTTTTTTAATAAATAAATGTATAGGGACAATTCATACAGATTAAGCTAGCCCCAAAGTAAGTTCGAAACTTGTGTTTTGGGATACTAACTCTACGATATTTTATTTAATAACAAATACATATATGGATAAACATCCAAGACCCGAGGCCAATTAGAAAAAGTTCGAACCCGGGACCTCCTGGGTGGCGGTCTGGTGTGGTAACCATCACGCCACGAAGGTCGTCAAGGTCGAGGTACTCAACTAATTATGTTTTACAGCTTAATTCGACGCGACTTATTGTTTACTTACTGTAGAAGTGTCTGTCTTCATCCACTAGCCTTGCACCCTAGTGGATGAAGGCAATTCTACAGTCAACAATAAGTACATAGTGTCGGTTCACATAATTGACATCGAACTTCAATTGGTAAGTTCGTTTGATTTTCAATTCAAGAGGAAGTTTCATATGTATAACACATGCAAGGATTTTCCGAAATTTGGGATACAAACGCTGTTGTGTACCTTTAAAAATATCTATAAAGAAACAAATCGATTGCATCTACTCTCATTGTGGTTTCATTACTTTGTATATTTGTAAGTCGTGATCTTATAAACAATGTGATCGATGCGCACGCGTCTTCAGACAAACGAAGCAGGTGCGTCAATCAGCTGGGCTTAATTAGGTCCCAGTACCATTGCATAATTAGTGGGACTATTGTAATGTGTCAATGAACTAATAATCAGATTCAATGTATGCTCATAGAATGTTAGACTAATCATTACTAGCAGCCCGCCCCGACTTCGTACGGGTTTTGCAAGGATCTATTTTTTTTTTTAAATATGATGAATATAATATCTGATGGACAAAAAAGGCCGTAACGGGTTTTCTTTCGACGGTTGTCTTTTGCTATGTTTCCGAAATGGTGGTAGATAATAAATAAATATTTTTTTATTACTATAGTTCACTTGAAATTAAATCAATTAGTTAGATTATCAGGAAAGATTTTTGTCTTTTTGTTATCAACATTATCATAGTCTTTCCATAAATTATGTAAGTAATTTATTAAACAGTAAATAGACGATTAATCGATCTAGCGTCTCAAGCTCACAGTATGCAGGGTGAATTCCAATAAAGTTACATTGAGTTTAGTGATCCCTACGTGATTTTCGAGGAAAAAACAACACAAAACGACCTGTTAAGATACAAAACGGCTCACAAGTGTGTTCCAATAACATTTTATTATTTACAAGCGAAACCCACGCAACTTCGTTTGCGTTGTATCACGCTTTCCCATGGGAATTTCGGAATGTATTATTCATATAAACCTTCCTCTTTAATCACTCTATCTATTAAAAAAAACCGCATCATAATCCGTTGCGTAGTTTTAAAGATCTAATCATACATAGGGACAGACAGGGAAGCGACTTCATTTTATGCCATGATTTCACCATAAAATAGTATGCACGGAAAGACATACATATAATTCGTTTATCGATAAAATCGGAGACGATAACGAGATGGACGGGTGTCGTAACGATGTATCGATACGCTCCGAGAACAACGATCGACATCGATCGTGTTTGTTACAGCAAATAGGTTAGACCGTCGGCCGAAGATCGTTTTTCGCAGCAATCGTGTCTTCTTGAGAGACTAATGCCAGTTTACTAAAATTCAAAAGTTTTCTAACAGCTACCTCTATGCCCAAATAGGTACTTGTTTTTAGTATGTGTAAAAGTATCGATTTATAAATACCGTATTTGAATTATTGGTGTCCCACAGAATAAAATATTTTAGACTTTGACTTTGGTGAAAACGGGGCATATCTAATAGTTTCTGAAAACGCATATTAATTTTAATTCACATTAAGTCCTAATTCACTAGTCCTAATCTATCTCTTTTTCTTCTTTAGTGTGACAGTGACAGCTACAATTCAATGTGTCCTTGATTTTAAAAATGCGTTTCAGAAACTGCTCTATAATTTGCGTATTCGTACTTGATGGCTGTACATCGTCTTCTGTTTAAGCAAACAGGAAGTGTGAGGTAAGGTGTTTTGATTCGGACTTTCGGACTGCGAATTTTACCCGGCTGTTATCGATGGATGACGGTCGTTAAGCCAAATCGGTGGCTTTCAGGCGGTGAAAACACTGGCCTCTGAAAATCCGCATTCAAAGGGAGACCCGTACCTCTGCAGGGGAATGAGATAGGTTGACTAGAAAAACCAGCGCGTGTAACCTGCTTTCCTGTGAGAATTTAGGAAAATCCTTTGCCTACGTCACGCGTCATAAAAAGAACCCACCCTCCAGTTTCAGGTCTCTACGATCAGCGGTTTAGGCTGTGCGTTAATCCGTGCGTCAGTCAGTCAGTCAGTCATTCAGGACAAAGCATTTTAAATATATAATATATATTTTGGACGATGTACTTGGTCGGTTTTATTCGTTGGTGAAAATGTCGTTTGTATGCTTAAGGAGAGCGTGATAAGGGATCTCTACCACTTGACACGGTGGTCACCATCGGGAATACCTTTTTTTGCTCGATTGCGCACTGAAAGGTTAATGTGTTTATCAATGTATGGTAAATTCTTCAAAGAATTGTGATTTGTAAACTAAACTTGTTTTTTCATTCTTTATCAAATAACTTAAAAAAATATATAAAACAATAGCAGATACTAACAGTCAGTTTCTGAGACGCATTTTAATTTTATTTCAACTTAAAATCTCTTTTTCCTTCAGTTTGACAGTTATAATTTAATGTGTCATTAACTTTTAAAAATGCGTTTCAGAAACTGGCTGTAAATCTAATATTATTACAGCATTGTACAATAAGGGCCCGGCCAGACTAACCACTTTTAGATGCGGCGATCGACGTTTTTGGGCGATAATATCTTGATTTTCGATACATTCAGTTGTCAAAACGCGGCAAAAACGTAGCTAATATGGCCGGGAACTAAATCATAAAAAAAAACTTAATACACAAGTAACTACTTAATAAAAAAAATAACACTTAGGGCATGAGCAAACACGCTGCTTTTAGACGGATCATAGATCGGAGTTTTAGCTACTTTATTTTAGGAATAACCTTATGTGATCAAATGTCATGTAACTTGTTCCAGTTGGGTTATTCCTAACGCTAGGAGGCGTTGCGTTGGTGAAAACGGTTATTAGCTTCTAAAAGCGTCTATAATTCGCCAATGATAGCGACTTTTCGACAATTTGTTGTCCGTCTATCACCACTAGTTCGATCATCGAACAAAATTTTACAGAAAATGTCTGATTGAAAGAACGAGACAAAAAATATGTCCCACTAGAGTTTTGGCCAACAGCTAGGAGGCGTTGAGCAAAACGGGTTTTAGCGTCTAAAAACGTCTATAATTCGCCAATGGTCGCGAGCCTAAGTTGCGTGTCTGATCAGGCCCTTAAGATTCACAATAATAATATAAAAGAGCAACTCTGTATAATGATATTAGTCTTCTGTCGGTGCTCCCGAGCACGGCTTGGGACTTAGCAGGCCAGTAAGGAATAGAACACCGACTGGACCGCCAAGACCCTCGCCGTGCGTGAGGGATGTTGCTCTTCTGCACTCTTCTGTTCTTTGTATGACCTTCCAACGCTATAGTCGATTATAATTAAAACCAAGCCGAAATATAGTAGGTACAGTTTGAATAAGCAAAATTTAAAAATTAAAATTTATTTCAGGCTAATTCCACCATATTATGAAATGAAAACTATTATTATATGATGTCAAAATTTCAAATAAATTAAACAATGAGATAACTTAAATAGGACCCTGTATTTTTAATTCTTATTATTAGTTTTGTTTTAGTTAATTTTTTAAAATAGTTTAGTTTTAAGTATTTTTTTAAAAGAACTGTTAAATATGTCGTTTTTGTTGCTGACTTTAAAATTAAAGATGTACAAATTAAAATTAAAAAATATTATCTGCCTCCTCCTGCACTACTACTTTTTCATTTTAGAATAACGTCTGTCAAATACGATGGTCCATTATAAAATACATCAGGATGTTACCTGATAAAGCAAGAGTACTTAAGTCGTATAAATAAACTGAATCGCGATATTCGCCCATGTACAATGATTTATGGTTTCCTGACAAGGATCGTTGGTACTAGTTCCTAGTGGCTTACCCAACACCTTGCGTGCCCCCAAGGTACATTCTAGGTGGGTCTTTAGGCCGGCGTTTTATAGTGTTATATGCCGTTTGTAAATCTCAATAATTCTATAGTTTATTACTCGTTATTATAAGTTATAGGTAATGATAAAAATACTACAAAGTGAGGCTGGCAGGCCGATTCCTACCTCCCACGTAATTTGTGAACTCAAACAACGTTTGCTGCCTTGTTGTACCGTATAGAGGTTTACATAATATTGTATGTACACTTTGACACTCTCTCGATAAACGAAACGTTGAAGAAACAACTTTTAAACAGATTAACTTATTTTTTTCCGGCACACTCCCGCCGAGCTTCGTGCCTATAGCATACTCTGCTTGCGATTACGCGCTTTTGAAGCAATACAAGAACATCGTATGCAAAAGTCACAACGCGTGACGCCTCTAGGTTTGCAAGGTGTCCTAATTGCATCAAAAAATACTTGTGCCCGTACAAATATAACAATGGAAGATCGTCTGTACAGCATCCATAATTAAATTAAATTGTGTTGTTTTCTTCTGTTGTTCAGCCAGGAAATGTTACTGCATCTGTAACAATGAAACAAAATATTTAAGCATTTTGACATGAAGGCATATAGAGAAGAAGGAGAGGAATGGATTTGGTTTTAATTTTCTGAACACTTAAGTTTACACTTGCTCTTAACCAGGATTTTCGTACCACAAAAGGAAGAAACGGAATCCAAGGATCACTTTTTCGTCTGTCTGTTTTACTTTGTTCTCAATAGCTCGATCATCGAACATAATTTTCCAGATGTCCGCTCGAAGTGAGACAAAAAACGAACAGCCAGTTTCTGAAAAGCATTTTAACAATTAATGACCTATAAAATTACAGCTGTCACTGTCAAACTAAAGAAGAAAAAAAGAGATAAGTTGAGATTTCACGTAAAATTAAAATCAGTTTCAGAAACTTGTACTTCTAATTTTGAGGGGAATTTTCCTTTGAATTTCATTGTAATGGTAATCTCGTTGTACTAATGTTCACACAAGGCACGTCGCTACCACGCGCAGTGAGCCAGCCCGAGGCCACCACGATGCCCATTCCTCACCTCACTATGCGGTGATGATTAATCGAACATCGTAAAGCCCTAAGCGATGCCTTGATAGTGTAACCTTTGATATCCTTTGGTGTGAAAGAAAATTTTATTAATAATTTTGTTTTAGGTACCTACTACAATTTAAGTAATTCAAGAAATAAACACAAAGTAATTAAAACAAAATTTATAAATTTAAAAAATAACAATTGTCTTCTTCTTCTTCTTCTTATTCCTACTCACGTTTGGAACGGATAGTAAGTAGAATTGTGTAATTACAAAATTTCATAACGATGCTCACATTATTAGCATAAAAATCTTGTTCTTAGTTATCTACCCTGCCATGGACCTAGAAAAAAAGGCGGACACCATCACTGAAACTAAAAAAGTGAAGCACCCATAGTAAGCCACCTCGCGTATACGTACGAACCGGCCGGCTTACCATGGTGTGAATGTGTGCGTGCCGGTCAGCCATTTAACACTCACACATACACATTTACACATAGTTACGCGGCCGCCATTAGGGTGCTTCAATTCTTAGCAAGATTCCGTCAGCCTATTTTTCTAGGTCCATGTACCCTGTATAATTTTTCATGGTTAATTTTTATTTCGAATGGCCCGTGGCACATTCAATCTGTTCCTATCGATTTAAACAATGTCTATTGATAGTAAAAAAGCCTATATCGTTCAAATGCAGTAACATTGAAAAAAATCGATTCGTTACGAATGGCCCGTGGCCCGTTTAATCTGGCCCTTTCGATCTAAACACCGCTAATTGATAGTAGCCAGTAATTAATTGAAACGTGACGATTGTAGTTGCGATTTTGTATTAAACCCGTTTGTTGCAAGATTGTATGAAAGTCATCTATCTTATGCAGTGGTCTCAGATATTTGCAACGTGCCGGATTCATCGTATACATTGGTATTCATGTATACTTTACATTGAATTGGACTTTCATGTTTGTCTCAAGTTCATCGTTGAATTTTGTAAATAATTACTTAAGATAATTGTATCAATTCTTTAACTAGCGTTTGTAATGTCAAAATAACAACACCTTTTTTACTATGTTTTGTTTGTAAGTTTTAATCATTTTATTTTTATTAATTTTTATCGCACGTGGGTCTGAAGCAAGAAACAAACGATTTTATCTATCAGGTCGCCTATTGTACTATCATAATGTGTATCATATTTTGACGATTTCTTTGTTATCCTTTTTTTTATTTTTTTTTATGCAATAACGAGTTGGTAAATATATCTTTTTTATTCCTATTTGAACCTGAAAAGTGGGAATGCGGGCGCTTTATTTGTAGAAACTTCTGTGTTACATATTTATTGTGGTTACGGAAGAGAATACAGAATGTGCCCGCGATGTTATGAAGTATTACCGGCAATAAAATTAATAACAACACCACAATAATAGTCATTAATGGCTTAAATTTTAGTATCAAAGTCAAATAACAGGTGTTTTCAATTGTCGCGCCGCCCGAGGCAGATAATGTATTGAAATAATAGAATGCTATTGCAATGATTCAGATTTCGATAGGTTTGTTATTATATCGAATACTGACAGGTATTGAGTGCTGAATCGATTATTCGAATGTAAGTAATGTGACGCCCCGGGGTAACGCAAATAAACAGTTTTGTCCATTGAGCATAGACCATTACATAAGATAGACTTTAAATATAAGTAACATTGGTCGAACCACAGAACTGGGAACTGGAGAAGACTCCCGAGTAGAAATGCGGCTCGCTACAATTGTATACGTTAAGTAAGTTAAATATAAGTAACATTGGTCCAACCCCAGAACTGGGAACTGGAGAAGACTCCCGAGTAGAAATGCGGTTTGCTACAAATTGTATATGTTAAGTAAGTTCGACGTCAAAGAACCACGCCCTCAAAGAATCGAAACCTTTGATTGACAGTGTGATTTTTAAAATAAGTATAGAGACGCGAAGTCAATTAAAGTTTTCAAATGAGACGTATAATTTAGCACATAATTATGTACAGATTCGTCAATTTAACCAGAGAGATCACACCTACTACGCCTAAATTGCCTATCTATGATTTTATCTTATCTGTGGGTCAAACTCTTTTGCGAAAACTTTCCGGGGTGTGTTTCCGGAGTGACATTGGATTCGAAATGCTAGTAAATTAAATATTATAACAAAATTTTGTTAAAGACAAAAGAAAGAATATTTGACAAACCATTAATAAGTTAGTTTCTGATTTAGCACTGACAAAGTTCAGGACAAGCGAGAGTTGTAGTCTAAACTTATTGAAGAGTCAATGCTGTAGTTTGACTTTAGTTATTTCTGGATTACATTAATTCCCGACAGTAAATTAATGAGAGTTTGTTTTTGTCTTGAGGCATTTACCTGTTAATTATACATCTACGTAACAAATAAATGATAAACCATTTATTTTCTATGACTTTTCTCTTGAAACTTAAACCTGTAATCTAGTATTTAAAACATATCTAGGTGCAGATCTTATGAAATAGATTTATAGTTACAGTCATAGAATGAGAAACGTGGTTAGAATTATATGTTAAAATTATTTATGTAATTAATTATAGAAAATTCATATAGCGCCATCTATTATACAACTTTAGCAATCCTACTAATATTATAAGTTATGTTTATGTTTGTTACTTCTTCACACTCAAATGGCTGCGTAATTCTTTATGATATTTGGTATGTAGGTAGCTGATACCTTGGATTAACACATAGGGTACTTTTTATCCCGAAAAGTACCTACGCGATTCCCGTAGGATTTGGACAAAAGTCTGATAAAGATGGCGCTGCTGTGCATAAATAAATACACGCAAACGAAGTTTCAGTAGTAGGATAGAAATGTAAAACGAAAACATTGTATCGCTAAATTTGTTATTTTTTTAACAGTACCCTCACTATGACTTGGTATTGAAAACTGTTGCTAGCGGATCCAGGTTAGATCCTTTTAGTGCTCTCCCTAAAAAAGGCATAATTAGGTTTATTTTTAAACCTAATTTCGTGTTTTCCATACTTTGCACAATATCCATTGTCTAAGAATGTAATCATAAATGTCGCTTTTAATAATACACACTTTTTTATTTCACTTGTGGCCCATAAGGATCGTTGATCGAAGGTCCCTAAGAACAATATGCCCAATTTCACCAAAAATTCCTAAAATTCAAAAGTCTCCTAACAGCTTTTTCTATGCCTAAATCCTTATTTTTGGTACGTGTATGACTAAAATTATCGATGATTAAAAACCGTATTTTTATTATTAATGCTATGAACTTCCATCACCGTTTGAAATAGATATAGTTCAACCCAAAGCTTTAGTTACCAGATAATATTTATAACCAGAGTAACAGGACCCGAGTATCTGTACTTTAAAATGATTTACATAATGCTCCAATATTTAAAGATGATATTAATTCAGGTTTGCGCTCAGAATGCACCATTATATGAGGCACAATGCTGTTGGAATTCAACGTCTAGGTAGGTTGCTTGCCCTCCGTTATCATTATCCGCTGGCCACATAACTGATGCATTATTTATGTCTCGATACTAACGGAATACTTTAATCTTCTAATACGGAATGTAACTATTGGAAATAGAGCTCCATTTATTATTTATCACCAGCTTTCCAAGGCATAATTCAATTAAAAAGTAGTCCACATCCTGTCTACAGACTATAGAATTTCAATTCATTCACTAATGATTTTCATTCAAGAAACATCATTAGAATTCATAAAAAAATACTTTAGCTGAAATTACTGCGTAGTTGTAGGTACATTCAGTTTTCCATGCTTTTTACTTTTTACTTGATTTTAGTTCATTTGAGTTTAATGCACGTATTTTTCTAAGTTTCTGAATTTTCAGATTTTTAGCTGAAAATTCTAGGTTTCTGTAAAAAATTTTATCGTGCAGAAAACTCAGCCCGTGGCCCTGTATTTTATGGCTTTGGGAGTACAATGTGCATTAAATATTTTGCTATTTACAAAATAGCAGCGAAACGACGACCTCCGTGGCGTATTGGTTACCACGCCGGACCGCCACCCAGGAGGTCCCGGGTTCGAATCCCGGTCGAGACATGATG
The DNA here is from genome assembly GCA_905163395.2 of Endotricha flammealis. Classification (NCBI taxonomy): domain Eukaryota; kingdom Metazoa; phylum Arthropoda; class Insecta; order Lepidoptera; family Pyralidae; genus Endotricha; species Endotricha flammealis. The sequence goes on along the minus strand of LR990861.1, from coordinate 2,988,020 downwards.
AAAAACGAACTTTTTCTGATTGGCCTCGGGTCTTGGATGTTTATCTATTTATGTATTTGTTATAAAATATAGTTTCGTTAAGTTAGTTTCACAAGTTTCGAACTTTGGCTCAATCTGTGTGATTTGTCCTTATCTATTTATTTATTTATTCAATAAATTGAAAAAGGATCCGATATATTAAAAAGTAAATGAAATAAACTATAATTCTAAATCAAACCTTCAGTAAATATCGTAATTTTTATGACCGTTTTTATTTGCCTGTGGCCTTTCTAAGGTCAGAAAGCGAAACTATTGTCTATGAAAATCAACCATAAACTAGAGAATGCGTGTCCTCCCATCCAACGACAATATGAATTGAGGACCCCCATCGTATAACCGCGCTATGGGCGACACTGCGTTCAGTCGTGACTTCCTTGGTTTGGTACCTTCGATATTCTTTACAGGAACAAAGACGGCCAGTATGAAAAGGGCCGATAAATCGTGACACGTCGCATTCCGAGCGATTGAATTAGACCATAGACTGCAGTTGTTATAGTTACCAGAGACTATGAAACACTGGCCGAATATAAATTGCATTCTGTTTAAAATTAAAATTTAGAATAAAATTTGTTTTTATTTATTTTTTGAGCACTAAAGAGTAAAATAAGACAAGCCATCACCGCTGCCCAAGGACATCCACGACTACAAGACTTGTGTATGAAGGAATGAAAAAGGATGAAAATCTATTTTTTTTAAATAACCGACTTTAAAACAATACAAAAAAAAACATTAAAATCTGTTCACTCAGTCGTAAGTTCTGAGGTGACAAACATAAAAAAAATACAGTTGAATGAGAACATCCTCATTTGGAAGTCGGTTAACAAAATTAACAGAAAATGTCATGTAAATAAGTTAACTAGCGAAATCCGCCCAACTTCGTTTGCGTGTATCCCGCTTTCCCTTGGGAATTTCGGAATGTATTATATATATAAACCTTCTTCTTGAAACACTATCTGTTTAAAAAATAACGCTTCAAAATCCGTCGCGTAGTTTTAAAGATTTAAGCTTACATAGGGACAGACAGACAGACAGCGGGAATCGACTTCATTTTATACTATGTAGTCATTATCGACCTCCGTGGCGTAATGGTTACCACGCCAGACTGCCACCCAGGAGGTCCCGGGTTCGATTCCCGGTCGGGTCATGATGAAAAAACGAACTTTTTCTGATTGGCCTCGGGTCTTGGATGTTTATCTATATATGTATTTGTTATAAAAATATAATATCGTTGAGTTAGTATCCCATAACACAAGTTTCGAACTTTCTTTGGGGTTAGCTCAATCTGTATGAATTGTCCCTATATATTTATTATTTATTTATTTAAAAAATCACCTATTGTTATGTAACAAAGAGCAGTGGTGAATGTTTGCACACCTATAAAATAAAATTGGTCCAATTTGTGTTGACCAAGCGTAAGTACCGTGTGTAGGTCTGACATTACCGCACAAAGCACAATGCAGGAAGGGAGTATTTCATAAATGCAGCGACCACGCGCCGACATCGCGCTGAAATTTAGCTTAATTTCTAACGAAAGTACCGTCAGTAGAAATACTTTTTATCTATAATAGACTTTTATGTATGCAATTAATTTAATTTAATTTATTTTCCTCAAAACAAGGTTTGCTTACAGACTATAGATTAAAATATTTTAGGTAGGTTTTCTTAGTTGTATACCGATGTAAGACGACCTATGTATTGTGAGGCTGGTGCCTATAGTAGGTTTGTGTGAACAAACCTGTGTCACAGAATTCATAATATAGTACTAACGTACAGAATGGCCACTCCCCGCCCCGCACCAAAACGGGCGACCCCTCCCCTCCCGCAGCATTCGCCCACAACGAGTGGGGTACTTGAAAGGCACGGTGGTCACGCGTTGCACGCACACACATGCGCGAAGTGTGTGCAGACGTTCTTCTGTTCATGTAATAGTAGTAGGTGATTATAACGAGACATTTGTATGGAGTGTCCGGGGTGTGCCTGTGTCACAGATCACCAGGGCCCTCCCTCCACATGTGACGTGGTTTACAAATTACAGTAAATTAATATGTAATTGTGACAATAACATTGTGTAAACTTAAGTTGGCGCGTTATTACATTTTGTTACAAACCTCGGTGGTTTACTAAATCCTAATGAATTATTGTCAGTTTAAGATTAAAATGTTTTGTGTAAATAAATAAAAAAATGTATTGGTAAATTGTAAGAAAGAGCTTTTATGATTTTTAACTCTATAGTTAATTAATATGATTGAAGAACTTTGATTGGAAACGATAGTGGGAAAGAGTCCGCTCCATGATGACTGCTACTTGCCACGATCATCAGACATGATGGAGACGACGATGGAGTGTTTCCTTTGGCGAGCCAACCTATTTCACACATGAATTACCAACGACACATAAAATTACAGCTGTCACTGTCAAACTGAAGACAGAAAAAGAGATAGATTGAGTCATAATGTCGAATTAAAATGGGTTTGAGAGACTGGCCGTAAGTTATGAACGAACTATACAATTTAATTGTTGATTATTTTGCGAACGGTACAGCGACCAAAAGGAAAGCGCGGGGGCGTTGCACTGGACATATATAGAATTAAATACTCAATTAATTGGCACGGCTCTAAAATGTTAACTGTATTAAATTGTCGACTTGTATTGTATTATTCTGCGCTCGGTACAGTCGGACAAAGGTGCGGGGGCGTCGGTACACGCGACATATCTCTAATTAACAGCGCCTCAATTAAGTGGCCGACACGATTCCGCACATAATTGTGGCGCTGACTGTATTACAGTGTTTATTGTTTGTAGTAGTTAATGTTTTGTTTTATGTTGTACTTATCTATCTTACCCTATTGGAAATGTCCCAATAGGCTTTCTAATTTCTGTAGTTTGCTTTAAACAAGTTAATTATTCAGTTACATGTTGATATTGCACACCTATAGTTAATTCAGAGAAATCCAAATCGTGACATCCAAAAAGAAATCCAAAATACCGTTTATAAAACCGTTTAATATTAAAAAAAAAAACTGATAGGCACATAATGCAGTAAAAATGCGATGTTTTTCTTTCCACAAAATTAAATTTTTAACAAAAATCGAGAAATTTAGTTTTGTAAAAGCCATAGTTTTTACTGTTTTCTGAAAAACTGGCATTTTTCTCTTTGACGGGTTTGTGATGCCAAAATTAACATTTCTTTATTGTGTGGGTACTCTACTAAATGCTCTACCAATCCAAAAAATGACAAGAACATGAAGCGATATTCAAGACGCATCTATAACTCACTCTATGTGATTCAGTCTTTTAAGAGTTTTAATTAAAACTTAACTTATATACGTTAGAACAAGGGGCTTCTCCTCCAACCGCCCTCAAACTTTGCAGGCGTGATTATGTAAATTGAGTTGTTATTACAATGTAAATATATGCTTATGCAATGTAACATTCGTTTTTTTGCACGAGTCCAGACTCCTAAGGAATGTGGAGAGTGTAAAACAAGAATGAAGAATGCATGTAATTGATTTATAATTGTTATAATTTGCTTATTGGAGATGGCGTATTTACTTGACGCGAGACGTAGGTAAAAAGTTAAATTATTAATTTATTTTACACAAACGATTTCTTGTTTATTGGTTTACGGTAAAATGTAGTTGTTCTTGGAAAAAATGTATTGTTAATCGTGATTTAGGAAAGATCTGCTTTTCATTTGCTGCTATTATAAAACAGAGGAGCTAGATAGCGTCGCTGTGTCTGTCAAGTTAAACAACGTCAACCCTAGCCAGTGTGTAGATGGGTTTCGTCGTCTCGAATGCTTTGGGCAAGTCGGTCGGAGAATCTTGATCTTGAAAAACGAAACCCAAACCCAGTATTAGTATAAGCCATTTGAAAACACCTGCTCTATGATTTTCATAGAGTACTTAGCTAACAAAATCAGGCACTTTATCTAATCCTGTTAAGTGGAAGCTAATGCCAGAGACAAGCTCTTCTTATTTATTTAGTGTTGTTTATCTGTGGCGTAATGGCCGAGTAGCGGGCCACGATTATCTATGGCACGGACATTACTGACGGCCAATAGCGAATTGTAGTTGAGTGGGGGATAGACCGTGAAATAAGGATGAATTTAATTTATTTAGAAGCTGTCACTATTTGCTGGCAATTTTTTATAAAAGTATGCTTTCAACAAAGATTGAAGATACATGTCACGTGGGCTCCCCTCGTAAAGTACATAGTGCAGAACATTTATACTACGTTTGCGTAGAGCCTGCTTTCCCGTGGGAATTTCTGAAAACCCTTGTATTGTATGTATTATAATAAACTTTCCTCTTGAATCACTCTATGTATTGCTGAATACTGTATTTGAATTCATTGAGTATTTAAAAACGACTTCATTTTATACTAAAAAGATTTTAGTTAAAAATGTTACACAATTTAGCGCCACCTACCTGTTCTTTTTCATATTTATTTCTCTACCCTAAGGTCGTCTGGAAGAGGTTGCTTTAGCGATAAGACCGCCTGTTGTACTTTACCTATCTGTATTACTTTTTTTTTTGGTGCTATAAATATATTGAGTATATTGTATTGTTATTATTAGTTCAATCATAGTAAAGATTCCAGATCAGACCGGCACGAACCAATACTTATGGCGAACGAACGACTGCTTACCTAGTTCCTCGATTTATTAACAGACTACCCCCTGAATTGCGTACTTTCCATAATGTAAAACCCAACAATATTAAAAGTGAATTAAAATGTCATTTTTTAAATAATATGTTACCGTAGACTAAGTTTTTAACATTTTTCACAAACCTCATTGGTATTTTGTAATACTGTTTTAGTAGATTAAAAAAAAAAAGTTAATTTTATGTAAAAATGTTTGTTTCTGTGTCGTACGTTGTAAGTTGCACGTTTTTCATAACTCCTAACAAGAGTAATTAAATTGAGATAATTTCAATCAATTTCTAATGTAATCGTATAAAGTAATCGCGGTCGTGTCGTGTTCAGATGAACTGGCGATTGCCAGCAATACGACCATTAGTTGTCACAATAGACATAAATCTATATAGATACCTCCATCCGTGGGGCAGGAAAGTTCTAGAATGGTGTACCAGAAAACGCAGTGTAGGACGGCCGCCTACAAGGTGGTCAGACAACCAACCTAAGAAAAGTCGTAGGGAGCCACTCCCAACCAGTCGCGCTGGAAACGTTTGGAAGAGGAGATGTCCAACAGTGGAGTTCTTGTGGCTAAAATGATAATGAGATAAATAAATAAATATTCTTGGACGAATATTTGTCATTTTTATTCGAACACACAAATATTTTCGCGTCAAAGCCCCCTAAGTGGATCAAGAAAGATAATTCGGGCTTCATCTGTCAGCTTCATTCATGGTCTGAACTCGGGTCATCTATTTCGATTTATGCCAGTGCATGTCACTAAACTGTAAGGATGGTGTAATTCTCGTGAATCTAGTATTTATTGGTTAATTAACATAATTTTATTAAGATAAAATTATTTAAACGAAGGATCGCCCAAGTAGTTTTTATCGTGCATGTACGTATTTATTTTATTGCTTGCTTCGATGATATTACATTTAAAACCGCGGCCGTCCGCCCGTATGTACAGCCAATCAATGAAAGAGATTACCAGGTTACATAACTATGAACAAAGATGAATCACATAGTACAATATACTTATTGATATATAAAAATTCGAGTAAATTCCTTTTATCCAATATTTAGAAAACTTGACTCATATTTACGTCCCTGTTCATCTCTTTCGTTTGCTGTCTGTACTAGTTCTGTATTAATTTGGATCACCGATTATATTAGCTTACATGTTATGTACATTTTAAACATGTGCTGTAATTTCTAAAGTTAATTTTCGTTGGTAATTGCTGGTTGGCCATTTGGCCTCTTGGACAACATTTCTCAGTGTGTTTTCCATAATTGCGTTCTCCTATATCGTCATTTCATGCTACGTTGTTTAAGATGTAAGTCGAAAGCGTTTACATATTTTGTTTTCAGCAACTGGCATCCCAAGCTAATTACTTTAACGACAAATTGCACATATACATTTTAAAGTAAGGCACGTATTAAGTCGGAAAAATAATAGTAAAGAAGCTGGGGCTTTGTTGGCAAATACAGACTAGGGTCGACGTAGTATCAGTTTATCTTTGACCTGACAGCCAAATTAGAGTTTCCGTGGCACCACTTGGGGGGCGAGTGGCATCCCGTCAGTTTTTAGTAATAAGTCCCACAGTCTCTACCGCATATTCCCCGGGCGGAGGGGCTGCTGCAAAGCATTTTTCTGACGATAAAAAAAGGGTCGACGTAGCTTCACTTGCGTTTTCATTTTTGTGTGCGACACAGCGACACTGTCGAGCTCCTCAGTGGAAATATAAAAAAACAAAACACAAGCGTATCTCCACCGCGTCACAATCAAACTATAAACCAAGCGGATACATCGCAAGCCGATCGTACACACGCTACTTTATAACTTGAGATGGTAACATATGTACCGAGACGTTATCGAGTCGAGATCGGCACGTTATCGCCAATCGAATCTCGGAGATATCGATACAGACGAATCGTTTCGCGCGGTGAACCCTGTATAAATTCTGTGTCCGTACTTTATATTGCGTTGTGTCGTGACCTGACATCGCTTGTGTTACTTTATTGTTTTGTTCCGAGTTGTAAATTCTCAATTATTTTCACTATAAATAATATTCGTATCGAAATAGAAAATTTATGGGGGCTTTACATGAAAAAAATACTTATATTTAACGGTATTTCAATGCCCGTTAATAGCTACGCTTGAACCTGCTCGTGTTATGGGTACCAGACAAACCGATGTGTTTTTTATAAATATTTACCTACTAACTAATGATAGACAGAAAACACTCAAACTCGAAAGAAACATCTCTGTATAACACAAATTCGTCCTTTGCGGAGATCAAATCCGCGACCTACACTTAAAGTCACACTACCAACTCACCTCAGAACAATAAAGTCTGCATTTTACCAGGTTTTCAGCAAAATTAAAAAGAAATTGTGAAAATAAAATTAAAAAAATTATTCCTATTCTATACGGAAATACGGAATCAATTCGAAAATCATTCTAGATTTTATCAGGACATCTGAACATGTAGATAATAAAACCAGAAATTAATTAATAGGTAACCTATAGGACCAGACGGGTACAAGATCGCACCTTACATCGCAGGTCGTCCGATGTCGAGATAGGCCTTATCTCTCCAAGACTTATCTTATTACAGTGTTAGATAGAATTAATTTAATTTACAATGATTATTCCAATTTAAATTAAGTTTATTATATCCTACTATTAATAAAAGTTAATGAAAATGTTTAATTGAACAACAGTCAAACAATTAACTTTTTAAGTAAGATTTGTTAAGGTGGTACGTTTCGGTCCACGCGGGAAATTCATTTTTTTTTACAAATTGCATCTCAATCATTGATAGAATTTTCGTGAAAGATTTGGCGCCAACAAATACAATAGATCTACTGAATAATTATCAAATAAATTATAAATATTTATTAGATTGAGCTAGCCCCAAAATAAGTTCGAGACTTGTGTTATGGCATACTAACTCAACGATACTATATTTTATAACAAATACATTTATAGATAAACATCCAAGACCCAGGCCAATCAGAAAAAGTTAGTTTTTCATCATGACACGACCGGGATTCGTAGCCGGGACCTCCTGGGTGGCGGTCAATGGTAACCGTTACGCCACGGAGACCATCAATAGAAGGCATACTAAGTTTTATTTCATTTGGTTGCTTCCACACCAAGAGGATAAACGTCTAAACGCTTCTCCAAACAAATTATTCCGTAATATTCGATAAATAATTGCTAAATGGATACAGGGAGCGTGTTGAATCACGGATATTATGCATAATACAATGTTTACACACGGCTCTCAAGATCGGTAAGCTGAAAAACTTAGATTGAAACCAAGAGCTTGTTTGTTTATTAGTAAAATCATTTTGTTCATAGAGTATATTATTTTATGCCCCACATAACCTGTATTTAATCATGACTCCAAATCTGTTAGGTTGTCAGGAAGATATTGATTTTGCGAATAATCATTTTGTATTCCAACTAGTAAAATCCTCGCAACTTCGTTTGCGTATATCTCACTTTCCCGTAGGAATTTTGAAAAATCCTATCTATGGTGTATAGATAGGATCTAGACATCGTAAGGAACCTACATTCCAAATTCGGAATCTCTAGACCCAGCGGTTTGGGCTGTGCGTTGATACAAAGTTAAGTCAGTCAGGACTTTGAATTTTATAAATATAGACAAGGGTTTTCTACACAAAGAAAAAAATATAAATTTAATAAAAACGTAAAAAAACTGTATATGAGCGACCAGCCGGCACTCGGATAAGCCCTGCGCGGCTTTTGTGGTGCGGCATATTTGTTATTATATTTTTTGTTTTTACCTTGAATAAATATATCTTTATAAGTGCGCGAGCTAAACCTTGTAGTAGTACCTTGTAATTCAGTATCGTCAACCACTTTTCCCGTGTGTCTCTATCATTTTAACGAGTATCGTGTAATTTTAATACATTATCAGAAGCGGTTTGAGAGCAATAAACAAATAATTTCACCGTGCGGCGCGGCCGGTGGCTGATTATGGCTTGGTGGCATGCAAAATGCCATTTGTATTAGGGATAGATTTAAGATAAATAATAGTTTTTATAAAAAATGTATATTTTGTTTGAAGTAAGTAATGTATATAGTAACATTTCAATAATTTACCGCATTCATGATTTTCTGCACCTCCTCTTCATGGTTAACTGGTAGAGAATGAAATTTAGCATTAAGTCCGCCTATTGTATATTGTGGTCAATAGAGTTAAATAAATAAATAATATTTACCTGAGGAATCTAGACTAAAGGTCTCTCGCAAGCTGCGAGAGACCTTTAGTGACGTTAGATAGTTTTCTGAAAAAAATGGGATCATCATTCCAGTCACAGGAAGTAAACTCCTGGATAGGCCTCCCCCAAATTGAATAGAATTGGCTAGAATTGGGATGGCTGGAGTGAATTCTGGCCCTTACCCTCGTCAGAGGCCGCAATAAGCGTTCAGTGCCAGAAAAGATCCTTTTCTGCCATTAAACGCTTGATGCGGCTTGAAGTGACAAGAAGGGCCAGATGGCATCTTTGCACGTTTAGAGAATTGATATACCTGTTGTACATATCAAGCAACGACATCACCATCTAGTATTTAGATGGGATCAAGTTAAGATGATAAAGATCTTTCCTTGCTTCGAATGTAAAGTTTTCGCCAAATTGGCTTCAATTGAGCTGAATTTGTTACGTATGTTTAAAACTTGTTACTTAACCACTTGTGTATGCATTAAAAATATAACATAGAATATATTTCTTTATGTAAAATAAATTCTATTACCTATATAAAATTTATTCATATATGAATTGCCGATGCTATGAAAATGTTGGAATTCAATTGAGTCGTATGCGTCTCTTTCGATTCAATGTAAAGTGTTACTGCCTGTTGAGAGTACTCTATATGATATCTTAATTCAAGAACATGTTAGAATACTTTACACTTATAACACACAGAGGACAGGAGCGCGTCGGTTGTGAGTCGACTGTAATTTATTGAACTCATACTAGACCCGCTCATTTATTTGCAAAGATTAGCGTGTTAATCAATTCTCAAACTGTTTCCATCACCCCTCTAAATTTAAGAGCGCGCTCGTGTCGGTGCAGCTACCTTCATTTTCTTCTCTCGTGCTAGTTCCTTCAACTCTCTTTAAGACACGTCGCCCCGCCCGCCTTTTAACATCAAATCATTAAAAAAAGAAAAAAAACATTTTTTTTCTTTCTTTTCCAGCCGTTGCAATGAGGGTTTTCACGAAAATTTACACCACTTGTTGGCGCCACTTTGGTAAGGGGTCCCATTCCCATCCCAATAATCCGCGCTGTCAAAGGCGTCAACGTCAAAAAAATCTGACACGTCAAAAAATCAACACGAATTGCGAGATTCGAGATCGCTGCTTTGTCAACGAAGGTCGTCAAGTCAAGATGGCGACCTCGGATCCTCACCGTACCACGTTGCCTTTATAAAGTGTATTTTTTGTGTAAAAAGTGTTCATTTAAAATACTCGAAATTGGCGAAATTATCCATGTGTCGTGAAGATACGACAGGAACGCCTAATTAAGAAAAAAAAAAATTATAGGCGCTATAACAATTTTGACAGGTACCAGGACCTGACGTGTGAGTGCTACCGCCTAGTGGGTGTCATTTCAGAAAACCCTCATTACTGTCAATGTCCATTTAACTAGCGTCAGTGTTTTTAAGCCATTTGATACGTACGTACGTAGTACTTCTTACTTCCATGCATTTCATAGACTTGAGTCAAAAGTTTTCAATACAAGTAATTTCCTTTAATCACTCATACCAGGATAACAGAATCTAACAAGAGCATGTAATGCATCTTCCGGCGATACAATAACGCGTTCAATATTTTTTATCTATCCACGGCTACACATCATGTAATCTTTGGCATTATTTCCCGTTATTGTACATGACTATCTTAGATTATTTGCATAATACAACGTGTTATGCTCGTGTTATGGATACTTGGAAACTGTTGGAACCTGGACATCGGTGCAGGCGACATTGTTGCGTTTTATCCACGATATTACGCAATTAACATAATCTATAAACTGCTTTGTCTTGAATGACTGACTGACGGATCAATGGACACCCTATACCGCTGATAAATAAATAAAATAAATAAATAAATATATAGAGAGAGATAGATTGAGCTAGCCCCAAAGTAAGTTCGAAACTTGTGTTATGGGATACTAACTCAACGATATTATATTTTATAACAAATACATATATAGATAAACATCCAAGACCCGAGGCCAATCAGAAAAAGTTCGTTTTTCATCATGACCCGACCGGGGATCGAACCCGGGACCTCCTGCGTGGCGGTCTGGCGTGGTAACCATTACGCCACGGAGGTCGTCCCATCTGATAGTAGAAACCTTAGCGTGTTCTTTGTATAACGTAGGATCTGTTATGAAAGGGTTTTGGGTTAAACATTTTCGGTCCTACGCGGTCCTGTCCCACCGGTGTTTTTTTAGCGTGCTATCTGCCCTGCCCACTGGCACTTCAGCTTGCTCATCCGTTATACTATGTCGGTTATTTTCGTTCTGCTACAAATCTCCTCATTCGATCTCGTAGTGAAACACTCTCTCCACGGGTCGCTGGGTGATGTTGAGCCTTCAAAAATGACTTTGAGCAAAGGCACAAGACTCACTTTTTTATTTTTTTATTTTAATGTCATACGGTAGACAAACAAGCAAGCGGGCCATCTGATGGAAAGCGGTCACCGCCGCCTATGGACATCAGTAACACCAGGGGCACTACCAATGCGTTGTCCACCAAGGAAGTTGGAGGAAAGGAAGGAGGAAGGCAAGGGAAAGAGGGGATACGGAAGGAGTTGGGCTTCCGGATCTCTCACTCACCGAACGAAACGCATTGCGGCTTCACGTCGATATTCTGTGAGATCTAGGGTGGTACTTCCCCGGTCGAGCTAGCCCTTTTCGTAATAATTGCTCTACCACTCCAAACTCAAAGTCATTTTTGATATTAAATATTTTGTTGCTCGCAATTTGCAATCTCATTGAATTAATGAGTTCCTAGACGCGTGACCACCGTTCGCAATGAAACGGGACTATCGATAGAACAAATTCAACGTGTTACTATGTGTCGGATGTTTTTATAATACCCGTCTCTCATTCAAGCTTGGTTACACATTCTCTTTGAGTATTGCTCTTTGAAATTCAACCGGCCGTAATACGTGGATGTGAATTATTTACTTAATTAACCATAGCTTCATTTTAGAAATAGTTCTGGTTTTTTCTGTAGCGAACAATGAAACGAATAACAAAAATTAATAATTTTCAAAGCGGTCAATCTATATATTTTTCGTAATTTTCATTGTGAATATAAATTTATTACTGCGAACAGGAGATAAAACATTAAAATAGGCACGGAGATACGATGCCACAGACAGACATACAGATATTCTAATATAGGGACTTATAGACACCAAATGAAAACAATTTTTTTGCACAGTGGTTCCGACTTGGTGTTTAGAATTTTGAAAAAAATCTTATTACAGTCAACGAAGGAAAGGGTTGACCCGGCCCGTAAATATGATTAAAGATTTCTAAATATTGTGTAAATGAATTTACTAGAAAATTTATTTACTTATAATTTATATATTATATATACCAATAGTATTCATATTGTACTATGTAATTACAATTTTTCTACATCGACCACATCATCACACATAGATACACAAAACACACATACACAACCCAATCTGAATAAGAGACAGAGAGCTGTCTCTCATTCCGGTTGTGCAATCAGAAATATTTTAATAATTTTACAGTAGACATATCCGCACGGATAAATCCCGCATATTATGTGATAAGATCGTACAATTGTAAAACCGCCTCCTTGGTATATCACATTCCATATCAGTCGTCAAGTGTACGTCCCATGAAGACATTTACATAATAATATGATAGGCTAATAAGCGTTTTAAAAGGGACACTTTCGAAGCGTGCGACAGTTCACACGCTTTTTGAAATTATGGTGATTTTATTGTCTACTAGCGAAACGCGCACAACTTTGTTTACGTGTATTCCGCTTTTCTGTGAGAATTTCGGAAAATCCATTATTATCCTACAGCCACAGCCTACGTCATACATAGAACACACCCTCGAACTGGCTGTGAGTTGAGATGTTAATGAAGAATGCCGATGGGTATTCAGAATTGCTTGTAATTTTGTTTTATGACTGAATGAACAGGCAAATAAAATTAATCTATTTATTCAACATTTAAATTTTAAAATATATCTTGCAATCAATATGCATTCGTTCGAACATATAATATTGGATTAAAATTATTTTGGAATTAAAATTCTAAATTTAGGGGATCGGCCAAATTTTCAGAAAGTGTTTTAAATTAATCTTTATGAATACTTATTCTCATGAAAAATTAAATTTTATTTATTTATAGCCTTTTAGGTACTCAAAATCATGTTTTAATATTGTTTGTTTAAAAATCTCGCCAAAACGCCACGTTCTGTCACCTGAGAGCGCGTGACGTTATTTGTGGTCATAACAAAACAGCTGCATGTGTATTTTATGGCAAATAATATATTACATAGTTATAATACTTATACAGAAGTTTTCACATTTCGAAATTCAGCGTCACAAAAGTCTGACTTACTTGCAAAGACATTGTAAATCATATAAATATCCACTCTGAGAAGATTTCGATTGTCGGCTTTTTTTATATATAATTTTTATATATAAATATACAAGTTGTAGATGACAACAAAAAGTGCCTGTGAAGGTCTAATTTCTGAAATAAACGATTTCATTTCATTTCATTTAAAAAAATATTGGCGCTATCTAGTGAACCGTACGGAAGCGAGCGACGACGACGGACTGCGGGAGTTATTTTCAATTTTTGATAGAGAATATCTAAATATAAAAAATTGGTGGTATTCTTCATTCAAAATTTCAAAGTAATTTTTTCTACTTTTTTTCTTTTGAGTGTAGCCTCCAGTTTGATCTACAAATATTGTCGCGTCGTAGATTATGCTGTCGCATGAACACTCGCTTCGAAAGTTTACCTTAAGCGTCAAAGCATCGCACAGACTCCCACTTAGATACCTATAGCAATTTATGTATCTGTTAATGCAGTTGGCCACTTTTATCTCCTAGTTGAAGAGACATAACGTGTATTTTGTCAAACATAATTTGCATACTTATCTATGGACTATGGACATATGGCTACAAATCATGTTAGGTTTTTTTCCTTCGAGTAGTAGCGTATACTGCAAAAAATGGGAATCGAACGTAAGGACTGTAAAAGATGAAAGTAAGGGATATCTCCCTTATTTACCCCTTAGTAGAAATAAGAGAGCTCAAAGGGTTTGGTCCTAATTTATTAATAAACTTCCTTTTAACACATGACTATATAGGTTACATATCATCGTTTAAGCAAGAAAATAATGGTCTAGTATTCAGTAAAAAAAGGCATTAAATTTAGAAATACTCGGTAAAATGCGCCTCTCTTGTAGCAGCCATCCGTCAGTAGAAAAAAAGGTTTAGGGGTACATATCAAAATGGTCGAATATGGATGAATTTATGTATTAAGCAAATTTTTCTAACTACTTACAATACAATCTAATTTTTTATAATGTTACAATAAGGTGTAGAATGGATTATAATCTAATAAATTTTAATAAACCATTAAAATGAGGTGTTAACAATACTATCTAGTTGGTAATATATCTTAACAAAGAAACAAGATTACGACAACAATAATCAAATAATGATACAATTTGGCGACAATGCCCAATCGCTGGTATAATGGTGAAACTAGGCGTGATATAAATTTAATGCTGCAGCGTTTACTTTGAACTATATGAATTACTAGCTATGACTAGCTGTTGCCTGCGATTTCGCGTAAATATTCTGTGACACAATTAATGTAGCTGTCTATTGGTAAAATAATTTCCACAATCGGTTCAGTATATTCAGAGATTTCCATTACAACCTAACAAAATTTACCTCTATAAAATATTAGTACTTAAATATAACTTCAAAGAGAGAGAGGATACAATGAATGAATATCGATTTAATCAGGTTTTATGTTTCGCAACAAAAATGTACAAGCTGTAAATGACTAATAAATTTTTATGTTATTTACATGCAAAAAAATGCATACCCAGACGTTTACGCAAGTGGACCTCCGCTTATACAAATTTGCTGATCGGTTAAATCATAGCCTGCCTTTAGCAAATTTAAAACATATTCACAGCCATGGGTATCTTCGTTGTTGACTGGACTAAAGAAACGTTAAAGTAAGGGGTTAGGTTAGGACAAAACTCAAAAAAAGAACAGAACAATATAGACACATATTACAATTATCAAAAATATAGAAAACTATAAAAAGTAATAATATCATATAAGTATAAATTGACTTTTAGCCTGATAGCTAGTCTATAACAAGGACCAAAGTATAATTTTCCAGTTCCGGAGAAAGTCGTGTAAAAACTGTAGGTTTGTCGGAAAATACGCGTAGATCTCTTGATTTGAACCACCTCCCATAGGATAATCACAGCACACCATTTACGTGCATTCGTCGCCCATTGTGTCTGTATTGAACAATACTAAAAATGCGGAACGAGAATTATGTTGATTTAATTTGAATTGTGGATTTGAATATGCTGTTATAAGGTCATGCTTTGCGAGGCTGGGCGTCGGTTTAGCTTAGAGCGGCGTTCTTAAATCATTTTTAAGATTCTGTAGCTCAAAAGCAAAAAAAACGGAACTTTTTATAGGATCACTTTGTTGTCCGTCTGTCATTCTGTTAAACTTTTTTTCTCAAGAACGCGTGGGGCGGTTTGAAGCTGAAATTAATAGCAAATACTCTGATCTGCAGTCCCCTGCACCAAAAAAGTAAAAAAATATTTAACGCAATGCAATCAAAAGATATTGACGTTTATGTTTCGTTTTAGCCACCTCTCCCAGTGTTGTCCTAGGTCGAAATACGGGTGCCTCTAGCACATTATAAATTCTAAGCGGTGGTGAGAGCCTACTTTATGCTAACTTATGCTACTTCTCGGTTAAGTAGCATAACATTGCAGCTAAGTCCATGATTGCAGCAATCTGGCTACAAAATGTCCTTTCAAAAAAAAGAATTAGCCTTCGTTTATTTACTCTAAAGTAAAATACAGATAACTGAACTAAAATTATTTATCCATAAGTTCAACCGTACCTACCAGCGGGGTTTCGTATTCAAATTTCGTTTCACATTGTACACCCAATCGCAAATCAAGAGCGGCTTAATACGATATTCAATGTGTCCCACAATGTTTTATGAGTTTCGGAGCGCGTGTTGGTTCCCGCCTCTTGACATAGCTTTCCATCATTGCTGTTCGTTTTTGCTATCTAACCACAATTTCCAACAACATAAAATCGAATATTTAACTTTATGTTTGCAACAATAGAGTTTGATTTAACCGCATTAAAATATTGCAGTTTTTGGCCACGTATTATGTGGGTAGATTGTAGACATTACTTGTATGGGTGTAAAATTGAGGTATTTCGCTTTGTTTTGTTGCATTTTATGATGATGATCGTAAATATGAATTAAATCCTGACATATCTTCAATTTTTTTATATTTCGAGACAATTGCCTTTATAATATTTGTACTTTCCAAGAAACACTTTACCATACATTACTGTCGTTTCTGTAGTTTGTTAAATTTCACAGATTCAGCTAAATATCTTCCGAGTGCGTGAGGATGGATTCGACCAAACTTAAATGGTCATACTGTATTCTTTATAATTATCCATACATATAATAAAAAAGTAGACCCCGATATGTCTGTTCTTTGAACATATTTGGCAAAAATGGAGAGGGAACAGTTAGAGAAAGGTAATAAAGCGAAAATTTTTTTTTTTGAATTTATTGTCTGTCTGTCTGTTTGAACGCGCACATCTTCTAAGTTACTGAACGGATTTTAATCCTGTTTTCACAGGGAGATAGAGCTCGGCTTGGAGCAGAATATAGGCTTTGTTTCATTTAAATCGCATGACAAGAAAAGGAGTTATCCTTATTTGAACATTTCACACGGACGAAGTCGCGGGTAACAGCTCGTTTATAAATAAAATATAAAAAAAAATATTTAAGTATGTTTAAAGATGCTAAAATATTTTACGCATATTCAAATAAAAATAAAACGACATTACATGTTAACGATATAAAAGCAAGAGGCGTCTTCAAGAGTGTGAACAATGTTGCACGGTAGCCCGTAAAGATGGTACGAAATAACAGTCCTTTAAAATTGTAAACCCCCTTGTGAGCTGTCATCTCTGCGTTCCGTTTCACGACAGCACTTGTCTTATTAGCATTGTTCTTTATAAAGTAAACACGACGCTCTTAGCGTGATACGGAACGCCTTTTATGTTACCCCCAGGTCTTTGCGCCACATTCCAGATTTATTTCAATAAAATTATGTGCATTAAATTTTCAACTTTATAGGGCACATTTTAAGGAGTTGGCGCACCTCAGGGCGGTGTTTTAGGACCAACCGTTAAGTTTGTCCTAAGGTGCGCTGTCATGTTATGTTATCCTCGACAAACGGTATGATTGTCTCGGTACCCTCTTTTGCTAGCTTAATTACTAATGTATTCCCTTTGTCAAATGGATACCGACTGAGGACGAATAAGGCGAGTTGGTCCCGTTGACTCACAGTGAGTAGGTGTGGGCTGGCAGTTTATATTCATGTCGTTTTAGTCTGCAAATTAATTCACCTGTTTACGGTAGCCAATTCAAATTGTTTCATGCTATTTAGATTATACGCCTCACTTTTATGACTATAGTAATAGTGAATATCATCATAGACGACAATTATGCAGTACCTATTTATGAAAATGATTTTATGAGATATAGATAGTATCTAGAAAACGACTTTGCCAAAGCTATTCATGTACGTAGTAACTATTTAAACAGTAAATAATAATAAAAACATTCACAAATTATATAGAAACGATCAGAATAATATTATAGTATTATTATAGGTTATTATTTCTTTCCCTATCTTATCCTTAGTCGAGCAAAATTGAACCTGTTTATGTTATTCGTAGCGGGGATTGTACTAAAAAATGGATGAAAATTTTAATCTCCTTTTTAGTTCTCACCGTTGTTGTGTCTCTTGTAAAGTCAGGATTAAAAGTAACTAAAACATTAAACGGAGTAGAAAAGTATTGAAAGGATAATAATGGGTAAATTAAAGCCACACAAACATGGTTTCTCCTGTACCGGGATCGTGGATTGATCATAGCGCCGGAGATAGTGGAATAACCGTCCGTGCTACCCATAAGGGCTACGTACTCGATGGTGCTACCATGGTGCTACCATAGTGCTACCACATCAAACGCTGCTTCCAATCCATTAGTTGTTTCAGTTTATGTTTGAAATTTCTACAAATAAATTGCACAAAAAAATTAAAAATGCAGATTAATTTATACATAACCCCTGATTAATTGAGGTAAAGCCTTTAAGTGATAGTTTTACTCTCAGTAAGTGACACTGTAACTCATGAGTAAATAAAAAAAGCTTTGAACTGATAAACCATAGACTTTTCAATCTTGACAAAATTGCTTTTTTTAAAAGCGTAAACACTTTGGTGCAGCAAATAGGCCAACCAAACACTGAGGCAGCGCATTCTAATAACGCATAAAGCAAACAATTTGACTATAGCCACGTAATGGACAATTCCGCCACCAAGGGAGAGGCCAAAGCCGAACATGATCAATATGCGAACGAAACGAGGGGCATTACAATAATGTATTCAGGTTGACATATACGTATGAGAGCAGCACGCGCGAGTATAACGAATGCTATCCTCTGCATATCAAGCGCAGATTTGACTGATGTAGTCACGAATTGGACACGCGCTTCCAACGTTTTTCTTCCAACTGTCGCATAGATATACTAGTTTACATCAGCTTATGGCCGCTCAACAGTCAGTAGATCATTAATTAATTCCATAACGGGAGATGACTGGGTTTTGAATGACAAAATTGCCTCCACCGACGGAAAATTTAACAGACGGATCGTGTAATTGATGTTTGAAATATTAGAAACGTGAATGCGGATTTTTTTGTGCATCCCGTCGCAGATAATAACTTGTACAGACGATTGGTAGAGTGGTGATGCGATGGTTATAACTAAAAACTTTTTTGATTTTTCTTGGTTTGTATTTGGAATAATTACAGCTTGGAACAAAACGACAGCCACAGGAGACAATGCGTTTTGTATAGCTTTAAATCAAAAAATAGCATTGACATGTTAATTAACTAGTGTTGATATCCCTAATTCCACGCCGCAACAATGTGTTCGGGAATACTTAAAACACTACAAAACAACGTTTTGCTGAATAATTCTGCAGCAAGTAGGCATAATGAAATACAGACTAGACCACATAGATAGACAGTATTCACGACATATCAGCACGCAACTAAGTAAGATTTTACATTGTATAAATTTCAAAATAGCATTTTACAACATTCTATCTGTACACAATATTCATCCAATACCAATCTGTGCCAATAGCAACAAAAAGAGAAAGATGGCGTCCATTCGCGCGAAAACAACCGCAACCGTTCGATTGTAATTTGTGGAGTTCTAATTTCGAATAGATTACCGTGATTGGTTGTGCGGGAGGGGCGTGCTGGCGCCGGCTTACGCGTGTGATGCGTTTTTGCAACTTGCACAAAAGAAAGGTTGGTCGCGTGAACTGAGTGAATCAATTGCGTACGCACGCTACGATACAAAAATGATACATAGTTGCATTACCTTGTAGCAATTATAACTCGTGCTCTTTGATAAGGTGTAATCTTACAGAGATATATTACTGTAGTTGAATCGAAATGAGTTATTCCTGCGAAATTGAATTATCACTTGTGGAAATGTTAGGATGGATTAAAACGCAGGTATCTTGTTTTGCTTAATGATATTCTATATTTGCATCAACTATCCATTTATATTAAAAACAATTTATAATAAAAACGTCTACGTACTAGAAACCTTAATTGAAGTGTCATGCAGCTTTATTATGTCATTTGATTCAGTTAACGATTTTTTACTTTTTTTTGTGAGCACATACAAGTTCATCAACACTACCATATTTTTGTTGTTTGTATTACTTTACAAAAAAATCTAGTGACCCAACCCGGTTTTGCATATTTCTTAAGGATCTCTAATTAAAAAAATAGTATAATATGGCCTTTGCTATCACATAAATGTTTGCCCCGAGCGAAAAGCGAATCCGTACCCTCTGGTGCCGATGGTTGGGCTACCAACGCACCACCGACCAGGTCAAGTTATTTCTAACCACACTGCAAATTGCTTCATACGAATCACGTGCACAATTTACGGATTTCTCGGGAATAAATACAACATCATCGTTTCACGCACTGTTGTGGTTTCAAAATCATTTGCTGTTCTTTTTTATTGTCGTATGTAATTATCCTTTTATTTCTTATTAAAGTCGCGTAACTTTGTATGCGTGTATCCCAGATCGTTCTAAAGAGGACTACTGTGCAAAATTTCAGATCGCTGGAATTAAGGATCTGCGGGGCCTTACCTCTTGCAATAATTCTTCTTTTGATTTGACTCTTTATTCAAATTAGTCATCGATAGAGTCAAAAATCATTTTTTTTTGGTGTATCTGTAAAAAATAATATTATAAAAGTTTTTGTTCTACCACTTGCATATGTGTGTGAAGTGTAAACATGCCAATAAGTCTCGTAGCTATGCCGCGGACAAACTGACATATAGAATCCACATATTCATTGTCATTTCATCACGGAACCCTAAAAACCACATACATTTTGTGACTGTTGTAAATTCGTAATAATTACCAGAGTACTACCCTGACTGTTGTCCAACTTACGACTCGACCAACTCGGTAAATGAATCGATTCATTATCGATACATCGGATCAATTAAAGACGATCTGAGTCCAATAAATCACGATACGGCGGACAGATGCCTATGTTATTTATTTGAAAACTATGTATGGAGTTATAAAAACTGAAAATTACGTCCGCATCAGAACGTTAATTAATAAAAAAATGTTCAATCTACTATATACTAGATTTGCAATTTTGCGGTTGAATAGAAAAGGCTAAATATAGTGTAGGTATAAAAGGTAAAAGGGTGAAACATCAGAGAGGTAGAGCATTTATGGAATGGGCTAGTTTTCTTCGACCGGGTCACCAGGTAAAAATCCTCAAAAATATACAATACGTGTTTCCTATGTAAATGTTCTGTCAGCATTGGAATGGCACTGGATTGGCCGTGCTAGATTAAAAAATAGACCGCGAATCCAGTTTGTGCACTGGATTGCTTACTGGATCCATTGCACTCCAGTGCCTGTTTACATTATTCCAGTAGTAATCCAGCGCTGGATTCGATCGCTGGACTGGAATAATGTAAACCCGGCATTAGTTTACTCCCAAAGATTAACACAAATTCAAATTCAAAATATTTTTATTCAAATAGGCCTAATATAAGCTCTTTCGAATCGTCACAATTTTTTCCTACCACCAGTTCAGACGGCAGATTTGTGCTAAGAAGAAGCTGGCAAGAAACTTAGCATTTGCTCTTTTAAAATGGTATTAATAAGATACAAATTACAATGACAGAAAATATAAAATATCTGTAATTTCTGATGACGAAAAAAAAAATTATACTGATTGATTGGTTAGAGAGACGCGTAATGTGATTTTTCAATCTGACATGGGAAAAAAACTTGGGATCGAATATTGGGTTCAGGCGTTAAACAGATGTTTGAAGTAGCGTCGTGTGTACATTTAACTTAGAACAAAATGAGTACATTTAGGAGTTAGAAGCAATCATGCTTACCGGTCGTATAAATAAAGTTGGTAAGTGATGTCGGTCGCGTGACAACGCAGCATCAGCCCAGTTGTTGCCGATTGCGACTTGTAAGCAAGTAGGATCATTAGTGTAGGATATTAATAGATACTATTAAGAATTGTATCTTTATATTATACTAGCCAATTGCCAATACCCGCGGTTTTAGCCGCCGAATTCCGTTGATCCAGGAGGGTTACTACGAACCGTAAATACGATACTTCGGCCGAAGTATCGGAAGAATTCTAACCATGAATTACAAGGTATTTCACGGTTATAATTCAACTACTAAAATAATCACTACAATACAACTACAAACTACAATAGAACTACTAAAATAATCATAAAGTACAAGGTATTTCATGGATAGAATTCAAGGAATTGCTAAAATAACCATGAAATACCTTGTATGTCATGGTTAAAATTCTTCCGATACTTCGGCCGAAGTATCGCATTTACGTTTCGTAGTAGCCCTCCTGGATCAACGGAATTCGATCAGTTACCGGATGAAATACGGGATAAAAACGATCCTATGTGTTAATTAAAATTATAAATTAAAATCTGTCAACCCATTTTCGCGTGTAAGCAACAAACATACATGCAACCTCGTACACTTTCGCGTTTGAATATTAGTAGGATCTATGGATTATTATAAAAACCTGTAATCTTTCCTGTTTGTGGTATCTTCCTGATAAGCAGTCCAAAGTCTTTTAAAAACGGAGATTTAAAATGGAAATAAGGTGCTAACCCCGCGGTACCGCTAGACGTAAAAGAACTTCTTGAATTTTTTGGCGTGGTAGAGAATTTATGTTTTACTGGTTTAGGTAATAAAATATCAAATCTAATAAAGCTCTACTAGAAAAGTACCACAATCTCACATAATTTCGGCGTGAAACAGGAATGCGATTCTTTCGGTAAATGAGCAATCCGGAATCTCAACTCCTTTACTATGTCTCTCAATTAGTTTCTGAAACGCATTTTAAAAGTTCATCATCATCATCATCTCAGCCACAAGAAGTCCACTGCTGGACATAGGCCTCCCCCAAACGCCTCCAATGCGACCTGCTGGCAGCGGCCTGCATCCAGCGGCTTCCTGCGACTTTCTTTAGGTCCAAAGAGTAAAGTAATATTAGGGAGATTTAGGTCGTCTGACCACCTTGTCGGCGGGCGTTCTACCACAGTTCTACGCTGCGCTTTCCGGTACGTGGTCGCTATTCAAGAACCCTCTTGCCCCACAGGCCATCGGTTTTGCGCGCTATGTGCCCTGCCCACAGCTTGCTGATCAGTTATGGCTATGGCGGTTATTTTGGTTCTGCTACGGATCTCCTCATTTTAAAAGTTAATGTCATGAAAATATAACTGTCACTGTCAAACTTATAAAGAAAAAAAAAGAAATGGCTTCAGATTTCATGTGGTATTAAAATTAAAAAGCGTTATAATTGACCGTTTATCTCTTTATTTCCTTCCTTGGCAACGCGTTGGTAGCGGTACTGAAGTAACTAGCGGATTCCTTGTTTGCCTTATGTACGCTATAAAAAAATTGGCACTGCGCAAACATTCCGTGTTTTTAATAACTACAATTAGACACTTGGAAAAGTTTTAAATCATCCAGTCACAACTAACCAGGGGAAGCCGCTTTGATCTCTGATTAGCTTTCAAGCCGTCAGTGGCCGGGCTCGTCAAACTCACGCGCACACCGTTAGATATATCCTTATCTATTATTAAGATCAGATCAGATCGGCTCGTGAGAACAGGTAGCTCACGTGACATTGTATTGGAATTTAAATTACTTCACTGATTTATATAACTTAATTTTATAGTTGCGCAGCGAGCTCGTGACACGGCTACTGTTTTTCGTATAAATAATATGTGTGACGTTTATTTTATCTGAAAATCAATATCCTATTGCTGACGTGCAGTGCAGCGGCCTGTTCTCGTAATAAAAACAGTTAAAATCTGATCTCAGTCTCAAGTTCTATCTTGATCATATCTTTACACAGTATAAAATGAAGTCGCTTCCCGATGTCTGTCCGTTCGTATGCTTAGATCTTTTAAACTACGCAACGGATTTTGATGCGTTTTTTTATATAGATAGAGTGATTCAAGAGGATTGTTTTTATGTATAATACATTCCGAAATTTCCATGGGAAAACGGGATAGACGCAAACGAGGTACGCGGGTTACTCAAATATAAAATGAGACCCGCAGAACAATGAACATGTAGTTCTAAGTATTATTCAAAAAATACGATCCTCCATAAAGTATTCACGCTGCAAATTATAATATAACTAATAAAACCCGCGCAACTTCGTTTGCATGTACCCGCTGTCCCGTGGAAATTTCGACACTCGTTATAAATAGGAGACGAGTGGACAAATTAACCTGTCAGGCGCTTGAGGCTTTGATTAGTGTCGTCGTCCGCCATGACACAAGCCGGACGGAAGGGAAAGCATTTCGTAACTAGATGACAACTATCCCTGCCAAATTGAAATAGAAATGAGAGGAAGAAAATTGAGAAATTACACAGTAAAAAAATATATAAAACATTTTTTACTCGTACTTATTTCGATGCTTGGTCTTTTTATTCGTTATCAACAGACCAAATAAGTATGTCCTAGTCGTGAGACATTTTCGATCGACAAGAACTCGCACACAGCCCTAGTGCTTAATTGTTTCATGACTTAGGGGGCCAGGCGTCAAGTATAGGATGCGATTTTTTGACTCTTTCACTCAAAAACTTTATGTTGTAGCCTGCGCTCTACCGTTTATAACATTAGAACGAGGTTAAAACAGTATACAAGAAGTATCACAGTAATTAAATAAATAAATAAATATATAGGGACAATTCATACAGATTGAGCTAGCCCCAAAGTAAGTTCGAAACTTGTGTAATGGGATACTAACTCAACGATATTATATTTTTATAACAAATACATATATAGATAAACATCCAAGACCCGAGGCCAATCAGAAAAAAATCGTTTTTCATCATGACCCGACCGGGGATCGAACCCGGGACCTCCTGGGTGGCGGTCTGGCTTACGCTTGGATTAGTCCCAATGTTTTATATCGTGTAGCGTAGGCTTAATTTTACAAGCTGGATTAATACATAGTCACAGATGTTATATTACTTACATAGTTTAGTTTTTTTAACGAAAAAATCGCGGTGTGCGGTATAGTGTCGGAACTTGATGATATTGATAAGTAGTTAATAAAATCACTGTTTGTACTATGATGTCTGTTTCCTCAAAATATAAATTTCGCACTTAAAATTATTTGGTTAAATAAGAATAGCACAAAAATAATGGCATTATGATAGAATAGGCTAGTTGCCGTAAAAAATGTAATTAGTCCGTCTTTTAGATTATTCAAAAATAAGGGCAACTCATTTTTTCATTTGTAAATTAGACCAAAAATGACAAAGATATAGCCCATTAAAGTTACGTGTGACGTCACGCCTTGTGGCATTTTTTCGCACGCGGTGAGGCCAAAGGCCCCCACTCCTAAATTTTTATACTTACCTTGTGTCTTTGTTATTTTTTATTTAATCGAAAAAAGAAAAAAATACGTGTCCAATATTTTTTTATAATCTAAAATACGGACTAAATATAATGTAATTATTTTGACCCTGGAAACAACCCTATTACGTTTGTGACGTTCAATTACATCTGTATCAGAAACTACGGAAGTCGCCGCGACTCCAATTATTCAAGAAGACGCGTCAACAAACATCTGCATACATTATCACACAATATATCCTGCGCCGGCGTCGCTACATACCTGTGTATTGTGACAACGAACACTGAGAATTTCAGTTAACATTTTTTTCCTTTGTTTATTTATTTATTCATTGCAAATACATACACACAAAAATATACATAACCTTTTCAGGCACAGCAGTAAGAAAAGAGTTTTTCCTTTAAATAAATCATTACTACTACTCGTACTAGCTTTTACCCGTGGCTTTGTTCGCGGTAAATTAAATTAATTAGAAGGGATATAGTATGATTGTATTTATTTGAGAAATGCAAACCATAGAGTAATTTATGGCGCCATTCGTTGCCTGAAAGTGCATGTAACTTTGGTGCAATAAATATAATTGAGTATTAAAATATTTATTGTTTGAATTTGACGATTGCAGCATCAGAAAAATTTATATTTTATCACCAAATAATAATAATATTATTATTCATGAATTATAATTATTTCGTCAAAGTAATATCTAAAAACACGACAACAAAAATGATCTAGCAAAAGCATATTACGAAATTTACGAACACTTCGATATTTCATAAGCCGTCAATGCTCACAAATTATAATCCTTTGTCTTCTTCTACACAAATGCTATTTAAAGATTAAACCATTCGATCGTTGCTTTGACGAGCGAATGTTGTTTGATAGACGGATCATAATAATCAATATTTGGTTCAAGGTTTCGCATAAAATTATAGTTTAGATAGATCATATTTTATAGAATTCAGTGTTTATCTACCAAATAACCTTTGTAAATTATTACAAATTCCAAAGTAAAACAACCAAAAGTTAAAGGTAAAGCGTTCAACAGTTTAAAAATGACAAACTGTAATTTTTCTTGTGCTTCCTGCAGGTCGGTCATCATTGCGGTTTGCTGATGACGGTGCTGTAGGTTACCTGACAGTGGATAACTTGGCTTAAGGACTGTCACCTATTGACAACAATCAAAAGAAGAATCTCGAGTTAAACTTATCTGCATTTATGCATGTTTGTTTTACGCACAATCGGCTTGTATCTGGTTGAAATTATGTATTAACAAATAGGCTACTTTAAAAAAAAAATACAGTACTTATTTCCCGCTTTACACCTATTATCGTGGGATCAATTTTAGAATAAAACAAAATTATCTGAAATAAATAAAACAATTAATGTTTATAATATTTTGTATAACTTCGCAGTTTATGCAGTAAATTTTGATCTGCATACCGCCCCAGTTGATGTATGCGGGCGATACTATCGCGAGATTGTTGCGATAACGATACGGGATACGACGCATTAATGTAGAATACTCTATAATTATGACAAAATTGTCATCGTTATAAATATTATTTTGTATATTCATACTTTTGTATATTTAAGATTTACTTTAATGGGGAATGACATGAGTTTATATAGCAGTGAAAAGGTAACAGAGATAAGATGCGTTTACAAGTTCTTGCGGAAGTGAATGTTTTTTTTGCAAACAGCTGCAAGTGCAAGAAATATATTGAACTCAACTCTAAATCTGCGAGAACTGTCGCCAAATATAAAATAAATCATATTACCGGTGATGGTGATCTACCATCGGGATTATTGCGCGGTTTCGATTCCCGCTTGGAGCAAACATTAAATGTGATGGCATTTTATACTTGTACAGTTTCTATGTATTATAAGTCTTGTGTACTGTCAATAAATAACTATAAAATAATTACTCAGGAAACCCGTTCAAATTGCAAGTGATAATCAATCGAGCGGTACGCACAAATTTATCACTTGGTGATAAATCTGTGAGCGCACCACATCCGTGCAGGTGCCTGCAACTTTAAATCATAAATATATTTTCTTAATTACGAATATATGTGTTCCAGTGACAAAAAAAGTGCGTGTTGGGCCACGCACAGTCTAGAGTTAAAATTCTATAACATTTGTACGTTTTCATAAAAGAAATGTTATTTTATAAGTTACTAGCTTTTCCCCGCGGCTACGCTCGCGTTAATTTTGTGACATAGATCTCGTTTGACAACAAAACAACCCATAGCGCTACTTGTGGCGCCATCTGTTGGCCGATACAGCGCCCTCTATAGTAGAAAAATTATTTTCCCATTGGAACGACATACTTTCACGGGATAAAAAGTAGCTTATGTTGGGCTCTGGACCCCTAAAAATATGTATGCAAATTTTCATAATGATCGGCTGCTTATTTAAGCCGTGAAGGAATAACAAACAAACAAACAAACTCACTTTCTCATTTATAATATTAGTAAGGATTATACTATCTAGTAAAAAATAAAAGTTTCTTGTACTACGGCACTTAAAAAAGCCTGATAAAATTTGCCATAGAGGACCACATATTATATCTTAAAAGAAATGGTATTTTTTAAGTTATTACTCGGTATCTATCTTCTAATAGAGAATATAAGAATTTCTTGTACTAAAGCACCATAAAAAAAAGCCTGACAAAATTAGCCATATAGAACCACAGATAAAATCTTCTATAAGACCGGTCAATACGTCAAAAAATCATCAATTTATCTGAAGGATATGCCATACCAAGTACACATTGCAATGCAAGCAATCAAAGCTTGGCAAATACGGAACCCTACACCACAAGAGTCTGTGCCGGGCATACACTGTGCGTGGCCCGACACGCACTTGCCTCATTTCGTTTTGTTTATAGTCAGGAAATGCATTACTGCATATCCCGCCGCTTTATACTTTTACTGAGCACTATTCGAGTCAATAGGCAGCAATAAAACTAAATGATCTGTCATAAGTGCCATTTTATATTGTGTCTGGAGAGTGACATTGACTACTTTTTATCTCGGAAAAACATCTTATTCCCACGGGGAAAAAAGTATAACATTATTTTACAACGGGATAATTTAAGATCTGGAAAGTGACATATGGCTACTTTTTTCCCTAGTTAACAAATAAATTGATTAGTTTTGAGATGAGAGAGAGAATACAGCTACAGATAACCAATTCAGATGACTGTAACAAATACGGAACTCCGCACTGTGCGTGGCCCGACACGCACTTGCCTGTTTTTTTTTAAATATTTTTCTCATTATTTATACAACAGTTACTTTATAATCGGCCTTGACATAGACCAACTAAATACTATTGTAGTTGACAGTTTAAGAAAAAATGTATGATTTATATTTTATTATATTTTATTATTATGTTGTTAGGAAAACAACAAACGGTGGGACTGTATGGTGGGCTCGTCCGATAGTTCCTAAAATTAACGCGTAAAAACACTTAAGCTTTATGATAATAGTACTTATAGATTTATTTCGGTACCATATACATGCAAAGCTAACAAAATTCGTCAGTCTGGTTGGAAGGTTTGACATCAACGGAGATAGACAAACTCTAATATGGACACGACTTTCACTGTGAAGACGAGGAAGTACGAAATTCCCATCAAAACCTACAGAAAAGTACGCGGATGTAAAGTCGCGTTGACACCGCGGGCGTCCGCAAATACAGTTGTTTGAGTGGTTGTTAATAAAAGCGAACTGGTTCACTCTACAAGCTTATTGCATGATTTCGGTGCAAAGTGCGTGTACATTTCCTTGTTAGTAATAGTTGATCTGTGGTCCTCGGGCTATTAATATAAGTATGAGTCGAATATTAACATAATTATCCCATACATTGTTATTTATGCCGAAGAAAGCAAGTAGGTTTAGTTAGTATTGATAAATGGTTTATAGAAAAAGGCAATGAGGCTTATCTTATCGTTAACATAAATCAATTTGAATCAATTAAGTGTAAGTTATAAGAGTAGCTTATTATGAGAATTTATGGTAGAGTTAACATAAAATTACAATTGTTGTATGTAATGACAGTTGAAATTGCGGTTAGATCAAATGTAAAAACACTGATGCACCGCTTTGGTTGAGAGCCATGGAGAGAGCTCGAGGTTTCTCTACGATATCGAATCAGAAATGAGGAGATCCGTAGCAGAACCAAAATAACCGACATAGCCAAACGGATCAGCAAGCTGAAGTGGCAGTGGGCAGGGCACATAGCGCGCAGAACCGACGGCCGGTGGGGCAAGAGGATTCTGGAATGGCGACCGCGTACCGGAAAGCGCAGCGTGACACGCCCGCCTACAAGGTGGTGAGACGATTTGAGGAAACTCGCAGGAAGCCACTGGATTCAGGCAGCTGCCAACAGGTCGTATTGGAGGATACATGATCGTATGAAAAACGTATAGAATGGTCTCTCGTTCCGACGCAATATGCGTCAGCGGCGAGGGGAAAGCGCGGTGGAGTCGGGAGCGGGTACGCCGCACCACGCTGCGTTGTTCTGATTCATTCGCTGCGGTGTGCGTCACGGGTTAACAATGAAATTTTCATGTTAACACGTCTACTTTAGTAGCTGCGGCAAAATCAACTGACCACTTCTCCGCAGAGACGGTAAACACTGCGTCGTGACGCTGCGTTGTGCCGCATACCGCAACGTTACGCGTCATGATCGCGAGACCAAAGCTTCAGGTGATCATTACCAACGCACCACCGAGTTGTTTCTGAGATGTGTTGTCAATTCACTAGTAAAACACATGAATAAACATGAGTGATAACAAAAAGTAGAATATACATTAATACATCCACTGATTGGACGAGCAATCGTGATCACGGGCGTTAAAAAAGTGAAATTCAAGCGAACAGTCAATCACATGTCAGTCATATGTCAGTATATGGCAGGCCCGCGTTGGCTAGTCTTGGTGACGCGACATTGGGGGTCTTCATTTATTAACAGTCCTTAGGATTCCGTATCCAAATGGTGCCAACGGGTATAACTAAGTCTCCCCTGTCCGCCTGTCCATCTGTCTGTCACCAGTCTGTATCTCATGAATTGTGATAGTAAGACAATCGAAATTTTCAAACAGTCTCACAGATTAGTTTAATTCTGTTGCTGTTATAACAACAAATACTAACAATGGAATAAAATAAATATTCAAAGGGGGCAATACAATAAACAGATTTCTTTGTCTAAATTTGAATAGACATACGGAACGATTTGGCCGATTTTTGAAAATAATATTATGGTGGTGAAGTATCTCTTTATTGTAAAATATCGAACGTCCTCTCCAGACCAGTAATCAGTAAAATGTAGTAAGAGCACGATCACAAAGGGCGTGAATTCGCCGCGAATATGCTTCGAGTTGTCGCGACTTCGCGAGATGTATAATGCTCCTTAGCAACTATGCCTGGAGAGATGGTAATTCAAGCTCTATTGTCGAGCACCAGTCTATTGTTACATTACTATTTACTGTTTAATATTTCGATTCCAGTAAAATTGATTGCAAAACCGTTGGAATGCTTGTAATTTCTCACTGCTTGCTACAAGATCAGAATAACTAAGACGCTACATTACTTGTGGGGTATTCAACATGATTTCACGTACCTCATGTCTAAGACGATCACACTCCCACAGAACGTTAAGCACCGTTTGTTTTATTCTGTCATTTGTATTTCTTTCAAAGTGGAAAGAAAAATATTTTTACCATGTAAATATTAAAGGAAGGGACTCAAGCACAGACGGTTTTTCTCCGGAGTTAAGCCCAGTGTCAAACCGGGTCAGTTTTGTTTAGGACAGTATAAAAGGCAATCATACTAGCGATGCCGGCTCACCGCACGACCGGGGACGGCGGCGCGGCGCTAGAGCCGGCGTAGTGTCATTGGCTGGACGTCTGGACGTATAATCCGACAAGGATATTAATGAACGTGGCCAAAATTGGAACTAACTCCGCTAACTAAATCTTGTATTTGTCACTTTTTGACAGTTCATGTTGATCATAATCAATTTAAATGCGAATGGTTTCTTGTTTTATTCGTTTTCTTATATTAGATGTATTTTATGTGTATCTTAATGCATATACATATAAATGAACAACCAGACAGAACACTCATATCCTAGAGTGGGATCGAGCATACGCTACAAGTTCACAGTAGTGACAGTTGTGCGGCACAACTGTCACTCACGTCCATAAATATCCTTGTCGGACTATAGACCCGGTTTGACGCCGGGCTTTGCTCCGGCGAAACACCGTCTGGTGGGTATGAGCCTTTACGGCATAAGCATCAAATCCGAACGTGACAACATTTTTTAATCGGCATCGTCTGTACTCACATTATGATTGGCTCTCAAACTCCATAAACATGTCAATAAATAAAGCCAAGTTAAAGCTAGAATCATGAGTTATGAAACGTCATATTATGAAGAGTTTTTCTTCGTTTCATCACTTAATTGGACAGATATGAGTTCTAATGAATTACTGTGTTCTTGAATAATGACGATTTAAATTGGATGTGACGTATAAAAAATGATTGATATGTATCTTTGTGGACGTGATGAGGTTTGAGAATAGAGTAAGTATTATGGTACTATATAGTCCTTTTTTTATGACAGAAAAGGAAAAACGATCTGGAGGGTCACCTGATTCGAACCTTTGGGACAAAATGGTCATTGGCTAGCAATTATCACCGGGCCGGTCATTATTATGGAATGGCAAAATAAAATGAGAAAATCGTCACAATCAGCTTTGATTTTATTAAAGAATGACTTCCATCAAACTAAAACAAATAGCTGCAGAGAAACCATGATCGCTTAAAACAAAACAAGAACGGCTGAGTAAGGGAGACAGCGCAATACATGATGTAAGGCGACGTCTCGTTTACACAATCTTATAAGGATAGTCATAAAAGGTCGTGGTACCCCTGACCACATAAACAAAGTAAGAATTAGTTTTTTTTAAAGATAAGTACCTCTAATTAGATTTCAATGACATTTAGTCGATTACTAGTCGCAATCAAAATGTACATTTTTATTAATTTTCGTTTAAATACATTGAGAATTACATGAGAAAACTTAATTCTTACTTCGTTTGGGGGGTCAGGATTCTGCAGCTGTGTCACAGTCAACAAAGGAATGGGCTGACCCTCCCCCCCCCCCACTTGTATTTAAGATGAAAGATTTCTCAATATTGCGTGAAGAGATTTACTTGAAAATGTATTTATCAATAGTATTCATATTGTACTATGTAATTACAATTTTTTTGGAAAATCCCTTCATGCAATATTGAGAAATCTTTAATCATATATACAAAAGGGGGGGGGGGGGGGGGGGGTAAGTCTATTCCTTTGTTGACTGTACATCCTCCGTGTTTCAAAAAAGAAATTGCTCGTTCAGAAATGTTATTTAAAAAAAAACATCCTTCCACATTTTGTCAGGCCCGGTGGTCAACACAATGTATAAAATGTACAGCAAAATATTTCCGTTATTAGTAAGATGATAATTGTGGAGCTGGCTCGTGGTTCCTGGAGTTGGCATCTGGTAACGTCACATTAATCAGGATTTAACAGAATGTTGCTGGTGCCTTGTATCGATGGCTTCTATCAGTAGGCCACGAAAATAACAGATTAAATTATAAAAATAAGTTAATATACGTAAAATAAGAATAGAAATAAGAAGAAGAGGAAATAAAAAAAAACTTGTAAGTTACAAATTTTTTAGGATTCCGTAGTTAAACTAGGATCTCTTATAGTTTTGTCATCTGTCCGTCTGTCCGCGGTCTAGCGCAGAAATGTCATATAATATGACATTAGACTCATCTGCAAGCAAGCAAAGCATAGCAAATACGAAACCATAAACAATGCATGAATCTGACACGCACTTGCTCATTCATCTTTAGTTTCGTTCACATTCTTAATGTTAATTTTACTTTAAAAATGGTTTTGAGCAATTCACCCTATAACATTTCAAGCATAATTTTATTATATTTTTTAATTATTAGAATGTGTCAAATATTAAGTTTTGATAATGTCATTGAAACTTCTTGCTGGAACCTTTTTAACTGTACTGCGTTCGACGTTATTTTTTGTTTTTTTTCACATTATTGCGTTCTATACCTACATTATGTCTGAATATTAAAGTTTAATCTGTTAATTTTTAATAATAGTTTTAAGTTTTGTTTTAAGTTCTAACTTAAGTAGTTGAATTATTTATGTTAGTTTTGTTTTTATTTAAATCATGTTATTATGTCGTAGTTTATCTATTTAATTATTCAGAATATATCCCGCTGGTTTTATGTCCACACACAGCAAGATAAAACAAGTCTGGCAAATGGGCGTTTGCATCAATCATTGGGCGATATGTATCGGTCACACGGCACTGTTCTCGCTCTTAACTAAGCTTACATGTGTTTAGTGCAGGTGGACTTGCTCCAGTTCACTTGCCAGTTAACTTGACTAGTAATGACCGTTGCTTTTGAGTTGAACATTTTGTATTTGCGCGCAGGAGGTCTGATTCATTTTGGATGTAGCGACATCTGTATTTAAAATTGAGAACTTTGCCATGATACGCTTTTTACCGACAAATTAAATTAAAATATAGATAAATTTTAATTCCACTTATTAGTCTCAAGCTATTTCTTATCTCCTTCTTTACATACAGACAGAACCTTACAGAAGATCGTAGCCAAAGAGCATTGGCCTCGGCCATGTTGTGTTCCTACGGTGAATAAGATCTCCAGAGCTCCACTTGGGGGGGTTGGCAATGCGCGAGTGATACTTCCGGTATTGCAAGCGTCTATCTATAGGCTACGGTGACGGCTTAGCATCAGGGGCCCGATTCCAAATAAATTAAATAATAACATAATGTTTAACTTATTGTATAAGTCCATAACAAATGTCAAAAACTATTCCACTGATACACTATCGACATTCTATTGAGACACGATTGAGACACCATTGAGAGTCCATTGGTGCATTTGTTTAGTAGAATCGGGCCCCAGGCCGGCCGTATGCTTGCCACCTTTGTGGTATATAAAAAAAATATATTAAAAAAGTATTTACACCCCCAGCCCGATGATGGCCAGTTTGTAACAGTGTCACTTACTTTAAAAGGCGTTTCAGAAACTGGTTGTATATCGTTAAGCAGTGTTCTACATTTTAATTTACTTTTAATATTATGACTATCCTTGTAATGTACTTTTTTATTGGTGCTATAAAGAGTTTTCGTATTGTATTAAGTTGTAAGTTGTGCCTTTTTAAGAATATGACATTTAAAATTTATCTTTCGACATGCTTTAGTCAATTAGACGTAACCTATTCAATTAGTCTACGTGTGGTCAGCTACCGTACTCGAACAGCTGGCTATAACATTTTTTCACTAATTAAATTAGCCACTTATAGTTCTATCCGTGGTATTTTGTACACATCTGTCTAGAATATTTAAGTGAATAAGTTCGAAAATTGCTATAAGTAAATTGATAATTGAGATTCCAGTAAATCCGGCAAGTGCGCTAGCCCACGCACAATAGAAGGTTTCGTAATGCTATATGTATCAGATCTTTTTTATTTAGCACACTTGCTTGTATCATATTTAATAACATATGTACGCTAAATAAATTTTATTTTCATATTCATCGGCAATTATTGTATCTGTAGGTACCTGGATCTGTATTTTATTTAAAAAATATTTTAGAAAGAAAAAAGTCTTGTTATATGACAAAAAGGGCCTTAACTGGTTTTCGTTCGCCATTTCTTTTACCAGTGGTCATTTTGCTTTTCTTTCCGAAATGGTAGTAGTTTATAGAGTAGATTAATTTTATACAAATCATTTATTACTGTAATGTAATCATTGACGACAGAAAGTGTCCGTGATGACCTTCTCGCTTCATATTAATAAAAAAATATTCTGTAACTACTAGCCAACTTAATTGTGATAGTTTTTTTAAGTTCACTGTATGGACGACTATTGTGATTTTTTTCAAATTTCTAACACAATCACAATACTTAAAAAAAAACACAACATTCTCGCAGATAGAATGAGGGGGGGGGGGGGGGGGGGGCACAATCACTGGTATTGTTAGAGAAATAAGGAAAGTTTGTTGTCCCTCATCGGTCTGAGATGATTCTCGTCTCGTAGGACATTATAATACAATAAAATTTTATTATAACCTTTTCTAGAGGTACTATAAAGTCTATCCTAACAAACTAGGTCGATAAAGCAATAATTACAAGCACTAAACTGTTTAATAGTCGTATTATGAAGATGTTATCTGGTAGCTGAGCGTATCGGGGTAGAATCGGCACTGAAATTAGCATATTAGATGCACTTGGGCATGTTAGCACGGCCTATGTAAGTGTGTAGATAGTAGACCTGTAGTAAGTTTTAATTTCTTTTTATTTGCTGCCCTCACGTATATGGAAAAGGGGCGTGGTGGGTGCTGTCGTAAAATAAATAAATAATAAACAAATATATAGGGACAAATCACAAAGATTGAGCTAGCCCCAAAGTAAATTCAAAACATGTTATGGGATATTAACTTAACGATACTATATTTTATAACAAATACGATAAACATCCAAGACCCGAGGCCAATCAGAAAAAGTTCTTTCTTCATCATGACCCGACCGGGGTTCGAACCCGGGACCTCCTGGGTGGCGGTCTGGCGTGGTAACCATTACGCCACGGAGGTCGTCAAAAAAGTATAAAGAGCAAAATCGAATTCAATAATTTCATTTTCTGTCTAGTTCAATTTGTAATATTAGTTTAGTTTTTAGTTTAAATAATGTTATTAATCATTGTAATTTTATCCGAAAAATAATTTCATTTAATTATTTGATCAGACAGTTGGTGCAAGAGCAGTGTAATAACTTAGGGTGGCGGCGGAAGAGTGTGACCAGAGTAGTCGACACGTCGCGTCGTGTTAGTCGTGCACGGATATAGGCGAATTGGTATGAATGCTACTCACGAGCACCTATGCTGGTTGTGGTATCACCAGTTTCCGCAACCCCGCCACTGTTAAGGCGGAGAAGGTGACAGATAGTCAGGTTTTTTAGCCGATATGCCCCTCAGAGCTAGAGAGGAGAGTCCGACAGACCCCCGTCTCGCTTCCCCAAGTGGCGGTGACTATAAACAAAAAGGAAACGCTTATGCTACTGAGTCGCTTGCAAATCGCGTCATGGTCGCTTGCAAACGGTCTAACAATGACGTTTTCAAGAAGTACATTATATTTATTAAATAGTACTTTAGTTACGTGCAACAGATTATGCCTGCGGGACACCCTACGGCCATGTGTCGTATATCCTAAATAATTCCTTTTCACGCATTTGAATACGAACTTGGCTCCAATTGAGCCGTTTACGGAAACTTTACGACTTATTGTCGTAAATTAACGCTTGTTTGCTGAACCTGGACGCAGGGTTGCCAGTACCACCAATAATTAAATGTTGCAATGACAAAGGACTGATTTACTACAAAATAGTAGCTGCAAACAAATTGAGAATACTGACGTATTTACTTTCAAAATAGCTTAAACTAGCGGACCACCCCAGCTTCGCACGGGTTTTACTAAGAAACCCTATTTAAAAAAAAAATGTAGCCTATGTTATTCCGGGGTAATGTGTACCTTCCCCAACGGTGAAAGAATTGTTGAAATCGGTGCAGTTACAAACATACACACACACACACACACAAAATTACAAATATTTCCTATTTATAATATTAGTATAGATATAAAAAATCCGGGCAAGTGCGTGTCGGGCCTACGACATAAAGGTGAACATCAAAAATATTGTAAAAATCATGAAAACACAACCCGAAACGCGAATTAGCCCGATTAAGCTAGTATTGTAATTGTGGCAAACCTTTTCTATAAATACATTTTAATATTTTTTAATAATTTTATGTCATTCTATTTTTATTTTATTCATCATCTATATTATTTTCTTAAATATCTCCACATTCCGACCAACCGTAACATATTTGTAGGATTAAGCTTGGATTCCGTTTTAGCTTTAAATAAACTAATTATTAGACAACCCTACAGCCATTCAGTAAGAATTAACCGTAGTTGAATGCTATGCTTTTCATTACTTAGTATTTGTGTCCGTGGC
Source organism: Endotricha flammealis (assembly GCA_905163395.2). Taxonomy (NCBI): domain Eukaryota; kingdom Metazoa; phylum Arthropoda; class Insecta; order Lepidoptera; family Pyralidae; genus Endotricha; species Endotricha flammealis. The sequence continues at coordinate 2,950,804 of LR990861.1, read as the reverse complement.
CCTCTATAACTTAGGTTTTGCATAGATTGCGCCTCAATGTTATGGTATCAGTTATCACTGTTTCATTATTATTTTATTCATGAATATTAAAGTTTAATAAAATATAATATTTTTATTGTGTTGAAAGTAGAAATACTTTATATTATACAAGAAATTTAACAAATTAAATTATGTCAACACTTGAAAAGAATGGGTAAAATTAAACTAAAACTATTTAATATTAAAAATTAAACAGAGTTGACAAAATGCTGTTCATTGTTATACTTATTATAAACTAGCCACTCTGAGTGCTTAGTATGAGTTTTTTTGTCACATTTAAAAAAACTAATACACTTCCGGACACTTGAATCGAGCCACCCAGCAGTTTCAACTTTGATTGCTGGTAACTTAACAAAAGTATATGATCAACGAAAAAGTTTTTATGCAATTTGGAAGCTGGTACACTTTACATTAATAAGGTATACTTAATTCCAAATTTAAATTTCAATAACTTGATAAAATTACAATTTTAAGTGAAACTTGTCCTGTATAACCTTTCTCAAAGACAAGACTCGGGTTGAATTTTTGAAAAAAAAAAAAGGAATTATTGGAAAAAAAATATATTCAGTAACTTGTATTGCCTCCGAGAGCGTTTATGATTGCAGTCATGCGATTTGGCATGGAGTTAATCAACGTCATTATGAAGTGTTGTGGAATGTTCTCCCATTCCTCCTCGATGGCAACTCTCAGCTCTTCCAAAGTTTGTGGTGCTGGTTGGTGAGCTCGAACACGCCTCTTTAATTCGTCCCATAGACGTTCGATGGGATTCATATCAGGGTTCCTTGCTGGCCATTCCATTGTCGTGATTCCAACATCATGAAGGTATGCCCTGACGATTCCTGCAGTGTGCGCTCTTGCATTATCATGCATAAAGATGAAGCCTTGGCCTACAAATCCAGCATATGGCATCACATGAGTCTCTAGGCAATGGTTAATGTATCGACGGGCATTTAGTGTTGGTAGACGTGGTCCTGTCACAACCTCTAGCCCAGTTCTACCATCGGCAGATATTCCTCCCCAGACTATCCACGAGCTCCCGCCATAACTCACTCTCTCTTCAATACAACACTGAACAAAGCGCTCTCCCCGCCTTCGGTAGACCTTCCTCCTTCCATCATTACCATAAAGCATAATCTTAGTCTCATCAGTAAAGAGTACCTTGCTCCATTGGCGTTGAGTCCAATGCAAATGTTCGCGTGCAAACTGTAAGCGCGCCATTCGGTGAGCTCTTGTCAGTTTCGGCCCGTTGGCTGGCTTATGTGGGCTCAGACCACGTTCTTTAAGTCTTCGTCTAATTGTTCGCGCGGAAACAGCCACTCCATGAAAGTCTCGAAGCTGTTCTTAGATCTGTACAGAGGTGAGGTGACGATTTCGTAAACTGGTTGTCGCGATAAATCGATCCTGTCTTTCTGAAGTTACCCGAAATCGCGGTCTTCCTGGACGGCGCACGTATACACCAGTGTCGGTCGGTGTGTCAATCGGTTTACCCTTTGCACAGCAGAACGGCTTAAAGCAAGCTGTGATGCTACATCGCGCTGACTTCGGCCCGACTGTAGAGGCGCCACAGCTTGCGCGGCTAGAAGAGGTAGTGTATCCATAATTTTAACGTTTAAATGGCGTTCAAATTAAAAAAACAACAATTTTACGATGTCTTAATTTCAAAACAATTACGGTGAATTCAAAATTATGGAATTAAATTAAAAAATTATGTTAATTTAGATCAACTTTTCTTTTCAAAAGAATGCACTAATTTGGATTATGTTTCGTATTTCCATTTGATAAATTCAAAATTGGAACAACAGCACTTCAAAATCATTATGAATATACCAGCATCAAAACTGCATAAAAACATTTTGATTAACTTAAGAATATTTTTATGTTCTATGTCATTACACATAAAAATGTAGGTTGGCTCGATTCATGTGTCCGGAAGTGTATTATTCACAAGTATCACAGACAATCGACAGATTACAATCCATTACATATTAATTAAAAGAAAAAAATAATACGCAATTACTAAACACTTTGAGACAATGCAACAAATAAAATCGATTTACAATCAATTAAAAAATCACAATCGAGAGACTGTAGTTCAATCGTCGCTCTCTACAGGTGGCAAATTGGTGTTGCCAGCAAAAAGTTCCATTCAGAAACGGTTTTAATGTACTTATTTTCACACGCAGTGGTTTTAACGGCTTTCATAGTATATAAATAGACGAGGGTAAATCCCCAGTCTTGGGGCATTTAAGAGGATATTTTGGAAAACATTATATTAATCGCCAACACGGCTGACTCGTGCAGACGTAAAACGATATTAGAAACTCATACTTATTACTTAGTGCATAACGACAATCGATTTTCAATTGTTTTATAAACTGTGAGAGCAAATTTTGGTGCGTATTATATTCTACTTCTGTACTGTTAATGCTAGAGAGAGACAGTGAATATAACTACCTATAGATAGCCGAAGAGTGAAATATTTTTCGTTAATTCAGCACTTAATTCGGCATATATATTTTTTTTTTAAATGTCCTAAATATCTGGCAGATAGCCAAGTTGCCTGTAAAATACTGTCGTGGACTCGTGGGACATTTTATAGACAACTTCACCTGCTATTATCAAGTCATGGAATTTGGATATAAGTATCTAAGATTATTTTGAGTTGAGTTTCTCACGGCACTTTTTCTCAACATGCCATTCACGTAGAAATCCTGGTAGATTTGACGTAAAAAAGTATTTCCTGTAAATCTACTTGCAAAATAAATGTTTTTATTTTATTAACCGACTTCAAAAAAGGAGGAGGTTCTGTGTTTCATAGTATTATTATTTTTTTGTATGTCCGCCGATTACTCCGTCAATTCTTGACCGATTTTCAAATTTTTTTATTTATTTGAAAGTGCACACTCCCAAATTGGTCCCATTGTCACCAAGTTAGGATCTGATGATGGGATCCCAGGCAAATCGAGGGCAACCCTCAGATTTTATAGGCACGTACAACGCGTTACTTATGTTTTCGTAAGCTATTCATGTTTTTACATCTGGAAGTCATCACCCGAAGATTCAAGATTCAAGATTCTTTATTGCATTTGAATAGGGTACAAACATAATAAGATTAAACACCGCCTAATCAGCCATTGAAAATATAGCATGCAAATTGTATCATAAGAAGTTAAAATAGTTAATATTAAAATGATTAGGTACTTATTACATTGCAAGATATAATATAATTTTGAAGGTAGTTATTAAAATTACATATTTATTATTAATAGGTACCTACATTAGAATAAAAGAGAAAAAAATATATATTTATAACATTTAAAACTACCTACCTATGTTCGTACATTGGAATAGTTTTATCAACCCTTGAATAACTATTAAAAATGTACCTATCTTACTCAAAAATGCCTCCACAGTGTAAAATCGATGATCTATTAGAAAGCTGTACAAAGCTTTTTTGAATCTACTAAAATTCATATCCTTAATTGCTGGTGGTATTTTATTATAAATTGATATGCACATGTAGTAGCAGTTTTTTTGAAATCGCGCACTTTTTGATATGATGGTGAGGTGATGATGGAAGGTACAACTCCTAAACGGATAGGAGTTAGAGGATGATTCTTTAAGTATTGTAGGTATGTATTCGATTAGACCATTTGATTTTTTTTCCATCATAACTTGTCACCAAATCAGGATCTGATGATGGGATCCCAGGTAAATCGAGGGCACTCCTTAAATTTGATAGGCACGTACAACGCGTTACTTATGTTTTCGTTAGCTATTCATGTATTTAAGTCTGGAGTCATCATCCCATGTTGGTGAGGTGATAATGGAAGGTACAACTCCTAAACGGATAGGAGTTAGAGGTTAAATGGATAGGAACACGTGTAAACAAGTGACTCTTGAGTGACTATATTAGGAGGCTCACTATACCATAAAGTTGACACTCAAGCACCAGCTGTTAGCACCGAAGAGGAAGAGGTTGCTTCACACCATGAATTGCAGTACAGTGTATTACGAAAGTGAAATCGCTTATTCAGAGACTAGGCCTTCTCAAGTTATAATGTTACACATAGTCACAATTCGTATCAATGTTAATACGAATAGCTTATAATTATATATGTCGTCTCGTATGCAGATCGGTCAATCCGGCCGATCGAGATCTGCCGGTATATCGAATCTGTCAAATTTACATATGGGAATTTTTGGTTAGGTTAGGTTAGACTTGTTAGACTTTGGTTTGGTTAGACAGCCGAGCGAGCGAAGCGAGCGAGGCTCGACATAGTCTTCGAAAAGGACTGCTAAAAAGTGAGCTAAAAAGTGATGTGTACAAACAAACAGACAGTACTTACACAGACATACCAGGGTCTACTGTTTCTATCAGACTTCTAAAAAACCGCTGTATAAATTGCACTAAAAAGTATTAAATAAACAATTTTTATTAAAAAAAACAAATAGGACTTCAAAAATGAATTTAAATAATACATAATTTTATGTGCTAGGTACCTACTATTCTAATTGAAGTCGGTGCCAACCAAACCAAATATTACCTAGGCCACATGCATGAGTGGAAGGCTGTGTACGTCGAGTACGGGTGATCACGTCCGCGTGGCACCGACTTCAATTAGAACAGTAGGTACCTAGCACATAAAATTATATATTATTCAAATTCATTTTTGAAGTCGGTTTGTTTTTTTTTTTAAATAAAAAAAGTTTATTATTTTTGACAAAGTTGCGTTCGGCGCTCGAGGTCACAAACTTGGATTATTCATTAGGCCAACATCATAAACAAGTCTGCAAAAAATCAGAACTACCGGATTTGACGCATGCTGTGTTGTATAAAGTTACTGGACTAAAAAACGAAACTATAGATACTAAAAATTAAACTAATATTAGGTTTAGTTTAATTTTTAGTATATGTAGTTTCGTTTTTTAATAAAACACGGAGAAAAAAATAAACAAAGAAAAATTTCACCACCATTACTAACTAACCTTCCCGGTAACGTTGCTAAAGAGAAAAAGATGCATTTAATAAGACTTGAATATGACCATTTACTGTCATAATTTGACACATCAAACGTCAAGTCATTGAAAAGCAAAAACAAGCGAGGGCTACTATGAAAGTCTCCATCCGAAACACGTAGTGCTGTCAAAAAAGACATTACTAGTTTAGAATTTAGAATAAGGTTCAAAGCTGGCTAGAATTCAACGAAACGAATCATAGTAGACCCGTTTTGATTTCCTTCAAAATGTTGAAATATGCGTTTTTTGCTGATTATACCGCTGTATCTTTTGTTTACGTAAACTTAGAAATTTGATTTTTTCACAACCTCATGGGACCGTAGACCTGATTAGGTATACGGTTAAAAAAAAAAACCTTTTGAGGTACGGAACCCTCAGACAGGGTCCTTTATTTACTTACATTTTCATCTATTACAATTAATTAAGCACTGATTTAAATAAAGATAAATCAGCGCCTCAAAAATTTTACATGAAGTCTCTCTAACTTGACTATTTTCGACATATCGTTCCCAATCAGAATTGCAATATATGGGCGGCTGGAAGGGAAACCATAGCGCGATCTATTTTGCATTCAGGCGCCATCTTGTGACGGCGCGGCGTGTTAAATATTTAAAACAAAATGAAATCATTTATTTTGCAAGTAGATATACAAGAAATACTTTTGTACGTCAATATTTTTTATTCTACTAGCACTTTAGTCGTGAATAGCCTGTTGAGAAGAAGTGCCGCAAGAAAATCAACTGTTAGCCTTTTAAAGTAATTTTAACAGTGTTTTAAAAATATATATACTTAAGCGTTGAAAAGAAATATTTTAAGATTAAATTTGCTATAAAAAGAACGGGAGACGGGGCGGGAAGAAGCCCGTATTGGTCGTGGTCCACCTGCGTGGTACACCTGGGTGGACCACGGGCATTTTTTCTTGCCCGTGGTCCACCTAAACGATTTGTAATAAGAAATTCAAATATTCAATGGGCCATGGTCCACCTCCATCCGAGTTAGCAGAGTAACAAATTATACTGACCACAAATTCTTATCATTAAAATAATCTTCCAATTTATTACACTTGTATTTTCGGGATTATTTAAATATTGTAAACAATACACCTGTTGAGATATACATCTCAACAGCTCGCTAAACAGTGTTTATTTATATCAGCGAAACATTTTTTTTTTTTAATTATTTTACTAATAAAGAGCGATCCTTATTATTATTTTACTAATAAGAATAAAACAAAATTCGTATAAATTTTGAAAATCTATCCACGTTAGCAGACGGAGCCGGTGACAGCTAGGTAAAAATAATCAACTATATATAAACTCATTATGAAATTAATACCAAGTGTAAATACGTAAACTTCTAATGCTAGAGAGAGACAGTGAATATAACTACCTATAGATAGCTGAAGAGTGAAATATTTTTCGTTAATTCAGCACTTAATTAGGCATACATATATTTTTTTTAAATGTCCTAAATATCTGGCAGATAGCCAAGTTGCCTGTGAAATACTGTCATTTTTTTTATTTTTTTTTATTTTTATTAATTGAAAATTTCAGTTTGGGTGTACTAACACCCTCTTCTGAGACACCGGACTGTTGCGGGAGCGTAGGGCTCTCACCGCCAAAAATTTTACAGTGTCTGCCTAGGGGCGCCCCAGAGGGAGGCTCGAACCTCGGCCTATGGCGACACTGGGGGAAGGCGAACGGATTGGAGAGAAGCGGCCGGGCACGTGCCGGTACCGCGAAAACCGAGTCCCTACAGGAAGGTGGCGCGACGCGCGGCCCCGCCGGCGGGGCTGGAATACTGTCGTGGACTCGTGGGACATTTTATAGACAACTTCGCCTGCTATTATCAAGTCATGGAATTTGGTTATATCTCAGATTATTTTGAGTTGAATTTCTCACGGCACTTTTACTCAACATGCCATTCACGTAGAAATCCTGGTAGATTTGATGTAAAAAAGTATTTCCTGTAAATCTACTTGCAAAATAAATGTTTTTATTTTTATTATCGTATAATCACAAAATCCGAAAGAAAATTAAGTGTCCCACAAGGCATGACCCACAACTGGGCATTTACCCTATACATACGTACGTATACGTATATACTGGATATACATTGAAAATGTCCACTTGTAACGTAATTCTCGTTTTAACCCTGTTTTCCAATCGTCGCGCACTACGGGTGGTAAATAGTGTTGCCAGCAAAAAGACGTTGAAAATTACTAGAATTCCTGTACAGTGTAATTGAATGTTTTATTTCTATTAACTCACTGGTTGTACCAATGATAGAGGTGAACAGGGCCTTAAATATGATTATATATGATTCAAGTTTTCTTAATATTTTATTTTTTATACCACAAGCTGGCAAACAAGCATACGGCCCGAATGATGGTAAGCATCACCGTAGCCTATAGACGCTTGCAATACCGGGGATATCACTCACGCGTTGCCAACCCCCCCAGTGAAGTTCTGGAGACCTTACTCACCGTAGGAACACAACATGGCCGAGATCAATACTATTTGGCTACGATCTTCTGTAAGGTGGAGGTCCTTCCCCAGACGGGCTGCTCCGATTTGAGCGGATTATCCGCTATGCCCTACCTATCTTCACTTCTCTCTTCTTCTTATTTCAGATTTTGAAATTAGTTTTGACAGAAAAATTTCACCTCCACCCCAGATGGGATTTTCTATCAAAAATATTTTCAAAATAAATATAGTTAGTTAAACCGTAGCAACTATAAATAAAACCGGACAAGTGCGAGTCGGACTCGCCCACCGAGGGTTCCGTACGTAGATTTTTTTATACTATTAAGGTGGCAATCAAGCTTACGGCCCGCCTGATGGTAAGCGGTCACCGTATCCTATAGACGCTTGCAACATCAGCAGTAACTCTCGCGCATTGCCGACCATGTAAAAATCTTTTAATACCCCCCCCCCCCCCCCCCATTTATAGCCCAACTAAAGAAAAGACCTCGGCTTATTCCACAGCTTCAGCGTTCGCGGGAGGAAACTCCTCTGAAACCGCGCAGTACGCGACCATTTTGGTTAAAATTCTCTGCTGCTGTCTGTACTCTTTAGAAATAAATTCTACAGTTCTTAGTATAAATCAGAAATCTAAACTGAATCATACAATAGCTTGAATGAATTTTATTATTATTTACGAGAGAAAATGTCTGTGAAGACCTCTAATCTCTCTAAATATACATTTTGAATGTATAAAATGACAAAAACGTCTGTATTACATACAAAGTAAGATGTTACAATATCGCTATCAGGCCATCTACACTTCCACGTCAAACGCGACAATCCTACGGCGGCATTCCGCGGAGAAATCGCACCTCGTCCGAACATGTTCCTTGTTCGAGAGCGCGTAAATTTGTAATCGGCCTAAGGCTATATCATTTTACTATCTTGAGCATATTTTGTCTTAACTCGTTCTTAGGGTATGCGTACACTTGACGTAATTTTTGTTGTGTATTTTTTTTTTAAACGGTTTTGCTGATACGTTGAATCCATACTTCTAAGATTATAAATGCGAAAATCTGTTTGTCCTTTTTTAACGTCGAAAGTAACGAATGGATTGTTTTTTTTGCGGATAGGTTAAGGTCTGGAGAGTGATTGACATAGGCTACTTTCTATCCCGGAAAAACATTCCTATGGGAAAAATAATCAATAGCAGATCCTCTGGACCGCGCGGGCAAAGCCGAACAGCTAGTAACTTAATATTTCGAAATAGCGATGCCAGGCATATTATGGGTGTCACTGTCATACGAAAGAGGAAAGAAAGAGATAGCTTGAGAATGCGTTTCAGAAACGCTGTCATTAACTGATATAAACTTTAATTGCCTGAACAACGATTACTGGTCGAACACGATTAGAATAATGTTGTTGATTGGTCGAAGATAATGAATAGCAGTTAATACTTAATTTCCCTAACGCCTTCATTTAATGGCTAACTTATCTTGAGCATATAAATGGAGCTTAAATTATATCTCAAGTGTGACTAGTTATTGATAGACTAATAAAATAGTTAATATCAAGAATATAAACTACAGAATAACTGTTACAGTTTAAGAGTCGTGAAAGTAGTTATCTAAATAGAAAATGTATGAATTTAAAACCCACAAAACATAACAGACACACTCGTGCGCAGACACACACAAACACACACTTCATGATACACAGATGTACGAATGCATGCCCTCATTTGTACTTTTTGAATTTAAGTTTTCACTTTTGTTTTGTTTACTCTTTTTATTTTATTTTATTTTCTTAGGAAAACCAACAGCTTTATGCAATCAATAAAAACATTTTGAGCCAATTAAAGGTTCCTCATGTACATTTTATATACACTCATGCTATCTATTTATTGTTAAAAAAATGTAAACTAATAATTGGCTGTTTTGTAAATAAGGTTTGTGAAACTAGATTTAAGAGCTAAGGATTTTGTTATAAACATATAATATAAAACCAAAACAACTACACGAGTATGGCAGATATACAAGAAAAAATGCATAATAATTTACAAGGTGTTCACATAAGACATGACTAATAAGCGTACAAGTGATCGATTAACTTTTAGAAGTGACAGCGACACGGTGAGAACATGCCGCGTCGCCTAACGGATAATCGGGCGTGTGTGCGCACCCTAACCCCATACATGGCCTGTCGATTCCCAACTAGTGTTGCAACCATTATTTACTATACAAAAACGGAATGTGTTAAATCAAAAGGGCCGCTTTTGCACTTCTGTTGTCATGGAAACTAAAACGGTCTATCTGATCGAGCTGATGGCTACCGCTACATTTAGGGCGTAAATGTTAGAGTTAGGACGAGTTTTAGGCCTTTGTCGGGTCGATAATGAATCTAGAATATCGATGTATGAGCTGGGTGGTCATGCACTAGTTTCATAGTAAACAGAAAGCTTGTTGTATTGTTTATCAAAGATATCAAATTGTATTACTTTTACCTCTTGCTACCATTTATACCTTTTATTGTATCACATGACGAGAGGATTCACAAGTCCCTGATAAGGTACAGTTAGTTTAGTATATGTGTCAGAAAAATTATTAATTTATATAAAAGTTGAAAATAAAGATAGCATTCCGATCCTAGCGAACGCGACATGCGACACCGCTTTAGTATAAGTGGCCACGCCCACTGGTCGCGCGGCCCATTCGGGGTTTGGTCAGTTCAACATATTTTCAAATTGCAGTGTGTCGCGCGACTAAAATTAGGTCTCTCCGCGTCTCGCGCGTCACGGTCACAAGGATAAGAAAAGAAGATAAGGAAATAAAATATATAAATTCGTCTTTAGAATTTAATATTAAATTTTGTAAGCTAAGAATAGAAAAAAAATAGATTCGTTTTTTCTACTACATTTCAAATATAATTCTTGCTTTAGTAACGGCTAGTCCATGAGTTAACCACGGAGGTTTTATTTTTTTCTGTGTATTCCCAGGGGAGACTTGGCTGAAAACTTTTTCTTTCAGAATCACAGTTATTATTATGAGGTTTAACAACTATTAACAAGATTATTATCTCATTTCCGGACGGTACAGGCTCATTTGCAATTTTGTAACTATCACAGTTTCATCAAATTATGTTTTAACATCACTTACCAGTCAATTTACTGATTGGTTTTTAATTGGATCCCTTATCTGAAACAAAAATAATATTTAAATTAGAAGAAGTTATCCTTTATTAACTAGCTGATTCTCGCGGCTTTACCTGAAAAATCCCGTTTGTTTCCATAATGAGACGATAAAACTGTATTAAAATCCGTTGAGTAGTTTATAGGATCTATGCGAACAGACTGGTACATCGTCTAAATTGCAACACTAACTAATAAAGTGGCTATCTATTGGAAAAAGAATTTTAAAAATCGGTTCAATAGGACCAGAGATTACCCCTTACAAACTTTACCTCTTTATAATATAAGATAATAATAATGGTACTAAAGTGTTTCGTTAGATTAGTAATAACTAGCTGACCCGGCGAACTATGTTCCGCCTTAGCGGCACTATCCTACCCTACTCACCCTTTAAACCTTTCCTGGACTTCCACGAATATTTCAAGACCAAAATTAGCCAAATCGGTTCAGCCGTTCTCGAATTTTAGCGAGACTAACGAACAACAATAATTTTTTATATATTACTAGCTGCCCGGCCCGGCTTCGCCCGGGTACTGTTTCGTTTTTTTTTCAATCTTTCTGAGAGATTTTCTTAATATTTTTTTCCGTAAGAACCTTGTACAGAGTATTAGAAAACTACAAAAAAAAAAACAGCCAAATCGGGCAAGCCGTTTTCATGTTATGTCGTGACAACGGAAAACGGGTTTCATTTTTATATATATAGATAGATAAGAACTATCTACTACTCACAAGGAAATATAACAGTAACTTTAAATGTTATGTTTCGAATAATACCAGTCCTTGTGAGAGTCTGAACTAAGCCGGCTGTATTACAGATGTACATGCTATCTCATAGGATTTTATATTATAACATAAACACAAAAATTAATGAAATTAGGCCGCCTACAATGTTGACAAATCTGCGTCTGCCTCTACCGATAAAGTAGTGTCGTGATCGCATTCCGATGTCAATGGCGGAGCTTCCTTGCCATTGCTTTTACGATTGTAATCGTGAGATTGGGCAACAAAAGGAATGATTAGAGATCCGCGCTTTTGTGTTCGTGATAATATTAAGTGATACAAAAAATATTGATATTTAATTTTTATAAGTAAGATTTTGTTCGATACATAATTTTGAGTATTTTGAGCTGAAGATAAATCAGAATTAGAGTGAGAGTGTCAATATCCCTTCTTCTCAAAATCAATGGAAACTATACAAAAACAAAGTGACAAGGTACTAAAATAACAACAAATTTAGGCAGAATACGAAACGTACATGAATAACCATGAAATACAAGGTATTCCATGGTTATAATTCAACGAACTACTAAAATAACCATAAAGTGCAAGGTATTTCGTGGATAGAATTTAAGGAATTATTAAAATAACCATGAAATACCAGGTAATTCATAGTTAAAATTCTTCCGTTTTTTTTTATTTCATACCACAAAGCCGGCATCACCATGGCCTATTATAGACGCTTGCAATACGGGGGGTATCACTCACGCGTTGCCAACCCTCCCAACCACTCCAAGTGGAGCTCTGGAGACCTTACTCACCGTAGGAACACAACATGGCCGAGACCGAATGCTATTTGGCTACGACCTTCTGTAAAGTGGAGGTCCTTCCCCAGACGGGCTGCTCCGATTTGAGCGGATTATCCGCTATGCCCTACCTCTCTTAAACTTTCATAACGTCATTTGCCAAAATATGACATAAGAGAATGATCCCGCGGCAAACTCTTGTGCCAATCGGATTAAAACGACGAGGACACCATCTTTAAATCATCCCCATACATTTTTAGGTACTAATACCGAAAAAAATTTGTTTGAAAACGATGGCATAGAATCGATATTTAATTTTGATCATAATAAATTACTATTATATGGAACCCATATTGAACTTTAGTTAATATTCAATTTTTTTTAAATCTTAGCACGCGTCCAACCGGGTTGACAGTTCGTGATTGAATACTTACATTTGCTCAGCCGATCGAAAGGAATATTGACATAGAATTATTGTCTATAATGCGTGAGAAATAAGGATTAAAATGCTATGTGTCTGATTGGATTAGGATTATAACATTAGCGTTCCGTTATACGGATGTACTCATGTTACGAAACTGTTTTAGATAAAGTGTTAACGGACTATTTATTGTTAGTTATTAGTACCTATCATAGAATGATTTAGCTCACTTTAATAAAATCAGGGGAAAAACCGTGTAGTTTTGAAAATTGACACAGTTATAGCTTGTCAGATCAACATACCAAAAGTCCTCGAGGGTGAGGGGTTTCAGCAGAGGGTGTAGGTAGGGATTCATTACAAAAAAGGGACCTTTGAACCCCCTTATAGATGGACAAAAAAGGCCGTAACCGGTTTTCTTTAGCCATCTCTTTTACCGGTGGCCATTTTGCTTGTTTCCGAAATGATGGTAGTCTAAAACGTAGTTTATTTTCTTTATATATACAAGTTGCAAATGACAAGAAAAAGTGCCTGTGAAGGTCTAATTTCTGAAATAAACGATTTCATTTCCTTTCATTTCTTTGAACCCTCCAGTAGCCTTAGCTCTGCAGCAGCTGCAAGAGACTGCGGACCCCGTAAGGCAATTTATTCTCCCACAAAGGTACCCGAGTCACGCGACGCGACTGAAGTCGCATGACGTCATTTGCCAAATTAGAACGCTTTTTATGACGCAGGCATTCGGTAAAAAAGGACTTTTCCAATAAGAAAGCGGTGTACACGCAAACAAAGATGCGCGGGAAGTTTCGATCACAAAATAAGCCTTGAAGTATTGAATATTTATTTCTAGTACAAAAGACTTCAACACCTTTTTTATTTTATACTTCAAATTGTTGATACAAATTATATTTTTTTGTTCATCATATCAACCCATAATAATCCCACTGCAGGTATACAGGTTCAGGCTTCATTCGAAGGGGATTAGAGTGTACTCTGCCACGCTGCTCAGTGATTTATTTTTTTAATTCTATTGACCAAAATACAAAAGTACGGACACAGTAGGCGTACTTAATGCTAAATTGATTTGGCAACTGATTGGCAGGGGTCAGCGTTTTGCAAGCCGTCTAAAGACCACCGACTTGCCACAATAAATAAATATATAATGACTGTCATTCATTGACAACAACCGCGACCGACGCGCTAACGTGCCCTCCGAAGCACTGAGAGGCTCGAAATAACGAAACCTTTTTTTTTGTTTTTTGTTTATAGTCAGGAAAATGCATTACTGCATGTCCCGCCGCTGGGGAAGCGACGGGGGTCTGTCGGGCTCCCCCTTAACCACTTGGGTATACCGACTAAAAACCTGACTGACTGCCACCTCATCCGCCTAGATGGGCGGGGTCACGGGAACTAAGATACATCCGTGACCCCGCCGGCGGTTGTCCGAAGACCCACTCGTTGGGAATAAATAACGAAACCTACCCAAACACTGTCTAGGGTCGAAGTTAACTTGCGTATTCGTTTTAAGTGCAACACACAATGGCGCCATCGAGCTCTTCGAAATAAACTTATTACCAACTTTATTAAGTTATCAGTGAAGCCCGCGCAACTTCGTATGCGTGTATTTAGTTTTTAGTTGCACAGCAGTGCCGTCTATATCAGATTTTTGACCAAATCCTACGAGAATCGCATACTTTTCGGGATAAAAACCCCATGTGTTAATCCAAGGTATCAGCTACCTACATACCAAATATCATAAATATTGGCCCAGCCATTTGAGCGTGAAGAAGTAACAAACATATGATTAATATGAATTTATTTTATTGATATTTTATTATCTGCATTTTATATCTTTCGTGCATAACATATTTAAGCCATATTTTATCCATCACATAAATTAATTTACCATGAATAGCCATTGTTTTAATTATTCGCTAAATATCGTAGATGTAATGGAAATATTATCAGTAATTATCATCTTATTTCAAAACATAAAAACACGCCAAGTGTGTGTCGGGACACGTGCAGTAGTTTCGCAGTTGTTTACGAAAAAACCAGAAAGTTGTTTACTGGAAGCAACCCTATTTTTATATGGAATGCATTATTGTGTTAAAGTCAAAAATAATAATTAGTAAGTTATTTATTACTAGCTTTTCAGCGCGGCTTCGCTCGCGGTTAATTTTATGACATAGATCTCGTTTGACAACAAAACAACCCATAGCGCAACTTGTGGCGCCATCTGTAGGCCAACATCGCAATTGCAGCGCCATCTATAATAGACAAAAAAAAATCCATTGGAATGACATACTTTTACGGGATAAAAATTGTTGGGCTCTGTACCCCTGAAAATATGTATGCAAAGTTTCATAATGATCGGCTGTTTAGTCAAGCCGTGAAGGAAAAGCAAACAAACAAACTCACTTTCTCATTCATAATATTATGAATGAGAAAGTGAGTTTGTTTGTTGATGAATAATATCCCTATTACAATCATCTAGTTTTTGAGTTTCTGGCAAAACTACAAGACAGAGAGTCTTGTAGTTATGTTTTACGGGAATCTAATTACACTTTCTAACACCTGTCAATCTACGCGTGTGGTCTATAAAATAACAGCTTTACCCTATAAACGCCACTTAAAACAAAATCATTATTCGATCTAGCAAAACTTAATATAACACAGTTAACATGAGTATATAAACTTTATTATAAGGAAGGTAAGATTGAAAATTGATTGTTTTTGAGTGTCCTGACAGTTGTGGTTTGTTTGCGATCAAGACTGGTCGTTGTGGCTGGTCTTGGATGACGATAATCAGTCAAATGACATGTTACAAGAACCCATAAAATTCAGCTAAGCTCTTATACTTTGCAATCGTTACCTCGGGCTAAAAGATTTTTGTTAGAAATTCCTTTGTAATGTAAGCAATTTTATAATAATTTACAATTCGTTGCAAAAACATGTAAATAGGTTGTTAAAAACAAGCATGCTTCGTCAAAACATGACATTCAATGTATGTTTAACGGAAATAAATATAAATATATAGAGACAAATCACACAGATTGAGCAAGCCCTAAAATAAGTTCGAAACTTGTGTTAAGGGATACTAACTCAAGGGTACTAAATTTTATAACAAATACATATATATATATAAACATCCAAGACTCGAGGCCAATCAGAAAAAGTTAGTTTTTCATCATGACCCGACCGGGATTCGAACCCGGGACCTCCTGGGTGACAGGCAGGCATGGTAACCATTACGCCACGGAGGTTATCATTGTCTATTCGGTGCCTCGCTTGCTTATTTGTCTGTATGACGTGAAAGACGTACATACAAGTAGTTGGCCACAACATACAATAATACAAATCCTTAAATATATATAAATAAGAATAGGCTTGTTGCCGTAAAATATGTAATTAGTCCGTCTTTTAGATTATTCAAAAATAAGGACCACTCATTTTTTCATTTGTAAATTAGACCAAAAATGACAAAGATATAGCCGTGTGGCATTTTTTCGCACGGGGTGACGTCAAAGGCCCCCCACTCCACTCCTAAATTTTTATGCCTTGTATCTTTCTATCGAAAAAATAAAAAATACGTGTCCAATATTTTTTTATAATCTAAACACGGACTAAAAGTAATGTAATTATTTTGACCCTGGAAACAACCCTATTCATGGCCAATTTTTTTTTGTATTGTCATAAAAGTACACCTGCTTTAAAAACGCATTTTTCCAGTTGGACCTTCTTAATTTATGTGTGTCGACTGCAATTGTATCTGCCGTCAACAAAGTGCCGCTCGTCTGAATCCCCTGACTGTTAAGAAGTCCTTAGTGGTAAAATAAAACATTAATCTGGAAGAGATTGCTTTAGCGATAAAACCGCCTGTTGTACTTTATTTACCTCTTTGTACTTTTAATTTATTGTTTTATTTTGGTGCAATAATAGTTATTTGTTATGCAAGGCTGCAAAGTTGTTTTTTGGCGCGAGTACTTAAATTGAATCCTGAGCGTAGCGAGGGTTTCAAAGGTACGAGACGCAGAATAACTTTGCTGCCGAGCGAAACACAAAATTTTTCACCTCACTACAGCGAGGAAAATCCTAGGTGCAAGAAAAACGCAAATAATATATTAAATAAGTGTTTTTTTTTTTCATGCGGTGTCGTGCTGGCCAGTTCAATTATTCTAAAAATAAGGTTGGCGCACTGGCATGAAATAAGTATTAATGCATTTTCAGAGGACTGGCGGTATAAAAAATTAAAGAATAGAACGGTTCGAATTTTAAAAATACTTTCCACGCTAGGGCACAAAATGCACTTTTGCGCTCAGATTTCGAATGACAAACAGATTCTTTCCGAGCTTGTGAGGTGAAAAGAATATTGTATTGTATTAATAAAAAGCCGTGGAAAGACACGAGTGTGTGAGATACTAAACGTCTCAACCTGTTACAATTACCATGAATCGTACAAGTGTATTTGTTTATTGATTGTCGTAAACTATCCCCGTAACCAGTACGGTCTAGTATTATGTAATGGCGAGACCGAGGTGGACTGCTGCATATTATTATATGCTATTAAGTTACAGGCTAATTGTACGCTACGAGCACACACGTCTATAACGTTTATCCACAATACATGCATTTTTAGTAAGTCAATAACACGACTATGGCAAACCGAATTCCTTTTGTAATTTACATTATTTATTCTTCTATTTTTTAAGTATACTTACTGTATTTTATATCCGTCACTAACTTTCTTTTTTTACCTTACCTTTTGACCGTTCTGGTAAGGAGTTGATGCTTCGTTAAATGTAACCATGAGATGCTGCAAACATTACCAAATGTGGAACGTAATAATACATCTAGCGTGGCAGAGTACGCTCTAATCATCTTCAATTAAAAAGAGGTTAATATGATGACATGTCAAGTCACTTATCATATTTATCATCTCAGCCACAAGAAGTCCACACTTCTTGTGGCTGTGAATAGAAGATAGTTGCTGGATATAGGCCTTGTCACAAACCGAACTCTTTTGATAAACATTATATTTTTATAATTCATTTTGTCTATGTTTTATACCTACGGCTATTTTACTGTCACTTCACTCTTCACCTTCACTCTTCTTTTTTCGCTTCCGTCTTTACATTCTCACAAATATTCTTGCAACTTTTCTTATGAATCATCAATCACCTTGCGGGTGGCCGTCCGGCTTTAGGCTAGTCAGTTCCTGCGCCGCCAGCGGCCATCGTTACTGCGTGCTATCTGCCTTGCTCACTGTCACTTCAGTTTACTTTTCGTTCTTCTTCTTCTTCTTTTTGTGTGCTAGAGTATCTGGTATCAGTATTTTCAAGCCACGTAGCGGTCACTGACTTAGTTTAATCGTTGACCTACGTCAGTCACTGTTTTGCGACAGGTCAGCCCCCTTACTCTTGAAGATAATTCCGCTCGATCGCCATTGGATTGTTACTTTTAGGTACTCTTTACAGCTAAACTAGCGCTAACTAAATACTAAACTAAATGAAATCGGATTGTATGCTAACCAAATAGTTAGTAAAGTATAAAATTTCTACGATTAGGATTTGTTGTTAATTTTGCATTTGAAATTATACAGAATTGAAATTAAAATCGCGATTGCTATGCAGAGTAACCTAGCTGTTATTATTTGGATCTTAACTTACTGTTTTAACTTATATACTGCGCATTAACGTTAGTTCTGATATCTTTGAATAATTCACCCGTTCAGTAACTGGTGATTTAAGTAACGTGTATGATGCGAAAATGTAAGGTTATATAATATTATGAGTTCACATTCCTAGTGTAACAGCTTATCTCATTACTACACCTAACATCGGAAAACCAGGATAAGAAATGAAACCTTTTAAACACGATTATGGAAATTATAGAGAATAGTCTATTTCTGTCATGGTATAATAGAACAGTTTGCTTCACGAATTTACTTGCTTGCTTAATTGTTGTACCCCCCTCCGTGTGAATTGTCGGTAAAATAAAATAATTTATTAGTAGATTTAAAAATTAACTTTTTAAATACATCAAAATAGAAAACAGATGGAAAATGGATGGATGGAATGGATGGACAGGGGGAAAAAAGATACAGCGCAAACACGAAATTCACTTGTTTCTGTAATTTGACGTTGACGGAATGATATCACTCAAAATTATAAAAAAAAAACATAGGGTGTGTTCGGCAGAATAAATCGATGTAAAGCGATTTAAGCGATTCACTGATTTCTGCCAGGACACTTTGCTCCATTTTGAGTCACGTGCTCTTTACGGTCCGCCATTTTAGTTATTTTTTTTAATTGTTTCATTATGCTTTGAGAAATTAGAAAATATAATCTAAAACGCCATTGATTACATTCATAATTATTAATAACGATTTGTTATGATTCATGAAGTCGCCATTTTTCTGTAAATCGCTTAAATCGATTTATTCTGCCGAACACACCCATACAAACACAAACAAATACAAATTTTTTTCACCCCACATATTTTAGGCAAGAAAATGCGTACTTTCTCGCTACTTTTGAAGAAAAAAAGACTACTATCCGAGCAGTTATAAAGATTATTCCACAGAATAGAAATGCAAGAGATTCCTCTATTCAGATAATTTTTTTTTGCTGATTCGGAAAAAGTTGTCAAGTCAGCATAGGCTGATGTGGGATAGGTGTTGAGCAGACGTCCTGTTGGCCGCCCCGGATATCGTGGAGCGATGCAGTGATGGCTGATCTGCACAAGATTGAAGCTGGAATGTAGACTGGCGGGCCATCGCGCGGAACAGAGAAAGGCAGTTCTCTGTTCTGCCATGAAATGAAACTCCATAAATGAGGACTTATGTTTCGTTTAATTCTAACCAGTTTTCAATTGAACCTTATTCTAACTAGTAATGTCTTTTTTGACAGGTCTACGTATTTAGTTGTTTCGAATGGAACTTTCAAGGTTGCCCCGCTGGAGCTCTCTAGTTTCAGATCCACTTGGGGTCACTGAGCCAACGGAGTAAGGAAAAAGTTGTTCTCTCTTATAAAACACAACCCAGAATGTGTTGAGCAGGTTTCGATTCGATCATCACGATAGTAGGTGAACAATGCGTTGTGCGCCCGGGGGCAAATTATATGCTGTTGATTGTTCAACTTTTCATTACAAAGACAGCTGCCAAACAGATAAACAATACATTTTATAATGCATTAGCGAAGATAAACATTTTTTTTATTGTGTTTTTGTTAGACTGTGACTGGGCAGAAAGTTGATTCGTTATTATAATGGCGTGTTCGGTTAGTGTATCAAAGATTAGTTACCATGTCAAACCATATTGTTGTAAACTAGTGAAGCCCGCGCAACTTCGTTTGCATGTATTTATTTATGCACAGTAGCGCCATCTATATCAGACTTTTAATGAAATCCTACGGAAATCGCGTACTTTTCGGGATACAAAGTACCCTATATGTTAATCCAAGGTATTAGCTACCTATACCAAATATCATAAATATTGGTGCAGTCATTTGAGCGTGAAGAAGTGACAAACATACACATAACATTCGCCTTTATAATATTAGTAGGATTACGTTGCAAATTTTGTTTGTCTGATTCTTGTTTTGCTTACCCTTCCCGTTTCTTTCTTTGATTCGTTACCCTTTGCCTTGAAAAGATTGTTTTTAGCAATAAGGCCGCCTTGTTGCTTATACACTAGTATGTAAGATTTCAATGTAATATTTCTTTGTGCATGTGCATTGCAAATAAAGTCCTATATTCTATCTATTAGTTACCATGTCAAACCATATTGTAAATCAACATACTATGCAAGTATGTTGATTTACATTAAATAAAAAAAATCTACCCAATTCACACAGTTCTACATCTTTTATTTGTTTTTTTTATGAAAATGGTGATTGAAAAAAAAACAGTCTCTTTCGGCTTTTCTGTCCCTAATGTTGGATACCTACTCCCTTACATTTTTTTTATTAGGTAGCCCAAAGAATTTTACATATAGATACATATTTTTTTACATTTCTATTGTCTTTTTAATTGCGGGCCTAATCGACGAAAGTTAGAAAAAAGCGACAAAAATAAATAAAAATATTCATGTCAAATATGTCAATTGATCCCGCGAGACCAATTTCAGCGTTCCCAATCGACTAAAGAACCCCAAGTACCCAGAGATTAATTTGTGATTAAAAATATTTCTGCGCATATCAGCATAACATTAATTTCGACCTTAACTTTCCACAAGATGGCGCTGTGTAAATGTACAATTTATTATCTTCGAAGACTTCACTAATTTGATTTATCCTTCCCTTCTACACGTTAGCAATAACTAATTACTGGTCTAGTACATTTACAAATCCTAAATAGGTAAGACCACGGGGGTAAAACATAGTTACATAGTAAATCAAAACACTTCAGGACTCCTGTGGGGCAACCATGAAAGTGTCCATCCGAAACAACGGAACACGTAGTCCTGTCAAAAATGACATTACTAGTTTGTATAAGGTACAAAACTGGTTAGAATTCGATGATCGCTCTCCAACTTTGCTTGTTTTAATCAATTTTTTATGGGACAAATCACACAGATTTATCAAGCCTCAAAGTACGTTCGAAACTTGTGTTATGGGATACTATCTCAACGAAACTATATTTTATAACATATACATAATTTTATAGATAAAACATCCAAGACCAATCAGAAAAAGTTCGTTTTTTATCATGACCCGACCGGGATTCGAACCCGGGACCGGGGCGGTCTGGCGTGGTAACCATTACGCCACGGAGGTCGTTCATTAGAACACTTCAATAATTTTATAGACTAAATAATGTACTTAATTTAGATTTTTTCTTTATACCACTAAGGTGGCAAACATGCCAAACATGCCTGATGGTAAGCGGTCACCATAGCAAGGACGCTTGCAACACCGGGAGTAGGTATCACTCGCTCGTTGCCGATTGTCTTTTAAATCTTTTAATGCCCCTTTTGAGAAAGCCACATTATAGTATAAAGGAAAAACCTCGGCGGAGATCTCATTCCACAGACTCAGTGTTTGCGGGAGGAAACTCCTCTGAAACCGCGCAGTACGGGGCCATTTTGGTATACTGTCTTCGTCTCCATACCACCATCATTTACAGTCTACTTCCTCACGCGGGAATGCGCGAGTGATACTCCCGGTATCAATCGCGCGTTCCCGCCCCTGTAAAAAAATTTTAATGCCCCTTTTGAAGATCTCCATATTATAGTTCCCATAAAATTGTAATTTACTGTTAAAATATTTAGAGCTACAATCTAGAATAGAACTAAATGTAAAGCTATATTAACCTACTAATATTATAATTGTGAAAGTTTGTGTGTGTGTAAAATGCTTAATAACACGCACTAGACGAAGCAGACGTCTACACTCGATAAGAACGCGCCGCACGTGTGCACGCCACCAAAGTCCAAAGACGAATGCACCCCACCCACCTAGTTACTTCTTCACGCTTAAATGGCTGGGACAATTTTTATGATATTTGGTACAGTAGGTAGTTGATAACTTGGATTAACACATAGGATACTTTTTATCCCGAAAAATACGCGATTTCCGTAGGCTTTGATCAAAAGTCTGATATAGACGACGCTGCTGTGCTTCAAATTAAACGCGGGTAACATGGCGGGCAGCAGTTGTTCATAAAGATTGTAATTTATGTTATCCAAATAAATAAAATAAAAATTCAACGATACGTCAGTTCGTATTTTCGGAAATTAGTTTCATGGTAGGGGGGAGTACCTGCGACTATATCCAGTTAAGGTCATCACATTCGAGGCGTCATATCAATTAATTGTACATAAAGCTCCGGAGCATTTTACGATGTGTCGCTGGCGGCGTACGGGAGAGATACGAGCTCGTAATAGGGCTGTCGCGCCGTTTTAAATGAACTTAAGTTATTTTGTAACTTGTTTTTAGAAGCCCGTTTCTACATTTGCATAGAGTCTAGTCGTCAGGTAAATAATTAGATATACCAGCTGTTACCCGCGGCTCCGCCCGCGTGGTCAAGGGAGAATGACAATATTTTTTCCCATGGAAATTTCTTTATCTCGTGGGAAAAAAAGTTTAATTTGAAAAAATAATGTTATACTTTTTTCCCGTGGGAATGAGATATTATTCCGGGATAAAAAGTAGCCTATGTCACTCTCCAGACCTTAAACTATCCTCAATAAAAAAATCTTATCAATCCGTTCATTACTTTCGACGAGACACACAAACAAGACAAACAAACCAACAAACAAAAAACACTTTTTCATTTACAATATTAGTATGGATATGGAAGTACGGATATGGATTTATTATTAGTTTTTTTATCATTATAAATTCTATCTCATCATCTTCATGATATAATCATCAGGAATCATTTATAAATAAAGAATAGCTATTCAAGTATATAAGTTAATAATATAATTTAATTAACTGTTATTCGCTGGGTGCGCGACGGCAGCGCCAACTAGCGGATGAACTTTAGGCGGACTCTGAAGTGTCAAATGGCGAGTTGTCATTACGAATAGTAAAATAAACAAAGAAATATTTTCAATGAAACGTCGTATTTAAAATCGTTTATTGTAAACTTAACTTAACATTCTCATACTACATGGATAATTAAACAATAAAAGTGTTATTTTATAGGTTAACTTACTTTTTCTTCTTGACGGCTGTTATCCATTTCATTCGTTTTTCTTGTTTCCAACGTGCTTGTGGAAATTTGTAGAATTTACAAGCACTGTTTACGCCAGTGTTTTTACAGTTATCAACACAGCAGGTATCGTGACCCATATTTCTTTATTTTTAACGAAATACAATAAACAACAACACTCCACTATGTATACGCAAGGATGACATCCGCCGCGAGTTCCTTTTTTAGCCACGGCGGGCGCTGCGATCGATTCGTCTGTCCCTACTCCCCGCTTTGCACCCAGCGAATAGAGAGCCTATTATGTTGATAACATAAATTTGATATTTATTAAAATGGGTTCTATAAAATTCATTAAGTAAATTTAAAATGAAACAACTTTAAAAATGAATGTAATAAAATGTCGGTGCTATTCTCAATCAAAATCAGTCATATCTTATGACTATTAAAATCTTACTTTTTAGATATAACTTTGACATAGTTTCATAGTAGAAAATCTGGCCTATTGACAACCCTATCTAGATACGTCCGAAGCCGCCGGCCTTAACGGGAGTGCACCGTGTACTTATTCTTAATTTATTAAGATAGTAACTTCCTAGGATTTCTGTACAGAGTTACGATTTCTGAGCGGTTCATGTAGATATTTTGCCTTAGGACGCATTATAGGGCTGTTACGCGCATGCAAGGCAAACATTCTTTCATAAATAAACAAATAAATAATAAAATATATATAGGGACAATTCATACAGATTGAGCTAGCCCCAAAGTAAGTTCGAAACTTGTGTTTTGGGATACATATAGATAAACATCCAAGACCGAGGCCAATCAGAAAAAGTTCGTTTTTTCATCATGACCCGACCGGGGATCGAACCCGGGACCTCCTGGGTGGCGGTCTGGCGTGATAACCATTACGCCACGGAGGTCGTCAATAAATAAAGGCTATCTGTTAATATATTTAAATAAAATTATTATTTCCACCTATCATATCATACCAGCCCATAATCATCTCACTGCAGGGATACGGGTTCAACCGAAGGGGATCGTACTCCAATGCGGATTAGCAGAGGCCAGTGTTTCAAGCCGCCTGAAGGCCACCGACTTGGTTTAACGACTAGCATCCATCGATAACAGCCGGGACCGGCTTAACGTACCCTCCGAAGCATATTGGCTTAATAGCTGGCGTAGCAGTGGGAATGTGTGGTGGGCTAGTCCCTATATTGTAAAGGTTATGTGAATATGGCCTTTTCAACAGCAGATTAGCCACTGGCTATTAGCATAATAGCGGCTCTGATATATTGAAATACAAATTAATTGGTTTCAAATGTACCTTCTGTATTTTAGTTTTGATTGGAGTTTTCAAGACAGGTAAAATGGAGAGCATGTGAGGTAACTTATCCAATACTCATTTGAAAAGCGATATGAAAAAAATCTTCATTCTTGATATTCTTCTTTCTCCGTTTTTTTTTATTTTAATTAATTGATATGTTCAGGTTTGGGTGTACTAACACCCTTTTCTGAGACACCGGACTGTTGCGGGAGCGTAGGCCAAAAATTTACAGTGTCTTCTTTCTCCGGCATTAGCGGCAGTATTTAAGTACCGATCTGCGTTGGGGCGACAGCGTTGTCTGTCATTCGACGACGCGTCGTCGCTGGCAACATGAAACCCAGGAGTGCCGCGACGACATGTCGTCTACTGGTGATAGATAGATTTATTTGCGAAAATAAGGTACAAAAAAAGTTACACAATGTTCTTCCAACTCATTTTACCCTCGCAGGGGCGTGCAATCTTGTTGGCAAACAAGCATACCTACGGCCCGCCTGATGGTAAGCATCACCGTTGCCGATGATGCTTACCATCAGGCGGGTTGTAGGTAACCGACGCTTGCAATACCGGGGGTATCACTCACGCGTTGCCAACCCTCCCAACCCCCCCCCCCCCCCCCAAGCGGAGCTATTTGGCTACGATCATCTGTAAGGTGGAGGTCCTTCCCCAGACGAGCTGCTCCGATTCTAGCGGATTATCCGCTGTGCCCTACTTCTCTTAAAATGTAATCTTTGCGGTATACAATGTTATTTAGACACATATAATTTTATTAATTAACAATTTGTCATTCAGATTTCGATAACATTTTAATAAGATTTGTTCAAGAGCCCTTCATGCAACCTTTTTTTAAATAATGCTGCGTGGAGTCGTCAACTAACTGGCACCTTAGTATAGGTTCAATTTTCACAGACAAAAAAGGTGTCATAGGTAGTATGTCGTCTGCGTTCTCCGGGGTAATTCAGCGACTGACACCACGAAGGATTGGAACCATGGTGTCAATCGCAGAAGGACTCTTTTTGAATTGACTGATTGACACCATGGTGTCCATCGAGTAACATATAATTGGGACGTAGTCGATTGACACCATGGTGTCAATCACGGCACTACTATTTAATTCTGTTCGTGATTTCGGAGAAACAGCAAAAATTTGAACTACAAAGCGGACTGAATCATATTTCATCGATAATGACAGTAAGTAATCAAAATATTGTTATTTGTCAAGTTAAATTGGTGGAAATGGCAATATTGATATTGTCTCTTATTCACTTAAGGGCAACCTCATTACATCTTTCGTCTCACTCTATTTTTTCGTACTGAAATTCCGATATTACAAAATTTGTTATAAGGAAACGGTTGGAATTTGGTGTTCAGATCACGGATTATTTCCCCTGATTGACTGTATATGACTTAATTTGTTTGAATAATATTTAATCATTTTGGTAAATATAAATCTCAAAATTTATTGTACATAATTTAATAATATTAATATTTTACCTATACCAATAATTTGTTCCATTTCAATAAGTGTTTTTTATCCGACTGTACAAAAAACCCATTATTTAAAAAAATAAAAAATCGTGGTTCCAATCAAGCAAGTCAAAAAACGTCTGCCGTGATTGACACCATGGTGTCAATCGACTACGTCCCAATTATATGTTACTCGATTGACACCATGGTGACAATCAGTCAATTCGAAAAGAGTCCTTCCGCGATTGACACCATGGTTCCAATCCTTCGTGGTGTCAGGCGCTGAATTATCCGTTCTCCGTTCATTGGCGTTATTCATAATCCTGTGGATATTAAATAAGAGCGTACCGACGTCTCTAGTTCTCCACCATTTTTCACTATTCATTACGAAGAAAGCGTCGTGTCAGTAATTTATGAATATTTACATAGTGTATAGCCTTAGGGTTAATTGTCTAACTGCAATTTAAATACTGTGGTTCTAACTACCACTTATGTTTACTTGTAGTCTTCGTCACATACAATATCCCTAGGCAAAGTTTAGTCACAGTGTAGAAGCAGAACGATGTCTTCTTGAATATTGGAAACAAATTCGAGTTTGTTCGAATAGCTTTACGGTTGGACCGATTTTCATAGTTTTTGATTTGTTATATTGATCTCAATCAGCTTTAAGACTATTAAAAACATTGGAAAATAGTCGAAAAAATTGATTAAACGAAAAACTTTTTCGCATAGAATGTTTAGTTGAGGGGAAAGGGGCGAAAGAAGAGCGGTGGGCTTATTTTGAACGTACCGAAAATCCACACGAATGAAGTCGGGGACATAGCCTTAGTATTAGTATAGATTAAGTAAGGGACAACGCTAGACAGAATGAATTTAACATGCAAGAAAGAAAGAAAATTATTACACAGAAAATTAAATAAATGTTTAAGTAACAGAAACAAACCTTGAGTAATAACATTTTGTACCAAAAAGGTCTCTGCTCAGCATGTGCCGTGTATTTCTTACTGTTTTATATACTGTGGTTTATCTAACAGCAAGTTGTTCGTCATGTTTAAAAAAAACCTAGACTAGTAACATTCTAGAATAACCAATGGAGATAAGTAAGTAATTAACGACCTTCCCGAGTGCACTCACTGCTTAAAAGTAAAACACATACATACACGTTTTTATATAACAACATAATAGGCAGTAGAAATTTTAATAAAACAAAACTGAAGGTGACTGTTCTATCTACAGGATGTTTGAATTTTTATATATTTTATTATTGAAGATACTACTTTTTGGAGAGCAATTATTATGAAATGGGCTTGCTCGACCGGGGAAGTACCACCCTCTCACAGAATATCGACGTGAAGCAGCAATGCGTTTCGATCGGTGAGTGAGAGATCCGGAAGCCTTTCCGTCCTTCCCTATCGGGGTCTTTTCCCCTTCTTCTTTCCCTTGCCTTCATCCTTCCTTTCCTCCAACTTCCTTGGTGGACAACGCATTGGTAGCACCCCTGGTGTTACTGATGTCCATAGGCGGCGGTGACCGCTTTCCATCAGGTGGCCTGCTTGCTTGTTTGTCTGCTGTATGACATTAAAAAAAAAATAGAAATCAGGAAAAAAAAAACATTAAACACAATCTTATACACTAGTGTAAAATGTAAATGCAACAAGGCGGCCTTATTGCTAAAAGCAATCTTTCCAAGACAACCTTAAGGTCACGAATTTCTGTATGGAGTGGACAGGGCTAGCAAGATACATTACTAAATAAGAAAATGACAGCATCTAAATATTAAAACAAAATTATTAAATAACTAATTGTAGTTTATTTTTATTTTTTAAAAATTCAAGCAACACATACTATCTACAGGTAGTACAGTCGTTTTCAGTTTTATTATGTCAAAACGGTAAAATAGATCCTTACATATTGAAATATGTGCACAAATGAATCAACGAACAAGAATAAAATCCTTACTAATAATATAAACGTGAAACTTTGTAAAAATGACTGGACAGATTTGCTTGTTATTTGGTACAGTCAGGAGCACGATAAGCTTTACACTTGCAGTGCAATTTTGGCTCTTACGAAATAGAACTTAAGAATGGTCCAATATATAAAGGTCGACAATGTCGACATGCTCTTGACTTTACACGGGTAATTCATAACCTGAATTAAGGCATTTAGACAAAATTACTCATTTAGACGATTTGCGCACAAATTTCGTAAAAACCGCGCCCTAAGGGTGAGGCCGAACGAGCGTAATTTTGTGAGTGGTGAGTCGCGTATTTTCGGTCACTTATTTAACGTTCAACTGAATTTACAACTCATTTTTCGTTGCCTTTTTGTATGAAACCGAATGCAGCAGAATTTCTGAGACCGAAGTTCTGCAACTCACGACTCACAAAATTACGTTCGTTCGGCCTCACCCACGCATAGGATTTTACATCAGTTCAGAATTAACGAAATTTCGCGGTATCTGCGGCTAAAACCTCTGGTGCCGAAGATAGACTACACTACCATCGCGTCACTATGTTTTAACATCCTGTATAACCCACTAAACTCTCCATACCCATTATCTCCATACTTATTATACGTGAATAATTACCAAGCACCTACCATGTTCGTATCAACACGTTTTTGTACGGATCAGATACGATGAGGAATCTGTTAATTGCGATCTCAACGTGGCATGGCTATGTATTCCGGAATTATTGCTATGTTCGTAATATATCACCGCTATGAGAAACCGTCGCATCTAAAGACACTTGCACTACATACAAAGTCAAAATTAGGACAATATTATGAAGCTGTAAAATGTTAAAATATTTAACTTCAAGGAAAGGTGACCGGGGTAGAGAACTAACAAAGACTTTGACGATAATATTAATATTAACAATGTTATGAAACTTTCTAATTACCTATATATAGTACAATATCTATTAATAAATAAAAATTTGTATAAGGCTGCGTTCCCTGTAGGCAATCTTTCGCCGCCGACTGAGTGAGCTGCAAATTTGTGGTCAACTAAAATTCGAGTCAGCGGCACACTCAGATCGATTTACCGGCGTCGCAAGCAAACTATTCCGAGCTGCCGCTGTGCTGCCGACTGAATCTTCAGTTTACTCACTGTACTAACTACGCCGGCGAACTGAAACTATTTCGCCGCCAACTGGAACCGGTTTTTCTGTGAGTCAGCCACTGAGATAGTCGACACGCGCGTAATGCTGCAAATTGCGTAGATTGCGCGCAAAACTAGCAAACTGTGAACACTCCATTTCAAGTATATGGAAGGGCATACTGAACCGATACGCCGCCGCTAACTCAGTCGGCGGCGAACAGTTTGCCTACAGGGAACGCAGCATTAATCCTTTAATGCAATATTTAGAAAACCTAAATCATATTTACGGCCATGACGCTATAATTTAATGCATCATTAAATTTAAAAATGAAATTTTAAACTGGTTGTATTAAGAATTAGTCGTATACAGTGAACGTGTACCTTAAAGGGCCAATCCGAGCTTATATTACAAGAAATGCTACATTTAAACCGGTAAAAAACGGTAGAAAACGTAGCCTAGAGTTTCTTGCGGTGTAAAATATTGAATGCAACATTGTGTAGGTGATAATGATGTTTGATGTTCCATTTTATAAATGGACAATTCCGTGCCGTGCTTGAAATAGTGAATGTGAGTTTATTGTAATGCTCTTAACCGTTTTAAAGTCATTTCCACATTATATTCGTGTATTCTGTTCAGGAAGCTTTATGTTCAATGGCATGCTTTCGTGGCATATACTACTGAGTGACGCCCATTTCACATAATTTACAGCGTACGTATATATTACGTTAATTATCATGCATTACATTACAATACAATATTGTTATTTGATTATACCTACCTACTAATTTTATTATTTTCATTCAATATGATTAATTTTCAATTATTAACAACTTTACAATGCACTTAATTTGTTAAGGCAATGAAACAGATGGAGGAGTCCATCTGTTTCCAGCGGTATTTTGGTGTTAATTAGTAGAAATTAGATATTATATTATGTATAGGTATCCTATTATTATCCTATTATAAATACTGCCATATTAAATTATCTTGTTGATTTAAATGAAATAAAATACTATTTTGTATATTATTATATTAATAAGTATTCATTTGTTATGGAATTCGATGGCGTTATGTATAATTTAGAAGTTTGAAAAATTTCATGACCTTAGTCCATAGTCTACTAGTTACCAAGTAATAGTCGACGAAGTTATAAAACAAAATTAAATAAATTATAAAAAAAAAAATATGACGACGTAATATATATTTAATTTTTAATTTTTATACCACAAAGTTGGTAAGCATCGCCGTATGAGGTGGCAGTCAGTCAGTCAGGTTTTTAGTCGGTATACCCAAATGGTTAAGGGGGAGCCCGACAGACCCCCGTCGCTTCCCCAGCGGCGGGACATGCAGTAATGCATTTTCCTGACTATAAACAAAAAAAAAACCTATAGACGCTTGCAATACCGGGGATATCACTCATGCGTTGCCAATCCTCCCAACCCCCACAAGTGGAGCTCTGGAGACCTTACTCACCGTAAGAACACAACATGGCCGAGACCAGTGCTATTTACGATCTTCTGTAAGGTGGAGGTCCTTCCCCAGACGAGCTGCTCCGATTTGAGCGAATTATCCGCTGTGCCCTACCTTTCTTTCTATTCTTTTGTCACAATGAAATTAAGAACATCTTTTTGAATATTTTAAATTAGTTTGCCATTAAGAATAAGCATTGGGATGATATCGAGTCAATTGCATCACTTGTGTTTAGATTACTGCTACTCAAACGTCAGATTAACACGGATAATGTTGTATGACGGTATAATAACGGGACTAGTCTTTAGAATTGCGAGCTTATTGTATGTCATCATGTTTGTGATGATAATGAAATTCATCACCATCAAGACCTTACTCTTACACTTACTTAAGGTCTTACTCTTTACGGTGCGGTCTGGCTATGACTTTTGGCTTCAGCGGCAATCGGCGTGGTGCGTCTGCGTGCGGAGTGGTGGAACCCGCCTTTCTGTATCATGACACTGGGCCGTGAGTGTATTTGTTCCCTCTCCGCGTCGCTCGCCCCTCTAAAAATAGCTCGTTCTGTCGCCAAGTGCAGCATCTTGAGGCAAGTGTGTATGCGGGAATGTCAAAGCGGATCAATCCGCTCTGGCCGCGGAACTTGATACAAAATACCTGAGTGAAATCCGCGCGGTATTACCTCTACCAACAGCGTCAATGAATACCCCTCAAGTTAGAATAATCCCTCGTGCGTCCTTGTCCGCAAATCCGTGACGGATTTTTGTAGAGCTAACATGGAACTGTTTACTAGTACAATATACACGACACGAAAGTCGGTCAAAAATATAATGAATTGTACACAGCATCACCTAGTCTCAAAGTAAGCTAGTCGCACATGGGCGGGCTCCCTAAACAAAGTTAACACAAAATATGTATGGTATTCAAAGCGCACACCTACATCGCCTGTATAAAATCAATAATGTGACAAGTTCCATCAAGCTGGGAAAACCGCAAGTGGCGTTGACAATGCTCCGGGGACGCCGTTATTTATTATATGCAAATTCGTGACGCCCACTCACGGCCATGTCCTTGTGTATACAGGCTGTTGCAATGTTCCAAAGACAGAAAAATAATATTATCTATTAATTTTTTGTTTAATTATGAATGTTAAATTGTTAATAAAAGCACAAAACAAAAATAATATTATGTTTCTTTATAAAATTATGGATTTTTTTACTCTACTACATTTATTTCATACTCGCAAAAAGTCATAATATTTTAACTGTTCAGTATTTTTTCTCTGTCAGACCGTACAATGTAAGCAATTAAGGATTTTGTCCTGATAAGTTGTAGATAATTAATCGATCAGAGAATTTGTCAAAAAATCCTAGAAACACTCTTAATTTATAGGCACAGATACAGACACATCATAGGCATGAAACCTGTCCTTAAAAACTTCTGATGAACCTAAGCGACACAAGCTTAAACATGATACACAATTTAAAAGGTAATAGGAGTTGATAAGTAGACAAACACCGTCCAATATCAAGTTATGATCGAATTAATTCCCGTTTTATTGTCTTAAGTTGTTTTAAAATGTAACAGTTATCTTACTTATTCTTTTCTTTATCGGAGCGTATAATTGCCATTTTTCACTCAACCGAGATGGCGTTCCAGAGTCCTTTGATCAATGATTTAAAACGTGTTCCGAGTTATCGCCTCAGACTCACGCATTTCAATCAATCGTAATGTAATTGTGGGAAACGCTTGATTGTAAAAATAAAATGTTTTAATACTGATTTTTTTATTGAAAACATACCTAATATATTTGTAATTGAACGTGTTAATAGAAAGATAGTTCAGCAAAAAAGTAGTTATGTGTATGTGTTTGAGATTTATTTTGTTTATTAACGTAGGTTACAATTTATGAGATATAATTGTTAATGAACAGGGGCTCTATTCACGTAACAAAAATCGTTCAAATCTCGTGTCATGTTTGATACGATATAGAGCCGCGGATTAAAAGTAATAATCTAAATATAATCTAATCAAACGCAATAAATTTTAATAAATTTTAAAATAAACTGTTAATTATGCACTATTAGCTTATATCTATATCTAATATAATCTCGCATCTGTAATAGAGCAGCGTGGCAGAGTATATTATAGTAAATTCTTCGGTTAAAATAATATCACTTCCTTTTTTATACCAGCAGCGTGACAGACTGATGATGGCGAATGATATCAAATTTCTCTATACTTTCACATTAAAATAATTTTATTTATAAGATTCACCAAAATTTTTACACCGATGAGTTATGCAACAAAAAAATAAGATATTTAATAAGTAACAAGTTTAGTGTATATACAATAACAGGCAAACACAACAGATTACAGAATTTATATCTGTAAACAATCCATTCAATCATTAATTCATTTTTTAAAAACACCATGTACCTCAACTGTCGCGTCCCACGCGCGAAGTCATTACGAATCAAGCCGATGATAGTCAGTGTCCCGTTCTCATTGTGGACAACTGGGACACGGGACAACGTTAGGACTGGTGTTAATTGGGTTGTATCTTAAACTAATAATAAATAACGCTTGTTGGAAATGTATTAGAGGGTGCGTAATGAACAAAAACCAAAGTAAACGTTAAGGCTTTTCTTATCAGAGATATACGTTTTTGGAAAAAAAAAATGTGTATGTTGTTAATATCAATAGAAAAAAACTCAGCTTTCATATCAATGGAATCAGCTTCTAGTTGTGTGTGGTGCGAAAAAAAAATCACAAATATGTAGATAGCCATGTATTTTTTTTAAATACTGCAAAACTAACACTAAACGCAATATTCCAATCTTATTTTCGTAAAATAGGGGGCATGTCTTCTAGAGTTTAGCGCCCCTATTAACATATTTAATCTCTATTTAAGCTCACGCTCAATACCTATTTTGTATGAGTGAGACAGCGATTGAGTTTAAATTGAGATTGAATCTATTTTTATTACGAGGTTGGCTGATGTAAACTCTCGTACTATGTACACTTCATTTGTCCATTTATATTTTTTCTATGACTACAATATAACTACAGGGCTGTCAAAGACAAAAGTAGGTTCTCTTACTTTTAATTAAAAGTAACTAAACAATAGGGCTGTCAAAAATAGAAAATAGTTTAACTACAAGGTTGTCAAAGACAACCTTACTCTTACTTTAAAATTATAACTTACTGAATAGGGTTGTCAAAAATAGACAATAGTTGTCTTTCAATTTATATTAGTATAATTAATTCGCTAGACATTCCTATCCCTATTTGTAATGATGGGCACGCAATATAAGAAAAACAACACCCGTTTTGCCCCCTAGCCACAATTACCAATAAATAATTACTAAGACAAGGGGGTGGTAGATTCATACGTCCATCGTAAAAGACAGACAGACACCTTCTGTATCTATATAGGGATTATTAAAGTCATAAAACTCATTAGAATTACCCACTACTGTCAAAGGTGCAGTAGTAACACTTGGGACAGTTATTTAATTTTAAATGTTTTATAAAAAAAAATATTCAAATATATTCGTGGAGGTCTTGAAGAGAGGAATAAGTTTTTTGACGTTTTCTCCATTTCACAACTGAAAAAGCATAAAGCTTATTCAGTTGATAGTTGATTCACAGGAAATAAATTCCAAAATAAAAATAAAAATACCTATCTTTACACTGTGGGCTAGGGGCTAGGGCTAGGAATACTATCAAGCTACTACAGGCCCTAGAACTTCCTGTACTAAAGTTTAGATAGTTCGGGCCTGATTCCGACTCGCACTTCACAAAAACTTCTCACCCATGAATAGGGTTTATTTTACAAATATTTTTGGAAGAAAAAATTTTTCTTTATTTTTCTATCAAAAATATTTTGAAAATAAGAATGATAGTTGGAGTGAAACAACATTAAAACTATCAAGTAAAGTAGCCGTTTTATTAAAACCAACCAAAAATTTTAAAAGACTTCAAAAATTACAGTCTTGCTCATTTTAATAAAGGGTCACTGAATTCGAAAGTGACCTGAAATTTTTTTTTTTTCAAAAATATTATCAAAATAAGAATGGTTGTTGAACCCAAAAAATAATAAATGACTTTTTTTTTTTTTTAAATGTTGCTCATTTTCATAAAGGGACAAATGGGGAAATGACATTCAGTAAAGACAGAGTGATCTGACGTGCTGAGGACAGTATGACGTAAAGGTGTGTCCTCACACAACAGATGTAAGTTTCCAGCCTTAGTCCAATGTGCTAAATTGCACTTTGATGTACCGCTGCAATAGATGTCATTGTTATCTAGTTTTAATCACCCTAGTAGATTTATATCGGTCCCTTCACAATGAGTTATTAGCCGCTTAAGGCACTTAACGATTAAAGGTACCCAGTTAGCACGCTAGATGTCGGCTTTAATTATGATATTTAGCGTACATACGCATGGAGTTCGAACAAGTAAATTTTTTTATTAAACGTTTTTAATAAGTGTGATTTTTGGGTATAAAAATCCCACTAATAGTAAAGTTTGTGTGTATGTTTGTTACCTGTTCACGCTCAAATGGCTGGGCCAATTTTTATGATATTTGGTATGTAGCTAGCTAATATCTTGGATTAACACATAGAATACTTTTTATCTCGAAAAGTATTGGTGAATAATCTGATAGAGATGGCGCTGCTGTGCTTAATATTAAACGCGGGTAACACCGCGGGCAGCACCTAGTAATGCTAGTATATTATATTCGGGTGCACGTGCACGGTAGGACGTGGGTAGCAGCGTATCTTTGGCACCAGAGCAATTATACAAAATCTCTGCATGGGGCAAATTTTTTTTCTATACATTTCACACTACCTGTGTTGTTGCTACCGTTGTCTGTTACCCATGACACATGTAGATTGAGCCAAGCTTACTTTGGGACTTTACTGTGTGAATTGGTTGCTATTGTTAGGTTTAAGTTAAAAAATAAAAGAGTATTCTCCATATTTTGTATGGATGGATTTTTTCTACTAACATCGTATGACACGATAAAATTAACATCTACGGCTTTTTTATAAACGTCGAAAGGTTGTCAAACGATAAAAATATCGTCACGACACATATGGAAATACCCCAAGAAAGAACTATCAAGATTCTTAATCGTAAAATTAAAAGAAAAAAATGCCCGTTTTAATATCGATATTGCGATACGATTTACAAATATCATAGAATAATTGAACAGAAGTGTCAAGTAGGCTTAATACTCTCGTGAACTTGATCAACAACGAGACTGTGGACAGACTCTTCCTCCTTCTTACTTGGTTGTTCGTACTTCGTTTTCTATTTTTCATTTTGAAAGTTAATGACACAATATATGAACCATCATATTGACCATATTGACAGTGATATATGGTTGTCACTGTCAAACTGAAGAAGAAAAAAAGAGATAGCTTGGGCGTAACCTGGAAATGAAATTATATGTGTTCAGAAACTTGCTAACAGTCAAACTAAGGAAGAAAAATTTTTACACAGCACTTAACACCCATATTTTGTCTATTTCATATTATATTCACTAAATTTAGCTTATAAGGTCACTTTTTAAACGAAAACAAATCGCCATTTGTCGCTTATTTTTACCTATGCTACAAATTGCGTCTACCAAAACAAGTCACGTCTGTCAAATTGTATATGTGCGTTAGTATTGCTACTGATGAAAGAAAGGGACAAGGTTATACCGAATTTAATTAGCTGAAAAGTGACAGCGATATTTTCAGCTTGTGTCTATGTGTATGTAAAATTATCTTTATGTCTGTGTCGAAAATACGCGGCGAATTCGTCCTTTCTGGACAAGGTCTTATTCTGTGACAAATATATAAAAATCCTTGTCTTTTTGTCCGTACGACACTGGCTCTTGTGCCCAATATGGCGCCAGTCTATTCCTGAAGTGTCCCATCTGTCGATATATGGAAAATCGAATACTAATAACTAATTAATTAAGCAATCGTATCGAACTGGAGATTAGCAAAAAATCGATAAATGATCTATAAATCACTATATCTGTTAACGATTCAATTTGTATGTTTATTACTTCATTGCTCCTTAACAGCTACGTGTTATGGATTGTAGAATAAAAAAATTGTATCTGTAAGTTCAAATCTGGGATATTCTGATAAAGCCGAGTTATATTAGGAAAATGCCCAGTTTGACATTTACAATACAAAACAATACAATATTCTTTATTGCATCAAAAAATAACGATAAATTAAAAGTATAAACAGGTAGGTAAAGTACAATTAGGCGGTCTTATCGCTAAAGCATTTAATTTTCTTTTAGATTTTAAAAGAACTAGGGTGCGATTTTGTTAATCTTTTACGAACAGAAAACACACTGTATAATTTAGTGGGCTGTATTTTCGAATTAAAATGAGAACTTTTTTATAACAAAATTAAAGCTAATACAAAATATAAGAGAATTTATTTGTTAAAGAACAGAAATTCAAAAATATAAGAATAGACAAACGATAGACAATAAAAAAAGGTAAGAAAGGGAGGAAGCTGCCAGTCGGCAACGGCTATTTTCCTGTCAATGTTTTTGTTTGTTTAACTCAGTTAACGAGGTGAATATACACTGATTGAGTGAGTTTGAAAAATTGCTTAAAACAAAAAAAGTTGTAAAAACCCCCCTAAGTGCCAATGGATAAAAAAACCCATTAAAAACCGACATAGTGTATGGTATTGTGCAAATATGCGTTAATCTTTAATTCAATATGTATAATTACTTCATTATTTATGTTGCAGAAACAGTATTGATCTTGTTAATTGCTATACGAGTTAATAATGTTGCAATAAAAAATATTAACTGTGTGTTTTGTATTGAAAAAGTAAAATTTTCTTATAATTTGTACCGCCCTTTGTATTGATTCAGTTTTTAAGTTATTAACCCGTGATAATTGATTTATTTAATGCCCCATCCAGACCACGAAGTTAGACTCTCAGTTATGGTTATCATCTTGGGGGACTGGTCTGCTCGTTTCATCCACACCCACCTATTCGACATATTTAGGATTTGACCATAACACTATTTGGATCGACATCCCGCATTTGGTAAGTCCCTGGATCTGTATTTTATTTAAAAATATGAAATGTAGTGTTTTATGACAAAAAAGGCCGTAACTGGTTTTCTTTCGATATTTCTTTTACCAGTGTCGTTGTGTAGTTTATAGAGTAGATTAATTGCATAAATAATTTATTACTGTAATGTACCTAATGTCATCTTTAATGAGAGAAAGTGTCTGTGAGGACTTACTCTCTGAATAAATATTTTGAATTTTGATGGTATGTACGCTGCTGTACGCGTGTCGTGTCGCCTCGACTTCCTTCGCCTCGTCTCGCTGTCCCTCCGCTTCGTGTCGGTTTTTCGGACGCGTACGAGTTTTTTCACCTCATGTTCGAATATGAGCGCGTTAGAACTTAGTAGGGGAAAGATTAAGCGCCGCCTAGTGTTACGAATTTATTTATATAAACTGAAGTGTCAGGGTTGCCTGGGGTTGGCTTGCTGACTTGGTATCGAGACTGATGGATGGCTGTCCAGGTTGATTGATGGCTAAACTTCATTAAAATCAACAACGTTCTTTAACGATGTCACACGTTGTTTGGTTGATATGTTTGCGGAACTCTAAAAAGGGGTACATATTTATAAGAATGCGTTGTCTTCATAAAGTAATGGTTTCCGTTGTATATCTGAATCTGATTTCATTGAATAAGTATATCATATTTATGTATTACTAGCTGTTACCCGCGGCTCCGCCCGCGTGGTCAAGGGATATCAATAAATTTTCCCATGGGAATCTCTTTATCCCGTGGGAAAAAAGTAGCCTTATGTCACTCTCCAGACCATAAATTTCCCCGTTATAAAATTATGAAAAAGTAATGTTATACTTTTTTTCCGCGTGGGAATGTGATGTTTCTCCAGACCTTAAACTATCCTCAATAATAAAAACATCTCAATGCGTAAATTACTTTCGACGTGAAGTGAGGACAAACAAACAAACAATGAAACAAACAAACACACTTTAACATTTATAATATTAGTATGGAATTTGCTTCTGGATACAATGGATGGTAGAGTACGCTCTAAGTTCCAATCTCCTTTGATTGAATGGAGATCCGTGTTTTTTATTCGAAAAACATCGGAAATTACAGTTTTTTTTTACGTAAACTATCGAATATCTTACCTAAATTTCAATTACACAGTCATCATAAGGAAACGTCGACGTTTAATTTGTAATACATTATATTCTTCAAGTTTTTCTAATCGCGGTTCCACGGTGTCGATTGGTCTATCTAACTTGTGGCCTCACTACAGCTCAATATCAGGTGAGGTGCAGTTAACTCGTGTGGCTTAATAGAAAAACAATTGCCTGTTCGGCTTGTTAATGGCACTAATTCATATCAACCCATAATCATCCCACTGCTGGGATACGGGACTCCCTACAATCAGATCAGAGCGTACTCTGCCACGCTGGTCCAATGCGGATTGGCAGAGGCCGGTGTTTTCAAGCCGCCCGAAGGTCACCGACTTAGCTTAACGACTGTCATCCATCGACAACAGCCTCCGCTTAACGTGCCCTCCGAAGCACGGAGAAGCTCGAGATAACGAAACCCATCTAAACACTGGCTAGGATCGACGTTGTTTAACTTGCGTATATTAGATTTGCAACACACAGCGACGCGACGCCATCGAGCTGGCACTAATTGCTCA
This sequence comes from Endotricha flammealis, assembly GCA_905163395.2. Lineage (NCBI taxonomy): Eukaryota > Metazoa > Arthropoda > Insecta > Lepidoptera > Pyralidae > Endotricha > Endotricha flammealis. The sequence continues at coordinate 2,911,396 of LR990861.1, read as the reverse complement.
TAGATATCTATGAAGGCTTTAATCTCCCAGCCGGATAGCAAGCTTTCAGTATAACCTACCTCCTACTGGTCTTAAATACTTAGAATAAATCGTATCTTTAACAACCGTCAAAGATTTCGATATCGTTCAAGTAATAACTTCAGTCCGGCAATCACTCTTCATTAAAGATTCATATCAATAAAATCTTGTTCGCATTACCATTTCAAACTAATATTAAGTAATTACTAAAACATTATCGATAATATTTTGCTATTATTAAGTGTAAAAAAGAGCCAAGTTCTATTGAATGTTGCTCTCTCGATTAATATTTTTTTAAACGATGGGGTCAGGCTTTATTGATTAACGGACTGGTGATGCGTTGGTGCTTTTGGCACTAGAGGGCGCGGTTTCAATTTAAATTTACTTTGGGGCCAGCAGGGTTACCACCATCTCTTATTCCCATTCAATTCAGGACCTAAACAGAATAGAATCGTTATTTCGTACCACCATGTATTCTAAACGACTCGGTTTAGGTGACAGCGATTCAGCAGATATTATTCATTCATATTGTATGAACTTTCGTACCACCATGTCTTTCCACGACTTATATTGAAAGGATTTATCTGTCAAAAGAGCTGTCAACCTAAACTAAATCAAGGACTGTCAAGGAGGATAGAGTGGCAACTCCGGGGTGAAATCGTCATGTATGGAAGGTGCTGCCATGCACTGGCTGAGATATGAACTAAAATTTCAACTATATACCTTTATACATAGTATGTATACGCTACCCTTATATTTCTTTGTTAGCGCCCCAAAGACATCCCCCAACCGACGGAATATACAAAATTTTGAGTATTTAAGTATCCAATTTATATTTTATTTACATTTAAGTAAATAAATAACTAATAAAATAAATAACGTCAATGGTATCAAATGGTCCGCGGTCCATCAGACGCCATGTGAAGTTGGAAAATGGCCATCGCTTTTTTAAATTTTAGTTCACCCGCCAGCCGCCAAATGTCGCTGTTGCCAATGAAAATTGACGGTAATATCCAGTGATCTGTTATTTACTATAGATTCGTAATGTTTGACACATACCCGCTGCCACGTCGACTGAGGCCACAGTCTTAGTTGAATTTCTTCCGACATAAGGGCCCCACAGACTAACAGTTCGCCTGCAGTCCCTGGTCGCATCCGGCGGCCTGCCGTCCGAGGTCTGCATAGTCTGTGGGGCCCTACGATTATTGCCTGCCGGCAATGGTCGGATACCGGCTCGGGATCCACACACTAGCAGGCCGTAGTCGTCAGTTCACCGCAAGGGCGCCGCGAAAAATTATTGGAAAGTCGAAAATCATAAAACTGACGGCGATCGCCTGACGAGAGATGACGGTCGAAAGGCCGCCGGCCGGCTACCTGTTAGTGTGTGTTGATTTAGCCGTGAGGTCGTGGACGGTCCGGCCCATATCTGTCGACTTTGGCCGGTCCGGCCGATATCGCGAAGCGGCCACACACTATCAGTCCGTATCGTTCGTCAGGTCGAAATCTGAAACGGAACTGTAAGTGTGTGGCGTATTGCGATGAACTGACAGGCTAATACCTTCCGGCGGACTGTTAGTCTGTGGGGCCCTTTAGTCGTAGTTTGACGTTCAGTGAATGCGTATCTCACAATAATATCACAAAAATGGTTAAATGCACTGTTAAAACATGTATGTCGTGATCCCAAACTAATAACAAAGCAAGTGGTATCACTTTTCACAAATAAGAATGCTTAATTATGTTAAAATTATACCAAAATAGTATTAAAATCTAAATTAATATATTACGCATTGTTTTTGTCAACAGTGTTGCCAGTAAAAACGATTTTAAGTTTCCCAAATGTTGGGAGTTTAGTCAATGACGAACTCATACGCCTTTATGTATCATTAGTAACACAGTAGAAGTAAACCTACAACCAGGCTCAAACTAGAATTAATTATTTACTTAGAATTGATTGATACTAAAATCAATCGCTAGTGCTACGCACGTCAAGACAAGAAAAAACAAATCATTTTCCTCTTTTTGATATGGCTTTTAACTGACATTTGACATAATGATATTATTACTATGACAGTGAAGTAACAATTTCATCTTTTTCATTGTGGTAACGGTGTTTAATTTAAATTGTTTCTGCAATTATCAAATGTTCGATTGTTTTTTTGTTTTATGTTGTATTTTATTCAAATTATTTAAATTTATTATTTTATTTTATTTAAATTTCATTTTCATTTCTTAACAATAAAAAAAATGTACTGAAGACTTGGCTGTATGGGCATAGTTCCCTTTGCCTACCCAGAATGGGTGAAGAAAACAAAAAAAAATCTCTGCTAAAAGTTAGTAGTAGCACAGAATAGATAATAGTAGTAGGTCTGCATCGGTTAGATTCATCAATGACTAAAAAATGGAAACTTCTCCATTCCGCCATGATTCATTCTTGAAATATAATATGTATGTACCAATATTTACGCATCTATATATTTATTTCTTCCTATCCTTAATTCTTCTGTCACCTAAGAAACAATAATATGATATAAAAACTTAAAAAAAAAAAAAAAAAGACTCGTATAACATTCATTCAATGGGAAAATTATTCATGAGCTGGCAACTCTGACCATTTTTCTGGGAGTAATGCTTTTGTCTCATTTTGACATAATTAGTTTGACTCTAGAAAAAAAGAGACAAATATAGTTTACTTTGGAATGTGCTCGGAATATGTGTCGGTTTCAAAGCTACGTCTTTAACACTCTAAAGTGGTTGCGGCTTTTTACGAATGCTTTGTATGACGTTACTTCTCTTGTCATAAAATATATAAAATCTCATTGGTAATATCTATCAAATTTCTATCTAAATATGGCTACTTGGTGCGAATTGTTTTATATAATTTAATAATTATAAGAAACGAATAAATAAATAAATAAGAAAGTAAAGAAAAAGACCACACAAAATGTATTGTTGTAACATTTATATAAATTACATTTATTGTTATGAACATTAACATTAAAAAAAAATGTTATGATTTGATATGATATTCATCAATAATGTTATGCTAGTTAACAATAGTAGTAAATATTAAATTATAGAAATTAATATATTTTTTATATCTCTTAATCTCCTCTACTAAATTCCTAAAAAATACAAATTTCTCCCTCGATAAATTGGCTTTTTCTATTGAGACAGCACACAACGCCCTGCGTGCTGCAGCTTATTTCAACGCCGGTTCACCATCACCACAGAATTCAAATCACCACACCACGTCTCCGCCTGTCACGCGTTGTTCTGCGTCTAGGAGTTAGATGCTGAGGCGTAGCTGCTACGGTCGCACATGGAAAATGACGAGGCGTAAATTTATTTAAATTCGTAAAACGCGATTTCACTTCACAAGATTGACTTGACATTTGTGTCAGTCCGATCCGACAGGGTGCGTTTTGAACATGTGATATTTAATTTTCGTTAAATACTTTTTTTACGCAAGTATAAGAAAGTAACTCCGTTTACCCACTTGTTCCTGAACCTACTCAATATTTTCAATATAAATGAATTTTACATATTGTGCTAAAAATACTACACTTAGTACGGGAAAATTACAAAAAAAAAATTTCTTCGTAAGGAAAAGTGAGAAAATGGTGTTCTTTTAAAAGGACGTTAGGATTATGTACTACTATGGTGATCTGAGTTAAAATAAAATGCAAATCTAGGTTTCACATAGTTTTACTTAGGAATATGAAAGTTTTCGAAACAAGACTTGGGGTGTAAAGTAACATTACATTTAGGACAGTAAAAATTAGCTTTTTTGTGACATTCAAAGCATCGAAGTTGATTTTCTCTGTATCTTATAATGTGGTCCTTTCCATCAAATCTTGAATCTTCACGAAAATTTTGAGAGACGCGGGTTGCTTTACGTTCCGAATTTTTCTTATATGTTTCAAGAAGACTTGTTGCTACACTTCGGCGGAAATGGAGGAAATCATTTTCGCCTCCATTATTCTTATATATTTGCCAAGAATTATGTAAAGCCATGTCCAGTGCGTGACAAATCAAAGAAAAATACAATTTCTTTCCTCTTATGGATACTCTGTAAAGACCGATATTCTGATCGGATCTGTCAACCCCAACCATATTTTCATTATATTTTCTAACGACAGCAGGTTGATCCACAAGAATATATTTTTTTAATTGCTGTGAGAATCTTTTTACTTTTGCAATAGGATGAATACTAGCTGCGTTTGACGCAACTGTAACAACGCTGTTATCATGCCACTTGCATACTAAGATTTGTTCTGCCCTTGTGGACTGGTATTTGAATGTCCCTCGAGGTGTCTTCTGTACATCTTTGTTGGTAGGTAAAGGACATTTAGCTACACGATTTTCACGAACAGTTCCAGTGGCCTTGATTCCTCGAACTCCCAGTTCATCAATAAGATTGATAGATGTAAAAAAATTGTCGAAAAATAAGTGGAATGGAGCTTGATTACTAATGTGTCGCAACACATCTGCACATTGTAGGACCACGCTAGCACCCAAACCCAAGGACTTCTTGTATTCATTTGAAGAAGCTGTCGACTGCCCCTGGTATGGATCAAACCAAACTATATAACCTAGGCGTGTTGCTCCGACCCAAAACTTATATCCCCATCTTATGGGCTTTCCTTTAATAAATTGCTTACACGGATGACCACCGTAGTACGGAACCATCGCCTCATCTATACTATAATGTTCTTCAAATGGAGCGTTAGTAGCAAAATGTTTATTCAGCAAGTCAAATAGTTCACGTACCTTTGCAAACTTGTCATCAGACTTTAGATTTGAATTGTCACAACAATGAAGGTTCGTCATAATAAATGTGAATTTGTCCCTGGACATAGCGTTGTATACTAAAGGCATACCACAGTCAGCAGCATTTTGCCAATACATTCGTCTTCTAGGCAGAACAACATAGCCGCTGTATAAAAGTATACCTATAAAGCACCGCATTTCATCTGTGCTGATATTGAAAGGTTTGTTTGCATTTTTTTGAGCTGCATACAGATTTGTGTAGTGTACAAGCATGTTTATGATGTCTTCGCCAAACAACAATTCAAAGTATTCTACAGGTCTGTTGTTTGTAGCAGCTGTCTGCATATCTTGCCATGGCTCAAAACTAGGATGAATATCACGTGTAATCCATTTATAAATTTTGTTTTTCTGAATAGTTATTTCACTCGAAGATTCACGAAATGACAAATTCGGTGAAATTGTATGAGATGTGTCATTCAATTCTTCAGATGCTACGCGCATGCGTTTTGATAGTTGTAATAGGGGCACATCATCATCATCATTGTCACTATCGTCACCATGGTTAAAATAGACCTCTGCATGTGCCCGTAACTGAGATCCAGGCAAATTGTGTAAAGTTACTTGGTTTTCATCCCCTGAATCCTCATCAGTAACGTCAGCATTGCAGTTATCTGGCGGCACAATAACAATGGAATCAGGAACTTGATATTCCTCATCTTCTTCTAGCTCCACAATTATTTCATTCAGCGTCAAAGCTCGTGACCACGTTCCTTTCGACTTCCTGAAATGCATAACATGATAGTAGTACATTTTCCTATTGGTTGTTTAAAAGGACGGTAAAGGAAACCGCATATAATGCATATTTCTAATGAGAATCAAAACCAAATGTTACTTGTTCTCGTAAATATACGTATCATATTACTTAGTTTTATAGTAAATGAAAAAGTAATACAAACTTTTAACGATAAATACATACCTTGAATTCTCCATAGTAAAAAGACCGTAAAAAAAAATATTAGAAAATACAACACTGTATAAATAACACACAATGAATTATGTGTCCGTTCCCTACACTTGTAAGGTGTCGAATGAACGAAAACAATTATTTTATAAATACCGTCATTGTTTACAATAATTTTATTTATCCCATGTCCTTTTAAAAGAACGCTAGGTTCAAGTGGGTTCTGTCTATCTATAATCTATAAAAAATCTGTGTTTTTCGTTTGAATATAGATTAATATACATCTTAAACAATTTTAAAATAGATAAATAATAAAATTAAGTTGTTTTAAAAAACCGGTAATGACCAAAACGAATTATGGTTTGTTTTGAACGTACCGCTGCAACTAATCAGCGACAATTTTCATTTGTTCATCCGACGAAATGAGATCCTGTTTATGAGAGATGGTGGTACGAAATAATGCGATTACGTTTAGGTACCTAAACGGAACCAATTCAAAACGTGAGTAGTTAGGTAAAAGATGATGGTAACCCCCCAGCTATGTGTGATTGTGTGAAAGTGAATGACAGTAAAAAATATGACTTAAAAACATTGACAATAAAAAAATAAGACAAAAAAAAGAAGTTTGGTGTGTGAGAGATTACATGCGCTTGATTTAGCACCAAGAAATGTGCCAAAATAACGCATAGGAATTCTTGTATGTCTTTTTCAAAACAATTCTAAAACTTGACCACAACACAACCGTGTCTGTTAATTACAGCAAATATTTATGATACGACAGAGTGCATAGCAGTTAATAAATGTTTGAAACTTTGATGTTGCCGAAAGATATTTATTTTAGATAAGAAATACATAAATTAGTATTAAAATTAGTAACAAGTGTTTGATGTCTATCGGACATTTGCTCAAAATACACTCTGAATAATTTATAATATAATTATAGTCCAGGTGCCGATGCAAAAACGCAACTATGTAATATAGTCATTATACTATTTGTCTTGTTAATTTATAAATTTATGAAATTTATATTTTATTTATTTAAATTTATTCATGACTATTCATAGTAATTGGCTTGATAAGACTTGTAGGAATAAAAGTTCACTCCTTAAAACCCTCTTGTGCAGTCAGGTGCACGTCGAGCTTTCCACTCGCATTTTGGCTTATGACATAGAACTTAAGAACGATACAAAGTCCAATAACGCATTTCCTTGACTACTAACAAAAAGCGATAAAAATCATCTGATCTTCTAAGTTGAAGCAGAATTATTTGGGTTGATATGAATATGAACGATTTAAAACACATCTAGACAAGCGTAGACACGGGCGCAGCTAGGCAATATAGAAAAATACTTGCCAATTTTATTCAAATCGATGGTCGTTCTATAATATTTACATCTCTCAGGACCATATAAAGAGGCTTTCATTAACGTTTCAGTAATTCGATCCAAGTATGGATCTCGGGTGATCGTCATAATCGTAAAATCTAATATTATTGCAAACTATGAAACAGTACAACCAATATGAACAATTAAAACTAGTAATTGTTGCTGTCGTACTAATGTAACAAAGTGTACATAATTTATGTTGAAATGTTATAATTGAAAATCGGCTCGTGTTCATAGGGTGACCAGTTAATACGAGGATATCATTCGAAAAATGCGTTTTTTGAACACCTGCAGTACAGTTAAGACTAAAGCTTTGGCCATGGAATGTCTATACTATCTATTACTAATATTATAAAGAGGAAAGATTTGATTGTTTGTTGGTTTGTTTGTTTGAATTGAATAGGCTCCGAAACTACTAGATCGATTTCAAAAATTCTTTCACCAGTAGAAAGCTATATTATCAGGGAATGACATAGGCTATAGCTTTTCCCGAAATTCAATGTCGTTCCCACGGGAACGGGTCCGGAACTTCACGCGGACGAAGTCGCGGGCAAAAAAGCTAGTATTAGATATTTATGGATTTGCTCTTTCGAAAGTCCGTCGAAAACACGATTAGGCTGTCCTCGACAGGAAAAAACAAAGTTGCCTCTAAAAAGAAATTAGTACTTCACGGAAAATCGACAGTTTTAAATTACTGGTAAACATTTTCTCTTCCTTTTTGTTTGAATAATAATTATAATTAATTATGAACATATTATAACCTTCAGTTGAGGATTCTTAAAACAATAATACTGTATAATGTTAAAAATAAACTAAATAAAAATGAGATAGAATTAAAATTATGTAATTTCTGAAGGTACTATCAACAACCCCTACCCTACCAACACCAACGAGCTCTCATAAAAAAACATATATTTTATACCAGTACAATTCGTTATATAACTTCCAATATGTACTTGTAATATAAATATAGTTATACCAAATAAATTCCAATGATAATTATGTTCCGTCTAGATTTTGTAGACCACCTGCTAGGCCTCGGCTGGTACTTAGGATCGGTTACATACAATAGTGTCATAACACTAATAATTGATTTTAATGAGCCTTTAATAATGTCTGATTATTATTGTGCAATAAAATTTAGTACATGATATATCATATGAAAGCTGTAATATATTTATTGTATGAGCCTGTTTTCTATGATTCAAAATTTAATATTCGTTTTATGAGGATGCCCTTTCTTGAAAAAATGTGTAAAGTAAACAATTAAAACAAAATAATGCCGCTGGTAGTCTTACTCTGTTTGGTGGGGGGCAAGACTACCAGTTTATTTGTTTTACATTTTCTTTATTTTAACTGTTTTTATTAACATTATGTCAAAAACTTCATCTTTACTAACATTATAAAGAGGAAAGATTTGTTTGTTTGTTTGCATTGAATAGGCTCCGAAACTACTGGACCGATTTCCAAAATTCTTTCACCAGTAGAAAGCTACATTATCAGAGAGTGACATAGGCTATAAGCTTTTCCCGAAATTCAATGTGGTTCTTACGGGAACGGGTCCGGAACTTCACGCGGACGAAGTCACGCAAAAAGCTAGTAGGTAATGTTATAAAACTGAATAAATATGTTTCTTAAAGACTGATTTATTTATATCACAATAAAGTATGTTTACCCCACCTGACCTTATATCTAAGATAAAGTTTACTAACATGAACCCATGTATTTTTTCTGCTTGAAATAAATGTATAATATTATTATTAATAGTGTTTAACGTAACAAACATAATATTATATGCAATTTCATAAAATATAAACTTTGTGTTTGGCTATCTTCTCAACATGGGCACCCTACACGGGCGGAGAAACGATTATTTGAAGTTCATTAACAAATAATAAGCCAACGTAACTTGGCAGGATAATGAGCGGGTATATCAGATTTTTATCAGCTTATTTTGTTATTATTGCAGATTATTCATGGTGAGATAAAATCCGACTGAATAGAAATGGTTATAAGTTTACTAGATTTACAGCCAGTTTCTGAAACGCATGCATTTTGATACATTAATTTTCAAGCTATCTCTTTTTTTCTTCTTTAGTTTGACAGTGAATAATATATTTTTATACCTAGAAATTGGTCGCGGAGCTTAATGGCGTCACTATGTGTCGCACTCTAAGAATTTTGGATTCAAGTGACAAAAAAGGTCGCCTAGAATCCGTTGAGGGATCAAATCCAAGTGGAGTGAGGGCTAAAATCTAACTAAGAGTTTGGATGTGTTTCGCAATTCGCAAACTTCAAAATGGCAAACAGTAACCGAAATCGCGTAAGAAAACCGAATAAAATGTTAAATAACAAAAGACTTTTTATTCATTAATATTTTTATTCAACAAATAACATTGTAATCACACGTTTACATGAAAAATACGCGGAATGTCATACACATTAGAAGACATGTTTAATTGAACATCGCATGTTTGTAAAATAGGCAATAGTTTTTATGAAAGCCTCGCATTGAAGAATGTATGGTCTTTTGAAAAGTATTTTACCACGAAACCATTGGAATGAAGCAACCGACCAATCATTAGTTATAATCATAAGAGCTGTTACAATAGCCCGTTTGTTTGAACCGGGCGGGTGCACGGAAGGGTGTCAAACACCCCCCCGCACGTATGTCGCACCCTTCTATCGTCGCAACATCTAGCGCCTAATAGCAAAAAAGTTAGTAAACTGTGATTTTAGTTCAGACTAGAGAAACCCGCGCAACTTCGTTTGCGTTTATCCCGCTTTCCCGTGGGAATTTCAAAAAATCCTTTCTTATCGGTTGCCTACATCACACACCCAAATTTCAGGTCTATACGGTCAAGACAAAACATTTTCATATGTATACATGATTATTTTTCTATTTAAATACTTCTCATTACAATCTTTGGAGTGGGTGTTTAAACTCTTACAGAATATTGACGTGAAGCAGCAATGCGTTTCGTTCGGAGAGTGAAATATCCGAAATTCTAGTTTGCCGCCTTTCTTGTATAAAAAAAATATAACTCCTTCCTTATACTATTTCTCGCTATATATCCTGTCTTTTCCTGTTATAGGTCGGCAACGGGTCAGGGACCCTAGAATCTATGTGCTCCATAGTCGACGGTAATCACCTAATAATATCAAATGATCCATATTCCTGAGCTTGTTTTCCAACCACTTCCGTAAAAAAAATGTAAAAGTATATGGGTATTTCTATACCTACAACCTCAGCCTACAACCATCCCTACAACAACACTACGAAATAATAGAGCGAGTCGACGTAATGATATTTCCTATAAGTGAGAAAGAGACAATATTAATATGCCATTTAACCATTGACCAATTTAACTTGACCCCTGTCAAATATTATAAAATTTAATATTTAATTACTTACTGTTTAATATCGATGAATATGATTCAGTCCGCTTTATCCATAGTTAGAATTTTACTTGTTTTTCCGAGATCACAAACAGAATAAATAGTACGAAGACCACGACGACATTATGAAATCATTTTGTTTGAATATTCACAATTTATAAAAATATTACATGACAGATGACATACTTCACTTCACGAACGTGTCAAAATGAAATGTAATTGAAATCAAAAGCACTAAGGAGTATGAGTATTGATATCAAATCGAAGAAAATTACCCACAAAATACATATTTTTCAAGAATTTCAATAAAATAAGAATCACGTCTTCCATCAATTCTCTTAAACAATTTTTATGCAAAATTTGAAGTAGATTGGACCAAGGAATCAAGTTGTCCCATAGTAACTTTACCCCCCTTTTTCACCCCCTTAGAGTTCGAATTTCGAAAAATCCTTTCTTATCGGACGCCTACGTCATATAATAGGTCCACCTGCCAAGTTTCAGGTTTTTACGATGAGCGGTTTAGGCTGTGCGTTGATTCTCAGTCAGTCAGTCAGTCAGTCAGTCAGTCAGTCAGTCAGTCAGTCAGGACAAAGCATTTTATATATATAGATATTCGCCACCAGAAGCAAAGCCACCGTATAATTAATATTTAAAGTCAGAGTAAACTTTTATACATTATAAAGTAATTATAATAGGTGTATAAGAAAAAAAAACATTTACTTACTACTATTGCTTCACTTTATTTACTACTTGTAAGTACATAATATGTATTTTTTAGGTCGGTACTATAGTAAAGAACAAAAAATTATTTTTTCCCGTGGGAATAAGAGATTTTTCCGGGATAAAAAGTAGCCTATGTCACTCTCCATACCTTAAAACTATTCCTTTAAAAAAAATCATCATTCCGTTCATTACTTTCGACGTGAAGACAGGACAAACAAACACACTTCACATTTATGATATTATTATTAGTATGGATTCTACGTATGTATTGGTTCCAATGGCTTGACATGCTATGTTAGCATTGGCACGTGTATGACGCTCGACTAAACTTTCCTAGAACTTAGGTCTACCTGCCCATTAGGTACAATGACTGTTATATTATTGCTACATTTGAAAACGATCTTTCAATACCCCTATAGATTGCTGCTATTACTTAAAGTTAAACACTTGTGTTTTTTTATTAGTTTTTTGTGAAGTACCTAATTGCTACCTATGAATTTTATTTCTATTGTTTTAAAATGCCTTAATGGGTACAATTAATCTATGAAAGAGAATATGACTAAAGTTTTCTAAATATTACATGAAGGGATCTAGTAATTTTATTTATCAATAGTAATCCATTTAAAGTCCTGACTGATTTAACCGCACAGCCCAAACCGCTGGGTCTAGAGATTCCAAATTTGGAATGTAGGTTCCTTACGACGTCTAGGGTTGTATGTACTAAGAAAGGATTTTTCAAAATTCCCACGGGAAAGCGAAATATACGCAAACGAAGTTGCTTTACTAGTTTAAATATATAGGGACAATTTATTTATTTCACGGGCCTTGCGAATCAAACTACCTTTAAATTAAACATTAACGATGACTTTCATAAAAGATAACAGAGGACCCGCTGCATCACGCTTAATAATATTCTGAAGTAAAATGTACCAAGTTGAACTTTATTATTAAGTTTCCTTATAGAGTTTTTACGCGGTCTAGCGTCGAGATGCTAAGTTAGTGAGTATTAAGCGACATTATTTAAACTTGAATTCCTTTTTTTAATTACAGATTTAGATAATTAACCGATGTTACGATGATTTAATTACTACAATGGTGGTCTTTACGTTTCAATAAATTTTAATAAAATACAAACAAAAAATTAGTATGTACGTAAATAAAATCATTCCAATCATACTAAAACATTTAATAACAGAAAGAAGCTTGTCTTTGGAATAGGTACTTACAAAAACAGTTTACAGATAACTACCTACTTATATATAAGACCTTCAGAAAGGGTGAATTCGCCGTGTGTTTTCGTCTCGTGTCCATTGCGGAGTTCCAATCACTTCATCGTAAAGTCTAACTTACAAAGAGCACGATGTAGCACGAAACCTAGACGACAACTCGCGTAAATATGTACAGGGTCTAAGTGAGTTGTAACTAAGTCGTTTTAACAAATGACTGATCTCCCTCTGCCAACTTTTTTATGTTTTTCAAAGCAAGTCACATTTCTTTAAACGACAATTTCCTATGAAAGCTAATATTCTATGTATATGGCTAAGTAGTCAGGGGTGGTTTGATGAAAGTCACGCTTGATAGACACAGCAAAAAAAAGGTTATTATAAAGTGGACAATAAAAAAATTAACTTTATTTTAAGACAATATTTGTATGGCCCTTATTTTGTTATGACTTTATGACTAGAACAGAGCCTGCAGAGTAAGATGACCCTCCAAATGAAGTAAGATTTAGGTTTTCTCATGTAATTCTCTATGCGTTTAAACGAAAATTAATAAAAATGTATATTTTGATTACGTCTAGTATTTGATGAAACGTTGAAATCTAATTAGTAATCCTTTCTCTGTACCTGTACATGTATATTTTTTGATCTGTCGTTAATAACTTAGAAATGCTGAAGATCGACGTAATATTCTCTATATTATGTCGATCTTTACAGCTAGTGGAAACAAATTATGATAATGATTATAAAGCAATTTTCGCTCAGCTCGATGCACTAGGAGTTTAACATACAAAAAGTTCAATCAAAATGTTATTTCACTTAAACTTTCAATCAATAAAGACTTCGAAATGATTATAAAACCAAATTTATTTCGAATGTTTTTTATAACAATTTTTTTCTTGAAAAATAAATACCTAAATAATACTTAGAAAAATCCGAAGAGAACAAACTGTTAGCACATGAGTAAATACTCAGAAATGAAATGAAATGAAATCGTTTATTTCAGAAAGGCACCTTTTCTTGTCATTTATAACTTGTATAAAGATAAATAAACTACGTTATAAACTACCACCATTTCGGACACAAGCAAAATGGCCACCGGTAAAAGACTCCGTTTATTTACTCATGTGCTGTTAGTGACGGAGCAGAAAATCTTGAGAAAGATCCTTGGGCCCACTCAAAGAGAAGATGGCAGCAGGAGAGTAAGGAGGAACCTGAAAATCGAAGATCTAGTGTCTGGATCGAAATTATTGGTGAGGCCAAAGCGGCAAGACTCCGCTGGTTCAGACACGTAGAATGGAGGAGGATCGGGCAGTAAAGAGAGCATACCTATGGGTCAACCAAGATGCCGGCGGCCTGTTGGTCGGCCTAGATACCGCTGGAGCGACGAGGTGATGAAAGACCTGCAGAGCCTCGAATTAGGCGACTGGCGACAGCTAGTTCAGAACCGCAATAGATGGAGAGATCTGGTGTCGAAGGCCAAGATCCACTTTGGGTCGCTGCGCCATCGTAGTAAGTAAGTGAGTAAGTAGAAAAATCAAATTTATTTCAAAGATATTTATTTCAAAAAGTTACAATATAACGCAGGATAAATTCAAACGCACCACTAGCCTGTCAAAATAGTCACTATTCTCTTCTTTACATCATCAATGTCGTCATGGCGGATCTCATGCGGTTTGGAGTTCTATGTGCCAACATCCTTAACGTTCCATGCGGTTAACTCACCGAGTTATCCTTACAATGTCGCCGTTAAAGGTACGAGTATACTAAGTGGATATTATTATAAGCGTTCTATTGACGGGCTGATTGAACGATTTCTCAGTATCCAAAATACAATTATGGAAGCTTCTAGAATTCCATTTTACACGGTTCATAAAATACAGTTTTTCTTATAAAAAGTACATAATAGACTGATATTAGTTACGCATTAAATGCTTTAAGTCTAAGTATAGTTTTAAACGATGCAAAAAGTAAGTGATCAATCATTTAAAGACAATGTATGGTTATGATCACTTTAAAATCAGTTTTAATTTAAAAAGCTTTCGAAAGCTCTTCCAAAAGCCGGTAGATTATGAAATTATATTTAAAAAATAATCTTCATTTAAACGTTTGTAGACTAATATCGAGTGCGTATCTCAACAAAACTGTGATTCGACGTCACACCACACCTTATCGATTTGTTTTTCGGTCGGATTTTTGTCCCCCATAAAAAATCCCAGGTTGTCCCCAACAATATGCCGCCTTCGTCCCGAAATATAAATTTGAGCTCGCCCAACTCATTGCAAGCATTACCGAATTGGTCCGTAAGTTTTTATTTTGGTCACCCGAACCGCGAAACATAGCATTCATTGCCGCACGTTTTCCGCGTCGCGATTTCGTATATCGGCGATTTGCAGTTGTACGTACCTACAAGCTTGTTGATCCAGTTTGTCTTTTCTGTTTTCGTTTATGGGACCAGTCTTATTGACTACTAGAGGAACGCCCCGGTTTCGCACGGGTTTTACTAAAGATCCTTATTTTTTTGTAAATATAATATAGCCTATGTTACTCGGGGATAGAGTAGCTTCCCAACGGTGTAAGAATTTTTGAAATCGTCCCAGTAGTTTTTGTGTTTATTAAATACATACATACATACACACACACACACATACACACAAAATACAAATCTTTCCTCTATAATATTCTGTTTGACTGTTGTCCTCATCAAATGTGTCACGTCGCTTCTTAAGTTCAGGACAAGCGCTCAACTACATACATTTTATTACGCGCGCTTTAGGCCCAATTGGGTCAAGTCGGCCAATTCAAAAATACACTTCCTCAACTGACCCCCTTGGGCCAGTTCTCCGGGGGCCAGTCAGTGAACCACCCCTATTTCTTTTTTGACTATCGGTACATTAAGAATTACTTGGATATTCTTATTCTGATTAACTATAGTGCGTTCGCTGATCCAGTTGAGTAACAAATATTAAAAGTTTCTTTATCAGCAGGATTCTAACTATGAGTAGGAAATTGTCGGATTATTAATCGACTAGCTGATGCCCGCGGCTTCGTACGTAATGATTAGATTTAAACCCGTAATCTCGTCCGCTCGAACTATCTTTCTTTGACAATTTTACTGTCATTTACAAATATTAAAATTATAACTTGAAATGTATACCTGATATTACAATTTATACATGATATTATAAGACTGATAACTCTGGTATTATAGCGTATATAAAGGTTTAACCGAAACTATTCATCGAATTGGCCTGAACGCCGAATACGGTTGCCGAATTCGGTTTAATAAGAACATTTTTAAAATGTACCTTTATGACTGAATATGGTATTTTTTTACTTGTTATAATTTAAGTTTTTTTATTTTTATTATTTCAAATGAAACTAAAAAAAACGAAAATATTCATCGAATTGGCCTATACGGCGTACTATCAAAATTTTCATACAATATAAAGCGGTCGGAATATCTGCTAGGTTACTCTGAAAAGCAATCGCAATTTTAATTTCAATTCTGTATAATTTCAAATGCAAAATTATCAGCAAATCCTAATTACGTACCCTTGAAATTTTATACTTTACTAACTATTTGGTTAGCATACAATTCGATTTCATTTAGTTTAGTAATTAGTTAGCGCTAGTCTAGCTGTAAAGAGTACCTAAAAGTAACAATCCAATGGCGATCGAGCGGAATTATTTTCAAGAGTAAGGGGGCAGGTCTGATGGCATTTTGTCAAGTCATAATAAAATAAATAAAACTAAGAATAAAACGGCTCATTATCCAGTAAATCTTAGTCTGATATTGAGTATTTCCTAGGGCATATTTCAATTGATAGTTTTCAACTGAATTTAAGTCATAAATCCTTTGATTAAAGTGGAATTTAGAGTGGCGCATAACTTAGAGCCTAGGCTAGATATTAATCTAGAATCTGCCTGATGGGATGCGTTCATATTGAAATGACAGGCCAATAAACTAAAGCTTATGGTTTCTACGTACAGTCAGCCAATGAAAGAGGTGTGCAGAGCCCAACAACATGCTTCAAATTTTTAAAATTTGCGTTAAGGGATTTACTCGTGTTTTTATTCATCAAATTTTATATTGTAGGTACTAACAAGGTTTCGTAAAGATGCTTACATTATTTTTCATACCGTGGTTTTTCATACTGGAATATTTCTTTTTTGTTAAGATCGAAAAAAAAGTACCTATGTAGATGGACAAAAGTAATAGTCGACGAAGTTAAAAATAAAAACTCATTGATGTAAACGTAAAAATTTCATTGAATATGACATTGCATTCATCCATAAGCAATTACAGAACCCTTCACTGTGCGTGGTCCAACATGCACTTGACTGGTTTTTCTAAATTGCATTCGTATGGAGCCGGGCCGTAATAGTTAGAAAATAAAGTTAACTATTATAGTTACAAGTTACGGGTGAATGAAAACAGTTATTAACGATGGAATGGTTTAACCACAAGCTAGAAGTTAGTTCATCTCACTACGGTTGCACATTAAAAAGAAATTAATTTCATCTATACGACGTTGAGCACCGCACGCAAGTAGGGTAGCCATGGTTTTCTGATTAGGTGAGACTTACAGCGGAGTTGCTAGGTTCGTCTACTATAGATTAGATAAGTATAGGTATTTTATTAAACGCGTTTTAATTATAAATAAATAAATATATAGGGACAATTCATACAGATTGAGCTAGCCCCAAAGTAAGTTCGAAACTTGTGTTATGGGATACTAACTCAACGATATTATATTTAATAACAAATACATATACAGGGTGACCGGTAATACGTTGCATTCCTTGCAAGGGGTTAAAGTAGAGCTTATTTGCAACTCATTTAGTCATATAACACTATGTCCGAAACTTGGTCATTTCTGAGTAATTCGAGTTTTAGGGATTTTAATCAAAATATCCCGATTTCGAGTTACAAAGTACCATTGTAGTGACTTATTACCAATTTTTTTTAATTCTTTTGTTGTTTTCTGGTAGGTAAAGAACAACAGCATCACTTAGAATCAAAATAAGCTAGAAAAGAATGTAATTTTTTCATTTAAGACTAAAAACCTAAGCAACATTTTCCAAAAAAAATATGTTCAAGCACAAAGAATAATTATTTTAAAGAAAAAAATGTATGGGATGTCGCGTACAAATTACGTAATTAAATTCCTCAATTCATTAGCCATTCAAAAAGGTACAGGTGTCAACAAAAAACTTTGAGGGTTATTCACTACCCTGACAAGAAAGATCAAATCCGATTTTCTCAGTTTTCAAGTCACAATCCCAATGTACCGTTGTAGTGATTTACACGGAATTTAAACAACAACAGTTGGTTGGAAATGCTCTAAATTAAGGAACGACCTGAACCTTTTATAGGACGATGTCCCTTTAGCTACTAGAAGACACCTTATTTATCAGCACGATGGTTGTCCAGCTCACTTCCGGCTCGGTGTACGCCAATGGTTAAATGAAGAATTTCCACTTCGTTGGATTGGGCGCGGCGGACCAATTCCTTGGCCTGCGAGAAGCCCCGATTTAACGCCGTGTGATTTTTTTCTTTGGGGTTACATGAAAGATCTCGTTTACGTCACCCTTGTCAACACCGAAGAAGAGCTCCGTGAGCGGATTGAGAGAGCAGCACAAGACATTCGACGAAGTCTTACAACAAGGGTGACGAAAACAGAAATCAGAAAAAAACTTCGAGCTTGTATTAGGGGAAACGGGGCTCACAATTTGAACAAGATTTATAAAAAAAAAATGTTTAAAAAAATATCTGGACTGGGTAGTAAATAAGCTTCGATTTTTTTTTTGTTGAAACTGTATCTTTAAGAAAATCTAATTATTTAAGTTTTAACTAAGAGTTTTTAAGTCTTATATGAAAAATTACATTCTATTCTAGCTTATTTTGGTTTTAAGTGATGCTGTTCTTATTTACCTATCAGAAAACAACAACAGAATAAACAAAATTCCTTATAAGTCACTACAACGGTACATTGGGATTGTGACTTGAAAACTGAGAAAATCGGATTTGATCTTTCTTGTCAGGGTAGTGAATAACCCTCAAAGTTTTTTGTTGACACCTGTACCTTTTTGAATGGCTAATGAATTGAGGAATTTAATTACGTAATT
Organism: Endotricha flammealis; assembly: GCA_905163395.2. NCBI lineage: Eukaryota > Metazoa > Arthropoda > Insecta > Lepidoptera > Pyralidae > Endotricha > Endotricha flammealis. The sequence goes on along the minus strand of LR990861.1, from coordinate 2,892,788 downwards.
TGTAAGCGACATCCCATATATTTTTTTCTTTAAAATAATTATTCTTTGAGCTTGAACATATTTTTTTGTAAAATGTAGCTTAGATTTTTAGTCTTAAATGAAAAAATAATATTCTTTTCTAGCTTATTTTGATTCTTAGTGATGCTGTTGTTCTTTACCTACCGGAAAACAACAAAATAATAAAAAAAAATTGGTAATAAGTCACTACAATGGTACTTTGTAATTCGAAATCGGGATATTTTGATTAAAATCCCTAAAAGTCGAATTACTCAGAAATGACCAAGTTTCGGACATAGTGTCATTTGACTAAATAAGTTGCAAATGAGCTCTACTTTAACCGCTTGCAAGGAATGCAACGTATTACCGGTCACCCTGTATAGATAAACATCCAATACCCGAGGCCAATCAGAAATAGTTCGTTTTTTCATCATGACCCGACCGGGGATCGAACCCGGGACCTCCTGGGTGGCGGTCTGACGTGGTAACCATTACGCCACGGAGGTCGTCATCTATCATCTATCGTCATCATCATAATTCTACATTAAGTCTCAGAATATCTCTTTTTTTTGCCAATGGCGAGTGGTTTCATGCGATTGTATTGATGAGAGCGTATTCATGCTGTCTCGACTCAGTATATAGTTTTTCATTCAAGACGCCCCCGAAGAAAGATGATAGCTTTCTTCAGAAAAGGTGGATTTTGAAGTCAACACGATAATGCACTTTTAAAGTTCCCGATCACAAACTCGAATCACTAGGTATGCATTTTAACCAATGTTTGCTTCACATTACACTATACTATAATAATAATAAATATTCTTGGACGAATCACACAACGCCATCTAGTCCCAAACTAAGCAACTAAGCTTGTACTATGGGTAGGTACTATATTGCTGATAAATATACTTAAATCCTTTTTTTTGTAAATAAATACTTATTATACATAGAAAACACCCAGACCAAGGCAAACAGACATGTTCACGCACACAAATGTTTGCCTTGCGCAGGATTCGAACACGCGACCCTTGGGATAAAGGGACCATTGCTAGCCACTTGACTTGTCGAACTATGATATGAATCAAACGCTGAAACATACAGAAATTAAATTTTTAGTCACTCTCTTCAATACAATCAAGGTAACGCTATCGAGTCGGCGTCAAAATTCCATGCTATTTCTTTCTCTTCTTTAGTTTGACAGTGCCAATACATGACATCATGTGTCATTAACTTTACAAATGGTTTTAAGCAATTCACCTTAAATCCAACAGTGGATTTTTTGTGGTTGCAGAATTTGGATTTTAAAAAAGTAACAAATAAACATACATCTTTAATTTAAATATAAATATAACGCTTAGAAGTGTGGATTTTGTTTTCCAAATGTTATTTTACATAAACGTCATCTCTTCGAATACACGTACTAGAACTGTTGAAAGGCATTAATATTTTGATATTTATGCTACGGATAATAAAGTTTAATCGTCATAAAAATTTACACTAAATATTTTACAAAGTTTATAATACTCGCTCTTCGCCACGCGATGTTGTTCACTTCATAAATATAAAAATATGCATATTCCTTACGTTATGTGAGCTTATGGTGACCCTAGAAGTCCATCGCAGCAGGAGGCGGGGGCATAGGTCTGTTGCCAACTTTACGATGTGCTAAACATGCATAATACGCCTCTTATGTAAATATTCTAGGTATCTATTAAGCTAGTTCGTGACTTGCTCTAAAAGCTACCTTAATTAGTTTGAATAATTATAATGAAGGAAAGTGTTTTGTTGCTCATTGAAGGTATTAAACATGGAAAATTATGTTGAGGTTCTTATTAAAAAATGCGTTTTTGTAAGTGAATGAGTATGCTATTTGTATTGAAATAATATATTGTTTTTTTTTTCGAGTTTTATTTAATTATCAGAGTGCGTATTCGTTTCACAGACAAATTGTAATTACCTATAAGTTTTATTTGTACCATTAAGAGAGGCTAAGTTTCTTGCCATGTCCTCTTAGTACAAATGTGTCGTCTGAACTGTAGAAAAAAAATATGACTATTCGAAAGAGCTTGTAATAGTCCCATTTAAATAAAACAAACCTTTAAAAAAATATATTCATAGAGGCAACGCTGCGAGTGTTTTGAGACTTGAGTAACCTGCCACAGGGACCCTGCTTTGTTCGTTCGTTAAGTATTTCTTGTTTATGTTTTTTTTGTATATTATCAACTACTACAATTTTTATTAAATAGCTGTGCCTGAAAGGCGACTAAATTATGTAAGTGCTACCTACCATTTATTTATAAGACCTTTTGTACATTTGCTTCGCAAATACAATTAAATTGATTAGCAAATAAACATGTAAAATACGTGTTTATAACTAATCTAAAACACAGTAAAATCAGACAGCATTAAAATCAAAATAACAATCTGTTAATTGAACACGAATTCCTGTGACTCAAATGGTTTAAATGTCTAATATTGTAAATTTTGGTTAGAATTCGGAATATTAATTCAATTAGTCATTGTATTCTACTGTTTTGTTATTACGTCTGTTACTTTGTAAAGGACTGACGTCACCACTTGATGGCTATAAAAACAGTTCATATTTTCGTCACATCTTTAGTATTTTGGAGAGGTAGAGTATTTATGAAACGGGCTGCTCATGCTATGGTGCGGGGGATGTCGTTTTATTTATTTATTTATTTATTTAAACTCTATTGCACACAATACATAATGTGTATACAAAAGGCGAACTTAATGCTAAAGCATTGTCTCCCAATTTACCTTTGGGACATCTTAATAAGGGGTGCAGCATAAAAAATAAAATAAAAAAATATTGAAAATACATTAATAATCTAGATTAAATTTTAACATACATATACAATTACACATATATAAATACTTATATACATATATACATACTTACATAACATACATATACGCGTAAACAATACATACAATTGAATAGTGCAGCCAATGTAGATTTTTAACGAAATACTGTCTATTCCAGCTCCAAAAAATGTTGATGTACCTGCTTTTTAAATGAGACTCGAGACTGTGCTCGCTTAATGGTGTCGGGGAGGGCGTTCCATAGTCGCACAGCCGAAACGGCGAAAGAATTGGAGAAAAAATCAGTACGGTGCGAAGGAAAAGAGAGGACCAAACTATTAGACGATCGTAAATTTCTATCGTGATTTGAACCAAGTTGGTGAAATTGAGACTTGAGATAATCCGGAGAAGATGGACTGTTAAGAACCATGTATAATTGGCAAAGGACATGGAGATTTCTGCGGTGCCTGATATTAAGCCATTTAAGCTGTGTACGATAGTGGGAAATGCGATCATATTTGCGCAAACAAAATATGAACCTGATACAGTTGTTCAAAAGTCGTTCCATTTTGTTGAGAAGGTCTTCAGTTAAATCCAAATAACACACATCAGCATAATCAATGATGGGGAGTATAAGGGTTTGTACCAGCATTATTTTAGTTGTGAGGGGAAGAAAATTTTTTAATTGGTACAGGTAATGCAAGGTGCTATAAACTTTTCGGCTGATCTCAGAAATATGTGCATTCCAATTCAATTTATTGTCTATGTAATGACCAAGATCCTTGACTGTTTCTGATATTTTTATAGGTATACTGTTATATATAACCGACGGCAAGGAGTTATTGTTAATTTGGGACACTTGTCGACCTCCGCCTATAATTATTGATTGGCATTTGTTAGGGTTTACAACTATACCGTAGCTATTTGACCATAAATTAATACGATGTAGATTTCTATTAAGTTCTTCTATGGCATTGTCTATCCTTCCTATGTCCGTGTATACATAAAGCTGCAGGTCATCGGCATAAAAATGATACGAACATGAAATTATTTGAGAAAGAGTACTAATAAAGATTGAAAACAACACAGGAGAAAGTACGCCACCCTGTGGAACACCGACAACCAAGTCTTCCCATCCTGAACTGGATTGGCCAGAACGCACGAGCTGTCGACGCCCACGAAGATATGAAGAAAACCAGTCAATCACTGAGGATGACAAATTAAAGTAAGATAGTATTGCTTGGAGAATATCCGGATCGACGGTATTGAAGGCATTAGAAAAATCTATTAATACAAGGATGGTCACCATAGTATTTTCCATGGAAAATCGCACGTCTTCGGTTACCTTTAGTAAAGCCGTGGTTGTACTGTGCCCCTGCCGAAAGCCGGACTGGTAGGGATCAAAAAGATTAAATTTGTGCATGTAGTCAGAAAGTTGTTTATGAACCGTTGCTTCTAATATTTTAGATAAAAATGGTAAGATAGAGATTGGGCGAACATCATTCAGACATTTAGATGTCGCTATTTTAGGAAGGGGACGCACAAAAGCATTACGCCAAGTTGAAGGGAACACGTGCTGATCTAGACTTGAGTTGACTAAGTGGGTAATAACTGGAAGTACAGAATCAATTATATTCAAGATCATTATCCTACTCACTTCGTCAAATCCAGTGGCATTAGAATGTATGGAGGTTATTACCTTTTTTATGTAATCCTCAGCGACCGGGTTGAACTCAAATGTTTCAGTGTTTAGAGGAGGTAAGGCAGAGATAGAAGCAATAGTGTTGGTTTTGGTATTGTGACTAATAAGATTCACCTTGGTGAAATGCTTATTTAACTCATCTAGAGTAAATGGGATATTACAATCACTATTCTGCACTTTACCTATACCCATAGAATTGAGAAATTTCCATATATTGGCCGATGAAGATTTTTCTAAGTTTTTGATGAAGTACTGACGTTTGGCGTTTCTGCACATTTGATTACACCGATTCCTTGCAGCCTTATAACATTCCCAAAGTTCAGGCGTTTTATGTTTTTTATATTTATTATAAGCTTTGTTACGTAGTTGCATAGCTGTTCTGATCTCCTCAGTTAACCAGGGAGAGGGTGGACGTTTCACTCTAACCCTGCGTACAGGTGCATGCACATTATACAACGCTATTATTGTGCTGTTGAAATGATGTATTTTTTCGTCCATTGTCGCAGCATCATACACTGACGCCCAGCTCAAGCCAGCAGCATCACAGCGTAACGCATCCAAGTTTATTCGCGCAAAACTACGTAGCTCCAGTATTTGTGGCTTAACTTTAGGGGATTTTACTTTGTAGGCCAGATAAATGAGGTCGTGGTGAGAGAATCCAGGTGCAGGAAGTTGACCAAAACCGGCAACACGACTGTCCGAAGATGTGAACATTAAGTCAAGTAAGGAATCACTGTTATGGCTATGGTGTGTGGGATCTAATGGGAGAACTGAAAGATTTACGGATTTAATAATATTGAGAAGCTTGGAGGAACGTGTATCCAGTTTTAATAAACAAGTGTTAAAATCACCCATGATCAGCTGATGTGTATAATAGACGCTAAATGACTCAAGAAGTGTTTCAAACTTTGTAAAGTAGTCTATGTTGGGGGGACAGTAGACAACGCCAACGAGAATCATAACACCACTCACTGTAAATTTTAATAAAAATATATTCTGGAGAGGCTGAGTACTGTGAGGGAGATTGGGCAATTATCTTATATGGTATAGAGCTACGCAGATAGATCGCAACTCCACCCGATCCTTTACCAACACGATCATTCCGTATCAATACGAAACCAGGGAGTGCGTAACTTATGGATTGAAGACTAGGTTTTAGCCAACTCTCCGACACCAACACGACACTAACTAAATCGTTTGAAAATGTTGCAAGCAATTCAGTATAATGACTGGGTATACTCTGTGCATTAATATGACATATGTTTAAATTAGGTACCTTTATTGTTTTTGAACACGTCATAGACGGAGTCGCACAGGGTTTGCGGTGAGTCAATGGAGGTAAACGAGTGAAAGCTAGAATTATTAAGGGAGGTATCTGAAGCTGAAACAAACGATAATTCTTCCTTAGATTCATTTTGCTGCATATTGAGTTTTAATAAAATTAGATAAATATTCTTATATGTACTTACTTAAAAAAAATTGGATCCAAAAAAAAAAAAATTAAATAAATAATATTATTTGATAAAATATAACAATCTCGTAAAAACTCACTCGTCCTGCCGGCAATATTGAGTTACAATTATAATCTATGACTAAAATACATTTAAAGATAAAAAAAAAAAAAAAAAAATCGATTTGAGCTGTGACGAACAGAGTTACAACTTTCGTTTCCGAACGTAGCAAGCCAGTGTCAAACTGACTGACGGGAATTGACAGGATACGAAGATGACAAACAGCGTAGGTAGGAAGAAACGATTTGTAATAAAATTTGTATTATTTTAATTGACATTAGAAATTAGTTGATTTTTTTGAAGTTGCTGTATAAAACTAAATTTTTATAGTTAGCTGTAGGTAACCAAATAATTAATTACATAAACAATTTACCCACCACGCAAGAATAAAAATAAAACTGAATTACTTACAAAGAATGTGAAAAGACATTACTTAATCAAGCTACTTCGATTTTGGAAATGTTGTTTGCGCCAGCTTCCTCGTCAGCACCTTCTTGTCTGCCATTCTCGGGGCGGCCACACCAGCAGCCGGCCCGCCCCCTGCCTGTTGTTGGTCATTTGTTACGGGAAGACTGACACCTACGGGGAATTGCTTGATCAAGCCCGCAAGCTCTGCTTTATCTGTGATCTTAGCTCGTATTCCAGTTGGGAGTTTTATATTGATTACCCCATCCATAGTCCAGCATGATCTGATCCCAAAGTGTAGTCGAGCCGAAGTGAATACAGCCTGTCGTGATCTCGTCAGGAACTCATTAACAGTGCACGACGTGCCCTTGAATAACGACTTCTTACGCCATATTGTGCTCTTCAGCTCCACAGTCCTGAAGCGAACCAACACAGGTCGGATGTGCCCATTCTTATGCTCACCAAGTCGATGACATACCTTAAAATCACCACCACAGATGGGTACACTCAATTTACTGTTAAACAGCTCTATAAGGACCGACTCTAAGTTCTCCCCATCGGCCTCACTGACCCCACCGATCAGCAGCACCTTTCTTCTATTGCGTGTTTCCAAGGAATCCACACTCCTGTTTAATTGAGAAATTTGTTGTTGGAAAAGTGAAAGTAAACTATGTACAAATTCCTTGAATGCCTTGAATTCCGTGTCAAGAGCGGCCAGAGTTATCTCCTTTGTCACGGCTGGAGATGCTGTAGAATTTGATGCCTCCAAACGAGTCTCAAAGTCTGCCATACGCTGCATCAGTTTGTCTTCAAGTGTCCTCTGTGTGTTTTGTACTTGTTGCAAGTTCATTTGTGCCATTTTATTGTATTGAAAGTAAGTTGTTCTTTAGCCGGCAGGTGAGTGTAAATTAACAAAAATATTGTTCTCATAGAGTCAATTCTTCTATTTATAAACACTTATGTATTAAATATTGATTATATATAATTTATTTAATTAAACTTATTTAGAGCAAACAGAGAGATGTGTTAACATTTACACCTACTCCCCAAAAAAAAAAAAAAGATAACGTCGTTAGATAAGTCTTTTAAATACGTTGGGGATGTGGGAAGATTTTCCGATACATTAAATGCATTTAACTTGCCATATTATGTCTAACACGATGGTCCATAACGGAGACTATATCCTCGAAAGTACCTATTGTGTTTAGAATTTTGAAAAAAAACGATGAATATAAATTCTCATGCTACAAGGAAAACTGTCAGGGCTAAGTAGGTTTACTAATTAACGAGTACTGTACAAAATTACTTTGATGGAAACATACAAATACCATAGATTATGTCATTGCACTTATCTGCAAGCAAGCAAAGTATAGTAGGTAAATTCGGAACTTTACACTGTCCCGACACGCACTTGTCCCGTTTTTTAAAATGCATCTCAAGAATGTAAAAACCTGGTTAATTGTGATAAAATTGCAATTTTTTGCATCATCGAAATTGTGGTACCATATTGGGTTTTACTAGAGAAAATTACTTTAAACTCCTTTATCTGATCTTTAATACTCTTATACGGCGTTTAAGGGTTTTGTGGTGCCTTATAAGCAACACTTTATACTATTAAGTATCTCATTATACAGAATTTTATTGTAACATTCATATGTATGAGGGGCACGTGGTAAATAAATTTGTTTCAATTTTCACCATTTATGTCTTAATAATGTGGAGACAAACGCACCGAGATGTATACTAAATGGCATTTATTTTTTACCATACAGGTGCGGGCCGATAAAATTGTAGACACTAGATATTGACTGCGTAACACCGATGAGAGGATTATGACTAGATTATACACGCATTTTACTATGCGTAATCGCATTATTACAAGTTCGATCCTAGCATGGAGCATTTATGTGAAGGTTTTAGAGTTCCGTAGTAAACTACAAGGAACCCTTATAGTTTCGCAATGTCCGTCTGTCCGTCCGCGGTCTAGCGCCTAGACGCTTGGTGCTAGAAAGCTGTAATTTGGTATGTATACTCATATTAACAATGCTAACAAAGTGGTAGAATAAAATTTCGAAAAATATTTTTTTTTGGGGTGCCTCGGGTACAGGTGAAGTGAGAATGAATTTTTTTTGCACCGACCCCATCTTGTGGGGTATCGTTAGATAGGTCTCTTAAAAACATTGAGGGTGTGGGAAGATAATTTTCCGGGACAATGATCCGTTTGTGAATTATTTACATTTAACGTGACAATTTTCGTTTTGCACGGTGGTCCCCCCCCCTCTATATCCGAAAGTCTTATGTTTAGAAATTTGAAAAAAATCATAGTAGTAGTCCATATAGTGAACCTACGGTTAAGTAGGCACTACTAGTTACCGAGTAATAGCCGACGAACTTAAGAAGTAAAATTTCTTTGACAAAAACGTACAAATGTCATAGAAAATGGCATTGTACTCATCTGCAAGCAAGAAATGCATGGCCAATACGGAACCCTACATTGTGCGTGGCCAGACACGTACTTGCCCGGGTTTTTATGTAATATACCAGCAAAATCCGCGTACTGCAACTGAACTGAACATGAGGACGCATTTAGACAACGCGAAAACGGTTGCGCGAAAATTTGCATTCATAGCAAAATCTTACACCGTACTTAGCTATGTATGTACGACCATGTGCGCGGCGGCGAAAAGTTGCCGGCCATATTGTGCAGGACTCTGTGCGTCACTGTTGCGCGTCATGTTGGGAGAACATTTTGTCCCTTTTTTTAAGTCTAGAAAATGTATTGCTGCATGTTCCGCCGCTTGAAATAGCGATGGGAGTCTGTCGGGCTCTCCGCCCAGTGATGTTAAAAAGTGTGGAGCATACCGATTAAAAACCTTACTGTCTACCTCATTTCACCGCGAGTGGCAGGGGTGTAACTGAGATACTTACAAAAAATATTTACACGCACCATTGCAGCTGATGGCAAATAAAAACTGTGTACTTTGAACCAATTGGTTTTTATCTACGATTTCATAAAGTGAATCCTTATGTAATTGATATCTAGTATTCGTTTACAATGTGCTACAGCTGCTTTCTCGTGACTTAACCCTATATTTCTTTAATGATAAGTTAATTACAGACAATTAAAAATTACTACTTAATCGATTTTTAGAAGTAACTAACAATCAATTTTTATGTTTATAGACACGCAATGGCTTATTATGTAGCTAATCATTACGTAAATATACACTTCCCCCCAATACCACCCCCCCTGCGGAGATGCATAGTTTTCGAGATATTCAAGGTTGAAGTTTGAGGTTATGACTGTACTAAAAGTGACTTTTCTGGCCCATATACATTAAGGACCGTCGATTTTACAGGTGATGAGTGGGGCTGCTATTTATTATATTTTGTATACATGTTTAACAGCTTTTAATAGTTCGTCAAAGGGATCCTTATTGTTAATTCTTATTTTTCTCCGCCACGAGTATTCTATAAGCCAGTCAGTGAAATCATTTTTAATATGTTCTTGTCTAAATGCTTTCTTTAATCCTCTCCACTGACTTGCTATTCGCTGAGTGTGTGTCCCATCTGGTGCCACAAATTTATTTGTAGGGTCACTGTGATTGACCCTTTTATGCACATAGCCGTGCTCAGGAAGGCTCATGTATGCTCTCCAGAAGTCGGTATGAATTATAGAGCCTTCCGCAACATGCTTCTTGATTAGTGGCACCAACACATCTGCTGACCGATCATTGTCGGGACACACTTCTAGGCGGAGATCATCACTGCCATCTTCAATCATGCCAATGACCCAGTGGCTTTCAATATGTCTTCCACGATTATATTTTCTCTTCCCGAACTTTGATTCATCTATTTGCACTATTTTATTAGTCCCTCCGATCTTGTTGTGTGCTTCCTGATGTTCTAATTCATACACAACTATTGTCTCCCGACAATAGCTGTACCAGTCAGCAACTGTGTTCGCAGACAATACAGTTTCTGACTCTTCGGTACACAATTGCTTGCGAGCTTGATGGTATGAAAGACCCTCACTAAATGCATACATTATTTGAAACACAAATGTGAGGGGTAAATGTACATTTTCGAACCACGTCCCAGTTGAACGGGATTCAGCCTTCGTTCTGCAGTTGCTTTTCCTGCAGCGAAATCTGCCCAATTGTCCATAATTGGATGAAAATGACATAGGCTTGCGATGGTACTGGCACATCTTCTCACTTAGTACAAGTCCACGCTCTTCCGCAAACTGCACACACTGCTCGTGAGTTCCGAGCCGTGAAAATATTCTGCGCCAATTCCACATAGATCTGAAACAATATAATAAAAACAATTAATATCATTTTTTTTAAAGAATATACAGGCAAAATATTTACATTCAATTTGTATTACAATTTCTGATATGATAAAGTAAGTTATTGTTTTTGTTTTGGTTTATGTATTTTCAAAATTCCTTGGGATGGAGAGTGAGAGGAGTCTCCCACATTTCAGTTGTATAATAATTAAATTGCTTTACATTTAACCTTTTTTATGCGTAACAATTGTACTGTTGTTTTATTATTTATTTATAAAAAAGTGTAATAGCCATAAAAACAAGAAAATTTTACCTTAATTCTTCCGAGTAAGAGTTGACTCGCGCTCCAGATGACCCAGAAGTGGGTATCGCGAACTCGGATATGTTGGTCGGCCAGCCTGCATCGCTTCCAGATAGAAGCATTGCAGGTAAAGTTCCAAGCGGCTCACTAGAGTCCAACACTCGCACTTCACCAACACTACAGGACGGCACTGCCGATGTAGTAGCAAGCGGGTCACTAGAGTCTATCACTTGCACTTCACCAACACTACAGGACGGCACTGCCGATGTAGTAGCAAGCGGGTCACTAGAGTCTATCACTTGCACTTCACCAACACTACAGGAAGGCACTGCCGATGTAGTAGCAAGCGGGTCACTAGAGTCTATCACTTGCACTTCACCAACAGCGGAATCAGAAACCTGGGGCTTCGGAGATGCCATGATAGTCACGCGTTGTTAATTCACAGGAGTACGTAAAACGATCTCGACTGCAAGAGCAACAAACGATGACTAAAGTCAAATTGACTGACGCAACTCGCAAGTGACGCAACAAAATGGCGGCCGTACTTTCGTTTTGTTATGTCACGTACATAGTAAGTTTTATAATTTGTTAAAAACAAAAGTGATGTTACAATAAATAATTTAGCATATTTTAATAAATGAATTAGCGTATTTAAAGTAATAATTAAAGTATAATTTATTTTTAAGTAAATTCGGTCAAAATAATAATGAAAAAATAAAAAAATGTGTATGAAGGAAATCAACATGTGTAACAAAACGTTTGATAATGCCAGTGAACGTAATCTAGCTGTCAAAATACGTCTGACACCACCATAATACTCGAAAATAATACAATTTTTTTTTTTTCAAAAAAACCATATTGTTCCGCAACTTGAAACTTCGCACAGTGACTCTAAATACTGTTATCTAATTGCAAAAAAATCAGGAGCATCGAACTCGACGGCCAATATTCTATATTTTAGCCTTGACCCTTAAGATGAAGTTGGACTTCTTCCTGACATAATCTACAACCTCCTCTACCATTGTAGACCAGTGCAATCTGGAGACATACACCTGCGTCGACGGTGTCGCTGGACGCAAAATGTGGTTTGCTCCGGTCGGTGCTGTGCCACACTGGTTGCGACTGGTGGACTGGTTATATATATCACTACATAGTATAAAACAAAGTCGCTTTTTCTGTCCCTATGTCCCTTTGTCCCTTTGTCCCTTTGTCCCTTTGTCCCTTTGTATGCTTAAATCTTTAAAACTACGCAACGGATTTTGATGCGGTTTTCACCAACGGATAGCCTGGTTCATGAGGAAGGTTTATGTATAAAATTTGTCAGGATTTTATGTAAATTGGCTGAAATATAAAGATTATTGTTGGGAGTGTCGGAAAAAATCAACCGCTTGGGAGCTGTCGACGAAAACGCTGGCTAAACCCTTTGAGATATAACAAAACAAAAATTATAGGATATTCCTCTTATTTAGGTCTCCAAAAAAGTCCGCGATAGCATATATTTATCGTATACGGATAACTTACTATAAAATAAAAAGCGATTTCCGAGTAATAATGCGGAAATAGCGCCATCTAGCGTAGAATAGAAAGAACTTGAATTGGAAACCGATTTTGACGTATACAATATTAATCCTTATCCAGTTAACTACGTTAGTTACCTTAAGTATTTCATGTACATTATTATAATCTTTACATCATATTATTTAAATAGATACTTTAGAAGTTATAGCAAAAAATTTACGCGCTTGCCGAAATTAGTTCAAGTTCTTTCTATTCTACGCTAGATGGCGCTATTCAAAAGCATCGCGCTATGGTTACGTTTTCATTAAATTATAAATATCGCGCGAAAATTAAAGCACTTTAAATCTATTACGCTAGGTGGCGCTGTTTAAAAATAAAATTATAGATACTTACATACTTTTAATTTGTTTATGCTTCACAATTTGAATTATTTAAAGTTAATATTTTATTTGTTTAGTGTTATAATTTTTGATACAATTTATTGTAAATAGATAGATATAGATAGACACTTACATACTCGCTTCAATTTAGTCCTTTGTTTGGGCTTATTTTAACATCTGTCGCATTTTTTATTGGTTTCGTGTTGATTTATGTTATCTTTGAGTTTTTTTAAATTATAGATACTTACATACTTTTAATTTGTTTATGCTTCACAATTTGAATTATTTAAAGTTAATATTAAGGGTGCATTTTATTTGTTTCGTGTTAAAAATTTTGATACAATTGATTGTAAATAGATAGATATGGATAGACACTTACATACTCGCTTCAATTTAGTCCTTTGTTTGGGCTTATTTTAACATCTGTCGCATTTTTTAATGGTTTCGTGTTGATTTATGTTATCTTTGAGTTTTTTTTTATTGACAGATTATAACAATTATTTAAGTTTAATTAGCAATATAAAGTACCTATTTCATGACAATTTAATCATGCCTCGACGAAAGTCTAATATAGGACGCAGTACATCTTCTGCCAAAAGAATTCGTTTGAGTCGAAGCAACGAAAATGATCAAGAGAGGGATGTTCGTTTATCGTTGGACCGTGAAAGGCATGTTTCCCAAAGAGCGCGAGAATCGTCGGTGGATCGCACAGTTCGTTTATCGTTGGACCGTGACAGTCATGTTTCCCAAAGAGCACGAGAATCGTCGGTGGATCGCAGAGTTCGTTTATCGTTGGATTGTGAAAGGCATGTTTCCCAAAGAGCCCGAGAATCGTCGGTGGATCGCACAGTTCGTTTATCGTTGGACTGTGAAAGGCATGTTTCCCAAAGAGCGCGAGAATCGTCGGTGGATCGCACAGTTCGTTTAGCGTTGGACAATGATAGACATAACGCTCAAAGAGACAGAAACGCCCGAAGATAGACAACTCCGCTTACGTAACGACCGTATTCGTTGCTGGAATCGACTTAACTACTCAATGTTTTTCACATGGACAATTGTATGTTGCCCTGTCACGTGTAACATCAAAAAAAAAATATATGTTTGTTTTTACACGAAATGACGCAGAAGTTGTCAATGTGGTATATAAAGAAATATTTTAGTATGTTAAAAAACAAACTAAAATATTTATTTATATATGTAAGTATACGACTGTTTAACACAGGCAGATAGTTATAACCCGTGCGAAGCCGGGCCGGGCCGCTAGTATTATATAGATTACCTTTGTCAGTTTCATACTAGTGCGAGCTGGATGTGTAGATTTCATTATTATTAGACAAAAAAGGCCGTAACCGGTTTTCTTTCGCCATTTCTTTTACCGGTGGTCATTTTGCTTTGTTTCCGAAATGTTGGCAGTTTATAGAGTAGTTAATTTATAATGTAGTTTATTTAATTATAATTAAAATATTTAATGTTATCCGTGCTTCGGAGGGCACGTTAAGCCGTCGTCTGTCCCGGCTGTTGTCGTTGGATGACCGTTTAGCCAAGTCGGTGGCTGACCGATGAGGTGGTTTCAAACCTAGGACCAAGTATAAGAATGGACGGATTGTATTTTAGACGAAAGAAATACATGGGTATTGTCTTTCACACTAATATGTGCCGTCTTAAGTAAAAAAGAGATAGATATATTATTGTCTATAACGTCTTTTGTGCTCATGAAGCCAGTATGCTATATAAACTTTTGTTTTTTTATATAGGATCACTAGAGATGTGCCGTGTCTTTATCGACTAATATCGATTTAATATTTAATGTTCATTTTAAGATCTGAGAACACTTGACAAATCAAATGATTAAAGACAGAAACAGATGCATAACCCCCTACCCATATAGCCATTTTTAGTCGCAGATTTTTAAAAGGAGTAACAAGTTGCAACCGTTTCGTAGCTGATACGACACCTTGCGACTGTGTGGGGATTCGCTGCTACGTGTCGTAACCGTTTAGTAACAAAGTAACAGAAAGTAGTTTTAGTAACTTTGTATTGTAGCTGTGTCGACTTGTTACAGAAAAAAATGTGTACACATGTTTTACACACGTTACGTATTGTATGTAACTAGTGTACAATATTGGTAACAATGTGTAGTAACTGGATGGTAACATGTGTAGTAACGTTACGCCATTGTTCCGGAATACCTATAACACTAACTTGGATAAATGGAAATCACCAAATTCAGTCGTTCTAAAACTGTGTTGTGTTAACTGCCAGTTTACGGTTTAATTAAAATAAAAAATGAGTGAAATACCAAAAATCTCGCGTAAATTCCGATGTACTTCAACATTTTACAGGAGAGTGAACGAATTAACGAAGCAAAAGAACATAAGTACAAGTAAGTTGATCCTATTCTACTAATTTAATCTAGTTTATATGCGAAAGTTAGTGAAGATAAATATACTAACGCAAAAAACTACTGAACAGATTATGATGAAGTTTTACAGTAATGTAGCTAGCTAGTAATTAATAATAGTGTTGAATATTGCGTTAGTACTATTCTGATATACACTGTGTATCAAAAACACCGTTGTTCCTTCTACACGCATATTATGAATCAATGTACAAATGCATTTAAGTATGTCAATTTGATAATTTTTTCTATCAAAATAATTAAAATAAATATTTATTGGGTTTTTTGATACAAAGTGTATAGGTACTTACTCATATCCTTTTGTTGAACTTTCTAGCGTATTCACCACCAAATTCAGAAAATACTGCTGAATTATCTCGCACTGAAAAGCTTAGTGCAGTAGTATCAAATTTCGAGTACCAGAACCCTGTGGCGACTTCTTATGGTCACACCACTAAAGTACCACAAAATTCCAAAGACGAAGCAGAAGCCGAAGAATGTGACACAAACACACTTAATTATGAATCATCTGATTCTGATAATGAAATACATGCCATAAACGTGAGATACCAAATTCAGCAATGGGCACTGAAGTACCAAATTCATCATAACGCTTTGAGCGAGCTAATTGGTATTCTAAGAGATCATCCAAACACAGATTTCAATTTTTTTTTACCAAAAGATAGTAGAAGTCTTTTAAAAACTCCCAGATCTAACAATATTTTGCCATTGGGCAATGGAAAATACTGGTACTATGGATTACAAAATTGTTTAAAAGATTTTTTATCCCAAAGTACGTCAAAATTACCAAGTTGTCTATTTTTGACATTTAATATAGATGGTTTACCTCTAACCACAAGTACAAAAAATGAATTTTGGCCAATTTTGTGCAAAACAGATTGTTTGGATACGCCTCCATTAGTCGTATCAATATACTTTGGAAGTACCAAACCGCCTCTGGAAATGTTTTTGCGTCCGTTTGTAAACGAGCTATTAAAATTACTAAAAGATGGATTACTAATTAAAAAGCAACTTATAACTTTAAAAATTCGTTGCTTCATATGTGATACACCTGCAAGATGCTTTATAAAAGGTGAGTTCATAAGCATAAAAAACTATTATAATATTAATTTAAAAAAAACATAACTGACGTAAATTTTACATCCAACACGATGATCAAAGTTATGTTTATAATTCAAAAATGCTGAAACGATTTCGATATTTTTTTTTCTAAAGTATACGCTCCCAAACAAAAAAATAATAATTTTAGAAATCGGTTCATTATGGGCAGAGTAAGTAATCGCATAACAAACAGACAAAAAAAGCTTACAGTCGAATTGATAACCTCCTCCTTTTTGACAAAAATATAATGCAACTGTTGGTTATTATATTAGGTCAGATTAATTAATAATAAGTCCATTGCTCTTTTTACTGCAGGTACTGTGGGGTTTAATAGTTACCATGGATGTATGAAATGCACAATCATTGGTGAATTCGACAGAAGAGGTCGACATATGAGTTTTCCTAGAACGGATATGCCTTTGCGTACCGACCATTCATTCAGAAACCGACTTGATCCGGATCACCACAAAGAAAAAAGTCCAATTGAAGATTTACCTATAGATATAGTAAATGATTTTACGATTGCAGATGCTCTTCATCTGCTAGATTTGGGTGTGATGAAAAGATGTTTACTTGGGTGGACTAAAGGCAGCTTTAATTTTGAAACGAAATGGTCAGCAAGGGAAATTCAGGATGTTTCAAGAAAAATGATGGAAATAAAATTATCAACTCCAACTGAAATACAACAAGGACGGATGAGAGAACTAGATACCCTTCACTTTTGGAAAGCCGCTGAATTCAGAAACTTTTTATTGTACTTCGGTCCAGTTGTACTTAAAGAACATTTGACATTTGAAGTATATCAACATTTTTTGACATTATTTTGTGCTACGACCATATGTTATTCTGATGCTTATATATCTTACCGGCACATAGCTGAAAAACTTTTTAATAATTACATCAAAAAATTTGCTGAAATTTATGGTCTAGACTCTATAAGCAGTAACATTCACAATTTATGTCATATTGTTAATGATGTCTCAAGATTTGGTTCTTTACCTTCTCTAAGTGCATATCCATTTGAAAGCTGGCTATTTAGAATAAAAAACCTATTACGAAAAGGTGATCAACCATTAGAACAAGTAGCGAATCGTATTCAGGAGCTTTCACAATTAAATATTGAAAACCAAAAATGTAACCAAACTTACCCCGTCACTAAATATGAAAGTTTCTTGGCAACAGGTGAAAAAATATTTACTACTGTCAAAATGAATAAGAATTACCAGTTATCCGGAAATATTAAAGATAAATGGTTTTTAAGTATACATAATGATATTGTTGAAATGAAGTATGCAGTTTCTTCGAATGACATAATTAAAATTGTTGGAAGGAATATAAAAAATAAATTTAATTTTTTTGAGCGACCGTTCAATTCTTCGCATATCAATATATATGCGACATCACTTGATTATGAAGCAGAAGAATTAAGAGAATACTATTTGCAAGATGTGAAATGTAAGCTTTTATGTATGCTTTGCAACTCTCAAATGGTATTTATTCCTGTATTGACAACGTTAGGGATAGTAATAAAATAAAAACTAAAGAAAGAATAATTTTTATTTCACGATTTTTAAATCATCATTTACACTTGCATTATAAGTATACTAGCATTATCTACTTGCCATTAATAAATCTACAGGTCATTTTAAGGACCTGCACCTTACAATCAGTCTACCTAATCACTTTAATATTAATAGAATAATAATAACAATAAAATTTTATAAATTAACATGTCTTCTCTTTAATTTATCATTTATTTATTATAAAAATATTAAGACAACTTGTCAGCATCAAAGTTGTTAATCACCGTTTGTACCTTTGCTGCACAGTACATTATGTAAGTTATCAGAACTAATATTCATAATTTTGGACTCATGTTTTAAATCCAAAATCTTGTTTTTTATTTTGACGTCAGAGAGTACAGTCACTATTTTCGATGCTTTGATGGAATATTTTTTTGTGTCTGGCGCATCATCGTCTGCAAAAGAATAATTAATATACTTAAATAATTATAATGTATTTACTTCGTTTGAATAAAGAATTTTCCTGACTTCTCTAGAAAGTTAGCAAAGCTTCGGGTCTTCAAATCATACTATAGTTCCGTAGCACGGAATCATCACTCTTATCGGACAATCAGGTGATTCAAGCCCGCAATGTCCTAACCAAACTGGAAACAATAAAGTATGCTCCCTACGGGAATTAAACCAATAACCTCCCGGTTCGAAAGCGAACGCCTTACCAACTGGACCACGGAGGCAGTTAGGAGGGAGTGTGTGTGTAGTAAAAGTAATTAAAATAAGTTACGTAAGTAAGTACCGATTTCATTTTCTTGTTCATTTAACTGATTGTCTGTTTCAGATTCATATTTTCTTGGGTTCTTTTGCATCTCGGGATTTGTATTAATTACTTCCTGTTCATTTTCTTTATCGACTATATTTGGCCTTTTCTGGTTTATATTCATCATTTCCTTTACATTTATCTCATCCTCTATATTTGGCGTTTCTAGATTTATATTCATCACTTCCTCTTTTTCTTGATCTGATTCTACACTTTTATTATTTATAGTACTTTTTCTAGTTTCGCTTCTCTTTTTCTTCGATGTGCTTGTGTTCAATACACACCTAAAATGAAGCACGCTGTATGATCGCATCTTCTACGCATTAAATTCATAAAGTCAATAGTATTCTATGATAACTTAAAAGTCTTGAATAGAACAATAAGGTAATAGATGGTTAGAAAGCTAAAAAAATCCTCTTAGATATTGGTACAAACAACAGCACAATAAGCATAGCAAACACTATGGCACCTTGTCCTTGTCATTATGATAGGTGTGCCTTACAACAAAAGTGTTACGCTGATATGCTGTTGTCCGTACATACACTAATGATAAAAACATAGTTGATTACTACACTCTACACTTAAATTCTTCATACTTACGATTTTCTTTTGATTCTTTGGCCACTATGCTTAATGGCACTATTTTGGAGAAATGAATCCGATTCTAAAGATGTACAAGCGCTGTCAGCAAGATGAACAATCTTGTAAAAACAATTTCTTATATTTATATATTGCATGAAAGGTGGTTTAGAACAACCTTTTATACCTTTCCAAGTAAAATGGTTCAGAAGTTCATCAGTAAAAAGAGATTTTGTTATTTGCAGTCCAATCTTGCCAATTTTGTGAGTGCCGCTTGTGCCAGAAATTTTAGAAAACTTTTTTACCTGCAATAACATATATTATGCATACACTGCTGATTTTAATTATTTAAACAGTCACATATAATAAATCAATAAATTTTTATTTTGCCAAACAATGTTTGGTACTTAGTCAACATTTAGTATTAGTAAACGTACCAATGCTTTTTCGAAATCTGCATTATTGAGTTCGTTTTCCAGTAAGTCTAGCTGCTCTATAGAGTTTACAGGGAAATTGATATTTCTTTGTGTTATCACGTCATCTGTCTTTTTTGTATTTGCTTCCACAGTAAAATCGTTGTTAGAGAAGCTTTTAGATTTTAATAAATCAAATATTTTATCTAACTGAATTTGCATTACAGCAAATCCTCTTTTTGTTTCCTGTTCAACTAAAAAAAAAACATTAAATTTCAATTGGTTTCCAAGATATTACATTTTGAAGTTCGTACCTATGTTCCGTCCGGGATCGTGTGACGTCATACAGCGAGAGCCGCGTTGCGTTTCCTTTGTACTTTTTCCGTTTAATTTTTTTCTTCATGTTGCACTTAATATATCAGAAAAATGAATATAACAAATATGGTTTTAAATTACCTATCAAATACAATAAAAAAATAAGTTTTAAGTTTTTATTACATTTTTTAAAATGCGTATGAAAGGAAATTTAATTTATAATTTATATTTTAAGTGCAACATGAAGAAAAAAAATTAAACAGAAAAAGTACAAAGAAAACGCAACGCGGCTCTCGCGGTTAGAAGACGCCGCCGCCGCGCCGGGCGCAAATTAAAAAACCGGGCAAGTACGTGTCGGGCCACGCACAATGTAGGGTTCCGTATTTGCTGTGCTTTGCTTGCCTTCAGTTGAGTCCAATATCAAATTCTATCACATTTGTAAGTTTTCATCAAAGAAATTTTATTATATCAGTTCGTCGGCTATTACTCGGTAACTAGCAGAGCCTACTTAACCGTTATAGTTTTCATTGAAGGTTCAGCATATGGACTACTACCATGATTTTTTTTTGAATTTCTAAACATTAGACTTTCTGAGATAGAGGGGGGGGGGACCACCGTGCAAAACAAAAAGTTAAGTATTTGTAGATTCGAGATCGCCGCCTTGTCAACGAAGGTCGTCAAGATGGCGACCTCGGATCCTCACCGTACCACGTTGCCCTTTTAAAGTGTACTTTTTTGTTAAAAAGTGTTCATTTGAAATACTCGACATTGGCGAAATTGTCTATGTGTCGTTAAGACACGACAGAAACGCCATTAATTAAATAAGAAGAAGAAGAAGAAGTATTTGTATAAGTAATGGATATACCGATACAAAATTTCAAGTGATTTTCTATACCTAGTAACATTCTTCATTATGAAAGAATAAGTCCCGTCAGCTACATCCTGGCATGGGGCTAAATCATCATCAATTCTAATATCTACAACGGCAAAATTACAGCTCTTTAGGTTTATGTAAGTAAAGTGATAAAAAATATTGTACATGATTGAAATAGGTAGCTAGTTAGATTATTAGAAAAAAAGTATAAAACTAACAAAAAAGTGTAAAACTTACGATTTTGGAAGCGTTGAATTGTTTCCAGCAGAGCACTATTCTGTGTTAGGATTTCGTTTAAGTGATCTAATTTTAAAGTAACAAAGTCTGGATTATTATGTTCAAGGACGGGATCTGGATTAGTTGCCAAATTATTCTCATTCGTTATGTTTGTAACGTTGTTTGTTCCGACATTTTCAAATAAAATGTAATTTGTTGATGGGTCATTTTCAATAATTTTATCTTCTTCCAGGTGATTGTTAGTTTTCTGATCTTCTGTAATTGATTCGTTTTGTTTTTCCATAATGAAATCGAAATTTTCGTTCAAATCTAATAAATCATTTGTTACAGACTTTAAAATTGGATGCTTTCTGTTAGTTTCTCGATTTTTGTAAAATCTGTAAAAGGAAATTTTTTATTAGACAATCATAATTTTTGGTGATCTCACCAGATACCTATACGTATCTTAAAATAATTCCAATATAAATGCGGTTCCAAACCAAATTCATTGTTGATTTTAACGTCATCCAAAGCCATACTATTTACACCTAATTTCGCCACACTAAGTACACAGAGTTACATAAGTAATAAAGCGCCGGTTATAAACAATTAACATACCGATGGCAGGGCCGCTGCGCTGAGTCGAATATCGAGCAAGTGAGTGCGTGCGTGCTGGTAAACTGAATGAAACAAACTGCCGGCCGGCTGCATTGCAACACCGCCCCGCCCGACCCGCGCCACCCCTTGTTTGCATGGCGGCGTGCGTCGGCGCTTCAAAGTCACTAGCTACAAAGAAGTCGCTGACGACGCTGCCATATGTAAGCTATTTGCCTGGAGTCTGACTGGACAGATTGACTAGTGTGGGACTTGTTATGCTGTGCTAGTGTATCAAAAAAAAAAAAAAAAAATTACCTCTCCTCGTCTTCAGTATCGTCAAAGTTGGAATAAAGTTCTTCTAATTTGAGTCCTTCTGTAAAAGTAGCTATTTCGTTAGCCTTTACTTTGCATTTTAATTTTTTCCAGTTTTCGGCTGGCACACTGTTTTCATTTCGTCTTAAAAGCTCCAAGTCACTGTTTTTTTTTGATCGCGGCCAATAAAGTACGCTATCTTTCACCCACGTACTTGGTACAAGGGATATTAATTCAGAAGAGCCTTCTTTTGTTAAAACAATGCAAAATGGCATTTTGTCTCGCAAAGTTTGAGAAACTGTCAACAGAAAATCAAGGAGAAACCATTTTAAAAATACAGTAACTTTATGTCGACTTTACGTAACATGCCCACACAATGTCGACACGTTATCGTAACTTTGTAACTAGTTGTGATGAGAAAAATTTTCACTGAACAAACCATATCTATTCATTTTTTATCGATTGTACGGATTATTGCAGCTAAATTAGTTTGTTATTATTTGATATTCAAGATAATGCATTAAATATAAGCTTTTGAGAACAGAAAATAAAAATATTATTAAAAACGAACAATATATATTTTCGTAGGAATGGTTAAATTATGATAATTATGTGGCGCGTTGGTGTATTTCGAACTATCCCACTAAATTACACGATGAATTTAATTTCCCATAAAGATTTCGTCATAGAAAACCATAATATTCAATAAAAACAAAATCTTTGTTTACTTACCTTGGTGATAATATTATGATGGCAGTTTTTTTATTTTTCACGTCACGCACTTCACTCTAATCAATTTCAACGAATGAATGGTTATGATATGAGCGATTGAATGAATGATTTGTGGGAACTAGTTAAAATATGGTAACAATGTTACGACACGGCGACGTAAATTAGTAACCGTATGTTACTGTGTCGACTCTTCCCCAATTTTAGTTGCAGCGACTACTCTAACACGAAACGGCGACGCGATTATGTGTCGAGTGTAGACACTAGGTGTCGAAACCGTTACGTCGATTTCCTAAAAATGGCTATATGGGTAGTATCCCTATCGGGGTGACCATAAGCCATTTAGTCAAACCACAGCAACCTGATATTCGTTCCAAGATTACCAATGACGAACATTCCTATCGTTAGGTGTGGATAGTGTGTATCAATCTGTATGAATTGTCCCTATATATTTATATTATTTTATTAAAATTAAATTGTTAAAGAATATTTCTGTCAGCAATATTGATAATCTCAAGTGTGTCTGCAAATGAATTTTGAGATTGAAAGATGAAAAAAACGAACCACATACCTAGTAACAGATTACAATCCCATCCCCCATAGACAGTCCGATGTTGGAGTGGGTATGATCGTATGATCACGTCGGCTTTCACGACATACCCTGGGAAGATAAGCAGCTCAAAGGGTTCTATGTTTTTTATTCAGTCCCAGTCCAGCTATAAATCAATATTGCTGACAGAAATATTCTGTAACAATTAAATACACACTATCGACACCTATCGATAGGAATGTCAAATACTCATCTATTAGTATTTATACGTTTTTTTTAAAATTTGCCAAATAAAAAGATTACCTACCTACACTCAATGCGGGTAAAGAATAAATAAAGCAAATAGGTACTTATAAGGTTTTTATTCAAAATATTTAAATTAAATAATACATCATAATCATGATCATTTTGTAATCATTATACACACATGTAATAATAATTATAATATCTAATAGGAATTGTTAAATAATCCGTATCATGTCACCAATTTAACAATTCTTATTTTAAAAAAATCAACTAGGGATCAAAAAACAATAAACAAAAACTTACAGGAATTTACTTAAAGTGCTTGATGCTTAGTTATTTACTGCATCTACTGACCACTAAATAAGACTAGTTTATTAAAATGATTTCTAATATATTCTGGTGATGTCGTCACTTTTTTACAATCGTGATGAATTCTAATTTTTAAATATGTTTGGGCAATGATTTCACCAAGAGATGTTTATGATTAAACGTCACATAATACTCCGTAGCGTGTTCATCTAAATTACCTGCCCGATAGCAAGATACATCGAAATGTAATGAGCACAGGCGAGAATATGGCGAAGGTGTCCAATTATCTCGTTTTATGTTCTTAATCCACTTGTTTCTTAAATTAGTGTCTTTAGGAAACCTGAAAAACACAAGATCTATATTACTTTGATTACTCTTATCTAACTAACCCTCATCCCAATGGGCAAGAGAACTAAGAATAAATTAAACCTTAATAAAAACGCATGACAATTTATTATTTTATCGATACAATGTGACAACTCTACTTACAATATTTAAGTACATCATCTGTCAAAGCTCAATAAACGTAATGTATAAAATCAAATCTTTGTATAAAAGTAATGGGTTTGTTGAAATTATGCGTCTGTATCGTCTTTAGGGTTCAATTAACTTTACAAAAACCGATCATGTAATGTATTTCCTGCACAAAAAATATAAATCATGTAGTCGATAACTTACCTATGAAAAGATATCCTTTGATCGCTTTCCGTTATAACACCCATACTACTCTTACAACCAATGGCTACGCAAGCTATGGTTCAAAATGAAAATCCGTATCACAATTTTTCTTTAAAAAAAGTCCAATTATCACCTCAAAACACAAAAAATCCAACACGAGCTTTGATATCCAAGCGGCTACCAAATGTCTCAAAAGTTGACACGCTGACGTTCTAGACGGTGATGTTTGTCTATGTTTGTTTCTTTTTTTCACACTGAATGTTGCTGTAAGCAAGACAGAGAGCAAAGACAGTTTCATTGTCGTTCTAAAATTTAATCTGTCCATTCTTATACTTGGTCCTAGTTTCAAACAGCCCTAAGCTGTTTGGAAACACCGGCCTCTGCCAATCCGCATTGGAGCAGCGTGGCAGAGTACGCTTTAATCACCTTCGATCGAAGGGAGACCCGTATCCCAGCAGTGGGATGATTATGGGTTGATATGATGATGATGATTTAATATTAAAGATATCTATGACTAGAGAAAGTGCTGGTCATGCATGGCATCACATGCCTAGTTTCTGAATAAATTGTTTGAGTTTGCTTTTTGTCTAAAATAAGTAAAAAAACCTCTCCCTAAATGGATACTACAAACGTAAATAATAAAAAATATATCAACAAAGTAAGTTACTTGAATGTTAAAAAAAAGGTTAATTCGATTAATATAATTAACGGAATAATCGACTCACATTGTTTAATGTGGTGAAAATATGAGGAGTATTCATTGTTTAAATTAATTAGGAGTTAAGTGATACTTTAAGCTGCGAATTCGTCCGCGCGACAACGTGTAATTCAGAAAATACATATTTAGGCTAAAAATAAACCAGCGAAACCCGCGCAGTGTATACCGCTTTCTTGTGGGATTTCGGAAAATTATGTCTTATCTGATTTATGTATACGTCAAACAAACAACGTAACCTCCAAGTTTCAGGTCTCTGCCATCAGCGGCAAATCTTACAAAGAATACACTTTCCAAGTTTCAGGTCTCTACTATCAGCGGCAAATTTTATAAAGAAAACACTTTCCAAGCTTCAGGTCTCTACCATCAGCGGCAAATCTTACAAAGAATACACTTTCCAAGTTTCAGGTCTCTACTATCAGCGGCAAATTTTATAAAGAAAACACTTTCCAAGCTTCAGGTCTCTACCATCAGCGGCAAGTCTTACAAAGAATACACTTTCCAAGTTTCAGGTCTCTACCATCAGCGGCAAATGTTACAAAGAATACACTTTCCAAGTTTCAGGTCTCTACCATTAGCGGAAAGTCTTACAAAGAATACACTTTCCAAGTTTCAGGTCTCTACCATCAGCGGCAAATGTTACAAAGAATACACTTTCCAAGTTTCAGGTCTCTACCATTAGCGGCAAATCTTACAAAGAATACACTTTTCAAGTTTCAGGTCTCTACCATCCGCGGCAAATCTTACAAAGAATACACTTTTCAAGTTTCAGGTCTCTACCATCAGCGGCAAATTTTATAAAGAAAACACTTTCCAAGTTTCAGGTCTCTACCATCAGCGGCAAATCTTACAAAGAATACACTTTTCAAGTTTCAGGTCTCTACCATCAGCGGCAAATCTTACAAAGAATACACTTCCCAAATTTCTGGTATCTACGATCAGCGGTTTAGACTGTGCGTTCATCCCTTAGTCAGTCATTTATATGATATGTTCAGGACAAGCATTTAATATGTATATTAGGTGAACGTCGTTTAAGTTGAGTCTGTGAAAAATCCGCTACGGACGATCGTACAAAATGTGTGTCATCTTTACCCGTAATAAACATTGTTATGCTCACATAAGATGATGATAACATAGAAATTTCCAACGTAGAAATGTCTATATCTAAGGCAGTTTTTAATGGCGATTTTTTTGTAAAACTTTTCAATAAAGATTACATGTTATCTAGAAACGATCGACACATGATCGACACTATTGATTGATCGTGAAATTGATCATAAGATGCCGATCGACAAGCCCTAACCAACCAGGGATAGCATAGCAATTGACAGATTCAAGTAATCAATTTACGAATTGATATGAAATGATAGATAGACAGATAAATCATTACATCGACACACAATTATGAGGAAATGATAATTGCTATTTTTAAGTGAACTTTATAACATTCTAGCTGTGACGGCGACTCCTACAGTACTAGTTACAGTCAAGAGCAGGTCGACCTTTACATATTGGACTATGGTATTCTTAAGTTCTATGTCATAAGAGCCAAAATTGCACTGCAAGTGTAAAGCTCAACGTGTTCCTGACTGTACTTATTTTTTGTTTGTATTTTATAAAAAATTATTGAAACATGAAGATCGCCATTGTAGTACTACTGCTACAACTACTCACTAATAGTAACATCATAAACCAGTTAGAGACAAATAAAATTTATTTATATCCTGGCTGTGATCGCGACTCTTTCCCACTATCCTAATGCCCTTTATCTATTCCTATAATAAAGGGGTTGGCAGAATCTTCTTTAAACGAATATTCTGAAAACAAAAAAAATATACAATTATTTGGAAGATTTTATATATGACAAACAAAACAAACATTGATTGTAAAGATAAAATAAACGTTGATTACTATTAAATTCAAGTAAATTCGGACTTGACACAAGTCGCATTATATTACAGTCGCGTGCGTCCAAATCAACCTTAAAACTTAAAACTATGAATTTAATTAATGAAAGGTCACTGTCTGTAATGAACGCTGAGTAATTACGCCTCTGTACGTGAGCACGCCGGTATGCGAGTACAGACCATAAATAATAGCTTCGATTTAAGTAACGCAATGAATGTTAGGGATTCGCAAAAAATGTAGAATGACATGTAAACAAATGTTAGGCGCTAAACGGTTATGGTTAAAGGCGAGGTTACGTAGAGCGAGCTGATGTTGTTAACGTAGACAGCTACTGCAACTGTGTACTTGCCTTCCGACGTCACATGTGCCAAATCAGTTTCATAGCGTAATAGTATGAGCAACTGTCTGGAAGAACTGCGGGGAAGGCTACTGGCGAGTAGAGTAAAATCAAAATATTCTGTAGCAAACTGAAAGCGAGCTACTAATTGACTCGCACATGACTGTAATTTGTATGATGCGATCACACAATGCGAGTAGCTGGACTACAGTAACTTACTAAGCCAGCTCGCACGCCAGCTCAGTATCAGCTTAACAATACTTAACACAAGAATTCCAGTGAAATTCCACGATAGTGTTTGAATTAATTATAATTAAGTGTCATTCCTTATTGTGGTAACATAATGTTGTGTGTTTTATCGCAATAAAGTGATTTGTAATCGATTCATGTTTATTTCATATCAATTTATATTTAAAATCAGACGATTGTTGTGCCAACTATAATAGTGGAATGAATATACTCGGCCGAGAGACCTGTCTCGCCCATTTGCTAGGCACGTGTGTAAAAGGCTTTAAAGATAACGGCTATTTTATTTAAAAATACGAAAGATAAATGAACACTTGTCATAACCTTATAAAGAGCATAAAATTTTGTTTCAGAAATTGTCTCTTTTTTTTTGTCTCTGACAGTTGAAAAAAAATATACGCGAAATTTTTGCAGCTTGTGGATTGTCTTTTAAACATTCAATTTAAAGAGTAACTAGATTGTTTTAAAATGGAACTTTTATTAAATTTTTCCGTTTTATTTCATGAAAGGAGACAGTAGCAAGTTTTTCTTTTGGTTTTATTTAATTTTGTTCGCAAGATTTAAAGAGATTGGTTCCGTTTCGTTTCGCTGACAATTTGGACATTTTACATTCCTGACACTGTTGTCTGTGTACTGTCACAAACACCGCCACAATACAGAACATACTGGATTCCATCAACTATATTATTATAAATATTATATATCGAGAAGTTGATTGTTTGTTTTACAGATTGACATTTATTTATCACTAATTACTTAATTGATTATTTTATTACAAAGAAAAAAAAGACATTCAAAAAGATCGCAGAAGAGATTTTTTTATAGTTGAAAAAAAAAAAGAAACAAATGAAAACTGCATGGAATTATTCTACATGGGTGGTAAAATTGTGATCTATGCTCATACTTTATTCTATATTAAGCGTCTTTCCAAGAGACCTTAGAAAACTCTTTACATTTTTTCTAGACCACTTATAATGCATGTCCTGTGAAATTACGCACTACATAGTACAAGTCCAGTACAAGATTTGCTGCCTGGACTAGTCGACAAAATAATTGCTCAAGCAATTTATCTCCCTTGCCGCCATCCAATTATGCTCAGAATCAATTTGCCTAAATCCATCTTCATTGAATGCTATCGACGAATTCTTGAGCCAAGAGTCACACCGGGTGGACGTTTAATGGAAAAAATATAATAAAAAATAATTATTTAGTTATGTCGAATTCGCAGGAATGATTTTCGACCATTTCTTATGTATTTGAATGCAAAAAAACTATATATGACTTGGCAACCGGCCAAGGTTCACATAAAAACAACAAGTACAAATTATGTGGAAACTGCAGTCCGTGTTCATATTGTAAAGATATAGGATCATCTATACTAATATTTTATAGAAGTAAAGTTTGTGTGTTTGTATATTTGTTAAATTGTAAGGGGTAATCTCGGGATCTACTCAACCGATTTTAAAAATTCTTTCACCAATAGAAAGCCACATTATTGCTGAGTGTCATAGGTTATATAAAAAACCGAAAAATAAAAAGGCTTTTACGTGGTAGTCGGTTTTGCAAAGTAAATCGGAGAAAAATCGGTCGAATGAAACCGTTTCTTACGAACGCCTGTACTAAAAAAGGATTATTAACATTATGCCCAACGAAGTGGGCACGGGTCAGCTAGTGTACTATATAAATAAATAAATTCTCTCAAGTCGAAAAAATACCGCAGGCAACATTACTTTTAAAACATTATTATGTATTCTATGTATTAGTAATAATAATATGTCCGTTGCCTATAACACAAGCAGGTTCAGTCTAGCTTACTTTGGGACCAGTTGACGCTGTGGAATTGTGTAGAATAAAAAATAAAATAAAACAATTTATGCATTTAATTTTATTTACGTGGTGTGTCACCAAGTTTAGGATTACATGGAATAAGAATAATTTCTAACTAAGTTGAAAGAGATACGAGTCTCTATTTCCTTATAAGGTATCCAATGGTTTAGGTCGCCAAGCTTTTAAAGCTTTTACGATTACTCGGAAATACAACACATTTTGTTTTACTCAGATAAGCTGAAAATATTACAGTATATTATATAATACTAGCGAAAAACTTGAATCGTTGTTTCCCGTGGGAATTTTAGATAATCATTGTGTATCCATATATATAAAAGGAGAAGCTGACTGACTGACATATCAATGCAGGGCCTAAACTATAAGGGTTAGAAACATGAAATTTTGCACAGGGGTTCCTTATAAAACGTAGGGGAGCACTAAGAAAGGATTTTTGATAAGAAAGCGTGATATACGCAAACGAAGTTGCGAGGCATTTACTAGTTATGTACCTTTACTTTTGAATCACTCTATCTATTGGTGAATACTGTATTAAAAGTACTTTTAAAGTTTTAAGCGAACAGACAGTGAAATATACTTCATTTTATAGTAGGTAAAAACTTTTTGGCGTTTCTTTGATGTTTAACTGACTTTTCAGTAAGGTGTCGTTAATGACGTCATGCGAATCTAGTCGCGTCGCTTGACTCTTGTACCGTCGTGGGAGAACTCGCTAACTTCAGTCATGGTTCGGATACAATTTGTATCGAACCGCATTTCTACTGGACAGTAAAACCACATGAGTAAATAAACTGACGGACAGAGGCTTCACTTCCATACAACGTCGCGCGCCGAGGACACGCACACAAGCATGAGGCGTATATTGCGTGTCCTCAAAGCGCTCGTCACGTACACAATGACATGCTTGTGTGCGTGTCCTCGGCGAGTGAAGTCTCTGTTCCGTCAGTTTATTCCGTCAGTTTATTTACTCATGTGGTAAAACTTCCGGTTCTCAGTTCTGTGGTTCTAACAAATTAATGGCGTCTAGTTTAGATATTTTTTTACAAACAAAATATGTGACTGTCTGCCATTTGACACCTTTGTGGGTCCATAAATTCTGACTGAACATATTGCGGTCTCATATACATCAATGTCACAGTGAGTAATTTGTAAGATGTTTGTAACAACTATTAAAGTCAAGATGCTATTCTGTATATTAAGACATACATCATTTTACAACAAGTGTTAATGACTTTTATTCCTTATGGAGTGCGAAATTAATAATTCAAAACCTTATGTTTGTGACACTGGCAAATGCCTGCGGTGTTGTCTGCGGAATCCCTTATTTTTTATGTCATATCATAACAAACTAACGAATAAATCAAACAACGTCGATACTAGACGGTGTTTGGGTTATCTCGGGCTTCTCCGTGCTTCGGAGGGCACGTTAAGCCGTTGGTCTCGGCTGTTGTTGATGGATGACAGTCGTAGCTAAGTCGGTGGTCTTCATGCGACTTGAAAACACTGGCCTCAGCCAATCGGCATTGGAACAGCGTGGCAGAGTACGCTCTAATCTTTTTCGATTGAAGGGAGACGTATCCATGCTGTGGGATGATTATGTGTTGATATGATGATAAAACTAATTTTTAAAATTGTAATTCGAAGAAGAGAGGTAGGCACAGCGGATAATCCGCTCAAATAGGAGCAGCCCGTCTGGGGAAGGACCTCCATCTATCGTATGCCTGTTTGCCAACTTTGTGGTATAAAACAAAAAAAACTTTCGTCATCAATCACTTTAGTTAACAATAATAATACGTGTAGGCGTTATTTATAACATTTTAGTATTAGTTTTACCTTTAGTTTAGTGTCTATTAATTCTAAAGACTGGCATAAACAAATTAGTTTCTAGATTTCGTTAAAAGTTTCTGAACTTCTAGTTGTCAAAATAATCTTTCTAGAACATAAATAAGTTACATGATATCTATAGTTTCGAAGGATATTATCAATAAAACAATTCATGTCCGTACTAGGTGTTGCGACACATTGATTTATTATAACTTACTAGCGTAAGAAGATTGGCAATGCAAAAGAGATAGATCATAGCATAAGCGTTTGTTAGAGCGAGATAGATAGACGAGACCATTTTCCTATACACGCTATGGGCTTGTATCACCCTAACGTCAGTCATGTTAAAACAAATCCCACTTATTTTTTCAAAATTTATGGTTTTTAATTTGTGGTGATTAAGTTAATTCGACGTGATTAAATATGGTTACCTGTGCAGTGCCTGGATGTAACTCAAACTAAAAGGAAAATCCACAAAATTATATAGGTATCTTGCTTGCACACATGGTACATTCCACGCACACTAGTGTATTTTGTTTTTGGTCTCGCCTCAATCAAACAAAGCCGATCTAAAGGTACGCTAGTATATACTAAATATGGTTGCGACACATCTACATAATGTAATTTTGTTGAATTTAAAATAATGTTTGATAATGGAAAAAGACAAAGACCATCGCCGCCGTTCCAGAATAAGAATAGATATAACTAGTTAGCGCAACTTTGAGCTCGTGATTAAAAATTTAATTTTCTGTTTGTCTCAAGTATATTTATAGTATTGATAGTGTCCATAGGTTTCGGTGACTGCTTACCATCAGGCAAACCGTATGCTTGTTTAAAACCTTGAAAAAACAAGAAACAATAGAGTTTTCATAGAGGTAAGGCACAGGGGATAATCCACTCAAATCGGGACAGCCCGTCTGGGGAAGGACCTCCGCCTTACAGAAGATCGTAGCCAAATAGCAATGGTCTCGGCCATGCTGTGTTCCTACGATGAGTAAGGTCCACTTTTTACAGGGTCGGCAACGTGCAAGTGTGTGGTATTGCAAGCGTCCATAGGCTTCGGTGACTGTTTACCATCAAGCGGGCCGTATGCATGTTTGCCACCTTAGTGGTATAAATAAAAGTTACTGCAATACAAGATGAAAAAGTATTTTTCACCTCACAAGCCCGAGCTTGTTTGTCATTCGAAATCTGAGCGCAAAAGTGCATTTTGTGCCCTAGCGTGGAAAGATTTTTTCACCTCACAAGCTCGGAAAGAATGTGTTTGTCATTCGAAATCTGAGCGCAAAAGTGCATTTTGTGCCCTAGCGTGGAAAGTATTTTTAAAATTCGAACCTGTCTATTCTATAATTTTTTACGCACCCAGTCCTCTAAAAATGCATTAATACTTATTTCATGCCAGTGCGCCAACCTTATTTTTAGAATAATAGAACTGGCAAGCATGACACCGCATGTAAAAAAAATAAACACTTATCTAATATATTATTTGCGTTTTTCTTGCACCTAGCATTTTCCTCGCTGTAGTGTGGTGAAAAGTTGTGTGTTTCGCTCGGCAGCAAAGTTATTCTGCGTCTCGTACCTTTGAAACCCTCGCTACGCTCAGGTATCAATATAAGTACTCGCGCCAAAAAACAACTTTGCAGCCTTGCATAACAAGTAACTATTTTTAGGTTGCTTCTCCAGCCAGCGTCTATATTTTGCATAACATCCAATGAGCAAGGGTCACCTTTCCTGTAATCTGTTCCGATTCGTACTGTCCATCGTACCAATAAACTTGTCTAATAAGTGGATAGATCGCCGACCGTCCGTCTTGCGGCCTTCGGGGGCAGAATGCCAATAACTCTTGTACTAGTGGTGGTCTGAATGCGGGAGTTTTCTTTTTATAATGCTAAGCTGCTTGTATTTTTAGTATCAACAGCAGTTTATCTAAATCCAATTTGGTTTACTGGGTAAGTGAGTGAAATGCTAAGGTTGTATGCTTTTAAACATTCATTTGTTGAAGTGTCTTTGACATGAGAAATGTAAAACTTTGTTGCATTTTTGCATGTAACTTCATGCCATATCATTGTGATGGGGTAAGTATGGCATTAGTTCTGTAGTATCTGAAGAAGAGAAGGATTATCTTATCACAAGTATCATTAATTATTTAAAAGAATACTCCGATCACATATTTGCTTAAAAAAATATTATAGCAACAAAATAAATATCGCTTGAAACATATACCAATGAAATCTATAAATTCGTTTGATATAACAATCATACTAATATTATAAATGAGAAAGTGAGTTTTTTTGTTTGTTATTCCTTCACGGCTTGACTAAGCAGCCGATCAATATGAAAATATTGTCAGGGGTACAGAGCTCAACATAGGCTAATTTTACGCGGGTGAAGCCGCCGGTAACAGCTAGTCAAAACATATAACAAACCTTTGGTATACAATTTTACGCCTACTGTCAAGCTGTTAATTTATAATCGTTGCTAAAAATGCATTGTTCATGCTACTATGTAGACTCACAACCGCTCTCTTGCAGCCTAATCAAATCAGTGTATGAAACGAAGTATAATTTTAGTACAAAAGTAACATTAATCTCATCGCTTGAATTATCACGATCTAATTTATTTTGCATGTTGTTTTCAGGCTTGATTTGATGTAAAGATGAATGCAATTTTGATGTAAGCCGGTCGTTACACCGTAGATAATCTGAGTCATTGCGCTCAAACTGGTCTATTAGTTGGTATAAAGATAAGTAAATGGTTGTTACCCTACAATGCCCAGGAGGCGTAAATGACAGATATAATGGCCCACTAATTAAGTGATTTGGGATCGCTCCCGTTAAATGGTCACTTATCCGAGTTTCGATCTAACAAAGGTTGTGCCCTACTGGTTTATTGTCAATAAAATTCGTTAATGAGTTTTAAGCTACTGACACTTCTTTTTTTATACTACAAAGTTGGCAAACAAGCATACGGCCCGCCTGATGGTAAGCATCACCGTAGCATAATAGACGCTTGCAATACCGGGGGCACAACTCACGCGTTGCCAACCCTCCCAACCCCCCCCCCCCCCCATGTGGAGCTCTGGAGACCTTACTCACCGTAGGTACACAACATTGCCGAGACCATTGCTATTTGGCTACGATCATCTGTAAGGTGGTGGTCTTCTTAAGATTCTTTGCTAAGAATGAAAGTCCTTTCAATACTTCATTTTACGTCTAATTTCTTTCTGATTAAAGTAGTTGTGAGTTCCAAGACAGCTGTAGTTTCTCCCCCGGGACGTCAATTCAATAAACTTCATTGTTTGGTGTCAATCTAAGGTTACCGTTGATCCTAGCTATATAGAATACGTAGCAGTGGCAATGTGAGGTGGGCTTGTTTCGATTTAATGCACTGACAGATAGGCTAACTGTAACTTATCAGCATGCATTGAAACAGTACCTTAGTCTTCAAATTAACTTGGAAGATGATGACAATGTATCTAAAATTGTTGTGCGAATTCTACATGAATTCAATGATTCGAAAATCGATACGAACTCCGCTATATCCGATGGAAGATAACCTTATCCTGTGTGGAATTTTGTTACAAATACCATTGTATCAGTTCGCTGGAGAGCATTTGTCTCAGTTCACGATAAAGAAAATTAATGACGGCTTCGCATAGCGGTTTTAGAATTTCTCTTCATACAAATAGTTGCTTTATTTTGTAATATCAAAACAGCAGTCAACTGAATTATGTTCTTTAAATTTTAATAGTTCTTTGCTATTAAGAAGTTTTTTGAAATTACATTCCGATTATAAGTAATGTCGCAGCAGCAATAGGTACCGATAATATATAGGGACCAGCAGTGGTGGGCCAGCACTGCTGCGTGCAGCGGAGTTCGGAATCTAATAATTTCAAATAGAGATTAACAATTTAGTAAATATAAAGGAAGTACAATTAGCAACTGTTTCATTCAGTCGGTTACTACTCGACCAAATGCGGAAATTATAAATTCTATTTTTATTATATTTACTATTTGTTCATCTCTATTTGAAAGCATTATAATGTGTTTGTTTACATTTATTCTCTTCATATTTTGAACACACTATGAGTTCATGTCGCAAAATAATGATTCAGGAACTGTAAACAGGGTTTTAGTCATCTTAATAATGCTATTAATAATGATAATGTCTATTATAATATAAATCACCTATTTTACCTATTTCATAGATATTTATATGCAAGCTGATCACAATCTCTTTTATTGGACAAGATGTAAATGCAAATTATACAAACTGGTCGCCCCGGAATCTGTCGCCGTGATTCATAATCGCCTTTTTTAAATTACAAGAAGGCAAACAAAATTATTCTTGCTTTTCTGATGACCTCCGTGGCGTAATGTTTACCACGCCGGATGGACCCGGGTTCGAATACCGGTCGGGTCATGATGAAAAATGAACTTTTTCAGATTGTCCTGGATCTTGGATGTTTATCTATATAATGTATTTGTTATAAAATATAGTATCGTTGAGTTAATATCCCATTACCTACCAATATGCTTACCATCAGGCAGGCCGTATGCTTGTTTGCCGACTTTGTAGTATAAAAAAAACTGTGTGATATTAAATTTATTTATTATATTGATCATAAGACGCTGACCACAAATAGCCGATGCACTATACAGAATATCACCAACTGAATTAATAAAAAATATTGTTGTAATATTTTATGCGCGCACGCAATTAAACAGTCGTAAATTTTATTTCATGTTAAAAATAAAAATGTAATAGATAGTATTTATAAATTATGCATTTTTAATCCTTATTTATGCTCTTTAGTTTTCGCTAATCCTGTTCATAATTGTTTGTTTAAAATTCAATTGAAAATGAAAAATTACTTTGACTTTCGCCATTCATTATATCCAAGTTTTATTGCAGTAAAACATTTACGACAATAACCCTTTAATTGCACTTAAACATACTATTTATTCGTTTATAACCCTCAACCAAAAAAGAGCGGGATAAAGGCAGGCGTCCACTTATTCGCATAGTACGTATCGGATGCATTGCTTTCGTAAATTATTATAGACGAGCTTTTCCCCGCGGCTTAGCTCGCTATAATTTTATGACATAGAACTCGTTTGACAACAAAACAACCCATGACGCAACTTGTGGCGCCATCTGTTGGCCGATACAGCGCCCTCTATAGTAGAAAAAATATTTTTCCATTGGAACGACATACTTTCACAGGATAAAAAGTAGCCTATATTGGGCTCTGTACCCCTAAAAATATGTATGCAAATTTTCATAATGATCGGCTGCTTAGACAAGCCGTGAAGGAATAACAAACAAAAAACAAACTCACTTTCTCATTTTTAATATTAGTACGGAATCTGCGGATCAGTGGACATACTTGTATGGCTTTCTATATAAAGAATATTACGATTCGACGACCGCCGTGGCGTAATGGTTACCACGCCAGACCGCCACCCAGGAGGTCCCGGGTTCGATCCCCGGTCGGGTCATGATGAAAAACGAACTTTTTCTGATTGGCCTCGGGTCTTGGCTGTTTATCTATATATGTATTTGTTATAAAATATAATATCGTTGAGTTAGTATCCCATAACACAAGTTTCGAACTTACTTTGGGGCTAGCTCAATCTGTATGAATTGTCCCTATAGGTATATTTATATTTATTTATTATTTATTTATTCGTTTGATGCGATGCGTCCGATACATACGATGCGGATATGTGGACGCCTGCCTTAATACGGCCGCGTATAGAAATGTCGGATGTAAAATTCTCCACAAGTCTAATCAACTCAGCACGGTTGCAGTCGGTCTGAATCATCCCTACCCTAAGACCTCTAAATGTCAGCTCAGGTGTTCGGGATATTGCCCAAGGAGCAAATGCCAGCCAACAATAGCCAAGATATATCTGAACCTTTAGCCACCGATCAATTATTGCAAAGTAATTGCGTTGTAATCTTTGTGAAGCTACTGTGAGGCAAAATGTGAAATACCTACGATGTTGAAACCTCGAAGAATAAAGAAATATATATTGCAACTCACGCAGTTAGAAATGAAAAAAATCACCATTACTAACCTTCCCGGTAGCTCAATGGTAAGAAGTCGGTCGGATATCGTGAGGACGTGGGTGCGTATCCAACATGGGGCGATTAGTTAGAAATTTTTCTTTCAAATATATTTCAAAATTTCATATTCAGTATCAATTTAGAAATATCGCAATTATAATTAAAAGATAAAGATAAGATAAAATCATACCGAGACTAGGCACTTTCTCTTGTCGAAGTGCCTGAATAATTTTGATTTATATAAATTACCATTTCGGAAACAAAAGCAAAATGGCCACTGGTAAAAAAATGGCGAAAGAAATTAGGTTAAAGTACTCTGCCCACTACAACGTATCATACCATGATCGTGCTATGAACGTGTCAGACAAAAAATAGTCTTTGTATTAAAAAGTATGAGATGAGACAATGCCCACTAGCCCGTTCCGTCACCGACCAGCACCGTCGCGTGCCATGCACGGAGCGGCAAATATCGTGGGAGATAATATTTTGTCGACGCTCTAGTGGGCATAGTAGAGCGTTAGGTGTTTTTAAGTAAACGTCGCAGTTGTTATTTTGACGTTTATTTTACAGATATGGTTCGCATGCGATTTGTAGCGAATTGCATTTCTACTTGGGAGTAAAACTAGCAGTTCTGAGGTTTCAGACATCGAGTAGGTATTATGAAATCTTTTTGATTACAAACGTAACGTCTTAAATTAAAAAAATATAGAATAAAAACGTACGATGTTTGGCAACCCTAGATTTATGAATTGTAATTTGCATGAAACATGACTTACCGACCGCTGATAGAATCTGCATCTGAAACAAACAACCAGTCATTAATATGAAACTGTTTTACGAAATATATTTTATCTCGTGGGATTGAGTCCACACTGTATCCCACTGCTGGGATATCATTATATCATATCAGCCAGCCAGGAGAACTGACCAGGTTGACTTGTTCTTTGAGCGAATTCAAAAATATTGGATAACATATTTTATATTATAATAATACTTAGACAATAATGATTAGTTACTTCGCTATCGCATTGGTTTAAAATTGTAATGGTAGACTTAAGCATATAATATTATAAAGAGGAAAGATTTGATTGTTTGTTTGTTTGAAATGAATAGGCTCCGAAACTACTGGACCGATTTCAAAAATTCTTTCACCAGTAGAAAGCTATATTATCAGGGAGTGACATAGGCTATAGCTTTCCTAAAATTCAATGTGGTTCCCACGGGAACGGGTCCAGAACTTCACGCGGACGAAGTGGCGGACAAAAAAGCTAGTGTAAAATAAATAAATAACCAGTAATCATTGTACTGTAGGGATATTTAGATTTACCCTTCAATCGAAGGGGATTCGAGCGAACACTGTCACGCTGCCGGCTGCTCCAATGCGCGGTAATCTATATAACAATATTATTCACATTACACTTTGTAATTACAAAGTTTTATAACAATGTTTACAGTGTTATAATGAAGCTGACTTCATACACATGTTTTTGTATATTAACGATATTACTTTTGTAATCTTGTGTGAGTAAAAAAAAAAAAAAAATTACAAGCTACGCTTAGTTTGGGCCATGGCGTGGTGCGATTCGTCGAAGAATCTTATTTACAATACAATACAATACAAAACACTTTATTGCCATTAAAAATATAAACATACAGATTAAAAAAAAATAATAATATTTATTGCACCATAGAATAAGTAATAACCGGAGGGTAAAAGGCAGACATCCACCAGTTTAATATAAAATCGAAGTTTAAACACATCATTAACTGAACACGCGATAACAAACATTTCTCCATAATAACGATCAAATACTAGTTTGTGTCATAATAATTGAATTTAATGTTTGGTATCACAAGCACCCCTGCTGATACGCTCGCTTACTCCACAATTAACATTAGAACAGCGATGGTAAGCAGCACAATCTGAATTTTAACGTTTTCTTAAAAAATAGGTAGTATAAAGGTGCTCGTCCATTAGAGGAGTAGTAGAGCATTTATGACGTAACATACGCAATAGTACTTAACACACAACTTCTCCTTCTATTGATGGGAGACCCGTATCCCAGCAGTGGGATGATTATCCACTCGTATGAGTCGAATTAATAATAATAATAATAATAAATATATAGGGACAATTCATACAGATTGAGCTAGCCCCAAAGTAAGTTCGAAACTTGTGTTATGGGATACTAACTCAACGATATTATATTTTTATAACAAATGCATATATAGATAAACATCAAAGACCCGAATTTTTTTGCTACTTACATTATGTCAAAGTTAAAGACAAATATTTTTATTCAAATAGGCATATTTAATTTTTTTTTGCGACTTACATTTAAGAAAGG
This sequence comes from Endotricha flammealis, assembly GCA_905163395.2. Lineage (NCBI taxonomy): Eukaryota > Metazoa > Arthropoda > Insecta > Lepidoptera > Pyralidae > Endotricha > Endotricha flammealis. The sequence goes on along the minus strand of LR990861.1, from coordinate 2,852,893 downwards.
AATGACACAGCGGATAATCCGCTCAAATCGGAGCCGCCGGTCTGGGGAAGAACCTCCACCTTACAGAAGATCGTAGCCAAATAGCATTGGTCTCGGCCATGTTGTGTATCTACGGTGAGTAAGGTCTCCAGAGCTCCACTTGGGGGGGTTGGGAATTGGCAACACGTGACTGTGACTGATACCCCCGGTTTTGCAAGCGTCTATAGGCTACGGTGACGGCTAACCATCTTACCACCGTATGCTGTTTGCCACGTTTGTGGTATAAAAAAAAAAATTACAAGCACGTTCAAATCGTCATATTTTTTCCTACCAGTTCAGATGGCAATGTATGAAAAATGGTATGTATGAAAAACTCTAGGGTTGATATGATGATGATATGCAAAATACGCATTAGCGATCACAGTTGACCCAGCCGCCTGACCCGTTTGGAAAGAGAACCACGATCAAATTACGGTGCGTAGTTAAGTGCGTAGAGACATAAGCGGCAATGTTCTAAACTAGAAAAGTAAACGTTAATACCTTATTAATACTTATACTTCCAACTCCGACTATCTTCTTTCTGATTAAATTCGTTGTGAGTTCCAAGACAGCTGTAGTTTTCTCCCCCGGGACGTCAATATGCTTCATTGCTTATTGTCAATCTGCGGTCGCCGTTATTGATCTTGGCTACACAGGAGACACATCGGTGGGAATGTGTGTTGGGCTTATCCCGAGTTCATACTTATAGGTAGTACTAAATCTCCTGGCGAACCGCTAGTACGTATATTATGCAGTTACACAGAGTATCGGACTATAGCAGCATTGACGGCATCACAGTCGGGCAATTCACGTAACAAGAACCGATTCTAGTTCGATTCAACGACACTCGCTGTCTCACTCATACAAAATAGGAATTGAACGGGACAGCGAGTGTCGTTGAATAGAACTAGAATCGGTTCTTGTTACGTGAATTGCCCCACTGGTTTTGGCGATATTCATAATTTTTTTCCAGATGGTCACTTGTTTGCTGTGTATATCAGGTGGACAAACTTCCTTATAGTGACATGAGGGTGGCTTCAAATGGTTTGCTTCTTAATGGTGTTATTGCATGACACATTACTGCGTGTCAGTTTATGTACTCATACCAATATATTCTATTTGCCTTGCGAATACATCGACATACATAATTACGATCAGGGGTTTGAGTATTCTCAAAAATAATCTCGATCGATCGGTATTTTATTGTTACGCTGGGTTTTTGTACATTCGTCACAAAGTAAATTAAAAATTAGTACATTAAAAGTAAATTAGTCTCCATGACGTATTTACTTCGTGACGAATCTCAACAACCCGTTACGTTTCGTTTAGGTACGTTACGTTGTTTAACTTGCCTGTTTATTTTAGAGTGCGTCACACAACGACGTCATCAAGGTAATATAAAATACACAAAATGTTACAAAAATTTCAAATATGATCTACCCGAACACATTCTTCGCGTTAATACGAATATTCCCCGTAGCTCACTAATGTAGCCCCAGAATTAGAAATTGTTTCGCCATTTGACAATTATTTATTAACCTGTCGTAGTTTTTTCACATTTGAGCTTGTTTACGGTTTCTTTCTTCTATATTCTGAGTGTAGAACATACATATGACTCTATCAGAACAACATAGAACATGACATTAAAACGCATACTTAAGCTTGACAAATTGCAGTGTTTCTTGTGTGAATATTGAACACTTTTTTGCAATGATTACCGTAGCAGCCTGTCGGAATTCCTTGAGATCTTTTAGCAAAACATACTACACCTGCTAGGCCTATATATTTTTATATATTCTTAAGTTGCCGTTTTATTTCAAATTTTTTATAAAATTTCAATTTTTTTATACCACTGAAGTGGCAAACAAACATGGAGCCCGCCTGATGGTAAGCGGTCGTAGCATATGATTGCAATAAGTCACTCGTGCATTGCTGGCCCCAAAAGAAAATTGGCGCTGTCTTCATTTATAATTTTTTTTTGTAGTAGAGCTGCAGAACCTTGCTGCTATGATAGTGGCTCAGATATTCTGTGAGAGTTAGGTACTAACTTAGGTACTAATTCTGACAGAATATCGGCGAGTTTTTTCGGTAAGTTTTCTCCCTATGCCGTATTCCTTGTAGTCATTGTCAGCGCCTCTTCTGTTACTGACGTCCGTAGGCGGCGGACTACTTTCTATCAGTTAGCTTGCTTGTTTGCCTGCGGTATGACATAAAAAAACTTAAGCTATCGTGCTGTCTCAAATGTTAATTCGCACCAGACAGCCTCCGATAGCCATTATTTCACGGAAAATTACTCCTTTAGGCATTCTCTAAGCTAGAAGACCACTTTTAACTTGTAAAACGCAAAATTTCAAAGATAACTTTAACTTTAGTAATCCATGTCAAGCTGAGAGATGGTTTACTGCGCAATTGTAACTATTCGTCATAGAAGATCTAAATTATAGAAAACTAGCGTTAACTGTCCGAACTGACTGAACTAAGCACTTCAAAAAATAACCCCAAAAAAAAATTTTTTAAGCTTTTGTTCTACCATTTTGTTAGCATAGTTAATCTATGTATTAAAATTACAGTTTTTTTAATATTAAGCATCTAGGCGCTAGTCAACCCGCATTGGAGTGTGGCAGAGTACGCTCTAATCACCTTCAATTGAAGGGAGACCGCGTATCCTTGCATTGGGATGATTATGGGTTCATATGATGAATAGCCTAAATTGTCATTGGCAGACCTCTGGCTTTCCATAAGTCTTTATTCATGGATATGAAGAAGAGGTTTGGACGTGGAAATACGCCACGCTTGTTGGATAGGAATAATTATTTTTAATTAATAGTTCCAATTCAAAACGTTATGCAATTGACTACCTTTGGTCGTTTTGTACGTTCGCAATCATAGTATTTCACTATGTCTAACTAATATGTGAATAGGATCGCCTCTTCGTGACAATCTCCCATTCTGGCTAACGAGCGAATGTGCGTACAAGATAGGTCAGGTGCTATATATCAATAGTAGAATGGATTAAAATTATGTTTTTCATTATTTGTCTCCCTCTGTTATTTTGATCTTAGATTAGCGTTTTGTGTCAGTTTCACCATTTGCCAATAGGCTATTTGCCATAAAACCCCTATATAAGAACTGTCAAAAATCTATCAGTTTATTTGACAAATAAACTGTTAGGGTGAAACCGGTCCTTGCTGTTAACGGCTTTACGGTAAGCTGTAGGAAATCATTTTATAGAGGTTTTATCTAAGAGAGCGATAATCCGCTCAAATTGGAGTAGCCCGCCCGCGGAAGGACCTCCACCTTACAGAAGATCGTAGCCAAATAACATTGGTATATGCCATGATGTGTTCCTACGGTGAGTAAGGTCTCCAGAGCTCCACTTGGGGTGGTTGGAAGGGTTGGCAACGCGTGAGTGATACCTCCGGTATTGAAAGCGTCCATAGGCTTCGATGACGGCTTACCATCAGGCCGGCTGTATGCTTGTTTGCCACCATTGTGGTATAAAAAAAAAAGAATAAAACATAAAAACCTTGTCCAGAAAGGGCGAATTCGCCGCGTGTTTTTGTCGCCTTTCATTATCCCTAATGTAAAAATACCAAACTACAGCTTCCTAGTATTAGCGTCTCTGAGATTCACCGCAGGCAGGCCGTCATGGCGAACGGTTCCTTGTTTGTTTACTGGAGAGCTCAAAAAAAGAGAATTTCTACTAAAGACAATTTCTGTATACCTTTTACTTTCGTGACATTATAAAGCGAGCATATCAAATTCTTTGGTAAATGTATTCAGCTTAATAAATAAAAGATGAAATAATAACTGGGTGTAATTATTGCAATTAGTAACTGTGGCATTTAAAATTATATTTAAATTGTACAGAAAAAATACTCTGTAACGGTAAATATAGAAATATTATTTACTTTTTAATAAACACACTGTGACTGTGACGAGTCAGGAGTGAGCTTATGCCAGAGTTATACCAACTAGGTGTGGTGTGTCGTGACTCGTGTCGCGGCAAAAGTTTTCATACTTTTGTGTAGGTGGGAGGAGAGCGGGAATGGGCAGGTGTAGGTATATGAGAAAAGAGGGCATAAAGGAGGGGGGAAGGACGGAGGGAGTCACGTCACGTTCACTCCACGCGAGCAGTGTAGGAAGGGAGAGAGTAGAAAGGGGAGTGGAGAGGAATTATTTGGCTCTTACCGAAAATCCTCGGACTGAGTTGCGGGCATGGCTAGTTTAAATAAAATTACAGAACTTATAATTTACAATAATTGGTACAAATGGCATGCATTGGTCAACTACAAAATTTGAAATTCCAAAAATGTATACGTTTACAAACTGTTAGATCAATTTAGTCGTGGAACGGTTTTCGATTTGGCACATTGTTGCAGATAATATAGCAGCAAATGGTTGGGAATTGCGTGGTAGTAGGGTTGTGGTCGAATAAATTAATTTTTATTTTTGGTTAGTTAGTTTTGTCAGTGTTTTTATGTCACCTAACGTTTACTGACATTGCTCAACGACTATCTATCGAAAACAGTCACGATCGACAGCTAAACATGCCCGGATTTTTTCATCCTACTCCAAAACAATTTCTGCTTACGTTTGTTTCATTCAATTTTTCACGCATTTTTCTATTTAATTGACACATTTATTTACACACTTATTTCATTCACGATTCATTCCTTTTCATTATTCTCAGCACTAACATATTTTTCTCATACACTCTACCTCACATTATTTTTATTAATAATATAAATTTATATCGACAAGCTGGCAACACAGATCATTAGAAAGTTAGTAGCCCTAGCGTGATGCAGCGAAATGAAGATCGCGGATAGAGGCGAAATAATTCCATTTGGTTGCAGGTAATCCGATCGGCGAGGGCCCTCACGATCGGTTTAGCACGAGTCAATATGTTGTTTGTAAATTGAGTAGATTTTTCAACAAGATTGTATTGCGATCTTAAATTATTACGCAGTTAAAACGTCTATTTATAATTGATCAATGACATTGTTTAAATGGCTTGGTAATTGCGCAAACGCATTTTATACTTAATTACAATCCAGTCTCAAGATTTCTCTATTTTCTTATGTCAGGTTGAGATTTAATGTGTTAAATTAATTTATAAATATTTTTGTGCAACTTACTGTTAGAAAAGTAACTATAAGCTACTCAATAATAATAGTATCTATCACAATATTTTTCGGAATGAGAGATATGTAGGTCCTACCCTCTAACTCTCTTGTATTTTTATGACGATCGAGTAAACTCACTTTTGCTTCAAAATTTTAAGAAAATACAAGCCGATAGTTTGTTCACATCCAAATTTTTTCAGACACTTTCGTGTTCCACCAGCTAGAACAAACATGCTCATGCGCCTTTGTCACGCACGAGCCACAAAGTTACTCAATGTTCTGTCAAAAGAGGTTGACATATTCCATTCCAGCCCTTTGTTCCAGCCTAACAAAAGGTATGGAAGTATTACAAAAAAAAATAAAAAAAATTATAACATGTAAATTGATTAAGTAGTTGTAGCATCGCCTTGGGTTTTTAGTAACTGTAAAGATGTTATAATAATGTTGTCAAATAAAAATAAAAAAAACCAATAACATTGAATACCAGGGCGTCATAAAATCTAAGAGTTGTGGGCGTGGAGCTTCACGTCGCGCCCGGTAGTCTGGCGGGCAGCCGACAGTACCGACAGTGTAGAGGTCAGGAGGAACGTGCCAAGCTGAGGTTTTCTAATCAAAGCTTAAGTTTAAGGTCATCACGAACTCGTAACAATAGAGCGTAATTAAGTAAACTGTTATCGAAACTTTTGAACCCAACAATGAATCTTTTGCACAAATGTTCACTTTGATAAGTGAGCAAGGAATTTTTGCTAATTCCTTAAGGAATTGCTGTTTTTCACGTGTTGCTATGGAGGGAAGTCCTTTCAATATTTCCTACTTCATAGAATATTACGATATTATGCCGCTGTTATAGTAGCTTTGTTGTTAACTGAAAAATCTTTAGCAAAATGATATACAAGAGTGACAAGGTACTAAAAAGACAAGATATTCATGCCGCTGACTGTCAATATGTATATTACGCCATCAATGTACAATGTGTGGTTTTATACAGTTGCAATATTTTTGGAGAAAGAAACGCCGCAGAAAAATTAGGAAAATTCTTCGATCACATGGTAAATTGTAATTTTCCTCATAAATACCCGAATATTGTCGAGGTCCATTCTGTGCACTGATAGTGGATTATTCAAAAACCTCTAAAATCTTTTAAGTAAAAAACATTACAGGAATCTGTTTACGGCTTTTAAAATAGAACCGTCGAATTAATTACGCCTCTTACGATTTTCTATTCAAATATTGTAACTGACTAAAACAACACCTTCTATATCAAACATCTTTATCTTCAGATATATTTCATTTAAAATATAACAAGTTCAAAATACTCGTTAGTTATAGTTACGCACGGATACACGACTAACTAAGCAATTCATTGAATGCGGTCACACTCAAATGCAGGGGTCACAGCGGACTGCTACGTGCAAAACTCGATGAGACGTCTATTTTTTTGTGGTCAATGACACCTCAAATTGGACCAGATTCAATCGATGTTGAATAGATTCTCTCTTTTTAGATCTATTAAAGAGGAAATTCCCGTGATTAAAGAACTATTAAGAGTCAATTTTTCGGTAAATTCAATTTAAATTGTATAAAATAATGGAAAGAAAAACAAACAATTTGTGTCATGTCCATGTGTCTTTTGCCTTGGTCTGGATGTTTTCTATGTATAAAAGGTATATATTTTTTTTTAGCTATTAAGGTCCCACTGCTGGGCAAAAGCCTCCCCTTTACGCTTCCAAGCATCTCTATCGTTTGCCAGTTCCCCCCAGTCCTCGCAAAAGGCAGTCAAGTCGTCGGACGGACCACACCTTTTTCCGTCTGTTGGAGATTAATAATAAAAAAATGTATTTATGTAAGTATATTTATACAAATCTAGCATGGTACAAGTTTTGCTTAGTATACCCATGAAATTATGAAGAATTTTGAAATTAAAATTGCGATTTTATTAAAGAGTAAACTTGAGAACTTACTGGATCATTGATTTCTAAACGTTTTGTACAACTCGCTGTATGACAATCAAATTTTTCACAAGCCCGCTACCGAGCTATCACGCCAACGCATAGGTCAAATCGATTTGTAAAAGTGTAGCTCCAACGAACCTCTGCAAGCCTAGTACCTTCGCACTGAATCGTGCTATTACTTTTATTGATTGGTTATTTTGTGCATTTACTGGATGCAATCAATATACATGCTTGGGTATTAAAAGTTGTTATGAGTTCTAACTTCAGTTTGCTACTGAGTAAAGTAAATAAGTAAGTTTGAGAATACAGGGTAGAGAAAAGAACAGAGATTTTAATTATTTCATTGAAAATAATGAAAGGTATTGGTATTTAGAGCCATATAGATTTTATATCATAAAGTAATATGAATAGATTTCATATTATTTTTTTCATATATAATTTTAAATGCAGTCAGATTCAAAATGCTGTATAACAATAGAGCCAAAAATAAATGAGAATGATAAAAAAACGAAAAAGTTTATTGTTTGCAAGCTAAATATTGGAAAAAAGATTAAATTAAGCTATTCTACACCTCCCATCACCCGAGCATCTTGATTGCAAAGACAATGATCGGCGAAACGAATCATGCGATTAGCATTTGAGATGGCCTAGGCTGATAGCTATTAGCATAATTACTGTGTACTATAATATTATGCTAAATTGAATAAAAATGATAGAGAAATATTCCGTACTTCGGACGGCACGTTAAGCCGTCTCGGTCCCGGCTGTTGTCAATGTATGACAATCGTTAAATCAAGTCAGTGGCCTTCAGGCGGCTTGAAAATCTCTGCTAATCCGTTTCGGAGCAGCGTGGCAGAGTATACTATCCCTTTCCATTGAAGGTAGACCCGTATCCCTGCAGAGGGATGATTTAAGAGTTGATGACACGTCATTTAATTAAAATACAAAGGTGAACGTGTACACGTGCCTTTATTTTAAGTCTAGACCAAAATGTCAATGACCTGGAGGTTCTATGAAAAGCTGTTAACAAAAATTTCAATCATACGAATAGCGAACAGTAAAAATCGATAGGCTTTTTGTGTTAGAGACGAAAAACGTAATAAAATCACGCTTTTTGTCACGGCACACAGGTGTTGTGGAGTCGACATTGCAGTTTTTTTTTTCAAATTTATGTTTGTTATAACGTCTTCAACTTTAATGGATGGGATACTAACTCAACGATATTATATTTTATAACAAACTAGCTGTTACCCGCGGCTCCGCCCGCGTGGCCAAGGGAAAATGACAATAATTTTTCCCATGGGAATCTCTTTATCCCGTGGGAAAAAAGTAGCCTTATGTCACTCTCTAGACCTTAATTATCCCCGTTAAAAAAATATAAAAAATAATGTTATACTTTTTTTCCGTGGGAATGAGATGGTTTTCCGGGATAAAAAGTAGCCTATGTCACTCTCCAGACCTTAAACTATCTCCAATAAAAAAATCATCTCAATCCGTTCATTGTTTTCGACGTGAAGAGAGGACAAACAAACAAACACACTTTCACATTTATAATATTAGTATGGATACATATATAAATAAACATCCAAGACCCGGGCCAATCAGAAAATGTTAGTTTTTCATCATGTCATGACCCGACCGGGACCCGGGACCTCTGGGTGGCGGCGGTCTGGCGTGGTAACCATTACGCCACGGAGGTCGTCATTATAATATAATGTGTCATTAACTTTAAAAAAAGAAGATTTTGAGCAAGTTTCTACTCCACGGCTTCTCTGTCAGAGAGGCATCCGTTTTTATGCGCACGAGATGGTCGATACGCGCTGCATTACATCTTATAATTAAACTTGGATGAGGAGCACACTGGACCAGATCTTGGACAATGTAATCTGCTACTGATCACGCTTGCTCAATTTTTTATATGTTATATAAAAAATAGCATAAATTTGAATTAGTACAGTCAGCCAATGAAAGAGGTCAGCCTGGTAGAGAATTAAGAACAAAGATTCTATGTCAATAATGTACGAGCCAATGCACCGCGCATAATTTTAAGTCAGCATTTTTGCACTATTCACGCCATTATTATAAAATTACTAGCTGTTACCCGCGGTTCCGCCCAATATATTTTCCCATGGGAATCTTTTTATCCCGTCGGAAAAAAGTAGCCTATGTCACTCTCCAGACTTTAAACTATCCCCAATAAAAAAATCATATCAATATGTTCATTACTTTCGACGTGAAGGGAGGACAAAGAAACAAACAAATAATCAATCACACAATCATTAAGCGCGCGTACACATTATCAATATCATTTTATAGTTAATATCAGTTTTTAATACAGTTTTTATAATCTATCAGTACTTTCATTTTTATCATCTGCTCGTACGGACAAACCCGTACAAATAATGTAAAGTTATGAAAGAAGGAAAAATATGATTTGAATAATATTAATGTGAGTAATATGTTATAGGATGTCGGTGGGGCGTTTTAAAAATTTCTATGTACATACTTACTATTTAAAATTATTTTAGAAAGGAAATGAAATTGAAATGAAAGAAAATAAACTACGTTATAAACTACCACCATTTCGGACACAAGCAAAATGGCCACCGGTAAAAGAAATGGCGAAAGAAAACCGGTTACGCCCATTTTTGTCATTTTAATACTCATCTCGTCTCGTCATTTACTGTTTAAAAAAAATACTAAATAAACTTAATATAATCATTACACATCAATAATATTTAATTATTATGACATCAACAGCCCGTCTAGGGAAGGACCTCCACCTTGCAGAAAATCGTAGCCAAATAGCATAGGTCTTGGCCATGTTGTGTTCCTACAGTGAGTAAGGTCTCCAAAGCTCCAATTGAGGGGGTTGTGTTGGTTGGCAACACGTGAGTATTGCAAGCGTCTATAGGCTATAAAAAAATATATTAATAGGATGATAATACATCTATTATGTGCTAAAAATAAAACACGTAATTACATACAGAATTGAAAACTAAATTGGTGTTACGTTTTTCAATCACTAAATCGAGGTCGACAACCCTATTGTTATGTGAATTTAAATAGCCGAAGATCGAAGACATTTTGTAAGTCAATATACCCAGTAAAGTTATTTTAAGACTTAAGTAGAGGTTATTTTTAATACCTTGTTTGAATTAAGCCATTCCGAATAATGTCTCTTTTATGACCGAAACGAACCGTAAGGATAAACCCACAATTTTCGCGACGTATCCAAAGGCTACTTTTCGTGCAAATTGTGCTAGAAAGCTGGCAAGGAATAATCGACCAATCAGAAAAACGAGATAATAAATAACGTGATGTCATTGGTGGATGTTATCACGTGAGAGAGGGCACTCTTTTTTCTGTTTTTACTACAAAACTCAATTTGGTTGTCAATTGAAATTTTAATATTAATAGCCAAAAGCCTTATTTAGATGACTGTCCGGAAAATGCCCAATTGAGGGAAAATTGAATAAAGTAGGGGAAGGCCTTTTGCCCTGTAGTGGGACACAAATGTCAAAAAATATAAAAAAAAAAAAATTATAGTGGTACCTTCAAAAATGTTTTTTCTTTACGATAAGATTTTTAATAATCGTAGTAATGTAAACAGTTCACATATTTTGCAGTCTGAATACAATCATTTAAAAACATTTCATCCAGTTAAAACTTGCATAATTTTGTTAAAGAAGTGTACTTAATTGTGAAAGGTTATGATATGATTATGTTCTTTTGTGTGAGACACGCAAACGTGGCGCCGCGCAGGCGCAGGTACTATGTGACTTTTTTATAACCCAACTATGCAGTAAGTGAATCCTCTGTGGGAATAGCGTATATTTACGTCACTGTAACAGCCAATGTCTGAACTGCATTTTTAAAGCTAAAAAAAAGCACAGAATTCTAACATTCTTCCGTCCCTATATATAATGGAGGTAGTATTATTTGTTAAGCGTAATCTTGAGCTATTTCCTAAATTGTCAGACGCTGTAACAAGAAACAGACGTAACTTTAAAGCTAGCAGGCTTTGTCTAAATCCCGCAAAAATTACTCTAATGCATAAGAGTTTATATGTAGGTATAGCGCCAAAAAAATATTAATGTGCATAATACACGTTTATAGGGATAAAGATGCATCGTGAACATTCATAATAAGAAGAGCTAATCGCCAAATGCCAAATAATGTTGTCGCCAAATCAATTTTTACAAAAATTCTATCAATGATTGAGATGCAATTTGTAAATATAAAAAAAATTGAATTTCCCGCGCGGACCGAAACGTACTACCTTAAGGCTCTATGACTCCTCATACGAAACATAGCAGCATCACAGCTATGGCATGTCGATATTCTGTGAGAGGATGGTACAGCTCCGGATGAGCCAACTCTACCACTAAAAAACTCAAAATCGCGCACTGGGCGAAAGTGGCGACTCAATCAAAAAGGACAAGACAATACGCACACGATTCTGTCAATTCGATAAGTGTGGTTACTCCATAATAAAATGACAAGCGTGGTACGGTAATTTGCAACGTTTTTTTAAAGATACTATCAAAATTGTTGACCGACATAAAAATTTTTGTTTCGCCTGCTGCTTACAATAAGTACCGGTACGGCAATAAAACTTTATGTAATTGTTAAGTAATTATACCTATAGAATTAAAAGCTTAGGTCCAGAATAGACGACGACACGCAACTGCAACTAAACTGCAACGTTTAGTTGCAAGTGTTTTGGGTTGTTGCCACAGGGAGTTTTCTTTTTTTTTTGTTATTTAATTTGTAATATTGGTTTAGTTTTTAATTTAAAAATTTGTTATTGTATTGTGAATGAAAATAAAAAAGCATAATTACTTTTGAGTTTTATACCTTATATTATTTACTTACTTAAGGTGGTAGTTTATAACGTAGTTTATTTTCTATAGTACATATATACAAGTTGTAAATGACAAGAAAAAGTGCCTGTGAAGGTCTAATTTCTGAAATAAACGATTTCATTTCATTACGAAGATTTGTAATTAGCCTTTAGTTTTGTATAAAGTATAAAATGCTGTTAATCTTTTTTGATAAATAGATAATTTGAAAAATGCTAGTTTTACACTCTCGGGAAGTTCGCAAGCTTTAGAAAAATGTGTTGATTGGATCAATCAATAACATTGTATGGTCGCAATACACAAGACGGGTTGATGGAGATTGATAAAATAAAATATAAAATGTATTTAATCTTACATTTCACATCTAATTACATAGCAATCATTCAATCACGCTAATTATTAATTACAGTGGAACGTGCTTTACGACATCCGACATTTATGCGACAGTCAACTAAGTTAAGCTTCCTTCACATCTATCAGTAATAATATATTTAATTAAAGATATATAGATAAAGGAATTATTAGAACTCGTCGAAGGGATGCGGAAGTCAAATTATGGATGCGTTAAGGTCTAGATCATAGAAACTGGCGTGCATTGCTTGAAGTCTACACCTACACTCAGCAATGGATGACAATATGCAGAAGAGATAGGAAAAAGACAAACCCTTGACTGAGCATCAGAGGGCAAGCGACGGGGTTCTGTCGGGATCTCCTATCTAGCCAATGAGGGGTACAGACTAAAAACCTGACCACTACCACCATCTCCACCTTAACAGTGGCGCGGTTGCGAGAACTGGTGATATTTCTGTAACGTCCTTCAGGGTCTGCCGCGAGTTTTTAAACAAAAAAATCCACCTAATGTGAATGAAACTTTAGTGTGTTTCTAAGATTAAAGATAGTTGAGAATCTGCAACCATTTGAACGGTTTCGTACGAACCGCGCATTACCGAGTGACGTCTTAATTCGAGTGCTCTTTATGACGTCCGACACGGATGCGACACGACTGGTTTATATCGCAATTACAGTATGCGACGATAGTCTTATTATCTTGTTATGTTACTGTATTAGTTTGAACCTACACACAACATAGTGAAACATACAGTATCACATGACTTCTTAATTGTCATTTTTTTTAATTCACAGATCAATATTTCAAAAAGTTCATTTATTTACCTTTTCACGTCTGTAGCACTAAACTAATAGTATAGAAATAGACGTAAACCTGAAAAAACTTATAATAGTATGATTTTAACAGAGTAAGTGCTAAGTTTCTTGCCAATTTTCACTACAAATCTGCCGTCTGAACTGGCGGTAAAAAAAATTGTGACGATTCGTAAGAGTAATAGGTATATTTGAATAAAAATAAATTTACTTTGACTTTATTATTCAACATTATATGCAAAAGAAAAGTGTTTCAAATACAATTTCAAGCTCGGCGGCTACTGAGCAATTATGCAAGATTACATAGGTACATTGGACATCTTAATTGGTCCCAGTGGCATCCAAGATAACATGGATTTATTGTAACTAAACACTACATGGTATTCATTAGGGAAATTGTGTAACTATAGAGAGATCATAGAACACAAATAGCTCAGAGTTGGATAAGATTCACTGGAAATTTAAGTGTAGAAACACAATGAGAGCACGAACTACAGAATCCCACTACAAAATCACAGGCTCCTTTGATGATTATTTTATCGGAATTCACAGTTATTTTATAAACTTTATTTGCAACACACAATCAAGTAATACAGTAAACAGTGAGTACAAACTAGTGTTTATGTAACAAGGCGGCCTTAATGCTCAAAGCAATCTTTTCAAGGCAACCTTAGGGTAACTACCGTGCAAAAACTGTGCGTTTTCAAGTTTATTTTATCTTTTTTTTTGCTAGCCCTGCCTACTCCATTTATAAATCTGTTACCCTAAGGTTGCCTTGAAAAGATTGCTTTAAGCAATAAGGCGGCCTTGTTGCTAATATACTAGTCTGTAAGCTATTTTGTGTTCTCCGTATTATGTTTGTTTGTAATTTTTTATTTATTTGTATTTTGTTTGTAATTTTTATTGTAATGTTTATAGTCTGTGTGTTGCAAATAAAAACATATTCTATCTATCTTTAAAAAAGATAATTGTCACGTTAATTGTATCGGAAAATGATCATTCTACACCGTCGATGTTTAGAGACCCATCTAACGATACTACACAACATGGGGTCGGTGCGAAAAAAAGATTTCATTCCCACTTTACATGTAGGGGAGGCACCCCCAAAAAAATTTTTTTTTATAATTTTGTTCCAACACTTTGTTAGCATTGTCAATTCAAAATTCAAAAAATTCAAAATTCAAAACTTTTATTCAGAGAATAGGTTTTCACAAACACGTTCTCTTGTCAGAGTATACAGTAATAAATGATTTGTATAAATTAATCTACTCTATAAACTACCACCATTTCGGAAACAAAAGCAAAATGACCACTGGTAAAAAGAAATGGCGAAAGAAAATATGTATATACATACGAAATTACGGCTTTCTAGCATTAGACGTCTAGGCGCTAGACCGCGGACGGACAGACGGACATGGCGAAACTATAACAGCGTTTTTCCGAAAATCGCCCTAAGGGTTCCTTGTAGTACTCGTATTACGGAACCCTAAAAGATCATTGGAATAGCAAATACAGATCTAATTGAAAATAAATGCATCCTAAATTCCTATAAAAGTGTCTTAGTACGAGATCTTAATTTCTTAATTCGATGACACTTTATAGGGTACGACACGACCAATAAAACTTACAGAAGTACGTATATCTTATGCATACCGGCGTCTGAGCACATTGTCTAATGCTATTACAGAATCTGTATAAATAAAATGCTTTGTCCCGAATGGCTGAGAATTAACGCTCAAACCGCTGATTGTAGAGACCTGAGACTTGCAGATTGTGTTCTTTGTACGACAAGCATCCGATAAGAAAGGATTTTTCGAAATTTTCAAGGATAAGCGGGATACACGCAAATGATGTTTTGATGGACTTAAAATATCTCAAACTTTTCTATGCATAGATCGAAGCGATCGCGGGTGTGATGTTTAATAGTTATTTTGCTTGAAGTTTCATAAAATACATTATTTTATTTATATTCGCTATGGCCCGCCGTATAAAAAAAGACTTTTCTTGGCGTGCGAATGTTACTTGTAAATATTGGCACGCCAAAAAAAGTTTCCCCATCCCTGGTCTTGGCTGTTGTCGACAATCACAAATCTGATGCGATCCCAAGGTAAATCTTCTAAGATAATACTACAGTTAAGTTGTATAGCAATTTACCCAATTTGTCCGTGTGAATGATTGCTTAACAAGACCTATCAATTAGTATCTCAATTTCTCCTATGGTGAATTGCACTGGATAGGTTCGAAGTTGCTTATCGTGTGTGTTCGTAAAAGTGCAACACACAACCACGCCATCGAGTCTATTCTTACTCCAATGAGCTCCTCTAAAATAGTTGATATGATATGATGCCTTTTTATTTTTCCTTTAAAATTCATGTTTTTCTTTGTGATTTAAAATTACAATTTTTTTATGCTTTAATGTTTTCTGTTTTATATTGTAACTAGTAATACCCGCGCAACTTCGTTTGCGTGTATTTATTTATATAGTAGCGCCATCTATATCAGACTTGATGAAATCCTACTGGAATCGCATACTTTTCGGGATAAAAACTATCATAAATATTTGCCTTGCTATTTGAGCGTGAAGAAGTAACAAACATACACACACATAACTTTCGCCTTTATAATATTAGTAGGATTGTAACTTATAATACTTAGTATCATTTAAGAGCACGTGCTAAGTTTCTTGCTATGTTATTCTTAGTACAAATCTGCCGTCTGAACAAAAAGGAAGTCTGTAGGAAAAAATTGTGACGATTCGAAAGAGTAAATACACCTTTGAATTGACGTTGACTGAAGTGACGACATCTCTTTTCACGTAACATAAAATTATGATTAGAAAAGTATAGCACATAATTATCACTTCAACACTACACTTCCTAGGTTCTGAACGTGCACAGGCTGTCCACCGACACTCTCCGTACGTGAAATAATCACGACTCCACTATAATTTTATTTAATTAAGTGGAACAAGCCCACACCTGCTAATTTTGTTCGACAATCATTATACTGATTTTCAACGCGATACCTGCTCGCTAAGGTTTTCACTTTTCACTTGTTCAACTTAAATATGTGTTATTAAACTCAAAAATATTTATTACTTGCTCATTTTCAATAGATTGCTAATTCGATTGTGTAATTCTGTTCCCATTCTCATAGAGCACTCATACTTAGAAATAATTTTACAAAATTCTTCTTTTTTCTTTTATTCAGAAATAAAATGTCAGAGAAGTTTTTGAAACATTATAATTATAATCTTTATTGCTCATTTGGTATCAGTGTAATGGTTTTAAACTTATAAAAACAATAGTCCTCAAATGGTTTTGCAAGAGAATTGCAACTTTATTTGATAAGTATAAGATAGGACTTAAAGAGAGGTACGGTCTAGTGTTCCAAAGAACTTGGCGGCAGTTTTACCCTTGAGGAATCATGTATCGTAATTTCTCGTCGTAAAAAAGTTAAGAAAATATGTAGTAATAATGTGAAATAAAGTTATCTACATACTTAACATACAATTTGACATTTTTGATTAGCGAACCGTAGCTATGTGTTTCGTTTACCATACCATCTCAATTAAATTCATTGTTCAATGATTATACGGAATATCAGACACGAAGGTAGGAATAAACCATAATAAATAGGTCTTATTATAGACCAGCGTCGGATGATACATTTTTATAATAATATTAATAAATCTCTTTATTTCGGACTATTTAACCAGTGGGGCAATTCACGTAACAAGAACCGATTCTTGTTCGATTCAACGACACTCGCTGTCTCACTCATACAAAATAGGAATTGAACGGGACAGCGAGTGTCGTTGAATCGAACTAGAATCGGTTCTTGTTACGTGAATTGCCCCACAGTTCGTTATTAACATTTGCAAACTTAAAAACCCTATGTTAGTAATATTACTTAACATAAAAACATTGTACCAATCTTACTTTTCTTAGGAGACTTTCAGCATTTAATTTAAATTCCACATTAAGTCAAGTCTCAAACTAATTTTCTTATTCTTTAGATTGACAGTGTCAGCTAGAATTTTAATGCATCATTAATTTTAAAAATGTTTAAAGTTATCTAAACTCACACTTAACATAATATTTAAACAAGTGCACACGAATACACGAATAGTATAGTCTCACAAAAAATATTAGTACGAAATAAAAGGTTGGGATGACGGTCTGTAATGATAAAATGTAATGGTCAGTTCACATACGCGTGAAACCTATTAGGTTGCCCACTTCGTTACGCCTCCCCACTTTTGCCTGAGTGGGGAATGGGGTATACCTTCTAGTTAATGAGTGGGAGGTGTCGTATATCTATATAATAGTGGGGAGTGCGTATGCGCCGATTTTGGCGTTTGGCCTAAGTGAAAAGAGTAACTGATTTATCTATATATATAAAATTCCTGACTGACTGACTGACTTAACTATATATCAATGCAAAGCCCAAACCGCTGGGTCTAGAGATTCCAAATTTGGAATGTAGGTTCCTTACGGCGACGTCTAGGGGTGTACTAAGAAAGGATTTTTCAAAATTCCCACGGGAAAGCGAGGTGATAAGCAAACGAAATTGCGCGGTTTTCGCTAGTTAATAATAAAACTCAACTTAATAGTTAATCTGAAACCAAACTAAAACAATTAAAATGACGGTACATGTGGAGTTAATATTAAAATGTTCTTATTATTTCTGATTACCCACCATCAGCACTGCTGTGAACCGGATTCGGATAATTAACATTATGGTTATTGAAAATTATGGCAAATGTGTTGTGAATTAGGACATTCGGAGAAAAAAATCTACGGTTTTTTTATATTTTTTTTTATTGTTTCTGTTTAACTTTTAAGTTGAGTTTTATTAAAAACAAAACTGTTAATTATTTCTCATGTTGTGAATAAATATATTTTATTTAATAATAAAAAAATCTAATTTGATCATTTTCTGTTTTATATATCACTTTATAAATTGTCTGTCTGTCTACACAAATTGAAAAACTGGCAGATAGCTTTATTACTATTTTTAAAGATAACTTTTTTTTTATTTGTTTCTGGCAACAACTTGTCACTTATGTTCTGTTATTTTTAAGTGCTCTCTTAAGTAATAACGGGATTAATTATTAATCCCGACGGACATCTATACGTTTAATCCAAGCTTAAGTCGTCTTAAAACATATTTACATAACACCTATGTAAAGATTTCTTCGTAGATAACATCCAGACCTGTAAGTATAATCTGTGCCAATACAAACAGTTAAATGTTCATCTTGTGTAGTATTCGAACCTTATAATGAAGTATATTGCTAACCAGTCAATCACTCGACCACAGGTCTTATCAAAATAGTAGTAATGACAAAATATCAAAAAGTAATTTCCAACATTTAGAACCATTATGTAGTCGCTACTTAAGCTTACCCTACCGCTATATTTAAGCGACGACATTCTATGTTTTTAATTTATAAGCGGCGACGACGACTTTCGTTTTTCGTAAAAATATATTAAATATTATTGATAGATGAGAATCGTTATTTTTCTAGGTAGGTAAATGTTTTTAGGCTTTTTTTTCTTTGTTTTTAAAATATTTTATTTTATTTATTATTGCATGTAATTTTTTACAGTGTAACATTATTAATACAATTATTAAACTAGATTAATTAATAAGTAAGTAATAATTATAAAATATTAAATTAAAATTTAAAATAAAAGCTAATCTAATATTAAAAATTTACGTGTAATTGTGAAGTTTTTTTTTATACCACAAAGGTGGCAAACAAGCATATACTGCCTGATGGTAAGCCGTCACCGTAGCCTATAGACGCTTGCAATACCCAACCACCACAACCAGGAACACAATATGGCCGAGACCAAAGCTATTTGGCTACGATCTTCTGTAAGGTAGAGGTCCTTCCCCAGACGGGCTGCTCCGATCTGAGCGGATTATCCGCTGTACCCTCTCTTAAAATTAAAGTTTATTATTATTATGCCGCTTGTGCCTTACACCGCCACCTTATAATGTGAACATGAGTATCCTTAAGCGATGCCATTTATGCCCAAGATGTAATTTCCGATGCGATGCGGCCTTAGTTATGGCATAGTTTGTTATCAATGAAATTAGATTTAACCTGTTCACTGCGCCAACTACTATTTGCAAAGCTAACTGCGGGATACCAGATATTTTAAGTAATTTTACTAACCTGTAGTAGCGAATAATGATGATAAATTTCGTGTTTGGACACATTAGGCTCATTCGTTATGTCATATAAAGATATAATATGACTTAAGTGTCTATATCTTATTTTAAAGGGATAAGGATAAAATGGTGGACGATAAACGAATGAGTCAAACGTTGACGACTGTTCAACGCAACACAGCATTAGGGTCCCAATAGTAATGTAACAAAAGACTGTGGTGCTCGGCAATCGAGCTTCACTTGATTTAATATCTCTCTAGGCTATTGTAAAGGATAGGGGAGAGAAGTGGAAACAAGAGCTCAAAATGAGATAATAATGTAATAAAGGAAAATATAATAATACATAGCAAACTAAATCCAAGACCGAAAGAGACGCAATAACAAAACGTCAAAAACAAACAAAAAATAATAAAAAATAAAAAGTCTTTAAAAAAGTATTTACACCTCCAGCCTGACGGCTAGTCCGCAACAGCTATAATGCCATTTGTCTCAAAGATCTGTCTCTCACGTTGTTACTATGGAAGAAATTCCTTTCAATATTTCCTACTCCATCTAGTTCTTTCTGATTAAATTCGTTGTGAGTTCCAAGACAGCTGTGGTTTCTCCCCCGGGACGTCAATAAACTTCATTGCTTATTGTCAATAGGAGATCGCCGTTGTTGATTCTGGGTCTGCAGGAAACGCGGTGGGAATGTGTAGTGGACTTGTTAGTCACCTGCTTGTGAGAGATTGTCAACAATACGGTGACCTTGAGTAATCCAGATGCATTATCTCTTTTTCCCCCCCCTTCAACTTGGATCCACTGTCTTGAACCCTCAGTGGATCACAGGACACTTTATCTCTTGAATCCACCACACAGGGGCTAAAAGAATTATAAAAAGTAGGTAAAGTTTGTGTGTTTGGTAATCTCTAAATCACACACTTTCACTGTTGTAGATCTTCATTCATCTAGTAAATCATTTTGTCGTGGTTCCATTGTGAAACCTGGTAGGTTTAGCAAGTTATGTTATATAATTTAGTTATATTATAGTTTTATGTGATAGAGGAGGTTTCATAGCGAAAATAGGGCAGAGCATCGATAAGCTAGTCGAATAACAAAATAACGCCTACTTAGAAAGTGGATCGTACAAACAATTTATCACGAGAGCACTTACAGAACTGGCCCACTATCTTTGAGATTCCCTATAAATCTATGGTGAAATAGTATCCTATTGTCGGGTACCCCTTAAATCTGTCTATTGTCTTAATAAATTACGTGTGTAAACCAAATGAAGTGATAATATGCGAGGACAATGGTGTTGCTTTAATAGTGATGTGATGTATATCGATATTATGACGTTTCTACAATTTGGCAACCCTAAATTGCATTTGTGCAAATAAAAATCATCCAAAGCTTGACTAAAACCTGCTAACGACAGCGATGCGATATTATAACATACTCGTAGCCAGTCGCAGCTATTGGCATTATATGAAAAAACTCCACGGTTTACAGTTAATATATCTTTGTTTATTAATGAGGGGGTATGTGTACAGTCAGCGGCATACATATGTTGTCACTTCAGTACGGTGTCACTTTTGTATATCACGTTATTTGCTGGAAACTTTTGAAGTGAACATGTCCACAAAGTTATAGTGACAAGGTACCTACTAAAATGACAAAAACTTACGATAACGTTACGATTTCAGTAAGTATATGCAAATGAAGAATAAGACTTTATTGAACGCTACGCAGGCATTTTGTTTAGTCAAAGCGTAAATACAATAATCATGTTTAATTAATCTTTTGTACAAGCTACAGCCATTTCGGTAAAAATAGGAAAATTACCACTAATAAAAGCAATGGCGAAAAAACCAGTTCTATTTTGTTATTTAATATAATATGCACATTATGACTAGAGAAAGCATGTTAAGACCTATTTTCTGAATGAATGATTTCATTGTCATATCATTCATACGTATACGAAACTTTACTTATAAGCAATCCCGTCTGTTCCACACAAGATCTGTGTTTGTCAGATAAGCATGAATAATTGAAGCCCTTACCGGCTGTAATATCGAACCAAAAGTTCTATCTAGATCAGTCAGAGTGTTATAATGGGACATAGACTCTTGTCAATTAATTCGAAGATTTATTACTAGTATTATTCAGTTGCTATGAGCTTAGATTTACTGCATTATATTTGGCGACCTCTGTGACCCAACTCGAGTACCAATAGCAGTACTGAGCGTGCAATTAAATTACAAATAAAGGATAATAGATGGCGTTGTTTGAATCTGAATCAGGCTATAATAGTTTCCGTGGTCACATTACGTTTTATAACCAATAACCTTAGAGCCAATATTGGTAAATAAACTATCGTTTATATGGAACAGAACAGATAACAAGCTGGGTAAAGACGTGAAAAAGTTGAATTTATTTCTACATTAAAAAAACTTGTTAGAGTATTTTATGAAGGATCTAGAGCTAGTTGTATAGTGAAAATGTTCTTTTTTTCATTACCGATGTGCATCATACACATTCTTTGTAGTTTTTCAAATATAACGGTAAGCCATTTAATGTACACAGATACATTTATTTTCTGTTTATGTAGGGTTTGTATATTCTTGTTTTTTTGTGTGCCTTGGTTGATGCAAATAATAAATCTGTCTAACTATATTTATAACGGCACAAACAATTTTGACTAATGACACATCATTAAACTTACTTATTTGCGTATATATTCATTCTGATTGATCCTAGCAACGACACCATCGATCTCTTATAATAATTGAATACGAATTTTAAGATTACCTTTAAGTTTTTTGACAAACTTGGGTTCTTGTTATTCTAATTAATACTTATCGATATGTGACGCACATCCCTACATATTCCATACAACATTTGCTACTACACTTTGAACCCATTTATTAATCTACGTCTTTGACAGTGGCATCAACTATTCCCGGTTCATCAGCGTCAGTGTTCTATCCATTCTATCGACATGCCATCGATCATAGCGTCCCATCACTACTGCAATGACGCGTGGCAGCCTGTTTACGGCTCCATAAATCATCGACGTTGTATGAACGGACAGATACAGTCGAAGCACAGTCATTAATGTACTTGAAATGATTTTAATGGTACTAATATTGACGTCTCATTGTATATTTACGAGCGCTTTGACCATTGCCGATTTTAGATTTATTAATTTAGAAAGGTTTTATTTGTGCTTGCGAATGTACGTCGTAACTAATCGTTGGCAATAAACTCCGATGGCTTATGAAATGTTACATGGAGAAATTTATATTTGTTTTTGATTATGAAAACTCATGTTTTAAGTTCAAGGAGGAAAACCAATTCAATTTTAAAGTGTTTAAGGGAATTTTAACTGGAAGTCTCGAAGCACATCACATATTTCCACCGCTGAGACGGTTTTCTGTAATGCTAGCTTTACACTTTTACGAAGTACCTACCCGAAATGAAGTGAATTTAGGCACAAAGTTCAGACAATGGAAAAGTGATGATAAAGTTGGTCGAACTGTTTCAATAATAAACCAATATTGCCCACTGTTGCGGAGGATTTTAATTTGAAAGAAAATTAATTGAAAGTAAATAGATATGAGAAGATAAGATAAGAGAAAAAAGTGCATGAATGACAGTAAAAATATGACCTTTAAAATATAGATAATTAAAAAACATAAAAAGAGTTCGGTTCGGTTTGCCACACCAAATCCAAATAAGTATAGTCATACATCAGAAATATCTTTCAGTACCACGTGGTCCACTCTATCATAATGTCCGCCGTAGCGTTATGTCCAAAGTATCATATTGTCCACCCTTCATAAAAATAAAAATAAAACAATTAAAAAAGAAGATAAAAAAATAAAAAAGGATAACATTATGTCAGAAATCACAAAAAGTGGGAAACACAAAAACAAAGTTTGCACGGGTCTCATCTCACTGTAATCTAATAATAGAGAAATTATTTAATATATATCTATCTGATAGAGAAATACGTAAAGTGGCTAATTAATTTTATATAGAGTCAGATATTCAGATTGCAGTAATAAATTATTTCTGTGTTTATAAAGAGATTCGCTCTGTACTTGTGAGACATTTGTGAGTGAACATTGAATAGAGCTTGTTGAACTTGTCATTTTTTTGAAGTGATACTTCTTTAGCGGCGCTTGGCACTTTTTTTATATGGGTATAATTTTTTACACTCGCGTAAGATCCGTAGCCTGATCGAAAAAGCGTAAGATTTAAAATATTCAAAAGTGCACAACGTTACATAGATTGACTATGCCTTATTTGCAATACATAGATAGAGAAAAAGTATAATAAACACAGACAAAACAAACTTGTATAATTATAACAAGGCGGCCTTATTGCTTTTCAAGGCAACCTTAGGGTAACGAAATTAAATATGGAGTGGGCAGGGTTAGCAAAACACGACGCAGTTAATACAGATACATTTTCAATTTCTTTTCGATACATGGCGCTGCAATCAGTAAATTAATCAACAAAAATAAATAAATATTCTTGTACGAATCACACAACGCCATCTAGTACCAAACTAAGCAACTTGGCTTGTACTATGGGGTATTAGATTTCTGATAAATATACATAAACTATTCAAATGACGACCAACAGATTGGTTTTCTAAAATTTATTATGAACGAATCCGCTGACAAAAGCTTGTATTTTATTTCCTTATTGCAGAGGCGTTGCATATTAATTTACTAAGTAAAACACTTAGAATGTCGTATTGACAGTATGACCACTGTACAACAAGTCTTAGATAAGTATGTAATTATGGACATCTATCATACCGGAGATTTACTTGTCACTAACCACTCAAGCAAAAGAGTGTTGTCTTCGATATTAACAAAACCAGATATTTATCGAATACAAATTGTTAACTTCCCGATATTTTCTCAGACAATTATCGCGTCAAGTAATAGATAAAGATATATGAGTAACAGAGGAAAATATACTAGTAAGTATATCTTGTTTTTTAGTGTTCCGTAGTAAACTACAAGGAAAACCTTACAGATTCCATCCATTCCATGTCCGTCTGTCCGCGGTCTAGCGTCGAGCTGTAATTTGGCTAACCAAGCGGTAGAACAAAATGTTGAAAAATATGTTTTTTTGGTGTGTATCATTAGCTAGCTCTTTTAAATTCATTAAAAATGTAGGAAGATTATTTTGCAATACAATGATCCATTTGCGAATATTTACATTTAACGCACAAATTTTTGATAGACCCCCATCTCTATCTCCGAAAATACTCTGAACAAATACATCGTAGTAGTCCATACAATACAATACACTTTACAATACAAAAACTTTATTGCACCAAAACTAAACAATAATACAATAAACTTAGGTAATACACGGTACAATAGGCGGTCTTATTAATGAACTTAGTAGGAAAACTATCACGGTTTAGTAAGCTCTACTAATAACCGAGTAATAGCCGACGAATTTATAAAAATACTCATTTGTATGCAAGCAAAGCGTAGCAAATACGGAACCCTACACTATTCGAGATGCACTTACCTGGTTTTTTTAAGTAACTCTTATTCTATAAAATATAACATAGTAAATTGAGCAAACAGCAACACACAAGAACTAAAAACGTAATTTTTCTATAATATTCAAATAACTTTGCATCAGTACAGTGACCGTTGGAGAGCCCCGAGCTACCGTTTCATAAGATAATAGTCGATAAATAACATAAGATGAGTTATGTGACGTGTACCACTCGATATTGCTCGATATCGATAATGGTAAATGTAACAACACTAGAAACGTTGGGAATTTTGAGAATTTCATAGGATACATTTATCATGATTGAGTCATTCCGGCTTAGAATACTGTTGGGTTCAGATTTATTAATGTTACTAGCTTTTACCCGCGGCTTCGCTCGCGTTTAATTTTATGACATAGATCTCGTTTGAACAACAAAACAACCCATAGCGCGACTTGTGGCGCCATCTGTTGGCCGATAGCCCATCCCATACAGCGCCCTCTATAGTAGATTTTTTTCCCAATTGGAATGACATACTTTCCCGAGATAAAAAGTAGCCTATGTTAGGCTCTGTACCCCTGACAATATATACACATTTTCATAATGATCGGCTGATTAGTTAAGCCGTGAAGGAATAACAAACAAACATACTCATTTTCTCATTTATAATATTAAGTGTGATGATTGAATATGCATATCTTCAACATGTTAATCATTGTAAAAAGACTGTGCTATATCTGTAATTGATAACATTGAAAAAATAGTAAGATTTCTATTTTTATGAGTTCCGAAAAAAAGTAAAGAAAAAATATTTCAACAGATACAGGCTAGCAACTTTTAGTTGCGGCGTTTTATAGCGATTCTATCTTCATTTTTCGTTGCATTTATAAGTAGATAGTTTGCCCTAAACTAAATCCATGCAAAATTCCCGATCGGGGAGTCGCTGTGGACTCTGAACCATTCAGAAGATAGGGTCTCATGTAAACATGCAAAATTCATCATTTCATTCCGTTGATGTTAAGTGAGCTTTCAAGTTTCTAGATTTATCTTGTAAAACATACATAACGTGCCTTCCAACGCACGGAGAACTCAAGATAACGAAACCCATCCAAACACTGACTAGGGTCGACGTAGCTTAACTTGCGTGTTAGTTTTCAGCTCCTCCATTAAGTACTTATTCTCATAATCTATTTCATCTTTTATCCCTTTCACATCAACATCTTTTTCCTTACTCTACGACTAACACGTCTGTCATCACTGCGTATAAAATTTCATACTTTTTGAATTACAGTCATTAAACCTGTAGTAGGTACCCCATATCGCAAATTACAAATTCGTGATACCCGACCGGCTTGAGATAACGATCGGCATTGTACAACGGCATACAACTCATCTCACTTTTATATATGGCTGCATTATCACACCTTATTGTGACGTTGGCCGATACTTAGCTGTGCTAACAATACGTGTCAGTATTTTATGATGTTCGTGACTTTATAGGAGTTGTGAGGTAGATCGGACGGTTATAAGGGAATTTCGCAAACCAGAATAACTTTGAACGCATACGGCGGCGTTGCCTGTTTCTCTGTCTAAATAATTGTCTGTAGTAATACATTTTTTTATCAGCCATATATGTCCCACAGCTGGGAATAGGCCTCGACTGTCCTTCTCCAACTATCCCTTTCTGATGTAATTATTTTTTTAGAGAAAATACTGTGAGCTATAGGGTATTAACGAGACCCTCGCATGCTCGTTTGCGTATATCCCGCTTTCCCATGGGAAATCTGGGAATTCCTTTCTAATTGGATGCCGACGTCATACAAAGTATTATTTGGAGGGTGTATTCATCCTCCAAGTTTCAGAGTACTTAACGCTAGTTTTTTTTCTTACCATAAATGTGGCAAACAAGCATACGGTCGGCCATGGTAAGCCGTCACCGTAGCCTAGACGCTTGCAATACCGGGGGTATCACTCACGCGTTGCCAACCCTCCCAACCCCCCAAGTGGAGCCCATGGAGACCTTACCAACACAACATGGCCGAGACTAATGCTATTTGGCTACGATTTTCTGTAAGGTCCTTCCCCAGACGGGCTGCTCCGATTTGAGCGGATTATCCACTGTGCTCTACCTCTCTTCTCACATTTTGAAGTGAACAACCCGCCTAATTTGGATATGTAACACGCGTCTGGTAAAACAATATAAAACTTTCAATTTGGTCGGCTTACAAACGTTAACGCTTGCGAGTGTGACCAAAAACTCGCACTATTCTCATTAAATTTACCAACAATTCTTGAGAAATACTACTAGTAAATAATAGACTTGGAGATGAGAAATAAATATTCGATTATACTTTTTTTTATTAGAAACACAATATTTAGACCGAAAAACTGTAGCATGAACTACCTCTAAGTCTCTTCGATTTGAAGAAATAAAGAGAAATAGTTTAATTGACGTAACAAAAAACACAAACAATATTTACATTAAACCTAATAACTAACATAATTTGTGATGATTTGTGATGATAAGATGTTTTACAAAACTTGTGTAGTTTTTTAAAACAGAGAATTAATGTTACTACGACATATCTAGCTACCGTGGTCATACACGGTAATTTCAACAAATTCGTGTAACCCGTCCGAGAAAGATAGCCATCTCTATTGTTTGGCGCCGCACAACTCTCATCTCGCAATTATTTATGGTCGTATTATAACGTCTGGCGGTTGTTTTACGCTCAAAATGTTGTATCACAACTGAATTTAGTAAATTGGTTGCGTGGCCTCTGTTAACACCTTCATATAAAGTACAGTGTTGTAAGAGTAATAGCTAACTTCAATAGTATTCGATCTCTTTGGGTTCACTCAAATTGTCTACCTACTAAAAATTTTCAGGTTATGCAATGTGTTGTATGTACAGTTGCAATATTTGTATAGAAAATCGTAAAAGGCATAAATAATTCGTTGGTACTATTTTAAAAGTCGTAAACAGATTCCAGTAAATATTTTTTCTAATTTGGGAGGTTGTCAGAATAACCTCTATCAGTGCGCAGAATAGACCGCTCTCCAATGTACATGAGACGTTTACTTGTGCAAAGAGTATCTTTATAAGTAGCTGGCCACTTTTAAGAAGCTGTTTGACGACTTGACGCGAATCTGCTGCCAGTTAATAAATGAAATCTCGATCTGTGTTGTGCTTTATAAGGAATATTATAATAATTTATCGTGTGATCGATGAATTTACCAAATTTTTCAGCGGCGTTTCTTTACCGCATACTGACAGTCGCTATCCACTCTCTTTCACACGGGGTGATATCATACCATAAAATGTATTGTGTGCCACACGGGCAAATTTTGACTTCGTCAAAAATATTAAATTTAAATGTAAGTTTATTGTAATGTTTTTTTCATATATTCGTGTTCAGTTTAGCAATCGATTCGCCTCCATAAATATTTCAACTGTAAAAATCAACAAATTGTATAAAGTACAAAATGTCGTGCAATAATTGTTGTCACTTTTGTATGTGATTTTTTTAAAATATTTATTGAAGAGTTAAGTGATCGTATCAATGTTATAGTAGCAATATTATGAATGCCAGTGACTGTATATTATAAATCTAATGACAAACCTGACGTGACATTGAGCTGATCTGATTATTTTTATAGTACATTGATTTTATTGTATGGTAATTAAAAAAGGATTTATATTGACAGAGTTTCTTTCTGCATTTCTTCTCGTCGATGATCATTCCGAAATAGGAAAAAAAAAAGGACGGGTTGCACTTCGGGAGTGCCGGCAGAAGTGAAAACAAACATCAACGTTGTGCATTTTTGAATATTTTGGAATGGTTAGGGAATCTTACGCTTTTCCGATCAGGCTACGGATCTGACGCGAGTTTAACATTTATTACCCATCTAAAAAAAGTGCCAAGCGCCGCTAAAGAAGTTTTCACTTCAAAAAATTACCTAACATTGTAAAAGACGTGTCTAAGCACCCGTAAGGTGAATAGAGCAATTTTGATTTGGATGACAAAGCGGATAAGTCTGCGATGTAACACCATTGTGTTTGGACTCGTTCGATTCGTCATGACAAGCTCTTCAGTCTTTCAGGTCTAAGATCAACATCCAATGACATTGGTCATAATATTATACAAAAAAAAAAAGAATTAAACATGTTATCTGAAACTATATTCTTTATTTTATTAGCTATTCTGCCTATAATATCGTCCTCTGTCTGTGGGAATCTCAGGAAAGAAAGGAAATGCCACAAAGTAACCATCATAAGAAGCTGACCCGCGTGATTGAAGATGTGAAAGCGAATAAATAAATTTTTACAATCGACTTTTACTTGTAAATAACGCGTAAATACTTCTTTTTCCTGCTTTCGAATACATAAATGTAATTATGACTTTAAAAAATGTTGGATTTACCCTTTTCTCACGATAGTAGAGTAGTTACTTTACGACATACGAGTAGCATAGCGTCATGCGCTGCGGTAGTGATTTTGCTATTTCCATTCCATACAAGACGTTATATATCTGGTCATAAAACTCATTATGGCGGCAGAGGGCTTATTAAACCCTGTATCCACAGGACTCTACATAAGTAACACATTAGCAATCATTCGCATTTATTTATACTGTCGATTTTTTTACAAATATACTTAAATCAAAATTATAATATATTTATTTTCCTACATATTATACAGGTGACAACGAATTGGTCGTGCGTCGACAGTTTTGGTAAACAACATTTTTCATAGAATTCGTCGCGTTTCGTGCGTCGACGCACAAAACGCGACCAATTTCGTGACAAGAATCAGTAGACCTGGAGGGCTACTACGAAACGTAAATCCGAAGTATCGGAAGAATTTTAACTATGAATTAAAAGGCTTTTTCACGGTTATTTTGTTAATTCCTTGAATTGTATGCATGAAATACCTACTTTATGATTATTTTAGTAGTTCGTTGAATTATAACCATGAAATACCTTGTATTCGAAGTTATAAATTCTTCCGATACTTCGGCCGAAGTATCGGATTTACGGTTCGTAGTAGCCCTCCAGTTTCAGAGAGGTAGGGCCCTTTTTTTTGTTTTAAGAAAAATACATTACTGCGTGTCCCACCACTTGGGGAAGCAGCAGGGGTCTGTCTTCCTTTTTAACGACACTTCGGGGCATACTGATTAAAAACCTGCTGACTACTACCTCTTCCGCCATATAAGTGGCGGGGTCACGGGAACTGGCGACACTTCCGCAACCCCCCCGGCGGTTGTCCGTAGATGTAACCTCATGATCAAACAAAGGTAGGGTGAACCCAACCCAAACCCCCGAGAGCCTAAACTAGAAAAAAAATTATTTCAGGACTCCAGGACAAATAACTTGTATTCTAATAAAAAAAAAATAATGATATTATTTTTTAATAATATATTATATAACTATTTTTTTATGTTATACGGCAGAGAAACGGGCAAGCGGACTACCTGATGGTAAGTGGTCACCGCCGTATATGCGTTGCCCACCTCTGATGAGACCTCTAATGTACCTCTGAAATAGTCCCATTTTTTTTATACCACAAAGGTGGCAAACAAGCATACGGCCCACCTGTTGGTAAGCATCACCATAGCCTATAGACGCTTGCAATACCGGGGGTATCACTCGCGCGTTGCCAACCCTCCCAAACCCCCCAAGTGGAGTGGAGTGGAGTCTGGAGACCTTACTCGCCGTAGGAACACAACATGGCCGAGACCAATGCTATTTGGCTACGATCTTCTGTAAGGTGGAGGTCCTTCCCCAGACGAGCGGCTCCGATTTGAGCGGATTATCCGCTGTGCCCTACCTCTCTTCCATCTACCTTCCATGTCATAGTCCGAGGCAAGGAAACACAGAGGCTGGGAGCTCATTCCAAATCCGTATAGTGCAAGCGAGAAACGTTCTTTCGAATGACTCTATTTATATCAGTGTGAATCTCAATAGGAGTCAGATACTTAACTCCATAAGTAGCTGCCCCGCGTGAATGAAGACGTGAAAACTAATCAATAGTTAATAAATATTTACAAGCGACTTTTACTTGTAAATAATGCGTAGATACGTCTTTTTCCTGCTTTCGAATACATAAATGAAATTATGACTTTGTAAAAAAATGTTAGATGCGCCCTTTTCTCACGACGGTAAAGTAGCCATTTTGTGATATGTATGGTTGAATACAACTTATCGTAATATCAGCAACATATAATAGTGACAATATATCAATTTTGTATTCATAGCTTTCGCTCACGTCAAGGTAAATTATATTATCACATGCACAGGGGCGGACTTGGGGGCTGACTAACCGGTCCCAGCCCGCCCCCCCCCCCCCTTCCCAAACCTCAAACACGTTTTTCAATTTGTTTAGAAAATATTTTATATTACGTACCTATTATTAAAATAAATTACAAAATATTGTACATTTTATACTTTTGTTATTTTAGGTGCCCACTTTTCTCTCCATTTTGGTCACTGTTGTAATGTGTCTTTTAATATCGTTTTCAGATGGTTCGTTAGTTAAAAACCTAAGAAAATTTGAATATCGCGGGCCGTGCGAAACAAACCACCATAAGTCCCAGGAAAACATTTTTTTTTTCTTAACTACCCAAACACGTTCATGCGTAGCAGCAATGTATTTTTGCATTGAAGTAATTAGTCCTCTAAAAAGTCCGTCTCTGTACACGACCATTCTCATTTTATCATTGGACATAATCGAGACATTATAATTTCATCAAGAGGACACGTGATCTCTTGCATATTTCTTTCTTATAATGTTAAGTTTATAATTTATTGCGTACGATCAATTATCGCATATTCAAGCGACACGACATCTTGCATTTGGTAATTTTAACTTTTCGTAAGTAACGTAAGAAAATTTCGTAATTTAATTTTAACCGTTTTTAGATTTTTATAGTAAACTAATAAGAAATAAATTAGCACGCGGAAACGCACGTTTATA
The DNA here is from genome assembly GCA_905163395.2 of Endotricha flammealis. Lineage (NCBI taxonomy): Eukaryota > Metazoa > Arthropoda > Insecta > Lepidoptera > Pyralidae > Endotricha > Endotricha flammealis. The sequence continues at coordinate 2,821,094 of LR990861.1, read as the reverse complement.
CACTTTTCCATACAATGTTTAATTTAAATGCAATAAAGACGTTAAAATGATGTTAATTGCTAAATTTTACTGAAACTTTCGATTTAAAAAAGGGTCTTGGGCTCTTGGCACTTGGCTGTACAATAACGTAATAAGTTATACTTTTTATCAATCGAACTGGTGCATTTGTATTTTTTGAAACTTTACATTTTTCCCCCCCCCCCCCCCCCACCTCTATCTCCGAAAGTCTTTTTTTTTATACCACAAAGTTGGCAAACAAGCATACGGCCCGCCTGATGTTAAGCATCATCATAGCCTATAGACGCTTGCAATACCGGGGATATCACTCACGCGTTGCCAACCCTCCCACGGAACCCTACACTGTGCGTGGCCCGACATGCACTTAACCGGTTTTTAGGGTTCCGTAGTAAACTACAAGGAACCCTTATAGTTTCGCCATGTCCGTCCGTCTGTCTGTCTGTCTGTCCGCGGTCTAGCGCCTAGACGCCTGATGCTAGAAAGCTGTAATTTGGTATGTATACACATATTAACAATGGTAACAAAGTGCTGGAAGAAAATTTTGAAAATAATTTTTTTTTGGGGTGCCTACCCTACATGTAAAGTAAAAATTTTTTGCGCCCACCTCATGTTGTGGGGTATCGTTAGATAGGTCTTTTTAAAACATTAAGGGTGTGGAAAGATCACGTTCGTACTCGTGTTATATTTAGAAATTTGAAAAAAATCATGGTAGTAGTCCATATGCTGAACTGAACCTTCAGTGAAAACTATAACGGTTAAGTAGGCTCTACTAGTCACCAAGTAATAGCCGACGAACTTATAAAACAAAATTTCTTTATGAAAACTTATAAATGTGATGGAATTTGATATTGGACTCAACTGAAGGCAAGCAAAGCACAGCAAATACGGAACCCTACATTGTGCGTGGCTCGACACGTACTTGCTCGGTTATTTAATGTAATATTACGCGACATTACAAATTACAATCATGATAACGTAACGACAAATCGCACGTTCTTGTTTTAATTTATGTTGAACTAGCGTTTCTCCGCGGTTTCGCCCGCGTGGCCTACCAACAATTAGCATATTTTTCTTCAGAAACAAAAGTTATAATATATGTAATAGATTCCGGTCTGCTTTATCGCATATAAACTCTCAACCCACTTTATATTATACCATACCACCATATTTTTTATACTGTTTTTTTACCCTATTTTTGACATTTTGTCACCCCATTTCTTTTAAGTGATGAATTCTGAAAAACCTGAAACACGCGTTTACTCATTTATCGATAGAAGTACTCCTGTAAAGTTTCGAATAAAATATAGTCTAATTAATTAATCTTGTTTCTCCATACAAACTTCGTTTACGTATATCTCGTTTTCCCGTGGGAATTTTGAAAAATCCTTTCTTAGTACACCCCTGGACGTCGTAAGAAACCTACATTCCAAATTCGGAATATCTAGACTCAGCGGTTTGGGCTGTGCGTTGATATATAGTTAAGTCAGTCAGGACTTTATATCATGAGAGGTAGGGCACAGCGAATAATCCGCTCAAATCGGAGCAGCCCGTCTGGGGAAGGACCTCCACCTTACAGAAGATCGTAGCCAAAATAGCATTGGTCTCGGCCATGTTGTGTTCCTACGGTGAGTAAGGTCTCCAGAGCTCCACTTGGGGGGGTTGGGAGAGTTGGCAACGCGCGAGTGAAACCCCCGGTATTGCAAGCGTCTATAGGCTACGGTGATGCTTATTAATACGCGGGCCGTATGCTTGTTTGCCACCTTTGTGGTATAAAATAAAAATAGATTTAATCGAAAAGCAGAATTTAATTATATGGATAGTTGAAGAATAAATTTATTTTTCACAGTAATTGCTACGATGCATCAAGATGGCTCCAAGTGCCAGGTTTGATAGTAAAGTGAAGTGTGACAGAGTTGCAAGGTGCAACATATGTACATAGACGAATATGATTGATGATTCTTCATTTCGTGTGTTCCCCGCAAATTAACAACTGCGGGTAGCTGGTGTCAGAGTTTTCAAGCCACCTAAAGGTGCTGATAGACTTGAGTATTCACTTGTAATGAGCATTCTTGCGAATGTTACGTCACATTTTAGAGGGCATTCTATCGACCGTTCTGGCGGGCATTCTAGATTCAGATTAGCCACCATCTTCTATTTTTTTTCTGTTGACGAGCATCGACTAGAGCGTTCGCTAGAATGCTCATGATGTTCGTAGCAATATTTGGCTCTATGCCTCTCTATATCTCTATCCTCTATATTGGCTCGGCTCGTTGTTCAGTTCGACAAATATAAAAATGGCGAATGCTCGATGCTCTGTTACAAGTGAATGCTTAAGTCTATCAGCACCTTAACGGTCACTGACTTGACGACTGTTATCTATCGACAACAAGCACGGTGGAGCTTAAGATTTTTAAACCTATCCAAGTATTGACTAGGGTTATCGTTGCTTCACTTGCTATTATGGTAAAAATGACCTCAAAAGGCGATCGGTAGTACTGGAAAAGGGGTAGGAAGACCTTTAAATATTTGAATGAAACCCTGCAGTGGGAAATCGTGGGTTCCAAATAATAATATATTGATCGACCAATCCATTTTTAAGTCAGTAACTGGAAGCTTTACGTTTTCATATAAATAACCATTAAAATCCAAAATGTAATATCGATATTATTGAAAAGTAAATTTTGTTCGATCAACAAGGAGTTGCACATAAAACTATAAATAAAGATCAATGAATCAATCCAATTGCCTAATACCGATCTGATCTCAATTTACTGCGAGCCGCACGTCGCTGTAATAACATCATAAATATCACTTATGAGTTATACACCCCGTGGACAATGGCGATAGTTATCGGTACATCCTGTAAGCCAACAAACCTGTACTAGACTTTAAATGTCGCAAATTAGAGGAGATAGTCACGAACGGTGGCTGTACGATTTTGAAATATTTCTTAGTGCCTTCAATGAGCAACGTTCAGTAGTGCAGTTTCAAGCGGTCTGTGTAGGTCGAGTTTTAATATTAATTCCTTATTCCTTTGTTTGATTCTCTCGCGCTCACACACCTCTCCTAAGAGTATTGATCACAATAAAGTGAATAGTTATTTGATGATCAAATTAATTCTTTTATTCATAACCACTGCCCAATAGGTTATGGGTATTTAAGCAGGAGCAGCATTGGAGCAGCGTGGCAAAGTACGTTCTAATTTCCGTCGATTGAAGGGAGATTCTGTATCCCTGCAATGGGATCATTATGAATTGATATGAATATGAAAACAAAAAATATATTATGGGTTACGTTTGGGAGAAAATTGTGGCTGAGATGATGGTGATGATGAGTTGAGATTGCCGCGTCTTCACCTGCGTAGGCATTTTCGGGTTACTCACAAATAAAGTGGCTTTTTATTAGTAAAAGAAATTTACTAAGCTGCGTCCTTTCAACTTCAATTCAACTCGAGTTGTATCGGATTATTTTCTTTACCTCGTCCTTTCACCAAACCCGTTTAAAAACCATAAAGAAAATGTATCTTCATATAATACTCGTACAACACGATCTAACCACCACAAAAACATAACAAAAGCTAGGTGCAAGTACATCAGGGTATCCTCAATTAATGTTCAATGGCGTTTACTCTGATTGAACGCGATCCCAACTTGTTATTAGAGGGTAAGCTATCGTCCGTGTAATAACTGAGACGGAACATAATGGTGGAGCATGCAATTTAATTGAAACATCTCAGGTAGGAATTACGAAAAATTAGGACGAGCAATATCGGCGCGATGGAGTTTGCAATTTTATTGATTGGGCCGAATAGAATCATGTTGCCTGTGTGTTACAACATAATATGGGATAGAATCTACTGTGTATGTACAGTCAACGGCAAAATATAAAATAAATATAACATTATTATTATTATTAAAACTGTTTGATCTTTAGATACTAGTTATATTACAACTGTTATTGTAAATTTGTACTATGGAAGAGCGGTCGTTCCAATCACAAGCATTGAGCAAGCATCATCAGCTCGTGTAATACTGTTATATTTTTGCTAAAAATACATATTTATTTAATTAATTAATAGACTAGACTCTAGACTGGACTGGGTTCGTCACATCCTAGTCTCGCAAATAAGACTTAAGTTCTTCAACCAGTGCGTTCTCCCCGTTATGACCTATGGCTTGGAAACGTGGACAACTGACCGTCGCATCGGGTTCATTGATTAAAATTAACACAGCGTGCGATGGAAAGAGCTACGCTCGGAGTTTCTCTAAGCGACAAGATCCGAAAGAAATTCAGAGGAAAACTAAAGTTATCGATATAGCTCTCAAAGCCGCCCTACACTTCGCTTCGCCATGCGCGGCGTCCACTCTCAAGACTTTTCTTCTTGGGAGAGGCCGCGCATGGGGAAGCGAAGTGTAGGGCTTCCTTCCAGATGGATAGACGACATCAAAAAAGCGGATGAAAATGTAGAAAAATATTTGATTGCTTTCAATGAGCGTCAAGAAATAAACGTCACTGAACTTCAATTGAGGATGCATCAATATGGATGCTGTTGTGGTATAATATCATAATTTTTTCGCGGCAAATCGCTCCTCGTAAAGGAAGTGTCGCAACTTTTTTAAAGATCCTCCTTACAATGTAAACGAAATGAGCTATGTTTCATAACTTGTCAGCTTACATAGACCAACTAGAATTCACACTGAAATCGCAATCTCTTGTATAAAACAAGTCTTTTCTTTAAAACATTGTTGACTTGAGAGAATATTATATGTAAACTTGATCAGAATTTAAAAATATTCTGATTTTGTTTTATTATTATTAAATTTATATGAAAAGATAATTTTGAAAAATCATTATTGTAATAATATTAAATAGCTGTTTCAACTCATGGGCAACTGGAAGTGCCAATTTAGAGTAAAAAAATTTCCATAGGAAACTGTTATGTAGATTCTAAACTATTCCTGTAAAAAAAATCAAACCAAACCAATGTTTTCAATACGGAAGAAGGACAAACTAACATACTGTCAAATTTCTATTATTAGATTTTTTTATGCTACAAAGTTGGCAAACAAGCATACGGCCCGCCTGATGGTAAGCATCACCGTAGCCTAACGCTTGCAATACTCACGCGTTGCCAACCCTCCCAACCTCCCCCCCCCCCCCCTTATGAGGAGCTCTGGAGACCTTACTCACCGTAGATTATTTTAGTAATGCTTGCTAGTAAATTTAAAGAAATATTTTGCACGTCATTATTTTTTTATCCTTTACGCACTTCTGACGTGATGGCCTGTTGACAAGAAGTGCCGTAAGTTGTGCTTAAAATTGAATCCGAAACATTACATTACAGAAGAATGCTCTCGGTGTAGGAGCAGCTGTTTTTTTTTTAGCAGCCAGTTGTGTCCTACTGCAGGGCAAAGGCCTCCCTCCAACTTCTCCAATGTCCTTCAAGTAACCGTCGAGTTCATCCCGCCATCGCATTTTTGGTCTTCCGCGACGACGTGTAAAAGATTGGGGCGTCCAGTGGTTTGTGATGTGCGCCCATCTATTTGATGACATCTTATAACAGGCTTATAACAGCTTAAACAGATAAAATGTCTATATACTACAATATCTATGACAAGAAACACGTCGAGCACCTAGTTATGATTTCAAGTATAAATGTTTCAATTATTCTTTTATCCGTTTGCTTTTTGTCGGACGCAGTTGTCGGCGTTTACATAAAAATGTTGCTTCATATTCATTTGCCCGCGTTATGGATTGGCACGTCAATATTCTGTCTTGTCTGATGATAAATTTCTTAGATTACCGATGTACCTATATGTTAATACTAGCGATCACACGTATTTGATCGCCATTAAGACTGTATATCTAAATGTTGTAATGTCATCTTCAATTATTGGAATTCGTCAATGTGTTTAGGAAAATGTTTCTTAAATTACTTTTCATCAGTTGGATCGTTTGCCTGTTTGGCTTCCGTATGCCAATGAAAAAATCCTGACCTTTCCAGACCAGGTCTATTTGAATAAAGAAAATGTTCCATCAAATATAAGCCTTCATATTCAAAATATTACCAAAACCTAATTCGTAACAAAAGTTCATCGCTATTCTCCCACGACACTGTTACGATTAGAAAAATCTAAGAACATGTTTTCAAAAACTTTACGAATACCAAATTAATTTTGGATCATTTGAAGGGATCATTGAACAAATGCAGAGTAAACATAAAACGTCATAATTTCTCCCCTAAAATATGTATAGTATTTTTTGTCCTACTAATGGAACTACTGACACTATTTCGTAGTAGAACAACGTTAAGAACGTTATACACCCTTATTTCGTAGTACTCACTAACGATGAAGACTTTCCGGAATATTTTTTATTACATTTTTCATAGTTACACCAACGGTAGCCCTCTTTATTGATTCAAAGAATATTAGAAAGTATTTCAACTGTAAGTCAAACATTTTAATTTTTTCCATAAATTATAAGTTTAGTAGTTCTTTTTTTATAATACTAAGGTGGCAAACAATCATACGGCCCGCCTGATGGTAAGAGGTCACCGTAGCCCATGGACGTTCGTAACACCGGGAGTATCACTCGCGCGTTGCCGACACTGTAAAAATATTTTAATGTCGTTCTTGAAGAACCTCGTATTATAGTCTAAAGAAAAGACCTCGGCGGAGATCTCATTCCACAGCATTCAATAGTATTAATATATTTGACGACCTCCGTGGCGTAATGGTTACCACGCCAGACCGCCACCAGGAGGTCCCGGGTCCCGATCCCCGGTCGGGTCATGATGAAAAACGAACTTTTTCTGATTGGCCTCGGGTCTTGGATGTTTATCTATATATGTATTTGTTATTAAATATAATATCGCTGAGTTAGTATCCCTTAACACAAGTTTCGAACTTACTTTGGGGCTAGCTCAATCTGTATGAATTGTCCCTATATATTTATTTATTATTATTTATTAATAAATTATGCAATTATAAAGCCTCTACTCTACCACACAGGCGCGTTTTTAACGGTCGATAATATCGCATGCGTTATTGCGATATCTATTTTCACTACATTTTGTATTAGGATGGCCATGGAGTAACACACTGCTGCGATAATAACGCCTCAATGGAAGTAGAACGCTGCGTTTCTTCGTCCTGCGATATTCCGATATTAGTTCTAAAACGTTTTGTATCATGTCAGGACGGAAACGACCGTACACACACACCTGCGAAAAAAACGTCAACTATGTCGAAGAAATATCGGACTTAAAAAAAACTCTATTTCTAGCTCTCGACCCTGGATACCTCTTTCATTTGTTGTACTATGATTTTTTCTTGTACAACTTTTTCCCATGGGTATGCACATTGAACTAGGTAGTTACTTCAAGGATAATCCATAGCAGTTACTGTCTTGTCCAATAGGGGTGTCGATTTATGAACACATTTTATCTACCTGTGGCGACACCTATCGCCATACAGAAGAACTACAGAGTGAAGAAAAAGTTCACAATGCGAACACATGACGTCATATACGACGACACTTAGAAATCCTGAATCACGCTATCGAAGTTTCTACGATATGGAGATATATATACAACCTCCGACACATACATTGTCGGAGCCGCGGTTCCCCAGGCATGACACCCAGCCTGGCCGGAAGATCTTCCCTTTGTGGCGGTCGAGCACATCGCCATCGCTCCCGCTACAGTGGTGACCCCGACGTGATTGGAAGCAGCCTTCTCCATCATATCTCCTCATCAGCTCTGACGTCATCACATTCTGCACTCCTCAACTTGAAGCCTCATCATCAGCAGTCTCACAGTACTCCAGCTACGGGGAAAATCAGGTTCATCGCAGCCGACTCACCGAGCTACCTGTTCCTGCACCCCTTATCCCGACTCTCTGGGATAACTCTCATCCCGACTCACTGGGATATTCCTCATCCAGACTCACTTGGATAACCCTCATCCCGACTCACTGGGATATTCCTCATCCAGACTCACTTGGATAACCCTCATCCAGACTCACTTGGATATTCTGCATCCCGACTCACTGGGACATGCATCATCCCGACTCACTGGGACATCACTCATCCCGATTCACTGGGATACATCAAGCACGCACGCTCACGCCCGACTCACTGGGACACTTGGAGCACGCACACTCAAGCCCGACTCACTGGGCAAGCTAACGAGAAGCACAGACTGCTGATCATCATCTCATCGGACCTTCGATCCTGGAGGGGAGTACTGTGGCGACACCTATCGCCATACAGAAGAACTACAGAGTGAAGAAAAAGTTCACAATGCGAACACATGACGTCATATACGACGACACTTAGAAATCCTGAATCACGCTATCGAAGTTTCTACGATATGGAGATATATATACAACCTCCGACACATACATTGTCGGAGCCGCGGTTCCCCAGGCATAACACCCAGCCTGGCCGGAAGATCTTCTCTTTGTGGCGGTCGAGCACATCGCCATCGCTCCCGCTACACTACCAGACATCCTAATGGAATTGTTAACAAAATTAAAAAAAAAAAACAAAAAAAAAAAAATCTTTTATTCAGAGAACAGATTTTTATAAACACATTTTCTTGTCAAAGAGTTGTACGGACACTAATGAGGAATAAAGTCCTTAACTATTATGAGTCATGTATTATGGTTGCTCAAAATAAACGAATTTTTACTTATGGATACTCTAAATATGTATCTGATAACCTATTAAATTCACCCCTTCAATAATAAATACATAAAAAAATTGACATCTGCCATATTTTAACCAGGGACGCGGGTGCCACCACCACAGTTCACAGAACTAATTACTTACGTATTTAGTATGGTCTAGGTATTCACAAAATGATGCTTCGTTGTGTTATTTCTAAAAGAATTCCAATACTAAGAACCTAATAATTAATTGTATCAGCTTCGCGTGTGTTTACATGCTTAACTTCAGTTTGTACTAAAACTTCCAGGTATTAAAAAGGTTAAATTGTTGACTTAAACAACTAGCAAATGAGGTGTCATATACACCTACAGGTGCGCAGTCATTAAACCGTTAAATAATGGCTCAATTCGAGTCCCCTTGAAGTGGTAGGTGATACAACTATTATTTATGAAAATACAGTTTTAAAATAAAACGTTTGCCTTAGGCATAGAAATGCAGATATGCATTAGTTTACAATTTAGCACGCCAACGCATTGAGCGATTAAGTTACGGCGCTAGCCCATCAACCATTACACACCACACTTATACCGCGGACAAACTTTGCTAACAGTCAACAAAGGAATGAGTTAACCATTCAGTCTAATATACTTACACTCGAGATAGTTTCTCGCACGTTTTCGCCAATACCAATGTATGTTTTGTCTACTGTAGACATAACCGAGACACGCTAATGGCAGAGCGGAGCGAGAAAATTTTGTCGCGTTTGTAATGTTAGCCCGGCTGGTTCGTAACTATGATAAATATTATTCGATCAAATCGGAGCAGCCCGTCTTAGGAAGAACCTCCACCTTACAGAAGCCAAATAGCATCGAAATGAAATGAAATGAAATTGTTTATTTCAGAAATTAGATCTTCACAGGCACTTTTTTTGGCATTTATAACTTGTATATGTATTTATGTATAAAGAAAATAAACTACGTTATAAACTACCGCCATTTCGGACACAAGCAAAATGGCCACCGGTAAAAGAAACGGCGAAAGAAACCCGGTTACGGCCTTTTTTGTCATTTAGCAATTTTTTCTTCCACTATTTGTTACAATGTATAAGTACATTTATAAGAATAAATAAAATACAGATCCAGGTACATACAGAAATTAAGTACCAAACGCGGGACGTCGATCCAAATAGCGCTATGGTCAAATCCTAAATATGTCAATTAAGTAGATGTTGATAAAACGAGCAGATCAGTCCCCCAAGATGATAACCACAACTGAGAGTCGGTCACTGGTCACGAGTAAGATCTCCAAAGCTCCACTTGGGAGGTTTGAAATGCGTAAGTGATACCCCCGGTACTGCAAGCGTCTATAGACTACGGTGACGCTTACCATCAGGCGGGCCGTATGCACGTATGCCAACTTTGTGGCACAAAAAAAAATTGACGCTCAAATTTCGCCAACGGCAATAATTATGTCATTAGTAGCATAGTCATAGTCGTATTATACTATCACTTATAAATATGAAATGAGACATATTTCAAAAGGCTGCTACTGATCATATTCTCAACATTCATTGCGGTGTTCCGTTAATGGAGTTTAGCTACAGGGCATACTTAAAAATAAGTTTATAATGACCATTGAGCTAAAATAGTAGACTGTTTATGGATAACTGATAAATTCTTTGTATGCAGACGCTCCTTTGTTTGTGTTGGACGGCATCGCATGTGTTTCAGGCAATATTCTCAAAATTATCAGCACTCCTTTTATATTTTACTACCTTTTTTGCCCGCGACTTCGTCCGCGTGAAGTTCCGGACCCGTTGTTCCCGTGGGAACCACATTGAATTTCGGGATAAGCTGCCTATGTCACTCCCTGATAATGTAGCTTTCTACTGGTGAAAGAATTTTTGAAATCGGTCCAGTAGTTTCGGAGACTATTCAATGCAAACAAACAAACAAACAATCAAATCTTTCCTCTTTATAATATTAGTATAGATGTATAGTTTTCATAAAAAAAATGTATAAATAATATTTTTTATCATTCCATAAAAAAAGCTATACTAAACTCATGTCAAACTATATTTTTTTTTATGACAATGATTTTTTCTATTCTCATATGATTGTAACACACAAACTTGTGTATTGCAAGCATATTTTATTATACTTGCTTCGCACCAGCTATGCACGGGTTTGAGTAAGAATCTCAGTTTTTTTTACATATAATATAGCCTGTCACCGGGGGATAGCGTGACTTCCTAACGTTGAAAGAATTTTCAAATCGGTTCCCGAGCCTATTCAATGCAAACAAATAAACAATCAAATCTTTCCCATTTATAAATACGTATTAGTATAGATTTACTCATATACCTAATCATCCCACTGTAAGAATACGGGTCTCCCTTCGATTAAAAGATAGGGCGAGAAAAAGAAAGTGAAAAAAATAGACAATAAAAAATATAAAAATGTACAAACATTGGTTTGCCATAACTATCATTAATTTTAATGGTTGCCTTGTAACCTTGTAACCTACTGATGCAGTCCATGTTTTATTTATCAATGTACACACAATTAAGTCTGTACCGATAATTGTCCCACGTTTGGGCGCATTAATATCACCTTATAATTATTTACGACGTCTTTAAAAAGAATTATGTTCGTCTGATGATAATTTTTTTTTTTATAATATCTAGATAGATCTAGCATAATTGGCGTTGATCGTGAATGCGGCTTTTGCGGAATAATAATGAGACTATTATGATTATTATTTTTTGGAATTATTTAAAACTAGCTTTTCCCCGCGGCTTCGCTCGCGTTTATTTTATAACATAGATCTCGTATGACAACAAAACAACCCATAGCGCGACTTTTGGTTTCATCTCTTGGCCGATACGGCGCCCTTTATAGTAGAAAAAATATATTCCCATTGGAATGACATACTTTCACGGGATAAAAATACCCCCGACAATATGTACACAAATTTTTATAATGATCGGCTGATTAGTCAAGCCGTGAAGTGAACAAACAAACAAACTCACTTTCTCATTTATAATATTAGTATGAGTATGATAATGAATATATTTTTGTTAAAAGCATTCTTTTAAAGGGCTAACAATCCTTTTAATAAAAACGTTGATAAATAAAAACTTCTGCCCGGGGGTCTTACTCTTGATTCTTGAAGTAATTCCGCTCGATCGCCATTACATTGAAATTGTTACGTTAGGTATTCTTGATAGACTATACTAGCTCTTATTAAAAACGAAATTAAATTAAATCTGAGTATACGCTAAACAAACGCAAGAGTACGAATTACGATTTGTCATTTATTTAAATTGAAATGACATAGAATAGAAATTAAGTATTATTTTATCAGTACTTGTGTATTGTGGTCAATAAAATTAAATAAATAAATCAGTCCGGTAGCGGGATTTCGCAGATAAAGCCGCGGGTAACAATTAGTATGTTATATGAACTAACCCAGCGTTTAGGTAACGAATATTATGGTTTAAATATAAGTGTACCGTAAGTAACTGCGTCGGCCGGCGCGGGCGGTATGCAGATTCGTGCTTTGATTTACATCCTCGCCTGTTACCAGTTCGATGGTATGAAAAAACATTACACCAGTTGTTGTACACAGCTGCGTAAACGCCAAAAACCACTGAATTGGTGTATTGAATTTAGCTACATTTACTCTTAAATCTAATCGCAATTTTAATTTAAATTCCGTATAATTTCAATTAAAAAATATATAACTACAAGCGTACAATTCGATTTCATTAAGTTTAATATTTAATCAATTCCTGTCTAGTTTCTAAACAATCCAATGCCGATCAAACGGAATTAATTTCAAGAGTAAAGCCATATGACGCGTTACACTACCCTAGTTACAATTAAATCGTTTTTCAAAATGTATTTTCGGATCGGTTTCATAAGCAGATATCGTAAAAGTACCTAAGTATTTTTTTATAAAAACTTAAAAAACTTTACTTTTGTTTAAGAATGTAGGGGTAGTGTGTCTTCTGTACAAAATGTATTGCGTATTCTGTGATTATGGGTCTTGTAAAAATATTCGTATGTATATTGAATTAGGAAGTGAAAGAATTCAATGCGCTGACATCATGCTGACATCATGTTAATATACATACATTTGTTTTTAAAACACTCATTTTATTCAGATTTTTTTTAAAACACATCTGAATTTTACTTTAATTTTATTGATATTATTTATTGTTGAAAATAGTTTTGAGTTTTGAGTAACATTGTAGCAACATTGTTTTAAATAAACATAACACTAGACATTCTTTCTGTTTCACATGTTCAATCTTTATGCTAACCTGACCCCTAGATTTCAATGGACACATAAATCTGTGCTATGACAGTATAACCAACCAATACAAAGTTGCAATTTCAAGGATCATTCTCGCTACGACGACCTCGATGGCGTCGCTATCTGTCGCATTATAAACGAACATGCAAGCAACGTTGTATCTAGCCAGTGTTTGGATGGGTTCCGTTTTCACCAGATTCGGAGGGCACGTTAAGCCCTCGGTCCCGGGTGTAGTCGATGGATGACAGACGTTAAGCCAAGTTGGTAGTTTCAAGCGGCTTGATAACACTGGTCTCTGCCAATCCTCATTGGACTACAGTGGCAATGTACACTTTGATCTCGTTCGATTAAAAGGAGACCCGTATCATTGGAATGGAATGATTAAGGGTTAATATGGTTCTCACTATCAGTAGTGAGAATCACTTGACTTTCTGTGAGAGAGTAGTATTTCCCATTGCTAGCTCGATCAGAAATTTGCTAGCTCGATCAGGAATTTGCTAGCTCGATCAGGAATTTGCTAGCTAGACCAGGAATTTGCTAGCTCGATCAGGAATATCTCATTAATGTTCTAACTAACACTTCAAAACAATTTTATTCATCATAATAATATACGTTTTAGGAAGTTGTCGTTTAGTGAGGTGTCGTTTTAGTCAGGTGTCGTTTTATTGAGGTGTCGTTTTAGGAAGTTGACATTCTCAGACTAATGGAAAACTGAGAAAAAATGCACAATTTCTTCCAGTGATCGTATATCGCGTCTTGTTATGCACTTCGTTGGCAGTGTACACAACCTCGGTTCGTCGGAAAAGCGGATTGAGTCATACATATCCTTTGCGAGAATTATGGGAGCGAACGCGAATATTTATAGTAGCACTAATAGGTGGCTTCGATTGTACTGTGCTCTGTTTTTGTGTAGTTCCTATTTAAAATTCTATCTATTATATTCTATTTAAATATGCCAATAATTAGTGTAAAAAAATGTGTATTCCCAGTATTTAGTACCAGTAGAGTAGTCCCATACAGGAACTACTAGGTACTATTTATTTCCTAGAGGTACTAGAGGTCCTAGAAGTAGAGAGGTATAACAATAAATAGGTACAGGAACCTTTATCATTAAAATTACCAGTAGTCCAGGTGATGGAAGCTTGAAAAAATCCAGTAATCATCATGGGATTACTCCACAGGGAATATATACTTAAAAAATAGCAATTATATCGCCAGCTTATATCGTCATGCACAGTTTAACTTTTCTGTCAACAAGCAATGTACGTCTTCCCACTGGGCGATGCTTATTTACTAAGACCTTGCCCCCCTCATACGCTTGAGTGAAACCGCGGCCTACTATTGTTTCCAAGAAATATGGCCGCCCGTTGGGAGTCGATGTGATAATAAAAACATAGGTGAATCAGTTCTGAGAGACCGCTGATAGGTTTTATCATATTTTTGTAGGGTCAAATAAAGATAAAGATAAATTTATTTGCAGAAAATATATATTTACTTTAAAATGTCGGGTCATGTTTTGCCTTGTCGGTGTACAAATGTGTTGATGAACTAGGTTTTGTTTGTCATTATTAGACAGAGACAAATACTTATACAAACTTGTGCAATAACAAGGCGGCTTTAATGCTGAAAGCATTCTTTTCAATACAACCTTAGGGTAACTAAATTAAATATGGTATGGGTAGGACTAGCAAGACACGATGCCACCACAAATGCCTTGAATTGTATACGCATATTAGGTAATTTTGTTATTGAATATTTTGTTATATATTTTTGGCAACCCCGTTTATAATTCTTATTTTCGACCTCAACTAAGTTGTCTGGAAGAGATTGCTTTGAATAAGATTTTGATAAGACCGCCTTTTGTTCATTAATATTGTTATTTTTTTTAAATTTGTATGTGTAAAGGATAGGGGAGAAAAGCGGAAAACGAGAGCTTAAAATAAGATAAAATATAATAATATAAGATTTACATTAAAGAGGCAAACCAAAAGCGAAAACAGACCAAGGCGCAATGACAGCCAAACAAAATAAAAAAAGTTATAAGAATAAAAAGTAATTAAAAAGTATTTACACCTCCTGACGGCTAGTCCGCAACAGTACCTAAGTTTATATTTTTTAATGGCAATAAAATATTTTGTATTGTATTGTATTTTAATGTTTTAAAACATATTATTTTCTGTTCCCACACTAAATGTTACTATTGATTAAACAAAGTTTTTTAACACTGGTGTGTGATTTCTGTAACTCAGAGCCAATCAATAAAAAAAATCTGTCAAGTTACATTTTTACAAACAAACATTCTTTAGTTCATAAAGCTTGTAAAAAGCGCCGCCCAATCAATTTGTCAGGCCAATAAATAATTTAATTAAAATCTTGTTAATTTCTAATTAAAAACATAAATTTAATTATTTATTATCGATGTTATTTACATCAATAAAATATATCTTATGTTAAATTATGATTAACACCAAAACATTTTCTTGGCACACGACAGGAAGTATTTATATCGTTTTGTAATTAATTTATAGTTTATAATAAATAGTTAAATTATTGCGTGTTCGTATGTACATTAAAAATTAATAAAAGCTTTTAATGTTGCCGCTTGTACCACAGAAAGAGCGAGATCGCGACAAACGCTAATTGAGATTTTTTTTATAGCAGAGGAAGACAAACGCTCGCGGGTCAGCTGGTTGGTTGACTGTACATTAAACTACTGTATAACTACACCACTATGTCTCTAATATATGTTAACAATAAATAATAAAATAAAATAAATATATAGGGACAATTCATACAGATTGAGCAAGCCCCAAAGTAAGTTCGAAACTTGTGTTATGGGATACTAACTCAACGATATTATATTTTATAACAAATACATATATAGATAAACATCCAAGACCCGAGGTCAATCAGAAAAAGTTCGTTTTTCATCATGACCCGACCGGGGATCGAACCCGGGACCTCCTGGGTGGCGGTCTAGCGTGGTAACCATTACGCCACGGAGGTCGAACAATTGACATTCGAATAAGAAATGGCGAAGGAAAACAAAAGAAATCAATGCCTTTTAAGTTTTTTTTTTTCATTTCTCAGGAACATAAAATTAAATAACTAATCGATAAAGACAAAAAGTCCTATCGTGTAATTCCCGCAGATATCAATCGATAGATAAGTATTACAATCAGGTATATTGATCATAATGAGTGTATACTAAAATTATTGTGATACTGTGAAATAGTGTTAAAAAATCGCTACAAGGAACAATATTTACTTATGTATACTCTAAAAGATTTAACTATAGTTAAGTATACTAATGGTTAAAATTCGTAGCAATTTTTAACAAATAGTTAGTCATTTCAACGGAACTTCGGTCACGTATTTTCGGCATAGTGTGTTTAGACACTAAGGGCCGATTGTTTGATCAGTAGTTAAGTATACTAATGGTTAAAATTCGTAGCAATTTTTAACAAATAGTTAGTCATTTCAGCGGAACTTCAGTCGCGTATTTTCGGCATAGTGTGTTTAGACACTAAGGGCCGATTGTTTGATCAGTAGTTAAGTACCTATACTAATGGTTAAAATTCGTAGCAATTTTTAACAAATAGTTAGTCATTTCAACGGAACTTCGGTCGCGTATTTTCGGCATAGTGTGTTTAGACTACCCTAGTTACAATTAAATCGTTTTTCAAAATGTATTTTCGGATCGGTTTCATAAGCAGATATCGTAAAAGTACCTAAGTATTTTTTTATAAAAACTTAAAAAACTTTACTTTTGTTTAAGAATGTAGGGGTAGTGTGTCTTCTGTACAAAATGTATTGCGTATTCTGTGATTATGGGTCTTGTAAAAATATTCGTATGTATATTGAATTAGGAAGTGAAAGAATTCAATGCGCTGACATCATGCTGACATCATGTTAATATACATACATTTGTTTTTAAAACACTCATTTTATTCAGATTTTTTTTAAAACACATCTGAATTTTACTTTAATTTTATTGATATTATTTATTGTTGAAAATAGTTTTGAGTTTTGAGTAACATTGTAGCAACATTGTTTTAAATAAACATAACACTAGACATTCTTTCTGTTTCACATGTTCAATCTTTATGCTAACCTGACCCCTAGATTTCAATGGACACATAAATCTGTGCTATGACAGTATAACCAACCAATACAAAGTTGCAATTTCAAGGATCATTCTCGCTACGACGACCTCGATGGCGTCGCTATCTGTCGCATTATAAACGAACATGCAAGCAACGTTGTATCTAGCCAGTGTTTGGATGGGTTCCGTTTTCACCAGATTCGGAGGGCACGTTAAGCCCTCGGTCCCGGGTGTAGTCGATGGATGACAGACGTTAAGCCAAGTTGGTAGTTTCAAGCGGCTTGATAACACTGGTCTCTGCCAATCCTCATTGGACTACAGTGGCAATGTACACTTTGATCTCGTTCGATTAAAAGGAGACCCGTATCATTGGAATGGAATGATTAAGGGTTAATATGGTTCTCACTATCAGTAGTGAGAATCACTTGACTTTCTGTGAGAGAGTAGTATTTCCCATTGCTAGCTCGATCAGAAATTTGCTAGCTCGATCAGGAATTTGCTAGCTCGATCAGGAATTTGCTAGCTAGACCAGGAATTTGCTAGCTCGATCAGGAATATCTCATTAATGTTCTAACTAACACTTCAAAACAATTTTATTCATCATAATAATATACGTTTTAGGAAGTTGTCGTTTAGTGAGGTGTCGTTTTAGTCAGGTGTCGTTTTATTGAGGTGTCGTTTTAGGAAGTTGACATTCTCAGACTAATGGAAAACTGAGAAAAAATGCACAATTTCTTCCAGTGATCGTATATCGCGTCTTGTTATGCACTTCGTTGGCAGTGTACACAACCTCGGTTCGTCGGAAAAGCGGATTGAGTCATACATATCCTTTGCGAGAATTATGGGAGCGAACGCGAATATTTATAGTAGCACTAATAGGTGGCTTCGATTGTACTGTGCTCTGTTTTTGTGTAGTTCCTATTTAAAATTCTATCTATTATATTCTATTTAAATATGCCAATAATTAGTGTAAAAAAATGTGTATTCCCAGTATTTAGTACCAGTAGAGTAGTCCCATACAGGAACTACTAGGTACTATTTATTTCCTAGAGGTACTAGAGGTCCTAGAAGTAGAGAGGTATAACAATAAATAGGTACAGGAACCTTTATCATTAAAATTACCAGTAGTCCAGGTGATGGAAGCTTGAAAAAATCCAGTAATCATCATGGGATTACTCCACAGGGAATATATACTTAAAAAATAGCAATTATATCGCCAGCTTATATCGTCATGCACAGTTTAACTTTTCTGTCAACAAGCAATGTACGTCTTCCCACTGGGCGATGCTTATTTACTAAGACCTTGCCCCCCTCATACGCTTGAGTGAAACCGCGGCCTACTATTGTTTCCAAGAAATATGGCCGCCCGTTGGGAGTCGATGTGATAATAAAAACATAGGTGAATCAGTTCTGAGAGACCGCTGATAGGTTTTATCATATTTTTGTAGGGTCAAATAAAGATAAAGATAAATTTATTTGCAGAAAATATATATTTACTTTAAAATGTCGGGTCATGTTTTGCCTTGTCGGTGTACAAATGTGTTGATGAACTAGGTTTTGTTTGTCATTATTAGACAGAGACAAATACTTATACAAACTTGTGCAATAACAAGGCGGCTTTAATGCTGAAAGCATTCTTTTCAATACAACCTTAGGGTAACTAAATTAAATATGGTATGGGTAGGACTAGCAAGACACGATGCCACCACAAATGCCTTGAATTGTATACGCATATTAGGTAATTTTGTTATTGAATATTTTGTTATATATTTTTGGCAACCCCGTTTATAATTCTTATTTTCGACCTCAACTAAGTTGTCTGGAAGAGATTGCTTTGAATAAGATTTTGATAAGACCGCCTTTTGTTCATTAATATTGTTATTTTTTTTAAATTTGTATGTGTAAAGGATAGGGGAGAAAAGCGGAAAACGAGAGCTTAAAATAAGATAAAATATAATAATATAAGATTTACATTAAAGAGGCAAACCAAAAGCGAAAACAGACCAAGGCGCAATGACAGCCAAACAAAATAAAAAAAGTTATAAGAATAAAAAGTAATTAAAAAGTATTTACACCTCCTGACGGCTAGTCCGCAACAGTACCTAAGTTTATATTTTTTAATGGCAATAAAATATTTTGTATTGTATTGTATTTTAATGTTTTAAAACATATTATTTTCTGTTCCCACACTAAATGTTACTATTGATTAAACAAAGTTTTTTAACACTGGTGTGTGATTTCTGTAACTCAGAGCCAATCAATAAAAAAAATCTGTCAAGTTACATTTTTACAAACAAACATTCTTTAGTTCATAAAGCTTGTAAAAAGCGCCGCCCAATCAATTTGTCAGGCCAATAAATAATTTAATTAAAATCTTGTTAATTTCTAATTAAAAACATAAATTTAATTATTTATTATCGATGTTATTTACATCAATAAAATATATCTTATGTTAAATTATGATTAACACCAAAACATTTTCTTGGCACACGACAGGAAGTATTTATATCGTTTTGTAATTAATTTATAGTTTATAATAAATAGTTAAATTATTGCGTGTTCGTATGTACATTAAAAATTAATAAAAGCTTTTAATGTTGCCGCTTGTACCACAGAAAGAGCGAGATCGCGACAAACGCTAATTGAGATTTTTTTTATAGCAGAGGAAGACAAACGCTCGCGGGTCAGCTGGTTGGTTGACTGTACATTAAACTACTGTATAACTACACCACTATGTCTCTAATATATGTTAACAATAAATAATAAAATAAAATAAATATATAGGGACAATTCATACAGATTGAGCAAGCCCCAAAGTAAGTTCGAAACTTGTGTTATGGGATACTAACTCAACGATATTATATTTTATAACAAATACATATATAGATAAACATCCAAGACCCGAGGTCAATCAGAAAAAGTTCGTTTTTCATCATGACCCGACCGGGGATCGAACCCGGGACCTCCTGGGTGGCGGTCTAGCGTGGTAACCATTACGCCACGGAGGTCGAACAATTGACATTCGAATAAGAAATGGCGAAGGAAAACAAAAGAAATCAATGCCTTTTAAGTTTTTTTTTTTCATTTCTCAGGAACATAAAATTAAATAACTAATCGATAAAGACAAAAAGTCCTATCGTGTAATTCCCGCAGATATCAATCGATAGATAAGTATTACAATCAGGTATATTGATCATAATGAGTGTATACTAAAATTATTGTGATACTGTGAAATAGTGTTAAAAAATCGCTACAAGGAACAATATTTACTTATGTATACTCTAAAAGATTTAACTATAGTTAAGTATACTAATGGTTAAAATTCGTAGCAATTTTTAACAAATAGTTAGTCATTTCAACGGAACTTCGGTCACGTATTTTCGGCATAGTGTGTTTAGACACTAAGGGCCGATTGTTTGATCAGTAGTTAAGTATACTAATGGTTAAAATTCGTAGCAATTTTTAACAAATAGTTAGTCATTTCAGCGGAACTTCAGTCGCGTATTTTCGGCATAGTGTGTTTAGACACTAAGGGCCGATTGTTTGATCAGTAGTTAAGTACCTATACTAATGGTTAAAATTCGTAGCAATTTTTAACAAATAGTTAGTCATTTCAACGGAACTTCGGTCGCGTATTTTCGGCATAGTGTGTTTAGACACTAAGGGCCGATTGTTTGATCAGTAGTTAAGTACCTATACTAATGGTTAAAATTCGTAGCAATTTTTAACAAATAGTTAGTCATTTCAACGGAACTTCGGTCGCGTATTTTCGGCATAGTGTGTTTATACACTAAGGGCCGATTGTTTGATCAGTAGTTAAGTACCTATACTAATGGTTAAAATTCGTAGCAATTTTTAACAAATAGTTAGTCATTTCAACGGAACTTCGGTCGCGTATTTTCGGCATAGTGTGTTTAGACACTAAGGGCCGATTGTTTGATCAGTAGTTAAGTTAAAATGGTTAAAATTCGTAGCAATTTTTAACAAATAGTTAGTCATTTCAACGAATTTTAACCATTAGTATACTTAACTACTGATCAAACAATCGGCCCTTAGTGTCTAAACACACTATGCCGAAAATACGCGACCGAAGTTCCGCGGCTGATTTTACGTTCGGCTCTTATTCGGCGTATTCGGCTGATATGACACACCATAAGCGCCGAACTTACGCGGCTGAAATTCGGTTGCGGAACTTTGTGTGTGTATTGTCAGTGTCAGTGTCCGAGCGCAATCGAACCGAACTTCGGTCGCTTATAATGTGTTGCTATACGCCGAATCGCTGCCGAACTTATGCCCGAAGTTCGGCTGTACGCTATAACGCGACGTAATTTCGGCATGGTGTGTTGTCAGTCATTTAAAATACATTGCAGGCGTAGTCACGCCGAACTTCGGTCGCGTATTTTCGGCATAGTGTGTTTAGACACAAAGTATACATACCGCAAGTAACGTAAACAGTGAATGTTGATCAGTAAAAATAGAGTAAAGAAAATTATAGAGACTTTCGATCTTGTGATCCTTAGAAAATGGACCGCAAGACGATTAAATTCTATATATATTATGTTTGTCAATCAGCATAGTAAGCGGTAAGTAATATTATTTAGTATTCAATTGATGTCGTACTTAAATGGATAAAAATATTGAAATTTATGTATCGAAGTGACATCAATAATTGATATAATAATCTATAACGATATTTATTTGAATAAAGATACTGTAATCCATGATGAGGTCTAGATTTTCTGAGAAAAATAATGTGCTAACTGTACATTAATAAATAAATAAATATATAAGGACAATTCATACAGATTAAGCTAGCCCCAAAGTAAGTTCGAAACTTGTGTTATGGGATACTAACTCAACGATATTATATTTTATAACAAATACACAGATAAACATCCAAGACCCGAGGCCAATCAGAAAAAGTTCGTTTTTCATCATGACCCGACCGGGGATCGAACTTGGGACCTCCTGGGTGGCGGTCTGGCGTGGTAACCAATACGCCACGGAGGTCGCCATTAATCACTTGGTATGATCAAGAATTTCAACTTGCACCACCCTTAGGACCTGGTTATCAAATAACTGGTTGCAATCACACATCGTAAAGCCCAACATTCACTACACGAACCCGGACCCGACTCGCAACCCGGACCCGACCGCGGACCAATCCGGCGTTGCCCATACACTGTACGAACCCTCCACGAACCCACCACTCGAAGTATGGCATGTGGGGTTCGACAGGCGCTCGCGGCTTGCAACGAGCCCGACGCCAACCCATTTGACAGTCTGGCGTACCGGTTCGTCACTTCCATACACAGGCGGATTAGTCCGATGGCCGACCAATCCGCCAGACCAATCTGCGTGTGAATGCGCGAGCATTCGTGTATAATGTAACATTTTAGATTCGACTTTGAGCATTACTTTACGAGCGTTCGCCTCCTTCACTGCTGTAATGCTCGAATCTGAGCATTACAGTACACCCGAATGCTCCCAGTGAAGGAGCACCTTAAGAGATATAGATCTAAGCACTACAATAAAAGATTTTACGCTATCGGTGGGGCAATTCACGTAACAAGAACCGATTCTAGTTCGATTCAACGCCACTCGCTGTCTCACTTATACAAAATAGGCATTGAAAGGGACAGCGAGTGTCGTTGAATCGAACTAGAATCGGTTCTTGTTACGTGAATTGACCCACTGGTAGCAGTGACTTTGAAATATTGTATGATGAACAAGCAACTACAGAACCAAAACAATTCGCAGCTATTTTAAGAACTACAACGTTCATCGGATCCTTACTGGAGCCCTTGGAACTCATCATAACCACTACTGTAAGTAAATATTATTTTAATCCTACTCTACCCATCTCACAAGTCAATCAATGTTATTTTCTGATTTTTTATTCTCAAATTTCTAGTCTTCACTTGATTTAGAATACCGAATCGGTACCTAGTGATCGGTGGAAATAGCCACTTTCAAGTTCCTTCCTGATAAGTCCCGGTTAACCTTAATTTCCAATAAAATTGTCAGTTTGTGTTTCATTTTATATCCAAATGGATTAATATTAACAGACAAACGTCTGACAAATAGATTACTTTTTTTTTTGTAGGATGTGGATGGTACTGATGATCGTCCGCCAGCTAAAAGCAAGCTTAAGTCCGATTACGCAGCCCAAATCCCTGATGAGCCTGTATTTGAGCGAGCTTTATGTATGGCCATCGATGTAAGCTTTACTCTAGACGACGACGGTGCGTTTTTATTCTGAAATTGTGCATCTAAACTTTATGATAAACTTATCACACTCTAAGGGCGTTTTTCCACTACTCCGGCATCCGATTTTTATCGGTCCGGTAATTGCCGGTCCGATGTAGAAATTCATACTTTAGTATACGCGCTTCTCCACTACTCCGGCATCCGGTTTTATGTCTTAAGTAAAATATTGAATAATAGAAATCTTTATTCGTCTCTTTTCTTTCAAAATTATTTTCAAAATAAGAATGATAATAAATGTTCGGTAAATACCACCTAGATGCCACGTCTCGCCACCAAGATTTCAAAATATATAATGGATATCATTTAGTAAAAACACGCAGTGTACTTTTATACAATTCAATTTAATCTTCAATTGAATTCTTTTATTTTTTTTATTTTTTTAAAGTATAATATACATGACGTTCTCAATAATAAGAACAAAAGAAAATAATCCCATAGTTCCGCCATTTAGCTTTGGAAATTATCTTTTTTAAAACACAGTTTAAACCACGTATAAACAGAAGGAGTTACACATATGGAATTACAATACAGACCGACAGTTAAATAAATTCATAGGTTATAAAACAACGATTATTGTAGGCACATTAAAGGCGATGTGCGCTTATACTGAGAAGGCGGCATTTTTCTGTTCTACAACGTACTCTTGTAAAATGGCCTTATTTGGAAATGTTCCGGTTGGTTGTACATTAATTGTAAGCAATTCTAGAAAATATACACAGGTGGATTGGATACTTAGTAGGAAACCTGGCGAAATGTGAAATGAGCGAATTTATTCAGAGCAGGCTTTCATATACTCTCTCTAGCAAGATGCTAAAATAAAATGCTCCAGCCACATAGATTAAATATTTAAAAAAAAAACAATTTCTAGTGTACTAGCAATGTCCCAGCTTTGCACGGGTTTATATAAGGAACCCCATTTTTTTAAAAATATAACATAGCTTAGGTCACTCGCGGATAATGTAGCTTCCCAACGGTGAAAGAATTTTTCAAATCGGTCGAGTGGTTTTGAATTTATTCGTTACAAACAAAAATACAAATCTTTTATTTTTTATTTCTGTTCTTTTATCTGCGGTCAGCGATAATTTGCGCTATAAACAGATGAGATGAAGGCTGCTGTCACATTTAGAGGGTGCCCTCCAGTGAGGACTTTTATAAATTAGTATAGATTTTTCACTTCTCATACTCAGATATAGGCTGCACAAAATCGAATTTTGTGCACAAGGGCAAAAACGTATCTACTCATAAATGTATCTATATTAAGGCAAAGGAAATGAGCCATACAGCCAAACACAATAAAAAATTCAGAGATAGAATTTGTTATTTTATAATATTTACTTTAATTTATTTGCTTTATGTGTTTTTTAAGTCTTATATGATATTAAAATTAAAATTAAAGTACGGTAGGTTATTTAATTAATTTAAGAAAATTATTTTATTACAAAATTAATTTAATTGTAGGCTGTAAATAGTAGGTCTGCAGCCCAAGCCTAATATCAATGTCGTAAGATTAGAAAAAAAGCGGCGGGAAACAGGTCTTGTTTTTTCGTGCATTTATTAATTTATTTCCTCGCAATCGATTTTTTTTTTTTTTTTTTTTTTTTTTTTTTTTTTTTTTTTTTTTTTTTTTTTTTTTTTTTTTTTTTGAATGGACTAATCAGTTCGGGTGTACTGACACCCTTTACTGAGACACCGGACTGTTGCGGGAGCGTAGGGCTCTCACCGCCAAAAATTTACAGTGTCTGCCTAGGGGCGCCCCAGAGGGGGGCTCGAACCTCGGCCTATGGCGACACTGGGGGAAGGCGAACGGATCGGAGAGAAGCGGCCGGGCACGTGCCGGTACCGCGAAAACCGAGTCCCTACAGGAGGGTGGCGCGACGCGCGGCCCCGCCGGCGGGGCCGATATGACGGACGTGTGTGTCTGCTTTGTGTCGCGGATTCTAATTGTTTGTACGCCTCGATGGCGACTGTAATGGCGTCGTCCGGGTCGTTGAGGACGTGCCGCGGACGACGTTTGGACCTAATGGTGTCAGCCGGAGCGGGATAATCCCCTGCGGCTTTCACCAATGGATTGGGGTGATGGTCGAGAGAGTCGAAAAATCTGACTGAGCATTGCTTTAGGTGGTGCGAGATGGTCGGCACACCTAAGTCAATGTGGAGGTTTTTGTTCCGAATGAACCAAAGCCCACCGATGGCTTTGCGCAAAAACCTATTCTGGATGGTTTGCAGCCTGTGGATATGGGAGGGCGCGGCGTGGGCGAAAACTGGACTCGCGTAAGTCATTATCGGCCTAATGCACGTTGTGTAAATTCTCACCTTATTTCTAAGAGAGAGTTTACTACGCCCATTGAGCAGATAATATAGTCGGCCTAGCGCGAAAGCGGCGCGGTTGCGGACAATCTTAATATGATCGCGGAAGGTGAGTCCCCTATCGAGTGTGACGCCTAGGTAGCGGACTTTCCTTTCCCAAGGGATCGGTTGTCCGAACATTTCGACTCTGGAGGAGGGATTTGGGGTGCTACCTCTAGCGAAGAGGATAGCGGCGCTTTTTTGAGGATTGACTTCGATGCGCCATTTCCTAAACCAGTCGCCAAGAGTATTGGCGGCAGTTTGGAGTGAGTCTATAATTGGGGGAATACTACGGGCTGAACAGTAGATGGCAGTATCGTCTGCGAAGAGAGCGGTATGGGTCGCTAGTGGACTGGGTTTAAAATCGGGGAAGTCGCTTGTGTAAAGCGTGTAAAGGAGAGGCGAAAGCACGGACCCTTGTGGTACTCCGGCTCTAATGGTGTGAGGGGGGGATAGTGCCCCATCCACCCTATAGCGGAAAGAGCGGTTCGACAAGTAGTCTTGAATGATGAGCACAAGACGATTTGGCGTATTGAGTTTGTAGAGCTTATAAATAAGCCCGTTGTGCCAAACTTTGTCGAACGCCTTTGCCACGTCAAAGAAGAGAGCGCCCGTTTTATGCGGGCGGGATCTGTTCGCTCTCCGGTCCAACACGTGTTCGACTATGCGATGCACTTGTTGGACACAAGAGTGTTTGGCTCTAAAACCAAACTGCGCGTTAGGTAAGAGATTGTTGGCAAGGGAAAAATCTTTGAGACGTGCGAGAACTATGCGCTCATAGATTTTTCCTATTGAACTAAGAAGACTGATAGGGCGATAGCTCGAGGGCTGATCCTTGGGCTTGCCGGGTTTTGGAATGCCGATGACGGTGGCTTCCTTCCAAGTTTGGGGGAAAATGCTATTTTTGAGGGCTGCGTTAAAGATAGCAGTCAGGAGTAGTATAAGATGGGCGGGAAAGAGCTTGATGACTCTGTTAGAAATCCCGTCAGGCCCCGGGGCCTTCCTATTATGTAGGTCTTTGATAAGGGACTCTACCTCATCAGGGGTTACCGGCTCTAACGGGGGGTCGGCATCTGTAAGTGGGCTCGCGAGTCTATTTGCTACCACAGTATCGACCTCGAGTAGGTGATCTGGATCAACGGGGAGTGTGCTAGGTGCACATTGTGCCTCAAGACTGGATGCTAAGCATTCAGCTTTTTCCTCGTCCTCGAAGGCGAGGGGGAGGGAGGGATCTGACTGTACTAACGGAGGGGTGGCAGCCACTGTATCTGCCTTAAGGGCTCTGGCAAGTTTCCAGAAGGCTTGGTGAGATGGGACCAGATTGGAGAGAGTCTCGTCCCACTGGTCGTTTCTAAGCTGTCTGATACGACGCTTAACCGCTGATTGAGCAGCGCGCATGCGGACGCGGTTAGGCTCAGTGGGAGCGGAGAAGTAGGCCCTTTGGGCT
The DNA here is from genome assembly GCA_905163395.2 of Endotricha flammealis. Lineage (NCBI taxonomy): Eukaryota > Metazoa > Arthropoda > Insecta > Lepidoptera > Pyralidae > Endotricha > Endotricha flammealis. The sequence goes on along the minus strand of LR990861.1, from coordinate 2,793,915 downwards.
CGGTTTTTCTCTGTTAACAGAGCGCGCGCATCCGGCGGAAGTGTCCAGCGACGATGAGCGTTCACTAGGACACGCCGCGAGCAGTCGCTAACGACTTTCTGCACGTGCGCTGTTAACGAGTCAATAGCACCTACTGCATCGGGAATTGAGACAATTTCGTCTGGAATTGGATCTAACAAGGGGGACGAAATGGATTTGAGGCTTTCGCCTAACCTGACCCAGTCGGTCTTGATCATAGTGGGATCTGTGGCTGCCACATTGGGAATACTCACTCTGGGAGAGAGAGAAATGATGACAGGCCTATGGTCTGAGGTGAGTTCGGAGTGCACTTCTATTGAACTCAATCTAAGATTGATGTTCTTTAGGAGGGCTACGTCTAGGACGTCCGGACGATGATCAACATTGTCCGGGTAATGAGTAGGGGACATGGGTGCTACAATGTCGAAATTGAGACTCTCTGAGAGTCGCTCGAGCTGTCTACCACGTTGGTTTGTGGTTAGGCTACACCAGGCAGGGTGCTTGGCGTTTAGATCACCCGCTATGATAACAGACGGGCCAAGATCTAGAAGGTTTTGTATGTCACTATCGAGTAGTGATCTGGGGTTTGAGGAGTTGGAGTTAGTGGGAGCTAGATAAGCTGACACTAAAAATATGGATTGGTGACCTGTCATTCCTAATCTACAGACAGAGGCCTCAATGTGCACGAGATTGGGTGTATCCACAGGCGTGCAGTGTAATGTCGCTTTGTAGTAGATGAGAGTGCCACCGAGGGCAGAGACTGTGCGATCATTACGTATGATTTTATAATTCGCGATTTTGGGATCGCGAATTGATGGTTTAAGGAACGTCTCCTGGATGAGGAGGACGTCCAACTGATGGGTGTAGAGGAAGTCGGCTACCTCAGACCTCTGGGTGCGAAGCCCATTTGCGTTGAAGTAGCCGATTTTAAGGGAGGTCGGTTTGACTCTACTCGTATGGTGTAAGTCCATAATTATTTATTGAAATTTTTAAGGGCAACGAACACGTCTGTGAATTGACAGACGGCCATTAGGAGAGCGTTGGGACTGTTCGCGTGTTCATTGACCAACGCGGCCATGGCAAGAACCCTATCTATGTCTAGGACGGCTGCGAGCTTGTAGAGCCCTTCGGTCCCGTTGGAAGGTGGCAGCGATGCCTTTACTGGGGGGGGTGGAGGTGTTGCGACTTCCACCGCCGCGGGTGCAGGCGTGCCTGAGGGGCTGGCCTGTGGGGGTGGGACCTTGTTGGTCTTGTAGCGCCACGAGGGCGACAGGTTGAGTGGTGGCACCGGTGCCTTAGCTGTTGCCGGGGCGGCCTCGGCAGTTTGGGACTGAGGAGGAGCGAGGACTCTGGATGAGGAGGGAGTAGGCCTCCGGCTCTTTCCTTTGGGCGCTTTTGAGCACCCTCTGTAATTAGCCGGGTGCCCCACCTCCCCGCAATTTACGCAGCTCGGAGGTTCCAAGCATAGCGCGCGGTCTTTGGGGCGTGGACACTCCGGTGTTGAGTGGGCCCCGAGGCATTTGACACACCTGGGTGTGTTGTGGCAATTTCGGGCGGAGTGGCCGTACAATTGGCATCTGTGGCATTGACCCACAGTGCTTTTATGGTGAGGGGTCTCGACGACGACCCCGGACAGTCCGCAGACTTTATTGATATTAAAGATGGCTTTCGCCTCTTTAAGGTTAGTCCTGTCCAAAATGACAAGGACCATGTTGAAGGGGGCGGAAGGCCCACGGTGCATGCGGTGCACTTCGAGGATGGGCAGTTTTTGGGCGCGAAGGTCCTCGAGTACGTCATTGCACTCGAGTTCTTTCGGGATTCCGCGGATGACTGCGCGAAGGCGCCGGTCCTCCTCTAGACTCCACGTGTGGAATGTGATCGACATGGCGTCGAGAAGGCGGGTGAGGTTTCGGTAGTCCGTGATGGACTCCGTTTTTAGGCGGATACCCTCAGTTCGGGTCTCCGCGATGAAGAAGATGCCATTGGCATCACAACGGGCCTTGATGGCCATCCACCTATTGCGGTTCGTGATAACGACCGCCGGTGGGCGCTGGGAGCGCTTGGGAGGGGTGGGGAGAGAAGCTCCCTCGGCACCCTGTTCAGCCGCGGGGGGCGAAGCGGGCGAGTCGGAGAGAGGGGCGGCCGGATTTGACTCGGCGGCTAATTTGGCGGCCTTGTTGGCAGCGCCCTTGTTGCGCCTTGTGCGCTTGCGGCCTGAGGCCACAATGAAATCGTCCGAGTCGGACGAGGGGGCGGAGCTGGAATCTGAAGATTCCGGGATGATCTCCATCTCGTCATCGGAGATCGAGGAGGAGGGTGCGGTGGTGGAGGGCGCGGCGGCGGAAGTCGCTACGGCGGGGTGCACGGTGGCGGGGGGCGCGGCAACGGGGGACGCGACGGCGGGCGCAACGGTGGCGGAGGGCGCGGCGATGGAAGTCGCGGCGGCGGAGGGCTTGGTGGCCGAGGGTTTGGTGGCCTGAGGGGCCGGGCGGGAGGTGGCCAGAGGGGCCGATGAGGCTGCGGCCTGAGGGGCCGTGGGGAAGAAGATTGCCTTCAGGTGAAGGCCAATTGCGGGCACGAGGTCCGGATTTTCCCTAGCAAAGTTGACTAGGGGCGACAAGACCTCTTCGAGGGCGCGATTTTTCGGGTCGGTCGCCATGGCGACCGGCCTAGTAAGGGAACCTACAGCTAAAACGAAATTATCGCAGTTCGTCGCGTCACGTTCCGCAAGGAAGAGCTGCGAAGAAACCTTGCGGCAGTCGTGCCTAATTTGGGAGCGCTCGGGGGGAGAACCCGAGGTGTGTAGTCCTAGTCCCCCGCGCCGGGTGAGGCGAGGGGGGTGCTTCTAGGGTGTGCCCTAAGCTTGTATGCCTCTGACCAATCTCAATGTGTCAGAGGGTCCCTAACTGCTTAAGGTTCGGAGGGTAGCTTCGAGCCGGAGCCCTAGGCGCCCAAGCCGTTCCCTAAGGATAGGAAGGAGGAAGGGGTGGGCGGGAGGGGGCGATAGCTAGTGTCGGTCAGGGGAGCCCCCTAGGCCGGTGGTTCTAGCCCCGTCCGGGTAACTGCTTCACCCTGAAGGGGATCGGCGAGTGCCCGGGTCGCACTCCTGGCTGTGCAAAGTTGGCACCGTGAGGTATCACACAGCCAGACCACGAAACTGTGGTTTTAATCGGCAAAAAACGCGCGAAAAACCGAAGAAACTCTAAAAATCACGATAATGCCTCCTTGTCTTAAAAAAGACAGGGAGACACGTGTGTCGGAGCGGCGGTAGCGTAGCGCGGGGGCGGCGGGGGGCGTGCGTAGCACGCGGGAGCAGCGTAGCGCGGAGGCACCGGGCACCGGACGTGTGACTCGGACGGCGTCGCGAGCACGAATGATGTGTTTGCTTGTCCTCGCAATCGAAGTGAAAAGCACAGTTTATAACTCGTCCACAAAACCATTTTTATCCTCGACATTACTATCAGCCCTCGCCTTCGGCTCGGGCTGCTAAAAGTCTCGGATAGAAATGATTCGTTTTGTGCACTTGTTGTAAAATCTACTATTATATTATAAAATCTCTGGGGCTCTATCCGTATTGTCGTCCTCGTTATGACGTCCGTCCTCGCCATGACGTTAAACTAAACTAACTACTCTCTTTTGGACTTAAACTATTCTCAAACCCTAGACATACTGCTTATTTACAAACCAGCTTAAGGCAAGTGTGGTGGATTTTCACGAAGGCGACGTTCCATTTCGAAAATACTTCTCTTATCATACCTGAAAAGAAAATATATGAATTTGATTAGTTTTCTAAATATATTTATTTCTTATATTAAAAACATCTTTTTAATCTCCCAACCAAAAAGGTTCATTTGTGTAAAGTCAGCTAATGAAAGAGGGTTATTTTTACGATCCTAACAGTCAATTTTCGAAACGCATTTTTAAAATGTTAATGACCCATTAAACTATAGTGGTCACTATAAAACTAAAGAAGAGAAAGGACAAAATTAATACTTCATCTGGAATTAAATTTTAAATACGTAACAGAAACAGCCTGTTAGGGTCGTAAAAATAACTCTCTTTCATCAAACTTTACACAGATCCAGATACACACTTGGAATACCTTTCTGATCCGGAGGTTCAATAGTAAGATATTTTATTACACCTATAGTATTTTTATTCGTAACAACGACTCTGAGCCCTGAGCCTGTATTCACTTCGATTAGTGCGAGTGAAGGTGATTAGTGGAATCACCTTCACTCGCACTAATCAAAGTGAATACAGATCTTTAGGTTAAGTAGTATCACAGTGAGTGAAATCGGATAAATGGTTAGTTTCAACCGATGGTTTTAACAGTATCTGTTTATCAGTCATCAGTGACATAAAGCATCATAGTCATAATAAGGTACATTTGACATTTACGGCAAATGCTAAATGAGCTAGGGCAGCAGCTTTATCAGATACATCGCAAATGAGCGGCGCATTGCATCTTGGGATCTCATGAATGTATCGGCAATAATAGGTAACTTTCTTAGGTCAGGGTTGGCAGTTGGCTTGTGCACTTGTTTATTTATATTTGACTGGTTTTTTCCGCGGTTTCGCTCGCGTTAATTTTATGACATAGATCTCGTTCTACAACAAAACAACCCAAAGCGCGACTTGTGTATTTTCGGGAAAAGTTAGGAAAAAAACTGCGTGAGCCGATTCCTGCATTATTTATTATTTCCACGTACGGAACCCTCCTATGTGGGCGAGTCTGGTTTTATTTTAGACATACTTTCACATTTAGGTCGCATATACAAATCAGAATTAAAACAAAAGCAGTGCAGTATTTTTTAATCTAAATTATCAAATAACTGTCTTTAGTTTAGATATAATTTAAACAAAGTCAAGGAAAGGACTATTTAATATATTATTAATCGACATACAAAAAAATGCCGACTTAAAAAAAAAAATTACTGATAACATTAGGAAACGACTCATCAATCACATATTTTGAGCATTCTATTACTACCAAAAGAAACGAAACCATAGTGCGATTCAGAATTGCAACAGCGCCATCTAGACGCGGGTGCAGCAACTACCTACATTATATAATTAGAACTTTTCTGTATTATCAGAAAAAGTCGTTTGACTATGTTTGTATGTCACACATATAAGAGAGGTAGGGCACAGCGGACCATCCACTCAAATCGGAGCAGCCCCTCTGGGGTAGGACCTCCACCTTACAGAAGATCGTACGTAGCCAAATAGCATTGGTCTCGGCCATGCTGTGTTCCTACGGTGAGTAAGGTCTCCAGAGCTCCATTATGAGTGAGTGATACCCCCGGTATTGTAAGCGTCTAGCAGTCATAGGCCAAAGCAGCCTATTTATATTACCTCTACTCAGTATACTATACAGTCTCTAAGTCAAGACACCCCGAATAAAGATGATAGCAATACTTCAGAGAAGGCGCATTTTGAAGTCAACACGATAATGCACTTATAATATCCAATCAATTTAGCCAATGTTTACTAGACATTACACTAGAAGATTGTGGTCATAGTAATTTGCTCCTCTGTACCAAACATATACTTATTTTGCAATGTATAAAAAACTTCAAACTACTTTTAAATAATTATGTATATTGGCTTTCAAAAAAGGCTGTTTGTTGAGTTTCTTGCGGCACTTCTTCTCAACAGGCCATTCATGTCAATGGTAGAATTTTAAAAAAAATTGACTTGCGAAAGTATTTCCTGTAGATCTACTTGCAAAAAAAATGATTTATTTATATTTTTACATTACACTGTCAATAGCATGAATCAAACCTTACACACAGGAATTAAATTTCTAATCGCAAGCTCAAGTTGACGCTATCGAGTTGGCGCCAAAATCCCAATGAGATGTTACTCTTCGATATTTTTTGCAAAGTCATTGTACATTCGACCTCTAACAACCCTACGGTCAGTGCATTCTTTGATGTTAATATAGATTGCTACCCGTACAATACGTATGGATTAAAGGCAGGCCATACACATATTTGTCGTAGGTATCGGCAACTGATTATCGTTTTCAAATACTTGGTTTTCCATGTAGGTTAGTTATCATTGAATTCTGATGCTGTTTAGATTGCACAGAGTACAGTGATGTTAATAAATTGATCATTTTAACTTTTAAACCAATTTTTACGTGCGCAGGGGCCGCTCAAATATTACCTAAGCACTACAGGGGGACCGGGAGATCTGTGCTTTACTTACTTTTGTTGACAATGAGGAAGGTATACAGATTTTTATGTGGAGCCACCGCTGTCAGACTTACAAAACTCAGAAGGATACCTGACCTATTTTAGGTCTTAGGGTAGGTTTAGGATTGATGTTTTGGTATCGTACGTTTTGGTATGGTTCAGTATTGTATTGGCTACTGAAATGATATATTGATATTGTCTCTTTTTCACTTATGGGCAACCTCATTACGTCGACTCTTTCTATTTTTTGTAGTGTTGCAGGTATTAATATCATATGCTCATCTGCGCATGATCTGCTTGTTTCACAAACTCCTATTCCTCATATTTAGGATTTGACTATAACGCTATTTGGATTGACATCCCGCGTTTAGCACTTAATTTCTGTATGTACCTGGATCTGTTTTTTATTTAAAAAACGATTTTATTTAAAAATATTAAACGTCATACCATTGGTCAGTTCGCTTTTCTTTTACCAGTGGTCATTTTGATTTTCTTTCAGAAATGGTAGTATTTTTAGTAGGTTAATTACATAAATAATTTATTACTGTAATGTATTGTGATCTTTGACGAGAGATAGTGTCTGTGAGGGAGGACCTACTCTCTGAATAAATATTTTGAATTTTTGAATCTAATGCGGGGGGGGGGGGCTACCTAGCAGGCTACTGCGAATTGCCTATTCGCTCGTACTTTAGAGACACTTTTTTTATGCCACAAAGTTGGCAAACAGGCATACGGCCTTGTTTGCCAACTTTGTGGAATAAAAAAAACGTACACGATCTTTTAACGTGGCAATGCGACACTTCGCCCTATGTAACAGCAGCATATTATGTGAAATTCCTATGTGAACATCCGCTATTTAAATAAAATAATAGGTGTGGTTTTTAAATAAATTTTTAGAATGTCAACCACGATACTTATCTGATATTTTTTAACTCCACAAAAAGATTACACCCTTCCGTGTGAAAAGAAACAGAAATTTTAGCAGTTCGGCAAGAGGCCGGTTCATTCTTTCACGCCATTAAAAGCTATGTGTGTTTAATTATAATTTGTGTTACACGACGCGCCACACCGGGTCAAAGTTATAGTATTACTAGGGTTGACACTTAAACTTTTGTCTTGAAAAAATATTTTATTTCGTGCAAAATTTGTTGGCAAACTACAAGCAATACTCAATTTTTTACTACACCAAAGTATACATATTTGATATTAATGCTGATTGCAATACAATGGACTGCAACATTTTTGCACTAGAGGGCGCTGTTTACATGATACAATTTTATCGAAGTAACCAACGTCGACCCTAGCCAATGTTTGGATGGGTCTCGTTATCTCAAGCTTTTCCATGCTATGCAGGGCACGTTAAACCTTTGGTCCCGTCTGTTGTCGATGGATGACAGTCGTTAAGCCAAGTTGGTCGACTTCAGGCGGTTTCAAAACACTGGCCTCTGCCAATCTGCATTAGAGCAGCGTGGCAGAGTACGCTCAAATTCTCTTCGATTGAAGGGTATTCCGTATTCCTGCAGTGCGGGATGATTATGGGTTGATATTATTATGATATGAAAACTTGTATTTTACTCCTGTAGGGTCGGCTGGAAGAGATCTCTTAAAGAGATCAGCTCACCTTTTCACACTCTTTTTCACATGTAATTTATATCTTATATTATATTTAAATGCAATGAAGAATCCATAATAATATTATGCTTTTTTTTCATTGTTCATAATAATAACAAAAACATAACAGCATACAACTTAACCATTAAAAATGTGTTTCTAGTGTATAATTGATTCAAAAGTGTCAACCAAAACATTTTTTTATTGTTTTTAAGACAGTTACTTTGCATTTTACTTTGTTTTGACTAGTGTATATAATCCATAAGCCGACAGCGCATCCTCTCTTATTTTGGGCACACAATGCACGGAGGCGACGAAAGTCTGGAAAAGCTGATTGTGGTTGGGAACACCGAAGGCAAAAGTTTACGCGGTCGTTCACCAACAAGATGGACCTATAAAGTGAAAGACTCGTCGTCGACAAAATTCCACACAAACGTAGAAGATGCGCCGGACAGAAGCCCATGGAGGCAGATCATCCGCTCCAGATACAACCTTGAAGCTGAACCACGATCCTCAGACATGAGGGACTGACTCCAAAAAGAGTGTGTCTAAAAATATTATTACAAAGTCGACAGCCCTGATTACAGTAGCTGATTGAGGTAATTATTTAACTGTTAGTTTTACACATGCAACTAATAGTTGGGTTACTAGTTATAAGGTCATGTGCCATTAAAATTGTCGGAAGAACCTCATAAATTCTTTATAATTGCATGTGGAGCATTAAATGTGGTGCAAAATGTTTTGTAATAAGCAAATTGTTAATGATTAAATACGTTAGTGTTTGTAATTTGAAATACCAATTACACTAGTGTTAAACTTGATACCTAGGTATCCTTACGCGAAAGTTGGTATATATATTTTTTTGACAAATCATACAGATTGAGCTACAAACGTACTGGGATATTTATGAAAGTGAGTGACTTTTGTGCGAGTGAATTACTGTGGCATATTTTCATACATTTTGTCAAAGGCGAACTGTCGAAAAGTGACATACAATATGAACGGGAGTTGTAGTTCCAATTTCGGCCACATTCATAAATAGCCTTGTAGCACTGTAGCCCCAAATGATATAAAAAAGCGACAAAGTAATTGACAAGATATTTAAACTGACTGTACTTGTATCCGAAAACTCGAATTTGAACCAGACCAGTCTGTCATTAGCCTGGTTTCTTATACACTAGGCTATCACCGCTCTATATATAGATTTCTAGATAGCTAGAAATCTATTTAAACTACCAGATAAAAAAAAAGATTCGATCAATATACTTTGATGATTTAAATCAATGATTAATCAATTGGTATCTTCACGGATCATTAAAAAAAAGGAGTTGGACAGGTTTCATTGGCGTCTATAGAGAAGCGAGCGATCCCATGCAAATAGCTATGTAAAATCGTTATAAATTACTGAAGACAGCTGAGATAGGGACAATTCAATTACTATGAGATAGGTTAGAATAAGCATCCGTGCCTGGGGACATACAAGCGTGTACAGTAAAGTTGCATTAAAATGTATCCACAGTTTTCGATCGAAAGATCAAGGACAACTTTACGGGACTAGCCCACCACACATTCCCACCGGTTCTGTGTCTCCTCTATAGCCAGGATCAACAACGGCGACCTCAGATTGACAGCATGAAGCTTATTGACGTCCCGGGGGAGAAACGATGCTGTATTGGAAAAAAAACGTCCACGATGCCAATACGCATTGCCGCAGACCGGAAAACATGGAAAGCGATCGTCTGAGCCTTAATTCATAGAGTTCACGTTCCTCTACAATGAAGACCTCGACTCAGGGACGAGTTTTCGATACCAACTTCTCCGTAGAGCTATCTTTCTATTTCTTCATAATAAATAAAAATAAATAAGTAAATATACCTATAGGGACAAATCACACAGATTAAGCTAGCCCCAAAGTAAGTTCGGGACATGTGTTATGGGATACTAACTCAACGATACTATATTTTAACAAATACATCCGTTATGCCATCGAGTATCCTTCCTTACTAATATTATAAATGAGAAAGTGAGTTTGTTTGTTTGTTATTCCTTCACGGCTTGACACTAAGCAGCTGATCATTATGAAAATTTGCATACATATTGTTAGGGGTACAGAGCCCAACATAGGCTACTTTTTATCCCGTGAAAGTATGTCGTTCCAATGGGAAAATATTTTTTCTACTATAGAGGGCGCTGTATCGGCCAACAGATGGCGCCACAAGTCGCACTATGGGTTGTTTTGTTGTCTAACGAGATCTATCTATACAGTCATAAAATTAACGCGAGCGAAGCCGCGGGCAAAAGCTAGTATATAGATAAACATCCAAGACCAGAGGCCAATCAGAAAAAGTTCGTTTTTCATCATGACCCGACCGGGATTCGAACCCGGGACCTCCTGGGTGGTGGTTTGTCATGGTAACCATTACGCCACGGTGGTCGTCTGCCATAATACCATTCCAGAGTAATATGTGTGACGACCCTAACATTGTAAATTGATTAAATTACCATGTTCGTGTAATTGACAAGCAAATCAATCACACGGGACGTCCCGATAATGAACACGTTCCTATGGGCTTGTAATATATCACAATGTACAGCCAAGCAATGAAAGAGATGACCAGGGTAGAAAACTGAGTTTTTTAAGTAATAATGGAAGTATCGTTATAAAACTTAGTAATTACATAATACAATATGAAATGAAAAATAAAAATTCTAGTAAATTCCTTTACATAATACGACGACCTCCGTGGCGTAATGGTTACCACGCCAGACCGCCACCCAGGAGGTCCCGGGTTCGATCCCCGGTCGGGTCATGATGAAAAACGAACTTTTTCTGATTGGCCTCGGGTCTTGGATGTTTATCTATATATGTATTTGTTATAAAATATAATATCGTTGAGTTAGTATCCCATAACACAAGTTTCGAACTTACTTTGGGGCTAGCTCAATCTGTATGAATTGTCCCTTTATATTTATTTTATTTATTTATTTAATATTATAAAGAGGTAAAGTTTGTATATTTGTTAAATTGTAAGGGGTAATCTCGGGATCTACTGAACCGATTTTAAAAATTCTTTCACCAATAGAAAGCCACATTATTGCTGAGTGTCATAGGTTATATAAAAAACCAAAAAATAAAAGGGCTTATGTGGTAGTCGGTTTTGCAAAGTGAATCGGAGAAAAAATGGTCGAATGAAAGCGTTTCTTACGAACGCCTGTACTAAAAAAGGATTATTAACATTATGCCCAACGAAGTGGGCACGGGTCAGCTAGTTTGCTATAAAATTTAGTATCGTTGAGTTAGTATCCCACAACACAAGTTTCGAACTTACTTTGGGGCTAGCTCAATCTGTGTGATTTCTCCCTATAAAAATAATATATAATGATTATATTTAGGAAACTTGAATCATATTTAAGGCCCTGCTTATCTCTTTCATTGCTTGACTGTTAGTACAGTCAAGCAATGAAAGAGAATGCCAATGCTTACTATGAAGTAGATGAACATAATTTTTGAATATCTTTATCGTAAGAAGGCGCCCGCTATAAACACTGGACTGCAAAATTTTATAAGTAACATTCTTTTGTTTTTTTACATTTCAAATAATGGTCTCTTTCATTTGTCATAATTTGTAAAATGTTTGATTTTTTGTATAATTTTCAACTATCAAAGGAAAAGTTTTTATTTGTTAAACAAATATAAACAATTTGAGATCTTTTTAAATTGTATTAAAATAATTTTGTTTCGAGAAATAAAATAAAAAACATGTAACGCTTTTCAGGTCTTGAGGTCTTACAGATCTGTCAAAATTATATTTTTACTTTCATCGTATTTTTTATAGTAATTTATTTAATTAAAGGAACATATTTAAAAGAAATAATATTTTTTATTAAAATAATTTTGTTACAAGAAATCTAAAGCGTAACATTTAACACGTTTCAGATGTCGAGATCTTACAGATCCACGCGCGCATAAAACAAATAGCCACTTGACGTAAGCAAGTTGAAAGACTGTTGCAACAAAATAAATCCACCTTTATACTGCGACAGCCAATCTCAAGTACACGGTTCGTTTCAAATTTCTAACAATATTGACTTTATTTACTATGTCGGGTCAGTCAGACACTATCGGACATGCTACAGGTCAACTTTATAACCATCTTGATAACAAATGTCTTACAATATTCCATCGATAATAAACAAACAAGTAACAGTTAAATGACTATGTAAAACGAATAACCACGGATATGCCTTACAATTTGTATGCCCATCATTTTTGCTATAATATTGAGTATTTAGAAAGGGAGACGGCTTTTTTTAATGTACGCTTGTAGAGGCCATCTGTGATCTTCTACTACCGGACAAAAGTCAGACGGATTTTCACAATTAAATTGACGTACTCTTCAATATTAAAAAAAAACATATAACACCTCGTGAGGAACCTGCAGGCGGCCTTATCGCAGAGCCAATCCGAAAGGAGCTAGTTGTAAGAGTAGGTAGGTGTCGCAGTAGTACTGAAATAATTTGTGGTAAAGAATATTAAGATTTGTAAGAATCCACAATTTTACACCAGACACTCGTTGACTTTAGGTTGGCTAGTAGCACCTCCTAAAAAAGTAAAATCTACTTGTAGAATAATATTAATAGTGTTTCCTGTAAATCTACTTCACTACATAGTATAAAACAAAGTCGCTTTCTCTGTCCCTATGTCCCTTTGTATGCTTAAATCTTTGAAACTACGCAACGGTTTTTTTAATAGATAGAGTGATTCAAGAGGAAGGTTTTTAAGTATAATACATTCCAAAATTCCCACGGGAAAGCGGGATACACGCAAACGAAGTTGCGCGGGTTTCGCTAGTGCAAAATAAATGATTATAATTTCTATTTTATTTTTATTACTAGATTATCCCCACGGCTTCGGTCGCGTTAATTTTATGACATAGATCTCGTTTGACAACAAAACAACCCATATCGTGACTTGTGGCGCCATCTGTTGGCCGATACTGCGCCCTCTATTGTAGAAAAATTATTTTCCCATTGTAACGACATACTTTCACTCGGGATAAAAAGGGGGAACGGGTAGCCTATGTTACCACTAACAATATGTATGCAAATTTCCGTAATGATTGGCTGCTTAGTTAAGCCGTGAAGGAATAACAAACAAACAAACTCACTTTCTCATTTATAATATTATTAGTAAGGATAATTCCGAGTTTTTTTTAATGTATTAAACACCATATAAACTCCATCTCCAATTCTTAACACTCCAACCGCTGCTGTTTCGCCTACGCACGCCGCGCGCCGCTCGGCTGGGCGGTCTACAATATTGCGTTACCGAGTTACAATTGCTCAGTTAATTATTGTATCTCGTTGATCGTCCATTGCGAGCGGCCAATGGGTTAACGTTGGTTTATTATGTTATTACTAGTTTCACCTCTTAAAGCAATTGTGCACCTCCAATGCTTTATATGCTAATTTTATGCGGAAACACGGAAAATTTTATCAGTAGGCATATTGTATCGTAGACTAATACAACGAAATCAAATTATTTATTTCACAGAGACTAGGCTTTCAAAGGTTGAAAACTGTTCAGCCGGTTCGGACGGTGGGTGAGCACAAGTAATTAAATATATAAATAAATATATATATATATATAGGGACAATTCATATAGATTGAGCTAGCCCCAAAGTAAGTTCGAAACTTGTATTATGGGATACTAACTCAACGATATTATATTTTATAACAAATGCATATATAGATAAACATCCAAGACCCGAGGCCAATCAGAAAAAGTTCGTTTTTCATCATGACCCGACCGGGGATCGAACCCGGGACCTCCTGGGTGGCGGTCTTCCGTGGTAACCATTACGCCACGGAGGTCGTCAATTTATACTAATACTAGTAGACCGCACGGGTTCGCACGGGTTTTACTAAAAATCCCTAGTTTTCTTGAAAATATCATATAGCCTATGTTACTCGGGGTTAATGCACCTTCCTAACGGTGAAAGAATTTTTAAAATCGGTCCAGTAGTTTTGAATTTATTCATTACAAATACACACACACAAAATACAAATCTTTCCTCTTTAAAATATTAGTGTAGATTATTAATTTGACGACCTCTGTGGCGTAATGGTTACCACGCCAGACCGCCACCCAGGAGGTCCCGGGTTCGAATCCCGGTCGGGTCATGATGAAAAACGAACTTTTTCTGATTGGCCTCCGGTCTTGGATGTTTATCTATAGGTATATGTTTTTATTATAAAATTTTGTATCGTTGAGTTAGTATCTCATAACACAAGCTTCGAACTTACTTTAGGGCTAGCTCAATCTGTGTGATTTGTCCCTATACATTTATTTATTTAATTTAAAAAAACTCTTAAAATTAAAACTATTTATTGTTAAGTTTGTGAAGTTGTAGGTGATAATCTCTATATCTATTGAATCGATTTTGAAAACGTTATATTTATCTGATAAAGCACGTGCAGTTAAAGCCACAGACAACAGCTAGTAACTCTACAAAAGAAAACATAATGGCTATTGTATCACAATAGAACTTAAACATTGAAAATTCATAGACACGAAATGAACTTGTCCACACGCAATCTAAAACCCCAGGGGTTGCACTGGCAGTACAGTACCAGCGGGGGGCTAAACGGGACTAGAACATATGTAGTGTGGTACCCTACCTACACTGTGGGTATCAATTATTTAGAATAATTTTATTGTATGTTCATGAAAAGTTTTTGGAGTGGGAGAGCAATTATTACGAAATGGGCTAGCTCGATCGGGGAAGTACCACCCTCTCACAGAATATCGAAGTGAAGCAGCATTGCGTTTCGTTCGGTGAGTGAGAGATCCGGAAGCCCAACTCCTTCCCTATCCCCTCTTTCCCCCTCCTTCTCTCCCTTCCCTTCTGCCTTCCTTTCCTCCAACCCCCTTGGTGGACAACGCATTGGTAGCGCCCCTGGTGTTACTGATGTGCATAGGCGGCGGTGACCGCTTTCCATCAGGTGGCCCGCTTGCTTGTTTGTCTACTGTATAACATTAAAAAAAAGTTGCATCTCTCTAGGGTATAATGCCTTTTGCTTCAAATTGCTGTTACTCATGTAGTTGTAAGCAAGTCCTTACAATACTTCCTACTACGACTATATTCTTTCTGATTAAATTCGTTGTGAGTTCCAAGACAGCTGTAGTTTTCTCCCCCGGGACGTCAATAAGCTTCATTGCTTATTGTCGATCTGAGGTCGCCGTTGTTGATCCTGGCTACACAGGATCGGTGGGAATGTGTGGTGGCCTTGCCCCGAAGTAGAAAACACAGTGTTTAGTCTTCAGGTTGTGTTTTTTTTATTTATTCTAATATTCTAAAGAGAAAAGATTATTCGTTTGTTTGCATTGAACAGGGTCCGAAACTACTGGGTCGATTTGAAAAAATTCTTACACCGCGCAGGCAACATTGTTTGCGTACTTATTTATGCACAGCAGCGCCACCTATATCAAATCCTACGGGAATCGCGTACTTTTCGGGATAAAAAGCCTTATGTGTAAATCCGAGGTATCAGCTACCTACATACCAAATATCATAAATATTGGCATAGCCATTTGAGCGTGAAGAAGTAACAAACATACACATAACTTTCGCCTTTATAATATTAGTAGGATTAAAAAATTAGGGATCTTTAATAAAACCCGAGCGAAACCGGGGCGGAACGCTAGTTGAATAAAATAGACATCATAAAATACATAGGATAGAGTTATTTACGAAATAACATTGGGAAAATGTCCTCCAGAGCTTTGCTGGCACGTACACACTCTTCGAAATTTTCATGACCATTTTGCTTCGCGACCCACTTTTGAAGATTCCAATATAGCCATTTCCGATAAGGTCAACATTGTGGCCACCATATTAAGATAGCTAAGGTAAGATAGCTTAATACCCTGGGTAAACAAGGGTACAGATGTTTCAACACCGCACGCCGCTGTCGATAGATCCTTGTCTCTACAACAAGACACTATTCTGATAATGGTATTTAGTGGTGTTTTAATAGACTATGTTAAGAGTCCAAAACAATACTGAAAGCCTATTTAAAATGTATATGATATTACAAATCATAATTTTGACAACATATCCAAAAAGATTTTTTTTGTTTCTTTTTCTCGTTCTTTTTTTTGACAGCGACATATTTTAATGTGTTAACTTTAAAATCAATTCGTGCATCTCACTAATATCCATCGTCATAGATTAGGTACTTTTTTACCAGCCTTTTATTTCCCACTACTGGGCAAAGGCCTCTTCTCCTTCTCCAACTATTCCTATCTGCTGTTTCTTCTTGATTAGGTACATCTCACATCGTATGTTTATATTTTTAATGATGCAAAAAAGAGTTTTGTTTTGTGTGTGTTAAATTGTACTTAATTATGCAAAATTTAGCTCAATATGAAAACAACTGCTTTAACATTGCCAGTTAATAAAAATAACTTGCAAATAAGACATTGTTGCCATCGCAGTAAATTAAAATTAAATTCACATACATCATTGCCATGTGTAAATATAAGTTTAGCCGGTCTCCATTTCTTATTTATAATAGAAATAATTGACTGGTAAAAGAATAAATTACAATACATTTCAACACATTACAATTTATGTATTTATCTCTTTGTTTGTTTTACACATAACGTCAAAACATCTAAATTTATTGCTCACGTAAAAAGATAAACAATTTATTGACGACATTTTATCATTTAAATTAACAACCCGGTTGCAGGGTCGACAATGCCTCTATATCTAGTGTTCAATTTTTGAAGAGATTCATGATACTAACCCATCATCATTCCACTGGCAGGGGGGGTTGCAGGGGGGGGTTGCAGGGGGGTTGCAGGGGGGATACGGGTCTACTTTTAATTGAAGGTGATTAGAGCGTACTCTACCATGCTACACCAATGCGGATTGGCTGAGGCCAATGCTTGTCTTAACGACTATCAACTATCCACAACAGCATATAGTAAGTAATAACCCGAGGTAGAATGGCCACTCTCTGCCCCGCACCAGACTGAGTTACCGCACCCCGGGAGCCCCTCGAGGAGCCCTCAGTCGCAAAGATGTGCGTTTAGTGACGAATGTGTGTACGTGTGCGCATACGTGTGCGCGTGTACACACGACATTGGCCTATGTAGTAGTAATAGGTAATTATTTCACGTGCGTTGTATGGAGTGTCCGGGCTGTGACAACAGTCAGGACCAACAGCTTAGCATGCCCTCCGAAGTACGGAGAAGTTCGAGATAATGAAATCCATTCAAACATTGGCTAGGGTCGCAGTTGCTTAACTTGTGTGTTCTTAGAGTGCGACACATAGTGACGCTATCAAACTCAACTCAAACATCAAGTTAGTAGTTTTAGAAAAATAAATTTACCAAAAATTTTCATTGAAAAAATACTGATAAATTCTACCTTGTAAATAAATTTATTTCCTTAGCTATATACGTGCTAACACCAGGAACTGAACCATGGTCCAAATTAATAGACTGGTTCGTTATCCACCATGCTGTCATCGCTCTACTGCGTCCCTATTGACGTCAATTTCCATCCATAAATAACCCATTGGTTCGACCATAAAGCCTCACTGCATTGCGGTCCACACATCGTCCATTACTGGTCCAGTGTGAGACATAAACGTGGGTTTGCTCATAAACTGAGCATTGTACACAGTGAACAGTGTGGAAATTACCATAGAAGAACAGTGTGTGTTCATAAATTGTACTTTTACCAGTTGTCATTTTGATTTTCTTTCCTAAATGGTAGTAATCTTCTTGAGTAGATTAATTATTCCACAAGTAATTTATTACTGTAACACAAGTGAAAGTGTCAGTGAAGACCAACTCTCTAAATAAAGTTTTTTTTTCTTTTGTGTATGACGTGTATGATTGAACTCTCACATATTTACTCATATTTTATGACGTATTATTGTATTTACTATCCGTTTCAACTCTGAAAGAGAATGAGACAAGCAGACAACTTACTTAACAGTAAAAAATCATCAGTGTAAAATTATGCCAAATGTAGACATATTTTTTTATTTGACTATTGACACCATACCATACACCATATTAAATTGTATTTCATTAGTGTCAAATTGACATTCGACATATTTTTTACTGTGGAATTTGACACTTGTCTCTGAATGTGTCTGTTTTTCTCGATCCCTGTTAAGAGTTGAAACAGACATTTATTTAGACAGACAAAAAATTGGTTTAAAACCTAGATTTAAAACATAGTAAGACCTCTAAACCAATTATCAAATCAAGTCGCTGTGACCTTTATTTTAAACTATACTAGTCGCCAACACGGCTGACTCGCGCAGACGAAAACAACGACAATACACTGTAAATAACGACAATCGATTTTCAATCGTTTTATAAACTGTGAGCCGAAATTTTATCTACTGATTCGAAACATCTATGGCCTTACCTCACTGTTGTTAATAACACTATGACATTAGTCGCATTCAGAGTATTCTCAGATCGTAAAGATGACGCGGGCTGCGGAATAAACCACGACTTGTAATGGCCGCTTTAATAAAATTATTGTATGGGTTACCGTAGTTCAGATATAGGAAGCATTATGCAATTATTATTATTTCTTAAAGCATTCTCTCCTTTGTAGGCAGCATGCAAAATTTATTTATTTATCATTTAGGACAACCGGATTTATTTATCATGATATTATATGGTACTATATTGTATTTTAAACTAACTTATTAGATTTTAACTTATACGTCAGAGAAACTTGGGGTTGTGCATCGAGTACGAAGCAAGGGGTGTGAGTAGATCATGTTTTGGTTAAATGATTCTTAGTGTTGTTTTTCAGAGGTAAGGGCACACATCGTTTCGGCCATGTTGTGTTCCTACGGTGAGTAAGGTCTCCAGAGCTCCGCTGGGGGGGGGGGGGGAGGTTGAGAGGGAGGGTTGGCAACGCGTGAGTGAAACCCCCGGTATTGCAAGCGTCTGTAGGCTACGGGGATGCTTACCATCAGGCGGGCCGTAAGCTTGTTTGCCAACTTTGTGGTATAAAAAAAAACTTTATTCGGGATAAGCCCACCACACATTCCCACCGTTGTGTCTCCTATATAGCTAGGATCCACAACATCGACCTCAGATTGACAATAAGCAAACTTATTGACGTCCCGGAGGAGAAACTTCTTGGAACTACAACTAATTTAACCAGAAAGAAATTAGACAAAGTAAAAAATATTAAAGTCTTCCCTCCCAAGAAATTACATGAGAGACAGCAATTTGAAAAATAAAGCAGCAGATTGCCGAGCAACGCGGTCTATTGTCACATTAATGTAATGTTCCCATATTGGCATCGTGTCTAATCTAATGTATAATTCTATAATTTTAATTTTGATTTTGTGCGTGCTGCTGTCTGTAATTCTATTAAATTTTTATATGGACTGTTGGTCTGATAATAAATGTTTTTTTTAATACTTATTGAAACCTAACTCTTTGGATTGACCGTTTAACCGCTTATGCAAAATACATTGTATCAAAAATATTATTGTCTACGTTATAATGATACACAAGAATGTGACATCGTTACATGTATTTATAGCAGCTGTATTGTACAAGTTTATTCAAATTAGTTATACAAATAGGAAATTAACTAAGAGCCAACATAGGCGGACTGCAGCGGTTAGCTATTGATCGCTTGAAGCTTTGACCACACGACCCGACAGTTACAACTGCTCGAGCGGTTCATATGTGTATGTAGAAGACTGTAGTTCACCGTGCAGTCGCAGCTTGAAGCAGTTCGACCTGACTGCTTCAAGCGGTCTGTGTATGCCCCTAAGTTTCTAATTTAAACTATAATGAGCTCTTTTAAAAAGCCACTGAATAAAAAATAACTGATCGAATACCAGAGTGACTCATCGTTTCTTAAAATAGCTTTGGCTCTTTGTACTTATTTGAAGCATAGGTTGCCATGATGACCGGCCTCTTTATGCCACCGCATTGTATCCAGAAATTATTATTAGCCTGTAGTTTCCCAATGCTGCAAATATTACGCGAAATATAAGTGATTAAATCAGAATTTTGCGAAAAATTATTTTCGAGAAAAATTGATCATTAAATTGGTCCTTAGAGCGATTGGCGATTGCACACGGCGTATTTTAAACGCTCAGATGACGCGCGTATTCGTAGGTACTCGCTTCAAATGAGATTTTATTGCAACAAGACCTTGTCCAGAAAGGGTAAATTCGCCGCGTGTTTTTGTTCGTTTTATTATCCATCGCGAAGTTGCAAACATTACATCGTGAGTTCTAACATACAAAGAGATAAACTTACTCGCGTACATGTGTACAGTCATTTTCTTGACGTATTTGACATTATTTTACCATATATGATTGCTTACACTTCAACATATCTGATGGCAAGGAATTAGGACGGCTCCCTGCCAGCACCGACTGACGTAGTAGCTACGGACCTCCCAACATACATCAGTGATCTACGCCGCCGAAAACGCGCGTTCCTGAAGCGCGTATCATCTGCGCGTTTATAGTACGCTATGTGCTCTTCGGGACCATCTTCACGAGCGAGAGAATCGCGACTATAGTATCGTTTTGCCACCTATACACTGTCTTAGAACGTGTCTCTACACGGCGATTTCTTTGCGGCGAATTTCATTCGGACTCATTGATTCTTTCGCTCGTGGAGATGATGGTCTTCTATGTATAGATTGATGGACGGACACTTCGTATGTTCTCGGAACTGCGATGATTCCCGCAGCATCCTAACCATTTTCGAACAACCAAGCGCCGGACACTGTAATTGCGATTAATAAACTACATTAAAGAGATGAATAATTACTGTATACATTTGCCTAGATTATGTTATTAACTACTTTTCTAGAATATCATTGGCTACCGGAGACAATTATTCGGCGTGTGTAGGCTCAATTTTAAATCGGCAGACAGCTGTATTGCATGTAAGAAAACAGACGGTACAAAAAAAAAATACATAATAAGAAAGCATGATGTATGAATAGAAAAAAGAACATAGGTAACAGCAGTTACTAATCCCGTCCTGGAGGGCTACTACGAAACGTAAATGCGATACTTCGGCCGAAGCATCGGATGAATTTTAACCGTGAAATACAAGTTACTTCATGATTATAATTCAATGAACTACTAAAATAACCACAAAGTACAAGGTATTTCATGGATAGGATTCAAGGAATTACTAAAATAACCATGAAATACCTCGTATTTCACGGTTAAAATTCTTCCGATACTTCGGCCAAAATATCGGATTTACGTTTCGTAGTAGCCTCCCAGGTTACCAGGTGATCCCCCCTATATTCATATTGCATTTAGACGGGTTTATACTATCCTAAATATTTATTTCTATCATAATAATAATATAAGTTTCTACTAACATATCTATGGATCTCTTAGTTATTCGAAATAGACAAATTTTATTATTTTTATTTATTTCATTTTATTCTTTAGCAAAACTGTAAATGTAAAAAGAAAATTCGAAAAAAAAATACACGATAGTAGTCCATTATTAGTGAACCTAAAAAGAAAGTAACGGTTAATTTATTTATTTATTTATTTAGAACACCAACAATTGTTACATCAATACATCACT
Source organism: Endotricha flammealis (assembly GCA_905163395.2). Taxonomy (NCBI): domain Eukaryota; kingdom Metazoa; phylum Arthropoda; class Insecta; order Lepidoptera; family Pyralidae; genus Endotricha; species Endotricha flammealis. Next base: position 2,772,446 of record LR990861.1, on the reverse strand, counting down.
AATACTTATCTATTACATGACTTAATGCACAATTAATTATAGGTGAACACAACATGCTTTAAGTTAAGCATGCTATTCTATTTAAGTAAGCTATTCACAGTAATAGCCGAAATTTTCTTTGATTAAAACGTTCCAAAAATGTAACATAGAATAAGACGTTGTACTCACTTGGAAACAAGTAGATGTAGCGTAGCTGTTAAGGACCATTGACGTTTTTTATTTACAGTTAAAATAAAACACAATATATTTCATTTGTAAACATGGTAAAATAATGAAAACAAAAGCCTCCTTACTCGGGAATTCTTTCCAACAGTAACAAATACGGAACCCTACACTGTTCGTGGCCCGACACTGGCTCAGCCTGTTTATTTTTTACTAAAGATATTTTTAAGGGCAATATTTTTCCAGTGAATTGCGAATTGATGTAAAACGATAATATTATCACATGCATTGCGCAACTTAACCAACATACATTGAATGCAAAATCATTTTTTAAAACGCAAAGTATCGCAACCTGTTTGAGGTCAACGGCTCGACATTCAGCTTACGCATTATTTAATCAATTTAGGGGTCCCAAATCAGTGAGGAAACGACCCCTGCTAGTTTGGTAGAATATAAACTAGTCTGCAGACTATACAATATAGTATCATTTTATTTATGTATGTATGTATGTATGTATATTTATCTATGGGAATTTAAATAAAAAACCGGTTAAGAGCATGTCAAGCCACGCACAGTGTAGGGTTCCGTATTTGATGCGCTTTGCTTGCTTGCAAATGAGTCCAATATCATATTCTAAGTAAGTAAGTTTTCATCAAATAAATTTTATTTTATCAGTTTGTCGGCTATTACTCGGTAACTAGTAGAGCCTACGTAACCGTTATAGTTTTCATTAAAGGTTCAGCATATGTACTACTACCATGATTTTTTTCAAATTTCTAAACAACAGACTTTCAGAGATAGAGGGGGGGGGGGACCACCGTGCAAAACGAAATTGACACAATAAAAGTAAATAATTCCGAAACGGATCATTGTATCGAAAAATGGTCTTCCCACACCTTCGATGTTTTGAAGAGATACCTACCTACCTATCAAACCTGAACATGGGGTGGGCGCGAAAAAAAAACCAACCCTAAAAAGAAAAAAGAACCCTAAAAAGTATGTCCCCCACAAAGAATTAATTTTCTAAAAAAAATTTGAGAGATTCGAAAGCACAACTTCCCTTTTCTTCTCAATTTCCAAACTCCCAACTATCTTTCCCTTTCCAACAGGAAGAACCCGTTAAAATTCGCGTTTTATGCTTCATGGGGTAATCACATCACACCTGTTTAAAATTCGCGTTTCTATGCTCCATGGAAACCACATAGACACAAATCATCATGTAAATTAACATGATGATTTGTGTCTATGTGGTTTGATTACCCCATGGAGCATAGAAACGTTGCTGCCTGCTGGTTACCCAACCTCTTCCATAAAATAATAAAAATATTTTTCAACGGAACCCAAACGCAAATTAAGTCAATCAGTCTTAATTGGTATTTATTATTCTGATAAGAATTTAAGCAAATGTTATGCCATCACAGTAATGTGCTCTGACTTGATTATAAAAAATTGAACACCGAATTAAAAGCCTTTAAAATACTTTGAATAATAAATTTAGCCTCAGCCGAAATTTAAAACGCTTGTGTGGGCAGATGGCGCTGATATATATTAGTATTTTTTTTTCATGAGATTACAAAACCGATATTCTTTTTTTAGTTCTATACAATTTACATAGCTACCTGGTCCCACAGTAAGCTAGACTAAACAAAATAAGAGCTACAAATTTTAAGTATCTTAAAAACTATAAAATTGTTTTGATGGATCCGTTTGAATCAATTACATACTAGAAGCATTACAGACATTTGTTACATAACATTACAATGTTGAACGTTGTGATTGTATATAGTAGATGCGAAATTATTTTGTTTTAGTATATATCTGTTATGCTCAAAGACCGAAAACGCTCAGTGAGCGGAAAAATAGCTCACAACGCGAAATCGTAATTTTTCTTACAATTCAATCGACGCGTTGTGAGCTATTTTTCGCTCACTGCGCGTTTTCGGTATTTGAGCCTAACATATCCACAACAGGCTGACTTTAGTCAATTCAAAATCTAGATACCGAGGAAATGTTTTCTACATTTTTTATCCATCCGTCCGTATCCTGTTAAACCTATAATCATTGAAGATTAGTACAGTCAGGAGCACATTGAGCTTTACACTTGTAGAATTTGTGCTCTTATGACATAGAACTTAAGAATGGTACAAATCCAACATGTAAAGGTCGATGTGCTCTTGACTGCACTAATAATACTTAATTAAAATTATTAGGAACTCCCTACTAATTATGCAAATAGGCATTAAATTATTTAAGGCGTAAATAGTTATTATTTTCAATCATTAGTACTTCCTTCCAATAATTTGTTCTTAAGATTTCCATTATATTATTCCAAGTACGGAGACCATTTATTTGAAAATACATTAAAAATCTTGTTTTTTTTTTTACGCCACTCTTTATAATTACTAATAATACAACAAACATGAGTATTTACGAACTGATTATCGTAGGAATATAAGTAGACTTTTCTTATAAGAAATAATTAAATACTTTGGACTGCCTGGTACGTAGATAGTGATCCCACCTTCAGCGCCAGGGGCCGCACGTTCGATTCCTCGAAATAAACATTTCATAAATAAATAACTATATAGGGACAAATCATACAGTTTGAGCTAGCCCCAAAGTGAGGGTTTTTAGTTCGAACGGGCCAAATTGAACGGGTTATGGTACGTTCGAAAGCAAAAATTTTCTGCGTCCCATCCCAAAGAACCACTGATTAAAATACTGTCAGTACAGTCCAAGACTTGTGTTATGGGATACTAACTCAACGATACTATAGTTTATATCAAATGCATATAGATAGACATCCAAGACCCAGGCCAGTCAGAACAATTTCGTTTTTCATCATGACCCGACCGGGCTTCGAACCCGGGACCTCCTGGGTGGCGGTCCGGGGCGTGGTATATATTTTTTCTTAATTAACTACAAATTACTATGAAATATTTAAAACTTTCCTGTGAAAAGTGATATCATTACATTTCTTTTGTTTTTCAGACGTGTTGTGACACGACTTAATAGCGCAAACCGCCATATTTAATTTTTTTCCGGGAGACACGTTTGGTTCGCTTTGACATCGACAACTACGAAGCGGTTCGGCAAAGTTCGTCGTTTGGTGCCATAGACTGGCACCAGTTGAGATGTATCAAAACGGGTGCAGGGACACTCCCTCTTTATATTGTTATTACTCTAAGACCTCCATGGATGTTTTGGTATTTTTCTCTTCTTTACCGTTCTTCTTAACTTTCCCATTTTAAATATTAATCTATTATCTATTTTACATTGTCATAGGTAAAGTGTATTTCACTCACAGTTAGTTTTTGAAACGCATTTTAAAAGCTAATGACACATTTATACACATTAAAATTATAGCTGTCACTGGCAAAAAAAAAAAACAGCCATAGAGGTCGTCAATTTATGAGATGGCATTTGTTTCGTCGGAGATCGTCAATTATTCCTTTTTGGTAAAACACTCATTATTTTACAAGAATTGAAAAAATAAATTATTAAATCAAAAATGGAATGACAAAATATGCCGTAACTGGGTTTCTTTCGCCATTTCCTTCCCCAGTGGTCATTTTGCTTTGTTTCCGAAAGGGTAGTAGTTTATAGAGTAGCTTATTTATTTAATACTCATTGTAAGTGACGTGTCTAAGTGCGCGAGGGACTACAGAATAATAGTAGATTTTACAACAAGTGCACAAAACGTATCATTTCTATCCGAGACTTTTAGCAGCCCGAGCCGAAGGCGAGGGCTGATAGTAATGTCGAGGATAGAAATGGTTTTGTGGACGAGTTATAAACTCTGCTTTTCACTTCGATTGCGAGGAAATAAATAAATAAACGCAAGAAAAACAAGACCTTGTTTCCCATTTCCCGCCGCTTTTTTTTTTAAAATCTTACGACTTTGAAATTAGGCTTGGGCTGCAGACCTATACAGCCTACTATTAAATTAATTTTGTAATAAAATAATTTTCTTAAATTAATTAAATAACCTACCGTACTTTAATTTAAATTTTAATATCTTTTATGACTTAAAAACACATAAGGCAAATAAATTAAAGTAAATATTATAAATTCTATCTCTGAACTTTTTGTTGTGTTTGGCTGTATGGCTTATTTCCTTTGTCTTAATATAGATACATTTATGAGTTTACTTTTCTGCCCTTGTGCACAAAATTCGATTTTGTGCAGCCTATATCCTGCGCAAATAAGCACTTTCTGAGCATGAGAAGTGAAAAGTATATTTTGATTTGTTTTGATTTTTACAAACTGTCTATTGGACTTCTAAGTTCGTTAATCCACTTATGTACACTCTGGTGGCTGATTCCCATGACCACTAGAACTTCATACCAGAGTGAAATTATCAAAAAAGAAATGATTCAATTCAAATAAATATAAGCAGACATCGCTCGATATTTAATGTTTAATTTAAACTAAAATGCGTCTCAGAAACTGGCTGTCAGGCTTAGCTAACGTATTACTTTAGTTACGCATGTGGGCGGGCGTGAAGCAGTCGTTCATAGACGTAGAATGGGGGAATCCGTGGCTTATGGAAGCGTGGTGAGAGGCGGTACCGCGCTCAGTGGGGAGGCATGTGGGAGGTACCATAATTAGACATGACGTGTCACAGTCAATAGTAAATTGCTAGTTACGTGCGGTTAGATAGACTTGATTGATTTATTAACTGCGGCTCTGTTAAAAAAATGTTAAATAAAAAAAAATACTGGATTTCTTTTGCCATTTCTTTTAGCAGTGGCCATTTTGGTTTTCGTAATGGTGGTAGTTTAAAGAGTTGATTTTTTTTTAAACTAATCAATATTACTGGACAAGGGAGAGTGCTCGTGAGGTTCCAGTCCCTGAATAAATATTCTCGTAACAAAAATCATCCAAATCTCGTGTCAATTTCAATCGCTCTATCACTCATACAAAACAAGAATTGATACGAGATTTGAACGATTTTTGAATAGAGAATAGAGCTGATGGTGTATTTTTTTATTATACACTAGCGGACCGCCCCAGCTTCGCACGGGTTTAACTAAGGAACCCTATTAAAAAAAAATATAGCCAATGTTACCCGGGGGTAATGTACGGTGGCCTCGAGGATAGGAGTATCATTTTAAAACAAAATCGCTTGCACATCTTGTAAGTGGAATTTTTGTCAGCTCCGCCCTTTTCTTTGTTACTAAACAGGGTTTTTGTTTATAGAGCCACATGTGTCCACTAGATAATAAGAGGCTAGGGTTTTTTCCAACAAAGTGTTATAATATTAGTGTAGAAGAACAACCATTTACTTTTAGCTTTGACGTGTGTTGTGTTGTGCGTTGTTGGAAGTAATTTAATTAATCTGAGGTGCGTATGTAGATGATCCAATTCCCCGACACCAGACGGTGCAGGTTTGATTCCCGCTCGGGGCAAACATGTGATGGCATTTGTGTTTGTTCTCGAGTCTTTTTTTATACCACTAAGGCGGCAAACAGGCATACGATCCGCCTGATGGTAACCAACCAGTAGCCTTTGGACGCCTGCAACACCGTATCACACGCGAATTGCCGACCCTGTAAAAATATTTTAATGCCCCTTTTGAGTCTGTGTATTCTCTACGTAATATAACTAACACCCCGTCCACACGCACCCAATTTTGGGCCAATTTGATCTATTGTCCTGTCCCTGTTCTTGGTGATAGAAAAGGACAGGTATACAAATTGGCCAATTAGATTGGGCCGTGTGGTGTAAAGGAATAAAGTGACTTGCTAGCAACTCGACCACCAGGCCTGTCAAAGTCGTTCATGTCAAATGACGCGTCCGTGGAGAGTAGCTCCATGCTTTTGTAGCTAATCACCTGTTAAATGATTACAACCTACCAAAAGCTCCCGTTATGCTTAATTAACACATAAACTATAAGATTAAAATATGCATAAGCTGCAAATTGAAGCTATCAAGTCAAAAGCTGTTAAAATACAAGCAAGTTATGGTCGTTATTAACCAATTTATAGTGGTAGTTTGACCAGCTTAAATACTCACTTTTAATGTAGTAGTTGCATAATTAAATTTTAATCATCTATTTACAAATGTACAGTCAACAAAGAAAGGGGAAAAGAGGTTAAGTCCGCCAGTTCGAATCCTGCACAAGGCAATCATTGGTGTGCATGAATTATGGAAATTATTAAGGAACTTTTCAAGGTAAACATACCATTTTAGTTACCAAAGGTTTACGTTGAGGAATAATTTTATTTATTGTCTCAGATTTTTTTTTTTAAATCCTTTTTTTGAGCTTTTTTTCATAGAAGCCTATCCCCTAATATTGAAATTGGATCTTCAATTTTTTTTTTATAAATAATAATTTATCTAAAGATACCTTGGTCTGGGTGTTCACTATGTATAATAAGTATTTATTTACAAAAAAGGGATTTATGTATATTTATCAGCAATCTAGTACCCCATAGTACAAGCTTAGTTGTGTACTACGGAAATGTAGGAAAACATTACATATTCAATTATTCCTTTTTGGATAAAACGGAAATCAAGAAAAACGTTCAGAAACAATTATTCCTTTTTGGTGAAACACTCATAATTTTTTATGCCAACTGTCTATTGGAGTTATGTGTTCGTTACTGCTTATGTCCAGTCTGGTGGCTGATTCCCATGGCCACTAGAACTTCATACCAGAGTGAAATTATCAAAAAAATAAATGATTCAATTAGATTCAAATAAATATGGCGCCGAAGACAGACAGACATAGTGTACAAGAAACGTTTATGCTAACTTAATCCTTACAAAAGATAACACACGCAAGAAGTCAACTATAATTCCATTTATGTGAAATTTAATTAATAAGTGATACGTGACGTGTGTGTGTTGTTATTTTGTTGCGGCCTGTACGAGTACTGGGACGGACTTAGGGTTAGAGTTACGTTATGTCCCACGGAGCGCACTGCAACTCAAACATTTCATGTGTTGCTAGCCCTGCCCATTCCATAGTATGATTTCTTTTTAGCAACACGTCACTGACTTGGTTTAATAACTGTCATTTTACCTATTAAATACTTGAGTATTTGTACCCAAAACATAAAAACTTCGATATTTTTAGACCCATGTGTATACTGTCTAGCATCGTTGTTACCTTACATTAGTGTTAACTTGACGCGTGCAATGACGCCATTAAAATATTGATAGCCATTTCATTTAGCAATCAATTTTAATGATGTTATGTGTAATAAATATAAATGTTTGTATAACACGTTATTCCATGTTTATAATACAGAACCGCGTATCTGCAATTTGTTACGAAAAACAACGTTATTAATTTTCACACCAAATTCTTTCTATTGTATTTCTGGCCGTTAGCAATTTTGATCACATCACAAATAAGCTAAGTTTTATTTATGACATTCTTGACACTCAAAATAATAACTGCAAAAATGGTTCTTGTAAATCTACTAGTTTTCAAAATATATTATTTTATTCTAATCATAAATGAGTTATCTAAGGGCTCATTCAGACAAACGGCATGTCACAACTGCAGTCATGGAAGACAGCCGTCAACGGTTGGCGACGGCTGAAGTTGTGATCCGCGTAAAACGCGGAGAACACCGCATGCAGCGTGACGCGTCGCAGCATAGCGTAGCGCAGCGCGTTGCGTAATCGATGTCACACCGGCCAGTCTGTCATAACGCGCTATGCCGCAACGCTCTACGCTGCATGCGGTGTGTTCCGCACTTAATCATAGGGTACTTTTAATCCCGAAAAGTATGCGATTCCCGTAGAATTTGGTCAAAAGTCACATACCTAGTCAATAGTGCCTTATAAAGTAGATGGCGCTGCTGCGCATAAATACACGCAAACGAAGTTTTGCTAGTAAAAACATTAAAACAATAAAAAAAAATGTATTTTCTAACTAAATCTATTAATTTTTCCTTCACTTCCGCATCCATTTTTGTATACAGACAGATCAGAGTTTTCCTGCTGCACAGCACTGCGCGTCTACGTGCGTAGTCGTCCGCGGTGTGACGTAACTAGTAGAAAGCCATATATTACAACGGCACGTAGCGCGCATGTGACATTGCCACAATACCTGAGGGCGCCTACTGATATCCGAATATCCATAAAACTCGCGTTTATAAAAGGAACAAACATAAAAATAAATAAATATATAGGGACAATTAACACAGATTGAGCTAGCCCCAAAGTAAGTTCGAAACTTGTGTTATGGGATACTAACCCAACAATACTATATTTTTATAACAAATACATATATAGATAAACATCCAAGACCCGAAGCCAATCAGAAAAAGTTCGTTTTTCATGATGACCCGACCGGGATTCGAACCCGGGACGTCCTGGGTGGCGGTCTGGCGTGGTAACCATTACGCCACGGAGGTCGTCAAAACAATACATCAATGACATTATAAAAAGGTGAAATAAAACAACTCTCAGAGCCGATTTCACCATTGTTTTCTAAACGAAGCATTAGTTAATGAGCTGTTAAAATTAACTGAGATTTAAACATCGCTGTTAATTTTCTGCGTTCCACACTTGAAAAGTAACAGAACATTACGTAATCGTACATCAAGCGACCGACTTACAAATCATTCATTCACATTTTAAGCCGCCTAAAACAAAATGTCATTTTTGGTAATGTGATTGGTTCCACGCGCTTCACTATTTGCACTAGGCGCATAATAAATGCCGTGTTAGGTAACTCAACTAAATTGAAACGTCATTCGCATTGTGTATTTCAATAGCAATGAAGGGGCTTTGCGTTTGGTCGGCTGGTTCAAATGTCATAAAATGTTTACTTCGTTCGTTTTATTGTTTTGTTTGGATTTGTCTGTTGAGGTTGAGCGAGGTTTTTTCTGTCTGCTGTGTGATATTTTCTTGTGTATTGTGATACAATGTCGAAGAAACCCCGTGGGCCCAATTTTTCTTCTAATGAGAAGGAAATTTTAATACATCTCGTTAGTTTTACTAACAGATCTGAGGGATATTCAAGTTTGTCTTCAATTAACTCCAAGACGTCCAAAACTGATTGTTTCGATAACCGAAACCTAGTACAAAAGTCTATGTCGTCATATTCTTCGAAATAATGACAACGTTCTTTGAAAATTCTGGGACGCCGCACTATATTATCTAAATTAACTAAATTTTCTAATACATCTTCATTTCCGAAAATAAAATCGTACGCGGAGTTCATCTTGGTTGACAGTCGCAAACAACCTTTGTGTATTCCGAAGTGTCAAATCGCTTGTTAAAGTATTTAACGGACCACTAGAGCAGTAATTAAATTTAACACCTCGTCAAGGGAAGTAATCATCTGTTAGAGTATGGTGGGACAGTCGCTAGCCTTAACAGACCGTCAAAATACTTAACGGGATGTGAAACTAACAAACAGAGAATGGTGAAATCGGGTCTCAGCCTAGTACAATCAAGTACAAGGAAACACTTTTGCAAATTATGCAAGGCATAAAGTGTAAAGCTTGAGTAAATATTTACTATACGTGCAAGCTAAAATAATTTACATTATTCCTTGTAACCACAGATTTTCTGCTAATAGTTGATTAGTTAACTATTAGTTTGAAATTAAATTGCGTCATGGCCCACACCGAGAGTTATATTTTCAGTACGGGTGGCCTTTTATACACGTTTTAAAACTTGTCAACTAATTATTATAACGGAGAATAATTATACTTAATTAGTATTTACTGTAAACTTTAGTGATAAATAGTTTCCGAAAAGCATTTTTAATGTAATGTCACATTGAATTATTACTATTAATTAAGTTATTGATAAACTAAAGAAGAAAGAAGAGATAGATAGATAGAGAGACATAATGTAAAATCAATAAAATGCGTATCTGAAACTTGCTGATATATTTATTTTAACATAATAATAATGACAGTAAGTAAAAATTAAAATCAAGTTTAAAATGTTTCCGTAATCTATGAAATTACAAGTTAGCGATGCCGGTCAATAATTACAGTTGACATTTTTTTTTGTTACGTTGTGGCCCGGACCAACAGGGGAGATGTCAAACCGGTACGAGTTGTCTCTTATTATAAAAAACAACATAATCTGTGAGTAGTTAATATATACCAATTTGAGCGCAATTTCACTTTACAGCAAAATTGTAGGAATAAAATAATACAGGAAATCTTTGCTTAGAAGAGTTAATTGCGAAATTGAACCTCTGTTCGTACAGAATTAGCTATTAATTTTCTTATTATCCACGTAAACAATTTACTCCTAATTATATACTAAGGTAATATCTAACTACCAGGTTATTCTTTAGTAGAAAGGTGATAAATGTTTACATACATTTATATATTATTGTGTAGCTTCTATCCTTTCTACTTCTTAAACGGCCTTTACACTTGGCTAAATTCAGAGTCTAATAAAAGAGATGGTGAAATACTAACAAGTGAGAAGTTGTAAGTGCTTCTCGCTTATTCGTATAGCACCATCTCTTTTGTTAGACTCTGAATTTAGCCAAGTGTAAAGTCGTTTTATGCCGAGTACAGACTGCTGTAACGTAACATGTACCTAATGTAACAGAATTACCATAGTGTGGACGCCTTGTTGCCACGAACCGAGCACACTACGCGCACGAACTGAGCATTCAACTCGTGCTCGCCGCGATCGATGGATGAAAAAAACAGCGCTGCGTTCACACTATGAAATGCTTCTTTCATTTTACGTTACAGCAGTCTGTACCCGGCATTAAAGTGCTAATAGATGATCAAAACATGTCCGGCCACCGGACGCCGCCCGGTACCGCACCATCGTGCAGTGATTATTTATATGTGCGGCGTACCGTGCGCAACACGATCAAATATTTTTTTAATATAGTTGTCATTTAAAAAAAGTTATAAATTACATGATATCATGTACTCAAAAGTTATTACTAATTAGTTTTCGCTTTGTAAGTAAGTAATGTTTGTTTGTAATAAAAACATATATTTTTTAAATAAAATTGAATTAAACAGAATTGAACAAATCAATTATGTTTTCTGAGTGGATAAATAATAAATAATTTATGGACCTACAAAAAAATTACAGCCTATGGACAGCCTACCTATATGTCAGCTTTACTTAATTTGGGACTAGATGGCGTCGTGTGATTCGTCCAAGATTATTATTTTTTATTTTCTACTCGAACAACTCAAGTCCGTCCCTGCAAAAAGGGAACCGCGTCCATTCTGCCATAGATGGCGTATCTGGATCAATTAATGCAATTTTCATAAATCCACTTTTTCCCGCCATTCGAGTATGTAACGTCATTTAGAACAAGAGTGTGCACATCGCATACTGTATGACCACGTCTTTTTCTAACCTCCAAGACCACAGATTATATTCAAGATTACAGATAATATTACAGATTAACTTTTTATTAGAATAGTGATGTAATTAGAGGAATTGGATTGTGAATGAGCCAATTAGAAATATCGATACTCGTATCTAGAAACTATTATCGCGGATCGGATATTAATGGTCCATTTAATTGCATTTAAATTGGATTTCTGCCTACCCCCTTAACTATTACAAATGCGACGTGACGTCATAATTTGAAAACAATGTCAAAATTATACAGCAAAAAAAAAACTATAATTCCACTTAATATTTTAGGACGTTCGTCCACGCGTCGACTCGACTAGCACGTGTTTTCAAGCCGACTGAGATTCTATTATGCGTATGATACTCACTTTCGACCACTTAGAATCTTACACACGTCGAATTACTTACAAATTCTGCCTTTTACAAACAACTCTCCACCCAGCACATCTGGAAGTTCGGTCTGTATTGACAAATTCAGACACATGGGCACTACAAAAGACCTGGAATGGTCGAAACAGTGGGTACACAGTTTTTCAAGTCGATTTTCTCTCTTGACTCTGTACCTATACGTTTATTTTGCATTATATTTTCTATTTTAACATTGAGCTCTTGTTTTCCACTACTCTCTCTTATTTTCATTCTTTGCGTGACAAAGTGCGGACACATTGTCTTCATCCAGACCAGAGCATAAAAATGATGTATCGTGAGGTAGTCGATGCGTGAAAAGGGCCTTATGGTATAAAATTCCAAGATAACATTCCAACCATTAGAATCTTATAAACAACGCATTAGTAAACAGCATCACTATAGATTAAATATCAAGTACCGAGAATCGAATAATCAAATGGTTGCAAAAAGCGTGCCGTCTTGTCACGCACGAGTCGGTTCAAATCTTGCTAGATGTCTTTGACATCACTAGCGCGGAGCGAGACCTTTTTTGAAATGAGAATTCTTTTTTACTTTTATAATTTTGAATAACGATGTTTCTCTTTGCGGCCAGTGTTTAGAACAATAAAAATGTTCTTTTATAGACTTGAGGATGCAAAATAAACTCAAGGACTGGTTCTTTGCCAATAGCATTTTTCGATGCAATCAGCCAGTGTCAAGTAAGAAACAGAGACGTATTTGTGTAATATGACGATATATCAATCAAAATAGAGTATTCATGTTGTCTCTGAGTCAAGACGCTACGAAGTATCAACATTATATTGGACTTTTAATAATTTCTGCGTGTCAACCATGAAAATATCCATCCGAAATAACGAAACACGTAATCCTGTCAAAAAGACATTATTAGTTAGATTATGGTTCACAACTAGTTAGAATTCAACGAAACGTCAGTCTGTATTTTCGGAATTTCGTTGAAGGGTTGTCCCACTGATCATTAGGTTCAAATGCACTATAACCAATGTTTGCTTCACATCAATACAATGAATCATACCATTTCACAAATGTTCTACTCTATATTGATTACAAGATATTGATAAACAAGATTTAAAGACAAGTATCAGCGCGCTCCGGTCCGATGGATGGACGGTACAATTACGGACACGCAAACACAACAATTAATCTTCGCCAATTGACAATACTATCCGACGCTTGTACATTACAATTTTTATTTTTATTTTTTTATTCATATTATTTCATTCTTTTGTAATAGTGACTACAATTTATTGCCATTTTTAATAATATTTACTTACAATAAAATTATCAACAATATAAATAATCTAACAGATAGTTATAAAAAACGCATTCTAATCTGAATCCTATATTAAATCTCAAGCTCTGTATTTATTTTTAATTTTAAGTTTTGACAACGATTTTTTTTAAACAAGCAACATATTAAAGAAATGTTTTTATGCAATTCAACGTTAGATATAAAAAGTGATTTATAGCGGTATGTGTTTGGAACTAATTATACTGTTTTTTCGATGGCGTCGCTTTGTGTAGCACTTTATTTAAAAATAACAAGTTATGGTCGTCGGTCTCGAGACCCATGGCTTAACGTGCCGCCCAAAGCACAGAGAAGCTCGAGATGACGAAACCAATCCAAACAATGGCTAGGGTCGACGTTGCTTGATTTGCCTGATCGTTTAGAATGCGACACACAGCGCCTCCATCGAGCTCTTCCTACACATATCCCGTAATAAGTCTTTCAACTCTACACTATCATTTCTCAAAATCTGAATAATTTTGTTACACCTCGGGCCATTAAGATATAAATACTTAATAGCATACCTAGATCTAGATGACAGATAAGTCTGGATTATTAACGTTCATAATTAGTCTGATGGGTCGTCAGAGGCGCGTAAACAGTCGCATCACCGGCGTCTCGTCGTTATGACGCGATAAACGTGGACTGTTATTAAGCGTAATATAGGGTTTGTGTCGTATCGGTGATAGCAGAGTAAATAACCAGAATAAGAAACTAAGTGGTTCATGGTTCGAATCTAATATATTGTGGTGCAGTTTTAAGATATGAAAAATTTCGCCGCCATTACGACCCTTCTTGGTAGCTCAGTTAGAAAGAGTACTCTGCCGGGTTTCGAGAGAACGTGGGTTCGAATCCCATCTGGAGCGAGCGAGAGGTGAGATTCAATTCATTTTCAACAAGCCCCTAAAAATCATTATAGAAGTCCATTTATGGAATTTAAAAGGGAAACTATCACGGTTAAGTGATCTCTACTAGTTACCGAGTAATATAAAAAATAAAAAATATAAAAAAATGATTTTATGAAAACGTACAAATTTTAATATGATTAAAGAAAGGTATTTTAGATAGGTAGTTTATTTATTTAAACTTCAATACATGATTTCATTTCATTTCATTAATGTCATCTATACTAATATTATAAAGAGGAAAGATTTGATTGTTTGTTGGTTTGTTTGTTTGCATTGTAGCTCCGAAACTACTGGACCGATTTTAAAAATTCTTTCACCAGTAGAAAGCTACATTATCAGGGAGTGACATAGGCTATAGCTTTTACCGAAATTCAATGTGGTTCCTACGGGAACGGGTCCGGAACTTCACGCGGACGAAGTCGCGGGCAAAAGCTAGTAGAATATAATTGCAATCTGCATGCAAGCAAAGCGTACGTACGTAAATACGGAACCCTTTACTGTGCGTGGCCCGACACGCACTTGCCCAGTTTTTTTATCGAATTATATAGACTGTTAACAGCGGTAACATAAAATACCTACTATTTTTTGATGTATGTACATGTTTTCCTAAAGTGGTTGCATTAACATATACATTACAATGTAGTAAATTATGTAGTTTTTGTTGTTCAAACATCCAGTTCTTTTCCATAATAATATTGACAGCCCGGTACCGGTTAGTAGTCTTTCGGCACCAGCAGACTCGGGTTCGATTCTGGCTCGTGGTAAACATTTATGTGACGGCAGAAGGCGCCGCGCCCCGGTTCGATTCGATTTCCGCTGGGTGCAAACACAAACACCATTGCAATTTTTTTTTGTCCTAAGCAGGAATCGAACCAGCGTCCTCTAGTAGCGAATTTAGTTTTACATGTCTATATAACATACAAACATAAATAAAATCAAATAAAGGTTTGTATGTTATATGTATAGACATGCAAAATTACAGCTCTCTACAGCCGGCCACATAAACTCGGAATTCCGAAACGAGTGTATATCGCTGCCCATTACTGCGTTCGATATCACGAATCGGAATTCCGAAACGGAACTCCGAGGGTATGTATGGCTCTTAAACGTTTCGGCGCTAGACCACGGACAAGACACGACGGAATTACGAAGTTATTCTATTTCACGAAGATCATTTGGCTATGTAACGTTCACAAGCACATTATCGTAGTGTGCATAACCTCGATAACGCTCGTAAAATCGCTCACGCACACACGAACAATGTGCATGTAAACGTAACAACAACATTCATAGTCAAATGCTCTTCGTGATATAGGATAACCTGTAGCTATTTATTAATCTGTGACGGAACTGTTTACTACTGAACCCTCAAAAGAGGCATTCCCTGGATATTTATTCACCGTTCCAGATATAAAGCGAGGTGTCTGCAATTACGGATTCGCGTGCACGAATTCGTCACTACAGCCGCAATAATTGCATTCATTTAGGAATTATGAGACATTCTTATACAGCGTTGTTGCTATTTGACCAATTAAATAAAATATATGAAATATCTATCATTCCTTTTAATCAAGCTGCGACATTTCTGAACGAATTATTGTTACACTGTTGCCAAATGTAACACGAGCATTAGTAGACAACTATTTGTAAATTGATCAAACGCCCGCGCTGTCCCATTTAAAATTTTAGTTTTTTTTTATGTCATACCATACCGTAGGCGTAGACAGGCCTTGTGGTCGAGGGGCTAGCAATGGCTACTTTATGCCTAGAGTCGCAGGTTCGAATCCCGGGCCACCTGATGGAGCCTAGCCTATATATTTTTAGTAGCAGGCAACGCATTTAGCGCATGTTTCTTAACAAAAACATATTATTAGCTTGATATCAAAAAAAGTCTGTCAAAATTACTTGTTGCGTTTACTGATGAAAAATCCTAAGATAAATAAATAAATATCTTGGACTAATCACACTAGTCCCAAACTAAGCAACTAAGCTCGTACTATGGGTACTAGATTGCTAATAAATATACTTAAATACTTTTTTTGTAAATAAATACTTATTATACATAGAAAACACCCAGGCCAAGGCAAACATAAATGTTCATGCACACAAATGTTTGCCTTGCGCAGGATTCGAACCCCAACGACCACCGGGCCTGTCAAATAAAGTTTAAGTCCTGGCGAATAAAGTAAGTACAATTATTTTACTACCTATTTGTCTATTCAACGAATGTATAATTTAATTTATATGTATGTATTATGTATATTTATATGGAGGTATCTATGTATGTCTATTATATTATTTAAATATTAATTACAGTAATGTTAGTATTTATAATAAATAAACCGCATTCGTGAATTTCTGCACTTCCCAATGGTTGACTGATAGAGAATGTAATTTAGCATTAAGTCCGCCTATTGTATCAGTACTTATGTATTGTGGTCAATAAATAAATAAATAAATTTAATTTTTAAAAAAACAAGTAATTAAACTGAGAAACAAAATGCCTTGTTGTCTAAAAACACAAAGAAACCTTTTCCCCGACCTTATTATTTTACAAAAACCACAATATTTCAAGCATCTGCTTGAATGTTGAAATTCTCAATAAATTATTACGATTATTATCTCGATATCGGCGACTTTGCTCATAGTTTCACTTTGATAAAAGACACTTTCAAGATGCAAAGATAATATGCCCACATATGAAATTAACAAGCAATATTAATTACCTAAGTATGACTTAGTAACATGAATATTCATGGATCAGTAGGTCATGAGTGAAAGAATTTTATACCAGCCTTTATGAATGCCAACAAGCCTACTGACTTACGACGTGCTTAATAATAGGATCAATTTGTTTTAAATTTATCGATGACTAGGTATTACCGCCGCCTTTGCCCGCTTGGTACATAGGTGGGAGGCAGGGGAAGGACCCTTACCGGATGGATGCTCCTTGACGAGTTATGCTGATGACGGTCTTTTATTAATTAATGTAAGTTCGCGGGCATCTTTAGAAAAATTAGCTGAAACTGTCTAGAATTTGCACCTCATAAAACGTATCAACTTATGCTTAAGGGAAATTTACAAGTCCCTCCGCGCTTTCGCTTTAATGGAGTTTCAGTTTCAAATAAAATTACAGTCTGCTAGTTAGGTTAACTTTTAGACAACATTTTTAATTGAACATATGAAGCAGGTAGGAGAAAAGACCAAAAATAATTTTTATGCTTTAACTCGAGTGTCAGCCGCAACCTGGGGTTTAACTATTAGAACGTTAACAAGGGTTTATACTGCGACATAACAGGGTTATCCTACTATTATTATAAATGCGAAAGTTGTGTGTATGTTTGTTACCTCAAATGGATCAGATATAGAACTAACTCTGATATAGATGGCGCTGCTGTGCATAAATAAACACACGCAAACGAAGTTGCGCGGGCTTCACTAGTATAACATAAATGGTTTAGCGTTTTTCGCGGATCGTGTAACATTCGTCCTCATCCCTGTGCCAGCTCCTTCTCTAAAAGACAAGACGCCTGACCTTTCCATCACTCAGATCCATGTAAGTTCTTCTTGGCCTTTGACTACTAAACCCTAAAAAGTTTGGTATGAAGTTTTTCGTCGAATGAGCCATCTGGAAAAACGGAACAAACATTGTGCAATAGGTTGAAACGCTCGAATTCATAATTGCATATTCGGACAAGTAATGCACTGTATGTGATATCTGTATGGTTAATGACTAGGTATTACGCGATAGAAGAATGGCTATAATCCGTGCCATTATACTTGGCACAAAATCTAAAAAAATCTAAATCTAAACCCACCGTTCGATTTTTTTAAGATTTTGTGCCACATTACATTGAATGTTACGTTACAGACTGCTGTAACGTAACATTCGATGTAACACACAATAAAAGAATTTCCCGTAAAATATAAGGCTCTGTTACATTACATGTTACGTAACAACAGTCTGTACGCACCATAATTTAAATTATACATCGTTGTGACTGGATTGACATGCATAGATGAAAAATGACCTTATGACGATAAAACTCACTAATGTTGTGTGTTTTATTGCCATAAAGTCATTTGTTACCACAATAACGCATTACAAACTACATAATTCAAACTATCATTGAATTTCACTGGAAATATTGTGCCAAGCATATTGGAACGGAATATATGTTAAAAGAGAAATCTATTGCTAATGTAACAGAGCTCTAATGGTTAATTCACTTTAGGTTTTTTGACCGATTCGGTTGCAAATTGTATTCGCTCACCGGCTCGTGTAAACTGGTGTTTTGGTTAGCCAGCTGCAGAGAGTTTTCGTTGGCTGACCACGACCGCGGACTTATCACGCGTATTCGCTGAACCAATTCGGTTATTTGTTTGGTGCGGCTGTAATATCATTGCGACCAGGACTGGTCTATTCTGATCAACCAATTCGGTTAAATGACTTAGTGTCTGCCACAATACTTGTTCTCTCTTAGAATAGATTAGTGAGAGATAGTTCTAATATTACTTTTTTTAGGGGCATTATAAATAAAAATATAATATAATAATTTTCAGAGTATCAAAACTTCAAACAAAAAAAAATGATAGGCCAACATTTATTTTATTTATTTTCCACACTCACAATCATCTAACATGTATAACATATATCAAAGTATAAAACTTTTTGATCGCCGTTCGACTCATTGATTGTTTGCCAACTTATTTCATAAAAAGAAGACCAGAAAAACGGTTTTAGTGAAATTACATCTTCCATTGATGATATTTTAACAAAATGTAATACTTTTTCCACTATCTGTACAGTGTACACACACTTTAACACGTGTAGCTACGCACTTTTTTGTTTCGCGTAAGTTATGGTCGAGCCCCACTGACATTATTTTTTGTTTTTATTTATGCCACAAAGTTGGCAAACAACCATACGGCCCGCCTCATGGTAAGCATCACCGTAGCCTAGACCCTTGCAATACCGGGGTATCACTCACGCGTTGCTAACCCTCCCCATGGCCAAGACCAATGCTATTTGGCTACGATCTTCTGTAAGGTGGAGGTCCTTCACGAGACGGGTTGCTCCGATTTGAGCGAATTATCCGCTGTGCCCTACCTCACTCATAGATATTTTTCTTTAGACGATAATTAATTTGCTCCTTTAGTAATTAATCTATAATTTTGCAGAATCTCAAATAAATTAATAAAATAATAATAAATATTAAATTATTTTTAGGTTGTTGAAGATCTGCTCCTGGCTGTCAGAAAAATAAAAACACATAAGAACAGTAAAACGTGGCTTGATCCTTATTTGTAAAATGTCACTCGAGATAGTTAGCAGTAAGTATCTGAGGTTTCACCTGGACAATAATTGAGCTTAAGGTGTAGGTAATTTATATAAATAATTAGTTTGACGTTATAACTGTGTCATCGTAATTATTGGGTATATAATTTTTTATTTATAGTTGTTCATTACATACTTGTATATAACGACAAAATTCATATTATATATTAATATGTTACTGGTTGACCCCATAAGTGATCACATTATAGGACACAACGTGATATGGCATCTTTATATAGGGTTAACATACCTACATATTTGTCGCAGGAGGACTTTAAAACAGCAAAAAGGTCTATAGGCAAACATAGCGTGAAAAAAACCGGCCAAGTGCGAGTCGGACTCACGCACAAAAGGTACAATTATCTATACAAAATAGAAAAAAAAACACGTTTGTTGTATGGCCCCTTTAAATATTTATTTTTAGTATTAGAATTTATTTTTAGAAATATATCATCTGTTCATGAGATGACAGACGGACTGACAGACAGACGAACAGCGGAGGCTTAGTAATAGGGTCCAGTTGGCACCTTTTGGGTACGAAACCCTAAAAAAGATATGATAAGAAAGATATGATAAAAAAGATATGATTAAAAAAATATAATCTACATAATCGTTCGTTTGTTAATAACAAGAACTGGTAAACTAATGCATAACAATGTTATTAACTTGTTTAACAAAACGTCTATTTTTGTCCCAGCTAACATCCTTCCTAAGTAATGGGTCAATAGATTCATCCTTCGCCAGTCACACGGCTTTTAGGGTTTCGTAGTAAACTAACAATTAACCCATAAGGGTTTCTGACATATTATGATACCTATACCAGAATTATCAGCGATTTGCTCTTATGAGTAAAACAATCAACTGAGCTGTGGCCATTTTGTATTACTGCGGCCACACATGAATATTTCAATCAGCATCATTGTAAAATTTAAGGTTATTATGTAATATCGTGTCTGCTATAGTTAAGACAAATAAATGCTATTCTATTTAGCTATGCATCACTTATAGGTGATAATAGTAGAAAATTGTAATTCTTTCGCCATCTTTATACACGCATTTAAAAAAGCGGTAGATAAATTTTTTTTAAAAAAATGTGTCCAAGGTGGGGGGGGGGCGTGCCGAGTAATCGCCGACTCGACGAAGCGATAAAATAAAATGCACTCGTCTCTAAGCAAGTCAAGCGTAGAACTCTACACTATTTAATTACAATGACATAAAAAAGTCCAATATATATTGGACTATACCGCCCACTGTAAGCAACTCTTTTAGAACACAAGATAGCATTCCGATACTAGCGACCATGATGCGCGACCGCAAATCGCGACCGACGAGACACTGCTTTATTATGAAGTAGCTTTTTCCCGTGGCTTCGCTCGCGTTAATTTTATGACGTAGATCTCGTTTGACAACAAAACAACCCATAGCACGACTTGTGGCGCCATCTGTTGGCCGATAGCATCCCATACAGCGCCCTCTATAGTAGAAAAAATATTTTTCCCATTGGAATGACATACTTTCACGGAATATAAGTATGTTGGGCTCTGTACCCCTGACAATATTTATACTTTTCATAATGATCGGCTGATTAGTCAAGTCGTGAAGGAATAACAAACAAACAAACTCACTTTCTCATTTATAACAGTATGAGTATGAAGTATGATGGCCGCGGACACAGGTCGCGAAAGGCTGTGGCGGAGTTTGGTCATTGCATATAAAAAAATAAACAATAATAATAAATTTTTCACAATTCCTACAGCGCCCCCTGGTCCTATAGTTAGCTATGCTTAACCTACTTGCATTTGTAAAATACGTATAATACTAGAAAACACCCAGACTCGAGAACAAACACGAATACCATCACATAAATGTTTGAAAAATCATAATAGACAAAAAGTCGCGCGACCTAAATTCGATCCCGCGATAATTTTTAATATGAATTTACACGCAAGGAGATTTTTTTATAATAATCCAATTAAAAATAGCATGGGACTTTTACTTTGGACATTTACAGATGATGTCGCAGTATCGCATCGGTCATCGTCTATAATTACCCTCACATCACACCTGGTTCGTAATGGAGTTGTTAAACTAAATTATTAATTTAAAATTTAACGATATTTATTATCGCTTGTATATCTCGTTTGTTATTGACAACTTCGTTATTTGCTGCGTTTCAACCACAAAAAAAATCACAGAGAATCATTTGAACTAACAACGTAAATGACGGGGTGGTTTGATTTGTTGCTGTACGTACACCGATCCTAGTGACCGCGACGCGCGAAATCGGGTCGCGCGACTCACTGCTAAGTATGAACTTATAAGTAAAGAGCAGTGCGACCCCGCGCGACCGGTGCGGTATGCCATACCATACATATTAAAGCAGTCTCTTGGGTCGTGTGTCGTGGTCATGTGTCACTTTCGTTAGGTTCGGTTAGATGATAGTCCATATTTAAAATTGATTATAAATTTTAAAGATTTTAACAAAAATGAAATTTTTGAAAAATCTTAAGGACCATCTCCACGACCAAGCGCGACGATAATATCGTCGCAACCCCTTGTATATTGTCTTAGAACGTCTCCACACGGCAATTTTTATTCGGACTCGTTGCGATTCTCTTGCATGTGGAGATGGTCGTACTTATTAAGGGGCTCCAAGGAGCCGATGACCTTGAGGATTTGACCTCTAAGTAACGTTACTTCACCCCTTCACCCCGCTTTAATATTATGTAAAATGCCAAAAACTTGACATCTATTGATCATTTTGTAGTACTAAGTTTTGATAAAAACCTTGCCTTTTTCACCACTAGAGGGCTGGCAATGACGCGCGGCGCGGTAATATTAACGACATCTAGTTGAGAAACCAATTATTAAAATATTTGAACACTTTCCATAGACCTCTAGAACTAAACAATATACTGATATTTACTTTTAAAATGATATATGAATTATGATAGAACTAAATATCTATTATTAAAAACAAATCTTAACATTGCAAATGAAATTTTGCAGGCGATGTATGTTATGTCGTATTTGGTTGGTTACACAAAATTATTTAACAAAACCCGTTTTTTTGCTCTATTTGTACCATACTATCTCAGGAACTATAAGCCCTATCAAAATATGGATTAGACAGAAAAATTGGGTATTTTTCTCTGATTCACATTCAATAAAAAAGGTCATTTTGCTACAACTCGTGTTGTACCGGTTTTCACAGATTTTTTTGAAATATTGATCGGTTGGATTTTACTATCGATACAGTACCAAAATAGTCATTTTCAACAAAAAAAACTGTACGTCTGCGTATTATACCGTATCACGCAAAAACCACTGAATTCAAAGAATGAATTTTGATGAAATTTTACACGGAGATCTCGAGTCAACATTTAGAGTTGTGCTTTTTATCCCAGAAATGCGTAAAACTAGAAAAACCAAACTCCACGCAGGCGAAGCCGCAGGCACCCACTAGTATGGTATGAAAGGCACTATTAGTCAAATAAATGACGTAATCTATATCATAATTTTATTTGCGACATACAATACATAGTTAAATTTCGCCACATCTCTTATTGTTTATGGTAGATTCAAGAAATCATTAGTAAATAAAGAATGTGCGGTCTCCAGTTTCAAACTGTTATTATTTGATTTTATACTTTTTTTTATTCATATTATTAATTTCATGTTTCTTTCTTTTTTTAAATAATGTTTTTAAAAAAAGAGAACGAAAAATATTATTTACTAATGAATGTGTAAATATCAGATTCCTATTTAAAATTTTGAGGGCATTCTATTACATATTTTTATAATAGTTTTATAATGTTCGTAACTGTTAGGTAAAAAGTAAATCATAAAATTATATTGTTAAAAAAAGTATAAAAATCAAAAAGTATGAGCACCAACCTAAGGATCGAACCAGGAGACACGGGACTAAAACTAGCGATTTGTTGAATCTACCACAAATCCATGTAACCAATAGGAGAAGTGGCGAAATTTATGTATTGTTTAAGGCGCTGTAATGAGCCACAATCATTATCGTGGATAAAATAATATACGTCATAATATATAATTCAACGTATTTGGTTTGACGACCTCCGTGGCGTAATGGTTACCACGCCAGACCGCCACCCAGGAGGTCCCGGGTTCGATCCCCGGTCGGGTCATGATGAAAAACGAACATTTTCTGATTGGCCTCGGGTCTTGGATGTTTATCTATATATGTATTTGTTATAAAACATAATATCGTTGAGTTAGTATCCCATAACACAAGTTTCGAACTTACTTTGGGGCTAGCTCAATCTGTATGAATCTGTATGACGAAAATATCCAAATATAAAAAATATCAACTAAAAAAAATACAATAAATACATGAAAGTTATTTATCTTTTTAAAAATAAAATAAAATATTTATTTTATAAAGATAAATAACTTTCATGCATTTATTGTATTTTTTTAGTTGATATTTTTTATATTTGGATATTTTCGTCATAATAATAAAAAATCGAGAGCATGCATGGTGCAGCGAAAATTTGGCACACGTCCATCCATCCGAAAGCGTGGGAGCGCACTGATTACCTTGTGTCCAGTCACCTGCTATCCAGAAATTACGTAATTGACGGAAAATTGCTTGTGACTTGGTGGAAATACACTCAAATTCAAAAACCAAGCTACAAATAAGTAGATAATATTATTGCCTATGTATTAATGTAAATTTTACACGAATCGATGCATAAACACCAAAGTTGAATCGCATTCTTTCTTTGATTACTAGGTTCCTTAAATATTTTATTACTCCATAAATATTTAGTAATTTCAAATTTCGAGCAGCATAAATGTAGTACAATGTTTATAGCACAACATATATTTTTTTGGTGGTTATTCGTTATGATAGCTAGGAGTAGAGACAACTTGAAAAACAGCAAAATTTTAGCGAAATTTGTTGGTACGGCCTTAAGTACTTCAAAATATCAGTTTGTAAAAAAGTCTTATGACCAATTATTGCCGATTAAGAAGACGAAAAACAGCTTCAAAATATCGTGGCATTAATAAATTAATCCATTGCACATACTAGGCTATTACACAAAAAAAAGAATGTTAAAACGTATGCTTGTTAAAATAATCACCGGCGAAACGACGATACGGTGTTTAAGCAATCGGCAAAACACATTCGGAATTATGATTTGGACTCGTGCGGGTTGAACGTTATTTATTAATATATTTATTTATTCACAAGGTAACATTTCTGAGAAGGTAACGAACCACATTCTGATTTATAAATCCATTTCTTTCAAACATAAATAGGTAAGGTATAAATTAGGTACTAACTTATTCTAAACATTTACAAACCAGGTGAGTAACATACATTTTTACATATTCATCACGGGCACTCTAATCAATTACATGTTTAACATTAAATAATTAATAATTCTAATTATATAAAAATAGATTAATAATATATTAAACTTTTTTAAACTTTTTTATGATACCTTAATTAATTTTCGTATTTTTATTGAGCACCTATCAACTACTCAATTTTCAAAACTCCTGGAACATTTTTCAGCTATTATTATATGGTTTCTAAATGTTATTAATAATATTACAAAAATAAACAAGAATACTCACATATATTAAACTGCAGAATAGTTTATAGAGTACAGTAATAGATTTGTAGAGTAAATAAATTAATCTACTTTTTTTTATACCACTAAGGTGGCCCGCCTGATGGTAAACAGTCACCATAGCCTATGGACGCTTGCAATACTATATAGTGGTACCCCTCCCGCGTTGTCAACCCTGGAAAATGGAGCTCTGGAGACCTTACTCGCCGTAGGAACACAACATGACCGAGACCAATGTTATTTGGCTACGATCTTCTATAAGGTCGAAGTCCTTCCCCAGACGGGCTGGCGACTTGAGCGGATTATCCGTTGTGCCCTACCTCTCTTAAAGTCTACTAAACATGCGCTTTGATAATGTAACGTTTCTATGAATCCTTTCTCTCTGAATTTAATTAAAAAAGAGAGAAAATTCCGTTACGTTGATAGACTTGAAAAAATATACCAAATATTCTGGAATTTTTACCGTCTGTTAAAAAAAGGGAAATTCAATATGAGATCTATATGGGGTGGATTCACCAAAAAAACTTGTACAATCATTTTCACCAAGGCATTTGGCGCCGGCAGTATCACGCGACTTCTGCTTCATTTGTTGCACTCTGCACTCAATCATGATCATCGATCGATCAATTATAAGATGATCTAACGCGATTATGAATGATAAATATGTATCTATATGTATGTTTCGCGTAAATGAATCAGCACACTTTCGCATTAATATTGGTATGGGCGGATATAATGAATTATTTAACTGTGTGTTTTTGTTACCGATGAATTATTGTTGTAAATTATTCATTCTCATCAGAAATCCATATTACACCTGATATATACCGTGACGCCTATAATATCTGAGAGGGTAAACAGTCTTAGAGTATTCAGATCACGTTGAATATTTTAGAATTGATTTATGTAATTGGCCATGCGCCAGCGGTGATTGTTTAACACCAGGTAACCCGGGAGTTCGTTTGTACATATACCTAGGTTCTTGGTGCGATTTGTAAGAAAAACGAAACATAAACGCTCATATCTTTTGATTCCGTTTACTTAAAATTTTATTTATTTTTATTTGCAAGCAAGAGACTTCAGCGGGCTGTTCTCGTTACAAAAATGGTTTCAATTTCATCTCAAACACATGAGCTATCCCGCTTAATTCCTATGTTGTGTGAGTGAGACAGGGCTTAAGATTACCACGAGTTTAAAATGTTAATTTCAGTTAAATCGTTCCACGCGTTCCTGAAAAAAAAACTGTCAGAATGACAGTCGGATGACAAAGTGATCCTATAAGGACTCCGTATTTTCTTTTTGGGGTACGAACCCCTAAAATAAATTAAAAATTAATGAGCTTGACATTTTATACGTATGATAAGTTAATAAACTCATACTTTCTACCTATTAATATTAACTACGGCGTGGCGTTTAATCTTGTCTGTTTGTGACATTATATAAATTGCTGGATATCTTGCAATGTTGCAATTAAACAAAAACTGTTCTGTTGACCTCTTATCATATCCTATGATGTTATTATGTGGCGCCCCGTCCCACTTTTGCAAGGGTTTTTGTAATGCTTCCTTTTTGTTTTAAATATTTAATACTAAAAGATATTTTCATCGAGTGAAACTTAATATTCATTTTTGTTAAGTATATATTATTATTGTCATATATTTATATGTGTATATATGGTGTATATATATATATGTATATATTTAATTGTTGTTTATTTTGTTAAATTATTGCTGTCAGCAATTATTTGCAATGAACCTCGGCACATTTTATTATTGCATACCGCCCTTGTACAATAGTTTATTACTCCAGTTAGGGTTGGCTGGAAGAGATCTCTTAAAGAGATAAGCTCACCTTTGTACACTACTATTTTCACTGTAATTAGGTTTAATTTATGTGCAATAAAGAATATATAGGTACTTATAGCTTCTCAACAGTGAAAGAATTTTCCAAAGCGGTCGAGTAGTTTTGGAGTTTATTCATAACAAACAAAAATACGAATCTTTCCTCCTTATAATATTAGTATTATCACAGATATTATAATACTTATCAGGTATTATGAAAACCGGGCAATTGTGCGGGTTACGCACTGTGTAGGGTCACATGAGTAAATAAACTGACGGACAGAGGCTTCACTTCCATACAACGTCGCGCGCCGAGGACACGCACACAAGCATGGGGCGCGTGTATTGCGTGTCCTCAAAGCGCTCGTCACGTACACATGCTTGTGTGCGTGTCCTCGGCGCGCGCTATTGTATGGAGTGAAGTCTCTGTTCCGTCAGTTTATTTACTCATGTGGTAGGGTTCCGTATTTACTACGCTTTACTTGCTTTCAAATTAGTGGAATGGTACATTATATGACAATTGTATGTTTTCATCAAAGAAATTTCAATTTGATTCGAGATCGCCGCCTTATCAACGAAGGTCGTCAAGATGGCGACCTCGGATCCTCACTGTACCACGTTGCCTTTAAAAGTGTGCTTTTTGGTTAAAAAGTGTTCATTTAAAATACTCTACATTGGCGAAATTGTCTATGTGTCGTTAAGACACGACAGAAACGCCATTAATTCTTCTTCTTTCTTAATTACATTTTCAAGGCGGCGATCTCGAATCACGCCATTAATTAAGGAAGATTAAGATTTCAAGTTGTCAAATCACATAAATGTTTTTCCCGTGCTGGAAACGAGCCCGCGCCCTTAGACAAGTAACCAATGCACTAACGGATTGTCAACACTTATAATACTTAAACACCCAGACTTGAAATAAATATAAATACAATCACATAAATGTTTGCCCCGTGCTGGGAACGAACCCGCGTCCCATGATGCCAACGCACCAACTGTCATTCTCTTAGGCCCGATTGTTTGATCAGTACTTAAGTATGGTTAAAATTCGTTGAAAAAACTATTTGTTAAAAATTGCTACGAATTTTAACCATTAGTATACTTAACTACTGATCAAACAATCGGCCCTTAGTGATGTACTTAGTGAAACGTTTCAGTGGCATTGACTGTACAATTACGTCATAATAAGGAAAGACATACTTTACACGCTTTCTTTGCAGAGAGCTAACTGTACGCAGTAAATTATAATTGATTTGACAGTTGGATTGTTTTTTTTTACAACCAGCACTTGATAGCGATGAAGTATGTAGTGGGTTCGATTTTCTGTAGGTTTTTTTTTCGCATTATTAGTAGTAATTTTTTTTATACCACAAAGGTGGCAAACAAGCATACGGTAGGCCTGATGGTCAGCCGTCACCGTAGCCGATAGACGCTAGCAATACCGGGGGTATCACTCGCGCATTGCCAACCCTCTTAACCTTATAAGTGGTCAAAATTCAAAGCATTTATTGCAACCAAAATATACAAAAAAGATCCTAATTATAACCTCTTGTCTCAATTTTTTACCCTAACGGATGTCGATATTTGGAGAGGAGCTGGTAGTCTGATGGAGCGTTGGGACCTTCGATAGCAGAAGGCAGAGTGGTTGCTCCAAGAAAGTAAAAAAGAAAAGAAATTATAAGAAAAAGAAGAAGGGAAATTGGGCTTACGGATTTCTCACTCACCGAACGAAACGCATTGCTACTTCATGCCAATAATCTTAAAGGGTAGTAGGTACTTCTCTGATCGAAATAGCTCATTTCATAAAAAACTAAAAAAAAATACATTTGATATTTTAATTGGATGGAAATAAATACATTAAATATTTCATTTAATATTTATAGAGTAGCTGATCTATTTTATAACGATAAACGACGACAATGTTGTGAACGACATGTCCATAATGCCCGTGAAGACCAAAAAAAATTTGTTTTTTTTTATATTGATGAAAAAATTATATTTATTTAATAATTTAAAATAATACACAAAACTGACAAAATATTATTATGCCGTTAACTGCATGTATAAACAAATAACGCCGCCTTTAAAAATACCCCCTTTACCACAAACGTAAGGTCGGCAGCCGCGTTTTTTGTCATCCAATTCCTCGGGAAAGCCACCGAGACACTTTATTCAGTAATGAGGCAACGTCGTCTGTTGTTTATTCCATTTAACGTCTGGAACTACTGAACCGATTATAATTCTTTGACCGTTATATTAACTAGGGACACTCAATGACAAGGAAGAGAAATTAATAAGCATACAATTGCACAAATATTTAAAGGTGCACATACTCTTTTTAAAATCATGATGAGTTTTGTTTTAAATTATAATATTTATTTTCTATTTCTTTTCAGCCAAGTATCATCATATCAATCCATAATCAATTCTCAAGGAGGCTTAACTACAGTCCATATCCAATTAAAAGCAATTAAATAAAGCAATTAAAAGAGGTAGGGCTTGGCGGATAATCCGCTCAAATCGGAGCAGCACATCTGGGGAAGGACCTCCACCTTACAGAAGACCGTAGCCAAATAGCATTGGTCTCGGCCATGTCGTGTTCCTACGGTGAGTAACGATTATGGATGACTAGCTTTTCCCCGCGGCTTCGCTCGCGTTAATTTTATGACGTAGATCTCGTTTGACAACAAAACAACCCATAGTACGACTTGTGGCGTCATCTGTTGGCCGATACAGCGCCCTCTATAGTAGAAAAAATATTTTCCCACTGGCATGACGTACTTTTACGGGATAAAAAGCCTATGTTTAGCTCTGTACCCCTGACAATATATATACAAATTTTCATAATGATCGGCTGATTAGTTAAGCCGTGAAGGAATAACAAAAAAACAAACTCACTTTCTCATTTATAAGGAAGTAAGGATAAGGAAGGACACTCGATGGCTTAACATGCCTTCGTAACCCCAGTTAATGGAAACCTCCGAAGCACGGAAAAGCTCGAGATCGTGTTTGTTTTAGATTGTGACATACAGCGAAGACATCGTGCTCCTCTACTTTTTACGAAATAAAATAATTTTCTGAATGTAATGGTCAAGTGACGCCAATATAAATCCTGCCATGGAATATGCTATATATTAACCCGAAACACTCTAAGGAGAGGAGGCCGCAGGCAAGCTACTACAGATCTTTTTAGGCCTGGTTTCTACCAAAGCGGAGAGGAGAGGAGTTTTGTGCCGCACACGAGCAAGCGGGCGCGGCTGAGCGGAGATGTGTGTAGCCGGGCGGCATTGGGTATTGTATGGGTCCATAAGTAGTCGAAAACATCCAGTAACTTTTATTAATCACACCGTTTGTAGTGAGTCTAACGATACCGAATTAAACGATTTATTAAGAAGCAAGTTAGAGTCAATGGCGAACTATGCGACGCGGATTTGATCCCGGCACATCTCTCCTCTCCTCTCCGCTTTGGTGGAAACGGGGCTTTATATATACCTACGTACCCGATCCTAAGTCATTCTCGAATGTAATATAGGTGCGTTTTCATGATGACAGTGCATTGCCGCGTATTATTCCACAGCGCATAGGTACATACATTTAATAAATATTTTTGCATTTGTAAATCTATACAACATATAAAATCTAAATATAATGTTCTTTGTATGACGTCCGATAAGAAGATTTTTTTAAATTCTTACGGAAAAGCAGAATACACGCAAACGAAGCTGCAAGTGGCGACGCTGGGCACGCGCCCTCAACCAGACTCTTTTAGGGTTCCATCAGATAGGACAGATATACTAATATTGCGCCTTTTTAATCTGTTTGTTTTTAGAAGGCAAGGTATACCTACTATTAAGGGTTGAAAGATTAGGAAAAGAGGAAGGGATGAAGAAAACTTATAGAAAAATATGAATCGATGGCGAGAAGGTGAAAAAGTGAAGTGAAGTGACAGTAAAATCTATACATATAATAAAACAGTAGACCCCGATATGTCTGTAGGTACTTTGAACATATTTGCCAAAAATGGAGAGGGAACAGTTTAGAGAAAGGTAATAAAAGCGAAATTTTTTATTTTTTTATTTATTTTCTGTCTGTCTGTCTGTTTGTTTGAACGCGCACATCTTCTAAGTTACTGAACGGATTTTAATACTGTTTTCACAGGGAGATAGAGCTCGGCTTGGAGCAGAATATAGGCTTTGTTTAATTTAAATCGCATGACAGGAAAAGGAGTTATCCTTATTTGAACATTTCACGCGGACGAAGTCGCGGGTAACAGCTCGTAGAATATAAAAACCATAAAGAAAAAAAAAACATAATAACTATTTACAAAGAGGTTTTAAAAAGAGTTCGGTTTGCCACACCTACACTGTGATAATGATTTGTAATATATGTAACTAATTCAAATTATAATGTTAATTTTTTATAATTTTTGCATGCTATCTGACTGATTAGGAGTTGAACTATTTATATTAGTTATTATTATTATTTCTCTTTATATTATGTAACACCAAATTATTGTACCCTAATTTCTTTATTTCTTTCTTTATTGTTCTGTCAAAAGATTTTGCCATATTCCATTCCAGCCTAACAAAGCTTATGGAAGTATTGCAAAAATATATAGAAAATTATAAAAATGTATAATTTGATTAGGTAGTTGTAGCGTCGCTTTGGTTTTTGGTAACTGTAAATGTGTTATAATAATGTTGTCGAATAAATAAATAAAAAGGGTTTCGCTAGCCATCAAATGATTTAGATTTATGGAGATATTGTTTTATGTAAAACGAGCTGTTACCCGCGACTTCGTCCGCATGAAATGTTAAAATAAGGATAACTCCTTTTCCTGACATGCGATTTAATGAAACAAAGCGTATATTCTGCTCCATCCCGAGCTCTATCTTCCTGTGTAAACAGCATTAAAATCCGTTCAGTAACTTAGAAGATGTGCGCGTTCAAACAGACAGACAGACAAATAAATCCAAAAAAAAATTTTTGCTTTTATTACCTTACTCTAACTGTTCCCTCTCCATTTTTGCCAAATATGTCCAATGTACAGACATATCGGGGTCTACTGTTTTATTATATGTATAGGAGAAGAAGATATAGATGTAATTTACAAGGTGTGAAGCCCCGACTTTCACCGGTTATGATGAGGATCCCTAATTATTTTGAAAATATAATATTACCTATGTCAACCGTGGATAGTGTAGCTTACCAACAGGGAAAGAATTTTTCAAATCGGTCCTATAGTTTCGTAGCATGTTCAATAGAAATCTTTCCTCTTTATAATATTACTAGCTTTTTTGCCAGCGACTTCGTCCGCGTGAAGTTCCGGACCCGTTCCCGTGGGAACCACATTGAATATCGGGAAAAGCTATGGCCTATGTCACTCCCTGGTAATGTAGCTTTCTACTGGTGAAAGAATTTTTGAAATCGGTCCAGTAGTTTCGGAGCCTATTCAATTCAAACAAACAAACAATCAAATCTTTCCTCTTTATAATATTAGTATAGAAGTATAGATTATAGACTAATAGACTAGTAAAACCCTCGCAACTCGTTTGCGTATATCTCGATTTCCCGTGGGGAATTTCAAAAAAATCCTTTCTTAGTACACCCACAGACGTCGTAATGAACCTACATACCAAATTTGGAATCTCTAGACCCAGCAGTTTGGGCTGTGCGTTGATATATAGTTAAGTCAGTCAGGACTTTGAATTGTATATATATAGATAACGAGCTGTTACCCAGCGACTTCGTTCGCGTGAAATGTTAAAATAAGGATAACTCCTTTTCCTGGCATGCGATTTTAAATGAAATAGAGCCTATACTCTGCTCCATCCTGAGCTCTATCTTCCGGTGAAAACAGCATTAAAATCCGTTCAGTAACTTATAAGATGTGCGCGTTCAAACAGACAGACAGACAAAAAAATCCAAAAAAAATTTTTTTGCTTTTATTACCTTACTCTAACTGTTCATTCTCCATTTTTGCCAAATATGTCCAATGTACAGACATATCGGGGTCTACTGTTTTATTATATGTATATAGAAGATAATATGTACCTATATTTTTTGCAACCTCTACTAGTTAACGGACTAGCTCACCACGCATGCCAGGATTAACTACAGCTACCTCATATTGACAGTATGGCATCTCAATGACGACGGCCGCTGATAATTAACCACTAACATAGGTTAAGGTGCTGTACTACTAACAAATGGATTTATGAAATCTCAATAAAAATCATTTATTATTATTATTATAATACTGTAACTATCTTTGAACACATATAAAGGCAGTTTCTGAAATGCATCTTTAAAATTAATAACTCGTTTATTAGCTGTCACTGCAAAACTTAAGAAGAAAAAGAGATACTGGTTTCATTATTTATTGAAGAATCCAAACCAGGAGGGGTCTTTAGATAAATTAATAAATAAAAATAAATATATAGGGACAAATCACGCAGCGGGCAGCAGCTAGTAATTATAAGTAAATAAAAATATTGTCATTTAAGATATAAATTAAATCTTCTGTGTTATTTCGTTATATACATTCTAGTTTTAGTGTTCTAGTGTTATTTCGTTTCGTAATTAGAAAAACATTTTGACAAGCCGGAATTGTCGTAGATCTTTCAGAGATTAAAATATGAAATCATTCTAAAAATAACATTTCTTTCTGTGGAAATACTAAAAATAATCTAGCTAGTCAAATATTGCAATTCTTGATGTATTGACAGGTTGTGGTAATTACATATATCCCAGGAAAGTATTGAGTCTTTTTTTACATGGTCTCCAATATAGCATTTCTTGCTGAGAAAAAGATATCTAATATTTAATTTAGTATATTATAGCCATTTATTTTAAAAGCGTGTATATCTGCAATTCCCTAAGGTTGACTGGTATATAATGCTGTTACATTAAGTCCTTTTGTACCCAAATTTTGTGGTCAATAAAGTTTAAATAAATATTTTAGTCAAGTTATTCCATGGAAGATGGGCCGGGTGCTGGTATGGGATGCAACCTGTTCAGACACACTGGCCCCTTCTCATCTACATGGAACCAACAACAGAGCTGGTGCGGCTTGTGAAGCGGCTGAAAAAGCTGAAGCTTGTAAATACAGGAGTCTAGGCTCCGAATATGATTTTGTCCCATTCGGTGTCGAGACCCTTGGTACGCCGTGGGGTCCTTGTGCTATAAGACTTTTTAAGGAAATTGCAAGAAGGTTAGTCGACATCACAGGAGACCGAAGAGCTGGCAGCTACCTCGGACAAAGAATTAGTCTAGCTATTCAAAGGGGAACGCTGCCAGTATCTTCGGAACCTTGCCTAAAGGGACTCCATAATATATTTTAATTATTTTATTATATTTTTAAGGTTTTTAGTTTTAGGTTAATTATAATTTGTTTATAATAATATGTTTCGTTTAGTTTTAGTTTTAGAAGTACTAACTGTATAATTTTAGTCAAATACTGCAATTATTAATACATTGACGGAATGATTAAGGAATGCGTACACGTATTAATTCCTTAAATTCGGTAAATGTCAAGAAAAGATTTGCGTGTATTTTACAAAAATTCGAAGCATCAAATATTAAATACAATCTATGTCACTTAAAATCGAGACACGGTTAAAATGCCGTCGGCTTATGATAAGCTCAAAATTCGCGTTTCGTCTATATCTGACAGATCTTAAAACTTATCATCAAGATAACTCACCTGTTAATCAGCTGTTATGACAAAATCACAGCACACAAATCATACACAACACCTATCACTATATACACACACTAAATCACACTGGTGATTTTCGTCAGCTGTTTAACAAAAAACGTTTAATGTCGGTCGTTGATCTCGCGGATGCGTGTGCGCATAATAGCGTCGGAGCGCAGCCGACGCGGGCATCGCGGTGCCCGGCGCACCAACGAATGAGAAGCACAAGAACTATTTCAAACCACAAACTTTTCTAATCCTTTGCGCAGACGCAAGTGTGCGCTTAGACTGGTATACAGCCTGGATTTTCATTATAATATTCCTGATATAAATTAATAATATTCAATGACATAAAGGATAAAGTATTCAAACAATAACGTAGTTATTCTTCGAAATTTCTAAATATTTTTCAGTATAAATCTGAGGCAAAAATCGTTCAAATCTCGTGTCATTCTCAATAGCAGTCTCACTCATACGTAATAGGAATAGAGCGGGACAGCTATTGAGAGTGATAGTAGATTTGAACTATTTTTGTTACCAGAATAGAGCCGGTGATTATAACATAATGTGAAGTCGGAATTCAAAATGGGAAAAGATACATTTATAAAGAACAAGCCTTTATGAGAATGACTATATGCTGCACGCGGTGTTACCCGCGTTAAATTTATGAACAGCAGCGCCATCTATATCAGCTTTTTGACCAAATCCTACGGGAATCAAGAATTTTTCCGAGATAAAAAGTACCCTATGTGTTATTCCAAGATATCAGCTACCTACATACAAAATATCATAAATATTGGCCCAGCCATTTGAGCGTGAAGAAGTAACAAGCATACACATAACTTTCGCCTTTATAATATTAGTAGGATAGTTACAACTATCTCTTTCGTGCAACAACAGTGTAAAAGAGACAATCGATCGACTCGTCAAGTGCAACGGATGTGGGGTTATACGATTTACATAAGATTAATGTTATAATTAATGTTATTTTACATAAAAAGTCTAGTTTACATTTTATACATAAACTAGATGTGACGACGGTTTTGCCGGCTTCACAAAAGTACAAGAATAATCCACAAGAATGTTGTCTGCCCTTGCCATGTTCTTCTCCAAAATCATGTCATCATCATCGTCATCAACAATCCATAATCATCCTTATAGTCATCATGAAAACGCACCTATGTTACACTCGAAAGAAATGAATTCGCATCAGGTACGTAATAAAAGTTGTGACTTGTATTCGATATTAAATCTTCTATTGAATATCATATATTTGGAATAGGCTGTTTTCCAGCGATATGAAGTAGCCTATGTCACTCTCCAGACCTGAACCTATCCCAAAAAAAGGACGGGTTGCACTCCGGGAGTGCCGGCAGAAGTGAAAACTTAAACATCAACGTTGTGCATTTTGGAATGGTTATGGAATCTTACGCTTTTTCGATAATGCAGGATCTGACAAGGTAACATTTTTTACACATCTAAAAAAAGTGCCAAGCGCCGCTAAAAAAGTTTTCACTTCAAAAAACATGTGTCAATCGGTTCGGAAAAACAAACAGACTTTCGGATTTATAATATTGGTATGGTTTTCTCTAGATTTATTGTTACCTAATTTGCGCTTTATGAATAAAGAATATCTGATTGACCAAATATGGGTATTCCATAAATTTGCATTTATTATATAAATTTAAATTGTAAATATTATATTTTGTTATTTTATTGTGTATTTTTGATCAAATTTATTATGTATAAAGGAAACATTAGTGCACCATTAAATATTTATGAGTAATTCTACCCTTGAAATTTTGTCAACAAAAGCGAGACTAACAGTTTCTGAATGAAAAAAAATAAACACTTATTTAATAATATTATTTGCGTTTTTCTTGCACCTAGCATTTTCCTCGCTGTAAAGTGAGGTGAAAAGTTGTGTGTTTCGCTCGGCAGCTAAGTTATTCTGCGTCTTGTACCTTTGAAACCCTCGCTACGCTCAGGATTCTTATAAGTTCCTACTCGCGAAAAAAAACAACTTTGCAGCCTTGCATAACAAATAACAATTTTTTTTGTCTTGGTCCAAAAAATTATTTTCACCCGCGCCCCTGACCCTGAGACCCTGTAAAATATTCGCAACTTCATTTGCGTATCTCGCTTTCCCGTGGGAATTTTGAAAAATCCTTTCTTAGTACATCCCTAGAGGTCGTAAGGAACCTACATTCCAAATTGGGAATCTCTAGATCCAGTGGTTTGGGCTGTGCGTTGAAATATAGTTAAATCAGTCAGGACTTTGAATTTTATGTTTATAGATTACAAAGCTTCTTAATAATGCTTACAATTAGCGCCACAATCTTTATTCTTAAACTGGTCATCTCTTTAATTGGTTGACTGTACAATAACAACCAAAAAATAAAAACCATATTTATCTAAGTACTAATAATACTAATATAGATAGTAAGAAAAATTGTTACTAATATACTAAAATTATATGAGCTAATTTTTGCTTGAAATAAATTATTTTTTATTTTATTTTATTTTTAATAACTAAAACTACCTCCGTGGCGTAATAGTTACCACGCCAGACCGCCACCCGGGTCCGATCCTCGGTCGGGTCATGATGAAAAACTAACTTTTTCTAATCGGGTCTTGGATGTTTATCTATATATGTATTTGTTATAAAATATAATATCGTTGAGTTAGTATCCCATAACACAAGTTTCCAACTTACTTTGGGGCTAGCTCAATCTGTATGAATTGTCCCTATATATTTATTTATTTATTTATTTAAAAGTCCTTCCGGAATGCGCATGTGTCAACTAAATTCACTAATGTAACTAAAGTTATAATAAATCACTTTGTTATTTAAAAAATAAATAACCTTGTCTCTTAGTTAACATCTTAAAAGCCACCATAAAATATTACACAATTAATAAATAAAAAAAATAAAAATAAATGAACAATAGGAGAAGTAAAATATTTGTAGAAATTTCCAAATTTCCGAGCACAATTTAAAAATTTAGAGGGAAAAAATATAAAATAATTTTTAAACGTAGTTCACCTCTGACCTACGTGTCGGTTAACACACTTTTTACTATTATCACCAATACTAAGCACACTTTTTAATTATTTTATATTATTACAAATATTTTTTTTTATTCTCAAACAAAGGCTACAATTACACAAACTTTCTTTAATTTATTTTTTTGCACCACTTTATAACTGGTCTACACAATAGGGTGGTCGTGACGAGAGTGGACGCAACCCCAACATATTATTGTTATTACTACACCCCACTGTTCACAGTCTGGTTTTTATCTAGACTTATTAATTCTCATTTATTTGTACCCGGAACGTTGGAGCGCAAAAAAGTATTTTTCCTTGCAGGCGATAGTTACATTTGAAATTGTTGAGTGACAGGTTAGGGCCGACATACATAGACTGCTTTAAGCAGTCAGATAAAGCAGTCAGAATGAACTGCGGCTGCGACTGCATAGTGAACTACAGCCTTCTACATATACGAACTGCTCGAGCAGTTGCAACTGCTTCGGGCGGTCGTGCGTTCAAAGCTTCAAGCTGTTGACCATGACTGCAAGAGCGGTCCAAGTATGTTGAGCAGCTCGTCTATGGTGACTCTAAGGGCGGAGTGTAGCGGACCAATCAAATTGCTCAAAATTACACGGCGTGGAGTTTTCGAGAAATATGATTGGCCAGTTCACATCCGCTCCGCTCAGCTTCGCGTCGTAGCACGTCTTTTCACACTAAGTTGGAAAATAAATATGTTTTGGAAATCCACGTGAGAGTGATGGCCGAAAATAATAATCAAACTAGGCTTTTTTTTTTTATGCCATTTGGCAAACAAGCATACGGCCCGCCTGATGGTAAGCATCACCGTAGCCTATTGACGCTTGCAATACCGGGGGTATCACTCGCGCATTGCCAACCCTCCCAACCCCCGCAAGTGGAGCTCTGGAGACCTTACTCACCGTAGGAACACAACATGGCCGATACCAATGCTATTTGGCTACGATCTTCTGTAAGGTGGAGGTCCTTCCCCAGACGGGCTGCTCCGATTTGAGCGGATCATCCGCTGTGCCCTACCTCTCTTAAAATTATTATCTTTTGATTATTATTTCCAGCCATCACTCTTTGGACCTTCCAAAACATATTTGTGTTATGTGTACCATATACTTATAATTTGAAAACAGCCAGACACGAGAACAAATACTAATGCTATGACACCAAATGTTATCCCCGTGTAAGGATCGGACTCGTGCTCTCTGGTGCTGAAGGTTTGATCTCTACCAATGCACCACCGGATTGTCAATGTCTATGTGTATTTATCATACTAATATCATACTAATATTTTAATGAGAAAGTGAGTTTGTTTGTTTGTTATTCCTTCACTGCTTGACTAATCAGCCGATCATTATGAAAATTTGATATATATTGTCAGGGGTACAGAGCCCAATATAGACTTTTTATCCCGTGAAAGTATATCATTCCAATGGGAAAATATTTTTTCTACTATAGAGGGCGCTGTATGGGATGCTATCGGCCAACAGATGGCGCCACAAGTCGCGCTATGGGTTGTTTTGTTGTCAAACGAGATCTATGTCATAAAAGAAAAGCTAGTATACAAATAAAAGGAAAATGAAGCGATTTTACTCTCAGTAAGGTGAATAGTAGGAAACGTTTAGTATCAAAAGTGATCAAAATAATAATACTATCTTGTAACTAATAAATTTAAAACACTATGAACGACATTTAAATAGTAACATGATATCTAGAGAATGATCAGAGCTATAAAATATTATAATTAGGTCTCGAGCTGTTTACAAAGTTGCTAACTCATTCATGAAATAACCAAATTAGGTTTTGTACCCACTCGACTTTTGTTTCTCGCCCCACTTTTAAAAGTCAAAGTCAAAATCAAATATTTTAATTTAAATAGATAAAATGGGGTATTTGGTTGCCTTCAAGTTCTTTAAAATCGTCACAACTTCTTCCTACAAACCAGTATGATCGGTCGCTGGTCACCAAGTAGGTAGTCTTTTGTAAGAAATACTATCATTAAATAAATAAATATATAGGGACAATTCATACAGATTGACCTAGCCCCAAAGTAAGTTCGAAACTAGTGTTATGGGATCCTAACTCATCGATATTATATTTTATAACAAATACATAGATAAACATCCAAGACCCGAGGCCAATCAGAAAAATTTCGTTTTTCATCATGACCCGACCGGGATTCGAACCCGGGACCTCCTGGGTGGCGGTCTGGCGTGGTAACCATTACGCCACGGAGGTCGTCAATCATTGGCTACTTTATATCAACAGCCGTTGGCTTAAATTCAGTGCAAGACAAACACTTGTGTAACATGTTTGTTTGTCGTTGCCAAGATGTCTCATACACTTTTTTTTATACTAATAAGGTGGCTAACAAGCATACGGCCGCCTGATGGTAAGCAATCACCGCAGCCTATGGACGCTTGCAATACCAGCAGCATCACTAACGCGTTGCCGTAAGAACCTGACCCACCCTTTTTAACAGGCCCGGTGGTCGAGTGGCTGGCAATGGTCACTTTATCCCCACCGCCGCGGGTTCGAATCCTGCGCAAGGCAAACATTTGTGTGCATGAACATGTCTGTTTGCATTGGTCTGGGTGTTTTCTATGTATAATAAGTATTTATTTACAAAAAAACGTATTTAAGTATATTTATCAGCAATCTAGTGCCCATAGTAGGTACAAGCTTAGTTACTTAGTTTGGGACTTTTGAAGTACCTACCCCATTATTTATTTACAAAATTAAAGTATTAATATTTATTTATACATCAGCAATCCAGAACTTTGCACTTTCTTTCTTTCAGAACGCAAGTGCAACAGTTTGAGACTAGATGGCGTTGTGTGATTCTTCCGATGTTTATTTTTCTTTTCGTTTCACACAGGAAATCACCTAATAGCGTGTGCCAGAGAATTCGTTCGTATATTTTCTGCAATGATTCAAGTTTTATAAATATGTTATAATTATGTGAATTTTTTGTTACTACTTATAATGAGCAGTTTTCTTTTAGGTATTTTATGGCTTTCCTAAACACTCGATAGATGGCGCAGCCTGGCACTTTTGGTAATAAAAGAGTGGGTGGGTGCAGTGGCGTGCCTAGGGTTCAATAGTAAGGCAAGCCAGATAGGTAGCTACCTACCTATTTACTTTGCCCCTAACGCGACTCTCGGACCTATATTTTTTGAGAGAATTGATGCTACCTTTTCGAAGTTTCATAGAATAAAATTAATCGATTTTTTTATTAAATTATCGTGTCAATCGTTTCGAGATTTAAATTACCTACGCATGCATAATTATTATTTATAATAACATTTGGAATTGAATTTATTTCTATTATAAAATAAAATAAAAAATAAAAAAAATATATATAGGGACAATTCATACAGATTGAGCTAGCCCCAAAGTAAGTTCGAAACTTGTGTTATGGGATACCAACTCAACGATATTATATTTTATAACAAATACATACATAGATAAACATCCAAGACCCGAGGCCAATCAGAAAAAGTTCGTTTTTCATCATGACCCGACCGGGGATCGAACCCGGGACCTCCTGGGTGGCGGTCTGGCGTGGTAACCATTACGCCACGGAGGTCGTCGAATATGTGTTAGTTAATCCAAGCGAAGGATTCGATTTATTGTATTTTTGACAAGGCAAATTCTTATTGTGCCTAATGAATGCACAACAAATGCACAAACCCACAATAACTACCTGTCTACTAATCTTTGAAAAACACTGCGATTGTGGTTATTCCGTAAATAAAATCGAGTGAAATATGTAGGTATCTAATATGTAAAACAATCAATAATAATATTTAAGATCGAGAGCAGCCAACTGATTGAATTACTCTATTTGTCTGTCTCTGTTCTATTAAAGAGTTAGAAATACTTACACAAGTACGGAGTAGGTAGGTTTCAGAGTTCTGTTCATTGGTTCTGTTGTTAACTAACATTTGTAAGTTTTATAACAGCAAATCTATACGATTTCACATTTACTCAGTTCACAAATCTTAAAAACACACTTATCACTTCACACGAAACAACACCGATTCTAAACTCGTTATTTAATGCAAAAGTCAATTTTTTCACAAAACATCAACAAATTAGCGGCATGAACAATAATAATATGAATGAAGTTCGATCGAATGAAAATAAAGAAGCATTGAGGATCCGCGACCCGCGGCTAAATTCATTTGCAATCAAGGCTTATTTTTCCATAGTAATTTCTTCAATTTTGACAGATACGTCAGATACGTTTGTGTGCGTTTTTTCATACGTTAGAGCGAGAAGTCTAAAGCCGATGGGAAGCACGGTACAAATCTCATATAAAGCCCATTTTGAGCGAACTCTGTCTCGCTCGCTCGAGACTGTGTCATCATTATGTCGACGGAGATGTGTGCGTGTGCCGCGTGCGGTGCGGATGGGGAACACAGTTCGTATTAAAAATTAACCTTCATGTTTAGTTCATCCGTCGGCCGCGTAGAGATGGCGCGCTAATGAATTATTTATTTTTGAATAATATTTCGATCGATTTCGATTTAAAAAATAAGTATAAATATGTAGCTAAACTTTATTGAGTTTTTTTATATTATATTGCGTATTTTAGTAGGGCAAGCCCGGCTTTTCGGCTTTATTGGAAGTACCGCCACTGGGTGGGTGGAGTGACCTTTTTGCTACAAAGTCGTCATTTATTTTAACATTTTAAAAAAGTTTGAAGAAAGTATTACTACAATGTATTATTAATTAAATTATTTAAGTAACAACTTTTTGAGGTTACAATGTTCATACAATACAATAAAAACTTCAATCAATGCTTCAGAAATGACAAAAGACAGAAATTAATCAAATTGACATTCGGTCAGTTCTTTCTTGGCACAGACAATTTGGCCTCAACAATACCAAAAAATAATGCAAGCGCCATCTTTCGATGATTTTACACAACAATTACAATTTTATAAATTATACTATGTAATTATTAAATTTGATAATGACTTTCATTATTGGCATAAATAATAAATAAATAAAAATAAATATAAAAATCTTTAGACCTTAGTTATCTACCTGAGTGGTGAATGGGAGCGACGCCGAATGAATTTTAAATTAAAAGCCATAATCTTGATCATTTTAACGCCATCTCTCGGCCGACCAGTGGTAATATTCTGCCTAGTTTGATTGTAGATCTGCGGGTCGATTCTCGTAATAATAGTTAAAATCTAATATGAATCTCAAGCGTTATCTTATGTATACAAAATATAAAACACTGAACGGCCATGTTGTGTTCCTACGGTGAGTAAGGTCTCCAGAGCTCCACTTGGGGGGTTGGGAGGGTTGGCAACGCGTGAGTGATACCCCCGGTATTGCAAGCGTCTATAGGCTACGGTGATGCTTACCATCAGGCCGTATGCTTGTTTGCCAAATTTGTGGTATAAAAAAACATAATATTATGAAAATTCTCTCTCTGAGCAGCTTGAAGAATAAAATATAATATTAAAGGGTTTAAATATAACTAGCTTTTCTCCGCGGCTTCGCTCGCGTTAATTTTATGACAGATCTCGTTTGACAACAAAACAACCCATAGCGCGACTTGTGGCGCCATCTGTTGGCCGATACAGCGCCCTCTATAGTAGAAAAAGTATTTTCCCATTGGAATGACATACTTTCACGGGATAAAAAGCACCTATGTTGGGCTCTGTACCCCTGGCAATATGTATGCAAATTTTCTTAATTATCGGCTGCTTAGCTAAGCCGTGAAGGAATAACAAACAAACAAACTCACTTTCTTATTTATAATATTAGTATGAGTATGATTTAAATATAAAAAAAAATATTATGTACTTTCAATATTATCCATAGAGGGGTTAGTAACATCGAAATCTACACTATTCACACAGCGCCATCTAGTCCCAAAGTAAGGTACTAAACAAAATGATCTTGAATAACTAACCAAAGTATTGAATATTTTACTTCTAGTCCAAAAGACATGAACGCCGTTTCATTTTATATTTGCAATTATTTTCTAATACAAAATTATTATTTTTCATTATTTTAAATACCATTAAAATTAACTAACGGAACATGCTTATCTATGCCAAAATTATAAAGAGGAAAGATTTGATTGTTTGTTTGTTTGTTTGCATCCGAAACTACTGGACCGATTTCAAAAATTCTTTCACCAGTAGAAAGCTACATTATCAGGGAGTGACATAGGCTATAGCTTTTCCCGAAATTCAATGTGGTTCCCACGGGAACGGGCCCGGAACTTCACGCGGACGAAGTCGCGGGCAAAAGAGCTAGTTATTTTAAAATGGATTATATTCTTGAAAAAAAAAGGAACTAGGTAACCGTTCTACTTAACGGTACTAGTATAAAAGACATCAACGCGCTCCTCGTTTCGACTATTTCTATAGTGTTTGACGAGTCTATTTAAGTTTTGTCCCTTTCTATCATGATGAGATTTAATGAAGTGCGAAAGTGACAAAACAGTTAATAACTATGAAATTATACAATTTTTTTTTTCTGAAAAAAGGTTTTGTTATATTTTCGTATGTAAATCGGTTACTAGAACAACCTGGGGTCATAGGTTTGATTCTCAGTTAAAGATAAATCGTGAATAATTCAGCAACAATGTAGTTTATCTCTTTTCATCAACACCTGCCTATTTTACATCTAGGATTTACTTATAATGTTGGCAGAATTCATTTATACAGTACCTTTTTCACTTTTTTTTTATGTCAAACCATAGACAAACAAGCAAGAGGGTCACCTGATGGAAAGCGGTCACCGCCGCCTATGGACATCAGTAACACCAGGGGCGCTATCAATGCGTTGTCCACCAAGGAAGTTGAAGGAAAGGAAGGAGGGGGAAGAGGGGATTGGGTTTTCGGATCTC
This sequence comes from Endotricha flammealis, assembly GCA_905163395.2. NCBI lineage: Eukaryota > Metazoa > Arthropoda > Insecta > Lepidoptera > Pyralidae > Endotricha > Endotricha flammealis. The sequence continues at coordinate 2,727,904 of LR990861.1, read as the reverse complement.
TCACTCACCGAACGAAACGCATTGCTACTTCACGTCGATATTCTGTGAGAGGGTGGTACTAGCCCATTTCATAATAATTGCTCTACCACTCCAAAAACCTCTACACTTTCTATTGGTAAAAGAATTACGAAATCGGTTTAGTAAATACATCCATTATCCATATTCTTTTGAATACTGTATGTATTAAAAACATTGATAAAAAATATTCTTAAAATTTAAAAGTTCCGTCAAAAAAGGCCGTAAGGGCGTTTTTCCACTACTCCGGCATCCGATTTTATGTCAAAGTATGAATTTCTACATCGGACCGGCAATTACCGGACCGATAAAAATCGGATGCCGGAGTAGTGGAAAAACGCCGTAACTGTGTTTCTATAGCCATTTTCTTTTCCCAGTCATTTTGCTTTGTTTCCGAAATGGTGGTGAGTTCATTGAGTGGATTATTTATTTAATACAAAATAATCTACACTTATCTATATCTATACTAATAATAATATTATAAAGAGGAAAGATTTGTTTGTTTGTTTTGAATTGAATAGGCTCCGAAACTACTGGACCGATTTCAAAAATTCTTTTACCAGTAGAAAGCTATATTAGCAGGAAGTGACATAGGCTATAGCTTTTCCCGAAATTCAATGTGGTTCCCACGGGAACGGGTCCGGGACTTCACGCGGACGAAGTCGCGGGCAAAAAAGCTAGTCTATACTAATATTATAAAGAAGTAAAGTTTGTGTGTTTGTATATTTGTTAAATTGTAAGGGGTAATCTCGGGATCTACTGAAGCCAATAGAAAGCCACATTATTGCTGAGTGTCATAGGTTATATAAAAAACCAAAAAATAAAAGGGCTTTTATGTGGTAGCCGGTTTTGCAAAGTGAATCGGAGAAAAAACGGTCGAATGAAAGCGTTTCTTACGAACGCCTGTACTAAAAAAGGATTATTAACATTATGCCCAACGAAGTGGGCACGGGTCAGCAGCTAGTATATTATAAAGAGAAAAGATTTGTATTTGTGTGTGTGCGTGTGTATGTTTGTATTGAATAAACTCAAAAACAACTAGACCGATTTCAAAAATTCCTTTACCTTTGGAAAGGTACATTACCCCCGAGTAACACATGCTATGTTTCAAAAAAAAATAGGGGTTTTTAGTAAAACCCGTGCGAAGCTGGGGCGGTCCGCTAGTAATAAATAATTGAATTAATTGTGTAATTGACGTGTCTAATTGCCCGCGAGGACCTACAGAATAAAATATTTTCAACTTTCGACTTTCCAGATATCACCCCCTACAAGATCACAAACTTTACCTCTTTATAACATTTGTAAAATACTAGCTTTTTTCAATTTAATCATAACGATCTCGTATAGCGCAACTTGCGGCGCCATCTGTTGGCCGGCAATTGCTAATTGCAGCGCCATCTATTGTAGAAAAAGTATTTTTCCATTGGAATGACATACTTTCACGGGATAAAAATAACCTATGTTGGGCTCTGTACTCCTGACAATATGTATACAAATCATAATGATCGGCTGATTAGTCAAGCCGTGAAGGAATAACAAACAAACAAACTCACTTTCTCATTTATAATATTAATATGATTGAACGTATATTAAAACGTGTGGCCATCATTTAATAAGAGATTTATAAAGCCGCTGGAGAAATTAAGGGTTTATCATTGACGTTATCAAAGATGCGAGCGGAGCCATTACTCAGGCTAATTTAGTTGTGGCCGGCACGCGACCGCCGGACAGCTGTGACGAATTAGCCAATAATTGTTTTGTAAAATCATAATAAAATTAATATAAGAAGACAGTTAAAATACAACCTAATATTTAACACTTCTTTAAAACTTAATTATATTAAAAATTAAACTAGGTATATATACACTGTTTACTTTTTTTTTACACCTTAAAATGTATATATGTATACCAATACCAGTATATTGATACGCCTTTTTTTAATTAATTTTTCTTATTATTTTTAAAATTGCAGTATTTTTAATTGTAACTTTTATCATTACCATTTTAAAAGAGCAAGTGCTAAGTTTCTTGCCGGTTCTTCTTAGCACAAATCTGCTGTCTGAATTGGTGGTAAAAAAAATGTGACGATTCGAAAGTGCTTGTAATATGCCTATTTGAATAAAAATGATTTGATTTGACTAATGTTAATAATTAAAATGGCAGCGTATATAAAATGCTTGAAGCGTTACCTCGCTGAGACATAGAAATGCGTTGATCGAAGTAGCCTTTGGATCACTTGTTACTCGTTACTGGTAGGCATTTGGTAGGTGTCCTTAAAAAAGGACAATTAATATGATCATTGTTTATAACAAAAAATGTTGACAAACACTAACTTTAAATGTAATTATAAATAAATAAATAAATATATATATAGGGACAATTCAGATTGAGCTAGCCCCAAAGTAAGTTCGAAACTTGTGTTATGGGATACTAACTCAAAGATTATTATATTTTATAACAAATACATATATAGATAAACATCCAAGACCCGAGGCCAATCAGAAAAAGATCGTTTTTCATCATGACCCGACCGGGGATCGAACCCGGGACCTCCTGGGTGGCGGTCTGGCTATTTTGCCCGATTTCACTTAAGAATCGCCAAAGTTGCTAAGACGATGTTTATAAGCGTCAAATCTATATTGTAGCATTGAAGCAGTCGGCACCTATTCTAAAAATGGAGGCTTAGTGAAGTTAGTGCACACCCATACGTAAGTACATTGCAAATTACTCCATCCAATCTACCGACTAGACGGTTGACTTTCTTGAATGGGTCCCGACTACAATGCTACAATATGGATTTGACGCTTATAAACATCGCCTTAGCAACTTTGGCGATTTTTAAGTGAAATCGGGCAAATTAAATTTAAAAAATCAAGTAACACTTGAGTTTCCTCAACCTCCACATTAGAAATCCCTGTGTCGTGGTTTCAAAACTTTTATTTAATTAGTCGAGCCTCAGTCTTGATTAAGTTAGCTCAGATGAAGACAATACACACATGCACGTAAAATGGCTGCTCTCTCACGCAACTGCGAAAGAGGTGGCAACTAAAAGCTGGGTGGGGAGCGATTGATTGCATCGCATGAGAATACAATGTAGCATTTAAAGGTTTTTTTTTTTTAAATATCGGTAATCATAGACGTGACGCTCCTCTATGATATTTGTGTAAACTATAGAAAAACTATTCCCCGCGGCTTCACTCGCGTTAATTTTATGACATAGATCTCGTTTGACAACAAAACAAGCTATGGCGTGACTTGTGGCGCCATCTGTTGGCCGATAGCATCCCATACAGCGCCGTCTATTTATTTATTAATTTATTTATTAAGAATCACCAACATTTGTTTACATTTTTACTTAATTTAAAAACACAAGAACAACAATAAAAATTAATGTAACAAACAGTTACTGGTGAACACAACATGCACCAGTTACAAGAATACATACAATATGAAAACAATAATATTTAAATGTTCAAATAATGTCTATAGTAGAAAAAATATTTTCCCATTGGAATGACATACTTTCACGGGATAAAAAGTAGCCTATGTTGGGCTCTGTACCCTTGACAATATATTTACAAATTTCAATAATGATCGGCTGATTAGACAAGCCGTGAAGAAATAAAAAACAAACAAACAAACTCATTTATAATATTAGTATGATATGAAGTATAATAACCATTTCTTCAGGCAACATAATTTTACAAATATTGAGCCATATAGGTAATATGTACCTTACAGATAATAAGTAATAAATAAATATAAGGTAATTTTGCTATTAGAATGTTTTGTTTTATATCGGCGCCACATACCCCGTCTGTTTCTCTCCTCCTCTCCTCCCGGGAGGATCGGGACCTCCTGGGTGGCGGTCTGGCGTGGTAACCATTACGCCACTGAGGTCGCCAACGGTCGTATTACATGTTAATTCTCAATTTTAATGGTGCAATAAAAAGTATTGTTTTGTATATAGGGACAAATCACTAAGATTGAGCTAGCCCCAAAGTAAGTTCCAGGCCAATCAGAAAAAGTTCGTATTTCATCATGACCCGACCGGGATTCGAACCCGGGACCTCCTGGGTGGCGGTATGGCGTGGTAACCATTATGCTACGGAGGTCGTCAACTACACAGTTTGTCATACCTTGTTATGGTAACATATTCTTGTATGTTTTATCGAAATAAAACCGTTTGTGTCTATTTAAATTTGATTTAATTTTGTTCCACCACTTTTTTTTTACGCGGGGAATGCCTTATGCACGTTACCCTCCGCCGGGGGACGGGGGGCCTGTGTGGGACTCGCACCCACTAAACCCCGCGGCGCTCCTTCCTTGCCAGAGTGGAAGTGTCATGGGTACAGCGGAGCCTTAACTTCCATGACACTTCCGGCAATCACCCTTAATGTATGGGCCCTACATGTCTCCCTTGCGGGAGCGCCGAACTATTCCCAATCGGCGACGGTGGCCTGTGCGATGCAGGCTGGGGTGCCCCCGCACCTCTAACCCGCGGGCCAACGTGAGGAGCGAGTAAGGAGCGGTTATAGATGCGCCTTCTCACTCCACTTACCCTATCCTATCCTATCCTATCCTATCTTATGTCCTTCTCCTGGTTCTAAGCTACCTCTCCACCAATTTTCAGCCAAATCGCTTTAGCCGTTCTTGAGTTATAAATAGTGTAACTAACACGACTTTCTTTCATATTTATTATATAGATTAGATCGACAATTGTTTGATGCTTTGTGTCCAGTACAGTGGAACTGAATTTACAAATTCTCGTAATTTATCGGTTACATAATCACTTAAAGGAAATTTTTTTTTTTTTTTTTTTTTTTTTTTTTTTTTTTTTTTTTTTTTTTTTTTTTTTTTTTTATAATCAGTTCGGGTGTACTGACACCCTTTACTGAGACACCGGACTGTTGCGGGAGCGTAGGGCTCTCACCGCCAAAATTTTACAGTGTCTGCCTAGGGGCGCCCCAGAGGGGGGCTCGAACCTCGGCCTATGGCGACACTGGGGGAAGGCGAACGGATTGGAGAGAAGCGGCCGGGCACGTGCCGGTACCGCGAAAACCGAGTCCCTACAGGAAGGTGGCGCGACGCGCGGCCCCGCCGGCGGGGCCGATATGACGGACGTGTGTGTCTAGTTTGTGTCGCGGAATCTAATTGTTTATACGCCTCGATGGCGACTGTAATGGAGTCGTCCGGGTCGTTGAGGACGTGCCGCGGACGACGTTTGGACCTAATGGTGTCAGCCGGAGCGGGATAATCCCCTGCGGCTTTCACCAATGGATTGGGGTGATGGTCGAGAGAGTCGAAAAATCTGACTGAGCATTGCTTTAGGTGGTGCGAGATGGTCGGCACACCTAAGTCAATGTGGAGGTTTTTGTTCCGAATGAACCAAAGCCCACCGATGGCTTTGCGCAAAAACCTATTCTGGATGGTTTGCAGCCTGTGGATATGGGAGGGCGCGGCGTGGGCGAAAACTGGACTCGCGTAAGTCGTTATCGGCCTAATGCACGTTGTGTAAATTCTCACCTTATTTCTAAGAGAGAGTATACTACGCCCATTGAGCAGATAATATAGTCGGCCTAGCGCGAAAGCGGCGCGGTTGCGGACAATCTTAATATGATCGCGGAAGGTGAGTCCCCTATCGAGTGTGACGCCTAGGTAGCGGACTTTCCTTTCCCAAGGGATCGGTTGTCCGAACATTTCGACTCTGGAGGAGGGATTTGGGGTGCTACCTCTAGCGAAGAGGATAGCGGCGCTTTTTTGAGGATTGACTTCGATGCGCCATTTCCTAAACCAGTCGCCAAGAGTATTGGCGGCAGTTTGGAGTGAGTCTATAATTGGGGGAATACTACGGGCTGAACAGTAGATGGCAGTATCGTCTGCGAAGAGAGCGGTATGGGTCGCTAGTGGACTGGGTTTAAATTCAGGGAAGTCGCTTGTGTAAAGCGTGTAAAGGAGAGGCGAAAGCACGGACCCTTGTGGTACTCCGGCTCTAATGGTGTGAGGGGGGGATAGTGCCCCATCCACCCTATAGCGGAAAGAGCGGTTCGACAAGTAGTCTTGAATGATGAGCACAAGACGATTTGGCGTATTGAGTTTGTAGAGCTTATAAATAAGCCCGTTGTGCCAAACTTTGTCGAACGCCTTTGCCACGTCAAAGAAGAGAGCGCCCGTTTTATGCGGGCGGGATCTGTTCGCTCTCCGGTCCAACACGTGTTCGACTATGCGATGCACTTGTTGGACACAAGAGTGTTTGGCTCTAAAACCAAACTGCGCGTTAGGTAAGAGATTGTTGGCAAGGGAAAAATCTTTGAGACGTGCGAGAACTATGCGCTCATAGATTTTTCCTATTGAACTAAGAAGACTGATAGGGCGATAGCTCGAGGGCTGATCCTTGGGCTTGCCGGGTTTTGGAATGCCGATGACGGTGGCTTCCTTCCAAGTTTGGGGGAAAATGCTATTTTTGAGGGCTGCGTTAAAGATAGCAGTCAGGAGTAGTATAAGATGGGCGGGAAAGAGCTTGATGACTCTGTTAGAAATCCCGTCAGGCCCCGGGGCCTTCCTATTATGTAGGTCTTTGATAAGGGACTCTACCTCATCAGGGGTTACCGGCTCTAACGGGGGGTCGGCATCTGTAAGTGGGCTCGCGAGTCTATTTGCTACCACAGTATCGACCTCGAGTAGGTGATCTGGATCAACGGGGAGTGTGCTAGGTGCACATTGTGCCTCAAGACTGGATGCTAAGCATTCAGCTTTTTCCTCGTCCTCGAAGGCGAGGGGGAGGGAGGGATCTGACTGTACTAACGGAGGGGTGGCAGCCACTGTATCTGCCTTAAGGGCTCTGGCAAGTTTCCAGAAGGCTTGGTGAGATGGGACCAGATTGGAGAGAGTCTCGTCCCACTGGTCGTTTCTAAGCTGTCTGATACGACGCTTAACCGCTGATTGAGCAGCGCGCATGCGGACGCGGTTAGGCTCAGTGGGAGCGGAGAAGTAGGCCCTTTGGGCTCGGTTTTTCTCTGTTAACAGAGCGCGCGCATCCGGCGGAAGTGTCCAGCGACGATGAGCGTTCACTAGGACACGCCGCGAGCAGTCGCTAACGACTTTCTGCACGTGCGCCGTTAACGAGTCAATAGCACCTACTGCATCGGGAATTGAGACAATTTCGTCTGGAATTGGATCTAACAAGGGGGACGAAATGGATTTGAGGCTTTCGCCTAACCTGACCCAGTCGGTCTTGATCATAGTGGGATCTGTGGCTGCCACATTGGGAATACTCACTCTGGGAGAGAGAGAAATGATGACAGGCCTATGGTCTGAGGTGAGTTCGGAGTGCACTTCTATTGAACTCAATCTAAGATTGATGTTCTTTAGGAGGGCTACGTCTAGGACGTCCGGACGATGATCAACATTGTCCGGGTAATGAGTAGGGGACATGGGTGCTACAATGTCGAAATTGAGACTCTCTGAGAGTCGCTCGAGCTGTCTACCACGTTGGTTTGTGGTTAGGCTACACCAGGCAGGGTGCTTGGCGTTTAGATCACCCGCTATGATAACAGACGGGCCAAGATCTAGAAGGTTTTGTATGTCACTATCGAGTAGTGATCTGGGGTTTGAGGAGTTGGAGTTAGTGGGAGCTAGATAAGCTGACACTAAAAATATGGATTGGTGACCTGTCATTCCTAATCTACAGACAGAGGCCTCAATGTGCACGAGATTGGGTGTATCCACAGGCGTGCAGTGTAATGTCGCTTTGTAGTAGATGAGAGTGCCACCGAGGGCAGAGACTGTGCGATCATTACGTATGATTTTATAATTCGCGATTTTGGGATCGCGAATTGATGGTTTAAGGAACGTCTCCTGGATGAGGAGGACGTCCAACTGATGGGTGTAGAGGAAGTCGGCTACCTCAGACCTCTGGGTGCGAAGCCCATTTGCGTTGAAGTAGCCGATTTTAAGGGAGGTCGGTTTGACTCTACTCGTATGGTGTAAGTCCATAATTATTTATTGAAATTTTTAAGGGCAACGAACACGTCTGTGAATTGACAGACGGCCATTAGGAGAGCGTTGGGACTGTTCGCGTGTTCATTGACCAACGCGGCCATGGCAAGAACCCTATCTATGTCTAGGACGGCTGCGAGCTTGTAGAGCCCTTCGGTCCCGTTGGAAGGTGGCAGCGATGCCTTTACTGGGGGGGGTGGAGGTGTTGCGACTTCCACCGCCGCGGGTGCAGGCGTGCCTGAGGGGCTGGCCTGTGGGGGTGGGACCTTGTTGGTCTTGTAGCGCCACGAGGGCGACAGGTTGAGTGGTGGCACCGGTGCCTTAGCTGTTGCCGGGGCGGCCTCGGCAGTTTGGGACTGAGGAGGAGCGAGGACTCTGGATGAGGAGGGAGTAGGCCTCCGGCTCTTTCCTTTGGGCGCTTTTGAGCACCCTCTGTAATTAGCCGGGTGCCCCACCTCCCCGCAATTTACGCAGCTCGGAGGTTCCAAGCATAGCGCGCGGTCTTTGGGGCGTGGACACTCCGGTGTTGAGTGGGCCCCGAGGCATTTGACACACCTGGGTGTGTTGTGGCAATTTCGGGCGGAGTGGCCGTACAATTGGCATCTGTGGCATTGACCCACAGTGCTTTTATGGTGAGGGGTCTCGACGACGACCCCGGACAGTCCGCAGACTTTATTGATATTAAAGATGGCTTTCGCCTCTTTAAGGTTAGTCCTGTCCAAAATGACAAGGACCATGTTGAAGGGGGCGGAAGGCCCACGGTGCATGCGGTGCACTTCGAGGATGGGCAGTTTTTGGGCGCGAAGGTCCTCGAGTACGTCATTGCACTCGAGTTCTTTCGGGATTCCGCGGATGACTGCGCGAAGGCGCCGGTCCTCCTCTAGACTCCACGTGTGGAATGTGATCGACATGGCGTCGAGAAGGCGGGTGAGGTTTCGGTAGTCCGTGATGGACTCCGTTTTTAGGCGGATACCCTCAGTTCGGGTCTCCGCAATGAAGAAGATGCCATTGGCATCACAACGGGCCTTGATGGCCATCCACCTATGGCGGTTCGTGATAACGACCGCCGGTGGGCGCTGGGAGCGCTTGGGAGGGGTGGGGAGAGAAGCTCCCTCGGCACCCTGTTCAGCCGCGGGGGGCGAAGCGGGCGAGTCGGAGAGAGGGGCGGCCGGATTTGACTCGGCGGCTAATTTGGCGGCCTTGTTGGCAGCGCCCTTGTTGCGCCTTGTGCGCTTGCGGCCTGAGGCCACAATGAAATCGTCCGAGTCGGACGAGGGGGCGGAACTGGAATCTGAAGATTCCGGGATGATCTCCATCTCGTCATCGGAGATCGAGGAGGAGGGTGCGGTGGTGGAGGGCGCGGCGGCGGAAGTCGCTACGGCGGGGTGCACGGTGGCGGGGGGCGCGGCAACGGGGGGCGCGGCAACGGGGGACGCGACGGCGGGCGCAACGGTGGCGGAGGGCGCGGCGATGGAAGTCGCGGCGGCGGAGGGCTTGGTGGCCGAGGGTTTGGTGGCCAGAGGGGCCGAGAGGGCTGCGGCCTGAGGGGCCGATGAGGCTGCGGCCTGAGGGGCCGATGGAGCTGCGGCCTGAGGGGCCGTGGGGAAGAAGATTGCCTTCAGGTGAAGGCCAATTGCGGGCACGAGGTCCGGATTTTCCCTAGCAAAGTTGACTAGGGGCGACAAGACCTCTTCGAGGGCGCGATTTTTCGGGTCGGTCGCCATGGCGACCGGCCTAGTAAGGGAACCTACAGCTAAAACGAAATTATCGCAGTTCGTCGCGTCACGTTCCGCAAGGAAGAGCTGCGAAGAAACCTTGCGGCAGTCGTGCCTAATTTGGGAGCGCTCGGGGGGAGAACCCGAGGTGTGTAGTCCTAGTCCCCCGCGCCGGGTGAGGCGAGGGGGGTGCTTCTAGGGTGTGCCCTAAGCTTGTATGCCTCTGACCAATCTCAATGTGTCAGAGGGTCCCTAACTGCTTAAGGTTCGGAGGGTAGCTAAGAGCCGGAGCCCTAGGCGCCCAAGCCGTTCCCTAAGGATAGGAAGGAGGAAGGGGTGGGCGGGAGGGGGCGATAGCTAGTGTCGGTCAGGGGAGCCCCCTAGGCCGGTGGTTCTAGCCCCGTCCGGGTAACTGCTTCACCCTGAAGGGGATCGGCGAGTGCCCGGGTCGCACTCCTGGCTGTGCAAAGTTGGCACCGTGAGGTATCACACAGCCAGACCACGAAACTGTGGTTTTAATCGGCAAAAACGCGCGAGAAACCGAAGAAACTCTAAAAATCACGATAATGCCTCCTTGTCTTAAAAAAGGCAAGGAGACACGTGTGTCGGAGCGGCGGTAGCGTAGCGCGGCGGCGGGGGGCGTGCGTAGCACGCGGGAGCAGCGTAGCGCGGAGGCACCGGGCACCGGACGTGTGACTCGGACGGCGTCGCGAGCACACTTAAAGGAAAGACAAACAAATTCACATTTATATTATTAGGTACTAGTGAAACCCCCGCAACTTTGTTTGCGTGTATTTATTTATGCACAGCAGCTCCATCTATAACAGACTTTTGACCAAATCCTACGGTAATCGCGTACTTTTCGGGATAAAGAAGAAATAAATAAAAATCATTTATTCTGTACAGCACATGAGACACAAGACAACAACAGCATTTGCATATACAAACAGACAGAAACATTCACACAAAACAGTTACACGTAAAAAAATACAAGTAGATAATAAAAAAAATGGTCTTTATGTGCCTCACAGCCGCACAGAAAACGGGTCAAATTCAGCATGATGCCAGATAGGTTTGAAAAACCTATTTGACGCTGATTTTCATATAGATAAAAAGTACCCTATGTGTTAATCCAAGGTATCAGCTGCTTACATACCATATATCATAAATATTGGCCCACCAATTTGAGTGTGAAGAAGTAACAAACATACACATAACATTCGCCTTTATAAAATAAGTAGGATTTATGTTAAGTTAGCATCTCCCATGGGTACCGGATCGATATAACTAGACTAAACTAATTTTGACAGGACCAGAGGTGTTGTTGTCCTTCCTTGGTTTACAATTAGTGACAAGGATAGCAACACTTCTAGCCCTGTCAAAATTAGTTTAGTCTAGTTAAATGTACAACAGAATTAGCACCATTGCTGATACTAAGCGGTGATATCTAATGATTTAATAAAAATAGCAATAAAAGGGGTTCAAATTATGTAATTAGTACCTTTGTTAAGTGTGGGTGCACACCTATAAATTGTTTACAGCATGGAAATCATGACTTGTGGTAATTAACATGCCACGTGCCCGTTTACTTGTTAGGGACACTCCACTCATTCGAGTGCCGATTTATTCATGCATAAATTTACTTCACTACATAGTATAAAACAAAGTCGCTTTTTCAGTCCCTATGTCCCTATGTCCCTTTGTATGCTTAAATCTTTAAAACTACGCAACGGATTTTGATGCGGTTTTTTTGTTAATTGATAGAGTGATTCAAGGGGAAGGTTTTAAAGTATCATACATTCCAAAATTCCCACGGGAAAGCGGGACACACGCAAACAAAGTTGCGCGGGTTTCGCTAGTTTTAAATAAATTGTAATCAATTGTTGGTAATGGTCATTTATTTGCCAGATACATGTCAATTAATTATAAGATCTTACATTAGTGTATTCAGCCTGCATACAGGCGTACAAATGTTAGGCAATTATGTCACAAAAATTTACAAATTTATTTTATACTAGCTTTTCCCCGCGGCTTCGCTCGCGTTAATTTTATGACTGTATAGATCTCGTTTGACAGCAAAACAACCCATAGCGCGACTTGTGGCGCCATCTGTTGGCCGATACAGCGCCCTCTATAGTAGAAAAAATATTTTCCCATTGGAACGACATACTTTCACCGGATAAAAAGTAGCCTATGTTGGGCAATATGTATGCAAATTTTCATAATGATCGGCTGCTTAGTCAAGCCATGAAGGAATAACAAACAAACAAACTCACTTTCTCATTTATAATATTAGATACAATATAAAATAATTGCCGAAACAGTATTTCATTAGCCAGTTATACATTATACTCTATTTACACAGCTTACTGTATTTACCTAGTTTTGTTATAGTTAAGGTGGACGCTCCCGCACGGTATGCGAAATTGTGCGAAAAAGTGAACTGTAACTGTAATTGATAGATGGTGTGGAGACTAAGACCTATATCAACGATAAATAAAATTATAACAATACAAAGAACTAACCAAAAACGAGAGATCAAGAACAGTGGGGCATTCACGTAACAAGAACCGATTCTAGTTCGATACAACGACACTCGCTGTCCCGTTCAATTCCTATTTTGTATGAGTGAGACAGCGAGTGTCGTTGAATTGGACTAGAATCGGTTCTTGTTACGTGAATGCCCACTGAAGAGAAGCAAACTAAAAGACAAACATATAAAAAGTGACTTTATACAATGTTTTATTAAAGGATCGAGCCAGTCAGCCAATCGCTAACGTTGGAATTGAAGAGTTAAATGACATAAAACTATCTAATTTCTATTAACATTTTCGATAAACTCGCATGTCTGAGATAGCGAATTAAAAACGGTTGTTGTACATTCGTGTACATTGTTTTTGGAGTGGTACAGCAATTATTATGAAATGGGCTTGCTCGACCGGGTAAGTACCACCCTCTCACAGAATATCGACGTGAAGCAGCAATGCGTTTCGTTCGGTGAGTGAGAGGTCCGGAAGCCCAACTCCTTCCCTATCCCCTCTTTCCCCCGTCTTCTTTCCCTTCCCTTCCTCCTTCCTTTCATCCAACCCCCCTGGTGGACAACGCATTGGTAGCGCCCCTGGTGTTACTGATGTTCATAGGCGGCGGTGACCGCTTTCCATCAGGTGGCCCGCTTGCTTGTTTGTCTGCTGTATGACATTTAAAAAAAATCGTCACGGAGTATACAAAGTAAATTCGTCACGGAGTACGCCGCATCAAGCTACTCATCCAATACAATATATTATTTTCAAACAATTGTAATAGATTAAAATAATTTAGTTTTTTATTGTAGAGAATATATTTTTATCACAACATCAACACTGAAATTTGATATAACAAATAACTCACAGTGTACTTTTACTATTTATTTATACAGTTCAAAAAAGCTGCCGTGTAAATGTTAATTAATACCAATTTAATGTGTACAATCGATTAAATAACACAAGGGAGCCGACTTTTGAAAAACTAGACGTAGGTAGCCCTGGATATCCCCCGTTAATAACTCGAGCGAATGATTATATCATGTGTTTTATATCCGTTATATATAGCCAATGCTATAAATCTACATATCATACCTACATAACACAATAAATTGTCAAATATATACATTTTTATTGAAGTGAAAACTTTTTTAGCGGCGCTTAGCACTTTTTTTAGATGGATAAAAATGTTAAGATCTCGCGTCAGATCCGTAGCCTGATCGAAAAAGCGTAAGATTACTGGGTATCCATTCAATCGAAGGGCATTACAATGTACTCTGCCACGCTGCTTCAATGCGGATTGGCAGAGGCCGGTGTTTTCAAGCCGCCCGAAGGCCACCGACTTGGTTTTTAGGGTTCCGTAGTAAACTACATGGAACCCTTATAGTTTCGTTACATTATAGCTATGCATACCTAGTTAAGTTGTATTTTTATCGAAAATTTCAAAGTACGTACGTTCGTATTACGTTTACGTTCAATTGGCATGAAATCTAAAATAAAAGCAATTCTCTAATTCTTCTTATTTTCAACCGTTCTTGTGCCAAGTATATTAGAACTGAATATAGACAAGTCACATTATTTAAACGTAAATTTTGTTCGAAAAGAGAAGTTTGCCAATTATTTTCGGAGTCTGTTTAAAATCAGCAACTGTCAAATTTATCTGACACCATAAGCTAATTTACTAAAGAATATGTGTGAATATAAAAATAACTTAAAATTCAATTGTTGGACGAACGTTTGCAGAGACGTTGTTGGGAGATTCATTGGACTAAGGGCCGACTGTTTGATCAGTAGTTAAGTATACTAATGGTTAAAATTCGTAGCTCTTTTTAACAAATAGTTTTTTCAACGATTTAACCATTAGTATACTTAACTACGGATCAAACAATCGGCCCTAACTCAGCATCATTGTATTTATTTTTTGAACATCAACACTCGATGTCAAATATTAAAATTGTAGGGTACAAAGAAATTAGTTATGACATCTTCAAAAAATCATTTTAAACGATAATCGGATGTGGTTCTTAGACAATTTTTATTTGACTATTGTAAAATTATAATTTTATAGTTTAGTGATGGATAGAATTGCTTTTGGAAAGAAAACGGTAAGTAATTTATATTAACATTATTTTTTTGTGTGCTTTAAAATTATATTGGCCATGACCGACGACTTCGTTTCTCAGCACTTTGATGTAAACCCTGTTTTTCTTAACTTGACCAGTGTAGTAAACAATCTTAGCAGGTCTTTTTAACGAAAATAGGCAATCAAAATTATCATTCACACCCAAATAATAGTAATATAGTTAGAAATGGCATTTAACACAACACTCTAAATATTCTGGCGATTTATCGATTTTACACATGGATAATTGAATAAAAAGACATGCTAAGATTGTTTACTACTTGATCAAGTTAAGAAAAACACATTATAGTTGTGTCTATGTTATGTTTATTAAAAATTAATAGAAAGATTGCTGTACTATTTAAGTTTAAATATTTTAGCATATAATTTTTGAAAGAAGTAGTATACAATATGTTAGTAGTATGTATATATTTAATCATATAAATGGAATGGATTCGAAAATTCTGTAATATTTTTTTTTGTTAAAATATCTTTAATCCTTATAAGCTTTTGCCCATCATACATGGCTACAAAAAAAACCTTTTATAAAATATATTAGGGGAATAGATATTTTTTAATAAAATTTTGATGAACATATTATATTATCCTTAATCTGTTTGATAAAAATTTTAATAATAAGTAGGCAGTGCAGTGAACTTCTCGTAACTGAGATGATTATTATGAATAATAATAAAAATAATAAACAGAATTGAAAATAAATTATAATATTACATTGATGTAAACATCTGCACGTAACATTGTAAACAATTACGCATTATGACGAAGAAAATGTTGATTGAAAAATTAAAAGATTCAAATTAAATAGCAGACAACATATTAATTCACATTCTGCCATTACTATTATTGTGATTGGCAGCGAAATTGCGTAAAACATGATTTTTTGTGTCTATCAATTAAAATGGCGAACCATTTTTCTATAGACCATTTACTCCCCACTGCAATGGTCATTTTCCTGGAAACCATTTACAGTCCATCGGTTGTTTTCTTAGAAATGGGGTGGTGGTTTTTAGAACAACTTCTGTTAAGGATGGGTTCTGTTTAAATTCAAATAGTTTCTTGGAAATTCGACTATGTACTAAGAAGTACGTGTGTTTTTCAACGTATTGAACTTCATTGACATTTGATTGCTAAAATAAAAAAGTGGTTCGATACGTAGTAATAGATATGTATAATTCAAGTAACTTTCATGGAATTTGATGTGGAGTTATGACGAAGAGCGATAGGTTTTCATAGTAACGGCTGTAGATACTTATCTTTTTTGTTTGTTGTTTGCAGTCCAGTGGGCAAAGACCTAGGGTCGATAGATTCGTACAACCGAGGGACAGTTTTGTGGAACTGCAACGTCGATCCTCTTGGGGCACTAACTCGACACCGAGCGTTGACATCTGGGTATGAACTTTTTATTGATAATTGGACAAGATAGGCATGTATAGCGCTAATCCTTATGCAATGATGGCGTATTTATTCAATTGTTTTTTTATTACCATTTTGTTAAATTGCAGTAACAAGTCATTTGTTTTTTGTGTGATTAATAATTATATTCTTCTTTTATCGTCTTTTGTTTTGGTACAGCGTAGTTTTATCAAATACTATAGAAGACTAATACGCACAGCTTCGGAAGAATTCGGGCAAGTCGCGACACTACGGCATGAGGGCGGCATGAGGTGAACGATTTCAAAACTTTTGTGCGTTTTGTATGCAAAATGTTATAGCGCCCCTAGCCGCATGAGGTGAACGGAGGTTTTTTGTATGCAAAATGTTATATCGCCCCTAACGGCATGAGGTGAACGGAGGTTGCCAAGTCATTGTATGAGAAACGTCAAGAGCTGTGCGTATTAGTCTTCTATAGTATTTGGTTTTATGATCTTATATTAACTGCGAATTCAAGAACTAAAGTGCAATGTATCTATGAATAAATGTAATAACATTTGGTGACACTGCATATTGCCACAGTTCCCGTGGCCTCACCATTATGGGGATGCGTAGGGCACCTCGATGGTTTTTAGTGGGTAGACCCAGCTGAAGACCTCCACAGTTCCCGCCGCATATTCCCCGAGAGGTGGAGCTATTTCAAAGAATTTTTCCGTAGTTACAAAAAAGGGTTATCTCGTATTGTTATCCTACTAATATTATAAAGGCGACAGTTATGTGTATGTTTGTTACTGTTTGACGCTTAAATAGCTGGGCCAATATTTATGAAATTTGGTATGTAGGTAGCTGATACCTTGGATTAACACATAGGGTACTTTTTATCCCGAAAAGTACGTGATTCCTGTAGGATTTGATCAAAAATCTGATATAGATGGCGCTACTGTGCATAGATAAATACAAGCAAACGAAGTTGCGCTGGTTTCACTAGTTTTATATAATTTTTTTTTATTTGAGAATTGGCCAGTTTGCCATCCGCCTAATAAACTAAAGAGTTCTTTTATTTTTTTAATTTCCTTTATATGCTGTAATAATTTATATTTTTATATTATAGCACGCGAAATATCGTCAACAAAAAGTGTATATCGACTACTTAGACGAAGCGTTCGGGTTGGAGCCGATTCAAAACAAGAATTCGACAGAGAACAAATTGGAGAACAGCGTGCAGGCCTGGCCCTGCGTGCCAAGGAAGAAGAGTTACTTATGCTCGGCTGACAGCATCCTAGACTTGCCTACTTACAGCTACGCTGCTTGTAAGTTGTCATTTTTAAGCTAACGACATTTTGCGGTGTGTTATGGGTCTTTAGTCTGAATGGACCATGGTCCACGGTCCATTCAAACGTAAAGCCAAAAATCGTCGGCTATGAACTTCAAACTTGAACCTATCTACATTGTGGAAACTATAAGGATTTCTTGTCAGTTCACTACGGAACGCTAAAAAGAAATGGTTTATAAAAAGTCTCCAAATGAAAATGGTACCAGGTCAACTGAATCAGTTGGACTTAAATAAAATAAATAAATAAATATATAGGGACAATTCATACAGATTGAGCTAGCCCCAAAGTAAGTTCGAAACTTGTGTTATGGGATACTAACTCAACGATATTATATTTTATAACAAATACATACATAGATAAACATCCAAGACCCGAGACCAATCAGAAAAAGTTCGTTTTTCATCATGACCCGACCGGGGATCGAACCCGGGACCTCCTGGGTGGCGGTCTGGCGTGGTAACCATTACGCCACGGAGGTCGTCAAAATAAGTATGCCAAACAGCTTAATGACCCTGTGCACATATACCCGCGTTGGCATCGCGTTTCGTGCTACACTGAGGTCTTTGTATGTTAGACCTCACGATGAAATGATTGCAACACCGCGATGACAAAAACACGCGGCAAATTCGCCATTTCTGGATAAGGTCTAACTGGTCAAAAAAGGGTTTTGCATATGAAATTTCAATCGTTACGAAACTTGTGAAAATAACAATAACAAATACAAAATTATATACAACAATTCTAATATTATAAAGCGGAAAATTTTTTTGCTTTTTTTTATATCACAAAGTTGGCAAACAAGGATACGGCCCGCCTGATGGTAAGCATCACCGTAGTACCGTAGCATGCAATACCGGGGGTATCATTCACGTGTTGCCAACCCTCCCAACCCCCAAGTAGAGCTCTGGAGACCTTACTCACCGTAGGAACACAACATGGCCGAGACCAATGCTATTTGGCTAAGTTCTTCTGCAAGGAGGTCCTTCTCCAGACGGGCTGCTCCGATTTGAGCAGATTAACTCAAAAAAAACTTGCTTGTTCGGATTGAATTGAAATAGGCACCGAAACTACTGGACCGATTTGAATTCTGAACCTACACTAGCCCTGAGTGAAAATTTTTTTTTTTAACCACACAGGTGGCAAACATGCATACGGTCGGCCTGATGGTAAGCCGTCACCGTAGCTTATAGACGTAAGCAATACCGGGGGTATCACTCACGCGTTGCCAACCCTCCCAACCCCCTCAAGTGGAGCTCTGGAGACCTCTCCGTAGGAACACAACATGGCCGAGACCAATGTTATTTGGCTACGATCTTCTGTAAGGTGGAGGTCCTTCCCCAGACGGGCTGCTCCAATTTGAGCGGATTATGACATGGGCTATTAAAACAATATTATAACTCATGCGAAGCCGGGACGTAGCGCTAGTTTAGTAAATAAAACTGCAGTAAACAGTCAACGTAACAATGTTGCAAAACAATTACTTCCTGATGCGCATAAGCAATGCTAATTGATTTAGAAAATGGTATAAAAATTAGAAAGCCGATACTAAGAAGAGTGGTATCTGATATTCTATATCACGAAGAGCATTTAGCTATGAATGTGTAAGGCATGCACATGCACATTGTTCGTGTGTGCGAGAGCGATTTTACGAGCGTTTCCGAGTGGTTTCCGAGGTTACGCACACTACAGTAATGTGTATGTGTACATTACAACATTCAAAGTCAAATGCTCTTCGTGAAATAATATCTGTATCAGATTTTCTACGGTTGAGCAAAAAAAAACAATGATACAGTATTAATCATTCATATACCATTGGAATTATGAATCCGCCATTACAAGCACGTATCGATAAATGATTTTTTCAGCTATAACAATCGACATTGGAATATCAATCGTACAATCATTGTGAAATGGGCGGCCATTTTGTGAGACGATTAACTTTTTTTAAAGTTTGCGTGATATGTTAGTTGGTATATGTGTTTTCAGGTTATTATTGTCATGATATAGTCACATAATTTTTTTTTTTATCAATTTAGAGTTTAATCATTCTTCATGCGATAGACGATCTCAACATCTCAATCACCCAAATATCGTTATTTGTGGATACAGGTAAACATATTAGGGTTTAACAATAATATTAGTCGCGATCCTTCCAACAACATGACGTACAAATATTATTACAAAGTTGAATTGAAATTTGTGAATTAAAATATAATAATAAATTCGAGAAAATCTGTGAATTAAAATATAATAATAAATTCGAGAAAATCAAATTGTAATTGAATGCACTCGTCAACAAAATTAAATCATTACTTAAAGTTTGTCACCTAAGTAATCACCTAGCTTGTAGCATTTTGGTATCAGTATATTAAGGTTTTATTTTTTATTTACAACACAGGTGGCAAACAAGCATACTGTCGGCCTGATGTTAAGCCGTCACCGTAGCCTATAGACGTTTGCAATACCGGGGGTATCACTCACGCGTTGCCCGCCCCCCCAAGTGGAACACAACATGGCCGAGACCAATGCTATTTGGCTACGATCTTCTGTAAGGTGGAGGTCCTTCCCCAGACGGGCTGCTCCGATTTGAGCGGATTATCCGCTGTGCCCTATCTCTCTTAGAATTAAAATTTGCATAATATTTATACTATCATTTATCAAGTTCCAGAACTCCTGGACTGGAGTAACGACAACATCCTGGTGGCTGCGTTAGGCAATCACTACCACAAGTGGAGCTGGCGCACTCAGAGCCTCATCAGCCATGGCTTCGTTAAAAACACAATCCAGTGCTGCAAGTTCGACCCTCGTGGAGAATTGTTGGTGGTATGTAATAATAATAAAACTTAAACAACTTATACCTTTACTTTACTTTGTTGACCTCCGTGGCGCAATGGTTACCATGCCGGACCGCCACCCAGGAGGTCCCGGCTTCAAATCCCGGTCGGGTCATGATGAAAAACGAACTTTTTCTGATAGGCCTGGGTCTTGGATATTTATCTATAGGCATTGTTGTAAAATATAATTATCATTGAGTTAGTATCCCTTAACACATGTCTCGAACTTACATTGGGGCTAACTCAATCTGTGTGATTTGTCCCTATACTGGAGCCTCTATTCAAGGCAGAACTATGCTTGTGTTTGGCTCTTCCTTAAAATTAACATTTCGTGCTGTAGAAATACTAGAATAAAATGTTATTTCTACTCTCTGTATCCAATTCCTTTTTAATTTAATTACTAGTTTTATAATATAATTACAGACTACAGTACAGTTCAGTTGGTAGGGACCATACCTTCATTACCAAAGGGCGCGTGTTCGATCCCCGTATGCGCCAAACATTTAAACGATCAGCATTTGTGTATTTCTCTAGTGTTTTTTCCCTAGTATATTATACCCATAAGTCAAGCTTTGAGTCTTATTTAAGGACCATGTAGCACTTTGTAAATTATGCACCAATTATTTATAATAAAATCCCTTCACACATTTGATCCATTAATAACAACAATATATTCAAATGTATGCTTAAAAGTTATCTTACTGAAAAGGCGTTTTATGATATTGGGGATTTCATAAATCTAATTTTATCTTAAATTCTAATTATCAAAGATATTAAACTATACGATTCAATCTATATTATTATAAAGACGAAAGATTTGATTGTTTGTTTGTTTGTTTGCATTGAATAGGCTCTGAAACTACTGGACCGATTTCAAAAATTCTTTCACTAGTAGAAAGCTACACTATCAGGGAGTGACATAGGCTATAAGTAAAATATGTAAAAAATACAAAAACCTTATAAAGGTAAAATATAGATCCCTCCCTCTAACAAAAACTACAGGTGTTCCTCAGGGGAGTATTCTTGGGCCACTACTTTTCCTAATATACATCAATGACCTGCCGAATGTAACTCCACATAAATGCATACTATTCGCTGATGATGTCACTCTTGCAATAAAATGCGAAGATAAGAGAAACATTGTGGAAACAGCAAATGAAGCATTAGCAGATGTGGTAAACTGGTTAAACATAAATAACCTGAACATTAATCTCTGTAAAACTAAAATCATGCTGTTTACTCCTATAACGCTATACCGATACCACTCAATATTAAGTATAAAGACATTGAGATAGGTGAGGTCGACAATTTAAAATTTTTGGGCATAAATATAGACACGCATCTAAACTGGAAAAGACATGTCGATTTTCAGTGTAAAAAACTAGACCGATACGTGTTTGCTCTAAGAAGACTGAGACAAATAGTTTCACGAGAAGCTGCGTTAACTGCGTATCATGCCTATGTTGCTTCAGTATTAAATTACGGATTAGTTCTATGGGGCAACTCTGTTGAATTAGAAAAATTATTCAAGGTGCAGAAGAGATGTATTCGTGCTATGGAGATTGCAGAGTTTTCGGAAAGTTGCAGGCCTTTATTCAAAAAGTTTAATATACTTCCATTGCCATCCAAGTATATAAAGGAAGCTTGTCTATTTGTAAAGGAAAATTACTCCAGATATTACACAAATCGTGGTAGAGCTACTTCAACTTTAATAAGATCGAAATACATAAATCAGATCTATCAGCCTCTTGGTCGTAAGGATGTGTATAGAAGAAACGCATTTAACATGAGTATAGTTCAGTATAATAAATTGCCTGATGAATTAAAATCGTTCAAAGGAACTGTTTTTAAGTCAGCATTGACGAAATGGTTATTGGACAAATGTTTTTATAGTGTTAAGGAATTTTTAAATTACAATAAATTATCTGCCCTTTAATTAGGTACTTGATTTAACCAATTTGTTGTGGTTATTATTATCATTATTTTATTTTTCAATAATGATAATAATGTTATAATGTCATAAATACAATTTCTAATTGTTTTCCACATTTTAATTTTGACGACTTACATACTTTCTTCTTTGTTTTCACAAATTTTTGCACGTCTGCACGCAGACTGGATACACAATATGTACAACTCTATGTAAGAACTTTTAACTATGTATCTTTGCAAATAAACATTTGAATTTGAATATAGCTTTTCCCGAAATTCAATGTGGTTCCCACGGGAACGACGGGTCCGGAACATCACGCGGTCAAAGTCGCGGGAAAAAAGTTAGTAGTTATATTATATTTTCATCTATTTAAATTTTTAATAAATAAATGTTTGTTGTTGGCTGTCCCTACTAACACTAATTTATAAGATCATATGTTACTAACCCATGTTTTATGAACCCATGAACCATGAATCATGTTTAATAAATGATTATGATTATTATGAACGTTTTTTTGTTCATAGTTGGGTACCAACACGCCAATAGTGGAATTGCACAACAACGAGCATAACAAATGTTTCTCTGTGAATTGGTGTAAATGCAAGGACCATGATGAAAAATGCACCATTACTGCGCTGGACTGGAGCCCTACTGGAAACTCTTTTGTCTCGTATGTATATGTTTTAAACTATATTCCATTGCAATGTACAAATAAAAGTAGAGAAACCTGATCCCACAATCGAAATAAGTTTTTTTTTTATCAGCAGTCAGCGGATAATCCGCTCAAATCAGAGGAGCCCGTCTGGGGAAGGACCTCCACCTTGCAGAAGATCGTAGCCAAATAGCATTGGTCTCGGCCATGCTGTGTTCCTACAGTGAGTAAGGTCTCCAGAGCTCCACTTGGGGGTGTTGGGAACTTGGGAGGGTTGGCAACGCGCAAGCGTCTATAGGCTACGGTGGTGCTTTACCATCAGGCAAAAGAAAATATTTATGAAAAAAAAACTCTCCACGCTTAAGAATATTTTAACATCTTCATTTTATAAATTGTAATTCTATGTTTATAATATTTTTAACTCTCCCAGTGAGTAAATAATTATTTTCTCGAGTATCATGGTAGGCATGTATATTAAATACGAAAATGAACGGATTGTAGATTTTTGTTTTTGCAAAAGGTCCAATTAGTCTAAAGAACGTCAATTGCATTACTTAGAATACAATTATAGTTTTTACGTAAATATTTTTCAAATTCTCATATCATGATAGACGATTTACAAAGTATTTTCGAATTGAAAAACACAATTATTATGTCTTAATAATCAGGTTTTCTTGCGAAAATGCATTCATAAATCTTTTTTAAATTCCCTTGTACCTTTTCAACGCTTTGTAACAAATTTCTCGGCTCCATTGTTATTTTGATCAATCGCCGTCAATCTAAGCAAAAAATATGAGTAATTACTTCTATTTGCCAAGCATTTTGTAGACGCTAATTGTATTGTTGTGATTACGCCCACACGTAAAGGGAAAACCGACACTGTCGACGCCATAAAGGCGGATTTACACAAAAGTACCGGCACAGTACCGACACGTGCCGTTCAGTAACATACTCATCTGGGTCAGTGAAAAATGACGACGTTCATTGCAGCACTGTCACTTACTAGAATGGATAGCGTCGTACAAAATGTATGCTACAGTGCTACAAGGCTATTTACGAATGTGGCCGAAATTGGAACTACAACTCCCGTTTATAGTGTTTGTCACTTTTCGCCTTTGACAAAATGCATGTAAATATGCAGTAACGCCACAGAATACTACAGAAGGTTGGCTTCAAACAACCGTCCAGAATAGGTATACGCATACAAAGAACGGCGATGTGTGCGTGAGCTCTCCCCGACGAGGTCTCGTACGCTCCGACCGCGGTAAGAACTGGTTTGAACCGGCTCAGTTTCCGTATTAACGCCAGGGACGCCGGCCGCTCGCGCGCCGCGCCGCACGTTCTGTGACGTGTACAATGCCAAGTTCGTGTAGTGTTTGTATGGCCAATTCAAAAAAGGACAAGGACATTTCTTTTTTTTGTACCCTAAAAATGATGTGAAGTAAGTACACCTACGATTTACGAAAAATTTTTATTTTTGAATATTGTTGTAAGTACGTACTGCCTTACTATCACAGCTACTACCTATTTTTAATAAGTAGTATTGTATACTTACCTAAATTACATAGAACCTAATATGTTTGTATTATAAACCAGAAATAATAAGGAATTAAAACGAAACAATAAAAGAAAATATTTTCGGGTCACTCATTTATAGACAGGCCCGGTAGTCGAGTGGCTAGCAATGGTCACTTTATCCAAGGGCCGCGGGTTCAAATCCTGCGCAAGGCAAACATTTGTGTGCATGAACATGTCTGTTTGCCTTGATCTGGGTGATTTCTATGTATAATTTTTATACAAAAAAGTATTTAAGTATATTTAGTTTCAGCAATTTAGTTTGGGACTAGCTGGCGTTGTGTGATTCGTCCAAGAATATTTATTTATTGACATTTCATAATGCTGACCGTTTAATTGATAGCATTATGAAACATATTTTATTAAGCACTGGCGCGTTCCGTCTTCGCACGGGTACTTAACAAAATTTTAAATTTTAACACACAAACACACTCCAAACACAAACAAACAATCAAAATCTTTCCTCTTTATAATAGTAGTATAGATAAGTACATTGTAAATTTGATTATTAAATAAAACATTTTATTATAAACGTTGTTTTTATTTTTATATTGAATTTAATACCGTGCCAAAGGTGTCAACCCTATGAGAATAGGTATAAATTTTTCATTTAGTCGGGAGTCAACCCTCTGTATTACTCTGTGGTAACGCCCTCGCACAACTGTCACTCACGTTCAGAAATATCCTTGTACATCTGTACCATATAATTTTTCACTGACGTTGATTGATACGTTACTGAAAGGCACGTGTCGGCACTGTGTCGGTACTGTCGTGTGTAAATCCGTCCTAACAGATCTATGTGTCTTGCTGTCAACTGGTGGTAGATAAAAATTGTGACAATTCGAAAGAGCTTGTTTGAATAAAAATATAATTGACTTTCACTAACAGCGTTTCATGATCCATAACAAATTCTAACCAATTTATTTCGGTTTGATTTTTTCTTGAACAAGAAAAAGAAGTAACAGATATTCAATAAATATTAACTCATAGGAATCCGTTTATTGCAGAAAATACAATTACCCCAGTATTAGCTATTAATGTTAGTATTTTTATGAAAGGGTTTCTGAAACTAGGGGGTAACGATACGATGACGTATCGGTAACTCGATGGTAAATGATCGCCGCCCATTGAGCACAAAGACACCAGGGGAGTTTCTGAGAAGAACGGATTAAATAAGGTGAAAAGAGAACGTTACGTTGTGAGAGAGTGATCCTCGGACAAGCTCCATAAGGAAAAAATATCAGTTGCAAACATATTCTCCAACAAAAAGTATCACGATTTCATTAATTTTCCTCTAAGGGGCTGCTCCCGTGGCCAAGTGGTGTCGTACAATCGAAGCTGCCTCATGATGCGATGGTACCGAGCTTCAAGGAATCCCGTGCTGATGGTGCGAGTGTCGCCTGACGCGCGCCACCTCGCCACCACCGGCGTCAATGCAAACATCATCCTGATACTCTCCTGGCCGTTCCTGAATCTTCTGTCGAGCATCAAATCACATTTGACTATTAAGGCAAGGCATTTTAATATTTCATACCCAAAAGCTAGCAGTTACTTTTCAACGCATTTCTATCAACTCAAACACTGCAGGCGTTTTGGATATCTTTTAATTTTTGATATTAGCCCCTTCGCACACAAGGCGACGCAAGTCTCCGATACTCGGCGATTTTAGCATGTGAGCGACGCGAGTGTACGTACGAACCTCAATGGACTTGTATGGCGGTAGACGCTTTGATACTAAAATCGCCGAGTATCGGAGACTTGAGTCCCCGTGTGTGCGAAGGGGCTTAGTCTTCGTTTTTAGTTTGATTTATAAAGCGGTTTCACATATGACCCCATATAGTTATATTAGAAAACAAGAAACAACACAGATGCGCATTAAAATTGCACTTTTTTTCTTTTTTTTTCTGTTATACATTTTTACTGTAACTTTTATTAATGCCATTTTAAATGAGCTGAAGCTAAGTTTCTTGTCAGTTCTTCTTGGTTTAAATAAAAAAAATACTTTGGCATGACTTTTGTTTGAGAATAAACAAAAAAAATGAAAGATAAGAAAACGTAATTTTAGCAACGTAAGTCTTCTATACAAAGTAATATTAGGTATTCTGTGATATAACTAAAATAAAACTTTGCAGACATTCGCATGGCACCCCTGGCGGAGTGCGTTCCTGGGGGTCGGGGCTGTGTCAAGTAACCTGCAGGCCAGGATAGGGTTATGGGACGCTCCTACTCTTAGAATTAAAGAGCTGCAACTCGGTCGCACTCAGTTGAATATTGACACGATGTTGTTCAGCCATAGGACAGGCGAGCTAGTTCTCAGCTTGTGGAATTCAGGTGAGAAAACAATATTTTTGTTCATAAAGTTTCTACGGTTCGACTAATCATTAATATTTCGAATTTAATGAAACTAAATATGATTGTAGAATCATCTGGCGATATTTAAAAAACAATTTATAAATAAAATCTAATTTTAAATATATTTTCCATTTTTTTTAACTTATGTTGACACCGATATGTTTGTCAGATTGGTTATCTGTTTCACCTGACAATTCGTCTGATAAACAGATTGTTACTAACATGTCATCCAAATAGTATAGGTAGTTGATCGAAGAAATACTTGCTTGAGTCGTCGCTTCTGGGTGTTTCTTGAAAACCTGGATTTTCGTTGTCCGGAAGTAAAAAGTGTACGTATAATTGAAATAAGCGTATGAAGTATTTTTTTTATTAAAATTTAAACTGTAATCTAACTGAGTCACTACGATAATTAAGAAAAATATAAAACAAAGTGAGTAAAAAAAATATCTGAAGTGTTAAAAATTGATTCCACTGGCGTGTCCGTACTCCAAATTTGTACACAATATCATCCATATCATTTTTTCCATTCAGTTCATAGATATTTCAATATTTTATATTAGATCCCAAATTGATAAGAATTAATAAATAAAATAGATGAACCACGTATTTATAGTACATTTAATTATATGAATTTTTTAAATGTTGTCCGGGCCTTAGCAGTGATTCCACTGGTACATCACTAAAATGTACGTACGTCCTTAGTGACACAATTTGGAAGCAATGTGTACCCCCCGAGCGTTAACCGTCAGTCATGTTTTGAGTGTCGAGGGAAGAGATGCGCGGCTGCTTGCTGCATTCCAGAAATATAAAGGTAAGTATCTGATTCCACTGGGTTTGGTTTGGTACATCGTTGATTACTTTGACCTCAATTTTACCATCAATTAATTTTATTAGACGACTAAAAAAAATTATGCACTATCGCCACTCTAATGACTACCTAGGGTGTAAAGGTCATTGTACTAGATACAGTCATTTAGCGACAATCGATAATTTTGCTACATTTTTTGATTCCCTGACATTGATTACTCTGTTTCTAAGGTCAGTGAAATCAAAATGTGATAAAGTTTTTGGCTGAAAAATTATTTCATCATCATCATCTCAGCCACAAGAAGTCAACTAGGCCTCCCCAAACGTCTCCAGTGCGACCTGATGGCAGCGGCCTGCATCCAGCGGCTTCCTGCGACTTTCCTTAGGTCGTCTGACCACCTTGTAGGCGGGTGTCCTACGCTGCGCTTGCCGGTACGTGGTCGCCATTCCAGAACCCTTTTGCCCCATCGGCCTTCGGTTCTGCGCGCTATGTGATCTACCCACTGTCACTTCAGTGTTTGGCTATGTCAGTTATTTTGGTTCTGCAACGGATCTCCTCATTTCTGATTCGATCTCCCCGAGCATAGCTCTTTCCATGGCTCGCTGAGTCACCCATAGCCTTCTTATGAGGCTCATAGTGAGCGACCACGTTTACGATCTATAGGTCATCACTGGCAACACACATTGCTCGAAGGTTCTTCGTTTCAAGCACTGAGGAATTTTGGACGAGAAGATATGCCGTAATTTCCCGAAAGCTGCCCAGCCAAGTCGGATTCGTCGATTGACCTCTTTCTCGAAGATGGACCTACCTAATTGGATGGTTTGTCCAAGGTATACGTACTCGTCAACAACTTCGAGGATCAAGCTCCCAACTGAGACAGGGGCGGGTGCGACATGGATATTCGACATGATTTTCGTCTTGACCATGATCATTTTTTGACCCACCTGTTGGGAAACTCAATTAAGGCCTTCGAGCATGGTGCTGAGGTCCTCCAGCGACCACGATGTCATCGGCAAATCGAAGGTGAGTGATATACTCGCCGTTAACGTTGATGCCGCATCCTTTCTCGTCCAAAAGTTGAAGGCATCTTCCAGAGCGGTCGTGAACAGTTTCAGAGATATGACATCTCCCTGTCTCACGCCTCTGTGTAATGAGATTGCTTTCGTGTTCTGTTCCTGTACTTGGACTGACATGATGGCGTTTTTGTATAAGTACGTCAAAGGTTCGATATACCTGCAGTCTATGCGGCATCGCTGGAGAGACTGTAGCACGGCCCATGTCTCGATCGAATCGAAGGCTTTCTCATAGTCCACAAACGCTAAGCATAATAGCAGATTGTACTCTTCGGTCTTCTGTACAATCTGCCGCAGCGTATGGATGTGGTATAATTCTTTAAGATGGTTTTATCGCCCTTTTTAAAGAACAGAACCACCACGCTTCTGTTCCACGCCTCAAGCGTTTTGCCCTCGACCAACACGGAATTAAAGAGCTTCTGCAGGACTTTAAGCACCGGTGTACCACCCGTTATCAGAAGCTCTGCTGTGATTCCGTCCTCGCCTGGCGCCTTGTTGTTCTTAAGCTGGATTAAGTAACATTTTTTTAAACTTTATTTTTGTAAAACATTTCTAAAATTTCGCAATTTTCCTAATATTCCTTTTTTTATTGCAGGAATATGACAATAATTTTGTACAAATGGGGTGCTCTCAAGGAACACGAATGTGATTACGACACCAATAGATTATTAGATATTTATGTACCTATGTCAGACGATTGTTTACAAAAGTAGATAATAATATCTGAAAATTGAAGAATACATGTTCACATTTGTTAATTTTATTTAGATATGTATAACTGAGAATTAATTTTGTAATTTTTGATATGTAAAAACTTACAATTTCTTTAAAAAAAGTACAGAGTTATTGATTTTTGATTCCCCTGTAACTATTAATTGATTCCCCTGGTCATGATTTTTTTAATGTCTAATATCTTGGAATTTATAGGTTCAAAATGAGTGCCTATTCGAAATTTATACTTCAGGTTTAGCCTATTTTTACGTGTAGTACCAGGTTTCATTATATTTTGAAAAAAAAAACTAGCCAGTGGAATCAACCGAATAATCGCATTTCCAAGAATCACCCTTCTTAACTTATTTATTTATCATTTAGAACAGACGGTGAAAACCAATGCAACGGAACTGCAAAATTCTAGTTAAGTACTTTTTTTTTTTCAAGTTGTGGCTTCTGCATTCATGTTCATTGCAATTAGCCAGTGTCATGTGATATGATATTATATCATTCAAAGTAGCGCAGCGTATTCATGCTGTCCCGACTCAGTATACAGTCTCGGAGTCAAGATGCCCCGAAGAAAGATAGCAAAATTTCTTCAGTGAAGCCGAATTTTGAAGTCAACACGATAATGCACTTTTTATAGTTCCTGATCATAAATTACACTCACTATGCACTTTAAACAACGTTTGCCTCACATTACACTATCAATAATAATACTCAAACTTTGAAACACACAGAAATTAAATTTCTTATCACGAGCCCCAGTGGACGCAGTAGTTAGCGCCAAAAACCTCTAGTTACTTTAGACTTGCATTTGAGTTTCTGTCATAGACTCCTTTGAAGGACCACACATGACGCAACCTTTTTGAAATCGGTTTGAAACGTAGTGGAAACCAGTTCATTGAAACTGGCGCGAAGGAAACTCTCGATCGAGTTTCATCGTCTTCGTTTGTTTTTCGGTACTTATTGTAATGATTTCATCAGGTTTTAGAACAATTTAGGTTGCGTCGTGTGTGTCCGTCGTCGAACTAATATCAAAAGGGTTTCCTTGCAGTTGCGTTTCACCATCTGTTATATGCAACCACCTTACGTCTTAAAACCTATAGCTGAAAACAATTTGTCTTTCCAGAAATATCACCAACTAACCCAATGCAAAGTTCCCAACTAGTGGTATTGAGTGACCCAGAGACCGTAGTGGACCAGTGGGGTGAGGGACGCAGTGGAATAGATCGTATTAGGACCATGATCTTTAGCCCAGACGGCACTAAATTAGGTGAGAAACCCTCGTAAACAAGTCTTCCAAGTACCGTCGCTCTGGTTGCATCGATGCAACGCTTGCGCAGCGATACATCGCCGCGCCGTCGTCATCTCGTCTTAACACGCTAAATGCTTGATATTAACATGTCTATGTACAGATATATTTACCTGAAAATATTAAAATACTAAAGACTAAAAAAAAAAAAAATTTTTCATCACGCTGCTGCTTGATAAGTTGGCACATTTCTGGCATTTCGGGCTTTCCGTCTATAATAATTTATGGTTACGATTAAAGAAATTTATTCTCATAAAAGAATCTACAAAATTCACTTACAAAGAGAATTTAAAACTTAAACTTAATGGACGCGTATGTACAAAAGGTCGGTAGATGAAAAATAATACCTTTCTTCCTCGTGGTCAAACTTTTTTGAAATATTGGTACCGTGCTGGCCGTGCGCGGAACTACTTACCTTTCGCCATTTACGTATTTGTTTACAACCAAGAATTACAGCAATTTCGTACCCATAGTAAAAGCTTCGCTTAGTTTGGGGACTGAGTGATTTTGTATGATTCGTAAAAGGCAAAGTACAGTTGCTGTTAGTGTATGTTGTGCCAAACAATAAAAAAAAATTTTTTCATAAGGAAATATTTGTACAGTCAGGAGCACGTCGAACTTGCAGTACAATTTTGGCTCTTATGACATAGAACTTAAGAATAATACAAAGTCCGATATGTAAAGGTCGACCTGCTCTTGACTGTACAACCTATCGTATTTAGTTTTATATTTCTCATGTCTTTTTGAGAAATAAATACTCTTTGACCACAAAAGAATATTTAGTTATATATTTATTTTTTCACAGCAACCGCAACAGCCGATGAAGATTTAGTCATTTGGAATTTCCTCCCAGAAGATAAATGCAAGAAGAAGAAGAATAAACCAAGAAGATTCTCCGCTTTGCCCGTGTACCTGGACGAAGTCTTTAAGGGCTACTCGCTTCGGTAATCCATTAAATCGGTCCCGAACACCATAGATATTAAATTAAATAGATGACGCGGGTGTATAAGAATACTTTTTTTTAAAAAATATTAAGATAAAAATAAAGTAATCTTAGGTTAGGTTTTCTAGAAGTGAAACTGAAAATGTTACCGATAGATTATTTTCGATATTTAACGAATAAAAAATGCGCTAAAATATATCTTAGTTAAATAAAAGTTACAATTACAAAAAGGAGCCAAAAATAAATCGATTACCTACACCAATACAAACAAAAAACCTTAAATTCATGAAGTTTACCAGTTTAAAAGCTGCCACCATTTCGGAATCACGCCTGATAAAACATAAATGCTACGTTGCGTCTTGTAACCTTTTAAATTATTATTTTTATTAAATAATAAATATATATTGATGGTCGAACACAACGAAAACTAACGAAAGCTTGTACTATGAGTGCTAGATAACTAATAAATACATATTAACCATAGAAAACATCCAGACAGCCATGTTCAAACCCACAATCCTTGGCCCAAAGTAGTCATTTCTGGCCATTTGACCAAACGTAACACAAAACTATAAATTATTCGAGTATGGGTATAGGAAAGTGGGCAGTAAAAGGTGGAGAGTATTCGCCAGCTACTAAGAAAACCGGCAAGTGCTAGTCGCGCACAAAAGGATCCGTACCAGAATCTAAAAATAAATATACATTACATTAGTTGTAGGTGGGTAGGGGGGGGGGGGCTTAAATATTTCTTTATTTTATTCATATTTATTTATTTTTTAAAGTCAAAATACAACTAACATACAACAAATAGATATAGATAAACATCCAAGACCCAAAGCCAATCAGAAAAGTTCGTTTTTCATTGGTCGGCCCGACCGGGATTCGAACCCGGGACCTCCTGGGTGGCGGTCTGACGTGGTAACCATTACGCCACGGAGGTCGTCTGAAATACATCATCTGTGAAAATTTCGACTGTCTAGCTATCACCCATAAGGTACGGAACCCTAAAAATGACACGATTGGTATTCATACTGATGTTAGATTAGATCTTATAGATTTTATATCTGTGCCGGACACTATAGAAACGATTTTATAACCTGTGGAATCGATAGATTAATTTAATGACTCGATTAGCCATTAATTGTGTGAAAATGGTGCCTCGTTATATCAAAGTAGGCTACTTTTATTACACACGAAGGGCTTTAAGTATTTCTTATGCCGGGTACAGACCGCTCTGTAACGCCTTGCGCGCACGAACCGCGCACACTACGCGCACGAACCGAGCACTCGACCCGTGTTCGCCTCGATCGATGGAGGAAGAAAATCACAAAGAAAACACAGCGCTGCGTCCACACTATGAAATACTCCTTTCATGTTACATTATATGTTACATTACAGCAGTCTGT
This sequence comes from Endotricha flammealis, assembly GCA_905163395.2. Taxonomy (NCBI): domain Eukaryota; kingdom Metazoa; phylum Arthropoda; class Insecta; order Lepidoptera; family Pyralidae; genus Endotricha; species Endotricha flammealis. Next base: position 2,695,207 of record LR990861.1, on the reverse strand, counting down.
ACCCGGCATTGCAAAAAGTTCAAATGTACTTTTAAAATCATGCCGACATAGTGAGATTGATTTGCGACAACTTGTCCTGAAGTGTTGATACGTCCCATTCGGCCAGGCCACGACTTTTGGCTAAGCGACAAGCGGCGGCGGAGCGATCTGCGAACCCGACAGAGGTCTGCGTGGTATCACATTGGGTTACGCATACATTTGTTCCCTCTTTAAACTCGCTCGCGTTGCAACGGAGTGCGACGTCTGATCATTAAAATTTTTACAACATTTGTTCTTACCGTATGCTAAGCACTAAATGTACAAGCAGAGTGCGAGCGATGCGGGTGGCGTAAACCACTAGCGGGTATTGTCAACACATAGCTTCTTAGCGTGTGAACATAGTTACAGCGGCGAGGGTGCGCGGTATGCTGCGGATAATTGTAAACATTGACGATAAAGTCGGACGTTGTATGACTCGATCACACATATTCTTAGGATCAAAACAAAGTCTCATAATCACGCCAAAACGTGTAAAATTATTGTAAATTTGAATGTAAATATTATTTTTGGTTGTATTATGTTAAATTAATTCCAGAATTATAAAGTTAATATATGGTGTGTCGTACCGTAAAGCGTCACGATTTTCGTCGACGCGACGCGTCTCGTCATTACGCTTCACAACATAAGTTACTACATAATGTAATTCTAGTCATACTAATTATATGAAGTCGATATCCTTTTGTCGCGACACGACACATTAACTATGTAATTCTGCCTTAACAAATTATTCTTATGTTAATCTTTTGTTGAATTAAAGATGAATAAAAATAAAGAAAACTATTTTATTTATTTTCTAAACGACACTCACTTGACTCACTTCATAATAAAGTCCCGAATAGGTTATTTGCCAATTAAGAAATGCGTTAAAAACCTGTCAATTTATTTCATGTCAGAGGTAGGGCACAGCGGATAATCCGCTCAAATAGGAGCAGCCCGTCTGGGGAAAGACCTCCTTACAGAAGATCGTATCCAAATAGCATTGGTCCCGGCCATGTTGTGTTCCTGCGGTGAGTAAGGTATACCCCCACTTGGGGTGGGTTGGGAGAGTTGGCAACGCGTGAGTGACACCCTCGGTATTGCAAGCGTCTTTATGCTACGGTGATGCTTACCAACAGGCGGGCCGTATGCTTGTTTGCCACCTTTGTGGTATAAAATAAAAATATAAGGTGCGGCTTCAATTCCCGCTCGGGGCAAACATTTATGTGATGGCATTTCTGTTTATTCCCGAGTCTGGGTGTATTCTATGTAATAGACGTACATATTTAAAATAATATATTCGTTGTCTGTTACTCATAATACAAGCAGGATTAGCCTAGCTTACTTTGGGACCAATTGGCACTGTGTGAATAGTGTAGTATTTATTCTTTATCTATATATATACCTATATAACATCAAAGTCCTGCCTGATTTAAATTTAAATCTACGCACAGCCCAAATCGCTGGGTTAGCTCAAAACGTTAGAGATTCCAAATTTGGAATGCAGGCTCCTTACGACGTCTAGGGATGTACTAACAAAGGATTGTTCAAAATTCCCACGGGAAACCGAGATATACGCAAACGAAGTTGCGAGTATTTTAATAGTTTTATTGTAAACGTAGTCGGGTAAGACTGAATAATTGAAGAACCAATTGAATAGTAACCTGTTGGCAATCTGAGTAAATTCGCAGGTAACTACTTAAGAAGACTATTAAAAATATAAAATATATTATTATCCCTCATTGAGTTTATTAGCTCAATAGAGGCATCTAGATTTATGTATGCCTATTTTATGAAGCACTTAACACGAGAAAATCATTTGCCACTAACCTAACTTCCTTTATTTTTTTATATTACACCGTTGGTAAATATAGCAAACAAGTATTATTTGTTGCCAATTGTTTTTTAGTTTTATTAGTCGTAATATTAAATTTAATCTACCTAATAACGAAAAATTCACGGGGAAAAGGGGGAGACTTTTGCCCAGCAGTGGGACATACATGGCTATTTATATATATATAGAAAAAAACAGGGCACGTACGTGTCGGGCCACGCACAATGTAGGGTTCCGAGAAAGTGTTGAAAGATCTTCCCCCCTTAGTAACTAAGTGAGAGACAATTTTATTCGAAACATAAAGCATGACAGAAAGATGGCAAATAAAATGAAGCTTGATTGCAGAGCACCACGGTCTATCGTTACATTTTTGGTTACAAAAACAAACTATGTAAGACTCTTTGAATATATTTGTGATTCAGAATAAAATCAGTTAAACATAGCTCACACGGTCGATTGCCTTTTTGTAATCCACATAATTCACCTATGATCAATCAACCATTCAAAGAACATCATAATTAATATGAAGTTAGTTACGGTCGATCATGTCATAATACAACCATAATGTTTAGAAATCATTCATTAATGTTAAACCGATATGATCATACCTTAAGTCCAACATTAATCGCACATTTACCCATTTGAATGCCTGTCCATCTTGGATATCCACGATAGAGCCCGGGGCAAAGATCCCGAGAGAACTCGCATACAAATGTAGCAACAAAATCTAAACTATCTAATCAATTTAGTTATAATAAATAAATAAACTTTATTTCTTCTTTCACACAGATAGATTTACATTATTAGTTATGTTACAGGACTAGCCTACCAATTTCCATGTAGTTTTTAATTGTACACAATTCCCGTGCCAACCCTTCTAACTCCGACAAATACGTCTATCTAACGTCAAATAGCCGACGAACTTATAAAATAAAATTTCTTTGATTAAAACGTAGTCAAGAGCACCTGACTGTACAAACGTCTTGAAGTATGTATGACACTCCAATCGTCTGAAAGGAAAGCGTAGCAAATACGGAACCCTACATCGCTCGTGGCCCTTCGAAACACACTTGTCCGGTTTTTTTAATTTAATTTTCTGTGTCATTCATTATAAAATGTTTCATTGTTTAAAAAGAAAATAGAGAACATAAAATAAAAAGAAAACTTTATAACTATAATTTTAAAAGCTATAAAAAATAACAACAAAAACCACCACCTGTATAAAGTGTGATCTAAAACCGTCTGTGAAAATTCACACGCACAAAACTATTATTTTGTTACAACGCACCACAGTAAGACGGCACTTCATTCAGCATCAATGAGATTCCCATAGCTTTTTTGTAGAGCCTTCATTGAGTCGTCCGATTCGCAGACTGCGGACATTCCAATAAGATTAGCTAATTTATTTTCTCATTGTGGACCCGTACGGAGCCATTCATACGTTGGCATGGATAATATACAGATATAGGATGCGCACGAGCTGTGTAAACGGAGTTTTTGATAGTCAGACGTGAGTCAGCCAGTGAGAGAGGTGAGAAGGGCCAGTAAATATAATTCAAATTTTCAAAATATTTCTTGAAGGAAAAAAAATTACATGAAAAATTTACTCGAATTTTTATTCATCAATTTATTTAGTGAACTTTAGTTCTTTTGTGGTGAGGGTACCCAATCATCACTTGGAGACTTTCATGAAAGAGGATTTCTGGCCGCAGGGAGTCGTATACCGGAAGTTCCGAGGTCGACTGCCAGCTGACACCGCACGCTTCACATCGCCAAAGCGATTTTAATTATTTTTTTAGTGTTAGTGATTTTATTATTATTGTATATATGTTAGTCTGTAAGGTATATATTATATGGGCCAATAATTTGTAAAATTTTGTTGCCTGAAATAAATAAATAAATAAATAAATAAAAAATATTAATTTATTCATTGCAAATACATGTATAACAACACAAAAATACATGAACCCTTTCAGGCACGGCAATGGAAAAGAGAGAGGCAAACTCGTTATAGTAGTTTATCTTCCAAATATTCCATTACAGTGTAAATAGGCTTTCTTGTGAAGTAATTCTTTGATGAAGTTAATAAACTTTCCAAATAATATCTCAGATTTAATCATTTCAGGCAGTTTATTATTAAGTTTTACGGACATTGAATATGGACCCGAGCTATATAGTAATAGTGTAGATGTTATATAATTATTATATTTAAACAATTAAAAGGAAAACGTTTAATAAATGAAAAAAACTATTAACTCGAGATTTGAAGACCCTGGATTGTATTGAAACATCGATTCCAGTAGAGAGTTCCTAAGTTCCGCAGTCCTTACAACGAAGTATGAAGCAAAGCGCTTTGTGCGCCTCTTTGGAAACTCCACCGTAAATCGATGTCCGATGTCGACGATGATGTTGTACTCTTCTAACTCATATTATTATTAAATGCACTACTCTATAACTACAAACAAAATGAAAAAGCGAAACACTGGAAAAAGAAATGGCGAAAGAAACCCAGTTACGGCCTTTTTTGTCATTCAATTTAATAGCATTCTTATTGTACTATGTAATTACAATGCATACATTATTAGCATATTTTTTTTTTGTTTTTTCTTCACCTTTTTATTGGTTTGTACATCACATGTTTATTGTAGCTGGATTCAGTGTTTACAAGATACACCAAAAACATAAAACTCCATAATAAAAAATATATTAATAAAAAAATGATTTTCAGAAACAATTGTGCCGCCTCGCGGGCCAATAAGTACGTGTTGCTTCAAATGGTCTCATAAATTATGTGCTAATGATTGTAATTAATACACCAGCGGGACACTAAACAATCGTGGGCTGACAGAACCGGCATTCGGCTGCAGCCGTAAGTCAAAGGTCAGGCGGCGCCCCGCCCACCGGCCGGGTAGCGAATTTACAAAACCTATACCATTAGAGTGAAAGTGTAAACTGAACTGGCTTAGCTTTTGTTTGCCAAAAACTTGACGAAACCCTAATCTATTACACTACAGAAATTGACCGAAATCGCGTAGACTTTGTTAGATAAATCCATTCTAACATTGTAGCAACAAATGCTATTCAATTTCATTCCGTTAATAATCTATCTGTCGTAGGTTTATGATGAAATGAGGCTTTTGATCAAGATCTGTAAGAATACAAAATCATTGCTTTGTTTTACCATAATCCTTGCAGGCTCATGTCAAGGAGCTACTTTTAGATATAAGATCAAATTGTATTTACCACATGAAGCATAATTAATTAATATGAATATGAACCTGAAAATATCTATTTTTCATCAAAAACCTAGACTGGGTTAGTTTTATGATAAAACTAATGTCAAAACCTCGACTGGTTTAGTTTTAAGATGGCCACAACGTGGAATAGTAAGAAACATTCGCGCCTCACTCGCTTCGCTCGCTCGGCGGTGTTATGATCACAAGATAACCCTAACCTAAACCACCAATATTCAAACAGACATTGGTGGGTTAGGTTAGGGTTATCTTGTGATCATAACACTGCCGAGCGAGCGCAGCGATTGAGGCGCAAATTTTTCTTAAAAGGTTCAATCAACGCGTTGTCGCCTATTTTCCGCTTATCTATTTGAGTGAATAGTACTAGATTTTGTACGTGCATTTTCTTTTAAAATATCAAAACAAAAAGCTTATCTTTTTGAGTCATTTTTTTACTGAGATAGATTAGGTATTGTCGAGTAATATGCATAAACAAAACCTCATCCATTAGAGTCTGACTCGTGACTCAAATAGCCTTTGTAAATTCGCGGCCGGGTAAGGTGTTGCCAGTTAACAAAATAATCACGTGAATTACAGACAGTTTCTGAAACTCATTTTCCCACTATATCTTTACATAGAATAAAATGACTACGCAACGGATTTTGACGCAGTTTTTTTTATAGATAAAGTGATTTATAGGTGTAAGTTTGTATGTTTGGTTATTCTTCTACGCTTAGATGGCTGGTCGAATTTTTACGATATTTGCTATGTAGGAAACTGAAACCTTGGATTTACACATAGGGTACTTATTATCCAGAAAAGTACGCGATTCCGGTAGGATTTAGTCCAAAATGTGATAGTCAATGGCGCGTCATAAAGGAGATGGCGCTGCTGCGCATAAAATTAAAGGCAGGTAATACCGCGGGCAGCAGATTGATGAGGCTCAGTTTCCACCAAAGCGAAGAGGAGGAAGATGTCAAATTTTTCTATACAATCTTGTGCCAGCGGGGCGCGGCCGAGCGGAGATGTGTGTAGCCGGGCGGCACATCTGCTCTCCTCTCCGCTATGTTGGAAACCGTGCCTTAGTTTCTTTCAAGCTATCTCTTTTCTTCTTCTTTAGTTTGACAGTGGTGCTAATTCACAATTAGTGGTGCTAATTTAATTGTTGTACATTTAACTAGACTAAACAAATTTTGACAGGACTAGAAGTGTCACTAATTGTAAACCAAGGAAGGACAACAACACCTTGGTCCTGTCAAAATAAGTTTATTCTAGTAAAATGTACAACAGAATTAGCACCAGTGTCAAGCATAATAATGTATCAGTAACTTTAAAATGGTTTTCTTCACATTTTTCGTTGTCTTCTAACTTCGTGCCTAACTTCACTTCACTTTGTTAAACTTCGCTAAACTGTATAGTGAATTTTAATTCATTAAAAATAAACGAACAATAAAATATAACTTTGAACATAAATAAAAAATAATTAAGTACAAAATTTGTACACAGCATAATAAAAAATAATTTTGTTCACTCATTATCAACAAGTTATATTACCACAAGGGTTTCTTGTCTTTTTTATTGTTTGCCTTTCCTTTTTAAACACTAGTTCATTAAAACTACCAACGAATCGTGTCAATTACTGAAATCCCATTTTGGTCTGTTAATAATAGTGTTCGTTGTTTTTGGTAAAATTATAACATGACTACACACTATAAGTAATTTTGCAAGCAACTGACACTTAGGCCCAAAACAAACGATGAAACCCAAATGTGATGAAACTGAACCTTCTAGTTACTTTTGAGTTGCATTTGAGTTTCTGTCATTGACTCCTGTGACGGACCATACATGGCGGTTTGAAACGTTGCAAACTAGTTTCATTGAAATCAGCATGCAGGAAATGTAAAACAATTGACACTCACAATTTAAAAAGGGTTTCGCTGTAGTTGCATTTCAGTTGACACACACACGATAGACGGTGAAACGCAACTTCAACGAAACCCAATCGGGAGATTCTTGCATGCCAATATCAATGAAACATACATAGTTTGCAACGCATTTCAAAAAGATGCGTCATGTCATGTGTGGTGTGTCAAAAGAGTCTGACAGAAACCTAAATGCAACTCAAAAGTAACTAGAAGTTGCAGTTTCGTTATATTTGGATTTCGCCGTCTGTTTTGGGCCTTATCTGGCAGGTTAGGTACCGCCAACTGATTTATAGATAGTGCCATCTAGTGATAAGAATAAAAATCACTACGACCACTACTACAACGTTATTAGATTCGTTAAATGACGTTTGCCAGTTCTTTAGGACCTTTGATATGTCATTTCTTTTATTTTTTCCATTTTCCACAAATCCGCATCCTGGTGTTTTCACCACTTCTTGTCATTTTGTATATGAAATATTCGACCATCCTTTACCTGAACTGTATTTAATGTTTATTTCCCCGGTCCCGGGTTCGATCCCCGGTCGGGTCATGATGAAAAACTAACTTTTTCTGATTGGCCTCGGGTCTTGGATGTTTATCTATTTATGTATTTGTTATAAAATATAATATCGTTGAGTTAGTATCCCATAACACAAGTTTCGAACTTACTTTGAAGCTAGCTCAATCTGTATGAATTGTCCCTATATATTTATTTATTTATTTTCATTACAGATCAGCGATCAGCTATGAATGTTGTAAGGCGTGCACAATTGCACATGCACATTGTTTTAGTGAGTTTTACGAGCGTTTCCGAGGTTACGCACACTAAAACGATGTGCATGTAAGTGTTGCAACATTATAGCCGAAAGTTCTTCGTGAAATGGAACATCTGTACAACAAACTTATTGCTAGTGCAACAAAATTTGAATTTCGACAAATCGTATTACGACAATATGAAATTTCAACAATATGTTACTGCGATAATGGCTTAATATCGACATTAGTTCTGTTTACTTCGAAATATCTAAATTCCTATATTATATAAAGACTTGCTGCTGCCTTCGGTGTTACCCATGTCTTATTATGTTTTTTGCCATATGTTTTTATCAGCGCCATCTACTGTATATAGCTCCATTTGTCCTTTGACCATATCCTACGGGAATCGCGTACTTTTCAGTATAAATGTATGTGTTAATCCAAGGTATCAGCTACCTACATACCAAATAATATGAAAATTGGCCCAGCCATTTGAGCGTGAAGAACAAACGTACTCACAAATTTTCGCCTTTATAATATTAGTGGGAAGTGGAAATAGTGGGATATATTATTAGAAATACGACAAAGCGTTTCTTCGACATAACTTCTAACTGAACCACTTTCACCATATACTATAGACGAGTAATACGCACAGCTTCGGAAGAATTCGGGCAAGACGCGACACTAGCGCCCCTACGGCATGAGGGCGGCATGAGGTGAACGATTTCAAAACTTTTGTATGCAAAATGTTATAGCGCCCCTAGCGGCATGAGGTGAACTGTGCGTTTTGTATGCAAAATGTTATAGCGCCCCTAGCGGCATGAGGTGAAAGTCATTGTATGAGAAACGTCAAGAGCTGTGCGTATTACTCGTCCATAGTATTTGCTTTCACTAACCGGCTAAGTCCGATGGACTCGCTGACCAACGACGGGTGTGGTCCTCCAGCATTTCGGGGGTAGTGCGGCGGGTTGACACCTCGCCCACGTAAAACCTATGTTGCTGGTGAAGCGTATCCCGTTAGCGCTTCACTAGTTATCTATATATATAAAAGAGAAAATCACTGACTGATTCATCACGAAATCTCCGAAACCACAAGTGCCAGGAGTCTCAAATTTTGCATGGGGGTTCCTTTTGGGGCATATGTGCTCACTAAGAAAGGATTTTTGGAAATTCATCCCCCAAGGGGGTGAAACGGGGGTGCAAAGTTAGTATGAAACTTTGCCGTTTTTGAAGTTATTCGAATGAAATTCAGCATGAAGGTTCTTTGTTGAAAGGCATGAAACACGAGTAAAATATTTTTCTCAAAAATCATCCCTCATGGGGTTAAACGGGGGCGCAAAGTTAGTATGAAACTTTGCCGTTTTTGAAGTTATTCCAATGAAATTCAGCATGAAGGTTCTTTATTGAAAGGCCTGAAACACGAGTAAAATATTTTTCTCAAAAATCATCCCTTATGGGGTTAAACGGGGGCGCAAAGTTAGTATGAAACTTTGCCGTTTTTGAAGTTATTCCAATGAAATTCAGCATTAAGGTTCTTTACTGAAAAGCATGAAACATGATAAAAATATTTTTTTCAAAATTCTTCCCTTAGGGGGTTAAACGGGGGTGCAAAGATAGTATGAAACTTTGCCGTTTTTGTAGTTATTCGAATGAAATTCAGCAAGAAGGTTCTTTACTGAAAAGCATGAAGCATGAGATTTTTTTTTTTTTAAACATCCCCTATGGGGTTAAACGGGGGTGCAAAGTTAGTATGAAACATTGCCGTTTTTGAAGTTATTCGAATGAAATTCAGCATGAAGGCTCTATATTAAAAGGCATGAAACACGAGTAAAATTTTTTTCACAAAAATCATCCCAAAAACTGACTGATTGGTGACTGACATATCAAAGCACAGCCCAAACCGTTGGGTCTAGAGACTCCAAATTTGGCACATAGGTTCCCCATGAAGTCTAGGGGTGCACTAAGAAAGGATATTTTTTCAAAACTCACAACCTAAGGGGGTGAAACGGGGGTCCAAAGTTTGTATCAAGAAACTAGATTAGTTAGACCATTTTATTTGAAACTTCGCAGGAATTCTCCTGGCAATAAATGAGTAAGTACGTGTTTCAGGATTTTTCAAAATTCAACTCCTAGACTAGACGTGTATTATATTATCGTGTAGTACTCTACACGTGTATTATCGAGGGCGCTCGACCTAGAAAGCTGAAATTTGTATAGAGGTTCCCTTTATGATGTTTACAAGGATAAAGATGGGGTTTTACGACATTCCCACGGGAAAGGGAGTAATAGGACTGCAAGTGTTTTATCGCAGGCGCTCAACCTAGAAAGCTGAAATTTTGTATAGAGGTTCTCTTTATGATGTTGACAAGGACAAAGATGGGATTTTATACAATTCCCACGAGAAAGGAAGTAATAGGACTGTAAGTGTTTTATCGCAGGCGCTCAACCTAGAAAGCTGAAATTTCGTATAGAGGTTCCTTTTATGATGTTGACAAGGATAAAGTCGGATTTTTTTTTATACCCACGGGAACGAAAAAATAGGACTGCACGTGTATTACCGTGGGCGCTCAACCTAGAACTCCTAGATTTTGTATTAAGCTTCCCTTTATAAAGTAGACAATAAAATTGGATTTTTTTTTAAATTCCCACAGGATTCGGAATAATTAGACTACGCGTGTATTATCGGAAGCGCTTAACCTGAAAATCAGATTTTTTTTATAGAGATTCCCTTTATGATGTTGACAAGGATAAAGTCGGGGTTTTTTTTAATTCCCACGGGAACGAAATTATTATTATTGGCATTTTCGCTTGACCACGCGGGCGGAGCCGCGGGTAACAGCTGTTAAAATAATAAAACAACAGGATTTTGTACACAGTAGGTAGCCAAGATTAACAGCGGCGAGCAAATAGACAATGAGCAATGAAGAACACTGACGTCTCGGAGAAAACTACAGTAATAGAAGACTGTTAAATCCGTCTTTACTTAATTAGTCACAAGTCCAATTCCACGCGGGCGAAGCCGCGGGCACAGCTAGTAACGCAATAAAGGAGACTGAAACGATTCCACACAATTCTGGGCCAGGATGTAATAAGATGAAAATGGTGACAATTGATAGGTTTATACTTATCAGTCCTTCACTGTAAATTCTGTGACTTTTGACAATCTGAGAGCTGAGTTAATGACTGTTTAGTGAAAGTGAGGTTATGTTGCAATTAGATGATTGATGTATGGTGCATTTAGTTACCTACTTTAAGTTAACTAACTACTAAATGCTAAGGGTTTTTTTCTGTAATTATGTAATCGATTAGGTATTCAGTTATTCGATAATCTCACGAAAAGTATTTCCTCATATTTCTCCTCTCGTAGATTGAGAAATAAGCTGATAATTGATATACATATATAGATAGAAAAATATGACTAATTTTTTAGACCATATTCCAACTTATTACATTTTGGCCCATAGTTTTCAGTCTCCTTTGCGCAACATCGTCAAAAAAAAAACTGAACCACTGCGTTATCAACTCTCATACTGTACAACATTATTTAGATCATCTGTGATGTCCAGTTTGCTGGGTTTAGGGGCAGTCAATATAGGCGCAGGACTGGCTGACTTTGCTACGTGGATATGCTCTTAGTATCAAATTAAAATTCAGAAATACTTTATTCTGTTGGCCCTCGCGGCACGGTTTTATTTACTCATGTGCTCCCGGGCCACTTAAACACGTCATTTAGTAACAATATTCATTCTTTAAATAAGCTACTCTATAAACTACCACCATTTCGGAAATAAAGCAAAATGACCACCGGTAAAAGAAACGGCGAAAGAAAACCTGTTACGGCCTTTTTTGTCCATCAGATACTTTTTTTTTCTTCTCAAAATCGTACCGTACTTGAGTATTGAATTGACACATCACATTTGTGGTTTGTCTTAATTAGATTAGTCTAAAGCAGTCCAAGAAAAAACCGGTGAAGTGTCCGTCTGGCCACACAAAGTGTAGGATTCATGTTTTCTACCAGTGGCGGCGCTAGACCGTACGTGACTCAGTTCCCTGTTCCCCAAAAAGAAAACGTTAATTTACATGAGCCGTACTCATCTGCAAGCAAGCAAAGCATATCAAATTGCTACGCTTTGCTTGCTCGCAGATGAGTGCATCACAACAATATTCTGTCCCAGCTAGTCCATTTCATAAAAACCCTGAGATGAGACCCTAGAATCTTGTGCCGCACGCGAGCAATCAGGGCGCGGCCGAGCGGAGATGTGTGTATTCGGGCGGCACATCTCTCCTCTCCGCTTTAGTGGAATCCGGGCCTAAATGCTTCTACCACTTAAAAAATATTAAGTATGTACTTCCACGCAGTCGTCGAGTTGACAGTTGTTATAGAATCTAATCACATCTAACACCATCTAGGATTATTTACGTTTGTACTGTTGATATGTAAGAATGTTTAAGTATATCTTATGATCCTGATCATGAGGCGGCGGGCACCTTACATTCCGCGGATGACACTGGCGCGCACGATCTGTAGTTGTCCTTGCAATAACTCGGGTAATTGACGTTAGCCACCCAGTGCGCCGGCGCATCTGAAAAATAACGTAAGTAAGAATTTATTTATTTTACTTTCACTTTTATTTATGGCCTTTCTTTATTAGTGAACTTCCTTTTAACACATGACTATACATATAGGTTACATTATGCTTGTTTAAGCAAGGAAATAATGACCTAGTATTTAGTTTAAAAAATAATAATATGGATAGCTTTATAAGCAAAATTTTTCTAGCAACTTACACTTACATCTTATTAAATTATTTTTACTGAAGACCTATTAGAACTAGACCATTATTTCCTTGCTTAACGATCAAATGTAACCTATATATATATAAATAGTCAAGGAAATTCACTAATAAAGTAGGACCTTATATAAAGATTCATATTAGCAGTAAGGCCGCCTTGTTGCAATTACACTAGTTTGTAAGTTGTATTATTTTGTTATGTATTGCAGCATAATCATCCCACTGCTGGGATACAGCAGCCTACAGGTCTCCCTTCAATCGAAGAGGATAAGAATTTACTCTTCCATGTTGCTCCAATGCGGTTTGGCGGAGGCCATTGTTTTCAAGCCTGAAGGCCACTGACTTAGTTTAATGACTATCATCTATCGACAACAGCCGGGACCAATCGAAACACGAAACGACGAGTGACTTTATGTACACTTTCATAATATTATTATTGTTTTATATTACATTCGCTTAATATAATACTTTTAAAAAATATTCTCTTGACATTTCATGTAAAGTTTAACCGGCTAATTACGACGCGGACGATCGTTAATACTTTCTATTAGTTGCACGAAGACATCATTACAACACAACATTAAATATGGCTACTGTCAGAACAATTTAAACACAAGTTAACCTATTTTGCCAACGCGGCCATATCGGATCATTCCTATAATTCACCGGTCGCGTGCACTGACTTCCCTATGATAATTTAATTGTTGTGCGTGCTATGAACTGTATTTATGGTGAGTGCAATATTACTGATCACATCCTTAACTGTGACGTTGTCCTTCTATTTAAAAATACTATGGATATTTGAGAATTTTATCAGATTTTGCACGCGCGATAAAATATGATTTTTTAGACTTGTACAAGTGTTCGCACTGACGGTATTTTTTGTTTTGTATTTTAATTTTGACGTGCATAATAAATAAATTCTACACCATCGAGTGCGTATTGAATACTACACAATTCGCACAGCACCACCTGGTCCTAAAGTAGGCTAGGCTTAAACCTACTTGTATTATGGGTACCAGACAACGGGTATATCATTATGAATATTTAATTACTTGTTTAAAAATGTACAGAAAAGATTACTATGAAGAAGTGCTGAGTAGAGTAGGTATATAAGTGAAAAGAGAACTTTGGTAAAAGAAATTGAAACTACAATGTTATTTCTGTTGTACAGTCAAGAACACGTCAACCTTTACAAATCGGACATTGTACCATTCTTAAGTTCTATGTCATAAGAGCCAAAATTGTATTGCAAGTGTAAAGCTCAACGTGCACTTGACTGTACAACATTCTACTGTAGAATGGTGGAAAAAATATTACATCTTAAAAGACACGACGAGTTTATAAGAAACATCTTACAAGAAGAGGAAGCAGAAGGCCTAGATAAGCTCAGGTACATAAATCAAATGAAGGAAAAAGCAGGCGTCATGCTTATAGTGAGGTGAATGAGCTGGCACAAGACAGAGGAAAATGGAGGCAGATACACCGATAATGACTAATGAGAGCGCGGCTCATAAACGGCCTTTACACTTGGCTAAATACAAAAAAGAGATGATGCAATACTAAGAAGTGAGAAATTGTAAATGCTTCTCGCTTATTCGTATGGCACTCTTTTGCTAGACTCTGAATTTAGCCAAGTGTAAAGGCCGTTTTATGCCGGGTAAAGACTACTGTAACGTAACATGTTATGTAACATGAAAGGAGCATTTCATGGTGTGTAATGGTGTAAATGCAACGCTGTGTTTTCTTCCTCCATCGATGGAGAACACGAGTTGAATGCTTGGTCGTGCGCGTAGTGTGCTCGGTTCGTGCGCGCAAGGCGTCCACACTATGTAACATTACATGTAACGTTACAGCTGTCTGTACTCGGCTTTATATTTAGAGAGAGAAGAAATGTCGTATTTTAGGGTCGATTGTTTGATCAGTAGTTAAGTATAAATGGTTAAAATTTGTAGCAATTTTTAACAAATAGTTAGTTTATTAACGAATTTTAACCATTAGTATACTTAAGTACTGATCATACAATCGGCCCTTAGGGCGCAAAAGGGTCATTTGTTTGTTCTTTTAACCAGTGATTTGATATTAACCTACTCCACGTTTCAGCCTGGTCACCCTAGCAAAGAACGCGCGGCACCACAAAGAGAATCGAACGATGCCATCTCGATGCCCATCTGTTAGTAAACATTATTTTAGTACCAACATATACTTTAGTTCCAAGACGTGTACATTGTGAATGTAATTAGGACATGTGATTACATGTTATAATTAACCGATTGGTTAGGATTGGTTTCGCGCGAATTATTTCGCGGAATACTATTTTTTAACAGAAGCTCAAAAATCCATACTTAATGTTATAAATGTGAAAGTGTGTTTGTTTGTTTGTTTGTTTGTCCTCCCTTCAATAGTCGTCGAAAGTAATGAACGGATTGATATGATTTTTTTATTGGGTTTAAGGTCTGGAGAGTCACATAGGCTACTTTTTATCCCGGAAAAACATCTCATTCCCACGGGAAAAAAAACTTAACATTATTATTCCAATTTTTTTAACTTATATAATTAAGGTCTGGAGAGTGACATAAGGCTACTTTTTTTCCACGGGATAAAGAGATTCCTTTGGGAAAAAATATTCACATTTACCTTGACCACGCGGGTTTAGCCGCGGGTAGTAATATAATACATATTTAACTTATTTTTGGTACATACAATCATAATGTGTTAGTCTAGATAATAAACTACCGGCTTATCAACAAACAAAATCGATATGCAGAGTAGAGAGCTATGAACAATTTATAATATGCTAATTGTAAAAATCAATTATGAAACTTTGTAATAACATAGTACAATATGAATACTATTGAATTATCAAAATGGTTCGGATCGAAGGTAACTTGAACTTCTGGTAAGTACTAAAGTAATGGAATGGAGCAGGAGGTACAAACTGGAAAATCTCCTGAGAACATTCTCCAAGAGGTGCTGTTTTTTTTTTTCAACTGTATGGTGTGGCATTTTGAAAAAGGTGTGTTGAGAATATTCAAAGATACTAGATTATTCTTGTTTCCGTGTAAACTTATGCACTTATATCTACGTAATAGCAATTAATTTCGGATTATAATACATTACAATACAAACTAGATTACAAACCATAATTGGAAACAACTGTGACACTGATGAATTCGATATTTGCGTGGCATTTTCCGCTCAAACTATTTTTAAGGATCCGTCTATAAATATTAATATTAAAGTCTACATAATTTAAGGTAATGGATATATAATATACTAGCTTTTTTGCCCGCGACTTCGTCCGCGTGAAGTTCCGGACCCGCTCCCGTGAGAACCACATTGAATTTCGGGAAAAGTTACAGCCTATGTCACTCCCTGATAATGTAGCTTTCTACTGGTGAAAGAATTTTTAAAATCGGTCCAGTAGTTTCGGAGCCTATTCAATTCAAATAAACAAACAAATAACTTAGAAGATGTGCGATCTTCTAAGTTACTGAACGGATTTTAATCCTGTTTTCATTTTCACAGGGAGATAGAGCTCGGCTTGGAGCGGAATATAGGCTTTGTTTCATTTAAATCGCATGACAGGAAAAGGAGTTATGTTATCCTTATTTGAACATTTCACGCGGACGAAGTCGCGGTGACAGCTCGTATATATATATAGATTTCTTTTTTAGTTTGAGAATGTGCAATAGTCTTGCAACTATTAAATTGCGATGCCCTACCATAGTCCCTGTTACAAATAATGTGACTATTAATATATATTGTCTGTAAATTTATTTAACATGTAACAGTCAGGTTTACGTCGAGCTTTACACTTGCCGTACAATTTGGCTCTTATAACATAGATCTTAAGATAGGTTAGCAAGATTACATTATTATAATAATCAAAAATTACATTACTTCTAAAACTGGAAAGATAATACCGCATGAAAATTCCGCCAAGTACCTAGGCATGACGCTGGATGCTAAGCTTCGGTGGAAAGCTCATGTCAAAAAAAAAAAGGAAGAACTGGAACTACGGTTCCAAAAAATGTACTGGCTGCTTGGAAGACACTCCAGCCTATCAGTATATAACAAATTACTTATATACAAACAAGTCCTCATGCCCGTATGGACCTATGGGATACAGTTGTGGGGCTTTACTAAACAGAGTAATACCGAAGTTATCCAAAGATTTCAAAATAAAGTGCTAAGAGCAATAGTGAATGCTCCCTGGTATATAAGAAACGACGACCTGCACCGGGACCTTAATATACAGTTCGTCAATAAAGTTATAAAAAAATATGCAGAAGCACACGAATATAGACTGCTTCATCATGTGAATGTCGAGGCGATCCAGCTCCTCGATAATACGGATATAGTGCGTAGACTCAATAGAACCAAACCGTTCGAACTAGTGTAGTGATTAGTAACAATATAACAGTGTTAATATAGAGTAAACAAAGACACATGAACAAAGTGACTTCCCCTTAATAGAGACAGTAAGAAAAGTGCCGATGGACACATTCTTATATTACAACTTTATAAAACTAGGTCAACGTAAAATTACTCATTAGTCTGTATTTAGGCTAGATTGTAATTATATTAGCGTATTTAATAATATCAATTAGTATGCTACAAAAAAAAAAAAAAAAAACTTCTAAAACTAAAACTAAACATATCATTATTAACATAAATTATAATGAACCTAAAACTAAAAACATTAAAAAATTTAATATCTAAAATATATTATTAAAGAAGTCCCTTTAGGCAAGGTTCCGAAGACACTGGCAGCGTTCCCCCTTTGAATAGCTAGACTAATTCTTTGTCCGAGGTATGCCAGCTCTTCGGTCTAATGTGATGTCAACTTAAGAACAAGATACAAAGTCCAATATGTAAAAGTGGACATGCTCTTGACTGTATAATAATAATTATAAATAAATTGTACCGAACGGTGCTTTCTCGATAACTACGGGGGGGGGGGGGGGTCGAGGAGCTCATTCACGAGCCATTATCAATAAATTGATACTACTCCAAAAGTAAGTTTCTATTGACGTTGTAACAAATAATTAATCGTAAATGTGAATATTTATATTTTATGTAAACATGATGCTTTTCATCCTGTAAAAAAAACAGCTGTTCCCATGGAATAGCAATTAACATTTAAGAAAAACGTCATCCACGTGTCAATCAATATTCAAAAAAGGAATACTAGAAACTCGGCAATACGGACCCCTCGTGTACCAGTATGACTCTGTACGGTTTTGCGTGGTTTTTTTATACAAATATGGTCGGTAATAAATGTTTAATGATTCTTTTTAATAGTAAATTAGCCGGAACTCCTAATATAATACAATTAGCTAACCGTCTTGTACCCCGAAGTGTATAAACATGTCCTCTTTTTAAACGCACATTGTCAACAAAACCTACTAATTGAACTACATTAAGTTGTTACAACGAATTTTTCAGAAAAAGTTCAACCGATGGCAGTATGGAATATATTGAAAATTAAATAATCATAAAAACGCTATTAAGTGTGAGTCCATGATAGTAGTATTCCACCCCTTTCCTCTCCCCTCCCCTTCCCCTCCATACGATTTCACGGCGAATTGCCTGGGTCTGGATGGCAACATCTCTTATGGTGACTGGTACCCCAAATAGAATTTGGAGAGTTGAACATCAACCCCGATACCCTGAGCGTGAAGTGGTTTCAATATCAGAGAAAACTACGATATTATTACAAGGGTATTAAGAAATTTCAATTTAGTTATTAACGCTTACCCGCGACTTCGCTTATTTTCGGCTATATTTAATAATATAGTCACAAATTCACTATAAATAGCGGGGAAGGGTTTTATCTTATAGTCCTCCTCATGGATATCGACGACGCCGACCCATGGACAATAAAATGCTAATTGGCTAGGCATAATACGGTTGTTTACAAGACGTAGGTCGACAATAGGTTTAACGGTACGTAAGAGACGCTTTCTCATTTTCTAGATAGCACCTAGCATACCTACACCTAGTACCTAGCATAGCAACATTATTTTTTAATACAGCGCAGCGTATTCAAAATACTTATATAATTTTAATTAACAGCCGACCACAATGTCTTATATTGATAATACGTGACCATTTACACCGTTAATTATATTTTTTACAGACTTTAATGTTTACTTAATTTGTTTTTGTAATATAATTATGGTGTATAGATGAAAATTACAGTCCACAATAATTTGTTAGGGGCTACCGCATTGTTCTGTCATCTTGTATGCGAAAAACGTTAAACATTATATTAATACCAGGAAAAATTAATGAATAAATTAAACGTTAAAGGGTTTTTATGTCGTACCGCCGACAATCAAGCAACCTACCTGAGGGAAAGTGTTTACCACGAAGTAACACCAGAGCTGTAGTAAGGAAATAGAGAAAGAAGATATAAGGAGAAAGGAATAGAGTTGGGCTTTCGAATTACGGAAGAAGATGGACTCAACGAATGAAACGTATTGCTGCTTTACGCCAATATTCTGTGAGGTGGTAGTAATTCTCCGATGGAACTTGTAGTATACTGGACCGGCCACTAGGCTGAATGGAGTTGTGATCTGTGCCAACCATAGTGTCCGATGGCTCTAGAACGCGGTGTCTTTGGGTTATCTTCCTGTTCTTGCCTTATGGTTTGTCACAGTGTGTTAATAAAAGTAAAATTAATTAATTTGGAAATTTATTCATACATAACAGAACTGGCCCATTTCGTTAATGCTCTTGTAATGCCAGCTACACAGGTAACGTTATATCGAAACAATTTTATTTGTGCAAACCCGTTTGCGCAAATTATAGATTGTGTGTATAAAAAATCGATACGGAGTATTGTGCAGTAGCAATTTCATAAAAAATAAACATCGTTTTCGAATGCATTTGCGCAGTTTTATCGTCATATCTCGTTTCAGTGTTCACGGAGCTCGCTTCTATTCGCTGGATATCATGTTCCTTGCGTAAACTTCTGCATAGAACTGACGACGATTGACGCCGATATCGGAGCCATGGCAACACTAGGAACATTGGATTTATTTACACAGTCAGAAATCGCTACGATATATCTTTACGTATAGTCGGCATAACACAAATTCAAACCATACTAAACTTAAAATCAGAAGGCATTGTATAAATTATACTAATAAATGGATTAAACACTAGAACGAGACGTTAAGATGTTTTTGTGATGGGGATACGCCTATGTGGTGATAGATGAAGTGGAAAACCTTAAGATTCAAGACCACGTGTCAATTACCATGATTTTTTTAATGTAACTGCAAATGTTTTTACTTTTTACAACTCATCATCAGCGAAGCGAATTGTATAAAAAATATGTAGAATTTTGCAATATTGCACAGTCAAGCAATGAAAGAGATGACCAGAGAACTATTTTTTTTGGAGTGGAAGAGCAATTATTATGAAATGAGCTAGCTCGACCGGGGAAGTACCACCCTCACACAGAATATTGACGTGAAGCGCAATGCGTTTCGTTCGGTGAGTGAGAGATCCGGAAGGCCTTCCTTTCCTCCAACTTCCTTGGTGGACAACGCATTGGTAGCGCCCCTGGTGTTACTGATGTCCATAGGCGGCGGTGACCGCTTTCCATCAGGTGGCCCGCTTGCTTGTTTGTCTACTGTATGACATAAAAAAAAACTAAGAACAAACATTTTTATGCTAATATAAAAGCATCGTTATGAAACCTTGTTGCTATGTTATTACATAGCACAATATAAATACTATTGGTAAATAAAAATGTTAATGCAAAACTTGAATCATATTTACAGCCCTGGTTACCTCTTTGATTGGCGACGGTACGACTGATGCGTCTTATTAAAATCATAGTAATTAGCTAGTATCGAGTAATAGCTAAAGAGGTAGTATAAAGAAACATGTTGAATGTTCAGACCGTCGATGGATGAAGTCAGGTCTTCAGGTGGCTTGAAAACACTAGAGCAGAGTGGCAGAGTACGCTCTAATTTTACCCCTGCAGTGGGATGACTATGGGTTGATGGTGAAGTGTTTTATTGTCCATCTACTTAGTCATCTAACACACACACCCATAGATGGAAATATTCCTATAATTTTTTGTTTTTGTTTCCAACCCTCCCAAGTAGAGCTCTGGAGACCTTTACTCACCGTAGGAGCACACATGGCCGAGACCAATGCTATTTGGCTACGATCTTCTGTAAGGCGGAGGTCCTTCCCCAGACGTGCTGCTCCGATATGAGCGGATTATCCGCTGGCGGATTACCTTTTTCGAGGCGGGGGATCCTGGAGCCCTGAGGTACAAGCCTCGGATGAGTTCAGGCTCCAGTCTCTCTCTCCCTAATATTGTATGTTATATGTCTTGTTAAATTACCACCTAAGCCTATGATTGTTGAGAGATATAAACGTTATCTAACACCTTAAAAAGATAAATTCTTTTTTTATTTCCATCTAATTAAAAATTATTTTAAAATTAATACAACAAAACATACATTTGCCAGTGTGTGGTGGCATACAAATTACTTATTTTGCCATAAGCAATTCGAACGGAAAAAGAACATTATGTGAAATATATTCAACTATGTAGGGAACACATTTACAATTTACAATTCAATACATGCAAAACGATATAAATGTTGTAATGTAATCTATGCCAATACAAGGTTGATTGATAGATAGATAGATAAATAAATAATATAATAAAATCATTACCGACGACCTCGTTGGCGTAATGGTTACCATGCCTGGCCGTCACCCAGGAGATCCCGGGTTCGAATCCCGGTCGGGTTATGATGAAAATCTAACTTTTTCTGATTGGCCTCGGGTCTTGGATGTTTATCTAATATTTGTTATAAATTATACTTAGTATCGTTGAGTTAGTATCCCATAACACAAGTTTCGAACTTATTTTGGGGCTAAATCAATCTGTGTGAATTGTCCCTATATATTTATTTATTATTTCGTTGTAGTGTGATTCGTCCAAGAGTATTTTTTTTTTGTGTAAAGTTACAATATACTACTCCACTTTTTACAGGGTCGGCAACGCGCGAGTGATTGCAAGCGTCTATACCCTATGGTGACTGCTTAACATCAGGCGGTGCCTGTTTGCCACCTTAGTGGTGTTTTAAAAAAAAGTTGGGGATGCGGGTCCTCTCAGTCCAAACTACGGCTCTTACACGGTAAACTTTTAATAATAAAATATACAAAATTATTTACAAAAACATTTTACGAAATGAAATGAAATGAAATGAAATGAAATCGTTTATTTCAGAAAGTAGACCTTCACAGGCACTTTTTCTTGTCATTTACAATTTGTATATATGTATAAAGAGAATATACTACGTTATATACTACCACCATTTCGGACACAAGCAAAATGGCCACCGGTAAAAGAAATGGCGAAAGAAACCCGGTTACGGCCTTTTTTGTCATTTAGCAATTTTTTTTTTCCTTTCACTCTTTTGTTACAATGTATAAGTACATTTATAAGAATAAATAAAATACAGATCCAGGTACATACAGAAATCAAGCTAAAAACGCGGGATGTCGATCCAAATAGCGCTATGGTCAAATCCTAAATATGTCGAATATGTAGGAACGGAAAACTAAAAGTCAAGAAGTATATTTGTTATCTATTTATTTTGCAAGTAGATTCACAGGAAATACTTTCACGTCAAGATTTTTATCTTGACGTGAATGGTTGAGAAGTAGTTCCGCTAGAAACTCAATAGAATCTTCATTTGCTCACGCATTATTACTTATAAATATTATTTATGATAAATGTATATAAATATTACATAGACTTTTCCATTAAAATATTAATGTATAGTTTTATAGATCATTAACAAGTATGATGGAGTAAATTTTATACTTTAATGCTATTAATATACCAGTTAACCTTTTCTACGAGTTGTTGGGTGTGTAATGAGTGCAAATCAATAAATATATGTATTAAGTCTTACATAACATTATAAAAAATCTATCTATTATAAATAATTTTTGGAGTGGTAGAGCAATTATTACGAAATGGGCTAGCTCGACCGGGGAAGTACCACCCTCTCACAGAATATCGACGTGAAGCAGCAATGCGTTTCGTTCGGTGAGTGAGAGTTCCGGAAGCCCAACTCCTTCCCTATCCCTTCTTTCCCCCTCCTTCTTTCCCTTCCGTTCCAACTTCCTTGGTGGACAACGCATTGGTAGCGCCCCTGGTGTTACTGATGTCCGTAGGCGGCGGTGACCGCTTTCCATCAGGTGGCCCGCTTGCTTGTTTGTCTACTGTATGACAAAAAAAATATTTAATATTTAAAAAAAACAAGTGTTTTTTTTGACTTTGTAACACAGCCAGTTTCTAAAAAGCATTTTTAAAGTTAATGATACATAATATATACTGTACAAATTAGTAAAACCCTCGCAACTTTGTTTACGTATATCTTCCAGTGGAAGTTTTGAAAAATCCTTTCTTGGTACACCCCTAGACGTCGTAAGGAACCTAAGTACATTCCAAATTTGGAATCTCTAGACCCACTGGTTTGGGCTGTGCGTTGATATATAGTTAAATCAGTCAGTCAGGACTTTGAATTTTATGTATATAGATAATATAAAATATTATGAGAGGTAAAATTTGATTTTGTTTGCATTGAATAGGCTTCGAAACTACTGGGCCATTTAAAAAATATTACAACTTTGGAATGATCTTCGGGTGACTTAAGCTATATAAGGTTCTAGTTTATTAATGAACTTCCTTTCAACATATGACTATATATATGACTATATAGGTTACATAATATGATCGTTTAAGCAAGGAAATAATGGTCTAGTATTCAGAAAAAAAAAATATTGTATTGTAAGTAGTTAGAAAAATTTGCTTATTACATAAATTCATCCATATTCAACCATTTCGATATGTGAGACGCGTTGACACGCCCTTCGCACCGCACCCCTAAACCTTTTTTTTTTCTACTGACGGATGGCTGCTACAAGAGAGGCGCATTTTACCAAATATTTCTAAATTTAATGCTTTTTTTTTACTGAATACTAGACCATTATTTCCTTGCTTAAACGATCATATGTAACCTATATTATATAGACATGTGTTAAAAGGAAGTTCATTAATAAATTAGGACCTTATATAATATTAGCAACAGTCACATTCATGCATATACAAAA
This sequence comes from Endotricha flammealis, assembly GCA_905163395.2. Taxonomy (NCBI): domain Eukaryota; kingdom Metazoa; phylum Arthropoda; class Insecta; order Lepidoptera; family Pyralidae; genus Endotricha; species Endotricha flammealis. The sequence continues at coordinate 2,671,485 of LR990861.1, read as the reverse complement.
TGTTTGTCTCGAGCGAGCTTCGAAACCACGACCCGTGGAATGTAGTGGTCATTCCACCGGACCTGTCTTGTCATATCCGTTATCTATATTACAAAACCTAGAAATAATCTTTCTGTAGTAATCATCTCACCTGTATGTCATATAATTAATAAATAATATGAGCAGTCCAAAGATGGTAGATAGGCTTGTTTGCAACCTGTCAGAGGCAAGTTTCGCAGTGATCGATTAACTATTGTAAAGACAGCTGACTGCTAGATGCATATACTTTGTACGATTGAGATGTAGTGATACAGAATTATGACTGGACAACAGTAATGCTAGAATTATACCAGTTACAGCCCGGCCAAAACCAGTGACTTTGCTAGAATTAGAGGTAAACACTGGTTTTCATAATATTTTGTTCATCAAGATACATTTTTTTGAGCAGGCCCGTCCAACATACGGCCCCCGGGCCACCATCCGGCCCACGTAGGCCCTACATCCGGCCCGCGAGCTAGCTAGTTAAATTTTTTAAAGTCATACCTAGCATAATTTTGCGGCGGGCCAGGTCAAGCATGTTTGTAACCATAGCGGGCTAAAGAAATACCCAATAGCAAAGTGAGCTTTAAAACATTAATATATACTATTATGCTTGACCTGGCCTTTAAGGTTTTAAAGCTCACTTTGCTATTGGGTATTTCTTTGGCCCGCTATGGTTACAAACATGCTTGACCTGGCCCGCCGCAAAATTATGTTGGACACCCCTGTTTTAGAGTATGTGCTATGTTCAAATGGCTTTTAAAAATGGCTAACAGTTGAATTTCTGGCGGCACTTCTTCTCAACAGGCCATTCACGTCTGAAGAGGGAGTAGGACAAAAAATATTGACGTTCTAAATCTTTATTCAATTATCGTGCTAAATATTTATCGTACCAAACAAATGAATCAGAATCAGAATTATTTATTGTCAAACTGGATTCACAAGATGGGAAACATTGGTAAATAAGAACAGTTTGTACCTTATACTCAGGCATACAATAAAATCTTAAATCTACCTTAACATAATTGAATTTATAGTAATTATAATAAATAGTTGGATGATTTTATTTTAGTGGTAGATCCTAGCTACTACCACAGAGTATTCTGTGCTACTACTATGGACTGGTGGCTCGTAAATAGGCTGGCTCGGTTGGAGAAGTACCCTCTCACAGAATGTCGACGTGAAATAGCGGTGATATGCCACTGTGTTTGATACAAAGAGTGAGAGAGACAAAAGAAACCCTTCTTGCTTCCTACTCCAAATTCAAATTCAAAACTTTTATTCAGGTTTTCACAAACACGTTCTCTTGTCAGAGTATACAGTAATAAATGATTTGTATAAATTAATCTACTCGATCCAATCCATTCCAATCCACGCCTTCCCCGTCCTTTCTTTTTCATTCCTTCATAGGTGGGCGATGCATCCAAGACCTTGCAGTCATGGATGTCCATGGACAGCGGTGATTGCTTACCATCAGGTGACCCATAAGCTCGTTTGTCCTGTTCTGTCATAAAAAAAATACTCGACGATGCGCAAGCGACTAAACAACGTTAATTCTCACACGAAACAAATGACTAACACAGAATTACGATTGCACGTGATCGCATTTTGTTCAACCATTGTCATCAGCCGATAGTATCCGAATGAGCCCGAATAACGAATGATACGCATCTCCACGGCGCGCACGCCACAGATTATCTACAGCCTCCCGCTGGCAACCACAGATAGTATAGAGCGAACTTAATAAACGCCCATTAAAATAAATTGTACGGCATTGTTGGCTCCCGAATCGCGTGCACATGTATTTAGTTGCATAACTTATTTTAACGATTAAACTATAAATTGACTTTATTTATTCCTAGCACTATGACTATAAAGAATAATTGCCTAAGGGCCATCCTAGATTTAAGATAGGTTCAATGCAAATCTTTACTAATAAAATTGAAACATGTTTTTGTGCCGTCAAAATTATCATCAGGATCATCAATCGATTGGATTTTAGTGTATATCTACGAGTAGCAGAGATCAATGGTAGTATTCTCAACAGAATAGTAATAATTAATTTGTAGTTGTAGTTTGTACAATGGTTTTTAATGGAATGCTTTATTTATAGAGTAACAAAACAATATTTTTTTTATAAATAAAAAAATAAAATATTTCAAATATAAAAAGAGTACTGGTAATTGCCGGTAGTACGAGAACATGTAAATGATTGTATGTGACCGTATGTTCCGAATAAAGTAAAATAAATAAATAAAATTTTGAGAATATTGCCTAAAGAGTCCCTATTTGTAATGCCGGTCGCCAACAGATAGGGTTTATTTTTTAACATAACAAGAAATCAATATAGCCAAACAGTTATAAACTTATAAGATCTCCCGGCGATCAATCTCCTTACCGTGGGAATAAGTTCAGTGCCACTCAAAAGGGAAGATATGGCAACCGCCGATAGACGTGACTCTCAAAAAGGTCTTGTTCCCCTGACAGGGAGAATAATGACCACATTGTCTATGATGTACCTAATAGTATTGACATTGGTGGGTCTGTTGGGAATCCTAAACATACGGATTGCTTTCAAATCCAAAATCAATTCAGCTCAACATTGTAGATGGATATTAGAAACACTGTACTAACTCGAGTCTATCGGCATGTCTCGCCTTTTGTCTTTATCAATACGTAAGCATAATAACATCATAACAGTTTGCTGTCTGTACATGGGAGATATAAGAAAAACTATTACATATATTACTTTATGAATTCAATAGAACTCAAAATAATGATATTTTTTTTAAACTGTTTGTACGCTTGTGCCTCTAATCTCAGATACGGTAAACATCGCGTACAAACCGAACTCTTTGTTGGGGCTTAAAGAAATTTGAACTTTAATTTATTTTTTATTAATGTACACTTTATATCGATCAAAAACGCGATGCTTATGCGACGCTCTCGCACGTCAAAATTCGCGTCATATAAACGCGCCCTTACTGTTTGTTACATTTCATTTGGGCCATAGAGCCAATATCCGAGCCCAATATCAGGATCACGGATCACGGATTCACGAAACCTAAGAAACTAATTTTAACTAATTTTTTATCAATATCTATAGAAAACGTAAAACTACACTAAAGCTCCACTTTTTACAGGGTCGGCAACGCGCGAGTTATACCCCCGGTATTGCAAGCGTCTAGCATACCATCAGGCGCGCCGTATGCTTGTTAACGACCTTAATGGCATAAATAGACCAACCATCTAGGTATTATTGTCATTTCACTGTCAATTCATCTCATTATCTAGACAGAATTGCACCTGTCCGGTTGTCGAAGCTTAGCGTTCGCTATCTTAATATTTTAATCTGCGCTTGGAATTTAGGTTTGTATGCAAAAAATACCTGCGATCACAGAATACAGACTAAATAGAAAAAGTCAAGGCATCCCACTAATATTATAAAGGTGAAAGTTTGTATGTATGTTTGTCGCCTCTTCACGCTCAAATGGCTGGGTCAATTCTTATGATATTTATTATGTAGGTAGCTAATATCTTGGATTAACACATAGGGTACTTTTTATCACGAAAAGTACGCGATTTTCGTTGGATTTGGTCAAAAATTTGATATAGATGGCGCTTGCGTGCATAAAATTAAAGCTTTAACACAAAAAGCTAGTTTAATAAATAAATATTCTTGGACGAATCACACAACGCCATCTGGTCCCAAATTAAGGAAACTATTGGTACTAAATTGTAGCGATAATGCAACTGCTGGACGCAGATCGCTGTCAACAGGTCGCATTGGAAACTTTTGGGGAAGGCCTATGTCCAGCAGTGGACTTGTTGTGGCTGAGATGATGTAACTAATAGAATGCTGATAAATATAGTTTTTTTTTTTTTTAAATACTTGTTATAAATAGAATAACCTAATAACATATATGTGTGCCTTGCGCAAAATATACAATATGTACAATCAGCGGCATAAAAATGTTGTCATTCTAGTACCCAATGACTTTTGTTTACCAAAGTAACAAATATTACTCTCTAGACTATTGAGTGTATATCCCAATAACGTCATAGTGACAAGACAACATATTTATGCCGCCGAGTGTACTATGTATTTCAGCCAGACAGAGACTGGGGGACATGGCAACAAAAAACAAGATGGTTTCTCTTCAACTGTCAAAATGGTAGTAACCCGCTGCGTTTCTTTTGGCTTCCTACGCGCGATTCATATCATATCTATCGCTCGTGCCGAATCTGTTAAAAATAAAAAAGAACTCGGTCAGGCTATTGACATCTAGAAATAGGTACAAGGAAAAAAAGTAAACTTTTGGTGATGGTTATATGTATACGCCATACGGTAGATACATGCCTAGATTTTTTTAATTATCTGTCTGGATCTGATTTATACACCGTTAAACTTATCATTACAATGTGTGTATACATATAACTTAAACACTCATACAATTAAAATATATAAACATATTGTTAGTCGCTTTTCACGATTTTATAAAACTAATACATTGTACTTTTAAATCAATGTTTTATAGAGAAATAAAAAGGCTTTTTTATTTTTTATTTAAACTTATCATATATTTATACTAAAAAATAATTTATATTTACACTAGGGTAACTCGCGCAACTTCGTTTCCGTGTATCCCGCTATCCCGTGGGAATTTTAGATAAATTCTTGTATGTATCTATACTAATATTATAAAGAGGAAAGATTTTATTGTTTGTTTATTTGTCGGTTTGTTTGCATTGAATAGGCTCCGAAACTACTGGGCAGATTTCAAAAATTCTTTCACCAGTAGGAAGCTACATTATCAGGGAGTGACATAGGCCATAGCTTTTCCCGAAATTCAATGTGGTTCCCACGGGAACGGGTCCGGAACTTCACGCGGACGAAGTCGCGGGCAAAAAAGCTAGTTATTTATACATTCAAACCTTTTTCTTGAATCACGTCGCTGAAATGACATTTCTTTTAACAGTGGTCATTTTGCTTTTGTTTCCGAAACGGTAGTAACTTATAGAGTGGGTAAATTACACAATAATTTGTTTCTGTATGTACTTCTTCGTCTTCGTCTAAAGAAAGTGTCTATAAAGACATACTTTTAAAATTAACATTTTGATTCTTTAAATTTTTGAAATCTAATTAAGCTGAGACAACATAGACGACAACGGACTGGACTTAAGCCATAGAAACTATTAACTAATATCGGGCTATCTAATTTGTACCCTAATGAATGTACCAAGAGAAGTCGTGTAAACGACATAGCGGGATCAGCAAATATGTAGTAACTATCATCAATATTTTATTAACCAACCTGAGGCCAGACGCTTTTTCACTATGGGATATAATATATATTACATCTTGAGCTATGAATGCGAACTAAGGCAAGGCAGGGGGAGGCGTGGTGTCTGGGTCGTGAGGTGTAATATACATTACAGCACAGTGTGAATGGTCTTGTAGAAAATGTCTCCTCGTGTCTTGGATGTTTATATAAATATAATAAATAGTATAAATACGTATCTGTTATAAAATATAATATCGTTGAGTTAGTATCCCATAACACAAGTTTCGAACTTACTTTGGGGCTAGCTCAATCTGTGTGATTTGTCACTACCAATACAGTCATATATTTATTTTTATTTATTTATTTATTATTAAAATAAAAATATGTAATGCTTGTAAAAATACATATTTTCTTGTATACTTTCGTGAAATTACACATTAATTAGTTGCTCGATCATTACATTTAACTAAAGTAACCATCAAACGTGATAGCAAACGAGTGTTCGAGTCGTGTACCTACTATTAGACCACCGGCTAAGTTTACAGTAGGGCACAGCGTACGCCCGCCGTGTTGCATGTGATCTCTACATTCTATTTTTCTATATTTTTATAATAAACTCGCATTCCCGTGGGAATTTACATTCTAAATTTGGAATATCTAGACCCAGCGGTTTGGGCTGTGCGTTGATATATAGTTAAAAAACCGGGCAAGTACCTATCGGGCTACGCACAATGTAGGGTTCCGTATCGTCTACGTATTTCTTGCTTGCAGATGAGTACAATGCCATTTTCTATGACATTTGTACGTTTTCGTCACAGAAATTTTGCTTCATAAGTTCGTCGGCTATTACGCGGTATCAGTAGCGCCTACTTAACCGTTATAGTTTTCCTTGTAGGTTCACTATAAGGACTACTACTATGATTTTTTTCAAATTTCTAAACGATAGAGAACACCGTACAAAACGAAAATTGACACGTTAATTGTAATTAATTCGCAAACGGATCATTGTATCGGAAAATGATCTTCCCACACCCTCAATGTTTTTAAGAGACCTATCTGACGATAACCCACAAGATGAGGTCGGTGCGAAAAAAAAATTTCATTTCCACTTTAGCTGTAGGGGAGGCACCCCAAAAAATTATTTTTTTCAAAATTTTGTTCTACCACTTTGTTAGCATTGTGAGTATACATGTATACCAAATTACAGCTTTCTAGCATTAAGCGTCTAGGCGCTAGACCGCGGACGGACAGACGGACAGACGGACATGGCGAACTATAAAATCAGTCAAGACTTTTTTTATATCTATAGATTATACACTCATACACATAGAACTACCTACAGCCAAGCCTTTGGTTTAGCGATAAGCTTAACTAATAAAAATAAATTTGACGCAATTCACACAGCGTTACTCGACCCCAACAGTAGACTAGGCTAAACCAATTGATTTTCATCATTATTTCAGCCCATTGCTAAAAATACACAGCTAAACTACATATTAATTAATCATTCTTTATTAAAATACATAAAAAAAACACCCAGAGCGGGAATCGAACCTGCGCATTCCGGTGCAGAAGGTAGTCACTACCAATGCGGCACCGGGCTGTCAAATTATATTATTTATTTATATTTGACAGCCCGCTAAATATGTAAACTCAAGAAACAACAAATATTGCATAATTTTTTCTCCTGTAGAGTCGTCACTGTGATCGATCACTTACCATCAGTTCTCCAGCACCGTTCGTTTGTCAACTAAAACTCTTCAAGAAAAGGACGGGTTGGACTCCGGGAGTGCCGGCAGAAGTGAAAACTTAAACATCAACGTTGTGAATTTTTGAATATTTTGGAATGGTTAGGGATCCTTACGCTTTTTCGATCAGGCTACGGATCTGACGCGAGTTTAACATTTTTTACCCATCTAAAAAAAGTGCCAAGCGTCGCCAAAGAAGTTTTCACTTCAACAAAATACGGTTTTTCCGTTACTTTCTGTGTGTTTACTATATTTGGGAAGCAGTTAAACACAAGCCCTAATAATCTAGGATAGTTCGATAATTTTCTTTGAATACTACGTGTTAAAATTATAGAGCTTGCCTTATACAGCTTTCCAAATAACAGCTTATAGGACTCCAATTTGATCTGAGGTATTCTGATAAAAGTCAAGTGTTTATAGCGCTTACTGACCTGCTTACTTAAAGGTTAAAATAGTTAATTTTCAAGTAAACATTTGATCAATTTATCGAGATAACCACAATCACAATGTTTTTTAAAGATTAGTACACACAGTTGCAGAAAAACCTGAAACAAAATTTTATACCCTCAAAAAATATTAGTAAATAGATAGGTACCTATCTGGCGTGCCTTACTATTAAACCTGACAAAATATGGGTACATTTAACTAATAAGAAACGGACCATAACGCTACGCTGTCTGTAATAAATGGTTTTTATATTTTAATAAAAACTACGACTACTAACTAACGAACTATTTTCATTAAAGTTTTAATACATCAAAAGTAGGTGTGTGCTCGTGTGATTTCGTATAACAATTCGTTAATTAAACGATTATCCGACATACATAAATTTGAATAAAATTATTTTTGAATTATTCGTAGCACGACTCTAAAATTAAGTCAATAAATAAAATCATTAGCCTGGATGGGGCCAGCTTTGTCAACGACAGTGGTACGTGCTAATTTTATTATCGGAATAATGATAAACGCTCCAAAAGAGATTAGCAAATCGACCCAAGGGACAAGAGGTCGAGGGATAATAAAGACCTTCTTTAAATAAACGCCATTCGGCCACATTCGGCATTTTAAAAGAGGTAGTGCACAGCGGATAATCTGCTCAAATCTGAACAGCCCGTCTGGGGGTGAACCTTCACCGTACAGATCGTAGCCAAATAGCCTCGACCATGTTGTGTTCCTACGGTTAGTAAGGTCTGTAGAGCTCCACTTTTTACAGGGTCGGCAGCGCGCGAGCGATACCCGCGGCAAGCGTGTATAGGCATTGTTGACCATGTTCGGTCATAGCCATTCATAGGTCTTCAGTAAATGAAATGACATAAAAGTGACAAGGTACGAAATTGACAACATATTTATGCCGCTTCCTGTACATGCATGTTGCAACTCCGTTTTTTTAGACTTGACCTTTTTGTTTTTAAATCGAAGTACGCGCTGTTTTTCAAAAAAAGAATATTCTGTGTTGCAAAGTACACGAGACATTTCGTACTTATTATTAACTCAGAGGAAAAACAGTGATACATACTACATCCATGGCTCCATGGGTAACCGACTTCTGCAAAAGAATTTTGGTATCAGGAGGCACCCGTTTCAGTTTTAATTAAATTTATACAATACGCAGATTTTAAAAAATACGACCAAATCTTTTTTGATTTTATTCACTGTGTGCCAGTAATTTATTTGAATTATTATTTGATTGGCATTGAATTTACATGATTATTTCTGATTATTTGATTTAATTTAATTAATATATCCAAATAACCTCTTGATATTCAAATAACCGCACTTTACCGACCAAGCTTTCTCCTCTACGGGATATTATTCGATGCTTAGACCACACAATCGATTATATTGAATGATCGCGGCGCACTCGAATGATCGATCGGACAAGGGACGCCCCACCAGGGTTTGTCCGGCAAATTAACCGCGGTTAAAGCTGTCACCTTGCGGATTAAGTTACTATACGCCATGCAATAACCAAAGATTATTATCTATTGACAAGGGGAATGCTTAATAATCTGTGGTCACGAAAGAAAATATAATCTTACGACGCCGTATTATTATATTATACGTCTATGAGCGATTTGTAGTTCCGAAATCTATACGACCATTCACAGTTATTTGACCTCTTGACAGGTGGTTTAAAACGCTCAAAATAAGAGCCACAGGAATAAATCTGTGGTAGAAATAAGTGTGCTCGAGTTGTTAGCTATTGATCAACATAAACGGACCGCACTTATTTTGTTTTAAACCAGTTTTTGGTATCCTGAGGTAAAATAACTTTGAACGATCTATAGATGGCGTTGCTCAAAATATTCATCCGTTTAGAAACAATATTTGTATTGTTAGCCATCGTATTCAGTTTTTTTTAATACTACTAAGGCAAACAAGCATACGTCCCGCCTGATGGTAAGCATCACCGTAGCCTATAAACGCTTGCAATACCGGGGGTATCACTCACACGTTGCCAACCCACCCAACCCCAACTTTACTCACCGTAGGAACACAGCATGGCCGAGACCTATGCTATTTGGCTACGATCTTCTGTAAGGTGGAGGTCCTTCCCCAGACGGGCTGCTCCGATTTGAGCGGAATATCCGCTATGCCCTACCTCTCTTAGAAATTATTTTATAAAAAGTAAATTTATTTATTTGGTGTAATATCAAATTAACCTCTTCTTTCTTTTATTTTTTTTAAAGTCCGGCTGCGAAGTTCTACTACTACACCGGGAAAAAATACGAAAGGAAGGCTGTCACTTAAAAATGATTAAAGGAAAAAAATACAGTAGATATGCCTAAAAAAAGTAATTTAATCAGTGGACCGTTGGGTGGGACTCTGACGATTTTGGCTATACGGTCGAACGTCCCATGGCCCATTCAGTTTGGCCCGTTCGAACTAAAAACCCACCTCGCTACGTTCATGTACCGATGTAGTAAATCAGTTTTACTAGGCCGATGTACTCAGGTTTTCTTTCTCTCGTTACCAGTATAAACAGTGTTACGTACACACATATGTTAAGTGGAAGTGTGAATAGTTAAATAAGCCGTATATTCATCACATGCATAAAGGGACATCAATTTCTCCACAATGAGCATTGTGACCGTCCAACTTCAATTCAGCTGTTAGTTACTTAGTTCACTTTGATAGTAAATTGATAGTGATACAATCAGTGCCTAGTGGTCGTGAGTTTGATTCCTGTAATGTTGACTGCTTTCACGCGAGCACGCGGAAAAGATCGGTGTCTCTGGTGCGCAGGGTTCGAGCCAGCCCCAACACCGTCCTGGCGATGATCGCTGGCAGGCTGGACTGGACAGACATATATATTTTAATTTATGTAAATTATGTAATTGATCCACTTTTATTTAATTTCAATTTAATTTTATGTCTATATAACTATGAGTAATTATATTAAGGAACATTTTCCGAATTCTTATGTCAACTGTTCGATGTTTCTGTAACGCATTTTTAATCTTATCGTCACATTAAGTCTCCTTCTATCTTTTTCTTTTAACTTTAGTATGACAGTGACAGTTATATGCTGTATGTGTATTTAAATATAGTTTGTGTTATATTAGTCTATCCTTATTAACAATAGAAAATGTTTATAATAATCGACTAACGCCAAAATTGGTCGAAATCGCCCATTGTTTTGGTTGCTATGAGTGTGGCTGCACGCAACATCCGTTTATGGGTATCATATAATTGTATATTCATAGTAAATGCTCCTCTAATTGACAGAAATGATAATGAGGTGTGAACGAACGGCAAGGTAGGGGTTTCACTATATTTGTTGGCGACCGGCAACACTAATAGGGACTCTTTAGGCAATATTATCTAAATACCTGAAGATAAGTTTGATGGGTTGCACCATCACCTTCTGTACTTTAGGTGGGCCTTTGAATGCCATTTTAATTACTATTCTAAAACACGATACAGCTTGAATGTAAAAATATACCGCCAAATGCCAATCAAATTGTGAACAGCAGCTTGTAAAATGTCACATAGAAAAATTTAATGTTGTCTTGGCTTTTTGTTTGGCTTCTCCAAAAAAGAAGAAGAAGACAAATAAAATGCCAAGACAACGGAACGTAAACTTAATTAAACACCAAACACCAAGCTATTAGTCATGTTTTAAACAGAAAAGAACCAATTAAAATTCCATTAATTAAATCTAGAAAACATCCATAATCTAAAGGGTCAGTCCCATAATTAATGATAGATAAACTATATCGGTACATTAAATGCAATTTACCTATCAACAACAAGATTCTGTTGAAAGAGCTAACCACAGTAAGCAGTGTGGCGTCAAAGAAGATACGCTGTCGACGGTGCTAAATAACCGTGTATCTGAATGACATAATAAGTCATTTTAAAAAAATATATCAATAGCTTTCTCTACTTCTTTTCTTTCATTTTATATTTATTTAAAATCTTACAATATTTTGCAATGTATTATCTCTAAATACTTTTAGGTTTTAATGAAATTATATCGATTTTTAAAAACCGCATTATTATCAGTAATGTCATACACGTACCGAAAACAAGAATTTGGACAAGAGAAAGTTTGTTTTGTTAGAATTGTTAGGAGATTTTAAAATTTTAGGAATTGTCGGTGAAAAAGGGCATTCACTGTTGCGTTTCTTACGCCACTTCTCAACAGGTCTCACGTCGGAAGTGCTAAGGGGATAAAAAAAATTTGGCGTGCAAAAGTATTTCCTATAAATCCATTAGCAAAATAAAAGATTTTATTTTAAAAGAAGGTTTAGACGACTTACCTTGGGATTTTGGGACTAAGTGGCTCTGTGTGAACAGTATATTTATTGAAAAAAAAAACAGTTATTTATTTGTATAGTATACTTTATATTAGAACTAATGTAGATACACAGTTATGCTGTATAACTATGTGTAAATTAAATCTCTTTTAGCAATTAAGATACTTCTATCTAATATAAAATTGTTTAGTAATTATTCTTATTTAAACTGATTTGTACCTAACTTTTTAAAACCATAAGTTTTGAAAAGGTTTTTAAGGTTAAATTCGATGATAAGCAATCATGGCTTTGTTTGGACTTACGGGCGCGGATACTGTTACGAACTAGCCAACAGACTGGAAAAAAATACGTCGTCTGTCGTTTTTGCTTTAGAACCTTGGGATCAACCATGAAAGTGTCCATCCGAAACAACGCAACACGTAGTCCTGTCAAAAAAGATATTATTAGTTATGAAAAGGTTTAAAACTGGTTAGAATTCAACGAAACGTCAGTCCGTATTTTCGGAATTTTGTATTAATGGTTCGGCTTGTCGTTGCTATCGATTTTTCTGCCGGTGTAAACCTTTCTATACTAAGATAATAATGAGGAGAGATTTGTATTTTTGTTTGAAACGTATAAATTCATAAAAACTACTGGACTGAGTTCAAAAAATACACCATCCATTCCACTTCGCTCTCTCTTTAAATTCATCCTTGACACGTAGTCTCGGGGCAACTAAATTGTTTGTATTCTGAGACGACAGTTTAGAATAAGTTTTCAGAGAAGACTTGACAAACTGCGTTTACACTCTCATTTGCCCACCCAATAACATAAGAGGTAGTAAATTAATTGCAAACACACAAAGCGAGCATTTACAACCCGACACAATACGAATGAGCGGCATCAACGCCGCATCTTTACGACTCTCTTAACGATTTACGAGCGACACGGTGGTATTTTCTCGTGGCCGGTTAATCATCGCACGGCAATGAATTAGAATCAACTGATGTAGCTGTGATCTGCATCTATCACAATTATTATACGTTTAGCTAGTAGCTGTAACTCTTGCGGTGGTATGCCGCCCTGGTACCCGCGATTGCGGTTAGGAATTATGGTTCACTTTTCTAACTTTGGTTTATTATTTTGAACTAAACGCCTGCGGTAGTTACCCACGCAATACCTTTCTTGCCATTACTATGGAAATTTCGATAAACTTTGTGTAAAGGTCTAAGTCACAAATTGGAAAAAAAACTACATTTTAGACCTCATGGTCTTCAGGCAACAGTCTCCTATACTAACCACATGCGAATTGCTGTTCCACAAGTAAAATTCGAGTAAATTTCTTCATGTAATATTTAGAAAACCTGAATCATAATTACGGCTTTGGTTACCTCTTTCATTTGTTAACTATACTATTTACTCCTCCTTACTGACGACCTCCGTGGCGTAATGGTTACCACGCCAGACCGCCACCCAGGAGGTCCCGGGTTCGATCCCCGGTCGGTTCATGATGAAAAACGAACTTTTTCTGATTGGCCTCGGGTCTTGGATGTTTACCTATATTATATCTTTGTTATAAAATATATCGTTGAGTTAGTATCCCATAACACAAGTTTCGAACTTACTTTGGGGCTAGCTCAATCTGTATGAATTGTCCCTATTTATTTATTATTATTATTATTTACTACCTATAGAATATTACAAAATAATAATTTCATCATATATTTACCTATACACAAACATTTGAGCATCTCCTATCCGAATCCCTAAGGTTGCTTTGATAAGATTTAGCAATAAGGCAGCCTAGTTGCTAATACACTATGTATGTAGGTATCAATTTCATTTATTATTTCTTTCTTTTGCTGAATTGCAAGTATAACTTATTCTATGTATCTATCTAATCTCAGATAATGATTAATCCAAAAGAGCCAACGGTAATTATTGCCTTTAATCAAGCTCTCAGCGCAGGGAATTTTCTATTTAGCTACCTTGCGAGACTATTATACGGCAAATTATTTCACATTGTACCTGGGTAATAATAATAAATTTAATATGAACCGCTCCCAGTAATAACTCTAAAGATACCTTAATTATTTCATTCCTTAATGAAAATGTTTACGGTGTAATGCGTGTACTTGTGAACAACTCAAGGGTTTGTACACAATACGGGGAGTTACCATCGCAAAAATCTCGCTATCGTATAGGATTCTTTGGGATCCATCCGTATATTAAAAAAAATGTTTGATTAAAATTTAACTATTTACTCAATTTCGCGTCTCAGTTTTATGCATAAGCACTTGTCGATGCCTAACTTAAATTAAACTATTTTCAAGATTCACGAAAATTTCTAAAGAAATATACATACATAACTACACTGCAATGGGCGTCATAAATAAGTAGTACAGTTTTAAAATAGCAATTACTCTTAAGTTTAAGAGTAATTGCAATTAGAGTAATATAGTTATAGAAGTTAGAGTTTTGAAATAAAAATCAATCTATAAAAGACGATATTATGCATAAAGTTTTTATTAAATGAAATGAAATTGTCTTTTAACTTTTTTTTTATTTCAAAGGTCTAGCTTCTGTAGTTTAGGAGATATTGTAATTTTAAAACTGTACTACTTATTTTTGACGCCCAGTGTACATATCTTCCAGTTGCAACATTATACACTAACTCTGAAATCAGAGCAGTGAGAAAAACGTGAATTTCAAATCTGTAAAAAACTTTAAAACGCTACAAGTCGACTTGTATCATTGATCACATATAATAAATTGAGGTACAGATTTGATTACTATGTAACAAAATGGTTACTTACTTGCTCTGGGTAATAACTTATTCTGTTCTATCAATCTACTAATATAATAAAGCTGAAGAGTTTGTTCGTTTGTTTGTTTGTTTGAACGCGCTAATCTCTGGAACTACTGGTTCGAATTGTAAAATTTTGTGTTGGATAGTCCATTTGTCGAGGAAGGCTTTAAACTATATAACATTACGCTGCGACCAAAAGGAGCAAAGCATCAGTGAAAAATGTTGCACAAACGGGAAAATTACGCGAACGTAGTCGCAGGCACAGCTAGACCAATATAAAATGCTTTGTCTCCTGTATGACTGACAGATCACCGCAGATCGTAGAGAAATTGGAGGGATGTTTTGTATGACGTAGACATCCAGTGGGGCAATTGACGTAACAAGAACCGATTCTAGTTCGATTCAACGACACTCGCTGTCTCACTCATACAAAATAGGAATTGATCGGGACAGCGAGTGTCGTTGAATCGAACTAGAATCGGTTCGTGCTACGTCAATTGCCCCACAGATAAGAAAGGGTTTTTCTAAATTGCTACGAGAAAGCGGGATACATGCAAACGAAGTATCGCGGGTTTCGCTAGTTTAAATTATAAATAGTTAACAAGTAAGGTGCATGCATACAATGTTTCATTACTTGTTTGTAATTTACCTATTTGAATTCCAATTAAATTATTTAAAACACCTTATTCCGTCTAACTCATTACGATTATCATACTGCAAATTGAACGTAATAAAATATTATAATGAGATTAGAAATTCCATAATATTCCTAATGATGTATTATTTAAAAGTAGATAGGTCAGTCAAATACTCAGATAATTTGGCAACACAAAGTCCAATAACACTTAGTAGATAGGTTATATATAGCATTGTATAAGGTACTCTTCTACTTCTTATTATTAGCTGCGAGGGGAAGAAACTACAGCCACAGATACACTCGAGAGCAATAATTGCGACATTGACATTTTTGTACAACAATCTGTGGGCACGGTAGTGCCCCCGCCAAGACGAGCCAATATGATTTTCTTGAAGCTTTTTGTAAAAAAATGACATATTTCCTAATTTTGTTTTAAGGCGAGATCAGTGGGGCAATTCACGTAACAAGAACTGATTCTAGTTCGATTCAACGACACTCGCTGTCCCGTTCAATTCCTATTTTGTATGAGTGAGACAGCGAGTGTCGTTGAATCGAACTAGAATCGGTTCTTGTTACGTGAATTGCCCCACAGCAGGTTTTTTCCTTAATGTAATTTTTAATAAATAAAATGTAGTGTGACTTATAAATTTTATTACTTTAATTTAAGGGGTATTATGTTATCTATTAAACACTGTTTATTTTATTAAGCTAGCACTCTTAGTTTCCGAGATTTATAGGTTTCTTGTGACCCGCATTCATTGCTCTCGAGTGTATTATAATGCGTGCTACAGCTGTCTTGGAACTCACAATGATTTTAATCAGAAATATATTAGATGGACTAGAAAGTATTAAAAGGACTTCCCTTCAGCAACAACATGAGAGATAGCAATTTGAAACATTCGCGTAGGCGTATCATTTAATTGCTGGGGACTTTTAAGTGAACATATCAACTATGTCATAGTGAGAAGGTGAAATGATAACATTTATGCAACTGACTATACTACCAAGTGTCATATGTGGGTTTTATTTGTGAAATAATCATTTAAATTAATGTTAATAGCTCCTGAGAGATATCATCAAAGACAACGTAAAAGAAATAGAAATCTTAGACGGTTTGCGTGGAACAATCCTACTAATATTATATAATATTATATAGGCGAAAGTTTTTTTTTTTTTACTGACAATGTTGTGCAAGCTAGTGAAGCGCTAATGGGATACGCTTCACCAGCAACATTGGTTTTACGTGGGCGAGGTGTCAACCCGCCGCACAACCCCCGAAATGCTGGAGGACCACATCCGTCGTTGGTCAGCGAGTCCATCGGACTTAGCCGGTTAGTGTAGCTAGGCTGTACTACCGACCATTCCCCTATCCGCCACCTTGGGGACGCTCCCCTACGCTGTGAGGGCCAGCGCGGGGAAAAGGCGAAAGTTATGTGTATGTTTGTTACTTCTTCACGCTCAAATGTCTTGGCCAATATTTATGATATTTGGTTTGAGGTAGCTGATACCTTGGATAACACATAAGGTACTTTTTATACCGAAATGTACGCAATTCCCGTAAGAATTCGATCAAAACTCTGATATAGATGGCGCTGCTGTGCATAAATAAATACACTAGTGTAATTTAATACTGTCTATTAGCAATATAATATTATTATTTTGTGACATTAGAGGACAAAAGATCTAGCGGGTCACCTTATGGTAAGCAATCACCTCTGCCCAAGGACATCCACGACTATAAGATCTTGGATGCGTTGCCCACCTACGAAAGAATTAATAATATGATTCAGGTGGAATTTAAAGTGTCCATGCAAGGATCTACCGGTGCATTCAAATTAATAAAAAATTATCTTAGGATCCACTGTGTATCCAAGACAGACAAACCCACGTGGAATTAGGCTAATCTACACATTTTTATTCATCATTGTTTATCTTCGAAAATATTAAAGTTTACTAAAGTACCAAGCATATATCTACTATTCCGTCGAATAGCAGGTTAGGTCTAATTGACGACAAAACCGTTGCTTACCGTACCATTAATTCTATAACTCGACTCTGGCAACTTTGACAAATGAGGGAGATACCCAGTTAAAGTACAATTTGTATGCGAATTGGTGCAGTAATGAACTGGACGGTTTTAACGCCGGCCTGTGCATTCGTTCAGTCTCATAGAACTAAAAAGGGACGGAGTATTTTTATGTTGCGCTTGCGCCAGACATAGTATATAAATTTGAGCGCTTCTTTGCAAACTTTTAGCTATATAGAAAAACTTTCAGAACTTTTCCTTTGTTCTTTGTTGTTATAAGGATCCCTAATTTTTTGAAAAGAAAATATAGTCTATGTTACATAAGGATAGTCGAAGCCTGTTCAAGTTCAAAACCTATTTGACTAGTATGTAGTTTCGAAGCCTATTCTATGCAAATAAACAATCAAATCTTTCCTCTTTCCAATATTATAAAGACAAGGACCAAGATTAAATTAAAATTTATTTTGTCACTTTCACCCTTTTTGTTTCCTCACAAAACAGGTTTTAGTTAGTCCTGGTTTTATCTTTTTGTGATTAATAAAGGGGAGTAGCGCTGACTTTATAACCCGATCTAATTATTTACTCGCTAGTAATTATACATACTATAAACGTTAATAATAGTAGTTCGTAGTAATTATCTACTTTAAAATAAAAACTACTCCATGCATTTTTGTTCGTAGATGACATCTATGGCGTGAAGACCGTCCATTACCTACCTATCGCCACTTCGTTAGGCCAACACATTCTATCTGGCTCGCATGTACCTTAAAGCCTATTATCCCTTGCACAAAACTAAACTACAACGTAAAACTCGCCTCAGAACCATTGTAAGCATTCAAACGAATTCAGTCTCTACTATATATGGAATTCTTCAATTGTTTGACATGTTCAATAGTCATTGTGGTCAAATATCGTATGCATCACTGTTCAGTATTCTATGTTAGTTGTACGCGCGAGTTGGATTGATTTCAACCGAATATGAGCTTTATTGTTTTGGTGAATGGTTTGTTCGTATATTTTCTTGTGGTTTAAAGATGTTTGTTGTGGTATGCCACCCGCAAAGGATGGCGTTTGATAAGGCAAGTCGGTAATAGGACTATATTGTTGAATAAAATAGACATTGTGATTGTCAGACCCTACTGAGAGAGTATTAACCATATTTAAATCTGTAATGCAAAATATTTAGTTTCAAAGTCAAAGTCTTTTTAAAAATTGGCTAGTCGACGATATATGTCCCTATACTGTGTTGATCAAACTGTTTGTTACTTTGATCCCAATAAAACATAATGTTAAAACTCTTAATACAATAAGTGAGGATACAGGAACGATAAGTATGCCTGTCTCTCCATTCCAGCGAAGTTGAACGAAACCGAGAGTAGTATGACTCGTCCTACTTCGTCTTGACGTTTCCTTTGCCTTCTAATTCATCACTTCAATTCACAATACTTCACACAAACAAGCACAAATTACTGAGACTAGAGCTAGTGTCTGCTAGCATGATTTCTAAGATGGGGGGACGGATCCGGTCATGAGTACGGAAACGACGGACAAACACATCGGGGCGGTGTTTCTCTCATACCACAACCTGATATTAGGGAATTGGACATTAAGAGATCCTTTGTAAACAAAGCTAAAAAATACTTTCAGGGCAAACCATTTTACAATCCCAAAGAATATTTTGCGAAATTACCTATTTGACTGAATTCAAAACTCTATTTATCAATATCGTATTAAAATATATTTATTATTCTGTGACTAATTGTGACATTAAATTTGCCTTTTCGTTCACCGATTTGCCTTACAAAATGATTTTATTGCAACTGTGAAATCATTGTAACTATTTGCATGCCCAATGGGTTGTGTTAATCTCGCAAATAAATTATTTATTTTTTAATTTACCGTCCTCGATACGCCTGATGTGATGTCGAATGGCTCATCAAAAATCATAGCTTTTGGTACGTTTGTGAAATTATTAAATAAAACTTTCTTCTTCTAAGTTGGAAATATGTTAACCGCGAATCGCGTCGCCATCATAAAGTGTAGGAAGCCTAACGAATGAGCTGATATTATACAAATTACGAATACATTTACTGTATCCCGATTTCAACATGATACACCGTCATCCAAGCCTCATTTTTCGTTTTATTTTTTTTTATGGAAAATCAAATGATACATAGTTTACACTTGATTAATGTATTTTCGTGTTTTGACACACGAAAACAGAAAGTTAGATCTCACTTTTAAAAATCATGTGTCTGTAGGTGTTGTAAATGTTCTCGAGTTTTATCAAGCACAGAATTCATAATAGTACTAACGTACAGGATGGCCACTCTCCGCCCCGCACCAAAACAGGCGACCCCTCCCCTCCCGCAGCATTCGCCCACAACGAGTCGGTACTTGAAAGGCATTGTACATGGCGTGTCAAAGTAAGAATAAAAAAAAATAATTGATCTTAGTAATATTTACATAGACAGCGCCATAAGCGCATGGCCGCGCACTAACCTTGTGACAGCGCTCATAATAGATATCTTTTTAAAGTGAATCCAGTGAGGTGTAGATCGATAGTTATGAAACTATTGTGTTTGCAATTTTGTGGCGATATAGGTAGATTTTTAGAAGTTTTTTATATCACAAGCTTTAAATCTCGTACCTACCAACCCTGTCGTGCTGAAACCGGTAGGTATTCAAAACTCATTCGTTGTATGTGTCCGGGGTGTGGTAATAGGTAATTATTGGCAACAAAACAATTATGACAATTGTAACACGTGCTAACTAACGCATACAGCAATCAAATGCGATGGTTATTCAATAAATTCGCTAAATAACAAATATAATATCTACAAAGCACGATTGGTTCGAAAACATATGCTCGGACGACAGTCTAATCATTGTTATATTATTTGACAGCATGCATTTTACGGCCGTCATTCAGTCACACCTAGTAGTCGGTAATTTGTTAATTCTCACATTAAATAAAATATTATTTTATTAATATGAAAATATGGATGGGTTTCAAAAAATCTCGACGTCCTCCATGATTCAGAGGGCACGTTAAGCTGTCGGTCCCGGCTGTTGTCGATGGATGATAGTCGTTAAGCCATATCCCTGCAGTGGGATGATTATGGGTTGATATGGAATATACAATCCATACTTATTTATATAAATATTATAAAGAGGAAAGATTTGATTGTTTGTTTTGAATTGAATAGGCTCCGAAACTACTGGACCGATTTCAAAAATTCTTTCACCAGTAGAAAGCTATATTAGCAGGGAGTGACATAGGTTATAGCTTTTCCCGAAATTCAATGTGGCTCCCACGGGAACGGGTCCGGAACACGCGGACGAAGTCGCGGGCAAAAAAGCTAGTAAAATTATAAAGAGGAAAGATTTGCATTTTTGTTTGTAACAAATCAACTTAAAAAATACTGGACCACTTTTGTAAAAATCCTTCACCGTCGGAAATCTAGACCATCCGCGAGTGACATAGGCTACATTTTTTTTAATAGGAATCCTTACAAAAGTACATACGAAACTAGGACAGGGTGCTAGTACTTTATAATTAAAATTGAAAACTATATTTCCTACAAACCGTTCGGCAGTGTATTTAAACAGATGTAGCTTGGTTTCCTGGCGAACGGAGATGAGATAACAGCTTCTGGGACTATACATTTCAGGACCACTACCACGATCACATACTCAAAATACGATTATGTTAACAGGCAGATATAATCTACCACTACTCATCTTAAAGTAATGATATCAGAGGCTCAATGAAGGAGTTGTTGATTGTTCCTAAATGAATATGAGGTTAGCTACGAGGATCTCTAGCTTTCAGTGCTCCTAGAAAAGATTGCAAAGTTACTCTTATTAAATATCTAAAGACCTTGGACTGCCAATCAACAGAGGAATTACTTATACCTATTGTTTGGCAGACTTCTTCTCCCTCTGTTCCAGAAAGTTTCGTTCCAATTCTTTCTTTATTCGCGTTACTCCGTCAACATTCATTACCTTTTTTCAAGTCTACTCTTACGTGAAAAAAAGTAATGAATGTTGACATTCACACAGTTGGTCAGAAAGAAAGAAATGCATTTTTTTTATTAGAAATCCAACTAAACTCTTATTTTTTTCCAAGACACCATTTGATGTTTAGATAGAGTGTATAGATCATAGATTTATTATATACTAGCGTTAGATTGGTGATATAATATTTAGGGCGAGACCAAATACGATAGATACGTTTTATATGGAAAAAAAAATAATTATTTTATGTTGATTTCTTATGCATAAAATGAAATAATTTTTCGTGCATAAAACTTCTAAAACATTGCATTTAGACAGCCAAAACATTAAATCGTACCTACTTACGTGTGAAATATATAATGTGGTGGGTTTTCTTTCTTAGCTGAGTTACATCCAGGTGTACAGCACACGTAACCATTTAATCACGTCAATTTCGTCTCATATATACTGATTTACATATAAAAACCTCAGATTTTTCAAAAATAAGAGGGATTTGTTGCTTTCATAAACTGACGCCAGGCCGATACAGGCCGATAGCGTGTATAGGAATGGTCTCGCCTATCTATCTCGCTCGTATGCTATGATCTATCTCTTTTGCATTGCCAATCTAACACAAGTATATAATAAATCTATGGTATAAATAGAGTGTGCAAACAAGACACGAATCAACATGAAAACATAAAGTAAAAGGTTACTACTCTTGAAGGAAATGTAATAGGAAGAAAAACACGTGTTTATCGAGAACACGTAGTTATAACCAGATGTCGATACAGGCCGAGTCTTAATCAGTGATCAGCTGTTTACATCCAGCCTCCGGGAATTCAAATGTAGCGATGGTGTCTCGTACCTTGGTTCACCTGTACCCCATACATATACCGCTAGATGCTATACGGATTGAGAGATTAACAATATACGTGCATTCGTAGGGATCGCGATTATTTAAACAGATATTACATCCTAGGGCGTTAGCCAATGAAGTCTTTTTGTAGCCAGTTTCAGAAAGATTACATTACATTAATAAATTATTTATGTAATTAATCTACTCTACAAACTATTGCCATTTTGGAAAGAAAAGCAAAATGGCCATTGGTAAAAGAAATGGCGAAAGAAAACTATTACGGCTTTTTTGTCATAATTAATTACAATATAGATACATTTCATATTTTTGAATAAATATTTCTAAAATAAAATACAGATCCATGTACATACATACAAAAATCAAGTACTAAACGCGTTGTTGATGAAACTTGCAGACCAGTCCCCCAAGATGACAATCACAACTGAGAGTCAGCCCGCCAGCCTCCATCCCTAAGCTCGAAGCATATAGCGTCTAAATATTAGAATAGTTATTTTAGAATAGAATAGTTATTTATTTTCTCTCCACAGGTTACAATATTATAACTAATATACATACATAAGTTTAAACATAATTTATAAACCTAGGTGTGGAGAAGACTAGTGCCTGTACTAGGTGGGTAGAAACCTACCTGTATTAACAGGTCACCAGGCTCCCTCTGCGCCATATATTTATCAATGTTTATAATAATATGATTTTATACATAAGTGCAGAAACTTGTAGAACAATAAAATGTAGTTAAATAAAATTATAAGTAGTTCACAGCATAAGGATTGAGGATGAATGATAAGTTAAGACGATGTATGGAGGCAAGGATGTGAACGGGCTTATTAATGGATGTGCGAGTATGTTTATGCTCCTAGATGAGTATAATGCGAATACTTGTGAGATTACATAGATTTTATTTTATTAGATATGTAAAACTTTGTTAAGCTATGTGTCTTTTTCAATAATATTAATGAAAGTTATGCAGCCAAATATGTAGTTAAGTTTTATTTTAGTTTTAAAGTTAAATTTAGTTTTTCAAAAAAGTTTATTTTTAATATACAATAAGTACCTAATTTTTTATTTTTTTTATTACTTGAGACTTGTATTATGAAAATATGAAAGTAAATAAGAATATTAAGTTTTTAAAATTTTAATCGTTACCTAAGTAATTACGTTTAGAAGTTTTTCCGTGTCATCATAATTGAAAGTTTTAAGCCATTTGGTAAGTGCATATTTACACTCACTACGACACATGCCGTAAATGGATAGTTCTTTGTTGGCTTTGTTGTACAGATGACAGCCCTGGAAGCAATAGAATCTATTCGAAAATTTTGTATTTAGACCTTTCACTGTGCAGACCTTGTCTTTCCTTCTCACATGCGCAATACTACTCGGGTCATACCCCATATCAGAGTGAACTTTGAGAACAGTCGAAAGAACAAACGTTTGCCTCACTGAAAGTACGTCCCACACTTGATAAAGATCCGATGTAGGATGCCGAAAAGGAAGAAAAGCACCAACCTTGAAAATTGCTCGTTGCGCACGTTCAACTTCTAGCAACAACGTTTTGGATGACCCACCCCATACAGCAATACAGTACCCTATCATTGAGTGACACAGTGCCAGATAGACCATTCTAAGAACTTTTCTATCTGCTATACATACAGTAGCGCTACTTCAGCGCTACAAAAAGTCGTCGTGGGCTAGCCTTACACCCTAGGCGTAAAATATACAAAAACGGCGTAAGGTGAAGGCGTGGCGAATGCGCAGGACAGGCGACCAAGCGGCATACGTTATGCCTGCGTCGCCATTGTGCCTTCGCCGCGACTTAGACGTCGTCGTTCAAAAACATTTATTTATGTCTTATTAGCACACTAGATTAGCTCTCAAAATTGTGTGGAGTGCTATTATTTTAGTGGGATTTATTTTTGTTTTTGGATAAAATTTAATTAAAACTACTAAGTTTATCTGAACTATGAAAATTTACAATATTTTCAGTAATTTCTTCATGCAAGTAAGCGTTATTCAGATTCCTATTCTCTTATAGTTAAGTATACGCTTTTTTAATGACTCAATTAATTTACTTGACAATAACTTTAACTAATTATATGTATAAATTATTTCATTGGACAAGCCATGAAATATTCCAATAAAGTTACAATAACATTTAGCATGTGTTATATTTAATAGGAGGCAAACATTGTATAAGAATCCAATTAACACCCAGTACACAGCTGTTCCCAATCTATCGAACAGTTGTATACACTGACCTTTATTGATAGGTCACAATGGAAAGAGACATCTATAATAATTGAAGTATAATAATAAATTGGCGACAATACAAAATTATAAAATTGTATACATAATTTTTGTGGTCAGTCTTTACGTCTACGTGCTCAATAATTAGTTATTTATCGTTGCATTGAAACAAGTGGTATTTTGAAACGGACACTTATGATATTATTATCAATTTTGATGTCTCATAAAGTACCGTTTAGTTTATAGGTCGAGAAAGTTCGCGTCGCTGTCGCCGCACCGCACGTGTGAATGTAAGTAGATAATGGACCTGCATAATCACTTTTTCTCGTATTCATCTTTAACGTTCAATAATGAATTCTAATTATGTAAAATATAAAATACCTATAATTTTAATGTTATTATGTTGTAGTTTATTAGTTTATTTTTTTTATTTTTTATTAGGTCTCTATTTATTTATTTATTTAATAAGGACCATTGTAATAAAAAATCTATAAAAATATATAAATATCTTAATAAACTACCACGATTTCGGAAATAAAGCCTATCCTTGACACATATACAAAAACAGATTACATGACGTAACATCCGAGTCCCATCCTCAACGTGTACCCTCCATCTGACAAACATCTTAGGAGGTACCACAGTTCTCTTTACACCGTAAACAGGGAAATAAAACAAGTATTGCAGTATATCTGTTCAAATGAGCTGTTACCCAACTAGTACATTAAATGGCAAGCGAACTAAAAAGTTATTAAGGGCAATAAGAGGTGGTTGCGTCGGAACACCCAGATGGCCAATTTACTACTTCGGTTGAGACCGAGTACCCTGGTGCAAGGCATAAACGAATGAATAAATGCAATTCTTAACTAACAAACGAGTTTGCAACTTAAAGAGTAACAAACTTTTTTTTGGGTAGGAGATGGTAAACAGTCAGGTTTTTGGTCGGTATGCATCTCAATTGTCCTTCAAAGGGAAGAACCCCAGCTTCATTATATCAACCCATAATCATCTCATTGCAGGGACACGGGTTCAATTCGAATTGGGAGAGAGAGGCCAGTGTCTTCAAGCCGCCTGAAGGCCACTGACTTGGCTTAACTTCATCTATCGACAACAGCCGACATCGACGGCTTAACGTGCCCTCCGAAATACGGAGAAAGTCGAAATAACGAAACGCATCCGAACACTGGTTAGGGTTAACCTTGCTTAACTTATTTGATCGTTTTCGATGCGACGCCATCTAGCTCCTTTTATTTCACCTGTCTTTAGAAATCTACTCGCGTATCTATATCTATACTTATCTATACTAATATTATAAAGAGGAAAGATTTGATTGTTTGTTTGTTTGTTTGCATTGAATAGGCTCCGAAACTACTGGACCGATTTCAAAAATCTTTCACCAGTAGAAAGCTACATTATCAGGGAGTGACATAGGCTATAGCTTTTCCCGAAATTCAATGTGGTTCCCACGGGAACGGGTCCGGAACTTCACGCGGACGAAGTCGCGGGCAAAAGAGCTAGTCTCTTATAACTTATAGCACACAGTTTGAGTGGCACGAACGTAAAATATAGCAAGTGTTTTACTCGCGTGCGGGACATTTGTACCCGACAGGCCGCGGACGGGCGCCGATATTAGTTCTGCTGATAAACTGATACCAAAAAATGATTATTGATTTGTTGACTTGAAAAAAAATAGTGCACGGTTGGTTTCTGGTATTCCTTGGTGGTCTAAGATGTCGCATTTGATGCGGGCCTGCGGGAAAATGCATCTTACGCTATGTCTCTTTCTAACTAAAGTTAGAATGGATTATGGAGAAATAAAAATTAATTATAATGTTTTGTGTCATCATCATATCAATCCATAATCATCCCACTGCTGGTCTCAGGTCTCCCTTTTATCGAAGGTGATTAGATCGTACTCTGCCACGCTGCTCCAATGCGGATTGGCAGAGGTCGGTGTTTTCAAAACCACCCTAAGGCCACCGACTTGGCTTAACGACTGTCATCTATCGACAACAGCCGGGACCGACGGCTTAACGTGCCCTCCGAAGCACGAAGAAGCTCGAGATAACGAAACCCATCCAAACGCTGACTAGGGTTGCCGTCGCTTAACTTGCGTGTTCATATTAGAGTGTGACACACAGCGACGACATCGAGCTCCTCTTGTGTTGATGTTTTGTGTAGTTAAATAGTAATTTTTCATTTAAATTGTTTGGCTGTCACACTTAATTATAATTTTTAAATATGGAAGAATATTTTTAAATAAGAAAGTAATGTGAAACTTTATAGAACTCTACATAATGACTATCGCCAGTAAAAGCTCTAAGTTCACTAAATCGTTTCCACTTAAGCTTATAACTACTGTAACAAAAGCTTCGCCCGTTTTTAGCTAAAGCTCTCATACCTCAAATGGCTAAGGAATTATGTCCCATCTAAATTAGGATAGATAACAAATGAGATTGTGGCCAAATGGGACCTAAAACACGGATGCGAACGGTATTTGCCCATAAAATAGCCTGCAATAATCGAGATATAGCTGAAACTGTAGCCTAGGTAAGCGGTGCAAGGCTATGCACGTAGCTACATATCTTATTGAGTGAAAATAAATATTTGAAGTTACAATAGTTCGTGTAGAAATTATAAATAATACAATTAGAACTGGTGGTAGGAAAAAAATATCACGATTCAAAAGAGCTTGTAATAAGTTTTATTTCAAGAAAAATATTTTATTCTGACATGGTCTTTCGCCATACGTATTAAACTGCTTAACCATAACAATACACTTATTGATAGATTATAGCATATAGCTTTTAGTATAACAAGTTGTGTATAACATTCCGCGTATTCTTCTTATAAATTTTAATGTACTTATACCTACATTGAACTAAAGAGTGGAAAAAAAAAGAGAAAAAAATGTACAAAATGACAAAAAAGGCCGTAACCGGTTTTCTTTCGCCATTTCTTTTTACCGGTTGCCATTTTGCTTGTGTCCGAAACGGTGGTAGTATATAATGTAGTTTATATTAAGTTGTACAAGTTGTAAATGACAATAAAAAGTGCCTGTGAAAGATAGAACGATTTCATTTCATTAGTTCACAAACTTCACTACGGAACTTCCCCCCCCCCCCCCCCCCCAAATGCTTCCAGTATGACTGGTTGGCAGTAGCCTGAATCCAACGACTTCCTTAGGTTCCTCAGACCGACCACCGCACTTTCCGATCGGTACATAGTCGCTATTCCAGAACCTTTCTTCTTTTTATTTATCTTATTATAATAAATTAAACGATGCTCATGTAGGACTTCAACTAAATACATGGAAGTTTCCATTGGTCTCCTGCTACTTACCGAAAGGTTGGGGTTATATTTCCGCATCAGGATAAATAGAACGATATTGTTTTCTCAAATATAGAATTTGAAATATCTATTATAATTTATAATAATTATCAATGAGAAGAAATTTTATGTTTTGTATCAAGTATTGGAAATAAATGGCTTTTTATTTTATTATTATTTATTATTATAATTTAAGCTCTATTTATTTTAAAATTAATACTATTGTATGTAAACATCTTAATGAAACTTTGTAAATACATAGTACATAATACGAATAGGTACCTACTATTTATAAATAACAATTCGACTCATTTCACAATATTCACAAAATTTTAATAATGTTTACGACACTGCTCACCTCTTACTAGGCTGAATGTACAAGTTCCGTCACGTCTTTAAAAGCCTATAGTTTACCATGCCAAACCGCCACTCAGAAGGTCCTGGGTTCGAATCTCGGTCGGGTCATGATGAAAAACGAACTTTTTCTGATTGGCCTCGTGTCTTGGTTGTTTAAGTATATGTATTCGTTATAAAATATAGTATTGAGTTTAGTATCCCATAACACAAGTTTCAATACTTTGGCGCTAGCTCAATCCGTGTGATTTGTCTCTATAATATTTATTATTTATTTATAGTAAACTTGACGCCAGGAGAGCATCAATTTCCTCAATAATAACCAATTCTGTTTCCTCGATTTGTCCGCCATATATCACGGGATGCATGAATAGGGCTCTGCAATCAAAGGGTGCCTTCGGGCGATGTTGGCACAATGCTATGTTCTGGCCATTGCCTATTGACACACACATCACCATGAAAATTTATGGGGTAAGTTTTAATCAATCGCTTTATGGTTTTGGTGTATTGTTCCCTAGAGTATACGTCGTAATGATCTGTTCCATGTTTTATAAAACCTTTTAATAGATAAATTAGAAAGAGTAACAACTAGTTTCTAAAATGCATTTTAATTTCACATTAAGTCTTAAGATATCGTCTTTAACTTCTATAAATATTTAAAAACCGTATTCTTTATATGACAGATTTGATGGAAAGGTACACAGGCACAGGTATACAGGCTGGATTAACAGTTAGGAAACTTTTATCCAGGATTAGTCAGGGATCGACAACAATTTTTGCAAGTAAAATCACAGGTATAAGTTTAAACTAAATCATTAAGTATATGATGTTGAGCCAATGTTCTGTAGACAATTAATTTTCTATATAATTGTCACTTAAATAAAACCTGTCTATTCTGTAGTGTAACCGATATATTGACCACTCCTTTCTCGCAAATAAAACTCTCCAAAATCATAAATTAAACGAATAAGAAACTAATTCTGTTATACGATTGCGGTCATCAAATTGGCAGGCACCTTATTGGATTTCTGTGTATCTCGTGGTATAATTAGGAGGCTTGGCAGGAATGTCACGAAGCGGTCCACGATGCACTAAATGGCAATAAAAAACAATTGATTATAGCATAGTTACACGCGGTGACAGAGCAAATAATGAAGCTTAGGGACTGGACAACTAAATTCGTATTTCTATGTATATGTACATAATTAATGCTAAATGTGTTAGGGTAAATTGACGATTCGAAAGTGATTGTTATATGGGCCTTATTTTGACTCCCGCACGTAGCAAATATTACGTGCATTGGCTGTGTGAATTGTATACAATTTCATATTTTCAACAAAAAAAAATTATAAACTCTATCTAGTTTAAGATCATTCTGGGCATTACCTCAATGATTTATTGTAGCCGCAGTCGCCTGGAAATTGATATTTAGATCTGTGAGCCATTAATCAAGAGTGCCTCCCCGATTCAGTACCGTTTTCTGTCGGTAGCGGTATTTACGTATTTTACAGCGTAAACGTGATTCATTTGTCTTCTACTTTTGAAATCTGTCGCTTTTTTTTTTGTTTCGAGTTAACTTTTTAATGAGAATATTAAATAAACTATTTATTGTCAGCCAGATATGAAAAATAATAAGAAATTATTATTTTTCATAATAATAATTTCAAAAAAATATAATAATTCCGTTCAGCGAGGTAACGCTGCTAGCATTTTGGGCACCCTGCCACAGGGACCATGTCTTTTTAGTGCTTAATTTTAGTTTTTATTGTTAGTTTAGTTTTTTATTTTTATTTTTAGTTTAGTTTTAATTAATTTTATCTAATTTCATTTTATTTAGTTATGTATTTTATATATAAGAAATTATAATCAGACAGTATCTACCTATATGTATAAAATTCAAAGTCCTCACTGATTTAACTATTTATCAACGCACAGCCCAAACCGCTGGGTCTAGAGATTCCAAATTTGGAATGTAGGTTCCTTACGACGTCTAAGGGTTTAATAAGAAAGGATTTTTCAAAATTCTTACGGGAAAGCGAGATATACGCAAACGAAGCAGCGAGTATTTTACTAGTAATAGATATAACACCTATTATTAAGAATGGTGAGGTAAAAAACAAGATTAATGATATGGAGAAAACTTAATAAATATTTTAGTGAGTGATGTGTACAACGACGTGTAAGAAGATGAAGATGAAAGACAAGGACAAAAAATTCCTATAAAACATAGACAATAAGAATTATTAATTATAATATTTATTAAATAGTTCGGTTTGTAACACCTGCACCTTAGAATAATCTTTTATTAGAGTTTTGGGATTTTTTCGCCAACACGATTGTCGTCGACTTGGCCTGTATGTTTCAAGGTCTGATTCATAGTATTGATAGTGTAATGTGAAAACAAATATTAATTAAAGTGCATAGTGATTTAAGTTTTCGATCAGGAACTATTAAAAGACGTGCTGTACTAGAAAACCATTTTTCATCCAACATTGTATTTTATTAGCGTCCGTAAGATTTGTACAAGGAGATCGTGACGTAGCTACGTTAAAGCCAATGCTGGAACAATATGTCTGTTATGCAACCAGTATTTCTAGATTCCTTCTTTTTCATTCTTTGATATCAGAAATGAACAATCGAGCCCCTGAATTCTGTCCTGAAAAAATTGAAATCACAAACTAATTTATAGTTGGTAGACTAACCAAGAAAGTTAGGTCTCCAGAGCTCCACTTGGGTTGGGAGGGTTGGCAACGCGTGAGTGATACCCCCGGTATTGCAAGCGTCTAAAGGCTACGGTGATGCTTACCATCAGGCGGGCCGTATGGTTATTTGCCAACGAAAACAAAGTAAACTAAGCAAGTTATACCGATTTAGATACTTCCAAGTTTATACGGAACCCTCGTTGCGTGAGTCTAACTCGTACTTGACCTACTATTATTACATGTAACAACTGCAAGCCAACCTCCTAAACTCAGATAGGTGACTATAGGTACGTATCTTTCTTAGGTTAGGTTACCTAGTCTTTTTTTAAACATGTCACAATAACTCACATGGTATTACTCGCTAATAAAATCAAATTAAAGACGTGACCACCCCACTTAGATACTGTAATGTACACAAACTTACTAATTACATTCAATAAACATTTATTAACATCTGTATCTTTAATAATAAGATATAAAATCGTCTGTAATTCGCAATGAAAACTCCAAACATTACTTTGTAAGGATCCTACAAGTAACAAGCTTAAAGTGTCGTTCACATCTGCCGAAATACCGCGTCTAGAACGCGTATCGCGGGCATAATAAACGTTATTTATCAATAAAACACAGCGCCAATAGAAAATGCCTACAACTAAAACACATTTTTACGATTGAGTTTTTTTTTCAACTAGTCTGGGCCACGCACTGCCGGCCGGGCGGTGAAATTTTTATTTTATAAAATATATTTTCAAATCAACAAAATTATAGCTGTCAGTCAAACTAAAGAAAAAAAATATAACTTGAGACTTAATGTAGAAACCGTAACGGCCACGCCCCGGTGTATATGAACGTAACTTAATGTTTATTAAGAGCATAAATCCACCTGCAACAACTATAGTATGTCTGTCTGTCCGTCATAATTTTGTAGGAGACACCCACAAAGAATGAAGTAACCAGTTGGAGCGGGCATAAATATAGAGTTCGCCACGCATTCAGACTGTCAAGACACGAACCACAGCCGCGTCAACAGGATAAGTAGATCTAAAATTAAATTCTAGCGAGTTGCGCAATAACATTTTACAGTTAATGACACATTAATCTTGTGATATCACATTCTTATTCGTTTTTTGTACCACTGGATTATGTTCTTCCGTGATGTTATTCGTCTGGTACTTTCTAATCCATATAATTTTACACTGATTTTTGTTGTGAGTTCCAAGACAGTTGTTGGTTCTCCCCGGGACGTCGATAAGCTATATTGCTTGCCTCGATCTGAGGTCGCCGTTGTTGACCCTGGGTCAACAGAAGATAGAACAGTGGTAATGTGTAGTGGGCTAGTCCAGTAGTGTAGTGCAGTGAGCCCTGAATTGACCATCACACCTCTTCGAAACGAGCATACGTCAGGTGGCGTCAGTTTAAAGTCATGTCGAAGAAACATTATCAAGTAAATGACAAACTTGTATTCATACTATTTCTCTATAAATAATCTAGATTAAGTACAAATATTCAAGTCTCGAATACCTCTATAATCAGTTTCAGAGGTTTAAATGGCTTTATATTCAAATGAACATAATGGACATTATTGTCAACACTTAGATACAAAATAATTAAGTAATTTACAATAGATAAACACTGTATTGATTAACATTACAAAATCATTAGTCACTAACTCACAATACAAGAGGTTACCACATACTTTTTGAGTGGTAGAACATAATAATATATCCGTTGCAATATACTAGGCAGGCATAAGATTTCCAGTGACGACCTCAGTGGCGTAATGGTTACCATGCCAGACCGCCACCCAGTAGGTCCCGGGTTCGAATCCCGGTCGGGTCATGATGAAAAACAATCATTTTTCTAATTGACCTCGAGTCTTGGATGTTTATCTATATATGTATATTTATTTGTTATAAAATATAATATCGTTGAGTTAGTATCCCATAACACAAGTTTCATTGGGGCTAGCTCAATCTGTGTGAATTATCACTATTATAGGTAAGTAGGTAGTGAAATTCAACGATTGTCTTCGAATTAGCTTGTTATACCTTATTGTGGTAACATGATGTTGTGAGCTTTATCTGTATAAAGTGATTTGTTTGTGATTTATGTTTATATCATATCGATTTATATTTTTAATCGGACGATTCTTAGGTACTTTTGTGCCAAGAATAATGGAATGGCATTTCTTTATAGCTACTTGTTACCGTTAAAAATGTAATAAGTCCGTCTTTTAGATTATTAAAAAATAAGGGCAATTCATTTTTTCATTTGTAAATTGGACCAGAAATGACAAAGATATTGCCCATTAAAGTTACGTGTGACGTCACGCCGTGTGGCATTCGTCGCACGGGGTGACGTTAAAGGCCCCCCACTCCTAAATTTTTATGCCTTGTATCTTTGTTATTTTTTGTTTAATCGAAAATAGAAAAAATACGTGTCCAATATTTTTTTATAGTCTAAAATACGGACTAAATATAATGTAATTATTTTGTCTCTGGAAACAACCCTATTGTTGCTATTGTGAAGTGGTAGTGGCTCGTAAATAGGCTGACTGGCAGTACGACTACGACTCCCGATGATATCCCGCCGTGTGTCGTACGATGAGTATGACACCTAAACGTAAACGTCAACATTAAAAATTACAGCTTTCTAGAGTAGAACGTATTATAGCTAGACCGCGGACAGAAGGACATGGCGAAACTATTAAGTTTCCTTTTTATTACGGAAACCTAAAAAGGCAACTTGTAAAAATACCAACGTTTTTAATTTAGGTATCTTTCAGCCCGTTACAGAAACGAATTTTAATTTTAATTTCACATTAAGTCTCAATATATCTCTCTAATCTTCTTTAGTTTGACAGTAACATCTATAGCATTAACTTTAAAAAGTCGCTTTAGAAACTGGCGGTTAAGAAGCCTTATTTCAGTATATTGAATTTACGTTACTAAAACCCTTGGATACGCTACGGCCAGTCAAAGTTAGCACCGAATTATAAACCCATTTCACGCTTCTAAACATAATCTACTGTTCTCCTTTTATAGCGCGCCACAGAGGTAAGATTGTATTGAGATGGCAAGAGTAACTTTAATTTAATGCCGGAGAAACCAGTAAATCTTTGTTGAAATTATCAATTCGTTTGTAAGGAAGGCGAGACTACGAATTTATTGGCAATAACATAAAATAGAAAGCCGCACAGAAGCAATAATTGTTCAGATAGGACAGATGTCACTTTATTTCAAACAGGAATCGGTGACACTAGTAAATCTTACTATTTTATATCGTGTGCTTAGAGTTCTTAACCGACAGGAGGTAAAGTTAAAGAGGTATGGCTTTGAATGATATCTATGGATATAATTTAAAATTTTATCAAAGATTTACTCGATTTTTTATTTATCCTCGGAGCTCGGTGGCGTCGCTGTGTATCGCACTCTACAATGAACACGCAAGTAAAGCAAAGTCGGCCCTAGCCAGCGTTTGAATGAGTTTCGTTGTCTCAAACTCTTCTGTGGCGGAGGGCACGTTACACCGTCGATCTGGACTGTTGTCCATAGGTAACAGTCGTCAAGTCAGTGACCGTTAGGTGATTTGAAAACACTAATTGCGGGAAGCACACGAAAAAAGGCTCTAAAAGACTTGTTTTGTCACTTTCGCACTTCAGTTCTCCTCAAGAAAGACGGTGATAAAACAGGTTTTTCGTTAATCCTTGGTTGATCTTTTCGTTAAGGGAATAATGTTTGTTGGTCATCTCCATTTATTTGAATGCTCGGTGCTCCTATGTAGTACAGATAAACAATATTTATGGTCATCTTACTTGACTCCATTTAAAGGCATACGTTAAGATTTTAGATGACAGGAGTAATTTTAATTAGAACAGATGTCTCACTTGCAAATTGTTTATATTATATACGATGAAAATAGAGATAAGTGATAACATACGATCATTTTAAAGATGATTTCTCAGGGTATGTTAATTGGTCCTTCCAATTTTTCAACACGGATCGATGCTCTATGAGTGACGTGTTCGTAATGTCTTCATCTATGTAATCATTTCACCAGTATTAAGCAAGTTTAATATGTTCAATTTCGATAATTTCTTTCTAAATATTGTAAGACAAGTTACGGGGTTTTTAATAGTAAAAAAAACTACAAACCATCTCACTCAACCTATGTAGTTCTACGAGCAGCAGCCGCTTGGAACAGCGGCCAGAAAGCAGGCCAGTCACCTTAGATGGCTACTTCACGAGTTGACGCAGAGGCCAGTCGTCACTATCACCACAGCATGGAGACTATTTTAATATCATAGACTATCACATAGCATGTAAACTATTTTAATACACAAAATTTTGGGAGTGACAAGAACATTTATGGAATGGGCTAGCTTATTTGCCTGCGATATATAAAAAAGTATTCTTTTGTTGTTCGATATCTCAAAAAATTATATATTTGGCAAGTAGTATTTTACAAGACTTTTGCACGTAAATTTTTTTTCCTACTACCTTGTACTTCTGACGTGAATAGCCTGTTGAGAAGTTCTTTGTATTAGCTAACTCTAGCTCTAGCTAGTGATGTGCTCTAAGGTTTTGTGTTGTGTTTTAAGGTTGAACACTGCCTTGATAGGTCAAATCTGATATGACGTAATATATCATTCAGCATTCTATGTGACATCCTAGATCTTTCTATAATTGGTAAAACAGAAATTTATATATTGAGCTAGAATCTAGACTTAATTGACGTGTCAATGGCGTATGCAAAGTATTTTCACAAAGCGATAAATACTTTGGTTCGTAGATGTCTCTCCGTTGACAGAACACGGTTTAGATAAATCTGATGCATATATTGAAAACCGTGCAAGTGTGTGTCGTGTCACGCACAACGTAGGGTTTCGTATTTGCTACGCTTCGTTTGCCCTTATTCCAATTGTTTGAAAAGTGCAACGTCATATTCTAAGACATTAGTACAGTGCAAAAATGAGATAAGTAACCATTTTTGCACTTACCTATAGTGCAAAAATGAGATAAGTGCAAAAATGAGATAAGTAACCATTTTTGCACTTACCTATAGTGCAAAAATGAGATAAGTGGAAAAATGAGATAAGTAACCATTTTTGCACTTACATACAGTGCAAAAATGAGATAAGTAACCATTTTTGCACTTACATACAGTGCAAAAATGAGATAAGTAACCATTTTTGCACTTACCTACAGTGCAAAAATGAGATAAGTGCAAAAATGAGATAAGTAACCATTTTTGCACTTACCTATAGTGCAAAAATGAGATAAGTGGAAAAATGAGATAAGTAACCATTTTTGCACTTACATACAGTGCAAAAATGAGATAAGTGCAAAAATGAGATAAGTAACCATTTTTGCACTTACCTACAGTGCATAAATGAGATAAGTGCAAAAATAAGATAAGTAACCATTTTTGCACTTACCTACAGTGCAAAAATGGTTACTTATCTCATTTTTGCACTGTACGTATAAAAAAAACTACGGTTTGCTTGCAGAGCGCAATGTCATATTCTATGACATTTGTACATTATACGTTTTCATTAAAGATCGTAGACTATTACTCGGTGACTAATTGAGTCTACTAAGTTTGAATAGTAAAGTCTACTGAACCATGATAAGTTTTATTTTTGACATAACATAAAATGAAGTCCGTTTCCGATGTCTGTTCGCTTAGCTTTTAAACGACTCAATAGATTTTAATGCAGTTATCAGAAATAGAAAGAGTGATTCAAGTTCAAGGTTTATATTATGTATACGGTCAGTCCGGGAACGAGAAAATGAGATTTTGCGGGTAAAACCTAGTATTTTAGATTTATAAAACAGGAAGTAACCTTGTCAAAATATATGTGAAGACGTCGTTGTCGAAAAGTGACCTTTAAAAAAAACTCTCATCAGTTTCTCGTGAAATCATACAATTTTGTTAAGGGAAAATATTTGTGGGCTAGTTTCAGTATACCTCCTATAGAGCATTCCTTAATACAAGTTACGCTGATTAAATATTTGTCCATAAATAATAATAAGTAATTAATATTTGAAATTGTATACATTTCTAAGTAAAGAAGGAATTAGCCACTCAATTACAATGGAATGAATCAGTTGCATCATTATACTCATAAATTTTGTATCGGTACAGACCAACTATTGAGGCCATATAACAAGATTCAACATTTCAAAACTTTTATTCAGAGAATAGGTCTTTACAAACACTTTCTCTTTTAACAGTAAGAAACAAATCTATGTATGTGTACACTAAAACTAAACTAAACATATTAATATAAACAAATTATAATGAACCTAAAACTAAAAACCTTAAAAAATAAAATAAAATAACTAAAATATATTATTAAAAGGAGTCTCTTTAGGCAAGGTTCCGAAGATACTGGCAGCGTTCCCCCTTTGAATAGCTAGACTAATTCTTTGTCCGAGGTAGCTGCCAGCTCTTCGGTCTCCTGTGATGTCGACAGTAATACTTTAAATATTAAGCTCTCTTTTTTCTTCCTGAATCTGACAACAGCATCAAATAAAATCTGACAACATTAGATTTAGTGTATCATTAACTTTACAGTGTTGCCACTGCCCAGCTTGACTGGTGAGAGGGGTGAGAGCCTTCCAAAAAAGAGGCCGCGCCACTTCTCCGGCGTTGTAACGGGCTGGTCTGTCTAAAAATAAAATCTACGTAAGTACTTACACGCAGTAGGGCAATAAGTGAGATATAATGGTACTTACGTAATCCAATAAAATAGTTGATCAATACCAAACACTAATTGTAGAACGAACAATAAACTTTAGCTTATCGACGCCCGTGACGGGAGTCGAGCGCAGAGCGGACGGGGCGCCAGCGCAGACATAACTCACAGATTACTTCTATTATGTCCGAATTCCTATGTTGAAATTGAAACTATTGTTTTTTCACGCAAATGAGGCAAACAAATAGCCATAGACACTTTATCTTAATATGGGAGCTGGTGTCACGCACTTTAAGAATTTCGTTACCCGTTTTGCCTTAAAAAGATTGCTTTACACAATAAGGCCGCCTTGTTGCTTGCATACTTGTCTGTAAGATTTGCGTCTTTTGTTCTTGTATTGCCTAAAGTTTACGAGAATACGTTTTATATTGCAAATAAAACGTATTCTATAAAATCTTAGCGACTGTGTTACACGAAATTTTGGATGCAAAGTCCCTCTCTCATCTCCCTTGTTTAAAAGCTTTAAAATCTCCTTCCCTTCTCGTAAAGATAAAAAATCATTTATATAAATTAATAATATTAAACCATAATTTATTTCTCTGTCCATTAATATTATCTATACTAATATTATAAAGAGGTAAAGTTTGTGTATTTGTTAAATTGTAAGGGGTAATCTCGGGATCTACTGAACCGATTTTAAAAATTCTTTCACCAATAGAAAGCCACATTATTGCTGAGTGTCATAGGCTATATAAAAAAAACAAAAAATAAAAAGGCTTTTACATTATGCCCAACGAAGTGGGCACGGGTCAGCTAGTAGTTCATAAAAGGATAATGCTGGCATACTGGTATGCGCGATGCCCTGTGACTGTGACTGATAGGTACGGGAAATCTTTACATAAAATGAAGTCGCTTCCCGCTGTCCGTGTGTCCCTATGTATGTATGTATGTCCCTATGTATTGGTCCTTAATACTACGTAACAGATTTTGATGCAGTTATTCGAAGTGATTCAAGAAGTTTTATATGTATAATACATACAGGATTCTACACAATTCCCATGGGAAAGCGGGATACACGCAAACGATGTTGCGGGTTTTCGCCAGCTAGTAAACAAAATAATAAATTTCAGCGTTTTAAACATAATATATATTCTTATCTTCATATCTTTGTGCACAATATTTGCAATGTGGCCTCCGTGGCGTAATGGTTACCACGCCAGACCTCCACCCAGGAGGTCCCGGGTTCGAATCCCGGTCTGGTCATGATGAAAAACGACCTTTTTCTGATTGACCTGGGTCTTGGATGTTTATCTAAATAATATGTATTTGTTATAAAATATAGTATCGTGGAGTGTGTCCCATATTACAAGTTTCGATCTTACTTTGGGGCTATCTCAATCTGTGTGATTTGTCCAAAAAAAATGTATTCTGCTGACAACGACGACGGTCGAAATGATATTCTGCTGACAACGATGGCCTTATGCCTTATTGATGTCGCGGAGGAGAAAACTACAGCTGTCTTGGAACTGAATGACAATGAATTTAATCAGAAAGAAGTTAGACGGAATAGGAAGTATTGAAAGGATTTCCCTCCTTAGCAGCTACGTGAGAGGAAGCTCTAGGCTATAATGCCGTTTGAAACAATCATTATAGCCTAGAGAGATGGCAAATCAAGTGAAGCTCAATTGCCGAGCACCACGCTCTAATTGTTACATTACTATTGGTACCAAATCTGTGAGCTGTTGTTATCGTCGAACAGTCGGCAATGCCTCAATTATTGAATGGTTGAAACAACGCCATAACCATTTGTGAATTTTCCATTTTAACTTAGCAATAAACTAGCAATTTGACTACAACTGCCAATTTGCAGTTCGTTAAACCAATTTTATTATCGTGTCCAAACTTAATTGGTCCATGCAATTGTAGTTTAGTTCAGTTAACCATAGATCGCAATGAAGACTCTGCTATTGTCTACTTTACTAGTCTTAATACAATGCACAAGGGGATATTTTGTGGGGGCTGGATGTAAGTTAATTCTGGTATATTTAAGAAATTGCTACAAATAGAATACTGATTGCTAAACGAATGACATGGCTGTGTTTTGTTCACCGCGGTTTTCCATTTATGACAAAATTTTATTATTCGTAATTGGTGCCTTTTTTTCCAACAGAGCGGCATCCATGGGCCTAGTTAGAACTGCTTATCCACCAATTTCATTGGGGAAGCGTGGCGGATTTTCACGCCCAGACCCCTCCTTCATATCTATAATATGTAAAGAACTCATGGAATGAGTAGGGAGACCTTTGCCCAACAGTGGGACAGTTTAGTTAAAAAAATATCATAAATAACAATGTTGTGCACACGCAGTGCCCCGCAGGGAATATCGTTAATTTAAATAGACTTGACCTCACGATTAAATCTGTAGAAATGAATACCAACCAAATAAGGACTAGAATTCCGATCGAATCGTAGTCTCAATTGGATCCTTTAAGTGCTTTCTAACTTATAATACGATTTAAATACATTTAAAATGGCTGCGTAAAACTAGAATGCCTCTCAATGTCCCCATTTAATGCTCGATTTAACTATAGATTAAGCTGAGTGCTTAGTAAGAGTTTTTTGTTAGCTCTCGATCATGGCAATGTAAACAAACCGACCAAATAGAGAAGAACTTTCATGTTGTGAATTTATTAGACGTTTGTTACATATCAAAATTTTGTGGCTTATTTGTTCACATTTTAATGTGAGCAACCCGGCTAAATTGAATATGTTATACGCGTATGATGAACAGAACATTGATACAAATGTTAAAAATTGGGCACAATTAATAAACTTCTCTTTTCTTTCAGTAAATGTCCGTTTCGCCCAAATGCTATACACAGACAGCAAATACCAGGTCTTACGAGAGGAGATGATTAAGGCCAATACTAGAAACCTCGTGTACCATTGTCGAGCTGATAAGAGCGATTGTGATGCTGCTCTGGCAAAGATGAGATATAAGGCCAGCAAGCACTTCTACGCGCTTTCTAAAGCTGTAGTGGATTATGTGAAAAACAAGCGTCAGGCTAGACCCACCGGATATGTTGGTAAGTGTTTTATTAAAAAGTAGAAAACGGAATCACAAAGAACTACTATGTCTGCGCAATTTGGAAATTAAAACAATTTTGACCATAATCTCCAAAAACGGTATACGTACAAGTACCGTTTGCTACAATATTTTATTGCAAATGAGAGCGATGACACAGCAGATAAGACGGGCAAGAAACGCAAGGCCATAGCTTCTGGGTGCATTACGAACCGTTGGCCGTTTGACATGTCTTTGATGTCCTTCCGCATACTTAGCACTAAGAATCCTATCAAAATTGTAATTATTTTTGTGTCAGTGATTTGCATCAAATTCTCAGACACTATTGGCAAAATGTTCAGTAAGATGGCATGGTCCGTGGCCTTCCACAAATCTGTTAAGGTTAAAAGCTAGTTGGACAACCCGGACAGGATAGACGATAGCCCATCGTCTGTGGTGCACTAGTGTTGCACAATCTCCTATGAAACCCGATTTTGAAGTCAACACGTCATTGCAGTTTTAATAACTCCTAATTAACTCCAATCACTTGCACTTTAAACAATGTTTGATTCACATTACACTATCAATGCTTGAAACACAAGTTATTTTGATTATCCTCAAGAATGATAGTGACAAAACAGGTTTTAATTGTTGTTTTTTATTAAGAAGGAGGTCAGGGTTTTTCTTCTATTTCGTAAATTTTTTATCATCACAGCCACAAGTGGCTAATATCTATCTTTTTACTTGAATATATTTATAGGGACAGCAACATTCTGCCAAGACAACATCTGTGTCCCAGACATGGATCCACCAATCGTCTTCGGGGGTTGCTTCACTCTCATCTCATGTGGCGGCAACGAAACCTGGCACCTGGATCCCATTGTCAACAATGACAGGAAGAGGAAACATAAATACTATTAGTTTTAATATAAAATTTAAATATATTTACTGTTTCTTTATTAAATTCAAGTTTTACTTCGTCTCCTTTGATATAAGGTATTGGTAATATAAGTTGGAGGAGAAGGAAGTAGGGGAAGACCAAAGAAAAGGTGAATTGAGTGTGTGAAATGTGGAAAAGAAATGTTACGGTCGATATGACGAATGATAGGGCGAAATGGAAAAGACCATAGCATCCTGTACCAACCCTGCGTAAAGAGGAATGGCTGGACCGATTTGGCTAAATTGGATCTTGAAATATTTGTGGAAAAAAGCAGGGAAGGTTTAAAGAAAATATGGAAAAATTTCGAGGAAAACGGTTTCCGTGGCGTAATGCTACGCCAGAGCGCCACCCAGGAGGTACCGGATTCGAATCCTGGTCGTGTTATGATGAAAAACGAACTTTTTCTGATTAGCATCGGGTCTTGGATGTTTATGTATACATATATGTATTTGTTATGAGTTAGTATCCCTAACACAAGTTTCGAGCCCCAAAGTAGGCTAGCTCAATCTGTGTGATTTGTCCCTATATGCTATTCATGGTTCTGGGCCAGGAGACGGCAAATTTTTTATGCATCTAGTTTAAGTAAATAAACATAAATTAAAATAGGTATTCTTATACATTAATATTAATATTAAAATTCAAAAAAACGTCAATTTAATTTTCACATTCAAACACTACGCAGACGTATTTGCGCTGGTCAGCTGGTAATCAAATAAATACAAATAATAATGATCAAATTAAATAGAAATAAAACAAAAGCACAATTTTACGGTCACCTAACGTGTGTTACGGAATCTAATCGAATTAATCCGAAACGTGATTAGCATACTACGATCTTAGTTCACGACCGTAGGCTACAAAAGGAAATAAAAAGGCACGTACCACCTGTTGTATTGTACGGACAACAATGCTCGTTTCTAGTATTGTTAGAATTATCAAGATAATACGAATAAATGCTTGTTCAGGCTTAAAAGAGCGGCTCACGAAACCCGCACGATATTACGAAACTTGCTGCAACTATGTCATTACGCTAAAATTGTGTTCCAAGATGTTGTTCAATATTGTCGTTGTGTACTTTTTAAGATACGTATCCTGTGAGATTTCGGACAGTGCTTTTTTTAATAAGTGAGTAATAAATGGTAAAAGGTATCTGTGATACGGTTATACATGAGGGAATTGGATGTTTGTTATAAAACAAATATAAAACTACTAGCTGTTACCCGCGGCTCCGCCCGCGTGGTCAAGGGAAATTGTCAATAATTTTTCCCATGGGTATATCTTTATCCCGTGGGGTAAAAGTAGCCTATGCCACTCTCCAGACTTTAAACTATTCCCAATAAAAAAATCGTATCAATCCGTTCATTACTTTCGACGTGAAGGGAGGACAAACAAACACACTTTTTCATTTATAATATTAGTATAGATAATTTAAATTACCCCGTAATAAAATATTCTGAAAAGTAGCCTTGAAAATGGCTGAACATCGTGAAACTATTTAATTACATAGTACAATGTTATTAAGTACTATTGATAAATAAAAATTCAAGTAAATCCCTTCACGCAATATTTAGAAAACTTATGTCGTATACGACTCTGCTCACCTCTCTCATTGGCTGATTGTACGTTTCTAGCTATCATTATTTTTAGCACGATCAGCCTTTTTTTTTAAGTCATGAAAATGCATTACTACATGTCCCGCCACTTGAGGAAGCGACGGGGGTCTGTCGGGCTCACCTCTCTAGCCAATGATCCATACCGACTAAAAACCTGACTGTCTGCCACCTTCTCCGCCTTCACGTGGCGGGGTCGCGGGCACTGGTGATACTTCCGCAACCCCGCCGGCGGGTGTCCGTGGACCCGTCTCATTTGGGCACGGCTCTACAGCAGCGTGCGCGAATAGGCACGCTGCTCCACTCGGGGACTTCCGTTCCAATGGGCGGCGGTTTTACCTAACCGTCGCCCGGAAGCCTCCGTTAGGG
Organism: Endotricha flammealis; assembly: GCA_905163395.2. Lineage (NCBI taxonomy): Eukaryota > Metazoa > Arthropoda > Insecta > Lepidoptera > Pyralidae > Endotricha > Endotricha flammealis. The sequence continues at coordinate 2,628,028 of LR990861.1, read as the reverse complement.
TGGCAGACGCCGGGCGTGTGCCAAGCGAGCACGATCAGCCTGGAGTCCGGACCCTGGATATTTTTTCTATACGCAGAAACAAACTGAGATCTATTCGTATATGAAGTACTAGTGGAACCTGCGATACTTCGTTTGCGTGTATTTATTTCTGCACAGTAGCGCCATCTATATCAGACTTTTGATCAAATCCTACGGGAATCGCGTACTTTTCGGAATAAAAAGTACCCTATGTGTTAATCCAAGGCTTGGTATGTAGGTAGCTGATCCCTACATACCAAATATCGTAAATATTGCCTCAGCCATTTGAGCGTGAAGAAGTAACAAACATACACATAACTTTCGCCTTTATATTAGTAGGATAGAGAAAAATTCAAATATTGTCTCAATCTTCTCTTGACATTTCAAATATTGAGTTGACGTATGTTTTTCGAGCCGTTTAACCTTTTTCTTGCACCCTCCTCGATAATATCAATTTATTTTTTACAAGAAAAGACAAGGATGCAATCAAGACTAAATTTTATTCATATTTTTGTGTCCTGATGTTAAAATAATCTAAAATTCCAGATTAATCCCGATAAAGCCGGTTGGTGCAAGAATCGCAAAGAACTTCGTCCCCCTTACAGAAATACCGCCCCCATACACACCAGACTTTGGCGCTTATGCACCTCATGAACACGTAGCAGGAAGAAGGCATAACGATCACAATGCAGATTGTCCAAAATTGCCAGAGAAGAAGACAGTATACGAAGAGGGCCAGGTCGCTTTCGCCGGGGAGTATTATGATGATTTGGTGGCAAAGACCATGGCTACTGTGATTATACCTGATCATATTGACCGTGAGTATATTTGTAGCATTTGCTTGTGAACTACTTTTCTTTCAGGCAAGTCTTTTCAATACAAACTTCCTACACCATCTAATTTCTTTCTGATTAAATCTATTGTGAGTTCCAAGATAGCTATAGTTTCTCCCCCGGGACGTCAATAAGCTTCATTACATATTGTCAAGCTGTTGCGACCGTTATTGACCTTGGCTATACAGGAGACACAGCTGTGGGAATGTGTGGTGGGCTTCTTCTGATTTGCGTGTGAAAGATTCTTGATAAAAATAGAGTATCCTCACACCAGCGTCTTCCGAAAGCCCTCGACATACTATTGACCCCGTATTCCATTCCAGTAGTTTCTGAGATGAGCACATAATGTTTAATGATAAAAAAAAGGCCGTTACTTGGTTTCTTTCGCTATTTCTTTTCTAAATGCAAAATGATCATTTCATTTTGATTTCCGAAATGCTATACGAGTAGTAGTTTATGCAGCAGTTTCTTTGTTTAATATTTAATGCATGATTATAAAGGAGACTAGCATTTCGTACAAGTCACCTTTTTTTTCTTTTATTTAATATTTTAATTCTTAAATCTACAGAGCTAAAAGAAAAGCCTTAAAAACTTCTAAAACTCAAAAAAAGAAGTTTAGCTATAATGCTAAACTTCTTAAAAACTAAAATATTGGTAAAGTATAGAGTACTAGCTTTTCCCCGCGGCTTCGCTCGCGTTAATTTTATGACATAGATCTATCTCGTTTGACAACAAAACACCCCTTACGCGACTTGTGGTGCCATCTGTTGGCCGATACAGCGCCCTTTATAGTAGAAAAAATATTTTTCCATTGGAACGACATACTTTCACGGGATAAAAAGTAATCTATGTTGGGCTCTGTACCCCTAACAATATGTATGCAAATTTTTATAATGATCGGCTGCTTAGTCAAGCCGTGAAGGAATAACAAACAAACTCACTTTCTCATTTATAATATATTAGTAAGGATTTGCTTCTGCAGTTGTGGTAGGTTTGACCCTGTGTTACAGGTAACAGTGTTCATCTCCTGTTTTCGGAGTTTTTAAGGCTTTTCTTTTAGCTCTGTAGATTTAAGATTATAGCTTAACTTCTTAAAAACTAAAATATTTGTAAAGTACAACATTTAGCCAATTTATAAATATTGGCTAAATGTTTATGTATTTTTGTAAAAACTAAAGTGCAAATGTTTGTGGAACAAATAAATAAGTTTATTATTATGATTAGAGAGCGTGCCTGTCAAAATATACTTTCAGAATTAACGATTTAGTAATTTTTATTGATACTAATTAATTAAATAATGTTTTTAACAGATAAGCACTTCGAAGTGACAGTTCAAGTACCGTACTTCACGGTAGGTCCAATTGAAGCTATAGGCTATCATCCAACCACACCGAAAAGTGACCATCCCCCAGAATGCGAGAAGATCTACCAGGATCACATGGCTGCTATGTACTCTTACGAATCTAAAGATTACTCTGAGGAGTCATTAGAAATGGCCAGAATGCCTTTGTGGACGCCAGATGACGTACCAAGCTCCATGGAGAAGCACCTTGCTAACATGTACGATGATGTGTCGTCGGATAGATAATATTTTTATAATATTTTTTGTATATTTTATACTGCAATAAATTGTTTACATTTATAATTTTTTTTTTTTTATGACACTTCAACTTTGTTTAGATTATTTATTAAAAGCCCCAAGATAAATAAATGCAGGGACCATTAATGCAATTACAGTCAAACAATGAAAGAGATGAGCAGGGTAGAGTAATAACAACAATTTTTTTATGCTAATAATGTAGGCATCGTTCTGAAACTTTCTAATAACATAGTACAATATGAATACTATTAATAAATAAATAAAAAATGTAAATCCCTTCACACAATACTACTCATATTTACCATACTCACATCTTTCGTTGGCTTAATCTACTTTATACTTTACGTGCAAGACTCTACTTTGACTAAATTCGAATCAGGAGCTCCAGTCTGGTCCAGTGCCCCACTTGCTAGTCTAAATGCTCCACCACCTACAGATAATACCAATGATAACACCAATACTGCAGTAGAGGTTGAAAGAATTTCGAATAATAATGTGTTTTGGTGTCCTAACCATTGATACCAAGATGATGATGATCAAAGTATTGAAATAGTAGACTTTATATGTAATGAAGTAGAGCTAGGCTAATGTGATTAACAACTTTACTGTAGACAGTTCACTTTTAATGTTTGTAGACCATTACAGTTTGCTGTAACGCAGATGATCCCAGGAGACTAATGCGCGTTTATATAAATCAGTCCTGGCGTAGGTGAAAACGGTCATAAAGCTCACACGTCCTCTCAAATTGTTCTTTTTGCTTCTCACAGAGAAGCCCGTATCAAGTTTGAGATCTGGATCGAATATGGTAAACCAAGACAGGGGAGGTTTTATATTGAAATGTGTGAAAGTAGTTTCTTTTTAAAATCGAAATTAAAAGAGTGTCAGGATCGACAATAGCAACTTGAAATGGACAGGTTAGCGTCTGAGCACTCAGCATGCTAGAAACTTTTTGAAGCATACAGACAACCTCAATGTAAAACCTGGCCTTCCTGGTACTCTTGGAGGTGCTAGTAACCCAGTATCTATTGCAAATGTTTATAAGAGGCACTTTGAAGTACAACTATTAGCGCAGTGTGACTCGAGTGTAATGCATGTGACTGCTGAGACTATCATGACCAGAGTTTTTGTTATAGTGCAATATACGGATGATGGCGAGCGCGAGTATGCCAGATGAACACATTTCATTACTACGTTATTGGTATGCAATGAACGTAATCAATTAAAGTGGGAAGGTGGTTTCTCTGGCGTGTATACACTAGAATGGGTGTATGTAAGGCAGGGTGGAATATCTTCACCAATATTATATTAGTAGGGACGCCCAGATTGCCCCCTACAAAAACACTGCTACGCTATTATCAATTGGGGGGCGTATATAACATAATAATGTATAAATGTAAAATAACTTAGTTTTAAGGTTAATTGTTACTAACAACTATGGTTTTACCGAAATAAATGATTTATTTTTATTAATAATTAATAACCTAAAGCTTTAACAATAATTATTAATTCCTATTCATCATTTTAGGCCACATCCACACATGCCGCCGTCATTTCCGCCTGCTTTTCAGTCTGTTTTGCCGCTGACTTTGCTAAACTAAATAGAGAAGTGAAGTGCCACCGGTATTCAAAAGCCATACAAACGCAACAAGAGATGAGACCTAATTGATTTCTGATTTGACTTGCACAGTAGACGATTTTTAGTAAATTGATATAGAGATCGATCGAAACAGCGAACTCAAATCACGTGATACGCCAGGTCTCATCCCGTGGTGCGGATTGTACGTACTTTTAAAGTCGGAAATGTGTGGATGCACCTTTAGGACAAAGCTATACTGGGCCGGCTTGTAAATTAAATTTATTTGGCACTTTCACATCCTTATCTTTATCTTCAAAGATCTCCTCTGTGTCGTCATCATCAAAATCGTCCATATCCAATGGGTTTCTATAAAAACAGACACCAAAATTAATATTTATTATGTTGGTAACTTTGTGAATGACAATGTCAGCGAAATTAAAAATCCAGGGGAGAAGTTTAGTGCCGAACGCAACGCATTGCTGCTTCGCGCTAATATTCATCAGAGGGTAGTACTTCCCCGGTCGAAGTAGTCCATTTCGCAAATGCTCTACCACTCCAAGAAATTTAGAAGACTATAAAAATGACATTTTAAAAAATTATGAAATTGTATCATAAGTTGCTAATAAAAAAAGATTTAAAAAACTCACTTATTCCAATCAATCTTATGTCTCTTCCTGTAAATAGAACACGGGCATTATTAAATTTCGTTTATGTATCGAACTATCTATTTTAAAAAGCTGTGTAAATTCGTCACACAAAAAAGGAGTTGTTTAAAATTCATTACGAGACAATTTTGTACACAATACATTGAAAATAAATTCGCCCCATGAAAAGGGGATATTTGTGAAAATTTTCAGTTCTCTATGTGTAAGTGTTAAGCTGGGCATCGATGTGTCAGTCAGTCACACAGTCAAGAGTTTTGTCTTTTTGTTCTTTGAGTCACTTTTCTAACGAAACTTCGTGTATTCTACTCTTATTAGAATCTGAAATCCTATCTACATCTTTAAGGAAACCTCTGGATAAGATTCTTTATAAAAATGAGTGGTACCTGTTCGTAGCTATATAATCCTGGTCCATGTACTCCTCTGACACCTCCACAGAGAGAGGCTGACCACGGTGATCTTGCAAAATTCCGAAATAACGTGGTGCCCGCGTCACAGAAAACAAGAGAGCTACAAAAGAAAACTTATATTGTTATATATATAACCAATTGCATTAAATAATAATATATATGTCTATTATATTTATATATTTTTAAAGTCAATATACAACTAAATATTTAACAGTTCCTTTAAAATTGTTACTTCTTTCTTTTGTTATTCTCGATTTCCTAAGGCCGCATTTAAATTCGCAATTTTTCGCGGAACTCGCAAAAGTTATTGCAATATCATTTATTTTGTCGGTAATTTGTCGCAGCTGTGTATGCCAACAGGTGCATACATCGTCATATTGATTTCTACGTCACGATGAGTTACGTAAAAATGTACGATTTGGTCTCTATTGTTTTCAGACGGATTTTTGAGTTATATATGAAGTTAACATCCTGTTTGTTTTTAAGACTAAATATAAAATAAATTCAATTTTTATGATAACAGTAATATTATACAGTTTTACGATCTATATTATTTGTTCGAATAGGGTAATATAAAATCATTGTTTATGTAAGGGCCAGAGCAGACACGTTACTTCGAGTCACGCCTATAAGATTAAAAAACAAAATAGAATCACTAAAACGCCAAAAGCCGCGATTAAAATTATTCTACACAGGTTCCAACAATTACAGCTTTTTATGGTAGGTACCATAACACAAGAATACAACTTGTATAACAAAATTTAAATACATAATAATATTTATATACTCACAGTCATCTACAGCGTGATATCCTTTTATAATTATACATAATATAATAAAAATTATTTGCAATCTCAATTTTGTCTCACACATTTTTTTAAATGTTCTTTTATTAATTAATATAACCTAAAGTTTAAATATATAACCTAAATTATATAATAACTAAAACTTCACACAATCCATTCACAAATGCTGATTTAAAATTAAATTCCTGTAAATCATACTATTACTTAAAGTATAGTACAAAACACGACACTAATATTCGACTAAGTCTTAAAATGTCAGTAATTTTCTAAAGTACAGTTTGAATTCGAAGTTCCTGTTGTTACATACAATGTTTGTAAAAATATTAAAATTGTTTACCAAACCAAATGTTTCTGGCAGGGTTGTCGACAGTTCAGATTTTTCCAAGTCATACCGTAGGCAAAGTAGCAAAACGGCCAACTAATAAACAGTGGTTACCACTTACCACCGCCAATGAAAATCGGTAACACAGAACAGACAAACAGGTAGTCTATCTGTATGCTACAAGGGAATAGGGAGAAAAGGCATAGGAAAGAAGTTAGGCTTCCCAATTTCTCGTTAGAACAGCTACCAATAAACTAGTAATAGCAAATACTATAGACGAGTAATACCCACAGCTTCGGAAGAATTCGGGCAAGACGCGACACTAGCGCTCCTACGGCATGAGGGCGGCATGAGGTGAACGATTTCAAAACTTTTGTATGCAAAATGTTATAGCGCCCCTAGCGGCATGAGGTGAACTGTGCGTTTTGTATGCAAAATGTTATAGCGCAAGAAGTAGAAACGTCAAGAGCTGTGGGTATTAGTCTTCTATAGTATTTGGTAATAGTTTGGCAACATAATTTTTGATATAATGTACTGTGTTTTTTGAAATAAATAAATTAAAAAAAAAAAAAAAAAAATTACTGCTTCGCGCCGAAAATTAGAGGGCCAGTTCGTCGAACTAGCTCATTTCACAAATGGTTCTACCACTCCGAGGTAAAGTTAGACGACGTGCCTTCACACACGTCTAGATATAGACATGTAGGATCTAATTATTCTAAATGCACTAGCAGCCAGTTTCTGAAACTAATTTTTCCACATTATCTCAAGCTATCTCTTTTTTCTTTAGTTTGACAATAACAGCCATAATCCTATGTGTCATTAACTATAAAAACGTTTTAGAAACTGGCTGTAAAACCTTAGTCGGCCCTTAGTGCATTGTAATTATGTAGTTACTAGCTGACCCGGCGAACTTCGTATCGCCTAAAGAACCTTCATGCTGAATTTCATTCGAATAACTTCAAAACGGCAAAGTTTCATACTAACTTTGCACCCCCGTTTAACCCCCTAAGGGATAATTTTTGAGAAAAATATTTTACTCGTGTTTCATGCCTTTCAATAAAGAACTTTCATTTAAATAACTTCAAAAACGGCAAAGTTTCATACGAAATTTGCGCCCCCGTTTAACCCCCTAAGGGATTATTTTTGAGAAAAATATTTTACTCGTGTTTCATGCCTTTTAATATAGAACCTACATGCTGAATTTCATTCAAATAACTTCAAAAACGGCAATGTTTCATACTAACTTTGCACCCCCGTTTAACCCCCTAAGGGATGAATTTTGAAAAAAATATTTTACTTATGTTTCATGCTTTTCAGTAAAGAACCTTCATGCTGAATTTCATTCGAATAACTTCAAAAACGGCAAAGTTTCATACTAACTTTGCGCCCCCGTTTAACCCCCTAAGGGATGATTTTTGAGAAAAATATTTTACTGGTGTTTCATACCTTTCAATAAAAAACCTTCATGCTGAATTTCATTCGAATAACTACAAAAACGGCAAAGTTTCATACTAAATTTGCACCCCCGTTTAACCCCCTAAGGGATGATTTTTGAGAAAAATATTTTACTCGTGTTTCATGCCTTTCAATAAAGAACCTTCATGCTGGTATTTCATTCGAATAACTTCAAAAACGGCAAAGTTTCATACTTACTTTGCGCCCCCGTTTAACCCCCTAAGGGATGATTTTTGAGAAAAATGTTTTACTCGTGTTTCATACCTTTCAATAAAAAACCTTCATGCTGAATTTCATTCGAATAACTACAAAAACGGCAAAGTTTCATGCTATCTTTGCACCCCCGTTTAACCCCCTAAGGGATGAATTTTGAAAAAAATATTTTACTCATGTTTCATGCTTTTCAGTAAAGAACCTTAATGTTGAATTTCATTTGAATAACTTCAAAAACGGCAAAGTTTCATACTAACTTTGCGCCCCCGTTTAACCCCATAGGGGATGTTTTTTGAGAAAATTATTTTACTCGTATTTCATGCCTTTCAATAAAGAACCTTCATGCTGAATTTCATTCGAGTAACTTCAAAAACGGCAAAGTTTCATACTATCTTTGCACCCCCGTTTAACCCCCTAAGGGATGAATTTTGAAAAAAATATTTTACTCATGTTTCATGCTTTTCAGTAAAGAACCTTCATGCTGAATTTCGTTCGAATAACTTCAAAAACGGCAAAGTTTCATACTAACTTTGCACCCCCGTTTTACCCCCTTAGGGGATGAATTTCCAAAAATCCTTTCTTAGTGAGCACCTACGCCCCAAAAGAAACCCCCATGTAAAATTTGAGACTCCTGGCACTTGTAGTTTCGGAGATTTCGTGATGAATCAGTCAGTGATTTTCTCTTTTATATATATAGATTAGGAGGTACAATTCTTTAGCTTTAAAGTTGTCAACCCTGTCATGTAAGAAATGACTCACAATGGGCCTTTATGTAACTGTTTTCTGTTACACGTCTGCTACACGTGACTCATTATTACACGTGATTTTCTAAAAACACTACATAATATTAAGTCTACTTTATAAACTTCTACAATTTGGCTAAGTGGGTTTTTAGTTCGAACGGGCCAAATTGAACGGGCCATGGGCCGTTCGACCGTTTAGTCAAAATCGTTTTGCGTCCCAACGGGCCACTGATTAAATTTTGTAAACAAATTGAATGTAATAAAAAATTTAAGTACATGCAGGTAGAAAAGTAAAAATGGGAAAATTAAAACACGAATTGTTTTTTAATATTATTTGAGATGATAATTCATCTCTTAAAAAAGACAAGCTACTAACTTATTAATAAAAAAATCTCAAAAATTTAACGTCATCTTCAAAAGTTTTATAATAAAAAACAGGCTTAGAAAGATTAATAATATAATTAACAACACTTGAATCAAATATAAAATTTTGAGGAATGGGAATATTCATATCATGTTGAACTGCTGCAACGCATCTTTCCATTTCTTCTTCTATATAATTTGTTTTATTGAACGTTCCTTCTCCCCTTTTCACGTTAAAATTTATATTTCAAAAAAAAAGATTTATCTCGTATCCCGCTTTCCCGTGGGAATTTCGGAATGTATTATGCATTTAAACCTTCCTCTTGGATCACTCTATCCATTTCAAAACCGCATCATAATCCGTAGCGTAGTTTTAAAGATCTAAGCATACATAGCGAGCAGACAGACAGGGAAGCGACTTCATTTTACACTATGTAAGGATAAATTGTATCTTTTAAACTTCCTATGGGAACGGAAGCAATGAGACTACAGTGCAAGAGGGCACGTGATCGATCCCCACAACAAAATATCTTCTATTTTACATATAAAATGCTTTATGATGAATAACTGACTTTATCAACACACATCCTAAACCGCTGTAGAGACCACAAACTTGAGTAATTAAACGAGATAGTGCGCGAGTTTGTGATGATTTTGTTTTGTTTTACTGAAATGAAATGAAATCGTTTATTTCAGAAATTAGACCTTCACAGGCACTTTTTCTTGTCATTTAAATTTTTTATAAATGTATAAAGAAAATAAACTACGTTTTATACTACCACCATTTCGGACACAAGCAAAATGGCCACCGGTAAAAGAAATGGCGAAAGAAACCCGGTTACGGCCCTTTTTGTCATTTAGCAATTTTTTTCTTTCACTCGTTTGTTACAGTTACAATGTATGAGTAAATTTATAAGAATAAATAAAATACAGATCCAGGTACTGGACTGTTTTTTTATCTGCGATCAGCGATAATTTGCGCTTTCATCAGATGTGATGAAAGCTGCAGTCACATTTATAGTGTGCCCTCCAGTGAGGACTTCTACCTACCTAACCTACTCATTATTTAGGAACATCGTGTACGTAGGTCCTCCTTTTGAATAGAGACGCCTTCAAGTCCATTGGGTTTGTCCAAATGTGTTGGAATAAGGTTGGAATTTACATATAATCACTCACTATTTTGTTTGCGCGCTCAGTAATTGACAACTGGGATTTGAGGACAATTATTTTTGTAGAAAATGACTAACATTACGTCTCTATTGGATATACTCGCTGTTTAGGAATTATATCTTTCCTTCTAAGATGCTTATAAAAAGTTTGTGTCTTGTTTGTGTTGTCAGCTTAGTTGAGATGAGATTAATACTGTTTTTATTACGAGAATAGATTGCGGTTTAACGTTTATCTGGTCAAAAATGTGCAACGTCGTTCTAATTAATTCTTTTCACAAGACGTTTAATAGTAATCAATCGATCCAATGCTTTAACCATACTTTTTAATCTATTATGTGACATTATAAGGCGGAATCATGATTGCATTCCTATATGTCGAGGACATAGCATAGTTAAGTTTTTCTAACAAGTGTTCCGCTTATATGGGAGATCCCACGGGGTTTGGAGAATGCATTGGCGCCTGGGCCCCGTCGGGTTTCATACCTCCATAATATGGCCTAGAAATTGATTTACTGTACCTTTTAATACGTTGGTATTGCGAATGACATCTACGTAACTTTGATCTATCAGATTTAAAGAAAACGTAGCAGTAGAAAAAAAGGACGGGTTGCACTCCGGGAGTGCCGGCAGAAGTGAAAACTTAAACATCAACGTTGTGCATTTTTGGACATTTTGGAATGGTTAGGGAATCTTACGCTTTTTCGATGCGGCTACGGATCTGACGCGAATTTAACATTTTTTACAAGAAAAAGTGCCAAGCGCCGCTAAAGAAGTCTTCACTTCAAAAATTGCATTTATTAATTAGATTTTGCTTGGAGAAATAGCTTGTCAAACCTTATTTTGGTAATTTAGCAATAATTTAATTGTTTATTTTATATCAATTTATATTTTAAATCAGTCGATTGTTTGGAGCTTTTGTGCCGATGATAGTGAAATGGAATATACATAATCTGCTTCAGATATCAATCTGTCCTATAAGGTGTTGTTTGGTATAATTATCAATGATAAAACAAAACAATATGGAATAAACATATTTAATGAATACTTAGGCTATACAACATTATTTTCTATAGAACAGATTACCCTCCCCACCCCACAACCTTCGCCCGCCGTAGCCGATCAGCTCCTGCCGTAATGAGTTGTACTTCTTGAAGAACAACTTCTTCAGAATGCGCTTACGCCGCTTGTCCTCCTTCAAACAGGACTCCAAGTTATCCAGACATACGTCTTCTCTGAAATACAAATTGAGATTAAAGACAAAAGTTCGGACTATGGGACCATCTCTACGAGCGAGAGAATCGAGACTAGCCCGAATGAAAATCGCCGCGATGAAATCGCTGATGACGATATTATGGTCGCGATTAATGACCAAATTAAACAAAAGAGCTTTAGACAAGAAAAACAGGTTTTTAGGTAAGGGACAAGAGCCTTTCGCTCCCGTCTATTCATCTACCCTATTTGTTAGTAGCAAAAGAACGCATGGCAGAGCGGTTGGTCTGGCTACATTTTTTCATAAAAGAGGGATCTTTAGAAAACAAAACGATGTTGCGTGGGTGTCTTTTCTTTTGAAAAACTTATTAATGTAATATTTTAATTATAAAACCTTTTTACTACTTTTTTTAAAAAAAATATATACGGATGGAAGGTGAATTTCCCGGTACGGTAGTAGTGGAGCCACTTACTTATAATTCTGATCCTAAATACGGAATTAGGAGAATCACTTACTTATAATTCTGATCCAAAAGCAATTTGATTGGTTCTGTTTTGGTGAACTTATCAGGTAGACGTGCTCCAGGGGGCATTTTTGCCAGCTCCTTCATGATGCCCATTATTGTGTTCTCCAATTGAGCCAGTTTGGGGACCATTAGTCTCTTTATTACCTGTTAGAATTGTTAAATAAGTTAAAACATTTACATTGTATGGAAATAATGTTCGAAAAATATTTTGTCACTGTTAAATAATGTTTTGTCAGCGCGAAAAATAGAATTAAAAAATAAGCGTTTTTATTTTGTCAGCGCGAATAAACTGTACTGGCCCCTGGCCACGTAGAATCAATAAAAAATAAATGATTTTGTTTTTTTCCACCAAAAACAAAATAACTTACCTTCCCGCATTTGTTTCCAGTTTTACATGGCGTCCTGAATTTTCTTCCAAGATCCATGTTTGGTAAGTTCTGTATCTGTGTTATTACATTAGAAAGCCCACCAATTGCTGTTTTCTGTGCTGGAATAAAATAATAACAATGAGGTTATTATAACTTAATATCATCATCATATCAACCCATAATCATCCCACTGCAGGGGTTTACCTTCAATCGAAGGGGGGATTAGAGCGTACTCTGCCACGCTGCTCTAATGTGACCACCAACTGGGCTTAACGACTGTCATCTATCGACAACAGCCGGGACCATGCCGGGACCGCCGGCTTTACGTAGCCTCAGAAGTACGGAGAAGCTCGAGATAACGAAACCCATCCAAAAACTGGCTAGGGTTGACGTTGCTTAATTAGAGTGCAACACACAGCGACGGATACCATCGAACTCCTCACCAATAGAGTATATGAGCATAATTTTTTTGTCAATCATACCTGTAATTTTTGATTATAGTAATTAAAAACTTACATATTTGAGCCTTTTTTGTTTTTCCTAATCGTGCAATGTCAGGTTTGTCGCCTTCATGAGAATGATCTTGATCTCCATTTACAATACTAAAAAATATTACTAATAAATGTACTGTATGGACGAGAAAACACTTTTTTACAATCATTTTGCAGGTCCAACCGGCAGCGGTCGTTACAAGCTATAAAATAAACTATATCATTTGATTTTTCAGTTGAAAGTTTACTAAACATTCGTAAATTTATGAGTAGGTATAGGTACCATGCAAATGAAAGGGCTTAATCGCGTAATGTATATTTGTAAACTGAATGTGAAACATTAAACATTCCTTTAGAGTACCGTTCCTACCTACATAACTGAAACATAACTCAGTTGTACTTTACATTACCTACTTACTTTCATATTTTTCTTTCCTACTGTAAGTTTTTGTTGTACCTAATAACTTGTATGTAACAGTACTGTACCTAGCTAATGTTTTTTTTTTATGGGTAATGTCCACCAAAAATATAGTCTTAGCTTAACGAAGCTACTCCGATACAATGAACATAGATTAATATATGTTATGGACAATGTGATTAATCGGACATTATGATAATTATGACCATTATGAGAGGGCAATGTATGAGAGGGCAATGGGATAATAGGTTATTCAAAAAATCAAATTGCCCGGGCATTATACATTATGCCCATCGACTTTTGGGCAGAGTAATACAAACATATTTAAAGTACTATTTTTTATTGTTATTGTCATTTAACTTATAATAAACTAAATGTTAAACACTTTAAATAATCATATTATTATTAAAACAAATGCCACCGTAAATTTGGAAAACCATTAAGGTGCTCCCACGACCGGGAGCATTCGCGTGTAATGTAACGTTACAGATTCGAGCATTTTACAAACGTGCATTTTTTAAGTGAATGCTTGCAAATTCAAATCTGTTTTACTAAATGTTACATTATACGCGAATGCTCGTCAGTCAGGGTGGTAGTATTGTAATGTAATGCTCAAAGTCGAATCTATCGCGCGCGAATACTCTGGTTGAAGGAGCACCTTTAGATTTTATAATTACACTAGCTAGGTCGAGGCTCATAGCTCTGCGTGTGGGATCACAAGGCAATCTTATACGAACCTACTGTCACACTATGATGTCCAAAGAAGAGTCTGTCCAACTCACGTCCAACTAAACCAATAACCGCGTCAAATATATGTAGCTTTATTATCAAATTGCCCAATTGCCATGTAGCATTATAATAATGCCCGGGCACTGTGATAAATAATGAAGTTTACATAGTAATAAAATTAATCTATTTCAGTTTTTAGTTTTTGATAGTTGCCAACAAAGAGGATGGTAATTGTTGCCAATGACGAAATTAAAAAGTAAAAACAATTGTCAACTTGACATTAGACATTGAGATTTTGGGATAAATTTGAAAAATATGCAAAAATTCCAATTATTCCAAAGCCAAAATCAAGTTGAGGTGAGGAATAAACTAGATAGGTAATAATTCATTTCTTAAACTAATTAGTACAAATAAAAATGGAGAAAAGCACTAAGATGAGACGGAAAGATGAAAACGGACGTACGAATGGAATCAAAAAATCAATCGACACAACCTTACTACACTGGGCAAATAATATTACATCAATAGATTTAAGCAAGAGAAATATCACTCACTTCGACGAAAACACGAAGTTTCCAGAAAACTTAAACACATTGGACTTGTCAAATAATTATTTGAATATGGTGCCCCATGCCGTGTTAGATCTCAAAAAACTAAAATCTCTAAACCTATCTTACAATAAAATTATTTATTTCGACGACACACCTAACTTCTGTAACAGTATAGTACATTTGAATTTGTCTCATAATAATTTATCAGGCCCCCCATATTGGGTGTGGGTTGAATCGCCAGAGAATTTATCAGAACTGAATCTTAGCTATAATATTAACATAACAAAAGAATCTCACATTTTTGAAGAATTACTACAATATTCAACAGCTGTAATCAATTTAAAAATATCAAATTGTGCACTTGTAGAACACAGAATTATTTTAAGTACATTTCCTAAAGCTAAAACACTTGACATAGGTTCTCTTACAATCAGCTGCTCTGCCAATCACCTAGAGGAGATACCTTGTGTAGGCTTTGATAAATGTTTCGATGTTGAAAAGTTAAATGTTTGTAATACACGAATATACAATGTTAAGCCCAGTATTGACATGTTTAAGAATATAGTTGAAATAGATCTCTCTAATAATTATTTACGTGATCTACCAGAAGAATTTTGTAATTTAGAGAAATTGGAAGTGTGCATTTTATCATGCAACGAGCTCTCGTGTTTGCCTGATGATATCTCAAAGCTGAAGAGCTTGACCCGTCTTCATTTAGACAATAATGTAATATACATACTCCCTGATGGTATAGAGGAATTGAAAGATCTGCAACTTATTGACTTGTATAATAATGGGTTATACGAAGTGCCCAATATAATATTTAATGTTATGAAATTAGATTTAGCTCAGAATTATTTTGACGAACCATCGGATACTGGGTATTTGGAGAAGAGAGAAAAATTGAGAATTAATTGTACAGACAGATATGATGGAAGGTAACTATAGTTTGATCTTATTTACTATAAATCTTTTGTAAATAAAAATAAAATCATTTGTTTTGCAAGTAGATTTACAGGCAATACTTTTGAATCAATTTTTGTTTTAATCCTACTAGTATTTAGAGTTGTGAAGAAGTGCTACAAGAAACTCAACAGATAGCTTTATTTGAAAGCTAAAATGTCAATTTTAAATTGACCCCTACCTTGCTTCCCAATAATAAATTAGTCTTCAATAATTAAAAAGTAAACAAGTGTCAAGGTACATGACAACAATATGCAGATGACTGTACCAATTTTGAAGAAAATCCACAGGAGGAATTATTAATTATAGGTTTAAATATCCATATAAAATTTAGCATTTATTTAGGCTCCAACTGGTTTATTTTCATTTCTTTTCAACTAAAATTTCATTTATTTAATGACTAGCTTTTTCCCGCGGCTTCGCTCGCGTTAATTTTATGACATAGATCTCGTTTGACAACAAAACAACCCATACCTCGACTTGTGGCGCCATTTGTTGGCCGATACAGCGCCCTCTATAGTAGAAAAATTATTTTCCCATTGGAATGACATACTTTCACAGGATTAAAAGTAGCCTATGTTGGGCTCTGTACCCGTGACAATATATATACAAATTTTCTTAATGATCGGCTGATTAGTTAAGCCGTGAAGGAATAACAAACAAACTCACTTTCTCATATATAATATTACTAGCTTTTCCGCGCGGCTTCGCTCGCGGTTAATTTTATGACATAGATCTCGTTTGACAACAAAACCCACGGCGCGACTTGGGCGCCATCTGTTGGCCGATACAGCGCCCTCTATAGTAGAAAAAATATTTTCCCATTGGAATGACATACTTTCACGGGATAAAAAGTAGGCTATGTTGGGCTCTGTACCCCTGACAATATATATACAAATTTTCACAATGATCGGATGATTAGTTAAGCCGTGAAGGAATAACAAACAAACAAACAAACTCACTTTCTCATTTATAATATTAGTTAGGATTATTACTATTTATATTATTTTTGTAATAATAGAGAAAATGAATGTCTGTCTGCCTTTGCCCAGAAAGTGGATCTTATCTTGTTCTGAGGCCGTCTGCGGACGGAACACTTCGACCCTAGTGGATCTCTTCTGTAGAACTGAAAGTCGACAATTTATTTATTAACAATTTTATTTATATATTTTTATTTAATATTTTCAGAAAATGTGAATTACAAGAATCGGATAATGATTACTACTCTGATAAAACAACCGATGATGAAGAACTTCTCAATATCCTGAACAGTACAAACAATGAAGGTATCACTGATAATAAGCATTTAAATATTTAATTTACACAACGCCATCTAGTCCCAAACTAAGCACATTACACACCCCACCACACACATTATTACCATTGTGTTCCCAGATAAATATAATTTGGGTCATTTTTAAGAGAGGCACATAATCCGTTCAAATCGGAGCAGCCCGTCTGGGGAACCTTACAGAAGATCGTAGGCAAAATAGCATTGGTCTCGGCCATGTTGTGTTCCTACGATGAGTAAGATCCAGAGCTCCAGAGCTCCACTTGGGGGGTTGAGAGGGTTGACAACGCGTGAGTGATACCCCCGGTATTGCAAGCGTCTATAGGCTACGGTGATGCTTACCATCAGGCGGGCCGTATGCTTGTTTGCCAACTTTGTGGCATAAAATAAAATTAAAGCCAGAGTGAATATGCTACTACTGACTATGTCAGCGAAGTACACCTTCGACCGCATCATCACATTCCATCTGGTGAGACAGTGGTCAATCACTCACCAGCCATTCATATAAAAATCACAGTCTACTATCAATTTGTTTTAAGTTTGATAGGGAATGAAAGTCTGCTTTTATCATCAACTTCAGATACAAAAATTTACTATAAAGTCTTACGTAGCCATTGCTAGCCAGAGAACCACCAGGCCGGCATGAAATTAATATGTACAGTTTTTAATTAGAATTTCCTTTTACAGCTATTACACCTAAACCAGCAGAGCCACCCAGTTCCCCAGAAGATTGGGACTCTGACGACTACTGGATCCCATGTAACATCCATCCAGGAATTTCAACACAACAACCACTTTGGTTACAATTTGTAAAACAGAAAATGGCTGAAGGGAACTTTTGCCCAATGGACGCACACACCGTTCCAATTATTGAAAAAGTAAAATATGAACAGATGTGTAATCCTAAGGTGTGGTATGAAATAGCAGGACAATTCAGTGATTATTCCGATGATAGTAGCTGATATTTGACCAATTATTGTTTTCATACCTTTTTCTATATTCTTTATATTTTGTATACTATTGTGAACAATTGCGGCCTTAATGCCCGTGGGCCCGGGCCTAGGGCGACCAGATATTAGGGGTGACCAAGCTTGGTAAAAAATACACCATTCTAGTGACATGGTTTAAGTGTTAGTTCTATAATCCTACAGTCAAGTGTTAGCTTCAACACCGGCTGTGCGATTTTGGACATTATGTTGATCAACCGCATGTTACCTCCTTTAAAAGCCCCTTCACACAGCGCAGCGTAGATATAGCGTAGGCGCTGCGAATACGTTCATCGAACGCCTACATGTCTGAAGGAGCTCTTATATATATATGTTACAGCCAAAGTGATTAAATTGCTATTATACATAATGACTGGTCATTTTGCTGTCTGATGATTCTGCGTTTTATTACTTTGGCTAACTTTGACCCGCTGCTGTTATGAATAATGTCCGGACAAATTTATTAATTTACTTGTTTTATTACTTTAACCAAATCGTCGAAGATATTATGTATAGGGTGTTCTGAAATTATATGTTGCATAATGAAGTGGGACATAGTATCCGTTTCATAGATTTTATTTATCCAGCAATTATCAATTTTTAAGCTCATACAATTTTCCATACACACAAAAATAATATTCATGTTCTGCCTTTGTAACAAACCCGGGGTGCCGCGTGGGGGCACCGCGTTCATTCATTATAACAGCTGTTACTACGCGAGCTATACGCCCCGTCCTTGTCTGTGTCGGCGTCGAGGGCGGCCGGCGGGCGGCGGCGGCGGCGTTCCCGCGCCTGATACCCCGCACCGCCGCCCGCGCCCGCGCACCCGCGATGGCGTATATCAAACACGGTCACTGACCTCTGCCAATCCGTAGTGAAAGGGCGTGGCAGAGTAAGCTCTTATTCTATTGAATGAAGACCCATATCCATGCAGTGGGATGATGGTTGATTTGATAGATGATTTTACAACTGCGTACGTACGTAGCCTGTATTTGATGCCGTCACCACGGTCGGGTCGCGTTACTCTTTGATCAGACTCGACAAAGAAATGCATAGATTTTTATTTTATTCATTCAGACATACCAATAAACAGTGTACGTACATATCACAATTACGTACATTAAATTAATGATACAGTATTATTCTCACGTGTACACCAATTACAGGTATTACAAATTTCACTATTACATTATCAAAACAATCTCTTATTGTGAGTTGCACGAACACGTTTTAAAGTAAGAATGGCACCTTAAAACAGGGCTCCCAACGTCTAACTAAAACAGAAAAAGAGGCCCGTTCTTCACCTCTATTTTACCTAGTTACATTGTAGTTACCATGTAGTTACATTGATGTAACTAGTTGGACATAAACACTGCTTGCCTCGTAGTGCAGGTACTGATTTGTGTATCGAAATAGCATTATTAAAAGCTTTTATTTAACTTGTATGTATTTTAACCGAACCGAATCACGCGATTGACTGGTCTAAATAGGTAACACTTATTTAGTAATAAGGGAAAGGGGCTGCGCGGGGGTTGCAGGGCGCGGCACGGGCGGCCGCCGGCTGCCGGACGGCGGCGCTGCGCGGGCAGCTCGCGGGGTCGCGGGCGGGACGAGGGCGGTGGCGGCGTGGTCAAACTCAACTCAAACGAGCGGCACCTTTGACCGCGGCGACAACGATTTTTCGTAAGACAGAGTAAACGGTTGTGTTGTGTTGTGGTCATTTATCATCTTGCCGTACGTAAACAAATGAATGATGAGTGTTTGAACATAGTGTCAATATTGTGTACAGAGAGTATTCTTGGAGCGGCATTGGGTCACTGGAGACGCGGAGAACTCCCGCTTTCGAATACCTACAGTTGGATTTAGGATTTGCTGGATTTCTTTGAGAGAATGCGAGCACTGAGGATGGAGTGATAAAGGCTTTGCGTGACGAGTGTAGTCGATGGACTGATGGGCGCTCTTGACTTGACAGCAGTGGTCATAGTGAGTGCAGTGAGTGCTTGTTGGCACGTTAAGTCGTGTTCGGTGAAGAACAACGGAGGAAGATACTTTTTTTGTAAGTAACCTTGACATTTTATGCCTAGGTACCATTTTGTAAATGTATCTAATGAACTTTTAAACGCCAAATTACTGTACGATAGTTATTTGAAATCTAGTAGGTACTTATCTATCTACTAATACTATCAGCTGTGAACATTTCGATTTATTTTTTGTTAAATTTAGCTTGATTGATAGTAATTAGTAGGTAAAGGTAAGTAAATGCATATGATAGGTAACTCGTTTCCCCGCTTCATTCATAACTTTACATTTTATTGAATGAAAGACAGAGATCGAATGAGTGACAGAGAAAGATAGATGTGGCTATGCCGTAAAGATGCATCTACATATGACGCTGTTTGTCGGCGGAAATCAGCCCGTTTTTAGCCTGTTTTAATGCCAGATTTAGTACCTGCAGCCATGTTTTCTACCACTTAAAGTTAAATTTACAAGCGAAGCGAACTTTTGTCTGTATCAAAAGCCACGCGAGCCTAATAATGCTAAACAGTACAACGGTTCTCGCGCGGTTTTTTAATTACGGCTAAGACGCGGCGTGCTCCGGTCATAATGTGAATGCCGCTTAAAAGTTATGTTCTTTAGAGGCAGAACACGAATATTATTTTTGTGTGTATGGAAAATTGTATGAGCTTAAAAATGCATAATTGCTAATTTAGTGTGATCTATGAAACGGATACTATGTCCCATTTCATTATGCAACAATTTCAGAACACCCTATATAATTGCTAGTTAATGTGATTAATTCTGTGTCATTTATCACTTTGTCTAAATTGAGTAGACATTATAAATAATGGCTGGATAGTATATATTATATATCATTTATCACTTTGTCTAAATTTAGTAGACATTATAAATAATGGCTGGTTAGTATATAATATATATTGAATTAATCACATTAACTAGCAATTATAAATATAATATCTTCGACGATTTGGTTAAAGTAATAAAACAAGTAAATTAATCAATTTGTCCGGACATTATTCATAACAGCAGCGGGTCAAAGTAATAAAACGCAGAATCGTAACAAAAATATATAATATATAATATATATTTGGATTTATTACTTTGGCTGTAACATATATGTATATACTTTAAATTAAATACTGATACTGACATTGTTTTTCATATATATTTTTACTGCATGAATAATTTATGTACGTTATGAATAAAAATAGTTAGTGTGCTGTTAATTCGTACTTATACAAAATAAAAATATTTTTCTAAAATTCTAAAGTTGACATCATTTCCTCCATGATTTCTTCATGAATAATACTCCTATTATCTCTGGTTACCTTAAAAAAACATTTCCATATTATGTTATACTGGTCGAATGCTAAAAACACAAACAATAAAATTAAGGACCAAATTATTTCAACTAAAATGTATTTTCAAGCTAATAAGTTATCTATCTCATTGTTATTATTATTTTTAATAATAATATATTGAGTAAAGTACCTGACATAATATCAATATCTTAAAATCCATATAATATACAAGTGTGAATGACACAAATCTTTTTGCTTGTGGGTCCTTACATCTGTTTTTAAGAAATGTTTTCATTTATAAGGGCCTGGCCATTACTGTACTGCAGATACTTTTTAGTCGTGGCATATTTCCTACTTTTGAGATTGCATCGCAAAACAAAATAGAATTGCTAAATATGTCGATTGCCGTGTCTAAAAGTACCTAGCTAGTCTAACCAGGCCCTAAATAACATACTATTTTGAGTGTTTTAAACCAGTTTTAGGGTCAGTGCACATTGACGGAAGATCCGTCAAGTGTATTATAGTTTATATGGTCAATGCACTAACGCATCATTGGTTGAGTGTGCAAGGGCGAATGTTTTATTATGAATTTGGTCTAATCTGGCGTAACGCAACCGAGTATACGTGACTAACGTGACGCATCTTCCGTCAGTGTGCACCGACCCTTAAGCTTCTTTTTACATCTGTCAGAGGTAAAATTACTGTGAATGGTCTATCTATACATACCATCCAAACTCTAGCTCTCTTATTGTTTCTTATAGCCTCAATAAGTGAATCACTTTTTCTCACTGGTATAGTGGCAAGCACCACTTCCTTGGATCCATCATCAAATATTTCCCTTACCCTAACCTTGAAGGGTGCACTGAAGAATTCCATTTTACCTATTTCGTCTATTACTAGCAAATGTGAATCTTTATCAATCTGAAAGACAGTAATCAATACAGTGATAATAATAGCAGCTCTCTTATCAGAACAGGACTTGTAGCAAGTTCTCTTTCATGGGACCTACTAAATATTATTTCTCATTAAAAAGTCATCAATTATTAATAATAGTTAGTGTCTGTAGTGCAGTGTCACTTGTGAAATGGTTTTCCTGATTATATTAGTCCCGCCTGCCTGATGGATTTATGAATTATTTTTTATTTTAAAATAATACAATACAGAAAATGGAAAACGCAAATGTGGGTGTAGTGTTAGAGTAGGAAGTAAAAATATTTTAGACAGAGAGACTCTTCCTTAGCTTACTGCTAAGGAAGAGTCTCTCTGTTCAAGTCAAGTTAAACTATTTACCTTTTTCAAACTTGGTAGTGCAACGTTTTCAAACTCTTGCAACAAGACGCCATACTTTCCCACTGAATGCTTCACTGGCACGTTTAATAAACTCTGGTCTCTAGCCAATCGGCCTCTATCTCCTGCCAAAGTAACCACATCAAAACCTTCCCTAACAATATTCCTTCGAACTTCTTCTGTGTAGAAACCCGACACTTTAACTCCTCTCTGAGATAGTGCAGACGATATCTTTTTTGTTATCGTAGTCTTTCCTACACCTAAAATATTGAAAATCAAATTTTATTAACAAAATTACAGTCCATTGCAGTTGTACAAAAATAAAAATAAATTGTACCTAACCAGGGTCTCCAGTGAGTATGAAGTATTTCAATTTATTATTTGCCATTATTGGGTACACAATACCCAATAATGGCACCTACGTGAATTAAAATAAAAATTCACTTTTCCTGTCTTATTTCACTCCTATTTGGAATAATTGTTTATAATAAAGGTAATTAAATTTTGATATAACGGCGCCAGCCAGCCAGCAGTGTGACACTTGACAGCAGGGTTGCCAGATTCAATTTTATGATTTTCCCCAAACTGACTTTTATTTTTCCCCAAAATGATACGTTTTCAACACAAAACCCCCAAAAGTTTTGTTACAAATAAAAGGGGTTAAAAACTGCCTTTTCCGCTCAGATGTCGCGTTTGTCTAATTTTCTACACATTTGACAGCTATTAGTCATTTTCCATACTATTTTTTTTGCCAAGACGAGCCAAGCGGAGCGCAAGGGCACTACCTACCTTTTCTCGAAACGTTTCGTCGTTTTTTTGAACTCTCATAACTTTGGTTTGGATGATGCTATAAATAGTTAAAAATTTCAAGATAAAATGACACCAGTACAATCATTGAACATTCAAAATTTGAATGTCGTAGCTATTATACTTTAGATTTTATTAATGTCTAAAAACCACCCATTTCGTCACTGATTCACTCACTGACTCACTGATCATCAAAATTCTTAAGGTACTTCCTGAAGTCCTAGAACGCCAAAATTTGGTATGTAAGCTAATATTAATATAAAGACAACAAAAAAAATCATAAAACTTGGAACTTTCATCCCCCAACCCTTTAACCTAAGGGATGGAAGTTTGTATGAGATTTCCGCTTCCTAATATCCTAGAAAGCTGAAATTTGGTATGTAGGCTAGTATTAGTACACAAACAACAAAAATTTCATAAAACTTGGAACTTCACCCCAAAAGAAAAAAAATATATAAGCAACTTACAAAAAGAAATGAAATCCCACCAAAAACATTTTCATGTAAAATGTTGCCAAGACGCGACCATATGAGTCGCACTGTCAAAAAGTCATCAGATCTCATGTAGAGCCAAGCTTATAGACAATAAGCAATGAAGCTTATTGACGTCCCGGGGGAGAAAACTACAGCTGTCTTGGAACTCACAACGAATTTAATCAGAAAGAAGATAGTCGGAGTAGGACGTATTGAAAGGACTTCCCTCCTTAACAATTACGTGAGAAACAGCAATTTGAAGCAAAAGGCATTATACCCTAGAGAGATGGCAAATCAAGTGAGTTCCTCTTTGGTTCAAAACGTTCAAAACAAAAGAGGCATAATACTAGATAGCTAGACTTTATAGAATAGTAGAGAGAGAGACAGCAGCTTTTTAAATGGCTCTGGATTGATTGTTACACTTTAGTCAGGATGTTAGTCCAAAAAAGATGGTTAGGTTAGTATAGAAGTGCAAAAAAATTCGCTAAAATTCCCCATCACGTATTTTATTTCCCCAAAAGTTTCCCCAAAGATTCTATTTCCCCAGATTTTCGCCGAGAGTCAAATTTTTCCCCAAAATCGCGAAAAAAAACCCCAATCTGGCAACCCTGCTTGACAGTGAGTGACAGTTATATATTTTTTTTTTACACAAACCATCAAGCTAAGCTGTTGATGTTTTACGCCGTTACCAACGAATTTTAAAAAAAAGTGTCAAGTGTCAAAATTGAATGCGGTGTGGCGGTGTGCGTGCTGGTGTTGACGTTTTTCACGTTTTTTTTTATTCTTATCACTTAACAACTCTGCAAGTTTCAAAGTTCACTTTTCCAAAGTTGTTTTTGCAGAAAGGCGTGTGTGGTGAAATCAATTTATTACAAAATGGCTTCGGTTACGTCTGTAACACGTTTCTTCCTAGGGAAAAAATTGTTAAATAATGGCCGTGTACTGGCAGCAACAAACAACAATTTCGTCAAGTTCTACAGTGCTGGTAATTATAAATTCGAATTATGATTTTTTTTAATTTAGTTCCATATGTCGAACTTTGCTTTGCTTTTCACTCCCTCGTACCCGTACACCTCGTTGCTCGCAATTTGTACTGTACCATCTTATATCTTAGACATAGTTTTTCAAGCTAGGATAGCAAGCTAGTGTCAGTAAGCCAGCATGCTACTACTTCTAGCTTCGTGTAGACAAAACTAGCTTTATTTCTAAGTTAGTAAGCTGGTTTACAAGCCAGGACAGTTTTTAATAGGATGGAGTTCTATTTTTTAGGATAGTATCGCCCCCCACCACTGATTTTACTATCCTGGCTTGTGTACTAGCTTCATGTTGCCGGCGAAGCTAGTTTTCAGTTGGCTAGTAAGCAGGAACAACACGATTTTTTAAGTCACAACTCACACCTCAGTCACTGCAATAGTACTAGCTTATAATAATCTAGCCTCATGTAAACAGAACTAGCATGTTCCAAGCCAGGTCAAGCCCGAACAGTTTAGTAAAGATCTAGCTTGCTATCCTATCTTGAACAACTAGCCTCATGGAACCCGGGCATAAGTGTACCATGATAAAAATTCTTTATTTGGATTCAATGAATTTCACATTGTACCTAGGTATATATGTTTATGAATGTGATTAAGATTTTGAAAGTAAATGTTAGCTAATTACAAACTTTGGTCAGAGAGTTGCATTATATTACAATTGTCTTCACACTTTCTTAGCTCAGCTCAATCATGCAAAAACATTTCACTCAAGTGTTTAAATTTTAAATAAATGATTACCTAATTATAGTAGCTGCAGACACTGGTGCACATTCAAAATAGTCTGAAAAGTTTGTGTTTGTTTAACACAATCATTAGTAAGATAAAATTAAAACTGAAATTACATTCCTCATCTTTTTATCAAGTCTTTTTTTTTTATAATTTTAGTATGTAATAAAAATCAAAATGCTGTTATTAATATAAAATTTCTTTAAAATCCAGTATGAAAAACCATTTCTGTGTAAAATAACAACTTTTGTGAATACATAATAAAATATAAATAAAGTAAAAAAAAGTTATCAAATAATGATCACAGACTTAGCTATTTTTGAAATGAATAATGGATAATATAAGTTTGAACTTGTGAAACCATTTTCATTATCAACGTTCTAAGTGTCAACCTTTGGTCTTATCTCTTTATTATATTTTTAACTGTAATCTGATAAATCATTGTTTTGATGAAGATCATATTTACAACGAAAGTCACACATAATGGTTATTTTTATTGACCAACAGTATAATGACCATTTTCACAAGTTCCAGACTAACTTAACTAGAAAGTTCAACTGTCAGATAATTTAACAGCTTTTCTCAATTTATCTGAAGGATAGGCTATTACACTATCTCTTCCCATGACTTTGCTCACAGTAAAATAAAAGTAAAATTTTTCTCCTGTACAAAAGTAGAAAAGATTAATATATTTTTTATTTTGCTGTCTTAATGGAATGAAAATATTGTCATGAGATAAATAAAATACAAGGCAGCATATTTTTTTTTATTAACTACATATTTGTTTCCTTGATGTATGTTATGTTCCACAACTTATTTTTTTCTGATAAGAAATCATATTTTTTTATCTACTGAACTACCAACACTATCTTTGCGATGTTAAGATATTTTATCTTATGACATGGTTACAACATTATGTAATTAATTTATCGTAATTTTAGGAACACACCCTATTACCGTAACTCATGCAACCACAATGCTCATAGCCAGAGACTGATCGCATATATATAATTTAAAAAAACCTGTTTCTGTTATACATACAAACAGTCATGGTGGTCACACTGTTTATAAATAAAATAAATGATGCCATGAATAAGAAACCTAACGAAAAGGCTTTAAACATTACTAACATTGTTGGCGTCTATTCCGCTTTCCGGTGGAAATTTCGGAAAATTCTTGTCTGTTGTATTGTGTTATACATGTAAACCTTTCTCTTGAATCGAGTCTATCAATTGCTGAATACTGCATTAAAATCCATCAAGTAATTGAAAAAGATCTAGGTGAACAGTCAGCAGAAGCAACTTCGTTAACTATGTACTACTATGTAAAGATGTTGTGAAACAAGCCCTAACAAAGGTATCCTCTTACTACTCAGTAAGGGTGGGATATTAACATTAGGGTTTGTGAAAATAGACATTATAATAAGATCTTAGCTGTTGCCTAATAACACGTTTCTGCCCGCAGCCCCCACATACGAGAACATCAAAATCGAAGTAGTAGGAGCTAAGAAGAATGTTGGTATCATCCAGTTGGACAGGCCCAAATCTCTGAATGCTCTCTGCAAGCCACTGTTCACCGAAATCGGCAAAGCTGTCACTGACTTTGACAATGACACCAGTATTTCCGCTATCATTATCACCGGTAAGTAATTAAAAATACCAGAGTGCGCGGGTGCGATTTCGGCTCGGAGCAAACATGTGTGATGTTTCCTATGTATTATAAAATAACATAAAATAATTTTATAATTTAAAATCGGAGTTGCAGTCATTTCAAACCCACATTAAGTGCCTGTTTTAACATTTGCTAATAACGTCCCGAATTTAGGAAACATCAAACCCATACTAGAGCTGTCAAAAAACAAAAAAGGTATTTCAGGAATGATGAAACCGGGCCTTAGGTACGTCTCATTTTAAAATAGGAAAGTAAGAATTTTCTCTTACTTTCCTATTTTGTAATGATAACGGTAGATTTTTCTGTCATGCGGCATGCAAACAAGCTGGCGGTACGTTAGTACTATTATGAATTCTGTGCTGGCGGTCTGATGAAAAGTGGGTAACACCAGTGTAGCCAATGAGTTGCCTACTACACTACACGGAAGGTGGGAATAGAGAGAAAAGGGTTAGGATGGACCATTCGCTACGATTTTGTCGAGTGGTCAGACCCGGTTTATAGTTTTTAAAAAGTATTTTTGTTGTTTAATTTTATCTTGCTTATCATTTACTAGTTATCTACATGTTCATTTTTTGGTTACTTTAACTGAATCAATTTCAATTTAATTTGTGTTAGTAACAATTGCCGTAAAAACAACGTTAGTATTCTAATAGCGATCAGGTACGACTTATGAGTCCTCACATGAGCGGGCTGTCGGCCCTGTCTGCTATCGCATGCAAGATACTGTTGCGACTACCTCGCACCATACGCAGGAGCGACGCTGTTTTTTCGCCAGGTTGCGTCGAAGCCATCCGTCCGCGCTTCGGCGAACATTGCCGACGCGCTGCAGAAACGAGGCCGCAACGATACTCTAAATGCATTGTTGTATTGGATTCGCAACGCGTTGTAGGCCTTTTGGGTGTAATTGAACCAAAGGGCGCTCGAGTGAAGTGCAGAATGCTTTGAAGAGAGTGATTTTGACTGCATCCGTACATCGAGCAAAGCGTCGGGCCAGCATATTGGCCCTGACCGACAACGCTCTGCGCTTATTTTTCTCTCTGGATCCCTCTATATCGCTACATTGTCAGGGGGGTCCCACTCCGCAGTTTAGGTACCTTGGGACCGGCCCGGCCGGTTAATCTCAAGGCTACCACCAATCGGCTCTCGCTCGTGCCGCTAGCTAGATGCATCGCGCGGACTCGGCCGCAACGTCGAGTAAATAAAAATGACAAACTATACGAAAATTAGGTACTACTGTTGTGTGCCCGGTTGTTTAAATAAACGTCGATGTGTTTTTTGGCTCGTACTGTACACGACGTACACAACACGTACCGATAATCTTTAAGGAAGTGCTACTATCATTGTTTACTTATACTTAAATACTTACCTACCTTTAGTAATACAGTAGTTTAGTACCTACATATTACTATTTATTGAATTAAGTGATACACATGTTATTTTTATCTATTATTTATTAAATAAGTAGGTACAATTTATATCGGCGAGTGAGAACCTTATGCTCTTGCATCGAAACCGATTTCAATTTAGCGCTATCCAAGGGAATATCTAAATATGATATTTTGTTATCTTCTTAGATTAAAGAAATAGTAGGCACATACCTAACTGGTAATTTAATATTCAGATTAAATTCTTCTCTAAAAGAAGACAACCCTAACGTCGTCAGAAGAGGTAAAAAATACGCGATAGAAAGAGAGGCAACTTCTAGGTGAATATAACTGTAGGTTGTGTGCGCTGTGCGAGCTAAATTGCACCTTATTGTATCGTAGCGAAAGTCCCTATTTCTTTAATTGATTTTGCGGAGTGAATCTTCTGTACGTAGTACTATTATCTATTCTGTGACATTGTCTTTCAAGTCATCTGTCACCAGATGTCCTAGGTATGATGTAATCGTTTCATTTGGTGAGCCATAGATCAGGATGCCAAACTCCTTTCCTGTCCCTTTTCTGTCTTTCTTGTAGCAGAACGCATTGATATCGCCGCTGGTATTACTGATATTCATGCGACGGTTACCACCTTCCATCAGGTACCTAAACCGCTCGTTTGTTTGCCCTATGTCATAAAAAAGCCTAAAACTACACTACAACATCAAACATTCTGCTTCTAGGTTTGGGAGAATCACAACAACTTTAGAGACCACAGAAAAAAAATGTTTGTTTTTAATTTTTTTTTATAAAATACAGGTAATGAGAAAGCATTTGCTGCCGGTGCTGACATCAAGGAGATGCAGAACCACACATACAGTGCAAACCAGAAACAGGGATTCCTGAAGGAATGGGAAGACATCACCAACTGCGGGAAGCCTATCATTGCCGCCGTCAACGGATTTGCGGTAGGCATATATTTGTTATGATCACAGAATTTTAAGTAAAAGTGGATTGGCCACATTCAAAATAAAATTAAAACACCTTAAATGAAACGTCGCTCTCTCTCTTTCTAACTTACCAAATTAGAAAGAACGTAAAATAAAATCATTTCAAGGTATTTTTTCTTTGGTGAGTGTATTTTCCAGTTTTTCATAATGCAATTCGAATCTTGTAAGCCACCACCAAACCTCTAGATTTTTTCCTGTTCATACATAATTGGGCTGCATTCAATTCGACCTGACTGCAGAACGCATCCAGTGTGGTAAAACTATATTGTTTTTTTTTTTTCTTTTTGGATGTGAATGTATTCTCCAATCACTGTCAGGATGAGGTCTTGAGGAATTCATTGCTCAGCCTATGCCCAGCAGTCATTTCATTTTAAACCGATAATAATAAAAAAATAATTTTCTGATATTTCAGCTTGGAGGTGGATGTGAACTGGCTATGCTCTGCGACATTATATACGCTGGAGAGAAGGCCAAGTTTGGCCAGCCGGAGATCAACATCGGCACCATCCCCGGAGCTGGTGGCACCCAGCGCCTGCCCCGCTATGTTGGCAAAAGCAAGGCCATGGAGATTGTGCTCACCGGCAACTTTGTTAGTGCCCATGAAGCTGAGAAGATGGGTTAGTTTGTTGAGTTATTTAAAAATAAATTTTAAGGTAAGGTTGGATCCGCACGGCATGAAAATTTGTATATATATTGTCAGGGGTACAGAGCCCAACATAGGCTACTTTTTATCCCGTGAAAGTATGTCATTCCAATGGGAAAATATTTTTTCTACTATAGAGGGCGCTGTATCGGCCAACAGATGGCGCCACAAGTCGCGCCGTGGGTTTTGTTGTCAAACGAGATCTATGTCATAAAATTAACCGCGAGCGAAGCCGCGCGGAAAAGCTAAGTTTATAAGAGAAAAAAAAATATTTTTTTTCATAATTACATAGGAGGGCTCTACTATTTATGATTTATATGATTACCTATTATTCAGTAGGAATATATTGTGTTTATAGTTGGGAATTGCATTCTCATGAATGCACATTAAAAGATTAAGCTGCAATTTGTAAAAAAAAATACGTAAGAAAATTTCAATTTTGCGGGCCGTGCGAATCCAACCATATATTCAGACTAGCAGCGAGTTGTACAAAAACATTTTAAAGTTAATACTGCTTAGGTTAGGTTAGGTATAAACTCCTCCCTGCCTCATCTCTCTCGTCTGAAGTCCCAGTACGCCTGCGGTTCGGCGCCGACCTATATCTAATTTTTTTTCCTTCACAGGCAATTTTATAGTTGAAAATAATAATAATCTCGAATAGAATCAATTACAGTAACGCCATGTGCTTGTCATAAAAAAAAACGCTTATCAACAGGTCTAGTCAGCCGCGTGTTCCCAGTGGACAAACTTCTGGAGGAGAGCATCAAACTAGCCGAGAGAATCGGCACACACTCCCCACTCATAGTGAAGATGGCCAAGGCATCCGTCAACCAAGCGTATGAGACCACATTGAAATCTGGTCTTCTGTACGAGAAATCTATCTTCTATGGCACTTTTGCTACTGTAAGTTGATCCTTGTATGTAACCTAGCCGTTAGCAATAAGGCCGCCTTAAAGTTTTTTTTTTATGTTTTTGTGAAGGTTCAAAACCTTGTATTCACAATAAACTAGAAGGTTGCAACTGTGACCAAAAAAAAATCGTGACAGTTTGTCACTTGATGGTAAAAACCATCATGACCAAACTGTTCGATTGTAAAAATGTGATGGCGCAAACCAAGTTGCGCGTGTTTCGTTAGATAATATATTAAAAGCCTCTGCCAATCCGCATTGGAGCAGCGTGGCAGAGTACACTATAATCTCGAGACCAGGTATCCTTGCAGTGGGATGATGATGGGTTAATATGAATATGTTAAAAGGGAGATTATGATCGCTAATATTACACTCGTTTCCAGGAGGACCGCAAGGAGGGTATGACTGCATTTATTGAGAAGAGACCTCCCACTTTCAAGAATGAATAGATATACCGTATTTTTTATCCGTTTAAATCGTTTGTTAAGTGTTAAGCGAAAATGAAATCACATAAATAATGTATGTACTTTTATATCTTTTTATGTATGTTGTTTATTAAGATTACGAAATATACCAATGTTTATTTTTGATTAGGTACATTTTTTTATGTAACCGAAATCCCGTATTCCCTTTTCCTGACTGTCCCCTTGATCTTTATTACATAGTATAAAATCTGTCTGTCTGTCCTTATGTATGGTTCGATCTTGAAAACTACGCAACAGATGTTGATGTGGTTTTTTAAATAGATAGAGTGATTCAAGGGGAAGGTTTCGCTAGTATCCTTATGCCATATGTAGTATCCCACCTTTTTGCCATGTCTATTTTATTACGTAGTAACAGTAGGTATGCTGAAAATAAATAAATCGCAGCAGCCGTCAGCGCCTCAATTATCGTCCGCACATTGGCCCGAACCAAATCAAACTGAACGACCTTCCAACGTGTGGACGTCGTCACAAACTATCACCAATGTGTTGGCCAACGTGTAGAGCCGGCATTAGCAAAACCAATATTTATTATTCCGTTTTTATAAAATCAATATTTTGCTGGTAACATTCAATAGTTTTGCGTAAACGTTACAAAATAATAATATTATGTGTGGTGGGTGACCACAAACATACGTCGAACGACACAATTCAAATTACAGAGATTTTATAATTATGTATTACTCGCACACAGCACAGTTTTTTTATACCACAAAGGTGTCAAACAAGCATACGGTCGGCCTGATGGTAAGCTGTCCGTCACCGTAGCCTATAGACGACGCTTGAATTACCGGGGGTATAACTCACGCGTTGCCAACCCTCCCAAGTGGAGCTCTGGAGACCTTACTCACCGTAGGATTATCCGCTATCCCTACCTCTCATAAATTATTCTTTCATATTAGTTATTTATAAAATCTGTCATATTATGAGATATAAGAAACCGATTTTTTAAGGTTTCGGAACTTGGCGTCTTCTTCACACATACACATCTAAACTATGCCGTTAGACCTCAAGATTCACGTGAATACAAAACTTGCTTGAATGGCTATATGGTATCACATGATGGTATTTTTTCCTACTTGGAAGTATCCGCTTTTTTTTTAAATAAAATTGTTTCGAAAGTAATAAATAAAAAAATATAGAGATTGCCAACAAGAAATGATTGAAGAAAAATATCAGTTTTGTTTGTCACTGTCAGTAGTGTCAGTACTGATAAACCGACCGAATTAACTTGGATTGACGTTTACCTTTGAAACTACTATTTCACCATAGTACAGTAGCGCCAAATTAGGTAATGATGTCGACATTTACATTTATCAGTATAATCTCTCAAAAATTTCGGCTGATTCGTCAAATCGGCATTCGCATCTTGTTTGTGCGTGCTTACATTAATAGAGTCAACGTGTTTTTGTTAAACTTTACGGCTAATTAATATTCAATTTATACAGTAAACCGCCATCATGCGAAGCAGGTCAAAGTAGTTAACTTGTGCGGTGTGGTGGCGTTTAATTAGGTTCACTTGTGTTTCCCTGTCGTGTTAAAACACCCTGTTTCCATGTTTTGGGATCATGTTTATAAAAATCGGCATATTATGCAGGAGTTTGAAGAGGACATAGATGTTCAAAAGACTAGTGTATCTGTATTTGTGGCGTTATTCTACTTGGAAATGTTGTATATTTTGATAATGACGCTTACTATCCTCAATAGGTTGAATCAAAACTTGCCTTCATAAATAATCATACTGTAAGTATTTTATCAATTTTATCATGAACCTGACGCGACTCTGAACTGACGTATTATTAGTTTATTTCATAAAATATGTAATCTAATACCTATTATTTTCTATTTCAAAACCTTAGGCGACTCTCTGAACAAATGTTTTCATGACATAATATGATTCACAAAGAAAGACCGAAATCTTCTCAGTCAGTCACAGTCCATCTACTATGTCAATCTATATCAATACTGTAGAAATATCCCGGCCCATGGCTGGTCTCCATGTATGTAAGTTACCTAACTAAAAATAATTTTATTTCAGTTTCCCTAAAAATCTATAAAAATGAGTGGGAGAGTCCAAAATACGGGTTTGTGCTTGTCCAAAAACCCAGCAGTGCACATTACTTGTAACATTGGAAACCCTCATCAACTACAGCAACATGAGATAGATGGAATAAGATTCCTGTATAAACAATATAAAAAGGTACGAAACAGTTATGGAATAGAAATAAATGGAAGTTTAAAGCTTGAACGGCCTGGCAAAAAAAAATTGGAAAAATTATTTGCCGGAAACATGTACAAAAGGGCTTTACATACAAGATTGTTTCTATGTTCCACCATATAACATGACATGCATAAGAATAATAAATGAAAAAAAAACAGGTCTCCTCCTCCTTGAGTCGTGGTCTTCATTGCTGAGAGGAGAAAAGAACAGTCACTATAGCCGAAATCGGCCACGGCTATTTATTATAAATCATAAATACTTTATTCTGTAGGCCCTCATGGACACTTGGACATGTCATTTACAACATATTGTCTTTCTGTGTTAAATATAAAATAAATAAGTTACTTCATAAACTACCACCATTTCTGAACCAAAGCAAAATGACCACTGGGAAATGGTGAAAGAAACCCAGCTACGGCCTATATGTATAAGGCATTGTCCTAATAGGGCGAATCCGCGATCATCGCGCGAGTAAGCGATGCGACCATCGCGTGTTCATAAGCGTGTGCGATTGTCAGTTAGGACACCTATTCGAGTTCAATATGTTCGATCGCGAGTTCGTACGAGTAAAATTGGCGCGAACCAACGATGATCGCGCATTCGCGTCCTATTAGGACAATGCCTAACAATACTAATATTATAAAGAGCTACCAACACTATCCCCGAGGCACATTAGATTAATTATATATGTTTTTAATTAGGGATCCTGAGCACTAGTTATTAATATTATAAGTTATAATATATTTGTTTTCATTTTTCAGAACAAACCTGGTGTTATCCTCAATGACCCACCAGGGTACAGTCACATACTACAAACAGTTCAATTCATTAATGCGTTGCATAAACGTCTAGACCAACCCTCACTAGTGCTGTGCAATCATACGCGTCTGTCTGATTGGATGGAAAATTTTAAAAAGTACACAATTAATGACGGTAATAACTTTATTTTATTAACATCACATCTTTGAAATGTGGTCATTTATTTCATAATGGGGATGGTAAGTATCAGAAAGACATTTTCAAATTAATGACACATTAAATTTGATGGTGTCATTATCAAATTAACAGTAAAAAAGACATCTTGTAACTTAATGTGCAAAGATGATGATGCAAATAAATTATTCATACATCTTTGTGTCACTTGCAATGACGAACATGGAGTAGTTTGTCCAGCGAACTTCCCTATGAATCACCTGACATAGTCAAACATGGCTAAAAGTAAAATAGAGAGAGAAAAAAAAGTGTGTCATAAACTATAAAATGCATTTGTGCAACCTCACTGTTAGTATGACGTCAAAAGTCCCTAATTTTTTACTACCTACTTTGATTTTCCCAAAATGGTGGTAGCATATCAAGATTATCAAGTGGTTTTTTTCAGCCTATATATATATATATATATATTTTTTACAATTCATACAGATTGAGCTAGCCCCAAAGTAAGTTCGAAACTTGTGTTATGGGATACTAACTCAACGATATTATATTTTATAACAAATACATATATAGATAAACATCCAAGACCCGAGGCCAATCAGAAAAAGTTAGTTTTTCATCATGACTCGACCGGGGATCGAACCCGGGACCTCCTGGGTGGCGGTCTGGCGTGGTAACCATTACGCCACGGAGGTCGTCAAATATATGACTAGAAGAAATCAGAATTTCTAACTCTAAGTTCATCAACAAGGTCATTTCTTGTTAAGAACTGCTTAGGCATGAACACGCGATTCCGCAAAAAATCTCGATTTCAAATTCAATTCATTTATTTTTTGCGAATTTCCCATGACCCTGCCTCTAACACAATGCATAGATTACACTAAAAGTGAATGCATACTCTGAATCTGAAACACTTGTTCGTTTCATATTTATCATAGCATTCTTCTAAGGGTACCTGTTTTAGGATTAAAATGCTTAATTTTTATGTAATTTTTCAGATCTTGCGATCAATGTCACTAATCCGTTCCAAAGAAAACTCGTGTTCATAAATCAGATGGACCGCATGGAGTCGTTCTGGCGTCGGCATTGGGGCGTAATAGTGGTTGATAATGATGATTTTTTACAACATAAACAGCTGCCATTGAAATTCAACGCGTATTTCAAAATTGTCATAACTCCAAATGATATGAAGGTAAAGACAGTAAATGTTTATTTATTTTACATAATTCACACAGCGCCACCAGCTCTTAAAGTAAGTTAGGCTTAACTTGTGCTTTGGTTACCAGACCACGGATATATTATTGTAAATAATACTTATACATTATATTGTGTATTTGGTTTGACATTGACAGTTGATTTAATAATGTTGGTATTAAAATAATAAATCAGTTATGCTTTGACTTGAGTTGATGTTGTATCTTTTAATGGCGACGAGGATAGAAAACACCCAGATTCAAGACAAACACAAATGCTATTATACAAATGATGTGAATCAAACTCGCGCCCTCTGATGCCGATGGTACCAACCGGGCTGATTAAACATCAGTGATTTGCACAAACACATTTTAAACTTTGATTTGCTGTGTGATCATGACCTTATGATTCAGAACCCACTGGTCTCGTAATATTTGTCCCCGCAAATAAAAGTTCTAGATTTCACCTCTGTATAGAAATAAAATAAAATAATTTTGAATTGGTTTAAGCATGGAGGTGTTTTCAAATTTGTCATATAAGTATGCATTTTATTTCAGAAGCACTTGGAAAAATTCACGACAATCTTCAAGTGGCTATACCCGCTGGGACAGTTCAATGTGGATGATTTTAGGGCAGATAACAGAAATATGAGAGACATTGTAGCTAAAAGTATAATATTTGAAACATTTGTTGAAGATATTATTTTGAGAAGGACCAACATTTTAGTGCATCCGGAGGTACATATGGTAAATATATAGTGTAATTTTTAAAATAAATATAAGAGATGGAGAGATGAAAATCTTACTATTCTGATGATACCTAATGAATCATTTATAATTTTATTTATCCCAAAATTTTGATATAATATCTGAATCCATAAACCAAACTTGACGGCGTTTGGTTCTTTACTGTGGATACAATTAACAATACAATGCTATTTCACCCATCAGGACTCACCACCAGTAAACAGAGTGACAAGGAAAAACAAAGATGTGACAGGGACCAAAATAAAACGCTCAAAAAGAAAAATAGAGGACAATACAGTTTCAATAGATAGCAAAGTACGTTGCGAGAATCTAGAAAGTTCTAGAGGGAGTCATGCTGGCGTAAATTTTGATGATGTACTAGAACATACTAGAGACAAAAATAGCACTAGCGTACGTGAAAGGAAAATTTTTAGTTTAAGTAATAATATTAAAAATGATGACGACATGGATGTCGAAAGTTTTATACGTAGCCAAGAACCAATAGATGATGTATTTCGAGATTTTGTACCAGATTTTGATGATAACATATCACAGTGTAATGATGAAGTTGACTCTAAGGAGGAAATAAATAAATATGAAGTTTCCGATAAAGATAAAAATGAATGCACAGAAAATATACATCTTTATTATACTGAAGATCCGTCTGCAGATGATGATGATCCTGCTTATTATTTAGATACACAGGATGATTCTGTTAATATATCATCAAATGACAAAAATGAAAACACTAAATCGAATACAGTTCAAGAAAAAGAAAATTCAAATATTAATGAAATCAAAAATGAATTAAGTACTAACTTAAAAACTAATGATAATTCCCAAAGTGTAGAATGTGATGCATTAAAAGCTGAAAGTGAAAAAGTAAATAGAAACACTAAATTTAATACAGTTACTGAAATTAATGAAATTTTAGATAAAGTTGAATCAAAAAGTGACAATTTGACGTCTGATAATGAAGTGAAATGTTCTAAAACTAGTGATTTGGATGCCAAATTAAAGGAATTAGAAGAGAAAGCGTTGAAAAAGTTCAAAGGCTCGTTGTTAGATAGGATATTTTAAGATATAGAAGGTAGATTATACAGGGCCTGTTTCATGGCTTGCAGATAAATTACGATTAGCCTATTTGTCAGATAATACTGCCGAAAGGCTGTCAAAATCATACAAAATAAAAAAAACTTATGCCCATTTTCACCAACGCTTCTTAGCGATAGGAATAACCTTTATGTCGTATTTTGGCGCCAACTCGATAGCGTCAACTTGAGCTCGTGATTAGAAAATGAATTTCTTTGTGTTTCAACGTTTGATTCATAGTATTGATATTGATAATGTAATGTGAAGCAAACATTGGTTAAAGTACATAGTGATTGCAGTTTATGATCAGGAACTTTTAAAAGTGAAGTGTGAGAGTTATCTTGTTGACTTCAAAAGCCACCTTTTCTGAAGAAATTTTGCTATCATCTTTCTTCGGGGCTTGCTATCATCTTTCTTAGGGGCCATTCTTTATTTTTATTTTATAACTTAAAGATGGCACAATGGAATCTTCGTCTGAAGTCTGATTGCCAATCGAAAGAAAAAGACCTTGTCACCAAATGTCATATAAATTTGTCCAATTATTTATTTCTAACGCTAGGAGGCGTTGTTGGTGAAAACGGACACCTGTTTTTTTTTCTATTTTGGCTTCTGCATTCTTCGCAATCTGCCAGCGTCAAGTAAGAAAGAGCAACGTATATCACGTAATAATTTATATTACGGATAAGTTATTTTTTATTATAGCTTCTGCATTCTTGTAAATTATCTGCAATCAGTGAAACAGGATTTATGGATTAATATTAATGAACAATTTATGCAATCTTTGTTTGTTTACTCATGGCTTGCTGTACTTATTATATATAAAAAAATACTGTTCGTGCGAAATAGGGTGTATTCCCAATAGTGCCAGTGGAGTAGTCTCAGAGGTTCCATAACTGGACTACTGGTAATCCCAGAGGATCCGCTGATTCCATTTCCAAACGAAATAGCATTTCGTTCGGTGATTGAGTCCGGACCCTATTCCTACCTTCTTTGTATCGGACATCGTATTGTTACTCATAAATAAGCCTATAAAACGCAGGTCACCAGAAACTGGCTGGCGGAAATATATTTTGTGTTATAAAATAAATAATTATATAGGGACAATTCACACAGATTGAGCTAGCCCCAAAATACTCGTAATCCATGGCCATCTGTCCATCATTCTTCCATCTTCCTCTTGGCCATGGATATAAAATGATATTTTTATTTATTAATTTTAAGGTATCTGAATATGATTCCATCTACAACACTTTTAACCTCCATTGCTTTCTACTTAAGAATTTTTGTTGATAAGTTATATAATGGTGAATGTGATAATTTTTATATTAAAAATAATAAAAAAAATCGCTATTGTTCTTTAAAAAAAAAAAGGATAAGACTGTTACTTGTCATAAATTTTTATTTCATATTTTGTAATATCATATACAAGAAACAACATTATACAGGAATTGTATAAAATATGTAGGTATAATTTCATATTTTTAGTGTTGCTACACACATGCGAGAAGTCGCCGAAACTTTATCATAAGCTTGTTATAATCATATGTTTAAATACATGTCTTGCAAGTTCTAGCAATATTCAGTAAAAATAAATAAATGTTTAAAACATATCATGTAAATCTACTTCCAAAATAAATGATTTTATTTTTATTCTTACATGTGAATAAATAATTAAAACATAACTACAAAAAACAAACTAGGTTGTGTTTGTCTGTGTTTTCATACTTGATTTGATTCTGATGGCACATTCGTGCTCCGCTAAGCTTAAGAGCGCGCACCCAAATCAACGCAACTCAAAATCGAAGCGTGTTATTTTACGAAACTACTGAGCCACGAACATGAGCGTGCGCCGGCGAAGACAAATGATTTTGATACTTTTATGATAAGACTTCACTATTTAATATAATAGTAGACTCGAAGTTCATGTGATTTTAGCTACAGACCTATTTCTATGTAGAACATAAGTATTGTTATTATGTAATTAATATTTTTTTTCGGCATTCATCATGTCTCGTTTGGAAATAAATACAAATAATGTATCTTTACTCGTGTATTAATACCTATGGATTATGGAGAAGTATAACAATAAAGTACTCGTAATAGATATAGGTACATATAAATAATCTCACCTATAATTAATCCCATTAATCTCGAAAACTGCAATTTTTAGGTTTTACCTACGTATTTCGCAAAATATTTGCAAAACTATTTGCCCTATGAAGAAAGGTCACTAAATATTCTGTAGTACATTTATTTAGCTTTTATTTGAACTCAAAACGAAGTCTGTGAGATCTAATAGTTTACTTACAATCTCAAATAAACAAAATGAAGGTATAATGGGTAATATAGGCAAAAGACTCAATGTATACAGACTCAATGTATATTAGAAATTAGACCGGAATGTCATATGGAGTGATGGGGGAGATTATTTACAACATTATTGACGCAAATAGTGTAATGCAAAAGTGAACCATTTTCAAGAAATTTTAAAATATAAAATATTTTTGAATAATTACCTCAATCATTCATTCAAAATTTTATTTAAAAAAACCTTGTAATTCGATTTTTTTTGCCATATTTGGAGAGTTATGATATTGGTCTGTAATGCACAGTACAAAATCGTGTTATTTTTTAACCATACGGAAATAAAAGCAAAAATTTTAGAAAACAAATTTTGATTTTGTGAAATTTTCAACAAAAATTCAATTAAAATATTTAAAAAGGCCTTGCTAATTTCGTAAATACTTAATTTGAGTAAGATCTACAATTGTTTTCTATCCAAAAAGGATAAATAATTGCTCTAAGTTACTCCATTGCAGAAAAAAGCCATAATTAAAAATTGCGAAATTTTAGAAGTTTTTGCTCCAGGACTAAAACTATGCATTTTTCACAATGTTTTCTACATCTATATGTATTAAATTACATACATTACCTACAATGTGAGACCAATCGCAGCTCTATTGATACCATAGGAGCCAAGCTGTGGCTTTTCAAATATGACCTAATTTTACCAAACATTGAAATTTTCAAGTTTTACGTACTTCGCGAAATATTGGAAAAAACCACGTAACCTACGAAGAACCGTCACTGAAAATACTTTGTAGTAGATTTAACTAGCTTTTATTAGACCTCATAGCCAAGTTTGTGAGACTAGCGGTTCACCCACAATCTCAAAAAGACGAAAAGATGAACAAATGGGTTATAAAGAGAAATGATTCTTTGGTTGGGATTGGGATTCAATTCCATCACCAGGATGGTTTTCATTTTGAAGAAGATGAAAAAGTTCGGGCGTTTTTCTTCCTCTTCGTGTCCTCCTTCATCATACGGACTGAAACATATGAAACAGCAATTTTTTTTACGATTTCGCAATAATCGACCTCCTTAGTAGAACTTGTCATATATTATAATTTATAACCATTATATTAATTATAGGTACCACCAGCCTTTTAGGCCTTGCTTTATTTAAATTTTCAACATTTCGTCTTTTTCTTTTTTTCGATAAAAACTGCATTTTTTTGTTCCCCATACTCTGAAACATATTATGTTGTTGTCACTAAAAAAGTAAATAGTTCGTCGTCATTATCAACAAAAAGTCATATTTTACTTACCAAAGTATCTAGATTGTCGGTCGCGCTACACGGTTTGCACTGCGTATGGGCACAAAGGTTACGTGCGGTCAGGTCCTGCGCCGGAGCGACGTGACCACTCTCCGCAGAGCCGGCGGCTCGACTGAGTCGTAACAAAAGACGCGCGCGGTTTTATAGTGGTTTTATGGCTATATTCAAAAATTGGTAGAAAAATAATGGTAAACATTTTACATAAATTTTGGCGCCTAGATTTTAGGGAATACGTTTATCTCTTAGATGATGATAATATTGACACAAAATAACTAAGATTTAATGGTGAAAACAAACATAACAACGACTTGACTTTCTTCGTAATTTCACTTAGTTTGGATGTTAATATCTTATTTATGTAACAAAAAATTACAAAAATGTTCTACTAACTATATGCTTAAGTATATTTGCCGTTAGATTTTATAATTTATTTCTTACAATTGGAAGCATTACGGGGATATTTTGACATCCGAAGTTGGCACTGAACGTGAAATCGAGAAAACACTATTCGGTTATCACGATAGCTTTCATAAATATTCCATTACATGACAAAATGTTTTCTACTAACTATTTAGGCAACAATATTGTCTAACATTTTGTGTAATTCATAAGTCTGTTA
This sequence comes from Endotricha flammealis, assembly GCA_905163395.2. NCBI lineage: Eukaryota > Metazoa > Arthropoda > Insecta > Lepidoptera > Pyralidae > Endotricha > Endotricha flammealis. The sequence goes on along the minus strand of LR990861.1, from coordinate 2,586,181 downwards.
GAAAAGTTTTTTATAGATATTAAGAGCTTCGAAAAGTTCAGTTTTCGCTAAACTGAGCTAACGCCTGTGTGCGCCCTCTTAATCATTACCTACTCTAAAAATCAGTTTGCAATAGGCCATAGCATGGAATATGTTTCGGCAATTTCCGTATGTATGTCGCTACACTAACGCGACACACCTAACATTTATTTATATTGGCAAATACATTACAATAATTTTACATCATTTCGCAACCTTATTATAAAACAGGCTACCTTATCATGTCACAATATTCCAATTTCGTCACAAACTTAGAACTTAAGCTATTAGGACCCGGGCAGACGCGCCACTTTTAGTCGTTTTAGTTCTATCTTTTTTTTCGCTACTTTAAAGCGACTAAATGGTCGAGACTAAAAGTTGCGTCTTCCCGAACCCCTTAGGGGCGAATTAGGCGTAAAACATACAGAAATGGCGTACAGTGAAGGCGCGGGACAGACGACTAAGCGGCATACGGCATGCCTATGTCGCGCCAGCGCCGCGTCGCTTCAGTATAATTTACATCGCGCGTCGCTACATACATTATGTATGAAAACTACACTACTTTAGGTAGCGACATCGTGCCTGCGCTACGCCTTCTCCCTGCGCCGTTTCTGTATAATTTTCAGGCCTTATTGGCAAAAAATGGAACATGTTAAAACTGATCTTTTTTATTTTAAAGGAGACAATGGTAAGGCGCTTATCACACGGCAACGCCCTTCGCGGCGGTGCGCGGTGAAGCGGACCTCATGTCCGTATTGACCTCTATTAAATCCGTTGGTGCCTAACACACGTAGGTACACCGCTCGACCACGCGGTCGAGCGGTGTACCTACGTGCGCTTTATCGCTTTAGACTGCCCTCCGCGGCGGTGCGCGGTGCCGTGTGTTAATCGTCGTAAGGTTTAAACAAGCACAATGTAAATAATTCATTTTTTTACTGTACCTTTTAGTAAATCTTTCTACAAATAATAATCTTATAAATATGTATAATAAGACGAAAACTATTTATTGTGTTAAGTACTCTTTCCGGAATGTGGTTTATTAATAAAATGTTCAAAAATATTATTTTTATATTTTATACTTAACAATATTTACATAAATCGATACAATGTTCTGGCTCACAACCAGTTTAGGAACTAAATTTTAATAATTTGTGATTTTCAAGGCTGGATATATTGAAAAGCAGTTATAGTCTTCTAACTAGTGAATACGCCAGCTTATATGGTACAAATCTTGATATATGCATGCTACACTTGAATAAAATTAATAATTTTAAAGGATCTGTATAATTACAATAAAAAAACGTACAATCAGTTTTCATTTACAGTAAGGCTCCTTTCATTCTGCAGCGTGTCGCCGGTCGCGTGTCGCGCTACCGGTCGAGTTCGCATTTCACACTTTCGCGTGTGTACTCGACTGGGCTCTGGACGTGTACAGTCACGTACGTTTATCAAGTCCCAAATAGCAGACCTTTTTTGGACTGCTCTTATTAATTGCTCCGTGTCTATTGCCGCCATAACTGTACTAAAACGGGCGCGCACACGCCCGACAGTGAAAGCTCACAATGCATCACTGGCCCGCGCGCCGACCGGCACACGCCGGGCGCGCGGGCACCGGTCAAGCATTAGGCCGGTCGGGCGTGTCGAAAAACGCAACCGGCCGCACGCGGCACTATGAAAGCCTCTATATACCTTCATACAAATTGCGCCGGTCGCGTGCATACGCGACCGGCGACACGCTGCAGAATGAAAGGAGCCTAAGTTGCGGAAACACTTCTAATCTTAATTAAAAGTATACTAACCCTGGAATCATAGATTTAGTATATACTAGCGTACCTATAGATCGGCTTTGGTTTGATTGAGGCGAGACCAATAACAAAATACACTAGTGTGCGTGGAATGTTCATATGTGCAAGCAAGATATATAATTTTGTGGATTTTCCTTTTTGTTTGAGTTACATCCAGGCACTACATAGGTAACCATATTTAATTACGTCTAATTAACACCAAAACTACACTTAAAAACCATAAATTTTGTAAAAATAAGTTGGATTTGTTTTTAACACGACTGACGTCAGGCCGATACAGTCCGATAGCGTGTATAGGAAAATGGTCTCGCCTATCTATCTCGCTCTAACCAACGTGTATGCTATGATCTATCTCTTTTGCATTGTCAATCTTACGCTAGTTTAAAATAAATCTATGCTTGGAATCGTCCATGAGTCATGGCGAGGCTATAGATACTGATATTAAGTACCAAATTATTACAAAAGTGGCCTCTACCTTATTTTGTGATTATGTATGCCCTTGCCAAAAGGTTGCTGACCGTTGGGATTGAGTATATAACAACTCCATAATAAATTCTAACTAAGCGCTATCTCCCTCATACATATAAAACGAGCGAAATAACGTTTGTGATTGACACTGGATTTTACTTTCAGAGAATAAACCTATTATATTATATATCGGATCAATTCGTTTCAATAGCTAATTGCTATGTTACTGTTAGCGTCAACACTTTGAACAAAATAATTGCGATAAGCATTATGACGCAATTTATGCAGGTATAATCGTGAATTTAAAACCTGCACACGAGTAGATTTTAAACGCGGTCTTTATTCCACCAAACTAGTTAACTTACATAGAATGAGCTAGAGGGACTATAAAGTCCGCGACCAAAATATCCTTCAACAAATTGATAATTCAAAGTACAAACAGTACAGTCACAGCCCGTCCACACGGCTGTGTCAGCGTTGCGTCGGCGCAACGCAAATATTTTGACACATAGCCGGCCACACGGGCGCTGCGTTACTAGTGTTACTACGACGCGCTCGTAACGCTCCGTCGTCGCAGCGGCGACGCACAGTTGCGGCGAGCATTTTGTTTAAAAATATTTGACGTCCTCCCTAGCTCTCAATGCACAAGCAACTGAGCGCTGCCGCTCCGTCGTCACCCCCGCCTGCTTCGTCTTGGGGGCTGCAGTTCTGTCGTGTGCGCGCGCCGTGTGAACAGTATGATTAGTAAAACGACGCAGCGACAGCGCTGCGTCGACGCAACGCGCTGTGTGGACGGGCTGTTAGCTACTATAAAATGTACACACATTTGTATTTATCGTATTCGTTGATATGGTAACATTTTTTGAAAGCATATTGCAAGCCGAGTATACTTTTATTTAGACAATTATGTACATTAAAAATATATAAGCACCTTAGTTCATAAAATTCACAGTGAAGCGTTCATAAAGCCGTTCAGCGCAAGCCACATCGATCGACGATTGGGTCTACGCTACGAGTAAGTTCAGCTTATCTATACACAAATATTATAAAGAGGAAAGATTTGTATATTTGTTTGTAACCAATAAAGTCAAAAATTCATGGCCCGATTTCAAAAATTTTTTCACCGTTGGGTAGTACATTACCTATGGGTAACATGGGCTAAGTATTTTTTTTTAATTAGGGATCTTTATTAAAACCTGTGCAAAGCCCAGGCGGTCTGCTAGTAATTAATATAATTAACATTGACATAATAAGTACATACAAATCATATATACTGACCGAATAAAGGTTAAGTTGCGGTTGCTAGCTCTACACTATCGCGAAGTTAACCGAAATGAAATGACGTTATGCACGAAGTTAGTCAAAAGAAAAGTGAAGACGAATTACCTTCACACTCGTTTTGTCATTACTTCGCGTGAGTGTAGAACTAGCATAACGATTTTTTATACCACTAATGGCAAACAAATATGAATACTAAAGAAGCGAGTACTTAAAATTGCATTATCTTTTTAATTACCAAATGGTTTGCTGAATAGTACGGCTTCGAGCCGCCATCGTAGCCGCTAGGGCGTCACATGCATGTACTCCGCCACGAAGAGCCGCAAGATCTTATTCATGTTTTCAATGGTGTTGAAGTCCAGTGCATTTCGGTTGTCACCGGCCGTGTGCCACACGCTCGGAAAAGGTGATGGGATCAAGTGTAGGATGTCCACATCTGAAAATGAAAGATGTCCAGTTATTTTAATGTTGTTTTGACAGTTGTTGTTCCATACATTTCAAAACAGGAAACTTTTCTCGGTAAATAAAATTTTAAAGTCGAAGACTAACGAGATTTTTGTTTCATTAAAAAATATATATTATATGTAATTTTTTTCTATATACATAATGAGTTTCACGCAATCATAAAAAAATCTTATCTACTTAAAAGTAAAACTTTTTGTTGCTTCTCTGACTGACTCTCTGTGAATATAAGTACGATATCTTGTCATTTCTACATGTAGGTACACATAAAGGCGTGTACGCACGACCGAACACGAACATGGTGAACATCGAACACGAACACGGAACATGTGGTTCGCACGTGTGGACGTAACTTAGCAAAGCGAACATGAACACCTACAAACATAGTTTTACTTGTGTTCGCGCGCAACCACTCACGACCGAACAAGAACATGGTGTCAACAAAAGAGGCTATGTTCGTGTTACCAATGTTCTTGTTCGGTCGTGCTGAGAACATCGTCCACACAGAACAACCAAATTGGATCGACACGAACACTTTTGACGAACGAAAAATTGTTTGATGTTCGTTAGTAGTACGCACGTATGGTGAACATCGAACACGAACAAAGTGTTCGTGTTCGATGTTCACCATGTTCGTGTTCGATCGTGCGTACACGCCTTTAGAATATGGCCATTGCGAATACAATGTCAACAAAGTGCGAATTCGCTCTATCATCGGCGCAAAATCGCGCAACGATAACGCAATGTATTGGTGCCTAGGACATCGCAACATGGGTATTCCATGCTTAAGGATTCGCGACGAATTCCTTGTGGACGATCTTAGAATTTTCTAATAGTTTTATCATATCGTTATGCAATTTTGCCACTGACCGATTGACTTCCCATGATAATGTGTTATCTGAAGTCTTATTCATTTTTAAGATAGTTTATCTAAACTTACGTAAAGAAGTGGCCATATTTGTCTATGTTGAAATAATAGTGGAAATAACCCGTATAATAAAATGATTTAGGTACTTTCTTTAGAAATAGCGGAGCCTCCTGCCCTGACACAAGCTTAATTACTAACTACTTACTTAAAAGGAGACTCTCGCAATACTATTGTAATTTTTTCACTTTGGTTTATTATTTTTTTTTTTTTTTTATGATTATTTGTAATTTTATTTCAGCGACGCATCGTAAAAAAACGGTATAGAAGGTACCTACGTCACATCGAAAGAACTTGCGAATTGTGAAAAGTGTTTTGCTTTTGTAATCTGAAACGGAGGGTTGACGTCTTGCCGTACTTTAATATACTAAGCACATACACATCATGTAAGAATACATACTAATATCTACTTACTATAGACACAAAATACTATATAACATAATACGATGTCGATTGTCTGAATTTACTGTATTGTTGACAAAACACATTTTTTTTATTTATTAAATTTGTTGGAACATATTGAATCAATCATAGAAATTACGCCTGATAATAGGTTTTCCCATCGAGACACAAACTTAATGCGTGCCTTATCTGTAATGTGATTGGACACGGATAAGTCTTCTCAGTTTTGCTTTTGAATGATAAATTATATCGTTGTATAGATGCAAGACATTTTAAATGTAAAGAAAACGCCTGTGAAGGCCTAATTTCTAAAATAAACTTTTGCATTTTCAATCTAGTAATTCGAATAATCGCCAGACCACCACCCAGGACGTCCCGGGTTCAAATCTCGGTCGGGTCATGATGAAAAACGAACTTTTTCTGATTGGCCGCTGGGTCTTTTATATATATCTATGTATGTATTTGTTATATAAAATATAGTATCGTTGAGTTAGTATCCCAGAACACAAGTTTCGAACTTACTTCGGAGCTAGTTCAATCTGTGTGATTTGTTCCTATATACATTTTTTTTTTTATTTATCCTAAGATAGAACATTTGCCTTACCTCTCTTCCAAAACGGTATATGGTCGTCTTCGATATACGCCCCAGAACTCCTGAGCCTGAAGTAAGTCTGCTCAACCTTCCCCCTAGAGTAACCCTGGAGGAGGTCCAACTCGCCAAGTCTTTGTTCGGCGCTGGCCAATCTCACGTACCACTTCTCTGTGTTTTTGAAGTAGCTGTAGAACACTGGATCTGGGGCACCTAGGAGGTCTAGCAGAACTAGGACGTCCTGAAAAAAATGCTCTAATTATTGTATTTGTTTCTGAAATGTAAACAAACGACCTCCGTGGCGTAATGGTTACCACGCCAGACCGCCACCCAGGAGGTCCCGGGTTCGACCCCGGTCGGGTCATGACGAAAAACGAACTTTTTCTGATTGGCCTCGGGTCTTGGATGTTTATCTATAATTATATGTATTGGTTATAAAATATAATATCGTTGAGTTAGTATCCCATAACACAAGTTTCGAACTTACTTTGGGGCTAGCTCAATCAGTATGAATTGTCCCTATTTATATATTTATTTATTTTATTTATTTATATGACAATTTTTTGGGTGCGTTCTGAAAAGTGTGGTGTATACATGATGTAGGCAACCGATATGAAAGGATTTTTTGAAATTCCCACGAGAAAGCGGGTTAAACGCACACGAAGTTGCGCGGGTTTCTCTAGTATTTATAATATAACTTAGAAAGAACCATGCATTCTAAGCTTGCATTTGAGAATATTCTATCTATGAGAATATTCACACGAACTAAGCGGTCACATTATTTAATAATGATAGTTTACATTACAATAGTCAGACCATGACATCAATATTCAGTACACGCTTTCGATCAAACAATACGTGCATCCACCAACCTACCATATAGCTAAAAAATAAACCATAATGCATTTGAATCAAGAATCCATTGAATCAAGGATGAAATATTACACAAAGATCCTTTTGTGACGTAAGTAACATTTGAAAATTCCCACGAGAAGGCAAATACGGCTCCGCGGTTCTTAAATAAAGCCTTTAGTCTCAGTAGATTGTAAAAATCAATAGTAAAAAAAAAACCTAATAACTTCTCTTTTTTTCCCTTAGGTTCTTGTAACAGGTAACGTTTTAGAGAGGTAGGGCACAGCGGATAATCCGCTCAAATCGGAGCAGCCCGTCTGGGGAAGGACCTCCACCTTACAGAAGATCGTAGTCAAATAGCATTGGTCTCGGCCATGTTGTGCTCCTACGGTGAGTAAGGTCTCCAGAGCTCCACTTGGGGGGTTGGGAGGGTTGGCAACGCGTGAGTGATACCCTCGGTATTGCTTACGTCTATAGGCTACGGTAACGGCTTACCATCAGGCCGACCGTATGCTTGTTTGCCACCTGTGTGGTATAAAAAAATAAAATAAAAAAACGTACTGCTGATGTTTATAGGCGGCGGTAACCACTTTCCATCAGTTGGCTCGCTTGCTTAATTGCCTGCGGTATGCCATAGAAAATCCCACTAATATTATAAGGCCGTTTGTCCACCGCCACCGTCACCGGAACGTCACCGAGAACGAGATTATTTCTGGCCGTTGACGGTGGCGGTGGACAAACGGCCAAGTGTTTCATATTGCCGCCACTTCGCCCCGTCACAAATATCACAATCTCGGACCGAGTTCTAGCGAAAGCGCCAAACTAAGCGATAAATCGGCGGCCGGGATGACGGAGCTCGGGTGACGGGCGTGCGGTGGACACACGGCCATAGTATGTATGTATCGCTATATCGGCGCCGTCATCTCGTTCTCGGTGACGTCCCGGTGACGGTGGAGGTGAACAAACTGCCTAAAGGCGAAAGTTTTGTTTATGTTTGTTAAATTTTCACGCTCAAATGACAGGGCCAATTTTTATATTTGGTATGTAGGTAGTTGATACCTTGGATTAACACATGTTACTTTTTATCCCGAAAAGTAAGCGATTCCCGTAGGATTTGGTCAAATGTCTAATAGAAATGGCGCTGCTGTTCATAAAATTAAACCGCGGGTAACACCGCGGACAGCAGCTGGTTTACTAGAAATGTGAATGTGTTTGTTTCACGTCGAAAGGAACTTGATTGACATGATTTTTTTACGGAAATAGTTCTCGACTCTTGATGCATAGACATCTTAGTCGTTGGTCGTGAGGCTTTATATCCCACGGGATTGAAAGATACCCACGGGAATAAAAAGATACACAGCTCATTGACACTTCGTCTTGATCACACAGGCGAAATCACGCTACAGCTAAAAAAGGCAATCACAGAACCAGCCATCATACTTTTATTTTATTTTTCTGAGTCAGAGAAATGCAATTATTGCATATCCCGACGGGATAAGTGAAGGGGGGTCTGTCCGTCTCTCCCCTCTCAAAATCTATTGTATTTAGGTTGCCTACATGCTTATTGCAAAAGTGACGGTAAATTAATGTGTTCCCCTTCAACAGAAATAGGGAGCAAGGTCAGTAAGTCAGAAAACTCTCTTAAGGCAATAATCAAAATGTTCAGGTATTTTTTTTGTTTAATTAGCATAATAACCCGTTTCCAATATCCACATTTTAAACCAGTATTAAAACCTAGAATACTGTATTCTGAAAACCAGTCTGCAATGTGGGTCATATCTATGTCGCCCGCATTCGTGATGCATAAATGCAAATGACATTATTCAATTTATCATTGTGACTTATTTTACAAATTGCTCTCTCTTGTTGTTGGAGGAAAACTTTTGCAATAGTTCGTACAGTCAACAAAGGAACGGGTTGGGTTGGTAAATATAATTAAAGACTTCGACTCTCTAGTATGGTGGCCCAGGACCGACTTGAGTACAGCCCAAAAAGACCTAGAAAAACTGCAACGTTTGGCCTGCGTAGCAATCACGAGCAGCATGAGAACAGCACCTACAGCTTCTCTACAGGCGATGCTGGGACTGCCACCCCTGCACTTAATCGTGCGAGAGGAAGCAACACTAGCAGCCTTTAGACTTAGCATAGCGGGCACCCTAGGCAAAGATTTCCGAATCAAACACATACGAATAAAAGAGGATGCCATCAAACAGCAACCAATGATGTCATCACTCACTGACAAAATTCCAAAAACACACCGATTCTCAAAACACTACAAAGTACAACTAACCGAAGAACCGAACGACTATTCAGGCCCAAAAGAGCTCAGAATCTACACTGACGGATCAAAGACTGACTCTGGGACCGGAGTCGGAGTCTACTCAGATGAACTGAACATTAAAATATCAAAACCCCTTGGAATGTTCAACACTGTCTATCAAGCGGAATGTGTAGGCATTATCCAAGCAGCATATGCCCTTGAAGCCAGGAAGGTCACGGGAACTCATATCCGCATACTACGAGCGACCAGGAGGGGATCTGACACGACAGTTCTCGGACCCGAGCCCATCGTGCCAGTCCCATTCAATCAGCTACGCAGATGGTTACAAAACATCACATACACACAAGCTGAGAAATGGTGGACTGCGGCACCAGGCTGCAGGCAATCCAAAAGGAGGCGATGCCATCCCTGGACAACAAGCTGCCCAAGCGCCTATTGCGCCTGGACAGGAAAAGCCTGCGCCTGGTAACAGGAACCATCACAGGACATTGCTCACTGAACAAACACTTTCACACAATAGGTATCACGGACAGTCCTCTGTGCAGAGCATGCATGGAGACTGAAGAAACGGTGGCGCACGTGCTCCTTGAGTGCACAGGCGTCGCCCAAATTCGGAAAGAGACACTTGGGTCACCAACGTCTCTCGCGGACACACTGAGCAGTTTGGGAGGACTAATTCGCTTCTGGAGGGAGGTGGGCTGGATGGAATAACAGCCCCACGGCATCACGTACAATGGTCCAGAACGGGACTGAGTGCGGAAACCACACCCACTAGAGGGTTCTTATGATGATGATGATGATGAAGACTTCGACTTGGCTCCATAGATTTCTAAATAGTACTCGTAATAGTATGAATACTAATAGTATGAATACTATTGATAAATAATTTTCTAGTAATTTCGTACTTCATCTGCGGGTCTAGTCTAGTAACAAACGGATAGGGGAGTATATCTAACTACACCATATTTTACACTGTTATCGTTCCAGTGATTTCCGGAACAGAATCTCGCCCTTTTCTTTCTCGGAACTCAAACCATTTCGATATCAAATTTCATTTAAAAAGCTCAGCGATAAAGATAACAGACAGAGATTCTGAGAGAGAGACTTTCACCTTAAAAAGGGTAAGAGAAATGTTTTCATGTAATCAATCTATCAATTGCTAAATTGATTAATGCGTTGTCGTGGACTTTATCGGCAATAAAATAGATGTCTAATCAATTTTATCTTCACAGCTTTATTGATAATTTGATGAATAAATAACAAATAAAGAAATTTGTAGAATTTTGCTATAAAAGAGATATAGGAGACACAGCGGTGGAAACGGTTCTCCACACACATTTTGATTAATAAACGATCAGCCTAAAACTTGATAATGTAAGTAGTGTCCGTCCATGTCTTAGATTTTAAACTAAACGTCGTACAATGAGATAAATAAATAAAATTGAGAATAAATAGTTACGCTGTCGGTTTCAACTGTTATCGACAGATGATGACTCCTTCAGTCAAGTCAGTGGTCGATAGGTGGCATAAACACATGAACCATTCAATAAAAAATCTTACCATTCTTTGTAGATTATTAGCGCCATCTTTGTAGGGCATTCTCTCCCATTTGCTAGCGAGGTGGCGAGCACCGTAAATGGAGTCCCGTGGGCCCCACTCCAGGAATGCTTCCTCACCATCGAAGAATATGAACATGAGACTCAAACGATCCCTCTTAAGTTTATCCAGCTGCTGTGACATAACCTTGGCGAGATTCAACATCATGGCGCACGGCACCGCTGAATCTGTTGCACCTGTTGACATCCATACTGATATTATAAATAGGAAAGTGTGTGTGCGACTTGACGTGATTTTATAAATGGAGATAGTTGAAGGAATGGAGAGTTACATAGGCTACTTTTTGTACTTCCCTAAAATAGAGGGTGGAATTTTGTATGGAGCAGTCTGCAATTTTCAAGGTAGAAACCAAAAAAATTCTATGCTGACTATTTGTGTGTGACTAAAAAAAAAATCGTGCATCATTTTTTTTCGAAAATCTGCCCCCAACCCCTTAAAAGAGAGGGTTAAATTTAATATGGGACTTTTCGCAGTTTTTAGGTAGGATAGGAAGCAAGGGCAACCGTGTTAACCCCGAATTTAACGCGAGCGAAGCCACAGGCAAAAGCTAGTTTTTATAATGTGAAAACGTAGATAATAGTGCTGCCAGACGATCGAACTTGGTCCTGTCGCGGACGACGAATTGCGTCAAAATCCGTTGCGTAGTTTTAAAGATTTAAGCATACATAGGGACATACAGGCAAACAGACAGACAACAAAAGCAACTTCATTTTATTCTAAAGAAGAAGAAACATATGGGAAACGCAAACGACACACATTTAGTACGATCGAGCCAGCGGCGCACAAAAAGTCTACATGGCGCACAAAATGTATGTCGTTCTATCCTTTTTGTGTGGGGTGGCGCGACAGATCTGTCAGAATTACATGGACTTTCTGCGTGCGTCGCGTCGTGTATATTACTGCATGTAACCACATGAGTAAATAAAACCCATACGTTCTATTTTCACAGGCAAAGTGCGTCATGTATGAATAAGTCTGTAGTTAAAAAAAAAACATACAAGCAAAACCGTCGCTGTACAAAATAAATTGTTTCGTCAAAAAGTTAAAACTACCGACGCGACACCAATTTCCTTTGAAGTCTTTTCAATGCATGGTAATTATTGACGTAATTTCATACAATTATATCTACTTCAGTGATGAAAAGGCCGATTTGAATATTGTTCATTCAAGTTTATTTTGTTGTAGGTATAAAATAATTATGTCAAAGGAATTTGTAATTACAAAATGAATATCTTAGGATAAATAAATTTTCTAGTAGGTATTTCCCTTCATGCAATATTTAGAAATGTTTAGAATATATATATAACTAAACTAGCTGCACGGCCCGGCTTCGCCCGGGTACTGTTTCGTTTTTTTTTCAATCTTTCTGAGAGATTTTCTTAATATTTTTTTCCGTAATAACCTTGTACAGAGTATTAGAAAACTACAAAAAAAAATCTGCCAAATCGGTCAAGCCGTTTTCATGTTATGTCGTGACAACGGAAAACGGGTTTCATTTTTATATATATAGATATTATTTTTTTTAATATTTAGTTTATTTGTGGTTAACTCTTTCCTTTATTGACTGTACGTATATAACAATTGCGCGTTTTGATGACGCGAAAACATTCGCGCGGCCGCTGGGTATTCGCGTCGTCTAAACGAGCCCTTATGAGTTGCACAAAAACATCTTAATATTAATTTCACCATTAAATCTCAAGATATATTTTATTTTATTTACAGGGCAATTATCTTTAAAATGATTTCGTGCAACAGATTGTCTAATTTTAAAAACAAAACGAGACCTTGAAACTTAATGTGGATTACGATTAAAATGGGTTTCTGCAACTGGCTGTTAAAAATATCATATCAAGTTATGAAGTGCTCCCACTTCTTTTTTTTATGCTACAAAGGTGGCAAACAAGTATACGGCCCACCTGATGGTAAGTATCACCGTAGTAGCCTATAGACGCTTGCAATTTGCAATACAGGAGGTATCACTCACGCGTCATCACTTCACTTGCACTTTATATGTACCGTAATGTTAAGTGGACCAATTTCGATATGTAAAAACAGAGAGACAGCCTGTTTCAGAAACATATTTTTTAAAGAGGTCATATGTGAAACTAAAGAAGAAAATAATTCATAAGACCTAACCCGTGATGCACGAAAAAATGTGTTCTACGCTTAGATCACTTCGCGCGCAAGGGATTAATAACAAATTAAAATTATAATATGCTTCAGAAACTGGCTGAAAGACAATGAGAATAATCATTATGTAATTATCACTATTACTTACCAACGAAGACATGCTCCCTGGTATATTTACTATCATAATGGCATGCGAGGACTAAATATCTGTCCGCATTTGGATTTAATTTTGCGATGATATTCGTAAAGTTTAATGTGCCGAATACTGGTGTGTGATCGGGGAAAGCATTCTCCGTAATATCCCAGCCTAAGGTGGTGAGCTCTTTAACTATGAATTTACGGACCTTCTCATGGTTCGGTGTCCCCACAACTCTTGGTATGAGGATCTCATCTAGTACTCTATTAAAATGTCTCATGTCTGATAGCTTTGCTAATGCGTTTACATCATTATCTGTCAAATCTTTCGCTTCGTGGAAGTTCTGGAAAGGAAAAATATATAAATATAAAAAAAAAATAAGTCTTTAACTTCTTACAAGGATACAAATTATTCTATTTGGTAATAAGAATAATTTGTAAGAACCATTCAACAGGTAAAGGCCCTACTTCTGGAAATTTATCCGATACTCCCTTTCCCATTAGAATAATTTATTCTGAAGGACAGAAATATTGGGTCAGAGTCGTGTTAGTGGCAGGTTGGTAGTGGTTGTGTTTTAAAAGAAAAGTGTGTAGTTCCCATAGCCTCGTCATTATTAGAATGCTCAGGGGACCTCGACGGTTTTTAATCAGTACACTTAGCAGGAAAGCCCCACAGTCTCACTGCATATTCACTGAGGTGAGGCTGCTTCAATTTCTCCATATAATGGAAATTAGGTATTTTTGGAAATTATCTAAGTGTAACATTTTCTTATAGTTTTACTTTTAAAACGGAAATTTTAAGCAGTGTTCAAAACTATATTCGGATACCAGTAAAGTCCCTGGTACGGGCAACGTTTTACAGCTAAATTACAGAGGTCGCGTTACATAAAGTAAAGTTTACTTTCTATAAGCCGACCTTCACATGGAGTTCCCAGGTTCCCACCAAAGTTCATGCGTCATTAAACTTACAAAAAAGTTATGTAAACATACCTTTTCCTGGTAGAATTTTAGCGTACCATCGCTACTAACGAGCGAAATAAATAAGAATGCCACAAGAAACGTGATCATTTTGTGATTTTTAATCAACATAGTTATTTAATGTTCAATATACGTGATTCTAACTATACAACTTCATAAATAAAGAATAAAAATGCACATATAAATCACTAGTTTAGTACGAACATTACTAGAAAAAGTATTAATTAAATAAAATAACTATTTCAAAAACTACACACAAGCAGTAGTACACCCCTGCTTTCTTTCGCCAAAGGCCAAAACTGATATTTTTTTGCTGTTGCCATAATATGACATTGACATTTCTTACCAATGTTGCCAGTAAAAACCAATACATTTCTTTAATAAGCAAAAAGTGCTCGGATTGCAACAATGATCATAAGACTAGCTTAGCTACTCTGACCAAATGGATTAAACAGAATGTTGTCTAACTTATATGTAGTTAATTCTCATGTGTGTATCATGCGTGGTCATCATAGGCATTAGTGTAAACTTCGAGAAAATTCCATAGATGGGAGATTATTTTTGCTATACTACACCCCAGCTGGGCTGGGAACCGGCACATAGTGTAAATGTACATATATTACAGTACAAATGATTAAATAGAATACAGACAGAAACAGAAAGGTCTTCTGTGGGTTGGGTACGGACGTAACGTACGTATGTACGATACAAACTTACGTACATAATTCTATTTTATCTTTATCTAATTCCAAGAATTATATTTCCGTAACAACAATAATATTAGTGATAATAACATTAACCAATAGCCTTAATACATTTTGCATAATATCCTGTCAGCATGATAATACTTACGCCACAGATATTATAATACTTAACAGTACGCTATCGTAAATAAATCGGTTTTAAAAACACATTAGTCTCTGCAGGCTGTGGAGTACGTAAACAAAATGTTTAAAGCTGTTAATGTTGTAGGTTTATGGAATTGTATTTGACTGGCCGGTTATAAAATGTTTGATATGAAGAAAGATTTAAAATTGGAGTTTTTCTAAATTAGACAGACAAGACAAGTTGTCTAGATTTCAGTTCAGTCTTTTTATGACACTTTAGTAGGAAACATATATTTAGATTAAAATGTATTTATAGAGTCTTTTCATGTTTAGAATATAAATCTTGATTAGTAAGTGTTTAGTAATGGGGAGATCAAATTGTTTTAATAAGTGAAGTTTTAAAAAGAAATACATGAATGTTACGTAAAAGCTGTGTGTGTTACTATTCCAACAATCAGCCCCTATAACAGGTTATGGGCCCAGTGGGCATAACAATTATGATGTTGGAATAGTATGGTAGAGAAATAACTACAACAATGTGTGAATCACAAGGAAGAATTCCCAGATTGGAAAATGAAGGTGAGTTCTCGTTATGGAGGAAACAATTAATGATTGCATTGGCAGCTAGAGGGATTTCGGATATTTTCAATGAGAAAAAAATCGAAAGATTTTGAAAGAAAGGATGCACAAGCCAAATTAATCATTTTTGCAAATATTGCTGAAAAATATCTATGTCACATTATAGATATAGATACAACAAAAGAAATACTAGATAAATTGAATAGAATCTTCTGTGGCAATTCCGATACGGAAAAATGTAACCTTTTAGAACAATTCTATAATTATAAATTTTCGGAAAATGATATTTTAACAGACATTAGTAAATTAGAGAACATAACGACTAAATTGAAAATTCTTGGATCTGAAATTGAAGAAATTCAAATTATCTCGAAGATCCTCAGTGGATTGCCAGCGAGCATGAGATTCTTCAAAACTGCGTGGGAATCTACGCATAAAGATGAGAAAACAAGAATAAATTTAATTTCTAGAATAATAGCAGAACAAAAGAATAACATGAAGAATGACATTGAAATGTCAGAAAATAAAAGAAATGAAGTTGAACCAGCGTTCCTAATTCAAAGGAAATGTTTCAAATGTGGAAAGATCGGACATATTTCAAAATTTTTTTTCGAGGGTTTCAAAGGTACGAGACGCAGAATAACTTTGCTGCCGAGCGAAACACACAACTTTTCATCTCACTACAGCGAGGAAAATGCTTGGTGCAAGAAAAACGCAAATAATATATTAAATAAGTGTTTATTTTTTTATGCGGTGTCGTGCTGGCCAGTTCGATTATTTTAAAGATAAGGTTGGCACACTGGCATGAAATAAGTATTAATGCATTTTCAGAGGATTGGCGGTATAAAAAATTATAAACTACATTTACACTCTCGCCTCGTACCTCGTCTCGTGCTTCGTCTCGCGCCTCGCGTGATCGATGGTTTTTGAGTTGTCTGTTCACACTCTCGTGTTGTGTTCGAGCTAGCTAGAATGGAGGACGTCGAAGTGTTAGCGGCAACATAGTCTTTTTTAACGCGGCACAAGGTTTAAACTCGAATGAAGCGAGAGCGCGAGTGTGAACACCGCTCTCGCATCCCACGCGAACCACTTTGACTCGTGCCCAAAAAACCGCTCCGGACGCGAGCGCTGCGAGGCGCGCGCGAGGCGAGGCGCGAGGCGAGCCGCGAGTGCGCGTTTACATTCGCGTCTATAGAATAGAAAGGTTCGAATTTTAAAAATTCTTTCCACGCTAGGGCACAAAATGCACTTTTGCGCTCAGATTTCGAATGACAAACAGATTCTTTCCGAGCTTGTGAGGTGAAAAAGTAATTTACAGTACAAATAAATAAAGTTAAAACTAAATAGACGTTCCAAGAGATGAATAGACCTTCTGTTTATTATTGGTTATTGGTCTTTGCTAAAAAGTTCAATGAATGACGTCACATAAACTTGACGTAGACGGAAGAATGAAGTAAAGGAACAATAATGCTTTATGATGTAAGTAGTAAGATTTAAAATTTAACAAGTCTAACAATTTTGGATTCTTTTATAAGTACGGATTTTCCATTTACGGAACTTTCACCCACGCCACGCCCGTGAGCCCTCGTCGTGGTGTGGGCGTAAAGGAAAATGAGTAGGCGTGTTAGGATAATTTGGTCATGTTGCATTCAATTACTTTTTATGTAGGTCTCTGGAGTACTGGCAAAATAGAACTGAAATAACGTCATTGAGATCGGATAGGTTGTATCTACTGTAACACACACGCTGTACTGTCCGACACTACTGTATCTACTGTAGGCAAGTAAGTACCTAACCTAACACTGTTGGCACATGTACTGTACCTAACACTAACGACCTCCGTAGCGTATAATATATTGGTTACCATGCAGGCCCGCCACCCAGGAGGTCCCGGGTTCGAATCCCGGTCGGATCATGATGAAAAACGAACTTTTTCTGATTGGCCTCGGCTCTTGGATGTTTATCTATAAATATTATACCTACGTATTTGTTAGAAAATATAATATCGTTGAGTTAGTACCTGTATCACATAACCCAAGTCTCGAACTTACTTTGGGGCTAGCTCATTTATTAATGTCTGTGTATTATTTTTTTGCCATTTCTGAAACGCATTTTAATTTATTTATTTATTTACAGTGAGTACACCATTACAATTAAGAATACAGACAAACATAAACTTAATCTAAGAGCCCCATTAATTATGGAAAAGCACTGCATGCTCAGAATTATTTTGCAAACTGAAAGAAGAAAGAATTTTTGTTAACATAGGTTTAATGTTAACAAAAAAACAACAATTCTTTTTTTCTTTATTTTGACAGTGACGATAAAGTTTTAAAAAGCGTATTAGAAACTGACTGTAAAGTAAGTCCCAGTAAATTTATGATTTTTAATGGTAAATAGGTACAAAGAAAGCTCCACCTACGCTTTATCATATGACGACACGGGGAATTCATAATAAAAATACCAATTTCAATGTAAACAATAAATCTATTGAATAATAATATTAGGTACTATCGTTTAAATCTATATATATAAAAGAAAGTCGTGTTTGTTACAACACTTATAACTCGAGAACGGCTGGACCGATTGCCATGGTTTTTGATTTGTTGGATTTGATTCCGTCCCGAATAGCAGAATACATCTTAAAAACAATGAGGGTAGGGGTAGGGTAGGGGTAGGGTAGGGGTAGGGTAGGGGTAGGGTAGGGGTAGGGTAGGGGTAGGGTAGGGGTAGGGTAGGGGTAGGGTAGGGGTAGGGTAGGGGTAGGGTAGGGGTAGGGTAGGGGTAGGGTAGGGGTAGGGTAGGGGTAGGGTAGGGGTAGGGTAGGGGTAGGGTAGGGGTAGGGTAGGGGTAGGGTAGGGTAGGGGTAGGGTAGGGGTAGGGTAGGGGTAGGGTAGGGGTAGGGTAGGGGTAGGGTAGGGTAGGGGTAGGGTAGGGTAGGGGTAGAGTAGGGGTAGGGTAGGGGTAGGGTAGGGGTAGGGTAGGGTAGGGGTAGGGTAGGGGTAGGGTAGGGGTAGGGTAGGGTAGGGGTAGGATAGGGTAGGGGTAGGGTAGGGGTAGGGTAGGGGTAGGGTGGGGCTAGGGCTAGGGTAGGGGTAGGGTAGGGGTAGGGTAGGGGTAGGGTAGGGTAGTGCCTCTTAGGCAGAACAAAGTTTGCCGGGTCAGCTAGTCATACATAAATTCGTTTATTCTTATAATTCAAATAAATCAACTTTATTCTTTCTATTTTTAAGCCAAGTCACATAGGCCTCCTTCACATGTTCTCTGACATGTTTGTCGAAGCCCACACCGCGGCGCATTCTATACTGCAATATATGCACTTGTGACTCCCCTCCAACTCTTATTATCATATTATTCTTCGGGTAAAAGCGGCTACTGAACACAACTTCTCCGTCCCCACAGAATATTTCAACCGAACTCGCGTCAACGAATATTTGCCAAAACACCCGTCGTTCTGGCGACCAGTCGGCACGTCGGATCCCATCGAAACCTCCTCGATTGATGCTCACCTCGCTTCGATCCGCTCTATAGTTAATAATAAATTTCTTCTCATGATCCCATTCGAAGCTAAGTTCAGTGTCATGATTCGCAGAAGCGTTTAACAACAGTTCAAAATACATGGTGCCAGCGTGAAACGACTCCCCTGGATTGTACCACGCCATTTCTAGAAGTTCAGAGCGCATATGCATCAACTCTTTTAGAGGTTTCATTAGAATCTGTCCATGGTATGACAACCTGATCTCCCTGACAATACTCAAGAACCCAGCCCAGCCACCTTTTGATTCCTTGAGATCGGTTTGGCACATTCCAAGCCATCCCACGAGAAGTCTCCTACCATCTCTGTGAAGAATAGTTTTTACTCCATAAAAATCGTGGCCGTGGTCTAGCTCGTGGAACGTTGCCGTAGAAACTTCAATGTTCTCGAATTTGGCCAAAATGTAGTTAAAACCTCCAACAAAATATCCCGTCTGATGAAGGTTTCTGAATCTTTTATCCTCTTTACGTACTCCTTGAACGGAAAGAATCAATACATATTGACCATCGAGTTCGAAAATTTCTGGATTCTCCCAAAAGTACCCCATATCACCGAGCGATCTGGCCATAGTCCCGTTAAAATCCCAATGGAAAAAATTCGTGGACGTGTACAGAAGCAAATCTCCTCTCCCTTCAGTCGTGGTAGAACCGACCGCCAGATAATAAATGTCGCGGAATCTCCACACCTTGGGATTCCTAAAGTCTGCACTTCCATGCGGTGCATCTTTTAGTATTGGGTTGTAGATATATTTTTGAAAAATAATTCCATCAACACTAACTGCCATATTTTGTGATTGTCGTGTCTTATTCTGGTACTGTCCGTTGCCGGTGTAGAACAGAGTCAGATAGCCGTTGCGAACTATGGCAGATCCTGCCAAGCAGCCATACTTATCATAAAATTCTTTGGGGACCAAAGCTGGTGGGTAGTGGTGCCAGTTGATGAGATCGTCGCTGATAATGTGTCCCCATTGCATGGTACCCCACGCACCGATGTACGGATGATACTGATAGAAAATATGATACCGTTTCTTGAAGTACACAAAAGCACTAGGGCTATCGAGCCAGCCCGCTAAGGCCGATATGTGGTATATTGGTCGATGACATAAACTTAATCTAAGAGCCCCATTAATTATGGAAAAGCACTGCATGCTCAGAATTATTTTGCAAACTGAAAGAAGAAAGAATTTTTGTTAACATAGGTTTAATGTTAACAAAAAAACAACAATTCTTTTTTTCTTTATTTTGACAGTGACGATAAAGTTTTAAAAAGCGTATTAGAAACTGACTGTAAAGTAAGTCCCAGTAAATTTATGATTTTTAATGGTAAATAGGTACAAAGAAAGCTCCACCTACGCTTTATCATATGACGACACGGGGAATTCATAATAAAAATACCAATTTCAATGTAAACAATAAATCTATTGAATAATAATATTAGGTACTATCGTTTAAATCTATATATATAAAAGAAAGTCGTGTTTGTTACAACACTTATAACTCGAGAACGGCTGGACCGATTGCCATGGTTTTTGATTTGTTGGATTTGATTCCGTCCCGAATAGCAGAATACATCTTAAAAACAATGAGGGTAGGGGTAGGGTAGGGGTAGGGTAGGGGTAGGGTAGGGGTAGGGTAGGGGTAGGGTAGGGGTAGGGTAGGGGTAGGGTAGGGGTAGGGTAGGGGTAGGGTAGGGGTAGGGTAGGGGTAGGGTAGGGGTAGGGTAGGGGTAGGGTAGGGGTAGGGTAGGGGTAGGGTTAGGGTAGGGGTAGGGTAGGGGTAGGGTAGGGGTAGGGTAGGGGTAGGGTAGGGGTAGGGTAGGGGTAGGGTAGGGTAGGGGTAGGGTAGGGTAGGGGTAGAGTAGGGGTAGGGTAGGGGTAGGGTAGGGGTAGGGTAGGGTAGGGGTAGGGTAGGGGTAGGGTAGGGGTAGGGTAGGGTAGGGGTAGGATAGGGTAGGGGTAGGGTAGGGGTAGGGTAGGGGTAGGGTGGGGCTAGGGCTAGGGTAGGGGTAGGGTAGGGGTAGGGTAGGGTAGTGCCTCTTAGGCAGAACAAAGTTTGCCGGGTCAGCTAGTCATACATAAATTCGTTTATTCTTATAATTCAAATAAATCAACTTTATTCTTTCTATTTTTAAGCCAAGTCACATAGGCCTCCTTCACATGTTCTCTGACATGTTTGTCGAAGCCCACACCGCGGCGCATTCTATACTGCAATATATGCACTTGTGACTCCCCTCCAACTCTTATTATCATATTATTCTTCGGGTAAAAGCGGCTACTGAACACAACTTCTCCGTCCCCACAGAATATTTCAACCGAACTCGCGTCAACGAATATTTGCCAAAACACCCGTCGTTCTGGCGACCAGTCGGCACGTCGGATCCCATCGAAACCTCCTCGATTGATGCTCACCTCGCTTCGATCCGCTCTATAGTTAATAATAAATTTCTTCTCATGATCCCATTCGAAGCTAAGTTCAGTGTCATGATTCGCAGAAGCGTTTAACAACAGTTCAAAATACATGGTGCCAGCGTGAAACGACTCCCCTGGATTGTACCACGCCATTTCTAGAAGTTCAGAGCGCATATGCATCAACTCTTTTAGAGGTTTCATTAGAATCTGTCCATGGTATGACAACCTGATCTCCCTGACAATACTCAAGAACCCAGCCCAGCCACCTTTTGATTCCTTGAGATCGGTTTGGCACATTCCAAGCCATCCCACGAGAAGTCTCCTACCATCTCTGTGAAGAATAGTTTTTACTCCATAAAAATCGTGGCCGTGGTCTAGCTCGTGGAACGTTGCCGTAGAAACTTCAATGTTCTCGAATTTGGCCAAAATGTAGTTAAAACCTCCAACAAAATATCCCGTCTGATGAAGGTTTCTGAATCTTTTATCCTCTTTACGTACTCCTTGAACGGAAAGAATCAATACATATTGACCATCGAGTTCGAAAATTTCTGGATTCTCCCAAAAGTACCCCATATCACCGAGCGATCTGGCCATAGTCCCGTTAAAATCCCAATGGAAAAAATTCGTGGACGTGTACAGAAGCAAATCTCCTCTCCCTTCAGTCGTGGTAGAACCGACCGCCAGATAATAAATGTCGCGGAATCTCCACACCTTGGGATTCCTAAAGTCTGCACTTCCATGCGGTGCATCTTTTAGTATTGGGTTGTAGATATATTTTTGAAAAATAATTCCATCAACACTAACTGCCATATTTTGTGATTGTCGTGTCTTATTCTGGTACTGTCCGTTGCCGGTGTAGAACAGAGTCAGATAGCCGTTGCGAACTATGGCAGATCCTGCCAAGCAGCCATACTTATCATAAAATTCTTTGGGGACCAAAGCTGGTGGGTAGTGGTGCCAGTTGATGAGATCGTCGCTGATAATGTGTCCCCATTGCATGGTACCCCACGCACCGATGTACGGATGATACTGATAGAAAATATGATACCGTTTCTTGAAGTACACAAAAGCACTAGGGCTATCGAGCCAGCCCGCTAAGGCCGATATGTGGTATATTGGTCGATGAGTTTGATCCATTTTATGCCTCATTATAGCTTTTTGTTCAAAAAACTCCTGTATATTAGAAAGAATGGAGGATGATCTGATAGTCGCCGAATAAATTATCACAATAAAAAATGGTAGCACTTTCATCTTGAAACTCAACTCTACAAGAGACTATTGATGACTGACTGATGATCTAAAAACGCATTATACAATTGTTTTGTAAACATTGGTTACGTCTGTGGGTACTATAGTATAATTTTTGAATTGTAAACAATATTCTAATTGTTCTCATAAAATTATTATTACAGCCAGGGCCGTCTCTACTATAGGACAGGGTGCGCTTCACCCGGGCGCCGCGGTCTCAGGGGAGCCTCGGGGCGCCACTCTTGTGTCCCTCGACCCAGTCATTTCAATGAAACTGCACTCGTGTTTTGAAGCCGGGCCCGGGCGCGGTATAACCTACCCCACTGTCTGCCTATGCGTCTAGTTTTAGCAAAGAAAACTCGCTTTTACAATAGGAACTTTTGTTAATTTTTAAAATCAAGTTGGGTTCTGTTATTCTTTTTACTACTTCTCTCCTTAAAATTTATTTTACCCGTGTAAGTAAGTATAGTAGGCCATACATGACTTGCATCTAAAAGCAGGTGCTGGATGGAGTCGAGTGTGCTAAATATGAGGACCACATTCTGTGAATGGTTTTGAACTCAGAAAAGCTTGCAGATATGATTCTAGATGTTACCAGGAGGTTTACCGCACCATTATTTTCGCGTCTGTGAGGAAAATCTTTCATTTACAATCTCCAAAAAATTTAAAAAATAGGTCTGAAAATTTAAATTTTCGACAAAATTCTCATCTTTGAAATTCCATAGCTTGGCTCCTATTTTTTTTTTTTTTTTTGTAGCATACTAATTGATATTATTAAATACGCTAATATAATTACAATCTAGCCTAAATACAGACTAATGAGTAATTTTACGTTGACCTAGTTTTATAAAGTTGTAATATAAGAATGTGTCCATCGGCACTTTTCTTACTGTCTCTATTAAGGGGAAGTCACTTTGTTCATGTGTCTTTGTTTACACTATATTAACACTGTTATATTGTTACTAATCACTACACTAGTTCGAACGGTTTGGTTCTATTGAGTCTACGCACTATATCCGTATTATCGAGGAGCTGGATCGCCTCGACATTCACATGATGAAGCAGTCTATATTCGTGTGCTTCTGCATATTTTTTTATAACTTTATTGACGAACTGTATATTAAGGTCCCGGTGCAGGTCGTCGTTTCTTATATACCAGGGAGCATTCACTATTGCTCTTAGCACTTTATTTTGAAATCTTTGGATAACTTCGGTATTACTCTGTTTAGTACAGCCCCACAACTGTATCCCATAGGTCCATACGGGCATGAGGACTTGTTTGTATATAAGTAATTTGTTATATACTGATAGGCTGGAGTGTCTTCCAAGCAGCCAGTACATTTTTTGGAACCGTAGTTCCAGTTCTTCCTTTTTTTTTTTGACATGAGCTTTCCACCGAAGCTTAGCATCCAGCGTCATGCCTAGGTACTTGGCGGAATTTTCATGCGGTATTATCTTTCCATTTATATATATAGGAAGGTACTGTTCATGTTTGTTTGTAAAATTCACGTGAATAGATTTTGTTTCATTCAGCTTTATTCTCCATGTCTTTGTCCAATTGTGAACTCTGTTAACAGCTAATTGAACCTTTTCTGCAGCTTCAGCATGGGTAGTTCCAACCGCCATTAGAGCCGTATCATCCGCAAAGGTTGCAATAGTGTTTTCTTCTAAGTCAGGGATATCACAGGTGTATAAAAGGTACAGGACCGTACCTAATACACTTCCCTGAGGTACTCCAGCTCTTATTTGTTTAATGGCAGAGTAAGCTTCTTCTTGCTTTACTCTAAATACTCGATTTTTTATATATGAAGATAATATGTCTACATAGCTTTTAGGTAGCATTCTTTTTAGTTTTATGATTAGGCCTTCATGCCAGACTTTGTCAAAAGCTTGCGCAACATCTAAAAAGACTGTAGAGCAAACTTTTTTATCTTCAAGACATTTTTCTATTATATTTGTAATCCTATGTACCTGATCTATTGTGGAATGTTTTTCTCTGAAGCCAAATTGATGTTCTGGAATGAGGTTCTTGGCGTTTATTATAGGTTTTAATCTCTTTAATAGAAGTTTCTCGAATAATTTGGACATCACAGGCAACAAAGAGATCGGTCTGTATGAAGTTGTCTCATTTGGCGGTTTTCCTGGTTTCGCTATCATGATCACCTCAGCGATTTTCCATAGATCTGGTACATATTTCAGTCTCAGTGCTGCGTTAATAAGATTAGTCAGCTTAACTATAGCTTTTCTCGGGAGTTTGTGCAATAACTCACCAGGTATAAGATCAAAGCCTGGTGACTTTTTAGGGTTGATTTGATGTTTAATTTGTTGTAACACTTCTCTTGGTGTTACAAGTTTAATCTCTATTTGTTCCTCGTGGTTGCAATTGATGGGTTCGTCACCAAAGTTTTCATGATTTGGTTGACTTTCGTTTGGTTGGAAAATGTCCTCCAGATATTCAGCAAACCTTCCGGCTTTCTCTTCATTGCTAATTGCCCACTTACCATGATCCATTTTTATTGGCGGGATTTGTGTCAGTGGCTGCTTCGTGCGTTTGGTAGCTTTCCAGAGTGAATAGTCGGTATTTCGATCACTGGTTAGCTTTTGGAGGTACATGCTTGTACAATTATCAACATAACTTTGAATTAATCTTCGTAGACGTTTTGTGAGATTATTCAACTTTTTCTTGTCTACTGGTGACCTAGTTTGGTGCCAAAGTTTACGTTGTCTTCTTTTTTCGGTAATCATATTTCTAATTTCTAATGGGTACATATTTTTCGCCGTCCTCTTTTTAATAATGGGTGTATTGTCCCAAGCGGTTTTTTGTACTAATTTAATAAAATTTTCTAAATCTATATTTAATTGATCTGGAGTTTTTAATGGTACTCTGAGATCAATTTTATTAACTAACTCCAATTGAAAGTTCTCCCAATCAGTGTATCTATTAATTAAACTTAAGTAACTTTCCTTATTCAGTACATTCTCCATTATTTCTAAATATATGGCTGAGTGATCTGAACTCATGTCATAACTTTGATAGGTTCTTATATAGTTAGATGATAGGTTCTTATAAATAAAGAAGTCTATTAGATCAGGGATTTTATGCGGATCAGTAGGCCAGTAAGTAGGTGATCTTGTCGATGCAACATCACACTTATTTTCATTAATGGCATACATAAGTTCTCTTCCCTTTTTATTCGTTAAACGGGAACCCCAATGTATATTTTTGGCATTAAAGTCACCGCCTAGGACGAATCTGTCGCCGAGTGTTTGTAAAATATCTAAATAAATATCTTTTTCTAGTTGATGTTTGGGTGGGCAGTATATTGCAGCCACAGTAAGTGGATACTTTTTAGTGTTTAGGCAAACTGCTACACATTGCACCTGCGGAGTTTCGTATTTATTAAATTCCTGATATTGAATATTTTCCTTAATAATAACAGCACTCCCGCCTCTTCCTTTGTTTGATGGGTGAAGTGCGTGATGGACTTTGTATCCTTTGAATTTAACATATGTTTGATTTGTAAAGTGTGTTTCTGATATTAAGCACACATCAATATCTTCTGTGTCTAGGATCACTTGTAACTCATTCTGATGTTTAAGTAATCCATTGCAATTCCAAGCCATAATCTTAGGGTTGTTAATCATTTTTTATTCTTAGGAATAGTTGTTGTGCTATTTTCTATTACCTTTAGACGCTTGTCAAAAGATGTGATTAGCTTGGCTCCTATTAAGTCAATAGAGCCGCGATTAGGCTGAAATTGTAGGTAATTTAATACAGTTTGGTTAATAAACATCGTTTGCAACAAATCCATAGTTTTGGCCCTAGAGAGCAAATACTGAAATAAGTTCTTAAATTTCGAAGTTTTCTCAGTTTCCAAGGGTTTTTCAAAAGCAACCTTCCGGCAACATCGAGAAGCTTTTTTGAGTTTATCTATTGCCTGGATTCCTAAACCAAAACAGTCATTCGAAATGTTTTTTTTTATAAAGTAAAAAGTGCCATTGCTAGACTTTTATGGGGCCAATAGAGCTGGGAGTTGAGCTGAAATTGTGGGTAATTTATTATAGATTATATGTGTAGACGACATCGTTCCCAAAAAAAACATAGCTAGGCTTTGGAGAGCAAACAGTGAAATCTGTTCTAAAATTTCGACGTTTTCTCAATTTTCTCAGTTTCCATCTATTTTTCAAAGTTGCAAATTTGTATTTACACTACCCTAACATACCCATACAACCTACCAAAAATGCAGAACTACAACACGCTTTGTGATTCTAATGTCTAATTTCATAGTTCTAAGATGTACTTACTGTATGTTTGCTGCATAGACAGTTTGTGGTAACTTGATGTGCTGTTATTTGTACTTACTTAGGTATTCCATTTTAACAGCGATCAGCACGCTTAGTTTAGAGGGCGCTATGGTGATGATTGCACCCGGGAGCTACGTGAGCTAGAGACGGCTCTGATTACATCTTTAGATGGTGCTATATAATGTCACATACTTTAGATGCTTATGTAGTGAGAATACCATCAAAGGACAATACAAGATGATGTAAAACTAAATCTAAACATATAAAATTCTTTGTCCTGAATGACGGGCTCAAAGGTCAATGCACAGCCTTAACCGCTGATCGTACAGACTTGCAACTTGGAGGGTGTTCTTTGTATACCTATAGGCGTCCGATAAGAAAGAATTAAAATTTGCTCTCATGGGAAAGCGGGATATACGCATACGAACTTGCATGGGTTTCTTATGTTTATTGGTTAGGGGACTCGTCCGTGTACAACTGATCCCGCGGACTACTGGTCGTCTATTGAAAAATTGTAGTGGTATTCTAGCCCTACATTCGTTTAGCGATGTAGGACGAATGAGGACAAATATTGTATTTCATTAAGGGCCCTAGGCTGAAGAGAAAAGTTTTGTGTATATATGCAATGTTTTCTTAAGTTAAGTTTCGTAATTTGTTCAGAAAATTTATAAAACAACTATCCGGTATGAAAATAGTGTACCTACGACATATGAATGAACATAATGTACATACTGTCTGCCCGAAAAGAAAATTAATGGACCCCTTTGCAGCTCTCATCGACCCACTGCTGGGTATTACAAGCCTCCTTTCGTCTACGCCATCCTTCTCCATCCCGAGCAATCTCAATCCAATCCAGTCCAATTTGTGAACCTAAATAATTATAATCCATCCAGAATCCATATAACTCTTTTGTTTTTAAATCGTCTCAGCCATTTACTATTTTATACTGTATCCGCCAAAAAATGGCTCAGTTTATAAAACAAATTGAAAACCGATTGTCGTTATGCATTGAATAAATAAATATATAGGGACAATTCGAAATTTGTGTTATGGGATACTAACTCAACGATATTATATTTTATAACAAATACATACATAGATAAACATCCAAGACCCGAGGCCAATCAGAAAAAGTTCGGTTTTCATCATGACCCGACCGGGGATCGAACCCGGGACCTCCTGGGTGGCGGTCTGGCGTGGTAACCATTACGCCACGGAGGTGGTTCATACTTATTAGTTCTAAACTCATGTTTAGAACTTCGTTTTACGTCTGCGCGAGTCAGCCGTGTTGGCGACTAGTATAGGACTCTAATTTATATACGCACACAAGAATTGTACAATTGTTTTACACCAACTATTGTTTAGATTCTTTATACTACACAATAGTATTATGACGAGAGAAGGCACTTTTGGTGCCACGGTCAAGCGAATGAAAACACACAAGTCAAAACATAGTGAACCTTTATTATAATAACTGTGCCACATCAATAAATCTTTTAAAGTCAACGTAAGTATATTCATAATATTCGATACATAATTACCTAAAACTAATGGAATGTTTCGAACCTATTTGTATCACTGCGCCACACATTCCTTGTCAACATTACAAATTCTGTCATTTTGTGTGCCTTGGCGATACAAATAAAGGATTTATCGTCTACCTAAAGCTAATAAAATGATTATGCTAATTTATGTATGATATGTTACAAAAACCAAGTTGTTTTTTTTATCACAGAGTGAAAATGTTTGGTAAGAACACTTAAAATTCGAGACCCTAATTCAAATTCAGATCCCTAATACTTAGTAAAGTAACGTTTAAATATTATTTGTTGTAAATCGCAAAACACCTAAAAATGGTAAGTTTCAATACAAATCTACGCTTTATAATAGAATAAGCAGATCTATACGTAGAGATTAGAGGAGATTAAAAAAGTTATGCTAAGCCGAAAACTTATTCCTGTCGTGCTAAGCTGATATTTTCCGACAGGAGCATATTAGAATTACCTATACAAGAATTGAATACAGAATACCTTCCGTAGCATCTGCTAAGGGCGCACAAGCTCGCACATTTGCTCAAGTTATTTCAATGCGTGAGCTTGCACGCACCTACGCGAAAATTGCCATTCATTTTAGGCTCTAAAAGTGTGTTTACGGTTTATTTTATACAACTTAATTAAATTAAAATATAACTCTGGCGTAATAATGGCGAGACTCAGGACATCTTCAGATCCAGAAATTGGAGACAGCAAATAATTTGCAAGGGTTTGGAGATTCGCAGGGGGGGGGGGGGAGTAGATACCTACCTACGTCTTGCATAGAACTGTGGCACATAGGAATAATTTTAGAATAATGCTGCCAGACTTGGTCATTTGTGTTATTTAAAGAAGCAGAAAGCATCATTCACTTTGCATGTTTTGAGGGAGCCGGGGCAGTGTTTGGGTGCCGCAGTGCGGTGTGCAAGTCAGCCCACAGTGCTGCAGCCCGCGCATGCGTGGTTCCGTGCCGGCGGAATAACTCCGGGAGTGATTCCAGTGCTGCCAGGCCATAAGTTCGACCCACCTTCGCCTCCTGGAGGTTACACAATAGCATATCAAACTAAATGAAAATCTGGTGGGTTTTACAATCGCGGTCTTCGCAGAGCACTTTAAGTAAATTACAGTTAAGTCAAGTCAGCGACGATCAGGGACCTTACTCTTGAAGAATAATTCTGCTCAATCTGATTGTGCGCTAACCAAATACTTAGTAGAGTATAAAATTTCAAACTGTACGTATAAGGATTTGCCACTAAATTTAAATTAAAATTATACGGAATTCAAGTGAGGTAGCAGGTGGTTTGAAATTCTGTCAGGGTTCGGTGACAGTTTTTATGTTTGGTAAATTGGGACTTTGGACTCATTCCAATTGACTTTAGCTTGTTTACCAAGTCGAACTCACCTCTAAAGAACACTTCATTGCATAGCGATGTCTCTCCCGCAGTACTTGCGACGCGGCAGTGTGTGGAGCAGCAGCGGCCGCCGCCGCTCGCTCCGCATGCAGCCCACGCGTCAGTCGGGAGCACAGCTCCCTATAAGCGCCTAGTGCATCTAACGCCAGTAACACTCGCCCCCCAGGACCCTCTTCGGTGAAGTCATCCTCCTCGGGTGATACTTCACCCATTTCATTTGCTAAACTGAAAATTAGGATACAGAATATAAATAACATTTTTTTTTTATAAATAGCGTTGTTAGTTCTCTACCCTGGTTACCCCTTTCATTAGTTGACTGGACTATACATAAGTGCTTAAACACAAAACTACGACTACATTGGTTGGCTGTACAGGTTTAAAACAATGTAACTACTTACTCAGCAGCTGCCTTTAATGCTTGTTTAACGTTAGACCAACGTGGCGAATCGGCGGCAGTTGGAGCTGACAAAGAGTTCAAACCAGCACCCAATTCGCGTATATCAGCACGTTCGGCCTCGCTTCGATTTTCAACTAGAATATTAAAATAAAAATTCATATTGAAAAATAGGTAATTAAATCCGGTTAGAAGGACCAAATCCGGATCGAAGGACCAACCTCTTTCGCATATCTGAAAAAGTCGACCTAATCCTAATTGTATAAGTCGTAGCTGCTCCTGTTCGCATACAAAAGCTGCCTGCATATCATCTGTTGACATAATTATCTGAAACAAACAGATTATAATTAGGTAGATATTTTTATAAATTTTTGAAACATTTAAGTTTATACTTTTTTTTAATAAGGCAACAACATTTGTTCTATTCTATTTCACTATGAAAATGCGCTTAACTCGCTCACTCATATAGTCGCATTATATGTCACAAAGTCGGCAAAGATACAGTCAGCGGCATAATCATGTCAACAATGCTTAAAGTGATAAGGTACTAAAGTGACAACATATTTCTGACGCTGTATCTGATTTATCATGACAAATAAAATATCTCACCGCACTATCTTCCTGACTTCCAGCCAACACGAACTCGTCATGTTTGGGCTTTTCCAACCTCGCGTGTGTTTCGCATAGGAATATTCGAAGATCTGCATCGTGTGCTAACACAGGGTGTCTGGCGATGATGGTCAACCAGCGCTGAAGAGCTGCACGCCTCCGCTGCAGAAAACGAGGACTGCCTCCACCGACTACAACGCGCTTTGGTGGTAAGCGACAGACAGCGCTGAAATTATAAATTTTGTAATTTAGAATTTGCATATTAATGAAAACACGGTGGCCAACCACCACAGGTAAAGCGTAGATGCGTGTTTAGGATTCATAATTAGACTGTGACTAACTAGTAGTCAATTTAATTGATATACCTAAGTAGAATTAACAAACAGAAGAAACGTGGAAAATGGTAGCGTAAAATTCGAATCAACATTTTTGATGTGCCATTCTAAGACAACTTGTCTATTACCTAGGTAATTTTTTTTAAGGAAGATGGTGACAAACAAGCATCCAGGTCACCTGATGGTAAGTGATCACCGCTGCCCATGGAGCACAGAAACAACACGAGAGTCCCTGAGCTGTTGCCGCCCATAAAGTAGGAAATAAGGAGAAACGGGATAGGAGAGGTGTTGGTCTCTCACCTGCTGTCACTCATTCTTACCGAACGGAACGCATTTAATTATGTATGTAGGCTATGTATCTCATTTCATGAATGCTCTACCATTAAAAATCATTCACAGTCGCCCGATTGAAATTAACTTTTGAAAGCTGTGTAAACTAAATATAACTCATTTTTCTTGGGTCTATTTATTTGAGTCCCCGATATCCCGAGTGAATATAAGCCGGCTATATTTCCCAAAGGTAATTTATGAACAGGGACCTACGTAGTGATTTGTGTTGTGTTACGTCTTTAAATAAGTAATA
Organism: Endotricha flammealis; assembly: GCA_905163395.2. NCBI lineage: Eukaryota > Metazoa > Arthropoda > Insecta > Lepidoptera > Pyralidae > Endotricha > Endotricha flammealis. Next base: position 2,554,475 of record LR990861.1, on the reverse strand, counting down.
CATACCTAACTGGATTTGTTTCAATTTTGTTGTAATAAAAAGTAAGAAAGCAGATTTTTGCTGTAATTTTACATCCTAAAACCGTTGTATTGTTTAGATTTTATTTATTAATTAAAAGCTTTTATTTAACTTGCACTGTATTGCAAGATTCCACCCTTACATACGTACCTAAGGGTGGAATCTGGGAACGAAAATTTGAACCACTTCCCGAAGACCGATTGAGCTGAAATTTTGCACAAAACTGTAAATCAGATGACAATACAATATTATGGTAACAAAATTACGATACTGCCGTTTGTGTTCCATTTTTCGTATAAAACCGTTTCGACCGAAAACCTATAGGGTACTTCCGGTTGTCCTAGAATCATGAAATTTGGCAATAAGTAAGATCATTTGGCACAAGTATAGGAATAAATATGAAAACCGTAAAGGAGACTGAGCAGAAGTGGTCTATGAACCAACACGAACATGGGTATGGAATTTCTAATAAGGGTCCTTAATTAGACCTTCATGTGAAGAAAGATCAGAATCGGTCCCGGCAGTTTCGAGATAAATGGCAGTCTTTCTGCTACTGCTACGATTATTTCACAGTGAAAGTCTCAATAGCAAAACGAGTATAGAATTTGTGACAGTATACTTCTACTAGACCCTCATGGGGAGGGGCATCAAAATCTGTCCCGGCAGTTCAGAGATAAATCGCAGTTTATGAAAAACCTTACGGTTTTTTTCACATTGAGAGTATGAACAGCTATAAGGACATACAATTTAAGACGGACCTCCACTAGACACTCATGGTAAGTGACATCAAAATCTGTCTCGGCAGTTCCGAAATAAATGGCAGTTTATGAAAAACCTTACGATTTTTTTCACATTCAGAGTATCAACAGCAATGTGGAAATGCAATTTATGCCCTCGCGCATGAGGGTTCCGTACCATAATCATACTAGTCATGTATGATTATGGTACGGAACCCTCATGCGCGAGTTCTACTTGCCCTTGGCCGGTATTTTATTTTTGATGGGTACTTAGACCCGTTTAGTTTGTCGCAGGGTGACTGTAGTAAAATTCATTAGACAAGTACCGCCTCTCGACAATAGATGGCACTGCGAAACCTGTCCAATGGTAACTAAAAAGTAAAAAATAAATTGAAAGTAAAGAAATATATTTTAAAACAAGCTTTTATTTAATTACGCTAAAAAGAATAAAATAAACTTTTCTTTTAAAACTTTTATTATTAAATTATAACGTCATTACACAATTTATATGACAAACTTGTCGCGAGATTAAATCTCGCGACAAGCTTTTAAATGTCATATAAATTATTGTGTAATGAAGTTATAAGTTGATAGTAAAAGTTTTAAAAGACAAGTTTATTTTATTCTTTTTAGCGCAATTAGCTAAATAAAAGCTTGTTTTAAAATATATTTTTTTACTTTAATATTTTTTTATTGTAAAATTAATCGCAAAGTAAAAAAAAAATTTTTCACTTCTCATGCTCTAAAATTGCTTATTTGTGCAGGATATAGGCTGCACAAAATCGATTTTTGTGGACATGTGCATTAAGGTGGTACATTTCGGTCAGCGCGGGAAATTCATTTTTTTGGGGGGTTTTTACAAATTGCGTCTCAATCATTGATAGAATTTTCGTGAAAATTTGTTTGGCGACAACTACAATATAATATATACTGAATAAGTATCATATAAATTATAAATAAAGAGCTCTTCTCTTCTCATTATGAATGTGCATAATGCGCGTATATAGGGAAAAAGATGCATCGTGTAATATTTATAATTTATTTAATAATTATTCAGTAGATATACTTAGGTAGGTATTGTATTTGTTGTACGAAAATTCTATCAATGATTGAGATGCAATTTGTAAAAAAAACCCTAAAAAATTTGAATTTCCCGCGCGTACCAAAACGTACCACCTTAACGTATCTACTCATAAATGTATCTATATTATGGCAAAGAAAATGAGCCATCCAGCCAAACACAATAAAAAGTTCAGAGATAGAATTTGTTATTTTATAATATTTACTTTAATTTATTTGTCTTATGTGTTTTTTTAAGACTTATAAGATATTAACATTTAAAAATTAAAGTACGGTAGGTTATTTATGAAAATTATTATTACAAAATTAATTTAATAGTAGGCTGTATAGGTCTGCAGCCCAAGCCTAAAATATGCCGGGAACAACAATTTCCTTCAGTACCTTTATGGCGGAAACACACTACCGTGTCGGGGCGTGTCGTGTCGCGCCAGAAGCATATCGCGTTCATACATTTTATATGGTTAGGAGCACATTTGTAGGGCGTGTCGTGTCGTGACTCGCTCTGTCGTGACGCGGACTGCTGGCCGCCGATTGCGCCACGGCGGTGGTGGGGGTTATGACGCGACACGACACGCCCTGCAAATGTGTTTCTATACCCGCGCGTGGTTCGTGTCGCGAACAAGTGGACGCTTTTTTTTTAAATTTGTTTTTGCAGCGTGATAATGAGTTACTAGGTAGTAGATTCCTGATAAATATACTTAAATACATTTTTTTGTAAGTAAATACCATTATACATTATAGTAAACACCTAGACAAAGGCAAACACTGCGAGCTTCTGTTCAGAAATGAAAGAAATAAACGTCTGGCGTTTATTTCGTTCATTTCTGAACAGAAGCGCGCCCCGACACGACACGTAAGTGTGCACACCCACCGTCACGACAGAGCGCGACACGACAGGCCCCGACACGGTAGTGTGTTTCCGCCATTAAGCTTTAAGTACCTATTCAAACCCTGTAAGAATTTTTACTTTGAATTTTAATTAAAGAAATGTTATGATGAACTACTGTTTTATTTCCTCACATTAGAAGTGAAAAGCAGAGATTACAACCATTTTCCTCTACATTACTATCAGCGATAAAAGTCTGGGATACAGATGGTTCGTTTTGTGCACGTTTATTGTAAAATCTACTATTTACATTTCCGCTAACGAAACGCATCCGCTGAAAATTTAAAAAAAAGTAAAATAATCTTTCAGTCATCGTTAATAGGGCAGTGAAACATAAATATCGATTATTTATTTAATCGATAATACATAGAAAATTTTATAAAATAGTATAGTAGTACAATTTATTTACTGAGTATAATTTAGAGATAACGTCAACGCCCCCGTAATGTGTTCGTATTATAAATTGCAGTTCTTTTGTAATCTCTCAGCTTTACGAAGAAAACAAAAACATACATACATATATACAAACATAATAAACTTAATGTTTGTATAAAGATAAAGTACGTTTTTGCGAAAATATATCAGACAGCACAATTTACGCTTCTGCTTATTTAAGCTCTACTCTTCTAGGATTGCGCAACACATGCAAGGACATGGGGATTTTCCCGCAATAATAACTACGGATTCAACAAAATATTAATTCACTTTGTGTAAACCTATCAATACATTGTGTTCAGTGAATGAATGTATAATTTTAAAAATATCATATTTTTGTTGATTATAGGTAGGTACCTACTAATAAAATCATAACGGCTATTTTACAACTCTGAAATTATAAATTTGACGGGACGGGTAACAATTTGTGGCTACTGATAACACTTACCGATAGGGATATTTGGCGAACAGAACGTCATATAGTTGCACAAACTCATTGTATCTCCTGGTGACCGTGGTCCCATGCCTTCTTGAGCTCACATAATATTCACAATGTTTCAATATCAAGCCTTTTCGTTCAGGTACCAATTCGACAGTGATTACGTCTGTAGATTCCAGATCTTCGAAAGAGACTGTATGTATGGTCGACATATTGTATCTGGAATAGTTTAAGTTAAATGAGACATAATTGGCTGGCATAAATCCTAGTGAGATGACAGATGATGTGTACCTACCACTAAACTGCGGATTTAAACATCACCGTTCTCCGGACGGTATCAGTATTTTCTCCTCTCGTCCTTTAATTTAGCATCAGTTGTACCTACCACCAGTTGTACGATTTTGTAATAGTTTTATCGTGCTACTGTGGTATAAAACTCCGGACTACGACACACTAGTTTACCCAGAACTGGTATCTCGCCATTGCAGACAATAATCGTTTACCTAATAAGACTGCAAGCACATTGTTAATCTGTGGGATCCTTTTTAATGCACCCCTTATCATGCCCATCGTGCGAAAAGTATCGCGCGACCAATTGCGACCAAAGACCTTTTATTTATACCATCGTGCGATCAGCGAAAACGCATAGTTTGTAGGTTTCATTATCTAATCGTACAGCGCCTAGATTTTAATTTAACCTGCCTGTTTCCCCCGTCACAAACATCACTCGATGTTTTATGAACGAAAAAGTAAAATAGAAGAAAAAGTGTGATTGTTGTTCCCATGCAGGCCACATTGTTGATTAGAAACGGTCAACGAAGTGATACTAAAGTGTTAATTTAGTACCGTTCCGTTGACTGTTAATTTATTTCTTATTAGTTCTGATACTCATTGCAAATGAAAATACCGATTATTTGAATATTACAATAACTTATCTAGTTATAAAACATTTTATTTACAGGTTAATAGGTGATAGATACATCATACTTATATTATAAATGAGAAAGTGAGTTTGTTTGTTTGTTTGTTATTCCTTCACTTCAATTCTTTGACTAAGCAGCCGATCATTATGAAAACTTGCGTACATATTGTCAGGGGTACAGAGCCCAACATAGGCAAATTTTAATGCAGGCGAAGCCGCAGTTAACAGCTAGTAAAACATGCAAGTAATACAGCTAATGAAACAAGCGATGATGAGTTTATTTTGGAAGTTTATCAAAGAATAGATGTAACACAATTCATTATAATTTTGTGCTATTGAAGAGCGACGACCAGTTCCATAACTGAGTCATCAAACCGCAGTTTTACAAAACAATGTTAAATAATGTAAAACTTCAAACTTGTTTGCGTATTTAATGTCTATTTATCTACTTCAATGAATTAATTGATTAAGTATGCCATTAATGTTATGTAGCATTATAAGAAACATTTTTCTACTTCCGTTAGTACATAAAATATTCAAAAATAAAATATAGATGCGCTTGCGCAAAAAGATTCACACTCATTTTTTATGTCTATTGATAGAGAAAAAAAAATTACCTTTGCGTAGATTTTACGCCAAGTTAGACATAAGTAGGACGTTCGCTAGTAGAATATCGTAATGTGAATCCACTTCTAAACTTTCCAATCTCGATGTCTCGTAAATAGTACAGCTGCAAAGACTTGAGTTAAGAAACACAAACATATTTCATCTAGAATATTAAGTATTAAAGTAATAAAACTATTTTATTAAAATTATGTAAACCTGCTTCCGCAGCTGGTGGGTCAAGCTAAAGGAAACCTATCTATGTACTCTGTTCTGTCAGCAAGTTTTGAGGTTGACGCTAATGACAATGACATTGACAGCTCTCTAAAATGTATGTCAGTCAAGTCAAACGCTGCGCACGCGCATTATTCGAATAAGTTACTATATTTTAACTCGCGATTTAACGAAAACAACGATAAATAAGAGCTAAAAATAAAAATAAATTGTAAAAATAATATAAAACTTCAACTACACTCGCGAGCAAAATATGGAATCACGTACTTGTCATTTTCTACGAGCTATGTTGATGATTAAATAACAAAATATAATTAACAAAAATGGTATCATTTAAAGTTTAAAATGATACCATTTTCATAAATCTTCAGTAGTCATTTAGTTCTTATGATCGATCGTAGCAAATCGCAATCAATAGGTGATTCCATAGTTTTGCTCGCGAGTGTTATATTTTAATATGTATGTGCAATATTTTAATAATATCGATAACATTGTTTACTCAATACATTACTACATCTCCCAAAATACATTGCCTGTTTATATTTGCCTTATATGAACTTACTTATTATTCTGAAAATATCCTTTCTCTATAATAGATTTTCGAGAAATATAAAAAGCACCAGTTTCAATTAATTCTCCATCCCAGTCTTGCCTTCGACGTCTGGCATTTAAAACAATGTTAACTGGCGTCACTGTGCCATTCTTTTCTATTTTCCATCGTAATTTGTGACTTCTGAAATACAGAGGTTACACTTATGTTAGATGAAATCTATTCTTTTTTTTCAAAGACCTCAAATTCATGGTCATTACCTTCTCACTGAAAATATGCAATCATAGGCTTCAGGGTAATCTAATTTCTTTAACGCTCTTCGAATACTTTCAGGTTGAATGAATGGAGAGGTAGCCTGAATTAATATCAACTTATCTACGCTTTGTTTAAACGCAAGGAATTCAGATGCACCCCAAATGGACGGTGCCCAGTCTGTTGCTGTTACTGAACTTCTACGAAATGCAGCTGCTCCACCTTTAACAAAAATTCTACATGCCTAAGTAGACGTCTGTTAGTACCTATTTAGTGCAGCAGTGATAATATAGTTTTCAACTGAGTTGGTCTTATTGAATTTTACAAAACTTGCAAGATAGTATATCAGCAGGCCAGATATTGACTTTTAGACGTACTTTTTAAAGCTTCCAGTGCTATTAATGGATGATCAGTAGACACAGTCACGTCCCTTATTCCAGCTCCCAACGCCGCTTTCACTGCTCTTTGAATAAGGGGTATACCACCCACTGTCTGGACATTTTTCAAATATACCCCTTTGGATCCTCCTCTTGCCAGAATTAAAACCGCTTCTCCGTCACAAAACGATGAATCACTTTGTGTATGAAAAAAATATCACGATTATGAAATTTATTTTATTTTGTGGATTTTTTTTTTGTTTGTTAAACAGTGTCGATAAATTTATTATGAAATTTATAACAACTCACATAGTCAACAAAAACAGGAACACAACCCACATCTTTACTTCTACTAAAAGATATATATTACGATGGACGATGATCTATAGTTGCTATTTCCGCTTTGTAATAGAATGGGGAGAGGATAATCAAACACTTATTGGACACACGAGACGGACTATGACCTTTATTAAGATAATAACTCGTAAATATCTACTCGTAAGTAAGAACTCTATCTAGTCATGACAAATAAAATATTATTTGTGGTCATTTCTATTTATTTAATATTTTGTAACTATTTACATTCTTAACCCCCTGACATTATTATTTAACAAGATCCTAGATGAAGAAACAGTCCCAAAGACATGGACAGAGTCTGAAATAATACTGTTATACAAGAAAGGAGACCCAACAGACGTGGGGAATTACAGACCTATAAGTATAATGCCCTGTTTATACAAACTCTTTGCTAACTGCCTACTGGGCAGAATTAACAGCGACATCGAAAAACACCAACCGAGAGAACAAGCAGGATTTAGAAAATCGTTCAGCACCACTGACCACATACAAGTACTCGAACAAGTAATAGAAAAATACTACGAATTTCGCAGGCCACTCTACCTAGCATTTATCGACTATAAGAAGGCATTTGACTCTATATCACATCAAAACATCTGGCAAGCCCTTCACGACCAAAATGTAAACAACAAATACATTAGAATAATTAAACACATCTACGAAAACAGCACTAGTAAAATCAAGCTAGAAAGTTCAGGTCAAAAAATTGAAATAAACAGAGGAGTTAGACAAGGTGATCCACTATCGCCGAAATTATTCATATCAGTTCTCCAAAACACTATGAAAAACCTACCATGGGACAGCAAAGGGTTAAAAATCGGCAAGGAACGGCTCCACCACCTATGCTTCGCAGACGACATTGTGCTTTTTTCCGAGAGCCCTGCAGAGCTCCAATCCATGATGTCAGAACTTGATAACGCAAGCACAAGCATCGGCCTAGAAATGAACATCTCGAAAACAAAGGTCATGTCTAACCGCCACAAAACTCCAATTCTGGTAAATAATAATGTGATAGATTATGTTGAAGAATACATCTACCTAGGTAAGCAAGTATCTTTTCGCAAAAATAACAACATAGAAGAAATAGACAGGCGGATATCAATCACATGGAGAAAATTCTGGGCCTACAAAGAAGTGATGAAATCAAACTTGGACCTAAAATTAAAAAAGAAAGTAATGGACTCATGCCTTCTACCCTGTCTCACATATGGATGTCAAACGTGGATATTTGATTCAACAACTAACAGAAAACTAACATCATGTCAAAGAGCCTTAGAACGCAGCTCACTAAACATAAAATTGAGGGACAGAGTCCGTCACCGGACAATTAGAGATCAGACCAACGTGATTGATGTCCTGCCCTTTGCTCGTGGTCTTAAATGGAGGTGGGCGGGCCACGTTGCGCGCTACACGGACAATAGGTGGACGAAAAGCGCGACTTTTTGGAGTGGTCCCCATGGGTTCAGAAGCAGAGGTCGACCAAAGGCCAGGTGGAAAGACGAAGTAGAGACTGTCGGAACAAGAAACTGGCCAGACCTGGCATTGAACCGCGAAGAGTGGCAATCTTTGGAGGAGGCCTTCACCCGTTTAGGGGTCCAGTCGTCTTGCACATGAAACCACATTTTAATTTACTATTTTGCACAAATTAATTATGCATGATATCTTGGAAAATTAAAGGCTTTTTTATTTTATTTTTTTTTTATTTTATTTTATTTATTTATTTACATTCCGTATAATATAAGTCTAAATCTACAAACAGGATTCCAAATGGTTCTTAAGGCGACTCTCTGACCGGTTTCATATTAATAGGTAGTTGAAAAGGAAGTATTTTATATCATATGATTTATTATTAGAAATAAAAGGAACAGGATAAGTTTTTAACAAATTATTAGTACCTACCTACTGTATCTTTTCATCTTTAATTACAAATAAATATTCAATTTAATAATTTCATTTTTCAAACTCGTTCCCTTATTTTAAATGTTCGGAATACAAATAGCATGGAAGGAGCTTAGTATGAATGTTTGGAATCGATAAATACATCGTACAAATCGTTCGTAAAATAATTGTAGTAGCTCCTCACTAGTACTGTCAATTGCTGTCAGAAAAACAAAACTTTGTTTTGATTTGATTTGATTGTGTTGTGTTGCGGGTTGCGGTCGATTTTACGAATTTAAGAATTTCAAGATTCATTTCAATATTTTGTTCTAAGTGCTGATGGTGACGATATGATGATTATGGTGGTAGATGAAGACTGAATCTTTCATAATAAAACTGAAAACATAATTTTAATATATTTTTTTTATTAATTTACCAATTGTTTACCAAACAAAATAATTTATGTTAGCTTGATGATTAGAGCCTAAACTCGTCGTCTTGGCGAATATTGAAGTGGGGAATGAATTTGGCTGTAAGATGCAACATTCTCTTCCTGTTTTTGACGTGTAGCTGGCGGACGTGATGTCCGCTTTTTCGATACATTCGACTGCCCTGAACGTACTGAAAAAAAACATTAAATTAGCTAGATACAGAATACATTACTCACTTGTACTCTTATTCTTATAATTCTTCTTAAAGTGTGGTAATTTTTTCGGGACATTATCAATTTAATTCGGTTCAGCTGTTTTATCATGAAGAGTTTCTTTCGCATTTTTATCTTATTAAGTATATGACTGTGTAGATACTGCTGTATTTTCTGGGATAAAAATTATCTTATTTGTTTATCCAAAATCTAAATAAAAAATTGAGTCATATTTGAAAGAGTATCAAACATTTATCCAACAAACTTTCACATTTATAAATATTAGTAGGATATTTACCAGATTTCTCACTTCCAACACTCTTCACAGATTTAGGTGAAAGCTCCTTACTTCTTGTCGTGCTGAATCCTGAATCTGTGGACCTTGCAGTAGAGCACTGACTCTCTATACCCAGAGCATCGAGGGCTCTCATCCTCTCCGCTATCTGATCTTTTATAATATCTCTGTGTGGACTGGCTTCTCCTAAATACTCCATTTCGGCAAGCCATTCAGTTCTTTCTCGGATTTGTGTTACAACTAAAATATTATTGTAATTGAATTTAAAAAATAAATATGTGTTTCTTATCGTATTTAATTAAATTGCAACATATTCAAAAGGAACTGGCGAGCGACGGGTATGCTTCTGGATTTTTATCCAACAATAGGACTTTTTAAAATCATACTTATGACAGAAAACAGAAATAGCTTGAGACTAATAATTGTAGAATTAAAAGTTGTCTTAGTAAAAAGGGAAATTCTAATGCATCACTTACTATCATTCCACATTTCCTTTGATGTAGGCAGTTTAAGCGGTGGTTTAACTTTGGCTTTTACCAAAGGAGGTAACGGGGAGATTTGCTCCTGGGTGTCCCCATGTTCCATAAACTTGGCTAGCCTTTCTTTCAACTTGTCACGATCCTCGCCACGTTTCATTGGACAGTATCTGTTTTTTAAAGTAAATATAAAATTACAAAAAAAGGTTATTGTAAAACATTTTTATGACCTACGTAAAATACGAGGAGCTCGATGGCGTTGTTGTGTGTAGCACTCTAAACTAGTCTAAAAGAACACGCAAGTCAAGCAACGTCAACCCTAGCCAGTGTTTGGATAGGTTCCTTTCGTTATGTCGAGCTTCGGAGCGCACGTTAAGCCATCTCGGTCCCGATTGTGTTCAATGGATGACAGGCCTCTGCCAATCCGTATTGGAGCAGCGTGGTAGAGAACGCTTTGATCCCCTTCGACTGAAAGGTGACCCTGCAGTGATGAATAGGTATTCATAACTTGTTTGCTCGTAGACACCATCGTTATTTAATTTTATTATCAACATCCATCACTTTGCTTACTCGCCCATCTTTCATAGAACGTAAAATTAAGCTAGTAGGTACTGAACTTACGGATCCATGTCATAAATTCCCGATTCCCTGATAGCGGAGAGGGATCGTCGTTTGGATGTGCGCGGGCGTACCACCGGAACATAATTACGGGGAGCAGTCGCTGGCTCTGGTTTCCTCTTGTCTTCCCTGCGTAAGGCCAATGGCGGATTGTGCCTCTGAATGATATCGAGCTTGGATTCTTCCAGAAGGACTATAAAGAATTACAATGCAGGTAGGTAGTCATTATTGTATGACGGCGTTTGACACCGGTAATACCAGCAATGAGCTTCTACATCACTGCCGGGAGGTCACAATTTCATTCCCTCATTTTATCGGTAGACATCATAATGTCCCTACATAATGAATAGAATAGGCACAGGAAAACTAACACAAATAGGTGTTTATTTACAATAAGTATCTATTTCAAGCTGAGTTTACCTTTGAGAAACTTTTGCTGGTTTTCAGACGGTTCCACGATACGAGTATGAAATACTCCACCGTAAGAAATATTTTTGCTTGGCCATGTCACATTAATATAACCCTCTGCATCAGGTTTCTGCATTATTTACAATTCCAATCAATAAAATATTCACCCCAAAATAGCTTTGGTTGGACATCAAACAAATTCTTTTTTCAAATTAGCTGGGCAACGCAATCGACAAAACAATACAGTTCCGATGTCTTATTTTTCTCTCTGGTTCCGATTGACACAGTTTTAATGTTTTTAATTACTGCGAAGAGTGAAATATATAATAGTAATTTTCAACACAAAGAAAAACTGTGTTTTTACTATTCAACCAATTCAACACTCAGCAGAAAATTTTGTACATACCTACTTAAAGAAATAATGATGCACGTACATAACAGTACACAATTGTATGTAACACAACAATATCCATTCTCGTTGCCAGTATTAAAAGGAAGAAAATAGAATTTAGGCGGGATTTTTCATTTTATTATTATAGCATGAAGCCACTAGAGCGCAATTTAATTTAATTCTAAAACGGAATAGTAAGGTACTTTTGCACTTCCGAATTAAAATGGAAAACTCCATTGGTGGCGCTATCGAATTAATAAAATTTCAAGAAAAAGAGAAAGAAGCAAAATTGAAAGAAAAGCGTGAATGTGAGTAGTCAATAAATTGTACTTAACTAAATTTTAAAGAAGGATAATAGGTTAATGTTTGGACTTGTGCATGAACGAAATTTCTAAATAAATTGCTAATACTGCTAATACTTCATAAAGCAGAGTCATTTTGATTGATCACAGTGGACACAACGTTAGCTTCACTCAACCGCGCTATTCGAGATGCATCACAAAGAATAGAAAAGTTTAAACAAGATGAAATAGACTTGATTAAGAGAACAGACTCACTTCGAGCTCAACTAGAAGTAGAACGGATACGTCGGGATGCCATCTCTGCCCAGGTTCATGCTTTACAAAAAGACATTAGTAAACTAAGAATAAATTCTGTAAGTTTTTATTCTGTTTATGTATCTTTACAAACTTCTTTACATATTTTAAAAAGGTATTTATTTATAAAATGAAGTCCCGCTGTCTGTCCTATTATATGTATACCAGAATCTTTAAAACTACGCAACGGATTTTGATGCGGTTTTTTAAATAGATAGAATGATATAAGAGGAATGTTTTAAAGTAAGTATCATCATATCAACCCACAATCATCCTACTGCAGGGATACGAGTCTCCCTTCAATCGAAGGTGATTAGAGCGTACTCTGCCACGCTGCTCCAATGCGGATTGGCAGAGGCCAGTGTTTCCAAGCCGCCCGAAGGCCACCGACTTGACCTTACGACTGTCATCTATCAACAACAGCCGGGACCAACGGCTTAACGTGCCTTCCGAAGCACGGATATGCTCGAGATAACGAACCCCATCCAAACGGTGACAAGGGAAAATTCCCACGGGAAAGCGGAATACACACACACGAAATTGCGGGGGTTTCGCCAGTATATTATTAGAAGAAAACACTGATCTACACCTATTTGCACTGAGGAAAAGTACCTAATTATCTCTCTCTGTCTCTCTCTTAGCTGTGGCATAGTGTTTGATTTATGGTTACTAGAAAAACAATTTTCAGGACCAAGGTATTACAAAAGTATGGGAAATGCGGTCTTCTTTGTGTAAAACAGTACAAGCAGTCTCTGATGAGTGTGATGTCTGGGCCTTGTTGATGAGGCCCACGCCATCAGAATATTTAACTAGATGCGTTAAAAAATATGAATATGTAGAGCCTAAGTTATTGAACAGTGAGAGATTACAAAAAGCGATCGAAAAGCGTTCTAAACTGGAAACTGAACGGCACCGCCTGATGACTGAACCCGAAATGGGCGAAGAGTTTATTCGGTGTGTAATTGGCTTGCTATTTTTACTATAATAATACTTATAAATATTAATATAAATATATAGGGACAATTCATACAGATTGAGCTAGCCCCAAAGAAAGTTCGAAACTTGTGTTATGGGATACTAACTCAACGATAGTATATTTTATAACAAATACATATATAGATAAACATCCAAGACCCAAGGCCAATCAGAAAAAGTTCGTTTTTCATCATGACCCCACCGGGGATCGAACCCGGGACCTCCTGGGTGGCGATCTGGGCGTGGTAACCATTACGCCACGGAGGTCGTTCAACTTGTAGCTTGTAATAATATTTTTTTTATTTTTTCAGGATCAAAAACGCTCTTCGATATTCCTTAGAAATGACTGAAAATTTACAAAAATAGTGGTTTGAACACGTTTTGAACAGACTAAATTTTTTTTCTCTTTAAATTTTAGGCTGCTTTTCCACCAGAAATGTGCTATGCAGCTTATACTGCGAGGATGTGTCAGCTAAGCTACGAAACTACGTGACCGTTTCCACTGATGCTAAGCTATGTAGCGGGGTGAATAAGATGTGCTATGAAGATGCGCCGCCGCAAAGTAGCTGCGCGAGGAAGATGCGCAGCTCGAACTATGCGATGTATATGGATACACCAATATAGCTTCTACACCACTCGTGGCCAGCATAGCCCACATCCAGAGCACGCATCCATAGCACGCATCCTTCCAAATAAAAACATAGCTTTGTTGAACCCGTTTCCACCAGTGCTATGCTATGTGGACCAATGGATTTGATTGGTGGATATCAAACTCACGCATCCACAGCAACGTAGAACGTAGCATAGCACATCTCTGGTGGAAAAGCACCCTAAGAGCCGCGCTCTTGCCAGTGTAGCAGTATTTTTTTCCTACTTAAAAAAAAAACAGTTAAAACCAGTCATTGTGTTACAATTTACAAATGCAAGAATGGCTTGCTAAATAAAAAAAAACTTAACTGGCAGTGACAGATGGATGACATAACAACTGTCAAAAAAATGTATAAAAATTTTGGCAAAACGGCGAAATAAACATAATAAAAATTAAAAACCATTATTGTAAAAATGAATAGAAATTTATTAATTCTCAGGTAAATCTATTCATTTCGTACTATTTTGTAGTTCACAGCGATCACACAATAGTCAATCATTACTGCTTTTCTTAAAATCTTTTTATTATCGATTTCTGAATTCTATTAAATATCTTCGTCGTAGATGCACTAATAAAATTAAATAATGCTTAATATACCAAGACTAAAGTTTTGACTTACTGCTGTTTCGACTGCTTAACCTCACAGAGATTACAAGCGTGAACTTGTGGAGTAGTTACAATTTGGAGAACTTGCATTGTTATTGCTCAACTTGATAAATCACCACTGAATGATTCATCCTCCTAATCCAATGAGTCATTGGAGACCACGAATCTTTAGATAAAACTGGAAACAACACTATAACCTTGGTGCTGTACTCTCTGATCAGAGTTTGAGTAAAGAAACAGTTTTCCCCTCTATCTATTTCATTCTTACTTACTAGTTTATACTGAGAGAGGGAAAGTTTCATTTCAAGGCTAAATTTCTTTACATGTGAACGAGTACACTGAGTACCTATTATATCCAATTTTACTTATAGATCTGTGTTGGAGACAAAGGGCTTTGGACAGATTACCTTAATAGCTACCCTAACGTTTCAATCCCAATAAGTTCCAGTTAGCTTATCTGTCAGATATTATTATTATAGGGTGGGACGCCTGCGGGGCACAGGCCGGTGTTCAAGTCGCTAATTGGACTCATTACACCCTATTCCTGTGTGGATGCAGTTGTTACTGTAGCCCCGATGACCTCCCCCCAGATCTGTCAGATAAATAGGTGGTCAAACTTTTGACAAACTCAATTTATTTGTTAGAGGCTAACACTTAGGTATCAGAACCTGTGAAACCAGGGCCATAATATTAGAAATACCTATAATCGGTCAGAGTCACCTTAGGGGTTGGAACCTAATGAAAACTGTAGTTGTATAATGTAATATTTCCAGCCCACCTGTGCATAAAGAAAGTAGCCCTCGGAGTCCTGCTACTGAACAAAGACCTCCCTTAATAACTACAATTCTTACATTTCATATATCTAGACACCTAATTGATAAGAATACTTTTATTTGCAGGAAGTATATTAAATTCAGATCGAGCAGAAATTATTCAAGCAAAGTAGAAATTGATGAAAATGCACCCATAAAATTCTCTACAAGCCGCGCAGCAGGCAAAACAGTTGTTCCTGTGATAAGGAGAACAAACCAAAACATGCCCTGGTATCAACCATACTCTGTAGTCGCCAGTGTTGCCGTTTTCTTAATATATTTCTGCGTTTTTAGAGAAGAAAACGATATAGATCTTGAATTTAACAAAACATTGTATGATAGAATAAAGGGTTTAGAAAAGGAACAATTACTACAATCTTACAGGTTTAATAAGGAGCATGGGAAAAGTGTTGAGGACATTGAAAAGAGACTCAAAGAGATTGAGATAGCAGAAAGCAACGCTCTAGCATAAGTTTAATGTCATTGTACAGTTATCTAGCTGTAGATTGTTAATAAAATATTTATTTGTAGTACATACCTATGTTTTTGTTTTATTTCAAGTCCCTTTATTTTTTACAAGCTTTTATTTAAGTACGTAGTATGTTGTGGATTATATTATAGAGATATTATAATATAATAGGTATGTACCTATAGATTTTACACAAATTCTACACATTACTCATTGTGTGGGATTACTAGGTTAGTTACTATATAAACATGAAATATATGACTAAACAATACGACTCCTGAGAAGTTTCCTTATCCTATCATGGAAAAACTCCACCTATTGTTATACTGTATCTTTGCTTCAGTGCTAACTGCTAGATAGTCAATATGGATATATATATACCTACTTTCAGCATAAAACCTGCAGTATAAAAGTACCTAATAAAATAGTAAAGCTGAAAAAATTCTTTGGAATGCACCAATATCTGAAACTACCTAAGTACCTAGGTAGGTACCTACCTACATACTTGATTTGAAGAAATGTCATTCGATGGTCCAAAATTATTCTACATAATTGTGTACCTTAACTGCTGCATAGTGACAGTGTGTCACTATGCAGCAGTTAAGGTCCAATCTTACTTATACAAACTAGCTTCTTGGATCACATCAATTTGGTAGAAATTTATCTACTTTGTTTCAGATTGGTCATATTAAGTGATAGGTTGCATTTAACCAGTCTAGCTATAACTTAAAAAGGAGTAAAAGGGATACCTAATAGTAAAGAAAAAAATGTATGCTAATTAAATTTATTTAACACCAATTTTTCATTACACATCAGAAGAGTGCATCAAATTACTCAAGCACAATTCTCACACAAGACATAGTTGACAACATTGCCAGAGCCTAATATTAAACTACTTAGGACATATTTTTCATACTGTGTCACTAAACATAATGTAACCATGTCCTTACATGGGACACTGCATCGAAAATCTCAAAAAGAAAGAAACCCATGTCAATGATTATAATCTACAGTATCCTATGCAAATGCATAGTAATCTTACAATTAGAACATATTTATAAAAAACTCAGTTCTGCTGCCTCCTTACAATAACGATTACAATGTTAATATTAATAATTAAATGTGAGACAAAAAAAATGTTATGGAATTAATATTTGAATGAATTACGATAATTTATAAGGTACACTATTACTAATTTAAGCACGCTCCCCACGGATTCGCCGGGCCAGCTGTATGTCCTTGGGCATAATGGTGACGCGCTTGGCGTGGATGGCGCACAAGTTTGTGTCTTCAAACAGGCCCACGAGGTAGGCTTCGCTGGCTTCCTGCAATGAAATACATCTACATTAACTCAACGTACAAACAGATTTATAATAGGAGATTATTACCCATAAATAGGTACTATTTTATTAAATGGGTAACTGTTGTACCATGTGGTTCAACCCACCTGCAAAGCTCCAATAGCAGCTGACTGGAAACGAAGATCAGTTTTGAAGTCCTGAGCGATTTCTCTCACCAACCGCTGGAAGGGCAGTTTGCGGATAAGCAACTCAGTCGACTTCTGGTAACGACGGATTTCACGAAGAGCCACCGTACCAGGGCGGTAACGATGGGGTTTCTTCACTCCACCAGTGCTGGGCGCTGATTTTCGTGCGGCCTTTGTAGCCAATTGTTTGCGAGGAGCTTTACCTCCTGTTGATTTACGGGCTGTCTGTTTAGTACGTGCCATTGTTCACTGAAAAGAAATTAACGGACTATTAGTAAGCACACCACAATAACGATTGCAACATTACCCCCCACAAAATAAATTCAATGATACTAGATTTATGCCGTCATATTCACTGAAAATTTATATAAAAGAAGCAATAGACAATAAATGTAGATTAATTACACACCTTTTTACTGAAAATGGATCAAAGTTTAATATTTTATTTGCAATTTGTACACGGACCTCACTGTACACAACAATAATCAGATGCTCAAGATGGCGGCGAAGAGAATGGCGGGCGATTACTGACGCCACTGAACTGAATGTCTATTGGTTGAAAGCAAACAATATAAACTCTAGTCATTGGCTGTTAAAGAGGACTTATGATTGGCTGACAACATGTTAAATTTCTTTGATCTCTTGTTTATTATTGGTGAGATAATTCTTCAGTGTTGCTAGCAAAAATACATTTTATCGATTCATTCAGAAAAACTAAACCAAAGGAATAAGAAAAAAAACAAGAAACCAGGAAAAAATTAAAACATGTGGACGAATTTCACCAAAGTTTTTATTTATATTTATTCACAGCTATAGTACTTTTATATTTTCGTATACTCAAGCCGATTTAAGTACATGAATCATATTAGTATGTCAACACACAACATTTTCTGGGTTTTGTTTGTCCAAAAGTTTTGTTTATGAAAAAAAATGGCCCATTTTATATCCCTGTCTAGGAACGCACTAAATCATATTGTTAGAGCGAGATAGATGGAAAACATACTACGTGACAGATCTGTCAGTGATTGAAATTACATTTTTCTTTTCTGTTCTTTCCTAACAACTGTAATGAAGCAATGATTAATTTAAGTTCAAGGACATTTTTATCTAAAATGTGGAGTTCGTTCATGATAGAAATATCTCTTTTTGGCCTTTATTTACATTTTTTACCTTTCTAAAATATTTTGTGTCACGTGATCGTATATTGAATTTTAATTGGTCGTCGGTGAGCGTGCCCTGCGCGACGCAAGAGGCGCAATAATAGTTTTCCAAAATGCCGTCGGAATCTAAACCTTTGTTGGCAGCTCAAACAGAAAAACCAAATCATTACAAGTAATTTTACTGTTTATTACATATTATGTTTGTGAAGTGACGTGCATGTTGATATATTTTGAGGTGGCGTACATTTTACGGAGGCCCGCGTTCTTGTGTTACAGATATCTGAAAGAATTTCGTGTGGAGCAGTGTCCATCGTTCCTACAACACAAATGTACGCAACATAGACCTTTCACATGTTTCCATTGGCATTTTAATAATCAGAGAAGACGGAGGCCAGTCAGGAAAAGAGATGGATCGTTCAATTATAGCGCGGACAACTATTGTACCAAATATAATGAAACGTCGGGCATTTGCGAGGACGGCGACGAGTAAGTACCTCTCCTCTGTC
The DNA here is from genome assembly GCA_905163395.2 of Endotricha flammealis. NCBI lineage: Eukaryota > Metazoa > Arthropoda > Insecta > Lepidoptera > Pyralidae > Endotricha > Endotricha flammealis. The sequence continues at coordinate 2,535,617 of LR990861.1, read as the reverse complement.
AGTACTTTGTTTTCTCGGGCCGCAAACGCTCAATAAAGTGATAAATAAGGGCAATTAACGTGACGCCGTCAATATCTTGATAATCACAAACTTTATTTGCTTTCTACTTGTGATTGCTGGCTGGGAAAAGTATTTTGTTTACTACCATGGTAATATAATCCGACCAAATTGCGTTTGTAGCTGAAATGTAAGCTTGTTTTGTTTTGATGTGGTACCTGTAATTTGGTTTCATAATACTATCATGTCCCATTGTTCTTTTGTCTTGTATACCATGCAATTGGCAGTATTTTCATTAATTAGTTGCTTGTTTCAACTGGCAAATGTATTTATTCAGATGTCTCAATGATGTTAGGAATGTTTTATTTCATGAATTTGATATTTTCAAATGGAGGTACACAAATAATTTATAAGCAATTACGATTTAATCTCTTTTAATTTTAACAATTTATATCGAATGTCTTATTAGAAAATTCTTATAAGACATTCTTTAGTTTATCAATAGCACTTAGTACTATCAATAAATGAAATGAGTATCATTAAATGAAATATGTAACCATGGCAGAGATTGAACAAAGGTTTTTAGACTAATAATGTGAGCATCATTTATAATTTTGTTATTATACAGTACAATATGAATATTGAATGAAAATTCGAGTGAATCCATCCATGCAATATTTAGAAAATTTGAATGTTACTGTACTGGATACCTGTTTCATTTGTTTAGTGTACTTGTGTTTGTATATTTGTTTTGTTCTTTTATGGAGATGGAAAGGTAAGGCACATACACACAAAACCTTCAGGGTAAGAAAAAGGATGTAGTCACAAAAAAAGAAAACACTCATTCCAGTCAACTTGGATTGGATTGATCACAGCAATGGCACATTCCAGTACAGGTTCACATTACTCTGGCATGCCAGGGCTGGACTGGAATAAATTATGAACTAGGCATTATTGTTCCATAACTCAAAGTAATCCAAGCCATAATAATAAAAAATCGAAACTTTATTCATGAAACGTACAGCTAGGATAAGATTAGTTAATAGTATATTACTAATTGAGGTAAAATATGACATTATGTGCCTAAACTATGAAGATCCTGTGTTTCCAGGCGGTAAAACATCTAAAAATGGAATTCATCAGATTATAATATTGTTTGTCTGTTTGTTGTTTTACAAAGTAGAAAAGGGAAAGAAATCATCTTTATTGTCTACATTGAACTAATTGAATCTAATTTTATATAAAGTCCCATTTTCTATGACAATAGAAATATTTACATTGTTTACCCTGTACTGTAAATACTTGCTAACTGGCTTGTCAAGGCCATACATATCTCTTTGATTTTGTCATAATCCAGTAAACAAATAAGTATTTTTTTCCTTGTTTCTGTAAATAACTGACTTTGTTTAATTTTAGTTCTGTTAAAAACATGTTGATATATTATACATACAGCAAATGATTAGTTTTTTTTGCACACCCATGGGTGATTTATTTTCAAGTCCGATAAACATAAAATTATGTATAAAGTATCAATCAAGTTCAAATCTCAGGGACTCTCCCGGTGTCTCTGTGTTCCATGGGTGGCGGTGATCACTTAACATCAGGTGACCCTCATGCTCATCTGCCAACCTCTTACATGAAAAAAAAAACTAGTTTTTCATGTCAGAACTGCCCTAAATAAGTGAACAAAGATGCCATTTTACAGGCGATGAGGAATATCAAATGGATAATACAAGTTGTATGGTGGAATGCAATTTAATGCTATTACTTTTTAGAAGAAGCTTTCTAATAAGATTTGAAAATGTTTGTAATCTATCAATTTTTTAGAGCAGCAGTGAATTGAAAATGGGTTTATTTATTTAAAAAAATCCACCTTACCCAACTTAAACTTTTTTGTTTAAAGCTGTCCCTACCTCCACCGCACCGCCGGCGATACAGAGCGCCGTTACCACCTGCGCTACTACAAAACGTGTATGTGCGTACACGACACAGACGCTCGAGGGTTGTGCACAAAAAATGGTGCACATTGTGCGTTCGCGCACGGTGCACCGGACCTGCGTCCGCCGGTACTAGACGTGCGCGAGTTGCAAGCGCTGGATAACCCTGATGGAGCCGATGCAGATGCCTCAGCTCCGAATGCGCTAGATAAGGAAAGGAATTTAACCACTGAGGATCCTAAGTGGCAAGGTTGGTTACATACCAATAATATATCTAAGGAAAGTCCGTTCAATACTCCATTCATATTTTTTCTTATTAAATTCGTACTGCTCCAAGACAGCTGTAGTTTCTCTACCGGTATGTCAACATTATGTATTGTCAATCTGAGGTAAGAGTTGTTGATCTTGGATCTTACTGGAGACACAGCGGAGGAAATGTGTGGCTTTCTATTTAAAAAAATTGTTTTCCGATACTAGTGTTTCATAATAATGTGACGAATTTTTTGTAATATGTTATAGATATTATTTACTCCAACAAATTAGGATTTACATAAACTGAAACTAGTTAAGTAGTGGCTAGTCTTTATCAATCTGTATTGACTTTTGTTTTATTTCAGATACAACATACGTATTATCATCATATAAAACAGAGCCATGTAAAAGACCACCTAGATTATGTAGACAAGGGTATGCTTGCCCACAATATCACAATAGTAAAGTAAGTTATATGTACTGATATTGTCAAAGTTACTATTACTGTGAGAGTAAAGAATGATAATTAAAATTAACTTTTCTTTTTAGGATAAGCGTAGGTCACCAAGAAAATATAAATATCGTAGTACCCCATGTCCTAATGTGAAGCATGGCGAGGAGTGGGGCGAGCCGAGCAATTGCGAGGCGGGCGACTCGTGCGGCTACTGCCACACGCGCACGGAGCAGCAGTTCCATCCCGAGATTTACAAGTCCACCAAGTGCAACGACGTGCAGCAGGCCGGCTACTGTCCGCGGGGCCTGTTTTGCGCGTTCGCGCACGTTGAACGTAAGATTCACGTTTTATGGGTTAATTTGATCTCCTAAGTCGTATCTCACTCGTCTGCTACAATTAATTTCAGATTTACTCTTTACAGCCGAAGATTTGACAGCCGCTCGCGAGCTCTCAGCGCCATTAGACTGCGGCACCAATCTAGCCGATCTTTTATCATCTGCGCTACCACCAGACAAGAAGAACAACGAGAACAGCGTCGGCATGCTCGGCAACGCTCTGAACCTGGAGCGCGGTCGTCCGTTGTCGCCGTCCACGATGCTGCAGACCAACGGCAGCGGCGAGGGGTCGGAGTGCGCGTCGACGTCGAGCGGCGGCTCGAGCGGCGGGCGCGCGCCCGGCTCGGCCGTGCGGGCCCTGGCGCCCGGCGGCGACGAGCGCAAGGTGCAGGCGCCGCCGCACTCGGTGTGGGCGCCCCGCTCGGCGCCCTTCGACGCCGCCGTGCTGCAGGAGGTGGTCGGCAACGCGCTCGACGACCTGCAGCTCGAGGACCCGCTGAATCTCGTCGCGTCGCTCGACCGCGACCTCTCCGACGGCGAGGGCCTGCTCGGCGGCTCGGCGCCCGTCAACATCCCGCAGCGCACCGCCATGCGCGGCTTCAGCCCACCGGCCGGCGGCTCGCCGCTCGCGCCCTTCCTCAGGTACGCGCAGAACGACCCCGAGCGGCTATTCAACTCGCACGCGATGAAGGCGGGCAGCTTCGGCGCCGGCGGCGGCGGCCCGTTCGAGTTCGGCGCGTCGCCGTCGACACCCGCGGAGCTGTCGCGGCTGCGCGAGGAGCTGGTGGCATCGCGCGCCGCCGCCGCGCGCTGGGACGAGCGCATCGCGCAGGCGCGCTCGGCCTGCGAGGCGTGGCAGCGCGAGTCTGACGAGGCGCAGCGCAAGGCGGCGCTGGCGGAGCGGCAGCGCGACGACGCGCTCGCGCACGCCATGACGCTACGACGCGAGCTGGAGTCGGCGCGTGCGCAGGGCCGCCGCGAGCTGCGCGGCCTGTCGCTCCCGGCGCTCAAGTCGCTCCAGTCGCAGACGCGCCTGGAGCTCGAGGAGATCGAGAAGGCGCTGTACCTGGAGACGGCCACCAAGTGCATGGTCTGCGAAGAGCAGCCGCGCAGCGTCACGCTGGCGCCGTGCAACCACTACGTGCTGTGCGAGCAGTGCGTGGCCACTGCCAAGGAGTGCCCCTACTGCCAGACGCCCGTGCAGCACCACCAGTAGACGGTGGCCGCCTGTTGCTCTCTACTAATGACTGGTGTCGTCGTCTGTCGAGTGTTCGCGCGCTGTTTGTAAGGTTGATCTAACATGATATAACATACTTTCCTTGATATTTTTATATATGGGTGATGAGGGATTCGACGGGGTATATAACTCGATAATAATTATAGGATATTTAATTTTAGTAAAAGAGCAAGACTTATTCTGGTAAATTTATTGGACGAAATTAAAGATCATGATCTAGGAATTTTCGAATTAACTGCCACTGTCATTCATATAAGTAGGATAGATATTGCAGATTTCTGGGGCACTGGAGAGTAACTTCACAATTTTGTCTTCTAAATATTGGTACGTCGCGGCCGCGGCCCGCCTCGCATGTGCCGGCGCCGGCGGCCCTTGCTCTGTGTCTGTCTGTACTCTGTAGCTCCTAACTCATTAGTGTTCAATCAATCTTTATTATCGTACTATTAACACCAAAGCTGCAATCTATGGTTATTGACACAAATACATTTTATAAACATTATTACGTATTTAAATATGTATTGGATATTTTCATAAAATAAATATATTTAGTGCATGGTTACACGCTGTAGAAGTTTATAATACGAGAATATGCTTTCGATGTTAACTAATTTGGTTTGTTTAGACTCGTATTTGTGACTCGTTGCTTTCCCGACATGATATAAAATATAGCTATTTATTATATTAACTCGTGTGGCCGTGCTTTCACCAATCATCTGTATAGCTCACTAAACGTTTGCTGGATTTAACATTTCCAGATGCATATAGTGCTTTAGAGATTAGTGTTAGTGTCAAAGATCTTCTAACTTATTTTCGGAATTAAGACTTTCGTATTTTATATCTAACACAGGTATTATGTACTTAAAAGAAGATCCCTGCAACTACGTGTACCTAACTGATTTGATGAATAAAGATTATTATTATATTGACCCCTTAGGCTAAGTTGACCACGCGGTACCACGATGTTTGTAGCGTTCATCTTTCAGCATTGAACTTGATAAATACTATTTATGGCCGCTACATACGTGGCGAGTCTGCATATGGCCGCTACATACGTGGCGAGTCTGCATATGGCCGCTACATACGTGGCGAGTCTGCATACGAACGAGACGTGACAGGAATTTTTTGAAATATCGTTTCATAAATGCATGTAATTTTACAATTAGGTGGCGCGGTAAGTTCTATTTGTCATAACTCATACAGATCATATGTCACGTAGACCGGGATGGGAACGTGGCTTTTTTGCACGAAACAGTCCCATTCGTATTATCTAGTTATGTATGCAGCGACCTTTATAATCTAGTACCACGTGGTCATGTGAACTTAGACTAAGAAAATTCGGGCATATGTTTAGTTTTAATATCTGTATTGCTAAAATACACGAAATTTTGTGTTTAATTTCGAAAATAAGTTGGAGAACTTCCTATTTCGATATATATATTCTGCATTGTTATGATATTGATGGAAGCAAGGCCACGATATATCATAAGTGATATGTAGTTTTAGTTTTGTGTGGACTGCGTGACGACACTGGCGCGTGTGTATTGACTTAGACTTGTTATTGTTACGTTTTTACATTTTTAAACGCAACTATACGATTCATCCCTTTTGTACTGTTGTCTTTTAGAACTGGGAGTTTTACTCTTCAGTAGAAATGCGGTTCGCTACAAATTATATGTGAACCAGGTCCGTAAGTTAAACGTCAAAGAACCACGCCCTCAAAAAACCGAATCCTTCGATAGGCCGTGTATTTTTAAATTAAAGTCTCCTCTTTTCAGTAACAATTTACAAATGAGACGTCTATTTAATATATGTACAGATTTGTCAATGTTATGACCAGAGAACAAATGGGATGTATCAAGTATGTAGAGATAGTGAAGGCCACTACAACCATATTCACGGAGAATATTCTCTCTTGGGGTATTTCGTTATGTTCTTAATATTGTTAAATGTCGCGAATGATCTAGAATGTTCTCGACGATATATATGCCATTCGCTAAGGCGTACATCTCAGAAGAATTCTTCTTTGTCAACAGGTGACCATGTCAATTTTTTTTGTCGTTTAAAAACAGATTATTTGGCGGGTACAATGAGATAGAATTTTCTCTTGGAAGTCAGGATGTCCTTTCACCGTCATAATAGAACATGGCTGCAATGTTGGATTTGTTTTTTTATGCACAATAATGTTTTTACATCGTTTTCATTATAAAGGACCAATATTAATATATCGAGTATCGTAAGAGACATTGGTTTTTTCTGTGCTTAGCGCTCTTTTTCGAGCATCCCCCCCTTAGCCAAGGTGCAAGCATTCAATCGACGTTCTAAAAAATCTCGATTCTGTAAATTGCGTGACTTCACAAGTTTATACATATTCGGTTAGTCACGTAAATAAATGAGCAATGTCAATACAATGTTATCGAAAAGTTAATACGATAACTGAAATAATCTGCTATTTATGATCGTAGTGTTATATTCGACGAGCGCTAATTATTGCAATTAAGCTGGACCATGGCCAAGGGAGCAGTTTCAATTTCGAATTCTGTATTTTTGGAAAATTTTATTTTACTAAGCATTTTTAATTGATGACGAACTCGGTAGACCGCAAATACTCGAAGCACACCTTTACGTTGTTCTATTGATACAAACGAAGGTACTGGTTTAGTTTTTTCGTAGGTTATAGAGCATTTTAAGTTAACATTCCCAATTATTATTAGCGCACTTTATATATTTTTTGTTTTACTCATGGTGTGGGTCGGTTTATACATGCATTTAGTTTTAATATTTTTATACCACTTATCTGTTGATGACGAGCCTCAATATAGAAACTTTTTAAATAATTAATTGAAAACATGTTTTGTTTATTTTGGGAGACACTTTCTCATAGTCTGAACATTTTATAAAAAGGTAGAATTCGCATGTATTTACCTAACAGCGACTTGAGATTTTGTACGCCACGTGAAGCGCCATCTATGCTTGGTTACGCCTGTATATTGTTTTATGTACCTGCTCTACAGTATGAGGCGACGTTTAGTGTTTACTTTTGTCTCTTTCTCATTTACTATTAACTGACGCGCTAAACAAGGACAGATATAAACACTAACGTTTGGTTACGCCTGTATCGTAGACCATCGCGTTTATTGTTTTATGTACCTCCTCTACAGTATGAGGCGACGTTTAGTGTTTACTTTTGTCTCTTTCACATTTACTATTAACTGACGCGCTAAACAAGGACAGAAATAAACACTAACTCCGCCTGTAGGGAAGCTATAATACGTTATCATAGTACTATAGTTTATTCTGTTTACGAGTACCGTCTTTTGGGTCAATAATTGAAAACTATTGGCCATCAATCACGCAATTAGACTAATGGGATTATGTAAGATGTACCATTTAAAATTATATTATACGAACGCATTTTATATAAAATTTATTTCAATTTTACTACTTTAAAAAATAATATTTATATATTTTGAAAATCTTGAAAATTTTTTGTATCGATATATTATAATAAAATAGTAATAACAAATTTAACTTTAGGTGTAAGTTAGGTTTAAGTAGTGTTTTCAAATTGTAATGGACATTATTTTTAAGTGTGTAGTCGCATCGGTGTATCATTATCAGAAGCAATATGACCACGACCGCCTTTACTCATACACAGATTATAGCGGCCGTCCTTCCACTGGGCGAAGCGAAAAAGACACCTTAACTTTTCATTACTTCTTAATACATCTACGATCCGGCTCGAAGGACCATATATTATGTTCCGGAACTGACCACAAACAAAGTTAAGTGTGAAATTTAGTGGGTTTTATTGACAGCCAAGCAAATATCAACAGAGATATAGTCATACTTCAATGCAGTTAACGGAACATGCTCTTCAAACTTTCCAAAGCATGTATGATTTCGACAACCCATATGTTATCTTTGGTATACGGGTACCCCCTGAAGTTATTAATGAATTTGTAAAGTTCATTTACAGTTTTAGCTTTATACAACAAATTACATCTGTGGTCAAAATCAATTATTATTTCAATTCGATTAAAATTTTCAAAAATTTTATAAATCTTTGTTATAGTTTTTTTTTTTTCGAAATCGTCATTGTATTTAGCTAACTCTAATACTTTATGATTTGGTCATCCTAACACACTTAAAAAGTCAAATATTTTTAGTCAAATAGGCCTATTACAAAGTTTTCGAATCGTCTCAATTTTTCCCTACCACCAGTTCAGACGGCACATTTGTAATTTAAAAAAATCTGCGTTATATCGTAGAGTAACTTCAAATATTTTAATGTTTCAAGTTTTTGTTCCGCTATGCAGTGGATGGTCGGCCCTTTTATATATTATGTCTGCACGGCACATTTTGTGTTGTTTGAAATTGTCAGATATATTTGGAAGTCAGTACAAGTTGAACGAGGTGTATAAAAACCGGAGCCCGCGTGCGTTTTAGGTTTCATACCACAAAAGAAATTAAAACTATGTGCAATGATTTAAATTTTTACTATTTTATCACAGGTGACAGTCATCCTCATATTTGATCATAACAAAAAAATACTATTTATAGCATTAGAAATTATTGTTCCAATTATTAATTTAAATATACCTACTTAATTACCTAGATATTTACTTCTCAATACACTTACAATCCGGCTCGAAGGACCATAATGTTACTTCTCGACACATTATCTTCATGTGGCCTACAAAGGGTGTTTTACATATCAGTGACATGTACTGGCAATCATTTATAACTGACTTGGTGTAGTAATCTCATAAAGGAATGAAAAAAAAAACGTTTGGTACAGTTAGGTAAGAGTGTGCGTTAGTTATTAGAGTGTCACAAACGAAATTGATAAATGTATGTGTAGTCTCAAAATTGTCTAAGAGTGTCGAAACAAAATGTACTGTGTGGCCATTGCATAAAAATATAGTATAGCTTGCTAGTATTTCTAATGTTTTAAAATTTAGATGTGTATTAGAGACATATTTATTTTTATAGAGAGTCTTTATCACATGGAGAGTAGTTTTGTTGATAAATTTATTGAAATATGCAACATTTAATGGATTATAAGGCATTGTCCTAATATGAGGCGAATTCGCGATCATCGAGCGAGTAAGCGATGCGACCATCGCGTGTTCATAAGCGTGCGCCAAAGCGTCGCGCGATTGTCAGTTAGGACACCAATTCGAGTTCAAGTTTGATCGCGCATTCGCGTCCTATAGGACAATGCCCAGTCTTATAGGTTACAGAGGCTCCTATTTTATTCGACGAGTGATACGACTGATGGTGTTACATGCAGTACGAACAGTAGTGCATTGAGTAGTAGTCGCACGCGCCTCTCGGGCCACTTTCTAAACGCTCAGTGCGTCACCGTCGAATGAAGTGGCGTCCACACTATTGAATGAAAGTCTGTTGTTGTTCCGACCGGGCGCGATGTGGTTCTTGTTATTTTAGTATCATTTACAATTATTATTGTGTAAGCAGTTATTTTACCCGTACGGATTATTGTAATCAGTTTTTACAGTATGCATTTTATGTTATCTTAAATTAGGAACAATTTTTTTAAAGCTTTCGAGTATCCGCGTACGCATAATATTTTTTAAATATTTTATAATGTAATAATAATTTTCTTTAAATTTATTTAATCTTTAGGTAGGTAGGTTCAACAAATTCTTTCAAATTATTATTGTTAAATTAGAAATAGATAATGTTTGTGGTAGAAACCAATTGCGCGTTCACTGTCGCTCCAGATCAAAATCAATTGTTTTTTAGATTTTTTATATTTATTGTAACGGAGTATGCATTCAAGCTTCTATATAAAATATTAATATCATAGTAGATATTTTATAACAAAATAATTTTCAAATCCATGTGATCCAAACGTGTAACAGAGATGTGAAGATTATAACTAGATAGGTAGGTTTAATAAATTTTAAATTCCATTCAATAATATACTTGTTTTATTTAATTCTTCTGTCCGTTACATAACCTCAAATGCATATTACAGGTCACCACATGGTATACGTTTCTGACATTGCACAAAAACATGATTCATTATACATCACTGGTAAATGAAATTCATTATGATTTAAACCGTTTATTAAAAGATTCATGTTGCATTGTTAGTACTTGTATCATCAAAACAAGTTTCGTACCAAATGATACAAACAAAATACTGAATATATTTCGTATAATAGCATTTCGTAAAGTAAAACGATTTTTTTCAAAATACTTGTCGGTTAAACATTTACAGAACACATTTCAAAATAACACTGAACAAGTAGTTATAACCAGAGTGCTTAGTACGAGTTTTTTGGTCACATTCGAACGTGTTAACGTTTACAAGCCGACCAAAATGTAAAACTGTTTCATATTGTGAATTTATCAGACGCGTGTTACTCGGTGTTACATATCCGAATTAGACGGGTTACTCACTTCGAAATGTGAGCAAGTAAGCCGCATAATTTTGATATGTAGCACGCGTCTTATAAATTCGCAACATGAGAGTTCTTCTCTATTTGGCCGATTTGTTTACGTCGACATGATCGAATGTGAACAAAAAAACTCGTTCTAAGCACTCGGACCAAACTAGGAGCGAAACGAAACTCATACTAGCGCAGAGTCGAAGCATCAATCCGAAATTTAATATACCAAATTCACCCTTATCTCCACAACGTAATGCACATATTTCTTTAGACAAAAAACGCGAATTTGAGAATCCGCGGAGCGGAAAGAACCAAGCTAAACTATTTTAATCTTAGCTTCGCTCCTAGCATGGATTGCACTTTAAATTAATTTTGTTTATTTCTTTACATTTTTTTTTTAATATGGTGGGTATGTTACTGAAGGACGGACAATATGGAACGGTCTTAAAATTATAGCTGCAACAAAATAACAATAAATTATTGTGACCATAATTGAGAAATAATTTAGCTGCTCAAATACGTGTTCTGTGGCTCAAATCTTTACTAGCTGTAATAAAAATTTGTGATCCATATATATTCCATTCCACTACACTTGGCACAAAAGCTAAAAACGATCGCCTAATTTAAAATATAATCGACATGAAATAAACATGAATCGACCACAATTCACTTTATTGCGATACAGCAACACGTTATGTTACCACAATAAAGGTATGACAAGCTAATTCCAATCAGTGACGGGCAGATTAGAATATCACCACCCCTTCTCTTCCCATGGGTGTCGTAAAAGACGACTAAGGTATTATAGTAAGAAAAGAATGGGCAGCAGCATTCTTCAACTAGACTGGATTACCAACTGAACTGTGAGTATTGGCAACCCCCCCCCCCCCCCCCCCTCTATGACGCTTGGGTGAGGCTTATGTCCAGCAGTGGACTTCTTGTGGCAAATTCAAACACAATCGTTGAATTTAAGTGGCAATTATGTTGAAATGGAATATACAAATTACTTCTCCATGGTAGGAATCATTCAATTTTATACAAACTAATGCTACTTGTAAGATACACACATAATGATGGATGAATTTGTAAAATTACCCCTTTTATTATAGATAAATCTCAAACAATACTGTGATTGGTTCAGTTGTGCATAAAACATTAAAATAATTTAAAAAAAATGTGATCTTTATAGACTAGCAATTCAAACGTGAGCAAATGGCGTGGGGGCTTCATTCCATTACATTGCACTTTGAGACTGGTTTACTAATCATGCGGAATTTTAACTCAAAACCATTTTTAAAGTTAATGTCACATTATATGGCTGCCACTGCCAAACTAGTAGACATTATATGGCTGCCACTGCCAAACTAGTAGAATTAAAATACAGCTTGTTGCTTTGCAGCTTCATGAAAATTCTGCATGAAAAGAAACATTTTTCATATGCCTGTTGGCGCCTGGAGCGAAGGCGAAATGAAATGAATTTTACACTAGTACATTATTATGCGTATTTGACTGCAAGAAATATGTTCGCAAATTAAAAGGTCTGTTATCTTGAATGATGTTATATTTATATTCTTCACAAAAAGTTCAAAAAGCCCGAATATTTGCCATAAATTAACGAAGACATAATAATTTATACTTAATCTAAATCTGTGTTTCACAATCTAATAGAGAGCGTCAAAGTATTATATGTATGTTGAATACACAATACATAAGTCTGATAACTAAGGGTCTATTAAAACGTTAAAACCTAGTTCCAATCTCAGGGGCTATCTCGCTTTATATTTCGTCCCCTTTACTAATAAACGTTGTATAACGCGTGTATAGTTATACAATGTTTTGTCACTTTCACACTTCATTTAATTTTCATCAAGAAAGACAGTGACACAACATTGAATAACTACATACTTGTTATACTACTTTTCTTACTAAGGCCTCTTGTACACGCTAAGAAAAGTCGCCGGGCCTACGCAAGAATTCGTGTCGTTTCTAAACACGACCTGTGTACACTGCGCCGGCGATGAATAAGAAAATAATCTAGTCTGCGCTAGCTAGACACGACGCGCGAGGCTTTGCTGCGGTGCGGTGGGGGCGGGGTAGCTCAGGTCAATCAGGTAGAAAATGAATAACAGACGTGTCTAGTCTATCACACCCTACGAACGACTGCCCGAAAACAATCTTATCGTTTACACGTTCACATATTTGTCTTGTCTGCAGCAGACACGACAAGTTTTCTTGTCTAGGTCCGACAAGATTCTAGGCGTTTACACGATGGATCTGTCCTGTCTGCAGCGGTCACGGCGACTTTTCTTTAGCGTGTACAAGAGCCCTAAGGGGCGTATGAGCAAAGATACAGCTTGAAATTGAGATTAGATATTAACTGTTTTTATTACAAGAATAGTCCCGCTAAGTTACGAAACAAATTTTAATTAAAATCATAAGGCAGTTTGCGGCTTTGCCTTTGCGACGGCAATTGTTAATTTTTCATTTAATATACACAATATATTTTATATACAATTATAAATCAATTGATTTATACATAATAATAAAGTAAATAAATCATTTAGTTACTAATTGTTAGTAATAGTGTATAAGTGATGCAGTTCATGATATACAATTTATAAATTAGTCATCAAATATTTTTTTATGACAGAGGACAAACAGGCTAGGGTCACCAGGACAAGCAGTCGCCACTGCCCATTAACATCCTACAAGATCTTTGATGCGTTGCCCACCTATGAAGGAAGTGGGAAGGAACCCTTTAAGGAAAGGGTTCCTTCCCACAAGAGTATTAGGTCATACTGTTTGGGAAAGTCTATCACCTTTTTTAATTATCCCTTTTACTGCATAATGTGACGGTATAACATCTCGGAGGGGACAGGGACGTGACTTTCAATAAAATAAAAAAATCTCTTAGTTACTAATCCACTAACCTACTTTATTGTTTGTCATAACTTATTTTCACTTTATTATATAACACCACTTGTTATATCCTATTATAGTAGGTATGTTGTAAACTTGTAAGATTTTGAGAGAAATAAATAATTTATTTTATTTATTCGACACGTCCACGTTCCCGTCCAGTCCGTGTCTCCGCGATAGCGCTTCTTATTGAAACTAGATTTTAACTAACCGTTTTTATCCCCAGAATAATTTAAATTAACGAATAATTTCGCACAAGAATTTTTCAATTAATTAAACAGCCAATCGGCTCACTTCAGAAATAAATAATGAGTTCCGCGCACCTCAATGCACTATTACGACAAATAGTTGAGGTATGGATATTATAAGCGTACTAAATTAAATAGTGTACTTACTACTATTACTAACGAGACGGCCGTGCTATACATGCTACTTGGGCGGTTAATACTACATGAACGACATTCAGGTAAATACAAAACGCCGTTTAAATTCTAACACCACGTAAAGTGTGTTTGTTGCAAGAGAAAAAGTCGCCAAACCTTTTGCATCCTCTAAATATGAATATAGGTGTAGAGTTGTGGACTTTCAGGGCCAAACGACCACGCAGCAGACGATCAATTTCTATGTAGTTTTATGATATATGCATCGTGAACTACAGTCTTCAACATACACACGTATAGGTACGATCCGCTCGAGCAGTTTGCAACTGCTTCGGGTGGTCGTGCTGTCAAAGCTTCAAGCTGTTGACTATGTCTGCGAGAGCGATTTGTGTATATTGATAAATGGCTAACTGCCAGAGCAGTCCGTCTATTTCGGCTAGTAGTTAACACGTCGTCTTGTTGCCTAGGACCTACTGGGCCTTTGGGTAAACCCACGACGTGGTGTTAGATCTTAAACGACGAAAGGCATGTTAGTGCTTATCTAAACCCTACATTAGCGAGTGCAGTTAACTCAAATCTTTTATTTACACTCTGAGAGATTTTTTTACTTGGTAACTTTTATAGTATGTGTTTGTCTCGAGTCTTTATATTTATATATATTTACAATAATATCCCATAACACAAGCAGGTAAAGTTCAGCTTACTTTGGGACCACGTGGTGTATTCACACAATTTATTTATTAACTTGCAGATACAATAAAAGATTTGAGCTTTACAAAATAAAAAAGTGAAATTAATTAATCTAATAAGAACATGACTTTTCTTTTAAATTTTTATATGTCAAATTAAATTTTTACTATATTTCTGACATAAAATACACTTTTAGAATCACTCCACATTAGTTCCTCTAATATTTGCGTTGCATAAGGATCAATGGATGCCTGTCCTTAATCCAGCGCTAATTGGTTTAAAACATTGGTTTGAAACAGAAATTTAAAATAATGTAGACAAGATTTGGTATGAAACCACTGTGTCATCTTTATATATTTTTTATCTATGTTTTAGAATTCATATTCTTTTTATTCATTCAACTTTTTCTCTCACCCTATCTTTTCATGATTATATATATTCCAATATTTCTCTTCCAAATTCCCATCATCCGTAACACAATGTCTACACTGTTTTAAATCTCTATTTCAGTTTCAAACCGTGTATCCGAGTTACAATATTTAATAAATATTAGTCTATGGTTATTATCTATGGGTTTAGGCAGTGTACATAATTATTTGCTTCATTTAGATGGTGAGAGCTAACGCTACACACCTAGCCTAGGCACTAATACATTGACCTTAACAAAAACACTTCTAGAAATTACCTAGATACTCTAGAATCTAGATATTGCATTCTGAAAAACTGGCCATTGTCAAAAATATTATTTTAAAAAAGTATTTTATCTTGTCGTTGTATTTGGTGTTGCTAGTAGAAATTAAATGTCAAGTGTAAAAATGGCGCGAAATTTTGATTTATGGACTTTTTATTTTAAATAATGATTTTTTACATATCGAAAATAAATATTAAATAATAATTTTCATATTGCCACAATTTTAAATGCAATTAGGGCGAAATCTCCAAATGCTGGCAGCGGTTCATCTTATCAGCAGCGTATGTGTTATCCAGAAGTTACCCAGAAATGTTTAATATTGTTATCTTATATTGTTATCTTTTTTTAATAAATAAGCATTATTCGTAATTAAACCATCTTTGTATCTTTTTTAAATATTACTGCTGATAACTTAGTACTGATAATTGGGAGTTTCACCCTACATGGACCTGCCTGAATATGAACACACAAAATGGCTAATGCACAATAGGGATAAAACACGCTGCAACGCATAAATAAAACAAAAATCTCTCCAGACAGCAACTTTAGTATGAAAATATTTATTAGACGATGCGGTGCACACAAAAACCGCTTATAATGTGCGCTATTTGATACAAAAAAAATTACTCTTTATATTGTTTGTAAATTATTGCATTTCTTTTGTATATCCTTACATTAAATTTCATTTAAGTAAAGGGGGCGTTTAAAAAAATCTAATCGAAACTTTTACGTACAAAAATAAATGTCGCAAAGTTTTATAATAAATACTTATAATATTTTTTTTGTATAATTTGTAATAATAAAATATCGAGCATTTTGTGCTACGCAGAAATAAATTTGTCACTAGGAGAGATCTAAAATAAATGCGAATGCCAAATTTTATAAAATTCACAACATTGAGCTCCTTTACACACGGCGTAGGCGTTCGATGAACGTATACGCAGCGCAGATGCCGCGTTAATCCGACGCATGCATAGCGTTAGCTCTGCTTATAGTAAAGACGTCGAGACAACGCTAGATGTGCGTCGCGTTACCGCTGCGTCTGCGCTGCGTATACGTTCATCGAACGCCTACGCTACGCCTACACCATGTGTGAAGGAGCTCTAAATCGAAACGCAAATGAATATAAACCTTACCGCTCTATGCATACGCACTATCGTTGTTTGAGGCAAGTGCACTTGTTCCGAGGTATTGGTACCGAGTCTTTTCAATTCCACTCTATCCCCTAACTAATTACTATGCGATTTTAAACCTTACTTTTAGCTTTAAGATAGCTTTCTTATAACGAGTCTCTATATTTGAACTTAGTATTGCTCAAAAGCTAATTTAGGCCTAATGCAATATATTAATCTACTTTTAGCATAAATAAAACCAAAAATCGGAAATTCTATATAATCTCAACGGTAGATATAAATAAAATTAATAATTGCTTGGATTAATCTCGAGTTTAGGCAAGAGTAAGTTTAGCTTACATGCTAGTCTAGACCTCTGTCCCGCGAGGCACGCGCTCGTCCAGCTCGTCGTCCTCGGGGCTGGCCAGGTCCGCCCTCAAGCGCACCCCGCGCCCCGTCAGCGTCCAGCGGCACGCGCCCGCCAGCGCCCCGCCCGCGCCCTCCGCCTCCGCCGCCGCGCCCTCCGCCGCCGGCGACGAGCTGCCCGAGCTGGCCGAGCTGCCGCCGCCGCGGTAACGCTCCACGCACTCTGCACGCACACGTACACGTTCCAAATACTTTTAAAGTTTCATAGAAACTAAAACCGACTTAAGTATTAGATCTTTAATAAGAACTCTTTATTTATACATTTGTTTTTTATAAAGGGGATGATATCACCATGTCGTGAGGAGGGCATAGAAATAAAGAAAGACTATAGAAAAATTGTATAGAAAATAGAATTAGATAATAAAAAAATACCTCGACTGTCATCACAGTCCGGCGCGTCCTCGAGGGTCTTCAGTATCTCCGCACACAGCTCCGAGTCCAGCGGCACAGGATTATCAGATTCTCTGCACAAACATTAGAACGAAAATGTCACATACAATTAAATATTTATTCTGGTTCAGAAACATGTATTACCTACTCTAGTATATAAGTGAGTACCTGTTGTGCAGCACTAGGGCGACGGCGGCGGGCGGCGGCAGCGGCGGCTGCAGCGCGTGCCGGGGGCTGAAGGCGCCCGCCTCCAGGGACGGCGGCGCCACGCGGGGGGCGCCCGCGCCCCAGCCGCCCGCGCCCCACGCGCCCCACGGACCTGTGCCGGAAGATGCACACTACTTTTTATAGCGCCATTACAACAAAAAATATTGACGCGTAAAAGTATTTCCTGAAAATCTACTTTTAATGTCTTTCTGTCTTAGATAATATATGAGACTATGCTTTTTTTTTTCGAGGGGCATTCTTATTCAGCTCACGTACCTGTGTCCTGCCGCCAGTCGTCCCGCTCGGCCAGCACGTCGGGCGGCGCGTCCCTGCGTGCGCCGGTCTTGGCCCAAGCCCGGGCGTCACCGCCTTCCAACGGCAGTCGCGCTTCACCCTCTTCTAATGGCACCAGCACTTCTGCATCGAACACCTGTTCAATCCGCCAGTCATTATTCACCCTTTACAAATTAGGAACGCCTTAAATGTCGGAAAATATCGCTAATTGTGTATGAGAACACAAATGTACTATGTGGTCGAGAGCGAAAGCAGTCTCTCCCTCCCTGCCCCCCTCGAAGTCCCCTCCGTTTTTTACACCGGTTTAATATGAGCAGTCAAATTCCATTAAGCAAATGATCGTGTGTCGGTGGTACCTCTACGAGCGTGTTCGCGGCGAGCGCGTGCCAGTCGCCGACGTCGAGCCCGCGCTGCGCCCACCACTCGGGCGAGCGCGCGAACCCGCCCCACAGGCGCGCCAGCTCCGCGCACGCGCCGCCCACCGCGCGCTAAGGACAACGTGCAGCGTTAAGGCCGATTGCAGTCATGAATGAATTAAGCGACGCGTCTCGCAGCTGCTCACCCTTAGGTCGGGCGCGGCCATGCGCACGCGCGCCCTGGCCGCGTCGCTGAGCCCCAACGCCAGGTCGCGCCTCCTTGCCGCCACCTTCTCGCGCAGCGACGCCGTCAGCTCCGCGCACTCCTTCTCGAGCTGCTTGTATGTACCCGTCTAAATGCAACAATACTATCTTTACATACGAAAAAATTAAGTCGCGCTGTCTGTCTGTCCTTATGTATGCTGAGATCTTTAAAACTACGCAACGGATTATGACGCGATTCAAGAGGAAAGTCACTAAAAACCAGTAAAGCTATGTCCGATACGCTTACAAGTTTGCATTCATGTTCATTTTAACTAAGAACACTTTCGATTAGTTCACCTTTCAAACACACAAAACAGGTTTTTTTAATTTTTATCGATCTCAGAGTATCTGTACCTTGGCGATCTGCACGGAGAAGGGTCCGAAGCAGGCGTCGACGAAGTGCCGGTAGTCGTGCAGCGGGCGCTCCGCACACGCCTCGCGCTCCGCCGCCCACGCCGCCAGCGCCGCCGCCTCGCCGCGCGCCGCCACCGCCGCCAGCGCCTGCGCCGCGCTACCCACGCCGACATAACACACCATCACTGACATACATTTAACAAGATCGTTGTAACCTTAGTGTCAGTACTAACGTGATCTGGTAGTACGTCTTGGTGTGCAGCCCCGGCCCCTTGACGCGCCGGCAGAAGGCGGAGTCGTGCGCGGGCACGCGGGCGGCGCGCAGGATCACGCCGCGCCACGCCGCCGCCTCCCACACGTAGCGCACGCCCCACCACGACACGCTGCCTAAAACACCACATTAATAACATACTAAACGTTTTGCAACATTTCGCGACTGTTTACGCAAATTATAGTTTCAGTTTCGTATATTTCATATGCTCGCAGCTGTTTGCACGCAACACTTTTGCTATGTGCGCGGAAGCGCTAGTCACCGCCTGAGGTATGTGAGCGACAGGGCGGGGGAGATAGAGTCAAGCTAAGCTAGAGCAATGATTATGAAATGGGCTTGCTCGACAGGGGAAGTACAACCCTCTCACAGAATATCGACGTGAAGCAGCAATGCGTTTCGTTCGGTGAGTGAGAGATCCAGAAGCCCAACTCCTTCCTTATCCCCTCTTTCCCCCCGTCTTCTTTCCCTTCCCTTCCTTTCATCCAACCCCCTTGGTGGACAACGCATTGGTAGCGCCCCTGGTGTGACTGATGTTCATAGGCGGCGGTGACCGCTTTCCATCAGGTGGCCCGCTTGCTTGTTTGTCTGCTGTATGACATAATAATAATAATAATAATATACGAGACATATCACGATACTCGACTTTGTATGGCGCTCTCCCTCGACGCTTCTATCGAATCTTTAACGAAAAATAAAGAATTGATGTCTTTTTTTATTTTGATACAAAAATAAATTGGTAATTTATAACCAGAGATTTCACGGGTAACCCGCGGATAGTATACTAATAAGTTTATTATTAACTATATAATTTAGGCTTACCAACTAGTAATAGTAAAGCGCATAGCGGACACAAGACTACGGCCACAATAAAGGCGGCGAGCGGCTGCAGTATTCCAAACACGCCGATACGCCATATCAACGCTTCTAGGAATACGAACCATCTGAAATAATAATTTTAATGACTATTTCATTATAGGTAGTTGTGAGGTTTTAAGGTGAACGCACACTTCTCCGAGCCGAACGCGTCGAACGAAACGAATTTTAGAATTCTGTATATGAAATCTCATGAAACCTCGCACACTTCCCCGCGTCGAATGGTCCGAATCTGGAAGAACCCCAGGAATACTAGATGAATTCAAATGACGTCATCAGATTCGGCGCGGCTTATGCGATCGACTCGACCGATACGCTCGCATTATATCAGTTGCGTACGACAAAGCAACGCGCGAGTACTACTTCGTCATTGTTTACGGTCGATTCTTTCGGCGCGGTTGATTCTTCTGGTGCGGATATCGGACACGAAGCCTCCTTGACTCGATTCGTTCGACGCGTTCGGCTCGGATAAGTGCGCGTTCACCTTTAATGTTACATGTTTGAAGATAGGTATCAAAGGATGTTCGTCTATTTATCTGGCAATTGTGAGTTCGTAAATAGATTATTCGGGACTCTGTTAGTAAGTGTTGAAAGTGTACAAAGTTCTATTTTAAGAAAGGCAGCTGTGAGGCTGTTATTGTGGGTACAGACTTCTGTAACGTAACATGTACCTGGCTTTAGGTATCAAGCGAAGTTAGGTACCTGTTGAGGTTGTTCGGGTCGGGGCAGTCGCGGTCGTAGATGATAGCGTTGGCGGCGTGCGCCCCCAACGCCGCCACCGGCATCCAGAGCGGCACGCTGGCCGCCGCCGCCAGCGCCAGCGCCCCCACCACCAGCGTCACCACCGGGAACGCCAGCAGCAGCGCCAGCGACCCCAGCCCCCCCACCACGCCGTACCACCAGAGCCGGTTGGCCTGCCGCGCCAGCCCCTTGCCCAGCAGCCCAGTGTCGGGCTCCGTCTCGAAGCGCGTCCTCTCTTTGGATACGTGTCGCCAAAGCGTTAATAGCCGCGACCACATCGTCTGCGTCTCGCTACTGCGCTTCGGGAATAATGTACCATTGACCTGTTAAGAAAAACATTAGAAAAAAATGTTCAACTACCCAAACTGTATCTTGATAAACTATCAGTATTATAAAAGCACAGAAAACTTTTTTTCCTATCCACATTCGGCTAAAAAAACATAATTTCGTATCGTTGGACAGTTCAAGAATTTACGAATTTAGTCGTATGTAGATAGCGCCGCGTGCGAACACGGACAAATGAGAGTTGTGTCGCTATGATACCGTCGTGGGAGAATCGTCTTACCTGCGACAGTTCAAGGTCGGGCACGATGGGCCGCACGCAAATGAGCGTCCTCAACGAAATGGGCGAACACCAGGGCACCACCACGCCCAGCAGGAACATCATGTTCCAACTCCAACACCACGTCCTGAGACACCACATTGGGGGCACATATGTCAATATTATCACGATATTACAATATTTGGATTGTAATAACATTGACAATATAATTCCCCGTTAAGCTATTATAGTTAGGATAAGAAATATGCATGCATATTTTTCTAAAAGGTTTTTAGCAATAAGGCTGCCGTACAGCCGCATATACACTAGCCTGTAGGATACAATCTTTTTTTATATTGAGATGATTTATATCGTTATAATTATGGAAATATAGAAAAGAAATCGACTCCGAAATATCATGCATATTCCCTATTGGCAAACAAACAAAAGTTAGTAATGTATGGACAATAGAGTGAATGTGTATATAATAGTATGTACCTGTGCGCCAGGTTGAGCAGCCGCCAGGCCGGCCAGCGCGTGCTGGTGCTGCGGGCGCGCTCCTTGTGCACGAGGAAGACGGGCTGCGAGGGGTCGGAGCGCGGCGTGACGATGCTGGTGGCGCGGCAGCTCAGCACCGTGGGGATGCGCTCCGAGCGCCCGCGGAAATGGCGCGTCACCACCCAGCGAGAGGGCCTCCAGATGCGCGTGGCCCACGCGAACGCGCGCGTCGGCGTTTGAGCCATACGCAGCTCCTTCAGTAACAACGGCTCGCGGTCTCTTAAGAAAGCACGATCCCGCAGTAAAAAGTATCGGTGTTGGTGCAGACGTTGTTGGAGTAAAGCAGCGGCGGCGTCATCAGCGGGTGCCCAGCGCAACTCGTCGCGCAACCGTCGTGCCGCAATCGCCAGTCGCTCGCGACGCCAAGCGCCGGCGCGCGACAGAATGGGATGCGCCGCGACTAATCGCGCCTCCGCCGCCGCCAAACCTATCGATAGCTTCCGGCGAGCGGCTTCTTCGGCCCTGTCAGTCAATAAATATTGTATTTATATATTTATATTGTATTTTAATTCACGTATAATTATTTTATCCAGTTATTTTTATGAAATATGTCTAACAAATATGCTTAAGGACTATTTGGCACTTGCGTGTTAGCCTATACAAATATCATAAAGCTGAGATAAGTAATTGAAGACGCTGATCTCAGGAGTGATTCAAATTGAAAAAATCTTTTAGCGTAGGTACAAATGGCTATATTGATATCACGCTATTTTTTATTTTTTTTCGTTTATTAGGGTACAACTAACAGCATTACAATAAAAAATATTTATAAAGATCTTATAAACTAACAGTAATCATTGTAACGCCAACAACGTTGACCACGGATTACAAAAACAATTTTTATAAAGTGAGATATTGCTGAGAAGTGCAAGTTACAAAAAAATACGATAATCATGGCTGCTGGAAATTATTATATGGTTAGGCTATCAAAAGACAGCTAACTCTTTAATAACTTTTATTGAGTTGAACCAGTAGAAATAAGGTGACGGGTGAGTTTGGTACACTGACGTTTATTATACAAGTACGCCGGCTATGCCTTACAATTTACAAAGTTACAGCTATTTTTTGTGCCGATTTGAAGCGCCCCACCGAGCGTACCGGGAATTAAAATGTGCGTAATGTGCATAGATTTATTATAATAAAGAGCGTTAGATTGGCAATGCAAGAGATAGATCATAGCATAAGCGTTTGTTAGAGCGAGATAGATAGGCGAGACCATTCTTCCTATACACGCTATCGGGCTGTATCGGCCTGATGTCAGTCGTGTTAAAAACAAATCCCACTTATTTTTACAAAATTTATGGTTTTTAAGTGTAGTTTTGGTGTTAATTTGACGTGATTAAATATGGTTACCTGTGCAGTGCCTGGATGTAACTCAAACAAAAAGGAAAATCCACAAAATTATCTTGCTTGCACACATATCATGTACACTAGTGTATTTTATTTTTGGTCTCGCCTTAATCAAACCATTGCTGATCTACGCTAGTATATACAGCATCAAAATGGCGATCGCCAGTCCAGCGTACTAGTATAATAGGGTGAGTGGTTTGGTAGTGCGAGCGTCACCTGTCGAGCACGGCGTGCGCGCGCAGCTGGTCGGCCAGCAGCTCGGGCACGCCGGGCCCCAGGGCTTGCAGCGGCTCGCTGGCCAGCACGGCGCCGCACACGCGCGACACGTACTCCTGCATCGCGGCTGTGCGCACCTCCTGAGAACAGCACCAACGTTTTAGTCTTGATATCAAATTACGAATCATCAAACTCGAACAAATAAAACAACATTAAATTGTCCCGCGACTTGCCATGAGGCAAACAGAGTATCGCCATTAAGCTCAATATTCGGGAATTGAATTTATTTATTTATTCTGTATTAATTAGGGGTTTTGGTACGCACATGCGACCATGCCAACCCCATCGTGACCTTCAAACGATATCTTCAGGTACATAAACAAATATCAAAAAAATTATATAGATGACAAAGGATCCGATAATGGCCAATACTCCTATGTCCAACAAGTAGATATTTAAATTATTAAATAGTGTCTCTCTTTGTTCCTGGTACATTCCACGAGTGAAAGGTAAACGTCATTATGAATGTGCATAAAAGATCAAGCTGCAATTTGTCAAAAATGTAGGAAAATTCGAATTTCGCGGACCGAACGGGAGCAACCACCTTAATTCACCTTTTTTTCTTTGAGACATCCAGCGTATGTCAAAGTTTTTGTTAGGTTCGTAGTAGTTCAGTCAACTTTGGTAATCACTGTTTCATTAATAAATTAGAGTATATTTCAAATAATTTGAATATAAACAAAAACTAATGTTTATTACCTCTTCGATTTCGTTCATGGGCATCTTCTGACTGGCCAGATGCGCCGCGTGCCTCTCCCTGAAATGTAGGAACCATCCTCGGGATTCCCTCTCCAGTATCGCCTGTAGCGTGCTTGCTGCTTTTTTGAGGATCTCCCGTCGGTAAAGGCGCAAATCCACCTGGAAAAGAAGATATTTATAAAAACTAATAAAGGGAATTCTGAGAATAAAGAAATTCTCCTGTGCTGTGTAATTTTATTATTTGAGATGCATAAATAAATAAATTTTATCATGAACCAGTTGGGCAAAGTATACGGTTAATGGCATTAACAGGTGTGTGCTGTGTGAATTATGATTTATTGTGAACGTCAGTGCCAACGGTCAACAGTCGTATTTCACAGTGAAAATGTGTCTAATAATTGCTTATCATGATGAGAGAATTGCTTATTTCATAAATTAAAACAATTTAAACATTTTAGGTTGACCGTCAGAATGGCCGCTCTTTATTGTTAACTAGCTGTTACCCGTGGCTCCGCCCGCGTGGTCAAGGGAAAATGTCAATAATTTTTCCCGTGGGGAAAAAAGTAGCCTTATGTCACTCTCCAGACTAGTACAGACCTTAAATTATCCCCGTTACAAAATAATGAAAAAATAATGTTATTTTTTCCCCCCCGTGGGAATGAGATGTTTTCCGGGATAAAAAGTAGCTGTCACTCTCCAGACCTTAAACTATCCCCAATAAAAAATTCATATCAATTAGTTCATTACTTTCGACGTGAAGAGAGGACAAACAAACAAACACACTTTCACATTTATAATATTAGTATGGATATTTTATTAAAATAAAACACAAATATAAAAGCGTACCTGTGTTCTCTGTGGCGTAGTGTATACGCAGGGCACTCGCGGCACGGGTCGCGGCGTCTCCCTTGCGTCGGCTTTCTCCGACGCGGCGCGGCGCATGGCACGCGTCACCCACGCCGCCAACGCTGCTATATCTTCTTGATGTTCAGGCTATTAAAACAAAACAGTATACCGTCTACTACTATTCTGGAGGGGGTAAGCTGAGCCTTTTGTTTCAAATTGCTGTCTAAAATCAAATTTGAGTCAAATGTAGTTGCTAACGAGGCGCGAGGGTAGTTCTTTCAATATCGTTTCGTGTAGTTTGTGAGTTCCAAGACAGCTGTAGTTTCTCCCCCGGGATGTCAATAAGCTTCAAAGCTTATTGTCAATCTGAGGTCGCCGTTGTTGACCTGGCTATGCAAGAGACTCGGTGAGAGTGTGTGGTGTGGTGGGCTTGTCCCGATTGAGCCTGTCGGTTTGTTTGGCAAAAATAAGTAGTGTTTTAAGCTGACATTACCTTACAAATAAGTTCCGCAACTAAATATCGAGATCGTTCTTCGCGGATTTTCTTATCGAGATCCCGAGCCTCCAGTGACGGCATGCCGATAGCAATGTCCAATAACCTAAAGAAACATATAAAATTGTAACTTTTTTTATTTTTTTATTTTTTATAGATAGTAAATTTTAAAAACTTAAAAATATGCGAATATTTTAATTATGGAATTTGACACATGTATTTAAAAAAAACCTATTCTGTTCAGAATTGAAACAGATAGTATTTGCAACATACCTCTCAATCCCTTTAAGAAGAGATTTCACACCAGAGATCACAGAGAATGGTTCATCCCTCAGCAGCCTATCCCTCGCCACGACCACCACAAGTGCCACCGCTCTTGCCACATGGCAGTACAACTCCTCCCTAGCCCTCGCTCTGCCACGCTGCAACCAACCGGCAACTCTCCACACATGAGTCTGCCCAGGAAAGTGTCGGGAAGGAACTTCGAACTCGCTGTGGGATGTAAAAATTTATTATTAAGTAAATAAGATTGTCTTTTATTCTAATTTCTATATTTTTGACCATACAATCTACTTCAAACGATAAAGGCCTTTATGTGATTATGATAAAGTTTATTTTCTGTCGAAACATCCCGACATTTATATGAAGTGGCTGTAACGATGGTTTATGGCCGTACCGCGACTTTATAAATCAGTCTCTATACAATTGTATGAACGAGATGTAACCTTACAATATTGTCGCGAACGTGCTCGAATGTTCTCGACGTCTCGCGTCGCCACTGGAATCACTTGTTTACAACAATTCGTGGATCGAGAAAAAGTGATCATTCAAAACCGGCGTGACAGGCAAGTCAGGTAAAAATCAGAGGTACAGGCGACATTAATCTTTAATGCTTGTACTATATGGTACAAAATGGCTTACACATTAGAAGTTGTGATAACCTTGAAGTTGTTTTGATCAAAACAAGTAACAAAAAAGGGCCATAAAAAATGGGAACATTCGAGGCGTATATTGAGGCATATAAATACCGCGACGGTGGCCGACACAGTCAGTTCATTCTGAGCTTTCGGTGCGATAACTGCGAAGACTAATCAAGACTGAGTTAACCTGCGACCTTTGCGATACCAACGGACTACGGACGACTCTGCGACTTGGAAGATTACTGTGATTGGACCAACGACTTCAGCGCGCTACGGACTTCGATTCTTCGTGTGATTTGGCTACGTTGAGTGTATCTGTGACCTGTTCATCGCTCAATAAATTCTTCTAACAAGTCAACGGTGTTTTATCCAAATCCCGAACCCCACGCTCGTAACATTTGGTGTCAGAAGTGGGATTTGGAGATGCCAGTGACTCCGAGGGAAGAAACTACCGGCGTCAGAACGAGGGCACAGGAAGCTGCGGAAGCCATGGCTACTGCCCGGCAGGACCCATCAGTGGACCATCGGGACACGCCTACCGGCTCCATCGACGAAGCCACACCCATCGACCAGGACCAGGCGACATTAACCACGCATGCCCCATCCACTACCTCCACTCACCGGACCTCGACACCAGCTCAAGAGGCTAGATCATCTGCCATTGACTTCAGTAGATTGATGCAGATGATGGAAGCAATGCGCCAGGAAATAAGCCAGAAACAGGAGGAATCGCAAGAGAAATTACTGCATGCCGTAGGATCGGTGGGTGAAAAGGTGGAAAACCTACAAAAGAATGTGGACCAAGTGGAAGAAAGGGTTACCAACCTGGAGGACAACATGGACACCCTAAAAAAGGATGTCGATGGGCTGCGGAAGGAGCTTCTGCGTGTGGAGACTACGGGACCTGCCATGTCGAGTGGTTTTGTTGCATGCAACCGGGCGCCTCGAGTGGAAGTACCATCGTACGACGGAACTACATCCTGGATCGCCTACCGGCAGCAGTTCCAGACGGTTGCCAACGCTAACGGATGGACGGAGGAACAGAGCTTGACAGCTCTCACAGTGGCACTTCGGGGGTCTGCTCTTTCGGTCCTGGAGGCGCTACCATCCTCAGGGAGCACATTTAAGGAACTAATGGAGGCACTTGAAGCAAGGTACGGCGAACAACATCTGGAGCACGTCTTCCGTGCTCAATTACGGGACAGAACTCAGCGTCCGGGAGAAGGGCTACAGCAGTGGGCCTTGGAAATTGAGAAGCTTGTCCGCAAGGCCTACCCATCTACGGACACGAAGAGGGTGGAATCGAACACACTCCAGTATTTCGTCGATGGAATCAGAGACTTGGAGATTAGGGCTGCAGTGGGGCTTCATCATCATGCCTCATTGAAGGAAGCCCTAGCGCACGCCCTGGAAGTGGAAGCCCTGCGACGCGATGTGCGCCCAGTACACAAAGTACGGGAAATGATTGAAGAAGTGCGGGAGATAAAGACATCTTCGTTCCCGCCGAAGAGAAAGACAACCGGACCTAAATGCTACAGATGTGGAGAAACAGGGCATTTGCAGTTCACCTGTCCCAAAAAGGAGTCTCAAACGGCTAAACTTGCTGAAGAACTTAGCAAGCTGCAAGAACAATTTAAGGAAGTGTTAAAGAGGATGGAGACTTCAGCTTCTGCTGAGAGTCAGGGAAACGAGTAACAGCCAGAGCTAAGGGGCGGGTGCTGGCTGGAACGGAAGAAGCCCCAAGAATGATCGTCGCACAGGCATGTGATGGGAATAATTTAAGGATACGCGGCTTAGTGAACGGGGAAGATTGCAAGATTACTGTGGACACAGGAGCCTCTAGGACAATAATCACGCCGAAGCTACTCCAGACCGTGAAGAGGCGCAACAAGACAACTGATGTCCAGCTTCTCTCCGCTGCCGGCCAGCAGATACCCGTCTTAGGGGAAATTTCGGTCACATTGCAAGTGGGTGAAACATCATACACTCACAACGTTATCGTGGCCGAAATTATGGATGAGTGCGTATTGGGCCTCGACTTCATGAGAAGATATGACTGCAAAATCGACGTCACTAACGGTATATTTAAGTGTGGCAATGAAGAGGTTTTCATTCTGGGTGGACCCGAAGGAAAAGTTACATGCCTGGAAAAGATTAGCATACCTGCAAGAACACAAGTTGAAGTACCTGTGAAGCTACCACGTGTTAAAAAGAACAGATGCGTGTTGATCGAGGACATTCCAGGCAAATCGACGAATAAGAAGCTTTTAGCAGCCAGGACAATTGTGAAGGGAAATGCGACTGCATTTGTAAGAGTGGTGAATTTAGAAGATCACGAGATTGAATTGAACGAAGGTGATATCATTGGAAGATCCGAAGAAGCAGTCTGGGTGAGAAAGTGCCAAACAGCTTTAAGTACGAGAAAAATCAAGGATAACTCAACCATCACGGAACTTCTTGAGGAGAGTAAAAGCAACTTAACTTATTCTCAAAACATGAAAGCCAAAAACCTGCTTCAGCGCTTTGCAGACTTGTTTTCATCCAAAGAAGGAGACTTGGGAAGGACATCCTTGGTACAACACAAGATTGATACCGGAAATGAAGGACCCATCCGGCAGCGAGCAAGGCGAATACCAATAGCCAAGGAACAAGAAGTTCAAGACATGTTGGAGGACATGAGGAAGAACAAAATCATCGAACCTTCTGCTAGTCCGTGGTGTTCTCCTGTCGTCTTAGTTAAGAAGAAAGACGGGAGTATGAGGTTTTGTGTGGACTATCGCCGACTCAACGACATCACTAAGAAGGACAGCTATCCGCTACCACGCATCGACGACACTTTGGATACCTTGAGTGGCAAGACCTGGTTTTCGACATTGGACCTGAAGTCTGGATACTGGCAAGTTGAGATTCATCCAAAGGACAAAGAGAAGACGGCCTTTACTACAGGAAAAGGGTTATGGCAGTTTAACGTCATGCCATTTGGATTGTGCAACGCACCGGCCACTTTTGAGCGTCTAATGGAATGTGTACTGGCAGGATTAGTGGGAGAAGCCTGCCTGGTATATTTGGATGATGTCATCATCATGGGTCGAGATTTCGACGACCATTTATTCAACCTCGAAAAAGTCTTGAGGAAGATACGAGGAGCCAACCTAAAGCTGAATCCGAAGAAATGCAGTTTGTTCCGAAACAAGGTGAACTATCTCGGCCACGTCATCACTAGTGAAGGGATACAAACTGATCCAGCTAAAATAGAAGCCGTACAGAAGTGGCCAACACCCAAGGATAAAACTGAAGTAAGAGCATTTTTGGGTTTATGCTCATACTACAGGCGCTTCGTCAAGGGATTCTCCGAAATTGCTAAGCCGTTGCATCGCCTGACGGAAGAAAAGCGAGGATTCTGCTGGGATGGCGCTTGCGAGGATTCCTTCCAGAGATTGAGGAAATGTCTATGTGAGACTCCAATTTTGGGATACCCACAACCTAATGGACAATTTGTCGTCGATACGGATGCAAGCAACACGGCAATTGGTGGAGTGCTATCTCAAAAGCAAGGGGACAGAGAAGTTGTGATTGCCTACTTCAGTAAGTCATTATCGAAGCCTGAAAGAAATTACTGCGTGACGAGAAGAGAACTCTTGGCGGTGGTTAAAACAATTCAACATTTCAGCAAATATCTCATTGGCAGAAAGTTCGTGCTTCGTACTGATCATGCTGCTCTAAAATGGCTGCTCCAGTTCAAGAACCCCGAAGGTCAAGTAGCCAGATGGATTGAACAACTTCAAGAATACAACTTCCTTACTGAACATCGTAGTGGGAAGGCACATGGGAATGCTGATGCCCTTTCAAGAAGACCATGCCCACAAGAGTGCAAGCACTGCGTCAAGCAGGAGTCAAAGGAGGAACTTGTACGAATGACAAGGACAAGCCCTCAGGGATCTTGGGAAGATGAGTCAATGAGAGAAGCTCAAGAGGATGACGAAGACATACGACTCATTGTCGCATGGAAGAAACGTGGCCATGAGAAGCCACGATGGTGTGAAGTTGCGCCTACAAGTGCTACCACCAAAGCATACTGGGCTCAGTGGGACAGTTTCATCTTGCAGGACGGAATACTTTACCGGAAATGGGAAACACCTAACGGTAGAGAGTTTCATCTGCAACTGGTAGTCCCAAGGGAACGGATTAAGGATGTACTCCGCGAGGTACATGATGGCGTTTCTGGAGGCCACCTGGGTGTTAAAAGGACCTTGACCAAGCTACGGGAGAGATTCTACTGGCTGAACTGCCGAGCAGACGTGCAAGATTGGTGCCGGAAATGTACTACCTGTGCTGCAGTAAAAGGACCATCCACCAGGAGTCGAGGACACCTTCAACTTTATAACGTTGGTGCACCTTGGGAGCGAATAGCAGTGGATATTGCCGGACCCTTCCCTGTGTCGGAGTCAGGAAACAAGTTCTTCATGGTCGTCATGGATTACTTTACCAAGTGGCCGGAGGTATTTGCTATACCCAACCAAGAAGCAACGACCGTAGCCTCTAAATTGGTTGAAGAAGTTATATGCCGATATGGTGTACCATTGGAAATCCACTCAGATCAGGGCAGAAACTTCGAGTCAAACGTGTTTCAAGAAGTCTGCAAATTATTGGGCATGCACAAGACGAGAACCACTGCGTACCATCCTCAGTCCGATGGCATGGTAGAAAGGTTTAACCAAACACTGGAGAGGCATCTGGCGAAATTGGTTGACAATCATCAGAGGGACTGGGACAAGTACATTGCACCATTCCTTCTCGCCTATAGAACTGCAGAACATGAGAGCACGAAGACTACCCCGGCATATATAAACTTTGGAAGGGAGCTAAGGTTACCGGTCGATCTTCTAACTGGAGGAGTGCCAGATGAACCGATCCCCGTTCAGGATTATGTCTCCGAACTAAGAGAAAAGATGCGAGACATTTATGCCATGGTACGAGAAAACGGCTTACGGTCGAGCGAAAACATGAAGACCAGATATGACCGGAGAGCAAATACCAGTGGCTTTGATGAAGGAACATTAGTTTGGCTACATAACCCGATACGAAGAAAAGGAAAGTCACCTAAACTACAGACTAGATGGGAAGGCCCGTACAAAGTGGTAACACGGATAAACGACGTCACCTACCGGATTCAACGACATCCGAGAGGAGCTCTAAAGGTGGTTCACATCGACCGCTTGGCACGTTACCACGGGAATAACGATGGTGCTCGGGACGAGCATCTCTAAGAGGAGGGCAATGTCGCGAACGTGCTCGAATGTTCTCGACGTCTCGCGTCGCCACTGGAATCACTTGTTTACAACAATTCGTGGATCGAGAAAAAGTGATCATTCAAAACCGGCGTGACAGGCAAGTCAGGTAAAAATCAGAGGTACAGGCGACATTAATCTTTAATGCTTGTACTATATGGTACAAAATGGCTTACACATTAGAAGTTGTGATAACCTTGAAGTTGTTTTGATCAAAACAAGTAACAAAAAAGGGCCATAAAAAATGGGAACATTCGAGGCGTATATTGAGGCATATAAATACCGCGACGGTGGCCGACACAGTCAGTTCATTCTGAGCTTTCGGTGCGATAACTGCGAAGACTAATCAAGACTGAGTTAACCTGCGACCTTTGCGATACCAACGGACTACGGACGACTCTGCGACTTGGAAGATTACTGTGATTGGACCAACGACTTCAGCGCGCTACGGACTTCGATTCTTCGTGTGATTTGGCTACGTTGAGTGTATCTGTGACCTGTTCATCGCTCAATAAATTCTTCTAACAAGTCAACGGTGTTTTATCCAAATCCCGAACCCCACGCTCGTAACAATATGTATTGCGCTGTCTTGCTCACTCGTTTTAATATTTCTATTAGCGCACATGGTACAGGGCTGATTTCGGAGACGATTTAATTAAATAAAATATAATTTTGTTAAATGGAAATAAACTCTATCACATACACAATTTAGATCTTTTTCGTTTAATCATGTTCATGCTTTGATATCTAGTAATACCTACGATGAAATGACAATACGTACAATGCAGAAATACAAATACTAGAAGGGATATAGAATTCATAGCATTCTAATGCATGATTATGACCATGCTATGTGTGGGGGATGTTAACGTTGGTGCCATAATTTAAAATTATTACAATTTAGAAAGAAATTAAATAGTGTAGGAAGTATTCATCATAATCTTCATATAAATAAATAAATATATAGGGACAATTCATACAGATTGAGCTAGCCCCAAAGTAAGTTCGAAACTTGTGTTATGGGATACTAACTCAACGATATTATATTTTATAACAAATACATTTATAGATAAACATCCAAGACCCGAGGCCAATCAGAAAAAGTTCGTTTTTCATCATGACCCGACCGGGGATCGAACCCGGGACCTCCTGGGTGGCGGTCTGGCGTGGTAACCATTACGCCACGGAGGTCGTCATATCAACCCATAATCATCCCATTGCAGGGATACGGGTCTTCGTTCAATCGAAGGTTAGAGAGTAACATTAGCACGCTGCTCCAGCAGATTGGTGGAGGTCGGTGTTTTCAAGCCGCATGAAAGCCACTCGGCTTAACGACTGTCATCCATAGACAACAGCCGAAACGACGGCGACGGCTTAACGTGCCCTTCGAATCACGGAAGAGGTATTGAAAGGTCTCCGTAGTATATAACGGAAAATCCGTAGTATATATACGAATTTACAAAATTAATTACGGCACCAAAGTCATAATTATATTAGATACACAGATATAAAATATAAATTCCGTTCCAATTTACTTGGCAGTAGATTTCCAGTGATATTCAACGATTGTGTTTAAATTAGCTTGACATGCCTTATTGTTGTAACATAATGTTAAATGATTTGTTATCGATTAATATTTATTTCATATCGATTTATATTTTAAATCAGTCGATTGTTTGGAGAGTCAAGTAAAGTGGAATGGAACATACATATAGGGTGTGGACATACCCCCATTCGCGAATTGATTCCAATTGTTTAACACTTAGTTTCTTCGGCTTAAAAACTTTGTCCTTGTGCAAGCTTTACGAAAAAAACAACTCCTTTTACGTTTGTTTGTGTCACAAAGAGTTCACTACTAAAGAAATTTTACAATAAAATATTGAGTGTTATTATAATGCAGATTTATAAAATTACTTCGTAAGTAGTATTTATTACAAATACATGTAATATGATATTGTTATTGATGCTATTATGATTGGAGTGACCACAGATAACTTAACCTTATTGTAGACAGCGCAATTATATTTTTTTTTTGTTTTATCTAGTAAAATTAAATATATAATAATCAAAACATATAATAAGAACGTTCTTTGTAAATTAAAATCTAACAATTTTATTATGGTATAACTCTACCTACTATAGTATTGAAGTTTGTGTCGTTACAGTTACACACATGATTTACACTTTTGTTCCAAACATTATACGCATTAAATTGTACGCATACCCACGTGCGCATGATGCGTACGTATACGCAACCCATACAGTGTTTCTAAACATTTTTGTTGAAAGATGGGGTTCTAGTGTCCTTTTTACGTTAAGACAGAAAGAGATGGATAATATCTTACTCTTGTCACTTAACTATGTTTAAACACCTGGTTGCAATAAATTATATTGAGTATGGTTACATTGCGTTGTCTACATGGTAAGTGGTCTGTGTAAATGACAGTCAGGCGCGTCTATCTCTATAAGCTCCAAGCTTTATGTTCATCTAGTGTGTGAGACGACGCTACTGTAAAATGTCTACAGCTCCCTTTACAAACGCCAGGTGTTCATAATAAAATCCAGAATTAAATAAATAAATATATAGGGACAATTCATACAGATTGAGCTATCCCCAAAGTAAATTCGAAACTTGTGTTATGGGATACTAACTCAACGATAATATATTTTATAACAAATACATATATAGATAAATATCCAAGACCCGAGGTCAGAAAAAGTTCGTTTTTCATCATGACCCGACCGGGGATCGAACCCGGGACCTCCTGGGTGGCGGTCTGGCGTGGTAACCATTACGCCACGGAGGTCGTCGAATTATTTCTTTACAAGGCTTATATTTCCCTTAAATAATAGGATAGAACTAATTAGTGATATGTTATAAAGAAGCTTATTTATTTAATACTAGCTGACCCGGCAAATTTTGTTCCACTACCTTACCCCTACCCTAACGGGATAAAAAGTATCTTTTGTCCTGCTCCTAATTCTAAGCTACCTCTCCACCAATTTTCAGCCAAATCCCTTCAGCCGTTCTTGAGTTATAAATGGTGTAACTAACACGACTTTTTTTTATATATTTAGATTTTATAAAGAATAATGTCAACATGACGAGAGACCGTGCCTGTGAAGGTTTGCTCTTTCTAAATAAATGATTTCATTCCCCTCTTAATCTCTTGAACCCATTCTTTTGTTGGTTGACTAGATGGCGTTGATTGAGGCGTGATTCGTCCAAGAATATTTTTTATTATCATAATAGCAATATCTATATATATAAAATGCTTTGTCCTGACTGACTGACTGACTGACTGACTGACTGACTGACTGACTGACTGACTGAGAATCAACGCACAGCCTAAACCGCTCATCGTAAAAACCTGAAACTTGGCAGGTGGACCTATTATATGACGTAGGCGTCCGATAAGAAAGGATTTTTCGAAATTCGAACTCTAAGGGGGTGAAAAAGGGGGGTAAAGTTACTATGGGACAACTTGATTCCTTGGTCCAATCTACTTCAAATTTTGCATAAAAATTGTTTAAGAGAATTGATGGAAGACGTGATTCTTATTTTATTGAAATTCTTGAAAAATATGTATTTTGTGGGTAATTTTCTTCGATTTGATATCAATACTCATACTCCTTAGTGCTTTTGATTTCAATTACATTTCATTTTGACACGTTCGTGAAGTGAAGTATGTCATCTGTCATGTAATATTTTTATAAATTGTGAATATTCAAACAAAATGATTTCATAATGTCGTCGTGGTCTTCGTACTATTTATTCTGTTTGTGATCTCGGAAAAACAAGTAAAATTCTAACTATGGATAAAGCGGACTGAATCATATTCATCGATATTAAACAGTAAGTAATTAAATATTAAATTTTATAATATTTGACAGGGGTCAAGTTAAATTGGTCAATGGTTAAATGGCATATTAATATTGTCTCTTTCTCACTTATAGGAAATATAATTACGTCGACTCGCTCTATTATTTCGTAGTGTTGTTGTAGGGATGGTTGTAGGCTGAGGTTGTAGGTATAGAAATACCCATATACTTTTACATTTTTTTTACGGAAGTGGTTGGAAAACAAGCTCAGGAATATGGATCATTTGATATTATTAGGTGATTACCGTCGACTATGGAGCACATAGATTCTAGGGTCCCTGACCCGTTGCCGACCTATAACAGGAAAAGACAGGATATATAGCGAGAAATAGTATAAGGAAGGAGTTATATTTTTTTTATACAAGAAAGGCGGCAAACTAGAATTTCGGATATTTCACTCTCCGAACGAAACGCATTGCTGCTTCACGTCAATATTCTGTAAGAGTTTAAACACCCACTCCAAAGATTGTAATGAGAAGTATTTAAATAGAAAAATAATCATGTATACATATGAAAATGTTTTGTCTTGACCGTATAGACCTGAAATTTGGGTGTGTGATGTAGGCAACCGATAAGAAAGGATTTTTTGAAATTCCCACGGGAAAGCGGGATAAACGCAAACGAAGTTGCGCGGGTTTCTCTAGTAAGCCATAAATATAAACTGTAACATTATAAAAACATATAAACAAACTTTCTTTTTACATAATATCATGTTAACTAGGTATACTACATACGATCAATTAATTTATGATCGGTCACGGTCGCACGTGCGCTGCTCAACTTGAAAATTAATATGCATTCACGCTACATGCCCACAAAGATAACATAACGTAATATAACATTACATAAATAAGATTATATTGTTATTTATTAGCGTTCACAGAAATTTATATCAATAAATACAGATTTAATTACTAACTTTTTTTTATATGTATAACGATCAATGATTTTTGTGGAATTGTTTGAAATTATAATTTGCATTTTATCAGCGGTTTGCAAAGGGTTTTCATCAAAGTTTTGCTTAAAGTAATAGGTACAGTCGCCTCGAGGATAGCAGGACCATCTTTAGGATGATTTTTGGTTGCAACATCCAACATCCTAGTGGACACATGTGGCTCTAATAAACAAAAACCCTGTTTGGTAACAAAGAAAAGGACTGAGCTGACAAAATGTGCAAGCGATTATTTTCTAAAATGGTCCTCCTATCTTCGAGGCCACCGTACATACTGACGGCCATTCATTGAGTTTACTGGGCGCTGTTTTCTACAAACTTGAACGTGAATGGCCACAATAATAAGAATAAGTAACGTCTTTTAACCTTATTGCTTTAATAAACGACTAACATCTGGCTGCACTCTGGGAGACATTCATGGGAAGTGTTACTCGATTTACTTGTCAACAAAATAATAGTAATGTTTTTCATATGTGAACAATTTAAATATTGTTCGTAAAATTTTATTAAACGATTTTGAGTTTCCACACAATTGTTTTATTCCATGAGATGTCAATTAGATATACGAATTAATGACAATTTTTACTATACAGGAGACAGGAGGAGAGCCTTATGGCGTCGTTGCGTCAAAAGCAAATGAATATTCAAGTCAAGCAATGATGTGCCTAGCCAAAATCTAGATACGTTAAAAATCTTGAGCTCGGCTTCTTACTTTGGAAGGCAAGTCTTATCGGTATCGACTGTTGTCAATAGATCACAGTCGTTAGGAGAATGTGCATCAGGTGATCTGAGATTATGTACCCGTATCAGTTGAACTGTAGACACGAAGTTAGAGGACCAAGGAAAACTCAAGACGTCTGGTATACGCTCAAATTCGTGAGAGTGGATAGCTAGCATGTCTTTTGTCCATCTCGCTAAAAGTCGTCTCGTTTTACAAGTGTAGGTGTCACTTGAGATCATGTACCCGTATCAATGTGTGCTTTATGACCCTAATTGAACTCAACAAGTTCATATTAAAGGGCAGGGGTTCGCGTCCTTCTACCAACGTGACAAACGCATTTTACTTCTATAAATAAATTTGGACACTATTTTTGTTATTAGTGTTAATTGAGCGGAATTGGAATTTACACGGTTTCATAAGTGTTGTCTGTCCGTGTGGATTTTCTGTATGGATAAAATAAACCCTTCCCTTCTTCCCTAAACCCCCATCTACAGCTTTCTCTCTCCAAGATTCGAGGAAATCTTAAAAATGATGTTCGAATTCTACACAAGACAAACAATTTTTGTGTGCGAACGATTTTTTTGTAATATATGTACAGTCCAGTTAGTATCTTGTCACTATAACATTGTTGACATGTTCACTCAAATGTCTTAAGTAACTGAAATTGTTCCAAAGTGTATACATATTTATGGAGTTGACTGTACTTATAACGCACATAAGTAAAAAAAAAAAACAATTGAAACAGATCAGACAATAAACTGTTTCCGCTGGATCAGAGAACAGAACTGCATTTCGTAGGACATCGCAGGGATATGACTCTATCAGCCAGTTGTACAAATGTATTTTAAACGAGCTTTTCCCAGCGGCTTCACTCGCGGTTAATTTTATAATATAGATTTCGTTTGACAACGAAACAACCCATAGCGCGACTTGTGGCGCCATCTGTTGGCCGAAATCGCAATTGCAGCGCCACCTATGGTAGAAAAAATATTCTGTTGGCCGAAATCGCAATTGCAGCGCCACCTATGGTAGAAAAAATATTTTCCCATTGGAATACATACATACTTTCACGGGATAGCCTATGTACCCCTGACAATATGTATAAAAATCATAATGATCGGCTGATTAGTTAATCCGTGAAGGAATAACAAACAAACAAACTCACTTTCTCATTTATAATATTAGTATGATTTAATTCTACAACTAATTATTTCTCGCTTCATTACTTTGACAACGACAACCATAATGTAATGCTTTATAATCTTGTTATAATTGTTATTTATAAATTAATTATCTTTCTTTCTTTTCAAATCGGTCCAGTAGTTTTAAAGTTTATTCATTAGGTACGTTAGGTACAAACAAAAATATAAAAATACAAAACTATCCTTTTTACAATATTAGTATAGAATTCCGACGGCGAAAACAATTGCAATAAGTAAAGGTTTTTCTGTGATTCTTCCGCTTCTAGTAGTAATCTAAGTATGTAACAGGTCCATTGCATTGTATCGTCCATTGTAACAAAGTATACAATATCAATGTAATGCCGCACATTGTTGCAAGGCCGACCAGTAATTGCGCTTATGAAACAATTGAGTGGGTTAATATCAAACACGTAAAGGGTGTCATCATAACGAATGCAAAACTCTGAGATTATTAGCCACCATCTTACACTTCGCCTTTTCAACATTCTCAAGTTTTCATGAATAAAATTGTGGATTAATATTTTACACGACAATTTCGATTCAAAATACTATTTCGAAAGAACAGAAAATTTGAAATCTGTCTTATCCGCTAAAGAAAGAAAGTAGACTGAGAAAGTAGACGTAATTCTCTCTCAGATGTCTTTGCTGAAAGGCAACAAATTTGCTTCCAGCTATTGGTGTCACCTACAGGTTACCAGTGAGGAGTGTCCGATTTTTAGCCTACTAATGACGGTCCGTTGCGTTCCGTTGTATCTTAAGAATTTTGAATCCCATTCAAATGCAGGTTGTCGACGTGTGACTTTATTTAGATGTTCATTCAGTTTGAAAGTCAAAATAATTTTATACACCATGTATAACATAGTTCTTATTACCGAGTTTTTGGCTTTGTTGTGTAAATTCGAACGTTTGTTTGAAACCCAATGGCTTCGACAGCAACTAACACGATGATTCACAATTCCAACTTTCAGTTACTTATATCTACAATGACTCCTATAATCTTGGGGAATTTTGTTCTACCACTTTGTTAGCACTGTTAATATGTATAGTCAAAATTACGGCTTTCTAGTATTAGCGACTAAGTTCTAGACCGCTGACGGACGGAGGGTTCCCTGTTAGTCCTTGTTACTACAGAGCCCTAAGATTGTATACTCCACGCGCGACATTATGTGAAATTTCACCGCCTTCCAATGTATATGGAACAAAAGCTTAAAATATGCCACAGAATTGAATGAAAGAAATGTTATAGATAAAATCAGTCTTATAACGAAGCTAGCACGTAATGCAGTAGCTAGGGTATGCGTGCCACGCTATCATTACCAGCGTACGCCACTTACAGACATTTTTAACAGAGATATTGTGATAAGTAGTTTCTCTGAACTTTTACTTATTATGTTTACTAGAAGAATAGTATTTCCCGTACTATTCCTTTCCCTAGCTAGGGAGATATCGAAACATTTGTATAAATAAAGTTGAAAAATAGTGAAGAGTACATCAATATTCATTAAGTTATTCAGGAGTTGGTTGGTTTAACTTAACAGGCAGATTTCTTATTTTTTTATAGTCAAGAAACTGTATTACTGTATGTCCCACCTCTTGGGGAAACGACGAGGTCTGTCATGTTCACCTCTCTAGCCAATGAGAGGCATACCAACTAAAAACCTGACTGTCTGCCACCTTGTCTGACCAGCGGCAGGGTTAATAGGCAGATACTCAAGATAAAATATTTAATATGATAATATTATTTTAATTCTAAAATTGTCTACTCACTTATTTGTCTTTGGGGAGTCCCCTAGTTTCATATTTACAAAATACAAAATGTTTAAAATGTTAATTCAAGTATACAAGCTTGATAAGTATGGGACTAGATGGCGCTGTGTGTGATTAATGTGTTCAAGATGTATAATACATTCAGAAATTTTTAAAAAGAAATTAATATCAAATCTTACCCTTTTTCCCTGATTGCGTGGAGCTGCTTCGGAGATAGGGGATGAGGTTCAATTCCAGCATCAAGAGCTGCAGCATCCAGTTCGTCACATGGTGGAGCAGTGATGATATCGGATGGACGGTTGCCGGGTCCAGTGAAACGAGATGGTGGGAGTACTGTAAAAAAATTATATCATAATAGAAATGTTAGTTATCTGTCATCAAGTTACCAGTGTTTGCATTGCTACACCTATTAGAATTTATTGAATATTGCAATGCTAAATTGTCCTTTTTTTATGTTTAAATCAAGCCTCTGGTGTTGCTGATGTCCATAGGCGGCGGTGACCACTTTCCATCAGGTGGCCCGCTTGCCTGTTTGTCTGCCGTATAACATAAAAAAAAAAAAAAAAAAAAAAAAAAACCTTTCTTCTATTTCCCCTCTGCAGGTGATTATAAATCATACTTTCATGTTCCTTACCTTCCTCTATTCAAAAGTAAGATTATTCTCTTGTTCTTTGGTACTTAATAATTTTTTTGGTTGTTATTTGTCTTGTTGTCCAAATAAATAAATAAAATTATCTACTGCAATACAAGACAAACTAATTCAAACACTCATTGAAATTTACTGGAAATCTTATGCCAAGTATAGTGGAATATACATCTTTCTATGTTTATTGATAACCCATGCTATTTAATGTTATGTATTTTGTAAATTAAATAAATAATAAATTAATATATAGGGACAAATCACACAGATTGAGCTAGCCCCAAAGTAAGTACGAAACTTGTGTTATGGAATACTAACAATACTATAATAATACAATATAGATAAACATCCAAGACCCGAGGCCAATAAGAAAAAGTTCGTTGTCATCATGACCCAACCGGGACCCGAGACCTCCAGGGTTCGAATCCAGGTCTGGTGTGGTAACCATTACACCATGGAGGATGTCCGTAAATTGTATGTTATCCACATGGATTATACATCATACAGATATGGACATCCATTGCAATCCAAAAAATGATTTATCTATCTATGTTCTTCAAATCTCTCTGCATCTGCACCCATGTTGGGTTTCAGGTAATGAACAAAGTGAAAACAAATTGTTACACCACAAAGAATTTGATCTCATTATCACATACCAACTCAGTTTCAATGCGAATTCATGTATAAATCAATTGATTCTTTTGAGTAGCGTGACATGCAACAATTATGCAAAATGTTAGAAATATAAAGATCTGATTTATTATATTTATTAATTTAATTGTGCTAGCTTATGCCATTTTAATTTTTAATAATAATAATACTTAATGAAGTTATGTGGCGATCACAATAGACCGGTCCTGGTCGCAGTGCTACTTAAGCTGCACAAAACATAATAAAAATAATGAAGTTAGAGAACTTGTATTTTAACGTTGTGCAGTATAAATTTTAATAGAAATAGGATTGAAATATTTTTTTTGTTTAATGTAAATTTAAACTATAAAATATATGTTTATGCATTTTTATCGTTTTGTGGTTATCTAACAATACAAATATATTAACAGATATTAAAGAATAGTCAAGGAGTACTTAATTTTGTTTTTTTATTACAAACCAAACAGCATAATCATTATAGTATTAACTCAATAGGTATAGTTTAATAGAAAAACAAAGAATAAATTACAATACATGAAACAAAAAATATTCTCACCAATGGGAAATGTCTTCCAATGATATAGAAAGTCTTCAGCAACTTGTTTGATGTTGTTGACAAGCTGCTCGACCTCGGGCGGCGCCCCGACCAGCTGCACGTCGAAGCGCAGCGGCTCGCGCTCCGGCGGCGGCACCTCCAGCACCAGGGAACTGGGCCGAGACGCGGGTTCACCCTCGCCACTCATCATCACAACTTCAAAATCTTGCACATCACTACCTCATATTTCCCACTGTTCACGCGCGGCGCAGAGCCCACTTAAATGCATAATGATACCGGCTACAGTGGGCGGAGAAATCACTTGACATCGAGCTCTTATTGTTTTATTATTTACATTCATTTGATCAATTTATTCCGACCATTCCAACTCGCAATCAGTTACAGTGCCGCTCCAAAATAGGAATTCCATTTATTTCTGTCATGGATCACGGTGCGACTGCGTAACACTTGCGTTGTTTGACCACTTAAAAATAGGATTTTGTGAACAAAAAGCAAAAAAACTGCAGGAGAGAAGGAAAACCAATAAGTAGGTGCCCAAACATGTAAATTTTTTTTTGCCCAACTCAACTCAGCCGTCAATTCAATTTTCTTGACATGAATGAATGACATGACAGACAAATTCAGAAATTCAGACAATGAAAATGACAGTCAGACTCGTTTCGTTTGACGCTTCAACCATGTTAATCAGCTTACGTATAACGGAATGCCTTGTAATGTCAGCCAGCGCAGCGCGTAGTCTTTGGTTTACGAACTATTATTAAATAGATAAAA
The DNA here is from genome assembly GCA_905163395.2 of Endotricha flammealis. Classification (NCBI taxonomy): domain Eukaryota; kingdom Metazoa; phylum Arthropoda; class Insecta; order Lepidoptera; family Pyralidae; genus Endotricha; species Endotricha flammealis. The sequence continues at coordinate 2,492,902 of LR990861.1, read as the reverse complement.
TTATTAAGGATTAATTCTTGATTATTTTTCACTTCAGATTACATCAAAAGTTTAAGCCTTGATAAAAGTTATGTTCTTTCCAAAAAATTTTCTTAAGTTTAATCTGTGGGAATAAAATTTTAAAAAGAAAGAGCTTTTTTATATTAAAAAAAAAAACATTCTTGTCAATGTGGTGATTTGTGGACTTGTTTGTTGTTAGGTAAAAACAATAAAATACGGGTTTATTTTACGAAACTAATTTGCATTTAAAGAAAACATAACACATTCCAGTGTCTTCAGCTGCAACCGCTCTTAGTTTTACACATAATCGATAGTTATCATCCATTGTCTTGAGATTGAGAAGGTGATCGAATTAGGTATGTCCCACATTATTAAATAATTTTTGACTTTATTTTACCTACCTATTTAGTTTATCATTTACTTCGCGTGTTGTGTATTAATTTTACGTGGTATATCGAGTGTTTGTTATGTGTTAGTTTTTAAGATCGGTAAGTTTCCTTTCATTGATCATAATTTTCGGCATCTTTTGTTTTGCTGATAATGCGTTATATTTTTAGTGATGGAGGCGATGGACATCCAGGCTGTGGAGTCGAAGCTGAGTGACGTGACCGTGACCGCAATTCCTATGAGTGGGAAGAATGTGCATAAAGATTTGGGGCACAGTGGGAACAGTCACGCGACCATATCCACTGTACCCGCGTCGTCTCCTTCTTCAGGGAAAGATAAGGATAATGGGACGTCGAAGTACGCGCAACTACTTGCTGTTATCGAGGAGATGGGTAAGGAGGTGCGACCGAGTTATTCTGGCAGCCGTAGCTCCGCCGAGCGGCTTAAACGAGGCATCGTGCACGCCCGCATCCTTGTGAGAGAATGCCTCATCGAGACTGAGCGGTCGGCGCGGCAGTAGACACCCACATACATAAATTGTCACAGTCAATTTGTTAGTACCTCAATTTTGGTATTACTTCACATGAAATGTTCAAGTGACTGCCAGTTGCAAACTGTTACCATTACATGTTAAAAGACCATATGGTTTAGTCAACAAATTGATAACTACATATTTGAATGGGGTCTAAGGATCGGAAATGTTACTAAAGTGACCTATAAGACTTCCTAGGTTTTTGTTGTAATGCCTTGATTGGCAATATATATTGCTCTTCAGCCCTATTTATTAACCCTATTAGTTAACCTTTTCACCACCAACCACTTATACAAGTTCGGGATTTTCGTGCCCTCCATGCCACTACTTCTACAAAAGTATCTTTAGTACTATAGAATTGTTATACATTTATATGTTGGCGTACAGTGAGACATCGCATTCAGGATGGATGGGCAGTGAAAAGGTTAATAATGGTTCTGGAATTATCTGTGAAGTTAACTATTTTGTATAAAGAGTTTTCATTGCAAACCATCTTTTTTATTAGATGGACAATGAAAATTAAATTGTGCTTCATAATAACAAATATAACACTATGTCAATAAATTAATATTGTTATCATAATTTGTTGGCTAAACTCATAGTATACTTATTTTCCACTATACTAATCAAGAGTAAACTGCAGTCGAGTTTCTAAAAATCAAAATATGCAGCCGAACAGTTAAAATCTTAAAACAAAATTACATAGTTTAATAATATTATGTGATTAGATATTGTCATTTGATGTGAAACAAAGATTTTAATGTTTTTCAAGAGGACATCATATTATTAGAATTAAAAATATATAATTCAGGGTACTTAGACGTAAATGTAAGGTTCAGAATTTTATTATTATATCTTTCCTTTGGTTTATGCTGCATGTGGCATCTTACGGTTTAACAGTGAGTCGCACAAACGTTTTAAGTTTAAAGTATCTCATGCTGATTAAGGGAGGTAAAATGTCTAATTGGAAAGTAAAAACTACTAGAAATGAACTTAACAATACTGTGACATAGAAATATCAGCATGATACTGCTCGTCTATTACGTCTATTTCTAATTAATAATAATAAAAATAAGTTGTGATTTTGAGTTGGTTTCACCAATTACAAAAAAGTTCCTATTTAACATATAAGAACTGTCAAAATCATACAAGAACTGTCAAAGAAATGACAGTTTGTGTAACGTCAGAGTGAACTATGATTTTCTATGAAGAAATATAATAGAAAAGATAGAATACAAGTGCGTTCTAGCCCTAAGCTATCTAGGAGGGGTGAAGAGACTTTGTTGTTGTACGGGCCTTCTCCACAATAGGCCCTTGTTGCGTGCAACTTAGAATTATGTACAATGTTTAAAATGGATTTGTGCTGCTCACTGTATGACTATTGAGATAAAAACAGCCCAAAGATTATGAATTGTTACAGATAAAAGTGAAGTATTGCAAAAGATCAAATATTAAATGGATGTTGTTACAAAATGGACCGTCTCACACACAAAACTTGTTATGTACAAGACTGATGTAGTCATGGGAGTGTTATTTCTATTTTGTATTGCAGTTTAGCATAGCTTGCATCGCTGAGCAAAACTTGTCAGTAGACAACTGACAACAAGCAATGTATTGTGTAAATTGGGCTAATTTAGATTACTTTCAGTCTGTGTTATAAACCACTACATTCTTCTTCTTCTTAATTAATGGTGTTTCTGTCGTGTCTTAACCACACATAGACAATATCGCCAATGTCCAGTATTTTAAATGAACACTTTCTAACAAAAAATGTACACTTTAAGAATGCAATGTTGTATGATGAGGATCCGAGGTCGCCATCTTGACGACCTTCGTTGACAAAGGCGATCTCCAATCAACCACTACATTCCATTTCAATAAATTTGGCACAAGATATCCAGTGAAATTCAATGGTTGTGTTTGAATTTGCTTGTCATACCTTAAGGTGGTAACATAACACAATGTTGTGTGCTTTATCGCAATAAATTGATCTGTAATCAATTTCATCTCGATTTATATATTAAATCAGAGCTTTTGTGCCAAGTATAGTGTAATGGAATATAAACATGTCATGTTTCGTTTATTTTACTAAAGCGCGTATTACACTACACGATATTCAGAGTCTAACAAAAGAGATGGTGCGATACTAAGAAGTGAGAAGTTGTAAGTGCTTCTCGCTTATTCGTATTGCACCATCTCTTTTGTTAGACTCTCAATATTGTGTAGTGTATTACGCGCTTAATTGTGTTGTGAGATGAATTCCTTTTTGCATAACAACATCCAATAGTCTTAAGCGGTAATATAAGTCTGGCAGTTGTGGATTCAAGTAATTAACAGATATTGCATTGAACAGTTTGAATGTCCTGAACACAGGCTGTGATCGAAACATTAATTGTGAACATCTACCTCATACACAAAATATATTTTTAATGTTTAATACCTGCCTATATGTAACGTAAAAGATATTCTGATATTTCTATAAAATGTTTAAAGTGATACGAAGTTCAAATCATTGTTTAGCTTTTAAAGTAGACTTCTGTGTTTTATAATTTTATAAACATGTGTGAATACTTCCCCTGTACCATGACGACTGACGATTTATAGACAATACGAGCGAGTAAGCGAGATGGCGCAGTACATAGTGTTAGGCGCCATCTCACGTACTCAATCGTTTCTAAAAGACGTTGTGGTCCCTGATCAAACTATTCTGCCTGCTGTTATCCAAGTCTACTTTTGACGCTAGCAACTGTATTGATAGAATTATTAATTAGTTCTGACTTAGGGTTGGAATTCATCAGTCACGGAATCGCATTTGGCTTGCTCTATCCTTTTCTTTCGCTATGTCGTTTGGCATGACGGGCTCGACAAGATTTAAAAAAAACATTTTGATATGAAGAACATTTAAATATAATTTAACCCCTTCAACACAGTTGTATAATTTTTCACAAGTATAATTTAGTATGTGAAAAATTTAAATACTTGAAGATTTCAAGTGAAATTCAACGATTGTGTTTCAATTAGTTTGTCATACCTTGTTGTAGTAACATAATGTTGTGTGCTTTCTGAGTGATTTGTAATCGATACATGTTTATTTTATATCGATTTATATTTTAAATCAGACAATTGTTTGGAGCTATTGTGCTAAGTATAGTAGAATTAAATATATATAGAACAGATTCTATTCATACATGGTTTTTATGCTGAAATGTGATTCTGTAACTGATAGATAAAGTCCTAATAGTAAGTGAATAATACAGCAATATGAAGATATTATTTTGTGACTATAAATAAACTCAAGCCAATCTTGTGACCTCAATGTAGAAGTGTATGACATAGTTTGTAAGATAAAAAACATGCTCATTGATTTTTTTTTAAATTTCGATTTTTGATATAGTGACTAAGTTGTATATAATTTAGTTTTAAAATGTTGCTAATACATTAACCGGTGTAATTTCAAATCAGTTGTTAAAGGGGTTAATCTAATGACCTGATATGTTGCGAAATAGATTTTGTTGTGAATCAAAAACTTAAGTCATTAGGATAACAATTGAGTAGGCAACAGTATTTTCAATCAACAGTCTTTTACCATAAATTATTATCGTTGTATTCTTTGATTCGATTGTTTGAAATATTCCAACAATCTCTGTTTTTTGTATTATTTTTCTCAATATAGACAACACTTGACGCGTGTGTGTGTGTGTGTGTGTGTAAATTATACAGTTAAAAACAATTGACAAAAAACGATCTGCTAAATAAAAATTGACAATAGGACACCACTGCTTCTGTCGCTCGCTCGCAACTGACTGAAGGGTGATGGGTGGTGTGCATGTGCACCATCGCAATGCCGCAAAATCTCAGTACCGGATAGCTTGTCTATACTTTTATGTCGATGGTTAAAAATGGTTTTAAATGATTTTTTAACACACTTCTTACTTCTTACCGGGTTTGAGATACCCTCCGTTGTTTTGATTTTAAAATGTTAAAACCAATTTAATAAAACATTAAACACTTTTATAAAAGAATAAAAGGTCATTATGTTTATCCCCTATTCAGTAGTTAAACTTTTGGTCCAACTGCCGTTACGTATACTTCATAGGCGTATTTAGAAGTAAGGAGAAATTACGAAATAGTTTAACTCTATCGAATAAGTTACCATTAATATAATAATGTACTTACATAAATGTTAATACTGTAGTTCTTTGAAGTCCATTTCAATTGATATTTTTATATTATAAAATAGATTTTTCTGATATACAAAATAATTATATTTATATCTTTTTCGTGAATGTAATGTTAATTTCATAGTTTTTCATGATCCTAAGCCCCTATGGATACAAAGTCTTTTATAAAATCATAAGGTGACTGTTGTTAAGCCAAGTCGGTGGTGGCCTTGAAAACACTCGCCTCCGCCAATCCGCATTGAAGCAGCGTGGCGGAGTACGCTCTAATCCCCTTCGATTGAAGGGAGACCCGTATCCCTGCAGTGGGGTGATTATGGGTTGATATAATGATATTTTTTTTAAATTGCAACAACGTAAAAGTCACCTTATACTAGTCACCAACACTTCTGGCCCGCGAAATCATGAAACAATTGCTTAATTGCGCTTGCTAGGGCTGCGTGCGCGTGCCAGGAGCGTTGGCGTTAGTGAAACACGGGGCTTGTAAGGTGTCAGTTTATACGCAACATGATCAAAATGAATGTATACGAGTAAAACTATGTCAAAGACATGTTAGTTTTAATACGATATAGTCTGTCGTATCAACATCGTTTTTCGTACACAAGTTACTTTCACGAGATTTTAGTAAATGCCTTTGATACCAAAACAGGAAGCCTACAAAAGCCGTCGCATGGTAATGCTTCCTGTAAAAGTGCTTGTCGGCAATTTAGTCTAAGATTTACTCAATGATGAAATGGTTCAAAGAAATTTTAAATATTTTTTTAAAGTATTGAGACCTTTTTTGTTTTAAATCAGGAAGCATTATTCTGTGTTACGCTGGTGTAGCGACGGAGGTCTGTTCGGCTCTACAGAGTGCTTAGTACTAGTTTTTTTGATCACATTCGAACGTTTACAAGCCGTCCAAATTGCAAAAAAGTTTCATATTGTGAATTTATTAGACGAGTGTTACATATTAATCCAAATTAGCCAGGTTGCTCACTTAAAAATGTGAGTAAGTAAGCCACATAATTTTGATATGTAACACGCTTCTTATATATTACATTATGAAGCTTATCGTATCTGGTCGGTTTGTTATATCGACATGATCAAACGCGAAAGCGCCAAGAAAGTACGGTGTGTTCGAAAAGCGAGCTTGGGGAGACGGCATGTAGTATCAGTTGCTATTTTATGTTTTTGTATATTCTATTGATTTAACAGCATCCTTATACCACTAGTTTCGAGTAATTGTAAGTAATGAACCATGAGACAGTACAAATTTTAGCAAATTATTACATGTAATGTGTGTTAAGCTGATAAATGTTGAATTCATCGCAGTTTACGATTTAGAGTTAGTCTGCTATATTTATTCATGTATGGACATATTTTTATTATAAATAAATGGGTCTAAACTAGTAATGTTTTGTTTTATTGCAAAGCTATTTGAGCTGTGTGCTTAATTAAAATACATTCCAGTGAAGTAATATGGCATATTAAAATTAAATTATTAAAACTAAAATAAAACAAAAATATGACGCTCTCACACCGTACTTTCGCTGACATTTTCATACAAAGTAAAGCATATACAAAATTGCTGTCGATTTGCGCATAGATTTATACATATATACTAGCGTAAGATTGGCAATGCAAAAGAGATAGATCATAGCATACACGTTGGTTAGAGCGAGATAGATGGGCGAGACCATTTTCCTATACACGCTATCGGACTGTATCGGCCTGACGTCAGTCGTGTTAAAAACAAATCCTACTTATTTTTACAAAATTTATGGTTTTTAAGTGTAGTTTTGGTGTTCATTAGACGTGATTAATTATGGTTACCTGTGTAGTGCCTGGATGTAACTCAATCAAAAAGGAAAATCCACAAAATTATATATCTTCCTTGCACACATGTACATTCCACGCACGCACACTAGTGTATTTTGTTTTTGGTCTCGCCTTAAAGCCCACCATTCACACGCAGATTGGTCCGGCGGATTGGTCGGCCATCGGACTAATCCGCCTGTGTATGGAAGCAACGAACCGGTACGCCAGACTGTCAAATGGGTTGGCGTCGGGCTCGCAGGTCCGCGGTTGCGAGCCGCGAGCGCCTGTCGAACCCCACATGCCATACTTCGAGTGGAGGGTTCGTGCAGTGTATGGGCAACGCCGGATTGGTCCGCGGTCGGGTCCGGGTTGCGAGTCGGGTCCGGGTTCGTGTAGTGAATGGTGGGCTTTAAATAAATTGGATTTGCGTGTGTCGCACTGTGTTGGCACAACTCTTTCTTTATTATGAAATTCGGTTGATAAATGATTGAATCTTCGGAGTCTGGGATTAGGCCTATTTAAATAAAAATATATGACTTTGTTCAGTTGTTGACAACAGTCGTTGAGCCAAATCTGTAACCTTAAGGTGGCCTGATCACACAGATCGTGGTAATAGACCTCCCCTCTGCAGTCTCCTGCCATAACAAAATAGGCTTTCAGCTCATTTTTAACCTTTTAGCGACAAATGCCTGTTACTTGGAACACGAAGTGGAAATGGGACACTGAGTACAGTGCAGACTCAGTGGAATGGTGTCCCGTGGAGCCATATCGCAATGTGCTGGTCTGTGGTACATACCAACTTGATAAGAAGGATGAAGAAGGTAGGGCTATATCAATATATAACATTTTAACACTTACAGCCAGTTTCTGAAACGCATTTTTGAAGTTAATGACACATTAAATTATAACTGGTATTGTCAAAGTAAAGAAGAAGGAAAGAGCTTAGGTGGAATCAAAATTGAGTTTCCCGCGCCCTCTGGTGCCAATAACATACTGTTGTCTGATATTAACGCCTAGCTCACTATGGGAGCAGATGGCGTTGCATAAATAATGTAGAATTTACTATTAAGTATTTTCTATGTAGACTTGTTTATTTAATTTACAGATCCAAAATCCAAACAAAAGAGACTTGGCCGCATTTATCTGTTTGTTATAGATGAAAAAACTACAGAATTATCTCCTATACAAACCGTGGATACTGCAGGGGTGTTAGATCAAAAATGGTGCTACCACCTTATGCAAGATTCGCCTGTATTAGCCGTAGTCACGTCTGAAGGAGTTCTAGATCTTTATAAATTAGTTATAGAGGAAGAAAGTTTAAAATTGAAATTGTGGTGTAGTTATTCCTTCGGCCAGGATTGTCTAGCGCTGTCTCTAGATTGGTCTACGAATAAATCGAGTTCTGATGAAGTGTTTATAGTCGTAAGCGACTCCTTAGGACATGTTACAGTGATAAAACTAACAGACAACTGTTTACAAAAGGTTGACGCGTGGAAAGCGCATGACTTCGAAGCTTGGATAGCAGCATTTAATTATTGGAATCCATATATATTTTACTCAGGTAATTTTTATGGGTCTTTTTTTATGTAAACAAGCAAGCGGGTTACCAGATGGAAAGTGGTTACCACCCGATCCGAAATCAGCCAGAGGTATTATAGTTACCTACTTATTATATTATTATTAATTCCCCAATTAACGTCCCTTCGAATGTCTTTTTGTTACTATCGCCGTCGTTGGTGTAGGTACAGTGATTTGTCATGTATAAATATCTGACGGTTAAACATCGGTTAAACTTAAAAGATAATTTACAACTTTCATACAGGTGGTGACGACTGTCTGTTTAAGTGCTATGACGTCAGAATGCCGGACGTGATGTCCATAAACAGAATCCACGAAGCGGGAGTCACTTCTATCAGGAGTCACGTCGACGTAGAACATCACTTATTGACTGGCAGGTACGGTCAACAGAAAAAAAAAACGAAAGTCAAAACCGAATGAACATGCAAGTTATGTATGAAACAACAAGTCAACAACCACAGTATTTAAATGGGTTATCGATAGATGGCGTTAATGACCTTCAGGTAAACTGAAAACACTAACGCCACCTATCACGCAAATAGTCCCACACTACGGGTCTATTCCAATTTTATTTAATAAAACCAGACAAAATAGTCTCATTCTCGGTTACGATATTTTTTTTATGAGTTGTTTAGTTACAAGAATTAGAGTAAAGATTAAAGTAAACATTTCATATTATTGTTACCTACTGCTTTATTTTTCAGTTACGACGAGAAAGTACGTCTCTGGGACGCGAGAAATTTGAGGAGATGCGTCGCAGAAAGCGACGTGAAGGGTGGAGTTTGGCGTCTAAAATGGCATCCTTACAAAACAAATACAGTTTTAGCCGCTTGCATGTATGGTGGGTTCCGTATGTTAAAATGTGATGAAAAGGTAGAAGTTATTTGCGAATATTTGGAGCATGACAGCATAGCTTATGGAGCCGATTGGAAGCACGACGAATTGTCTTTAGTTGCGACCTGCTCATTTTATGATTGCAAAATGCATATTAGTGATATATCTATTTAGATAGAAGGCAGATAGATAAGTATTTAAGTAATGTAATAGACGGAAAATACAGGCTAGTATACCTACATGCAACAAGGCGGCCTTAGGCCCAAAACAAACGGTGAAACCCAAATGTGACCAAATGTGATTAAACTGAAACTTCTAGTTAGCTACTTTTGAGTTTCTTTAGACTCCTTTGACGGACCACACATGACGCAACCCTTTTGACATCGGTTTGAAATGCGAATCAAACAGGTTTCATTGAAATTGGCATGCAGGAAATGTAAAACAATTGACACTTACAATTTCAAAAGGGTTTCGTTGCATTTCAGTTGCGTTTCACCGTCTGTTTTGCACCTTATTCCTAAAAGCCATTTTAAGGGAGGTAGGACACAGCGGATTATCCGCTCAAATCGGAGCAGCCCGTCTGGGGAAGGACCTCCACCTTACAGAAGATCGTAGCCAAATAGCATTGGTCTCGGCCATCTTGTGTTCCTACGGTGAGTAAGGTCTCCAGAGCTCCACTTGGGGGGGTTGTGAGGGTTGGCAACGCGTGAGTGATACCCCCGGTATTGCTTACGTCTAGGTATAGGCTACGGTGACGGGTTACCATCAGGCCGACTGTATGCTTGTTTGCCACCTGTGTGGTATAAAAATATATATATATATAAGCGATCCTGACATTTGTCAGTCAGTAGCAGTAGTAAATAGTGATGAGCACAGGCAACCTGTCGGTTAACATTCTTCGAGCGGCCAAAGTTTATTAGAAGCGCTCCATTATAATGTGCCAATATCCGTAATGTTAATAGTAATAATCATTGAATGAAACTAGATCGAATTAAACGAACGAAGAGTATCGACGAATAAATCGAAGTCAGTGACATCTAGTGAAGTTTTGAGGAACTAAATTTTCATTACGTCGGGCCACTTCGTCCACGTAAACGAAAACTATTTTCCCTAATTCCCGATTCAAATGAAATAAAGCCTATATTTTGCTCCAAATCAAGCTCTATCTTCCTGTGTAAACAGCATTAAAATCCGTTTAGTAACTACGAAGATGTGCGGGTACAAACAGACACACAAAAACAAATAAAAATTTTCTCTTTCATTTATTACTTTTCTTTTATTGTTCCTTTCCTTATCCATTTTGACAAAAATGTTCAATGTACAGACTTACCGGGGTCTACTGTTTTATTATATGTACTTTTAAATTTATTTATTTAGGATAGGTAATAAATAAAATCGTCATTTCATTTTAAACATGTTGTAATTCAATTTGCTTATAATGTCATGATAAATATAATTTATAACAATTACATACTTAGTAAAGTAATCATTTTTTTTGCTGTAAGTGATAAAAAAATTCTTACACCATTTACAATATGAAGGCTTTGGGATGTTGTGCTCGTGTCCTGATCTTTGTGGCCCGATTTCTTTGCGGCCCGATTTCCTATTTATTTTTAAAGTCACTAAACTGGCCCGAATCTCCCTACTATAAATTTGTACCTTAATATTTTCTAGATAAATTCTATTTTCCTATTCACTGGATTAAAGTACACGATTAATTACTGTCACACAGCGCTTAGCCCTCTCTGCATACAAATGTAACTCTCCTAGACCGCGGCTTGACAAGCGTTGCAAAGTGAGTTGTAACTTCACAGAGTAAAAATGAGTATAAAAGCAAACCATAAACTATGCAGACTTTTATCGTGTCTTTATGGCCCGCGCAATATTATTATACGTTGCAGTGCGTCCCGCCATATAGGCCGTACTGCAACATGGAATAATAATGTTCATATTTCACTTTCATGTGGAAGATTTCCTTCAGTAGTTTTCAATAAAGATTTTGAAGGTTACGATGTCGTTTCCAGCTGTTGTCGATTAGCAGTTATTAAACCAAATGGCATACAAATAGATTTTCCGCAGTTGATCCCAATGGCAGTAAGAACACGAAAGAATGTATATTTTTACGAATCAAGAGTATCAAGACACAATAGTGTATGTAAAGGAAATAATAAACTCACTTTGATACGCTGGTCTACCTTCGGTCTAAAGGCCTCTGAAGCGAAGATTTGCAGAACAGAAGTATGTTACCAGTCAATGCCATTTCGGTATTTAGTCTTAAACTAATACGTTACTATACGTAACTCATTCGTTACGAATAAATATAACGATACACGACGACCAATGATGTTATATTTCTAGATTGGTTACCATACGAATTTCACAAAATGGCACCAATAAAAACGCACAGATGACACGTGAAAGTAGGATAAAATGATTTAAATATCAATTGTAAAAAGTTACTTTCTGGACCGTAACCTATCTTATTACTAAACATCATTGATTACTACACATCTGTTGTACAACTCCGCTTCATTACACTGTGGCCCTAATGCTGCGGGCCACTGCAAAACGAAGCGTACTAAATTGAAACTAAAGTTAGTTTTCAGTCTAAATTGAATACGCTTCGTTTGCAACGGATAGCAGACTTGTATCAGGATGCCTAGAATTTTGTATACTAGTTTATCTTTTGCGGGAATTGAACTCGTGCCCTCTGGCACCGGAGTTAGCCTCAATAGTTTATTCCAGTAGTGATCATAAGATCTAATTTAGACTTGTTGTCAAAGTAGAAGCTAAACTTAATTAGGTTCTATTACGTTACCCTTCGTGGCCTGCTTCTGATTTTCACACAGAAAACATTTTTTCTAAACCATATTGAAGGCAGACCTTTATCCGTGCATTAGAATGAATAATGTTTGAATGATGTTATGTATTTGATAACTTATTTATCTTTTATATTAATATTTTGTTTAATTTATTTAACAGATAGTAGAAAGCAGAGATAATTTATGGGGAATATTAGAATAACGCACGCTAATAAACAAAGGCAGTTTGAGCTCGTAAGGATTTTTTTGCCCAACTGCTGCCTAAGGTTAAAAAGTAAATAGTAAGTTTAAAATGTGTTATTAATAAAATGCTGTTCTATAATTTACAAAGTTGTTAATTTATTTATTGGTCCCAGTAACAGCTGAAAAATAAGTTTTTAAAATCGATTTTATGAGTGAAAACCGTAATAATTAGAACAGAAAAAAACAGCTTTTTAATATAAATAGTCAACTAATTTTACTATGAACTGTGACTTTATTATCTATACTAATATTATAAAGAGAAAAGTTTTAATTGTATGTTTTTGAATAGGCTTCGAAACTACTGGACTGATTTCAAAAATTCTTTCACCAGTAGAAAGCTACATTATCAGGGAGTGACATAGGTAGGCTATGGCTTTTCCCGAAATTCAATGTGGTTCCCACGGGAACGGGTCCGGAACTTCACGCGGACGAAGTCGCGGGCAAAAAGCTAGTAATGTATATTTTTTATGTATGACTGGTCAGCGATTGACCAATGTCTCACCTGATGGACAGCTATAACGCGGTCAACGGTGTAGCTCGCTGACACAGTAGCCTATTCACTGTGGCCTTTAAAACATTATCATGATATTTTTTTTATTAAACAATACTTTAGAAACCTACCTACATAACCATCTTCATTCAAACATTGAATCAAACCAATAGATAATAAAAAGCACCATAAATAACACCAAGGGAACTACTCTTTCTCGATGAAATATAAATCAAAACTATCAACTTTACGTTTTTTATATACTTATACACTTTATATGAACGTAAACACACTAAAAGCGTGAGCGTTTGCGTTTCATATAAATTTCCGCCCTCTATGTATTTCCGCGTAAAAATAAATCCAGACTAGCACACACAATCCAGGCACCCTGTTCATTTATAAGCGTAAGTCGACGGTATTAATTACCATTAAGTTATCTATACATTACGCGCAACATTCGCCGCCCGATAACAATGCAGTTACCAGTGATCAATGTACAAGTACGCTGGACAAAATTGTCGCCATATTTAAATTTCATTGCAGATTTCTACGTTACGGAACTATACTCCATTCAAAATAACGTGTCACAAAATGTAAACAAACGTTTAACGCTTAGTAGTAATATTGCTTGTAAATCTTGTAATAATAATCATCATGCAGTTTGTTTTTAACGCGTTAATCTCAAGAACTATTGCTTCGAATTTAATGAAATGTGTTAGATATACTATTTATCAAAGGTCAAACAATTAAAAAAAAGATGTATTTTTATTATTATTTCATAGGTACCTACACAAGCACATGTATACATTTAAGTTTCAAATAAAACTGAACAGTTACTGAGATTCTGTTTCACCACTTGCCGACAGCGTTTTGCGTAAATTGTGTTATCTACTTTTGCTGTCCGTATTGTAGAACATTTTAGCAACTTAGTTGTATTATCCAACGCACTTGTATATTAGTGGCCAGTGAGTACAACCCCACATACAAATTTTACGAACGAAGCTAAAAATTGTTAATGTAAATTTTTAATAGACCCCCAAACGATTTATAAATTTTAAAAATCACAAGACACTATTAATTAGACTAGTCTTCTTTCTAAAATGGCAACTAAACCGTTAAATGTTTCACATAATATAGACGTAAGTAACATAGCAGCCGGTGGATTGCAATCAGTTGTAATAATACATAATAATATGCATCGACGTACCTTTTGACAGCCCTATGATGGTGTAAGGTCTGAATCACACAGAAGGCACGGTGAAGGCGCGGCGCAGGCACGTCACTTCAAAAAGTTTTCATACAAAATGAATGAAAACGACGCGCGACGTAAATTATACTGAAGCGACGCGGCGCAGGCGCGACGACGCGAGTACGCAGTTTCTGTATGTTTTACGCCTAAGAGCGATAGCAAACGACGTATGCCCCAGACGCAGAGACATGCATCAAGCATCATTTTTAAGGCATCCACACATTACGCAGAGCCTCTTTTCAAAGCGGTTCATTTCGACTTCAAATATTGAGTGGTACCAAAGCCGGTAAAACCGGCCGATAATGTCGATATATGTGGATGCACTATAAAAAAATCACACATTTTGCACTCATTAAAGTTTCGTTGGAAATAGTTGGCGCCACTTTAGTAAGATCTTTCTTAATTTAGAACCAATTTGTTCCAATGTTGGGGTCTAATTGGTTGATATTGGGCCAACATTTCAATTGTCTATGTATATTCCATTCCATTATACTTGACACAAGTTTTCCAGTGAAATTCAACGGTAGTGTTTGAATTAGCTTGTCATACCTTTTTGTGGTAACATAATATTGTGTGCGTTATCGCAATAGGTAAAGCTATTTGTGATCGATTAATAATTTATTCTTTATTGCAAGATTGAAAAGTACAATTGGCAGACTTAAGCGCAATCCACACATATCCGGGTCAGGGCAATCCGTGTTCCGAGTTGTCCGTTTCAGTATTCCCGTCAGGGACGTGCCATCCGTAACCCGTGTTCACACATTTCAGAGAAATCGGTATCAGTGTAATCTGTTTCTTTCAGAAAATATCCTGACACGGAGCTGTGTGAACAAAATCATACATGTTGTACGTAACCGATTTTTTCCCCGTCCCGGACGGAACACGGCAGGGACGTGTACCCGGAAATGTGTGAATAGCGCTTTAATGTATATTTAATATAGATTTATTTTTCAAAATCAGACATTTATTTGGAGCTTTCGCGCCAACCATAATGGAACGGAGTATATGTAAGTATGTACACACATGGTTTGTATAAAAATATTGATACAGCAGTTACCAGCCACCATATTCCTTACTCCTATGCATAAAATATTTAATACATCCAAGTAAACATTATTACTTTAATATCACTGCATTGTTACATAGACAATGTAAACAATATGTATCCAAAAACGAGATTTTACATCTGTTTACAATGAGTAAAGCAACATTATTTACAACCAACTAATGAGACGGTCAAAATATCTACATTATACTTAAAAAGGAAACCTCTTGATTAACAGTGAGGTGCGCAAACTTAATGACCATTAAATTTCAGACTGTCACCTTCAATCACAAATAAACTAGAAACACAATCCCATATAAAAATTCAGTTTCCCGATTGTGTGTCAATGATTCATTTCAAACAGAGTACAAAATGAGCTCTTTGTTATTTTGTACTGTCAACTAACCCTTCTTCTTCGTCGTCACTGAGGGACGTGACTATGGTGCCCTTGCCACCACTTGAGATAGCATAATTCCTAAAATATGTTTGTGTACCTCACTGTTTCAACTATATGAAAATAAAGGATTTATAATATTTAAAACCATTTTGTTCGTTACTCATTGTACACTGCTGTCGTTAGCTGGGATCCGGTTCTGCTACGATACTGTTAAAAACTATTGTGATAAGTACATTTTTATTATGTCAATATGTACATAGATTCTCACACTAGGCCAAAACACGCTAGCATAATTTTCATGTGACGTCTTAGGGTCAATTCATAGTTTAGTACGCGCCAAAATTTGGGCTTACAGTTTATAAAACAATTGAAAATAGATTGTCGTTATGCACTGAGTAATAAGTATCAATTTCGAAATTCGTTTTAAGTTTGCGCGAGTCAGCCGTGTTGTCGACTAGTATAGCGTTGAGTCGAAGCGTCAATCTGGAACGTGCGTGACATAACAAATTCACTCTTATATCCACGATGTAATGTAACTTTTATCAGTACCATTTTAAAAAAGCAAGTTTTTTGCTAGTTGTTCTTAGTACAAATCTGCCGTCTGAACTGGTGGTAGGGAAAAATATGACGATTCGAAGAGCTTATAATATGCCTATTTGAATAAAAATATTTAACTTTAACTTTAATGCACATATTCTTTCTGAGATAAAAAGAAGACGCGCGCATTCGACAGAATTCTCGCGTCTGAGCGCGAACAACGCTGATTGGTGCGCGCGAACCTTATGCTGCGGAGATTGTGTATTTGCAATGTTACGTTTCTGATTGACGCTTTGACTCTGGGCTAGTATAAAATGACCCTTAAATAATCTTCATATGTCTTGGCCTAAACGCAGCCAGAAAACCGGCACATCCAGCTTCGGAGGCAACACTTGTATCCCATACAATACGCTACCAAATACTGCAATTATTTTTTGATTAATTTATGATACATTACGCCTTATGTTACATATATAAAATGGTGTTCTGATGCGTATGACTGCTATTTACATTATTGCTATATTTACATAAAAAAATATTCAGAATTACTATAGCGAACAACTAGTCACCGCTAATTTATATGTAAAATTTTCTGTACATATGTGATATTAAAATTTTGATGACAGGCAGCTGAATAAATTAGATCTACAAAGTTAACAAAGAGTATGTTTTATCTACAATTTTCTATTTTACATTTAGTTTAATCTACAGGCATAATTAAAAGGATGGTTTCAGTATTCCTGGATTGCTATCTCTCGCATCAACTCTTTCCCACTGCAATCTTTGTTATATCAAATAAATAGTCTTTTTGTTTGTCAACTAGCGATTGAGTCTCAATAAACAACACTGTCGCCGATTTGTCGCATGTTGACGGAAAAATCCTTGCACGTAAACCTCGCGGTAGTAAAATTACATACAGTAAAAAGTCACTTAGCCGAATACATGTTGATGCTGCAGTATGTCACAGAATACTGAAATCATCTACGGGTAAATAGTCGCGCGGGGCGGAAGGTACTAAACAGTAGTCGGGTCACAGCGGGCATGCTCGCGCGGCGCATCAGAACACCGGCCACTGTATGCAGTTAAGTAAAATTCTCATTTGATGCAACGTCGTTGGTAAATATTTCACAAATAAAAATATATTTCAATTGATATTTTGCATTAGGGATTCTATACTGCCATTATCATTAATATAATATGACACATTATTACAAGTAAAACATGAGGTTTGAACGACCCTTGCGTATAATAAAATAATATCCACAATAGCTAATAAAAAAGATATTAAAAATATATTCACTGCGTCAAACGAGAACCGGGTGAGCGTACATTCGGCCACTGCCACTTACCGCATACGAGCGTTAGATAGGGGCGACACGCACTTGGGAGATTCCTGTTGAGATAGGCTCGGCGTGCACTACGCGTGCAGCGGGCACAGCGCCTCGAAGCGGTCGTCGTGCAGCGCCCACGGCGAGGCGGCGGCGCAGGGCACGTGCGCGCGCGCCCTGCAGCCGCGCCGCGCGCACGCCACCGCCGCGCCCGGCCGCTGGCAGAGGGCGCAGCGCGAGTTGCGCGCCGCCCACACGGCGCCCCGCAGCCCCCACAGGCGCGCGCCCGCCGCCACCAGCCCCGGCGCCCACACGCCGCACGCCGCGTGGAACCACACCTCGCTGCCGCCGGGCGCCTCGGCGTAGCGCCGGCGCGCCGCCTCGTCCAGCGCCAGGTACTCCTCGCAGTCGCTGTCGATGGCGTACGGGCCGAACAGGTCGCCGAGCCCGTGCGCGTGCGGCCCGCGCTCGCAGAAGGCGCACAGCCACGTGGCGTCGGGCGTGGTGGCGTCGTAGCGCAGCCCCAGCGTGCTGGCGTGCAACCCGCGCGCGCGCAGCCCGTTGCGGAACTCGTCGCCCGCCTTGCGCCCGCGCACGCACGCCTCCGCCTCGTCCTCGCCCGTCGACGCGTTTATCACGGACACCGACAGCGGCGAGTCGCGCGGACCGCGAATCTAAAAAGTACAAGGAATACATTACACAACGCAAATCTCCATTATACTAAGTTTTGAAGAACGGAAATAAATAAACAGTTACCTGTATGTACGGCCCCCTCGATCTGCCGGAGCTGGCGTTGCTGCCGGAATCGTAGGCGTCCTTGAGAGGCGCCTCCTTAGTCTTCTTCCCCTTGCCCACTTCCGACTTTTTCCTGGCCATCTTCTTCTTTGGCGCGTCGTCGCCTGTGGAGGCGCGGCTGGAGCGCCGCGACGCCTTCCCGTCCGCCTTCCTCTCGCCCTTAGTGGTGGGCGCGGATTTTCTTCGCTTCCTGGCCTTGGTGGCGGGCGCCTTCCTGTCGCCGCCCTCCTCGGGCCCGCTGTGCGTGCCGGGCGCCTCCTCGAGCCCCGCGAACATCTTCTCGAGCTGATTCTCCACTTCGACGAAGCTCGCGGCCGTGGGCTCCGCGGTGGGCGCGTCGCTCGTCTCGGGCTCGGCCGGCTTGGCCTCCGACGGAGACTCGACAGGTACGTTCGTGGACTCCGAGTTGGAGGTGCGCGCGCTCCGCCTTCTGGGCGCCGCCGCCGTCTCGACGGCCGCCGCCTCCGGGGCCTTCTCCTCCGGCTTGGCGGCGGCGGGCGGCGCGGCGTCGGGCTCCGGCTCCGGCTTGGGCGGCTCGGGGCTGGCGAGCACGCTCTTGAGCTTGTCGACGGTGGCGGGCGCGTCGGGGTCGGGCGCGGGCGGCGGCGGCGTGGCGGCGCGCGGCCCCGGCCCGCCGGCGATCATGGCGGCGATGTCGTCGATGGTCTCCGCGGAGCCGGAGCGCGTTTTTCTCCTGGCGGGCGGGCGGTCGGGATGCGGCGCGAGCTGCGGCGGCGGCGGCGGGCTGGGCGCGGGCCCGTTCCGCAAAGTGTGCGCGTCGCCGTTCTCGAGGGGGCGTGCAGCGGGCGCGGGGGCGGGGGCAGGGGCGGCAACGGGCGCGGGTGAGGGCGGCGCGGGCGACGGCGAGGGCGCGGCGGGCGGGGGCGCGGGCGCGGCGGGGGGCGGGGCGGCCACCGGCACGGTGGGCACTCGTATCGTGCGCTCCGGTTTCCGTTTCCTCTTGGAGCCAGGTGGGGCGCCGCACGAGTCCGTGGAGTCCTCGTTGGAGGAGGGCGGCGAGGGCGTGGGCGCCGCGCGCGAGTGCACGATGACGGAGTGCGGCGACACGGGCGAGGGCACGAGCCGCTCGAGCAGCGCGTCGACGCGCGCGTGCGGCAGGCGGGGCTGCGCGCGCGCGATCAGGCTGTTGATGGTGGGCGCGTCGCGCACGGACAGCGCGGGCGAGCCGGCGGCGCCCCCGTTGGCGCTGCACCCGCTCGGTGCCAGCGACGCGCTTGACCGCCCGCTCAGAGACAGGTCCACGCCAACGCGGGCGTACGACAGGAGCTCTTCTGGCCGCAGTTTTTCTGTACAAGCAGACATATTTATATTAAAACATTTTATTTATTCCAATATAATTAAGAATAGGTGCCTTACGTGTTACATTAAAGTAAACTTTTCAAAGGATTCATCAGTAACAGCTACTGTAAGATATCAAGTAACTTTTAAAATAATGCATTTTTAAGTCACCTCTGCCGGGCCCCAGATGTGCGTAAAGATCAGCGGGAGGTAACGCAGCACCGGCCTTCACGTCGCCAGGGGATGGTGTGTGCCTGCAAATTACATAAATACAAACAATTTATTCTCTATAGTCAGGATTTTATTACTGTTGACACGAGAAGAAAAGCGTTAACTCACCTCATGTGATGTTTGTCTGGTGGCGTGGGCGTGTGTCTGTACAGTTCGGGAGGCGTCGCCGTGTGCCGGAACACGGAGTTGCCGGCGCTCTTCATCGCCTGCAATTGTAACAGACCCTACGATGGTCGCATCAGGAAGATATTAATCATTATGCAGTTTGTTATAATCTTAAAACTAAGTAGAGAATGGTTTATAGACTACTTTTATTTATAATTAGGTGATGTCCGCGGTTTTACCGGCAAAATCCCGTCGCTCCGTTCCCGGGCTGATTTTCGGGATAACAACTATCCAACCAAACTGTCTCATAGTTTGGCAGATTGTTATAAATGCATTTTGTATTGTTTATGTGGTAATTTAGAAAAAAAGGACGGGTTGCACGCCGGAGCCGGCTGAAGTGAAAACTTAAAAATTAATGTTGTGCATTTTTGAATATTTTGGAATGGTTACGGAATCTTACGCTTTTTCGATCAGGCTACGGATCTGACGCGAGTTTAACACTTTTTACCCATCTAAAAAAAGTGCCAAGCGCCAAAGTTTTCACTTCAAAAAAAATTTTTTAATCCAGGTTATAAACTACCCATGTACCAAATTTCATGCAATTCTGACCAGTCGTTTTTGAGTGAAAGAATAACAAACATCCTCACAACCTTTCGCATTTTTAATATTAGTAAGGATTGAATTTATAAAGATAAATGTGTGAGTGACCTCATTTAAGTATTGAATAATAGAAAGTGGAACAAATTGTGACTAATGATTAGCGCGTTTCCAAAAATTCATCAATCATTTGTAGCATTGACGGCAATCAAACCGTTAAGTCACGATATTGGTCATACCGTAAAAACTATTGTAAAACCCTTTTTATTGCCTTTTCAATTAAATTGCAGTTTATAGCCAATTATGAAATCGCTACAGTACCTATGCAGCGTAGCAAACACTGTCATGCAAAGAACCCTATGTGCGCGATTACGACTCGCACTTGACCGGAGTTTTTTAAAGAACCACAAAGCTCGCTTATTTAGATAAATGGAGGGAATTATATTATTTTGTTGAGTTAGTATCCCAAAACACAAGTTTCGAACTAACTTTGGGGCTGTGTGTAACTTGTCCCTATTTTACATTGTCAGTTATATATGCTACAAAAGTCCTTTCCTTTATGCTGGCTCTACACTCTCGCAAAAACGAGAGTATGGACGGTCGCCTTACTGACGAAATATAGCGCGCGCATCACGCCGCAGCATGCGGCAAGTAGCTGTCACCATTGAACGCTCGCGCCGTCACGAAGTTAAAGCTGCCGCTGCGTTGCAGAACCTATGGCAGTATCTGCAGTTTTCTGTGACGACAGCTTGCTGTTGGTTAGTCTATGTATAATACGATGCTGCTCAACTTCATTTAACTTCGCGAGAGTTTACAACCGGTATTAGAAGTGAAGAAACAAACCTGCAGCGGGTCCGGTGGCGAGGGCTGTGGCACGTGGTAGAGATGTGGTGGCGGCGTCGGCGTGTGCCACGTGACGCCGCGGTCTGACGCCATGTGTGCCTGGGGCGCTCGCCCCAGGAAATTCGCCACCTGTAACTGATAGGGGCAAATTTTTATTTGCTGTTGTATGAGAATTCTTCTTTTCGAGTCAATGACATATTATTATATTAAATTAAATTTAACTAGTACTTAGCAAAGATAAAACCTATATCAGTTGTCATGAGGTCCTCCCTAATTTTGAGAATTAATGAAGAGCATTAAAAGATTGAAAAATTTATAACCCAGACTCAAAAATTCTATTTACTATAACTATACTTATTACCATAACTATATTTACTATACTTTAAACTATAACTATGCTAGCTGACCCGGCGAACTTTGATCCGCCTTAGAGGCACTACCCTATTCTATGTCCTTCTCCTGGTTCTAAGTTACCTCTCCACCAATTTTCAGCCAAATTGCTTCAGCCGTTCTCGAGTTATAAATGGTGTAACTAACACAACTTTCTTTTAAATATATAGATTTACTTTTTTTATTTTTAGACACCTAAATCCACTGAAGATGAACGTAATAACATTCCATCAGGTAGATCGCTAGGTTGTTTCCATCATAAAAATAATTATTACAAGAACTGATAATATTCAAACAAAGGAGTAAGTAGGAAAAGGCTTCTGGTCCTCTGACTGACTGAATGTACCACATCATGCCAATATTCTGTAAAAAGGTGGAATTCCCCGGTAGTATTTCATAATTGATCTACTGCTCCATAAAAGAGACAACATAAGACTTGACTTTCATTAACTTTAAAAAAAAATTGGCACTATCCACTACTAGTGATTCAATAGATTTTTTGTCCCTCTTTTACAAATGTGATAACAATGTAAGATTACAGTAATTTCTTGTACAAAGGGCTTATCAATATACAATATTATCAATCAATGGAATTTCCATATAATTATTACAGTGTTTGTTACTCAATTACCTAAAAATAAATCAACATTTGCATATTTTTATTGGTATGACATTTTTGTAACATAGATAGAAACACTTAGACTTGTACTTAGTCTTGATTTCCTAGAAAATACAAGCTATGAGACATTTGTGAGTACTAAATAAATAAATATATAGAGACAAAATCACAGAGATGAGCTAGCCCCAAAGTAAGTTTGAGACTTGTGTTATGGAATACTAACTCAATGATACTATATTTTATAACAAATACATATATAGATAAACATTCCAAGACCAAGGCCTATCAGAAAGTTTGTTTTTCATCATGACCCGACCGGGATTTGAACCTGGGACCTCCTGCGTGACAGACTGGCATGGTAACCATTACGCCACTGAGGAGGTGAATGTTCAGTTTATTTGTGTTAATGACTACAGAAAGTGCCTGTGTGAAGGCCGAGTCTCTGAAAAATTTGAGTTTGAAAAATACCTATGAGGAGACTCACAGTCCCTACTGCATATTATTAGTGGGGACATTAAAAATGTTTATCAAATAAATCTACTACAACTTCTACTGCCAGCTACCGTGTATTACTGTTTTACCAACATTTTATGTTTGCTATAACAAAAATAAATGGGACAGAACATCTGTATAAATAAAATAATAATTTCAGACAAAAATACAAAATTCCGCTTGAAAAACTAGAACTTCTGAGCAATGTGTGTTACCAGTATTGACATAATAATATGACAGCCAGTTCTTGTAACACATTTTAATTTTAATCCCACATTAAGTCTCAAGCTATCTCTTCTTTTTTTTTGTTTGACAGTGGTGCTAATTCTTGTTGTACATTTAACTAAACAAATTTTGACAGGACTAGAAGTGTTGCTATCCTTGTCACTAATTGTAAATAAAGGAAGGACAACAACACCTTTAGTCCTGTCAAAATTAGTTTAGTCTAGTTAAATGTACAACAGAATTAGCACCAGTAACAGCTATAATTTCATGTTTAATTAACTTTATGAATGCATTTCAGAAACTAACTGTGAGATGTGGCCCCTTACTATTGGGTCTCATAAATCAGCTCAAGGTCACCCAGTGAGCTAATCTCTATGAGATCGAATCAGAAATGAAAAGATCTGTAGCAGAATAAAGTTGATTGATTGTGTACACAAACTGGCTGTTAATGGCAACAACATATGCTTATCTGTTGGATATAAGCTAAGACAGTTTATATTTGATTGATAAAAAATATATATTCCTTGACAAATTACACAACATCATCTAGTAACAAACTAATTAAAGCTTGTACTATGGGTATTAGCTATATGTATACCTACATACCAGATAAACAGCCATAATAAATTGACTTTCGTTTTTATCTGATAGATAAATTTTTAAATTAATAACACAATATAGAAAAAAGAAAGATAGCATGACATTTAATTGGAATTATGATCAAAATGTGTTTCTGCAACTGACTGAATATTAGATAAATATGGCATAGCTACTAAATGCTATAAAAAAATAATAAAGACAAGTAATTTAAATAATGTAAATTTAGAAAGAAAAAAATAACTTTTGACATTGCATAAACCTATACCTATTGACAGTTCCATTTCACTGTTAGAATTGGTAGGTAAAATGTTACACACTACAGTAGATATCAATACAAACAGCTGATTTGATTGCACCCTACATGTTTACAATGACAACAAGTAGTTTCAGCCCTGTAAACTAATTTACAGTAACATTTACGGCAATGTGTCAAGTTTTTACGCATTTAACTTTTACTTATTAAATATCATGCTAAGCTAATCAGAATATAAGAAGCAGTTACTAAAATGTGAAATACAGGTTACGATATTATAAAATATATAAAAAAAATGGAAAAATAAGCACCACCTGCAGGGGGCTCCATCCAGGGCCCAGTTGAGATTGTCGCCCGTTCGGGTTGTGCTGCGAACCGCCCGACATGGTGCGCGGAGCCGTCGCCGTACTGTTTACAACATGTAATCCACACTGACCCGACAACAAACACACCCTCAGTCCACCATAATGATGCCGGCAACTTTAAAGTCTTCGCCCGCGTAACTGCGCTCCCTTACGACGTGTACACACACTTCACAAACGTTTTCATAAGTGCACCCTTCAATTATCACTGTCCACAGTTTAACACACGTACCACTACACGGAAACAGTGTTTTTTCACCCTCCACGAACGCTTAATTGAAAGGAAACTACATTTATTCCATGCATGGTATGGTGTTCTTGAATGTGATGCTCACTTCGCGTGACATTTTGATTGCAATTAGGTTTTGATATTATGCACTATTACGAAGGTATTAGTCTTGGTAACGTTACGTTGAATGTTGCTCACTTTATTTTGGTTAAGATAAACTTAAATTTCGCCTTAAACTATCACAAAAAATGGAAAATTTATAAAACTATTGAATGGAATTGCCTTCAACAATGGTGGCCGATTTGGATTTTGAAAGCACATGTAGCGCCATCTTGTGACCAAACTTTGGAAGTAGGTCGGTAAAACAGCACGGCGGAAGCATATGGTTTTTTGTCTATAGTTTAAAAAAACATTAAACCGGAAAATTCGTCAAAAATCAATATAGAAATGTAGAAAGTTATGAACATGTAAAAAAATTCAAGCCTGTTTTTGAAATTAGATCGACACGTAGCTGTTTGTTTATAACATTGAATATGATGCGAATTTTTACTGTGATTCATCAAGGAATAAGAGTAATGCACATCCCTAAGTCCTTTTTTTTTCTACGGCAACACAAATGTCAGTTACTATGGTAACCAGTTGTTTTGTTTGTTTGTGTTTGTCATTGACGCTAACGTTTTTCATTTCATTATTATTTGAAACTTTCTACAACTTTTTCGATGAAAGGCAGTGAAGTTACCAAGTTTTTGGTATCCTTTAGTGGTCAGATAGAATATGTTACGTTTTCCGGTGGCGTGTTTGACGAGCAACTGTACATACAGTACGAGGTAGTGTGGGGCCCTGATTGGGACCCCGTATCCGGCCTTTCCTCTGGTACAAGTCAGAAGGCGCGGGCTGGTCGCGATCCTGAGAGAATAGTCTTCAATATGCCTTTGGAAATGACGTTTGGAAGCACTAATATATTTGGTTGTGAGTAAAATTAATTACCCATTACATCAAATGATTTTAAAAGAATCCCATAGAAATACTATAAAATAATGTCAAACAGTATTTTCTAGAATTAGTCACACACATATGGCGACTCTCTGATCTGTCTTCTATAATATATACCAGAATATAATGAATGATCTAGTAGAAGAAGAAATTCCTTATTAAAATTCCATTACAATCCTGATATTTTATACACTGATAAAAAATTGCTTACCTATTAGAATATATCGCTTTTTTAGCGCTATAGTGATCTGCAAACTTACACAAAATTATTGAGTAGGTTAGTTGTTGGAAAGAAATAAAAAATGCTTTAAATAAACAGCAAGTTTCTGAAACGCGTTTTTAAAGTTAATGACACATTAAATTATAGCTGTCACTGTCAAATTATAGAAGAAAAAAAGAGACGGTGTGAGTGAGAGTTAATGTGGAATTGAAATTACTTTCAGAAACTGTCTGAAAACCTACTACAGCACAGATTGGTAAATATTTTAAAAGCTAAAATAAAATAGTTTTATCTGTCTAGGGCCTCAAATAATAATTACGGTGAGAGCACAGAATACACTAAGCGGAGATTCACTTCGTGGATATGCTGTGGTGTTAATGTCACCCAATCCTGGCACTAGGACCATTACCGCACCTCTTCTTCGACCATTGGCAGCTACTACCTTTGGAGAGTGGCTTGCATGGATCACAGGTCGTTACCCAGAATTGGCTGATCCAAAGATGCTAGCTAATGGAAAAGAGAATTATTGTGAGTTTTTTT
This sequence comes from Endotricha flammealis, assembly GCA_905163395.2. NCBI lineage: Eukaryota > Metazoa > Arthropoda > Insecta > Lepidoptera > Pyralidae > Endotricha > Endotricha flammealis. Next base: position 2,466,689 of record LR990861.1, on the reverse strand, counting down.
TTTTAGTTACTATTATGGACCTCAATGTGCTCAACTGCTTATTGTCTGGCTATCTGTGCTTTCCGCTACAGTGGTAGGTTACTCCCAATGGAATTTATAAATATTCTATATGGTGGCAACACTATGCACATTAAATTGCTATCAGCCGGTTTCTCAAACGCTTTTCAATTTTAATTGCACATTAAATCTCAAGCTATCTCGTTTTTTTTTCTTCTTTAGTTTGACAAGTGACTTTTAATTTTAATGTATCATTAACTTTAAAAATGCGTTTCACAAACTGGCTGGTTGATAGTTATGAGCTGAAATATGATCTAATGACATTTTCCGAAATTCCCACGTGAAAGTGAGATATATGCCAACAAAGTTGCGGGTTTCGCTAGTCTTGTAATAAGACATAGCAGTACTGATACAAATACTTTGTTGTTCCAGTACTGAGGACTGAGTCTTATGGCACAGTGACACTCAACCTATCAATGATCTCCAAGGACATGCGCAAGCTAGGCTATGACAACCAAACACCAATTTACAAAAGCGTACATACTTTGTAAAAATATAGATTTTAATATTTTCTATCATAGAGGATAAATAATAAATTTTATGGAATATGGAAAAAAAAAAAAATGAGGATTTCAAACATAGTTAACACCAAAGAAATATAAAAAAATATTTATTAAGGTGACTTGACTTGGTTACTGAATATGTTCCTGTGTTACATTCGCTCCACGTTTTTTAGTTTTGTTCCGCGTCAATGAGACGCGGAGCAAAACTATGACGCGGAGCAAAACTTTGACGCGGAGCAAAACTTTGACGCAGAGCAAAACTTTGACGCGGAACAAAACTTTGACGCGGAGCAAAACTAAACGAACGTGTCCCACTACAGCAGCCCGATTGGCAAGTTAATCTAACCTAAATTCATAAAAATAAAAATCGCACGGCTAAAGTGCAACGGCACCGGCAGCGCTGCGTCTTATTTGATACGGTGCGTGGAGCGGCTCCACATAATGTAGGTGTACGCTATCAATTACGATTTAAAAAAAAAGTAGATAAGTACCTACGTATAAACTGTAGTAGAAATATTAAAACAAAGAAAAAGATTTAAATAGTGATACTTATACCTATTTAAATAATTTAGCGTGTTTTCATACAACGTAACTGTGTAACCTGTCATGTATGTGTTCATGATTAATGTATTTTAAGGGGGAAATAATGACAAACAAGTAGGTACTATATGTAGTTTCCCCATTCAAAAAATAATGCTAACATTTGCCTGCAATATAGAGGGCTAATGTAAAGTAGGCACCCAAGTTATCAGACTCATCATTTATCAATGAGAGCAATTTAAATAAAATATACTTAGGTATTGTAATAGAGAATAGAGTTGTGTAGTACAGTAAATTATGTAAATTATTTAAATGCAAGTGACAATAATTAAATCCATAGACAAGTCGGCCATGTGTCAATTTAAATTGACAGTCTACTCCCGCGCTTTACAAGGAGGGCACGTGTCGTGTCCTTTCATCCTTTGTTTACATTTTATAAAATGCATAGCTAACTAGAAATAATTTTGTGCTGGGACCTTGAGTGTTTTTGTTATGTAGTGATATATTATGGCGTTTATGACCAACTATAAATAATTAATTATGTTATTTATTAAATAATTATAAAATAAAATATCTAAGGTCAACAATAACACATCATTTTGTAATGGAAGAATGTACCTACGACAGAATGCAATCTAACTAAATGGTAATGTGCTGGGCGGTGTATAATGTCAACCGCGGGCTCGACCTGCGACCATTCGTACCGGGACACTGGCTGCGATATCACGTTACGCGCAAAATTAATTATCGCTGTTATTATAAAATGGTCAACATTCAACGCATCTTTATCTACCCAATTCTGGGACTTCTCAGTGCGTCTGTTCAAGTTATTTCTAAGGCATCCGTGTGCAATTCATCTATTTTTTGTTCTGGTGATCTCCTGCATAAAGTTCAACTTGCCCGAATATTTCCTGACTCGAAGACTTTTGTTGATTTAACACTTAAGAATACTCAAAACAAAACTTTGGCTGATTTTGCGAAGTTGATGCGCAACACTGACAACAATCCCTCCCGGCCACAGCTGATCGAATTCGTCGATGCACATTTTACTGACACGAACCAGTTAATACCGTGGACTCCACCAGATTTTCAAGAGAAACCTCCCATTATAGACGAAATTGTTGACCCAAAACTCAGGTCATTTGCTAAACATGTTATCGGTATATGGGAGAAGTTGGGCCGAAAAGTTGATCCGGAAGTTGCTCAGAATCCTGATAAATCTAGTCTTCTATATGTGCCACATGGATTTATTATCCCTGGGGGTAGATTTAAGGAATTATATTACTGGGACTCCTATTGGATAGTGCAAGGACTTCTTGTGAGTAACATGACTGAAACCGCGAAGAGTATGATAGAAAACCTTTTGTATTTGGTAGATAAAATTGGACACATACCAAATGGTAGTCGGATATATTACGTTGGCAGGAGTCATCCTCCCTTATTGACGGCAATGGTTGCAAGCTATTATGACGCAACTGGAGATCGCGAATTCCTAGCAAAGCATATTTCCACTATTGAAAAAGAATTGCAGTACTGGCTAGACAACAAAAATGTTACTGTAGAGATTAAAGGAAGAAAGTATTTCCTGCTGAGGTATATAGCTGACATGAAGAATGGTCCACGGCCTGAGTCTTACTTTGAGGATTACACAAACGCCGAACCAATGCCTAATGATAACGTACGCGAAAACTTTTATTTGCAAGTCAAGAGTGCAGCTGAGAGCGGGTGGGACTTTTCATCTCGATGGATTTACTCAACAACCAATAGCACCCTTGGTAATTTAACCGACTTGCGGACTACATCCATCCTACCAGTAGATTTGAATTCAATATTTGCTGGTGCTCTTGAATCTGCTGGCGAATTTAGAAGTCAACTTAAAGATAATGCAAAGGCTGAAAAATGGTGGCGGCTGGCGAAGCGTTGGCGGAACACGATATCGAGTGTTTTTTATGATCAGAAGGATGGTGTTTGGTACGACTATGATATGGATACAAAAATGCTCAGAAAAAACTTTTATCCAAGCTGTGTTGCGCCTTTGTGGGCAGGTGCCGTAGATGTAGACTTGGCTCCGAAGTACGCGTCGAGGTTAGTAAGATATCTTCTATCTTCCACTGCATTGAATTACCCGGGAGGTGTGCCAACGTCAATACTAGACACTGGCGAGCAATGGGACTATCCAAATGCTTGGCCTCCATTGCAAAGCATCATAATCGGTGGGTTAGACAGGAGCGGGTATAAAAAGGCACAGCATTTGGCAAAGGAGCTGGCGGTGATGTGGTTAAGAGCTAACTATAAAGGATATGATACTTGGGACAAAATGTTTGAAAAGTATAATGCATTATATCCTGGACAACAAGGTAACGGTGGTGAATATATCGTGCAAGATGGTTTTGGCTGGACCAATGGTATTATTTTAGAACTTTTAAGTCGATACGGTAAAGAAATTCATTTAAATGCTGTTAGACAATCGCCGCCGTCTGTACAAAAGATTTAATATACTGATTTTACTCTAGATATCAAATTGTTAATAGCTAATTAAAAGTAGACATAATATACGCGCCAAATTTTGCCTCCTTACACTTATGCCTTTTTGTAGCCTTGCCACTGCATATCTACTCATAAAAAAATTACTTATTGTTCATCTTGCAAACTGTAGCAAAAAAAATTTAAGTGTACTTATAGTTTATAGTTTATTTAATTTATTTAAATGTAAGCATAAATTTGCGTGAGAATGCTTGTCAATGAATATTTATTGAAATGAATTAAATGGAATCACGTTGATTGCATCTATTATTTCCCTTTTATAATAACCCGAGTGTCAGAAGTCACCGACCTACTTACATTCTTTATTAATAATATACACAAATTCACATGTTTGCATCCACATGGCGCAACTTTGGACAGGATATGGCCGAGCCACACCGCATGGCGCATAGTGTAACTAACATAATTATTCTCCTGGTAAGTGCACTATAGCGGTGTCTCAAACAAATACGTAAAGATTCCACTTTCTTAACCAAGGTTAACATAGGACTAATATATACACTATAGGAATAATAATACTTACACACCCATCACTTATAGGAATATTTTTATTTTACAATAAGGTGCTTTGCGGTCCAATAATATGCGTTATCTTTAAAGATCTTACTGGCACTATGGAGGCCAAACAGGATGGGCCTAAGAGCACTGTGTATGCAGGAACCCGCAGGTAATTCGTCGTGTGTTGATGGCTAAACATAAGTAGAATGTACAAAATCATTGATCGATTAGTGAGATTTCTAATGAGCCACGAGTTCGATTCCCTCATTATTATTTTTGAACCCTATCACTGTAGCATAAGGTTCAAATTAATGTGATCTAGTATATTACTGTCAGCTAATGAAAGAGGTAAGCATGACCGTAATATGATTCAGGTTTTCTAAATATCGCATGAAACTACGCGAATTTTTATTTTCAATAGTATTCTTTATTTAGTATGTTGTGTAGACCGGTTGCTACATAGGCGAGCTACAACAAAGGCGAGTTACAAATGCACCGATATGATACTAACTCGTAATAAAGTGTCACTGTCACTTTCATTAGTCAAGTGGCGCAATTATGCTTACGAAAGATGATGTCGTTTTGATGTCAATATGATGTTGATCCCAACTTGACATGGTTTTTTTAAAATAGTTTTTCTGAGAGCATAACGACGGTGATATGGCAATATCTCCTATCTGACATTTTTTACGAAATCGAGTTTCTTATGCCACTGGACTTAAAATTCAATTTCGCACAGACTGAAAAGAACTCTCATCTCATTTTAATAAAAATGGCGCTAAAATTGAATCCTTGAAATACCTCCTAAATCAGTACATCGTCCATATTGCTGGTAATAACTTCTAACTTCATAGATGCAATAGCTCCAAGTTACATTTGCGTCAGGTTTGCTACAAATACCTCCTATCTGCAAGTAAACGTGTCTAACCTCGCCCGCTACTGCCGACCGACTGATAAAGAGAAAGAGAATGAGACGAAAGAGACGTTCTGTCCGAGTAGTTCCGACGATGGCCGTCAAAGCACGTGTCGCCCGCCGCCGGCCGTGCAGTGCCAGTGCACCGGCCGGTTTTTCGTCGGTTTTTGCAAAACACTGACTGTTTTTTTGTGTAGAACTAACAGTTTTAAATGTAAACAACTTATTTTTGTGATTTGTTTTAGAGAAATACTATTGTGGTAAGTATTAATGTTACATAAACTATAAAATATTGTATACACTAAGCGTAGATAGAAGTAATTGCTTTTTAATCTTTAGTTTTTCTTAAAACTTTTATCTTCTAACGTGAAGTTAGGAGTTATCTACAACTTTTGTTTTCGGAAGTTGAATTTGAATTAGTTAGATAGAAGTTATTATCTAATCTACTCTACTTTTGATAATCACACTATTTGCTCATGTTTTCAGCTAAGATGTGAAAGATCACGTCAAATGTTCGGTGCCCTAAATCTGGACCTGGAAATAAATAAGTCTGGACCTAAAACACGTAAGAACATTTTGTTTATTATTAAAATTATTACAAGAGTCCTATATCTGTTGTTCGTCTTTCTCTCTCACATACGTCCAAAATTGGGGAAACGAATCATTTCGGTGTATGTACGTCCTTTTGTCCGTTGTTTGTCTGTCCGTCTGTCTGTCACAGCCACAGTCCTTTATTTCAGACACTATTTTACATAAAAAGTTGAAATTTGTTATACTTATAAGTAGGTAGGTAATTAAACATTTAAAAATAATAAGTATACATTTATATGTTTTAATAAGACAAAGTAACTAATTTTTTACACGTTTTAAAAATCACATTTCGATTTTAAAAAACAAAAATTCTAACGTAATGTTTAATTTCAGGCAAGCAGACAAAATGTACTGAAAAAAGCACTGGTTCCAGAAAAGGCGGACAAATACCACTAACATCAGCAGCCAAGCGCCCCCATGATAGAAAAGAGCTTAAAGCACCGATACCTTTGAAACGTAAAAAGAGCGAAATACCATTACCTGTATCCGAAGAATCTCCTATCCTATCTCAGAGGCAACAGGTTCTTGATCATGAAGTTACATACCAACGTCTTCATTGTCAACGAATTCTTATAAAATCTACTAAATACGATCACTTGCAACAATTAAAATCTGTGATACCTAAAGACTGCCACATTTTTATGATAATTTGCCAAAATCATAAAAATGGTGACAGTCTTTAACCTAAGTTAAGGTATTTAAACATAAACTTTTCATATCATATTGGTGCTAATTCTGCTGTAGGTACATTTAACAACACTAAATTAATTTTTACAGAACTAGAAGTGTTGCTATCCTTGTCACTAATTGTAAACCAAGGACAACCTTTGGTCCTGTCAAAATTAATTAAGTTTAATTAAATGTACAACAGAATTAGCACCACTATTAGTTTCTAAAGATAACTCTAAAATTTTAAAGGGACGATCATGTTTCTCTGCAGGCGACTGTACCAAATTTTTGCCTCTTTAATAAAGATTATTTGATTATTAATATTGTCTTTGATTAAGGAATACCTTCTAACTTTATCTAAATGGATCATGTATGATTACGATTGTGAAGTAATAACTCCTAACTAACACTAACTCATTAACCGCTTGTCTAGACGTAAAATCCTTGCCAGAATCAAATTCAGTTTCAATTGAAGTAGCACTCACAGTACCAAACTTTTTCTTAAGAGTAGTAAATAAAAAATAAAACGTTTTTTTCGTCTCCTGTAAAATTTGGTTTTTGTCAGATAGGAGATAATGCCATATCACCGTCGATAATACGAAATTGTCTGTAATGTCAAGTTGACATAAAAACCAAACCAAACCAAAGATTTTTAGTCAAAGTCAAATATTTTCATTCAAATAGGCATATTACAAGCAATCGAATAATAATTTATGGTTGTTAGTTCATATTGGTTACCTCTTTCATGGTACATAGCCTGGATAGGAAATATTTCGTATTTTCGTGTCATGCACCGTTCTGTTTAGTCAACATTGAACTATTAATGAGTGAGAGGGACGGAAGCCCCCTCCTGCTTCCGTCCCTCTCACTCATTTTTTTTCACTTTTTCACTTTCCTTACTGCGTCCGTCCTTTTTAACCCCCGACGCAAAAAGAGGGGTGTTATAAGTTTGACGTGTGTATCTGTGTACTTGTGTATCTTTCTGTGGCATCGTAGCAACCAAACAGGTGGTCCGATTTTGATGCAGTTTTTTTTGTTGAAAGGTGACCGGTGCGGGAGTGTTCTTAGCTATGATTCATGAAAATCTGTTCAGCCGTTTGAAGATCACCAGCTCTTTTCTATTTGATGAAGGGAAATGAGCAACTTCCACTCGTTAGATCGATTTGAAATTTAGTATACTGTTACTGTCATGATATTGCAAGAATATGGTAAACTTGATCTGATGCTGCAGCATCATCCGGAACCTGCAGTATACTCAACTCCTCGTCAAATTACAGCAGATGTATCGTGTTTGGGCTCATTGGAATGGTCTCATTGAATAGTTCATATATAGGTATAATTCACTAGCTGGGCTTGCGGCTTCGACCGTCATACTTAATCTTTATTGCTATCGCGCTGTATTTTTGTCCCCGACCCAAAAAGAGGGGTGTTATAAGTTTTGCATGTGTATCTGTGTACTTTGGTGCTAGATGGTATCCACGGTCTGATAATGGAGCTGGAAGGTGGCCATAGGAACTCGGTAATTAAACGACATAACCCCATCTAGTTTAGGCTCGTTTGATCCGTCTTGACGAGTACTTTGGTGCCAGATGGTAACCAGGGTCTCATGATGGAGCTGGAAGGTGGCCATGGGAACTTAGTAATTACACAACATAACCCCATCTAGTTTGGGCTCGTTTGAATCGTATTGACGAGTACTTTGGTGAAGGATGGTAACCAGGGTTTGATGATGAAGCTGGATGACTATCTATGATATTCTGCTATTGCTGGGTTAGGTAGGCTTGTGACCATCAAAAACCGAGCGAGCGAAGCGAGCGAGACTCGACCTACTTTTGGTCACACACCTTTGTTAAAACAGTTATGGAGCTGATCTGATTATTTGGCTGGAAGATAGTCATGGGTACTCAGTAATTAAACTACATAACCTCATCAAGTTTGGGCTCGTTTGATCCGTCTTTATGAGCACTTTGGTGCCAGATGGTAACCAGGGTCTGATGATGGAGCAGGAAGGAAGCCATAGAAACCTAGTAATTAAACGACATAACCCCATCGCGTTTGGGCTCGTTTGATCCGTTTTGTCTCATACATATTTCGCAATACCCTAATACCGTATTTCGCAATAACTCGCATACATATTTCGCAATACCTCTCATACATATTTCGTAATACCATTCATACATATTTCACAATACCTCTCATTTTCGCAATTGCTCTCTCGTACATATTTCGCTCTCATACATATTTCGCAATACCATTCATACATATTTCGCAATACCTCTCATACATATTTCGATATATCCTAATACATATTTTGCAGTAGGTACCTCTCACACATATATAGCAATACCCTTATACATATTCCGCAATAACTCTTATACATATTTCACAATTCCCTCATACATGTTTCGCAATACCTCTCATACATATCTAAAATACAAATGAAACGGATAGGGATTAGAATAAAATAGGAACGAAAGTATAAAAAACTTAAAATAAAACTTAAATTTTAAATTTTAAAAACCCCCGACTCAAAACCGCTAAAAAGTAAATAAATAATAATTATGTACGTACAGTCGGCTTGAGGATAGCAGGACCATCTTTAGGTTGACTTTTGGTAGCAACGTTCAAGATAGCGATTTGTATTGTTGACCAATAGAATAGCCCGAAAGATCATCCCATTTATGAAAGGTTTCTTGGCAATAATGGTCATATCTCCAAAAATATATAAACAAACTGTATAACGTAAGTAATAGAGTTTATAATTGTATGACCATTGCGCATCGCATCGGAAGTGTGATTTATGGCTGTTTGCGGCAAAAAAGAACTTTTGGTGTTTTTTTTATTGAGACTCAATGAATAGACTATTCATTTAGTATGACCAGCTAAGTGTTCTGTAAACATACTTAATGAAAACAATACAAGTAATCTTGAGTTGCGTCAGGTTGCGGCGTTTCAATCCTATCGTATGACATAAACTTTGTTGCTGTCGAGGGCTGCCATCTCCAGGTTTGACTTGGAGTCTATCTGATTTTAATGGCGCATCCCAGCTACGGGTTTAGTAGCAATATCTCCGGGCGGTGATCGTTAGCAATAGAGCCACTACTGTAGAGCAAAAGCTGACCATCTGTGTCGTTAGTAACGGAAGGCTCTCGCCATTCGACTGAATTTCTGCGTGATATTATGTATATTTCAATATTAATATAAGTAATCGTTTATTTTCTTCAATATAAAATTACAAAAAATACATTCCTTTATAGTAAATTTAAAAAAAAGTAAAAATATTCATTTAAAAAATCCGCGAACGCCGCCGCACAGTGGTCTGAAAATCAAGCTCCATACTCATAGAAATTAAATGTCAGAAATTAGTAAATAAAAAATATGATTGTGTTTGTACACCTCGTCTTGTTTTACTATTATAGTATGAAGGCTATGAGTAGCTCCATTCGTGAGAAAAAAAATATTCATTTTTTTTGTATGGAGAAAAACACTTAAAGTTATTTTTTTCTTAACTGATTAGAACTGAAGGGCTGGTACTCACATGAGCTATTGTACATACCTTACACGGCGAACAAGATGACATACGATTCTTGTGCCTTTCGGTGCCGCTTTGCATGTAGCAAGCTTTGGAAATTTTGAATTTTTGGTACATGATTTTTCAAATATTTGACATAATTATATGAAGTAACCGATCACATTAGTGATATTATCATTAGTTAATAACCTGCTAATGACTTTTTAACAAAAATAATAGTAAATGAAATTGATTTATTTACATTTTACCACAAAATTCATTTGACGAAGTAACTCATTTGCTAATCACCGTCATTATTTTTGTGTTTAATTAAGTACTAATAACATAATCATTAATGGATAAGGGTAGTGATAATATAACTATATATAGTTTAACTTTATTAGTTTTAACTTCAGTAGCTCTTGCACTTGTGCGCGCTTACTTATTACGTTCGATTTGTTTTTCATATTATAATGGAAGGTTTTAGTACTAATTTGGATATTTTTATATTTGTGGCAAACAGTAGCTGTTTGCCACAAATATAGTGTATTATTTGAAGTGTTTAGCAATGCCGTTGATTTGACAGAAAATAAAAAGAAAGAACTGAAACAGTTTTGTCAAACTTATGTGAGCGCGTTGAAAAACAAATGGAGCTCGTGTAATCGCACGAGACAAACATTTATAAAAAAGTATGAGACATGGTTGCAAGAAGACATAAAATGGCCGGAGTTCATGAAGGAAAAGTTGACACCCTCTTCAATATTAGTGGAGCAGCAACCATGTTCCAGTTCTGACTTTGGTGTAAATGAGGGTGCATCAACATCCTCTATCAGCAAACCCAAGTCGTGCGATGTTGGAACATCAACATCAGTAGTGAGTCCAAGAAAAGTGTTTTCAGAGCTAAGCCCGCTACAGAAAAGAAGAAGAGTGGAAGAACTCCTATCGCATAGCACTGAAAGCCTTGCTTATGCAACTGGTTTAAGTGCAGATAATAAGAATGTAGCAGATATAATAAAACTAGTTACAGAACATCCCGAAGAGGCTACAAAGATAAAGGAATTGTTGAAATCCAAGAAAACTATGCCCATATATTCCGCAGATAAAGCTTTAGGTATTCTGACTTCGTTGAAGCTTTCGAAGTGGCAGTATACATGACATTAAGAGCTTGTGCAAAAGATGAAGGAATACCACTATATCCTTTGTATACTGCTCTCTTAGAGGCGAAGAAGGACTGCTACCCACCAAAAGAGACCATCGAAATCACCGAAAGAGGAGTAAAAGTCAAACTTCAAGCTATTTTGGACAAAACTGTTGCCAAACTTGCAAAATTTCTATGCTTGGAATCTTCGCTGGATGGAAAAGAGCTAACATTAATATGCATTTGGGGCTTTGATGGTGCTTCAGGGCAAAGTTTATACCAGCAAACTATGGCGGGTGAAGATGATTCCAGCATTTTTATGTGTTCCTTTGTGCCACTGCGCTTAGTTTGCGGCGAAGAAAAGTTATGGGAGAATCCAAAGCCATCTTCCACAATGTTCTGCAGACCGCTCTATTTCAAATTTACTAATGAAAATCAATTAAATATAAAAGAAGAACAGGCATTGGTTGAAGCTGAGATTGCAGCACTGGAGCCGTCTATTATGGGAAGACACGCTGTCAAGCACTCGATGCTTATGACGATGATAGATGGTAAAATCACTTCGCATTTATCAAATACCTCAACTCAGACTTGTGACATCTGTAAAGCAACACCATCGGAAATGAATAAGTTAGAGGAAATTTTACAGTAAGTATTGAATAATTTAATTTCAATTTACTAAATATGCTTTGTACCTTTATTTTTTTTATTCATTAATTCACTTTCTTTCCAGAAAACCTGTTTCACCGGAAATATATCAGTATGGTTTATCTACACTTCATGCTTGGATTAGATGTATGGAGTGCCTACTCCATATTTCGTATAGACTGGACTTCAAAACATGGCAAGCCAGAGATGCAGACAGCAAAGTGTCATTGAAGAGTAGAAAACATACCATACAGCAGAAGTTCCGTAATGAAATGGGCCTTCTAGTAGACATTGTTAAACAAGTTGAGTTTATGATAACAATCGTTGTTCTCAAATCAAAATAACGTTAGATCTTTTTTTTGTAAAGGTTGTGTTGTAGTTATTCGTTTTTATTCTATATTTGTTTTTTTACCTGAGACACATTTATCCTAGTTCAGGCATAATGTTATGAATACAATTTTTTACTCCATGGTTTTTTATACCATTAACTCTTGTTACATATTAAGTTTTATTATTCATAAATATTTTATTTCTATTAATTTATAATTTTGTTTTCAGGTTTCGGAACCACAAACGATGGAAACACAGCTAGGAATTTTTTTGATAATCCTGTCAAAACTGCAGCTATTACAGGTCTGGATCCTGGTTTAATACAAAGATTTGCAACAATTTTGCGTGTGATTTCCCGTGGGAAGCCCATAAATGTTGAGGCGTTTAAAAACTTTGCGCGCCAAACTGCTGAAATGTATGTAGAACTCTATGGCTGGTACCATATGCCTTCGAGTGTCCACAAGCTTTTACTGCACGGTGCTGAAGTTATTAAACACTTCAACATTATGCCCATAGGCAAACTGTCTGAAGAGGCATCGGAAGCCAGAAACAAAGACTTCAAGAAAATCCGAGAACAGCATTCGCGCAAATTTTGTAAAAAAGCTACAAACGAAGACATTTTCAATGGTCTCCTTGTCTCGTCGATCCCTACCTGTCCAACATTAGACCCTGTGCTGAGAAAATCAGTAAATACACTCATTAGCGATGATATGAAATCACTTCTCATTGAAGACGATGCAGACGCGGACAAAGAGAATATTGAATTTGTTGACATTAACGCGTCAATGCTGGACTCGGATTTAGAAGACTTTGACGATGGCAAAGATTGCTAGTCGTTTTTCATGTAAGCAGTTGTAGAGGATAATTATTATAGTCGTAAATACTAGTAAATAGTAATGTTTATTTCATTTCATAGTTAGAGGAACTGTAAATAGTTATAATAGTCATATATTTACAATGGTACCTACAATTCTGGCGTTACTGTTATTATTTTTATCGTCTTTCTAGCACATAAGTCTAATGTCATTAACCGTATCATTATTAACTGATTTTACTTTAATATTTTGTTTTTATATTTTTTCACTTGCATTCAAAAATAAAAATAATTATTTAATTATCCTTAGTACGTTTTTATTCCTTACTATATAAACATCAATTTAAATACCATTTTCATGTCTAAAGCGATAAGTCACTTCATAAAATAACATCAAAGATTTGAAAAATCATGTACCGAAAATTCAAAATTTTCAAAGCTTGCTACATGCAAAGCGGCACCGAAAGGCACAAGAATCGTATGTCATCTTGATCGCTGTGTAAGGTACAATAGCTCATGTGAGTACCAGCCCTTCAGTTCTAATCAGTTAAGAAAAAAATGACTTGTAAGTGTTTTTCTCCATACAAAAAAAAAATAATATTTTTTTTCTCACGAATGGAGCTACTCATAGCCTTCATACAATAATAGTAAAACAAGAGGAGGTGTACAAACACAACCATATTTTTTATTTACTAATTTCTGACATTTAATTTCTATGAGTATGGAGCTTGATTTCAGACCACTGTGCGCCGGGCTTGCTTTTTTTGAAAGGTGACAGCCCTACAATACAGCTGTTTCTTTTAGTGACCGACATAGCAAATACTATAGACGAGTAATACGCACAGCTTCGGAAGAATTCGGGCAAGACGCGACACTAGCGCCCCTACGACATGAGGGCGGCATGAGGTGAACGATTTCAAAACTTTTGTATGCAAAATGTTATTAGCGCCCCTAGCGGCATGAGGTGAACTGTGCGTTTTGTATGCAAAATATAGCGCCCCTAGCGGCATGAGGTGAACGGAGGTTGCCAAGTCATTGTATGAGAAACGTCAAGAGCTGTGCGTATTACTCGTCTATAATATTTGGACATAGTAACTGTAACTATTGATAGTCTTGAAGAGAACTTTTCGATCAAATTTAAACTTCGGTCGGTTTGTATTAAGATTAATGGGCCTACCACACGCACAAGCTTCACCACAGTTTTGCCTGCGCAGGCCGGTTTGTACACGGAACACGGAGCGTGAGGTTGGTAAAACTGTATCACGCGCCAACCCCACAGCGCGGCTTCGGCTTGCGACTTTTTTTTTGCGAAGTCGCAAGCCGCGCTGTGTGTGGTGGGGTTGGCGCGTGATACAGTTTTACCAACCTCACGCTCCGTGTTCCGTGTACAAACAAACCGGCCTGCGCAGGCAAAACTGTGGTGAAGCTTGTGCGTGTGGTAGGCCCATTAGACACGAGTCCTATTTTTATAGTTTAAAATTAGTTTAGTAGTTTTATAGTTATATTTATAATTTATAAATAAATATTGTAAAACAATAGTAGGTAAGCTTTTTTAAGAATTTTATAACTTGTTGAACTGTTATGTGCTTTTCATTTGTGCTTTGTGATTGTGACGGACCAACGCCAACGCACTGAGCAAGTAATCACTACGTTTTACGCTAACCAACCAACCAACATGCCTTGGAAATGGTAAGTTGTTCATTTTAAATTTATTACTCATGATGTTCTTTTAACATTTTATAGGATAGAATATTATAGAATATTGATGAAAAAATATTTTGCAGTTAATGTGGCTGGGTGCGATTTTGGTGTTGTGGCTGGTGGGAGCAGCGACATGAGTTAGTATACATCTCTATTCCGGAGTCGGTGCCGTCGTCGTCTCGGACATCGACGGCGCCGCCGACGCCTTCGTGGACACCATCACCGCCATCAACCCCCCGACATGAGTTAGTAAATGTGTTTTTACTAGACATTGAACCTCTGAACACAGATGGGATAATTACTTAATATTTGAACAAAGAATAATACAGAACAAAGACATTGCGTCCCAAAACACAAACCCTAATAAAAAATACCCATCTTACAGAATTTATTTTTACCAAGAGTTACAAATAGCTCTGTTATCTGACGACCTCCGTGGCGTAATGGTTACCACGCCAGACCGCCACCCAGGAGGTCCCGGGTTCGATCCCCGGTCGGATTGTAATGGTCACACGAGGGGGTGTGAGTGATGAATGAAAATACTTGTTATTCGTACACTGAAGACTGAATGTTTATTGAAAATACATAGGTTTATATACAATTCCTAAGTAGGTTATGGGTACATAGTTGTATGGAGTTTAGAGCAAGGTAATGTAATATAATATAGGTAGGGTAATATAGGTGTTCTACTTTTAATGATGACAAGGTTTCAGTACAAGGTTTTTATGTGAGGTTCGGGTAACAATAATGAGGACGTGTGTCGTCACACTACAGGATCATGATGAAAAACGAAAGTTCGAAAGAAAAAGATTTCTGATTGGCCTCGGGTCTCAGATGTTTATCTATAATATGTATTTGTTATAAAATATAGTATCGTTAAGTTGAGTTAGTATCCCATAACACAAGTTTCGGACTTACTTTGGGGCTAGCTCAATCTGTGTGATTTGTCCCTATATTTTTATTTATTATTTATTTTAACATTATGACTAATTATTACAGGGTACTCTATTCAGGAGTCGGTGGACTCGTGGTGGACGAGGCCGTCGTCGTCTTGGACATCGACGGGGCCGCCGACGCCTTCGTCGACGCCATCACCGCCGTCAACCCCCATAGTTAGTAAATGTTTTTTTACTAGACATTGAACCTCTGAACACAGATGGGATAATTACGCTGGCTCTCTTTCTATTCAAATATTATTAAAGCTTTGCATTGCGTCATACTAAGTGTATCGTAAAAACATTTATAGATGCACTTTCTCGTAAAATAAACAAAAAATTCTTTTTACAAATTACAAACCAGCAGATGTGACAGTATTATATTTTTCGTGTCCAACCGCGTGTAGAAAAAATGTATAAAGGAACAAAAGACATTGCGTCCCAAAACCTAATAAAAAATGCCCATACCGTTACAAATAGCTCTGTTATTAACATTATTTTTAAATTGTTACAGGAATATACCACAATGCCCACCGCCACCAACCCCCGTAAGGGAGGGGGAAGGTGGGCGGCCGAAAGTGAAAATTATTAACTATTTTATTTAGATTTACAACTTAATTTTTATAACATTAAGATTAATTATTAAATAATTATAAAATATGAAAAGCTTTTGATTTTCCTGTCTTGAATTCTACATAGGTAATATGCAAACTTTTAATTAGCTAGAGTATCCGTTTGTAATGTTAACACTCACACTCATAAAAAAAAGTTACCTACCTATTCTTGTGGTGGTGGACAAACTTCGCACTCCTCTGGTAAAAAATGGTCATAAAAAGAAATGCCACACTCACTGCACCAAATAGACAGTTCAATATACACTAAAATGTTCTGGTAATACCCGAAATCTATTATAAAATGTGGTATAAGGTCAACTTTTCTACATGATGACTTAAATCAGATCAACATCAAGCTGACATAAAACAAAACTCACACTTATTGCTTAGTGCATAATGACAATCGATTTATAGACAAACCGAAAGTTATCAAGAGTATCAAGCCTTTAGAGCCAATTGTACAAAGGTATTTTGAGTGGTAGAGCCTACCTAGCTACTATTATGAGCTGATTGCAGCTCAAGCTCGTACATGGGTTGGCTCGACCGGGCGGGGCAGTACCACCGTGTTACAGAATATCGACGTGAAATAGCGGTAATAAGCCGTAGCGTTTCGTACGATGACTGAGAGAGTCTAAATCCTAATACCCATCCTGCTTCCCGTTTCATTTGCCCTTCCTTCTTTTGTACCAAATTTCAAGAAAGTCCGTTAAGCAGTTTTTGCGTAAAACGTAACAAATAATGTAAAAGTAAATTACGGATAATTATACATTCCGAGTATAAAATATAAGACCAATTAGACCTAATTAATTAATAACAAAGCTATAGTTATCGTAACAAAGATAACAGTAGAGGAAGCGTGCACCAGAGGCGGAGATAAATCTACGTTATTTACGAATAAAATAAAATTGTATGTATTTTCTGGTCCGTATTTAAAATATCATTGAATTTCACTGGAAATCTTGTGGCAAATATATTGAAACGTATGATGTCAATATCTAAGGCTGCTTTTCGACAACAGACTAATATGCGAGCAATCACAAGCGATGAGAGAGGAAAAGTCCACCAACATACATATAAGTACAACTTCCTACTTTGAATTCAGAAAAGTAATGATGGAATAATTTTCTTATCTTATATACAGCGAAAACGTAATCTATTCGCATTAGTTGAAGTCTGAATCATTGTTTACATACACATCTACATACATTATAATAATACCAACTAATTATTGCATCTTTAATTTCGAATGTCGCAATCTCGATCATGGGGTGGAGTTCTGCCGACTCGTAATACAGGATTTTTCGAAACACTCCACAACATAAAACGCAGTGTCGCACCTTTTTCCACGTCTATGTGGTTCAGTTTTTTTACACATTTCACACAGCTCCACCTAGTCCCAAAGTTAAGCTTGTGTTATGGGTACCAGACATCAATGGATTTATTATTGGAAATAAGTATTATTTATTTATTTAATCTTATTGCACAAAGAAAAGTACAATTGGCGGACTTAATGCCAAAAGGCATTCTCTACCAGTCAACCATCATTGATTAAGGCAGAAATATTGTTGGCGGGATAAAAAAAAGTAAGTATCTAATCTACTGGTTACATAAGAGTTACGGCTATAAACATACATATAAATAAAATATATTAATAACTAGCTTTTGCCCGCGGCTTCGCCCGCGTGGTGTCTAGTAACAATTAGCATATTTTTCTTTAGAAACAAATTCCGGTCTGACCAGGTCTGGTCCCGTCGGTCTGGTCCTTATAAGGACCCTACATGACAATTAGCATATATTTTTTCAGAAAAAAAATCCGTTCCGGTCCGGTTCGGTCCGGTCCGGCACAGACTCGGTACGGTGCGGTTCCTTCCGGACCGATCAGGTCTGATCCGTTCCGGTCTGGTCCGGTCCGGTCCGGTCGGTCCGGACCTTATAAGGACCCTACATGCCAAATTTGGCATCTCTAGACCCAGCGGTTTGGGCTGTGCATCCCCTCGCAACTTCGTTTGCGTATATCTCGCTTTCCCGTGGGAATTTTGAAAAATCCTTTCTTAGTACATCCCTAGACGTCGTAAGGAACCTACATGCCAAATTTGGAATCTCTAGACCCAGCCTTTTGGGTTGAGCGTTGATATACCCTCGCAACTTCGTTTGCGTATATCTCGGATTCCCGTTAGAATTATGAAAAATCCTTTCTTAGTACACCCCTAGACGTCGTAAAGAACCTACAGTCCAAATTTGGAATCTCTAGACTCACCGGTTTGGGCTGTGTGTTGATATATAGGTAAGTCAGTCAGTCAGTCAGGGACTTTGAATTTTATATATTTAGATGTCGATACTCTTCCAGCTAGATTGAGCGTCCCGGGTAATACACGTGCAGTGCCATTATTCCCGTTCCCATGGGAATTTCGCAAAATAACGAAAGGAACCTCCATGAAACATTGGAAACTTCTAGCACTTGCAGTTTCAGAACACGTAATGATTCAGTGATTTACGCGTTCATTCTCATTATTCCCGTTCGTCTGGGAATTTCGGGATAAAAATACCCTATGTGTTACTCCAGATTAAATTCTACTCGTGAACCCTTCAGTAGTTAGTGATTTACACGTTCAGTCCCGTTATTCCCGTTCCCGTGGGAATTTTGAAATAAAACATACATTAAATGTTAAGTTGAGAAAATCGCTACATATTAGTGAAAACCGCATCCAAATCGGTTCAGCCGTTTCTGAGATTATCGTGTACAAACATACATACAAACAGACGGACAATTTTTTTTGAAATTCTTGTTCTATTGCTTATTCTTCATCATCCTAAACAATTTTTTTGGAAATATATTCAATGTACAGACAAACTTTTTATACACTTTTATTATATTATATTATAGACTAGCTTCTGCTCGCGGCTTCGCCCGCGTGGCCTAGTAACAATTAGCATATTTTTCTTCAGAAACAAATTCCGGTCCTGCACGGCCTATTACGGTACGGTTCCATCCGGTCCGGTCGGTCCGGTCCTGATATGGAACCTACATGCCAATTAGCATATTTTTCTACAGAAAAAAAACCTGTCCGGTCCGGCACGGCCCGGTACGGTGCGGTTCCTTCCGGACCGATCAGGTCTGATCCGTTCCGGTCCGGTCTGGTCGGTTCCGGTCCGGTCCGGTCGGTTCCGGTCCGGTCCTTATAAGGACCCTACATGACAAATTTGGCATCTCTAGACCCAGCGGTTTGGGCTGTAGATAAACTTACATAAACTAGTACTTAAATAATATATTCTGACATGTCTGTATTAGAGATTGCAAACCGGGCCGGGCCCAGTGTCCTTTTAGGCATCCACCGGGCCCGGTGACCGGGCCCCGTAGGTACGAAAACTGCGGCACAGAAGTCCCAACTTGTAGAAAATTGTTTCAAATAGTTACATTACTATTAGTAATTAACTTTAAGCAAGCAGGTCTTTCTCTTTACTCTGTATAGTACCTATTAGTAATTAAATTGCAGGACTACTTTCCAAACTTTTTCTCGAAGTCCTCTAAATCCAGGCATTTCATCAGCGCGTGGAAGATGAAAACTTTAGAAATATAAAAAATACGTATAAAATTATTAATCAAATGCTGGGTAAAAGTTCACTATCGTTAGATGAAGTCGTAGAAAAAGCATTTAAAAAGCAAGGAATAACTACTAAAACAATTGTAGATAATTTTGCAACAAATTTCCATAAAACCGTTCAAGACATAATTCCGAATGAGGTTAAAAACTGCCTTTTGCTCACTTCAGATGTCGCTTTGTTGACTGTTCCAAACATTTGACAGCTAGCTGTCATTTTCCATACTATTTTTGTAAACATCATATTTGTTTTCTAAATAATTCCGAAATATGACTCATTGTGCAGCTATCGATTGTAAAAATGTTCCAATCTATTTATTTTCCAAAGAAATAAAACGAAGAAAACTGTGGGAAAAGGCTCTTCGAAGGAAAAATTGGAAATCCAGGAAATGGTCGAGGTTATGTGCTGCCCAATTTAGATCTGAAGATTATAATAAAATAAAAGTATTAACAGACAATGAAAATTTATACCGAACATTAAAGAAAAGTGCTGTGCCCTCTATATTAAATCAAATCTGTTAACCTACTAGCACAAGAACGCTCAGATCGATTGCTAAAAAGAAGTTGCATGAAACGGTGTATTGAAACGTCTCGTGGTGATCCAATTCCAGGACCTAACCGGATCCAAACTCAAAATGAATGTGATGCTAATGAAACTTCTTTTACTGATCCTCCTGGGTCTAGCGGGGTCCAAACTCAAAATAACTTCAAAAACATGTTTTGTGTCATATATGCTGTAATTTTAGAGTGTATTATGTAATACTCATAGGTATAAGAAAATAAAACTATTTAATAGGTATTAATTTTGTTTTATTACACTGTCATAATCAAAAATCATAATTTTTAACCGACTTCAAAAAAGGAGGAGGTTCTATGTTTCATTGTATATTTTTTTTTTTTTGTATGTCCGCCGATTACTCCGTCAATTCTTGACCGATTTTCAAAATTCTTTTTTTATTCGAAAGTGCATACTCCCAAGTTGGTCCCATTGTCACCAAGTCAGGATCTGATGATGGGATCCCAGCCAAATCGAGGGCAACCCTCAGATTTTATAGGCACGTACAACGCGTTACTTATGTTTTCGTAAGTTATTCATGTTTTTACGTCTGGAAGTCATCATCCCATGTTGGTGAGGTGATGATGGAAGGTACAACTCCTAAACGGATAGGAGTTAGAGGATGATTCTTTAAGTATTGTAGGTATGTATTAGATTAGACCATTTGTTTTTTTTTCCATCATAACTTGTCACCAAATCAGGATCTGATGATGGGATCCCAGGTAAATCGAGGGCACTCCTTAAATTTGGTAGGCACGTACAACGCGTTACTTATGTTTTCGTTAGCTATTCATGTATTTAAGTCCTAAACGGATAGGAGTTAGAGGATAATTCTTTAAATATTGTAGGTATATATTAGACCGTTGATTATCATGATGGGAACACGTGTAAACAAGTGACTCTTGAGTGACGATATTAGGAGGCTCACTATACCATAAAATTGACACTCAAGCACCAGCTATTAGCACCGAAGAGGAAAAGGTTGCTTCACACCATGAATTGCAGTATAGTGTATTATGAAAGTGAAATCGCTTATTCAGAGAGTAGGCCTTCTCAAGTTATAATGTTACACATAGTCACAATTCGTATCAATGTTAATAGTAGTTAATACGAATAGCTTATATATGTCGTCTCGTATGCAGATCAGTCAATCCGGCCGATCGAGATCTGCCGGTATATCGAATCTGTCAAATTTTCATATGGGAACTTTTGGTTAGGTTAGGTTAGACTTGTGATTATTTATCAACAGCCGAGCGAGCGAAGCGAGCGAGGCTCGACATAGTATTCGAAAAGGACTGCTAAAAAGTGAGCTAAAAGTGATGTGTACAAACAAACAGACAAACAAACAGACAGTACTTATACAGACATACCAGGGTTTACTGTTTCTATCAGACTTCTAAAAAACCGCTGTATAAAATGCACTAAAAAGTATTAAATAAAAAATTTTTATAAAAAAAAATAAACCGACTTCAAAAATTAATTTAAATAATATATAATTTCATGTGCTAGGTACCTACTGTTCTAATTGAAGTCGGTGCCAACCAAACGAAATATTACCTAGGCCACATGCATGAATGGAAGGCTGTTTACGACGAGTACGGGTGATCGCGTCGGCGTGGCACCGACTTCAATTAGAACAGTAGGTACCTAGCACATGAAATTATTATATTATTTAAATTAATTTTTGAAGTCGGTTTATTTTTTTTTATAAAATTTTTTTTTATACAGATATTTGTTAAAAGTAGTGGTTTAAAAATAGGTTTAACAAAAACTTTACAAAGGTAATACTCATAAGTATAAGAAAATATTTCCAAGTAATCATGGTCCATTTCAATAGCATATGGATTGGCAGCTCCAAGTAATCTTAGAGATAAGCCATTTTACTACTAGTAGTACCGGAGAAACTGCTAGGATTTTGACATATCCTTTATAATTGTCCATTATATTTTCCTGGTAAAATGGGATTGCATCGGGGAATTATAGAATACTTTATTCGGTTTTTTAAATGTCATCAATTGTTCTGTGCACATTTATTTATATCTTCTATGCCATGGAGAACTGTAAAAACATGCTTACAGTGTGCTTCTACTCCTTTTCCAGTTGCACATTCGCAGTGACTCCACTATCATGCCACTATTATCCATTTTTAACAGAATGATATTTAAAGAAGCTTCTTCATTTGGGCTTTGCATTGCGCATGGAAATAAATATAACTTTCCTCAGAGGCAACTCTCACGGTTATTAAGCTTCTACTTTCACACAGTGTATCTCCCGTTCAGTGTTGCTTGAAATCTGAAACAACATGTATGTCATTAAATGTCTAATTCTATCTGAAACATTAAAATAACAAGGAACAATAAGGAAATCATGAATGTATGGTTTGTTACCTGTCTGCAAACTCTTGAATGTGTAGTTTATAGAGTGGTGGAAGATTATTGCTGGAATTAATATCTCTGAACTTATCCATGGTAGAAATTTCAGGAATATCATCCTCAAGTTCGTCTTCAACTTCGATGAGGTAATTTCCATCGTACGCCTCCAGTCTACAAAAAGAAATTGAAATAAATAAAAAGAACACAGCAAAACCTACAATTCACAATAATGCCTGTAAATTATTTACCTTTCGATTTATAAGGCTTTTTTGCTAGTGGTCTTGGCTTTCCGTTTCCGCAGTTCCTCCTTCAATCGTAATTACACTCCAGGTCGCTTACATTTCTATGATTTTTAGCAATTACTCTTACATCAAACTTAAACAATGAACCAATATGGCGGGTCTTGGAACAGTCAACAGTGACGCCACCTACGATGAGCTTTGAGTTTTTAACCTCATTGTAATAAAAAACTAATAAGAGATAAAGTTCATTCAAATCCTAAAAACTATTCTATGTTATTTCAAAAAGCAACTAACGATAAAATTTATAAAATAATAACAAATTTAAAATCCAACAAAGCTCCAGGTCTTGATAATATTAAAGTTAACGATGTCAAAGCTATTAGCAAAGAAATGTCAGGAGCCATTGCTAAACTAATTAATCAGAGTGTCAAAAGTGGACTTTATCCAGACAAGTTAAAAGAAGGGTGTGTTAGACCTATTTATAAAAAAGGAAAACATGACAATTACTCACATTACCGTCCTATCACACTACTTCCCATAATAAATAAAATCGTAGAAAAATACATTGGAAACCAAGTCCACAAGTTTTACCAGGTTAATGATGTAATATCCCAAAATCAATTTGGCTTTCAAACTGGTAAAAGCACTAATGAATTACTGGCCAAATTCACCGACGAAGTAAATGAATATTTAAATGAAAAGAAATACGTGTTAGTTTTATTCATTGATTTCTCGCGCGCTTTTGACACTTTAAAACATAAACAGCTGGTAAATAAGTTAGATGACTGTGGAATTCGCGAACCCTTACTCAAATGGTGTGAAAATTATTTAAAAAATCGCAAGTATGTAGTAAGGATCAACAAGACAATCAGTGAAGCCGTTTCAGTTACAGAAGGTACAGCTCAAGGTTCGGTATTAGGCCCGATTCACTTTCTATCTTATGTAAACGAAATGAGTAGTTGCGTAAAGCACTCTAGTTGTTATCAGTTTGCGGATGATACATGCCTTGTTATTGCTGGTAAAAACCTAGAACATGCCTGCAACATGTTGCAAGCTGATTTAGACGTATTAATGAAATGGTGTCACGACGTAGGTCTAGTAGTAAATGCTGATAAAACTAAATTAATGTTAATAAAATCACCTTATATAAAGGAAAGCCCGTTAAAAAACATTGTGGTCCACGACCATGCATGTCTTCACACACGTAATAACTGTTCTTGTTCAAATATTGAAGTAGTTGAATCGTATAAGTATTTAGGTCTAATTGTGGATTCGAAATTTAATTGGGGCAAACATATTGAATATGTGTGCAATAAACTAAGACAATTTTTATCCAATATAGTTATCTTAAAAAAACGTATCCCATTCAGGGTTAAATTAATGTTATATAACTCCCTTGCTGAATCGTATTTACAATATGGTTTGACAAGTTACGGACGCACTCACAAAACCTATATTAAACAAGTAGCTAAATTGCAAATAAGAATATTAAAAAATATAGTTCCTACTTCAGTAAAAAACGAGAACATAGATAACAACAGCGAATTATTTAAATACTGTAAAGTTCTACCAGTTCATATTCAATGTATATACTCATTAATGAAACAGTATTTTTTTGAGGATAGGTTCTGGAAAAAAGTTGACCATCCAATGTGTACTCGGGCTATGACACAAAACTTGTTATTAACAACTCGAGTGAATAACATGTACGGCGAGCGGACATCGACTTATTTGATGCCTCGACTAATTAATAAACTACCTCACGATTTACGAGATCAAATTAAACCTACTTTAACCACTGAGCTAATAGGGTTTTAAATAATTAACTCTCGAGTAACTTTAGTCTTTATTAAATTGTTCATAAGGAAATACTTCCTAACTTATTAATAATAATCAAGGAACGCGTTTACGGTTAAGCGGCGCGGGGGCGACTGACTCGCGCAGCTTCCCTTCGAATTGCGTCAGAGTGGGCCACTCAATATAACAACAAACCCTGTGTCCCTACATAACTTTAACCACTGAGCTAATAGGGTTTTAAATAATTAACTCTCGAGTAACTTTAGTCTTTATTAAATTGTTCATAAGGAAATACTTCCTAACTTATTAATAATAATCAAGGAACGCGTTTACGGTTAAGCGGCGCGGGGGCGACTGACTCGCGCAGCTTCCCTTCGAATTGCGTCAGAGTGGGCCACTCAATATAACAACAAACCCTGTGTCCCTACATACACCCCCTTCTACAAAAATTAAATCATATTGTACAATTTTGGTATAAAATTACAAAGTTTGCTATCATTAAAAAGTTACAAAGTTACAATTGTTCTACCAATGCGCAAGCGCCCAATTCACCTTATCTACTGTTTCAAGTTTCAAGTGGGGTACTACAGTGGTCGACCCTGACGCATTCCAGACGACGACGCGACGTTATGTTTACATTACTACAAAAATACGAAAACATTTGTTTAAAAGTTACAGATTCTTAATTTAAAAGAATTATATAACTTAGTTACTAAAATTAACAATAACTTGTAAGTACATCATTACTGATAACAGAAAAAGAAATCTACTTATCTAAACATTACGATATAAAATGACAGTATAATAATTCATAAGCTAATTCAAATATAATCACAATAACATCAAAATCAAATAAAATCAAATAACACACAAAAATTTGGTGCTGTGGAACTTGTTGGCCAGCTTGCACTGCTTATGCCAACGTGAACCACGTTATAACATCTAGCTCTTATAATAGCCGACTTAAGCTTTAACTAACTGTATTCTATATAGGTACGCATACTTAATCCATTTTGCGCAATAACAATTACATCAATTTAACTTGCTTGGGCCGTTAAATATTAACAATATCAAAAATGCCCTCAAAATCTAACGTTTAACCGACTTCAAAAAAGGAGGAGGTTCTATGTTTCATTGTATATTTTTTTTTTTTGTATGTCCGCCGATTACTCCGTCAATTCTTGACCGATTTTCAAAATTCTTTTTTTATTCGAAAGTGCATACTCCCAAGTTGGTCCCATTGTCACCAAGTCAGGATCTGATGATGGGATCCCAGCCAAATCGAGGGCAACCCTCAGATTTTATAGGCACGTACAACGCGTTACTTATGTTTTCGTAAGTTATTCATGTTTTTACGTCTGGAAGTCATCATCCCATGTTGGTGAGGTGATGATGGAAGGTACAACTCCTAAACGGATAGGAGTTAGAGGATGATTCTTTAAGTATTGTAGGTATGTATTAGATTAGACCATTTGTTTTTTTTTCCATCATAACTTGTCACCAAATCAGGATCTGATGATGGGATCCCAGGTAAATCGAGGGCACTCCTTAAATTTGGTAGGCACGTACAACGCGTTACTTATGTTTTCGTTAGCTATTCATGTATTTAAGTCCTAAACGGATAGGAGTTAGAGGATAATTCTTTAAATATTGTAGGTATATATTAGACCGTTGATTATCATGATGGGAACACGTGTAAACAAGTGACTCTTGAGTGACGATATTAGGAGGCTCACTATACCATAAAATTGACACTCAAGCACCAGCTATTAGCACCGAAGAGGAAAAGGTTGCTTCACACCATGAATTGCAGTATAGTGTATTATGAAAGTGAAATCGCTTATTCAGAGAGTAGGCCTTCTCAAGTTATAATGTTACACATAGTCACAATTCGTATCAATGTTAATAGTAGTTAATACGAATAGCTTATATATGTCGTCTCGTATGCAGATCAGTCAATCCGGCCGATCGAGATCTGCCGGTATATCGAATCTGTCAAATTTTCATATGGGAACTTTTGGTTAGGTTAGGTTAGACTTGTGATTATTTATCAACAGCCGAGCGAGCGAAGCGAGCGAGGCTCGACATAGTATTCGAAAAGGACTGCTAAAAAGTGAGCTAAAAGTGATGTGTACAAACAAACAGACAAACAAACAGACAGTACTTATACAGACATACCAGGGTTTACTGTTTCTATCAGACTTCTAAAAAACCGCTGTATAAAATGCACTAAAAAGTATTAAATAAAAAATTTTTATAAAAAAAAATAAACCGACTTCAAAAATTAATTTAAATAATATATAATTTCATGTGCTAGGTACCTACTGTTCTAATTGAAGTCGGTGCCAACCAAACGAAATATTACCTAGGCCACATGCATGAATGGAAGGCTGTTTACGACGAGTACGGGTGATCGCGTCGGCGTGGCACCGACTTCAATTAGAACAGTAGGTACCTAGCACATGAAATTATATATTATTTAAATTAATTTTTGAAGTCGGTTTATTTTTTTTTATAAAAATTTTTTTTATACAGATATTTGTTAAAAGTAGTGGTTTAAAAATAGGTTTAACAAAAACTTTACAAAGGTAATACTCATAAGTATAAGAAAATATTTCCAAGTAATCATGGTCCATTTCAATAGCATATGGATTGGCAGCTCCAAGTAATCTTAGAGATAAGCCATTTTACTACTAGTAGTACCGGAGAAACTGCTAGGATTTTGACATATCCTTTATAATTGTCCATTATATTTTCCTGGTAAAATGGGATTGCATCGGGGAATTATAGAATACTTTATTCGGTTTTTTAAATGTCATCAATTGTTCTGTGCACATTTATTTATATCTTCTATGCCATGGAGAACTGTAAAAACATGCTTACAGTGTGCTTCTACTCCTTTTCCAGTTGCACATTCGCAGTGACTCCACTATCATGCCACTATTATCCATTTTTAACAGAATGATATTTAAAGAAGCTTCTTCATTTGGGCTTTGCATTGCGCATGGAAATAAATATAACTTTCCTCAGAGGCAACTCTCACGGTTATTAAGCTTCTACTTTCACACAGTGTATCTCCCGTTCAGTGTTGCTTGAAATCTGAAACAACATGTATGTCATTAAATGTCTAATTCTATCTGAAACATTAAAATAACAAGGAACAATAAGGAAATCATGAATGTATGGTTTGTTACCTGTCTGCAAACTCTTGAATGTGTAGTTTATAGAGTGGTGGAAGATTATTGCTGGAATTAATATCTCTGAACTTATCCATGGTAGAAATTTCAGGAATATCATCCTCAAGTTCGTCTTCAACTTCGATGAGGTAATTTCCATCGTACGCCTCCAGTCTACAAAAAGAAATTGAAATAAATAAAAAGAACACAGCAAAACCTACAATTCACAATAATGCCTGTAAATTATTTACCTTTCGATTTATAAGGCTTTTTTGCTAGTGGTCTTGGCTTTCCGTTTCCGCAGTTCCTCCTTCAATCGTAATTACACTCCAGGTCGCTTACATTTCTATGATTTTTAGCAATTACTCTTACATCAAACTTAAACAATGAACCAATATGGCGGGTCTTGGAACAGTCAACAGTGACGCCACCTACGATGAGCTTTGAGTTTTTAACCTCATTGTAATAAAAAACTAATAAGAGATAAAGTTCATTCAAATCCTAAAAACTATTCTATGTTATTTCAAAAAGCAACTAACGATAAAATTTATAAAATAATAACAAATTTAAAATCCAACAAAGCTCCAGGTCTTGATAATATTAAAGTTAACGATGTCAAAGCTATTAGCAAAGAAATGTCAGGAGCCATTGCTAAACTAATTAATCAGAGTGTCAAAAGTGGACTTTATCCAGACAAGTTAAAAGAAGGGTGTGTTAGACCTATTTATAAAAAAGGAAAACATGACAATTACTCACATTACCGTCCTATCACACTACTTCCCATAATAAATAAAATCGTAGAAAAATACATTGGAAACCAAGTCCACAAGTTTTACCAGGTTAATGATGTAATATCCCAAAATCAATTTGGCTTTCAAACTGGTAAAAGCACTAATGAATTACTGGCCAAATTCACCGACGAAGTAAATGAATATTTAAATGAAAAGAAATACGTGTTAGTTTTATTCATTGATTTCTCGCGCGCTTTTGACACTTTAAAACATAAACAGCTGGTAAATAAGTTAGATGACTGTGGAATTCGCGAACCCTTACTCAAATGGTGTGAAAATTATTTAAAAAATCGCAAGTATGTAGTAAGGATCAACAAGACAATCAGTGAAGCCGTTTCAGTTACAGAAGGTACAGCTCAAGGTTCGGTATTAGGCCCGATTCACTTTCTATCTTATGTAAACGAAATGAGTAGTTGCGTAAAGCACTCTAGTTGTTATCAGTTTGCGGATGATACATGCCTTGTTATTGCTGGTAAAAACCTAGAACATGCCTGCAACATGTTGCAAGCTGATTTAGACGTATTAATGAAATGGTGTCACGACGTAGGTCTAGTAGTAAATGCTGATAAAACTAAATTAATGTTAATAAAATCACCTTATATAAAGGAAAGCCCGTTAAAAAACATTGTGGTCCACGACCATGCATGTCTTCACACACGTAATAACTGTTCTTGTTCAAATATTGAAGTAGTTGAATCGTATAAGTATTTAGGTCTAATTGTGGATTCGAAATTTAATTGGGGCAAACATATTGAATATGTGTGCAATAAACTAAGACAATTTTTATCCAATATAGTTATCTTAAAAAAACGTATCCCATTCAGGGTTAAATTAATGTTATATAACTCCCTTGCTGAATCGTATTTACAATATGGTTTGACAAGTTACGGACGCACTCACAAAACCTATATTAAACAAGTAGCTAAATTGCAAATAAGAATATTAAAAAATATAGTTCCTACTTCAGTAAAAAACGAGAACATAGATAACAACAGCGAATTATTTAAATACTGTAAAGTTCTACCAGTTCATATTCAATGTATATACTCATTAATGAAACAGTATTTTTTTGAGGATAGGTTCTGGAAAAAAGTTGACCATCCAATGTGTACTCGGGCTATGACACAAAACTTGTTATTAACAACTCGAGTGAATAACATGTACGGCGAGCGGACATCGACTTATTTGATGCCTCGACTAATTAATAAACTACCTCACGATTTACGAGATCAAATTAAACCTACTTTAACCACTGAGCTAATAGGGTTTTAAATAATTAACTCTCGAGTAACTTTAGTCTTTATTAAATTGTTCATAAGGAAATACTTCCTAACTTATTAATAATAATCAAGGAACGCGTTTACGGTTAAGCGGCGCGGGGGCGACTGACTCGCGCAGCTTCCCTTCGAATTGCGTCAGAGTGGGCCACTCAATATAACAACAAACCCTGTGTCCCTACATAACTTTAACCACTGAGCTAATAGGGTTTTAAATAATTAACTCTCGAGTAACTTTAGTCTTTATTAAATTGTTCATAAGGAAATACTTCCTAACTTATTAATAATAATCAAGGAACGCGTTTACGGTTAAGCGGCGCGGGGGCGACTGACTCGCGCAGCTTCCCTTCGAATTGCGTCAGAGTGGGCCACTCAATATAACAACAAACCCTGTGTCCCTACATACACCCCCTTCTACAAAAATTAAATCATATTGTACAATTTTGGTATAAAATTACAAAGTTTGCTATCATTAAAAAGTTACAAAGTTACAATTGTTCTACCAATGCGCAAGCGCCCAATTCACCTTATCTACTGTTTCAAGTTTCAAGTGGGGTACTACAGTGGTCGACCCTGACGCATTCCAGACGACGACGCGACGTTATGTTTACATTACTACAAAAATACGAAAACATTTGTTTAAAAGTTACAGATTCTTAATTTAAAAGAATTATATAACTTAGTTACTAAAATTAACAATAACTTGTAAGTACATCATTACTGATAACAGAAAAAGAAATCTACTTATCTAAACATTACGATATAAAATGACAGTATAATAATTCATAAGCTAATTCAAATATAATCACAATAACATCAAAATCAAATAAAATCAAATAACACACAAAAATTTGGTGCTGTGGAACTTGTTGGCCAGCTTGCACTGCTTATGCCAACGTGAACCACGTTATAACATCTAGCTCTTATAATAGCCGACTTAAGCTTTAACTAACTGTATTCTATATAGGTACGCATACTTAATCCATTTTGCGCAATAACAATTACATCAATTTAACTTGCTTGGGCCGTTAAATATTAACAATATCAAAAATGCCCTCAAAATCTAACGTACTATAATTACGTGTATTATAAGTTGCGAAATGACAAAATATTATGAATATTACCGACAAAATAAAAGTAGTATAAGTCATTCTGAGTTAAGAAAACGAACTGTGGGTTTCACAACGCGGCCACTACGCGTGGTTCTCGGTAGTGAAATTTCCGGTTCGACTTTATTACTTGAACTTGAAGTTTCTTTTGGTTCGTCTATTATATTATTTCTTGGAAAATTATTATTGTCACAAAATGGCTCACTAATCAAATACGCTGGTTTAAGTCTATCAATAGACACATTAGATACTCTATTAGGAAACTGCAATTCAAAACATTTTTCGTTCCTTTTTAAAATACAATAAGGGCCATTATAAGTAGGACTTAGTGGTTTTTTTACAGCATCATTTCTTACAAAAACATGACTGCATGATTTCAAGTCATTATGAACGAATAGTTTTCGAGTATCACATGAGTTTCGCGGTTGTGGACGTAAACTATTAATTATTTGCCTCAATTGAGTAACAAAAGATGCAGGATCGTTATCGCTTACCTTAGTACTGCTGTTACCATAGAAATCTCCGGGTAGCCTTAGCATGTGACCATAGACCATTTCTGCTGCGCTAACTCCGGAATCTGTTCTACAAGCGGCACGTAGACCCAAAAGGACTGTGGGTAATTCCTTATCCCAACACTTATTCTCAGCTAAACGAGCTGCCATTGCGACCTTCAGCGACCGATGCCATCTTTCAATCATACCGTTGCTTTGTGGGTGGTATGGACTACTACGTATTCTACAAATTCCCATTAATTTCATTAAGTTATTAAACAACTCAGATTCAAACTGACGTCCTTGGTCAGTAGTACATTTGGTAGGACAACCAAATCTACTAATCCATCCGTTATATACGGCGTTGGCTACCGTATCCGCGGTTATGTCCGTTAATGGAAAAGCCTCTGGCCATTTCGTATATCTATCTATTATTGTTAAACAATAACGATGTCCTTTTTCAGTAGTTGCTAGAGGACCTACTATATCAATGTGAATATGTTCAAAACGATCACTAGGTTCGAATTTACCTAACTCTGAAACTGTGTGCCTAGTGGTTTTAACTTTTTGACAATCAATACAGGTTTTAACCCATGTATTAATGTCACGATTCATTCCTGGCCAAAAAAATCGTTTACCAATCATTATACGGGATGTTCGTTTACCTGGATGGCTTATATTATGAACTATATTAAATGCTGAACGTCTAAATTTTTCTGGTAAGTATGGTCTCGCATTGTTCATTGAAGTCTCGCAATACACAGTTACGTCTGTGCCTGGTATAATAACTGATTGTAACCTTACCTTTGTACTGGGTGTTTTGTTTACGTTAATCATTTCTGAATCGTTTGCCTGTGCTTGAGCTAATTCCGAGTAGTCAAGTGCTGACGGACAAAAAATGGTCTCTATGCGTGAGAGTGAATCGGCCACAATGTTCTCTGTTCCACCTATGTACTGTATATCGCTCGTGAATTCGCTGATATACAGTAACTGGCGTGCCCTTCTAGGCGTTTCGCGCTCACTACCTACTTTCGAAAAGGCGTATGTTAACGGTTTATGGTCAGTGAAAATTGTGACTTTTCGTCCTTCAATTACTTTTCTAAAATGTATTATTGACTTGTAAATAGCTAGTAATTCTTTGTCATACGTACTGTATTTGCGTTGGGCTTCTGAAAGCTTCTTTGAGAAAAATCCGAGGGGTTTCCAAACGCCATCGACACGTTGCTGAATCACGGATCCGATGCAGGTGTCCGATGCATCTGTCATGAGAGTTAAAGGCACGTCCGCGACTGGATGCGACAATGTAGTTGCGTTATTTAAGCCTGACTTACATTGCTCGAAAGAGGCGATGGCTTGCTCCGTCCATTCTATCTTGGTTTTATCGCGCTTTTTGGTACCATGTAAGTATTTATTAAGCTCTGCTTGATGTGCTACGGCACTGGGTATGTGTGCCCTATAAAAGTTAATCATGCCGAGAAAACGTCGAAGCTGCTCTACAGTTTCTGGTCTAGGAAAGTTACTTATAATATTTACCTTGTCCTGTAGTGGGTGAATTCCTCTTGCCGAGACATTAAAACCTAAAAATTCAATTTCCGCTTTGCCAAATTCACTTTTGTTTAAATTAATTGTTAAACCAACCTCGTTAAATCGTTGAAACAATTTCTCCAAATGCTGCTTGTGTAGCTCTTCTGACTCTGAAGCTATTATGACATCATCTATATAACAAAACAGGGATGATTCCGGAACTTTGGTTGGATCGCTACGGTTTTCTTCATGCAAATGCTCTATACCTTGAAGTACGGTGTGGTGCATGAAGCGCTGAAAGGTTTGCGCCGCGTTTCGCAGACCAAAGGTCATCCTAGGGAACTCATAAAGTCCGAAGGGCGTGATTATTGCTGTTTTCATTACATCTTCAGGTGATGGCTCTGTTAATGTCAACACGTGAAAATATAGACTTACCTGCTAACTCGTAGGTAAAATCGTGTAGACGGGGAACTGGATACCTGTCGGGCTTCGTGACTGCGTTTAGTCTACGGTAGTCACCGCAGGGTCTAATCTCGCCATCCTTCTTGGGCACGACGTGGAGTGGACTGGCCCAGGGGCTACTCGATGGTCTGCAGATACCCATTTCCTGCATTAAACTAAATTCTTTCTTTACCTTTGCATACCGGTCGGGTGGTAATGGTCTCGCCTTGGCGAAAACAGGTGGGCCGGTTGTCTCAATGTTATGTACTACTGTATGTGTTGGGTTTTCCCTAAAATTAACTGGTTTGGTAATATCTACATATTGCTCTAGTAGTTCTCGATAAGGGTTGGTATCTTGAATTGTCTTAATCGTAGGTTCATCGTACTCTATAAGGGTCCCTTTTGTTTGCAAGTTTGTTACAGAATCGATTAATCTTTTGTTATGTAAATCAACAACTATTTTGTTCGTTTTTAAAAAATCTGCGCCTAATATAGACTGTTTAACCGCAGCAATAATAAATGTCCACTTAAAAGCTCTACGTAGCCCTAAACTTAATTGTAATGTCACTGTACCGTAAGTTTGGATTTCCGAGTTATTAGCGGCATAAAGTTTATAATCGCACTCACGCCTTTTTCTAACACTAACACTCGTTGCCGGAATTACGGAGACGTTAGCTCCTGTGTCCACTAGGAACCGCATGCCCGTTGTCTTATCCGTTATACAAAGGCGGTGATTAGCCATAGGTACAAGTACTTCCGCCACTGACTGTACCGATTTTAGTTTTCCTGGTTCTCCGCATTCTTGTCTACCCAAGCGCATGGCTTTTCACACTTGTGTGCGCGTTGTCTGTATCGATAGTGGTATATGCATAGCCAATTAGCGTCACCTGGTTGTCTTCTCGCGCCATTCCTAGAGCGGCTTCTTGATCCGCCTCTATAATTTGATCGACCGCGACCTCTAAATGCAGATCGTCGGTTCTCCTGTACTTCCGTTCTCAGTGATGCTACTTCAAGCGATAATTTATTTAATTGTGTAAACAGCATTTCGGTTATTGGAGGCTGTTGAGCAGGTGCGTTGACTGTTGAGGACAATGAAGCAATGTTATCACCAGAGTTTAAATTGTCCTGGATTCTGTCCGCTATCACTGCCAGTTTTTCTGTGTTTGTTTCTTGGGATACAGCTAGTCCCGCTCTTATAGCTGCTGGTAATCTACCTAGCCATAAATTATGCACTGTTGAGTCTGATGCCTGAGACGTTCTGGCCAAGTCTCGCATTTTACGTAACAACTGTGATGGCCTTTGTGTTCCCAACTCCAGTTCGTTAACCAATTTCCTAAATTGTTTTTCCGCCGACTCCTCATAAACCTGCAGCAATCTTTCTTTAAGCGCCTGGTAACGATGACTAGCAGGTGGGTTAATTAGTATGTCACTAACCTGCTGTATGGCGTCTGAATTTAATTTTGAGATCGCCAAATTAAATTTCACATCGTCCCCTTGCTTTTGCGATGCCATATTGCTTTCAAAATAAGCAAACCAAAGCCTAGGCATATGCGTCCAAAAGTCAGCTATCCTTTGTGATACTGTAACCATGGCTAGATCTTGCGTTGATCCACTGCTGCTCGTTCCGCTGCATAGAGTTATAGGTGGGGCAGCCATAGTAATGGTAGTTGTAGGCAATGTCGCTTCTTGTTCTGTCGAGGCCATTTTCACAGAAAAATAAAAAACAGTCTTTATTTTACCCGCCACATACACGTGACTGACACTGAAGCGGGGAGTCGCCGCCCGCCGAGTTACACTTAAGTTTATAATGTTCACAATAATTCACTGCACTATAATTGTTCTAACTCCGAATTGTCCAAAAATATATGCGCTTCTAAAGTTCGTTAAACGCGCGGGTCACCACTTTAACCACTGAGCTAATAGGGTTTTAAATAATTAACTCTCGAGTAACTTTAGTCTTTATTAAATTGTTCATAAGGAAATACTTCCTAACTTATTAATAATAATCAAGGAACGCGTTTACGGTTAAGCGGCGCGGGGGCGACTGACTCGCGCAGCTTCCCTTCGAATTGCGTCAGAGTGGGCCACTCAATATAACAACAAACCCTGTGTCCCTACACTACCAACATTAAAGTTAAACTGAAGAAATTTTATTTGGACTCCCTAATAACATAAGCACAAACCTGCGTGGTTTTTATATGTTATAATAAGTTAAAAAAAATTGTATATATACTTTTTAATGGTAAATAAATGAAAAAAAAAAAAAAAAAAAGATAATTTCTATCCTAAACTTAATGACTTGAATACTAATGCTTGCTTAAACTTAATTAATACATAACATTAATGTTACTATTACGTTCATAAGTGACACTCACTAATTCTGTATTAAAAACTCGTGATTTTGAACTGATTAAGACTGATTATTGTTGATTTGCTGGTTTGAAATAAATATTATTCCGTCCGTAACCTTGAATCATTGCAAATTTTCATAAAATAGGTACTAAAGGTTTCGTCCTAACAAATCAACCCTATTGGCGAAAAATGTTACCGGACCCTGCCGGGTTGAAAACCGTACCGGGTTGCAATCTCTAGTCTGTATCGACGACTGAACGAGAGATGACAAGAAAAAAAATGTAAAAAAAAATAAGTTTAGGTTCTTTGAAGAAAAACTGATTGCTTAAAAACAATTTGCTAAAGGTCATTTAAATGTTATTGGGAAGCGAATTCCATATAATGCATACTTATAATACTTACCTACCTACATAGAATAGAAAACACACAGACTCGAGATTCGAGAACAAACACAAAGGCCATCACATAACGTTCCGCGCCCTCTGGTGCCACACCGGGAAATATGACTGTAGAGCCATACTATAAGCATCATAGGCGGATACCGACGTGAGATGCCAAAATTGCATTCAATTTTGGAATGTGCCATGGGAGTGATGGGAGTCCAGAACTATGTTATTAGTCTTGAGTAATTTCACAACTTGCTACCTTGATTTACATTTATACATGAAATCTCCTGCAACATAGATAAGCCGACACTGTCGTTTGTTTATGTATAAAGTGCAACCGTCGGCAACCGATAATGGATTTTCTTTAATTCACTTCGTGAAATATGAGATAGGTATTGTATGAAAAGACGCGGAGCATAGGTAGACGAACTAGTTTTGCTTACGTAGTAACACTAGTAACTATTTTAGTAATCTGTGGTTTCGCACCCGATAATAAAGATATAAGTAGGTAGGTAGTTAACATACAATTTGAGGAAGGAAGATAAAGATTCTAATTTTCAAGAACGATTAAATAATAATTATTTTTAAACATGATTTTTTGTTCTTTTATTGTACAGCGATTTGGTCATTTACTGTAATGTTGTGCAACTAAATAAATAAAATAAAAATAATTTATAGTAGGTAGCTATGTAATAATGTTTATTTATTTATTTACTTAGTTCGACGAAATGTCTTAGGGAAAGCTTTACAGATTCTCGTCATTATTCCAATGTGAAACTAAATTCTAGTTGTTGAAAAAATATATCCTGTTCAAAAGGAACCACGGTGTCAATACCACGCACGACAACTAGGTATTTAGTATAAGTAGGTAATACAGGTATAAAAAGGTTCTAATGGTTCTAAACAAAAAAAGGGTAATAGGTATGATATTTATTCAACGGGTCCCTCTATGTTCTCAAAGCACTCGCTACCAGCCAAATATGGCATTTCCATTTGACTCCCAAACTCGGCTTCGTACAGAATCTGCTGGATCTTCAATCTTGCACGGGCATTCTGCTTTGAATTCAACCTTTTGAGTATAGGAGCACAGCTCAGTAAGAACAGCTCATCAGGATCATTTCTGTTACACTGACAAGTGGATTCCTCCTCTGTGGAGTTAAGACGGGCCTTCTTCGGTGAAGGTTGGGAGTCCTCATCGTCTTCAAGTTTCTCGTTGCCGTATGATAGATCAGGGAGGCTTGGCAGGGCGCAGATCTTTCGCACTTCTTCTTCCGGGTCCGAATCCTCGTTATTTCTTGAGCTAGAATAAAGTTTGCTGAATTTAGACAAAAAAATTGTTTCTTTTCCTTTAGGTACATCAGAGAAACGCAATTAATACCTAATATGCTTAGGTTTTCATATCAAAATGTTACATTTATTGAATTGAAATGAATTCAGTGGCAGTATAGTGGACGGGATTTAGGGGCTATCCGCACTGCGAAACTTCACCGCGCGTATTTTTTTTATAGGTAATAGCGGTATCAGTATTAATCAAAATGTACAGCGTGTGTGGCAAAATCTATAAGTAAGGTAGGTACTTATATAAAAAATATTATTATACCCATGGTCCGACTTAGGATCGACGACATGCGGTCTCAAAAACTTCATGACTTGGAGATAAGGCCAGCGGGTGCGCCCGCCGTGCGTGCGCTGCAGCTTTATATACGAATCACGTAAAGACCGCCAACGCTTCTTACATTCCGATTCTGTAATACAGGTTATGATTAGCATCATCTCTAACCTAGCTAGCCTATGCCTAGCTAGTCAGCAGAGGCGCGGCGAGTGGCCCAAATGTATACCTAGACTTATATGGGACAGATTTGGTTCTCTACCAGTTTGTGGGACAGATCTTGACAGCAGTCAGGGGTGAGTCGCCACTGCGCTTCTGATTTCAAGTCCGGCCTTATGTTATGTTATGATAGAAGAAAGGAATTTGGCCAGACGTAAAGGCTGTGCCATACCGGGCGTGCAGCAGCGGTGGGTGGCGTGGCGCGGATATACGTGTGGTTCATATTAGTCGCAAGTGGCCGCCACTCGTTATGCTAGCTAGCCTTACACTCTTGCGAAGTTGACCAGAGTAAAGTCAAGTTATGCACGAAGTGAGTAGGCAAAGGAAAGCAGTGGCCGTCTCACTCACTCGTTTTCGCTCTACTTTGCAAGAGTGTAGAGTACCGGCACCGACAGTGGCGGCATACCGTGAATCGCATTGTGCGCATAAAGTTGGCACTGTTGGCAGCGCGGGCAGCCGCGTTGAAATTGTCCCCAAAATTTTTATGACAAGTTGGAAATTGGAATGAAGGAAAAAGTGAGATAAAATTACCCAACAAGAAATTGAAAATTATTACTATTTCTAGGAATAGTTCCAAAAATAATGTTTCAGCTAACTGGTTAGATACGGACTTAAATTTTGGAACGGGTTACAGACACACACATGTCTCAAAAATCTCAATATACTATATTTACAGTGATCTAAGTAACATTAGCAGCAATAATACATTAATTACAAAATTTGGTCAATGCAATGCAGTATTTAATTAAATACACATGTGCATTGTTGCAGCTGACTTATGCATAATTACCTGATACGTTCAGAGCCTCCTGCACTTCCTTCCACGCGTCGTCCCTAAGTTTAGTCTTATTAAAACCGCTTACCGATTTGTCATACAAAATGGGACGTTTCTCTACTTCTTTTATTAAATCAATTTCATTCATGATTAGTTAGTTTTTTTGAAAACTTTTTACTTCCAAAGAAAAGTTGGAAAATTATTGCACTCAACACTTTTGTAAAGTTTTCAATACGTATAATTTCTGAAGTAGTTTTACTTTAGCAAATAACTTTGGTTTTACGTTAATTAATTAATATTTAATGATAGTTTTTGAGGATGAATTTGTATTATAGTAGGGTTGCTAAACGCGGGGTACGCGGGCGGACTGGCAAGGGTCACGACGACGCGGCGACGCGCGCCGCGCGGTACGCGCGCGCCGTGCGTATCGAGCGGCGCGGCGAAACGACGCGTCCGCCGCAGTGCCGACTCCTGGGGAGACGGGATGACTCTTTCTACAATACGTCACGCCTATAATAATCGAGGAGGGAGGCAAGTTCATATAGTTTATTTCGAAATGAGGATTTAGATGATAAAATAGAATAGTTGTCTACACAACTAATATTTTATTAGACAGTTAACATTAGACCTTGTCTGTCCGTAAGGGGCGAATATGCCGCGTTTTATTATCCATCGCTGAGTTACAATCATTTCAACGTGAGGTCTAACATAAAAAGAGCTCGTAGCACGAAACGCGACGCCAGTGCGCGCACATATGTACAGGTACATACAGGGCAAAAAGGAATCGCGTGATAGGTCTCTAAAGTACCTAGGTAGTATTTCGTAATATGGATTTTTTTAAAGTTCCTTTTAAAAACGGGATGCAAGCTGGAGAAAAATGTGTTTGCCCTGGTCTACGGTCGAATAGTAAAGCCGTCCATCCATCGCTAGTTTAAACGTTAGCTCAGCTGAGTTCATTGCGTAGTTTTTCATACATGACAAATTTTATTTGTGGTGAACACATGACTTTTCTAGTCTGGGTGCTTTCTATAGGTACCTACATCCTATTATTATTAGATATTTATTTACAACTAGCTTCTGCCCGCGGCTTCGCCCGCGTGGCCTAGTAACAATTAGCATATTTTTCTTCAGAAACAAATTCCGGTCCTGCACGGCCCGGTACGGTACGGTTCCATCCGGTCCGGTCGGTCCGGTCCTGATATGGAACCTACATGCCAATTAGCATATTTTTCTACAGAAAAAAAAACCGGTCCGGTCCGGCACGGCCCGGTACGGTGCGGTTCCTTCCGGACCGATCAGGTCTGATCCGTTCCGGTCCGGTCCGGTCCTTATATGGACCCTACATGACAAATTTGGCATCTCTAGACCCAGCGGTTTGGGCTGTGCGTCCTCTCGCAACTACGTTTGCGCATATCTCGCTTTCCCGTGGGATTTTGAAAAATCCTTTCTTAGTACATCCCTAGACGTCGTAAGGAACCTACATACCAAATTTGATATAGCCTCGCAACCTCGTTTGCGTATATATCAGTTTCCCGTGGGAATTTCGAAAAGTCCTTTCTTTGTACACCCCTAGACGTCGCCGTCGTAAGGAACCTACAGTCCAAGTTTGGAATCTCTAGACCCACCGGTTTGGGCTGTGCGTTGATATATGTATAGTTAAGTCAGTCAGGACTTTGAATTTTATAAATATATAAATATATATAGTCCGGCACGGACTCGGTACGGTGTGGTTCCTTCCGGACCGATCAGGTCTGATCCGTTCCGGTCCGGTCCGGTCCGGTCCGATCCTGTCCGGTCCGGTCGGTCCGGACCTTATAATGACCCTACATGCCAAATTTGGCATCTCTAGACCCAACGGTTTGGGCTGTGCGTCTTCTCGCAACTTCGTTTGCGTATATCTCGCTTTCCCGTGGGAATTTTGAAAAATCCTTTCTTAGTACATCCCTAGACATCGTAAGGAATCTACATGCCAAATTTGGAATCTCTAGACCCAGCGGTTTGGGCTGTGCGTTGATATCCCCTTGCAACTTCGTTTGCGTATATCTCGGATTCCCATGGGAATTTTGAAAAGAAACATAAACACTAAATGTTAAGTTGAGCAAATCGCCACATATTAGTGAAAACCGCATCCAAATCGGTTCAGCCGTTTCTGAGATTAGCGTGTGCAAACAAACATACAAACATACAAAAAGACGGACAAAAAAAAAACGGTCCGGTCCGGTTCGGTCCGGTCCGGCACGGACTCGGTACGGTGCGTTTCCTTCCGGACCGATCTGGTCTGATCCGTTCGGGTCCGGTCCGGTCCGGTCCGGTTCGGTCCGGTCGGTCCGGACCATATATGGACCCTACATGCCAAATTTGGCATCTCTAGACCCAACGGTTTGGTCTGTGCGTCCTCTTGCAACTTCGTTTACGTATATCTCGCTTTCCCGTGGGAATTTTGAAAAATCCTTTCTTTGTATATCCCTAGACGTCGTAAGTAACCTACATGCCAAATTTTGAATCTCCAGACCCAGCGGTTTGGGCTGTGCGTTGATATACCTTCGCAACTTCGTTTGCGTATATCTCGGATTCCCGTGGGAATTTTGAAAAGAAACATAAGTGTTAAGTTGAGCAATTAGCCACATATTAGTGAAAACCGCATCCAAATCGGTTCAGCCGTTTCTGAGATTAGCGTGTACAAACATACATACAAACATCCAAACATACATACATACAAACAGACGAACAAAATTTTACGAAATTCTTGTTCTATTGCTTATTCTTCATCGCCCTAAACAATTTTTTTGGAAATATATTCAATGTACAGACAAACTTTTTTTACACTTTTATTATATTACTAGCTGACCCGGCGAACTTCGTATCGCCTAAAGAACCTTCATGCTGAATTTCATTCGAATAACTTCAAAAACGGCAAAGTTTCATACTAACTTTGCACCCCCGTTTAACCCCCTAACAGATGATTTTTGAGAAAAATATTTTACTCGTGTTTCATGTCTTTCAATAAAGAACCTTTATACTGAATTTCATTTGAATAACTTTAAAAACGGCAACGTTTCATACTAACTTTGCGCCCCCGTTTAACCCCATAGGGGATGTTTTTGAGAAAAATATTTTACTCGTGTTTCATGCCTTTCAATAAAGAACCTTCATGCTGAATTCCATTCGAATAACTTTAAAAAACGGCAAAGTTTCATACTATCTTTGCACCCCCGTTTAACCCCCTAAGGGATGAATTTAAAAAAAAAATTACTCATGCTTCATGCTTTTCAGTAAAGAACCTTCATGCTGAATTTCATTCGAATAACTTCAAAAACGGCAAAGTTTCATACTAACTTTGCACCCCCGTTTTACCCCCTTAGGGGATGAATTTCCAAAAATCCTTTCTTAGTGAGCACCTACGCCCCAAAAGGAACCCCCATGCAAAATTTGAGACTTCTGGCACTTGTGGTTTCGGAGATTTCGTGATGAATCAGTCAGTGATTTTCTCTTTATATATATAGATAGATAGATAATACCTATATCCGTACCCATAATACAAGCAGGTTTAAAAGCCAAGCTTACTTTTGGACTAGGTAGCGCAGTGTGAAGTGCGTAAAAAAGCTATGTGTGCTAAGCAAAATTAACGTCGCTTAGTTGATGGGTAATTCTATCTTATGATATCGCAATAAAATTACCAAATAATCCAATATAATATTTAATTATAAAAATCAATAAATAAAATTAAAACGGTTACGTACACTTAATCAACAATTCATTAATAATAATCTTTAATTACATTTAATAATAAATTCTTTGTCTTATTATTAGCGTCAACAACGTATTTTTAATTGAAGATTTCTATCTTATAGATAATAATACGAACAGGAAATAACTGCGGCTGCCATTCTCATAATAAAGTTTCAATCTCGAGAGCTATATTGTTCATACAAAATATAAACGAGCCAGATAGCGATAACGGGTCAAGATTGAAACTAGATTTTTACTGGTTTTAATTATTTTCTTGACTTTGACATTATTTTACCATATATGATTGTTTACGCTTCAACATATCGGATGCCAAGGAATTAAGACGGCTCCCTGCCCGCACACTCACGTAGTAGCTACGAGAATAGACCCGTTGGTCGCCAAGTCACCAATGTTAATTTCTAATTAGAGGCCATCCATATATGCCTCTCCCCATGTTACAGATCAATGTAACCCATTTCCTATAAGAAATAAGCATTCATGCTAGGGTCAGACGCTTGACCCGTCATCCTGACCTCTTAATTGCGGAACATATCGACGGTTCCTATGTTAATCATGTTTGTAATAGGATAGAAAGTAATTTTTGGTACAATTTTTGAGAATTTATGTCGAAACTTTTACGCCAATTTCCATGATTTACGAATCAATAGTCATAGGCATAGGTATATAACAATATCTTACATACATTAACAGTTTTTAGTTGTTTATGTAGTTTAATAAAGAAACCTGTAATAGAAACAAAAGGTCAAATAGGTACAAGTCATTGAGATCTATGTAAGTACTAATATCTCGATGATACAAGTCGATTTTTTCCGTCGATATTTTAAGCGACATGCCGCTAATAGGTGCTCAACCGTGCCTAACTAGAATACCTACCTAATTTAGAATTTATATTTATTTCATATCTTCAGTCAGTGTTTTTCTTACAAATAAATTGTTATGCGGGCTCTACACTCTCGCGAAGTTAAGCGAAAACAATGTGTTGACGAACTCTTCGTCCTACCTCGCCTTTACTTTTCCATCTTACTTCGACCGATTTCACGAGACTGTAGAAGCCGCTAAAGTTTACTAAGGTCAAACAGGAAAATCGCAACACATTTTTGAGTTTCTATTCCATAAGTTCTGTACCCCAAAATAACAAATTTTGTTCATTTGGGGTACAGAACTTATGGCTGATTTCAGAGTCATGCGTTTGAACCGCGCCATCCATACGCGCTTGTAATTACACTAGATAGTAGCCGCGTTTCATGGTCACGCAGTTCAAACGCGCCGACGAGTCAGCCAGCGCAGCCGAAGCCCGCACATTGTGACGAAACGCGCGATACTAAAACTCGTTTGACAGCGGTCCGCATGTCAAGCGCGCGTTTTAAAACGGGCTGGTCAACAGCGCGTTTCGCCGGCGTCACTCTGAAATCAGCTTAGAGATTCGTATTCAATTGCTCTCCTTACAATAGTAATTTGTGTGTCTTTGGTAAGTGGAACGATCACGATAACTTTTCCCGCAGTCCTCACATTTAAACGGTTTCTCACCAGTATGAATTAGTCTATGATTCTCCAATCCCGATCTTGTCGATAACTCTTTATTACATTCCTTACAAGAAAACTTCTTTACACCGTTTCTAAACACAATTGTCCCTATATTTGTTACTATATCAATGTTACCATTAGTTTCTGTTACATTAATTTCTGAACCTTCGGAGTGTGCAACACTGAATTCAGGTTTTACTTTATGACCTGCGTAAGACGACTTGGGTTTCCATGGGTATTGTTCATGGACTAAACCCTGATGAGCTTTAAGGTCCTTCTTCTTGTAGAAGCCAATGCCACAATGACAGATGTTAGGGAATGGTTCATGAAGTATGGAGTGAGCGATTAGTGTGCTCTCTGCAACAAATTTCCAACCGCATTCCTCACATGTGTAACGTTTTACTAGATTATTGTATTTTTCGTGAGAAAATTCAGTTTTGCTGAAAAAAAAAACCATCAATATTGTAAATGGTAATTAATCTATTTCTTTTTAACTTTTTTAAAATAGCTATCCATGTCCCAGGGCCAGACAAAAGCCTTTCTTGCTCCACATGTCCCTGTCCAGTGCTCTGACTTGTGAATTTACACTAGGCAAAATGTTAGATACTGACAAATGTGCGATAGAAATTTTAATTAATATGAACAATGTTATTCAGTTTCCAAGTACCGACTAGGACGCACAGGATGAAGCACTTTTGAGAGAGACACTTTTGTTTTGAGTTTTGTTTATTTTTTTTTGATAAAACTCCATTTTGTAACATTG
Source organism: Endotricha flammealis (assembly GCA_905163395.2). Taxonomy (NCBI): domain Eukaryota; kingdom Metazoa; phylum Arthropoda; class Insecta; order Lepidoptera; family Pyralidae; genus Endotricha; species Endotricha flammealis. Next base: position 2,421,930 of record LR990861.1, on the reverse strand, counting down.
AATCTTGTGAACAGTACATTTTGTTTAGTTACTTGTCCTTTACAAAACGTTTTGCTGTACATCATACTAATATTATAAATGAGAAAGTGAGTTTGTTTGTTATTCCTTCAAGACTTGACTAAGCAGCCAATTATTATGAAAATTTGTATACATATTGTCTGGGGCATAGAGCCCAACATAGGCAAATTTTTAAGCAGGCAAAGCCACGGGTAACAGCTTGTATCCTATATATGTATACTACAGTAATGATAAAAATCTACTTACACAATAGGTGCAATGTGATTTGCAGAGTGCAGCTTCAAATCAGTAATGTTTTTAAAGTATGCAAGACAATCCTGACATTGTAACAAATTAACACGCTCCAATACAACTCTTGCATTCAGCATCTGAAACGTTATGGAGAACTGGTGTGTTAGAATTTGTGTAGTAGTACATGTCACAGCAGGACTGACTACAAAAGATATAAATAAAATAAATATCTAGGGATAAATCACACAGATTGAGCTATCCTCAAAGTAAGTTCGAAACTTGTGTTATGGGTTTTTTATTTTTTTTTTGAGAAAAAATTTGAGTGCGTTTGACCACAATCCTGCCTGGTGTTAAGCAGTGATGAGGTACTAACTTAACGATACTATATTTTACAATTATACATATAGATAAACATTCACGACCCAGACCGATATCAGAAAAAGTTCGTTTTTTATCGACAGCACCAGGATTCGAACCAGGGACCTCCGGGCATATGCAGAGCAACATCCAAATACTCATTACCCCCAAACATTTCTCATCGGCAGGATCCACAAAGATATTTCATCTCTATATGTCCTTTATGATGGGGAGTGTTATGAGGAGTTAAGTTTAACCTAGTCCAACTGCTTACTTTCACTATGGTATCAGAAAAATTATAAGTAAAAGAAACCTAGGACACCTAAATCCAAACTTACATTCTCAATCAATTCATTTGATTTGTTGTCAGTCACAGTGTTATTGTTATATTCATGTTTCTTCAGGTCCAATCTTCTTTTACATAACTTTTTATCTAATCTCACGAGTCTCACTGTTGGATTGAGATGCTGAAATATGATATTGGTAAAGTAAGGGTGAAAATTACTAAGTTATAATATAACACTTGTGATTTTCTATTGAAAACCATTATTGTAAATAATTAAAGGGACAAATCACAGCGATTGAGCTAGCCCCAAAGTAAGTACGAAACTTGTGATAGGGGATACTAACACTAACTCAACGATACTATATTTTACAAGTTCCTGCCACTAAGGCGATTCTGGTCAGAGTCGCTGTAATAAAACTAATTCGTCGCTGTATTATCTAAAACGTAGAATAAAACTTACCAAAGGAATTTGAATTTTTGCCGTTTTCGTACTTTTCTTCATTGTTATGCTCTTTGCATAAATCTAATTACTTTATTTGAGGTTTAAACTTCACAAACTCTGTGTGTAAAATTAACAAAATACCTATCAAAATATTAAACAACTTGGAGTTTTAACAAATTAATTTTAAAATGCTAGAGTTAATTTTTAGATGGTTTCAAATTTTATGTGTCTAGTTTTACTTGCTTTTGTAGAATAAAATAAACAAACAATATTTCATTTTGTTTTGAATGAAAGAAATGAATGGAATGAAGTAATTTTAGCAAATACTAGTAGACGAGTAATACCACAGAATAGATAATAGTACACAGCTCTTGACGTTTCTCATGCAATGACTTGGCAACCTCCGTTCACCTCATGCCGCTAGGGGCGCTATAACATTTTGCATACAAAACGCACAGTTCACCTCATGCCGCTAAGGGCGCTTTAACATTTTGCATACAAAAGTTTTGAAATCGTTCACCTCAAGCCGCCCTCATGCCGTAAGGGCGCTAGTGTCGCGTCTTGCCCGAATTCTTCCGAAGCTGTGCGTATTACTCGTTTAAAGCTTGTCTAAAGTATTTGATTTTAAGGATTTTAGTTAGAAACCTATGTACTTCACTTCACATCACTGAAATACCAATAAGAAAAGACCACAGGTAATGACACCGGAAATTAGCACCAGTGCCATAGATATTACTTCCATGCATAGATATTCTTGTGATATAAGCATGGATGTAGTATCAAACAGGATTGAGTTCCCTGAAAATAGCTCAATGCAATAAGAAAACTTCGTGCAAGAAACATAAGGTTCATTTTAGAGAGGGAACGCACGAGCAACTTTGTCTCTACGACTTATTTGTCTCTTAGTGAGGGAACGCACGAGCGACTTTGTCTCTACGACTTATTTGTCTCTTACATCAAGTCTAAGTTATTTTATAGAAAAAGCAGTGTTGCCGCCTTGGTTTTTGAAAAAGGGCAGTCGGACGAGCTAAAAAGAGCTAGATTTTTTTATTAGAGCAAATTTTGCCAAAATATGGCCTAGAAACGTCTAAAAACATAAATACAAATAAAATGAGCGAAACCAAGGGTTAAAAATTGTTTATTTGAAACGTACAAAAAGCGCAAAATGTAAAAAAAAACGTTTATGCTTAGAAACAAACTTGGGGAATTCACCAGTAAAAAAAGCGGAAGGAGTTGGTAGGGTTACCAATGTTACTATAGCAAAAGTATAATATACCCAATTAATGATCATAAAGTGTAAACTGACGAAATAAAACTACAAGGTGCGCATTGCGCGTTTCATGACTTTGTATGACGGTCCGAAGTTTTCGTATCACATAAAAAGGGCTAGATTGCTCTTTTCGGGCTAAAGCATGAAAAAACGAGTGCACATACTATAAAAAGATCTAGCCCGAAAAGGGCTAAGGTGGATTTTGGCGCCATCTACTATAGCGTCCACTTGGGCTCGTGATTAAAAATTTAATTTCTGTGTGTTTCATCGTTTGATTCATAGTATTGATTGACATAAGCATAACTTGAAGAATTTTCTGATTGCCAAAACGAAAAAAATAAAAAAATAAAATAAGGGCTAAAGGTGGCAACACTGAGAAAAAGTTGTGTCGCTGTCGCTCTCGTGCGCGCACAGACCTGAACAAATTGCGGCAAGGAGACGGCGCCATAGACAAAAAAGTAGTAGAGACAAAGTTGCTCGTGCGTTCCCTCTCTTAGGCTGCCAGAATCATCAATCATTTTTTTTTACAATTTATTCAGATTGAGCTAGCCCCAAAGTAAGTTCTAAACTTGTGTTATGTATGGGATACTAACTCAACGATATTATATTTTATAACAAATACATATAGGTATAGGTCATCCAAGACCCGAGGCCAATCAGAAAAAGTTCGTTTTTCATCATGACCTGACCGGCGTTCGAACCCGGGACCTCCCTGGGGTGGCGGTTTGGCGTGGTAACCATTACGCCACGAGGTCGTCTAATTCATTGAATTTGGTAGTTCCGTCAATCGCTTAGTTTTTTCTGTTCCGTTCTTGTAATAATATAGTTTTACTTATAACTTTTGTTTTTAGCATAAAAATCCTTACTAATATTATAAATGAGAAAGTGAGTTTGTTTGTTTATTTGTTATTCGTTCACGGCTTGACTAAGCAGCCGATCATTATGAAAATTTGTATATATATTGTCAGGGGTACAGAGCCAAACATAGGCTACTTTTTATCCCGTGAAAGTACGTCATTCTAATGGGAAAATATTATTTCCTTACTAATATTATAAATGAGAAAGTGAGTTTGTTTGTTTGTTATTCCTTCACGGCTTGACTAAGCAGCCGATCATTATGAAAATTTGTATATATATTGTCAGGGGTACAGAACCCAACATAGGCTACTTTTTATCCCGTGAAAGTACGTCATTCCAATGGGAAAATATTATTACTACAATAGAGAGGGCGCTGTATTGGCCAACAGACGGCGCCACAAGTCGCGCTATGGGTTTTTTAGTTGTCAAACGAGATCTATGTCATCAAATTAACGCGAGCGAAGCCGCGGGGAAAAGCTAGTATTAAATAATAATTAGTAACATTATTAAGTTAAAAATGATAAACAGAAACAAATAACAATCATAACAAAACTATTTCTAAAAAGTTTTACTGAAAGTAGAAAGTATTCTATTTGAGAGAACTGGCAGCATAGAACATTAATATGGCGTCTACTTGAAGCAGAGCGGCCGTTATGTTATGGCGGCCTATTGTCAAGCTTATAAGTAGTAATGTGGTATTTATTTCGTATGTATAATATAATGAAATATAGGAAAAAAAATAGTGCAAAAGTGTTGCTGTGCTGTGCAAGTGAATCAGTCGGTGGTTGCAGCATATCTTTTCACAGTTACGTTGAAATACAAAATAGAAACTAAATAAGTAATTAGGGTGGCCAAAAATTAGGTTTAATATAATTTAATATTTACGACTATTGTTTTAGTATTCCAAAAAATGAAGAACGACGAATAACTACGACCTAATTATGATTAATAATTTTAGGGTGATAACAAAATAAAAATGCTGGTTTCGTACAATGGTTAGTAGGGCAATATCGTACGAATGGTTGTTCAATTGATATAATATCCCATAATTTTTTTGTTGTATCTGTAGGAAAAGGACGAACACCTCTGTTCTCGTTGTCTCACGTGGGCCCGCTTTTTGATTCCGAGTACTCAATCCTGTTTGATTACTACATCCATGGAAATAAGTGACACTTCGAAAATAAGATAGAATAGAATACTTTACTAATACAGTTGTTTTAGCCAATTCTTATCCTTGCATACAGATAATCGATCGATTACGCGATTGTTGATCAATTGAGGTACAACAATGACACTAACTGTCACCAACGTGTTGCTGTCAAATATCTGTCATTCTGGTTGATTCAGCCTAGGACCAAGTATAAGAATGGACGGATTGTATTTTAGACGAAAGAAATACATGGGTATTGTCTTTCACACTAATATGTGCCGTCTTAAGTAAAAAAGAGATAGATATATCATTGTCTGTAACGTCTTTTGTGCTCATGAAGCCAGTATGCTATATAAACTTTTGTTTTTTTATATAGGATCACTAGAGATGTGCCGTGTCTTTATCGACTAATATCGATTTAATATTTAATGTTCATTTTAAGATCTGAGAACACTTGACAAATCAAATGATTAAAGACAGAAACAGATGCATAACCCCCTAGTTTCCCTATCGGGGTGAGTAGAACCATAAGTCATTTAGTCAAACCACAGCAACCTGATATTCGTTCCAAGATTACCAATGACGAACATTCCTATCGTTATCCCCCATAGACAGTCCGATGTTGGAGTGGGTATGATCACGTCGGCTTTTACGACATACCCTGGGAAGATAAGCAGCTCAAAGGGTTGGTCTATGTTTTTTATTCAGTCCCAGTCCAGCTATAAATCAATATTGCTGACAGAAATATTCTTTATCAATTAAATACACACTATCGACACCTATCGATAGGAATGTCAAATACTCATCTATCAGTAACTTTAGGTATTTGTTTTTTTTTAAATATGCCAAATAATAAGATTACCTACACTCAATGCGGGTGAAGAATAAATAAAGCAAATAGGTACTTATAAGGTTTTTATTCAAAATATTTAAATTAAATAAAATCATACATCATAATCATGATCATTTTGTAATCATTATACACACATGTAATAATAATTATAATATCTAATAGGAATTGTTAAATAATCCGTATAATGTCACCAATTTAACAATTCTTATTTAAAAAAAATCAACTAGGGATCAAAAAACAATAAACAAAGACTTACAGGAATTTACTTAAAGTGCTTGATGCTTAGTTATTTACTGCATCTACTGACCACTAAATAAGACTAGTTTATTAAAATGATTTCTAATATGTTTATGATTAAACGTCACATAATACTCCGTAGCGTGTTCATCTAAATTACCTGCCCGATAGCAAGATACATCGAAATGTAATGAGCACAGGCGAGAATATGGCGAAGGTGTCCAATTATCTCGTTTTATGTTCTTAATCCACTTGTTTCTTATATTAGTGTCAGGAAACCTGAAAAACACAAGATCTTTAGTACTTTGATTACTCTTATCTAACTAACCCTCATCCCAATGGGCAAGAGAACTAGGAATAAATTAAACCTTAATAAAAACGCATACAATTTATTATTTTATCGATACAATGTGACAACTCTACTTACAATATTTAAGGTACATCATCTGTCAAAGCTCAATAAACGTAAGGTTTAAGAGAAACTTTATTATCTCATAAAGAATATATACAAAATTCACTTACTGAGATAAAAACTTAAATAATAGGTTAATAAAATTACAAGACAGTGAGCGTATCCAAATACAAAATCAACAATAAAATATGTGTCGGGTAGTTCTCGCGTCTCTGAGCGCTCAAGTCACAACGACGAATTAAAGTTAAATATAAAATTTTATAACTTACTTACCAGACATCAACCATTATAAAAACTAGAACACAAATCAGTTAACCTCGCATTACAAAAAACAAAGAGCTAACAAACCACCTATTATACGATAATAATCTATGGATTGCCCGACTGCACTGTTTGACCATATTGTACCGAGCAACCACGGATCCAAAGCGAACAGAGCGTACTTGCATTCTAGATGTGGCATTATTGTCTTTATTAAGTATTTTTTTTATTTATTTTTATTTATTTATTATTATTTTATTGGTTTTATTTTTATTAATATCTATTTAATTTGTTATATGTATTTGATTATATGTATATGTATTCCAATAGAATAACATTGATAGTATGTATAGCGGTTTTAACTTTTATTATTTTTTATTATTATGGGTTTTCTTCTAATATATATATTTTTAGTTGTTTTTTAAAACTGGTTAACGATTTTGCCTCTTTGATTTCTATTGGTATTCTGTTATACATTTTTACTCCTTCGAATTCTATGTTTTTTATGCCATAATTAGTTCTTGGCGTGCGAGACTTTAAATTATTTGCATTACGAAGTTTCATTTTTTGCGTTCGTCCTTTTTTTTGGAATGATATTGATGTGTGGATCTGTTTGTTCAAAATTTTGTAAATTAATATGCACGTATAGTAAGTATATGTTTGTTTGATGGTCATTATTTTGGTCTCTTCATAAATTCTTTTAGAAGGCGTACGAAAGTTGTAATGAAATAAAGATTTTATTAATTTGTTTTGAGCGATTTGTATAGTTTCTATATTAGATTTAGCTGCGGTACCCCAAATTTCAATCAAATAGTCTATGTGTGGTTTAATTAATGAATTGTAAATAACATACTTAACTTTACGGGGAAGGCATTTGGCAATATTACGTATAATACCTGTTAGAGATGTTAATTTAGTTTTGATTTTATCTATATGCTGTTTCCAGTTTAACTGGCGATCAAGAACAAGGCCAAGATACTTCTCATGACTTTTTTCTTTGAGTGTTTCGTTGTTTATCTCAATCTTTACGTGGTCGCCAATTTGTTTGTTTTTTGCGGCAAATATGACAAAATTTGTTTTCGTTGTATTTATTGTAAGCAGATTTGACAGAAACCAGTCGTTAAGCAGATTTAAATCACTTTGTGCTTTTGACATTAGAGTTTTAATTGAGTGACCATAGTAAAATAAGCTTGTGTCATCTGCATACAGGGTGACGTCTGCTGTTAGACCTATGTTTTGTATGTTATTAATATAGATTAAAAATAAAAGTGGGCCTAAAATTGATCCCTGAGGAACGCCGAAGGTTATTGGGTTGGCGGAGCTTTGGTGTGGACCTATTTTGACAATTTGCTTACGGTTTTGAAAATATGAATTTAGAATCTCATGAGCCTTGCCAGTGATACCGATTTCAATAAGTTTTTCAAGAAGAATTTTGTGAGAAATTGTATCAAACGTAATGTATAAAATCAAATCTTTGTATAAAAGTAATGGGTTTGTTGAAATTATGCGTCTGCATCGTCTTTAGGGTTCAATTAACTTTACAAAAACCGATCATGTAATGTATTTCCTGCACAAAAAATATAAATCATGTAGTCGATAACTTACCTATGAAAAGATATCCTTTGATCGCTTTCCGTTGTAACACCCATTCTACTCTTACAACCAATGGCTACGCAAGCTATGGTTCAAAACGAAAATCCGTATCACAATTTTTCTTTATAAAAAGTCCAATTATCACCTCAAAACACAAAAAATCCAACACGAGCTTTGATATCCAAGCGGCTACCAAATGTCTCAAAAGTTGACACGCTGACGTTCTAGACGGTGATGTTTGTCTATGTTTGTTTCTTTTTTTCACACTGAATGTTGCTATAAGCAAGACAGAGAGCAAAGACAGTTTCATCGTCGTTCTAAAATTTAATCTGTCCATTCTTATACTTGGTCCTAGGATTCAGCAATTCAGTCAGCTGATTTGTGTCAAATTGTGTCTGTGTCTATCGTCACGACATTGTTTGTGTTGCGGCTTGCGGCGATTGCTACAACTTTTACTTGGTAGGTACTTTTTAAAATTGAATTCTATGTATATCAATAATAATTATGACAAACATTATCCGAAGTCGACTCTCTGACCTCTTCTAAAGTTACATTAATACAGGTTAAAAAAAAGTTTTATAACAAAACAAACAAAGCTGTTTGAATTAACATTATATGGTCGTAACAATTGATTACATTATCAAAAAGCATTATTTGCATTGTAAATACTGATAATAATATGGTTGTATTGTATTATGTTTGTCTTGTGAAATATAATTCAGTCTGTCGGTATATTGAAAAATAGTCGAGCTGAAACAACTGGAAGGTGGAAAACTTTTTATTTTTTTATTTATTCAACTATTATTAATGAATAAAATAATTAATATAATGAGTTCTACACAATTCACCTGGTCCCAAAGTAAGCCAGGCATATAAGAATTTTTGGTTTCTAAATCAAAAGGTGTTCATGATGTTCATAGGCGGTGGTAACCCACTTGCTTTTTATATTTTTGTTATTCCACAAAGTTGGCAAACAATCATATGGCCCGCCTGATGGTAAGCATCATCTTAGCCTATAGACGCTTGCAATACTGGGGGTATCACTCATGCATTGCCAACCCTCCCAACCCCTCCAAGTGGAGCAATGGAACACAACATGGCCAAAACTGAAAGGTTCCCCAGATGGGCTCCTCCGATTTGAGCATCCCTACCTCTACCATTATCATGTTGGGAAAATTTTAAATAAATGTTTCAGTTTCAATTGTTATCGGTAAACTTATAAGAATTTATAATGCTTATATTTTATAACCCACTAATGTGTGTCGTGACAGTGTTTTATGAGTTAAAATTATTTGTTTTCAGACTTAACAGTAGAGTAGAAACATGGCTTCACAGGTGAATAATAAAATATTTTTATTTAATTTAATTTATTATTATAAAACCAGCTTACCCGCGGCTTCACCCGCTTAAGAAATAGGCTATGTTGGGCTCTGTACCCCCGTATTATTATTTATATTTACATCTTAATGCTGAGCAAAGGCAAGCAACTATTGCCCAACAGTCTCTTTTTTCCATCAACTACATAAATACCCTTTCCAAAGATTGTAAATTTAAAAATAATTTATTATTTCAGCTAGAAAACATAATCAATATATACAAAAGACTTGCAAAGATTCCGTCGATATTGGGAGGCAGTTTGAACAGCCGCGGTGACAGGGTATCTTCTAAATGGTCCATCAGAAATTTCGACAAAGGCAAGACCACGAAGTACCATCTCAACTATGCGCTGGATGATAACCTGAAAGTCATATCGGAGAGTGAATTTGGGCTTGATTGCAGTAATGAGTAAGTTTATAATCAAATACCAAGATACCCTTCATCATATCAGCCACAAGAAGTTCACTGCTGGACATAGATAGACCTCCCATCCAGCGGCTTCCTGCGACTTTCGTTAGGTCGTCTGACCTTGTCACCTTTTAGGCGCCCGTCCTACGCTGCGGTTTCCGGTATGCAGTCGCCATTTCAGAACCTTCCTGAAAGATACAATGATTACATATTTTATTATCACTATTTATACTGTATTTATTATCACTAACTGAAATTTTAAAACATAAAAAAACAAACAATAAAATAAGTATACCTTATAGAATAGGGTTGTTTTCAGGGTCAAAATAATTACATTATATTTAGTCCGTATTTAGATTATAAAAAAATATTGGAGACCTATTTTTTCTTTTTTCGATTAAACATAAAATAACAAAAATACAAGGCATAAAAATTTAGGAGGTGGGGCCTTTGTCGTCACCCCGTGCGAAAAAATGCCACACTGCGTGACGTCACACGTAACTTTAATGGGATACATCTTTGTAATTTTTGGTCTAATTTACAAATTATAAAATGAGTTGGCCTTATTTTTGAATAATCTAAAAGACGGACTTATTACATTTTTTAGCCTATTTAAAAAATTGGCGAGATAGAACTTGATAAGGCGTTTGCTCCTGTAATCAGTTTTACATTTACGGGATTGGCAAAGAAAAGGATTTTTATGAAGAGTGACTGCAATCATACAGAACTATTTAGGTTGAACTATGCAATTTTTTTAGGTTGCTATCCGCAGTGTCACCTCGGGACACCTATAGAGCAGTGATTCGTGAAGAGAAGGATGCGAAAGATGCAAAAAAGCAGTACCTTGAGGTCTGGAAGAAGAACAGCCTGGCACATTGCATCGATCTCACCGCTTTGGACATCCATGGAGATGTTTATGCTGACTGTACGTATAACATTGTCTAACCTAACTTTAGTGTACTGAAATGCTGAGGATCTCGATGGCATCGAACACGCATGTTAAGCAACGTCGGCCCTAGCCAGTGTTTGGATGGGTTCGTTACCGACTTTCTCCGTGCTTCGGACGGCACGTTAAGCCATCGCTCCTTGTTGTTGTTGCTGGATGACATGATGATTGATGATGAAGCCAAGTTTGGTGGCATTCAGGCGGCTTGAAAACACCGGCCTCTCCGCATTGTAGCAACGTGGCAGAGTACGCTCTAATTCCTTTTGATTGAAGGGAGACCCGTATCCCGGCAGTGGGATGATTATGGATTATGATGTTCAGAACACTTTTGGCCTGGAAGAGTATGCTTTAGCAACAAAACCACCTGTTGTACTTTTCTTGACACTATGTACTATTTTATTGTTAAATGGTATGGTAGCAATACAGTACAGGATATTGCTTCCTCATCTTATCCTCCTTCCTCAGTCTGTTTAATTAAAATTCTAATTTTAGCGGAACTTGGCAGCCTTGATTGGTCAAGTGATGAGTCTGCTATTGTTTATATCGCTGAACGAAAACTGCCAAAGTTCGAGCCTTATATTAAAAGGAAGAATGAGGACAAGACCAAAGCCGATGGCAGCGGAGAAGCACTTCCTAAGAAAGTATGTATTGCACTATAATTGAATACCGAGACAACATATTATTGTTTTAATGGTCATACGAATGGTCAACCTTCGACATACTTAATACATACATCACTGTTTGATATTTTAAAAACCCATTTTGTCAAGTGAACTGTACCTAAAGTTCGTTTATTATGAGTAAAAATTAAGATATCTCTAACCTTAAATAATAACATGATGTTAAATTACAAAAAAGGCCTTAAATGGGTTTCTTTCGCCGTTTCTTTTACCAATGGCCATTTTGCTTTTGTTTCTGAAATGGTGGTATATATAGCGTAGATTTATTTATCAATATTATTTAAACACTTCTACATGGGAGAGTGCCTTTGAGGGTCTAGTCTCTGAATAATTGATCTTTTATCATTATCTCAGTCACAAACCTAAAGAGGGATTAGGGGCGCAGGCCCCTTCTCTACCCACCGTAACTTCACTTACTACATTCGATTATGGTCAACCGACCCATGGCAGATTAAAAAAAATCTTAGCCGCAAAAAGTCCACTGCAGACATATTTTATCTACATAAGTTATGTAAATAGAGCGAAAGGTGATAGGCAAGAATGAGAAGGGAACTTAGAAATAACGAAAAAGGAGAACAGATTATTTTTTCTTACTACTTAGTACAAATATGGTAGGACAAACATTGAGACGATTCGAAAGATCTTGTAATAAATAGGCTTATTTGAATATAGACTTATTAATTTTAAATTGTTTTTAATTTTCAGGGCGAAGAGTTTGTGTACCGCCAAGACTGGGGCGAGCAACTAGTTGGAAAACAGTACTCCGTGATAGTGATGTGTCAGCTCGAGACCGAGAGGTGTGCTGTGCTAGAGGGTTTACCAGAATCGTGGTGTCCAGGACAGGTATTAAAAACAAACCGCCTTTAGCAAAGATCAGGTTTAACTAAAACTTGTTTTGTCACTTTCGTACTTCAATTTAACTTAAGAATGACAGTGACCAATCAGGTTGTAGTGTTGTTAATCCTTGGTGTTTATAACTCCTTTAGATTACATATAACCGCAAACCAAGCGAAGCTTATGTTGTATATTTTTAGTTTAGAAACATCCAAATGAAGATAAATAGACATATTTATTTTTATATTGTTAGGTCCGTTTTACCCCCGATGGCAAGGGTGTGGTGGGAGTAGCGTGGGAGACGGAACCGAGGAGACTGGGTCTCATATTCTGCACAAATCGAGCTGGGTTTATATTCAATTTAACTCTGGATGGAAACATGAGTAAGTTATGACTATTGTTTTATAATAGAATTAACCATCTTAATAAATAAAAATAATTCTAAAACATGTTTTGTCACTTCCTTATTTCATTTAATTCAGGTCCATGCCTGTAATCTAGTCTAGTATAATTGATACCATCCTAACATAGTAACATATGATAGAGATATTTTATTTATTCAGGTACACCAACAGGTTACATGTTCACATAAAAAATAACATTATAAGGTACAGTCACCTCAATAAATATGTAATCACTTTAGTACCTTGTCACTTTCGTATATCATTTCAATTACTGTCGAGACCCTTGGTCGGAGGGGTCCTAGCGCTTTTAAGGAAATAGCAAAAAGGTTAGTCGACATCACAGGAGACAGAAGAGCTGGCAGCTGCCTCGGACAAAGAATTAGTCTAGCTATACAAAGGAATGCTGCCAGTATCTTCGGAACGTGGCCTAAAGGGACTCCTTTTAATAACATATTTTAGTTATTTTATTATATTTTTTAAGGTTTTCAGTTTTAGGTTCATTTGTATTTTAAATATGAATGTAGTTTGTGGAGAATAAATTAAGAGCTTTACTAATATAAAAAAAAAAACAATTACTGAAGACATTTGAGTGATCATGTCAACAATGTTATAGTGACAAGGTACTAAAGTGATTACATATTTATGGAGGTGACTGTACGTAGTCTAGCATGAAACCAAATTAAAGGTAAACACAACATTGTCGTATTATAAAAACATTCAAAATACAATGGATAATAGAAGTGAAGTAGGTAGGTGTACAATATTAAATTCAATTTATTAACAAAATTATTCAGTTTAGCTAATTATTGCCTGAATATTATCATTGCGATGATGACTGCATTTTATGTTTTTTTGTAAGAAAGTCGTGGTGAATATCCAGATCGCACCTCTCGTTTACCTCATTATAGATAGTAAGCATTCTTGGCAAGGGCGCGTGTGTACCGAGATTTGTTGGGATATGAGAAAAGTCTTGTACTTTTCGTCGAGAATTTGGCCTAAAAACTACATATAGGTACTGTATTTTTTGAAATTACCGATTTTTTGATTTGCATTTCTGATAATTAAAGTAAATATTAATGTTTTATTCAGCTAAGCTATCCGCACCTGGTCTGGCGGTGCGTTCGCCGCGCGTGTCTCCGTCCGGAGCCGTATTATGGCTGCAGAGGAGCGTTGGCGGTCCACACCATGCTTGCCATTCACTCGTCACCAAGAAAAATGACCAGGTATCAATATTCCCTACTGTTTTATGATGATGGAAGACAAGGTAGTGGGTCACCTGATGGTAAGCAATCCCAGCTGCCTATTGATCCAGGATTACAGTAATCCTAGCTGCGTTGCCATTGAAGGAATGAAAGAAAGAAGTACATACGCAGAAGCAGGCTCTCTCGCTCATCGTTGATGTTGTGTTTCTACGGTGAGTAAGGGCTCCAGAGCTCCACTTGGGGGGTTGGGAGGGTTGTCAACGCGTGAGTAATACCCCCGGTATTGAAAGCGTCTATAGGCTACGGTGATGCTTACCATCAGGCGGGCCGTATGCTTGTTTGCCAACTTTGTAGCATAAAAAAAATCGTACCAAACACGGCATATACTCTAGCATATTTCTCGTCTAAATTATGTGAGAGTACTTGTTTAGGTGGAATTGTATATAAAATATTTATTACTAGCTGATGCCCGCAGTTTTACCAGCGATTTCTCGTTGTTCTCGGAATTATATAAGGCATACAAACTATCTGTGTATCAAATTTCAATCAAATCTGTCTAACGATTTTTGCGTGAAAAAGTAACAAACATACATCCATACTTACAAACTTTTGTAATGTTAGTAACTAAATACAAAATATTTAACTTTGCGGTCGTAAACGCGCGTGTGATACCCCCGCTGTTGCAGGCGTCCATAGGCTACGGTGACTTACCATCAGGCGGGCCTTATACCTGTTTGCCACCTTAGGGTATAAAAAAAACGTCTCCTTCCCTGACATTTGACGTCATACTAGTTGTTTTCAGAAGGACGTTACAACCTTGATCGATGTTGTGGACAATGTGAGAGAGATCTCGGGAAGCGCCAAATTCCGCGGCTTGTACTGCCTAGCGCTGCCCAAGAAGTGCTTTTCTAACGACGGTAGACTGGTCTTCTCCTCACCGCAAGAGACAGAAGTGAGGAGCTATGTCGCTGATGCAGGTTAGTTGTTTTTATTTTTATTTTTATATATAGGGACAATTCATACAGATTGAGCTAGCCCCAAAGTAAGTTCGAAACTTGTGTTATGGGATACTAACTCAACGATATTATATTTTATAACAAATACATATATAGATAAACATCCAAGACCCGAGGCCAATCAGAAAAAGTTCGTTTTTCATCATGACCCGACCGGGGATCGAACCCGGGACCTCCTGGGTGGTGGTCTGGCGTGGTAACCATTACGCCACGGAGGAGTAGCTATATCAAATTACTAATACATGTTTAGCTTGAATGATCTATTTTATATTCGTATAGAGAACCGCTCCGGTTTCTAATGAGTTTTGGTAAGAACCGTAATTTAAAAAAAAAATGCCTATGTCCTGCCTATGACATTTTTTCAAATCGATTCAGTAGATTCGGAGCCTATTCAATGCAAACAAACAATCTTAATGGTGCTAATTCTGTTGTACATTTAACTAGACTTAAACTAATTTTGACAGGACTAAAAGTGTTTCTATCCTTGTCACTAATTGTAAACCAAGGAAGGACAACAACACCTTTGGTCCTGTCAAAATTAGTTTAGTCTAGTTAAATGTACATACAGCAGAATTAGCACCATTACCTCTCCGCTTTATAACATTAGTATACATATAGATTGTAGATTTTACCATCTTAGATGATTATTCGTGAAAAACGTCTTTTACTACAATACTGAGTTATTATTGTTTGTCACTAGATGGCGGTAGGATAGTGGACATTTCCATAACTGGGCGGAGTTCCACGAGCGTGCTCGACGTTCGCAACGATGTGGTACTAGCCGTCAACAGCGATATGACCACCCCTGGGAGGGTAAGTGAGAATTTTTGCCCGACTGCGCGACGCAAAAGAGGGTTATGTGTTCGACTATATTATGTTTTGACATGATCAGGGGCCCAATTCTCACGCCATCGAGAAAAGTTCACATACGTAAAAAAGGACGAAGTTAGAATATTTTTCGAATAAAATACATTTTGCGTATTCTCAGAACTTCACAATCGAAATATTTCGATCGAACATTACATCACTCGAACGCAACGAGTGGTACTTACCAGGGGGAGCACACTTAGTATAACCGTTAATTTTCATAGGCAACAGCGACATTTGGGTGATTGGTGGAAGAACTAAAATTTAAAAAAAGTGGCGGCCATTTTTTACTTCACTTATCGTCTGACGGACCATTCGATAGCATTGACGTTATTTATTTTATAAGTTAATTACTTATTTTAGTTATTTATTTACATAAAATGTAAATAAAATACAAGTTGAATACTTAAATACTCAAAATTTAATGTATTCCGTCGGATAGGGGACTTCTTTGAGGCGCTAACAAAGAAATATATTCAGAAATTATAGGGAAGGGTATATATACATACTATGTATAGCTATAGTTGAAATTTTAGTTCACCCACCAATCCCTGACGTGGCAGCACCTTCCATAGATGCCGATTTCACCCCGGAGTTGCCACTCTATACCTACCATTATTACTATCCTCTTTGGTACTTACTGACCAATCGAAGTTGAAACTCGTATACGAACTTTAGTTGTCAAAATGACAAACTTCGATCAATGACATTGACACAGACAACTTTCAATCCGTTCCGTTTTATTCAATACTTACGAGCTTCGAATTTTGTGAAAATCACCAATTATTAGGTGGAAATTAGAAATTGTTTTCCAAATCTGTGTTATGGAAATCCGGTCTTTATTGAGTAAAAATATTTGTATGTGCGTGCGTGCTCGCGTGCGTAATGTGCGTATGTGTGTGTGTGTGTGAATATGAAATTTTGACAAGATTCATATTTATAAATGACGTATCTAGGAAGAAAGAGTAACAAGTATCCCTTAATTCAGCTGTACGCAGCGCGTCTGCCTGCGGCGGGCCACGAGGCGCAGTTGCAGTGGGTCCCGCTGGGCGCCGCCAACGCCGCGCCCGCGCAGCTGCAGGGCTCCACTCTCGAATACCTCCATTTGCAGCACGAGGGGTCTCCTGACAGCGTCAGTAAGTCTTATCTTCATCATTTTTTATTTATTTCATTTATTGATATGAATACATTAAAATTAATAACTACAAAAATATTTTTTTAATAATAACATTTTCAAAACATTTGTGTGCATAATAAATAATTAACATACATACAACATAAATATACACACAATAATAGACAATTAAAAATATCCATACTATTATATAAATGTGAAAGTGTGTTTGTTTGTTTTTCTTTACGTCGAAAGTAATGAACGGATTGATATGATTTTTTATTGGGGATAGTTTAAGGTCTGAAGAGTGACATAGACTACTTTTTTCCCACGTGATAAAGAGATTCCCATGGGAAAAAATATTGACATTTTCCCTGGGGACGGAGCCGCGGTTAACAGTTAGTATAAAAATAAAATAGTAAACAAAATGGTCAAATTTTATTTGGACACAATATGGACACAAAAATGTTTAGTTAAAACTTTGTCCAGAAATGGCGAGTACGGCAGGAGTTTCATTATCCATCGCGGAGAATCATTTAATCGGTCTAACTTACAAAGAGTAATGTAGCACGAAAGGCGATACCAACTCGCGTACACGTGTACAGGGTTTTAGTCCTCTTCTACTTACTACTTCTTCTCAACAGGCCATTTACGTCAAAGTGCTAGTAGAATGACAAAAAAAAACTGACGATATTTTTTTTATATATTTATTTTTTATTTTCATTAGAAAATATGTTTCAGAGTCGTTCTCGGCGATCTACTTTGCGCCCCCCGCCAAAGACAAGAGGCTCCCTCTAGTGGTGTGGCCACATGGCGGGCCGCACAGCAACTTCGTTAACTCTTTCTCATTGGAGGCAGCCCTATTCAACATGTTGGGTATGAAATATTTTAAATATTCACTGTAATTATTACGATATTATACTTTATTTTTGATCACACTTTTACAATATATAAAGACAAAACTCTCGTATATTTAAAATTAGATTTAAAAAAAAAAAATTATTTGGTAGTTGAAAAATAAATGCCGTTATAAATTGAATCTTATAACGCAGATGTAAAGTCGAAAATCATATTCGCGTCGTAATCTCTAGATTAACTGTAGCTTCTCTATGCAATAAAATCGTTTCTTTACTCGTTACTTCAAAACGTCAATAAATTTATGGCGGCAGAAATTTATATTAAAGTATTTATACTGTCATTTAACTCAACCTTTTTAAAAATAAAGTCCTTATTTCGATCAAATTGCAGTAAATAAAATTATGTAATATTCAGAGTGCTATAAATAACAAATAAGACAATTTCAGCTAGTGTAGTAGTGAGTTTTTATTCACACTAGCCTTTTTTCTCTTTCCTTTCATCTACAAAAAGTTGAGACAGCAATATAATTGCAGGTTTTGCATCCGTACAAATCAACTACCGCGGTTCGACGGGCGCGGGTCAGGCCTCCATACTGTGTCTCCTAAAGAAAGTAGGGGACTATGACGTCAAAGATTGTAAACTTGCCACTGATGACGTCATCGAAAGGTTTCCCATAGACACGGATAGAGTGTGCCTCACCGGCGGGTCACATGGCGGGTTTCTGGTGACGCACCTGAGCGGACAATACCCGGATTTGTACAAAGCTGTAGTAAGCCGAAATCCGGTTATAGATGTCGCCACTATGTTCAATTCTACGGATATAGCTGATTGGTAAGTTTCATTTGTATGCATGTTATTTTATTTCACGAAGTCCGTTTGGCTATGAATGAATGTTGTAAGGCGTGCACATGCACATTGTTTTAGAGTGACCAAGTTTACGAGCGATGCTGACGTTATGCACACTAAATCAATGTGCATGTGAACTCAACCTTACGGCTATACAAAGCCGGACGGACTTCGTGAAATTGCATATCTGTAGGAATAAGTGTTAAGTTGATTTTCCACCGGCGAGAATATAAATCGCGCCTGCACTTTTCCACTAATCATTGTCATTAAAAAAACACGTGTAATAAACGAGAAAGATTACGGAGGCCTGACATAAGTGTTTTAAAAATAAACCCCTAAATACAAACATATATTATGATCCGAGCGATCGCATTAACGTGGTACGTTTCGGTCGGGGTTTTTACAAATTGCATCTCCATCATTGATAGAATTTTCGTGAAAATTGGTTTGGCGACAACATATACAATAATCTACTGAATAATCATCACATAAATTATAAATGTTGGCTCTTCTCATTATGAATGTGCATAATGCTCGTTTATAGGGAAAAAGATGCATCGCGGACCGATACGTACCACCTTAAGATACATCAGTATGGAGTCCTAAAACACAAATGCCATCACTGTTAGTTAACCCCGAGCGAGAATCGAACTCGCACCCTCTCGTGTCGAGGGTAGGGTCACTACGCCACCGGACTGTCAAGTTAATACAATTATATGCCACAATACAGACACCTTATATATTCCCATTTACCCTTAGGTCTGGCCTCCGTAAGAATAAACTTCCGCGGGTCCATTGGTCAAGGCGACGCCGCCGTACGGTGCCTAATCGGACATTGCGGTTCATACGACATACAAGATTGCCATCTCGCTCTAACCACATTGCAAGAAAGAGACGGAATAGACAAAATATTACTTTACGGAGGCAGTTACGGGGGATTTGTGACTGCACATTTAGCTGGACAGTACCCAGATAGTTTTGTGGCTATGGTTATGAGAAATCCTTTGATTGATCTGGCGACTAAAGGGATTACTGCTGATAATTCTGACGGGTGAGTTGTAGATAGGTTTCATACCAAATCAAGCGTAATTTGGTTTGAAACCACTGTCTACACTGTTTTAAATTTATATATCAGAGTAATGTTTTGAATCGTGTAGCGCAGCCTTTAGGATTTGTGCGATGAGCGTTCAGATTCTCACCATACATTAAAGATGATAATTATTTTATTTGTTGCTAATTAGTTTTGACGTGACGGTAAATGAGAAGAATCCTGTCTGTCACACTTATACACGCGAACGAAGTCGCGGGTAACAGCTAGTTTAATTAATAAAAATTACTAATCCGCATGGAGCGTTCAGACCGCCCGAAGGCCACCGACCTAATGAAATATTCTATTTTTTGTATATTACTCAGGTGTGCAGTAGAAGCTGGCTTCGAATTCAAAGAAAACGGCGCGGTTAGTGAAGAAGAACTATTGGCTATGCGACGCTGCTCCCCCCTAGCACACGTGCACAAGGTCAAGGCACCAACTGTGCTGATGCTGGGCTCCGGAGACAAACGCGTGCCACATTACCAGGGACTGGAGTATGCTAGAAGACTGAAGTCTAATGGAGTGCCCGTCAAGTAAGGATAAAATAATTGAACGAATGACACAACGCCATCTAGTGCCAAACTAAGCAGGCTTTATCGGCGAAATCCCGTTGTTTCCGTTCCCGGAATGATAAGTGGGTTAAAAACTACATAGTGTTCCAAATTTCAAGCAAATCTGTCAAGCCGTTTTTTCGTGAAATAATAACAAACATCAATACATACTTTCGCGTGTATATTAGTAAAGGCCTACGCACACCGGGAATTTTCGATTGTCATTTCACGTTATCGCACGTTTGAATGTCGATTGGTAAAAATTTGAAATCCCCCATCCCGTCCCGGTGTGGCGTTAAGAATTTGTGTATATTCCTCTGGTATTCATAACACAAATAGTTTAAAAACTATTATATTTTCAGGATTTATATGTACGAAGACAATCACTCGTTGTCATCGCTCCCCGCCGAGATGGATAACTTGATCAACGGCGCGCACTGGTTCATGCAGCATTTACAACTTTAGGCTAACTTACATGCTAAAACCTATATTAGCCTACGTACAAATGAAAGGGGTATCTTCAATTAACTTGATTCAAGTTGTCTATAAAGGGGCATTAAAAGAGTTTTACAGGGTCGGCAATGCGCGAGTAATAGCCCTGGTGTTGTAAACGTCCATAGGTTACGGTGACCGCATACCATCAGGCGGAGCGTATGCTTGTTCGAGTGGTATAAAAAAATATACAGCATGTAATAATTCACGAATTTTTATTTACCAACTGTGCCTGCGACTTCTTTTGCGTGGTTGTCGAAAACACTATCGCGATATGAATAATTTCATATTGGTCTCATAATAAACTCGTATTGTTCGCAGCGTAATGTTATATAGCTTAAAGTCTTCCTCGACAAATCGACTATACAACACAAAAATATTTTTTCAACTCTAACCATTAGTACCTGAGATTAGCGCGTTCAAACAAACTCTTCAATAGATAGTTTTAAAAACGTTTTTTAACGATGCTTACATTGTTAGGCTTAAAAATTTTGTTCGTTTACCCTGGATATCACTTTCATTTGTTGACAGTAATGTTTATAATATGTTTTTTTAAAATTTTATTACTGTTTTTTACCACAAAAGAAAAACCTAAATGTTTCAAGATTAATTGTCCGTCTGTCAAGATATATTTTTGAGTCACGTGCACGATGTTAAACTTCAATTAATAATATCAAATATTCTAAGTCAATATAATCAAAAGATACAGCCGTTTGTTCGGTGATTAATTAAGAACTTTTTTATAAGTTTGTACGGAACCCTCGGTGCGCGAGTCCGACTCGCACTTGACTGGTTTTATAAAATAAATGTTTATATTTTATATATTTGTTTTATTTATTTATTTAAATTCACCAACAGTTAAGAGCATCTGATACAAACGTCTTGATTCTATTCCAGTATATATGTAACTTAGATGTCTAACTAATTAAAGGTAAATATGGCATGCAATACATAATTGGACATTGATATCACGACATTCACGACGTTTTATTGGTTATATGAACAAATTATAATGAAATTATTATAAATGAATAAATGAACTTGTTTGCCACCTTTGTGGTATAAAATTAAATGAACAAATCTTTATTTTGACCGAGTGTTTCAAGAGGAAGGTTTATATAATTTGCTTGTTTATTAAATTTAAAAGTTGCCGTTCGGCTGCACTAGAGTATAGACGCTTGTTTGTTCGCTCTGCATTTTCAGTTATTCTCAAACTTCTCACAACATGTTTAGCTGCGCGAGCTGTAGTACACGCTATAACGAGGGAACCGTCTGTAGTTCTTGCAAACAGAACTATGATTTTCAATGCTCAAACATAACAGAGACGGGTTACCGAAGACTAGGCGAAAGGAAGGCTACTTGGCGCTGCCCCAAATGCAAATGTGCCGCACCTCCTTCTCCGGCAACGGTCTCTCCGCAACCAATCCAACTGGAGAGAATTCAAGAACAGCTAAGCTCCATAGCTTTTCAACTGGCCCCTCTGCCTTCACTGATTGAAGACGTGAAGTTAATAAAAACAGATATGTCAAGCCTCAAAGACTCGATCGAGATGGCGCATGCACTACTGAAAAATTTTTCCGACAAAATTCAGACTTTGGAAGCAAAGATCATGGAAGTTGAAAAGGGTGCTGAGGAGGTCCCCATTCTTCGTAACGAGGTTGCTAGGCTCAATCGTGAATTGCAAGACAGGGACCAATTTGCAAGGGCTAATAATGTTGAGATACGAGGAATTCCCGAAAAGAAAAATGAGAACCTTTATGAGATCGCTCAAAAGATTGGGAATCTCTGTAATATTTCTATCGTCAAAGAAGAAATAAATTATATTGCACGCATACCCACCAGAGTGCCAGATGTCCCGAAATCAATAGTAATCGCTTTTAACAACCGCTATAGAAAAGAAGAACTTGTGACAGCGGCGCGTAAGTGCAAGCAGCTGAACCTCTCAAACCTGGGCTTCTCCGTTACCGGGAACTTCTTCGTCAATGATCATCTGACCCTATACTATAAGTCACTACTGGGAAAGGCAAAGAAACTTGCCACTGAAAAAAATTTCAAGTACATATGGGTCAAGCATTGCAAAATCATGGCGAGAAGATCGGATACTTCACCGATTTTTACACTAAAATGCGAAAAGGACTTAGTGAAAATATCGTGATAAATTATGCATCGAATAAAGTGATAATCTTAACTACTAACTACAATGTTAAACTAGGTCTAATGAAATATTATAATGTTTTGTACAGTTTGGGAGCCACATCTTTCTACGCACTCTTTTGTCTATCGGTCGTCCAATTACATTCTGGTGTCGGAGTCGTCAACCAATTGCAGGTAAGTGCCCTAGCTATACGATTCTCGCTTGCGCGCTTACGCATTTACCGCGCCTTACGGGTCAATTTCGTTGGTGTTTGGAACGCTTATTCATGCTGGCCGTTGAGTCGCTTTGATAAAAGTAAATCCACCTTCGCTTTGATGATTTATAATTATTTATTATATTATTTAAATGGTTGTAATCTACAATTATATTTTACTCTCTTACATAATTTTGTCGTACTCGCAGTTGTATTATATTTCTATATTAATACGGATATTGTAAGTATATTGGAGATGAGTTTAAACTTTTTAAAAACCAGCGTAAATTCTACTGTTGTGAGGTGTCGTATTGTGGATACTTTAATGAGATATTTAAAAATGAATTATTTATTTATTTATTTATTTATTATTTAGTTCACCAACATAGAGTACACCGTTACAACATAAAACACAACACAAATATTCATCATCAAGTGCCACTACAATTATAGGTGAAGACATCACGCACAGTAAACAATGAGAGTAACAGATCTTAAAAATAATAATAATAATAACAATATTGGAATAAGAACATAATATCATAAATTCAAAATAAAATAAAATAAAATAAATTACAATGTCAAAAATAAAAAATAAACAAAATAACAATAATAAATTAGGTATATGAAATTACAAATTATAAATTATAAATTATTTCTACAAAGTTTGCCATCAAATTTGAAAAAAGATTTAATTCTAGTGACATTGTCAGCAAATACATCAATATGGCCCAGTTTAGAGTAAGTGTTACCCTGTCTCATAATCCGGGCCAGTGGTGCGTGGTAACCTAGACAAGATTTCGAAACATTCAGCTGGAAAATATTAAATCTAGATGCTCGGGGTAACCTGCTGGGAGCAGACAGCGCAACAGTGTCCAAAAAAACCGGCGCATCGAGGAGACCATTCACCAGTCTACACAAAAACACAGTATCAAGCATACGCCTTCGACTCTCGAGTGTAGTAATCCTGAAATGATTCAGCCTATCCTGATAGTGCAACAGTTTCTTCCCGAGATGAGCAGAGAATGTCAGATGCCACAAGAAGCGTTTCTGAATAGATTCAATCCGACTCTTATGGATCTCGAAAAATGGACCCCATGCCACACTACAGTACTCGAGACCAGATCGCACGTACGCGTTGTATAATGCTATCTTAGTGGAGACCAATTTAAAATCCCTAGCATTACGCAAGACAAACCCAAGGCACCTAAAACCTTTAGCTGTAAGATTTCTGATGTGTGGTAGGAAAGACAGCTTGCTGTCAAGGAGGATACCAAGATCTTTAACTTCATTGACGCTTTGCAGTATACAACCATCAATTGTGTAGGCAGGAGTATCAACCTGTTTTTTTTTAGTAAAGAAAATAGAATGACATTTCGAAACGTTGAGGCTCATATCATTGACTCTGCACCAACCCTGAAGCCTATCAACATCCTCCTGAAGCAGAGAAACATCGAGGGGCCGGTCAATAGTGCGGAAGAACTTGAGGTCATCGGCGTAGAGGTAAAAACTGGAATGGATGAAGCAATCGCCAATGTCATTAATGAAGACGTTGAAAAACAGAGGGCCAAGATGTGAGCCCTGCGGCACACCAGACTGCACAGAAAACGGGTCAGAGACATATCCGTTTACAACTACCCTCGAACTCCTTCCGGACAAGTACGACCGACACCAACCCAGCAAAGGTTCGGCGATTCCATGAGAAGATAATTTATGAAGAAGGATAGAGTGATTTACTTTATCGAAAGCCTTGCTGAAGTAGGTGTAGATAGCACTGACCGAAGAGCGCTGATCGAGAGCAAGAGAAATTTCGTAGAACGGCGCCTCATGAATCCATGCTGCTGCGCAATAATGATGTTTTTAAAGTGCCAGGATAGTATGGGATGTAAAAGTTTTTCAAATATCTTGGCAAATGTAGGCAAAATGGATATCGGTCTATAATTTTTGATTTGTTTAGTGTCACCACTCTTGTGCAGAGGGACTATCGAAGCTTCCTTCCAGACATCAGGAAATGTGCCGCTCTCCAGTGACTTATTATATATGAGGCAGAGAGGGTGTGCCAAGATGGTAGCACATTTAACTGCAAATATCGATGGTATGCCATCGGCACCAGCCCCCTTGAACAAATCCAGTCTCTTTAACACCTTGAGAACTTGACTGTCTTTAAATTTAATCGAGGTCAGATAGCCCCGTGCGTCGCTGACACCGCCAGACGAATCACAAGGACGAGGATGCTGTACACCACAAGTAAAAGCTGAAGCAAAATTGTTAGCAAAAAGATTGCAAATATCGTTGCCTCCAGAAGCTGTTTTATTGTCCAATGTCATTTGTGCCGGGTAGTGGCTCCCACGACCCCTCTTGCTTTTAACAAAAGACCAGAAAAATTTTGGGTTAGAACGCAGATTACTTTCTAGTTGAGCAATATATTTTATTATGATATTATTGTTGTTTTGTTTTACTTGAGCTATTGTCCTACTGCCTTTAATAATGGTTAATATAAATATATATTACCAAAACACCCGAGGGCTACGTACCAAGACAGACTTATTTAAACGTAATCTGCTTTTAAACCAATATGACGTAGTTTCGCTTACGGAGACATGGCTTACTGATGGCATTTATAATACTGAACTCTTTGATGATAGGTACCTTGTCTTCCGTCGTGATAGGGATTATGTGCGTACCAGGGAAAAGTATGGTGGCGGTGTGCTATTGGCTGTGCGCCGTGAGTTAACAGCGGTTCATCGTCCCGAGTGGGCTTCCACTGCGGAAGATATATGGGTCACACTACATTACAGAGCCTCCGATCGCTCATTAAGTAAGATACACATTTGCACATTGTATCTCTGCAGTGAAAAAGACGGCTTTTCTTTTAATAACCAGTTAGAAAATTTTACTCATAAGTTATCTTATATAATTAGTACTTGTCCGAATGATATTTTCATACTAATGGGAGATTTTAACTTGAGCAATGTTAATTGGCACAGAGAAGGATCTCATCTGCAGCCATCAGCAATCACAGGCGAGAAACAGATATATTTTTTTGATTCTTTACTGGAATGTAATCTATACCAATATAATTATTTTCAAAATATTAATAATAGAATTTTAGATCTGGTTTTATGCAACACAGAGATATCACTTACCTCTTGTGATGATGACGCCTTAGTACCAGAGGATGTGCACCACAAGTCTCTTAGCATTTACTTTTGTTCGGACATAATTGAACCGTTGTCATCAAAGCCAAGAGAGATATATTTTTATAATTCAGGTGACTACGAGAAAATTAATGCATCACTAAATGATATCAATTGGGATAGTCTTAAACAACAAACCATTGGAAGATGCTGTAGATTTTTTTTATTTATACCTCTTTAACCTAAGAAATAAGCACATACCACACAAAACTATATGTTCCTCAAGCTTCCCACCTTGGTATAATTCTGCCCTTAAAAAAGTTCTCAAAGAAAAATTTAAGTTCTTTAAGAAATACCGCGTTTATGGCAACACATCGGATTACGATACGTTTTCGCTGCTAAGAAAGAGAGCCAAAATACTTGAGCATCAATGTTACACTGCGTATATTGAGAAATCTGAACATTCAATTGTCAGCAATCCTAAGTTATTTTGATCTTTCATTAAATCAAAAAAGAAAAGCACCAATGCACTGCCATCTACATTAACCTATGAAGATCAATCAGCTGATACAGGTGAGAGTATCTGTAATATCTTTGCTAATTATTTTCAGTCGAATTTTCTCTCACCTTATAAAGATCATCCTAATAATGACACTTCCAACAGTGGTTCCATACGTTCTTCAAATTATGCACAGACTATAGGCGATATTGAAGTTAATCCGCAAACTGTATTCGAGATGCTTAAGTCCTTAGATCTGACAAAGAGTGCCGGACCCGATTTCATCTCCCCTGTTTTTATTGCTCACTGCGCTAGAAGTCTAACCGGACCGCTTACAATCCTGTTCAAAAGATCCACTAAGGAAGGTATAGTCCCCAAAGTTTGGAAGTCGGCTTTCATCACCCCAATCCACAAAAGCGGTAGCAAAAGCGAAGTAATAAATTACCGTCCTATCTCCAAGCTGTGTGTGTTTGCGAAAATCTTGGAACGTCTTGTCTATAGCCAGGTTTATAGCACTCTCTCATGCACATTTATACCAGAACAACATGGTTTTCTAAAAAATCGCTCAACAACCACTAATCTATTAACATTCACCGAGTACACATCATCTGGTATGGAGGGCGGGGGTCAAGTGGATGCCATTTTTACTGATTATAGCAAAGCATTCGACCGTATTGACCATAAGATACTATTGCTGAAGCTGCTAGCAGCTGGAATTCACGGAAACTTATTCAGGTGGTTCACCTCATACATAGAAAATCGTTCACAAGCTGTTGCAGTGAATGGGTACTCTTCTAGCTGGCACATTGTTCCTTCTGGGGTCCCTCAGGGCTCGCTGATTGGTCCTCTATTGTTTAACCTATTTATTAATGACATAAGCTCCTGCTTCATACGCTCAAAATTTTTGTTATATGCAGATGATATGAAAATCTTTCATAAAATTCATAGTCTCGAGGACTGTCGCCTCTTACAACAAGATCTTAATAAATTCGAAGAGTACTGCAAACTTAATAAATTAGACTTAAACGTTTCTAAATGTAATGTAATAACCTTTAGTAGGAAACCAAACATAATTAATTTTAGATATACACTCAAAGGTTCGGAACTTAAAAGGGTTGATGAAATTCGGGATTTGGGAGTGATTCATGACTGCAAACTAACCTACGTGAATCACATTGATTACATCGCCAAAAAGGCTAACAAAATGTTAGGTTTTGTCATTTAATCCAGCTCCCAATTTAGCAATCTTAAAATAATAAAGGTCCTATACTCGTCGTATGTACGTAGCATCCTCGAATATTGTTCAGAGATATGGAATCCACAATACGACGTTCATATCAACAGATTGGAGTCGGTTCAGCGCAAATTTATGAGATACTTACAATATAAGTGCAAGCATTTAGACAGAAGTTACGAGGAGAGGTGTAAAAGGCAACACACACTTCCTCTTGAGATGAGACGAAAAATTGCGGACATAGCTCTCTTGGTAAAAATCGCACAATCCAAAATTGACTCTCCACAACTCCTGTACATGATAAATCTTAGAGTTCCAAACAGGTCTAACGTAAGACGACCTACTACTCTATTTGTTCCGTTCAGTGCAACTAATTATAGAAGCAATTCCTTTTTTTATCGATCTGCCAATTTTTACAACAAGTTGGTTGACGTTCCGGAGTTAGATTTATTTACAACGAAGTCTCACACCTTTAAAAATGTCCTAACAAAGGCGTGGTTTGATTTGGCTCTTTGAACTGTACCTAGGTTTTTATTTATGAAGAGTATATTTTACTCGCTTCTTTCTCTTTATATTAATATGTAGTACCTACTTAAACAACTTAATTATAAATAGCATGAAATTCCAAATAATTTTTAGCTGTTTTATAAGTAATATTTTATATAGTTTTTACTCTAGATTTATTTCTTGTTTTCTTGTTCACTAGGTTTTTTTACCTACTTTTTGTTGCAGAATCAAACAAGCTTTTTTTAGTATCCATATGCGAAAACTTTGTAAATGAGTACGTTTTGTATACAATTTGTAATTAATTAAGTAGATATATTCTGTACTGTATGTTTTCCAAATAAAATAAAATAAAATAAAATAAAATAATACAAAGATTTACCGAAATTCCCACGGGAAACGAGATACACGCAAGCGAAGTTACGTGGGTCTCGCTAGTGTAATAATAATGTACAAAAGTGACGCACGGGGTGGCACGGGCGAAGCTGCGGTCCCAGTTCACTGGAGGGTGGAAGGGTGGCAGGTGAGCAATTGCGACATATGGTAGGTAGGCTAAACAAACTGTCGTATTCAATGATGGAATAATATATATTGTGTAGATTGGCTACTCAAATTATTTACGAGTCACGAACATAACTACCTAAATTTAAAAGTCGCAAGCTGTCTCTTTTTCTCTTTCTTAATATGACAGACAGCCGTAATTTAACGAGTCATTAAATATAAAATGATCCAAACTTATTATATTATAAATAAGTACCTATGTTTGTTTGTGTTTCGTTCACGTCGAAAGTAACGAATAGATTGACATGGATTTTTTTTGGGGATATGTTAAGGTCTGGCAAGTGACATAATGCTTTTTATCATGGAAAAACATCTAATTCCCATGGGAAATAATAAAGTTTATTATTATTTGTGAGATCCTCTGGAGCACGCGGGCGAAGGCGCGGGTAACAGCTAGTTTAACATAAAAGCAGAGACCAAACTAAAAGTTAAAAGTGGTGCCTCAGGCTCTATAACATATCTACGCTTCTTTTAAATAACATTGGTCGGATGTGCCATCGGGGGTGTGAGGGAAACAATTGTCTAAGTAATTAGTGATGGAATCAAGTGGAAAATTTATATTGACTGCACTTAAGGGAATTGACTGAATTTGAAAGGGAGCAACGAACTATTTGATTACCTAATCTATAATATAATAAAAGTGTAAAAAAAGTTTGTCTGTACATTGAATATATTTCCAAAAAAATTGTTTAGGGCGATGAAGAATAAGCAATAGAACAAGAATTTCGTAAAATTTTGTCCGTCTGTTTGTATGTTTGTATGTTTGGATGTTTGTATGTTTGGATGTTTGTATGTATGTTTGTACACGCTAATCTCGGAAACGGCTGAACCGATTTGGATGCGGTTTTCACTAATATGTGGCGATTTGCTCAACTTAACATTTAGTGTATGTTTCTTTTCAAAATTCCCACGGGAATCCGAGATATACGCAAACGAAGTTGCGAGGGTATATCAACGCACAGCCCAAACCGCTGGGTCTAGAGATTCCAAATTTGGCATGTAGGTTCCTTACGACATTTAGGGATGTACTAAGAAAGGATTTTTCAAAATTCCCACGGGAAAGCGAGATATACGCATACGAAGTTGCGAGGGGACGCACAGCCCAAACCGCTGGGTCTAGAGATGCGAAATTTGACATGTAGGGTCCTTATAAGGTCCGGACCGACCGGACCGGACCGGACCGGACCGGAACGGACCGGACCGGACCGGACCGGACCGGACCGGAACGGATCAGACCTGATCGGTCCGAAAGGAACCGCACCGTACCGAGCCAGTGCCGGACCGGACCGAACCGGACCGGACCGTTTTTTTTGTCCGTCTGTTTGTATGTTTGTATGTATGTTTGCACGCGCTAATCTCAGAAACGGCTGAACCGATTTGGATGCGGTTTTCACTAATATGTGGCGATTTGCTCAACTTAACATTTAGTGTATGTTTCTTTTCAAAATTCTCACGGGAATCTGAGATATACGCAAACGAAGTTGCGAGGGTATATCAACGCACAGCCCAAACCGCT
The DNA here is from genome assembly GCA_905163395.2 of Endotricha flammealis. Taxonomy (NCBI): domain Eukaryota; kingdom Metazoa; phylum Arthropoda; class Insecta; order Lepidoptera; family Pyralidae; genus Endotricha; species Endotricha flammealis. The sequence goes on along the minus strand of LR990861.1, from coordinate 2,391,478 downwards.
GGGTCTAGATTCCAAATTTGGCATGTAGGTTCCTTACGATGTCTAGGGATGTACTAAAAAAGGATTTTTCAAAATTCCCACGGGAAAGCGAGATATACGCAAACGAAATTGCCAAATTTGGCATGTAGGGTCATTATAAGGTCCGGACCGACCGGACCGGACCGGATCGGACCGGACCGGAACGGACCGGACCGGACCGGAACGGATCAGACCTGATCGGTCCGGAAGGAACCGCACCGTACCGAGTCCGTGCCGGACCGGACCGAACCGGATCGCACCGATTTTTTTTTCTGAAGAAATATGTTAATTGGTATGTAGGTACCTTATCAGGACCGGGCCGACCGGACCGGAGCGGACCGACTGGACCTGATCGGACCGCACTATATATATATATATATATATAAAATTCAAAGTCCTGACTGACATAACTATACATATATCAACGCACAGCCCAAACCGGTGGGTCTAGAGATTCCAAATTTGGACTGTAGGTTCCTTACGACGGCGACGTCTAGGGGTGTACAAAGAAAGGATTTTTCGAAATTCCCACGGGAAACCGAGATATACGCAAACGAGGTTGCGAGGCTATATCAAATTTGGCATGTAGGTTCCTTACGACGTCTAGGGATGTACTAAGAAAGGATTTTTCAAAATCCCACGGGAAAGCGAGGTATGCGCAAACGTAGTTGCGAGAGGACGCACAGCCCAAACCGCTGGGTCTAGAGATGCCAAATTTGTCATGTAGGGTCCATATAAGGACCGGACCGGACCGGAACGGATCAGACCTGATCGGTCCGGAAGGAACCGCACCGTACCGGGGCGTGCCGGACCGGACCGGTTTTTTTTTCTGTAGAATAATATGCTAATTGGCATGTAGGTTCCATATCAGGACCGGACCGACCAGACCGGCCCGGACTGACCGGACCGACCGGACCGGATGGAACCGTACCGTACCGGGCCGTGCAGGACCGGAATTTGTTTCTAAAGAAAAATATGCTAATTGTTACTAGGCCACGCGGGCGAAGCCGCGGGCAGAAGCTAGTCTATATATATAAAAGAGGAAATCACTGACTGATTCATCACGAAATCTCCGAAACTACAAGTGCCAGGAGTCTCAAATTTTGCATGGGGGTTCCTTTTGGGGCGTAGGTAGGGAATGCAAATCCGTTCTGTTTCAAAATCCGGATTTTTACGAACGGATTTTGGGGCCAATCCGGATTATCCGGATTTTACGGATTTTTATGAAAATAATCAAATCTAATCAATAAACCTATTTATATTTTTTAATATGATGTTTTTTATATTTGTGTAAATAAATAAAAACACAGGAAAATCAAATGAAACCATTTTTTTATTTTATTATTTATAATTCTTATTATTAAAATAATCAGTCATACTAGTTACTCTAAAACAAATAGACTCCTTGAAAAACAAAAATAAAAAAAAAAACAAATAGACTTCTTGTCAAATTATAAACATAACAAAAGGACAATTAACTTATTCAACGTAATACTTATTCTTATATTAAAATAATGAGCTTGTGACTTGCGTGGTGAGTTGGTGAGTAAAATGAGCTAAATAATTAACAGATACAAATTAAAAGGAACTTTGGAGATCAAAAATAAAGACAAATAGAATTCGTAACTATTTATTAAGTACTAGCTGTTACCCGCGGCTTCGCCCGCGTGATCAAGGGAAAAACTTTTTTCCGTGGGACGCCATCTATTGTTCAGTGGTCATACATACTGAGTCGATTAAGAAGGAACTAAATTGTATTAATAATTAGCTTTTATTTAATTTAATTATTTATCATAAGAGATTCAAAAAACTATTTAAATAAATTAATCCTAAAGCAAAAGTTTTTCCATGCACTTCCGTCATATTAATAGTTAGATTCGCAATTGCAGCGCCATCTATAGTAGAAAAAGTATTTTCCCATTGAAATGACATACTTTCACGGGATAAAAAGTCTATGTTGAGCCCTGTACCCCTGACAAGACAATATGTATACAAATTTTCATGATGATCGGCTGCATAGTCAAGCCGTGAAGGAATAACAAACAAACAAACTCACTTTCTCATTTATAATATTAGTTAGATAGGTAGGATTACTCAAAAAAACAACAATGTACTCGATTCACTTAAATTGCCTATCACAGTTCTCACACTATTTTTGCAGACTAACCTATACTACGTTTATTTCCACATAAGAAATGAGTAAAAAATGACAAAATTTGAGTTCTTTTAGTGTACACTCCTTTTGCTAAATTTAAAAAAGAAACTCATACATTTCTAAGAGTAAACCAAAAGTGCGCGAGTCGCGACACGGATCACGCACCCACCACGCACGCACGAGCACGATGTTTCTCGCGCCCCTCTCGCGCCCCCCAAGGACGACACGAATATTCGCGCGATAATATCGCCCCCGAATTACAATTTCTTATTATTCAGAAAATCCGGATTCAATTTTAGAATCCGGATTTTGAAGTCGAGTGGAAATTCGCGAAAATCCGGATTTTTCGGATTACGGATAGTCCGGATTGCATTCCCTAGGCGTAGGTGCTCACTAAGAAAGGATTTTTGGAAATTCATCCCCTAAGTGGGTAAAACGGGGGTGCAAAGTTAGTATGAAACTTTGCCGTTTTTGAAGTTATTCGAATGAAATTCAGCATGAAGGTTCTTTACTGAAAAGCATGAAACATGAGTAAATTTTTTTTTTCAAAATTCATCCCTTAGGGGGTTAAACGGGGGTGCAAAGATAGTATGAAACTTTGCCATTTTTGAAGTTATTCGAATGAAATTCAGCATGAAGGTTCTTTATTAAAAGGCATGAAACACGAGTAAAATATTTTTCTCAAAAACATCCCCTATGGGGTTAAACGGGGGTGTAGTATGAAACTTTGCCGTTTTTGAAGTTATTCGAATGAAATTAAGCATGAAATCTTTAATTAAGGGCGGTAAAACGGGGATGCAAAGTTGACTGATTCATCACGACATCTCCGAAACTACGTGCCAGGAGTGTCAAATTTTGCATGGCGGTTCCTTTTGGGGCGTAGGTGTTCACTAAGAAAGGATTTTTTTAAATTCCCACGGGAAAGGGAGTAATAGGACTGCAAGTGTATTATCGCGGGCGCTCAACCTAGAAAGCAGAAATTATGTATAGAGGTTCCCTTTATGATATTGACAAGGATAAAGATGGGATTAAAGATGGGATTTTATTAAATTCCCACGGGAAAGGGAGTAATAGCACTGCACGTGTGTTATTGTGGACGCTCAACCTAGAACACTAGAATTTTGTATTGAGGTTCCCTTTATAAAGTAGACAAGGACTAAGACGGGATTTTTAAAATTCCTACAGATTCAATTATCGGGGGCGCTCAACTAAGAAAGCTGAGATTTTGTATTGAGGATCCCTTTAAGAAGTGGACAATAAAACAAAGACAGGGTTTTTTTAAAATCCTACGGGAACAGGAATTATAAGACTACACGTGTATTATCGGGGGCGCTCAACCTAGGAAGCTGAGATTTTGTAGAGGTTCTTTTAAGATGTAGACAAGGATAAAGACGGGATTTTTTTAATTCCCACGGGAACGTGATAGATAGGACTGCACGTGTGTTATTGTGGGCGCTCAATCTAGAACGCTAATAATAATGGATTTTTATAAAGTAGACAAGTACAAAGATGGGATTTTTTAAAATTCCCACAGGATTCGGAATAATATGACTACACGTGTATTATCGGAAGCGATTAACCTGAAAAGCTGATTTTTTAATAGAGGATCCCTTTATGATGTTGACGAGCATAAAGTCCGGTTTTTATTAATTCCCACGGGAACTAAATTATTGGTATTTTCGCTTGACCACGCGGGCGAAGCCGCGGGTAACAGCTAGTCTATAATATATCTACTAAACTTTGAGGACATCGATGTCTTCGCTCTTTGTCAAACTCTAAAATGAACACGCAAGTTAAGCAACGTCGATCCTAGCCAGGGTTGAAATGGGTTTCGTAATCTCGTAAAGTTTCTCAGTACTTTGGAGGGCACGTTAAGCTGTATGTAGGTCAGGCTGTTGTCGGCGGATGACAGTCGTGACCTTCAAGCGGCTTGAAAATACCGGCCTCTGCCAATCCACATTGCAGCAGCGTGGACAGCGTGGTAGAGTACGCTCTATTCCCCTTCGATTGAAGAGTGACCTGTATCCCTTATATATTTTCTGGAGACTTCAGTTTATCTATCAAAAAATATTAGACGTCTTTTACAATGTTAGAAACATTTTTTAATCTAAGTACCTAAAAGCATTTTGGAATGATCATTGCCGAGAATGGCGAAATAAACTCTGTCAAAATAGGTCTTTACAAATAAAATGAATATTGAAAAAGCATAAAAATAAATTCATTCAATTTTCAAATAAGCAAAAAGTATACCGTTTATTTGAACAATAATAATAACGACCCCACGTGCGGGGTGGAATGTGTACCACCTCGTTCCTTGTCTCGATGCACTACCCATAAAATAATTGCAACGTCAACCTATTAGACACAAATTGTATTTTTTGTTTCCAGAAAACGCAAGGATATATATATCTTACATTTGTATACATTTTGAAGTTGAGGATTTTTGTGTACATATTTACCTTTTCAAAGGCCGTTACCGGTTTTTTCGCCTTCCTTTTAGCAGTGTTTATTTTGTTTTGTTTTCGAAATGGTGGTTTATAATTTTTATGATTGTTTTTATAGGTTTTAAGCAACTAACCATTAAAAGAGAAAATTTTCTTTCAAATATATTTTTATAAAAGGTAATAGAGTACCTACCTACTTAGTTAGTACCTAAGTTACATAAATAATGTATTTTATATATTTAGAATGACATGACTAGAGAAAGAACCAGTGAAGGAGAAGGAAGAAGTCCATGGATATTGATTTGGAAGTCAGTATGGCGTGCAAAAAGTTCGTCGTGGATTTCAAACAGATTCAACGCACACGACTCACATCTACTTACGTGCAGATAGCAGACAAAATGTCTGTCTGCGTTAGTATTAAAGGATGGCTGCGTCAGTATTAAAGCAGAGGTACTTTCTATTTGGTTTTGTTCGACGTGGCGCGATCCTCATTTTTGTGCGCTGGACTTTTTGGACATCGTGTCGTGTGAGTTAATGCATGTAATTGCATAGATCAGTCGCTCTTAGCTTGAAGGGTCCCTTAGTAAATTGTATTTTTCGGAATTATCACTTTCGGAAATTATCTATTTTGTAATAGACGATAGAAAGTTGTTGTTCTCAGCCTGAGGGCTATTATCACGGACAGAAAGTACGTAATTGATGGTAGCGTTGTCCGTTAGACAGGTGTTACAATATTATATCTGGCACAGTGTCCCAGGGAAAGGGTCGACAACCCTTCAAATAAACCATACATTCGGAGGTCGTTGCGCTCGAAAAATTCTAGGTTAACTTTGGAATTAACTTACAACGGATAAGATTTCCAAGTTGAATTTGGTTTACTTATTTAGTTTCTTGGATACCTATCAGAAGGGTACCTCTATATGTACTAACTATAGGTACGAACGGAATGTTTTTAAAACCTTGCATTTTCTGTCCGTCTGTTTGTCTATCTACTGACGACGGGATTTTATTTTCACTAAAAATAGATAAAGAAAATTGCAGCGTTTTTTGGGACCACCCAAAGTAAGCTAGGCATAAATTGTATTATGGGTTCCAGACTACGGTTATATTATTTACTAGATAACCGCGCAACTTTGTTTGCGTGTATTTATTTACGTACAGTGGCGCTATCTATATCAGACTTTTGATGAAATCCTACGGGAATCGCGTGCTTTTCGGGATAAAAGGTACCCCATGTGTTAATCCAAGGTATCAGCTACCGATATACCAAATATCATAAATATTGGCTCAGCCATTTGAGCGTGAATAAGTAACAAACATACACATAACTTTCGCCTTTATAATATTAGTAGGATATAGAAAACTCCCAGAGTCGAGAACGAACACAAATGCTATTACATATACCTACCTAAATGTTTGCCCCGATCGGGAATCGAAACCGCGCCCACCGAAAGTAGCATCACTACCAACAAACCACTGGGCTGTCTAAATACTTATTATACCTTAGAAAACATCCAGACCAAGACACACATGTTCATGCACACATATTATTGTGTTTGTCTCGAGCTGGATTCAAACCCGCGCCCTTTATCTTAAGATAAAGTAAAGTAGCCATAGCTAGCCACTCGACCACCAAGCCTGTCCTGTTTGTTAATAACTCGAATTGTTTGCGTTGTGCAAACAGGGGATTTAAAAACAACTGGTATATACTACCCCTAGTGAGTGGTACACGAAACTACCCCTCAGATGGCACGCAGTCTGCCATGACAGGTTGGTTAGGGTGCATTTGTAAATTGGGTCTTGAGACTGATAAACTAGCATATTGTATTGATAAACAATTCAAAAACTTGTTGCAAGGGTAAATTATGGATTTTCAATCACGTACGTATTACTCGGAGGTAGGCAGAGACTGAAAATTTACTCAGATGAAGTAATAAATTATTAAGTTTCTTTTAATTAAGTATTCAATTAAATTAAACCTATTTGCTGATTATTGCTTGTTTTCAAGCCTACCTACGTATCTCGAGAACAGAGACAAAAATCTCGGGTAGAGTAAAGAAATAAAAGTTTCTTTTTTTTATTATTATTTCTGACATCATACCTACAAATGGGCTTTTTAATAATGACTAATAGAAAAATGGACCCGCAGAGCCTAGTGTCTCGTTAGGCCCCGATAAGGTGGCAGCTACTACGATAACCGTGACTAATTGTCCGGAGCTATCGTCGATGCGGGCGGCTGGCTTCTTCGGGCGGAAAAATATCGATCGGCCGCCGCACACCTGTTTGGGACAATGGGGCCCGCGCACCTGCCCACTACTGCGCCCGACGCCGCCACGCGCGCACATACGCACCGCGCCACCACCGGCGTCGACCTACCATGAGAGACGCGGGGGGCCGCTGACCGTCCCGACGTCACGCCGACCATCGCGCGCCGCCCGATCGATCGTCCGGCATCTTGGATGGTCACCACTCACCACTTGCTCATACATCGATTCTCTAAGGTACCTAACCACCCCAATAAATTACATTAACATTAATATTTCCAAACGCTGACCTTTCTATTGACATGCCATTAGAGCTGATTCATCCTAACATGACTCATCTTTTTCTTTGTCATTTCAGGACCGGGCTATGTAGTTAGTCAGGATGCATATCACTTCAGGACTATCGCCGGCGTCCGGCGAAATGTTGGACTCGTCTACGCTCAATTTTTATGGCGACGCAGGAGATCAGAACGGGACGACTTATTTTGCGATAGATCACGCCGTTCCCGAATCGTCTCACACCGTCGAAATAGAATACGTTTATGAACAACCAGAGACATGCACTCAGGCGGATGTGGAAATGGATAAAGTGCCTGATATAGGCAAGGAAACTGAGAAACACGAAGAAGATAGTTTTACCAAAAAGATCCGGACTAAACACAAGCTTCAGAAAACTGTGGAGGATGACACCGAACCAGATTTGACTAATTTGACATGGTTGCAAAATATAACGAATATAATGGCGATCCCACAGTTCCCGATACCTCCGATGTCGCCCAGTCCCCAAGTGAGGCCGCAGCCGCAGAACACGAGGCTGCAGAAGTTTCACCAGACAATCGCGAAGTGTCAGAAGGACTTCACTGAAAACAAAGAGGAGTACAGGACGAACAGTGAGAAGAAGCCTCCTTATTCTTACAGCACGTTAATCTGCATGGCTATGAGGTACAACAACGACAAGATGACTCTCTCGGCGATATATTCGTGGATCAGGGACAACTTCAAATACTACAGGAACGCGGACCCGACATGGCAGGTGAGCGTTATCATTTCAGTAGTTAGTAGGGAACTGTTGATTTAATAAACGTGAAATCAGTTATCCGAGATAAGATTAGAACTAATTGGCAATAGGGATTGGATTATTTAAGTGTTAAGTGTTATCGGAAATTTATTTCGCATAGGGGTAAGTGATAGGATAGGAAGTAAGGTTTCGATATTTCCAGAACAATTTTGTGTCACTTGTTGGGACTGATAATGATTTTTTATCGATAAATAGAATAGAATAAATTAAATCAATACGATTTAATTTATTGATAACTAAAAACTAGTACTTACTTAATATGTAAGTATTTACTTGTAAAATTACGTAAGTAGTTAAATTGGAGAATAGCTGAGTTTAAATTAATTTTGAATATTTTTATCTAGCTAACTATGGATGGATTTGCGTGATAAATGATTTCGGATTAGAATAATAAAACGAAGATAATATAAAGTATTGAATTAAATATTAATTATCTTGTTTCAGAATTCAATAAGACATAATTTATCCCTGAACAAAGTATTTGTGAAAGTCGCTCGCTCTAAAGACGAGCCAGGCAAAGGGGGCTTCTGGAAATTGGATTTAGCACATTTAGAAGGCACAAAAAGGATTTCCAACAGACCACATAAGAAGAAAAAGACAAAAGACTCAAATGAAATCAAAATCAATGAAGAAAGTATCGCTGTATCTAACATACCTCAAGTGGAACTTATTGGAGTAGACGACATAGTTGCTGAAGCAAATAATGCAGTGACTTTACATCTACCAGAATTTACTATAAGTGGTCTCCAACCTTTGCCGAGTATGGACTTGGATACGAATATAGGAGCTAATGTCATTGTTGAACCAGTAGTGCCTCCTCCATTGATTCCTGAAGATGATCTGTCGTCTCTTCTCCTAAACCCTACGGATTGGGACGACTTGCAACTGGATATGTTGGATAATTATTTGGATTCATGTTTCAAGTAAGTTTTCTTTTTGTTAAAGTGTTTAAAAGACGAAGTGAATAATATAGTTTTAAAGAGTGTAATTTGCTTGATCTAAATCATAGTAGATTTCAGATTATGGTAATGTCAATTCTCGGATTTCTTTAAATAATAAAATGGCGTCGCTTACTTATTTTTTTACAATGGTAGGGAAAACTTATAGAATGGCATTCATTTGTAAGGTCAGGAAGGGTCCCAAGGTTTATTATCGGCTTGTGAAGGTACCTATTTCAAGAAAATCAACCGCTGTGTATTTTATGCTAGAAAGTCGCATTAATTTTAAAATTATTTTTTGCCGTTCGTTATTTGATTTAGTTTTCTTGATATGTTGCATAAAAACTCATTAAACTGACCTAAATTACTAATTTTATTGAATTTAGAGTATTTTTCTGTGAGTGAAAGAATTTTCCAGTCGGTGTGTCTAGTCGTGTAGTGTTTTGTTAATTAAAAAAAAAAATGGTGATTGTGTTGTGCCTAAAACTTACATTTTAGATAATTTGTTTGCATTTTCTGTTTTGTAGAATAGTCTAGTCAGGAGGCATATGCGAAATAGTAGGTTAGATATAATATTTAAATAGAATTTTGTAATTAGTAATTACGTATGTTAATATTAGTCTTGTAGGAAATTTGCACAATTTGAATTATTTTTTAACATACGTGTTTTGACATTGAATGTCTTTATCACTTGTAAGAAGAATGTTTTTAACTTAATTTTTAACATGATACCTGGGATACGTAGTTACAAAGCTACGACTGAAGGGCATGCCCGCTAAAACTAAATACAAGGCAATAGTAGGATTTACCAAGAATGAGCTTGACTTTTTTGAATGAAAAAGAAATTATCTATGGATTTTAAAGATTTTTGAGTTTTTTTGTAAAAGCCCATTGAAGGATTATTCAAAAATTCTTCGATATTTCACAATAATATTATACATAATTATGTACATAATGTATTACATAATTTGACGAAATTACGTAGTGTTGGGTTTGAGGGTTTAAGTTTTGTGAAGCAATCGTCGTCGTCGTGTTGAATCTTTTCCCTTCAGAGTTATGTCAAATAATGAAAATATGCATGGTTTTTTAGGGTTAAGAGTTAGGAAAGTATAAAATACTATGCTATAGTATTTATTATTATCACTTTTACAATTTAATTGCAATACAATCCTGCTCAGAAATTCGAAAGCTCAGTATTATTTAACAAAGATAATACAAATTGTTTGTTTGTATAGCAGATAGTATGTTTTCTGAAAACAAGATTAATAAAAGTAGCTTACCTACCTATTTACAAAGATGATTCATATTTACAATGAAAAAATTCAAATGACGTAGGTTTATGTTTTCTTAATTGAAGTACATATCTCGTGACCTACCACGAACTTTTAAAAAGATCATCATAGATTTATAGCATAACAGCCTGTTTATGAAACGAATTAAAATTAATGAGACATTAAATGATAGCTGTCAACTGACAAACTAAAGAAAAAAAAAGATAGCTTGAGATATAAAGTGAAATTAAAACTAAAATGGGTTTCAGAAACGGCTGTTACCCTCGTAATTGTTTGAGATTTCACAAATTATATATAAATAATTGTATATTATGACGATTTTACCGCTCAGTATTATTGCGTACAAAAGTGTTGTAACAATTAATTTATAGTGTGTGGCAATATATGTTTAGCGTTAAGTATTTCTAACGACAATGAACTATCAGATATCCGTCCAGTATTAACGTATGCAGTAGCTGCATCTTGGGTAATTTTGCTCAGCACAAAGTGTATATTATTGCAAGTATTTACAAAGTTTTATATATTTATATTCATATTTTGTGATTAATTGGCATGTTTATAGGTGCACAAAGCTCAGTATAGATTTTATGAATTTATGTAGTATTTATAATGGAATCAGATACTATCTTCCGTCCTTAGGTGTCTTAAAAATGGCAATATATGTATTGTATTAACATTAGAGTGATTAACGTTATAATTAAGATTGAAAGCAATATTAGTGCTCAGGATCTCATTGTTTTGCGTGTATTAACGGAATATCAAACAAAAAATGAAACTAAACCATGAAAAAATTACATGTTGACTAAATTTCCATGTTAATTACAGCGATGTAAACGCTACATGTTTAACGTGATTTAAAAGATTATTACACGCGTAGCGTTCTGGGATATTCACGCTACGCGTAACTAGATTATTTAAATAACACGCGTAGTACGCCGTTAGTGTAAATCAGGTAGGCTACGCAGCTATAACATGCGTAGCGTATTTGAATTACACGCATCGAATCCGTATAAAATCATGTGTCCACAAAAAGCAAATTGAGTCATTAATTTTATATAGGTACCTAACATTAAGAAATTAGAATATAAAAAAAATCTAGTCACTTCGTGTTTTCAATAAATGTGCTAGATATTAAATTTAGATGTAACGATATAATATTTATTTTCGACAGTTTTCTATTAAATGTAGAAGTTGTGTCTAAATTACGAATATAATATTATGGCACCTGTTTTAAATTTTTTACCCGACTACATTAATGCTAAACGTAGCATATTTACCTATATGATATGTTTTGCATCAATGTAATGTAGTTGTGCATACGTATGCAGATTTATAATCGTAGAATGCAATAAACAAAATTCGTGGTCGGGTTTTATTTTTTAAACTATGTTTTGAGTTGTTTTTCAATATGACTATGTTGAGTTGTTTGCCCATAATTTTATGCTGTATCTGAAGCGCGATTCCACCAAAGCATGGTATGTAATTTTTAACTTTCCGTTATACCTTATTATGGCAACATAATATTGTGTGATTTATCGCAATAAACAGACGATTGTTTAGAACTTTGGCTAAGTATATTGGAGTGGAATATACCATTATCCTACGTTACATGCCAGAATCTAGCGTGTTGATCTCCCCATCGGCTAATATTGGTTAACTTATTAACAATTATATTTTTTCCGTGCAAAAATTTGTCTTGTTGTATACCATAAAAAACACTTTTGTGAGCGATTGTACACAATTCAGCATAGTAATGAAAAACTCAATTAAATACTGTATACTTAATAGATAATAATATTGTAGTAACTACATGAAATGGTTGTTTTGGTAACTAAGCTCAAAATGTCCTGTAAGCTATTTCATGTTTAGAAGTGTCCTTATTAACTTTCAATAAAGTGTTAAAAATATAATGTTATTTTATTTTACCGTGTAACCACACCGCAGTTACTTTTTGTGGAGCAACACAATGCAACATTTGGGTAACGTTCTTCAACTTTTGCGACTTTTCAGATAACTTTTTGTTATCGGATGTTGCCCTTTAACACTTGGAAACGCTGCTCCAAAAAAAGTAACTGCGGTGTGGATGGACTAGCGATAGCCCGCGCAATTCCATTGTGGTGGTAAGTGGTAAGCGGTAACAACGTCTAATTTCAGGGCGGCATAAGATCGACTTCTATACGCCATAGGGACTTTGTACAGGACGACGACAGTGTCAGCGTATAATGAAGCATAAGGTGTTTTCAGACTACGCTATAATATATAGTGGAATAGTGTAGTAGTCTGAAATCACCTTCAAACCAATAAAATAAGAACGGTTTCAGAGTCAGTACCTATAGCTAAGTGAGTAAGTAATGAATGAATGAAATCATTTGTACATTAACTTTAATATATTCTTATGACTAGTATCACAGACAAATATTATTTTTATAAAAAATATCATATTTTAAACAGACTAGACTCCTTGAGTTTACAATTAATTTTTTTGGTAAAATGTTCTCTTCAAAAAATACACTAGCCATCATTGCTATAGCTGCATTTATATTTCCACTGGGTAATGTTGGCAACACTGAACCGTCTGCTACATACAACCTATTTACTCCTAAAACCTTAAATGATAAATCAACTACACTTTGGTTCGAGTCTGGCAATCCCATGGAACACGATCCAATAGGATGGTAGCTAGTAAGGGTCAAATGCTTGATATAACATTCCCAATAATCGTCTGTAAATATTACATACATTTCACACCCAGGAAAGGGAAATGGATTTAAATACGCTCCAATATCCTTCATTGCCTTTGTTCCAATAAAATTTACTACTAACTTTAGTCCATTTATTAAAGTTTCAATATCCTCTCTACTTGATAAGTACTTTGGGTTGATAACAGGAGGGGTTTTCGGGTCTATACTTTTAATAAACACTTCTCCCTTGCTTTTAGGATGTAATATTATTGGCAGTATTGTTGCTGTGTGTCTATCAAAAGTTTTGGCAAAATAATTATCCCATACGAAATCTTTAATACCTAAAGCTTTTCTTAAATAGCTACCCCTGTCTGATGATATTCCTACTGGCAATACCATGAATTGCAAATCAGGGTTACTTTCATTTGTAGTTGACAGAAATCCAACTACTTCGCAGCCTGGAGTCGTAAATGGTCCCTTACCATAGAGAAAATAATTGAAAGCATGATTCAAATTTAACATATCAATTGCTGCTATTTTCAAAGAATCGTCAAACATTATCAAATCAAGTCCAGTGGCTATATGGTCTTGTAAATTTCTACCAACAGGCAAATCTTTTATTAGTGGAATGTCTAAAGATTGTAACAGTTCCTTTGGTCCAATACCAGAGAGCTGTAAAATTTTAGGAGAATTAAAAGTTCCAGCTGAAAGTATAACGCCTTTTCTAGCATTTATCTTTTTATTTTTTCCTGATATAAGTGTATTTACCCCATATGCTGTATTTTCATTCAATAAAATCTTTTCTACATGAATATTTGTTTTTATATGTTTAGAAGCATCCAAATTATCTGATATGGACCACCTCTTTCCATCTTTCTGAGAGACTTTACTTTTACTAAAGCCTTTATTGAAATTTGTGTACATTTTACTATATCCCAGTTCCTCACTAGCATCTAATATAGCATTAGCAAGTTCACTTTCATACTGAACCTCATTTATATGTAAAATTTCCTTTTCTATAAAGTCAAATTGTGTTTTAATGTAATCTTTAGTGTATTTCCCATGAAACCAATCTACATAATGTGATAGATTGCCTCTTACATGTACCATGTTGTTCAGTTTTGATGAGCCACCAATAATCTTTCCTTGAAAAATCTTGCATTTCTGTAACAACAAATATATATTTCTTAGAAACAATTCTGTAGAAATGCATGGAGAATATAAGGACAAAGGCATAAACAAAAAAGAATAACATCTAATAAATTCATTTTAATTTGTTTTTTTTTAAGCCAATTAGTAATCATCAGATGATCACTGACATCAATTAATTCAAAAAAGAAAGAAAGTAAATATTTTTATGATGCTAAACTAAACACATTAACTTAAATCTTAATTTAAAAATCGACATTAACTGCAGGAATCACATGAAAAGATGAATAATGAAGTTTTTCACATAGCAGAAACAGAAATCTACCTATTATTATAGCAGAAACTAGCTTTCTAAATTAAATAAGTTTTTTTCAAAAAATTCCTGAATATTTACCTGATTGTCCATAGCAAAACACGCATTCTCTTGTGGCTCTGTCTCATACTGCCAATCATAAATAGATCCATGTAATAGTGGTCCAAGAACTGGTACATTAAACAGAGGATTACAACTGCCTCCAGCTTCTAACACTACGAATGTGTAGTTAGTCTCCGTAGCCAGTCTGTGGGCTATGACTGAGCCTGCAGTGCCTGAACCAACTGAAAAGATCAAATAAAAAGTCAAATTATGAATATTTAATTGTGTAAACTGTATCCTTCTGAAATTATTTAGATTTATATTACAAAACCTTCTATGACATTTTTTTCGTTTTATTTGCAAAATGTAAACGTAGCATCAGGGTTTCAGTTGTGTGATCAGAGAGTCGCCTTAGGAGGTCCACACGACGACCAGTAATAAGTACCAAACCCTCCGGACTCGTGGTCACACCAGGTTGTCACACCATTTCAAATGTTTTATTGTGAACCAAGTGCACAAAAATGGTCGTTTTTTCTGACTGACAACATGTTTTTGAGATTTCGATAATGAAAGTAAAATATTTCTGTAATATTTACCAATAATATAGTCATATTCAGGTTCAATATCTTGATAAAAACTGCTCAGCAGGTCATCACTGTAATATACTATGTGCATAAATATAATGAAAGAATTTACGCAAAAACTGAGTAATATAAACTGAAGACAATGTATAGGCGACATTGCGAGAGAGCTATTTTATTTAGGGACATTTGAATCAAAATTATGAAAATAAACAATCTATTCTTAGAGGTTATGTTAACTGTCAGTGATTTATTTATTTACATTTTTGTCAAGTCAACTGTCAACTGTCAATGTCCAGAAAAACCGGGTCTGTATGCGTATAAACGGCCACCAACGCCTACATAGAGTTCCCTCACTAATTTACTTTTTACACATTTGCGTATAAACGGCCACCAATGCCTACATAGAGTTCCCTCACTAATTTACTTTTTACACATTTGCGTATAAACGGCCACCGCGTTGTCCGAATGTGGTGAAGGGTCCAGCAAGGCCTTCCAGGTGGCGTAGAAACTGGGACGGTCTGCGATCGCCAAGCTCTTCGTGTATGATCAGCTGCTTTACACGTTTTTCTTGAGAAGCTGAGAGACGGCGTATCAGCTCGGTTTTCAGTTTGCCGTATTTGTCTGTGACAGGCGGATTTGTGATAATATCCTTAACCTCTCTTGCCTGTGCCAAATCCAAATTAGAAACCAAATAACTAAATTTTGTCTCATCGGTCGTAATTCGGGATAAAACAAATTGGTTCTCTAATTGTGCAAACCATAAGGCTGGCTCATCAGGCCAAAATGGAGTAACGCGTACACCAACGCGTTGCACTTCTGTCCGAGCGAGATTGCCATCTTCTGTCATAGCATCGCGAAAATTGTCCCGGTCTGTCATCTGGCCAACTCAAAATTGTTTGCTACTCAATAAAAATAATCGCTTGGTCCAACAGTAAAAATCGCTTCAAACGTCAAACGTTAAAACAAAAAACAATGCGTCATCGGAAAATTTCATAAATGGCTTCTCAATATTGAAAAATATCACTTGCAACTCCAATTTCCAAGTGTCCTCCACCGATCAGGTGGGTCTTCGGGGTCACCAATGTGGCAGGGTGCCGGTAGCGCTAACACCCTACCAATAGTAGTTTATAAGCAAGCTCCTAATGGAAAAGCCTGTCCGTAGAATGTAGTATGTTTGTAACTCAGAAGGGAATGAAGGCACAACACGATAACACTGAATGATTATATATTTACAACTTGAATTGTTACAAAGATTAATCAGCTAAGCAAATATAAAAACATTATTCAGAAATTCAGTAAGCTCGCCTAGCGAAGCGAAGTCAGACGAGGAAGAGAATTCGTAAATCGGCGCGCGCCGTGTGGTGCGCGAACCATCGCTGTATTTCGACTCCCGACGCACAGAGCGAGACCACGCTATCCGGCCGTGCAGGACAGCGACAACCAAGTTACGCGTCGAGTTGTGGCTCCACAATCCAGCCAGCAAAGAGTATTGTCCAAGTGGCGAGTCGGTCGACGCCACAGTACTCCCCCGCTCAGACCGTTACTACGGTCGATATGGTACTCTGACCCTTCTACCACTTCGCGTCCGCTTCTCTGGTTCACTAGTAGCAGGAACGGTAGTGGTTGCAGGAGTGGTATTGGTTGCTGGAACGTTAACAGCTGCAGGAGTGGTAGTGGTAGTTGGAGCATCTTCGCGTGAAGGTACATCTGGTATTTTCGTGATGTATGCTGGTTTCAGTCTGTCGACCGTCACGCTGATTCTGTTTCCTCTGACATCTAGTATGAAGTACTTAGGCTTTCTCTCCAGTACTTTGAAGGGGCCAGCATAAGGTGCTTCAAGCGGACGGCGCACGTGATCTTGACGAAGAAAAACGTAAGAAGAAGTATGCAAGTCACGCGGCAGGTAGAATGGTGAATTGCTGTGCCACGAAGTTGGTCTCGGCGTCAGTTTGGACATGTAGCTTCGCAGGCGCGTTGCGTACTCGGAGATGTCGGCGGCAGAAAAGTCGTCGTTGGGACATAAGAATTGTCCAGGTAAACGAAGAGGCTCACCGTACACGAGTTCAGCAGCAGATGAACGCAGATCGTCCTTCCAGGCGCTGCGCATGCCTAGCAGCACGAGTGGAAGTACCTCGGTCCACGAAGGTGTAGCATGGCACATGATAGCCGCCTTGAGTTGGCGGTGCATGCGCTCGACGAGTCCATTGGCAGCAGGATGATATGCGGTGGTGCGGAAATGGCGCGCACCGATCAGCGCAGTGAGGGCCTTGAAGAGCTGGCTCTCGAACTGACGACCACGGTCTGTAGTCACCTGGGTAGGACAGCCGAATCTGGCAATCCAGCCAGAAACCAGGGCAGAAGCGCAGGCCTCCGCCGTGATGTCCTTGAGAGGAATGGCCTCAGGCCACCGAGTGAAACGGTCGATGACCGTAAGGCAATACCTGTAATCAGAAGAAGGATTAAGGGGTCCTACGAGATCGAGGTCTCATCGTCTGTGGAAGAGCACAGGATACATCTCCGGCACCTGTTTGAACGCCTCAAACAATATGGAATAGTCTTAAACACAAGTAAGTGTAAACTAGGAAGAGCAGAAGTAACATTTTTAGGCTACCAGGTTTCAGCAACTGGTACAAAACCTTTAGATACCAAGGTAAAGGCGATCCGAGAGTACGCTCAACCGAAGACCGTCAAAGAGTTAAGACGTTTTTTAGGCATGCTCAATTTTTACCGTCGCTTCATTCCTAATGCTGCCTCGCTTCAATCCCCTTTGCACGCTGCTTTATCTGGACCTAAGGTTAAAAGTGCTCATCCCGTAGACATGACCCCTGAGATGCTCCAAGCTTTTACTGACTGCAAAACTGCCTTATCCCAAGCAACCCTTCTTGCACATCCTGATCCTTCCGTTGAACTAGCCATTGTGACTGATGCTTCCGATTGTGCAATTGGTGCTGTTTTACAGCAACGCAAAGACTCTGACTGGCAACCTTTAGCTTTTTACTCGCACAAATTGAATTCAGCTCAAGCCAAATACAGCCCATATGACCGAGAGCTACTAGCTGTTTATGAAGCGATCAGATACTTCCGTCACATGGTCGAAGCCAGACCTTTTGCAATTTTTACTGACCACAAACCGCTAACATTTGCTTTTGCGACAAATAGAGACAAATGTTCACCTAGACAGTTTCGTTACTTAGACTTCATTGCTCAATTTTCGACGGACTTGAGGTACATTCCAGGGAAGCAAAACGTTGTTGCTGATGCATTATCTCGCATCGAAGAGATCACTTCAGCCATCGACTACGCCATCCTGGAATGTACCTCAAGTCCGTCGAAAATTGAGCAATGAAGTCTAAGTAGCGAAACTGTCTAGGTGAACATTTGTCTCTATTTGTCGCAAAAGCAAATGTTAGCGGTTTGTGGTCAGTAAAAATTGCAAAAGGTCTGGCTTCGACCATGTGACGGAAGTATCTGATCGCTTCATAAACAGCTAAGAGCTCGCGGTCATATGGGCTGTATTTGGCTTGAGCTGAATTCAATTTGTGCGAATAAAAAGCTAAAGGTTGCCAGTCAGAGTCTTTGCGTTGCTGTAAAACAGCACCAATTGCACAATCGGAAGCATCAGTCACAATGGCTAGTTCAACGGAAGGATCAGGATGTGCAAGAAGGGTTGCTTGGGATAAGGCAGTTTTGCAGTCAGTAAAAGCTTGGAGCATCTCAGGGGTCATGTCTACGGGATGAGCACCTTTAACCTTAGGTCCAGATAAAGCAGCGTGCAAAGGGGATTGAAGCGAGGCAGCGTTAGGAATGAAGCGACGGTAAAAATTGAGCATGCCTAAAAAACGTCTTAATTCCTTGACGGTCTTCGGTTGAGCATACTCTCGGATTGCCTTTACCTTGGTATCTAAAGGTTTTGTACCAGTTGCTGAAACCTGGTAGCCTAAAAATGTTACTTCTGCTCTTCCTAGTTTACACTTATTTGTGTTTAAGACTATCCCATATTGTTTGAGGCGTTCAAACAGGTGCCGTAGATGGATCCTGTGCTCTTCCACAGACGATGAGAAACATTGAGATGCCACTTGATTTTTGAGTTGATTAATCTCTGCCACTAGGTCTCCATACGATGGCGCGGAATCAGGCGGAGTGGAGTATAAGGACCCTGATGCTGAAGCGACTTGAGGAGTACACGGAGCTATTTCATACACCTTGTCTGCCAGATCTGCCAACTTCTCTAAGGAAAGATCATGTTGAGATGCGATAACCGTCTGTATGTTCGCTGGAAGTCTACTACACCACAACGTCTTCAAAAAATCCTTCGGCACTGCAGGTCCAGCAAGGCCTTCCAGGTGGCGTAGAAACTGGGACGGTCTGCGATCGCCAAGCTCTTCGTGTATGATCAGCTGCTTTACACGTTTTTCTTGAGAAGCTGAGAGACGGCGTATTAGCTCGGTTTTCAGTTTACCGTATTTATCTGTAGCAGGTGGATTTGTGATAATATCCTTAACCTCTCTTGCCTGTGCCAAGTCCAAATTAGAAACCAAATAACTAAATTTTGTCTC
This sequence comes from Endotricha flammealis, assembly GCA_905163395.2. Lineage (NCBI taxonomy): Eukaryota > Metazoa > Arthropoda > Insecta > Lepidoptera > Pyralidae > Endotricha > Endotricha flammealis. The sequence goes on along the minus strand of LR990861.1, from coordinate 2,371,964 downwards.
ATCGGTCGTAATTCGGGATAAAACAAATTGATTCTCTAATTGTGCAAACCATGAGGCTGGCTCATCAGGCCAAAATGGAGTAACGCGTACACCAACGCGTTGCACTTCTGTCCGTGCGAGATTGCCATCTTCTGTCATAGCATCGCGAAAATTGTCCCGGTTTGTCATCTGGCCAACTCAAAATTGTTTGCTACTCAATAAAAATAATCGCTTGGTCCAACAGTAAAAATCGCTTCAAACGTCAAACGTTAAAACAAAAAACAATGCGTCATTGGAAAATTTCATAAATGGCTTCTCAATATTGAAAAATATTACTTGCAACTCACAATTTCCAAGTGTCCTCCACCGATCAGGTGGGTCTTCGGGGTCACCAATGTGGCAGGGTGCCGGTAGCGCTAACACCCTACCAATTAGTAGTTTGTAAGCAAGCTCCTAATGGAAAAGCCTGTCCGTAGAATGTAATATGTTTGTAACTCAGAAGGGAATGAAGGCACAACACGATAACACTGAATGATTATATATTTACAACTTGTATTGTTACAAAGATTAATCAGCTAAGCAAATATAAAAACATTATTCAGAAATTCAGTAAGCTCGCCTAGCGAAGTCAGACGAGGAAGAGAATTCGTAAATCGGCGCGCGCCGTGTGGTGCGCGAACAATCGCTGTATTTCGACTTCCGACGCACAGAGCGAGACCACGCTATCCGGCCGTGTAGGACAGCGACAATCACGTTACGCGTCGAATTGTAGCTCCACAATTCAGCCAGCAAAGAGTACTGTCCAAGTGGCGAGTCGGTCGACGCCACACCTACATAGAGTTCCCTCACTAATTTACTTTTTACACATTTGCGTATAAACGGCCACCAATGCCTACATAGAGTTCCCTCACTAATTTACTTTTTACACATTTGCGTATAAACGGCCACCAATGCCTACATAGAGTTCCCTCACTAATTTACTTTTTACACATTTACGTATAAACGGCCACCAACGCCTACATAGAGTTCCCTCACTAATTTACTTTTTACACATATTCGCTTGCGCAACAAAAGGTCCGTTATATGGCTATTCAGATAAAGGTATTATTTATCCGAGTACTAATTTTATTATTTACTTGTAAGATATTATTCTGTTTGAGCATCGTCATTAAAAACGACTAGGCTGAGTAGTCTGCCATCGTGTAGATGTGTGTGTCAGATGTGTGCCACCACCATGACTGACCCACTGTCTTACCGTACTTACTACTGCGGGCCATCATCATCATGAAAGACATAATGAAACAACTAGTGACGGTATATTTATTTTCCGTTCACGTATATTAAATTTATTTTATTGAACCGCCACTGGCGGTGGATTACGATACTACGTAGACATTTGACTGACAGTTGACATGAATTGACATGATCGTGACAGACGTCAGACACAGACAGACTTCTAGAAGTAGAAAATTAATCGCTTGTAATCCGCACAATAAATTCGTAAACAATAAATTAATAAATAACAAAAAAACTTTAGTATGTCTTTCAACACAAAGGACGTCGTCCTGGACAAGGACAGGCAAGAATCATTGCTTGTTCAAAAGCACTCTGACTACTTGGCTAGTTATGGATTAAATAAAGAGGATTATGAATTCTGCATGACTGAATATCTTCGTATGTCGGGCATATACTGGAGTTTGGCGGCTATGGAACTATTGGGACAATCGTCCAGGTATGTATAGTATCTTGTGGATAACCTATTAATAATTTTATTACAACCAACACTTTTCTAGTCAAAACAAATATATGGTGCAATTTCATTTAAAAAGTCTGCATGATGAAATAGATTACATTACAGAGTTGTCCGTTGTTTGCTTTGATCATTGAGCCAGCTTACCTCTAAGACTCTGACCCAAGTGATAATAAAAAAATATGCATTCCGAAAATTCTAGTTTAGAGCCGCTTTGATGGCAATCTTCTAAAGTAAGCTAGGCAAACACAAATGCCATCACATAAATGTTCGCCCCAAACTGGAATCGAACCCGCACTCTTACAATCACTACCAATGCACCACCAGGCATTAGGTTTATCATTATTAATTAATAACAATAAAACATTAAATTTACAGGTTACCCAAAGATGAGATAATAGAATTCATAAAATCGTGCCAAGATATTGAGAGTGGGGGTATATCTGCCAGCATTGGTCATGATCCACACATGCTGTACACTCTCAGCGCAGTACAGGTATGATCTACCATCTCTACAGTACCATGTTGTTTCATTTTCGTTTAGAAATCTGAAAAATTAAAATCTATAAATAAATTAATATTTACGTGTTCTATTTTTATCTGTGTAAGATGCGCAAAACCATTTTAAAGTTGTGTCACTATTACAGTAAACTAGCTGTTACCCGCGGCTTCGCCCGCGTAAAAATTAGCCTATATTTGGCTTTGTACCCCTAACAATTATGTATATAAATTTTCATAATGACGGGCTGCTTAGTCAAGCCATGAAGGAATAACAAACAAACAAAGAAACAAAGAATTATTTTCTCATTTATAATATTAGTATGATATCGAACCCTAAAAAGACAGACATTTCTGTAAATTATTGAAATTTATTTCATGTCTTAAATATCATTTTACAGGTATTAGCAATGTACGATAGCTTAGACACTGTAGATGTGGAAGGAATTGTAAGATTTATAAAATCATTGCAACAGGAAGATGGCAGCTTTTTTGGTAAATATACAAAACAATATTGTTTATTGCATCACTCAAAACTTATTTCGCTTATCTACACCTTACTACATAAATACTTTGAAATAAAATTATTTGTCAGCACCCCCCAATTTTGTTTTTACGATTTTAAAACCACATTAATTTTATAGCGGGTTATTAGGCTGGTTTAAGAGTCGAGCTGACTGCAAAATGTATGAAAGGTCCGCTCTGATAACTGCGCGTTATAAAAAAACTCTTTCTAGAAGTTCATACATTTTCAGCTGTCAGCACTGACATGATGGTTAGCGTAACCTACTATTATGTATAAAGAACTCCGCCCACTACAACGTATCATACCATGACCGTGCTATGAACGTATCAGACACGACAAGCAACCCGATATGCTCTACTATGCCCACTAGAGCGTCGGCAAAATATTCTCTCCCACGATAATTGCCGCTCCGTGCATGGCACGCGACGGTGCTGGTCGGTGACGGAACAAGCTAGTGGGCATTGTCTCATACTTTTTAATACAAAGAATATTTTTTTGTCTGACACGTTCATAGCACGATCATGGTATGATACGTTGTAGTGGGCAGAGTCCTTTATTTTATTTGGCGTAACTCTAGCCATAATCTGGTCTGTAGTCTTTTAAACCAGTGAGAAAAGTTTAAATGACGCCTTAATTTTTTTCTGGGCTCCTTACCCTGCTGCCTCAGCTACTTTGAAACTTGCTACTTGCTTTTTCCAGGCGACAAATGGGGCGAGGTGGACACAAGGTTCACATTCTGTGCCGTGATGTGCCTATCCTTACTGCACAAACTGGATGCCATCAACGTGAATAAGGCAGTGGATTTTGTGCTCAGCTGTATGAACTTTGATGGTGGATTTGGGTCTAAACCTGGTTCCGAGAGCCATGCAGGTAAGCTTTATGGTCACATTATAAATCAGGAATGCTATTCTAATTTATAAAAAGGAAAGATTTCACTGTTTGTTTGTTCTAATTGAATAGGCTTCGAAACTACTGGACCGATTTGAAATATCTTTCAACATTAAGAAGCTATACTATCTATTCCCAGATGACTATATTTAAAAAAGAAAATAGGGATCCTTACTAAAATTTGCGCAAAGACAGGGCGGACCGCTAGTTACCATTAAACCGCTAGTTACCATTAAACCGCTAGTTACCAATAAAACAAACTAAATAAATGTGGGAGAATGATGATCTCAAAAGATTTTCAGGGACTTAATCAATTAAGTTTGCTCCGGATCAAAGATCTATAGGTCTATGGTTAGCACTGGACAAATACAGGCTGGAATAATGATGGTATTTTTTTTTATAGGTTTAATCTACTGCTGCGTGGGTACACTATCTATTTGCAAGCGATTGGATGCATTGAAAGTTGATGAGCTCGCGTGGTGGTTGAGTGAGAGACAATTGCCCAGTGGCGGTCTCAACGGAAGGCCGGAGAAACTGCCAGATCTGTGTTACTCTTGGTAGGAGTTTAATTTATCTTATTTTCTAACTACTATGATCATTCTAAAAAAATTTTTTTTCGAAAACACATCGTTTTAAAGACAAAATACATAAATTTCCGAACTTGAACTGGAATAACGGCGCTCATGCGGGATTGATGTTGACTTTTGCCATAACATTTGTAATGACCTATTTTATCACTTAATGCTATAAAAAATACGTACATTTGAAAAATTGCTTGTGGTAGCTGTGATAGAACACTTCTGGGTCTGTCTGCACTGCGAGATTTACCGCGCGATTTTTTTCGCAATAATCTGTAACACAATCTTATGGAAATATCCCCACTGTGTTTTTTTTTCGCAGAGCGGACATAGCCAGCCATACTGATTTGACACAAAACATTCGCGAGTAAATAATTGACACCGCATACACGGTGAAATTTCGCAGTGCGGACAAGCCTAAAATTTTCTGTACTACTTTTTTCAGGTGGGTAATGTCATCTCTATCAATGCTGAACAGGATACACTGGGTGGACAAGAAGCAACTTGAACAGTTCATCCTGGCTTGCCAAGACGCCGACACAGGAGGTTTCAGCGATCGACCAGGAGACATCCCTGATCCATTCCACACCTTATTTGGCTTAGCAGGGCTGTCACTCCTAGGAAACACTACTATAAAGCTAGTTAACCCCACATATTGTATGCCTCAAGATGTTATTGATAGGTTAAGATTAAAACCACAAGTGCTGCACGTATAAATTATTTATTTTAAATTTTAAGTATGAATTTATTTATTATTTTACATTAATTATAATTAAAATATAATCGTATTTTAAAATTGTGTTTTATTTGTAATATTTCCCGTAGTGATATTAATGGGCTAGTTTCATATTGAGCGTCATCGTTTCATTTTTTTTATGCCACAAAGGTGGCAATCGAGCATACGGCCCGCCTGATGGTAAGCATCACCGTAGCCTATAGACGCTTGCAATACCGGGGCGCCGCCGGGGGTATCACGCGTTGCCAACGGAATCCTCGCAGCCCCCAAGTGGAGCTCTGGAGACTACTCACCGTAGGAACACAGCATGGCCGAGACCAATGTTATTTGCCTACGATCTTCTGTAAGGTGAAGGTCCTTCCCCAGACGGGCTGCTTTATCCGCTGTGCCTTTCTTAATTCTTTCATTATGAAATTGTACTGGTTTTCGAGAAACTCGTGCCGCAAATATAAGTGAAGGGATTTACTCGGATTATTATGCATCACTAGTATTTTAAATATTGTACCTATTATATAATTACAAATGTTCATAACAATGCCTAGCATGAAAATCTCTGTTCATAGTTACGTATACACACCCTGGACACGGACACCTCTTTCACTGATTTTATTTTAATTATCTGATTGACTGTACAAGCCCTAACTAGAGAACTATACATAAAGAATAATGCCTAGTCTATTTCTATTTGTAACGAATAGTAATGATGTTTATTGGATTTGAACGCCTGTTTTCCCTTATAAAGACGGCAAGAAAAAAACAGTCATTATCCAGCCTATTAGCATAGCAAAACAATAATATTTTTTTTACCTTAAGTAAGGTAGTAGCAGTACTGCGTTATATTTAGAAGAAAATATAACTGCTTTCTTTTACGACACGTCTACCTCGCAAACAGAAACATTCCTCAATCAATATAATCGTAAATATACGTTTATGAGGTAAATAGGTAAGTTTGGGGCGTCTCGTAATATTTTTAGAGTTCCGTTCCCAAGCAATGAAAGCCATTTACACAAAGGAAAGATAAACAGAACTATGCCTGTTTTCGGCATCATCGGTACCACCTCAACGGTAGGAACAACCTTAAGGCGCTTAACACACTGCACCGCCCTCCGGCCGCGGTGAAGCGGACCTCATGTCCGTATTGGCCTCTATAAATCCGTTGAGGTCTAACACACACAGTTTGACAGGTCTAATTTAATGTGTCGTTGACTTTAAAAATGTGTTTCAGAAACTAGGTGATTGTTGCTAACATCATTGTGAAAAAACTTAAATATTCATGTTATTGAAGAAAAAAAAATCCAGCTTACCTATAATTCCTTTTTTTTTGCGAATATCGGTCCTAAGTAAACAAACCGAACAAAATTCTCTTTAATATTTATCTACCCACATTGGACTCAAGTATTGCGTCGCTTTCATACAGCCAAGGTTAGTTCATATTCGAGTACGAAAACAAATCTTTAATTCAAATCGTTACTCTTCAATTTTCCTAAGAAATTATGACAAATAGAATAAATTTAGGTATGTACATTAGTTAAATCATCCGTGCATAGTGTAATGCGGAATCAAATAAAAATTACGAAAAAAAAAGACACGTCGTAATAATTTGGAGTGGTAGAAGCATTTATAAAATGAGCTACCTAGTTCGACAGAGAATCGGCGGAAAGGTGGAATGCGTTCGAAGCGAATCGTTCGGCGACTGAGAGTCCGGAAGTCCTTTCTCCTTACCTTGCTTGTTGTGGCAAGGAAGGGAATAGGAACTGCTGGACATTACAAATTAGTACCTGGTAATATTCATGGACTGCTGCTACTGCGTTGCTCGCCGCTTATGTCACTGATGTTCAGTCACCTCCATAAATATGTAATCACTTTAGTACCGTGTCACTATAACATTGTTGACATGATCACTCAAATGTCTTATGTAATTGAAATGATATACGAAAGTGAGAAGGTACTAAAGTGACTACATATTGGAGGTGACTGTTCATATTGTTCATATAGGGCGGTAAACCTTGTTTGCCTTGCTGATTTTTAATCGTTTTTTTTTGTTTACTAAATAAAATTAATAATATTTAATCGTAGGTTCTTTGCCATAAAAAATACTTACTTTATATAATAAACTATTGAATATAAGAGGCGGTCGTTGCCCCCTGTTTACCGTGTTGTAAACACGATTGTGCATAATTGATTCAATGTTCAATCAATGCATTTACGTACGTCTCATCTCACTTCATTACGGTCTGCGGGGTGTCAGACTCGATTTTATAAAGCACATCTCAGAACCATTGCAGAGTTTTATTTTTAAACTAGCGGCCTGCCCCCGCTTCGCTCGAGTTTTAGTAAGGGTTCTTAAATTTTTGGAAAATATAAAAACATAGGTAGTCAGTTTTTGAAACTCATTTGAATTTTAATTGCACATTAAGTCGTAAGCTATTTCTTTTTCTTCTTTAGGAGCCTACTTTGACATTGTATTATGAGTCAATAACTCCAGATACGCCATTAATTAAGGCAAAAAATAAACTATAAAAATTGTTTTGATTCATCTTTGTCACCCGGCCGGGGATAGTGTAGAGTTAGTTAACATAACAGTGTAATATTTTTTAAATCTATCCAATTCTATGCAGTGCAAACAAATAATCATATTTTAGTCTTTTCCCTTTATAATATTAGTATAAAATATACATATAGATAGATAATATTTATTTGCCATCATCTACACAATAAATTTTAACAATATTTTATAAATTGTACGTGTACCTACCGAAGGGAGCGAGGCCCATTTCCTAGGAATTGTATACAATGACGGATTACATACATTTCCGGTAACATACACACACACAACATATTATAGACTAGCGGGCGACCACGATTTTACCCGTTCAATCCTGTTTTTACTGTGACTTTCGAGGTAGAAATTATTCTACTTTTCCTTGTTCCCCGAATATCTTCATAGTAGCACAGAATAATAGATAGTACTATATTAGATCATTAATCTAAATGTTTTTATACTCAAATCATAATAACGTATGTGGCTGTAAGCAATTATGTTTTACAACTGATATAGTATTATCAGTGACAAGAGCCAATAAACAGTGTAGTGGACCCGTTGATAACATTAAACCAAGCAAATTCTTAAGCTGGGTGTACAATAACAATTTCTGTCAAAAGAGATTTTCACTTGGATCCAGTTTCTCGATGTCTCAGTGGTTCATAAGACACTTTTTTCCACTTGAATCCAATCGCAAATGGGATCAAAGAATTCTTCGCCATGAAAAATATTTAAATTATTTAGAGTAGTGGACGCCCGCGGTTTCACTCGCGTTATCCCCTTGTTTCTGTTTTGGTAATTTGCTTGTTTTAGCTAACAACGTGGCAGACGCTGGACATGAAAAAAGTGTGATGAGGGCGCATTTAGGCGACACGATTTGCGCGTCTCGCGTCGTCGTCAAAACCATGTCGAAATGCGTAAATACAATGAAGAACATTTTCTTAAACACATTTGATGAGCGAGAGCTTTAATAAAGAATACGATCTCGATGCTTTAATAGTCAAAACTTTATGACGTAATGTGACACCGAAATTACACACTCAACGTAATGCTAGGTCTATTGTGATGTATGAATATGGCATTTAATAGCGACAATTTTCGAATTAACTAAGTTTACTAATTTTGATTTTGAACGTTCTTATATTCCCCTTTTCCGTGGTTACAGTCCTTTCACACCTCCGTCGTACAAAGAATACTAGAACCCCCCCCCCCCCCGTCCTAGTTTCAGGTCGTCTTACGATCAGTGGGTTGGGTTGTGTACTTGTGTGTTGATCCCTCAGTCATTCTCAGGACTCAGGACAAAGCATTTTATATGCCTACCTATAGTTTTGTCAGTTGTTAAGGAATATATTTTTCTTTTACTTCCAATTACATCATTCTAATTTCCTTGTTATCTGATATTGTTTAGGGAAATATCTTAAATAATAACAATGTCTTTTTATTTTCCTGTTGTCTGTTGTCAAGTTATTTCTTCTTAAGCTTCGATCCCGGCGACCGCGACGAAACGACGGTGTCGTGAGATGAACTGGGTCGCGCGACTCACTGCTTTGACTGAATTTACACTAGTTCTACACTCTCGGGAAATTGATGCGAAGTTAGGCACGAAGTTACAACAAAGGAAAATTAAAGCAGAAAAGAAAGGGTGGGCAACGCATGAGTGATACCCCGGTATTGCAAGGGTTTATATAGGCTACGGTGATGCTTACCATCAGGCCGTATGGTTGTTTGCCAACTTTGTGGCATAAAAAAACCTGCCAGAGAGCATGTCAACACTCGTTTTCGTTCAATTTTGCGATATCGTCGAACCGGTGTCGTGGTCGTGGTAGGTGGTGGTAGTGGTCGGGGCGAGTCTATTAAATTCGTACTAAAATAGTGTCGCGTCGCGGTCGCGGTCGCTGGGGTCGGAATGCTACCATAATAAGGTTTTAAAATTTCATAATTCTTTTCTCTCTATTGCCATTCTGAAAATTATTTTACCAATAGAGAGAAGTAGTGATCCTACCTTCGGCACTAGAGGGCGCAAGTTCGATTCCCGCTCGAGACAAAAATTTATGTGATGGCATTTGAGTTTGTTCTCTAGTCTGGGTGTTCTCTATGTATTAAGGTCCAACTTTATTTAGCGAACTCCTTTTTCAAACATGACTGTGTAGGTTACATAATTATGATCGTTTAAACAAGGAAATAATGGTCTAGTATTCAGTAAAAAAAAAGCATTAAAATTAGAAATAATCGGTAAAATGGGCCTCTCTTGTAGCAGCCATCCGTCAGGGGCTCCATTCTACTAAACAAATGCACCAATGGACTCTCAATGTCTCAATCGTGTTTCAATCGTGTCTCAATAGAATGTCGATAGTGTATCTGTGGAATAGTTTTTGACATTTGTTATGGACATAAACAATACCACACAGATGTACAAGGATGTTTAGGAACGTGAGTGACGTTTGTAGGAGGGCGTTACAGTGGCATATTTTCTTACATTTTCTCAAAGGCGAAGTGTCAAAAAGTGACATACAATATTAAGAGGGCGCACACAGGCGTTAGCTCAGTTTAGCGAAAACTGAACTTTTCGAAGCTCTTAATATCTATAAAAAACTTTTCTAACAGACTTATGAATTACACAAAATGTTAGACAATATTGTTGCCTAAATAGTTAGTAGAAAACATTTTGTCATGTAATGGAATATTTATGAATGCTATCGTGATAACCGAATAGTGTTTTCTCGATTTCACGTTCAGTGCCAACTTCGGATGTCAAAATATCCCCGTAATGCTGCCAATTGTAAGAAATAAATTATAAAATCTAACGGCAAATATACTTAAGCATATAGTTAGTAGAACATTTTTGTAATTTTTTGTTACATAAAAAAGATATTAACATCCAAACTAAGTGAAATTACGAAGAAAGTCAAGTCGTTGTTATGTTTGTTTTCACCATTAAATCTTAGTTATTTTGTGTCAATATTATCATCATCTAAGAGATAAACGTATTCCCTAAAATCTAGGCGCCAAAATTTATGTAAAATGTTTACCATTATTTTTCTACTAATTTTTGAATATAGCCATAAAACCACTATAAAACCGCGCGCGTGTTTTGTTACGACTCACTCGAGCCGCCGGCTCTGCGGAGAGTGGTCACGTCGCTCCGGCGCAGGACCTGACCGCACGTAACCTTTGTGCCCATACGCAGTGCAAACCGTGTAGCGCGACCGACAACCTAGATACTTTGGTAAGTAAAATATGACTTTTTGTAAATAAAATGTGATAATGACGACGAACTATTTACTTTTTTAGTGACAACAACATAATATGTTTCAGAGTATGGGGAACAAAAAAAAGCAGTTTTTATCAAAAAAAAGAAAAAGACGAAATGTTGAAAATTTAAATAAAGCAAGGCCTAAAAGGCTGGTGGTACCTATAATTAATATAATGGTTATAAATAATAATATATGACAAGTTCTACTAAGGAGGTCGATTATTGCGAAATCGTAAAAAAAATTGCTGTTTCATATGTTTCAGTCCGTATGATGAAGGAGGACACGAAGAGGAAGAAAAACAAGAGCCCGTACTTTTTCATCTTCTTCAAAATGAAAACCATCCTGGTGATGGAATTGAATCCCAATCCCAACCAAAGAATCATTTCTCTTTATAACCCATTTGTTCATCTTTTCATCTTTTTGAGATTGTGGGTGAACCGCTAGTCTCACAAACTTGGCTATGAGGTCTAATAAAAGCTAGTTAAATCTACTACAAAGTATTTTCAGTGACGGTTCTTCGTAGGTTACGTGGTTTTTTCCAATATTTCGCGAAATACGTAAAACTTGAAAATTTCAATGTTTGGTAAAATTAGGTCATATATGAAAAGCCACAGCTTGGCTCCTATGGTATCAATAGAGCTGCGATTGGTCTCACATTGTAGGTAATGTATGTAATTTAATACATATAGATGTAGAAAACATTGTGAAAAATGCATAGTTTTAGTCCTGGAGCAAAAATTTCTAAAATTTCGCAATTTTTTCAGAAACTGCTACCTGCTGATGGTTTTAATTATGGCTTTTTTCTGCAATGGAGTAACTTAGAGCAATTATTTTTCCTTTTTTGGATAGAAAACAATTGTAGATCTTACTCAAATTAAGTATTTACGAAATTAGCAAGGCCTTTTTAAATATTTTAATTGAATTTTTGTTGAAAATTTCACAAAATCAAAATTTGTTTTCTAAAATTTTTGCTTTTATTTCCGTATGGTTAAAAAATAACACGATTTTGTACTGTGCATTACAGACCAATATCATAATTCTCCAAATATGGCAAAAAAAAATTGAATTACAAGGTTTTTTTAAATAAAATTTTGAATGAATGATTGAGGTAATTATTCAAAAATATTTTATATTTTGAAAAATTTCTTGAAAATGGTTCACTTTTGCATTACACTATTTGCGTCAATAATGTTGTAAATAATCTCCCCCATCACTCCATATGACATTCCGGTCTAATTTCTAATATACATTGAGTCTGTATACATTGAGTCTTTTGCCTATATTACCCATTATACCTTCATTTTGTTTATTTGAGATTGTAAGTAAACTATTAGATCTCACAGACTTCGTTTTGAGTTCAAATAAAAGCTAAATAAATGTACTACAGAATATTTAGTGACCTTTCTTCATAGGGCAAATAGTTTTGCAAATATTTTGCGAAATACGTAAGTAAAACCTAAAAATTGCAGTTTTCGAGATTAATGGGATTAATTATAGATGAGATTATTTATATGTACCTATATCTATTACGAGTACTTTATTGTTATACTTCTCCATAATCCATAGGTATTAATACACGAGTAAAGATACATTATTTGTATTTATTTCCAAACGAGACATGAAGAATGCCGAAAAAAATTTTTAATTACATAATAACAATACTTATGTTCTACATAGAAATAGGTCTGTAGCTAAAATCACATGAACTTCGAGTCTACTATTATATTAAATAGTGAAGTCTTATCATAAAAGTATCAAAATCATTTGTCTTCGCCGGCGCACGCTCATGTTCGTGGCTCAGTAGTTTCGTAAAATAACACGCTTCGATTTTGAGTTGCGTTGATTTGGGTGCGCGCTCTTAACGGGAGTTGTAGTTCCAATTTCGGCCACGTTCATAAAGACATTTGTAGCACTTTAATGTTTTTATTGTTTATGTCCACAACAAATGTCAAAAACTATTCCACAGATACACTATCGACATTCTATTGAGACACGATTGAGAGTCCATTGGTACATTTGTTTAGTAGAATCGGGCACCAGTAGAAAAAAGGGTTTTGGGGTGCGGTGCGAGGGATGCCATTAAGTCAAAATTGTTGAATATGGATGGCTTTATGTAGTAAGAAACATTTTTCTAACTATAATAATTATATCAAGCCCATGCGGGCGAAGCAGAGGGCAACAGCCAGTAGTTAATAATTTTATTGTGTATATTCAGCTTAACAACAAATTATTGCGTTGAGCCACTTGAGCTCTCGCTTAAACAAAACGGACCATGTAGTCGGTTAGTTAATGTTGTATTGTGTCGAGTTGAGAACGTGTTGTGTTTAAAAATATTATATTAAAAGTAAGTAAATTATATTTAAAACTATAAATTGTAATTTTTACTATGTATTTAATTTTATTTTTAAATGAAAACAATGCTGTTTAGCTAAATGAGAAGATTTAAATTCTAGAACATTCGTCTATTATTATGATTTAAGTAGTTATCTTTTTTTAAAATTATGGCTTCTGCATTCTTTGCAATTTAGCTAAATCAGCAACGTAGTAGTGCATGTAGGTAGGTATTTTCATTTAAATCAGCATATTCAATATTTAATGTTGTCTCGACTCAGTATGCTGTCTTTGAATCAAGGCGCCGAAGAAAGATGATAGAAAAGTATCTTCAGAGAAGGCAGGTTTTGAAGTCAACACGATAACACACTTAATAGTTCCGGTTCATAAACATTAATCACTATGCACTTTAACCCTAGATCACTAATCATTAGTCTTACCAAATACTATAGACGGGTAATACCCACAGCTCTTGACGTTTCTCATACAATGACTTGGCAACCTCCGTTCACCTCATGCCGCTAGGGGCGCTATAACATTTTGCATACAAAAGTTTTGAAATCGTTCACCTCATGCCGCCCTCATGCCGTAGGGGTGCTAGTGTCGCGTCTTGCCCGAATTCTTCCGAAGCTGTGCGTATTAGTCTTCTATAGTATTTGGTCTTACTGACTACAGCCCCCTGACGCAATCGTCGTCTAAGTATGTTCCAACCCTTTCAGTACCTTTCTTAAATGTCAATTTAGTGACCTACGCATGCTCATTGCACATGCACATATTAGTTCCGGAGATTACGCCAAACATTAGTTTCTCAGACTTAATGTGTAGTGAAGTATATGTGATTATTTTTACAAAATGTTATTGCCAAGTAGGTACATCTCAACATCGCCCAATTAAACGTAATATTTGTGCTTTTTGTCCATACCAAAAGCACAGGATGACGAAATTTGCATGTCACTACTGCGGAAAAGCCATTTGTGGAGAGCATACCATTTCCATCTGTAATGACTGCCTAGAATAAGTTTTTGTATTCTTTTTGTATTTATTAGCTAATTATGTAGGCTGCGGTCGGAGGGTTGTAAGAAAACCAAAAATGAATTTAAATCTAATTTTAATTAAATAATTAATTACAAAATTACTAAAATTAAATCTAAGCCTAACTTAACCTAGCGACAACGGTCGATGTTAGATCCGAAGTGAACGTGACATGACGTCCCCCCGCTAAACCAGCTGATTGCTAGATCAGCGTTTCGTCGTCATTGTCTAATCCATGTTAGTAGTTCGGAGCTATCTGAATGCTAACGCAGCAACTTCCGTCTGGCGATCGGTGTGTCACGAAGGCCTGCTGAATGCTACCTCAGCAAATTCCGCCGTCATGTCTCGTGAATCATGGTCGGTGTGTCAGGATACGTAACACCTCCACCCGTAGATGAGCAACTATTTTTGAATTTCTTGCAAAAATGTTGCGTGATGGTCCTTGCCGTCCTGGGAAGTGCTTAGCTTGGCATGCACTGGCTGCATGTGATTCTCTTCTGATGATGGTGGTTTGGAAGTAGCAAACTGTCCTTATAAGATGTTCATTTTCGGTGTGGCTGCGTGTAGAATAGTGTCTCGCTCGCCACAGAGTTAGTGAGCCTTTACTGAGCTTCGGACATTCTGTCTCTATGTACATGAATTCATTCTCATTGGTTGCTATATTATAAGGATTGAGGAGAATAAGGGCTTAGTGGAATTTGTTAGCAGGAGGGTGAGTCTATAGAAGATGTACTTATAATGACTCCTTCGGATATTACATAGAGGAAGTCTAAGACTTATGATTAACAACTTAGAAAAAGGCGGTCTATCTATTTAATATAATTATAATTATGGTTGCTACCATATTTTATAATAAGATTGTACCGCTAAGCCTACTTACTATTTTGCACATTATATAAAAATCTAAAGTGTCTTCTATTCTAAATAGTACTATTAATTTGTATAATACACTCATAAAATTGTATTACAAGAGTTATACATTTTAATAGAATTTATTGCGACTCAGGTCAACGTTCGCTTTCCATCGCGTAAGCAAAAAGTTACCTAGTAGAATTTTTACTTACCTATTTATTTAATTTATCATTATATTAATTTTACTTAAAAAGTTTTAACCTAAATCTAATTCCCTCCAGCAAGACTGTCGATTTTGTACAGACCCACTGGAACCATGACTCTTATGGTAAAGAATTTTGGACGGGATCATAATGAGTAAATAGAAACTTATGGATATAAGGATGAGCAACTTGAGAATAATTCAGGTGTACTCACATATATGTATGCATTTTTGGCTATCTTCTGAATCGATGTCTGGATTCCCCTCCGCCGGCCGTCAGCTTGAGAAAGTGTAGGTCAGCTCGATGAAGGTTTGAGAACCAGCTAGTCACGCGGGACACGGGCTGAAATTCCTGCGGAAATCTTGAACATTATCGCGCGCGCCTAGCTCGAGCCCCCAGTCGACTGCGCCAATTATGTAGGCTGCGGTCGGAGGGTTGTAAGAAAACCAAAAATGAATTTAAATCTAATTTTAATTAAATAATTAATTACAAAATTACTAAAATTAAATCTAAGCCTAACTTAACCTAGCGACAACGGTCGATGTTAGATCCGAAGTGAACGTGACATGACGTCCCCCCGCTAAACCAGCTGATTGCTAGATCAGCGTTTCGTCGTCATTGTCTAATCCATGTTAGTAGTTCGGAGCTATCTGAATGCTAACGCAGCAACTTCCGTCTGGCGATCGGTGTGTCACGAAGGCCTGCTGAATGCTACCTCAGCAAATTCCGCCGTCATGTCTCGTGAATCATGGTCGGTGTGTCAGGATACGTAACAAGCTAGATTAAAGATTTTCTTATATTTCATGTGATTTTAAGACAACAATAATAGTAAACAAAGAAAATATTGAAGTTTTATTTTGTTAGTCTGTGAAACTAATGTGTAGTGATAGTGTTAGTCGAAAATAAGATTAGTGAGCTAGGGTTAAGGAATGTTTACCTTATCAATACTACGAATAAACCACGAAACATACCTACTTACAGTAATTAAATTTTTAATCACTAGTTGACGTTATCGTATTTGGCGCCAAAATCATATGTCGAACCAATCCTATTGAGCTGAATGAGATTTAAATTCTAGAACGTTCGTCTATTATGATTTGGTTGTCTATAATGAAGGTATTGTTGAAGTCTGGTGACTATAATGCCTCTCTTTTCGCCGTATAAATCTACCATTGGTCAGGACTAAGAGAGGCAAGGCACAGCGGATAATCGGCTCAAATAAGAGAGATAGGACACAGCGGATAATCCGCTAAAATAGACCTCCACCTTACAGAAGATCGTAGCCAAATAGCATTGGTCTCGACCATGTTGTGTTCCTACGGTGAGTAAAGTCTCCAGAGCTCTACTTCGGGGGTTGGGTGGGTGAGTTGGCAACGCGTGAGTGATACCCCCGGTATTGCAAGAGTCTATAGGCTACGGTGATGCTTACCAACAGGCGGGTATGCTTGGTATCAGGTATGCTTGTTTGCCGCCTTTGTGGCATAAAAAAGCGTTTATTCAGAGGCACATTCTCTAGTCGAAGTGTACAAATAATTATTTACAAATCAATAATTACGTAAATAAATCAACTACCACCATTTTGGATACAAAAGCGAAACAGAAAGAAATGAAATTTTATTCGCCGTAGGCACGAACGTCCGTATTTTTAGGGATCACTTTGAAAATTTGGTGACATGAATAAAAGGCCTAAGAGGCAAGTACACATACATTATGGCAACACTTTGAGAATTTGCCTGATGGTTAGCAAACATAAATTCAGCGATGAGGCGGGTAAGTAAGTAGGTTTCGTTCCTATTTAGTTGCCAAATTTGCCATATCATAAATATTCAATAAAATACTTATTAATTATATTACCACAGAATAATAAATAAGTAGTAAGTAGGTACTTGATATTAGTAAAAATAAGTTTGTTTCTCATAAAAGTTTTGAATAAAATAATACTTTAAAATTATTGACAAAGAGTTTTTAAAATAAATTATTGTATAAATACAGTTTATAATTACTGGAATTAATGTTTTTCGTAATTTAAAACAAACTAGATTTATAAATGTTGAACATGAAAGAAATGTTGGCGACCTCCGTGGCGTAATGGTTACCACGCCAGACCGCCACCCAGGAGGTCCCGGGTTCGAATCCCGGTCGGGTCATGATGAAAAACGAACTTTTTCTGATTGGCCTCGGGTCTTGGATGTTTCTCTATATATGTATTTGTTATAAAATATAATATCGTTGAGTTAGTATCCCATAACACAAGTTTCAAACTTACCTTGGGGCTAGCTCACTCTGTATGAATTGTCCCTATAAAAAAAAAAGTTCCATTTAATAATCTAATTAATTAAAATTAAACAATTGTGTTTTTCCTTTTTTAATCCGTTTAGAATAGAAACAGATTTATAATAACAGTTGCCAGCCACAAATGTTCATCACATGTTTGGTCTATGCGGGGTCGAACCTGTCCATATCGTGCGTATGCCGAAGGTAGGGCAACTGCGCTACAAGGTGTCATCTGAATTACAATTACGCCTACACACGCCGTCGCCGGTAATATTAAAAACGTTATGTACTAACGAAAATATAAAATTATACACGTCTCACCTCATAAATAAAACATGGAACGTTGTATGAGATATTTTTAATGAAACATGTTATAAAACAAATTTATACAAATCATAAAACTTCAATTTAAAAAATCACCTGTCAAAAGATCTCTAAAGAATCATTTTCAAAACAAAGTCACTTTTATAATAAAAAAACAAGAGAACTTTGTCCATATATAAATAAATATATAGGGACAAAGCTAGCCCCAAAGTAAGTTCGAAAGTTGTGTTATGGGATACTAACTCAACGATACTATATTTTATAACAAATACATATATGACAAACAAAAAGTTCGTTTTTCATCATGATCCGACTGGGATTCAAACCTGGGACTTCCTGGGTGGCGGGCAGGCATGATAACCATTGCGCCACAGAGGTCGTCGTATGGCGTATATGGCGCGATGCGCGAGCGTACCTATACGCAGAGAATTCGCTAGATGATTGTGGATAACTATATAGAATGTCTGTGAGTGGAGGCAAAAGAATCTATCTATCAATCTATTGCCAATGATCTAACGGGATTGTTCAGACATTTTTGTATTTTACATACAATAAACTTAGCAAGTTTAAGAAATATTGGCTGATAATGAGATTCTTGTTGAGATGTTAATTTTTTTTATCTGATTTTTTCACAGATGAGCTATGAGGCTGTATTTGTTGGTGAGGAAGTGCTGTTACGGCAGGCTTCTGATAAGTATCGCGCAACCTTTGGTCGGGACCCCGTCGTGGCATCCAGCGCTCCAGGGCGCGTCAACCTTATGGGAGACCACGTTGACTACTGTGAAGGTTTTGTTTTACCTGTAGTAAGTCTATGTACACTTATAAAAATAGTTCTAGTTCAACGTAA
Source organism: Endotricha flammealis (assembly GCA_905163395.2). Lineage (NCBI taxonomy): Eukaryota > Metazoa > Arthropoda > Insecta > Lepidoptera > Pyralidae > Endotricha > Endotricha flammealis. The sequence goes on along the minus strand of LR990861.1, from coordinate 2,353,350 downwards.
TTACGTCCAGTGTCATACGGTTATCTGAGCCGGTGCCCAAAACTAGCTTGACAATTATCTTCAATAGCTTTGATCCTAGCGCCCCCGCCATCGGCATAGATAAGTTTGTGATACTAGAGGAAATGTTAGGGAATCAATATCTGTCACTGTATACATATAGGTATCTAAGAATTTCTCACGAATAATAATAGGACACAATTTTAGTTAAGAGAATAGGCGTGTTTCAAAATGATTTTGCAAATCCTTGTTATCATTATGCATTTTAAGCAAGCGAAACCGTTGTTGTGTTGAAAAAAGATGAAAGATAAAATCATTTGATAAAATCACAGGCCCGGTGGTCGAGTGGCTAGCAATGGTCACTTTATCCCAAGGGCCGCGGGTTCGAATCCTGCGCAAGGCAAACATTTGTGTGCATGAACATGTCTGTTTGACTTGGCCTGGGTGTATAATATATAATAAGTATTTATTTACAAAAAAAAGTATTTAAGTATCAGCAATCTAGTACCCCTAGAACAAGCTTAGTTTGGGACTAGATGGCGTTGTGTGATTCGTCCAAGAATATTTATTTATTTATTCAGGGAGTAGGCCCTCACGTCGCCCTTGTCGAAGTTTTTTTTGGTAATGTGAGAAATATGGTAGTTGAAGTTGAATATAATAGTGAATTTTAAAGGAAAAACATCACGGCTAAACAGAGGCTTCATTTGTTACCGACAAACAGTCGACGAACTTATAAAACCTATTTTCCTTTAAAGAAAACGTGCAAATGAAATGGAACATGATATTGCACTTACCTGCAAAGTGAAACAAATACGAACCTCATACTGTGCGTGGCAAGACACGCACTTGGCCCGTTTATCTATACTAATATTGTAAAGGAAAGATTTGATTGTTTGTTTGTTTGAATTAAAGAGGCTCCGAAACTACTGGACCGATTTCAAAAATTCTTTCACCAGTAGTAGAAAGCTACATTATCAGGGAGTGACTAGGCTATAGTTTTTCCCGAAATTCAATGTGGTTCCCACGGGAACTGATTCGGAACTTCACGCGGACGAAGTCGCGGGCAAAAAGGCTAGTATTAAAAATAACTGTTTTGTTATTTTATTTTGGATTCTGTTAGCTTATTGTGTAATTAAATTTGTTATTCGATACTTTCGACAATAGATTGATGGATTGATGGTAGGTTCCTAAAATATTTTCAAATCAAAGCTTTTAACAAATTAGTACTGTGATGTACTAGCAGTATTATTTATGATTATAAATCAATTTAAAGTTGTTGAAATTTTTAATCAAAATTGACGATTATAATTTCATTGAAAACTACTATTATATTCAATGAAATTCAGATCGGATAATCGGAAATATTGTGGACGCGCGCCCACAATATGTCCGATTATCCGAATTTTCCGATAACAATTTAATCAAACATTTCCTTTATAAAGTTTATTGCTTCAAAAGTTATACTGTTTCAATATTTTTAATTTATTATTAAAAAATACAATAAAAAAATGTTCAGTTCGAGCGGTGTGACGTCACTAGGGCTGAATACACGCAGCAACGTATCAAAACTTGTCAGATTATAGTTACGTGCTTTTTGTCACGATATTTTATTTTACTGCATTGTGTCTTGCTAAGCTCTGCCCACTTCATACAGAATTTCTAAGGTTTCCTTGAATAGATTGCTTTCAGCATTAAGGCCGCCTTGTTGCGATAATACTAGACTAATACAAATTCTTATGTATATATTGCAAATACAGCATATTCTATATATTTTAATCTGACAAGTTCTGATAAGAATCGAATCAAGTGGTTTCGTGGAAAAGGTCGAACTTCTGAAGATCTTAGGTAACTGTTTCCATTCCAGGCTCTACCATTCACGACATTGATGGTGGGAGGATACAATGATACAGACGAATGCAAAGTAGTATCCATTCTTGTGTCAGGCAGCACGGTCGAATGCAGCTTCCCCTCAACAAAAGCCAGTACTCTGACCCCGGGACCTCCGGCTTGGTCTAATTATATTAAAGGAACACTGGCGAAATTTCCTAGTTAGTATTTCAGAACTAGAGTCTGCGCCACGAGAGATGAGACCAGGCGTACCTATCACCATTAAAGATTTTTATACCATTTTACTAGAAATCGTCTACTACGCAAGTCAGATCAACAATAAATTAGGTCTCGTCTCTCGTGGCGCGGATTGTACTACTTTTTCCATTATACTATGTGATTTGGAAGGGGTTTATTTAGAGTTGCCGGATCAGAATTTCGAAATATCTGAGAAATAAAATATTAATAAGAAAAAATACATTTATTTTTAAATCGTCAAAATACCAACCAAGTACATGGGGCAAACTGCGGCCGCCTCCGCGTCGCGCCACGCCACCCGAAAGCAAATTATTTTTTAGTAAATCTGTAGGAATTTTAGTAATATCCGTTTTTCTGGAGATTTTGAGATTTGTCCGGAGTCTGGAGATCACTAAAAAAGTCGGGAGAATCCAGACGATTCCCGACCATCTATCAACCTTATAGTTTTCGTGTGATTCAAGCAATTGGTGTCAACGCCGGTTTAGTTGGTGTCTTTGGGCCACATAATTCCTATTCCGTGTAATATCTATCTGATTAATTTCATTGTGAGTTCCAAGACAACTAGCTGTATGTAATAGAGCACAGTCAACTAGCTAGCTATAAGTAGTAGAAATATTGACATGATACTAGAGTTAAAATTATATTAAATGAATCCTCAGTTTCTTGCGGAACTTCTCCTCAACAGGCCATTCACTTGAAGTGCTTGTAGTTTAGAAATTACAGTGCAAAAGTGTTTTCTGTCAAATCTTACTTGCAAAATAAATTATTTTTATTATTTTTGTATTGTATTTATGTAATGCCTTAGGTTTGGTGAGTGGGTTCAATGCTGTAATAGCAAGTGACGTGCCAATGGGAGCTGGCCTATCCAGCAGTGCTTCATTGGAGATCGCTACATTCACCTTCCTAGAACAACTAACTGGTATAAAGGTGGAGTGAGTATTATTATGCAGTCTTTCGATTTCAGATAGTTGAGATATTGAATGTGTTAGTATGCGAGTGGCAGATACTGAGGCAAGATTTCAGGAGCTTATCCGACGAGATTTAGATAATACATGTAGAAAACAAAATTCGCACTACAAGCGTTATAATTATAATTAACCTAGCGGAATCTTTACACCCCGTCCACACGCACCCAATTTTTGGGCCAATTTGATTTATTGTCCTTTTCTTGGTGATATCTAAAGAAAAGGACAGGTATACAAATTGGCCAATTAGATTGAGCCGTGTGGAAGGGGTGTTAAAAATCGCCGTTGACTATCAGACTTTTGACGAAATCCTACGGGAATCGCGTACTTTTCAGTACAAAAAAGTATCTACTTATGTTATACCTATGTGTTAATCCAAAGTATCAGCTGGTTTCTGGTTATCATACCTTTTTTATATAATATTTTGTACTTACCTACTGAGGAGACTTTTATATTTTCAGTACAATAGAGAAAGCAAAGTTGTGCCAAAAAGCCGAACATGAGTTCCCGGGAGTGCCCTGCGGTATTATGGACCAGTACATCGTTGCTCTAGGTAAAAAAAATCACGCTCTACTCATTGACTGCCGGTGAGTTTAATATTATTAAGTTATCTTTTTTATAGTCTTATACATAATTATACACGTACTATGGGTACTTATTTACACATGCTAGGAATGCATTCGCAAATTAAAATGATGGATGGATTGTGGCACGCGTCATCTATTTATTAAAGGTGGTGGATGAAAATCAGTGATTTGCTTACTATTAAATAACTATCTTGATCACTACGAATTTTCTCAGAAAGCTTTTAGATAGAGTAATATGGACTGAAATGGCGCTGGGTATAGATCTTTTCCAATGCTGTACTACAATTTGCTTTTAGCTGTAAGGTCACTTTGTTGCATAGATAATTAGTTGGAATTTATAAGTAGGTATGTGTTTACTGTATTTTTTTGCCTACTATACTGTATACCTACCTACGATCCTCGACTTTCATCCATCCATGCCCGGCCGCTTCTTTGTCGGACCATCTTCTCGAGCAGAAACCGTCATTTCCCTAGACACGAAAACTCCAAGGCTTTGTACCAATTAATTTTAGGGCGGCCGAGCTGAAATTTTCCGAGAGACTATGTAGAAATGTTTTCTCATCTTTTTATTTAAATTACTATCTCTTAATTTGTTCATAAATATGCGACAACCGAAACTCTGAAGCAAAGTTACTATTTAAATGTAAATAAATTAGGTATCTTAGCTTCTGACGTATTTGGAGATTTAGATATTTTGTTTGTATCAGGTAAGGTGCACATTTTTAAAAAATATACAAACACATCATAAACAAAGAGTAACATTAAATAAGCGTCTGCAACATATATCTGATTCTGTCTGTAACATGGCGATAATTTTTTTGGGTGTGTGTGCCGCAGACCGCAGTGATACAAATAGGTAGCTCAGTGTACTGATTGCACAGAGGGCAAAACACTGCTTTTCAGTTATAATTCTGAGAAACATTTGTTACCTACCGTTTATTTTCATTTCGTAAAATATTGCCTATAACGTTGTTACTATCTTGTTGATTAATTAATTAAGTTACTTATTATTATTTTATCTAATCATACGAACAGCCGTTTGGTAATTACTACTCACAAAAAGGGGATTATTAATAATATTTTTAATTAAAACGATTAAGCTAAACTACTACACAATACAATTAAAAAACTAAACTAACTTAATACTAATATTAAAAATTTAAAAGTATAATTCCGTTTGAGCGGCATTGGTCTGATACGACCAACCTCTTGACAGACATACTAACTCTAACTAAATGAAATCGTACGCTAATCAAATAGTTTTTAAGTTAAGGTGTAAAGTTTCAAAAGTACAAATAAGGTTTTATCATTAATTTTGAATTGAAATTACACTGAAATAAAAATCGCGATTTTATTAAAGTTTAAGCTAGATGTTTGCGTCAGAACTGTTTATCTAACACGGGAATCAGTAATTTGTCTTTTCTGCAATATTTTTAAACTAGTAACCAAAATTATTAGGAGAAAAAATAAATGATTTATTATTATATTGACAGTTCGCTAGATGCGTCACAGATACCTATTGAGATGGAGGACGTAGATGTTCTAGTCATCAATTCTAATGTGAAGCATCAGCTGACTGGCAGTGAGTACCCGCAGAGGAGGGCGCAGTGCCAAGAAGCGGCGGACAGACTTGGGATGCCATCGCTACGGGCAGCCGACATCAACGACTTGGACAGTCAGTCTCTATTCCTCTTATTTATCCCACTAATATTATAAAGGTCACCAGGTGCCAGGTAGGCAGGTGCAGAAAGGTTTAGGCAGTAAAAGAAAAGCTAAGAGGATCAAGTAGGTTTTTTACTATCCAGGTTCCTACCGCTTGGCTCACAACGAGATAGAATGTACCACAAGGGACACTGGCCTGACGAGGTGGTGGGGGTTCTGCCGAAGTCTCTGGCTGGATCCGGATGGATGATGGATTGATCCGGTGTCGGTCGGAGTCTCTTGTAGTTAGCGTGAACACAGCTGCCTCGTAGTAGGGTAGTGGTAGTAGTGTAGACCGGCTAGTTCGGGTAGGAGATCACTTCTTCACGCTCCAATGTCTATGTCAATTTTTATGATAATTGGTATGTAGGTAGCTGATACCTTGGATTAACACATAGAATTTTTATCCTGAAATGTACGCAATTCCCGTAGGATTTGGTCAGTCTGATAGTTAATGACGCTGTGTAATGTAGATGGCACTGCTGTGTATAAATGCACGCGAACGATGTTGCGCGGGTTTCGCTATTACCTATACGACGACATGTAGGCAATGTATTTATATTTATTTATTTATTTCATAAACAATACAATATTGTGTTGAAAATTGTCTCCTAAAAAATAACACAGACATTATGTAGGGCCCATACATAGGGAAATTGCCGGAAGTGTCGTGGAAATCCCCGAAGTTGCGTAACTTCGCTGTATCCGCCTTTGCGCAGAACTGTCTTGAGCTCTAATTCTCCAATATCCCGGCTTTGAAAAAGCATAAATAGAATTGTAGTGACATTTGTTGATGTACACTGTGATCCCAAGGGGAAATTTTACATGTCTGTGTTTGATCACTTTTCGGAATTGTAATAAAAACTAATTAAATAACAAAAATATGTACTAGTTATTGCATGTTGTGCTCGCCTGTAAGTAATTGTTACACATTTTAAAAGTAAAAGAAAATGTATTAGTATAAGTTACAGTGTAAACAATTGTTGGCAAGCCAAATAAATAAAATAAAATAAATAAATAAGTTAAGGCTCCGCTGTACCCTTCCACTCTGGCAATGCAGGAGCGCCTTCGCGGGGTTTAGTGGGTGCGAGTACCACACAGGCCCTCCGTGCGGAGGGTACCGTGCATAAGGCGTTCCCCGCGTAAAAAAACCTATACGACGACCTCCGTGCGTGGCGTAATGGTTACCACGCCAGACTCCACTGCCACCATGGAGGTCCCGGGTTTGAATCCCAGTCGGTTCATGATGAAAAATGAACTTTTTCTGATTGGCCTGGGTTTTGGATGTTTAATCTATACAGGGAGGAAAAAAACGACGAACACAGCCGAAAGTTTGATGATATGTACCTTACATACATGCGTTTTGTGCAAGTTTAATTTAAAAATAGTTTATTGAAAAAAAAGGCACTGACCTGCTAATTTTCTACGTGTAGGTATCCCTAATACTACACAACAACAGTGTATACGGCAAAAATACCTACACGGACAGAAACTACTACGCTACGGACAGTCCGTAGGCCACGACACACACATACATACCTGCCTACCTATTCATTGAAATTCTTATTATCACTTAGAAAATCAAAGTTTTTACATTAAAAACCGAAGTACGTACCGGAAAGTATCTACTACACACAATGCTCGATGTGTACGAGCGCCTCTTATGCCACACAACACTCAAAACCACTAAAGAACTCGTAAAACACTAAACACCATTCAAAACGCCTAATCCATTTAACAAATAACAAATAAAACTAGAAATTTTCATAATTTAGTTTTAGTATTTTACCTATTGACAGAAGTTTATTTATTTGTCACTATGGTAACCGTGACAATTACTATGCATAGCAGGTGCACGTCGAGCTTTATACAATTTTGGCTCCTATGTCATAGAACTTAAGAACGGTACAAAGTCCAATATGTAAAGGTCGACCTGCTCTTGCCTGTATGTACGTAAGGAACAGCTGATTTAGGGATGAAAACACACAGTTATTCAAGGAATGTTTGTTAGTCAATTACTCCGAAACTATTACACTTAGAGAAAAAATCTTTCACGAGCATAAAGTAGATGTATAAACCTCTTAAGATATTTTGGGAGTGTCGGTCGCTCTCAGGGCACCCTGTATATTATATGTATTTGTTATAAAATATAGTCGTTGAGTTAGTCTCCCATAACACAAGTTTCGAACTTACTTTGGGGCTACCTCATTCTGAGTGACTTGTCCCTACATATTTATTTATTTATAGTCACAAAAGGACTTTTGTATAATCCGTTCCACTGTACTTTGACATAACATTTCCAGTGAAATTCAATTATGGTTTTTCAATTAAGTAGTTTATCATGTCTTATTATGATAACATAATATTGTGTGCTTTATCGCAATAAAATTATTTGTGATTAATAAATAAAAATAAATATTCTTGGACGAATCACACAACGCCATCTAGTCCCAAACTAAGCAACTAAGCTTGTGCTATGGGTACTAGATTGCTGATAAATATACTTAAATACTTTTTTGTAAATAAATCATAACTACCCTAGCTAATATTAAAAATGAGAAAGTGAGTTTGTTTGTTTGTTTGTTACTCCTTCACGGCTTAAGTCGGCTTAACTAACCATCCGATCATTATGAAAATTTGTATATTTATTATCAGGGGTACAGACAGAGCCCAACATAGGCTACTTTTTATCCCGTGAACTGCCCGTGAACAAATGTCATTCCAATGGGAAAATATTTTTTCTACTATAAAGGGCGCTGTATCGGCCAACAGATGGCGCTACGGCCCTTGGTATAAAGTTAAAAGTTAGTTAATGTTTATTTCTTATCGATTTTATATTATTTCGGACGATTGTATGGAGTTTTTGTATAATGGAACAGAATATAAACAGGGGTTAAATAACAAAACGTTTTTCGAATTACATTTGCTTCTTTACAAGAACTTCCCCAAAAACAATTTCCAATAAGAATGTAATTTATTTCCTTATTTTGTTTCAGAACTGAAACTTTTGAATTGTGATCAATTAGTTTTAAAACGAGCGGAACATGTCATTAATGAGATTAAACGCACAGAGCTAGTCGCTAAGAGCTTGAGTGTGAACGATTTACAAGAGGTATGTGTTATGTAGATAGATAAATGCACTTATTTTATAAGACTGTTAGGGACCATCTCCACGAGCGAGAGAATCGCGACGATAAATTATCGTCGTGCCACCAATTTCTATACATTCTTAGAACTTCTTATACATTCTTAGAACTTCTTATACATTTTAATGTACTTATACATTGTAACTAACGAGTGGAAGAAAAATAACAAAAAAGGTCGTAACCGGTTTTCTATCGTCATTTCTTTTTACCGGTGGCCGTTTTGCTTGTGTCCGCAATGGTGGTAGTTTATAACGTAGTTTATTTTCTTTATTTAAACAAGTTGTAAATGACAAGGAAAAGTGCGTGTGAAGGTCTAATTTCTGAAATAAATGATTTCATTACATTTCAACGAAATCTATATACGATAATATCTCTCGCTCGTGGAGATGGTCCTTTTTATGCTACAAAGTTGGCAAACAAGCATACGGCCCGCCTGATGGTAAGCATGACCATAGCCTATAGACGCTTGCAATACCGGGAGTATCACTCACTTAAAAAATCTAGTAATGCCTAACAAAAACAAGTATAAGAGCCTAGCATGCACTATGTGTGCGACAAAAAAACAAATGAGCTACAGCTCTGGGGGCCAATTCGCATAACAAAATCCGATTCTATTTCGATTCAAACACACTCGCTGTCCCATTCAATTCCTATCTTGTATGAGTGAGATAGCGATTGAATTTGAATCAAAATAGAATCGGTTTTTTATACAACAATAGGGGGTCAGCAAATATGTAGATTTCTTTTTCATGTGTTTCTTACGTGGTGTCAACAGTGGGTTAGACGGTGCCAGAAAGCCACTTTATGATCATTAATTTGGCTTAACGACTGTCTAGAGATTCTGATTCATGTTAGATGAACGGAGTGCTTAGTACAAGTTTTTTGGTCACATTCGATCATGTCAACGTAAATAAACCGACCAATTAGAGAAGAATTTTCATGTTGCGAATATAAGTCGCGTGTTACATATCAAAATTATGTGTCTTACTTGCTCACATTTTGAAGTGAGTAACCCGGATAATTTGGATATGTAACACGCGTCTAGTAAATTGACAATATGAAACTTTTTTTTCAATTCTGTCGGCTTGTAAACGTGTTACATAGTATCCAAATTAGCCGGGTTACTCACTTCGAAACGTGAGCAAGTAAGCTGCATAATTTTGATATGTAACACGCGTCTTATAAATTTGAAACATGACAGTTTCTTCTCTATTTGGTCGGCTTGTTTACATCGACTTGAAGTAACGTGAACAAAAAAACTCGTACTAAGCACTCTGAAATAGCGGTGATATTACGTACGACGAGTAAGACAGCCGGATGTCTAATACCGGTCTTGTTTCCTCCATTTTGTTTCCTTTTCCCTTCCTTCCTCCATAGGTGGCAGGACTCCAGAATATTCAGTATTCTTGGAATCGTGAACTATGAGTACGTTTTCAGGTTGGTCGCCTATTCTTTGAGTCTCATGATTCTCTCAGCAAACTGATGGAGGTTTCATGTTCAGAAGTGGATGAACTTGTGGACATCACTAAGAAGGTACCAGGTGTGCTCGGCGCCAGGATGACTGGTGGTGGATTCGGAGGCTGTGTTGTTAGTTTGGTTAGTACACAGGTATTATATAAATATTAATGTCCACTAAATTCAGTACGCCAGCATTACCCAAACGGCCAAACGGAAGCAGAACGGTATTGGTGAGTTTGTTGGTGAGAACCTTTTGCTCTCGTATTTGCCCTGTGTCGTAGAATGAAGTGTGGCTACTTAGTCCGTTAAAAAGATTGTATATATTCAGAAATATTATTATAAATTGTACAAATTTCAATATTTGCATGCCAATTCTCGTCACACATGCTACGTACAACCTAGACATTACTCTGTGTCCTAACATATATTTCTTCCGTGTCTGCAAATAAATTTTATCATTCATTCATTCATATGGGACAGGTCTCGAATCCCGGTCGGGTAATGAGGAAAAACGAACATTTTCTAATTGGCATGGGTACTTGGATGTTTATCTATATTATTTATAGATAAACATCCAAGACCCAGTATTTGTTATAAAATATCGTTCGTTCAGTTTAGTATCCCATAACGGAAGTCTCGAACTTACTTTGGGGCTATCTCAATCTGTGTGATTTGTCCCTATCTATTTGTATTAATTGATTATTTATTTTAGGTAAAAAAGAACAAAGTGGATGATTTGAAGAGGGCGATATTATCAAAATACAAACAAAAGCCGTCGTTTTTCATTTGCCAGCCAAGTGATGGAGCGAAAGGTTTTATTTTATAATGAACGGCGAAATATATTATGTTCACAAAAAAATAATAATCCTATTAATAAATACTTGTTTCCTTTCCACTCTATACAATGGTCAATTGCGATGGCTTACTTTAATATAAATAGAGAGGCCTTAGCATTTTGAAGTGTGATGGCTTGGCGTTGGCGTGTAGAAGCTGTGGCACGTGGAGACGTGTACCTAACGGAAATACCCTAATCATCCCACTGCAGGGATAAAGGCTTAACTTCAATCGAAGGGGATTAGGGCGTACTTTGCCACGCTGCTCCAATGCGGATTGGCAGAGGCTAGTGGTTTCAAACCACCTGAAGGCCTGGCTTAACGACTGTCATCCAAGGACAACAGCAAACTAACTTGAAACTTCGAGGGTATGCTCTTTGTGTGACCTGGACACATCCGTTAGGAAAGGATTTCCCGAAATTTCCGAGTGAAACAACTCACAAAGTTGCACGGGTTTCTCTAGTTGTTATCTGTGGTCATCGGACTTGGTGGCACGATATTTGTGCAATTTATAACTATGTTTATCATTGTAATTCGTGTACACTGTTTTTTGATCCTAAGATAAATAAATAATTAATAAGAGTTAAATTAATACAGAAAATAAATTAAAATACCTAATAGTTTAAATGGTTTCAAGAAACTGATCCAACATGACAATAAATTATCGGGAACTAATGACGGATTTCGCCTCTGGCACATAAATCACTTGTAGATGGTAACAAATTGCTAGATTATACTTTAGAGAGTTTTTTTTTTCAAAGAAAAACATGTTAGCTATAATTTGTAACGAACAATCACTCACTACTTACTTGAACTTTTTCTGATTAGCCTCGGGTCTTGGATGTTTATCTATAAATGTATTTAAATAAAAATGTAGTGGGTATCGTTGAGTTAGTATCCCATAACACAAGTTTCGAACTTACTTTGGGGCTAGCTCAATCTATGTGATTTATCCCTATATATTTATTTATTTACTTACATAAAAGTCATCATCATCATCTCAGCCACAAGAAGTCCACTGCTGGACATCCCCCAAATGTTACCAGCGCAACCGGTTTTTCGCGGCCTGCATCTAACGGCTCCCTGCGACTTTCCTTAGGTCGTCTGACCAACTCGTAGGCTGCCGTTCTACGCTGCGCTTTCCGATGCTTTACTCTTATGTAGACACATTAAGACACATATAAGTACAGTAAACAAATGAAATAGATATCCAGGATAGAAAACTGAGAACAAATATATTTATTTTGTTATGAAACGTGTTTGGTTAACTTTGTTGGGTAACTGTTGCTGTATGAGTACAACACTATTGAAATGAGAGAAGATTTTTTGAGCCCATCCAATTAATGGAGTCATCGTTGCTTAACTTGCGTGATCATTCAGTTTTGACAAACGTAACAACTTCGAGAAGAATTATTTTTAAATGAAAAGTTGAATTTTTTATTCGAAACGAAAAAAAGTTTCGATGTATAAAATAATTTTAAAATACAATTTTTACTTTACTGAAATATCTTTTATTGGGGATTTATAATTTATATTCAATCAAGAATAACCAAAATGAAGATAAATTGACTAAAAAGTTCAGTTCAGATAAAAAAAGATAAATAAACGTGGAGCTTTTTAAAGCCCGACGCTTTTTTTATGACAAAGGAGAACAAACGAGCTAGTGGGTCACCCGAGAAATCTCGTTGTTTCCGTTCCCGGACTGATATCCGGGTAAAAACTATCCTATGTGTTAATGCAAGTTATATGGATATAATCTTTATAGCCGTTTTAAATACAACAATAGACCGTGGTGATTGGCAATCGTGTTTCACTTGATTTGCCATCTCTCAAGACTTGCCTTTCGTATCAAAATCGGAAAGAGGCGATTTTTTATATTCATATTCAACCAAGAATTGCCTATTTAAATAACAATTTATAACAAAACTTGTTCGTAATTCTCGTCTTAAATCTAATAATCCGGAGAATAAATTAACATTATATGAACCATAATGTTATTAGTTAATTTCCTGAAGATGTTTTAGCATTGTAGAGTGTTTTCGTCCGGGGAAATTGATGGGGCGTCCTATTCAGGAATTTTATCTACGCACAGTCTATCGAGAGCGCTCTCACAGTAAGGACCGTCCCGGCCGTCCTATTCTCTTCATAATTTACGTAAACTATTAAAAAAATATATTATAAATAATAAGTGTACCTGTAATTTGATATAATTATAAATTTTATAGACTTTAGTTTTACTATGTTGACTGTTTGTGAAAAACTTTATCAAAAAGTTAAAAAAAAATTGACGATTTTTCAAGTGATTTGTGTGTGTATATGTATTTGGAATTTATCTAATAACGACTTCAATGGTAAGTTTTTTGCACATTAACTTTTTTTTCTAGAACATTCGTAAGCAGTGGCGAAATAAAAAGTTTTACACTTTTCGTAGCAAATACAAAAAGGTCGTATTTATAAAAAAATTACACAAAAATATTTTATAATACAATACAATAACAAAATAAAAACTTAACGAAAGTAGAGAAATAAATTACATCATAAAATAAATCACATGTCTTAAGACACACATAAGTAACCAGAAAGTTGACGATAACAAAATTTCAGGAGAATATAGATCAGTGAGTGTTATGCCGCAGTGATACAAACAGGTAGCACGGTGTATTATTTTCTCGACGACAGATTTTCAGACACAGGACACTTGATATTAATATCAGCATTATTTTTTTATAAGCGGTTGCCTGGAAGAACACAGGACAATTAAAAAAAAAATAATCTTGCAATAATACTGGTTGATATTAATATCAGCATTATTTTTTTATAAGCGTTTGCCTGGAAGAAATCGCGTAGTAATAAGGCCGCCTATTATTGTATTTCTAAATTAATTGTCCGTGTAAATAGTAATTTTTGTCTGGTGCCATAAAGAGTTTTTGTATGGTACTTTGAGTAAGTGCAGTTTTAATCCTTGTTGCTGACCTTACCTCGAAATGTAACTGACCTTAACCTTAATCGAAATACGAATCAAAATAGACGGAAAATGTGAAACTGCCAATGTGGAATAATTTGATCATAAATTATCTGGTGACACTTCATATTTGGAGTATTTGGCAAACATTAACCAAGTGTAGACCACTTATTTGACAAAGTATTTGTCTAAGGCCTGTTTCCACTAAAGCGGAGAGGAGTGGAGATGTAAATTTTTTCTATAGAATCTTGTGCTGCATGCGAGCAAGCGGGGCGCGGCCGAGCGGCGATGTGTATACGGCGGCACATCTCCTCTCCTCTCCGGTTTGGTGGAAACCAGTCCTTAAAGTGGATGTTACCGCACGGCCCGCATAATTACATTTTTTTAATACCACAAAGGTGGTAAACAAGCATACGGTCGGCTTGATGGTAAGCAGTTACCGTAGCCTATAGACACTTGCAATACCGGGGATATCACTCACGCGTTGCCAACCCTCCAAAATGGAGCTCTGGAGGCCTTACTCACCGTAGGAACACAACATGGCCGAGACCAATGCTATTTGGCTACGATCTTCTGTAAGGTGGAGGTCCTTCCCCAGACGGGCTGCTCCGATTTGAGCGGATTATCCGCTGTGCCCTACCTCTCTTCTTCTATTGTAGTTTATAGGAGAAAAAATGCATTTGTCACAAATACAGAGAGAAGCGCTAATATTTATAATTTATATGATGTTTATTCCGTAGATAATTGTGTTTATATTCGGCAAACGTATTTCATAAGAATACGTGTGCAATGAAAGATTGAGCTGTTTATTAAAAACTTAAAAAAAATATTTCGTGGGCCATGCGATCCATACACCTTATTATAGACCTTAAGGGTGTTATTTCCCCGGTCGAATCAACCCATTTCATAAAGGCTCTACCATTTCTATTGCGTTAATTTTTTTTTGACAAATCACACAGATTGGGACAGACAGTAAGTTGAAACTTGTGTTATGGGATACTAACTCAACGAGACTACTAACTACGAAAACATATATATAGATAATATAATATAATATAATTTCGTTAAGTTACGGTGAGGTAATTTAACTGTCATTAATTACTAATGAAGAGGTAAAATCAAAGCGCAACTTTGATGTTGGAAGTCATGGAGGTGGGAAGTTATTTCCGGAATTCATCAAGCTATCAACAGTAATATTTTGAAGAGATTAAGCAGATAAAAATGTTTTAATTGCGAATAATACTTAAGAAAAAACGGTATTAACATTTCTTGGTACAGATTATGTTCACTTGAAAATATTAAAATAGCAAAAAAATAACTTTTTTTTTGTTTAGTTACATCTTCAAGTGTTTAGGCAGCGTTTTCGATGAAAGCTCCCAGACAGCTTAATTTTTAACGACACTATTAGCAAATATCGCCACATTACATTAAAATTATACAAAACATTTACAAATTATAGTTAAGTTAGATAATTATATATGTATATTAATCTTTCTCAAGAACCACTCTATCCGTTGGTGATTTTTGAGTTTATCGCGAACAGACAAATAGACGCTACGGAAGATTTATTATAACCCTTTTCAAGCCACAAAGTAAGAATATTTCTTCTGAACTAGAGTTATCTTAGAGAATATTATGTAAAAGTTTTGATCATATTTTGTTATAATGACAGTTTAAGTGAAGTATCCCTGAAAGTATTCAATAGAAAATGTTTATCACAGTTCTGGGGAATTCCCAAGTGTAGAAACATCTACGCAGATTTTATTCATAAAGCAACATGGAGATGGGGGTGAAACATAAAGTTTCTTGACTGGAAAAGTTTTGTTAAAAGCTAATTACGCCCACACGATAAGCAAGCGTTCTACGCACCAAGAATTTCACACAGCGAAGGTCCAATTTTACATCATAAAAGCTTTAATAAACCTTAACATTAACCCATTAAGGTACTCAGTTGAGTATAAGCATAGATTAATGTACCATCCAATAAGAGGCATTATTATTATTATTATGTTCTTCAACACACTAGCAGCTTACAAAGCTGATGCGTGTGCATCTTGATGCTTGGAGATTTTGTCGAGACGATTTTTAAAGCTGTTTACTGATGGTGCACCAACAACATTCTCCGGAAGTTGGTTCCATTCTGTAATCACTTGATTGGTTATAACCATTCAAAATATTCTTTTTTTTAAACATAAAGGAATTATAAAAATTATTATAATTAAAAACTTTGCATCCATTAATGGACTATGAATATCGCTGGTGATTTGGTCTCTCACCGACCAAAACAGGGCGAATCGAATCGACTGAGTGACCAGTTGACGGTGCATCTACAGAAACACCATGTAGTCCTCATGGCGCCTCTGTGCTATATCATATCAAACCATAATCATCCCACTGCAGGGATACGGGTCTCCCTTCAGAAGGGGATTAGAGTGTACTCTGCCACGCTGTTCCGACAACCAATTTCCGAAAAGAGATTTCCTTTAGTAGAGTCATCAAATGAAAAAAATAAGAACAAAGGTTCTTATTCATATTTATTTATTTCGTAACCAATACAATATTGTGTTGAGAAGGAGGACCGGCAGGAACCTGATCATGATGGACCCTGGCCCTAGGACCAATAACGATAAGCAATATGTCGTTGGAAAGGTTTTTTCATAATCTATAGCTTACTATGGCAGCAAATCTCGTATCGCTGCGGGAAAAAAGCTATTACATATCAAATAAAATATAATTGAGACGCGACTGTCTAAAGGTTTTTGTAGATATTTTGCCATAACCAATGTTATTGGACCTTGAATGCCTAACTGTGTGGTCTTCATTACACATATTATCCTAATAATGTAAACATAGTTAAGAAACTTTGTAATGTTATGCACATCGCGTTCCGCCAACGCATACGGTGAGTGAACGTCGCAGTTCCTAATTCACCGGTTAATCAACAAATTGCCATCCCACTAACATTATAAGGCGAAAGTTTGCAAGTATGTTTGTTACTTCTTCACGCTCAAATGGCTGGGCCAATATTTATGATATTTGGTATGTAAGTTGCTGTTACCTTGGAATAACACATAGGGTTCTTTTTATCCTGAAAAGTACGTGATTCCCGTAGGATTTGGTCAAAAGTCTGATAGCCCATGGCGTTTTAAAAAGTAGATGGCGCTGCTGTGCATAAATACACGTAAACGAAGTAGCGCGGGTTTCGCTAGTTTGAATATAAAATAATTAAAAACGGGAGAAACCAATCATACATTCCCACTGTTGTGCTGTAAACCCATGATCAACAACGGTGACCTAAGATTAGCAATGATTAGCAATGAAGCTTATTAATAACCCGAAAGAGAAACTACAGCCGTCCTGGAAATCACAACGAATTTAATCAGAATGAAGTTAAATGGAGTAGGAAGAACTATACACAAGAAAGTTTTCGAAAATTTCGCGCTATTTACACACAAAAGACCTTGCGCAAAAGAGTTAACAATATAAAATAAAGTTTTATCAGCATCTATCTTTCTGTTTGTTTATCCATTAATTAGTGTGAGTGTTCGCTGGATAATGTCCTGGTAAAGTAAAGTGGTTTCTAAGAGAGGTAGGGCACAGCGGATAATCTGCTCAAATCGGAGCAGCCCATCTGGGGAAGGACCTCCACCTTACAGAAGAGCTTAGCCAAATAGCATTGGTCTCGGCCATGTTGTGTTCCTACGGTGAGTAAGGTCTCCAGAGATCCATTTAGGGATTGGGAGGGTCGGCAACGCGCGAGTGATACCCCCGGTATTGCAAGCGTCTATAGGCTACGGTAACGGCTTACCATCAGGCCGACCGTATGCTTGATTGCCACCTTTGTGGTATTAAAAAAAAAAAAGTGCTGTATTTTTTGTTGGAAGGTAACTACGAAGTCTTGGCCACATCTAAGGCACATAATGAATGAAACCCACGCCACATTGTGCGAAAATAGATTGTAAATGTGGCCATGTTGCTTTTTGTTTGACGTTCTGAATACTAAACAGTATAGTCAGTGAAATAAGTACGCAGAGATTTATAGCTAGTTTCTGAAACGTATTTTAAAGTTAATGACACATTAAATTATAGATGTCACTGTCAAACCAAAGAAGAAATACCTACTGATCACCTACTTCGACGATGTTTCAAAATCGCATAATTAAAAATAGAATAGAGATAAATAGAATGTGTTTTATTTGTAAATAGACAAAGAAATAATATAAAGGAAAAATGTAAATTATAAACTAGTGTATTTACAAGGCCGCCTTATTGCTAAAAGCAATCTTAATAAGACTCTATAAACGGGGGTAGAATTCGCACATGTTTTTACATCAGACGTTTCGACAGAGTTGCAACTGCCGTGGTCACGGCGACTACGACGGGGAGACTCTTTTCAACCTCAAGGCAACCTTAGGGTAACGAAGTTATGTCATCATGTCAACCCATAATCATCCCACTGCTGGGATACGGGTCTCCCTTCAATCGAAAAGTGAATAGAGCGTAGCTGCTGATACTATGCGGATTGGCAGAGGCCGGTATTTTCAAGCTGTCCGAAGGCCACCGACTTGACCGCTTAACGTGCCCCCCGAAGCACGGATAAACTCGGGATAACGACAGTCATCCAAACGCTGGCTATGGTCAACGTCGCTTAACTTGCTTCATATTAGAGTGCGACACATAGCGACGACATCGAGCTCCTCAGTTCAGAGAACGAAGTTATGTATGGAGTGAAATTATATAACAGATTTTAAGAAATCGTAGCAAATAATATAAAATGCTTGGAGGTAAAGTTACGAAGGACAAACGTATAAGATTTGGGTTTTTATATTTAGATTTAACTGTACGTACGCCATGAGTGATGGCGGGTGATAAATAAACAACT
This sequence comes from Endotricha flammealis, assembly GCA_905163395.2. Lineage (NCBI taxonomy): Eukaryota > Metazoa > Arthropoda > Insecta > Lepidoptera > Pyralidae > Endotricha > Endotricha flammealis. The sequence goes on along the minus strand of LR990861.1, from coordinate 2,334,734 downwards.
CGGAATTCTTAGCTCACTGAATTATATCTGTGTAACTTTAGCATTATTATACCATTTGCCAAACCACATTTTGTACCCAACGTATAAATTTTTGGACATTGATTTTATTTATTTACTTATCTTTATTTATAACAAAGTACTGATACAATTACGCTGATGCTAATTGCATTCTCTGCCAGTAAACTATTTAGACTACAGAAATTCGTGATTACTACTTAAAAAATAAAATAAAATAGTGTTAAAAAAACAAATCAATCCTTTGAATCGAATTTCCCCGTGAACATTCGTTAAACACCCATTATATTATTGTAACTTTTGTCATTACCTTTTTAAAAGAGCAAGTGCTAAGTTTCTTGCCAGTTCTTCTAATCTGCCGTGATAAAATGTGACGATTCGAAAGTGCTTGTTGCCTATTTGAATAAAAATAATTGTTTTGATTTACACGGACAAATCAAACCTGATTGAGATCCGTGATCGTGTTTAGCGATGAGATAGCGGCGGAAGAAATAAAGCAAAATGAGAAAGAAGTCGTAGTTACGTGTAAGAGCTAGTCAGCAAAACGTAATCCCCTGTAAGCGTAAATGAACTTGTAATGAAGGCGTAATAATATTATATGGTGAAGGATTAAGTTACCTACAACGTGGCAGAATAGTGTTTCGCCACTTCAAGACGTAACTAAACGAAAATGATATAGTTAATTCAGAGAGCAGGCTTTCACGTTCTCTAGTCAAGTCGTACATATTATTTTCCTTATACTTATACTAGCTGTGCCCGCAACTCCGTCCGCGTGAACTTTGATAAAGGTCCCATACAAATAACAAAGTACTTTTCAAACCCTTAGGGGGTGATTTTCGGGATAAAAAGTATCCTATGTCCTTTCTCAGGTCTTAAACTATCTCCATACCAAATTTCATATGAATGAGATAGAGTTTTAGATTGATACAAGAATAGATCCACACATAGTAGTAGGTGGTAGTAGCTAGGTTAACTCAAAATATACAAATGAAAAAAATTCAGAAAAATGTCATAGAATATGACTTTGCAAGCAAAGCGTAGCAAATATGCACTTACCCTTTTTTGTCTTATAACGAATTTGTGAAACTAACAGGAAATGACGCAATGTACACAAAAATTGTAATGATCACTGACCTGAATCAGGCTTAGGAGAACTCTTTACAATAACAACTGTTGTTACGTTACGACTTTATCATGACTTTGTTAAGCTTGTTAAATAAGTTATTCTAAGTAAGTTCTAAGCAAAATAAATTGTGTAACGAAGGAAATTTTACTTTTGAATATATTCTTAAGTTTAAAAAAAACATGCTTGATACAAATAGATGACTGCGTTTAATGGTAAAGCAAAAATACATAAATTCGTAATTTAGAAATGATATCAGCTACTGATTTACTACTGAAAGACTTTCAGCGAGTTTCTGAAACACATTTTTGTTTTAATTCCACAGTAAGTCTCAAGCTATCTCTTTTTTAGGGTTCCGTAGTAAATACAAGGAACCCTTATAGTTTCGCCATATCCCATATCCGTCTGTCTGTCTGTCCGCGGTCTAGCGCCTAGACGCTTTATGCTAGAGAGCTGTAATTTGGTGTGTATACACATATTAACAATGTTAACAAAGTGCTGGAAGAAAATTTCGAAAAATATTTTTTTTAGAGTGCCTCCCCTACATGTAAAGTGTAAATGAATATTTTCTTCGCGCCCACCCTATGTTGTGTGGTATCGTTAGATAGGTCTCTTCAAAACATTGAGGTTGTGGAAAGATCATTTTTCGATGCAATGATTTGTTTCGGAATTATTTACATTTATCGTGTCAATTTTCGTTTTGCACGGTGGTCCCCCCTCCCCTCTACCTCCGAAAGTCTTACGTTTAGAAATTTGAAAAAAATCATGGTAGTAGTACATACGCTGAACCTTCAATGAAAACTATAACCGTTAAGTAGGCTCTACTAGTTACCGAGTAATAGCCGACGAACTTATAAAATAAATTTTCTTTAATGAAAACTTACAAATGTGATAGAATTTGATATTGGACTCATCTGAAGCCAAGCTAAGCACTGTAAATACGGAACCCTACATTGTGCATGGTCCGACACGTACTTGCCCGGTTTTTTTCGTCTTTGGCTTGATAGTGATAGTCACAATTTATCGTGTCATTAAAAAAAATATTTTAGAAATTCACCGTTCATCGTAAATACCTATTTTGTCAAAAGTCCTTTTTGTCCTGCCGACTCAGTATAAGATTTATTTAAATTAGATTTTTTTAATGGGGTCACATTTCAATCGTCTAGTTCTTCATTTCGGTGACTTGCATGGAAGTAATAAGTTTTGTACTTAGTACTTATTACTTCCATGGTGACTTGTCGTTCAGTACTGAATATTAGCACGTCGTCATGGTTACAAAGTCTAGTGTAGTGATCAAAAACATAAATCCATCGATTATTTTTTATTTCGTACTGCAAGCGTTCAGCAGACAAACATTGAAACCAGACAACCTGATGGAAAATGGTTGCCTCTGCCTATGAACATCTCATCATATCAACCTCTAGTCATCCCACTGCCGGCATACGGATCTACCTTGAGTCGAAAAGGATTAGAATACTCTGCTACGTTGCTCCAATGCGGATCATTAGGTGGTAGATATGAACATCTACCACTTATACTATACTTCCATCTACTACAAGGAAGGTATGAAATAAGAAGTCGGGCATCTGGATCTCAGTCATCGAAAGAAACTCATTGCCGCTTCTCGCCAATATTTTATGAGACAATGTATTTCCCGGTCGAGTTAACCTATTTCATAAAATGCTATTCCATCCAAATTTTCTTTAATTACGTTTAGATATTTATAAAAAATTGTCTATTGTTTCGATACGTGTTGATACTATCGATATAAATTTACAACACTACCCTTATAATAATAATCTATTTACGCACAAGTCAAACAAGAAGCTTTACTTTAAATACAGTATACAGTTATGAGCTTTGACATTCTGTTAGGGCTGTTGTACACGCTAAGAAAAGTCGCCGTGACTGCTGCATACAGGACAGATTCATCGTGTAAACGCCAAGAATCTTGTCGGACCTAGACAAGAAAACTTGTCGTGTCTGCTGCATACAAGACAAATATGTCAACGTGTAAACGATAAGATTGTTTTCGGGCAGTCGTTCGTAGGGTGTGATAGACTAGATACGTCTGCTATTCATTTTCTACCTGATTGACCTGAGCCACCCCGCCCCCACCGCACCGCAGCAAAACCTCGCGCGTCATGTCTAGCGCAGACTAGATTATTTTCTTATTCATCGCCGGCGCAGTACACAGGTCGTGTTTAGAAACGACACGAATTCTTGCGTAGGCCCGGCGACTTTTCTTAGCGTGTACAAGAGTCCTTATGATCAAATGAACATTATAATGGTAAATTACTAATACTCTTATGTTGAATAATACTAATTTAATTCGGTATAACCTTGTACGTATTTGAAGTACATTTATTTTAAGAATTGGAGCTAGGGCACGTTACCTGTCGACTACCTAAAAGCATATGAAAACATATAAATTTAAATTGATAAAATCATAATCGTGAGTTATATTCGTACTTCATTACATAACTGAGGCACAAGTCTGCTAAATAGAGTGTCGATAGTGTGTCACATGAATAGTTTTTTTTTGTTTTACATAGATGTGTATGTTTGTTACTTCCTCACGCTCAAATGGCTGGGCCAATTTTTATGTTGTTTGGTATGTAGGTAGCTGATACATTGAATTAACACATAGTGTACTTTTTATCCCCAAAAAGTACGCGATTTCCGTAGGATGTGACCAAATGTCTGATATGTGCATAAATAAATACACGCAAATGAAGTTAAGCTGGTTTCACTAGTCTATACTAATATTATAAAGAGGTAAAGTTTGTGTATTTGTTAAATTGTAAGGGGTAATCTCGGGATCTACTGAACCGATTTAAAAAATTCTTTCACCAATAGAAAGCCACATTATTGCTGAGTGTCATAGGTTATATAAAAAACAAAAAAATAAAAAGGCTTTTAACATTATGCTCAACGAAGTGGGCACGGGTCAGCTAGTAATTTATATTCATAAAGTACAGATGACCTTAAAGCTTCATCAACAACTGGCTTGTGAACGTGATGGATGAAGCTAATTTGTTTGTATGTATCCACATTACGCAGTAACACAGATTAAGTAACTAACAAAGAAATATGACAGGCGTGGGCTGTGTAACTACAGGCTTTATCCTCAGCTTATTCCATAGTATGAAATTTTACTAAGGCACAAATTTTATCTATCTTAATTTGTGTTTTCTAGTCGTTCGTTACCGCCTACTGTCCAATATTTAAATATTGTTCATTCAACTATTAAGCGCAATAACATTTTTATCAACTGAAAATTATAATAATTATTTAATGTATACACGTTTATGCAACACACAACTAAAACGTTATCGTATCTTTTGAAGTTACTTTTCCCAATGGACATTTTGCTTTGTTTCCAAAATTGTGGTAGTTTGTAGCTTATTTAATGAAATGAAATGAAATCGTTTATTTCAGAAATTAGACCTTCACAGGCACTTTTTCTTTTACAATTTGTATATATGTATAAAGAAAATAAACTACGTTATATACTACCACCATTTCGGACACAAGCAAAATGGCCACCGGTAAAACAAATGGCGAAAGAAACCCGGTTACGGCCTTTTTTGTCATTTTTGTCATTTAATTTTTGTCATTTTGACGACCTCCGTGGCGTAATGGTTACCACGCCAGACCGCCACCCTGGAGGTCCCGGGTTCGATCCCCGGTCGGGTCATGATGAAGAACGAACTTTTTCTGATTGGCTTCGGGTCTTGGATGTTTATCTATATATGTATTTGTTATAAACTATAATATCGTTGAGTTAGTATCCCATAACACAAGTTTCGAACTTACTTTGGGGCTAGCTCAATCTCCCTATGTATGAATTGTCCCTATATATTTATTTATTTATTATTATTTATTATTTGATAACTAGCGGACCGTCCCTGCTTCGCACGAGTTTTACTAAGAATTCCTAATTTTATTGAAAACTAGCTGCCCGGCCCGGCTTCGCCCGGGTACTGTTTCGTTTTTTTTTCAATCTTTCTGAGAGATTTTCTTAATATTTTTTTCCGTAAGAACCTTGTACAGAGTATTAGAAAACTACAAAAAAAATATCTGCCAAATCGGTCAAGCCGTTTTCATGTCATGTCGTGACAACGGAAAATGGGTTTCATTTTTATATATATAGATGTAATAAAGCCTATGTTACTCGGGGGTAATGACCTTCTCAACGTTGAAAGAATTTTTGAAATCGGTCAAGCAGTTTTTCAGTTTATTCGTTACAAACTAAGATATAAATCTTTCCTCTTTATACGAGTAATCCTTACTAGTTCTTACTAAAGTCCTTAAAAATTTACGAAAGTAACTCTGTCTGTCTGTTACTTCTTCACGTTAAAACCGCTGAATAGATTGGTTTTATATTTTGTAATCAAGATAGCGTTTGAGATTTCAGACTAGATTTTAACGACTTTTAGATTTTTCGACGACCTCCGTGGCGTAATGGTTACTACGTCAAACCGCCATCCAGGGCGTCCCGGGTTCGAATCCCGGTCGGGTCATGATGAAGGACGAACTTTTTCTGATTGACCTCGGGTCTTGGATGTATATCTATATGTATTTGTTATAAAATATAATATCGTTGAGTTAGTATATATATAACACAGGGGCTAGCTCAATCTGTGTGAATTGTCCCTATATATATATTTATTTAACAGAACTGTTCTTTTGATTATTATTTCTCTAACCTAATATGTTCTGGAAGAGATTGCTTTAATAATTAGATTTTCGAATTTGTTAATATTGCCAGTTGTACTTTAACTATCTTTCCGTACTATCTTTTAAATTTATTTTATGGTGCAATACCTATAGAATATTTTATTGTATTATTTTTCTTAATCGTTCTGTCCTTTTGTTTCAGATTAACACCACAATCAAACAATGAATTAATCAAAATGGCTAACTACGCGACAATTTTGATAGTGATATTTATTTTCAATGAATTCGGAGCGATGCCCGCAAAAAGTTCCAACGACAGCGAAATCATTATAACAATAAATATAAAAAACGATAATAAAAACGACAGTGATATTAACGCTAACGATACTAATATTGACGATATATATAATGCTACAAGTGTTAATGCGAGTGTCAAAAATGTACAAGATGATATAACTACAGTGAAGAAACCGTGTGAATCAGTGAATATTAGTAGCGTAGATGATATTGGTACAAACGTTCTAGATTCTATATATCTCAATAATATATATTCAGGTGTAACAACAAATCTTTTAGAGGAGAAAGAGAAAGCTATAGATATGATAGAGACAAACGGTGTTAATCTATTCGATGTTGTGAGCGCGGAATGCGGTGATGCTAGAATATGTCCGAGTTTACGGATGAACTGGACGGAGGAGAAAACTATTACGATTGGATTCCTTGGTGCTTATGGGAGAAGTCAGGTGAGTAATAAGAATAAAATTCAGATATTAGTAGTAATTAAAATACTTACTTCCTACACCGTATAATTTCTTTCTGATTAAATTCGTTCTGTTCCAAGAAAGCAGCAGCAGCAAAATAGACAAGTAGTTTTTTTATACCACAAAGTTGGCAAACAAGCATACGGCCCGCTTGATGGTAAGTATCACCGTAGCCTATAGACGCTTGCAATACCGGGGGTATCACTCACGCGTTGCCAACCCTCCCAACCCACCCAAGTGGAGCTCTGGAGACCTTACTCATAATAGAAACACAACATGGCCGAGACCAATGCTATTTGGCTACGATCTTCTGTAAGGTGGAGGTAATAACCATGTAGGAGCGCGCGCAACATTTATTTGTACAAATACTAAGCGCGCGCCTACGTGATAGTGACGATTTGGTAGCATACTTGTACCAGATACATTCAAATTCCAAGTACATGGGCGTAGTATGTTGACAATCTATCGAAATTGTAATATGTACTTATATCATATTATTGTTATACTAAGCTATGATACACACTGTCCGCTAAGAAAGACCCTATCTCTCATATAACACCCTAAAGCAATACTTAAGAAAATACGTGATATGTCACATAGTAAGTTAGCCGATTCAATGTAGGGTAGCAATGAAAGTGTTCCTTAAAAACTTTAGAAAGTACGATTGAAATGATTAATCTCATTTTTCTTTTATTGTTTCCCGTAAGCCTTTGTAAAGTTTTACGTTACTTTCTCAACTCTCCATGTTTTATAACACGGTTTAGTCGAATGAATTTTCTGTAAAGTTTTATTATTGTTGTTACTTTACTGAAAGCAAAGTAATTAATTATTAATATTAGATTTTACCTACCTTCTCGAAAGTTACAGGTGTGGTTTAAATATAATGTAATTTATGCGATATTAATATGATTTTAATTTTAGGAGTGGTAGAATATTTATGAAATAGTCTTGATCGACAGGGGTAACATAACACAGAGACAAAGTCATTTAAAAAAATTCAAATAGGCATTTTAAATACCTCTTTATAATATAGCCTCTTTCGAATCTCTTTCAACAGACAGAATATCTGCGTGAAACAGCAATATATTTCGTTACGTTTGGTGTCTATGGAAGTCCAAATCTTCTCTCCTTATTCCCAAGTTCCTTGTAGCGGACAACTTATGTTTGTTGTTTGTTTGTTTGCCGTATAACATGAAAAAAATATAGTAATGGATAATTAGAAATTTAAGATTCGGTAAAGTGCATATTACATGCCACTCATAAAGCCGGTCATCAGATGAGCCATACACTCCATGGACGAGACCATAAGAAATTACCGAAGCGTGATAATATTATGAAGTTTCCTTATGGCAAAAAATATTATATACATTTTCTTGCTTAATGAAGCTGAAATGATTGGTTTGGGAGATAAAACGCCTTTACGGTCTATCGTCGCAATTCATCAGTTTATTGTTTTGTCATTGATTATGCAAGAACATGACTTGGATGGTCTACTATGTCCTTAACTTAATTCTGAAAGTTGAAACTATGCGTAACATAATTTCGTGCCGAGAACTGCTTCTACAATATGAAGGCAAGAATAACTTAATTTTTAGTTTAATAGCTGTTGAAATTCAATTTAACAATGATAGTTTCGGTATAAGTTAAACAGAGTGAAGTAGATTCGGATGTGTAGGATTTCGAGATAACAGAAAATGGCATAATAATAATAAACTAGAGGTTGACTAGGGGAATCCAACCTCACACGCTAGAACCAAAATGGTCGCGCACTGCGCGGTTTCAGAGGAATTATCTCCCGCGAACGCTGAAGCTGTAATATGGGGTTCTTCAAAAGGGGCATTAAAAGTTTATACAGGGTCGGCGAGTAATACTCCCGGTGTTGCAAGTGTCCATAGGCTACGGTGATCGCTTACCATGAGGCGGGCCGTAAGCTTGTTTGCCACCTTAGTGATAATTGCATAAAATAATTCACTCCTCCATTGACTGTCTCGAACTGCTTAATTTTATTAATTTCAACGGACAATCTCGTCTGCGTAACCCACGATTCTTTCGTCTTGATGTTTATAAAAAACAACACGTCATTTTTTAACCCCATCATTAGGATGTGCAGAGACTGACGAACTGGGTCATCGTAACGCTGATCTCGAAATTTTTAATGCTAATTTGTCACAATTTAAGAAATTTATTAATGCATCACTAGACATGCATTAACGCATATAATAATATCTAAACTTAGTACTGTATTTATTTAAAACCATATATGTATATTCATAACTTGCAATAATCCTCATATATTTTGTCAAACTGTGTATGTACACTATAGTGGATTATAGACTAGTTATAACATTTATTTGTAATCAAAACTCTGTGCTTTAATGTCTATATCTGTTTGTGTGCCTAACTAATAAAATAAAAATAAAAATAAGAAAAAACTAGAAAAAATTCAAATTTCGAAGAATCATTCACAGATAATTAGGATAATTTTACGGCTACTATTTCCCAAGGGCCCCGTGTTTTTGAATTCTGCGAAAGACAACCATTTTATTTTATTACTAGCTTCCGCCCGCGGCTTCGCCCGCGTGGCCTAGTAATACAATTAGCATATCTTTCTTCAGAAACAAATTCTGGTCCGGCACGGCCCGGTACGGTACGGTTCCATCCGGTCCGATCAGGTCCGGTCGATCCGGTCCGGTCCGGTCCGGTCGGTCCGGACCTTATAAGGACCCTGCATGCCAAATTTGGAATCTCTAGACCCAGCGGTTTGGGCTGTGCGTTCCTCGAAACTTCGTTTGCGTATATCTCGCTACAAAAAACGTATTTTTATATCAGTCATTATTGCACAAGCATTGCTAAGTTTGGAACTAGGTGTGTGATTCATCTAAAATATTAATTAATTACACATAAATAGTGTCCCCGTGCTTTCAAACGCGTGCTCTAGTACCGAAGGTCACTACCAATTATAAAGTTTGATAATACGCTACGAATTCAGAGCGCAGTGCGGTCACCGTAATTTTTGTCAATCATGGAGAGCTACGCGTATGTCTACGCGGCAGATATAATTTCTACTGCTACGTCATTGCTACATCCATGATCGTAGCGAATATTACGCCATAGCGCGGCGCGTGGGCGTCATGACTACGTAGCGCGTACGATGTCTTCGTAGCACCTACTACGCCTCCGTAGCGCGTCCTACGCCATCGTGGCGCCTACAACGCCTCCGTAGTACCTACAACGCGCAACGCCTCCAATGACTACGTAGCGCGTACGACGTCTTCGTAGCGCCTACTGCACCTTCGTAACGCCTACTACGCCTCAGTATCGCATACTACGACTGAAGTTTTGTATGTAGCACTCAAAATGGGTAGCGTGTAGAAAACTATAGGTGGCAGCACAGAGCCAACAGTAGAAACACTCAGCAGATAGAAACGGTTTTTCCGTTTCCGATTTACGTTTTGTAGTAGTAGCCCCCCTCCAGAATCGTTTGATCTGTTGACAGTGACATGTTGATTGATATGTCTTGTTTTTTTATGGAAGAAGTTAGCAAACCAGCAAGCGGGTCATCTGATGGTAAATGAACATGGTAAGTACACAGAGACACACGGGGGCATGGGCCATTGTGCTCTGATGTAAAAATTGGCCATTAAAATAGTCATGTTTTTAATGTTATAGTTCGTTTTGAATACGCGAGAACTTATAATTGGATGTGTTGTTTATAAAAAAAATACAATTTGTTTCTATTTTTGTTCCAGTATTTCTAATGGAATTAATCCATTCTAAAAATAATAATATTGATCCGAAGATTAAAAATTTCATGCTTATTTTATATCCAATGAAATTGAGAGAAGGTTATCCATGTTTTCCATTATCTTTTCAAGGTTATTTTAATGATAAGCTCCAGACGTTATAATTTATTTTAAGATAATATTTTTCATACACTATTACACAGAAATGGCTTATTAATATTGGCACGTAAATTTATATTTAGACCTTAGACCTAGTTTAGTATGCAAGGGCCACGTAGTGACAAAGTTGACTTGGAAATTATTTTTAAGATGATGACGTCATACGATTTTGATTTGTTTTTGGTGGTACGCTACATTTAAAAATGTGTACCTATTTGCAACAAGGCCTTATTATTTATTATTACTCATTGCTGAAAGCAATCTTTACAAGGCAACCTACGGATTATATATATTATGGAGTGGGTAGGGGTAGCAAGACATGAAGTAATTGTTATATTTGAATTATTTACTCATTTGTACCTACATTTTTTTAATCAAAGGAATCTAAATAAATGACTGCCAACTAATTATAGGGCTGTCGCCCTCCACAAGCAGACGTAGCGCAGGGTCATCAACACCAAAGCTTAACACATTCACTCCCGTTCTAATTAATCAATTACTTGTGCCTAATTTTATTTGTAATCCAATTCTAATTTGTTTCTATTCATTTCACTACGCTTACAAATAAATGACAATTACCCTGATTACACTCAAACAATGCAAATAATTTTAATATTTTATGCAACTTAAAAATTAATTCTACACAATTCGCACAGCGCCACTTGGTCCCAAAGTATGCTAAGATTAACTTACTTGTGTAATATTATTGTAAATATATACTTACTAGCTTTCCCCGCGGCTTCGCTCGCGTTAATTTTATGACATAGATCTCGTTTGACAACAAAGCAACCCATAGCGCGACTTGTGGCGCCATCTGACGACTTCCGTGGCGTAATGGTTACCACGCCAGACCGCCACCCAGGAGGTCCCGGGTTCGATCCCCGGTCGGGTCATGATGAAAAACGAACTTTTTCTGATTGGCCTCGGGTCTTGGATGTTTATCTATATATGTATTTGTTATAAAATATAATATCGTTGAGTTAGTATCCCATAACACAAGTTTCGAACTTACTATGGGGCTAGCTCAATCTGTATGAATTGTCCCTACATATTTATTTATTTATTTATTTATTTATCTGTTGGCCGATAGCATCCCATACAACGCCCCCTATGGTAGAAAAAATATTTCCCCATTGGAATAACATATTTTCACGGGATAAAAAGTAGCCTATGTTGGGCTCTGTACCCCTGACAATATAATGTACAAATTTTCATAATGATCGGCTGATTAATCAAGCCGTGAAGGAATAACAAACACACAAAAAAACAAACAAACTCACTTTCTCATTTATAATATTAGTATGATCAGACTCGAGACAAACACAAGTTCCCCTGAACCCGCGCACTCTGGTGCGGAAAGCTGCTGTGGAAAGTATGTGAATAAGTATGTGTATCGAAATTTACCGCGAGCGAGCCATGAACAACGTCTAGTTTATAAACATAAATATCTTATTTGGCAACTGTTGATGACAATTGACAATTATATTTTAAGTAAACGATATTATTGCTGTAATAAATTGGATTAGTTTATCAAAATTCCCTTGAGTGTTGAGTCCTTGAATCTCGTTTGTGAAAGCCCCGTGTAAACTCGGGACACGGTTTAATTGCGTCGCTGTAACTGAGATCAACACATTTGTTCGTATCGCTTATTACTGAGGGTCTATTCCTGTAAAAGAAATTGTTACGCCCGTTTTCACCAATTCTACCTAAAATTTTAAAGTCTCTTAATAGTTTCCTCTATCACCAAATCCTTGTTTTCGGTACGTGTATCCTACTAATATTCTAAAGGGAAAAGGTTGTGAGTATGTTTGTTTTTGACGCTATAATTAATGGGTGGGCCAATTTGTATGATATTTGGTATGTAGGTGGCTGATACCGTGATTAACACATAGGGTACTTTTTATTCCGAGTATGATTTGATCAAAAGACTGAAAGTCAATGGCGCTTTGTAAAGTTTCACTATTGATACCTATATAAAATAATAGATTTAAAAAAACCGTATTTGAATCAATAATTTTATGTTATTAAAATAATAAATCTCATGCCAATCTCAAGCGCTGTCTCACTCAAACAAAATGCCGGTATTGCAAGCGTCTATAGGCTACGGTGATGCTTACCATCAGGCGGGCCGGGCCGTATGCTTGTTTGCTTTGTGGTATAAAAAAAGCGCTGTCTCACTCATACAAAACATAGTACGTGAGTTTGAAATTGGATTTAAACTGTTTTTGTTACGAGGATAGACCCGCTGGTTTTACGACTTGCCGTTTGAGAATTCTTGTCCTATTTTTGGTGAGATTAATCTGTGTATAGGGTATATAATCTGTTTAATTCGCCAACGGATCATTGTATCGAATAACGATCATCCCACCCCCACCCATCATGCTTTTGAGAACGATCTAATGACATCCCACACAACGGGGCGTTTGTTTGTTTTAATATGGATTTTACCATGGATCACATTTAAAAAAAAACATAATATGGCCTATGTTACTCGGGAATAATGTTCACCGTTTTGAGAAGAATTTTTTAAATTGGTCCAGGAGTTTTTGAGTTTATTCATTACAAACATACACACACACAAAAATACGAATCTTTGCTCTCTATTTAGTACTAGTGAAACCCGCGCAACTTCGTTTGCGTGTATTTATTTATGCACAGCAGCGCCATCTATATCAGACTTTTAATGAAATCTTACGGGAATGGCGTACTTTTCGGGATAAAAATTACCCTATGTGTTAATCCAAGGTATCAGCTACCTACATACCAAATATCATAAATATTGGCCCAGACATTTGAGCGTGAAGAAGTAACAAACATACACATAACTTACGCCTTTATAATATTAGTAGGATATAAATATATATTTATAATAATGTATCCATTGTCTGATACTCAATTGGGACCGTTGCTAGGTGAGTTGTGTAGAATTTAATTATTAGATTTGTTAGTATAGAATTCAGATTTTATGTGATGTGGAGGTAACTTTAGAGTTATTTTCAGATGAGAAAATCTTATGAATTCGTGTTTTCACAGTAACCTCTACCTGATGAGCTGTTTAACGTATAATATATATTTTTATTATTTAAATAAGCATGAAATGATCTGTCAGAAGCCTTGACCTTCATCCAAAGATTGTTCCCGGATGATTCATTTACATACCAAATGTTTTAAAATGCAAATTGAGGTTTTTATTGGTTTTTACAGAGGTCGAAAGGCAACAAAAGCTGCGCTCTTGTGGTGACTGTCTCATTATACGGCTCGTTAAATATGCTTTTGTGAGATGTAATGAAAAAGCGAATTTTATGTAAACATTAATGGTGGCTCTCTCGGTTTTACAGGAGTTTTACAAATCTAGCTAATTGTTAAATTGTGGTTTTAATAACTTTAAACTATAGCTTTTAAATTATTATAAACTAGCTAAAACCGTGCTCGAAATCTTCGTTTGTGTGTATTCCGCTTATCTGTGGAAATGTCGGAAAATCCTATAGGTACAGTCGCCTCGAGGATAGCAGGACCATCTTTAGGATGATTTTTGGTTGCAACATCCAACATCCTAGTAGACACATGTGGCTTTATTAAACAAAAACCCTGTTTGGTAACAAAGAAAGGGCGGAGCTGACAAAAGATCCGCTTACAAGATATGCAAGCGATTTTTTTCTAAAATGGTCCTCCCATCTTCGAGGCCACCGTACATATGAATCACTATCTATTAAAAAAAAACGCATCAAAATCCCGTTGTTTTAAAGATCTATGCATACAAAGGGACTGACAGAAAGACAGCTTACTTCATTTTATATTATGTAAAGATTAATAAGAAACCGGAAATTAATGCGTTTCAACCAGGTTGCACGAGGAGCTCGATGGCGTCGCTGTGTGTCGCACTCTAATATGAACACGCAAGTTAAACGACGTCGACCCTAGCCAGGGTTTGGATGGGTTTCGTTATCACGAGCTTCTCCGTGCTTCGGAGGGCACTTTAAGCTGTCGGTCCCGGCTGTTGTCGATAGATAACCGTCGTTATCAAGTCGGTGGCCTTTGGGCGGCTTGAAAACACCGGCCTCTGCCAATGCGCATTGGAGCATCGTGGCAGAGTACGCTCTAATAACCTTCGATTGAAGGGAGACTTGTATTCCTGCAGTGGGATGCTTATGGGTTGATATGATGAACCAGGTTGCACCGGTCATGGTTACAAGCAGATATATAAAATTCTTTGTCCTGAACAACTTTACTGATGGATCAATGCATAAGCCGCCGATCGTAGAGATATGAAAGACCTATAGGATTCTCCAAAACTCCCACGGGAAAGCGTGTTTTTAAACCCTTCCTATTAATATTCTTAATGCGCATTTAATTTAAAAAATAATAGATGTCGTATTAAAAAATTGAAACAGCTTCAATAACAAAAGGCTGTAAATTGAATGAATTTCAATTTTGTAAACATCTTGAATAATTAATCCGAATTGTGGGAAGTTCAAACGAAGTTAAGTGATAATGACGCTTGTTAGGGTTGCTACATATATACGTGTTCTTTAGTACTCGGAGTTACATAATTTTGGAGTACTGTAGTGTACCCCTTATCGAACATCAAAGTCGACTCGTAGCAATTAGGTAATAAATACACTGGTATATGTGCGGCAAAGCCTCTTGTGAGCGGCTCTTTTATGGAACTTCTGTTGAATCCTGGTGTATGAATAGGTAATAATCACAATAGTTTAAATATATATTTTTTTGTTATTTATTGTGTACTTTACTTACTCTAATGCATAATTAGTAAATAGTGGTATAAGAAATAATTTAAAATTTTGTGAGGAGTGAATCAATAAACTATTTCAAACTACTATTACTTCATGAAGAATATACTAAGTGGGTACTTCTCATCGCAGCTCAAATTTGATGGTCACACAGTAATATTTCCTAAACGGTATAAGTTAGAAACAGTACTTGTGAATTGCAGAATAAAACAACTATTATCCTATAAAATAAATAAAACTTGTCGTAATAGAAGTAAAAATACATACCAAAACCTAACACGAACGGTCATGAACGGGGCCATTTTTCGCATTCTCATCGTGTCACACTTCCCATTACATTAAAACATTTGTTTACTGCTTCACCAAATTTCAGTTTATTTGTACGTTACTTATACTAAAATCATCGTAATTAAATACACTTTAAACCCAATAGTAAAAAAAAAATGTTTTTATTATTATTTTGAATTGGCAACACAAAATGCGTCGGTCACACGTTTTGGGTACTTTAGACTTGGTGTTGAACACAACAGCAGCAACCAATCACAAAGTTCGGTTCAGTCGAACGTCGTCGGTCGTGTTTTGGCATCACAAGAAGTGAGACGTGCGGCTCATCGTACCGTGAGAAAAAATATTGGTAAGTTTTAATTTTTTCATAGGTGAACCGATCGCTTGTGTGGACAACATTTTTGTGCATTGTATTTTAGCTATTGAAATCAAAGCTAGATTATCGTAACCCCAAAATTCTCGAGATATTTATGTAGTATTTTATTTAAAACTTCACACCTAAACTTTGCAGGAATTTATAAAAAAGGGATATTTTCGTCACCTTCGTGGCATTCATGGCATTTTATGCATGAAGGTGATTTTATGCCACGAAAGTGATTTTTGCATGTAGGCAATACAGTTTCATGATTTTTTCCAGCGCTTCGCAATGCCACAAACTGACCAAATACGCCGAGAAAAGAAGAAAAACCGGGCAAGTACCTACGTGTCCGGCCACGCATAATGTAGGGTTTTGTATTGGCTACGCTTTGCTTGCTTGCAGATGAGTACAATGCCATATTCTATGACATTTGTAAGTTTTCATCAAAAAATTAATTTATAAGTTCGGCGGCTATTACTCGGTAACTAGTAGAGCGTACTTAACCGTTATAATTTTCATTGAAGGTTCAGCATATGGACTACTACCATGTTTTTTTTTTCAAATTTCTAAACACTACACTTTCGGAGATAGAGGGGGGGACCACCGTGCAAAACGAAAATTGACACGATAAATGTAAATAATTCCGAAACGGATCATTGTATCGAAAAATGTTCTTCCCACACCCTCAATGTGTTGAAGAATTGTAGAAAGATGTGTTAAATGAATTGAAGATGATTTTGTAAAGAAATTGATGCATAAGCGAATAGAAGAACTGAAAACTTTAAATTCTAAATACAGAAAACAGTTGTCGAGATTGAAAAGAAATATTTTGGAGATCAAGGAAATTAAAAATCTTAAAGAAAACCCTGACGCGTCAAGTCATAGTGAAGAACTAGAAGATTCGGAAAGCTGTGAACAAAAATTTAAAGGAAGAAAGCCAATTGTGCCAAGTTGTGTTTTTATACCGCCAGTCCTCTGAAAATGCATTAATACTCATTTCATGCCAGTGCGCCAACCTTATTTTTAGAATAATCGAACTGGCCAGCATGACACCGCATGAAAAAAATAAACACTTATTTAATATATTATTTGCGTTTTTCTTGCACCTTGCATTTTCCTCGCTGTAGTGAGGTGAAAAGTTGTGTGTTTCGCTCGGCAGCAAAGTTATTCTGCGTCTCGTACCTTTGAAACCCTCGCTACGCTCAGGATTCTATATTTCTCACTCGCTTCGCTCGTGGTTCAATCCTAGAACCCTTCGCTAGCTCGGGTTTCAATATAAGTACTCGCGCCAAAAAACAACTTTGCAGCCTTGCATAACAAATAACTATTGTTATTTTATGAACATTTGGTCTCATAATCATTAGTAAAATTTGACAAAATACTGTCTGTAAATTTACTAAGTCACTTTCGTGGACCATTGCGTCACTTTCGTGGGGTCTAGAACTTCAAAACACTATTTCTTCCAAACGAAAGCCACGATAAGATTAATTTACTTATGAATTTACCTGTATTGTCTATCGCTATAAATTTTATACAAAAACTGTTCAAATAAGTAAAAAATAAAATTTTCCACGAAGGTGATGATGAGAATCGTGGCGATGAGAAGTACCCAAGTATTACTTATTGCTAAATATGCCATTTTTTCTTGATTACCTACTATTATAATTGTGTGATAAATAAATAATATTTTAATAAAACTGTTTCATAGACCAAACTTCGTAATGCTAAAACGCTATACTAAAATGGCTCCAAAAAACTTAAATCTTATTCATCTGTGTTGAACCGGAGAGATTATTTAATTATAATATATTAAAATAAAAAAATACGCGACTATCGTTTGAGATTATTGTCCTTGGAGCCTTTGGTGTGTAGACAGCTTTAGGATTTTTTAGGGTAAGACCAAATTGACTCTTAAAGGAACAATGAAATCAGATAACGTTGCTGTAAGATCAGGGAAAGTTTCTTACGAGCTTTATCTGGACTTTAGTACGTGAACGTAAGCAAAGAATAATTGCATGAAATTTAAACCTGAAAAAGTATCTTTAATGTAACATTTTCAGTTTAAAAAAGAAGTAATTTATCAGATGTAACGTTGTTACACGTAAAATCTGACACTGGTTTATATTTAGACTAGACGGACGTCCGCAAACGTTGAGTTATCGTGTTGTGCTTTAAATCATGTCAACATTTTTAAACTTTCCACGAGGCACAGGCGACGGCAAATCTTATTTTTTTGTTGTCATGTTACAGACAAGCTATGCGGTCCTGATGACAAGTTCTTTCCGTTGAACATCTGCGTTATTTAGTACAAGTTTTTTGTTCACATTCGATCATAAATATTTATTTCTTACCAAAAGCCGACCATATTGAAAAAAAGTTGCATGTTATGAATTCATTAGCTGGGTGCAAGTTAGCCACATAATTTTAATAAGTATGTAATACGCGTCTTAATTCCCAACTTGAGACTTCTTTATTTGGACGGTTTGTTTACGTCGACATAATAAAATTGAACGCGAACAAAAATGCCGTAATGAAAGTTTGTTGTTTAGTCGACGATTTGAGTTTAAATTGAATTACTTAATTACTTGTTATTTCATTGTAATTATTATTTATTTTATAAAATAAACATATATTAACTTCATTATGGTAAGATGAGTTTGGGAGGTATTAAAAACTTTGTTGAATTTTCCGATTTCCGTGTTCCACTCAGCATTGTTGTCCTCGCGGGATGTTGACTTGTATTTTGTGGAATTTAATAGGTACTTAATCTTTTTTCTGTCTGTATCATCCAGTTTCTGAAATGTAATTTTAGTTCAACATTGGTGCTAATTCTGTTGTACATTTAACTAGACTAAATTTTGACAGGACCAAAGGTGTTGTCCTTCCTTGGTTTACAATTAGTGACAAGGATAGCAACACATCTAGTCCTGTGAAAATTAGTTTAGTCTAGTTAAATGTACAACAGAATTAGCACCACTAAGTCTCATCTCAAGCCAACTCTTTCTGTCTTCTTTAGTTCGTGACAGCTATTGCCGTTTCTGTGTAAGTATATTTTATTAATAGCATTTCCCCGCGGCTCTGCTCGCGGTTAGTTTTATGACATAGATCTTGTTTGACAACAAAACAACCCATAGCGCGACTTTTGGCGCCATCTGTTGACCTACTTCGCAATTGCAACGCCATCAACAGTAGAAAAAATATTTTCCCATTGGAATGACATACTTTCACGTGATAAAAAATAGCCTATGTTGGGCTCTCGCTTTATACCCCTGACAATATATGTATATACAAACTTTCATAATGATCGGCTGATTAGTCAAGTCGTGAAGGAAAACAAACAAACTCCTTTCTCTTTATAATATTAGTTAGGATAAGCTATAATGTAATGTGTGTGAGAGTATGTTTTACCAGTTATAGGACTTACCTTTATAAATGTAAATTTGTAACACGTTGCCGCGTTGGTCTCATAAATCAGGATTTCTGTTATTAGCGACGGACAAAAAACGTGATGATTTTTTTTTTATTGTTGTGTTTATTTATCTTTTTGTAAGCGCCGGTTTTACCAGACCCGGATAGGATAATGACCAGACCAAAATAATTGTTCATCATATAGGGAAAATGTCGTCGTGGGACATATTAAGAGGTGGGACACTTCATTTTCTGTTGTATAAAAAAAACTAGGATGCGATTTTGTAATTAAGTTTATTATTTGACGATCTCCGTGGCTTAATGGTTACCACGCAGAACCGCCACCCAGGAGGCTCGGATTCGAATCCCGGTTGGGTCATAATGAAGAACCAACTTTTTCTGATTGGCCTCGTATTGTATTTGTTATAAAGTATGGCATCGTTGAGTTAGTAAGAAAGAAATAAAGAACATTTAAGAACTTGAAAATAACTAACAACCATAAAATAATAATAAATGTAGATCAGACAACAAATAGGCATCTGCTCACCATGAACCGTGGGTCGTCCGACTCTATGGCGCTGCTGGTCTTCCGCAGATGCCTGTTTGCAATGTAGTGCACTACTGTGCGCAAAATGTAACATTAAACTAAATATAATAATATGAATATGAACAATATGAGTTAGGAGGCAATTATACTTATGTATTTTACATTTATAATTTTATTGTGTCCCACACAAGTTTCGAACTTACTTTGGGGCTAGCTCAATCTGTGTGATTTGTCCCTATATATTTATTTATTTAATTAAATATGATTATATTCTATTAATTAGTGATCTTTAGTAAAACCAGTACAGAGCCGAGGGTCGCATGTTACTTATAAAATTTTATGAGACCGTAAAACCATTAAAAAGTAATAGTGTACACGGAGTGCGTACAATAATGAACTTTTTACGGCGAGATGTTTTGGCGGAGGCGATAAATGAATGTCTGTAAATACGTTACGCCATTCCTGCGTAGGAAGCTAGGAAGTAATCCATGCACCTCCTACACAAGATTTATAGGACAGATTGTAACTTATATCCCATCGCCAGCCTCCACCACTACAAAATATAAAACGCTTGAAATTGAGACTAAATTTTAACTGGTTTTGTTACCAGAATAGAGCAGGTACAGTAAGAGCACGTCAACATTTAGATATTGGACTTTGTACCATTCTTAAGTTCTATGTCATAAGAGCCAAAATTGTACTGCAAGTGTAAAGCTAGACGTGCACCTGACTGTACAAAGACATAGAGATAGTAAACATTATTTCCTGGGCCCTCATCCCTTTGATGCCGGTCTTGAGATAAATTCTCGTTGAACAACTTTTCTAATTTTCTAGGACAATTTATTACATGGCGTCATCTTGCCTCTTAGCAAAGCTTTGTAATTTGGGATATTGGAGAGATATGTCATATGGCATGGCACACGACTATACATAGAATAATCTATATATAATCTATATACATAAAATTCAAAGTCCTGACTGAGTGACTGACTGACTTAACTATATATATCAACGCACAGCTGAAACCGCTTGGTCTAGACTCTAAAGATTCCAAATTTAGAATGTAGGTTCCTTACGATGACGTCTAGGGGTGTGCTAAGAAAGGATTTTTCAAAATTCCCACGGGAAAACGATCTCGTTTTCCCGTGGAATTAAAACGAGATCGTTTACGCAAACGAAATTGCGAGTATTTTACTAGTATTTATAATATAATAAGATAATGCTTTTAGCGTTAAGTCCGCCTTTTGAACCCAAATATTGTGGTCAATAAAGTTTAAGTTTTATATATTAGAAACAATAAAATTCGTTCCAAATGTCCCCCCCCCCCACGGTTCATACCAAAACCACCATTTTCGAATACTATCTCATAACTATCCCTAATTCGTCAATTACGAAGAAGGTATTCAAGTGGAATTGAAAGTGGAAATCGATGCTTTGGATCCAAGTGGAAGAATGAAGAAAAGTGGTGATCCAAAAAACCCAGGCTCCTCCGGCGCAAAAATTGTGTATTCCAGATTTTAGAGGATATTTATAAATACTATTCTAAACTATCACTATCTGTCTATCGGGTGGATAACACTTTTTGTGCTCATAAATGTTTGTTCGCGTTCATGTTAAAATCTTCGGAGCTACCATGAAAGTGTCCATCCGAAACAACGAAACACGTAGTCCTGTCTAAAAAGATATTACCATAATAGTTAGAAAGTTTCAAAACGTAAGCCTGTATTTTCGGAACTTTCTTTCATAGTTACTTCGCTTATTGTAGGGTTTTTACTAAGGGTTGTTTCCAGGGTCAAAATAATTACAATAAATTCAGTCCGTATTTTAGATTATAAAAAAATATTGGACAAGTATTTTTTCTTTTTTCGATAAAAAAAAATAACAAGGCATAAAAATTTAGGAGTGCGGGCCTTTGACGTCACCCCGTGCGAAAAAATGCCAGAGTTGCCCTTATTTTTGAATAATCTTGCTTATAATCTGCTTGGAGTGGTAGAGCAATTATTATGAAATGGGCTTGCTCGACCGGGGAAGAACCACCCTCTCACTGAATATCGACGTGAAGCAGCAATGCGTTTCGTTCGGTGAGTGAGAGATCTGGAAGCCCAACTCCTTCCCTATCCCTTTCCCCCGTCTTCTTTTCCTTCCCTTCCTCCTTCCCTTCCTCCAACTTCCTTGGTGGACAACGCATTGGTTGCGCCCCTGGTGTTACTGATGTTCATAGGCGGCGGTGACCGCTTTCCATCAGGTGGCCGGTTGCTTGTTTGTCTGGTGTATAACATAAAAAAAAATCTAATAGACGAACTAATTACATTTTTTACGGCAACTAGCCTATTGTATCACATCCTTTCCTATTGAGAGAGAAAAATGAATGCACTTGTACCGCGGTTTATACAAGTTTTCTCTTAAGTTCTATTGTAACTTTACAATAGTTTTAAAGTACGTTATTTATTTATACCTCTAAGGTGGCAAACAAGCATACGGCCGACCGTAGCCTATAGACGCTTGCAATACCGGGGGTATCACTCACACGTTGCCAACCCTCCCATCCCCTCCCCCAAGTGGAGCTCTTACTCACCGTAGGAACACAACATGGCCGAGACCAATGCTATTTAAAGTACATTTTAACTTGTTGATAAAGTTCTTGTGTTGAATCGACTTGAATCAAAGTAGGCAACGGCTCATAACTTTAGGTTTCAAGTTCCCAACAATAAGAAATAAATTAAACATAATTCAAAGCGTCTGGTTCCCTGATAAGTTTTTGGAGTGGTAGAGCAATTATTATGAAATGGGCTTGCTCGACCGGGTAAGTACCACCCTCTCACAGAATATCGACGTGAAGCAGCAATGCGTTTCGTTCGGTGAGTGAGAAATCCGGAAGCCCAACTCCTTCCCTATCCCCTTTTTCCCTTCCCTTCCTCCTTCCTTTCCTCCAACTTCCTTAGTGGACAACGCATTGGTAGCGCCCCTGGTGTTACTGATGTCCATAGGCGGCGGTGACCGCTTTCCATCAGGTGGCCCGCTTGCTTGTTTGTCTGCTGTATGACATTTAAAAAAAAGTATTATATTTTTCCATTATTTGTAAGATAAATATAATGTTTTTTCCTTTATTGTTAAGATAAGTATCTTTTAATAAAAAATAAATAAAAAATTCTGAATTTTTACCGGGTTTTCCCTGTCGCCGTACGTACAACATACTTTATTAAATAATATTCAAAGCTTTTTTCCTCAATTCGGTTACTACGTTGTCACCTAAGTGCTTAGTACAGTCAGCCCATGAAAGATATGAGTGGGATCGTAAATAAAATAAATAAATAACTTTTTATTTCGGACCTTAAATTATCCATTGAGGGGTTAAATATGATTAAAGATTTCTAAATATTGCGTGAAGGGGTTTACTCGAATTTTTATTTTTCAATAGCATTCATATTGTACCATGTAATAACAAAGTTTCATAACATTATTAGTACAAAAAACTTTATTGTTAGTACTCTACCATGATTATCTCATTCATTGGTTGTCTGTGCGAGTTTTTTCATCTCACGTTCGAATAGGAGCGTGTTAGAATTTTGTATGAGAATGAATAAAACGTCGCCTAATGACCAAACACAAGTTGTGATTATTTTATGTAAAAAAAAATATAGGGACAAATTACACAGATTGAGTTAGCCCCATAGTAAGTTCGACACTTGTGTTATGGGATACTAACTCAACGATGCTATATTTTATAACAAATACATAATATAGATAAACATCCAAGACCCGAGGCCAATCTGAAAAAGTTTTTCATCATCATGACCCGACCGGGATTCGAACCCGGGACCTCCTGGGTGGCGGTCTGGCGTGGTAACCATTACGCCACGGAGGTCGTCAATTATTTTATATCATCGTAACATGTAGGGAAAGCAATTACTAGAAATCTTCTTGATCCCCCGATAAAATTGGGTTTCCTGATTGTCAGCCTCGAACAAAAGTTACGAAGGTGTGGGCGGGAAAGTGCTTTATGAGTAAAAGGGATACGTAATCGATGATGAGATTTGACACTTTTTTATATGAGAGGGAAAAAATCAAGTTAGTCACTAAGTTGAAGTATGCTTTCCCTGTAATTGGAAGAATAACATATTATATCTTTATTGTCTTGTTTCTTCCTTCTTACATGTTTACACAGGATACAGGATAAGTATCCTGTATCCTGTGTAAACATATAACTAATATTATAGAGGCGGAAGTTATGTGCATGTTTGTGACTTCTTCACGCTTAAATGGCTGGGCCAATATTTATGATATTTGGTATGTAGGTAACTGATACCTTGGACCTTTACACATAGGGTACTTTTTATCTCGAAAAGTACGCGATTCCCGTAGGATTTGATCAAAAGTCTGATATAGATGGCGCCGCTACTGCAACTCATGCAAGTAAATATAATGAAGCAAATACACAAGGAACCGTAAACTGTTTGTGTCCGAGACGCACTTTCTCGGTTTTCCTTTATGATAATACTAGCTTTTTCCCGCGGCTTCGCTCGCGTTAATTTTATGACTGTATAGATCTCGTTTGACAACAAAACAACCCATAGCGCGACTTGTGGCGCCATCTGTTGGCCGATACAGCGCCCTTTATAGTAGAAAAAATATTTTCCCAATGGAACGACATACTTTCACGGGATAAAAAGTAGCATAAGTTGGGCTCTGTACCTCTGACAATATATATACAAATTTTCATAATGATCGGCTGATTAGTTAAGCCGCGAAGGAATAACAAACAAACAAACAAACTCACTTTCTCATATTAGTAAGGATGAAGTCGTGTACAAACACTTTTTTACAAATCTATTCAACAAAACAAACAAACACTTGATTACAATAAAAATTAACCAAACGAACATGAGTAGACTTGCAACATTATAATGTATAAAATAAGTCTTCCTCCCACTAGTCAATAAATGAACATTCGTATTCATCATGTGCCCGAAACGGTATCAATGTTTATCCCAAGCTTGGAATGAATTATGGGTGTATTCGCCTTGGCCTTGCGACAGCCTATGTTTAGGTTTTGTTTTGTGAATCAGTATTTCCCCCTTTCGCACAGACGTAAACCTAGGTATTTAGATACTGCCAGTTCTTCAATTTATTTGAAAACCAACTGACTTAGATCGGGACAAGCCCACCGCACTGTGGTGCTACTGGTATCAACAAAGTTTATTGACGTCCCGGCCCGAGCGTCAGTTCCAAGACAGCAATAGTTTTTCCCCCGGGAGTTTCTGGCTTGGCTGTCTTGGAACTGACAATGAATTTGATCAGAAATAAAATTAGATGGAGCATGACAACTGACTTAGATATTGCAGTAAATTTGTTGTTGGCGTGGTAGAGAAGTTTACGAAATGGATTAGTTCGACCGGGGAAGTGCCATTCTCACAGAATATCGGCGTACAGCAATAATGTATTTCGTACGGGGAATGATAATATATAAATTAATGGAACTTCAATAATTTTTATATAAGACTGTCTGTATCATAAAGAAAAAAAAATCGTAATAAGAATGGTTGAAAAAATAAAAAAGAAACCAAAAATTTTTTGACACGTGATCTACATACTCTGGCGTCATCTATTGAGTTTATCACCAGTGTACTTTCGCTTGGTGATAAAGAGCCATAAATAGGGAAAATAAAGAAATATGATTTTACTTATACGGACTATGGAAGTGCTTTTATGAACCTGAGATAATTATTTAGTGAGATAGACCCATTTTTCCTCTTTTTCCATAATGAGTTTGAGTACACCGTGACCTTGGTGGCGTTAAGTCGTCGGTCGCGGCTGTTGTCGTCCGACATCGGTACGAAGCACGGAGAAGCTCGAGATAACGGAATCCATCCAAATACTTGCTACGGCCGACGTTGCTTAACTCGCGTGTTCTCTCAATAAAGATATACTAGACTAGAGAAAGTCTTTGGAGGCTCGCTGAATAAACCTTTTGTTGGTTTTGTTTACGATTTTCTGATAAAGTCCGACAAAAGTAAACAAAAACACTTAAATATTCCCAGGCAAACATTACAAGACAATAACCTTATTTTTTTTTTAGGTCAATTGGAAATCGTTTACCTTTTTGACAAAGTGAAGTAAACAGTTACCAACTATATCAATTCCCTAGGGTCATAGCTATTGTCACGTTCCAAAAATAGCTGCTTCGAATTCAGATGTGAACGTGCCCCAAAATTCGTTCGATCATTTCGACTTGTGAATGAAAACATTGCGTGGAAATCCGAGAAATTCTTTGACCGGTGGCCATTTTGATTGTTTCCGAAATGGTGGCAGTTTATAACGTAGTTTATTTTCTTTATATATTTAAGTTGTAAACAAAGACACATGAACAAAGTGACTTCCCCTTAATGGAGACAGTAAGAAAAGGCCGATGGTCACATTCTTATATTACAACTTTATAAAACTAGATCATTGTAAAATTATTCATTAGTCTGTGTTTAGGCTAGATTGTAATTATATTAGCGTACTTATATTATAATAATATAATTAGTATGCTACAATTAAAAAAAAACAAGTTGTAAATTACAAGAAATAGTGCCTGTGAAGGTCTAATTTCTGATATAAAGTACACCCAAACTGAAATTTTCAATTAATAAAAAAAAAAAAAAAAAAAAAAAAAAAAAAAAAAAAAAAAAAAAAAAAAAAAACCACTGCGACTTACTTAGCGTTTAAAGAATAGAAATGTGAGAATTTATTTATTCATAGAAATAAAAAATTTCGCCACCATTACTAATCTTCCCGTTGGCTCATATGGAAGAGCACTCGGCCGGATTCCGTGGGGACGTGGGTTCGAACTTCGAATCCCACCTGGGGCGGGAAGGTAAAATTTTACATTTAAAAATATCATTATTTTGGATATGCTGCCACAGGGATGCCTTTTCAATTTTTAATATTAGTTTTAAGTTTTGACACATTGTCAAAGTCTAATATTTTTATTCAAATAGGCCTAATATAAGCTCTTTCGAATCGTCACAATTTTTCTTCATTGTAAAAAAAATATATTGTAAGCCAGCTGCTACCAAGGCGAGTTTCAAATGCAACGATTTCATTTGTAGACCAGTTGCTACATAGGCGAGCTACAACAAAGGCGAGTTACAAATGCACCGATATGAAACTAACTCTTCAGACGCCAGATTTCTGATTTGACACAGTTTATATTTAAATTTTTGTTTTGTTTTTGTTAAATTTTAATGTTTTTATTAGTTTATTTTATTGATTATTTTAATTTGACAGACGGTACTGGGCGCCATGCCGCTGGCGGTGGCAGCTGTGAATCGCGAGCCCAGCTTGCTGCCCGGTCTGAAGCTGCGGTTCGTCGCTGCAAACATTGGACACTCTCGACCTCCACTCCCTAAAGACAAGGATAGCCTTACGTTGAGGTAACAAACAATTTATACGAGTATTAAGGTTCCAAGACGGACCGCACGCCGCAGACTGCAGCTACAGGCTGCAAGCGAAACTACGAGATTCTATGTAACTCTATGGAAGTGCCGCCGACCGCGGTGTGTCACTTGGAATCACTTCCATATAGCTACATGGATAATAAACTAGTATGTCGCTTGCAGTTTGCAATTGAAAATTCGTCCCGGAATTGTACTACTATAGAAATATAAATACCTATTTTTTAAGTTAAAGAGAGGACAATACACTATACATAGTAAGTTTGATTTGTATTTTTAATTACAATAATTACAATTTGTACATCATAAAATTTTTTTTTTAGAAATTAAAAAAAAAGTGATTGTTGTGTAGTATAAAACTTTAAGAACTTATATCTATTTTTTTTTGTTGGAAAGAGCAACTGCAGCCTGAGATACAGGTCAAGGCCTAGTTCAGGCGCAGAGGTGTAATATCTGTTGTAAACTAAATTACTTGAATAAAGATTATTATTATTATAATGGCAATGCAGTGTATTATAGCATATAGCAGGCAAACAAGCAAGCTGTCCACCTGATGGAAAATGGTTACCGCTGCATATGAACATCAGTAACGCCAGGGGTGCTACCAATGCGACAAGAAAGGGAATAAAGAGAAAAGTGGTAGAGAAGGAGTTGTGCTTCCAGATCTCTTACTCACCGAACGAAACGCATTACAGCCTCACGATGATATTCTGTGGTGTGGAATAGTGAAACTTCCCCCGTCGAGTTATTCATAAAATGTTCCCTGATTCCGAAAATTTTGAGAATGCTCAACCACTCCAAATATTTTGGTCGATCGGGAAAGAGTTATTCATAACCATTGCGGTATTACATTCACGTGCCCGTTATGTCTAACTAACAAAGAGATCAATGTAGCAAAAAATGCGACAACAACGTGTACATGGGTCTCGTCTGTTAGTAAAGCTCCCTAAGCCTTTTTGTGTATACTGTTTAGGCAATAAAACATAGTCTGTTTATGTCAGTATCTAAACAAAGGGTTTATTTGTGACTGTGGCGCAGATTTAGTGAGATGATTTATGAGAAAAGCTATCGTAAAATTTATTGATACTTAAATAGCTCATAATAAACTACATTCACGATTTTAATTAATTGGTTTTACCGTCTATTTCACCAATTTAAAATCATTGTCAGATTTACGGTGTTTTGAAGATAGAAATTATTTATTTGCGATAAGAGATGGCGCCACTGAAATAAATAGATCGCACTATAGTTCCTTTTCGATGTCTTTTTGATTTTTTTGGGATTTCGTTTTTGTATTTCATCTGTCGCAAGGCCACAATAAAAGTCTTTTGAATTTAATTGAAAATAGAATTATTTATTATAGAATTATTCAGAAGACCGAATATTATGTGTAATACATATACCTAATATTGTCAATACCAATAAGAAAATATTGAGCTGCGTGCGATAGTTAAAATTGAAAGACAATTTTAATTACACGAGGAGAGTCGAACCATAAATAAGTAATATAATCATATAGAAGTAATTAATAAGTAATCTGTGACGAAAGGGTTTTAATTAGTCTATGTTTACAGGGTGATGACACAAATGCGTGACCTTGGCGTGGCGGCCTTCTTCGGTCCCGACAGCACTTGTCACACAGAAGCCAAGTTAGCGGCGGCGTGGAACTTACCATTGATATCACATGTGAGTTTTCACCCTTTTACTGCAGGTGCTACGAGCTAAACAAATCAAAGCAAAACTTCATACTTTTTTACATGTTAATTAGCATTCTCTTCTATCTCTTGTCTTGCTAGCCCTGCATTATATATTATATATCATACATCATACATTCTATAGTGTAATTTCCTTTTACTGTAAGGTTGCGTTGACAAGATTTCTGTCAGCAATAAGGCCGCCTTGTTGTAAAAACACTAGTCTGTAAGTTGTACCATCTGTTTTTTTTTAAATTTATGTGTATTGCAAATAAAGCATATTATTTTTCTATCTATCTATCTAAATTCGTAAATCAATTTTTTTTTTAACCTGAAATGGGCCAACCCGATATCGGGGAAATACATAAAATATCTGCGTGAAGCAACAATGCGTTTCGTTCTGTTAGTGGTGGGTGAGTGAGAGATTTTTTCCCACCTTTTTTATAGTGGGCAAACGATTCCCTTAACAATTCCCTTATTAAAAAAAACCGGGTAAGTATGTGTCGGGCCACGCATAATGTAGGGTTCCGTATTTGCTGTGCTTCGCTTGCCTTCAGTTGAGTACAAAATCAAATTCTATCACATTTGTAAGTTTTCATCAAATAAATTTTATTTTATAAGTTATTACTCGGTAACTAGAACTAGTATATATGAATTCGCGCGAAACGATTCACGCCCATCACGAATGTTGGCGTGGGCTAATTCTATGTAAATCTTTAAATTTATATATAGGGACAAATCACACTGATTGAACTAGCCCCAAAGTAAGTTCGAAATTTGTGTTATGGGATAGGTACCTACTAACTCAACGATACTATATTTTAATCAAAGACCCGAGGCCAATCACAAAAAGTTCATTTCTCATCATGATCCGACCGGGATTCGAACTCAGGACCTCATGGGAACCCCTCCTCCTTATCTTTTAATCGTTATTATATTTCTTTTTACTTTTTGTTACATTACGTTCATTTCCAATATGACTAGGTTAATTAAATTTATTTTAGGAAAATTACAAAATAAAACACATTTATTAGGATTTAATATTTATAGCAACAAAATCTGGAAGAAAGTACCTACTATTTACTTATTCAAGAATGGTACTTGGAAGACTCTTGGGAGATGAAACGTGATCTCAATGCAAAGTTAAACAATATAAGATAAGTTGAAAGTTGGAAAGTTAATGTGAGGCTGCATTGCAAGGAACTCATAAACTTGTTTTATGATTAAAATTGGACACCACTAATTCTGTCGCGCGCTCGCAACTGACTGAAGGGTGGTGGTGTGCATGTGCACCATCGCAATGCCGCAAAATCTCAGTACCGGACAGTCGATATTGTCGATGGAAAAAACTGATTATCCTTGCTAAGCATGCAAGAAGAACACAAACGCTTTTGTAACAATATCTACATTTTATTTCACAACGTATATTTATATTCCATGAGTGTAATTTGTAATTTGTTTTATTTATTTATGCTTTTATTTCTCTTTCATAAATATGCAAATATGCATATTTTATGTTTTTTAAAACCCAGGCGAGCCGTTTCAACGTCGCTTTATTTTTCAACACACGTTTAAAATTTGCACACATTATCTCTTTATGAAACATATGATGTCACTGAACATTTTTAATAGTTTAAAAAATGTTCAGAATCGTAAAAAACGAGCACACGATTAAAGCGTCAGTTACACAAGGAGAGTTTCTCGCACGCGAGCGGCGATTTCTTCCAGGCAATAATATGGTCGCCTAGTGTAAACAAATGCTCCGAGTTTTGCCTCTCGAATACAATTCTCGCTTCTGAAGCTCTCCTGGACCGCGAGCCTGTGTAAACAAATCATACGAGTTTCTCTAACGAGTTTCGCCATTCAAAAACACGACTGTTGTTTTAGATTTATCACCACCGGCTTACAATATACATTACTAATTAATAAATCTAAAAATATTCCTGTCTCTTTTTCGCTCTTCTTGATAAATGAATAATTTTGTTCTACTCCTACTTAACAGCCTGTCATGATAAATTGGCGTATTTGTCTTTTATCTGTTTCTGTGTTCTATGTTTATTTTACACAAAATAGGTCACTGGTTCAAACTCAGGCAAACCTAATATAGAAAGAATAAAAATAAATTAAAACAAATAGAAAATAAATTATTACTTACTTGTTTACATTTTGTGTCGTTCGACAAACCATAATACTTTAAAGTGAAAGTTTGTTGGTTTTATTGGAAATAAATAAATAATCAAGGAAGATTTAAAAGGTTCTGCAAATAGAAACATCGAGACGATACTCTCAACTATAACGAATTTCTTAATATAGATCGATTGGAGATTTATTTTTCCGAGAAATGTTCAATATTCATCCATCATCATTGACAGCTTGAAGGCGTTGTTGCGCCTGTATGATGGAAAGAACACACGAGTTAAGGAACGTTAACTCCAGCCAGTATTTGGATGGATATATAATCTCGTTCTTCTCTCTTCTTCGGAGGAAATGGGTAATTGGGTATCCCTTAAATCCAAAGGAAACCTGACAATTTTAATTTCTGAATTACAGAGAAACTCAAGATAATGAATCCCATCCAAATAGTGGCTACGGTCGACGTTGCTTGATCATTTTAGAGTGCGACACATAACGACGCCATCCAGCCGCCTTGTATGTTAAGTGTATACAAAATAGGGCTTCAGGTCATTCAACTAATAACCTTTGTAGATGATGGCTTCGATATAAAATAAATACTAATATATCAGTCACATTTTGTTCATTATTTGACACACTGAACCGTAAACTAATTTCACTCATTCATTTGATTTTCTCTAATATTTGTCTACTTGAAAATAGGGTCAGCCAATATTACCAACTATATTTTCGATAGCCAAACATACGCAATAATTTTATTGCATCATATGTTTTGTAGTAAATTGATTTAAAATAACAATACCCTGTTGGCATTGCAATTGACGCAGAGGGCACAACATTCGAACTTATATTCTTTATTTCTATTACATATTTTTATTTATTTGGTAGGATCACTCACTACCACCGGCAGCGAATTTACAAAGGCTATACTATTTGAGTCATGGGTACCAGACTCTAATAGATGAGCTTTTGTTTATGCATATTACTCGACAATACCTAATCTATCTCAGTAAAAAAAATGACTCAAATAGATTAGCTTTTTGTTTTGATATTTTAAAAGATAATGCACGTACAAAATCTAGTACTATTCACTCAAATAGGCGACAACGCGTTGATTGAACCTTTTAAGAACAATTCGTGTTATGATCACAAGATAACCCTATGTCTGGCTGAATATTGGTTGGGTAGGTTAGGGTTATCTTGTGATCATAACACCGCCGAGCGAGCGAAGCGAGTAAGTCGCGAATTTTTCTTACGATTCCACGTTGTGGCCATCTTAAAACTAAACCAGTCGAGGATTTTGCCATTAGTTTTATCATAAAACTAACCCAGTCTAGGTTTTTGATGAAAAAACTGGATATTTTCAGGTTCATGGTAAAACAAAGCAATGATTTTATCAGATTACGAATCTAGATCAAAAGCCTAGGTTTTTGATCAAAAACCTGATTTCATCATAAACCTACGACAGATTAATATCGGAATGAAATTGAATAGTATTTGTTGCTACAATGTTAGAATGGATTTATAACAAAGTCTACGCGATTTCGGTCAATTTCTGTAGTGTAATAGATTAGGGTTTCGTCAAGTTTTTGGCAAACAAAAGCTAAGCCAGTTCAGTTTACACTTTCACTCTAATGGGGTTTACTCTAATAGGTTTTGTAAATTCGCCCACCGGCACCGGACTGTCGCCATTTCAATTACTTATTGGATTATTTTTTTACAATTTTGTTTTCTAACGTTTCTTTTTATTGAATATTTTTATAACGGATCCCGTGGCAACATAGTACAAGCTGTACTCGCGAATCCTCCCTCATTAGATTTACGGCACGACGAAGATAATACTCTAAGAAAATATCAGATAATATAACAGTGAGTGAGATCTCGAACCATTCGAAATTGTGTAAATGTCAACAAGAACTTAGCAAACAAACACCCACGTAACTCGGAAAAATTAAATGTTTTTAAGTATTACAAAGAAATTTTGTTTTTCTAGCTCTTTATCAGCAAATACAATATTATTTGTTGTGTTGTGTTGTGTTTCGACAACTCGATTACTCGATCGCCTCGTTCTGCGTGTCAACGTGGGACGGTCAGGTACTAAGCATCGGCAACCCTATGATTGTTTACAGTTTATTTTACAATACAATACAATACAATACAAAAACTCTTTATTGCACCAAACACAGTAAAAATATTACAGAGAATTACGAGTAATAAAGTACAATAGGCGGCCTTATTGCAAATTTTTACCTCTGACAGAATTAAAAACAGGTTTAAAGCACTCTAAATAAGAGCGGTCCGCGTATGCTGATCTTTGGCTAACAGCTCGAGCAGTCCGTCTATTTCGGCTCACACATTATTTCTGCTACAGAATTATTCGTGTTTTATGCCATCTGTCAGAGGTAAAATAACCGTGAATGGTCCATAGACAATACTTTATTTTTATTTTATTGGACACGGCATGTGACTTGGATGGGTTTAAAAAATCTCGACCTCCACCGTGTTTTTAACTGACGATAAGCCGTCGCGCGTAGTCGATAATAGTCGTTGGCCGAAGACGGTTTGAAAACACTGGCCACTGCCAATCCATTGGAGCAGCGTGGCAGAGTATCATCTAAGGCCTCTAATCCTCTTCCATTGAAAGGAGACCCGCATTGGATGATTATTAGTTGATACATGTATTTTATGTCAATGACTCAACTTAGAAGAGCCGTTAATATAAAAAGTGTTTATTAGGTAATATTTTCTTTTGATTTTCCTTAAGGATGTCAATAAAATACCCGTGTTTATATATTGGAATCCATAAAGCATGTTTATTGCTCACAATAAAGACATCAATATATACAAATGTATCAGATTTTATTATGTAAACGTAAGTTTTATTTACGGGACAAAATTTCTCTCTTATTTTTTCTTTTAAAGCCTATGATGGCATAAATAAGTGGATATGTACTCAAAAGTAAATGAACTAAAGGTACATATATATAAAACTCAAAATATACTATATATATAAAATTCAAAGTCCTGACTGACTTAACTATATATCAACGCACAGCCCAAACCGGTGGGTCTAGAGATTCCAAATTTGGACTGTAGATTCCTTACAACGCGTAGGGGTGTACTAATAAAGGATTTTTCAAAATTCCCACGGGAAACCGAGATATACCAAACGAAGTTGCGAGGGTATATCAACGCACAGCCCAAACCGCGGGTCTAGAGATTCCAAATTTGGCATGTAGGTTCCTTACGAAGTCTAGGGATGTACTAAGAAAGGATTTTACAAAATTCCCACGGGAAAGCGAGATATACGCAAACGAAGTTGCGAGGGGACGCACAGCCCAAACCGCTGGGTCTAGAGATTCCAAATTTGGCATGTAGGTTCCTTATAAGGACCGGCACCGGACCGAAAGGACCGGACCGGACCGGAACGACCGGACCGGACCGGAACGGATCGGACCTGATCGGACCGGAAGGAACCGCACTGTACGGGGCCGTGGGGGACCGAACTGAACCCGACTGGACCGGAATTTGTTTCAGAGGAAAAATATGCTATTTGGCATGTAGATTCCTTATAAAAACCGGACTGACCGGACCGGACCGGACTGGAATTTGTTTTTGAAGAAAAATATGCTAATTCTTAGTAGGCCACGCTGGCGAGCCGTAGAGCTGTGTCTTGCGGTGTTCCAAAGGGGTCGGTTCTGGGTCCACTCCTGTGGAACATCGGATATGACTAGGTGCTGCGGGGCGAATACTTAAAGGGCATCGACTTAATTTGTTATGCTGACGACACCCGAGTAACGGCCTGTAGCAAATCCTACCGCGATGCGGCCGTGCTCGCCACGGCCGAAGTAGCGCACGTGGTGGCGCGGATTCGGCGGTTGGGCCTGGAGGTGGCCCTGCACAAGACCGAGGCCTTGTGCTTTCGTGGGCCCCGGAACGGGCCACCTCGTGGAGCCGAGTATCAAATACCTCGGCCTTACACTCGACGGTCGGTGGAAGCCATCACCTTTATGTAACTACCTTCTATGTACACACAGTTGGCTATAAAAGTCTATTCTATTCTATGTAAATGACAACATATTAATGTTATGGGAACAATTAAATTAGGTACCTACCTACTTATTTATAGTACGCGCCTAAATTTGGGCTCACAGTTTTGAAAAATTTAAAATCGATTGTCGTTATGTATTGAGATGTGAGTTTCGAACTTCGTTTAACGTCTGTGCGAGCCAGCCGTGTTGGCGACTATAGAAGTAACTATTAAGTAATCTGTGACTATACTATAGTATATTATCACTTAACTGTTTCATGAAACAATCAAACATGTTAACAAAAACAAGTTAGACATGTTGCTAACTCTGCTCATTCCTTTCTTTTAAAATAAGCATAATAAAATCTTTATTAAAATACTATTGTATAATTTAAACAAAAAATGTTGTTACTCTAAGGTTAGGTACCTTGTAAAGGTTTAGCATTAAGGCCGCCTTGTTGTTGTATACTGCCAGCTTTGCAGCACATCTTCTTTCGTGTTGTTTTAATTTCTAGTCCGATATCCCATGGGTACTTTTAACTCACTTTAAGCTATCCCGTGACGCACTGACCCTTTAAGAGTTACTGCCACCAAAGCGTCAATATGTGTCTTAATAAATCAAGGAAAGGCTTCAAGCGTGGGTAGGCCTTTTATCAAAGTATAAATTTACTTTATTATTTGTCGATCATACTCAGATACATAACAGTAGGGTAAATGCCTAGTCGTGGGACATTTAAGCCCTTTTTTATTGACAGTAAGAGAAGACACAGTAAATATAGGTAGCTGAAGAGTGGATCTATACATTTTTCTTTAATACGTCATACATGACATTTAGAAAAAGTACTTACTAAATATCTATTTGTAGGACATTAGCAAGAGAGCTATTAGCAATGTAAAGCTTAAGGAGCTCGATGGCGTCGCTGTGTGTCGCACTCTAATATGAACACGCAAGTTAAACGACGTCGACCCTAGCCAGCGTTTGGATGGGTTTCGTTATCTCGAGCTTCTCCGTGCTTCGGAGGGCACGTTAAGCCGTCAGTCCCGGCTGTTGTCGATCGATGACAGTCATTAAGCCAAGTCGGTGGCCTTAGGGCGGTTTGAAAACACCGGCCTCTGCCAATCCGCATTGGAGCAGCGTGGCAGAGTACGCTCAAATACCTTCGATTGAAGGGAGACCCGTATCCCAGCAGTGGGATGATTATGGGTTGATATGATGAATGTAATAACAAAATCGCATCCTCGTTCTTTTAAAATACAAAAGAAAATTAAGTGCACCACTAGACATGTCCCAGGACCATGCATCTACCCTATGTTTTTTTAAAAAGGTTTCCTCAAAGGAAGAGCAAAAAGTTAAGCTTGATAATGATGTATTTGTTATCATTTTGGTAGAGATATTCTCGGCACATTTATATTTTGTTATTGGTTATATTTTCCCTTTGCTTCAGTTGTCATGGTTTTGGTATACTGAAAACGGAAACTTTCCTTCCTCTCACTCAACGTATCTATCTCTCGTTTATTTATACTTGTGCTTTTTTTTAGCAATCCAATAATACTTGCTGTGTTCTTCAAATATTTGTATATGCTATATATTCTATATATCTGCTATGTATAAGTATATATTCTATATTTTTTGACAGGCCAGGTGGTCGAGTGGCTAGCAATGGACATATTGTCCCAAGAGACGAGGGTTCGAATCCTGCGCAAGGCAAACCGTTGTGTGCATGAACATGTCTGTTTGTCTTGGTCTGGTTGTTTTCTATGTATAATAAGTATTTATTTACAAAAAGGAATTTATGTATATTTATCAGCAATCTAGTATCCATAGTACAAACTTTGCTTAGTTGTAACTAGATGGCGTTGTGTTATTTCTATGACGTATTTTAATTCCACATTATGTTTCTCTCTTTCCTTCTTCTTTAGTTTGACACTTCTTTCCTCCCTCCTCCATAGTCGGTCCCTCAATGTTGAGGATGGCTCCGATGTGACTTAGTCACCATTTCTCTCCATCTGTTCCGATCTTGTGCCGGATGGAGAGCGGTGCCTAACGGCATTTCCAGTCTTTCAGCTATCTGGTCCGTCCATTGTCTAGGGCTGCGTTCTCTTGGACTTTTTCCTTCCATCTTGCTTGTCACCATAAGTTTTTCGAGAACTCTAAAAAGTGACATTACTTTAGATGACAATTTTTTTAAATGATACTAATATTGTGCCGTCTATACGTGTTTTGTTATGTCTATTTTAAGATTAGTTAAATAAAAAGATTAGTTTAAAATTTCACCGACCAAATAATAATATTTCACCGGTCATTCTTCATTTGACGTGTCTCGTCAAACACTTGACATTGACGGAATTTAATTGTGTTTATAACATAAGTAGGCAGTGATCTGTTATTTACTATAGATTCGTAATGTTTGACACATACCCGCTGCCACGTCGACTGAGGCCACAGTCTTAGTTGAATTTCTTCCGATTTAGTCGTAGTTTGACGTTCAGTGAATGCGTATCTCACAATAATATCACAAAAATGGTTAAATGCACTGTTAAAACATGTATGTCGTGATCCCAAACTAATAACAAAGCAAGTGGTATCACTTTTCACAAATAAGAATGCTTAATTATGTTAAAATTATACCAAAATAGTATTAAAATCGAAATTAATATATTACGCATTGTTTTTGTCAACAGTGTTGCCAGTAAAAACGATTTTAAGTTTCCCAAATGTTGGGAGTTTAGTCAATGACGAACTCATACGCCTTTATGTATCGTTAGTAACACAGTAGAAGTAAACCTACAACCAGGCTCAAACTAGAATTAATTATTTACTTAGAATTGATTGATACTAAAATCAATCGCTAGTGCTACGCACGTCAAGACAAGAAAAAATAAATCATTTTCCTCTTTTTGATATGGCTTTTAACTGACATTTGACATAATTATATTATTACTATGACAGTGAAGTAACAATTTCATCTTTTTCATTGTGGTAACGGTGTTTAATTTAAATTGTTTCTGCAATTATCAAATGTTCGATTGAGTACAATAGTTTTTTTGTTTTATGTTGTATTTTATTCAAATTATTTAAATTTATTATTTTATTTTATTTAAATTTCATTTTCATTTCTTAACAATAAAAAAAATCTACTGAAGACTTGGCTGTATGGGCATAGTTCCCTTTGCCTACCCAGAATGGGTGAAGAAAACAAAAAAAAAATCTCTGCTAAAAGAATATGTTTTACGGTTGGCGCCATTTTCCAAAAATACGTTCAGTGAATGCGTATCTCACAATATTAACACAAAAATGGGTAAATGCGCTGTTAAAGCATGTACGTCGCGGTCCCAAACGAATAACAAAGCAAGTGGTGTCACTTTTCACAAGTAAGTATGCTTAATTTTGTTCAAATTATACCAAAATAGAATTAAAATCCCTCTACACTATCGTGTGTGCCTTTAGTCGCCCATCATGGCCCATTGTGAAGAGGAGGCTTTACAGTTAATGAAATACATAGGTACAATTTATAAAGTAACAATAAGGCCAATAACAGGTTTCCCTGATTATGCCGATAGTTGCGTACGTGCGGGTAGAAGTCGGTATCCGACTTTATTAAAGAATTTACTTACAAAACTTCTATATTACAATTTGCTTCTGATGACAAATTTAAATATTGTTCTAAATTACCGTGAATAACTTTCATCAGTATTACAGTCTTGAATGGTCTATAATTTCCTAAAAATTTTTTTTCATCCGCGAACATAAAAAAATGTGTAAGTTTAGGTACTACCTACCTATTCATGTCGATAAAATGTCTTAGTTTCCTTCCTTATTGATATTATTTCTACTGTGTTAGTAAATTAACGTAATTTCACTCATCTTTAATTTGTTTACCAGAAATAACGAACTATTAATATTATTTAATGATTTTTGGAAAAAAAAAAGGTAAAATCATTCATTCATTCAATGGGAAAATTATTCATGAGCTGGCAACTCTGACCATTTTTCTGGGAGTAATGCTTTTGTCTCATTTTGACATAATTAGTTTGACTCTAGAAAAAAAGAGACAAACATATTTTACTTTGGCATATGCTCGGAATATGTATCGGTTTCAAAGCTACGTCTTTAACACTCTGAAGTGGTTGCGGCTTTTTACGAATGCTTTGTATGGCGTTACTTCTCTTGTCTTAGAAGAATATATAAAACCTCATTGTAAGTAGGTATAAGAAAACAGAAGAAAAAGATTTTTTAGTTTTTATACCAACAAATATTTTTGTATCATAACATCTTTCGTAATTTCTACCAAATGGTTCATTTTAATTTATTTTTTTCTGTTTCACATTTCCTTTTTCAGGTAGTCATAACCGATTTGTTAAAAAGGGCATTGAACCTCATTCTTCATTAAAAAGGGAAATAAGAAGGGGAACATATTATAAAATTATTATATTAAAAGTACACATAAAACCCTTACATACATACAGTGCAAGTTATATAAAAGATTAAAAAATTTTAAATGAATTGACACAAAAAAAAAAAAAATTTTACAGGAAAAAGCTTTTTTTTTTTTTTTTACATTTTGATACTTACTGGATTTAATATAATTGAATTTCGTATTTTGTTAAGTCATTAAAAAAATTTACCATTATAAAAACCTAAATTATATTGAATTTCAAAGCCGCATTTCTCTGTTTGAATAGGGGAATAATTTCAAATGTAATTATAATCCATCGTCATGTCGACACGAATCCACGGTGTAATTAATGGCTTTTGAAATGTTAAACTTGCATTCTGATACCTACCTGTATGGTCCTAATTTATTAATGAACTTCCTTTTAACACATGACTGATCATGACATGATCGTTTAAGCAAGGAAATAATGGTCTAGTATTCAGTAAAATAAAAGGCATTAAATTTAGAAATACCTACTCGGTAAAATGCGCCTCTCTTGTAGCAGCCATCCGTCAGTAGAAAAAAAAAGGTTTAGGGGTGCGGTGCGAAGGGCGCGTCAACGCCTCTCACATATCAAAATGGTTGAATATGGATGAATTTTATGTAGTAAGCAAATTTTTCTAACTACTTAATAAAATCATTTTTTTTTTACTGAATACTAGACCATTATTTCCTTGCTTAAACGATCATAATATATGTAACCTATAAAGTCATGTGTTAAAAGGAAGTACATTATTAAATTAGGACCTTATACATATAATTGTGTATCGTCATAATCTACATTTTTTTTTTTTTTTCATTTATTGTTTGTTGTTTACTTAAAATAGAGTATTTTCTTTCTTTCCTAATAAAAGAAAAAAAAATACACAAACATTTAACGTTATATTTCTTTTTCATATTAAAGTTTTTAAAACTGAAAATTAAAGCGCTCAAAGTGGCCTCCACTCAGATACGATTGAGAAAGATTGCCTTTAGCAATAAGGCCGCCTTGTTGCGATTACACTAGTCTATATTGTGGGCAATTTTTGTGTATTTCTAATAATGCATAGTCTATCTATCTATCTATCTATCTAAGTAGTTTTTTTTATTATCAAACGATTGGCAATTAACTCACAGCCTGCCTGATAGTTAGCAGTCACCGTAATCTATGGAGTTTTATATACCAGGGTATCACTCATGCGTTTCCGAGTCTCCTTTAAAAACCACTTTTTGAAAGATAATATATTAGAAACACTAACATTATTTCTCTTTTCCCCTCAGAAATGTACAGGCGCTCGTGGCTCACATGAATCTGGAGCCAGTCTTGGATCTACCTTCGCGAGAACCTTGCCACCCGCATACAAAGTTAGCAAGTCTGTGGTGGCACTTCTGAAGGCCTTCGGGTGGTCTAAGTTTGCCATTGTGGTCGGTGACGCACTGACATCGGCTGCACAGCAAATGGATGCTATTAAGGTAACTATTCATCATACATACCAATCCATAATCATCCCACTACTGCAGGGATCTCCCTTCAATCGAAAAGGATTAGGGCGTATTTGACGACTTGTGCGGGTGCGGCATGTTGATCCCTCTCTACAGAACCCCTTTCAAGAGCCGTCGTTGGTACATGATTTTTGGTGAAATGTTAGATAATAGCGGTTAACAATGATTGGCTACTCTATAAGAGAAAATGCAGTACGAAGAGCCTAAAAAACATAGGCCTGAAAATTTTTACACATAGGTTAGCAATAGAATTGAGGCAAAAGCGAAAATTAAATGGACTGAACCATCAAACCAGAAGTTGCTGGAGTTCCAATTTTTGTTTTAAGTGCAAGCCTATGTGCCTATGAGATTATTTTTGTAAATATTATAAGAATTTTCCTACAGAATAACTAATTCCTTTTATTCCTTTTCATTGGCGATGGGAAGTATACTGGACATGGTTACAGTGTAGGTTATATGCTGAACGCAGGTTTTTCAGGAAACTGAATTAATTCGATTGTTTTAGGTATATATTTTTTGGTCTCCTACAAGCTGAAAACCGAAACCTGTACCGATTTTATAAATTAAATTTTTAAAAAGTCAACCAAAATGAAGGGTTCTTTTGATTTCGAAATTTCGGGAAGTTAGGAATTTGTATTATCAAAGAAATCTCTAAAAGATGTTTCTATATAAAGAGAGGTTTCTCTGAAAACACTTTGCTATACTTCTTAACATTATATTAAAGTCAATATAATTATATTTAGACGAGTTAGGCTTTTCGTGACTTTGCATGAAGTCGTACTAAAATATAATACTTGAGGATTAACCTTCATGGAAATTGTCTCAATGTTATCAATGCCGGTAAAGTTTGTACTTAAGCACTTCTTTTTATCTATATATAAAAAATGTGATGTGGGAATTTCTGGGTGTGCTTAGGGAGTGATTAGCTTTTTATTTTTGGCGAAGAGCGGTTGTCAGCTGGTAAGGGCGTGCTGTTTGCGTGAGTCACATAAAAAATGTCCTTTAAATTGGAGTTTTAAGGATTAACATAAGGTTTCCCAGATTTTGTATTCTTTTGGATGTATGTATATCTTTGTTTTCGGTCATGCTGGGAACGTTAGACTCAAGTCCAGCAGTGGCCTGCTTGTGGCTGATATAATTATGTTTGTTTCAGGAGTTGGCCCAGTCGAACGACATGACAGTGACCGCGGAGCACAGTTTCCCAGACTACATACCGCTACACATATCTGAAATGGAGAGGATCGTCGACCAGACCTATGACAAGACTAGAGGTACACTTTATTTTTCCTCATCCGTCCGTCAACTTCGGCACCAGATGGTGCGAGTTTGATTACCACACGAGACAAACATTTATGTGATGTCATTTTGTGTTTGTCTCGAGTCAGGATGTTTTCCATGTATTATAATTACAATAATGTATCAGTAAGGTATCCATAACATAAGTAGGTAAGGTCTAACTTAGTTTGGGACCAGGTGAGTTTGTGGGCATTGTATAAAAATATAACGTATGGCCAATTCAATCAAAATCAAAACAATATTCAATATCACATTTCAGCTTTGTTCGTGTAGATAAGAGGTAAATGACCTACCCATGTAATATAATAATCCAGTATGTAGGCTGTAATCTATCACGTTTACTATAATGAGTCATACATAAGTGGTCACATAGTTCCTTCAAAAACTTGCTTGGATGATACAGCCTTGCGAGCCGCCCTTTCTATCGTTATTGACACACAATCATAGACACACTTGTGTCTGATGACTGTCATCCTTAAAATCAACCTTAATATAGAAAATATTAGATTCATCGTTCCCGTAATGATATATCGAGTTATATAGTATGTCATTCCGGGAACGGTAACAACGGGATTTCGCGGGAAGAACCGCAGGCATCAGGTAGTGCCATACATGCATCGACATCAAACTTTGACATTCGATATTAATTAAAATAAGTCACTGCACACTACTTATTATATAGCTATTTATTATTTATTTGTTGCTGTGGGCTTCAAGAATACTGCTTCGACCATTGCTGATCTTATGTAGTGCCCTTTAATTAAATTTCCCTGTCCAGACTGGTTGCCTCTAAGAACTTCCAGATGTGCTGGGCAGAGAGCTGTTGTATCTCCTCTGGAAGCAGAATATGCTTTCCCATGTGTATACTTCTTTTGTACATGAGTGGTCCGCATTATATAGCTAAGCTAAACTAGGAAAAATCCTGTATTTCAGGACTCCAGGGCAAATAGGATTCATATTAAAGAATATAAATAGCACTCCTATTAAAGGTAGGGCAATGACGGGATCCAATTATGTCCATTTAGTTGAATGAGATCCCAATCCTTACCCGCGGGATGAGTAGAATAATTGTAAATAATTTTATTACATTTTATTAGTCCATTGAACCTGCTTCTCATAACTAGTGGACCGCACCGACTTTACACGGGTTTTTAAGGATCTATATTTAAAAAATATATATACCTATAGCCTATGTCACCCGCGAATAGTGTGCTTCCCAACGGTAAAAGATTTTTTTCAACACGGTCAAGTAGTTTTTGAGTTGATTAGTTAAGAAAATTACAAATCTTTCCTCTTTATAATATTTGTATAGACCAACCGGACTTTTGACATGTCACGCTATCCCGTGGGAATTTAATAAAATCTCATTTTATCCCAGGTCCTGAAGGGAACTCTTGTCCAAATCGTATCTTGGCAGGGCAATGATCAGTCAGCCAGGATTTTGTCTGTAATTTTTTTTTTTTTTTTTTACCGTATCGTATTGTATTTGTTGTGTTCTAATGTTTACAGTCTGTGTGTTGCAAATAAAGCATATTCTATCTATCTATCTTTTTTTTTTTTTTTTAAATCCTTACTAATTATTAACGCCAAAGATTTTATGTATGGATGTTTATTACTCTTTCACGCAAAAACGGCTTGACAGATTTGCTTGAAATTTGGTATATAGCTATTTTATAACATGGATTAACACATAGGATAGTTGATATCCCGTATATCATTCCGGGAACGGAAACAACGAGATTTTGCGAGTAAAAGCCGCGGGCAATTGCTCGTAAATATTAAATTTTAAATACAATAGTTTGATCAACGAAAGTTTTTGAATAGAAAAGTTGAAAGCATAAAATTAATTTAGGCACTTTGTTTGGTCTAGTTAGGTTAATTGGTTAGATAAATATACTAACAAAGAAACGGGTCTTAATTTCGAGGGAGGGAGACTTGCTATAGTTGTTTTGCGTTGAAATAGGTTGAAATGGGTTTTGGGTAGAAGGGGTGGGAAGTTGGGATACCTCCACGCGGTCCACCCTGATAACGTCGGCGAGTAATTCCTTAGTTTGTGGAGCCAACTCTGGAATTACTTGCCGACGGCCAAATTCCCGACGCGATGGGTCTGCTCCCCGTGCTCCTGTCTTCGAGTGCGTGGGATGAGGACAAATCCGCTCCCTCTAGCATCCGTACCGGTGCTCAGGGTGGAGCGGTCGAGGAGACAACCTCGTTAAAAAACAAGAGGTGGAGCCAAGCCCGGCCGGGCCGGCTGTATG
Source organism: Endotricha flammealis (assembly GCA_905163395.2). Lineage (NCBI taxonomy): Eukaryota > Metazoa > Arthropoda > Insecta > Lepidoptera > Pyralidae > Endotricha > Endotricha flammealis. The sequence goes on along the minus strand of LR990861.1, from coordinate 2,290,136 downwards.
ATGAGCGGTGGTGGACTCATTCGCTCGCTGACCCGACCCAAAAGCGTCTTCGCCCCGACTGGTGTCCGGGCTTACTCCACCCATTGATACCGGGGGCGACCTCCGTATGGTGGAACGCGGAGGCCCTGTAGACACTGGGTCTCGCCAACCCAGACACTGCGAGGGTCGTGTCACACGGGCGAATGTGGCCACCCCGGAAGAGGAAGTGCGCGGTGGCGCAAAGTGTCACAGTGTCCACTGAGTACGTAGTGGATGCTGTGGCACTCGGAGTGGCGCGGGAGGCGCGGTGGAGGAATTAAACCTCGTTAAAAAATTGAAAGAGAGGGATCGGCTGCTCGTAGAGCCCGGCCAGCGGTCGCACGTTGTTGCGACCGCAGAGATGGAGGGGACCCTTGCCCAGCCGAGACGGCGAGCCTGGATGCGGTGTGCTGCTGGCGGAGCGTTCCGGGAAGAGCGGGTCCGCCCATTTTAACTTAGGCCGGACGGCCCTGGCGGGGTGGCGGATTTATCACAGTACCCGTGGCGTCAGTTTTTTTGTGGTAATTCCCACAGTCTCCACCGCATATTCCCCGGGCGATGGGGCTGCTGCAAAGCATTTTTCTGACGATAATAAAAAAAAAGAAAATGGTTTTGGATTGAAAAGTCATTGCGTACCTACTACTACGTAGGTACACTATATTAATTAATTCCACATTAAGTCTGAAGCTATATCTATTTCCATCAGTTTGACAGTGACAGACATAGTGTAATTTTACAATATTTTTGTGCAACTCACCATGATTTCTATAAAAATGAAAGGTTTACCGAGATTTGTTATTATTAATCACAATGTTTAGTCTAATATTATAATTAGAAAAAGACTAATGAAATCAAATTTATACTGTGATGGATTCCAATTGAGACTATGAAATGAAACGTAAAAGGTTTTAGAAAGTACATTATTATATCTAAAGATCTGAATTAAATTGTTTCTTTATAACTTTTAAAGTAGAGTTTACTGTGACCTGAATGACCCGAGCTAAAGTAGTAGCCGACATAATAAATGAACTCATTTATCATAGCAGTTTTGTCGGTCATCGTGGTATTCAAAGGTTTAAACCCCTGTAAACATCTTTAGTGTATAAAGCGCATCAAATGTATCAACCCTTTTATTAGGGTTGACACGTGAAGATAAGAAATCCATCAAAAAGACATTCGTGGAGCGCGACCCGAAATTTCATTACGATTAGGATGGCTTAAGGCAAGTGGCGACACGGAGTCTATGCGGGCCAAGTTCAAAATCGTTAGCTCTCCGCTGCTGAGTCGTCAGTCGTCTTGTAGGGTCATTCACCATTTCAGTACATAATATTACCGCTCGCCGCCCCGCGCTAAACGCTAGTCAGGCAACGCTAGTCTGGCAGATCTCGTTGCCGCTAAACCATAAGTCGTGGCTTGGCCGTAAGCCGTCGCTTATAGTGGCTGGTTCGACGGGTGTCCTAGGTTTTATTTGTACTTAAAGTGTGTGTTTTTTGTACTTAAAATGAGACACTATGATATAGATACTCAAATTAAGTCGCTCCATCTCCGAAGCACCTCAGTCGCGGAACGGGCTTAGTAACAACTATTTTAAAAGTTTCAAGGTCCACTCTATATATAGCCATAGTTTAGGATTGAGGAAATGCTGACACACAATGTTTAACCATATTCTTTTTTTCATAGTGTACGTGTTTCTTGGAGAACACATCGCGTTGGTTGACTTCGTGAACCTGCTGCAGCGACGTGGACTCCTCGAGAACGGGGAGTACGCCGTGGTGGCTGTTGATGACGAGATATACGATCCCAACACTGCCGCTATCACACATGCTGGTACGTAACGACACATTTTTAATATCATACAGCAGGCAAACAAGCAAACAGAAACGGAATGTGGTTATCGCCGCCTATAAATATTAGTAACAGCAAAGGTAACCAATGCGTTGTTCGCTACAAGGAAAACCGAGAGAAAATGGATAAGAGTTCCGAGAGAAAGTATCTAGTTCAAGTACCTACTCATAGAGTCATGAAACAGTAATGCGTTTCGCTCGGCGAGCGAGAGTAAGTCCAAATCCTTTCCTATCATTTTTCTGTCGGTTCCCAACTTCCTTAATACGGGGCAATCTCATTGGTAACGACCTTCAGCTAATGTCAATAGACGGCGGCGGTAACAGCGAGGTATAAGGATATTGACCTCTAAGGGCCTTGTGTGTACAGTGTTAACAGGATAATTATAATTAGAAGGCCCTCTAAGTCCAAGGCTTTACTGTGACAGATGTACTTAATGAAATTACAGGTATTACTTAACAAAACAATCAAACAGGATCCAACGTAGATCAACGACCATGTAGGTTTACTTCTGAGCTATTTTCGACCGTGTAGGAAGTTCTTCTTTTTGTGTTAATGACTCAAAATAAATTCTCACACACTGGCAAGATGTTCCGCCAGTAAGATAACGTTGTTCGTGTCCTTCCACAAATTTGTTAATACAGTCAGTTGGACACTGATTGGATAGGAGATGGCCCATCGTCTGCGGTGTACCAGTGTTGCACAAGTCAATGTTAGGAGAAGTAAGTGTGTAGGAAGCAGGTCTTCTACTGATACAATTTTCCTGTTGATAACTCAACGTCTTCATGAGAGATAGGATCTTGAATCTTAATAGACAAAGCACCTAAAAAAAGTTTCGTTTAACCGTATTTATTTTAACAGCATAAATTTCGATAATATGTAACTTCGACTAAATTAATTAGAAATATTTTAAGTCCGATAACTTAACTCCGACAAAGCGTTTCTTCGACAGTTACGTTATATAAATCTTTCCTTTTAAGGTAGAATAAATGGTACAAAAAAAACAACAGTTCAACATATTATGAATTCTTTTCACGCGATAACAAATGCCCGCACCTCAAAGTTTAATCAACATTTTCATTTCCGTCAGTAGACAATTTGCCTAATCAAAGAATTTATGACGGAGATGAGAAATTGAGGACAAAATTGTGTAGGTACAATTCCAAGAATTTATGAACTAGAAAAATCTGTGAGTTTTTTTTGCGAGAGAGTAATTTTTATGTTTTTTGCTTTGTTTTCGAGACGGTGGTGGTAGTCTATAGAGTTGCGTATTTAATAAAAATAATAGGAAATATAATTGTACAACATGACTAGAGAACGTAGCCGCCGTGCCTGGGGCTGTCAAGGCCTCGTCTCCAAATACCTAAACGTTTTTATTTTAATTTCATCTTCAATACAACCCTAAAAAGCATTGACAGTTCAGGAAATTTATTAATGGCGGAATTAAACCGATTATCTGCAAGAACTGTCGCCAGACATTGCATACACATGTCATTAACAACTCGCATTGGGTGGCAAGTTGTCGCAAGCGTACATGCAAGATATTTACTATTTACAATAGAATACAATACTAACTATTTATTGCACCAATAAATTACATAAGAACAAATTAGTTAGCATTAAAAAAAAGAGAACCCAATAGGCGGCCTTATCGTTATGCATAACCTAGAAAAAAAAGGCGGACACCATCACTGAAACTAAAAAGTGAAGCGCCCATAGTACCGGCCAGCCATTTCACACTCACACATAGTTATGCGGCCGTTTCACAATTCTTTCTTAGCAATATTCCGTCTGCCTTTTTTTCTGGGTCCATGGATATGCAATTACTTCCTTGCAACCTAATCGTAAAGGAACGTTGCTATTGAAGAAAAGGTAGATGGGACTTGACTATATTTATTTTTGTTCGCAGATCACCTAGGACAGAACAGCAGTAATGACGTCATGGCATTCAGGGCTGTACTGAAACTGACACCGTCCTTCCCCAGCAACCCTCATTACACGTTAGTATATCATAATTATTTTCATTAACGTTCAACTTTAAGACTGGGGTGTTATAAGTTTAACATGAATATCAGAACGGCTGGTGTACCTACCTACATCTCCAAATCGAATGAAATATTTCCTTATGGTTCTCGTAGCTTATGCCACAGAATACTACTTATGCTGTGTACCCTATGTACTACAAAGGAATTTCTGTGTACCCTTCCGTAAACATAAGAATAGCAGAAGAAGTAAAAATCCCCTAGGTACACCCGCTATAAGTCACTGTCGACTTAGGGGGAAACTTGGACATTAAAAAACTGATCCGTGTCCGCGCAACTCGGTCGATTTTGTAATTTATCATACTTCATACCAATATTATAAATTAGAAAGTGACTTTGTTTGTTTGTTTGTTTGTTATTCCTTCATGGCTTGACTAATCAGCCGATCATTATGAAAATTTGTATATATATTGTCAGGGGTACAGTGCCTAACATAGGCCACTTTTTATCCCGTGAAAGTATGTCATTCCAATGGGAAAATATTTTTTCTACTATAGAGAGCGCTGTATGCGATGCTATCGGCCAATAGATGGCGCCACAAGTCGCGCTATGGGTTGTTTTGTTGTCAAACGAGATACCTATGTCATAAAATTAACGCGAGCGAAGCCGCGGGGAAAAGCTAGTATTAGTATGTTTGTGAGATGAATTAGGATTGTTTTACGTTGTATATGTGTCTTTTGTCGTCAGCGCAGTCAGTCCCACTGTTACGTTGCCGGAGAAGCCGGTCAACATAGACAAGATAGGGTAGTGGTTGAGAGAGAGAAAAAGGAAAGCATAAAAAAATAAATAAAGTATTTATTCAAATTCTCAGGGTGTGAGCTACGAGAATTCACTTGCAATTTCTGTAGGACTTATCTCCGAGTCTTCTTCGGCGCACGGACGGCGGGAATGTAATACAGAAGGGGTAGGTCCTCCTGGAGGGTCTGGCTCAGCAGCTCAGATGCTCGACGCGGTAGCGGCGTCTTGGGGTCGGCAGCGCAGCGTAGGGAAGCGCTGACCGGCTAAGTTCCCGTAGTCGCCCGTAGAGTAGACCTCGGTGTCGGGAAGATGTAGCGCTCGGGAAGGGGTAGGCTCTCCCGTAAGCGTAGGAGTGTTGAATAGGGGTTTAGTTTAGCCCTGGCGTAGATGTCCTGGAATTTTAGAGATAGGGCGGTGTCAGATCCCGCCTTCCAGGAATTCTGTGAGCCGTCGCCGACAATCTTCTAGCAGGCTGGACGAGATGAAGGTCCAGTCTATAATTGTCTTAGGCGGCCACACAGAATTACAATGAAGGTAGGCTCGATCACGCACGTCTGAGGGACATACGCGATCTCACAAAATAAGCAATACTTGATATTTAAATTAGATTATAAAATACACTAGTAGGATAGAAATTACACAAAGACAGATTAAAGCAAAAGAGAATCCTATTAGAGATTAATCAGTGCAAAACTCACCCAGCGGACAAGGAATTTACACTCGCGATTATAATATCGGTAATCACTAATTAAACAATATACTTGTCACGACAGCAATCAGAAAATGTGGCGCGCATTCTGCGCGCCGTGAATTTATAGACTACATTTTTCTCGAACTTTCTTAACGGCGACGTACGTGCACTGTGTTATGACAACCAATCCGACTGAAGAGATCGAATATTAACACGCCTCTTATCTGTTCATTACCAAATTTGGACATCGAGCGATGCTCCGGCAGGCCGAAGCATTGATTAGCTAGAGTGATCTTAATGCCTCAAGAAATACGGTCGAGAATTCTATGTAGTCACTCCCGAAATCCGTTACAGTGCAATTATTAATTTTTGTTGTTTTCAATATTCTAATATTAGTTAATATAATTGATATATTACGTGTGAATCTAATTCACAACGTTACACCACTTCTGGACTTCACTGCTACCTTACATTGGGTGGAGTTGGCTAAATATAAGAATCTGAATTTATATATATTCTATTTTATATAATTTTCCAATTCACGTTTGTGTATCTATAAAAAAAATAATCCCATTTTTGTCGTGCTTTTAAAAGTATACAGCCTAGCACAAGTACTTTTATAAACCTATCACGTTATACAGCGAAGATGGAATAATTCATCCGACCTAAGAATTTATTTTTATAAATCAGAATTTCCGTGCTCACAGTAGAATATCAGGAGTAATCAGTTCAATATTGTGTTACTCCATTAAACGTCTGTGTGAACAATATAATGTTTGTTCATGTTAAAGTAACAATGGTACTAATTCTGTTGTACATTTAACTAGACTAAAGTAATTTTGACAGGACTAAAAGTGTTTCTATCCTTGTCACTAATTGTAAACCAAGGAAGGACAACAACACCTTCGGTCCTGTCAAAATTAGTTTAGTCTAGTTAAATGTACAACAGAATTAGCACCATTGTCTATTAGCTTTTCTAATCAAAATTAACAGCCCGAGGTGGTGCGTTCGATTCCCGTTCGGTGCAAACACTATGTGGTGGCATTCGATTGTTTTCTATGTATAATAAATATGATTTATTCTCGACCAAATCGCATTACCACGACTTTAGAAATATCTCTACAAGTACACCAGTTTGAAACTAAAACTAAAAACCTTAAAAAATATAATAAAATAACTAAAATATATTATTAAAAGGAGTCCCTTTAGGCAAGGTTCCGAAGATACTATAATAAATATATATTATATGAATTCAATGATTGATTACGATTTTCAAAATCGTCGAACAGATTATAGAAACATTTTCCGACATTTAGATAAAATAACTTTTAATTAACATAATCGCTCTACTTAGCGTTATTTAATTTAAAGATGTATATGCATGTATGGTTCGTAGTTATTATTTTATTCGTATAATGTTCGTGACTGAGTTCGACCCGCACTTGGCAGGTGTTTCAATTTACTAAATAATCACGCAATTAGTTTGTTCATCATATATAGCTTTAATTACTTAAACGAATTCTATGTTGTTGTTTTTTTTCATTTTTTTCATTAATTTGAGTGGTACGCTTCATTAAGTTTAATTTGTCAATACACCCACGCACTTGTGCCTACACTTCGGGTACAGGCGTATTTGAAAATATATAACGTGTAAGTACCTATATTAATTTGCGTTTATTTTTATTTTTATTAAAAAAACCTTTGAATCAGAAAAACTGAATCATATTATATGATACGGACCTCCCTTCAATCAAAGGGGGTAGATATATATGTAGATCACGTGTCTAACAAATTAAAGTCCGTCATTAGCAAACTTTACTTACTCAAATATAAATTATCTTTTAAAATATAACAATTAAGACTAATGTACCTAGTCTTGGCAGAATGGTTTGAGTAGTTATGGTAGAACATATTCGACATACCTACCTTGAATCTATCTTTATCCAGATTATAATTAAAAATGCTAAAAATTATTATTCCATATTATATCCGAAAAGAACTAGGCAAAGAAGTTAAAGAAATATTTGAATTTTGCAACCGAACACAGATAAATCCGATCGTACTCTGGCGTGCGGATTGGCAGTGGCCAGTGCTTTCACAAGCCGCCTGAAGTCCTCCGACTTTCTGAACGACTGTAATCTATCGTCAACAGCCGGGACCGACGGCTTAACGTGGGCACGTAAGCCACCGAAGCACTAAAAAGCTCGAGATAACGAAACTCATGCAAACATGACAGATATACACGTCAAACATAAAATTTGCTCGGTCATAGGAAAACGTGATAGAATAACTGTTTTGAGAAAAATGCTAACTAAAATCAAACGTCAAACTATAAAACGCTTTTTGTTTTAAAAGGCAAAATCAAAGTTTATTCAAATTCTGACAAAAAACTTGTTATTTTCATACAAAACTCAATTGTGCTTCGGAGGTTCTATGTGAAATATTTCCCTTATCGCCAATAACCGATCGACAAAGGCTGGCCATTTCGCTCACAGCCAACTGGCCTTTTGAATTCTATCCGTTGATAGACCATTCCAATTCCCGGCATGCCATGAAGTCTCAACAAAATTCTTTTACGACATTGTTAGACCTACATTTATGTACATATATTGTTGAAACCTGCTACGGAATCTAAAGAATGTTTTTGGACAAATCACTCAATGCCATCTAGTCTGAATATAAGTATATAAAGCCATGAACCTAGAAAAATAGGCGAACGGAATCTTGCTAAGAAAGAATTGAAGCACCCTAATGGCGGCCGCATAACTATGTGTGGTTGTGAAATGGCTGACCGGCACGCACGCATTCACACTGTGGCGACACCTATCGCCATACAGAAGAACTACAGAGTGAAGAAAAAGTTCACAATGCGAACACATGACGTCATATACGACGACACTTAGAAATCCTGAATCGCGCTATCGAAGTTTCTACGATATGGAGATATATATACAACCTCCGACACATACATTGTCGGAGCCGCGGTTCCCCAGGCATGACACCCAGCCTGGCCGGAAGATCTTCCCTTTGTGGCGGTCGAGCACATCGCCATCGCTCCCGCTACAGTGGTGACCCCGACGTGATTGGAAGCAGCCTTCTTCATCATATCTCTTCATCAGCTCTGACGTCATCACATTCTTCACTCCTCAACTTGAAGCCTCATCATCAGCAGTCTCACAGCACTCCAGCTACGGGGAAAATCAGGTTCATCGCAGCCGACTCACCGAGCTACCTGTTCCTGCGCCCCTTATCCCGACTCACTGGGATAACCCTCATCCCGACTCACTGGGATATTCCTCATCCAGACTCACTTGGATAATCCTCATCCCGACTCACTGGGATATTCCTCATCCAGACTCACTTGGATATTCTGCATCCCGACTCACTGGGACATGCATCATCCCGACTCACTGGGACATCACTCATCCCGATTCACTGGGATACATCAAGCACGCACGCTCACGCCCGACTCACTGGGACACTTCGAGCACGCACACTCAAGCCCGACTCACTGGGCAAGCTAACGAGAAGCACAGACTGCTGATCATCATCTCATCGGACTTTCGATCCTGGAGGGGAGTACTGTGGCGACACTTAGAAATCCTGAATCGCGCTATCGAAGTTTCTACGATATGGAGATATATATACAACCTCCGACACATACATTGTCGGAGCCGCGGTTCCCCAGGCATGACACCCAGCCTGGCCGGAAGATCTTCCCTTTGTGGCGGTCGAGCACATCGCCATCGCTCCCGCTACAACACTATAGTAAGCTGACTGGTTCGTACGTATACGCGAGGTGGCTTACTATGGGTGCTTCACTCTTTAGTTTCAGTGATGGTGTCCGCCCTTTTTTCTAGGTCCAGTATAAAGCTTATACCTTTTATACTGTGGGTACTAGATTGCTGATAAACGAATTTACAAAAATAGTTTGTCTTGCGCGGTATTCGAGCCCGCGACCCTTTGGATAAAGTAGCCATTGTCACTCGACCAACGAGCCTGTCAAATTAATTAATTAAAAAAAAAAATCGTATAACAAAAAAAAAGGCCGTAACTGAGTTTCTTTCGCCATTTATTTTTCCAATGGTCATTTTGCGCTGTTTCCGCAATGGTGGTTTATAAATTAGCTACTAGCTGCTGCCCGCGGTGTTACCCGCGTTTGATTTTTATGCACAGCAGCGCCGTCTAGGTATATCAGACTTTTGACGAAATCCTACGGAAATCGCGTATTTTTTGAGATAAAAAGTATCCTATGTATTATTGTGGTATTAATCCAAGGTATCAGCTATTTACGTACCAAATATCATAAAATTGGCCTAGCCATTTGAGCGTGAAGAATTAACAAACATACACACAAAATTTCGCCTTTATAATATTAGTAGGATTAGTTATACTTACAATAAAACAACATTGAAACAATATTACAAAAGAACGTGCCCGTGAAGGACTAATTTCTTAATTCAATTTGTATTATTTTATTTTTACGACATTGTTTTCATTTTTGAATTTCTAAATAAACGATTTTATTTTCGTTGGTTCTTTTAAACGTGAAAGAAGGACAAATAAACAATTCAGGCAAATACATTTTCACATTTTATAATATTAGTATGGCTCATTGATTATGGGGTCAAAATGTAATTTCACGGTGGACATTCAAATTTATATTGTTTGTCCATATTTTGTCCATATTTTTTGACGACCTCCGTGGCGTAATGGTTACCACGCCAGACCGCCACCCAGGAGGTCCCCGGTTCGATCACCGGTCGGGTCATGATGAAAAACGAACTTTTTCTGATTGGCCTCGGGTCTTGGATGTTTATCTATATATGTATTTGTTATAAAATATAATATCGTTGAGTTAGTATCCCATAACACAAGTTTCGAACTTACTTTGGGGCTAGCTCAATCTGTATGAATTATCCCTATATATTTATTTATTTTATTTATTTTTCACAGAACTGGGAACTGAGAGTTTTACTCCATTGTAGAAATGCGGTTCGCTACAAATTGTATGCCTGTAAGTTAAATGTCGTTTAAACGTCAAAGAATGTGGTTCTTTGACGTTTAACCACACCCTCAGAAAATACGAATCCTTTAATTGGCAGTGTATTTTTAATATAAGTACAGTGATGCGAAGTCAAAGTGAAAGTTTTCAAATGAGACGTTCTATTTAGCATATATAAGTGCAGATTTGTCAATGTTATGACCAGACAGATGAGACAGATCACGCACACGTCGCCTATCTATTTTCTTTTATCTATGATATTTTTACGGATCAGTGTTTGGTCAGGATAACAGCTGAACCGGAAAGGAGGTTTTATATCTATCATTTCATACTCGAACAAGTTTATAGGTCTTGGAGAGTTGCCAACATTTCACTGCCTCTCGCGACCAAATTACAATATGAATATATTCCGTTTTATAGAGACATTTTTTTATATTAACATACCAAAGCTTGTAGACTAGTTATTTATTAGTATGTATGATTGTCTTTTACTATGGGCCTCATGGGAAGACTCAAGGTCACCCAGTGAGTTATGGAGAGAGCGACCTTTTACTGAAAGAAGTGTGGATCTACGGAGAGGATAGAGGATCGGCTTTCGAATCTCATATTCAAACGAAACGCATTATTGCTTCACATCAATATTCAGTGACAGGATAGTACTTTCCACGGTCGAACTAATCTATTTTAAAAATGTTCTACCACGCCAATATAAGATTAATAGTTTCGTAAAATTCCATCACAACGTACAAAAAAAAATTATTACATACCTAATATATTTGAGATTTCTTCGACCTCACTCGTCTTTCAGAATGTCTCTCAAGAGACACTCACTAAACTAATCGTTGTAGTTATCGGCAGCCGCCTCCGGCAGACGTGCGAACTTTTACTAAATATTGCAAACAAGTTCACTGAACGAACATATTATAAGAATTACTTAGATTTTTCGTAATTTAGGTCATTTATTAGTACTTTTTGTTTTCAGGACAACTCCTGTTAAAGTTTTTGATTTGTGTGTATTGTGACTAAAGTTATTAAAACATAAAATACATTTTCATTCTTTTATTTATAGAGTACCAGACCCGCGGCTTCGCCTATGCTGGGCTCTGTACCCCTGACAATATGTAAACAATTTTTCATTATGATCGGCTGCTTAGTCAAGCCGTCAAGGAATAACAAACTCACTTTCTCATTTATAATATTAGTATGATTTATTATATCAATTGATAAAATGTTGTGTATAAAATTAAGGTCGCATTTTAAAAGTAAACATAATTATAATGTGTTAGTCAAAACAAACGCAATATTGAAAGGAGACCCCTATCCTAGCAGTGGGACGATTTTGATGGGTTGATATGACTAGCCAAAATAAAATATTGGCCACAAATTTTAAATATCTAAATAAACATATTTTTCGTCGGATCCTTTTCAATCTATTTCACATTAGATATACATTACATTTACACATCAACCCTGTAACATAACATTACATTATTGTACATCGTTGTACACCTGCAGCCTGTGGGCAGATTTTACTAAACGGAGTTACAATGACCTCCGCGTCCTTTATAATAATGCGTTCTGGGTGATACTGGGGCTGCCCCGATTTTGTAGCGCCTCGGGTATGTTTGCGGAAGCGCGAACTGACTGTTTTCATACCACCATCCGCAAACGAAGCGCGTCCCTGGTGCGCAGAGTACGGGGCAGTTCCAATATCATTTTAAAAATGATCGCCGATCGACTGGACTGTCCGTACACCCAGCGCTGCTGTGAAAGACATGTCGCGGTGTCTGTGCCGCTGAGGAGGTATTGACATCCTCGCGTTTTGTTTTATGACATTTTATTATTTATCATTATTATTTTATTTAAATTCTAATTTTTCAATTTCATTTAATTTTAATTTATAATGTTGTATTTTATTTTAGTAATGTCTGATTTTATTTGATTAATTGTTATTTATTTTATTATTTCTACATATTTTAATTTTGTGAATATGGGTCTATGCTATCCGAAATAAATGTTTTTTTTTTTAATTTTTTTTAAATTACAATGTCAATGTGTTTGACAGGTCTGGTGGTCGAGTGGCTAGCAATGGTCACTTTATCCCAAGGGCCGCGGGTTCGAATCCCGCGCAAGGCAAACATTTGTGTGTATGAACATGTCTGTTTGCCTTGGTCTGGGTGTTTTCTATGTATAATAAGTATGTATTTACAAAAAAAAGTATTTAAGTATATTTATCAGCAATCTAATACCCATAGTACAAGCTTAGTTGCTTAGTTTGGGACTAGATGGCGTTGTGTGATTCGTCCAAGAATAAAAATAAATAAAAAATGTTAATGTTAATAAAGTCATTTTTTATATTGTTCTATAGAGCTTATTTAAAAAAAAATGTCAACCCCTTGGAACGTCATTCTGTATATATAAGAATCGAAATGATTTTCCTAATTAATAAATTATTTACTTGATACTTTTCTACTTTGAACGTACACTCAATGGAACTTGATTAATTTATTTCAAGGTGAAGTGAACATTATTTGTTATTTCTTCTTTAATTATTCCTTTTTAGTTTGTTTTAATTTGTTGGAATCTCTGATTTTCTAAGCACTTTATTTGTTTGCAGGAGGCTGTGTCAACTGATACGAGAGCTCTCGGCGGCGCCGCCGTTCTGCGTTCCCAATTATCACAAACTCTTCGACGATGCCTCGGTAAGTTTGAATAGTATTTATTGCAATAGTTCTCTATAATTCTACTAAAGGGTGCTCGCCCACGTACTACTTTCCATCCGACTTTTCGACCAATTCTTTGTTCCTATCTTTTCTCTCTTTAAAGACATTCTCATTCAGCTGTCAGACTGACAGGTGCTAACATGTCTCGCTAAATAAAAAATATTTTAAAATATGTGATATAGATAGTTTTATCAAAACAATTGAAATAAGTTAAGGCAAATCATAAAGTAATAGTGAAAATTAAATATCAGTAAGCGAAAAGTATAAACTGTGATTATTCTGTGATATCTATCAATATGATTAATTAGTCATACCATACTAAATATAAACAATAGTAAAAGGAATTAAATTGCGTTACAAGTGCGTGAGTGAAGAAAATTATGCGATATTACAAATAAAAAACCTAATACAAATAGTGAAAAAACAGAAATAAACAATAGATTTATGTGACGGTTTTTCAAATTCAAATTAATGTGAACAATAAAACAGAAGTTCGAAAATCTTTACATGCAGCGACATCTAGTAGTGAGTAGCACAAAACCACATACCATTCATTCATTCAGGCTTTGGATACAGACGTTTTTTCCCGAGTTATAATAAAGGTGGCTACTCACTCGATATCGATTTGAAGTACGTTCCGATACACGCAGATTGCAAATTATTATATAATTATAATAATAATTTAGCACATTTTATTATATAATTTTTTTTTAAAAGAGTATATTTTACCATTTAAAGGAAATAGTAAAAATGGCACCAGCAGTAAACTGTAATAAATGTGAGAAAGTCGTACTAAAGCGAGATTTATTAAAATGCTCTGTCTGTTTTAAAAATTACCACGCATACTGCACGAACCACCCTCCAAAATTATTTCAAATCATGACGAAGGAACGAAAGACTACTTGGAGGTGTGTTAGTTGTATAAGAAATCAGGGGGAAAGAAAGATTGCGAGGAAATCTCTTGACTCTGAACCATTTACTACTTCAATGTCATCTGCTAGTAAGAAAAGGGTGCAGTCTACATTACAAAATATTATTTCGCCTGAAAATACACCCTCTACGGACGTATCAAATACTGCAATAACAAGTTCGCCTCTAGATACGTGTACTGGTGTTGCTTTCACAAATACACCGTGTATTCAAAACCAACAGCAGGATATCACGGATAATCTTGATGTGACAGGGCCAAAATCGGACACCTCACGATCAAATGACGCCTCTATAGAGAACTTAGAAACACAGCAAAATAATATCACACATCGAAGGAAAATTATTGTGAAAGTCCCAACTGAAAATTCGTTTGCACATTTATCGGGATCTCTCACAGATTCTGAAGATGATGAGAGCAGCTCGCAGGTCTCCTCAAAAAGTAGGCTATAGAGAAGCTGTCCCAACATTAATGAAGCCGAGGAATTTGATTCATTACGCAATGAAAATAGATTATTAAAGGAAAGAGTAGACAGCGCAGACTTGGAAATAGTAAACTTGTCGTCAGAAATTCAAGAGCTTAAAAAACAACTTGCAAAACGTGATATACGAATAGACCAACTAACGAGAATTTGTGGCTCCAATAATAAAAACGTCAGAAACAATATAGTGAAGGAGAAAAAAAGATCGAGTTCACTTAGGAATAAACTAGAATTTACAAACGTAGATGATTCGGGAAACGATATTGAAGTGTCCCCCTCGGAGGATGGGTTACAATTACAAAGAACCCCTCAACAGCAAACACAAACACATAAGGCTAAGAAGAGACTTGGGAAGGAGACTGGTCAATCTCAATCTCACATCTTAAGTGAAGATGAGGAGAGTACGTCTGGTCAATGTCACCGAGTAATGATCTATGCGGATCAGAGTGGAAGAGATCTCAGACGTATAATCCAGAAACTTCTGGGCAGACGTTTCAATGTTGCGTCGATACTTAAGCCCTACGCTACAGCGGATACTATCCTAAAAGATTGCGGTAATGACTGCCGTGATTTTACTACACAGGATTACGTCATTCTATTGGTTGGTATTAATGATATAAACCCTGGTATATTTTATTCATCTTTACTGGCTGCTACGGATACACTCAAACATACCAATGTTTTCGTGGGAGAAGTAACAAGAAACAGATCTGGTAATACAACGATTTTGAATAATTATTTAGAGTCACTATGTCTATTAAATTGTAATGTCAGTTACTTTGAAGTGCATCTCCATGAATTCAGGCGCAATATTCATAAATTAGATACATGTAGGTCAATTTGGAGAGCTATTATGTTCAGGAAACATGAGATGGATCACTGTGCTTTTAAAGATAATCAACTGTTAGATAGTCGTCATCAACAAAAAAAATTGCTTAATGACAACAACCAGTTTTTTCGCCACTTTAGAATCTGAAAACAATTATATATGTATGGCCAAGAGAGATGTATGTCTATCACCAAAATTAAATATCTCAACAAATAGTGATATAAATAATGAAAGTGGGTGTTATTTAAATATTTTTCATCAGAATGTTTGTGGTTTAAATACAAAAAAGGACGACTTTGAGTTATATTTAGAATCACTTAAGAATAGGCAACATTATGTGTGTATTTCTGAACATTTTCTGAATAATTTATCCATTTCATGTTTAAGTTTTGCAAATTATGGATTGGGTACATACTATGTTAGATCTGGAAAAATAAGAGGCGGAACTTTAATTTTATATGAGAATAATAGACGTGTGGAAGATTTTAACGTTTTGCAAAAAAAATTGTAAGTTAGACTATTTTGAAGTTTACGGTATTAGAGACTTGGATACGGGCATTAATATAATTTGCTGTTATCAGAACGGTACTAAACGCGAATTGTTTCTTGAAAGACTTGAAGTATTACTTCAACATTTCTTTCACAAGCAGAGTATAATATGTGGAGATTTCAATATTAATATGTTAGAGGAGGATAAATTCAAGGAAGACTTTTTGAATATTATTAAAAGCTACAACTATAGGCATCTTGTTGATGAAGTCACCTTTAGAAGGAATGGTGCAGAATCAAGCATTGATAATATACTTACAAATATTGAACAGGAAAAATTATCCAAAGTTAATGTTGACAATAATGGTTTATCAGATGGGCATGACGGGATCTCAGTGGGCATTAAAATTGATGAAAATGAAAACAAATCACAGGATCATAATTTAACAATTGAAAGCAGAATATTTAATAAAAAAATAGATTAGCCTTTAAGGAAAAACTATTGAATATAAATTGGTCAAAAATTGCTCTAAATTCGTTCTTAAAAACATTTAAGACAATATTTGAAAAAAGTTTCAAAAAAGTAAAAATCAAAATTAACTCTAAGAAATATAAAACGCTAAGGTGGGTTACAAAAGGGATAAAAGTTTCGAGCCGAATGAAAAGAGTGATGGCTAATCTTGACGGGGCACATAGTCATCAAACCATAATAAACTACAGGTCAGATTACATTAGAATATTTAGAAAAGTACTAAGACAAGCAAAAAAGTTAGAGGTACAGACAGAAATAAAAGCAATGAATAATAAGTCTAAAGGGATCTGGCAAGTGGTCAATAAGCTCACTAGGAAAAAAAAAGTAAACCTTGTAGGTAACTTACATTATTATTTATTATATTTTCACTTTCACTTAAATTTATAAATTATATAATATTAAATCTTATTTTATATTTACACACAAGTAATTTATTTATACCTACCTACATAATTAATTTATATTTACACAATGCACTATTTACAATACTAAAATTATTTATATATATATTTATTTACAACACACAATTAATTAACTAAATCATCCGATAAATAATCGGATGATCAAATCGTTCACTTGACGTGTGGTAATATGCAAACCGTGCCAGTTAGTTCCGCGCACCGCGGCCAGAGGCGCAAACGGCGCTACAGTCGAGATCTATGCCTGACACGCAATCATTCATCAATGAATCAATCAATCATTGCTTTGTTAGCTCGGTGCCATTAATTATTAATTATTATTGCTCACGCTTTTAATTGTTGTTAGTTTTCTGTGTGCGTACTTACTTCTGTGCTGTGCTATCTTTATCTTTCCTTCTGTTTCTTGTGCATTACGCTTATGTATTTGGACTCATAAATCGTTCATGTAAGTCGAACAATTTTTTATTGATACCTCACCAAATACCCCATAACCTTAAAGAAAGCCTTCTGCTTAAATGGAATGGTAAAATAATACATCAACCACAAGAAGTTGTTGAAATTTTTAGTGAAATATTTGATCACAATAGTAGTCTAGTACATGGGAGCTTAGAACAGGCTATTAATTTACTCCAAAATTGTACTGAACGGGTAACAAATAATATGACGTGTTGGAAAACTGATGCATCTGAGATTAATAAAATAGTGACTAAAATGCAAAATAAAAAATCGTGTGGTTATGATGGCATTCCCATCTCGATAATTAAAGAAAACATTAAAATTCTCGCAGGACCACTTGCTTGTTTCTATAATGACTGCATTGACAAAAATGTTTTTCCGGATCAGTTGAAGGTTGCAAAAATTATACCGATATATAAGAAAAAATCTAAATCAGACCCAAAGAATTACAGACCAATCTCCTTGCTACCGGTACTATCTAAAATTTTCGAGAAATTGTTAAAAATAAGATTACTGTCACACCTTCATTCGAATAAAATAATTAACTCTAGACAATTTGGTTACCAACATGGAGTTGGCACATATAACGCTATAGAACAATTGATAAACGATATAAATAAAAATTTGAACAATAAACGAAAAGTAGCAGGGTTGTTTCTGGACCTTAGCTCAGCTTTTGACACTATTGACCATAGTATATTATTACACAAGTTACAGTATTACGGTGTACGAAATAATGAATTAGAACTTTTTAAGTCATATTTAAAAAATAGAAAATATTACGTAGAAACAAGTAGTTTGGGGACAAATGGAGTAGAAAGCGTAAGCAAATCTAGAATGAGACAAATAAGCAGAGGAGTTCCGCAGGGATCGGTCTTGGGCCCCTTATTTTTCATAATTTTTATCAATGACATAATTAATTACATGTATAAGGAAATTTCAAACATTAATTTAATATTATTTGCAGACGATACAAATGCCATTTTAACCGGACGTAATTTAGAAGAATTAGAAAGAATGGGAAATGATACCCTAGCAGTTTTTCATAATTGGTTTTCCATTAACAATCTACAGCTAAACACAGATAAGAGTAATGTTATTCTTTTTAAGACTACGTCACGTAATAGGAGTAACATTTCTGTGAAATTGTTGAATAATGATATTTCTTGTGTAACTGAAGTAAAATTTGTAGGTGTCAGTATAGATGAGAATTTAAACTGGAGATCGGAGCTAAAAGAAATTGAAGACTCAATGAGCTCTTCTTGCTACGCGTTTCGTAGTCTTAGAGACGAATTAACCGTGGAGCAGCTTAGGACAGTGTATCATGCTTTAATTGAATCGAAATTAAGGTATAGTATTGCTTTTTGGGGAAATGGCTACAAATATAATTCATATAAAGCTTTTGTGGCCCAAAAAAGAGCAATACGTGCTATTGTAAGAATACCACCTTGGGAGTCATGTGCTCCACATTTCAAAAATATGAAGATCCTAACGGTACCCAGTTTATACGTCTTGGTGCTCTTAAATAATTTCCATAAGCAAAGGTATCTTTATAAAACTGAAGAAGAAATGCTAAAAAGGGAATCAACTAGACGGAAAGACATAAAAGTATTCACCCAATCTAAACTGACGGTGACGAAGCAATGCGTGCGCCACCAAACTCTGACTTTATTTAATAGGCTGCCTATAGAATTAAAAACCATTCGCTGTTGCAAAACTTTTAATGGAAAATTGAGAGCTCTTCTTGTGGAAAAATGTTGTTATTCTCTGGAGGAATTTTGAATTGAGTGCTGAATTTATTGTTTTTTGTTATGTCTTAATTAAATTTAAATTATTTATTTTTGTTAATGGATGCATATTTATAATTAATGAATGTAATTGTTTTGTATTTTATTTTTATTTTTATTGACAAATGTATATTTAAAATTAATGAATACCTACATATAAATGATTTCAAACACAAATTTAATTTGTAAATGAATAAATAAATAAATAATAATGACAAACAAAAAGCCAAGGGAAGAAAGTGACTTTTTTCCGATGAGGGAGTCCTTTGAACCGCAATGCTCCCGAGGTGGAAATCGTATTATAATGCCGAGAGTTACATAGTAGGTACTTTATACTACACCTGCTAGGAAAGGAACGGAGAGGCGAGAGAAGAGAGGACTTTTTGAACGCATCCAAATACTGACTAGGGTCAACCTTGCTTAACTTGTGTTATCATTTAGTTTTGATTCACGCAACAACACTATCGAAAGGAGAAAATATATTTTAACCCATCCAAATACTGACTGGGATCAACGTTGCTTAACTTACGTGATCATTCAGTCACGCCACACGCAATATCGATATATTAAAAAAAAACAACGCGATGTCACTTGTTTCTGTAATTGACGACGTCTCATCGTCGGTCACTGCCGCACGCACCCGGGAGGAAAAAATATATGAAAAATCTTTTTTCCCTGGGCAGAATTGGATTTTCATAATTTTATTCTTCCGGCATATTCTCGGGAAGGAAACGCGTACGAAGTAAGAATTAAGTTTTCTCATGTAATCTATAATATAAAAAACCGGGCAAGTACGTGTTGGGCCACGCACAATGTAGGGTTCCGTATTGGCTACGCATTTCTTGCTTGCAGATGAGTACAATGCCATATTCCATGACATTTGTACGTTTTTGTCAAAGAAATCTTACTTCTTAAGTTCGTCGGCTTTTACTCGGTAACTAGTAGTGCCTACTAAACCGTTATAGTTTTCCTTGTAGGTTCACTATATATACTACTACCATGATTTTTTTCTAAACTCAAGACTTTCGGAGTTAGAGGGGCTACACCACGAGGGGGACCACCGTGCAAAACGAAAATTGACACGTTAAATGTAAATAATTCGCAAATGGATCATTGTATCGGAAAATGATCTTCCCACACCCTCAATGTTTTTAAGAGACCTATCTAACGATACCCCATAAGGTGGGGTCGGTGCGAAAAAAAAAACATTCCCACTTTACATGTAGAGGCACCCCAAAAAAATATATTTTTCAAAATTTTGTTCTACCGCTTTGTTAGCATTGTTAATATGAGTATACATACCAAAATACAGCTTTCTAGCATCAAGTGTCTAGGCGCTAGACCGCGGACGGACAGACGGACATGGCGAAACTATAAGGGTTCCTTGTAGTTTACTACGGAATCCTAAAAATGAATCGCTGAATGTGTTGCTAAGCGCAAATCTCGAGAACAGCTAAACTGATTTCGCCAATTCTTTTTTTAGAATATTCCTTGAAGTACAAGGATGGTTCTTACCACAGAGTAAAGCTTTACTCGTGTGGTTCTTACGGACAGAAAAATTTAAAAATTCCCACGGGAAACCGGGATACTTGCAAACGAAGTTGCGCGGGTTTCGCTAGTTCTCAATGTATTAAACGAAATTTCGTTGAAATCTGATTCAAGTTACCTAAAAAAACCTAAATCTACACTGGGCGTCAAAAGTAAGTAGTACAGTTTTAAAATTGCAATATCTCCTAAACTACAGAAGCTAGACCTTTGAAATAAAAAAAAGTTAAAAGACAATTTCATTTCATTTAATAAAAACGTTATGCATAATATCATTTTTTAAGATTGACTGAAAAAAAAACTTAATAAACAAAAACACTCTTTTTTAAACTGTTGGCTTGTACTTTTGTTTTTTATTGTTTTCTTTATTGCTGATAAATCAATTGCAATTCAAAAGCAAATGTGTCTTCAGCGAGTAAACTTCACTAATCATGCCTCTTTCACCAGAAGAATGTGCAAGAATCATAACTTTTCTCGAAGTAGGCATCAGTATGCGTCATACTGCAAGAACGGTGGGTGTAACTCTAAGAACGATGCAGCAAGTAAAGCGAAGGTACTAAGAGACTGGAAACCATCTAAGGAGACCAAGTAATGGCAGACCCAGTTGCACTAGTACCTGAAAGACCGCTTAATTGTCTCTACTGTGTTAAGAAATCGTCACCTTAATGCAGTTAAGGTCCAGCAACAGCTTCTTCAGACCCGAAGAGACTACGTTAGTGAGAGTACAGTGAGGAGAAGACTTGCTGAAGCCAACCTGAAGTCGTACAGGCCAGCAAATGGCCCCAAACTTGAGACAGGGCATCGAGTAGCAAGACTACGCTACGCCCGTCAACACGTACAATGGGGCGAAGAAGAATGGACAAGAGTTTTGTTCACAGATGAGTCTCGGTTTTCTTTATTCACTTCCGATGGAACGCGGAGAGTATACAGGCGACCTGGTGACCGATACATTCAAGGTTGCATCTCGGAAAGAGTTCAATACGGCGGGGGCTCTGTACACGTATGGGCTGGCACCTCTTCAGAGGGTCGCACAGAGCTAGTGGTCATAGAAAATGGCACTCTGACTGGTGAAAGATATACATTAGAGATCCTTATCGAGTATGCAGGGCCATATTTAGTAAATATGGGTGATGGAGCGATTCTAATGCATAATAACGCCCGGCCACACACCGCTCACCTCGTACAAGAGTACATTCAGGAGGTTGGCATCAGCTTGATGGCTTGGCCATCAAGAAGCCCAGATCTTAACCCTATTGAACACACTTGGGATGAGCTTGGGAGGCTAGTCAGAAGACGCAGACCACCCCCCGCCACCCTCAGGGCTCTAAAACAGGCCCTGATAGAAGAATGGGTGAATATTCCCCAACACCGCCTCCGTAACTTAGTGTTCAGCATGCCAAACCGGTTCCAAGATGTCATCAGAGCCCGAGGCGGCAACACAAGTTACTAAAGTGGGAACAAGGCCCAAAACGTAAAAATTAAGTTCTTGATAGTTACTTCAAAATGGTTAGCTTTTTAGTTTTTTCTTAATTTTCAGTGTAAAACTTTACTAATACTAAATAAAATATTATTTTTAGAAAACTTTGTTAAATTTGCTATAAAATGACTTTTATTTCAAAACTCTAACTTCTATAGTTTAAGAGTAATTGCAATTTTAAAACTGTACTACTTATTTTTGACGCCCAGTGTATAACATTACAATGTAAACGTTAAATAAAAGTTGTAGTTTTATAAATTATAGAAGGTACAAAATTATGTTGTTATTTTATTTTGTTTAGACTAGTATAGAAATAATATTGTACAAATTTTAAATAGCATTGAGCGATTGAGGCTATGATAAATAGGATTACAGCTCAAATAAAAGTGAAAATAAAATCGTTCATTCAAAGACTTCACAGGCACGTTCTCTTGTCCTATTCTATAACTGTATTAAATAAACAGCCTACTCAACTTGAGGAACAACGAACAACACATTTCAGAGAAAAAAAACTCTTTACGATCGATGATTACAGCGAATTGTTTTCCATCCACACGACTAGTCGCTTGATGGTTAATTGAATGTTCTGGAACATTCTAGCCACTTCGAAGCAAACAATCCGCTGCTTACAAAATCACAAATTAATAATACAGAATATCTTTACATAGTATTTAATGAAGGTAATTCCGCTGTCTGTCCGCTTAGATTTTTTAAACTACTCAACGGACTTGCAAAGGGTAGAAACATCGGTCATTTAGATAGATCAAGATATTTTTGAAGAATTTGTAAAGCAAAATTGAAGCCGAATATATTTAAACATATATAATTTTTTCTCTCTTTATTTTGGCACAAAACAGTCATTACATAAATAATAAATAAATATATAGGGACAATTCATACAGATTGAGCTAGCCCCAAAGTAAGTTCGAAACTTGTGTTATGGGATACTAACTCAACGATACTATATTTTATAACAAATACATATATAGATAAACATCCAAGACCCGAGGCCAATCAGAAAAAGTTCATTTTTCATCATGACCCGACCGGGGATCGAACCCGGGACCTCCTGGGTGGCGGTCTGGCGTGGTAACCATTACGCCACGGAGGTCGTCAATTATTACATGCATAATATGTTACATTAATCTTGAATAACTTTCCAACAGACAAAGTGCCGAAAATCACAATAAATACAAAATTGTTATGAAATTCGTTGAAGTTGTTTAAATTACTTAATTCAAAGCCAACAATTGTGGGGGCGTTGCATTGCATCCTCGGTCGGGCGATAATTTGCTCGCTTGTAACAACACACAAAACTAGATTTTGTGAGACAGCAGGCTACGGGAGATCGAGTGTTGGTTTTTTGTCGATACTAACGCGAAGTTTTGTTATTATGGAACATAAAATATCACTTTACCGCTTGTAAAAATATTTACGCAATAAACCTCTAAAACCCCTTATTCGATGACCTGTGCGACCCTTTATGTAAACTTAACCAAATGTCACAGCAAAACGTTATTTGTGTTTACTTTACTACGCAATACCCTCATATGTAAACCCCTGAGATCAGTTCGGCTACTTTTGAAGAAATATTGTTGATTTGGCACAGGCACGTTTACCCTCTCAAGGTTTTGACACCTACGTCTTAAATAATGGCGTAATAATTATAAAATTATGACTAATACTAGTGAAACCCGCGCAACTTCGTGCGTGTGTTTATTTATGCACAGTAGCGCCATCTATATCAGATTTTTGATCAAATCCTACGGGAATCGCGTACTTTTCGGGATAAAAAGTACCCTATGTGTTAATCTAAGCTATCAGCTACCTACATACCAAATATCATAAATATTGGCCCAGCCATTTGAGCGTGAAGAAGTAACAAACACACAAATAACTTTCGCCTTTATAATATTAGTAGGATACCGGTTTATCGAAAAACCGAGAAAGTAGAAAAAGTAAGAAAAAAACCTTTTTCACCTCACAAGCTCGGAAAGAATCTGTTTGTCATTCGAAATCTGAGCGCAAAAGTGCATTTTGTGCCCTAGCGTGGAAAGTATTTTTAAAATTCGAACCTTTCTATTCTTTAATTTTTTATACCGCTAGTCCTCTGAAAATGCATTAATACTTATTTCATGCTAGTGCGCCAACCTTATTTTTAAAATAATCGAACTGGCCAGCACGACACCGCATGAAAAACAATAAACACTTATTTAATATGTTATTTGCGTTTTTCTTGCACCTAGGATTTTCCTCGCTGTAGTGAGGTGAAAAATTTTGTGTTTCGCTCGGCAGCAAAGTTATTCTGCGTCTCGTACCTTTGAAACCCTCGCTACGCTCAGGTTTCAATTTAAGTACTCGCGCCAAAAAACAACTTTGCTGCCTTGCATAACAAATAACTATTTCACCTCACAAACTCGGAAAGAATCTGTTTGTCATTCGAAATCTGAGCGCAAAAGTGCATTTTGTGCCCTAGCGTGGAAAGTATTTTTAAAATTCGAACCTTCTATTCTTTAATTTTTTATACCGCGAGTCCTCTGAAAATGCATTAATACTTATTTCATGCCATTGCGCCAACCTTATTTTTAGAATAATCGAACTGGCCAGCACGACACCGCATGAAAAAAATAAACACTTATTTAATATATTATTTGCGTTTTTCTTGCACCTAGGATTTTCCTCGCTGTAGTGAGGTGAAAAATTTTGTGTTTCGCTCGGCAGCAAAGTTATTCTGCGTCTCGTACCTTTGAAACCCTCGCTACGCTCAGGATTCTATATTTTTAATCCTAGAATCCTTCGCTAGCTCAGGTTTCAATTTAAGTACTCGCGCCAAAAAACAACTTTGCAGCCTTGCATAACAAATAACTATTACGTCTCTAGCAGGCATTCGGTGAATTGCTCACAATAATTTTTAAAGTTAATGGCACTTTATGTTATGGCTGTCACTGTCAAACTAACGAAGAAGAAAGGGATAGAACTTAAAGTGGAAAAATGCGTATTAGAGACTGCCTGATTCTCTAATACTCCTTCCACACGGCCCAATCTAATTGGCCAATTTGTATACCTGTCCTTTTCTTTAGATATCACCAAGAACAGGACAATAGATCAAATTGGCTCAAAAATTGGGTGCGTGTGGACGGGGTGTTAGAAAAATCAAGCAAGTCGTGTCGGGCTACGCACACTGTATGGTTCCGTAATTGATACGCTTGGCTTGCTTGTAGAACTTGCAGATAAGTGTAATGTTATACTCTATAACGTATTCATCGGCTATTACTCGAAAACTAGTAGAGCTTACTTAAGACGCTATGCCGTAAAATAATTGAAACGAAAGGGGCGGGGCCTAGCCAAAAGTTGCGCGAGTGCCGCCGCGGCGGCGCTGCACTCGCGCGCGTGCCGGCCGGACCGCCGCCGCCGTTTTCCCGCGAAGTTTTGAAAATACTTTCGTCGGAAATACGTTTCGCTGTTCACTTGTTATTGTTTGTTTAGTAGCTATTTAAGTTTATCTTAACTAATATAGTAAATGAATACCTGTGTCTATTTATTTTAATATTAGTTATGAAATACAAGACAGTCGATATTTGGTCTATAACTAAATATATTGATAAATAAGCAAAATAATTACTTACATAAGTACATATTAAATTTTAAATAGTTTTACAGACAAACAAAATACTTTTTGCAATCGAATAAAACATTACACACACTGCGTTTTACTTTATAGTCTAAGAGCTAATGTCATTGTAAGGAATATTTTAGTAAAATGATAAAACAATGGGATTACATACTAAAGCTGTTATAATAAGGAATGTTCATCGTTTCATTCAAATACTTATTCAAAGTTATGTTATGAAAATTTTCTGTGGCTTCTTCTGAAGACTGTGCATATGCAGTACCACACTTCTACAGGCTGAGCCAATTTTGAAATATACGAAAATGTTGTCTAGAATATAATTAATTAATAATAAATTCTAATTAGATGCAAATCACGTACTTTTTAAATCGTTTAATTTATAAAAGAACTAATAATAAAGCATTAGAGAAATTTTAAAAGTTATAGTTTTAAAATTTCTCTAAGGCAATAATCTTCTCATTATTACAACCCGCATTTGTCTCATTTGTGTCAACATTTTTATTTTCTTTACCTTTACGAATGACATAACTTGGCTCACGTAGCCAGGGCTATAGCACTAAACAAAATGCATTTTTCGGAAAGACAAAAATACTGGAAAAATATACATTAATAAAAAATCTGATTGGTTCTTTCAAGCACAGGGGCAAATGCATATTAGTAAATTTCCAAAATGTTTATTAGCTGTGTGGTATGGGGAAAATAAACTAAAAACAGAAATACTCCAGATGATCAGTTTTGGAAGACGAAAATGGAACCAAAATTATTATCTTTTTATTATGATTGCTTGCTACCAGAGCTTGTAGATCCTCGGCATGCAAGAAATATGGCAATTCGTGAGCCAAGTTATGTCATTCGTAAAGGTAAAGAAAATAAAAATGTTGACACAAATGAGACAAATGCGGGTTGTAATAATGAGAAGATTATTGCCTTAGAGAAATTTTAAAACTATAACTTTTAAAATTTTTCTAATGCTTTATTATTAGTTCTTTTATAATTAAAACGATTTAAAAATCAATCCCAATCTTGAACGGTGCTATGGGGCACTTAATTTCTACAAGCATATTATGCGTTAAAACTATTCCATCAGGCGTGGCCCCTAAAAACGGATATTGTTCGTCTATAAACAAACCACATTGCTTAATGTCTATATTCATTTTTGCTTTTTTTTTAACCGACTTCAAAAAACGAGGAGGTTCTATGTTTCATTGTTTTTTTTTGGAATTCCGCCGATTACTCCTTCAATTTTGGACCGATTTTCATAATTCTTTTTTTAAAATAATATGTAATTAAAATATTGATTTTTTAAACTATATTTCCAAAATATTTTTATATAGTAGGTAAAAAATACGTAAATGTGGATAAAGTTACTAAGTAAAAAAAATAGTTTCTAGAAAACAAAAAGATGGAAAACGAAACAGCATTTAAATTTCGACCAACCATTTTCGAACAAATGAAATTCGGGCAAACAAGTTTCGGAGTAAAGATACGTTACCATTCAACAAGAGGAGTTGTCTTGTCTGGCAGGCGACCGTCTCCTAGTTATTGCATATATTACAAAATACTTCAATATATAAATAGCTTCATTATAAAGTTTTGATTTAATCTCAGTTTATTTTTGACTAATATTAAGTTAAGAACAAAAATGTAATGTAGCTTCCTACCTATAAAGCTAATATTATACCTATTTTCTATTAAGTTTATTCTATTAAGTAAAATAAAATATTGTAATAAAATAAAATAATCAGTTAGATGTCCAATAGGCAGAATATAAACAAAGTGTCGCCCCTGCGTAGTAATGTCATATTCTATGACTCGGTTGGGGGCGGGGCCAGGGAGGTGCGCGCCCCGCACGGCCGAACGCGGCGCCAAAATTTGAAGGCGCTGTCATTTCTATACGTAGTAATATTATTTCGATGGGTTGCGCGCGAGATCTCGACGAACGTAGATCCGTCCCAGACAAGAGTAAGCGGCCGACTGAGCCCGCCCCACCCGTGCGACGCATATATCAATCCCTCTTGCGAGAGACAGAGATGGGACACCGTGAACACGGCGAATTTTTAACGTCGTAAGCGCCAAAACACATTTAGGCTTATTTAAAATTCATTAATTGAGTTTTTAAAAATTTGTCTTTACAGTCTCTAGAAAACATTAATGTCTTTCTTTATATGAAGTTTAAAATTTCTACTATTTACCGTTTAGAAGTTACAAGAGTTCTGAAGAAAAAACAGAGGTTACTTCGGATTTTTTTTCTATCGAGGAAATGTGACACAATCGTGTTTTGGCTCTTTCCAAAATTTCGATTATATGATGAATTAATACATATCCAAAAATCTAGGTCTAAATTTTAGTAGTTTAGAAGATATTTGGTTTCTAAGGACCCTTCTTTTTTTCACATATCCCCTTAACCGTTATAGTTTTCCTTATGAAGTTCACTATATGGACTACTTTCAACAACATTTCTAAACACAACAGTTTCTCAGATATAGATTCACAACACAGATGTTTATTAAAACAAAAAAAACGCGACCAATCGATCTACAGTCTCGTGAATACATTTATTGTACTTACAAAAAATAATATTACATTACAATGTACAACATGAACGTTACAATGAGGGAATGAATCTTATCATGTGAAATATCTTGTCATCATTCATTTCTTTCATGTCACATTGTCATTACAAATCTTATTCACGACTATAATCGAATTATTCGATTTCAAAAACGGAGCTATTTTTATTTGGAAGATTACAATTACCTACACAATATTGATCATCGTATTATTAGGAGTATATTGATAGGAGTTTGATTTCGACTCTAATGTTAAATAGATGGAGACTTTAAATTACTTTTATGCTATATTGGCTTCCAAAAAGGTTTTTTTGAGTTTTTGGGGGCACTTCTCAACAGGCCATTCACGTCGAAGTGCTGAAATTTAAAAAAATAGAATTAAAAAAAAACGTGCAAAATCATTTCCAGTAAATCTACCTACTTGTAAAATTTCTTTCTATTTTATTTTAGACTTATGTTGGGCTCTGTAACTACCCCTGACAATGACAATATGTATACAAATTTTTATAATGATCTGCTGCTTAGTCAAGCCGTGAAGGAATAAGAAACCAACAAACAAACTAACTTTCTCATTTATAATATTAGTATGATAGATAAACCATTTTTCGATTGCAACGGACATGAATTACAATTTACAAAATACATAACGACATTATCTAGCTTAGCTAATCAATAAACTGCAGTAAAATACAGGGTGGAACTAGTATCCATTTTATCCGCAGCATTACAAAAAGGTCGTTATCTCGATTTTGTCCTATTGTTGATCTGAATCTGTGGTAACACGGTGAGGCGATTAAGCGGTGAGAGCCTTCCGCCCCCACAAATTGTCCGGTGAAGTAATGGAAGTCCGCAATCGGACTACAAGCGTCCATTGAAAACAAAGAGATGATTTGATGTGTCTAAATTTTACAGTAGCCAGACCAGATGCACGCACGACTTCCAGAAGAACATGTAAAGTGTATACCCGGCCTTACATTACATAATATAAAGAAAAGTCGGTCTTTGTATGTGTGGAGGAAATCCGCATCTAGAAGTAAAGGCATAGCTATTCTGGTTTGTGAAAGATTGCAGTCCATGAGAATATAAGTCCATGAAAATAAAAAAGCCTTAATATTGTTACTATTAAGTACTTACGAATTTTTTAAAATTTATAATATTATAAAAACTCGGCCAAGTGCATGTCTGGCCATGCACAGTGGGTTCCGTATTTGCTGTGAATTGCTTGCTTGCAAATGAGTCAAATATCATATTCTATGACATTTGTAAGTTGGCATCAAAGAAATTTTATTTTATCAGTTCGTCCACT
Source organism: Endotricha flammealis (assembly GCA_905163395.2). NCBI lineage: Eukaryota > Metazoa > Arthropoda > Insecta > Lepidoptera > Pyralidae > Endotricha > Endotricha flammealis. The sequence continues at coordinate 2,260,627 of LR990861.1, read as the reverse complement.
ATTACTCGGAAACTAGTAGTGCCTACTTAACCGATATAGTTTTTTTTATAGGTTCACTATATGGACTACTACCATGATTTTTTTCAAATTTCTTAACACAAGACTTTCGGAGATAGAGGGGCTGGGGGGACCACCGTGCAAAACGAAAATTGACACGTTAAAAGTAAATAATTCGCAAACGGATAATTGTATCGGAAAATGATCTTTTCACACCCTCAATGTTTTTAAAAGACCTATCTAACAGTACCCCACAATATGGGGAAAAAAATTTCATTCAAACTTTACCTGTAGGAGAGGCACCCCAAAAAAAAATATATTTCAAAATTTTCTTCTACCACTTTGTTAGCATTGTTTATAGAAGTATAGATACCAAATTACAGCTTTCTAGCATCAAACGTCTAGGCGCTAGACTGCGGACGGATAGACAGACAGACGGACATGGCGAAACTATAAGAAAAAATAAAAAGGACGGGTTGCACTCCGGGAGTGTCGGCAGAAGTGAAAACTTAAACATCAACGTTGTGCGTATGAATATTTGGAATGGTTGGGAATCTTACGCTTTTTCGATCAGGCTACGGATCTGACACGAGTTAAAAAAAAATTTACCATCTCAAAAAAGTGCCAAGCGCCGCTAGTTTTCACATCAAAAAATACAATTAAAATATGTTGTGTTCACACTTTAATATTGTTAAGAAAAAATATATTATGTTATTACAATATCAACAATATCATCGATAAGTTCTTAGGTAATAAAAGCCGATTTTAATGAGATAAAGGTGACGCTTTAAATGTATTTTTAGTTCAGATTAATATGTCTGGGGGCGTGCGGTGGTAAATAGACGAGATAGCTTCATTAGTGCTGCGGTTTCATTGAACGAAATGATCCCATGTCAACTGTAGTGGCGCAATAAATATAAATAAATTCTAGATCTCAATGTGACCCACCTACTACCAGGATAAACCAAAGAAAATTCATACTTGTAATTAATAATATAAATGCGAAAGTGTGTTTGTTTGCTTGACCTTCTTTCACGTCGAGTCGTATCGATATGGTTTTTTTTTGGGCATAGGTTAAGGTCTGGATAGTGACATACCTACGCTACTTTTTCATCATCTTATTTCCAAGGGAAAAAATAACCAATGGCAGATCCTCTGGACTTATAAAGCCAAGTAACCAAAACCTAGCCTAGCGTAGTTAATATGCAAATTTATGTATATTCTGCTGAAGTTTATTCCAATTTGCATAACGATAACAGTTTTCTGCGCTTTCCCGTTCAAGTCAACAAATAAGCCTTTGCTAAAGTTTTCAATGAATGAATCTGAAAATATAGTTTGATTAACAAATAGATGTAAATACAGCGAAAGTACGAACCGAGATACCAAATTTTTTTGAAAATATAATATAGCCTGTATTACACGGGGGTAATGTACAGTCAAGAGCAGGTCGACCACATATTGGACTTTTTTCCATTTTTAAGTTCTATGTCATAAGAGCCAAAATTGTACTGCAAGTGTTAAGCCCACCATTCACTACACGAACCCGGACCCGACTCGCAACCCGGACCCGACTGCGGACCAATCCGGCGTTGCCCATACACTGCACGAACCCTCCACTCGAAGTATGGCATGTGGGGTTCGACAGGCGCTCGCGGTTCGCAACCGCAGACCTGCGAGCCCGACGCCAACCCATTTGACAGTCTGGCGTACCGGTTCGTCGCTTCCATACACAGGCGGATTAGTCCGATGGCCGACCAATCCGCCGGACCAATCTGCGTGTGAATGGTGGGCTTAAAGCTCGACGTGCACCTGACTGTACCTTCCCAAACCCAACGGTGAAAGAATTTTAGAAATCGGACCAGTAGTGTTTGAGTTTTTTCGTTACAAACAAAATACAAAATCTTTTATATTAGTATAGATGACATTGAAATGGTCAATTTTTTTTTGTGCAGGTCCCAATAGAAGCAGCCCATTTATACGATGCAGTCACTTTGTGGGCTAGAGCAGCCACAGCTGTTATGAGAACCGGCCTACCACTTACTGACGGTACCACACTGATGAAGTTACTCAGACCTACCACTTACCGTTCAGTGCAAGGATTTGATGTGAGTACTCAGTATTTCATTAATAATAAAGTCTCTTTATTTTCTATTAACGGACTGCCCCGACTTTGCATGGGTTTTATTAAGGAAGCCAATTTTTGACATTGGAAATGTCTTTTCGTTCGCTTCAGTATAGGCTTCGATTTCACGAAAAAGTGCGATCCCCTTATATCTCAAAGAGTTGTGAAGATATGATATTCATAAAAGGCTCAAAAGACGCGTGTTCACGAGAGCTGTAAGGAGAATTATTTGAGAAAGTCAAAAATGAAAAAAGTTATGGCCGAAATTGTGAAAATAAAAATCATTTCTTTCCGAATTTTTGATTTTGGCGCTCGATATTTTGGAAACGAAAAATGATATCAAAAATTTGAGAAAAACTCGTCTGGACAATTTAGTCAGCTATAATTTGAGCCAAAAACAAAGATGATCGGGTTAAGAGTTTGTCCTGTAGCTTAACCTTTTTGAACAAAGTCAAAAACATTGTAGTTTTATTTTGTAACCTTTTCCTTATCCCGACTTTATCGTCGCTCATCATCATCATCATATCAACTCATAATCATCCCATTGCTGGGATACGAAGTCGAAGGTGATTAGAGCATACTCTGCCACGCTGCTCCAATGAGGATTGGCAGAGGCCGGTGTTTTCAAACCGCCCTAAGGCCACCGACTTGGCCTAAAGACTGTCAAAAATATTCCCTCTGCCCTCAGAACCTCAAGCCACACTTGAGGTTCTGAGGTCTGCTGAGTACCAGATATATTGGGTAAAATTTCAAATCTTGCTGCCCGCCTAGAACGATCGCGTTGGGATGTGACGACGGAGGACGGAGAGCTAGAGGAAAAATCAACAGATGAACTGCTAGGTTCGACTTTCGAGAGGTATTATGCTGCTAGGTGGATCAGGTGTCGGTGCCATAGGCCCGTCATTAGGCTCGTCATAGTTTTTTAGGATCGTTCAATACAGTACGAATTGAACCTCGTCTTCAACAGATTCAAAACTATCATCAGATACATCGGGAAGACAAAATATGTCTTCCAATTCGTTGACTATTTGTAAATCTATATACATATAATAAAACAGTAGACCCCGATATGTCTGTACTTTGAACATATTTGGCAAAAATGGAGTGGGAACAGTTAGAGAAAGGTAATAAAAGCGAAAAAATTTAATTTTTATTTATTTGTCTGTCTGTCTGTTTGAACGCGCACATCTTCTAAATTACTGAATGGATTTTAATGCTGTTTTCACAGGAAGATAGAGCTCGGCTTGGAGCAGAATATATACATTTAAATCGGATGTCAGGAAAATAAGTTATGGTCATTTAAAGGTCTCTACCCTGTCTATGTAAGAAAAAAAATATTTCTTGCACTTACAAACTTGAGACTTGGTACACCATAACTACCGACAACAGACTAGACAGGACCGGACCGAACCGGACTGGATCGGACCGAACCGGACCGAACCGAACTGAATCGAACCGGACCGGATGTCAGGAATAGAAGTTGTCATTTAAATTTTCAACAGCCTAAGTATTTTAAAATTGTCACTCACTGCAGAGTCGGAATCGTCCGATATCTCATAACGACCATTTTTAAATTCAGTAGCACTGTGTATGAAAATTTTTTTTTTAACTTGAGTTAACCATTTAAAATTTTGTTAGATTCTGAATCGCACTATGAAAGTTTTTTAGTATAACTGAGCTGACCATTTCAATTTTAATATAATTTTAATTTTTCATACTGATTTAATTTATTTATTGCATTACATGTGACACATACATTATATTACTGTACATAATACATAGCAGTTATCTACATGCACCTTTTAAGGCATAAATAAATAAAATAAATAAAAATTGTTTATTTCAGATAATTAAAATCCATATTCAAATAAATTACAATAAAATTAAATTATCAAGTTACAAATCACACAGTAATAAATTAAATTAAAATATAATTAGCATTAAGTAAATTATAGAAAAAAAAAAAAAAAATTTAAGTTTAGAAAAAAATACAAAATTACAAACTTTATAATAATATTTTAGGGAGTTATATCACCCTTCTTACCAGTGACACCCACAGAGAAGAGGAGTAATCATCGGCCACCGTTTCTATTATGCTGTTGTGACTGTCGCGCATTCTGCTTATCAGGGATGCCGTTTTCTTGCGTATGATGGCATGAAATCCATCTGTGTGAAACTGAGCGAACATCCCCGATGCACTGCAGAAACGGGGCAGTCCCAACAGCATTCTGAAGATGTTGTTATATTGGATACGCAGAGCTTCTAGCGATCTTTTGGTATGTCGCACCCAGAGACTTCCAGTATAAAAACTCTGGCAGTATGCTTTAAAAAGTGTCAGTTTAACGTGGACTGAACACCTTGAGAATCTACGGACAATCATATTACCCCTGATCGCTAGAGCCCTGCGCTCCCGCTCAACATCCGCATCATCCTTAAGGTCGTCAGTAAGGAAGTGGCCTAGGTACTTGAACTTAGTGACTCTGTTTAAGATCTTTCCGTTCAGCGTGATTTTTGCATAGATGTTATCATGGCACTTACCGGCGACCCCAAAGACCATATACTCACACTTACTTTCATTGTAAATGAGCCCGTGAGCCACGGCGTACTCTTCGCAAGTTGCCAACAGTTTTCCAAGGCCGCCCACTGTTGGGCTGAGGAGCACCATGTCGTCTGCGTAACTCAGATTGTTGACACTAACTCCCCCGACACTGCAGCCAACCCTGGCGCTACTCAACCCAACTATCAGGTCGTTCATATATAAATTAAACATACTGGGAGACGTCACGCCCCCCTGTCTAACTCCACACTCCGTCAGGTAAGGTTCCGACACAACATTCGCCCATTTCACATAGTTCATTTGATGTGAGTACCAGTATTTAAGCAAGTTAACAATTTCGCGCGGTACACCCCTGTCTCCCAGCTTTCTCCAAAGTAAATCATAAGACACCAAGTCGAATGCTTTGGAGAGATCAAGGAAACAGGCGTACACCGCCGTTTCACGTTCTGTATAATACTGGACAGTATGTTTGAGACCAGCAATTGCGCTCTCAGTTGATAATTTAGGCCGAAAACCGAATTGAGCGTCATGCAAGTTCAGATGTGTACTTAGGCTGGTGTCAATCAGCCTGTCCAGCACTTTCGCGATTGTTGTTGCCAGAGAGATAGGCCGGTAGTTTTTCTTGTCCGATATGTCACCCGTCTTGTTTTTGACAATGGGCACAACAAGTGTTTTCGTCAAGTTCTGCGGTAGGTAAGAGTGACTAAGACACATTGTGTAAAACACCGCGAGCACCCTAGGCAGGTGAATACCGGCGTACCTCAGGTGCTCAACACTGAGTCCATCGTGACCGGGAGATTTGCCACCAGCCATGTTTTTTATAATATCTCTAATTTTCCCGGCCGAAAAGATAAGGAATGGTGATTCTACATCCCCACTGGTGGACCCAGCGTCGATCGTAGAGGCCGATGGGCCAAGCGGAGAGTCCACCCTAAAACAGGTTTTGAACATATTTGCTATCGCAGCGGGCTCAGTCAAGCCGTCGACACACGCCGCCAGTCCAGGCCTAACCTCCAGCTTTCCTGTAGCCTTCCAAAATTCACTAAAATTATTAGAAGATCTGTGTTTAGCTAAAACGTCCATTTTGAGTTGATCTTGATGGTTTTGACACCATTTCAAACGGCTTTTGAAAATTTTACGAGTCTCACACATTTTCTCGAAGATGGTACCGCTTGTTGGTCTATTATGTAAAACCCACAATTCAAAGCTAAGCCTGGCCTCGCGATGTGCATCACGCACATGTGTGTTCCAACCACACAGGTGCTTGCCCCTTTTTGATCCCGCGTTGGACACCCCACGTGACCCCTCAGCCGCATCGCACAGTATATCCACAATCTCGCTGTACATTTTGTCCAAAACACACTTATGCTCGGGACGTTGACACAAATGACGACTACATTCTATGAACTCCTGAGGAAAATCCAGGTTTCTCAATCTAGCGTTACACAAGTCTTTGTACTTTAGTATCTGTGTCTCATCTCGTACACCCCACAAGATAGAGCTACGGGGCAAGGCATGGACCGAAACCTTGGCTCTGACCAGCGCCAGATTACATTTTATTAACAGAGGCAAATGGTCAGAAACGAAAACATCCTCTATAATACTTACTTCTAATATAGATTGAAAGGCCGACACAGATGCCACACAGTGATCAAGCCAACGCTTACATCCGTGCGCATCACTGATAAAAGTATAGCAATTTGATCTGAGGCCGAGTTTTTCAACGTCAGCACAAACCAAAAAAGTATCAAGACAAAAATTTTTAAGCTCTCTAAAAAACAACTCATTTGGGTGAGCGTTGAAATCTCCCAGTACAAAAACACTTTCGACATCAGCACTCTCCACTATAGCATTTATTTCCCCTAGGACCTCTGCAAATATGGGCAAGTTATCAGGAGAGTCAGTTGGCATATATACGGAAAAAACAATAATACATCTCTCACCTATCGTAGCTTTTATTGCAGCCAAACGTACACTACTACAACTCAGTACAGTCACTTTGTCAAAAATTCCCTTTCTCCAGAGAATGGCTACCCCCCCGTACGGTCTACCTACCAAAAGGCCTGCCGAAGTATCTACCGCAGACTTACCAGTATAGTCAAATTCTACTGATATTTTTCCAAGAAACGGAACGTCATGGGGCAGCAGCCAGGTCTCCTGAAGTGCTATCACATCATTACTAATACACAAGTCACTAATATTATCTATTGATCTCTTGAGAGACTTACAATTAAAACTAATCAGATTTAAAATATTATTATTTGAATTAATAACCATAATTATATTAATTAACATTCACTATCAACTGAAATGTCAGATGTTGTTTTATGCAAATAACGCACAAAACGTCTAAAAGTGATACCACTCGGCCACAGCTGGTCGTTTAAAAACATAGCGATTTTATCTTTCGACACAAACAACTTATACGCATTATAATTCTTTTCTTTTTTCATATTTATCATTTTTAAAAATACAGTTTCTTTAGTTTTATCTTCAATATATTTAACAATATCACTTTCAGACGTTTGTTTACTTACATTTGAGATTAGAAGCGGTACTTTAACATCATCCGCAGCCTTAAATTTGCTATCCCACTCGGGCTTTGCACAACCTTTTTGACCGATGAGTTTGTAATTCTTCGATGACTTTTTACGAACTACTGTCCATTCTGAGTTACTACCCCCTACTAATGGTTCACATCTCACATTTGACGACGTTTCATTCGACTTCGTAGTAGCGCTGCTGCTAGCTTGAAGTACCGGTTTCTCGTTCGTTCGTGTTACGATGGTAGGGGCATCAACGTTTTCGGTGCACGCGCACGTCGCGTGTTGCACTTGTGGCTGAAGCTCGGCGGTGGGGTGCACCTCCAGGCGACTGACTATTGTCGTCTCACTTACTCTCGGGTCATCGCCGGTCAGCGCTCGAATATGGCTATCACCTTCACTCACTTCGCTCGGTCGCTTCGTGACTGTTTCTACGGGCCACTGCGGTGCATCCATCACACTCTTTTGTTCGTGTACCGGTGAGATGCAATTAACAAAACCGCTTGCATTCAAGGTCGACTGCGTGTCACATGAAGGCCGTTCCCTGACCTTAGATACAGCTGATTCTTTAGGCAATCTATATTCCGCTACGTAATTCAAACCCATGGGACCACTGTCTAATTGAAAACTGTTGTTTACATGTACTGGCAGTCTTCTGCTTATGCTATTTGACGTAGAAACATTATCAATGAGCGATGCATGTTTCATATGCAATACTTCTTGTTGTAGGATATTAAACCTGTCTGCAGTAATCATATTTTTCATATTTTCTTCCATCGTATTTGTCTGGTTTTTCAACATTAAAATATCTTTTAGCAGACGAGTCACGTCTACATGATCGAAAGTTACCGGTGGGAGCCTCTGCAGATCCTTTGCGACAAATATCGGGAACAACTCTGGATCCGCACTTTTCATTAAAGCTATGATGTCATTGAGGTCTCTAGACATCTTCTTCTTTCCTTCTTTGCGACGCAGTGGCATTTTCTTAGCATTGGGCACCGATTCAAAAAGCAACGATTTTGCCTTGACAATATCGTCCTCAGAGAAGGAGGTTGTACACAGCTGGTGTATACTCTTCTCATCCATGTAATCCATGACGTTCACTAAGAAGGCCAGGAGCTCATTTATCACTACATTGCAATTTACACATTTCACTGTATTCGATGCCATTTTTTCGCATATAACTGCGCGCACGTACTACCTGCGCGAGACGCGGGGCAAGACTGACTGCATAGCAACTTGCAATTTAAATCAAATGACAAAAAATTCTTAACCAGTAAAGCGTACTATACTATCAACGAGTATCTAAATGAAAGGTCTCCTTGGCTCCCTTGCGAAGATGAAATGCTAAAACTTGTCGTGAAAAGCCAGTCAATGTTCAATAAATTACATAAATAAAAAATTGTGTTCAATATATGTACACGCGTCGTAGTGTCATCCAAATGGGGCTGTTTTTTATATTATTTACATTTTAATATAATTTAGATTAAATGATTGGTGACAAGAATGTTAATGTGTACGGGCACGTCATACTCGCAAATTGTCCAAACTGGCGGTGGCGTTGTGGGTCGGGTTACTGTTGTTCCCTTCAATATTGTTCATAATATTGTTGATGGTGAGTCCAGTAATGGGGGCTGGCAGGCTGACTCTCACGTCAACTCGAAAATACACGAGAACGGTTGCTGCCTTGCGGGCCTGGTCTGCTCCTATCTTTAACACCAATTTTGCATTTTATATTTTAGATTTAATTTTATTACAAATTAATGGCACTATTTATTGACGTAATGTTGTATATACCTAGTTTAAAATTTTATGGTAAAAAAAAACACGATATATTTATAAATGCCAAAATGAAATGAAAAATGAAAAATGTTTATTCAATCAACAGAAAGGTAACAACATTGTGGCTGGAGCCTCCATTTAAGTACGTAATGTACTTGTGTTTGGAGTATCCGCTCTTCCTAAGTATACATAAATTAAATTGTGCAAGTTGATTAGGTCTAAGGTTTCAACATTAATTATTAATACAATTAATATTATACTAAGAAAATAGAAAAAGATAAACAAAAAAGGTCGTAACAGGTTTTCTTTCGCCATTTCTTTTACCAGTGGTCATTTTGCTTTTTTTCCGAAATAGTATATAGAGTAGATTAATCCCACATAAAACATTTTCTTGTAAAATGTTGCCAATACGAGACCATAATGACTCGCACTGTCAAAAAGTTATCAGATCTCATGTAGAGCCAAGCTTCTAACTCTACACGCCCTACCTCTACAAGGCCTAACTTCACAAACTCTACACCTTCAAGTGACGAAATCGTGTGTTTTAAGACATTAATAAAATCTAAAGTATAATAGCTACGACATTCAAACTTTATGTTTAATGATTGTACTGGTGTCATTATATCTTGAAATTTGTAACTATTTAGCATCACCCAAAACAAAGTTATGAGAGTTCAAAAAAACGACGAAACGTTTTGAGAAAAGGTTGGTAGTGCCCTTGCGCTCCGCTTGGCTCGTCTCGTGCGAGATTTATACAAATCATTTATTACAACTGTATACTCTGACAAGAGAACGTGTTTGTGAAAGCTTATTCTCTAAATAAAAGTTTTGAATTTGAATTTGGTCACCCCACGGGCAAAGGGAATATTTTTACCACCACAAAAAAAGCGTGTAAGAAAAGTCTCGTAAATATATAATTAAAAATTAAACTTTTTCGAAATGCAATACATTAGACATTAAGTCTAATAATAACTTATCTTTCGAAAGTCGCAAAATTTGAAGATGCATAAAGATTTAACAGCAGGTGTCAGCAGGTGTGGAATTCAGTTGTTTTTAAACTTGTAACTGTCTCAGATAAAGAAAATATTAAGACGTCCGTTCTTAACTCCTAGATAAAAAATGTTTATAAGAAACCCACAATTTGTTGCCATAGGAATAAATTCGATCACTAATTTCGTTTTAAAAAAAAATCCAAAAAAATATGGTGGGAAATATATTCCCGCTGCCTCATAAAGAAAGGGTCGTGCCCACGGGTCGTGCCCTCCGAAGCACGGAGAAGCTCAAGATAACAAAACCCATCCAATCGCTGGCTAGGGTCGATGTCGCTTAATTATCGCTGTGTTCATATTAGAGTGCGACACACCATACAGCGACGCCATCGAGCTCCTCGTCGCTCAGCGACAATATTTTTTCGAATTCCGTATATACATTTCCAATGTGCACGATAGTCGTGTGAGGCACGAAATCTGTGATTTTTTTTTGATAATATAATGATAACCTATGTTACCGGGGTATATTAACTATCCCAACGGTGAAATAATTTTTGAAATCGGTCCAGTAATTTATGAATTAACCCTCCCAACCCCCCCAAGTGGAGCTCCGGAGACCTTACTCACCGTAGGAACACAACATGGCCGAGACTAATGCTATTTCTCCACGATCTTCTGTAAGGTGGAGGTCCTTCCCCAGACGGACTCCGATTTGAGCGGATTATTCGCTGTGTCCTACCTCTCTTAATATAAAAAAAGGTTTACTCACTGTACTTATTATATAAATAGACTTGTTCTATTTACGCTGTGTTACAAATGATGCCATACTACTCACCTAAATTCCCATATTTCATTACATCAATACGGAAGTCGACGTTTGCCACTTGATTTTCCTGATTTTATTTTTTATTTCCGAGAATCTGTTTTTGACGGTAAAATATAAAAACCTCAATATATTATTATTTCAATACGCGGCTCAATAGGTATTTGTGGCATCATGGTGACAAATAATGAATATGGTTATTTTGGTCCGCTTAAAAATAGTTATTTGTTATGCAAGGCTGCAAAGTTGTTTTTTGGCGCGAGTACTTATATTGAAACCTGAGATAGCGAAGGATTCTAGGATTGAACCACGAGCGAAGCGAGACGCAGAATAACTTTGCTGCCGAGCGAAACACACAACTTTTCACCTCACTACAGCGAGGAAAATGCTAGGTGCAAGAAAAACGCAAATAATATCTATACTTATATTAAATAAGTGTTTATTTTTTTCCATGCGGTTTCGTGCTGGCCAGTTCGATTATTAAAAAAATAAGTTTTTTTTTATTTTATACCACACAGGTGGCAAACAAGCATACGGTCGGCCTGATGGTAAGCCGTCATCGTAGCCTATAGACGTAAGCATTACCGGGGGTATCACTCACGCGTTGCCAACCCTCCCAACCCCCCAAGTGGAGCTCTGGAGACCTTACTCACCGTAGGAACACAACATGGCCGAGACCAATGCTATTTGGCTACGATCTTCTGTAAGGTGGAGGTCCTTCCCCAGACGGGCAGGTTGGCGCACTGGCATGAAATAAGTATTAATGCATTTTCAGAGAACTGGCGGTATAAAAAATTATAGAATAGAAAGGTTCGAATTTTAAAAATACTTTCCACGCTAGGGCACAAAATGCACTTTTGCGCTCAGATTTCGAATGAAATACAGATTCTTTCCGAGCTTGTGAGGTGAAAAGGTATATTATATACTAGTGGCCCGTCCAGGCTTCGTATGGGATCCCAATTATTTTGGAAAAACAATATAACCTATGTCACCCCAAGATAGTGCAGCTTTCTAACGGTGAAAGAATTTTCTCAAATCGTTCCAGTAGTTTTTAGTGCATATTCTAGGGAAGGAATCGTGTAGGTACTTTCTCCGTTCTTTTGAAGGAAGAAAGAGGGCCCTTTCTGCGCAGGTGTGGTATAAAAAGGTTTTCTTCTAGGTAAACATGGACATCGCTGGTGACGCAGAGGGCAATTTCACCGTGATAGGTCTCGTGGCTGACGCATCAGCACCTGGAGGGTGGAGTGCAGCTCCAGTAGCTGCGTTTCATTATACAAACTCTTCAGACTTGCTGCCGGTAAGTTGTCAATATCACCCTCTTTCTATTGCATTTATTTTTGTTGGACTACGGTACAAACTAAAAAATAATGATATAAATAAATATTGATCAGTAAAAAAAAGATACACACATATTTCATTACGACTATTATTTGGTTTTAGTTAAATGAATTGAATAATAATACTAATACAAGTACAACATACTCTCTCTCATACTCAACACACAAATTCAACAAACGCATACGCAAGCACAAACACTAAATGTTACAATACAATACAATTTTCTTTATTGCACCAAAATAAATATAACAACAAAATAGACAAAGTGGTAGGAAAAGTACAACATCTGTACAGCCAGTACAAGTACAACATATTCCGCGATCTTAATGGCAATTTGTGTCAATTTTTTTCCGCCAGTGCGGATATTTCCATAAGATGAAGAGAAAAATCGCGCATTGAAATTTCGCAGTGAGGGCAGACTAAAAACAGACAAAATATGGTACACAAAAGGTGTAAAAATCGAAAACACACACGTATTTAAATTTTAAGAAGTAGGTACATCACTCCAGGCACATGAGTTAATAAACTGACGGAACAGAGACTTCACTCCATACAATAGCGCGCGCCGAGGACACGCACACAAGCATGTGTACGTGACGAGCGCTTTGAGGACACGCAATACACGCGCCTCATGCTTGTGTGCGTGTCCTCGGCGCGCGACGTTGTATGGAAGTGAAGCCTCTGTCCGTCAGTTTATTTACTCATGTGCTCCAGGGGCCCGAATCTACTAAACAAATGCACCAATGGACTCTCTGGATAACATACCCCCTTACTTATAAACATAGTTTAGCGAGTATTTTGTTAAACACTGTTGTGTCACTGTCTTTTTTGATGAGAATTAGATGAAGTGTGAAAGTGACAAAACATTGTTTAACTAAATACTCGCTAACCTATGTTTATAAGTAAGGGGGTTAATGTTTAACTTATTGTTTAAGTCCGTAACAAATGTCAAAAACTATTCCACTAATACACTATCGGCATTCTATTGAGACACGATTGAGACACCATTAAAAGTCCATTGGTGCATTTGTTTAGTAGAATCGGGCCTCAGTACTACGCATAACATCGAAATTGCCTGAACTACATGACCTACAAAAATTTGTTCACAGGAATTAGTAGGCGCCAACAATATAGTCTGGATTGGCGGGAAACCTCCTGTTGCTGAACCAGCCTGTGGCTTCAACGGAGCAAAGTGCTCCTTACCCCACGACCCTGGGGTTCTGTCAGCGGCAGCAGCAGCGGCAGCAGCAGCCATCCTGGCTGCAGCACTGCTATTCCGCCATTACAGATACGAGCAAAAATTGGCGTCTGTCCTGTGGAGGATTGAAGCTAAAGATTTGAAGTTTATATCCACATGTAATAATGATAAGGTCAGTATCTACTTTTAGTCTAATGAAGAGCCTGACCATAACACAGGGAAACCTAAAATGGGAGCCAGTACACTTAATTGTAACAAATTTACCAAACAAAATATTTTTCATTTTAATTTTTTCAACTTTTACCACGATTCAAACTTTAAGGGGTCCATCAGATTAAACCATTCACTGCTTCATATTTTCGAGTCAACGACTACTCACAGATCAAATTAGATTAGCCATTCACTGCTTATCGCAATAGTTACCGCTACGTTATTCCCGTTTTTACCAACTCCTCCTGGGGTAGGAATAACCTTATGTTATAAAATGTCATACAAATTGTTCCAGTTAGATTAATTGCGTTAAAAGGCGTAAGTGAAAACATTATAGTCATAAATAAAGTTACCTACGTTAATATTTAGCAAAATGGTTTTTAGAGCTGTATAAAATCTAACAGCATACTTCTCGTTTAGCCGATGTGAGAGAAAAAAAAAGTCCATTACAAGAAATAAGAAAAAGTAATAAAAACTACGGGTGCTGAGTTACCTCAGAAGGCGTAAAACCCGGCAATATTGTACGTACACTTTAATCAGTCCCTGTTTTGTTTGGAAAGAAATTGACCGTATGAAAATAGAAGCTGAAGCTAGTGTGCTGTAAACATTTCCTCTACTCTGATGCTCTTTCTAAATCAACATTCTCCATTATTCATTCACCCTTTCTCATACAAAATTTACGTTTAAATGACAGATATCTAACTCTATTGACATTTTCGAAACATGGATATTTGTCTAGGGCGGAACCTCATCGCGGAACTGATTTAACAGACAGTTTCTTGACACGCAAATTCAAGGTGTCATTGAAATTAAATTATAGGTGCTGTCACTGTCGAACTAAAGATTAATTAACCGTAATAGTTTTCATTGAAGGTGCGGCATATGGACTACTACCATGATTTTTTTCAAATTTCTAAACACAAGACTTTTTGGAGATAGAGGGGGGGGGGGGGGACCACCGTGCAAAACGAAAATTGACACGATAAATGTAAATAATTCCTAAAGGGATCATTGTATCGTAAAATGATCTTTCCACACCCTTAATGTTTTGAAGAGACCTATCTAATGACCGACCGCGTTTTTTTTTCCACCACCCAAAAACATTATTTCCACTTAAAATGTAGGGGGAGGCACCCCAAAAAAAAAAATAAAAAAAAAAATGTTGCAGCACTTTGTTAGCATTAATAATATGTGTATACATACCAAATTACAGATTTCTAGCACTAAGCGTCTAGGCGCTACACCGCGGACGGACAGACAGACAGACAGACGGACATGGCGAAACTGTTAGGGTTCCTTGTAGTTTACTACGGAACTCTAAAAAAGAGATAGTTTGTGACTTAATCTGGAGCAACTATATGTGAATTCTGCTGCATGTGGCCCAGCTCGGCCTGCCTGTTGAATGCTTTACTAGAGTACATCAAAAAATTTTTTTTTCATTGAAACATAATGTATTTAAATATACTAGGTAGGTACTGTTCAACAAAAAGAAGCAGGACCAGGGTCCATTTAAAAAAATAAATCGAAACCCTTTGTAATTACTCGTAAAATATGGAAGAGGAAATGAAAACAGGGATTATGCTTATCGAGGCGAATATGATTTAGACCAAAAGTCTTTTTGACCATGTTATTTTTCCAAAATCTGGGGCAACAATGGGGTTAAATTGGATCAAGAAAGTGCTCCGTGAATATTTAAAACCCTATCTACCGATAGCCAAGATTGACATTTGGAATAATACACCTTATTGATTTATCTAGTGCAACAGTGGAGAAGGGACAGGAGACGAAAAAGGGAGGGGTCCAGGGGACTTATTTTATTTTACCCAAACCTTAAATCCACTCGGACGGAGTCGCAAATAAAGCTAGTTAATAATAAATTTAATTTGGGGAAGATTTATGGCTACATTCGGTTGCAAAAATTAAATCTAATGTTTTTGTTTCCATAACGTCCCTTTACTTCCCCTACAGCTAGTTTATGACACTTTAAACTAAGTATAGCTGTCATTGTCAAAGTAAAGAGGAAAAAAAGAGATAGCTAATTAAAATGCCTATCGGCGTTCTATCAAGTAACAGTAATTAATATGGCAGTGAACGGGTTAAGGGAGCCGTGGTTGTTAGAATGTTATGTTTAAAGGGACCCGTTTCTTACGACACAATACAGAGATTTTGTTCAGATACAAAGCATAAAAATCAAATAAAGGAATTTTATTTCTCCAAGCAAGACCATGGTTGATAAATTGTAATCTTAAACGATTTATCCCGTTTATGGTGCGTCTGGGTTTTGTTACTTTTTTCTATCGGAATGAAGGTCAAACGAACTAACGGGACACTTCATGGCAAGTAATTATGATAAGGAGAAAATGGATTGGAAAGTTTTCTAATCTATCTCACTTTTCTCAGTCACCGAAGGTAACGCGTTACTAACCGCTTTTCTATCTATATACGGAAACAAGCAGACCGCCCCGGATTCGCACGAGTTTATAAAAAAAAATGTAATATAGCCCATGTTATTGAGGGATAATGTACCTTTCTACCGGTGAAAGAATATTCATTACAAACAAAATGACAAATCTTTCCGCTTTATAGATTACTAGCTTTTTTGCCCGCGACTTCGTCCGCGTGAAGTTCCGGACCCGTTCCCGTGGGAACCACATTACGTTTCGAGAAAAGCTATAGCCTATGTCACTTCCTGATAAAATAGCTTTGTACTGGTGAAATAATTTTTGAAATCGGTCCAGTAGTTTCTGAGCCTATTCAATTCAAACAAACAAACAATCAAATCTTTCCTCTTTATATTATTAGTATGAATACTTATAGATTACCAATGTGCTATATGATATGGTAATGGTCGTACTTCACGAGCTAGCTCATTTAATCTAATACGATGGATCTCACTCTTTATTTAACACACAAAATAAATTAATGTTGTTGTGAGGTTTTTCACAATGTTCCACAAATCTACTTATGCCGACGTGCTCTGGGGAATGTCAGCTACAAACAAAATTACTTTAGATTCCAGACGTTGCATTACTCTTTTTACTGACTGGTTACACCTGTGACTTTCCTTGCGTGATATTATCTACTATTTAATGGAAGTGCGAATGGGTTAGTATTTTTCTTGATGTTGTTGCCTCGGAACTGTTAATATTAAGTTTGTTTTCTCTCGTGTAAGTGACAACTTTTTGTGTCTTATGGGAATAAAGAACCTTTAAAGAGAAACATTTTCCTGATAAAATGTAGAAATAGGAGAGTTCTGACAGATAAATAAATAAACTATCAATTAAATACTTAAAGAAACCATTTTCTTGATAAATGAAGAAAAAAAAAGTTCTGACAGCTAAACTCTCAGTTAAACTATATTTGTTTTTTTTAAAAGTAATAAGTTATTGTTCATTGATTTTAATTATTTTTTAGCTTTTTATTTTTGCATGCTTTCTCCAAAGGCAAAATGTATATGGGAATTGTATATATTTTTATAACACCTATTATGTACCTCATTTTAAGCAATAAAGATGTATTGATGTAATTATTGGATCTAGAGCACAGTTTAATAAATAGTACTAGCGTACCTAGAGCGTTTAATGCCAGGATATGACGCCTTGAACCCAAGCACATACGGGTGGGGACGGGGCGTCACTTCATCGCGGAAAATACTTAATAAGCTGGCTCGAGGATGCAAAGTGGATCTTGATGTTTGATACCAAGAGACGCCAGTCAGATCTGGATTGAGCTATACCCCTCCAAGAATTCCAAGTAGATTCAAAGTCAAAAAAAGAGTTAGGCCGCTTGGGCAGGAATGTGTTCTTGAATGGCGACCACGCGCCGGAAAGTGTAGCGTGGGACGGCCGCTCACAAGGTAGTCCGACGACATATTATTTTACGAAAGAATAAAAAACAAAATGCCAATTGATGTACGGACAAACATATTTTTTTATTATTATATTTATGTGAAGATATCTCTAGGTTATTTAGTGGTCACAATACTCACAATAGACATTAGCAACACGCCTTTCAGGAGGTCATTCTAACACGTCTGGAAAATATATTTTTGGCTTAGTAACCCATGCTTTGCTAGGTACCGCCCGCCGGTTCAACATCTGAGCACTTGCTGCAAACTTTTTACATGACCTTAATGGTGTCGAAATATTACCGTCTCCCATTGAACGAGCAAGGCAGGCGACATACTTTTTGAACGATCGAATCTGCGGCGCATAAAAATCTGCATAGGTTCTATTTCCACAGACAAAAAGTGCGTCACGGCGCGTCATCTGCGATAATGTCACTTTTTATAGAAAAATATTTTTATCTTAGAGTTCGGGACAAGATGTGGACACTCGACGAGCACACACCACTATAGCAATGTACAGGGGGAACATTGTGGCAATCAAACGGCTACGAAAGAAGAGCATTGACGTCACAAGAGCCATCAAGAAAGAGTTGAAACAAGTAGGTGTTCATGATTTACATTACGTTAAAATTAATTACGCGTAAATTATTTTGGCAGCAGAACAATCCATTTCTCATAATAAACTATTTACCTATAAGTTTTTTTGACACAAATTAAAAGTTTACCATTGAGCCGGGACTTGTCAACAAAACTATTATTTTAATTATTTATTCGTAACAACATTGTGTTGATTTGAATAATACAATCAAAATAAACAATAAGGCACAATTAGCAAATAGTTAGAACCATAGTTAGAACCTGCTTAACAATTTGCATGATGCTCTGAACAAGTATACAACAGCGTAGCAGAAGTTACTGTCAGGCTACGAAGACGGGGACAGTAGCTTAGGGGAATTGGTCGCTGTTTGTGCGTCGACAGCAAGTAGTCGACAATAGGGGCGGAAAAAACAAATGTTACTAAAATGTTGAGGCTGGTGTGATATTCAATTCAGGACTCACGAAATCCACGGGCTTAGATGGATGGCCTACTGCTAATTCACGTCCATATCCATATATCCATGAATATAAGGAACTTATGGAAGGGTTAGGGAGGCCTCCGTCCTGCAGTGTTTAGGCAAATTGTACGTACGATGTACCCGCAGTTGTGGGTGTTCTACGGGTGCGTCTATTTATGTACATATTTATTGAATTTTTATTGTCGATATTTTTATTGTTAGTCTAGTTCTTTGTCATATAACCTACATGTTCTTGTGTATATTTCTCTATACCTTGTTCAAGATGACCGTAGAATTGATGTAAACAAACCATATTTAGGGTTATCACAGCATTAGTAAATTTTTTTTTTGTAAAGTCATTATGAATGTCGTTAATACTCCTCTATCGATTACAGCGTCGTAATAAAATATATTTTATAACGAATGAAAGCACTACATTGCATAAAATAGTTCATTTGGACACAGAAACCGGTTTTGTTAAAAATAGAAATGTTTCTCTTGACTCGTCAACCCTTAAAACTAATTAAAAAATATTTTTCTCATTATAACAAACATTTGGGAGTTTTTTTTCTAAGCGCCCAATAAAAGTAGTAGTTCAATTACCTAACAATTCATGTTCTCTATGTGATATTGAATTTGGCGGGTTATCACGCTTTAAAACGCCGACCTATATAAAACGTTCTGTATATCACATGACGTTTCGTTCCATTCAACTGGCGTTCCATAATTATGGAAACTAAATATGATAATTTGTCATAAAAAAATATAATTTCAAATCAATAAAAATAATTATAACTACTAATATTGTATACAATAAAAATATTACGTAACGCGTATTTATTCATCTAAATAAATTGTTTATTTTTCTATTTTATTATATTTATTTTTCTACATATATTCTGTGTCCATTGGAACGAAACGGTGATTCAATTTGAATATGACACTGACCAATGACAGGCCGCCGTCATTGGCGCCATTATTGTCTTGTTTACAAGTTATTATTTTCTCGTTGAAAATTGCAATTATAATATTTGCATTAAATGTTGCTTGTTGATATATTAGTAAAAAGTGGCACAAAAAACCGCCGAAACTTTCGTCGTCAGTTTGGCCACCGTATTCAACGTTTTATAGGACAGAAATGAAACACGAGTAAAGTCTCCAGTCCCGAAGAAACTACGACTATTCTCAAAAAATTTTTGGACGAAATAGACATTGGTAGGATTCGCCGGAAAGTCCATGATGAAGGTAAGTTTAACAATTATGAATTCAAAATTAAATGTATATACCTATCATAAACAAAGTATTCAAGTGTTTTGTATTTATTTATTGTCGATATTTATATTACTATGTGATGAAGATTTCTACATTTTGAACTCACAAGTTCCGCAAAAATAACACAAGGCTGTCTCTTTACTTCGATTCAACAATCTTTAGCATCTCCGTTCATAAATGAATGTAACTTGAAACATAAATGTTTTGAACATTATATTTTCTTTTTTAGGTCATACTAAGACCAAAATGTGGGAAGATTAAGTCAGTGAAATCTGCGAGGGAAGTCTCAATACGAAGGTTTATTCACAGGCTTAAAAGCGCCCCTTAGGCAAAGGAAAACAATTAATAATTTTACATATTGGTATGTATATAATTTTTACATATTGCTCATTTCATTTTGAAGTTCACAGTAGTAGTTGCAACAATATCTTTAATTTGATTGTGCAATTATTTCAGGATCACAGGATGGTTTCTTAGATGGAGTAATCTAATTTTTGAGATCAAAAAAGGCGATGGAGATTACCACAAGGAAATGAACTCAAAAGTCTTCGAAGAATGGTTTGAGAACAACTATATAGAACAAGTAAAAAAGAAGAGAATAAAATGGCAACGCTGGATGGAATTACTGATGCAGTCATGGATGAATTTGTTATGAATAACACCTGAACCTACCATGACCTGAAGGTCACTAGTGAAACAAGCTGATCATCATCATCATGCAGTGATGATTTGTTGAACTAATCAATGAATGATCAGTTATTCCATAATTATAGAGTAGCTTATTTATGTAATATTTAATACACAAATAAAATAATGTACTTTAAACTCTCATTGTAAATGATGTGTGTAAGTGCCCGCTAAGGGCCCAAAGAATAATGTATTTTTGACTTTGACTTTATAATAACCATGATGACGATCGGTAATACATAATATATTATTTTTTCTTTTTTGTAACTTATATTTATTTCTTTTATATTCAGTTTTAGTAATATGGCCATCACAAAATGTATATTTAATGTTTTGCCAATGCATCCATAGCATTCAGATATTTTATTAGGTTTCATTAAATCCAATACTTCCTCATTGCCTCTTGGATTGTAGATGTCAGTTAACTCTGTATATCTTTTTTGTCCCTTGTATTGTAGGAATTTACTTCAACTATGACTATGCTGTGTACTATTAATGTCTATGTTTGTTGATGTTACTGTGATGGTCTAATCAGAGTAACTTATTGCTGTTGTTTTTATTTTAGAAGTATTGAACAGCTGTAGCACACGTCCTTCATACCTTTTATTAAGACGATATAGAAAATGTTTGTTTATCTATGTCTACTGGACAAAATTCTAAACGATATTAAAAACCGTCTCAAAATGAGTTGTGTGATTGAGGTGAAGATAAAAATTGTGATTGGCTTAAAACTCGTCATTGTCTTCCTACCTTGTACAAATGCAAATAAAACAAATGTACATATTGTGTATGGTTTTTTTATATACCCTACCTTCATACATTTCCAAAAATGACAATATGCCTCTTAGTATGTTGTTGAGCGGCTGCCGTTGTCTATTTACAAAACCCGGCCGATTGACAATAATTTTCCTGGGTGGGTTAACCAGGTAATTGCTGTTTTTATTAGTGCATACATAAAATGGCAGACAGAGACACCCTTATAATATTCACTTTTAGATAGATTAGATATAATGTTTTTTTTGATAAGTAAATAAATAAAATCTATTGATTTACTTATTAATATATTTAATAAATACCTAGTTGTTTTAAGTCATACAAACTAGTTGCATATCAGTAGGTCTATTTAGGACAACGGGAAAAATGCACGCTCAAAAAAATGTTGGTGAAACCTGTCTGTCACTGGTTGCTAGGCAACGGTTTGTCATTAAACATTCTATCTTGTAAACGACTCAAGTATACCCTAAGATTTTCTGGAAGAGATTGCTTAGCGATAAGACCGCCAGTTATACTTTTTTTTTACCGCATGTATTTTTTTTGTATCACAATCATAGATTTTTTATAACTTACTAGCGTAAGAAGATTGGCAATGCAAAATATATAGATCATAGCATACGCGTTAGTTAGAGCGAGATAGATAGACGAGACCATTTTTCCTATAGACGCTATGGGCTTGTATCGCCCTAACGTCAGTCATGTTAAAACAAATCCCACTTATTTTTACAAAATTTATAGTTTTTAAGTGTAGTTTTGGTGTTAATTCGACGTGATTGAATATGATTACCTGTGCAGTGCCTGGATGTAACTCAAACTAAAAGAAAAATCCACAAAATTATATATCTTGCTTGCACACATGTACATTCCACGCACTCTGTGTATTTTGTTTTTGGTCTCGCCTCAATGAAACAAAGCCGATCTATAGGTACGCTAGTATAATATACTAAATCTATGATCACAATATGTTTATGTCCGGCAGTGGACCTCTTGTGGCTGAGAATGACGATGAATAAAATTTTATATATTTTTAAACAGATTCGCGAGCTACGTCACGAAAATCTTACAGCATTTGTCGGTGTCTGCATTGAGAGTGGATCAAGTTGTATTATATCAGCTTACTGCTCCAGAGGATCACTTGCTAGAGTTTTAGCAGATCGGGATCTCCACCTTGACGACATGTTTGTGGCAAGCCTGGTAGCAGATCTGCTTAGGGGTCTCACATACCTGCACGATTCCCAGCTCATATCCCACGGGAATCTGACTTCGAGCAATTGCTTGGTTGATAGCCGATGGGTACTCCAAATAGCTGATTATGGGCTGCATTATTTGAAAAGTAAGTATTTTGTTTGGTTTTATAGTTGTTAGTGTTGTTACGATTTAACTAACCATTCATCTTAATTAAATTTTTTATGAAAAAATTTTACCGTCCATGTAGGACTCAAAATCATGTCCTCTCTTCCAACTGAGCTGGAAATTTTGTAAAGTGAAATTTTTCATGTCTATAAAATGTGTTAAGTCATATTTCGAGAGAGATGTGGGTTCGAATCCCACTTGTGGTGCAATTATGCTTACAAATTATGATATCGTTTTGATGTCAACTTGACATTACAGACGATTTCGTAATTTTCGTTTATGCTCTCCGAAATATGCGTTATCTAAATGATATCAACTTGATATCAA
This sequence comes from Endotricha flammealis, assembly GCA_905163395.2. NCBI lineage: Eukaryota > Metazoa > Arthropoda > Insecta > Lepidoptera > Pyralidae > Endotricha > Endotricha flammealis. The sequence goes on along the minus strand of LR990861.1, from coordinate 2,237,753 downwards.
CTTAACGCGTATTACACACCAATTTTTGACATTTAAAACAGTATCACGTAAATGTCAAAAATGAGATACAGAATTGAAATAGCATAGTACCATTTGAAAACCATGTCAACATGGGAACAACATCATATTGACATCAAAACGACATTATCTTTTGTAAGTATAATTGCACCACTACTGGGGCGAAGTGTAATTTTTCATTTAAAATATTTTCAAAGTAAGTATTATGAAATGAAATCGTTTATTTCAGAAATTAGACCTTCACAGGCACTTTTTCTTGTCATTTACAACTTGTTTAAATAAAAAAAAATAAACTACGTTATATACTACCACCATTTCGGACACAAGCAAAATGGCAACCGGTAAAAAGAAATGGCGAAAGAAAACCGGTTACGGCCTTTTTTGTCATTTTGTACTTTTTTTTTTTCTTTTTTTTCCACTCATTAGTTACAATGTAGGTATAAGTACATAAAAATTATAAGAAGAATACGCGGAATGTTATACACAATGGTGTGGAATGAACAAGTCTTAAATCTACAATAAAATAAAAAAAGTCAGTACTGACAAGAGTGAGCAGACCAGTCCCCCCAGGCAGCACCCGTTCACGAGTTGACGCGAGAGTCAGCCATCGCTGTGCTCAACCATATTAGAGGGAACTCAGCGACCCGACTCCCGACGCCACCACCCGTTTGGACATTTAAGCGAGCATGACATACTCAACCCTATCAGACTTTGTCCCAAATATATAATCTATGTATTAGTAAAATGTCCATCACCATTGTGGACAACACTTCGACGCGTGTACAATATAATGTATAGTCTGGAACTAAAAAAAAAAACAATAAAAATGTAAAAAATAAAATGGACGCACAATAGTTTACAGCGCACTTGACGCCTGGGGACGCTCTTGTCGAGTGTCTTGTGTCGTTTTACATATTAAAGTCCACGCATTCTTATCATTGATAAATTCGTTAATGGTATAGTAGCCTTTATGCAATAGTGAACGCTTAATGAATGACTTAAATTGGATCAAAGGCAGGTTCAAAATTTCATTCGGTATTTTGTTATAGAAACGTACTCCTTGAGCTACAAAAGATTTGTTCACTTTAGACAATCTGCATTTGAGACCTACTAGCTTATTTTTGTTGCGAGTGTTAAACTGATGGACCTCCTCTAACCTTTTGTATTGGTGTAAGTATTTCCTCACAAACATTATGGTAGTATAAATGTATTGTGAGGCTACAGTAAGAATGTTGATATCCTTAAATACGTCTCTAAGTGAGTCGCGATAACCTAGATTGTAAATAAATCGAACTACTCTTTTTTGTAGTACAAATATCGACTCGATATCAGCTGCCCTACCCCAAAGTAGTATGCCATAGGACATTAAGCTGTGAAAAGAACTAAAATAATTTAATCTGGCAGTTTCCACATCAGTAAGTTGTCTTACTTTTCTAACGGCATATGCAGCAGCGCTAAGCTTGCCTGACAAGGTTTTAATATGTGGATGCCATTGCAGCCTATGATCTAGCTCGATACCTAAGAAAACAGTCGACTTCACTACCTCAAGACCGATACCGTTAAGCATTATTTGATTAGAATCTACACTAACATTCGGTAAAGTAAATTTGACACATTTCGTTTTGTTTGAGTTTAGCGCTAGATTATTTGTGCTGAACCAGTTTTGTATAAGTGATAAAGTGTCATTTATAAGATTCATGTTATCTAGTTTTCTATCAGTTTTAAAAATTAGTGACGTATCGTCGGCAAACAGCACCATGTCACACTTATCCTGGGCTAGATAAGGGAGATCGTTAATGTACACGAGAAAGAGAAATGGACCTAAAATCGATCCTTGCGGCACGCCCATCTTTAGTGTTGCGCCAGATGATAGAGCTTTATTAATCTGTACTTTCTGTGTTCGATCGTTAAGGTAGGACGAGACTAGAGTAAGTGACAAATTATCAACTCCATAAAATTTAAGTTTCTCGAGTAATATTTCGTGATTGACGCAGTCGAATGCCTTGGATAAATCGCAAAAAATGCCATAAGCATTCATATTCACTTCCCAGGCATCAAAGATAGATCTGACCAGAGTAGCTGCTGCGTCAGTTGTAGAACGTCCTTTAGTGAAACCAAACTGGCGATTATGAATTAATTTGTGGTGATTGAAAAATGATACTAGTTGGTCTAGAATTACTCTCTCAAATATCTTACTGAGAGCTGGCAAAATAGAAATAGGCCTGAAATTATTGGGATCACTTTTACTGCCATTTTTATGCAAAGGAACCAACTTGCTGAATTTCAATCAGGAAAGACTCCTTTGGCAATGCAATCATTAAAAATATTAGCAAGCTGCGGAGCCAACATTGTTATGATGTCGCATAGGACGTGAACAGATATTCCCCAAATATCTTCTGTTTTTTTTTTTATTAATATTTTTGAACGTTTTAATAATCACATCACCCGAGATTGAGTTAAAGCTAAATGTGGCCTTTGACTTAGGAACATTATTTACGAGTAAGGTATTTGCCATTGTAGCTGACGAGTCTAGTGTTCTAGTAGTATTATAAGGAATTTCAGAGAAAAATTTTTGAAATGTTTCAGCTACTTCAGAATCAGAATTTATAATTTTGTTTGAAATTTCCAGTGAGAAGGACAAGTCGTTATTTTTGACCTTACCTGTTTCTTTATTAATGATATTCCAGGTAGTTTTGATTTTATTGGAGGCATAGTTAATCTTGCGACTTAAGTATAACGACTTGGCTGCAATACAAACGCGTTTAAATATTTTAGAGTATTTTCTCACATAATCAACAAATATCGGATCGTTATTGTATTTTTTTGTTGCATACAGTTCGTATAATCTCGTCCTACTCCTATAGATCCCTTGTGTAGCCCAGTCACAAAATTTTGTCTTATTGTTACGTTTCGAAGTCCTAACAGGGAAGGCACTATTAAATTCATCATTAATAATATTAAACAAATTCTCAAACTGTGCGTTAGGATCCTTATGTGATTTATTTAAGCCGACAAGTTGCTTTTTAATATTTTGTTTAAAACACTCTTTCCGATTTTTAGTTAGCGGCCTACTCGTAACAGTGTGTACAGTATTAACCTCTTTGCACTCAAACGCGATTTGTTGACCATAGTGATCGGAGCCGAGACAGTCAATTAATAATTTTGAGCTAATTTCAATATTACAAAAAATATTATCGAGACAAGTGGCAGTGTTTTCGGTAACTCTTGTTGGTTCTAGAAACAAGTTACATAAGTTAAATGATTTGAATAGATTTACAAAACGAACGCCAATAGATGACGGCACCAATAAATCAATGTTAAAGTCACCACAAACAATCAAAGATTTACTATTGGAGCTAGTGCGTTTTAAAGCATAGTTTATTAGCAAGCAAAGTTTATTAATAAATAATGCCAAGCAAAGACGTTGTTGAAAACACTAACCTTTGCTAACCCACATTCGAGCAGCGTGGTAGAGTACACTCTTATCCCTTTCGATTTTTTTTGTCAAACAGTAGACAAACAAGCAAGCGGGTCACCTGATGGTAAGCGGTCACCGCCGCCTATGGACATCAGTATCACCAGGGGCGCTACCAATGCGTTGCCCACCAAGGAGGTTGGAAAGGAAGGAGGAAGAGAAGGAAAAGAAGGAGGGGAAAGAGGGAATAGGGAAGGAGTTGGACTCACGGATCTCTCACTCACTGAATGAAACGCATTGCTGCTTCACGTCGATATTCTGTGAGAGGGTACTTCCCCGGTCGAGCTAGCCCATCCTTACTATCCTTACTAATATTATAAATGAGAAAGTGAGTTTGTTTGTTTGTTATTCTTTCACGGCTTGATTATGCAGCCGATCATTATAAAAATTTGCATACATGTTAGGGGTACAGAGCCCAACATAGGCTACTTTTTATCCGGTGAAAGTATGTTCCAATATTGTTCCAATGGGAAAATAATTTTTCTACTATAGAGGGCGCTGTATCGGCCAACAGATGGCGGCACAAGTCACGCTATTGGTTGTTTTGTTGTCAAACGAGATCTATACAGTCATAAAATTAACGCGAGCGAAGCCGCGGGGAAAAGCTAGTTTCATAATAATTGCTCTATCACTCTTTGAACGATTTAATGGGGACCCGTATCTCTGCAGTGTGGGATGATATTACTCCTATTTTTATATATTTTATGAATATAACAGGATATATTAGGTATATTCCAAGGACTTTGCTCATTTAAATAAATCATTCAACCATTTTAAGTGGAATGGCGAAATTGAGATTTCATATTTTACCTAAAATTATACCAAATAAATTGGATTTCACGAAATGTTACGAATAATACGAATTTCTAGGAAAATATTGTAAATTTATGTAGTGAGTGACATAATATATATTAATCAAAATTAAAATAAAAAGTGTTTTAAATTGTAAAGATAATAGATTACTTTTAATGTTATGTTTTTTTTAAAATACAAATTTAACGTTAATTCAGAACAAAATCTAGAAAAAAAAGTTCAAAATGACAAAGCATGAGAGCGTTGCATATATGTATATTTGTTCTAAAACCGTAGCATATTTATGAGTTTTATGACAGAGGAGGACAAATGAACTAGCGGGTCATCTGATGGTAAGCACCGCTGCCCATGGACATCCACGACTACAAAATCTTGGATGCGTTGCCAACCGATGAAATAATGAAAGTGAAAAAGAGGAGTAGGAAACACGAGGGGTATTAGCATAGACAAAGAAATAACCCGAGGTAGAATGGACACTCTCCCCCCGCACCGGACCGAGTTATCGCACCCGAGGAGCCCTCGAGGAGCCCTCAGTCACGTGTGCGCATACGTGTGCGCGTGTACTGACGACATTGGCCTAGTAGTAGTAATAGGTGATTATTTCACGCGCGTTGTATGGAGTGTCCGGGCTGTGGTATTAGGCTTCCGGCGCTCTTACTCACCGTACGAGACACAGCGGCATTTCACGTCGATATTCTGTGAGAGGGTGATACCTACTGCCCTGGTGGAGCCAGCCCATTTACGAGCCACTAGTTCATAGTAGTGGCTGGCCGGAATCATTATAGGAGTCTACACACACTCCTGGTCTTAGGGCTTAGGTAGATTCTTTCTAAGTAGGCGTTTTGATTTGAGATCTTACAGCCGACTCTGTTCGAAAAAGAGTAACAGACTTGTCACAGTGCACCGTGCGATAGGACTTTTATGACGAAGTTTGGCTATGCCAGTCACCTTCGCTCGCATAATAGAAATTGCCAAGGTTCGCCATAGACGGATACGTCAAGGACGACTAAATATTTAGTAGTGGTAACTTTCTAGCCCTCTAGAAACACTCTAGATATCACTTCATTATCTCGATTTAATTAAATCGCAGGCGTTTTTTCGACACTGATGTTATTAATTACCTTAAGATAAATTAAACCATCATCGAACGGAAACACCCACGTTTAGTAATTTATCAAAGTTATAAGAAATTTGAAGAATGATTGAAGTAGATTAAACCTAAATTTAAATGTCCAGGTAAAAACCACTGTTAAAACAAAATTCGTCTGGCCGTTTATGCGTGAAAGTTTTCAAACATACATACATCGCATTTATAATATACTAGTGCAACCCGCGCAACTTCGTTTGCGTGTATTTATGCACAGCAGCGCCATCTATATCAGACTTTTGGTCAAATCCTAAGGGAAAATAAGGGCGTAGTTTTCGGGATAAAAAGTAGCCTATGTGTTAATCCAAAGTATCTCATACCAACATATCAAATGCTTATCATAAATATTGTCCCAGCCATTTAAGCATGAAGCAGTAACAAAAATACACATAAATTTCACCTTTATAATATTCGCCCGCGTAAAAATTTGCCTCTGTTGGGCTCTGTACCGTTGACATATATGTATAAAATTTTTCATAATGATCGGCTGCTTAGTCAAGCCGTGAAGGAATAACAAACAAACAAATTCACTTTCTCATTTATAATATTAGTATGATTATAGTAGGACCAGCGGACCGATCGACCTTGCACGGGTTTTTTAGTACAGATCCCTAATTTTTTTGAAAATATATTATAGCCTATGTCACTCGGGTCAGAGGTAAGGTATCTAACCAGCGATGAAAGAATTTTTGAAATAGCTCTAGTAGTTTTTGAGTTTGTTCGTTGCAAACAAAACTACCAATCTTTGGTTACCACGCCAGACCGCCACCCAGGAGGTCCCGGGTTCGATCCCCGGTCGGGTCATGATGGAAAACGAACTTTTTCTGATTGGCCTCGGGTCTTGGATGTTTATCTATATGTGTATTTGTTATAAAATATAATATCGTTGAGTTAGTATACCATAACACAAGTTTCGAACTTACTTTGGGGCTAGCTCAATCTGTATGAATTGTCCCTATATATATATTTAATGTTAATAATCCTTTTTTAGTACAGGCGTTCGTAAGAAACGCTTTCATTCGACCGTTTTTTCTTTCTCCGATTCACTTTGCAAAACCGACTACCACGTAAAAGCCTTTTTATTTTTCGGTTTTTTATATAACATATGACACTCAGCAATGTGGCTTTCTATTGGTGAAAGAATTTTTAAAATCGGTTCACAGATCCCGAGATTACCCCTTACAATTTTACAAATATACAAACACACAAACTTTACTTCTCTATAATATTAGTATAGATTAGTGAGATGGAAAAGTAAACTTCCTCCCTTATATGGCTTTCAGTTCACTTATCTACTGAATAATATAATATGTACCTTTGTTTGGGTCATCCATCAAGACGAAACGACGTTTGCAGGACAATATTGAGTGTGGATATCCCATCGAATATGTAATCGAGTTGCCTTATCTTAAAATGCAGTTGTGACCATATTTACACAGCCTATGTTTACATTTTCCGTTAACTCCACGTACACTCGCAGATTGCCCGGCTTGCTTACTACATTCAACCAATCAAAGAGATGACCAGGGCAAAGAACTAAGAACAAAGATATTAATGCTAATAATGTAAACATTGAAATGAAAATCATACTAATATTAAAAAGGCTAAAGTTGTGTGTATGTTTGTTACTTATTCACGCTCAAATGGCTGTGCCTATATTTATGATATTTGGTATGTATGTAGCTGTTACCTTGGATTAACACATAGTGTCCCGAAAAGTACGCGATTCCTGTAGGATTTCATCAAAAGTCTGATATAGATGGCGCCACTGTGCATAAATAAATACACGCATACGAAGTTGCGCGGGTTGCACGGGTTGCACTAGTTATTTATATTTCAGAAATTAGACCTTCACATGCACTTTTTATGGTCATTTACAACTTGCATACGTGAATACATTAAAGTAAAATAAACTAGGTACATTAAAAGTCATTTCGGTAACAAGCAAAATGACCACCGGAAAAAGAAATGGCGAAAGAAAACCGCTTACGGCCTTTTTTGTCATTTAAATAGTCATTTTCCACTCGTTACATTGATAGGAAACTTTGTAATTACGTAGTCATGTTGGCCGATACAGCGCCCTCTATAGTAGAAAAAATATTTTCCCACTGGAATGACATACTTTTACGGGATAAAAAGTACCTCTGACAATATATATACAAATTTTCATAATGATCGGCTGATTAGTTAGGCCGTGAAGGAATAACAAACGAACAAACTCACTTTCTCATAAGGAGTATAGATATAGAAAAATAAAAATTCGAGTAAATCCCAATATTTAGACAATTTGAATAATATTCATGGCTCAGAGTGCTTATTACGAGTTTTTGGTCACATTCGAACTTTGCAAGTTGCTGTGCCCGTCGGACAGAGCTGTAGCACAATATCTCTCAGATATAAACACGACCTTATAATATTAAATTCAAACACAAAAGGAACTGGTCAAGATATTGACTCGGATAGTAACCGATAATTTGATCTATGAAATCCATTCTGCCAAATTGACAGATAAATTGCTTTGAGGATTTGTATAATGGCACAGAATAAAGTTGATAATGGTCAGTCATTGTACATAATGTCCAAATAATGAGTTTGTCCATGACCTATTAAAATGAAATGAGCCAGTATAAATAGTACCCTATCGTTTGAGCCCGCATTGTTATGTTAAAATAATTTTATTTCCTATATATGGAACATTATTACAATGCACATTAGTAACATTGTTGATATACCTAATTGTTGCAAATAAAACAAAGCAACCGATGTATGAAATGGTAACTGAAATATTCTGTTAATAATCTCCACATAAACACCAAAAAACACCCGGTTATCGCAATTTCTAGGACCCCGTATAAGTGTTTTTCACTAAATTACTATATCACTTAAGAGTACCACTAGAACCATTACTGGAACCATTGCAATAGGAACAACAATTTTACCTGACACTGCTTACGGTTGTATTAGAAAAATGTCAAATGTTTGATATTCTATATTTATTTAGGATTGCACATACAAATCATTTGATAGATTTGTTTGGTACAAACAACAATAATATTTATATTATTTGCATGATGTTACTCGAGGGTTCTAGTGATACAAAATAAGAACCACTAGAACCCTTGATGGTTCTAGTGGTAGGGCAATATTCCTCATTTCATATGATTTTCTAGTACCACTAGAAACATTAATACCTACCTACCTACCTATATAGGGACAATTCATACAGATTGAGCTAGCCCCAAAGTAAGTTCGAAACTTGTGTTATGGGATACTAACTCAACGATATTATATTTTATAACAAATACATATATAGATAAACATCCAAGACCCGAGGCCAATCAGAAAAAGTTCGTTTTTCATCATGACCCGACCGGGGATCGAACCCGGGACCTCCTGGGTGGCGGTCTGGCGTGGTAACCATTACTCCACGGAGGTCGTTATTAATGGTTCTGATCAATGGTTCTAGTGACACTAAACGCACATAAGTGTTTGTCAGGATTAGGAATATTTACGGGTCTGCTCACCTCTTTAATTGGCGGACTGTTAGTTCACCAAACGAAGGAATCTCAGGAGAAAAAAATAGTGTAGTAGCGAATTTTATTATATTTGTAAGAAAATGGTGTTTTAAACAATATACTAAAAGTACTGATGGGGTTTAAAGGTCTCGTGTTTTAGTTTTTCGTAAAAATCTCGTAAATGGAAGCCCATATGATAAAATGTTCTACTTAAATAATCTACATAAAATTATACATTTTTCAGCTGGGAACAAACTTATATTTTAATATAAACTCCTGAGAGCTATTTTTATGTCTTCGTTGGATGAACTATGTACACGAGTGGTACTCGGGTGATACACTGAATGTTATCAAAAACAAATCTTTGTTACTAGGTGGATGTGCAGAATCAGAAGATGCACTCCGTATGGAAAAACGAATGCTTTGGCGTGCACCAGAACTCCTTAGGGATCCGAATCCTCCATTCAGGGGGTCACAGAAAGGAGATGTCTACTCCTTTGGTATTATTCTTTACGAGATCCTTGGTAGAAGTGGACCCTGGGGTGATACTAACCTGACACACGCAGGTAATATTTTTAATTTTAAGTCCAATATTATAATGTATCCTATTGTTTATTCAATTCTTAATAGATTAACAACAGTAATAGATTTACTCACTGTTTTTTTCCTCAATTTGTCCAACTTTACTAGTAATAATTCTGTGCTAATGTAATTATTAATTTTCAGAAATAATAGGTAGAGTACGCCAGCCAATTGGCGGGGTGCTGTTTAGGCCACCCCTTGCTGGATTAGTGGCTCGTCCTTCGGTACTGGCCGTGCTGAACGCATGCTGGAGTGAGAGACCAGATCGAAGACCTGATCTCAGGCTCGTCAGGATACGACTGAAGGATATGCATGCTGGAATGTGAGTTCATTTGAGAATAAAAATTCATTCATTTGAGAATGTTCTTCTTATTATTCTTATTTATTAGAGTACTAGAAACAAGGATTTCTATGTCAATAATGAAAACACTGTTTCGAAACTTTGTAATTACATAGTAGGTACAATATCAATACTATTTTTTTATGCCACAAAGTTGGCAAACAAGCATACGGCCCGCGTGATGGTAAACATCACCGTAGCCTATAGACGCTTACAATACCGGGGGTATCACTCACGCGTTGCCAACCTTCCCTACCAAGTGGAGCTTTGGAGACCTTACTCACTGTAGGAACACAACATGGCCGAGACCAATGCTATTTGGCTACGATCTTCTGTAAGGTGGAGGTCCTTCCCCACCCAGGCGGGCTGCTCCGATTTGAGTGGATTATCCGTTGTGCCCTACCTCTCTTATAAAAAAATAAAAAAAATCGAATTCTAGTTTTATTTTTTCTAGTTTTCAAAGTTTGCGTGAAGCAATTTCACACTTGATCATATTTAAGGCTCTGTTCCGTTTCATTGGCTGACTGTACCTACTTATACCTCCTCACTTTACTACCTTTACAATCATGCTAAAGTGGACTTAGCAGACCGACAGAAACACAGACGGAAAGCGACACAAAAGACAAAAAGTATTGTTAAATAGCAAATGGACCCTCCATTTGCAATTTAATAATACTTTTTGTCTTTTGTCCCTCAAAAGATGAATATTCCATTATATTTTATTTACGAATGTCTGTATTTCATTCCCAATGTGTTTAATTTCCCACGCGTTACCTACAAAAATAGAACTTTTAAACGTTTATTTTAATTTACTAGGAAATCAAAATTCAAAACTTTTATTCAGAGAATAGGTTTTCACAAACACGTTCTCTATTTTGTACGGCAGTTTTAGAAATGGGTTGATCGAGATTTCGAGATCTGCCTTCTTTTTAACGGCCTCCACCCAGCTTGGTGATGACGCAGATAGGCAGATCGATAAAAAGTATCTAGTCACACTTGTCTTTTCGTATTATTTTTATTTTCTAATACTTTCGCCATACTAAATTCGAGTATAGGTATAAACTTTTAATTTTAGAAATTGTTGGTGAAAATGGGCATTGACAGGCAAATCACGAAATGCCGGTCACATCGCGATATGCCTAACAAATGTAAATTTTTAACTGTAACCGTTAAGTTTCATTGAACTGTTTTTTTATGTGTTTAGGAAGACGAACATATTCGACAACATGCTCGCCATGATGGAGAAGTACGCGTCCAATTTGGAGGCGCTGGTGGCTGCCCGGACTGAGCAGCTGTTACAAGAGAAACGAAGGACTGACGACTTACTCATTAGGATGTTGCCTAGGTAACTGATCATTATTTAAAAGCGGATTAACATTATTTTCAGCTCACGACTGACATGTATTCACTGTAAAAGTCATTTTTTTAAGCTATTGCATAGCTTTTATCGCGAGCTCTGAGCGCGGCGACCGAATCAAGTAATTCCGTAACGAAAATAAAACCTAACATTACACCGATAAAATTAATAAACAGAATTCAACCTTAATCGAACGAAATAAAACACAAAATTCAATACGCAATTTAATGCATACAAAATATAACCGATAAATTTTACCGCTATTCCCTCATAGAGGACTCTGTTAACCAGTGTTATATTTAACAATTTAAATTTAATTGTTACCGCTCTTCCCTCATAGAGGACTCTGTTTACCAGTCTTATATTTAACTTAATAATTATAATTGCATAAGTTGATAAAAAATGCTATGCAATAGCTTTACCGCGGCAGTTCCCGAGTGCCACACGTATTTTTTTTATGTGTGCTCTATGCATTGGTAATAGTGGTGGTAGTAGTGTGAACAACGAGGAACCGTGTATAATCCCTTCTAATAAACTTGGCACAAGTTTTCTAGTGAATTTCAATGATTATGTTTGAATATTATACCTTATTGTGATAACAAAATGTCATGTGCTTTGTAGTGATTTGTAATCGATTCATGTCTGTTTCATATCGATTGTTTAGAGCATTTGTGTCAAGAATAGTGGAATATGAGGGTAATGGAATTTAAAGGATCCATCTAATGTCGTCCGACGCAAATTGAGTCGTGCGCCTATGCTTATTGTGAAGTTATATGAAGCAATATCACGCGTCACATTGTTGCCTATCTCCGTGTTGCTGTCCCTAGTTTCAGATTGCTATAGTTACTTATATTCTAATTCTCAAGTTCAAATACCGTTTATAATACATTGTAAGCCAAAAAAATATGTCGCGTAAGTGTCAATAAGCGTGGATAACACGTACGCAAGAAAGTCAAGTGATATTGAGAATTTTTCGACGTCAAAAAAATATACATTCTTTTTACATAATAAATCTTGATGCTTGAATATTGCTTGAATACGAAATATTCATCCTTTCGATATCATACTAATATTATGAGAAAGTGAGTTTGTTCGTTTGTTATTCCTTCATGGCTCGACTAAGCAGCCGATCATTATGAAAATTTGGTGCATCCCAGTAGTATACCTGTAGTTCTATAGAACTGTTGGGATATTCACCATGCTTTATTACTATTACATGCTTTAGTACTACATAGTCCTGATGGGCTACTAAACACTAATATGAAGCCTCAACTGTTCTATAGAACTACAGGTATGGGGTACTACTGAGATGCCGAAAAATTGTACCTATAGGTATATATATATTGTCAGGGGTACAAAGCCCAACATAGGCTAATTTTTACGCTGGCGAAGCCGCGTGTAACAGCGAGTTGGCTATAAAAATAAAAGTGTGTATTACATAGGAAAAAAATAATGAGAAAATTTTAGGTATTATTGGGTGAAGACTAGACATAATAATTTCAATATTGATCGAGGTTAGCCTAGGCCTAGAGGTTACAATAACAGTTAGAATCCTAAGCCCAGATATTATGATAATAGCTTTGTTTGCTAGTAGGGGAAAATTTGAATAAATCTTATTATATTGCTCAATCTTAGTCACCTGTCTAAGCGTCAAGAATTAGCCAAGATCACGATCAAGTTCTCATTGTCTAGTTGAGAGATCAATAAAATATACTCTTTTTTTTTGAGGACCAGAAGTAGAATAAACTTTCCAAAGACTTTATGTTGGAGCTCGTTTGTTCTCCTCTGTTTAAAAAAAAAACAAGTAATCATGCTACTTACAAGTGAAGTTAGGCACTAAGTTAGATCAGAAAGGAAAAGTGAAGAGGAAGTAAAACAAAGTGCCCGTCCACACTCTTGTTTTCGCTCAACCTCTGCGAGAGTGTAGGGCCGGCATAGTTCTTGAGTGTGACAAATAATAAAAAAGTTATAACAAATAATATTTGTCTGACTGTCCGTCCATTTCCCGGAATTCGTCAAGTTTAATTTGCGGAAGGGTCCGGACTCCGGAGCGGTGGAGCTTAAATTTCGGAATTCCTGTTTGTCTATAAAGCACTTAGGGTCCTTCCTGCCATGCTACTTCTTGCAAGTAACTATTAAGTAATCTGTGCTTTTAGTCTGGAGAGTCTAGACTCTAGAGAGATGTCAAATCAAGTGAAGCTCGATTGCTGCGCACCGCACCACGTTTTATTGTTACATTACTATTATGACCTAATGCTGTGAGCTGTTGGTTACTATTTTGATTTTTTTATACCACAAAGGTGGCAAACAAGCATGGTCGGCCTGATGGTAAACCGTCACTATAGCCTATAGACGCTTGCAATAGTGGAGCTCTGAAGACCTTACTCACCGTAGGAACACGACATGGCCGAGACTACTGCTATTTGGCTACGATCTTCTGTAAGGTGGAGGTTCTTCCTCACCCCACAGGCTGCTCCGATTTGAGCGGATTATCCGCTGTGCCCTACCTCTCTTATATTACTATTTTGATTCCATTAAATTCGACTGCAAAACCGTCTAAATGCTTGATAATTCTCTACAGTTTAGATGGCTGAGGTTTCTCCCCCGGGACCTCAATAAGTTTCATTGTTTATTGTCAATCTGATGTCGCCGTTATTGATCCTGGCTATACAAATAATACAGCGGTTGAAATGTGTGGTGAACTTGTTCTTTAAACTACTTTTATCGCGCTAGGAACAAATGACACAGATCGAGCTAGCCCCAGAGCATATTATTATTTATTCTGTGCCCAGAGTAAGTTCGAAACTTGTGTTATGGGATACTAACTCAACGATACTATATTTTATAACAAATACACATATAGGTAAACATCCAAGACTCAGGTCAATCAGAAAAGTTCGTTTTTCATCATGACCCGACCGGGATTCGAATCGCCTGGGTGGCGGTCCGGCGTAGCAACCATTACGCCACGGAGGTCGTCGTTTCTATCTTGTTTTTTTTCTGCATTTAGCAGCAAAATCGACGACCACCGCGATTTTGCCACTTAGATAATTTCCTTTTAAAGTTAGGCATGTATTTTTTTAAGCAGAACTGTGGCTGAGGCGCTGAAGCGAGGTGAGAGAGTGAAGGCTGAGAGTTACGACTGCGTCACAATATACTTCAGTGACATAGTCGGGTTTACAAGACTGGCTGCGTCCAACTCGCCTATGGAGGTCAGTGACCTAGACTTTTACACTTGCAATAAATCGCAGCCTAAAGACGACGCTAGATATGACTTCACTTATTTCGACATTGTTTTATTTCTATGTGTACACAGGTGTTAATTTGGCGGTGAGCCATACCTTGGTGTTGAGAGCCTTACGCTTTAGCAATTTCCCGGTGTCGTATTACGCAGTAGGTCAAATACATTTATGTAAAATACATTTTCCATATAAAAAATACTTTTGGAGAAAATATTGAAATTTTCCAACCCGATCAAAAAATTCTAGCTCAGCCCCCCCTAGGTGAGGGGGGGGATTCTCGTAACAAAATTGTCAATCTCAAACGCTGTCTCACTCATACAAAATAGGAATTGAGTGAGATATTGTGTGAGTTTGAGATGAGATTGAAACTTTTTGTTGCTAGAATAGATAGGAGTTGAAGCTAATAATCCCCAAAAGGGTCTGTGCAACAGTTTAACGCCATCTCTTGTTAAAAATGGTAAAGTTTGTAGTCGATCGATCCAGTTCTTTTAATGAAAATCCTTTTCCCGCAGGTTGTGGAGATACTCAACGATTTGTACACATGCTGCGACGCCATCATATCGTATTACAACGTTTACAAGGTAACACGTGACACTTATCGACTTTGAACATAGAGCAACTACCAACCTGAATATTCATTCGAAGGAATAATGTTAAACTAGGTGTTACCCTATTGGCTATAGACGTATGCGTAAAACATTTCCTGAAAACCGATTCGTTGCTGATGACACGCTAGGCGGGGCTTCATTTTCTTTTGGTTGTGGCGTATGATGACACGGCTGACGTATCATCTTTACGTATCACAAAAATAAGTAGTGTTAAGGGCAAAATAAACGAGAGTCAGCCATCGCTGTGCTCAACCATATTAAAGGGAAATCAGTCCAAATGATCTCTCAAAAAATCGCAAGAAAAAGTATTCGTTCCTATCGCAGTATAAAGATTTAAAAGATTCTGGCGGTTTGAGGGCAGATTACCTTACGTGGATGGAACGGTCACCGGCAAAATAAATATATTAAAAAAAAAATACGTTATTTATTTAGACTTACGTTTAATGTACTCGGTCTTAAAGTTCAGAGTGTCAGGGGCAATGAGATTTTATATATTTTATGACAAGAGAAGTAACGTCATACAAAGCATTCGTAAAAAGCCGCAACCCTCAGAACACAGAAAGAAGAGAAATGTAATAAGACAGTTTTTGTACCGGAACCGATGTCGCCACTTACACACACAGTTACATTTTAACACATTCATAGAATAATCTCCGACAGTCACACTCACACAAATCGTAAGCCCGTGATTTGCAGTTTGATTACGAACACAGATGTAAGAAGTGTATTATAGTGACGGGCACCTAATGAAAAAGGGCGACAAGCATTATCGATAACTACCTCTCGATATTTTACAATAACAATTTATTACGGACTACAACTATGAACTATAATACCTATTTAATTTTAAATAATTAAAAAAGAAAAAAAAAATTACCAAAGTTTAGTTTTTATTTATTTTATTTTTGGAAAATAGTAATTTTTATACAACCAATTAAAAGAAAGAACTTTAAAAAAATTAGTACATAATAACAAGCGATTTTTTTTAAACTAATCAAATGAGTTTTTAGGTGAGCTACTTTCCCTTTAAGTTTGATCCAATACTTATGGGACTAGGACACCCTGTACAAGGAATGCACTGTAGTAAAAGTTTCAAATTATTATACTTTCAAAAATTAGAAATACAAAATTATCGATACTAAAATATTCTACTTTTGGCAGCACTACATGGCTTGTGCGACGGCCATTATCACTTTGACAGATCGCGGAAGCTACAAGCGGCGGTACCACGATATTTTCACAACATTGTAATTATCGTTACGTTTGCATTCCATTGTACGTGCATACCGCAAAACATTGAAAAACGCGTATCCAAAACAAGCAATGGACAATATTTTTAACGGAAGTATCGACTATGCCGTATATTGTTTAATGATTTCTATGCCTCAAAAATATTTCGTTAATTTGTCATTTATATAGAAAAATATTAAATAAATGACTTACCTATGATAAGTAACACCACTATTACTTGAATTTACCGTATCACTGCGATTTTTGCACGTAATTAAAGCACAAGCCGGCATTTTTGTTGACATTCACGGACGTGTGTTCGCGGAAGCGTTGTTTTGTGAATGACTTAGAACTAGTTAGAACAATCAAGTTCCTGCACATTTGTGCAGAAAATGGCGTCATGTGCCCCGCCCACAAACCATATCTCTTGTATTGTGATATCTGTGCCGCAACCACTTTAGAGTGTTAAAGACGTAGCTTTGAAACCGATACATATTCCGAGCATATGCCAAAGTAAAATATGTTTGTCTCCTTTTTTCTAGAGTCAAACTAATTATGTCAAAATGAGACAAAAGCATTACTCCCAGAAAAATGGTCAGAGTTGCCAGCTCATGAATAATTTTCCCATTGAATGAATGTTATGAGTCTTTTTTTTTTAAAAAAAGTTTTTATACCATATTATTGTTTCTTAGGTGACAGAAGAATTAAAGATAGGAAGAAATAAATATATAGATGCGTAAATATTGGTACATACATATTATATTTCAAGAATGAATCATGGCGGAATGGAGAAGTTTCCATTTTTTAGTCATTGATGAATCTAACCGATGCAGACCTACTACTATTATCTATTCTGTGCTACTACTAACTTTTAGCAGAGATTTTTTTTTGTTTTCTTCACCCATTCTGGGTAGGCAAAGGGAACTATGCCCATACAGCCAAGTTTTCAGTAGATTTTTTTTATTGTTAAGAAATGAAAATGAAATTTAAATAAAATAAAATAATAAATTTAAATAATTTGAATAAAATACAACATAAAACAAAAAAAACTATTGTACTCAATCGAACATTTGATAATTGCAGAAACAATTTAAATTAAACACCGTTACCACAATGAAAAAGATGAAATTGTTACTTCACTGTCATAGTAATAATATCATTATGTCAAATGTCAGTTAAAAGCCATATCAAAAAGAGGAAAATGATTTGTTTTTTCTTGTCTTGACGTGCGTAGCACTAGCGATTGATTTTAGTATCAATCAATTCTAAGTAAATAATTAATTCTAGTTTGAGCCTGGTTGTAGGTTTACTTCTACTGTGTTACTAATAATGATACATAAAGGCGTATGAGTTCGTCATTGACTAAACTCCTAACATTTGGGAAACTTAAAATCGTTTTTACTGGCAACACTGTTGGCAAAAACAATGCGTAATATATTAATTTCGATTTTAATACTATTTTGGTATAATTTTAACATAATTAAGCATTCTTATTTGTGAAAAGTGATACCACTTGCTTTGTTATTAGTTTGGGATCACGACATACATGTTTTAACAGTGCATTTAACCATTTTTGTGATATTATTGTGAGATACGCATTCACTGAACGTCAAACTACGACTAAGTCGGAAGAAATTTAACTAAGGCTGTGGCCTCAGTCGACGTGGCAGCGGGTATGTGTCAAACATTACGAATCTATAGTAAATAACAGATCACTGGTCAGGGGTGTGCTGGTAGTCTTGCCCCGGTGGCAGTCTTACCCCACCTGACCTTATAAAAACATAAAACTTACCTAAAAAACAGAGATTAAAAATTCAAAACAACTTTTTTTTTTAAATACTTGTAATTTGTAGAAATTTACAAGTTTTCGATCATAAAGTTTTCTGTAGTCCATTTTGGTAAACAAAAATATTGGTACTGTTTATTGAGATAGTTAATCTATGACATTTTGCCTTGTTGGCTCCCAACTCCCAAGAGGCTTTGTTTATATCGAAGGAAATGGGTTGACGACACACGTATCGTAAAACAAGTGAACGAGTAGTAGTAGTAGCTTTCACAGAGATTTTATAAATCTTTATTATTAGAGCTGGCCACAAACATAATAATGTGTTTCTTTTTTTTGTTTCGATTTCCGAATTTCTTTTTTGTATTCGGCAGTGAACGAAAAAAACACGTATTCGGACATTAGAATATATAATAGGCTACGTACTCGATGTATAGAATCAATAAAAAAAAATCCTTTTGTTAATTACATACACCCCCAAAACGGATTAATGAGCTTTGTTCCAGTTAAATAAAAAATATGTTTCTAAGTTTTTTTATCTTATTATTTTTAAGAGAGGTAGGGCACAGCGGATAATCCGCTCAAATCGGAGCAGCCCGTCTGGGGAAGGACCTCCACCTTACAGAAGATCGTAGCCAAATAGCATTGGTCTCGGCCATGTAGTGTTCCTACTACAGTAAGTAAGGTCTCCAGAGCTCCTCTTGCGGGGGTGGGTTGGCAACGTGTGAGTGATACCCCATGGTATTGCAAGCGTCGTGAGGCGATGGTAACGCCTGATGGTAAGCGTTACCGTAGCCTTCAGACACACAAAGTTGAAAAACAAGCATACGGCCCGGGGCCTAAAAAAATATTATTTACTTTAGTTTACATTTAGGTAAAGCACAGCGGTTATATTTTCGTATTAAAAATATTTAAAATCTTGTCTCCAACTATGCTTGCCTAAACACTAACACAACGCGAACCCACGATCTAGGTAATGTAGAAACTTAAGTTATTATAAACTTTTAATGATGCTGTAGGGACTTGTTTTGGTAATTAGTAGGCTTCTTTTGTCTGAATGTTGTCATAAAATAATGATTAACCAAAACAAAATATTTATTTTTTATATTTTTCTATGACATTCAGTAGACAAACAAAGCAAGCGGGCCACCTGATGGAAAGCGGTCACCGCCGCCTAGGGACATCAGTAACACCAGGGGCGCTACCAATGCGTTGTCCACCAAGGAGGTTGGAGGAAAGGAAGGAGATTGGGAAGGAAAAGGAGGGGGAAGAGGGGATGGGGAAGGAGTTGGGCTTCCGGATCTCTCACTCACCGAATGAAGCGCATTGCTGCTTCACGTCGATATTCTGTGAGAGCGGTACTTCCCCGGTCGAGCTAGCCCATTTCGTAATAATTGCTCTACCACTCCAAAAACTAATTACCTTAGTTACAACCTAGCTTTGGATCTGTAGGTAGGTAACTAAATATTTTTAATTAATTTTAATAAAGAGAGCTAGGCTTTCTACAAAAGCAGTACATTATAGTAAATTTACATTTTCGAAATACGATCATTCATAATTCAAAGCGAAAATGTAAATTCTTATGAATTATTTATTAGGTAATTAATTAGTATATAACTAGGAAAAATTGTGACGATTCGAAAGAGCATGTATTAGGCCAATTTTAATAATACAAAAAAATCATTTAAATCAATTATTATTATAATTTCATTAAGTATACTGTTCACAATCCACACAGCATCAACTGTTACAAAACTGAGATTAAACCTACGTATGACTGTGGTAATAGTGTAACCCTCAAAACTTCCCGTGGGAATTTCGGAAAAACCTTTCATATTGGATACCTACGTTACAAAGAACGCACACTCCAATTTTCAGTGGGACAATTCACGTAACAAGAACCGATTCTAGTTCGATTCAACGACACTCGCTGTCTCACTCATACAAAATAGGAATTGAACGGGACTGCGAGTGTCTTTGAATCGAACTAGAATCGGTTCTTGTTACGTGAATTGCCCCACTGGTCTATACGATCAGAAGTTTAGACTTTATATACTTTGATCCATCAATCAGTCAGGACAAAGCAAATGTAATTATATTCTATTTTTACTCTTAGGTGGAGACGATTGGCGACGCCTACATGGTGGTAGGAGGTCTACCTGAGAGGTGTTCCCGCCACGCAGCTGAAGTCGCCTCCCTGGCACTCCACGTCCTGGATGCTGTGCCGAAGATAAAAATGAGAAACATGCCAGCTGCTAGATTACATATTAGAATAGGTAATTAGGAAACTATTAAAAATGATTTTAAATTAACGACCCAATTACGACGATAGGACACATACAGCCAGATTCTGAAACACAATTTTAAAGTTAGGGAACATTAAATTATGCTGTTGCTGTCAAACTAAAGAATTAATAAAACAGATCGAAACTTAATGTGGAATTAAAATTGAAATGCGTTTCAGAAACAGACTAATTGATGGTATAAAATAACTGTTGAGTTTTATTCATTTATTCAAAATTTTATGAGGGCACAGCCGATTAACCGCTCAAATCCGAGCAGCCCGTCTGGGGAAGGACCTTACCAAATCGTAGCCAAATAGCATTGATCTCGGTCTAAATAGGTAATTCACGTTGGAAGTACCTATTTCCTGTAATAAACATTTGAGAAAATTTACTAAGATAAAAATTAAAACATATTATTATGCCCGATCTAGGAGATTCCTGTGTTTCGGGCGAAAGTCTATATACTTACCTACTAGCAGAATTTAATAATTTTATTTTATAAAATCTTTACTTTGTAACCTCTAGGTATCCACAGCGGTCAATGTGCGGCCGGTGTGGTAGGTGTAAAGATGCCAAGATACTGTCTTTTCGGGGACACGGTGAACACAGCAGCCAGAATGGAGTCCAGTGGTGACCCTCAAAAGATACATGTCAGCAACGACACTTACATGCTGCTGAAGCAACATGGCGGATATCATTTTAAGGAGAGAGGAATCACTAATATTAAGGTAAGGTCCTGTATTCTGTCCTTCGACTTGAATACACGCGCTTTCCTTTTTTTGAAGTGAAAACTTGGTACTTTTTTTAGATGGGTAAAAAATTTTAAAGTTGTTAGATCCGTACCCTGATCGAAAAAGCGTAAGATTCCATAAAATAACCATTCCAAAATATTCAAAATGCACAACGTTGATGTTTAAGTTTTCACTTCTGCCGGCTCTCCCGGAGTGCAACCCGTCCTTTTTTTTTCCAAGTAAAATTGACTCCAGTCCACCTGATGTTCTCCAGATCCCCTCCGGCTCGATCTCCTAGTGGATCGTAGGCGATATTTTTAATTCCACTTAAATCCCTTCTTTGTAATTAATCTTTTTTGACGACCTCCGTGGCGTACTGGTTGCCATACCGGTCCGCCACCCAGGAGGTCCCGATCTCGAGAATCCCGGTCGGGCCATGATGAAAAACGAACTTTTTCTGATTGGCTGGTCTTGGATGTTTATCTATATCACTATATATATATGTTTGTTTTAAAATATAATATCGTTGAGTTAGTATTCCAAAACACAAGTTTCGAACTTATTTTGGGTCTAGCTCAATCTGCATGATTTGTAATAAAAAATGTGTTCTATTTTCAAGAGTTACTATTGATAAAAAAAATGTGTATTTGTGGATCCTATCCTAGGTCACATAATTCCGCTTGAATCCCTTCTTTGTAATTAATCTTATTTTAACTAGCTGATGCCTATTCTAATGGACTTAAAAATTTCGAAAGTACCTTACTTACCTACTTCTAAAAATCAACGAATTTTCCCAAATGTTTATTTTGACAGTTAGGAAATCCATGGAAACTTTGTGTATGAAAATCAAGGTAAAATTATTTTTTCTTTAAAAAAAATTAAAAATCCAAACATTTCTGTTTGTTTATGGCGCAACACACAGTATTGTATATCTTCAATCACGTATCTTAAATTAAGTATAGGTCTATTTTAATTAAATAATTTGAAAAGACCCCATATTAAAACTCGTTTCAATGACAAAGCTAACTCGAGTTTCCCCGAACGGGTTGTTGTTTCAACTTTCAAATCCAATCTAAACATTTCGCTAACAAAACTTTACACTTTGCGAATGGTGAATTTTTTATCACCATCTAAATTTTAATATATTTTTCACCTCACAAGCTCGGAAAGAATCTGTTTGTCATTTTTTTTTGTAGAATATGATATTGCACTCATCTGCAAGCAAGCAAATACGGAACCCTACATTGTGTGTGATCCAACACACACTTTCCCAGAGTTTTTCACAATTGATTTTCTCTTCCTATTCTTATTTGAAAAGGGGATTAACTACATAATAATATTTCTCAACAGGGTAAAGGCGAAATGAAGACATGGTGGTTAGTGGGCGAGGACCACGAGAGAAGAAGAAATTCCTTATGTAGAATACGTATGTACCTACCATTTTATTTGAGGCACTGGAACACACACCACACACTCCCGCCGCGTGTCTCCTCTAGACCCAGGATCAATATTGACGACCTCATGTCGACAATAAGCATGGAAGCTTATTGACGTCCCGGAGGAGAAACTATAGCTGTCTTGAAATTCACCACGAATTTAATCAGAAAGATATCAGACGTAGAAGGATGAATTGAAAGGTCGTCCTTCCTTAGCAACTACATTGAGAGACAGCAATTTGAAACATAAGGCATAGCCTATCCGTTTATTTTTTGGCGATCACAATAGACCAGTCCTGGTCGCAGTGCTATCACAGCCGCATCAAAACATAATAATAATAATCCGTTTATTTGAAACGTATAATCCTAAAGGCAATCCTAATCCATCCTACAAACATTGCAAAATAGACAAGTTGAGAAATAGACGATTTTATTTGTAGACGAGTTGCTTTACAGGCGACTTACGTTTGCACCGACTTGATACTAACCGTTTCAATTGTTGCACACGATTGTACTTAGTTGTACGTATGGGAACTAAAATTAAATGGCAATTATCTGGTTGCGCCTGTGGGAATAATTTGGAAAAAATATTCCTAATGACTACTATAGTTGTCAATACCAGTGGGTACATGAGGGAAACGATAAAAATGACTACTATATCGTTACAAACAGACAACAACAGAATGTTGCGTCTACATCACGTCGTGGTGACCACTTTAGGAGTATCCTATGTCGAGGAGTCCCTTGGAATAAATCACTTGTCAAATCTAATCCTTGTCTCAATGAAAATTTTTAGATGAAAATTCTTGCGATTTCGAATTCTTGTCTCGTCTCGCCTTGTGGGCGCCGGTAGATAAACAACATTTATTCTATCATTCTATTTTGCTTTTATTTCCGGAATAGCTAATACTAGCTAGTAATTTATTGGATAAACTCACGTGTTCAGTTTTGTAAGCCACACTTGTAAGGGACTCGCTGGGTCACGCACCGATGATGGGGCATCCACGTATGGCGGGTCACTCAAAATAACCCATCAACATGCACAGTGAACGTGTTAATAAATCGTGATTATGGTGTACTCTGAGAATGGTCTAGGTCATTTCCATATTAATTATTGAAAATTAAAACAAACATGGTAGCTTTGCAAAAACGTAATTAGAAGAGAAAAAAAAATACAGAAAAAGTAAATAAAAAAACAAAAGAATGTGTTGCCGGCCAGTACAGCGCGGCCGCGCAGCATGCAGCTTCTTCGGGCGAGGGTCTCTCGCAACCCTTTAAAAGTCTAGTTTCTGAAAAATTTAATAAGCGTTCCAAAAAGATTCATACAACTTACATACAATCTAGACACGCGGCAGCGTGTCAAAGCCAAGTTCAAGCAACAGATTATTTTCCAGAGACCTTTCCTTGAATATTGCACTGATATGACCTAGATGTAAAGAAAATTACTTTTCCTTATTTCCTGAAGCTTGTCAGTGTCACGACAACCTACGTTTTAGAAGAATTTCTGTTGCTTTGTATCATGAAACTTTCTCAGATCATATCAGCTTTACACGTGTTTTACTGAGACCGTATGTACTTATAAAGTCGGTTACAGAGAACTTTGCTATTGCTTAAATTACACAGTATCCCAAAATAACGCCTCAAATTGAAGCGGTTTTGGTTCCTTCCCCAGATATTTTTATACCCCCTTGCACACCTAAATACAAATTTTCTTTGCTGAATGTATTTATCTATATTCTATTCTATAATGTTTGGCACAAAAGCTAATTGTCTAACTAATTTAAAATATACTTTGATAAGAAAAACATGAATCGTATAACTTTATTGCGATAAAGCATACAAGATTATGTTACCAAAATAAGGTATCACAAGTTAGTTCAAATACTATCATTGGATTTCACTGGAAATCGAATGCCAAGTATATAAGAACGGAAATAAATACTCATTTTCTTGTTGTCTGTATTTACCTACAATACTTAATTGTTATTTAATCTTCAGAACCAGGTATAAATGCAGGATACGAAGGCAGCGAAGACGAGCCCTGGTGGAGTCCGCAGCGCTCCAACATGAATATAAGAGACCGGGCCCGGCTCTCATGTGGGGGCTCCCTCGGCCCAGGGTCCGCTCTCTCGTCCCCCGGGCCCCCAGCTTGCGCCTGCTTCGTCCCCCCACGGGACCACCACTCCGCCCCAGCGGTCTCCTTCTGCGAGGACTGACGTTAACCTGAAAACCAACACGTATTCTTCTGGGTAAGCGATGACGTAGATTCTAAGAAGGAGAGATTGAAAAGAAACAAAATAATGCCAAAAGTTGTTAATGAAACGTGTAAATATTATTTAGAGGATGGTGCCAAATCGTATAAATTGTTTTATGAGTGTAAGGACGAGGTCTACGATGATGCAGCGACGAGGGCCAGAGATCTCGCCGCGTTGCAGAGGTTATACTCAGTAGATTATGATAACTGGCTGTAACCTACCCGTTGTCTGAAACCTATACCTATCACAAGCAGCGACACTTCTCTTATCAAAAATCGTTTAAATCTTGTGTCAATGTCAAAGTTGTGTGAATTGTGTAAAATAAATTTATTTATATAATAATTAATTAGCCATCAACCGTCTTTCATCCTTTTAATAAAATCCTGACAAGATTTGGAAACGATACTGTTTTTTTTTTATATAGCGATAGCTATCGGATCTTTACAACTGAGAGGGGAAATCGGATTCCATCATTTATAAATTCTTTTATGGCGAAATTCTATTAGAAAACAAATTAAAAAAATAAGGTCAACGACTTTGCATCTTTATTATTACCGAAAATTAAATTGACTACTTACTTTTAGACTTAAACCAATAAAATCATTTCCGGATTATGTCATTTTTAGGGTTCCGTACTATCTGTACCTCAAAAGGAAAAAAACGGAACCGTTATAAGATCACTTTGTTGTCCGTCCGTCTGTCAAGACCCTTTTTCTCTGGAACGCATGGAGGCATCAAGCTGAAATTCATATCAAATACTCAGGTCTACTGTCCTTAAGAGCTGTTATTATGCATTCGACACTCGCAAGGGAATCAAAACCTACAGGTTTTGACTACTTGCGGTACTTCCCGTAAACTCAGAATATTGAAATTTGGTACAAACTGTACAAAGAAACGTCTTATAGTACAGATAAAGGAAAATGCGAAAAGCATTAATTTTTGGTTACATATAACAAAAATATAAAAAAAAAATCAAACTTACTACTCCTTTTCTCATGAACACGTAGAGGTATGAAATTGAAAGTCATATCAAATACTCAGGTCTATAATACCTTTAAGCTGTTACAAAATCAAACGTCATGTCAACGCAATACCTACCTATACCTACCTACAGGTTTGTACGGAACCCTCGGTGAACGAGTCCGACTCGCAATTGGCCGTTTTTTTTTATTTTCTCTCTTATAGCCATCATCACCCACCATGCCCCATTAAGAAATTAAGGTGAGCTTCACCGCGAGCATTCGCGTGTAATGTAACATTTTAGATTCGACTTTGAGCATTAGATTACAATCTACCTCCCACACTGACGAGCATTCGCGCATAATGTAACATTTAGTATATATTTGAACTAGCTTCTGCCCGCGGCTTCGCCCGCTTGGCGTGGTCGGTCGGTCGGTATGATGTCGGGCCCGACATACGCCCGCCACTCCCCAAGCGCCGGACATGCAGTAATTTTCCTGACTAAAAAAAAAAGGGGGTGGTTGGGAGGGTTGGCAACGCGTGAGTGATACCCCCGGTATTGCGAGCGTCTATAAACTACGGTGATGCTTACCAGCAGGCGGGCCGTATGCTTGTTTGCCAGCTTTGTGGTATAAATAAAAAAAACGTAGACTTGACCGTCTCCGGGGCCTATTACAAATTGTATCAAGATGTTACACATTGTATCTTACAAGGTGAGCATTATAATGCTCGGTTCACCTCCTACACTGATGTAATCTCGTTTTGTATCATTACAAGGTGAACATTGTAATGCTCGGTTCTCCTGCCACACCGGTGAAATGCTCGAAACTGAGCGTTACATTACACGCGAATGCTCCCGGTGAAGGAGCACCTTTAGATAAACCATAGACCATCGAATGAAGTCCATAAATGACATTCTTCTCTCAAGATTTCTTTAAACAGTTTTTGCATTTAGGTAGGAATATAAGTATACTAGCCGCCTTATATGAGGCTTGAAAAGGACTATGGGGAAAACTGACTAACTTTTGACTATAACTTACCTACTTAGTTAATGTAGTTTTTGTTAGTACCTACGTATTAGCACTACTGCGACACATTTCTCAAAATGAGATAATAACAAACTGAGTTACTTACTTTAACATTAAATGTCGGTTTTCTCATATTTTTGCTATCTGGGTCATAAACTAGTATATATAGGTGCATACATGTGTGCCAAATAAGCTATTTTTAAACCGTTTTTGCGTGAATAAAACTTTCATGATTAAATCTCTTATTAAATCTGTAATATTATTGTAGAGGCGTAAAAAATATAAACGTGTAAGGCGTAAAACATCGTAAAAGATTTTTAAATTTACGAAGGTGTATTGTAAATTTATTTATCTTTACCCTAATGATAAAACTATTTACTTAATCAGAGGAGATAGTTTAAAAATACAGTAGAAAAAAATAGTGAGTATAACAACTTATATTTTTCTACCGTCTCGTTTACTCGCCAGTATAAATAAACAGTTGGAGATTTCATTAAAAGTGAGTCAATACAATTTATTTGAAGTAATGCGAACTATCTAAGAATATTGTTTTGTATAGTCGTGTCCTAACATAATAGAATTCATTAGTATTAGTATCCCAGTATAAGTACATGAACATTTTGTTTTTGAAATGTAACCCGTTGAATATGTAGTTATTTTAACGGTGTTGCGTTCCAACTTCGATAAAATAAAGATTATGGTTTACTTTGATGTGAAAAGTCTGAGGTGAAAAGATTAACCTTTTTTTATGTAGCCTTACTTTTTTAATTAATTAAATGCTTTACGCATACGCCCGACCTGAGCATAGTCGATAGAGTTATGTTATGTCGGAATTCTCTGCTAGTCAGGGAATAGGTAGGTACTGAATAAAACCTGAAGCTCAGACCTGAAGTTATTCTATCTGGATTATTAACACTGAGTGTTTTTAATCAGGATATTAGTTCGGGAACGGGATTTTGAGGGAAAACTGGGCACCGTCTAATATCAGTTCATAATATGGAGAGGTTAGAAAAAGAGGAAGGAATGAAGAAAACTTATATTGGAAAAAAATGTACAAAGGCGAGATAAAAATGTGAAGGTGAAAAGTGAAGTGACAGTAAAATAGACGTTGGAAAACCATAAAGAAAAAGGAAATATAACTACTTATTTACAAAGAGTTCGGTTTGCCACAGTCCATATTACGAAATTATATTATGTTAAAAGTTGTTCCACTAAAAAACGTTGAACAATGGAAACCAAAGATCTCTTGATTTTGTAATAGGTTTCGTGACGCTGGCTTAATCTCCGATAACTTTTGTGTTTTCTTCATCTTTGAATATCGATGTCCTAGATCTAATCAAATCTCAGCTTAGCTAATCTTATATAATTTGAGTTTGGTTCATTTAACAAAAGATTTTCATTCGAGAATCAGATATAAAATTTCGTTAGCTCTAAAGAACATTTTGTAAGAATAATTTCATTCTTGGAGGAATTACTTACGTTTATTTTTATTACAATAACAAGTAACTGAAACTTTATTTTTAGAAATTAAGTTAATTACTTACCGTCTTTTATTCGTTTTTTTGTGTTTCATTTTGAATTTTATCCCGAGTCTAAATTTCGAAACCCTGTAGTTTGAAACTCTTTAGAGCCACAGCACACGGCGTATTTTAAACGCGCAGATGACGCGCGTGTCGTTATCCAAGGCGGAGTTGCAATAATTTCATCGTCAGGTCTGACATACACTTCGACAGAACATATTTAACGGAATGTGTTTCATTTTTATGTGATCCAGTAGACAAACAAGCAAGCGGGCCAGCTGATGGAAATAGTGTTGTTAAAAGGCTCCAGCTTCGCGAGTCTCGGACTCGTTGAGGGCTCGAGCTTCTATATAGGGCTCGAGTCGTGGCTCGAGTCTTCTGTTCAAAGCTCGAGCCGCGGCTCGAGCTCTTTCTACAGAGCTCGATCTGTCTGTTCGAAGCTCGAGCCTCGACTCGAGCTGTCTGTTCGAAGCTCGAGCCGCGACTCGAGCTCTTCCTACAGAGCTCGAGCCGCGACTCGAGCTCTTTCTACAGCGCTCGTTAATAATGTATGAAAAAGACTCGGCTCGAGCCTCGAGCTGAGATGAGAGCCAAGTCTTTCTCGATTTTTAAATTACATTTATAAATAAAATAAGTTATGATTATAAAAAAGGATTTATTTTCAAAACTAAACATAAATTAAATCAAAAAACGCTAAATTACACATATAATATCAAAATTGTATATTGGTACGAAAAATAATAAACAAAGACATACACACTAAAATAAATTTATTAAAATCATTTTCATAGACTTTAAATTTGATTCAAGGGGCTCGAGCTTCGACTCGAGCCTTTAAGCCTCGAGCTTTTAAGGCTCTCGAGTCTATAAGGCTCGAGCCTTAAGAGCCCGAGCCTTCAAAGCTCATGAGCCTTTAGAGCTCGAGCCTTCAAAGCTCGCGAGCTCTGAGAGCTCGAGGCTTAAAGGCTCGCGAACCTTCAGAGCTCGAGCGCTAAAGGCTCGCGAGCCTCGGACTCGAAGCTCGAGCGCCGACTCGAAGCTCGTTTCTCACAACACTAGATGGAAAGCGGTCACCGCCACCCATAGACATCAGTAACACCAGGGGTGCTACCAATGCGTTGTCCACCAAGGAGGTTGGAGGAAAGGAAGGGGATGGGGAAGGAGTTGGGCATCCGGATCTCTCACTCACCGACCGAAACGCATTGCTGCTTCACATCGATATTCTTTGAGAGGGCGGTACTTCCCCGGTCGAGCTAGCCCATTTCATAATTATTGCTCTATCACTCCAAAAATTTGTCAAATTTCCGAAATATAATAATGTTCTGTCGTTTTTTAGACGGAATAATTAATTGTGCAAATTCAGAATGACATCCTTCGTGTGCTTCTCGCAATAGTTGTCACTGGCGACCGACTGGTTAAATAATAAACAAATTCCATACAATTCACACGGCGCAGCGCAACCTGTAGCCGTATTTATACTCGGCGGAGTCCGCGGTGAGATGCAATTTTGGCAACTCTTCGCTTTCGAGTTAACAAATGATGCTTAGAAAATACGGCTGCTGGTCCCGAAAGCTAGGCTAACCTGGAGGGCTACTACGAAACGTTAATTCGATATTTCGGCCGAAGTATCGGAAGAATTTTAACCGTGAAATACAAAGTATTTCATGGTTATTTTAGTTATTCCTTGAATTCTATCCATGAAATACCTTGTACTTTATGGTTATTTTAGTAGTTCATTGAATTATAATCATGAAATAACTTGTAATTTACGGTTAAAATTCTTCCGATACTTCGGCCGAAGTATCGGATTTACGTTTCGTAGTAGCCGTTCTGCTTCTGTTATGGGTATCAGACAACAGATATATTATTGTAGATATACAATCAAATGCCATCACATGAATGTTTTCCAACGGGAATAGAAACCGCGCCCTCTGTTTCCGATGGAAGGATCACCATCAATGCTTCAAACGACGTCAAATATTTATTTAGATTTATTTACATAATTTAATCGAATAGCATTTGACTGGCTTGGCAGCATGGAAGTAATATGTACTACGTAGTACCTACATATTACTTCCATGCTTGGCAGTCACTTATTTGGTCACAACACGACTGTCTGTATATATTTAACAAACAACTACTTATCTACTTACGCCCGCCAAAATGTTCTCAATCCTTTTTTTCCTATGTCATATTGAAAAAGTCACGTTACAGATCTACCAACATCTTTATGAACGTGGCCGAAATTGGAACTACAACTCCCATTCATATTGTATGTCACTTTTTGACAGTTCGCCTTTGACAAAATGTATGAAAATATGCCACTAACGCCCTCCTACAAACGTCACCCACGTTCATAAAGATGTTGGTAGCAATATACGTAGCGTCTGCTATAACAATCAATGCTTTGTATTTTTAATCTATGGATGTAAACTACGAACATCGAGTACGTAGCCCTTCTGACTACGAATCAATACTTCCGTCAATCACGAACAATCAATCAATAGAGGATTGAGATTGCAGATTGGATTCAGCCGTTAGTAAGTTTCAGTTCGTAAAATTTCAGCACCCTGCGGATAAAGTTTTCATATTTTTTTTTGTACACTAAAAGCTTCAAAAGCTTATCATAAAAGCACGAATTATATAAAAAATGTTTTAGCCGTTTTCGCTACATTAACGATCTTCCGGCGTAATAAAGTACCGTCGTGAAGCGATAACACAATACAGAGGCACTTTTATAAGTGAAGTACAGATTGCATAAAAGTTTATAACAGTACTTACCAACTTAAGTAGCCTTCTACGGTGCGGCTCACATAATCGTGGCTAAGTTTTTATTTCTTAAGTACAACAGGCAGACAGATAGACTTTATTAGCGTATAATTAATGTCTTTACTTGGTTATTGCGTAGCGAAAAAATTCTAAATCTATGTGGTTACCATCAGCTACCAATTTTACCTTGTACCAATTATATAATTTTTTAAGACATTTTAAGTTGTAATAAATTAACTCGGTTTAATAATCTTTATACCACACCTGCGCGGAAAGGGGGCCCTTTTCGTTTTTATTTCCGTATTTCTTTCTTCAAAAGTAGCGAGAAAGTACGCGATTAAATGTATGAAAATCCATTACTTTACTACCCTCAAAAAGAGGGCAGGAGGGCAGTAAAGTAATGGATTTTCATATATTTTTTCCTCCCTGGTGTCCGTCCGGTGGTCGACGATGACGTCATCAATTACAGAAACAAATGAATATCGCGTTGAATTTCTTTTTGATAATATCGACGTTGAGTGTGCGTTAAAAAAAGTCCTCTCTTGATTGAATCTTGATTTCTTGATGAAAAGTGCGATTTCCACCTCCGGTATTGCGGAATATAAGTATTGCTCAAACGACTCCCTCGTCGGAAAACGGTCACTTTACTCCCTTGGGGAACAATGTACCTACTATTAATTACTAGATGTAATGGGTACTATTTTTATTACCCTATGTGTGTTGATCTAACCCTAGTAATGGTCTTTATAAATACCTTCCAGACAGAGGTATAAATATTGGCTTAGGCACCTAATGGATTTAACGTGTACCTATCTAAATACCTAGTTTGTAGAACAAAGAACTAGTCCGTGGAGGCTTTTTGTAGACAATTTTTTTATTGAAATTAAGTACCTACCACATATTATTTTATTAAGTAATAAAAGCTAATATAGCCTAGCCTATCGTTTTCGAGGCGCAAATGTCCTCATATACAGGGTGACTGATTGAACAACGGACCCATTAAAGGAGGTGAATAAGAAGCTGATGCCTATTCCATTAAGTGTTAAAAACCACCACCTTATTTTTTTTAATTTTTATTTATTTTAATGTTCATTCTACGTTTTTTACATTATACTATGCATGAACTCTCATGACCCGGCAATCCCCCCGCGCCCCGCACGGCGACCCGCCAGCACCCCAGCGCAAACGCAACCCGATCGCGGACCTCGCCTCGCTCCCACCCCCCAGTCGCAAACTTGTTTTGGCATCGATCGCACGTCCGTCGCGTACGTACGTACTACCCGTCCGTTTCAAGTTTGCCGCTTCCGCAGTTGCTCGGACTGTTAGCTTATCGCAAAACAAAGAAAGACAATTGATTATCAATCGGCGAGAGCGACACTGAATCGAGTAATAGCGAAAGATATTATTTTCGCTATTACTCGATTATTCTGTTTTTTTTTTATTTCTACTCGTTAATGTGACGTCATAACGGTCGACACCGGCAAACTTGAGGCGAAGTTGATTGGAATCGTGTGTGCCGCGCTTGTGTTGTGAACTTGTGTGTGAGTGAACTAGTGAGTAGTGATAATGGCTTATCAATACACCAATGAGGAGTATTGGGACATGGTGCAATGTTACGCGAGGGCAAATAACGTTGTTAGACACGCAATTACGTTGTATCGCGAGACGTTCCCAAACCGGCGAGTACCATCATATGATTTGATGTTAGGACTCAATTTTTAACTCAATTAAGAGCGTTCGGCCAGTTTACCCAGGCCAGCCTACTCATGCCCAAGCACGAGGAGCAGAACCTTATCCGGTAGACTTGCATGAAGCCATTTTAGAATACTTTGACCACAACCCACGCGAGAGTACGCGGAATGCCGCAAGACGTTTTAATGTGTCACAGTATACGGTGTGGAATCTGCTACATACAGACAGACGACATCCGTTTCATTATCGACCCGTCCAAGAACTTGGTGTGAACGATTACGAGTGTAGTGATGTGTAGTAGAACAATTATTGTGATTTTCTTGATTTTCATATGATTTGAACAATTGCAAGAAGGCCACGTAATAGGTAAGTAACAATTTTAAATGTAATGTGATTAAAAATAACTAATAACTAGCCACCTATTTACCTACCTCATTCGATTCATTCTTCGCGCAAATTTATTTTTTGTCGTTCGTAGCAACGGCAACGTAGCATACCTAGACCATCCTAGACTAAGTAGTAAATGAATGAATGGCCCCCGCCCGCGCACTCCGCGCAGGCCGCGGCGCGGCGAGGGCGGTGGCGGGCGGCGGCGCTCGCGCGACTTCGACATTCGACACCACGTGACACCACAGTATACGTAAATTGGCCGATTTTAATATTTTTTTAAAATACGCATATCTCGCCTATTTTAATTTTTTTTTTGTTTTTTTTTATGCAGAAGGGATATAAATTAATTACTTTTTTATCTATTAAAATGCGTACGATGTTTAACCAGTCACCCTGTATACAGCAAGCCTATGAAAGAGGTGATTAGGGACGTAGGTAAATATGATCCAAGTTTTCAAAATTTTACATGTTAGAGTTTTTATTAGTAAGTTCCTATCAGGTACCTACTTCGTAATAACATACCTACATAGAATTCACATTATACTGTAATTTACGTAGCTAGGTACCTACTATACATCATAATTACAGTTTCATAACGATGCTTACATTACATTTTAGCATTTTTTTTTCTTAGTTCTCTCTCTACGCTGGCTGACTCTAGCGTTGAGTTTGAGTTTGAAAATGGAAGTTTTGGAAAGGAACAGCCTGCAACGTCGGGTGCGTCCAAATCTGACGAATGCGCAGCTCGCGAACAGCGCGTGCAGTTACTGCAACTATTTGCTGTGCCTCTCACGCAAGGCACGCAAAGTGCGCGCGTGCGGCGCGCGTGAAGCCCAAGATCCGCGCGCGCGCAGTTTTCCCATTTGCGAACTGAGCGGGTGAGGCGGGGCTCGAGGCGCGGGCGGGTGGATGTCGGATGGTAATGCACGCCGGTCGCGCTCCGCTTGGATACGGCGCTTATGCGCGCGCGCATCGCAGTTGCGGCATGCCTAGTTGAAATGAACGCGGGCAGCGCGCAATCGGCGCATTCGTCAGATTTAGACGCACCACCGATTGAGAAAATCAGTGTTTAAATATGTAATTTAAAAGACTGACATTCTAGTCAAATAAATGAATAAAACCATGAGGAAAAGTATACTTAAATGTATACTTTCATCGATTGGGATTAAAGGTTCTTAAATATTTAAAATACTCTCTAAGAGATTCGAAATTTATGGAGATATTTTGTGAATGCGCATTATTATAAGCCGATTGTTTATAGACCACTTAAATAACTTGAGCACGAAATTAGTTACCTACCTAGACTCCATGGTGTTCCAGTAGTGTCCTTTATAAGGACATCGCCAAACGCCTACGAGGTAAACAAAGGCTGGCAGCTACATAATTTCCATTGCATTTGACGACCTCACGGAAAAAACAGACGATATGCCTATTTAAATAAAAATATTTTGATTTGATTTGATCTGTGGCGTAATGTTTACCATGCCAGACCTCCACCCAGGAGGTCCCGGGTTCGAATCCCGGTCGGGTCATGATGAAAAACGAACTTTTTTTGATTGGCCTGGGTCTTGGATGTTTATCTATATAATATGTATTTGTTAAAAATATAGTATCGTTGAGTTAGTGTCCCACAACACAAGTTTCGAACTTACTTTGGGACTAGCAGACTAGCTCAATCTGTGTTATTTGTCCCTATATATTTATTTATTGCTGTTCTGCACTGGGTACGCTGCCACAAGGACCCTGTCTTTTTAATTATTTTTATTAGTATTGTTTGTTAAATTTTACCTTACCAAATAAATAAAAGATCTCATTTATATGTAATATTTTAATTCAATAAATACCTAATTAGAAAAATAAAACAGCTATTTATTTGATACTTATATACCTACAATCTAGAATTAATGAGAATGTATTGATATTGAGATACATGACATTTATACATATTATTATATACAATTAATTAAGACGTACTTAGTAGATTAACCGCCAGTTTCTGAAACTCATTTTTATTTTATTTACACATTAAGGCTAAGTTTATATGAGTGGTAGCAGTAACATCACAATGATGGCATTTAAGTACGATAATCACAGTTTACTTTGATCTTGTACCGCGCAGTTAGTATAGTTACGCGCGAAAGAACTTAGCCGTAGTTTTTTTTTCTTTTTTATTTTGACAATGGTGCGAAATGGTTGTACATTTAACTAGACTAAACTAATTTTGACAGGACCAAAGGCGTTGTTGTCCTTCCTTGGTTTACAATTACTGACAACTTGACAAGGATACCAACACTTCTAGACCTGTCAAAATTAGTTTAATTAAATGTACAACACAATCTAACTATAAACGCATTTTAATTTTTATTTCATACTAGGGAAACCCGCGCAACTTCGTTTGCGTGTATCCCGTTTTCCCGTGGGAATTCCCGAACGAATTACATATTTAAACGTTCCTCTTGAATCACTCTATCTTAATTAAAAACCGCATCTAAATCCGTTGCGTAGTTTATAAGATTTCAGCATACATAAGGACAGACAGCGGGAAGCGACTTCATTTTATACTTGTAAAGATTAAGTTTAAAGTTACCCTTATATTAACTTAAAAAATGTATTTTAGAAACTGGTTGACAGTAGATTAATTGTATGAATCATACAGTCAGCGGCATAAATATGTTGTCACAATACCTTTTAAGTTGTCACTTTTGTATATCATTTTCATTTCAGTAATTAGGAACTTAAGTGAAGTTAACATGTCAACAACATTATAGTGACAGGGTACTAAAACGACAATATATTTATGCCAATGACTGTACATAACGGACCTAATGAAGAAATGTTTGTACCAATTACAATAAGTAATTTAATTTTATGTTTATGTAAAATTTTGTATGTAATTTTATCAATTGAACTTTTAGGCTACATCATTCGTAAATTATATCAACATTATTGTGTTAAGGCCATCTTTTACCAAATAAACGATATTTAATCATTTTTGATTGACTGTAAGCTGCTAAATTATTAAAATAAAAATGTTAAAAATGTATGGGAAAAACATTGTACCTAAAAAAAAAAAACTAGGAAAACCTGGCCTTAGGTGACAAACGTAGATCTGTGGTGTGTTGCGGCGATGTGCACACCGTATGTTCTCCCCTACAAAAGTGCGGGGTGTGTTAAAATATTAAAATAATGTCAATTGAAAGGATAAAGCCTTTGCTTAATGAGAAAGCAAAGTACCGTAATTGATAAAATTGTAGTTATAAATAATTGATGTAAAAAATTGAGAAAACTCTCAATTTATTTATTGAAAGTAAGAATATTGCTGTTGGTTGTTGAAATAAATTTTTGTATGTAACAGTTTGTTTTATTTCTCCAATTCCTAGTCTGATTTTGTATTCTGAGAAGAGAAACAATAAATGTGCTAATAGACGATCGAATATGGTGCGGTCGCTCCTCCACACTATGCGGTCCAACAGTGTGGTCAACACACCACACCACCGCGCCGCACCACTGACTGACATATTGGTCGGACCGACCGAAACGATAAGGCCCCGACCCCACTGCGCGCGGTCAAGCGGTCAGAGTTCAGAGTTCTGCCGTCCATCGTACTATAACCGTCGCAGTCCGACTACTTTTGGTGTGTAAGATTCTAGGCTACCATAAAGGTTACAGAACGCGGAACGTAGAACTCGGACAGAACGCGCGCGCAGTGGGATCGGCGTCTAATAATAATGTGCGGCGCACTGTGCCCTACATGATTGAATATGGTGCGGTGCGGTATCGGACAGCATCCGTGGTGCGGCCCGAACCAAATTCGATCGTCTTTAAACCACTTTTACAAAAATAAAACTACTACATAAAAAATAAATAAACACTATATGTTCTGTACAAAAAAAAATATATAAATAAATTATATACGCTCCTGATACACAATATATTTGTTAATAAAAATATAATAATATTCTTAAATCTAATTTGTACAAATTGCTTTCTAATATCACTTTTTTTATTGTAGTTCACAGATAGGGTGCACAGGTGGCATAAATATGTTGTATCATTTAATTACTGAAGACTTTAACAAACATGTGGTGACAAGGTACTGAAGTGACAACATATTTATGCTGCTGACTAAACAGGAAGAGACAAGAATTAAATAATATGTATAGGAAAGCATATTCCATCTATCAATTCAGACTAGCCTTTATGATAATGAAGTATAACTGGTATCTTGAATCGCAATCTCAAATCTATACTAATATTATAGAGGAAAAATTTGTATTTTTCTTTGTTACAAATAAACTCAAAAACCTTTGACCTTTGACCGATTTAAAAAATTCTTTCACCATTGGGAAGCTATGCTATCCTGGGGTGCATTATAATAAAAAAAAATTGGGATCTTTACTAAAAACAATGCAAAGCGGCGGAAAAGCAAAAGGGGCAGAACATTAATACACATGTTTCTTACTTATTCAGTCCCCGTAATCTAAGTTCCATTTCTAAATATGCTTTCATCGACGGATCCTCCACCATTTTCAATATTTTCTCAGCGATTGCAGGGTCTGCGTTGTCCATTTTTTTCGATAACGCTTCCGCCCATACTATAAACACACAGTTTGCACATCCCGATTGGCAGCATGCTGTAGGTGGTTCATCTATGGATGCCTGTAAGTAAATTTTTCAATATACAATTTTTTCAAATAGAAGAACTTATTAGACTCAATTTTTTCTTTTTCCTTATCGCTAAGTAATTATTGGGCAGTGTCTTTTTACTCAGAGAGTAACATTTGGACAGGGTTTCATCTGCTTCATAATTGCCTATTTGGATCCTGTATTTATTAGAAATTTGAGCAATGCCCTGCACCAGAGTGAAAAATAAACCCTACACATAAGACGACTCTTTGACCAAATTTCAACTTGAATGGACTAAATCAAAGACATGAAAATATTCTTATTGTACCTTGTAAGAAAAGTATGAATGTTAATTTTTAGTTACAGCTGATCTTTTCGACTTTAAATTTTCTTACCTCTCTAGCGATTCTTTCTAACTCCCGTTCCTTTTCTTCATCTGTAGCTGGAGGCTGAGTTGCATATAGTTTTACAGAGTTTACTTGTTGCTTACACTGATTTTTTATTATAGGACAAATTTTAGACCTCTGTAAAAGAGAAGGTTAAAAATACATTATCAATGTCACAAAAATTATAAATAAATATTTAGGAATTTTACAAGAAACAAATTACTAACCAGCATTATAATTTATAAGTCTACGAACAATATTCCTAGTAACAAAGCCTCAAAATGTTGCAAAGAAACATTTACCTGCATAAATATTATAATTATAATAGTTTTATTTCTTATTTATCTTTAAAATTTGAGTTTTGTTTTCGTAAAATCTGACATTTTACTTTTTAATTTTTTATACGATGCAATTTTTTCCATTTTTTTTTCCTATAATACTTTCCAAGAGCCTACACACTCGTAAGTTTGCAACGTTGATTGTCATGGAAGAGAAGTGAAATAAAATTTCTAACAAAGGAAAAGTCCTTTTGTCTTTTGTATGTACCTGAAGCCTCGGGTTATTACTTATTTTATGTCTGAAGCAAGAGTCTGAAGGCTATTTTAATTTTTGAAAAAAAGCACAGTGGAAATTTTCTTGCCAACCATAGACAACAACGCAACACACACAATCTGAATGCGATCGACGGATATTGTGATTGCCAACTACCGGAAGTGTACGTACGGCCGTCATAATTAATCATTTTTGATCTATAGATTTTACAAATTGCTAATTTTCGTTTATTGTTTATCTTTTTTGGTGCTGAATCGCATACATTCATAGGTACAAACCCAAATTAATCTTTATTTCGCCGCACGCCGTTGATTTTTAATGTAAGTAGTCTATATTTTTTTGATTTTCAGTGAGGCTTGTTGGTCGCAAGGTATGACGAAGCCGCCGATTGTCTCGTAAAATCTATCGAAGATCTGTTGTCACCGGTCTTCTGTAGATATAAATATCTCCATGTTTCATTAATTAGCGATATGATTCAGAGTTTTCGTAATTTTGAGATGAACTAAAACTGGGCGGTTCCAGCAGCCAACGGCGTGTTCAAGTATGAAAATAAACGATTTTCTAAATCCTTGCCTTGATGCTATGATCGTATTCATTTTAACTCTGAAATTCGGCATTTTTATATCTGATTTATATTAATCAATTAAATTGTAGGTTAGATTTTTTGCCATCTTACAGGAACTGCTAGTTTTGTAACACTGATAAAACCTGCTGATAACGTCTCAGATATCAAATTCCTAAATTCTGTATCATTATTTTGGACCCTGAACAGTTTTTCTTATGGTGGCTGTGACCTTTTTTAGTAAATATTTTTTTTGTACAATAAAATAAACTGCTATTATTGTAATACTAGACCAGACCATTCCACTTACCCATTTTGGCTTGGGCATTAGTAATTATAATAAAAGAGAAGGCTAGACATGTTGTATTCAGGTCCTGTTCCACAGTGCCTACTTGTCAGATAAATAAATACTTAATTTTAAATTACGTGTATACTCATGAAGAAGTGTGAACTTTATAGTCAATTCATCTTTTTCGGTCTCTTTATTTTTCTTGACAATTTACACAAATCAATAATTTAAATATACTTTATTAGCCAATTAATGATATATATCAGATAATTTTGTATGTGGACTGGTTAACATGTAGTCTTGATCAGGTCATGCAACCATATGCATTTCCTTTTTTGATATCTGCTATACATAAAGGGAACAAGAGGAAAAATTGTGTCTTTATTTCAACTAATTATCCTTCACATTCTGTTTGGTTTATTAATAGTCACATTTATAACGATAATAGAGTTCAATAATTATTATTTAATAGCGGATACCGGTTCATTAGACAGTTAGTTTGATTATAAAGTATTTTATTTTATACAAGTAGTAAATGTTTAGCGAAAGTGTCAAAGCCTAGTTATCTGAATAAATGATTTGGTTTTCTTTCATACAATCCCATTTTTTTCAATCACCTTATGATTATGAGCTATCTGTGTACCAAATTTCAAGTATATTTGTCAAGTTGTTTGGGATAAAATTAAAAATACTTAGTGTTTTAAAGTTTTTATTCTGACCATTTAGTAGTATTTTACAATAAAACATCAATTTGAAATAGAAGTTTAATTTCTAACAGTCACGATAGAAGGGCATCATACAGATAAAATTTCTATGACAGATGTCATTTTTCAGAATTTAAAATATCCAAAGTATTCCAGAACAAACATGTCTGGAGAACCAGAGGTCACACGCACTCCTGATGAAGAGACTGAAGAAGAAATCAAGTCTACGTACAGACCACCACCGGAGAAGACCATCGAGGAGATCCTGGCCGCTGACCAGGAGGATGAGTCGTTGCGGAAGTATAAGGAGGCATTACTCGGACAAGCTCAGGCTGGGACCGTTGTAGTTGGTTTGTATTTTTATACATGTTGAAATCTTTATTTTCTCTCACAAGCTTATTATTATTATTATTTAATTATAGACGAGCAGCATTATGCTGATGTGTCTATGTCACAGTGTTGAAAAAGTTCACTAGATAAGATAGTCACTTCACTAAGTTCCATGTAAATTAATTTCATTTATAACTGTGCTATTATATTTATTTAGTTTATGGTGTTGCTCTTAAGCCAATTGTCCAACCGGTTTTTAAACGCATTCACTGACACAGCTGACACCACGTCATCAGGTAGCCTATTCCATGCCTGTATGATTCTGTTGCTGAGAAAGTGATACCCCAAGTTTGTGTTTGTAACAGTACGACGTAATTGTATATCGTGTCTTTGTGATGAATGCGTGTCTACGTCTTTCGTGATAAAAATCTTATGAAGGTCTGGGAGGTTGTACTTATATGTAAGAATCTTATAGGTTTCTATCAGGTCTCCGCGAAGTCGCCTCTCCTTGAGGGTGGTCAGCCTTAAGACTCTTAGTCTTTCCTCGTAGGGTTTCCGACGTAAGCTGTATGGGATCTTGGTGGCCCTTCTCTGCACACTCTCGAGCAGGTCAATATCTTTGAGAAAGTATGGGTTCCAAATTTGGAATCCATACTCGAGCAATGGTCTTACATATGTTTTGTAGATCTTAACAAATACGTCTTCAGTGATGTGATAAAACTTAATCCTAGAAATAAACATTTTGTAGTTTTAACTTAAGTGTGACGTGTGTATGTGTGTCCGTCTGTTGTATCAGCTTAAAGTACTGATAGACAATATAATTTGGGTCTAGGAATGACGGACGCTGTCCAGTACCGCACCATATTCAATCATGTAGCGCATAGTGCGCCACACATTCCGTTTCTGGCGGTTTGGCTGCTATGTTTCTCTACAGTCAGGGATGCGGAAAGGTGGTGTGGCCTATTGAACTGTCCACCTTCAATTGAAGGGGATTAGAGCATACTCTGCCACATTTCTCCAATTAGGCAGGTCAGTGTTTTCGAGCAAATTGTAGGCCACCGACTTGGCTTAACTGTCATCCACCCAACTAAACTGTGGTTAGGGTCGGCGTTGCTTAGCGTGTTCATTTTGGAGTGGGACACACAGCGACGCCTTTGAGTTCCTCGTGGGAAGACCCCTATCATGTTCATAAATTGTTTAGAAAATTATCAATTTTCTTATCGTAATCGCGCTATCCGATAGCGTACTATCTGTCATGTTATAAATGATTCAGAAATCGTAAACAGAAAGTAACTTGTGGCTATTTACTTCCATATTGATTTAGAAATTTTAAGTCCCATTTTGTTTTTTTACTAGCATATGCAGCTGGTTTTACTTGCGTAATCCTGATGTTCTTATTCGTGGACTATGTTATTTGCGGGAGGCACTCTGCGACGTCAAGTCCCTGGCCGGCTTCCTGGGGGAATTAGGATGGCTGGAGTAATCCAGCTCCCACTCTTGGCACGCACAAAGGGCACATCGGCTGCCTAATTGCGGAGAAGGTCCGCAAAACAACAATTACAGTCAAGAGCAGGTCAACCTTTACATATTGCACTTTGTACCATTCTTAAGTTCTATGTCATAAGAGCCAAAATTTTACTGCAGGTGTAAAACTCGACGTGCACTTGACTGTACAAGTTGGGGGATAAAAAATATCCTCTTTTAATCCAGGGTTTAAAGGCTGTGTGCAGTCAATCAATGAAAGAGATGACCACGGTAGGGAACTTAGAACAAAGATTTTAATGGTAGTAAATAAGTATCATTATGAAACTTTGTAATTACATAGAATATGAACAAATAAAAATTCGAGTAAATCCTTTTACACAATCTTTAGAGAACGAATCATATTTGCTGCCCTGCTCACCTGTTTTGTTGGCTGACTGA
This sequence comes from Endotricha flammealis, assembly GCA_905163395.2. Classification (NCBI taxonomy): domain Eukaryota; kingdom Metazoa; phylum Arthropoda; class Insecta; order Lepidoptera; family Pyralidae; genus Endotricha; species Endotricha flammealis. Next base: position 2,195,205 of record LR990861.1, on the reverse strand, counting down.
ACCCATAACACAAGCAAATCAAGCCTAGCTTACCTTGGGACCAGTTGGCGCGTGTGTGAATTGTGTAGAATATTTATCACCACAAACATTTGATAGGATTCTATTTCTGTAACAGATGTCAATGATCCTCGGAAGGTGATAGTGAAGAAGCTGGCGTTGTGCGTCACCGGACGGGACGACGTCGAGTTGGACCTCAGTGGAGACCTTACCGACCTTAAAAAGCAGGTATGTCATCTATTTATACTGATATTATAAAGAGGAAAGATTTGATTGTTTTGAATTGAATAGGCGCCGAAACTATGGGACTGATTTCAATAATTCTTTCACCAGTAGAAAGCTACATTACCAGGGAGTGACATAGGCTATAGCTTTTCCCGAAATTCAATGTGGTCCCCACGGGAACGGGCCCGGAACTTCACGAGGACGAAGTCGCGGGCAAAAAAGCTAGTACATACTAAGATCAGAGAGTCGCATTAGGGGAAGATCTTAGACTAATGTTTTTGAAAATCAAGATTTCATAGATGCTGATTTTGGTAATTCCTGTAAGTCCAGTGATAAATTTATTGTTTTTGCATTATTTTTCGACAACGTAATGCTGGTAAACTGAGATTACTAACCTATCCGATAAACGCGGGATGAATATATTAGAAGCTACCTATAAGGAAGGGAATAAGGCGAAAAGGGAAAGGACTAACTCAATGAACGAAGCGCATTGCTGCTTTACGCCGATATTCTCTCGAGAGGGTGATACTTCCGCGGTCGAACTAACCTTAAATGTTAAAATGGTTTAAAAAAAAAAGCTACAGTTGAGTTTCTTGCGGCCACTCTTCACTTCTTCTCAGGCCACTCACGTCTGAAGGGCTAGTAGGTTAAAAAAATATTGACGTACAAAAGTATTTCTTGTGAATCTACTTGCAAAATAAATGTTTTTTTTTAGTCATGTCGTATACCAAAAAAACTACCACTGCAAGAGTAATAGAATACATCTATCAGATAAGTGATAGGATAGGTCATAGCATATTTGGCACACAAAGACAGGTGTTCCACCGTCATTACACAGTCACTCGATCGTAAAGCTAAGCACAATTATTGCGATGTCCTATTGGACGCGATCTGGCATGAGTCCAATGCACCGTGTACAGGATGTCTCAACTCATTAGAATGTATTTAAGTCTATATTTATGGAATTTGCTAAATAGCAACGCATACTAAGGCTGCGTGTAGTTTTGTGAAAGTCTTGCGTAGATTTGCAAAAAGTACGTATATTTCTGTAGAACCTGAACCCATTACAAATTATCAAAACTTTTATCATTACCATTTTAAAAGAGCAAGTGCTAAGTTTCTTGCCAGTTCTTCTTAGCACAAATCTGCCGTCTGAATTGGTGGTATGAAAAAAATGTGACGATTCGAAAGTGCTTGTACGAGAACAGTCGCAAAATGTTGTAAATACAAAATGTAATAAAATGCTTGCGCGACAGCTCACAAGTACTGTCTGGCGACATGCGCATTGATAAGTCAGTGGCTGTCAGATAACCTGTAAACACTGACACTATGGGGCTGATTCTCGTAACAAAAACCGATTTTATTTCGATTCGAACACATTCGCTGTCCCGTTCAATTCCTATTTTGTATTAGTGAGACAACGTTTGAATTTGAATCGAAATAGAATTTGGTTTTGTTACGAGAATAGGGGGTCTTGTAGTTGACATTAATTGTTAAATAAATAGGATTGGAAAATAAAAGTCTAAAAACAATTTTTTTAACAAAACGATTATTGAAAATTTTAATTGCTATTGGTCTTCGTACTTCTTACTATTAATTGCGTTGCGATAGCCACCGTTGCTAGACTAGGTCTGAATCAAATATTACTGTACTATTAAGAAGTACTGTTGTTTTTAATTTGTATTCAGTTGTTTTTATCACCCTGTATCATGCATGACTTACGCGCGACAAGTGTAGTTCACTACACTGCTCTAAATATCAGTTGAATGGTGCGCGGATAAATCCGTCCGCGGTGACGTATATTTATGATGAACATAGACCAACTATCTGTAATGAATAACAATATGTATACTCTGTTTCTTTTAACTTGACCAATGTAGTAAACAATCTTAACGTGTCTTTTTATTCAAATATCCATGTGTAAAATCGATAAATCGCCAAAATAATAAGAGTGTTGTGATAAATGCCATTTCTAACTATATTATTATTATTTGGGTGTGAATGATAATTTTAATTGCCTATTTTCGTTAAAAAGACGCGTTAAGATTGTTTACTACATTGGTCAAGTTAAAAGAAACAGGGTATAAGGAAGATTATGTTTTTCATAGGTCTTATGTAATACAATACGTCAGGGAATCAAATGTAATACATATATTCGTAGAATAATAAAAAAAACCATCTATGAAAAAAGGTACCTACCAATTTATAGACTAAAAAACTTATAAATACCTAATACGAACGAGATGAATAGAGGTAATGCGGAGGCTTTAAAAATACTTATCACATTCGTCAAGAATCATAGTTTTTTTTTCACGTTTTTTTTTCAAATAAATATCAAAAATACCATTCTATAGAATGCTGTGGCGTCCAGTAACTAATGGTTAATACTAGTACCTAGTAGTGCAATCTTGTTGCAAATGCAATTTAATTAAATCGATAACAAATTGTCATGGTCACTGTATGCGATATGTATAACGGAAGTTAAAGAAGAACATGTATAAAATATAAAACTATAATTAAAAAATGGTTTGTCCTGAATGACTGACTAACCTGAAACAGGGAAGGCGCGTTTTTTGTATAATATAGGCATCCAATAAGAAAGAATTTTTCGAGATTCCCACGGAAATTGGAATACACGCAAACGAAGTTCGCGGTTTTGGTTCATCATCATCATATCAACCCATAATCATCCCACTGCTGGGATACGGGTCTCGCTTCGATCGAACGGGACTAGAGCGTACTCTGCCACGCTGCTCCAATGCGGATTGGCAGAGGCCGGTGTTTTTAAGCCGACCGATGGCCAGAGACTTGGCTTAACAACTGAAATCTACCGAACAGCCGGGACCGATGGCTTAACGTGCCCTCCGAAGCACGGAGAAGCTCGAGATAACGAAATCTGTCAAAACAATGGCTAGGGTCGACGTCGCTTGACTTGCGTGTTCATATTAGAGTGCGACACAGCGACGCCATCGAGCTCCTCATATAATATCGATTATGATAAATTTCATCTTCTAAGCACGACCACTCTTTATCAGAGTGGTCGTGGTTGCAATGATGCAGACAGAGGTAGTTTGAGGTCTGATAATTGAGCCACTGTTCCCGAGGGTTGTCTTCTCAGTGATTCGCTTCCACTGTCGCCGGTCAAAGACGCAGCGAGTATATAGCACTATGGTGGAACCTGCGGCATGTCTTATAAGATCTCGGTCCATTGCGTCGGCCATCGACCACATGCTCTCCTGCCTTCGACCTATCCCTGAACCACTCATCTCTCCAGCGAGTTCTCATTTCTGGTTTGGTCGTATTATAATTTTTATGTGATACTAATGGGCTTAAATGTGTATTTTACCATGTAATGTTACTTGATATCCCGCGACGCTGTATCTGGGTTATTCCAGTACGTTTCCAGTTCGATTCGTGGACGATCGACCGAAAGACAAAAAACGACTACGTTGACTGATCACTATTTAAATTCTTTCCAGTCGTTCGTGATAAAGGAGGGTGTGCAATACAAAATAAGGATCGACTTTATCGTGCAACGGGAGATCGTGCATGGATTGAAATACGTGCAGAAAACATACCGGTTGGGTGTTCCAGGTATATAGACATACATAATTTAATCTTCACTACATAATTTAATCTTCGCTTTTCCCCACCCAAAATATATCAATATTTTTCTATCTATACTAATATTATAAAGAGGTAAAGTTTGTGTATTTGTTAAATTGTAAGGGGTAATCTCGGGATCTACTGAACCGATTTTAAAAATTCTTTCACCAATAGAAAGCCACATTATTGCTGAGTGTCATAGGTTATATAAAAAACCAAAAAATAAAAAGGCTTTTAACATTATGCCCAACGAAGTGGGCACGGGTCAGCTAGTGGTTAAATAAAAGTAAAAAATAGTTTAAAAAAAAATGCAAAATGCAATGCAATAAAAAACTAGCGAAGCACTTTGCATGCATCATATTGGCTGGGAATTTAGAAAAGCAACAAGTCCAAGGATTGAGGATTTGTTCAGGGCGTTTGGACATTTCCATTCGTCGTCTCGACTGGAATATTGTGCGCCTTCACGCTGCCGGCCTTGTATGGGCGTATATCTATCGGCTTTGTATAATAAATACTCATGAAATTTTTATCAACGCAAAAATAGGTATCCATTTGTATCAGTATCATTAAAATATCAAATTTAGGTGATACATACAATAATTACAATACTTTGACAGCGCGATGGTGTGTTGATAGTGATCCTACCTTCTCCACCAGAGGGCGCGGGTTCGATTCTCGCTTGTTGCAAATATTTCTGGATGGCATTTTGTTTGTCCTCGAGTTTGGGTGTTTAATACGTATCATAAGTATATAATTATTTACAATAATCCATTGTGTGGTACTCATAACACAACAAAGTTAAACTTAGCTTACTTTGGGACCAGTGGGCGCTGTGTGAATTGTGTAGAATTCTTTTATTATTAAATAAGTCATCTATCGAGATTTAAATTTATGTAGTCATAATTCTAATGTATTGTATTGTATTTCTGGCCGCCACGGACAGTGCCCGGTACGTAATATAATTATGAGTAAGTCGCACGATTGTATGCACGGAATGTAGTGTATTTGTTGTCAAACGTATTTGGACCATGGACGTGGAATAATTGTGCTATTGTGCAGACTTGTTGGATACATAATAAATACAGTTATTTCGGGGTTCTTAGTGACAAAACGACAAGTTTCGATTCCCGCCCAAGACAAATATTTGTTTGTCTATAATCTGGGCGTTTTCACATAGAAAATTATGCATATGCATGTGTGTTAAATGGTAGGAGTCTTAGAAGTTGTTGGCGTCACTTTGGGGACAGTTACAACCAAAAAGTTTGAATTAATATGATAAATTGTATTCTAAAATTGTATAAAGCTTTTGGTTTTCCCAAAAAAAAATTTTTTTTGGATTTTCTTCTGAGTAAACTGTAAGCATTAATTTTTCTTAGTATGTAATAGTAATAGTAATTTTATTTTTACTATAATGGTAGTCGAGTAGAGTCGAGTCGAGTTAGAGTAGCTTATTTATCAATTATTTAAAACATACTAAATAACATTGAAATATGTAAAATATGATTGGAAAACGTGCTTATGAAAGCCTCTAAATAATCATTTTCGTTTTTAAACTGAAATGAAACTATTAACAAATCTTTATTTTGTGTTACAGTGGACAAGATGACCCATATGGTAGGATCGTACCCACCCAAAACGGAGATCCAGTCGTACACCACTCCACCCGAAGACGCTCCGTCCGGTCTGATGGCCCGGGGCTCCTACACCGTCAACAGCCTGTTCACGGACGATGACAAAAACGTGCACCTCCAATGGGAGTGGTGCTTCGAAATCAAGAAAGACTGGAAAGATTAACTTGGCTCTTATAATTTATAAACTGGATTGGATAAACATGTTTCTGATGTTCAAACACTCAAATTGTAAATTACCTCTTGGTAACTGCAAAGTTAAGTAATAGATTTCGAAAAATGCAGATTAAACAATCGCGCGCGTACGAAGCGCTAGTTACGAATAAATTCTAAGGTGAGGTGGTAAGATCACTTCGCGCGCGAAGGATTATTCTTTGACAGCCAGTTTCTGAAACGTATTTTTAAAATTAATGACACGTTATAGCTGTCACTGGCAAACTAAATAATAAAAAAAAAGAGATAGCATGAGACTTAATGTGGTATTAAAATGCATCTCAGAAACTCTGTGAATCTGTTTTGTTGTTTTGACGGTATTTTCCCATAAATAACCTTTCCCATAATATTTATAATAAACAAAATTACTTTTATCTTTTGTCAAGATAATAATTCCTAATAATTCCGTTATCTGTGCCATAAAAATATAAAAAAAATGCTTTCCGAACTGACGTGTATCTATCTAGTTAACAATATTTCTTACAAAAAGCCTTACATATCTAATTACATTCAAGCCTTAAAACAGTTGCTGCCTTAATTAGAAACAGTATGAGAAAATATTCTTAGCAGGTTAATAAGTAACATTAGGTTACTTACCCAGCGGGTGTATTCTGGTAAGAACAGTTAAAATATATGTAGTTTCAAACTTCCCTATCTCCCTCATTTAATATTTTGTGTGAACGAGATAGAGCTTTGAGACTAAATTTTAACTGTTTTAGTTATGACAAATAGGCCCTCAGATATTTTTACAATAATCTAAAAAGAAAATAAGATAGTTTAAAATTGTCACAAATAGGATTTTTGAAGTTGGCAACATCTTGATCTTGACCTTTTCGATGAGGTTATATACAGGTTGAATATTTTATCACCATCTAAATTTCAATATATTTTTCTGTTGTGAAAATCATGATGTGTTTTTCTTTTAAGTTACTTTGAAGTTACAGCATCACAAAGTTATCTAAACTCGTAGAAACCGCGGGCGCAACCCTGGAATATACATATATTATTTTTTTGAAAATTTGACCAAAAATTTTTTTTTTCATAAAAAGGTTTATTTTATTTTATTTGATGGTGACAAAATTTTCACCCTATGCAGGAATACATCATAGAGATATAACAGAATATACATTCTATGTAATCTTTTGTATTTTTCATACATTAATAATTAAAATTTTCATGTCCAATCCAGTTTAGTGTCGGAAATGGTGGCTGACTGATGATAACAATGTAAATCTATTGAAAAGATAGCATAGGACAGTAAATAGAAATAGCCATACATTTTATTTAAATAGTTATTTCAGTCTTTATAATAGTGTCCCTATTGAAAATTCTTGGAGGAAACAATTTGGATTCACTTACATCGTACTTAACGTTAATGACCTCTCTTGCTATCATTTTACATGTTGTATGAGGGAGAGAGCGTGTGAGAAACTCGATGTTACCAAAATTAGTTGAACACTAACCCACAGGTTATACCAATGCATTTTTTGACGTCAAAAAAAAAAGGTAACTAACCTGTGTACCAAATTTTAAACATATCTTTAAAAAAAATGAATTACATTACATATAAAAAGTACACTTTACTATAAATTCACTAAACCAATCGGTGGGGCAGTTTGGTACATTTCGTATTTATTTACGGATGTAAATAATTTCACACTTTCACTATATAATAGTAGCTGCTGCCAGCTGTGTTACCCGCATTTAATTTTATGCACAGCAGCGCCATCTACTTTGTAAAGCGCCGTTGACTATCAGACTTTTGACCAAATCCTACGGGAATCGCGCCCTTTTCGGGTTAAAAAGCACCCTATGTGTTAATCCAAGGTATCAGCTACCTACATCTATACTAATATTATAAAGAAGTAAAGTTTGTGTGTTTGTATATTTGTTAAATTGTAAGGGGTAATCTCGGGATCTGAACCGATTTTAAAAATTCTTTCACCAATAGAAAGCCACATTATTGCTGAGTGTCATAGGTTATATAAAAATCGAAAAAAAAAACGGTCGAATGAAAGCGTTTCTTACGAACACCTGTACTAAAAAAGGATTATTAACATTATGCCCAACGAAGTGGGCACGGGTCAGCTAGTACTAAATATTTAAAAAAAATGGCCCACCCATTTGAGTGTGAAGTAGTGACAATCATACCCACAAACTTTCGTCTTTATAATATTAGCGGAATTAAGTATAAATTGTTTCCTCCAAGTTTAACCGTAAGAGCCACAGCACACGGCGTATTTTATACGCGCAGAGGACGCGCGTTTCGTGCTACATTTAGCTCTTTGTATGTTAGACGTCACGATGGAATGATTGCAACACCGCCTTGGATAACGATACGCGCGTCATCTGTGCTGTGGCTCTTAGATGTAAAGATCGGCCCCTTATAATAATGAATTATTGAATTTATTATAACAAGTATTTTAAATACGTTTATATGTAATAGATATTATTTAAGTGGTTAAGCGTTCTATGCCGATATTTACTGTAGAATATTTCTGTATAAGTTTTGCTAAGATGCCTTGCGTGAGTGTGAAAAAAATATACTCGAAAGTATTTGTTATTATTAAGAAGGTCAGTCATTATGTTTAAAAATGTGTATAGGATACTCTGAGAATAGCACGCTGAAAAGGACCGTACACCCACGACGCAATTCACAAGCGATTAGTAGCATACGCGTACCTACCGTAGTTGCTCGTGAGTAGCTTTTCTACAAATTCGCCCTATTACGCACACGAAACGGCGTGTCTACTAGGTACCCGTCGGATACCAATCCAGAGTTGCATACGAATCGTATCAAGGAATAATTAACGTATTTAGTCGTATATGGATAGCGCCGTGATCGACACAGGCAAATATGTGTCGCATACGCATATTAATGCGACTTGGTTGCGTCTCAGTCGCGTCGTAGTTGACTCGCTTGGGTAGCGTCGTGGGAGAATGGGTTGATACGATTTTAGACTGCTGCATTGTCATAAGAACTTTTTTTCACTCTCACGACAATAAATAGTCAGTCCACTATTTCAATAGGCCGACACAACATGCTATCATCAGCATTCCTCTAGCATTTCAGCCAAGCTAATTCTATCTCACTCCGACATACAATTTTACAGTGCGAGTGAGCGAGACAAAGTACCAAAACTTAGTATTATTAAGGACATTGGTGCACCAAATAAATGAAAATCTATTTTTAATATAACACGCTTTCTATACCAGTGTCGGTGACTACAGTGGCAATAATATTAAAAGTATTATGTATGGAGTTTTGCTGTTCCCTTTATAGTGTAAATTAGTATAAGTTGCAATAATAAAGTACATTTAATAATGTTCAGGATATTTGGATGTGGTTTGGCATATTTGATGAATATACTCAATAAATTGATATTATGTAATTTTTCAGTATGATAAGCCGGCTACACTGTTTAAAACCAAGTTTGAAACAAAGGCCGCAGTGAGTGTTTTAAAACTACAAAATTTAGTATGTATAGATACTGCGTCAAATCCATGCTCTGCTACCTTTGAAGCATTTTTGCTGTTTGAAAGACGAGCGTAATTTGTAGGAAACCTCTTATTTCTATTGTTTTAGGTTTAAAATAATATAGACAAGAGGCTTCCTCGTTTCCAAACCAATGTTTTTAAACGTGTAGTTAGGCTTAATGATATGATCACATCAATTTATAATGGCATGGAACAGTCGACGATTGTCAAATTGTTATTTATCAAATAGATGTTGGAATGTAACATCGATTGGTGTGGTCGCATCATAATTATATTTTCCTAGGAAACCAACCTTTTGATATTACCTAGGCGTAAAAAATACAGAAAGAGCGTACGGCGAAGACGCTGGGCGTCCAAGCGGCATACGGCATGCCTGTGTCGCGCTTGCGCCGCGTCGCTTCAGTACAATTTACATCGCGCGTCGCTTTCATACATTCTGTATGAAAACGTTTTGAACTGACATCGTGCCTGCGCCGCGCCTTCATCGTACGCGGTTTCTGTATAATTCATGCCTTAGATGGTGTTGACATGTGTAAATTTACTGGTTTACTAACCTGTGCTGAACCACAGAGGTGAGGTAATGATAAAAAAGGCATTTAATTGAACAAATGTATCGCTTAAGCGAGGAGGGAGGGAGGTGCTTCAGTGTATACCACTGGTGCTCTTGTAATTTTAAAATTTTAACCTAAAGTCGCGTCGCTGTGTCTTGGCACTTAGACAGTTGACAGAACGATGGCCCCGACGAATAAACGCGCAAGTGCTTTTCTTCAAAACAAAAATGGTGTAAGTAATTGCTGATGTTATCTTTACACTTCTGTATTTTTCACGCTATCCTTTTGTTCCTGGATACAATTTCGGGATAAAACATTGTATGCTCAGGCCTATCCGTGTCCCAAAATGTCAAGCAATATTGTCAAGTTTTTTTTTTTTGCTTGAGTGATTCATAGTCGTATTCTTTCAACTGGCAAAGTGGCCAATGCACAGTGAAGCGAGTATAATATAAGGCTTCCCTTTTATAAATTTTAGAACTATTTTCCACTTTAGTCTTTACGACTCCGGTTTTAAAGCCCAATTTCGAAGCTTGAAGACTTGTAAATATTCTTACAAATTAGTCTAGGTACGATCTCATTAGTCGACTAAAAGTCATCTAACATTCTACCTCTCCTGCCCACAGTATTGTAAAGAGAGAGAGAGAGATAACGTTGATATGATTATCGAATATCGTTAGTTTTACATAAATTACGTGTTGTGATCTGTACCAAGTTGGAAAAATCATATCGGCTATGCAGACTAAACTAAAAAAGTTGCACATGTTTTTAGGCGAACGAAATCTCTCGATATTTAATAATTTTTCGAATGTTATCAGTGAATATTATCCCTTAGTCACTACAGTGGCAGGTCTCCACAGTTTCATAATTATTTTTGATATAAATCGTATATTAGTCTGACTAAGACTAAATTAGTATAGTAACTAGACTTCCTGGAAATGGAAATAAATTTCATATTAATATTGTGTCCTCAAAGTTTCGAAATTAGGTAACGTTTATGTATTTATTTCATGCTATGTTTATATAATGTGAATTTTATCATTTAAATTCATGGATTCAATAGAATGTAAAGTTTAATGCAATGTAATAGTTTGGCCAAAAATAAAGCTTATTTATTCAATAAAATTTGTTTTTTATTTTATCCCTTTCTGTACAGCAGGTAACTTTATTAGGAGAAGGTAAAGATTTTCGTCTTCACAACAACCTCATACTTGGGTTTCTCAGAGACTTGTTGTAGTTGTTGCGAATATGAAATATAATGATGTAAACATTACGCAATTAAAGACAAATGTTCTTCCAAACCCAAGAATCGTGGTGTTTCGTATTTTTTATAAAAATCCGACTCGTGGAAGAGGTTAAGCAACAGGAACTACAGTCAGTATTTTGATGAGTTCCATGGCCCTCTATGTCATCGATAAGTTTAGTCAGTGGCCAACTGGTGGCTTATCAGTCCAGCCCGCAGTTGACACAAATTGCGGTAACCGAAGGAATATAATGACGAAATTAAAAAAAACTTTGTAAAAAATTATTATTGTTTCCAAATTAAACAGTCTCTTCGGCTTCTCTCATGAAATTCATAACCACATCGTAAATCTGGGCTTTGGCGTCCACACCCCAAACAAAATCTATGTGATTGAAACTTGGCCTTTCTACCTGGTAGTGCTCTTTCACATTGGGTAATCTTTCAGCCAAATACCTGTGGACAATGGACGAGAATCTCTGTCAATCTTCGAACGTTTACGAGTTTAAAGAAGTAGGGCACGGCGGATAATCCGCTCGAATCAGAGGAGTCTAGGGAAGGACCTGCACCGTACAGAAGATCGTAGCCAAATGGCATTGGTCTCGACCATGTTGTGTTGTGTCGGCAACGCGTGAGTGGTACTTACCCCCGGTATTGCAAGTTGATGCAACCACTGGATCAACTCCACAAACCCAAGGTTCTATCGACCGACGGTCACTATGAATTAATGATTTATTTATAGAGTCTCAATTAGCTAGTAACTAAGTAGTTTTTTTAAGAGGTGAGTACTGAAATTGTTTACTGCGTGGTTGTACGTAGGTCTACGTAATCATAGATACCTATAAGTTACGTTGTTGCGATGGCGAGTGTTGCTATTGGTTGAAACAGTGACTGAATGAATGAATGAATACCCATCCCTCTCTGTCAATATCGGAAATGTGCGAAAGACATACTTCTCAGTACTCTTCTGTTTTGCAAGTTTCTGAAACGCATTTGAATTCCATATTAAGGCACAAGCTATCTCTTTTTTCTTGTTGTTGTGTTAAATGCCATTTCTAACTACATTATTATTATTTGGGTGTGAATGATAATTTTAATAGCCTATTTTCGTTAAAAAGACGTGCTAAGATTGTTTACTACATTGCTCAAGTTAAGAAAAACAGGGTTTACGACTTCTTATTTGGTCTGAGGGTTAACATACCTTATGTCTCTGGCATCTGCGGTATAATCTGCTAAGCTGTAATAAATGTAAGTTGGTGTGACGATATTGTTCAAGTTGTATTGTGGCGGAGTTGGTCGTCCATATTTTTCTATATTCGTGATTGGTTTGTGGTTGTACCGCCTGAAGACCTTCGAGTTGAAACCTTGGCCGTAGTGGGAAAACTGTCGGAATGAAGCACCGGCGGGTGCATGACCCAGGAACAGTGGAGTCATTGTCTGAAAGCATTATGGAGAATTTCAATTATGCATATTAATAATGCTGATGCACCTATGAATATACTGATACTTTTATTTCTTACTCTTTCTGGCATTTCTGGCATTTTTCTTTTCAGTCTAAATTCCAGTAGCCATTCCAGCATTAAATAAACATGAATCGATCACGAATTACTTAATATTGCAATAAAACATCCAACATCATGATACCTACCACACTAAGGTAACAAACTATGTAGTAGTATGTACAAGAAATAATGGATATGTTTTTGTTAGGACAATTTAGGGTTCGACAGCAGTGTATAAATCCCCGAGATGATCAAGTGCGCTTCACAAGTCACTGATTGAAGCGAAAATTGATCGTTTACTGCGTTGATTTGACGCTACCTTCAGGCAGTCTAAGGCTTGATTGATCACACTTGACAGAAATTTTGATTGACGGATAGATCGTTAGGCGATTGCGGTGTGCGCACTTGACAGCACCTTCAATGGGTGTCAAGCCTATCATCAAGTAACATTGACAATCTCGTGAGACTTATCAAGCGCACTTAAACGTCTCGGGGACCCAAAAATTTGTATCCTACTAACCGTATTATAATAAGCAGGATCTTCGCCTATCAACAAACTATTGCAGAAGTCATAGAAAATGCTTCCTTCCAAGCAATAGTTGGTGGCGAACCAAGTTATGAACTCTCGGTTGCCGAAGATCTCTACGATGCCAAGACCGTAGAGTGTGCTCTGAAATGTAAAAAAAATATTTGAATATATTAGCGTCAAACCGTTAACTTTATTTAACGGATATTTTACGTTTTCGATAAAAAAAATACACTCTATCTGGTCATACTCAGTCAATCAAAGACCCTACAGATCTTGGAAATAAAACCAAGACCTCCTTGTACTAAGCGAAACTAAATTTGAAAACTGGACTTTGAATCTGTTAAAGTATACTCAGAGTCACAATTTTAACCGCGCGCCGCCGGGCGGTTAGTTAACATAACATATATATACCTAGTTATATATTGTTAACATTCAATTTCTACAATAATTATTAGAAATAAAAAACCGGCAAAGTGCGAGTCGGACTCGCGCACCGAGGGTTTCGTACAAATCTATGTAAGAAAATACCAAAAATTTACTTTTCGCATCTCTTCCTTCTGTACTATAGGACGTTGCTTTGTACCAAATTTCAAGATTGTGAGTTTACGGGAAGTAAGTACCCAGTAGGTTTTGAGTCACTTGCGAGTGTCGAATATGCGGCATGTTTATGCCGCATATTCGACATAAATCTGCGGCATAAATCTTTTGATTGCGTTGGCTTAGAAGTTTGATTTTTTCACAGCTATTTGATATGAATTTCAGCTTGATGCCTCCATGCGTTCCAGAGAAAAAGGGTCTTGACAGACAGACGGACAACAAAGTGACCTTATAAGGGTTCTGTTTTTCCTTTTGAGGTACGGAACCCTAAAAATTTATAATAAATAATCATAAAGAAAAACTAATAATATATTAGTTACCTCAATAGCAGCTTCTTGGGGTGCCAACAGTCTGTAGAGTGCAATTTCGTTGTAGACGAAAAAGGCTGCAGGAGCAAGAGCATGCATAGATATGATTTTCTCATTGTATTCTGGTCTCAAGGATGTGAGGACAAAGAATGCAGTGCAACCTTGAGAGTGACCGATGTAGTGTAGGTTGGATTGGCCTGTGGTTTCTGAAAACATAAGGATTGATTAGATTAACATGAATAGTCAAAACAAAATACGGCCCACAATTTTTTAATATCTTATTAAATACGATAATTTTTTTGGTGAATCTTTTTAAATGGATTTCACATTAGAAACATTACAGATTACATCAACTTGTAACATCAACACTATGTTATGTTAATGTAAACATTAAAGAAAAGTTATAGTTGTACGAGTTGCTATTATTTCATTTTGCGTAGTATGTTTATGTCTCCATAGATAGACGAACCGTTTGGAGCAATCGAGAACTGCATGAAACGGGTTTCGATTGGAGACTTCCATAGATTGTCAATTTTGGGCAGCGAGTAATTTTAAACTACAATAGAAAACGAAAAGAATACCTAAAACATAATCGATGGTTGCTGGCAAGTCATAGTTTCCTATTTCGTCCCAACTGAACTCCCAAAAAGCTGTGTCTCTACGGCCACCGTCGGGGTTAAGATGAGTGTGCTTCCTTGAGTAGTAATTCCCGCGGGCATTGGCAAGCCATACGTCATAGCCAGCGTCGGCGAGAAGATAACCTAAAAATATCCAGTTTATGTATTAAGTAGTTTATATTTATTTAATTTATTACAATTGGTATTTATTGGTAAAATACATAATTAAATAAAATTAATTAAAACTAAACTAACAATAAAAATTAAAAACTAAACTAACAATAAAAAATAAAAATATAAAACTAAGCATTAAAAATACATGGTTGTGGCAGGGTGCCCAAAATGCTAGCAGCGTTACCTCGCTGAACGGCGATAGATATCCGTTGAGCGAAGTAACTGCCAGCCTTTGGGTCACCAGTGGTTTGTCGCAGCCTTTTTGCGATGTCCCTAAAAAGGACAACGCACTGGTACCCCACGGGCCTAATGTTTCTACACCAAAAGCCACAAAATCGTAGGAATCAGTCAGCTGCTGATATTTTGTGGCTTTTAGTTTCTCGGCGGACTCCGCCGCCGCTCCCGCACTCCTACTCGTACGGTGAAGATGTGACGGGGCAAGTGTGTCAACGCATGTCGCGTCCCACACCAAGGCCCGTCCTATAATCCACGGTACGAGGGACATTCCGTCTGTCCTCTTACCATCGTCACGTGCGATGCCGTTCGGCTTAAGAATGGCAGGCACGTTGACAGTGACGAGAGTTTATTATAACATAAAATATAATTACTTACAGTGACAAAATTAAACTAACAATTAAACAAACATTTAAAATCTATAAAGACGAGGAAATATTTGTATTTTCGTTTGTAACGAATAAACTCAGAAACTACTGGACTGACTTCAAAAATTCTTTCACCGTTAGGTAGGTTTTTAAAAGAAAGGGGTTCTTAGTAAAATCCGTGCGAAACTGGGACGGGGCGCTAGTAAAAATAATAATTTTGTTTTCTATACTAATATTATAAAGAAGTAAAGTTTGTGTGTTTGTATATTTGTTAAATTGTAAAGGGTAATCTCGGGATCTACTGAACCGATTTTAAAAATTCTTTCACCAATAGAAAGCCATATTATTGCTGAGTGTCATAGGTTATCTATAAAACCTAAAAATAAAAAGGCTTTTACGTGGTAGTCGGTTTTGCAAAGTGAATCGGAGAAAAAACGGTCGAATGAAAGCGTTTCTTACGAACGCCTGTACTAAAAAAGGATTATTAACATTATGCCCAACGAAGTGGGCACGGGTCAGCTAGTTTAATATAAAAAAAGAAACTAACCAATAGCACTGGAAGGTCCCAAAACTACAAACTCTGCAGAAGACGAATATAACCCATGCATTAGTAGAACAACCTTCCTGGGGTCACCGTTACAACAACTACAAGAACAACGCCCGCTGCCGTGGGAATCCTCCCTGCCGTGGGAATCCTCTCTGCCGTGGGGGATACGGTGGAGCTCCAAAATATAGCCATCATCTGTGGTCACAGAGTGAACTTCTGCGGGATATCCATACTTTTCGATGAGACCTGGCTAAAATTTAGAATTAACACAAAGGTATTAATAAGTAATGGGTGCAGTAAAATATATTTTATACTACTTACACCTGCTCTGAAAGTACCGTAGTTAAGTAGCCAGAAAGTACGTAATGTTTTCCATAGAATATGCGGGTGGCGGAAAAAAAATATGGTATGAAAATGTGCTACCGATTTTTTTTTAAATTTTGAGTGCTGTATGTCCGTTAATTACAGAAACAAGGTGAATATCGCGGTTGCGTTGGATCTTTCTTTTCGATTTTTGTCGCCGCGTCGAGAGATCGATGAATGGTCACGCATTCAGTGCACAGATAAAATTTGCCTTATATTATTTACTAAGGTAGATAATATAGGACACAGACCCTAAAAACCTATGTAACAATATCACAAATAATTATCTTATTAACAGATTATGCAAGTTTTACTTACGACATCCAACAAGGCATCTTCAATTATGTTATCAGAAAATCTTCCACCTCCCTCATTTACCAGCTCCTCGATATAATCCGCATGTGGAGACCGCCTGGCGGTCACCACCGCCACCAAAAACCCTAAGAAAACCACACGTAGCATCTCCCAATGTCCTCAGCCAACTAATAATATTTCAAAATTACATTTATTTCCAGATAACGTAGATCTAGAATAATTGTGATAGCTATAATTATTTCAATATTATCTATAGGTAGATTAATTTATAAAAAAAGCAATTAGCTGCTTCCTTTTGACTTGATTTTGAACTGTGTTATCTTTAATTATGATAATTATTTAAATCCGACCTAATCTTACAATATCTATTTATTATCGTAAACAAAAATGAAATTATGTAACCTTTGGATCTTTTTTACTCACAACTTTCAGATAGGTCACACAGTAAGGCTAACTGACAAATAGGCTGGTGAAACAGATACTAAAAAGAACCTAAAGAGACAGAACGCTGCTTCGGTGCAACAAAGCGGAAAATTCATTTTCTGTAATAAATACAGACTGAGTCTGATGAAGACAAGACTTCAATATTTAAAATATTTTTGAAAGAAAAATTTTCACCTTCCCCGCCCCAGGTTACCTATATAATATTTTTTTTCTGTAAAATTAACAGAATGATATTAAAGTGGCTATGTTGCACAGAAGTAGTGAGAAGTAAGAAAAAAATTAAGCCATTGGAATTTCATATATTTTTAATTACCGCAAAACAGTTACTCCAATTGGCGCTTTTTCGTGTTACACTTTACTACTCTAATACATTGACAAACTGCATCAAATTAATCCGCTTCCTCTGCTTCTCTCAAGAAATTCATAAGCACGTCATTAATTTGTTCCTTGACATCAACACCCCATATGAAATCTACATGATTAAAAGTTGTTCTTTCTACCCGATAATGTTGAACTACGTTAGGTAGTAGTTCAGCTAAATGTCTGATATCTCTCTCATTAGCTGTAAAATCTGACAAACTGTAATAAAGGTATGTAGGTGTAACGATCTTCGTCAAGTCGTAATGTGGGGGAGTTGGTCGGCCGTACTCTTCAATGTTCTTGATAGGTATATGGTTGTATCGTCTGAATACCTTGGAGTTGAAACCCTGGGCGTAGTGGGCTACTTGCCTGAGGGAAGCACCTACCGGACCGTGACCGAAGAATATTGGAGTCATCGTCTGAAATAATAGTAAACACAGATGACAGAGGACAAACGTGCTGACGTGTCACATGATGATAAGCAATCACCGCTATCCATGGACATACACGACTACACGATCTTGGATGCGTTACCCACCTAGGAATGAAAATTCCCGTTCATAGCCATAGTACCAGTTCATAGTAGTGCCTTGGCCGCGGTAGAGCGCTTATACAAGATCTATGGGCTAGGCTCTAACACTAAAAATAATATTTTGTTGATGACAAGACATAATCAGCTTTCATGTGATAAGGATTATTACGTGGGGCATTGTTATAGCCAAAATGTTTTTCAATCTTTGATTAATCTTGTTATCATAATTATGTCAACTAACTGACCAAGTAGGTACCAGTGACTTATCAGCTTTATTTATAGGAAATAGTGATATTGCAGAAGCATTATTATAATAATACACTGGGCGTCAAAAATAAGTAGTACAGTTTTAAAATTGCAATATCTCCTAAACTGCAGAAGCTAGACCTTTGAAATAAAAAAAAGTTAAAAGACAATTTCATTTCATTTAATAAAAACTTCATGCATAATATCATTTTTTAAAGATTGACTGAAAAAAAACTTAATAAATAAAAACACTATTTTTTTAAACTGTTGGCTTGTACTTTTGTTTTTTATTGTTTTCTTTATTGCTGATAAATCAATTGCAATTCAAAAGCAAATGTGTCTTCAGCGAGTAAACTTTACTAATCATGCCTCTTTCACCAGAAGAATGTGCAAGGATCATAACTTTTCTCGAAGTAGGCATCAGTATGCGTCGTACTGCAAGAACGGTGGGTGTAACTCTAAGAACGATCCAGCAAGTAAAGCGAAGATACGAAGAGACTGGAAACCATCTAAGGAGACCAAGTAATGGCAGACCCAGGTGCACTAGTACCCGAGAAGACCGCTTAATTGTCTCTACTGTGTTAAGAAATCGTCACCTTAATGCAGTTGAGGTCCAGCAACAGCTTCTTCAGACCCGAAGAGACTACGTTAGTGAGAGTACAGTGAGGAGAAGACTTGCTGAAGCCAACCTGAAGTCGTACAGGCCAGCAAATGGCCCCAAACTTGAGACAGGGCATCGAGTAGTAAGACTACGCTACGCGCGTCAACACGTACAATGGGGCGAAGAAGAATGGACAAGAGTTTTGTTCACAGATGAGTCTCGGTTTTCTTTATTCACTTCCGATGGAAGGCGGAGAGTATACAGGCGACCTGGTGAGCGATACATTCAAGGTTGCATCTCGGAAAGAGTTCAATACGGCGGGGGCTCTGTACACGTATGGGCTGGCATCTCTTCAGAGGGTCGCACAGAGCTAGT
The DNA here is from genome assembly GCA_905163395.2 of Endotricha flammealis. Taxonomy (NCBI): domain Eukaryota; kingdom Metazoa; phylum Arthropoda; class Insecta; order Lepidoptera; family Pyralidae; genus Endotricha; species Endotricha flammealis. The sequence goes on along the minus strand of LR990861.1, from coordinate 2,176,138 downwards.
GGTCATAGAAAATGGCACTCTGACTGGTGAAAGATATGCATTAGAGATCCTTAACGAGTATGCAGGGCCATATTTAGCAAATATGGGTGATGGAGCTATACTAATGCATGATAACGCCCGGCCACACACCGCTCATCTCGTACAAGAGTACATTCAGGAGGTTGGCATCAGCTTGATGGCTTGGCCATCAAGAAGCCCAGATCTTAACCCGATTGAACACGCCTGGGATGAGCTTGGGAGGCTAGTCAGAAGACGCAGACCACCCCCCGCCACCCTCAGGGCTCTAAAACAGGCCCTGATAGAAGAATGGGTGAATATTCCCCAACACCGCCTCCGAAACGTAGTGTTCAGCTGCCAAACCGGCTCCAAGCTGTCATCAGAGCCCGAGGCGGCAACACAAGTTACTAAAGTGGGAACAAGGCCCAAAACGTAAAAATTAAGTTCTTGATAGTTCCTTCAAAATGGTTAGCTTTTTAGTTTTCTCCTAATTTTCAGTGTAAAACTTTACTAATGCTAAATAAAGTATTATTTTTAGAAAACTTTGTTAAATTTGCTATAAAATGACTTTTATTTCAAAACTCTAACTTCTATAGTTTAAGAGTAATTGCAATTTTAAAACTGTACTACTTATTTTTGACGCCCAGTGTATTTATTAAATATTGGAAAGTGATACTCACCGAATTGTAAAAATTTGGATCTGTCATAACGAAACTATCGCAGAAGTCTAACAAAATACTGCCTTCAATGCAATAGTTGACGCCGAACCAAGTGATGAAATCTCGGTTGCGCAAGACTCCACCAAAACCGAGTGCGAAAGCCGTACTCTGGAACACAGAACGAAACAAACTTATTAAATAAACAAATAATTGATAACTATTAAAACTTACTAAGACGAAAACTTACTAAGAGAGTGTGGAATTGGCATTCTGGAGAAATATTGGAAATCAACGCTAACAGTTAAACAAATTCCAATTTTTTCTAGTATAATTGACAAAAAATTGTCGAATAAGGATCAGTAGTCCCGAGGAAAAACTATTCTGCCTCGAATTTACAATTTGTATTTTAGAAAAAAATACAAGGTAGGAAGAATTTTAACAGTGCTGATATTTTCAAGAGGTAACTGTTGCGCGATCTGCAGTTTCAGTACAAAACACTGACATTCACAATAGATGGACAGATCAAGCTGTTTGTTTAGGGTTGCAAAGCAGATCATCTATATAGGATGGATAGCAACACGATCCCTGACGTGTTTTTCGACTGCTCAGTTTTTTTATAGAAGGACTTAAACCAACCTCGATTGCAGCTTCCTGTGGTGCCAATATCCTAAACGCTTCCATTTCATTGTAGATGAAAAATGCAGCAGTAGCAAGACCATGGAATGATATGATCTTATCGTTGTATTCTGGTCTTAATGATGTGAGAACCAACAGTGAAGTGCCACCCTGAGAATGACCTACGTAATGGAGCTTTGACTGACCAGTTATCTCTAGAAAAAAAGTAAAATTATCATTTTGATTAATACCCTGGGTACAACAGAAAATACAAATACTAATTATCGTCTTTCTGAAGATAGTCTTGAAACTGAAGAAACAAAATAAAACTAAAATAAGGTCCGTAATGTTCATCGAAAGTTTCTGTCAATTAAATTAATATTTTTGTATGATTTTTTATCATTTATTATATAGATAGGCTAACTGGAACTTATCAGGAAGTTTTGAAACTTAATGAAACCTAAACGAAAAATTTTAACAACAGGAAGACAAAAGTTAGTATTGAACAGCTCAAACATTAAGGAACATAGTGAAAATCAACTTACCCAGAATATAATCGATGGATGCTGGCAAGTCATAGTTGCCGATTTCATCCCAACTGAACTCCCAAAAAGCAGTGTCTCTGCGGCCACCATTTGGGTTGAGGTGAGTGTGATTCATAGAGTAATAGTTGCCTCTTGCATTGCCCATCCACACGTCATAGCCGGCTTCGGCGAGATCATAACCTAAGGAAAGACAATCATGCCAAAATCTTAACATAAAAGACATAAAACTTTGGTTTCTTATACGGATTTAAAACAGTGTTGATCACTATCAACAGCTATCAACGTTTTATACCAAATCTTCTTGACAACACATATTCTTGACAAGCTCGGTTCCAAAAATAAAATTAAAACTGTATTTTACTGCAATGTTATGACAATATTTTAATCAACATTTAGCTCAAATCAAAATTTCTCTCTTAGCAAAACTTTAGTGTTAAGTCTAGTAAATTAAAAAATTTTGCTGAAAATTTTGTGTAAATTCGAGTCATGACTTCACATGTGCAATTTTTCGACAGTTATAATAAGATGTTTAATCCTTTAAAAAAAGTAATGGTTTTACCTAAAGCATTTCCTGGACCCATAGCCACATATGCAGCTGATGATGAAAATAGACCATGCATAAGGAATATAACCTTTTTGGCTGAATCATTATCGTTATTTTGATCCCTGCCATGGGGAATTCGATGAAGCTCTAAGATGTAGCAGTCATCTGTAGTAACTCTGTGAATTTCCGAAGGATATCCATACTTTGTGATTAGGCTGGGCTGTAAAATACGTTAATTAATCTTTACATACTCGTAGTATACAATAAAGTCGCTTCCACTGTCGTCTGTTTGCTTTTTAAACTACTCCACGGATTTTAGTGCAGTTTTCATCAATAGGTACTGATTCAAGTGAAAGCTTTATATGTTTAACACATACAAGAATTTTTCGATATTTCCACGGGAAAAATTCTAGGTTCAATTAATATTGGACAAACAAGACATAGAAGGGAGGCTTTTTCCCTGTAGTGACACATTTTACTGAAGGCTATATTACTAGGCTAGTTGCCGTAAAAAATGTAATTAGTCCTTCTTTCAAATTATTCAAAAATAAGCGCAACTAATTTTTTCATTTGTAAATTAGACCAAAAATGACAAAGATATAGCCCATTACCGTGTGGCATTTTTTCGCACGGGTGACGTCAAAGGCCTCTAAATTTTTATGCCTTGTATCTTTGTTATTTTTTGTTTAATCGAAAAAAGAAAAAATACTTGTCCAATAAGTTTTTAGAATCTAAAATACGGACTAAATAATAATATAATGTAATTATTTTGACCCACGAAGCAACCCTATTGATATATGATATTGTAATTTTGGAGAGTACTGACTTTCTTTCTATTTATAGTTTAATCTTGGTGAGATATCACTTCAGTCCTGCATGTCAAATCAGTGGAATTGTATCAAGTGTGTAAAATTTTATTTCACCTCACAAGGTCGGAAAGGATCTGTTTGTCATTCGAAATCTGAGCGCAAAAGTGCATTTTGTGCCCTAGCGTGGAAGAATTTTTAAAATTCGAACCTTTCTATTCTATAAATATTTATACCGCCAGCCCTCTGAAAATGCATTAATAGGTACTTATTTCATGCCAGTGCGCCAACCTTATTTTTAGAATAATCGAACTGGCCAGCAAGACACCGCATGAAAAAAAAACATTGATTTAATATATTATAATTTGCGTTTTTCTTGCACCTAGCATTTTCCTCGCTGTAGTGAGGTGAAAAATTGTGTGTTTCGCTCGACAGCAAAGTTATTCTGCGTCTCGTACTTTTGAAACCCTCGCTACGCTCAGGATTCTATATTTGAACCACTCGCTTCGCTCGTGGTTCAATCCTAGAATCCTTCGCTAGCTCAGGTTTCAATATAAGTACTCGCGCCAAAAAACAACTTTGCAGCCTTGCATAACAAATAACTATTGTATAGGATGTATTACAGACCAACCGTTGATGACACCAACCCACTAACTGTTTAATTTATAACGTCGTCAGAATTTTTTGATTCAAATTATACAAAAGACTTCCTAGATTTTCTTACCACATCCAACAAGGCATCTTCAATAGCATCACTGGAGTACCTTGCACCAGAATCCCTCACTAGCTCCTCAATGTAGTCCGCATGGGGAGACCGTCGGGCTGTCGCAGCCCCCACCAAAATCCCTAACAAGACCACACGTAGCATATTCTAATGTCCACTACGAACTAATTCTATTAATTAGCGATATCAAATTAAATAGTTTATCTAAGATTAAAATAGTTAGCGGTTGGGTTCGTGTGGAATTTACCCTATAATAAAGTTGTCTTCACACGGCAGTTTTCCCGTTGCGACGCCCCGTCGACACGCAGTGCATGGGCAGTATTATCGCTGGCGAGAACCTAATAAAGAGCTTTAAAATCAATTGGCGAGTAGCGAAAGATGAGTATCTACAATTCACGCGTATAAGAAAAAAATAAGAAAATAGTGTCAAATTACATAGTAATAAATATGCAACGTAATGTTGTTACCAGTTCTTTTGACACTTGATATTTTAATTTCTATTCTTAAAAGCGAGTACTCTTTATCAACTCTCGATAACCGCTTTTTCTCGGTTCAAGCATTGCCGGCAATTATGATTAACTTTGAGGACGAAAAGGCGCATTTTTAGTGCAGTAATATACGTCGTGTAAATAGCCTCTTATTTACAAACTATTAAATCTTTGATAATTAAAATAATGTAACAAATAGCTGATAATAAATAGTTTATCTTTTAGTAACTATGTTTGTTTACTATAGGTATTGAAGATTATTCAACATAATATAATGACAATGAAATGTAATTAATAATTTAAATTTAAATCGAGATCCGAGAGTTACGTAAAGGGTTGTCCAAATGTCCATTAATCCTGCAACATTTTAGACCCTTCCTTAGTGCCAGGAAGGGAAATTGGTGAGATTTTGTCACAAAAAAGTTACAATTTTTAGAAACTCCTTTTGGGTCCTCCTTCAATTCCTTCCATTTTTTTCCTATCTTTTGCTGTCTTTATCCATTTATTTCCTGCTGCCTTATTATTTTTATTAGTATTTATATAGTTATTATCCCACTTTTCTTTTTCCGAGGACGAATAATTTTAATATAAAAGGGAAATTAAATAAAAGTCATGAATTGAGTAGGTATGATTTATCAAAAATACGTTAAACAATATTGTAATAATTGAAAAGTTTACGCTAACAATAATAAGTTTTATATTTACAGTATTATAAAGAGATTAAGAACACTGATCTACTGTAGACATTTTCTCCTTGCCTTTTACAATACTTATGATAAGGACAAAAATGTTTTAAAATACCATTCTGATAAAAAAACTATTTTTTAAGCTTTTTTCATGCCAATATAAAAATACATAAATAAATTGCGTAGTAAAGAGGTGATAATGCAACTTTGGTATACTTATTTCTTTTCTACTATGGAAACATGAATTTTCGAGCGAAAACTTAAGTAGTTTAGAATGTAAAATAAACTCAAAAAATGTAAGAGAAGGTATATGTGGCACATAGGGGAGTTTAAAACACAAATTACAAATCATGTTTTAAAATAATAAAACTGGTGAACATGATCAATCAAATCAAATCAACCACAAATAAGTGAACATGATCACAAAGAAAGAAACAAATAAAAAAAAAAACAAAAACTGGCAGCAATCAATACTTAATCGCGATCTTAAGCCAATTTTGCTTACAAACAAAATTACCAAGATTCATATTAATAATTCGTAAGGCCTTAATAAAAAGATTAAATTATAGAACTACATACACCAGTTCATAAAAGATTTTTTAAATATAGTGTATTGTTTGATGGTATTCATCTTGTTTGATGGTAAGCATCTCTGAATCTCTGGTTGCAAGTCGTTCAGTCGATGTAGAAACCCTTATATAAGTATAATACCTACATCTGCGAAACAAATTCTCTTGATGAAAATTTTGAAAATCAAGTTTATATGCTATCTAGCTCAAACAAGATATGAAATGAACGAGACAGCTTACTAGCTGTCTCGTTCATTTCATATCTTTTGCTGAAACTATTGTTAATGCGTGATTTATTGATACAGAAGTTGACCAATCTTTACAGAAACTGGATATAAATTTAAATTCACACTAAATTCCCATTCGGGATAATATTGCACTAGTCGAAGTAATTAGGTACGAATATCCTTAAATTAGTCGTTGGTTTTGATTATGTCGTCATTCAATTGTGTAATTGCTTTTCAACCATGTAGTTCACCAACTGGTTGTCTTAAACTATCTGAAACCTGTATCTATCATTGAGCAAACAGTCTTATCTAAATTATAATTGCGACTTTCTATGTCAAAAATCCATAGATATTGTTATTTAATGATAAAGGATGCATACAAGTTTCCTATAGATAGGTGACGACAATTAAACAATTTTTTTTTTCAAAAAATAGTATTAATATAATCCTGAGGGCATGTCCGTTACTTTATGAATTCCAAAGCTATTTGACCCACCAATGGGAGACATGGTTCTTTTAAGATCACCATGGCTATGTGTTCCATTCATAACAAGGCTGGTCATGCTGGCGGGAGCATCCCTTAACATATGAGTCCCAGAGTAGAATCCAGCGTTGCTGTGTCCACGTTTGACAAGAAATGTCGGATTCGTATATGAAGAAGTGTGGTTGTCGAACGACCCAGTGCTGAGTTTAGGATGAGGCAGGTAAAACTTTTGTGAATCTAGCTTAGACTCTTCCTTTCCTTTTGATCGAAAATCAAATCTCTGGGTGAAGTTATTTAGTCTACTGTTTGATCTGGTGACAGGCACTAGTGGTGACTCTTTCCCAGCATCACTGTTGGCTCTTGAACAAGATCTCTGTCTTCTTTCGTAAGGCCAAGATGGTTTTTTCGGTTCAGCTAACATCACTATGTCGACCATTGAGTTTAATCCTTCGTCGATCCGGTCCAAACTTTTTGTCAGTTTTTTAGATTCTATCAAATTTACTATTTCATCAACTCGGCTGCATTTAGAATTGGATCTTTGCAAATTGCTACCACCATGAGCAGTGTGTGATTCGTTATAAAACATGCTGTCAATGTATTCACGCTGCCGTGATCCCTTTTCGGAGGTTTGAAAAGATTCGCTCCGTTTTAAAGATGTTCTTCTGCCTTCCTCCCTGGATCTAGTTCGGGATCGCTTTCCCCTATCTATATCTTTTTCTGCCAGAGAGTTGAACATTGCTCTACATTCCTGAAAGTCAAAACTGGAACCAGAATCTTTTTTAGCTACTTGATTTTCACAACGCGAGTTACTTAATAATGAGTCAGAGCCTTCGTCGCTAGAGTAAAAATTGTCATCATAATAATCTGGTGGATTGTAAAGTCCTTTATCAGCTGGTGGGACGAATAAATGTATCAAACTCTTGGCTTTTCTGGGCGGATGAGGGAGTATTTTACTTGGTATTATTTTGCTTTCTTCTTCATCTTCAAAATCATGGTCGAGGTACTCATTGCTGCTGTTTGTTATTTGTATGCTGTGTCTAGTGCTTGTGACAGAATCTTCTTTTTCTTCTTCCCTATGCTTTTGACATTCTAATGTCTTAACTGACACATTAATTTCTGATGTTTGATTGCATCTAGATGAGCGTCCATCATAAGTGTCCCCTTTTTTATATTGTTCTGTTTCAGCATTGTTCACAATGTTTCTTAGTTCCTGAATGACTTCATCTATAGTTGTTTCCTCTTCCTCATCCGATGATTTTTTGTGATCTATTGACTTTTTTGTAGATTCCAGTTTCTTGTGCAGATTACGCTTGTTCCTCATTAGATCAAAAGTTTCATTCTTTACATTGAACACTTCATAAACCAGTGATTCTCGTTGTGGATCACCATCTGGACTTAAAGATCTTTCTGAGGAACTGATACCCTCATCTTCAGGTGGAGATGACTCATCTGTAAAGAAAATATTTAGTAATTGTTATTATTTCTGTAATTTTTTGACACGTTTACATTTCAATATACCTACTTATATATATCATCATCTAGCCCTCCCCTTGAATCTAGACAGCTATTTATCACAAAGGTCCGTTTTGTGACGTAGACTGTGATTTTTAAGAATTTCCACGACACATCCACGTGATCCACTCAAGCGTAGTTGGCTTTCGTTAGTAATTATAACAAAATATAATAAACATAACTAACCTCTATTTTTATGTACAGAGTTTTTTTTCTTTAAAACAAACGTCTTTTTTCTGTTCGAGTTCCCGTGCTCAGATCTCAAAGACGACACCTCCTCTTGAAGCTCACAGCATTTCTCCTTTAAGCATTTTTCTAGAGACAGCAATATTCCTTTCTCTTCTTGCAATATCTGTAAGTAAATTATTCATATTGTTAACAGGATAGAGAAAAACAGTGATGACATTCCGCCGACAGTTATCTGCCTATGTTTCTAAGTAGGTTGTACTGCAGCCATTTATTTGGCTGTACTTGACTACCAGATTGTGTACTCACACAATCTGACTGCTGTCACCTATGTAGTATAAAAAACTATTTTTATTATTTTAGAATTTCTAATTTTATTTAACTAGGTACACATTAAAAAGTTTTTTTTAATTCCTTTTTTAAAAACTCTTGATTTCATGGTATCACCATAAAAAGGTTTGTTTTTATTACCTTAACTCTCTTCTCCAGCAAGTCCAGTTTGTGTCGAAGGTCATCTTTCTCCTTAAGAGCTTCATTCGCTTTCTCGCTAAGGGTGTCTATATCAATAAGTTGTTTTTCATAATTTTCTATTTCTTTAGTCACCTGGTCATTTCCATTTGGCAATTTTATGACCATCTACAATAGAATAAAAATATAAGTTTTCACAGTTTCTTACTGTATGAATAATGTTTTAAAATTTGAATACAAACATCTTAAGCAATTACAATCTCAGCCTGTATTTTAATGGGTTTAAAAATATCGAATTTTTCGAAAGACACGCTACCGACCGTTAGTACCGACTGTTATCGATAAATAACTGTCGTTAAGCCGAATCATTATGTTAAAAACCTGACACGGGCACTAAAACAAAAAAATCACATATTGGAACTTCTTCAAGATATTTTCAAAGCGTTAATAAATGCTAACAACCTGGTTACAATATCTGTGGACCTGACACCATGTCAACGCTCTCTCTCTGTCGTCTCTCGCGGGGAAGTGAAAGAAGGTCGGGGAGAGGTTTCACATTCCAGTGAGGTTCATAGATATTGTAACCGGGTTATACTAACCTTTTTCAAAGTAACGATATCAAATCCAGCTTGTTCCAACTCCGCTTGAATGTATAGTTTCCTTTGTGGCGCTGGAGCGCTGATCAGCAGCGCATTTATAAAAGCCAATCCTGCAGCTTGTAGGTCTCCTGATCCTCCAGCGCTTTGCAGCATCCCCACTAGAAATCTAAAGCGGACGGGTTCTCCGTAGCGGAGGCGGAGTGTGGATAACGCTTCGGAGATCATGTTGTGCCCACTGGCAGGTGGGTAGCATGCTTTTGTAAGGAGCTAGAAGGTAAAAATAAATTGTTTGTTTTATAATTTCTGAGTGAATCACCATTTTAGCGGATGCACTCATAAATGTAATGCCGAACAAAAATGTTATTCCAAAAACAAAAATGTAAGGATAGCTGGTTGAACTGATTTTTATTGTGTCATGCTAGCCCAGCCATACATAAATTTGTTACCCTAAGATTCTGTGCCCTAAGGTTGCCTTGAAAAGATTGCTTTCAGCAATAAAGCCGCATTGTTGCATAATACTAGTCTGTAATTTTCACTGTCTCCTGTATCATTTCTTTGTGTATTGCAAATAACGCATATTCTATTTTAAATATTGTATTTATTATCTCACTAGCTTTTCCCCGCGGCTTCGCTACCGTTAATTTTATGACTGTATTGATCTCGTTTGACAATAAAACAACCCATAGCGCGACTTGTGGCGCCATCTGTTGGCCGATACAGCGCCCTCTATAGTAGAAAAAAATATTTTCCCAATGGAACGACATACTTTCACGGAATAAAAAGTAGCCTATGTTGGGCTCTGTACCCCTGACAATATATTTTCATAATGATCGGCTGATTAGCCGTGAAGGAATAACAAACAAACAAACTCACTTTCTCATTTATAATATTAGTAAGGATAAACAGTGACTCTTATTAAAACAAAACAATAACAGAATAAAAAAGTTCTAAAGCTGTCAGCGATTTAACTATGAATAGACCTACTCACCTGTAGCGCCAGGACTCTGGACTTATTAACAGTAGACATGATGCCCACAGTGAGTGTGTAAACGCCGTTAGAGCATGCCACCAGCCTCCGAACACAATCTGGGTACCGGCTGCAGCAGCTCCATAGACATTGTCTGAAAGGAAAAGAATAAAATGTCAGCCAATAAAAGTAGGGCCCCGTAAAGATGATTCAACCTTTCTGACGCCATTTTTAGGGTTCCGTAGCCAAATGGCAAAAAACGGAACCCTTATAGATTCGTCATGTCTGTCTATCTGTCTGTCCGTCCGTGTGTCACAGCCACTTTTTTCCGAAACTATAAGAACCATACTGTTGAAACTGGGTAAGTAAATGGATTCTGTGAACCGTATTAAGATTTTCACACAAAAATAGAAAAAAAAAAACAATAAGTTTTGGGGGGTCCCCATACTTAGAACTGAAACTCAAAATTTTTTTTTCATCAATCCCATACGTGTGGGGGTATCTATGGATAGGTCTTCGAAAATGATATTGAGGTTTCTAAATATTTTTTTTCTAAACTGAATAGTTTGGGCGAGAGACACTTCCAAAGTGATAAAATGAGTGTCCCCCCCTCTCCCCCCTGTAACTTCTAAAATAAGAGAATCATAAAACTGAAATAAATATATGATGTACAAATACCAAACAAACTTCCAACGAAAATTGGTTTGAACGAGATATAGTCAGTAGTTTTTTTTAATACGGCATAAATCGTAAACCGCAATTGCTGCTACGGAACCCTTCATGGGCGAGTCCGACTCGCACTTGGCCGCTTTTTTATTTATCAATAGTATTCATATATAATATGTAATTTTCGGGACAAGCCCACCACATTCCCACCGATGTGTCTCCTGTGTAGCCAGGATCAACAACGGCGACCTCAGATTGACAATAAGCGATGAAGCTTATTGACGTCCCGGGTGAGAAAACTACAGCTGTCTTGGAACTCACAACGAATTTAATCAGAAAGAATATAGTCAGAGTAGGAAGTATTGAAAGGACTTCCTTAACAACTACGTGAGAGACACAATGAAATGTAATATGTAAGTGCAAAGTTTCATAACAACTATGCTTACATTATAAGGATGACAAATTATGTTCGTAGTTCTCTATCCTGCTCACCTCTTTCATTTGTTGACTGTACTTGGGCTGGTTAAGTTTACAAGGCGAGTCGATGTTCAAAATAATATTATACAGTATTATTATCTTTTCAAAATGTTTTTTCGTGAATGTCTGGAGTTTTAATAACTTTTTTTTGATAGGCCACACTAATGTACTCACAGACAAGCCAGCTCGTCCAAAAGTGGTCTCCTTCGTACAGCGGGGGGACCCCGTGCCCCATCTCCTGCCTGACTGAGCTGCACATTACGCAGGAGTTCCAGCAGAAGAGTAACACCATCTAGCGGGTCGCACGCGAACTCTTGCACGAAACTGAAATTGCAAATTAATATTTTCTTTACATAATATTATTAGGATGGTTAATGGTGTCATAGTTGGTTTCAATTTAGATGAACACGCAAGACAAGCAACAATGCTGTTATCCAGCGTTTGTATGTTAGACCTCACATTGATAATTGCAACTCCACAATGGATAATGAAACGCATCAAAAACACGCGGCGAATTCGCCTTCACAACACAGCGCTCTCTAAAAGTTAATTTAAAATATTAAAGCTGTCACTGTCAAACTAAAGGAGAAAAAAAGACATGGCTTGAGACTAAAAGTGGAAATTCGTTTCGGATACTCTTAGAGCGTTTACAAACAATTACATTGATCTATGCAAGTATAAAATTATCTAGCTATTTATCTTAGTTTTGTAAAATAGCGTCATCAAGCCACGCATTCGTGCGAGGCTTGTTCGTGAGTTCTAGTAGATGTTATCGTAGGTATATCCCATACAATAAGATGCTATTATTTATACTTGGGCTGAATAAATAATAGGTAAACAGTTAACATTGCTGAGGAAAAGACTACTTAACTTAGATAAATGAGAAATGTACGCAGATTTGCTTGATGTGTGGTCTACCCATTACAGAGCCATATAAAAACAAAGTATTATATTTATCAGAATTTATAGCAATTCAAACTATAAAATTGAAAAAAAAAATATGGCGCCGTCTCTTGCAAATGTAAAAATAAATATTCCCTTTGATCGGCTGCGAGCGATGAATGCTACTGTATAATTTATGTGCATTAAGAAAAATTACTGTCACAATGACTGTGGGTTCAGCGGAATCCTCATGTAATTGAGGCATACAACTTTTGTGGGCTATAACAGAAGCGGTAGCGTTTTAAATAAATATATTATTATAAGCCTTTATTATGAAAAGATTTTATTAGAGAAAATATATAATCTAAAATTCAAAGAACTAGTTCGGGACAAGCCCACCACACATTCCCACCACTGTGTCTCCTGTGTAGCCAGGATCAACAACGGCGACCTCAGATAGACAATGCTTATTGTCTATCTGAGGTCGCCGTTGTTGATCCTGGCTAATTGAAGGTTCATTGCTTAATGAAGCTTATTGACGTCCCGGGGAAGCAAAACTACAGATGTCTTGGAACTCACAACGAATTCAATCAGAAAGAAGATAGTCGGAGTAGGAAGTATTGAAAGGACTTCCCTTCTGATTCAAAGAACTAGCAAGGAACACCTAATGGTGAGCAATCAGCGCCGGGTGCCTATAGACATTCACGATAGCAAAAATCTTAATGCTGTCCCACCTGTGAAGAAAATTAAACGAAAAAGGAAGTGGAAAGAAACATGAATTAGGAAGGCATATAATATGAAGGCACAGGATATTAGGCTTTTCGGTATCACCGCAAAATTATTTAAAGTCCTAACCCAGTACACGATTATATAAAAAAAAAAACAATTTGAGAAAATATTACTTACAGCCAGTTCCTAGAACGTATTTTAATGTCAGACTAAGTCTCAAGTTATCTCTTTTTGTCTTCTGTAATTTGACAGTGACAGCTATAATTCAATGTGTCATTAACTTTAAAAATGCGTTTCAGAGACTGGCTATTAATTTAAAAACAAACAGCATTTTCCAAACTATACTTTAGTAGTCACTATTGGATATTAATTGCCTATATACGATTGCACAGCACACAAATTTATATCTTTTCATAGTCATTAAAATACCAGTAGGGCCGTAACTCGCTTACTGCTGTGACAAGTCATCAATTAGCGCGCTTTATGACTGTTATCGCGTTATTAAACGGTTTGGATGTGTCTAGCTAAATCATTAGTGTCGCCTCTAGGTGTATTTATCATACAATAAATAACTGTATACCGTAATACAGTTCTTCTACCACGCTACCCGAGTCACGCGACTCGACTGCGACGCGATTGGAGTCATATGACGTCATCTGCCAAATTATGATATAAGAGAATGTAACCGCGGCAAACTTGTGTCAATCGAATTAAATATGTAACTATAACTAGTTTTTAGGTACGAAAAAAATTGTTTCGAAACGATTTAATGCCTACGTTTCAATTCGATTTGCACAAAGCCGCGAGAGCGTTCTCTTTTTCTATATGTCATATCTTGGCAAATGACGTCATGCGACTCCAGTCGAGTCGCGTGACTCAGGTAGCGTCGTGGAAGAAATTTTTAAACAATCCACCTGTCTAACTAAAAATGTAAAAATGTTTAAACCGCATCGCGCTATCTCGCTCATGTGAAATGAGAGAAATACCTTATGTGATCGAAATTGGACATTAATTATAAGAATACATATGCTGTTCATTGTGTGCTCTACGTCTGTTATTTACGAGTATAATACAAATTGTTTAAATGTTAAGGGTTAGTGCTTTGTCCCGTTAAATAACGGGAATGAATATATGTAGTATACATTCATAAAAATTGCCCAGACGAGTTTTGAGGATGGTGAGGGCTATTAAGGAAAGAATTGAAGAAATCGAGATAAATTATAATTATATGAGAGTTTACAATGTTCGAGAAGGGTAGACAAAGTAAAATAGACGTATAAAAACCATAAAGAAAAAGTATTATCAAATATATAGGCGATTTGGGTTTGGGCGATTTCGAATTTTGAGAATTAAGCAAAATTTTAAACTTTTACTGTGACCACCCACCGTTATTTAATTTAAGTGAGCAGTGACACCCAGAGGCCTAAATCAAAGAATTAAGCGTTAAACAATTTTAAGATGTGAAATAAGAAACAGTTACGTCTTTTTTTGGTATTTTTTAATAAATCGCTACTGCTTATGACTCGCGCCATATTAATGTGAACTTAACCCTGTGGTTAAGGCTATATATCTGAGTGAACAACTCAGATCAAATAGTGAGATAGTTATAATCTCACCGCATTAATAGAAATGATACTAACGATCAACCACTAACTGATATTAATCCATTTAGTAAATAAATTTATATTTAATGCTAAAACGATTTAACTGTTAGGTTCCTGATTAAAATCACAACGTCCTAATAAGTTCTAGATAGCCTACCTGTCAGATAAAGGTCGTATATTTCGACAGCAATGTTTACAGCCTGTTGTTGTAGTGAAATTTTCATAAAAATATCGGATTTGCTTGAGGGGACCACGGACCACGTTCCCTTGTCAATTCTCTTTGCAATCTATTCAATTTATTTATTTGTCAACTAATGAGTACAATACAGATGTTAATTTGTATATTAGTCGAAGTCAATATTTTTATTCAAATAGGCCTATCATCGCAACCAACGAGCACTTTCGAATCATCACAGTTTTTACAAAAGCCGTAAACGATCGTACAACCTTATCTGCCCTCTATTCTCGAAACAAAAACAAATTCTATCTCAATTCAAATTCAATCGTTGTCTCACTCATACAAAATACTAATTGCGTGAGTTTGAGATGAAATTGAATCTGTCTGAACTCCGCCAGCCAATATCACTGGACTTAAAACGAATTTCTTTCTCTAAGGCAAGTAAGAAGATTAAAAAGACTATGATTGAAAATAGAACTAACGGGACTTCGCAGTTAATACTCTGGACATCCGCTAATTTTAAATTACCTGCGGGCGTAAAAAGAATTCATTAGAAAATAATTATGTATCATTTTACAAAAAGATATTAAAACCAGTACATCGTACCCTAAAGGGTCTATAATTATCTTTTGAGTACAATTTTACGATATTAAGCATAAATTATAGCAAACAAAAAATAACCAAATCGCAAAGTTTGGAAAATAAATGACCATAAAAGCCTTAATATAATGCTACTGTGCGTTTACAAAGGCTGTAAAATGGTTTATAACTGTACATTAAAATACTTTTGTCATTATAATTTTATGTCATCTTAAAACTTCACTTTCATGTCTAGACTGGCTTTTTATAGAATTAATAATAGGTATATTGAAAAGTTAGGTGGCACAAAGAGTTCTGTTCCATACAACATAAACGACGATCTATTTCCAAGATGCTCTCAGAGAGAAGGGAGGAACTTAAGGGGGTAACTATATATAAATTTCTGCACTTCCCAATGGTTGACTGGTAGAGAATGCAACTTAGCATAAAGTCTGCCTATTGTATCAGTACTTTTGTATTGTGGTCAATAAAGTTAAATAAATAAATAAAAAATAAACAAAGTATAATTGACCCGAGCTTTAAGAAGGCGTATAATAACCTTGCAATTAATTGCGACCTAAAATGTTTAGATGACTGGCCTAATAACAGAAATTGAAATTTGGAAGTCAACATTCAATCCCTTTTGAATAACTTAGTATGACTTTATGGCGATAAAACGCTCACGCTTATGACTTAAACGCTATAATAAATGCATGCGCTATAAAGTCGTATGCATAAAAACTATTTTCAGATATTAATTATTGGTTCGTTATAATGTGAACATTAACATGTGGCTTATAAAGGAATTCATTAATTTTTATGATTTTATAATCACATTAATTAAAGTCAGCTATGTTCCCGTGGACCTGGGTGTGACCAGATAAATATAATGGGTCCCCGAGACGATCAAGTGCATTTGACAATTCCACGTGATTGAAGCGAATAATTCATTATTTTCCTCATTGACTTGATGCTACCGTCAAGCTGTCAACGGCTTGATCGCGCTTGATAGAAGTTTTGATTGAAGTACAGATCGTCAGTCGACTGTGGCATGCGCACTTGACGGCACTTTCAATGGGCGTCAATCACTCCCATCAATTGAAATTGTCAATCATGTGAGACTTGATTGTCTCGGGGATCTCATAAGCAATCAATTATGAACGTAGTCAACCATCTGCGGGGGAACCTTCTAAGGGAAGGAGGGCAATATTTGTATCAGTATTTTAAACAGCGATTTACATGTTAAAAGTGGTTACTTACCTTGGGAAAGACAGCCTCAGATCAGCTCTAAGCTTGGTGAGCAGCTCGCTCGGGGTGCCGAACTGACGCAGCGTCATCTCCTCGCCGACGCCCAAGCAGGGGTTCCTGAAATATGGAGAATTGAATAAGTGGAAACCTTAAAGTCCACATTCACCACAAACCTGACCGCAGTAAGAATTAAATTTTCTCATGTATTTCTCAATGTTTTTAAACGAAAATTAATAAAAATACGTTAAACGTTAAAAAAGTACATTTTGATTACGTCTAGCGTTCGATAAAAATTTTCGTTTAAATTTGAATTATTTCGTTTGGGTGGTCAGGTTAGGTTAGGTTACCACAGGCTGACTGTACATCCATGGACTCACAATAAATATTTATAGAAAACAGAGCAATAGGAAAAGGCAAATGGCGGAAACTCAGTGAAATCGCAAAAATGCAAACCACTGATTTTCAGTAACCACCTATTTATTAATAAAAAAAATATTACACATTTTTACCTGAAGTCCTTGCTGCCTTGAGTGGGTAATGTTCTGGACTTGTTTGCCTCCTGAGTATTCTCCATGTCGTACAGGTTGCCCCCACTGCTCTTCTTCCCCCATTTTTTTAGGGATGTCGCGTAATCCTCAGGGTTGTAGATTGGAGGGCGTTGTTTGTCCTGAAACATAATGTTTAACTATTTAAGAAAGAAACAAATTAGACTACTATGTCTTATATTTAAAGACTTCCTTCTCCTTCTAATATCTTTCTGTTTTTTTTTTCTTGGACGATCCACACAACGCCATCTAGTCCCAAACTAAGCAACTAAGCTTGTACTATACTATTTGTACTAGATTGCTGATAAATATACTTAAATACTTTTTATTACTAAAAGACCAAGTTTCAATTTAGATGTCATCGAGTTTACTATTTAGTTAGCGCTAATATCTATCGAGATATGGAGTATTTCATAACAATGCAATGCCAATCGAGCGGAATTATTTTCAGGAGTTGTTTATAGTGCAGTTTTGTTAAATTTATTATGTTGCACAACAGAGAAGTAATGAACTATGGAATTCTGGATACGCCATTATAGTACCATAATATATTATACATAAAGGATATCATATTACAGATCTTAAGTAGAGTATTACAGTTGCAAAATTTCTTATTACATTGTAACACATTGTATACAATGCACATAGCTCCACCTGGTCCCAAGGATATAATTATTTTAAACTAGATTTTACCCGCGGCTTCGCTCGCGTTAATTTTATGACATAGATTTCGTTTGACAACAAAACAACCCATAGCGCGACTTGTGGCGCCATCTGTTGGTCGATACAGCGCCCTCTATAGTAGAAAAAATATTTTCCCATTGGAACGACATACTTTCACGGGATAAAAAGTAGCCTATGTTGGGCTCTATAATGATTGGCTGCTTAGTCAAGCCGTGAAGGAATAACAAACAAACAAACTCACTTAGTCTTTCTCATTTATAATATTAGTAAGGATAAGGAAGTAAGGATTGATAGGTTCTTAGTAATAGAACACGCCCAGACTCGAGACTAAACCCAAATGCTATCACATAGCCAAAATATTTGCCCCGAGCGGGAATATATATTCAAGTAAATCCATTCACGCAATATTTACTAAATATATAACTTATCTCAAATCAAAAGAGGTGATCCAAATCAAACCCAGGCGCCGGCCCAATAAATTTGTAATCCAGATTTTTTAGAGGATATTTATAAATACTATTCTAAACTACCACTATCTCTCTATCGGGTGGCTAACACTTTTTTGCTCATAAAGGTTTGTAGGCGATAATAAAATCTTCGGGTCTACCATGAAAGTGTCCATCCGAAACAACGATACACGTAGTCCTGTCAAAAAAGACTTTACTAGTTAGAATAAGGTGCAAAACGTCAGTCCGTATTTTCGGAATTCCCTTTCATAGTTGGCCCGCTTATTGTGGGTTTTTCTAATGAAATGAAATGAAATGAAATCGTTTATTTCAGAAATTAGACCTTCACAGGCACTTTTTCTTGTCATTTACAACTTGTTTAAATAAAAAAAATAAACTACGTTATATACTACCACCATTTCGGACACAAGCAAAATGGCAACCGGTAAAAAGAAATGGCGAAAGGGATCTACTAAGGGAATTGTATCACCTCCTTTACAACTCTCTTCATTGGGGGACTGTACCCAAATGAAAATATGTGTTATTTTTCCGCTTACAGTGAGACCCCACAATATCATTAGCCATGAATAGTATGGAATAGGATTCCACGCGTTGTTACCAACAATGAATCTATTATGACAGCTTCTGAGCAGAGAAAGCAGTGTTAAGAGTTATTCATGTGACTTATTCAATTTTATAGTCAACGGTTTTCTGCAAAAACGATTTCACATTAAAGAATGAGAGAACTATTATACTTAAGATTGAAAAATCATGAAGCACAAAGTTTCCCAAACATTACGAGTACTGTCATGTTGTGAGTTGTGACTCAACAGCTCGTGTCTATCTAATGAATGTATGGGAATTAAATATATATTTCAAAGTAAAATAAATAAAAAATAAAATCGTTAATTTTGCAAATAGGAAATACGTCAACATTTTTTAAATCCTTCTAGCACTTCGATTTAGATTTATTTTAGATTTTCTTAAAATAAGAACTCTTCAACGCGATTCCTATTAAAAAAAATATATGTTTTGAAAGTCAAGCGGTTACTTTCAGATGTATGTTTAAACATCAGAACAAAACTCTTCAACTATATTACATGAGTATAGATCATAATGATATCGTTTTTAAATAAAACCAGTTCCGTTTAAACACAAACTAACATTTTCTTACGAGAACTGGTCACAATACGGAAGATAAGCCGGCCGGATCAAAACAAAACCATGTTATCTAACCATGTCAACTATATTTAATACACCTAATGGTCTACGCAATTTGGCTGTGTCATCACAGCCAGTTATGTAAAGATAAATAAATGTAATTAACACGAAACGAATTGTTAGAGGTTAAACTGTTATGCCTAGTTCATACTTGTTATAATTTTATATTTTTTACACTTACGGCTTGTTTATCAGTAGGAAGATAGTTTCATTTCATAAATAGGCTATCTAATTTAGATAAGTAAAATAGACCGCTGTTGTTGATGAATGTAGTCGGCGTCAGGCGGCTCGAAAATACTGGCCTGGGCTAATCCGCATTGGAGCAGCGTGGCAGAGTACGATTGAAGGGAGACCCGTAACCCTGCATTTGAATGATTATGAGTTGATATGATTCTGTGTCTGTGACTGCGAAAATTGAATTTAAGCATTGGGAAAGGCCTATATCTACCAGTGATGACGATTCTGTGATTCTATTCTTTGACCGCAACACCGTTTGAAGACGTCAAAAGTGCCCTGAAACGCTATGAGAAACTTGTGCTCGCTTTGTGACGGGACTCAGGGTTTTATAACATCGTAATGCAATCGAGAGCGTAAATAATGTTTTTAATTGTAAATTTTAGACTACAAAGTGTGTAATTACATAAAAAATATGAATACTAATCAGTACGGCAGCGGACAATAAAGCAACAATTTATGGAATTCATTATCGCTAGATAGAAAGCATTCACTGTTTTCCGAGGTGAACGGACGAGGAGGCATTTGGACCGGCAAGTCTAGTGTGAAAGCATCTTTACTTTCCAAGTATTCCAGCTTGATTTGATTGATAGAATTAAAATACTACGTGTTGACGATATTTGGAGTTGCAGAGCATTTCTGGGCAAAACACACTGACACTGGCAGCGCGAGAGAATTTTGTATTTCATGTATTTGTATGAACGACATCACACTGAATGCGGCGCGCCAAAGAACGCTGGTCGCTAGGTTTTGCTTATGTTATGGGACAACGGACACATTATTGTAAATATAAAGATATAGAAAACAGCCAGACTCGTGAACAGACAAAAATGCCATCAGAAAAAATGTTTTTTGCCCAAAGCGGGAATTGAACCTACGCCCTCTAGTGCCGAATATAGGATCGGGACAAGCCCACCACACATTCCCACCACTGTGTCTCCTGTGTAGCCAGGATCAACAACGGCGACCTCAGGTAGACAATAAGCAATGACGCTTATTGACGTCCCGGGGAAGAAAACTACAGCTGTCTTGGAACTCACAACGAATTTAATCAGAAAGAAGATAGTCGGAGTAGGAAGCCGAATATAGGATCACAACCAACTGCACCACTGGGCTGTCCTCATAACTTATCATTACACCATGTCCGTCTCCGTCCGTCCGCAGTCGCTTGTAACTTAACCACAACTAACTTCTATCCTAATCCTAACTAATATTATAAATGAGAAAGTGAGTTTGTTTGTTTGTTATTCCTTCACGGCTTGACTAAGCAGCCGATCATTATGAAAATTCGTATACATATTGTCAGGGGTACAGAGCCCAACATAGGCTACTTTTTATCCCGTGAAAGTATGTCATTCCAATGAGAAAATGTTTTTACTACTATAGATGGCGCTGCAATTAGCAAATGCCGGCCCACAGATGGCGCCACAAGTCGCGCTATGGGTTTTGTTGTCATCATAAAATTTTACGCGAGCGAAGCCGCAGGGAAAAGCCAGTTTTGTATAACTCATAATTTTGTATTACGAGTAAAACAGTAATACTTTGTATTCTCTCGATGTTATCAAAGTGAACTTGATGTAATATTCATAGTAATTCGTACGGAAATGGGTTTTCTTGTACATAATTACACATTCATATAATAACGGCGTAAATACGTCGTGAAGACGAGAAGAGAAAGGCATTTGTTATCTCGCTTGTTGTGATCGCAATTTGTTATTATTTAATTGTTATAACGATTTATGTACTCTGTGAGATTATAGTTAATTTAAAATTATATGATTGAGGCTGTTTGCTAGTTGATAAACTCTGGGAGCGAAACGTTAGTCATGTTTTCATAATTGAATTTTTCATTTATACGGTTTGATGTAATGACGCGTTTGTTTTTTTTAGGTATAAAGTATAGACATTGACAGTCTGGTGGTGGTTGGTCGTGGCTCTTCGGTACCAGGGGGCGCGGGTTCCGATTCCCGTGGAAAACATTTACGTGATAACTGATAATATTTGTTTTTGTCTTATGTTTGGGTGATTTGTATGTGTTGTAAGTATGTTTACAATAATCTATCTAAATCTGTTACGAGAATGTCTATTTAGCATTTAAGTATAATCGCAATAACTGTCAAATTTTATGTCAAAAAGTAATTAATGATATTTGTTTTAATTGCAAAACACAGAAAATAATGTAAAGTAAGTATATAGGTAGTTATAGAAAACTTTCAGACTAGTGTTTTTTTCAACAAGGCGGCCTTATTGCTGACAGCAATCTTTCCAAGGCAACCTTACGGTAAAAATAGATCACGCTATGGAATGGGCAGGGCTAGCAAGACGAGAGATAGAAGAAAATACTAATTTACATGTAAAAAACACTAAATTAAAATATATACTTATACTTACATATACAATACATACACATACATATATAAAATATAGGTAGGTAGGTATATATTTTATAAATATATAATCTATATATATATAAATGAAACCCGTTTTCCGTTGTCACGACATAACATGAAAACGGCTTGACCGATTTGGCTGATTTTTTTTTTTAGTTTTCTAATACTCTGTACAAGGTTCTTACGGAAAAAAATATTAAGAAAATCTCTCAGAAAGATTGAAAAAAAAAAACGAAACAGTACCCGGGCGAAGCCGGGCCGGGCAGCTAGTACTTATTAAAATATACAAAGATGAGCACATTAATGTAATGAATGGATGCATCCATTTTTTTGACATAAAATTTGATTTTATTTAACGATATGTATTTTGGTTACAGGAGGTTACCTACACTGGGCTATCACTTTCCTCTTTTAGTAGTAGGACAGTAAATATTTTGAAATATTTCTTATAAATATTTTATTTCAGTGGACTTCTTGTGGCCGGGCCGATGATGTATCATTATGGAATCATGTCACTGTATTCACAACTGCTCGATACTACATCATCTATGCATCACTAAAACACACTTTTCTCACATTAAACCCGCTTTAATCACATTTCATAGCAACTGATCCAAATCACTTGCTTATAGCAAAATTATCTATCATTCTAACTTCAGTTCTATCACAAACATGCAAAGTGCTTTTTTAAACATTTTCATGGCAATAGTGCGTTGCGTGGTATGAGTGAGAGTATTTTTTTTTTCTGAGACTTAGAATTGGTGTGATTTAAATGAAATGATTAGAAAATCCAATATAAACTTATTTATATTTTAATTGGCACGTGAACAGCGGTCATTTATAATTAATAAATGCTGATTTTTTCTTATTATAAATTCTAAGATAAATAAGTTTGATTGGTTCAGATAACTACATAAACGAAAAGGTATATCTTTACCAGCCTAGATATAAACAAGATAAATAAATAAATAATAAATATAAATAAATTCTAATACACAAATCACACAGGGCCCAAATTAAGTTAGGTCACAGCCCGGACACTCCATACAACGCGCATGAAATAATCACCTGTTACTACTACATAGGCCAATGTCGGCTAATGTCGTCTGTACATGCGCACACGTATGCACACGTAAACACATTCCTTCACTAAACGCACACCTTTGCGACTGAGGGCTCCTCGGGTGCGGCAGGGGTGCGGTAACTCGGTCCGGTGCGGGGCGGAGAGTGTCCATTCTACCTCGGGTTATTACTTATTCTATGGTTAGACTTATGCTTGTGTTATGGGTACCAGACCAGTATGGGTATAATACAACACAGAAAACAAACACCCAGACTCGAGAACAAAGACGAATGTCATCACAAAATGTTTTCCCGCATCGAATCGAACCCGCTCACTCTGGCACCGAAGTTAGGACTACCAACGCGTTACAGGGCTTTCAAGCATAGTTACATGTTTGACAGGCCCGGTGGTCGAGTGGCTAGCAATGGTCACTTTATCCCAAGGGCCGCGGGTTGGAATCCTGCGCAAGGCAAACATTTGTGTGCATGAACATGTCTGTTTGCCTTGGTCTGGGTGTTTTCTATGAATATAATAAGTTTTTATTTACAAAAAAAGTATTTAAATATATTTATCAGCAATCTAGTACCCATAGTACAAGCTTAGTAGCTTAGTTTGGGACTAGATGGCGTTGTGTGATTCGTCTAAGAATATTTATTTATTTATAGTTAGAAGTAAGTATCTTTTTAGAACTCCTTTACATAACGTAATGTCACTTTATCATATAAATATAGTTCATAATAATATTTAAATATAAATCTATCATCATTATAAAATTGCTTTCAAATTTATTTGCAACCTCGTTAAATTATTTTGGTCACGCAAGTTATTTTAATGTTGGTCACACTGTCACTGACATAATACGGTCTCAAAACCAGTACTTTTGATTAGGCCGCATATGCTCAAGAGACCCAGTTTGAAGTTAGTTTCTATTGCAAAAAAATTGTCAATTTTCGAGCTGCCGACCGGTTTACTATTTCACTAATATTCAAGAACTGCAAAAAATAAAAATAAAAGAATTGCAAAAATATATTATGGTTCTTGTACAGTCAGGTGCACGTCCAGCTTTACACGTGCAGTACAATTTTGGCTCTTATGACATAGATCTTAAGAATGGTACAAAGTCCAATATGTAAAGGTCGACCTGCTCTTGCTTGACTGTACATACAGTCAGTCAACTAAAGAGATGAGCGGGACCGTTACTGTCACCTCTCAAAAAACTTGAAAAACTTAAAACTTGAACCATCTTTCCCGAATTATATTTCAGGTTTTTCTAATTATTTTAAGTGATTTAAGGTTTAATATTTTTATTTATTATACATAGTAATTACAGAGTTTACAAGGTTCTATAAGGATTAAGGGTATACCGACTAACTGACTGTCTGCTACGTTATCAGACACCAGTTAATCCGTAAAGTAGGTAACTGTGGGAATAGCAGAATTAGAATTAAAAACTGAATAATTAATAAATTTGAATAAATTAATGAACTAAATATTTGATTAATAAAAATAAAATAAAATACACGTACACAAAGTTTAGTATCTTTTTTTTAGATTAAGTATATAAGTTATTTATGTAAAAAAAGTGCCTTTAGAGAGGGAGAAAAGGTTCATTTCACTACACGAAACCATTTATTACGAAGTTAATAGGTAACATGGTTTAATAATGGTCCTATTGTAGTTATTTTAACTTGTAATTGTTTCACGCTGTGAGAGCTAGCAACATCTCAATGTTAAATATTACTTAGAATTTTTTATGTGAAAGCATTTTATGAATTGGGCTAGTTTGACGGGGAAGTACCACCCTGTCACAGAATATCGGCGTCGAGCAGCCATCTGTTTTATTTGGTGAATGTTATGAGAAGGGACAAGGGTATGTCATCGGAAAAGTAACATACATGAAAGTTGGCGGGGAAAACCAAAGCTGGCACTTTCAATTAGCTGATGGGTTCTGCCATCTGCTAGATTGAGATATCCTGTTTGTCGAAGCACTTTTCAACATGGTAACTGTAATGTTATGGCCATCAAGGTATTTAACAGAATTCCAAAAGAAATGAGAGAATTGCCACTAAACTATTTCAAAATTAAATTAAAACTCTGGTTGCTTGAGAGGTGTTTTTACAAGCTGAATGATTTCCTGGATTAAAAATATGGATACTTTATTGGATTTATGATTTATTTATTAAGTGAATGGAAATATTAATTATATTATATTTTATTAATTGTTAATTGTTAATTTGCATGTCATGTTTTATGGCGGAACATTGAAACTATTTGAATGTAACACCTTTTTTTGTACTACATGTTTCTGGAAAATAAATTTCTATTCTTAAATATTCTTTCTAGCTGCACCCAAAAAATTTAATAATTTGTTTTTAATTTGTAATGTAGATAATAAGTTATAGTAATAGTAATTTGTTATGTGTTCTGTTGGCAATGTTGGCATATCTAAATAAACAAAAAAAAAAATGGATTGATTACGTGAAGGATGATATTATGTGGAGAAGGAATGTTTCGGTCGAGATGACAAAATGATAAGGCGAAGTGTAAAATATTTACATGCTGTACCAACAGTATCGATATAATCGAGTTGCTACAATCGGAGTATCGATAAAGTCGTGATTGCGAATTCAATCATTCGATTGCACAGGTCTGAACTTAAATAGATACCGCAATTTTATATCACAAGCAAGACGGTCCAGATGAAAAGGTAGGATCACTTTTAGACGCTGTCCATTTGTTCAGAGTTTAGGTAGGTGTTCGAAACCTAAAACTACTTCTGATTATGGTACTCTTCTATTCCGCTTCGGTGATCCGCCTTGTAGATTTTTAAAAGTTTGTGCTTATGAAAGAAATTAGACAATGTATTTAATCAGAGCAGGTATTGAATTGAGTCAGAACTACCAACACCACGTGGAGTGGTAGGGTAGGAAAAACAAGATATTACTATGCAATTATTTACTGTTTTGTTGGTAATTTTTTGTTTTCGAAATTATTGTATTATGAGTTTGTGTCATGTGAACATTATTTAATTGCGCCCTAAAGCTGTCATTACGTGTGTAATGCATAATGTGATTGCATGCAAGTTTCCAAATAAGTGATTTGTTATGAGAAATAAATATTCTTTAACCACAAAAAGGAGATAAAATATTTGTGCTCTTAAAATAAAATCATTTATTTTGTAAGTTGATTTACAGGAAATACTTTTCAACGTCAATTTTTTTTAATCCTACACAGCACTTCCAAGTAAATGGCCTGTTGAGAAGAAGTGCCGCAGGAAACTCAACAACTAATCTTTTTTTTCAATGATAGCCAACATACTTAAAAGTATTTTAAAGTATTTTTTTTATACATTGCAAAATAAGTTTGGTGCAGAAGAGCAAATTACTATGACCACAAATTTTTATCTTTAATATAATCTTCTACTTTATAATAACCTTTTTTCATCAAGCATATTTTGATTATCGACTTATAGGCATATCAATAAAGCTCTGTGGCAGCTTGTTGAACATTTTTATGCTTAAACCTATAAAAAGGTAAGGTAAGCTTTAGGTAACAAAGTTAAGGCTCGACAATCAAATATCTACTCAATTTAAAGTAATGATCGGTCCACGGCTTACACACCTTGTTGCATAAGTAATGCGAGTTACTTTATTCGTGATCAATTCAACACGGGTGGACTAATCGTTCTAATTTATTCTCAATAATGAGTTCAATTTGAATTATGAGGTTAAATAGTTATGCAATTTGAAATATATTTTTAAAGGTAATGCTTCCTGTATTTTTTTACACTTTTTGAAGTGGTAGAGTAATGAATTGGGCTTTATGGCGTCGCTGTGTCGTCGACCCTAGCTAGTGTTTGGATGGGTTTCTACAGAAAACCTCTGAATTTCAGATTTAGAGATGAGCAGGGCTTTAAATACCTGTTTTTTTTTTCTAAATATTGCATGAAAGGATTCACTGGAGTTTTTATTTATCAATAGTATTCATATTGTTATATGTAATAACGAAGTTTCATGATGCTTACAATATTAGCACAGAAATCTTCGTTCTTAGTTCTCTACTTCTTTCATTTGTCAACTGCACTAAAGATTAGCCATTACTAAATATGTACATTGTACAGTCAGCGTCTTAAATACCTAAGCTGTTAATCCCGTGGTTTATTGTCGCATGGGGTCAGCAAACTCAGGGCACTGACTGTATGAGTACTTGCTTGTTATTTATAGTACTAGTGTTAGATGTAACTTATATACCCGATGTTTTTAACATTTATTAGTAACTAGAATGTATATAAGTATTTATTAGTAACTAGAATGTGTATAGTATTACTATAATCTATATATGTATATGTTACCGGAAATGTTTTATTATAAAGGTGGATTCGCTCCCTTCGGTCACTCGGCTTTTGATGGTCACAAGCTAACCTAACCTATCCCAGAGAATCAGAAATATCGGGAAATAAAAATAATTGAAACACGTTTATCAGACAAAGTTGGGTTAGGTGCTGGGTTAGGTTAGGATTCGCTTGTGACCATCAAAAGCCGAGCGACCGAAGCGAATTATATACATTTCCGAATTACATGCATTAACGGTAATATAAAATATATACTATAAATGAATTGCTGTGCGTTAGTCTCGAGAAGGGCTGGACCGATTTGGCTAATTTTGATCTTGAAATCTTTGTGGAAGTTCAGGCAAGGTTTAAACGGTGAGAAAATATGAAAAAATTGCGAGAAAAATACTAAAAACGGCAAAATTATTTTCATATATAAACGCTACGCTATGACGTAGTTACTCGGGTCACCTAGTAGAACAATAAAATAGAATAGAATAATAATTGACAAACATACAGATGTAAGGAACAATTTAAATGTTAGCTATAATGGACGTCTGCCGAAATTGCAATAAACTGTCCAACTGTGCAACGGCTACGACACTGAGCAGTTGCGGGAGCTGAAGGCTCTCATTGGCTAGGGGCGCCCCATGGGGGGACTCGCACGGGTGCACCTCGGCATAGGACACTGGGAGAGGAAGGTCGAACGTGGCCTCCGAAGCACGGCGGATCTCGATACCTCTACTTCGGTTTTATACTATAAAGTTGATCGAAGTCAGAAAGAGTGTGGAGAGTCACTTCGTTTTACAACGCCTTATTTTTCCTTTTTCTTCGAAACTTCGTCTACAATTCAGTTATAACATATGCAATGAAGTCAACGAAATAATGACATACTAACATAAAGTATCTATTCAAATAGATATAAAAATATACATAATTTACAAAGAAACAATATGAAAAGCCACAAGGTATGCACAATAAGTAAAGTAAATTCACAGCCAATATATTTTATTAGACAAGCCGATTGAATTTGCGTGTCGAAATCCAGCAAAAAGTATTATGACGAAAACGAGAGCGTGCGAACGTACACATAATGGAAGTAGCCATAACGGAGTATCGTTTTGTTCGACGGAATATAGAAATTGATATTTTTACTGCAATTAAACTACATTTTTATAATTGGTTCGGGGTAACGTAAATACAACTGGTACTTGTATTTTATTACTGTGTTTTTTTTAAGTAAATACTAATGAAACCCGCGCAACTTCGTTTGCGTGTATTTATTTATGCACTGTAGCGCCATCTATATAAGACTTTTGATCAGATCATACGGGAATCGCGTACTTTTCGGGATAAAAAGTACACTATGTGTTAATCCAAGGTACCAGCTACCTACATACCAACAATCATAAATATTGGCCCAGCCATTTGAGCGTGAAGAAGTAACAAACGTCACATAACTTTGGCCTTTATAATATTAGTAGGAAGTAGTCTGGTACGGTCTCTTGCCACAGAGCCTTTCATACTAAAATTCATGTCTATCAATTGAAATGAAACGCGAGTTACCCTTGAAACTGGTTCCTCACTCCATCCCCCACTGTTCGCCATGCCTTCCAGAAGCGTCAGTTCACTGTAACAAAAAGATAATGTAATTTAGTATGGTCATGATTGTCATGTACGGGAAATACTGTTACTGAATATCATTGCCTAAATGATTATCTATCGACAATAGTCGGGACCAACAGTTTACAGCCAACTCAATTTCCCATTTTTTTTATGTCATACAGTAGACAAACAAGCAAGCGGGCCACCTGATGGAAACCGGTCACCGCCGCCCATAGATATACGGAACATCAGGGGCGCTACCAATGCGTTGTTCACCAAGGAGGTTCGAGGAAAGGAAGGGAAGGGAAAGAAGAAGGGGGAAAGAGGGGATAGGGAAGAAGTTGGGCTTCCGGGTCTCTCACTCACCGAACAAAACGCATTGCTGCTTCACGTCGATATTCTGTGAGAGGGTGGTACTTCCCCGGTCGAGCTAGCCCATTTCATAACAATTGCTCTACCACTCCAAAAAATCTCCAAAAATTTTTTCTAACCGATCCAATTACTGGCTCATATCGTTGTTTCTTAACTCGCGTGTTCCTTTCATTATTGACACGCCCCAACGAGCTCCACGTTATTTAGAATGAGACTGGCTTAGATTTATCTAATGGCTCGTTAAGAAGCAGTTAAACAGCATTTTCCGAATGCCCTGTAAATCTTATCTTGAAGAGCACGATGTCGTAGCATGTGTCAATCAAAATCAGCATGCAAGTTAAGCAAATGTACTTAGCCGGTATGTATGTGTGAGAAACTGACCAAGTCTGCTATTTTAAATTAGCGGACCAACTATTGCCATAACCATATTGTCATTATATTATTATTTCCATAGTGCCAATTTGGTATTCTGCTGAAAGATAACTAGTATTTCAATGTATTGACTATAGAGTGTCAGTGGAATATGAACGGAATGGTCGACAGTTAAAATCTATCATGAACTACTATTTCAGTTAAATCGCTTTTATGTGAAAGGTACTACCGAAAAGATCAATTTAGTAGTTCGATAATGAGCCAATGAAATGGTCTCGGACATAAACAAATATGAATACCAAATGTCAAAAACTATTTAAGTGACAAACTATCGATCTGTGCATTTGTATTTATCAGGCTTGGGCCCCAGACCCATAGAAATAATTTCTGTGCCCAGACCTCTTTATATTTGAACCAGTTGTTGTTACCCGCGACTTCGCCCACGTGGGCTTTTTTGGGTTAATATATTATCACAGAATACTAATATTATTATGTTTTTAGTACTCACACTAATAAATAAAGTAAATCCAGAGATTACCCAAAAAAAACCTCAAAAACATTACAATATTTTTTAGACTTATTTTTTAATATACGACGACCTCCGTGGCGTAATGGTTACCACGCCAGACCGCCACCCAGGAGGTCCCGGGTTCGATCCCCGGTCGAGTCATGATGAAAAACGAACTTTTTCTGATTGGCCTCGGGTCTTGGATGTTTTTCTATATATGTATTTGTTATAAAATATAATATCGTTGAGTTAGTATCCCATAACACAAGTTTCGAACTTACTTTGGGGCTAGCTCAATCTGTATGAATTGTCCCTATATATTTATTTATTTATTTATTTAATATTATTTTATTTTTATATATTAATTTAACATCATCATAATCATCATATCAACCCATAATCATCCCACTGGGGGGATACGGGTCTCCCTTTGATCGAAGGTGATTAGAGCGTACTCTGCCACGCTGCTCCAATGCGGGTTGGCAGAGGTCGGTGTTTTCAAACCACCCTAAGGCCACCGACTTGGCTTAACGACTGTCATCCATTGACAAAAGCCGGGACCGACGGCTTAACGGCCTCCGAAGCACGGAGAAGCTCGAGATAACGAAACCCATCCAAACGCTGGCTAGGGTCTAATTTAACATATTATTACATAAATATAATAAAAAAAAGTTGAAATATACGTTACATAAACATAACGTTTTTATATAAATAAAAGAGTCAATGGTGTTAATTCTGTTGTACATTTAACTAGACTAAACTAATTTTGACAGGACTAAAAGTGATGCTATCCTTGTCACTAATTGTAAACCAAGGAAGGACAACAACACTTTTGGTCCTGTCAAAATTTGTTTAGTCTGGTTATATGTACAACAGAATTAGCACCATTGTAAACTTAACTAAAGCGTTTATTTTTTATTTTAATCATTAAGTTCGCACATCATTTTAGTTTTTTTGTGGTATTGATAAATGTAGCAAAACAGTCTCCGTGCACATAATGAGGGTATCTTCATTAGCTTAACTGCACATTGTGTGGTTTTTGTTGTATTTGTCTCATAACAAGTAGAATGTGTTATCGAAACGAGATTTCCGACTGATGTGACTACATAAAGTCCAGTTTAAATCATCATCTCAGATACAAGAGGTTCACTGCTGCCACAGAAATGAGAACTGGGAGTTCTACTCGCCAGTAGAAATGCAGTTCGCTATAAATTCTATGCGAACCATATCTGTAAGTTAAACGTCACAGAATTACGCTCACAAAAGAACCGAACCCTCTGATTGGCAGTATATTTTAAAAATACGCACGGATTCGCGAAGTAAAAGTGACAGTTCTCAAATGAGACGTAGATGTACATACTCGTCAATGTTATGACCAGAGAGAACATTGCATATCTATTCGTTTCTTTTATCGATGGGTGCTCCGAAATGAAATTAAATGAAATCGTTTATTTCAGAAATTAGACCTTCACAGGCACTTTTTCTTGTTATTTTATGTATAAAGAAAATAAACTACGTTATAAACTACCACCATTTCGGACACAAGCAAAATGGCCACCGGTAAAAAGAAATGGCGAAAGAAAACCGGTTACGGCCTTTTTTGTCATTTAGCAATTTTTTCTTCCACTCCTTAGTTACGTTACAATGTATAAGTAGGTACATTTATAAGAATACGCGAAATGCTATACACAATGGCGTGGAATGAACAAGTCTCTACAATAAAATAAAAATAGTCAGTACTGATAAGAGTGTGCAGACCCCCGTTCACGAGTTGACGCAAGAGTCAGCCATCGCTGTGTGCTCCCAAAAAATTCGAATGAAAACCAGTTACGGCCTTTTCTGTCATTTAAAATTACATGCGTTTGCCGTCTGTCTGTTTAACGGGGTGGATGACATAGATCAAGTCAATCTATCCACGTCCCGAATAAAAACGAATGATTAGTAATTCCTTTTAAACTACATTCATTTACTGACAGTTTTATAACGGTGGAAACAAGAAAATAAATCGAATAGCCCATTTTAAACAACATTGACCGATTTCCAAGTGTCGACTTTCGATAAAATTATAACCTATTAGAGGCACCACTCACCATGAAGAAGTCTGAAATTGCAACTATGGAAAATTGTCTATTGTAACAAGAAAACGAGTTTGTTAGAACAATGTTTACGGATCAATGGAACTGTGTCAATTTCAGAACGATATTGCTATATAGCCTAAAGTTTCGTCTTGTCTTTCTTTAAAGATCTTTATTAAAATGTTTAGTCCTGCCTGAATGATTGACGGATCAAGCCGAAACACTGATCGTATCGAGACCCGAAACTTGGTGGTGTTTTTTTTTTAATTTATTTTCAAAAACACATTACGTAAAATTTTGTATGATATTGCCAAACTATCACTAGTTTATCATCAGTTTTGTATGACGTAAGCATCCGATAAGAATAAATAAATAACTAGGGGTGCATGGCGTAACGCGATGCAAAGTTGAGCTGAGCGAATGTTGAAAGTTTTGGCGCCAAAAATCAGCTTTATTGGTTTTGGCACATTTTGGCACATTTTGGCACATTTTATTTTCATTTTTATTTTTTTAAAACCTTGCCACAAACTGTCTCTTAAGATGTGCCAAGTTTGGTTCTAATTGGTGGAGTAGTTTGGGAGGAGAAGACGAACAACCAAATGAGGAGAGTCTGGTATGGAGAGCTTCGCTCGCCTTCGGCTCGCTCAGCTCAAATATATGGGGACAAATCACACAGATTGAGCTAGCCCCAAAGTAAGTTCGAAACTTGTGTTATGGGATACTAACTCAACGATACTTACATTTTATAACAAATAGATATATAGTTAAACATCAAAGACCCAGGCCAATCAGAAAAAGTTAGTTTTTCATTATGACCCGACCGGGATTCGTACCTGGGACCTCCTGGTACAGTCTGGCGTGGTAACCATTACGCCACGGAGGTTGACATAATGTACTTATCTAAATTACTTTAATTAAACAGCTACAAATTGAGTCCCGAATTTTTTTTTAGATGAGGTCACAGTCAGAATTATTGACCTAGATCTTCCTCAACATTTGAGCTTTTAGCAAGAAAGATAATAATTATTGTACTTACATTAGGTACCTACTGCAAAAGAGACTACGTTGAAAATTCAATTAACTTTTTAAGAACCCCAAGAATAATAGTCCCCGACCGTTTACACTTTTCTTTGAAAATTCTGTCATTCCCATAGTAATTTACGCGAAAGAAATCGCGGTCTCACAAATCGATACTCTATCGAAATCTCTCGTGATTTACTCGCGTGAATCGATATTACGTTCGATTGCGTAAATGAGTCCAAGAAAGCGATGCTCAGTTAGATAACATCCGTGCTAAATGAATATAAAATTCGATTCTATCCATAAAGATTAATCCCTATTTCATATAACCAAGACCAGCACACGACATATTCCCACCACTGTATTTTCTATGTACCTAATCAAAATATTACAACCGCCGCATTCTGTCGATAAAAATCTTACCTACAGCCCGGGGGAAAAATTAAAACTCTCTTGAAGGTTACAACAGCACAATATGTTCTACCTACATATTACTATCGGTTTACATATTTCCTTGCTTACCTCTGGTTCAATACCTAATCCTGAAATCATAAATTTCATGGAAGAATAATTTGAAATTGGCTGTAACTTGTGCAACACGATGAGCCATCAAATGAACTAAGGGTTTTTTTAAATAAAGGGGGCCATCTCCTATCCTGTCCGGGTTTTCCAACTAGCAGTACTTAACAGATTTTTGTGGAAGGCCACAGATAATTACATCTTGCTGGCTGAACATCTTACCAATGTGTGAGAATTTCACGAAAAGAAGAAGACCATTAAGGTGTGATGTGTCGCCTCACAACAAAAGGATATGTTTCATACATTTCATAGTTTAAATTACGTAAATAACGTGTGTTGACGCACCACAACACACCACACATTTACTAGTATAAATTCTGAAATATAAATGTATTTCTATTTTAAATCTATTATCAGCATTGTGATTGGCACCTAACTTAAGTCCTAAGGCCATAACAGTTGTATCAGATAAGTAAATTACTGACTTAGGTCGGCAAACGCAGTAGCTCGCATTTCATGCCCTCGGGATAATTGCACATCTTTGCACGAAGTAAATAGATATGGTATGAACATAAGGATAAATGTAATAGAAGAAATAAGCCTTTCGCTTTAATAAAACATCATTAAAGTCTTAGAAACTCGTCTTTAATAAAAATACATAAAGGCAGTCCGGTGGATTGTTGGTAAAAGTCCTACTTTCAGCACCAGAGTGCGTTCGATCCCCGTACAAGGCAAACGTTTGGTATATGATAGCATTTGTGTTTGTCTGTGCATTTTCTATGTATTAAAAGTATATACCTATTTACAATAATGTAAGCATTGTCTGGTACCCATAACACAAGTACATTAATATTAGCTTACTTTGGTGCCGGTGGCGTTGTGTAAATTGATTAGAATTGAAAAACTATACTTCATAAATGAAAAACCTCGAAACATTTTTCGCATCGGCCTGGGGAATTTTGTGAATTTTTTCTGGTATCGCCTCCATATACGGCCGGCTGGAATTCGTCACCGTAGCCTATAGACGCTTGCAATACCGGGGGTATCACTCACGCGTTGTCAACCCTCTCAACTCCCCAAGTGAGCTCTGGAGACCTTACTCACCGCAGGAACACAACATGGCCAAGACCAATGCTATTTGGCTACGATCTTCTAAGGTGGAGGTCCATCCCCAGACGGGCTTCTGATTTGAGCGGATTATCCGCTGTGCCTCTCTTACAAACATTTCGTAATTAAAATAAAAACGTGGCATAAACAACTCCTTAATCTTGCACAGACCACAAGTTCAGGTCAACACCCTTCACTTCATGTGCTAAAGACATTATTTTTCACACTAATTAAATTTTAATAGACAACCATGTAATAATTATAAGCTGTCAATTATCATAAGCGTGTTATAACGACGGCCATGATAGATGATTTAACAAACTTTCTATACACGTTACAGTTCTATTTAACTACTATGCCGCTACCCATCCATTTGCCACCAAGTTGCTTTCCATCGTCATCGTACTAATTATTCATTTCGCGATCGGCGCCACCTAACGTTTAATTTATGATATTAAAAGATTAGAGAAATGTTACTTTTATATAACAAGGTAACAACGCTCGCACTCGCAATTCGTAGATCTTTACATCACATCAAATTAACTAATCACCTCGCTAAAATTCGAAGACCTGCTACCTTCACATCACATTAACCCATAATCATTCATTGCAGGATACGGGGCTAGCAATCCCAATTCATAACGCGCTCTAACCACACGAATTATTTATTTATTTAAATTGACATTGAAAGGATTCGGTTCTTTTGATGTTAACTTACAGATATGGTTCGCATACAATTTGTAGCGAATCGCATTTCTACTTCCGAGTAAAACTCCCAATTTCCAGTTCTATGTAGCCACCATAGTGACTTCTCAAATCGTATCTAAGCCCACATGGTATAGGCAATCTGTTGCCGCTAGTCGATCGGGGCTAAGCGCACATTCGTCTCAAGCAGTCGGGTCCCGCAAACTCGATTACGGTCGCTGTTATAGCTTCTAGCCTAGCATCTACAGGGTGTTACTACACCATGAAAATGAAAAAAAATGAAAAAATATTTATTCATTAACTCAAACTAGTTACATTTCAAGTGACAGGAGCCTCCATTTAAGCAAAGAAATGCTTGTGATTGGACGCTCCGCTCTTTCTGAGTTTTCTTACAATATAATTTATTTATTTAGACTAGGTTACAAAATGTTTACAAAACGGTTACAAAATGTGACAAAAATGATAGAATTTAATTTAATTTTTGAGATTTAATTTATAGTGTGTGTGTGTAGTGTATAGTGTTGGTTTGTGTGTGTTATGCTTGGTCGTGTTATGAATGAGTGTTAAACGTATGTGTGTTATGCATGTAAGAGTAATGCGTGTGTGTCATGTGTGTTAGTAAAGAACATTATTGGAATTTGTCCTGTATGATAGCTTCGATTTCATCATAATTTTTGGAATGTAGCCTTTGAGTCAGGGTTTTTTTTACACTTGATGTGCGTTAAGGGGTAAATCTCCAACCATAACCGAAATGGTGGTAGTTTATAGAGTAGTATTTAATACAGAATGATTATGTCGTAAATGACGTGTCTAAGAGCCCGCGGTTGTGTTGAAAATACTGCTTTCAGCACCTTGTGCATATATACTAGTGACACTAGTCTGTTACTTTTCTGTTTACTATATATCACTTGTTTGTGTATTGCAAATAAACCATATACACGACAAAATTTATGGAACAGCTGATTTTTGTTTCGTGATTTCGAAGTTGGTCCCATAGTAAATATTGTTAGTTTTCATGTACCTAAGCTGCCTTCAAAAGGTTTGGCGTTAGTTACCAATAACCCTGTATATCTATGTCTATCTATCTAGTCAACATTTTCCAACAGCCTGTATATGTATTATTGGACTATTTGTTATATTCAATAGATTTCTATCAACCATAATAAAATATACCACTTTACTTATCATCGGGTAATTTTGGTGTAGATCTATTGATGGATGATAGCAAGCCATGACTGCCAATGCCCATACAGGGTGGCAGGTTAATGGTACAATCCCTTAAAAGTAGTTACACTAAAGGAAGTTTCAAACAAATTAGCCCCTGTCAATAGGGTCGAAAGTGAGCGGTTTCAGAGATTTTGGTGTTCCTAATGGAGGGAAAAGAGTGACAATTTTTGAAATAATTTACTACCATTTTTTTTTTAAATTAATATGATTTTTATTCGTTCTACCATTTTTAGAAACAAAAGAAAAATAAATAGATATTGGTCTCGGCCATGTTGTGTTCCTACGGTGAGTAAGATCTCCAGAGCTCCACTCGGAGCTGCCCGTCTAGGGAAGGAATCTCCACGAGGAGTAAGGTCTCCGGAGCTCCACTCCCAACCCCCCCAAGGTTGAAAGGGTTGGCAACGCGTGAGTGATACTCACCATTACTTACACACTTACCATCAGGCGGGTTGTATGCTTGTTTGCCAACTTTGTTGCATTAAAAAAATCACAATTTCACACAGCGCCACCTGTTCCAAAAGTAAGCTATGGTTATCCGGTTTGTGTTATGTGTACCAGACATCGAACATAATTATATGCAAATATTTATATAGGTACGTATAATACATAAAAAACACGCAGACTCGAGAACAAACACAAATGCCATCACATAAATGTTTGTCCTGAGCGGGAATCGAACCCTTTGGTGCCGAAGGTAGAATCACTATCAACGTGCCATTGGGTTATTATAACGCTCATTATTACCTTAAAGAATTCGGCGAGAATCCTATCACACCCAGTTATCTTCGCCACTATATAATGTCTTACCGTAATTATATAAACAAGTTGGAATACCGTAACAGTTCAACGCTTACTGTATAGAATAATGGTATTCGTACATTGGACAAAATAAACGCTGCTTGGAAGCAATGAATATAACTGCAAAGGACGCATCGATATATAAAATGTTTGCAATAAAAGAGAGGAATGAACAGAAAATAGTTCAATTTAGAAGAAATAATATCAAAATAATATCAGGAAATAAAAATACACGTTACAAAGCCAAGAAAATCAATAAAATGAACATAAATCAAGCGAAACGAATAGACAGCAATATAACTTATCAAAAAGTATTTACTTCCAGCCCAATGGCTAAATATTAACAAAAACGGTTGAAGGAATCATTCAATCAATCTCGTGTTTGCCCTGGGGACGGCAGCGGCGGCGGCGGCGCTACACTTCTGAAATCAAATTAAAACATCGCCTGACTTTCGACCTGCGCTGTTATTATACCTAATGGACGAACTTCTTTATGCTTCGGCACGAATGTGGAGTATCGATATAATAGTATACGGTAGCTAATTGCTGTGGTTGAGCTGCGGTCCACTCCAATTGAACGGGGAGTGCTGAATACGATGCCAAGTGTCGACCTAACGCCCTCAATGTTTCGTTTCTAACATAAAGGCGAAAGTTAGTAAGTGTTTTTTCATGTATGGACAACGTTTAACCTGGTGGTAGATTGGTGACTCAGTAATAGCCCATACTATTGTCTTAAATCATCGACATAAAAGACAAGCTGTCCGTCAAGATTTTACGGCATTGAGATGGTCCAAATTGACACCACCTTGAGTCAGTTGCGAGCGAGCGACAGAAGCAGTGGTGTCCAATTGACAATTTTTTTGTTTTGACTAAAATATAGATTTGTCATTAAATAAAACCAGGCAAGTGCGTGTCGGGCCGTGCACCGTGTGTCTTGTCTTTGGTATTCTTTCCTGCTTACAGATGAGTGCAATGACATATCATATTTTTTAATGTCATTTATCAGGCCAACAAGCAAGCGAGGCACCTGATGGAAACTGGTTACCGCCCATGAACATCAGTAATACCAGACCTACCGAGGGGCGTGGATAGAACTCGCGCCTTCTACTGTCGAACGTAGTCACTACCACCGGGCTGTCATAAAAGCCATAAAATGAAACCTTTTTTTATGCCACATAGGCGGCAAACAAGCATAGGGCCCGCCTGATGGTAAGCATCACCGTAGCCTATAGACGTTTGCATTACCGGGGGTATCACTCACGCGTTGACAACCCTCCTAACCCCCAAGTGAAGCTCTGGAGACCTTACTCGCCATTGGAACATGGCCGAGACCAATGATATTTGGCTACGATCTTCTGTAAGGTGGAGGTCTTTCCTCAGATAGGCTGCATCGATTTGAGCGGATGATCCGCTGTGCCCTACCTCTCTTAAAACTATCATGAATAGACCATCTATTATGTAATTTTATCAATTTTGGATTCTCAAAACATCTATTCGATTTTCCATACAGTCATTACTGAATATTTTATCTTAACAAAAGTGTCGCCAAGTTATTATCAGTCGCGCGTGAGCGGTCGCGGTGCGCACACGTTGTCTGCGTAACGACCGTGCTCGTATTTACTGTATTTTTTTGTAATCTACCGTCAACATGGACGAAGAGAACTCGGCGGACGGGAGTGATAAAAGTGACACAGAAATCCTAAAGGAATGTGAAGAAGAGTTAGATCAGATATTAGATAGAAGAATTAGTCAAATTTCTCAAGTGGAGGACGAAAATATGGACGTGACACTTCAGAATTTCGAATCTAGGGTGGTAAAAAGGAAAGAACGTGAGGAGGACTCAATTAGCGAAGAAGGTTTTATAGAAGTAACAAGAAGAAAAGCCAAACGTCTACTAAGAAGTAATTCTACAAATCAGCAGCAAGATGAAAATATAATACCTACGGAGATGTCAAAATTTGAAATTTGCGTCACATCCAGCAAAGTGTTACCAAAACAAATGGCCATGGCCAAACTACTGAGGTCAGAGAATATCTGCAATATTAAACAAGTTAAGTATAAATCTCCTTATAAAGTCCTTATCTGTTTCGAAAATAATACGGATTCGATGAAATTATTAGAAAACGAAAAGTTTAGAGAATTAGACTTTATTTGCCGAAAAACGTTAGAAACTACTATGACTTACGGATTAATAAGGGGGGTAGACTTAGAATTTACCGAAGTGGATATTTTGACAGTTTTGAAAAGCGATACAAAAATTTTAGCAGTAAAAAGGCTTAAACGAGTAGATTTTGATGGAAAATGGGTAGAGAGCGAAAGTGTAAGGATATGTTTTGAGGGTAAGATACTACCAAGTTATGTATCTGCATTTGAATGTAAGTTTGCTGTGTTAAATTATACATTTCCTGTGACGCAATGTTCGGGTTGTTGGAAATTTGGACATATAATTAAAGTATGTCCAACGAAAAAAATATTATGTCCAAAGTGCGGAAGCACTGAACACGCTAACTGCGATATAAAAACGTTTAAGTGCCTCAATTGTAAAGGTCTACACTTCGTTCTTGACAGATCTTGCCCAATGTACCGCAAAGAGAAAGAGGTGCGCAATATTATGAGCAAAGAAAATGTCCCGTATAGAAAGGCCCTTCAATCGGTGATAGGAGGAAAACATAAGGATGACCTGATGACAAACACCCAAGGATTAGAAATAACAGAACCATCAACACCGGTTAGCGACATTATCAGCCGCCCAACGTACAGTCAAATCGTCAAAAAAGCCACGGTCCATAGGGACGTCATCCCAGAACGAGACACTGATAGTGAGGAAACTCTAACCCAGAAAAAGAAACAAAAGAAGAAGAAATCAAGACAAAAAGATAAAGAAGGAGCTGATACGGTAATAGGAAATATTAGAGAATATGAAGACACAGAAGAAGAATTAAAAAGCACTACAGATAATGAAGAAGTAGAAGGAAGAAGATTTGAACTGAAAAGGTTGCTGGCAAAAGTCTACTCTATTTTGATGGCAAAAAATACGCTGGAAGAGAAAATAAGTGCAGTGTTTGTAGTTATTTGTGAAGAAGTTAAAATGTTTGTGAGTGGTCTAATATCAGGTCGAAAAATATGTGAGACAATTAGGGACCTCTTTAATATTTATTATGGTTAATACGGACTCTAATCAAATTCGCATTAATATCCTGCAATGGAATGCGCAAAGTTTGAAGCCCAAGTTAGTAAGCTTTGGAGAACTTCTGATAAAAGAAAAAATTCATGTGGCTATATTGAGTGAGACCTGGTTGGATCCGAAGGACAGGGTAAATATACATGGGTATAACATCTACAGGAATGACAGAGATGACTCGTATGGTGGAGTGGCAGTAGTCGTACACAAGTCTATTCGAAGCGAATTGAAATGTATACAATTGAGTCAACCGGGTATAGAAGTTATGCAAGTTAGACTTTACAATTGCTGCTATATACATAATATCGTGTCAATTTACTGCCCCTCCTCCGTGAGGACACATGAATCAGATTGGGATGAATTGTTTTCACTTTTCTCAAATAAGACTATATTGGCAGGTGATTTTAATGGTCATCATGATAATTGGTCTTCCAGATCAGATACGAGAGGAGAACAACTTTCTGATTCAGGAATAGAACACGGTTACATGTATCTGTACAAATATACCTCCAAATTTCACATCTAGAAATGATATGTTAGAACTTGATTTTACAATGGCAGAACTCAAAAATTTTGAATGGCAGGTGATGAATGAAAATTTAGGTAGCGATCACTTGATAATCAAATTAAGTACACATATCCCTAAAAGCGATAAAACCTTGCGAAAACTGAATTTAAAAAAAATTGATTGGACGTCATTTAAAGATACACTTACGGATTCATTCGAAGAAGTTAAAATTGGTAATTTAGATCTTTTAGACGAGTCACATGTAGAGGAAATGTATAATTATTTGTCACGTCAACTTAAAATTGCAGCAGATTCGAGTATCCCATTAATTAAAATAAGTACTGACCCAGAATCGAAATTTAAACCGCGAAGATACTGGAACTCATCTCTGTCAATGGCAGTAGCTAAGAGAAGATTAGCCCTTGCAAATTTTCGGCGCAACCCAACACCTGATAACCTAACTGCTTTAGAGGTGAAAACTGACGAAGCATACAAACTCATAAGAAAGGCGAAAACAACGCATTGGCAGAGCTTTTGTGATTCAGTAGATGCACAAATCACAGCAAGAGAAATGTGGCGGCGTATGCGATGGATGAAAGGGATTAACAAACAAAGATATTTCGTTCCATTAGATAGGCAGGAAAAATTGTTGTCTTCTCTTACTCCAGATTCTGTCACAAATATACCTCCAAATTTCACATCTAGAAATGATATGTTAGAACTTGATTTTACAATGGCAGAACTCAAAAGTTGTCTGAAAACGAAGGATACGTCACCTGGGGACGATGAGGTTACATATAGTATGATATATAATCTTCCTGAAAATGCAAAAAAATATTTATTAAAAATATATAATTTAATATTCCAATTTGGTAAGGTTCCGGAACAATGGCGTCGCATGCTAATTTTGCCTATACCTAAGAGCACTGATTTACATTCGACTAACCCCAAACTTAGGCCCATATCTTTAATGTCATGTCTATGTAA
Organism: Endotricha flammealis; assembly: GCA_905163395.2. NCBI lineage: Eukaryota > Metazoa > Arthropoda > Insecta > Lepidoptera > Pyralidae > Endotricha > Endotricha flammealis. The sequence goes on along the minus strand of LR990861.1, from coordinate 2,133,802 downwards.
AGTTTTTCATAATATGATGCTTAAACGTTTAGAATGGTATGTGGAGAAGAACCAAATATTTTCTCCTTATACGGTGGGGTTTCGGAAATCTCAGTCTTGTATGGATTGCCTGACTCGGTTGGTGACATATATCCAAATAGGTTTTACACGAAATGAACCAACCCTGGCTTGCTTCCTAGATATCGAAAATGCATATAATAATGTGTCTGTAGAGAGCGTTTTAAGTATCTTAGACGAATTACAAGTTGGTAGCAAATATTGTAGATATCTGTGGTCATTTTTAAGCGAAAGATATTTACAAGTAAGGTCAGAAGACGGGGAGAAAACAGTCAGTAGACAAACTAATAGAGGATTAGCACAGGGTGATCCTATTTCACCATTTCTCTTCAATATTGCCACGTACAAAATTTGTCGTTATTTAGTGCAAAATGTTTGTATAGCTCAGTATGCCGATGATTTTGTAGTCTATGTAAAAAATAAAGATATTAAATTATGTGAATCCTACATACAAACTGCATTAGATCAAATCGTGCAGGCTTTGGAAAATTTAGGCTTACATTTGTCTAATAACAAAACCCAACTATGCCTGTTTAGTAGAGGACAAAGAAGAATTCTACCTAATATAACGGCTGGCGGATTATCACTAACGTTCTCTCACTGCGTTAAATACCTAGGTATATGGCTAGATAGGAATCTTTTATGGGGTAAACACATTAACCAAATCACGCAAAATTGTACAAAATTCCTTAATTTGCTCAAAGTCTTATCAGGTTCATCTTGGGGAGTACACCCAAAACATCTTCGTATGTTATATATTTCAATAATAAGGAGCAGAATGGATTACGGCTGTCTGTTATTTAGTAGCAGTGCTAAATGTCATTTATCAAAATTGGACAAAATACAGAATCAGTCATTACGGATTATAGGAGGTTTCATCAGAAGTTCTCCAATTCACGTCATGGAGGCTGAGCTGTGCGTACCTCCATTGTTTATACGAAGACTATATCTTGGCTATAAATATATTTTAAAAGCGCGTTCGTGGACAGATAATGCTACGATTCAATTGTTACAGGAACTTAATTCCATAAGCCTGTCTAGTTACTGGAAAAATAAAAAAATACCAATATTAGTAAAACTATATAGTAAAACTAATGATATAGAGATATATACTTCACCAGTTCTAGATATCTTTACAGCTGATATATGGCTCTCTCGAGTGGATATTAATAAAGTAGCTGTAAGTGAATTAGACTGCCTCAAAAAGTCCAAACATTGTTATATACCCGATTTAATAAAACAAAACGTAATTGAAGAACTTTTGACAAAATACGATGATTGGCACATGGTTTTTACAGATGGATCAAAGAATAATCACAAGCAAGGAGCGGCGTTCTTTGACCCAGCTATAAAAGAACACGGCAGCTTTAAAGTAAAAAATATAGTCTGTATTATGACATTGGAACTCATTGCAATTTCTAAAGCATTAACATATGTGGAATGCCACAATTGGCATAAGGTTCTTGTATGTTCAGACAGTAAGAGTGCCATACAACACTTGGCTCGATGCGCCTCTGGATACAGAGGTGTACCGACAGCCTTTGTTGTACTTTCACAACTACTTAGATTGCAGGCGCGCAACATAAATGTGAGACTGCAGTGGGTTCCTGCGCATATAGGTATATGGGGGAATGAGGAGGCTGATAGATTGGCAAATGACGCGTACGTAAACGGAACAGAGTATAATGTCAGCCCATCGAATTCAGAAGCCCTGTTCGAGTTTAAAGCTAGTTGTTATGGTGGGTGGAAAGAATATTTTAATGAGCGCTCGAAATTAAAAGGCATATGGTATAAAACGATACAAAGTGAACCTCCACGTATACCATGGTTCATCGGCTGTAATCTTGGAAGACATAAGATTAAACTTATGCTGAGGGTTAGGTCCGGTCACATTCCATCGGGGAAGTTTGCGTATCTGATGAAAAAAGTAACTTCACCTAATTGTGAAATATGTGGACAAATCGAGGACGTCTTTCATCTTCTAATGGAGTGTGAGCGGAACCAAACTAAGAGACAAGTAATTTTCCAAGATTATAAGATTAATAGGCTGGATGTGGGGATTGTTCAGAGCATTCTGACCAACCCCCTCTCTGATGCTGCCTTGAGCTTGTGCAGTTTAGTGGAGCTTTGACTGTATGTTTGTCGTTATATGTTGTGTTAGAAATAGATGTTTTTTGTGATGATGGAGCTGCCATGTCTAAAAAGACAAAAGCTCCTAAAAAAAAATAAAGATAATAAAAAAAAAAACAAAAGTGTACGGCATGGGGTAATAAATTGTCGGTTCGTGCATGTCGTGAGGTCATGTCACTGCAACGGTACATAGATTTTGTTTGAATATTGAAAGTTTCGCCCTACGGTCCCATGGTTTTTGTAATGGGGCGTGAAAGTGCAGTGACAAGGTGAGACCAATGAGATGAAATGACGCTGGATTTAACTCTTGGAAATTTATCTGCATGACCGTCAAATCATGGACTAGCTCCGAGAGAGTACAATAATGTAACGATCTCCGTGGCGTAATGGTTACCATGCTGGTCCGCCAACCAGGAGGTCCCGAGTTCGAGTCCCGGTCAGGTCATGATTAAAAAAGAAAAGGTACTTTTTCCGATTTGCCTGGGTCTTGGATGTTTATCTATATATGTATTTGTTATAAAAATATAGTATCGTTATAGTATTTCATAACACTTGTCTCGAACTTACTTTGGGACTAGCTCAATCTGTGTGATTTGTTTCTATTTTTTCTTTACTTATTTAAAGTGTCAAAAGTGGTGTCCTAGTTCCTTCATAAAATTGAACAATGTCGCGTAAATTATTTCTTTGCTGTCTCTAGAACAACTATTTTTGTCAGTACTGTGTCTGTGTGTGACGAAACGAAAAAAAAATTAAGAAAATCAAACGCAGTTCGATGACAGGATTATTGCTATCTCCAACTTGACATTCTGAATATAAAACACATTTCTAGGACAACTTACCGGTTATACATTTCGATTCCACGTAAGTATAGAACAATGGACCCGTATATTTCCTCGAAGGTAGTGAATTCCGTGAAAGTCGTTAAATATTATTACTTGAAATACTAAACAATTATCGCCCGACCTATATTTTGATACAACGCAGTTACACACAAAACAAGACATGAAATTGCTGAATTAAATTTTGTTAAAAACGAGCTTTCTTCGCTCGCGTTAATTTTGAGACATAGATCTCGTTTGACTACAAAGCAACCCATCGTGGCGCTATCTGTTGGCCGTTACAGCGCCCTCTATATAGAAAAAATACTTTCCCATGGGAATGACATACTTTTACGGAGTAAAAAGTAGCCTATGTTGGGCTCTGTACCCTTGACAATATGTATACAAATTTTCATAATGATCGGATGATTGGTTAAGACGTGAAGGAATAACAAACAAACAAACAAACAAACAAACTCACTTTCTCATTTATAATATTAGTTAGATTAGGATAATCAACATCATTAAGTTGACTGCTGATTCCCCGAGTGACATAGGCTATATTTTATTTTCAAATAAATTAGGGATCCTTACAACCCGTGCGAAGTAGATCATAAAGATAATATAAAAACTAGACAAGATTTTCAAAATATATATAATTCGAGTTGTACAAAAAAAAAGTTAATGACACGTTAAGTCTCAAGCTTAACAACAATAACAACCTGCATAGACCAGTAGGAAGAGATGGACAGGCTACATGATCCGAGACACAACAATACCCTAAATATTTTATCCCAATAATGTTGAAAATTCCGAGATCCTCAAGATAAGGCAATAAATACTGAAGTTTGTAGTTAGTTTTCTGTAAGTTTAAGAGAGGTAGGGCACAGCGGATAATCCGCTCAAATCGGAGCAGCCCGTCTGGGGAAGGAATCTCCACCTTACAGACGATCGTAGCCAAATATACATTGATCTCGGCCATGTTGTGTTCCTACGGTGAGTAAGGTCTCCGGAGCTCCACTCCCCAGGGTTGGGAGGGTTGGCAACGCGTGAGTGATACCCCCCCGGTATTGCAAGCATCAATATTCTACGGTGATGCTTACCATCAGGCGGACCGTATGCTTGTTTGCCACCTTTGTGGCATAAAATAAACTCTTACTTTGGTTTAGTAACTCGCTGGGACCTTTGTTTCAAATTGAGTTTAAAATCGTGTAACGCAGTCTTAATTTGAAAATTTCTAGCGGCCTACTTGGGAAATTTGCGTATCACGTTTTTTCCAACTTGATCTCATATAAACCGCACACACTACAGTTAATTTTTAGAAAATCTGTACAATACGTGATATTTTGTGCCTTTCATCAAATGCTTAACCAATGTTATTTACCCACAATTTCCAATTGTACATCTTTTTGCTACGGTTCACGTCTTTCACATAATTGAATTTTTTCCCCATTTCATTATTTCTACTGCTAATTGGTTAAAAATATAATTGGTAGTGAATGAGCGTAAATTGATTTTTTGATGAGTACTGAGAATTCAAAAAGTTAGCTAATATTAGTTTCTCCAGAGGTATTTAATTAAGTATCCTTATTAACGGTGATAATATAAATATGGAAGCCGCTGGATGCAGGCCGCTGCCAACCAGTCGTGCTAGAAATATTTGGGGGAGGTGAGGCCTATGTCCAGCAGTGGACTTGAGCTGAGATGATGATGAAAAATGAAAAATATTTTTATTTACTTATTAGTCATGTTTGCCGAATGCACCCAGACCGATGGGCACACTCCACTACCAAATGGATTCCGCCTGGACAAAGGCCAAGAGGAAGACCAAGAAAGAGATAGATACGCAGATAGAGATATGAGTTCGATAGAAACTGGGAAGAAGGAAGAGCAGAGAGGGATAGTTGGAGAAAAAGAGGAGAGGCCTTTTCCCAGTAGTGGGACATGGCTGGCTATTAAAAAAAAAGTTTGTTACAGTTTGTTGTTGTTATGAGAGTCAGCCTCTTCAATGGACTTATCGTTAGAATTACTTACTAATTTACAATAGACATACAGTTTTGTATGTATTCATCAGTTTTCCTTTATTTAACTTGTTGCATTTCAATGAACATAAACTTTTATGTGAATAAATTACGATATCAGATGACACATTGGTTACTAGGTCCTTGATCTTTCATTATGTCTAGGGATGTGATGAAACATCGATATTTTTGAAATACTATCGATAAACAGTCATTATATAGATGTAACGGGGAATATATTAATTATACCTTAGAAAATTTACTACATCCGTCGGTTTAAGGTTAAATGTACCATATAATTCATAGAGATGTAGTAATTATGTCAAAGTCATGAAATTTAATGATGAGATTTATAAGATATTCAATTTTGATATTTATTGTGCTTGTAAAAAAAATCTTTAGCACTTTTGTATTAATAACTGTGTGAGAGAGTCCTACTCACACTTGACCAGTTTTTTTATGGTGGTAACAAAAATACATATTTTGTCAAATAGCCATGGTTTATGTCAGCTGACGGATATAAGAAAATATATATTGTTCATAGATCTAAATTACTTCAGATAGATTTGTCATTTGTATCGACTAAAAGCCAGTTTCTGAAACATATTTTAATTCTAATCCACTTTAAGTATAAGACTACATCTTTTTTTCTTTAGTTTGACAGTGACAACCAAAATAATGTGTTACTAACTTTAGAAAACGGTTTTGAGCAAAACAAATCGCCGTATGGTACATTCTTTCGCCATTGTTACACTCCTAATCAAATTTTAATACACCCAATTATAAATCTGTTTCATGAACTATATAAGATCTGTTTTATATCATTAAGATATCGATAAACAATGGCACATCACTATTAAGGTCAAACAACAATAGACATCAAATATTCACACGCTATCCAGAATTTACACCAATGAATTTTTTTGTGTGTTCTTTTTATAAGACATGAATAAATCTACATACAAAATAGCAATTGGTACAAGTACGGAATACAATTTATACTATATTGCTTTCGATTTTTTAATCACTACATGTAAATAATAATATGTATTTACTAGCAGATGCTAGCGGATTCACGCGTGGATATCTGCTGTTCTAATAAAATAAAATAAAGTTGTGTTATTATTACGCATGGTACAGTACAAAACGAAGTCGCTCCCGCTGTCTGTGTGTCCTTATGTTTGCCTAGATCTTTAAAAACTACGCAACTGATTTTGATGTGGTTTTGAGAAACAAAAGAGTGATTCAAGAGGAAGGTTTTATAATAATATGTATAATATACTAGCTGTTTTGCCCGCGACTTCGTCCGCGTGAAGTCCCGGACCCGTTCCCGTGGGAACCACTTTGAATTTCGGGAAAAGCTATAGCCTATGTCACTCTCTGATAATATAGCTTTCTACTGGTGAAAGAATTTTTGAAATCGGACCAGTAGTTTCGGAGCCTATTCAATGCAAACAAACCTATTCAATGTATAGATTCCGAAATTCCCATGGGAAAGCGGGATACACGCAAAGTTGCGCGGATTTCGCAAATATTGTACTACTAGTGAAACCCGCGCAACTTCGTTTGCGTGTATTTATTTATGCACAGCAGCGCCATCTATATCAGACTTTTGATCAAATCCTACGGGAATCGCGTACTTTTCGGGATAAGAGTACCCTATGTGTTAATCCAAGGTATCAGCTTACATACCAAATATCATAAATATTGCCCTAGCCAATTGAGCGTGAAGAAGTAACAAAACATGCACATAACTTTCGCCTTTATAATATTAGTAGGATAATGTATCCGGCTATCTGGTACCTGGGTACCAGATTGTGTTATGGGTACAACCAAATACTATAGACGAGTAATACGCACAGCTTCGGAAGAATTCGGGCAAGACGCGACACTAGCGCCCCTACGGCATGAGGGCGGCGTGAGGTGAACGATTTCAAAACTTTTGTATGCAAAATTATATAGCGCCCCTAGCGGCATGAGCTGAACTGTGCGTTTTGTATGCAAAATGTTATAGCGCCCCTAGCGGCATGAGGTGAACGGAGGTTGCCAAGTCATTGTATGAGAAACGTCAAGAGCTGTGCGTATTACTCGTCTATAGTATTTGGTACTACCAATAACATGAACAGTTTAAGCTTACTAGCTTTTGGGACTGGTGCTGTGTGAATTTCGTTGCATTTATTTATAACTAGCTGACCCGTGCCCACTTCGTTGGGCATAATGTTAATAATCCTTTTTTAGTACAGGCGTTCGTAAGAAACGCTTTAATTCGACCGTTTTTTCTCCGATTCACTTTGCAAAACCGACTACCACGTAAAAGCCTTTTTATTTTTCGGTTTTTTATATAACCTATGACACTCAGCAATAATGTGGCTTTCTATTGGTGAAAGAATTTTTTAAATCGGTTCAGTAGATCCCGAGATTACCCCTTACAATTTAACAAACACACAAACTTTACCTCTTTATAATATTAGTATAGACTAGGTGCTGCCCGCGGTGTTACCCGCGTTTAATTTTATGTTCAATAGTAGCACCACCTATTTTATGAAGCGCCATTGACAATCAGACTTTTGGCCAAATCCTACGGGAATCGCGTAATTTTCGGGATAAAAAGTACTTTGTGTTAATCCAAGGTTTCAGCTACCTACATAAAAAATATCATAAAAATTGGCCTAGCCATTTGAGCCTGAAGAAGTAATTAGTATAGTTCGCCTTTATAATATTAGTGGCTATAACTAAAGTGAAACGATAAAATATCTTGTCCAACTGTACTTGGCCGTTAGGGCTTAGACAATGTCCTACAATTTTTCTGATTAACTTTAAGTATTCTCCTCTTTATACGAGATTAGAGCAATAATGAGAGCCTATATCATCAAGTGGTTGCCAAACTTTAAAAACTAGTAAAATAAGATTAGGTATATTTCGCTGCTAATATTATAATTAATTGCACAATGACCTGCTATAATACTGGTTGATTTACAACCGAAAATCACTAGTACTTGAAACATAACTTTCACTTTTTTTATATAGGTATTATGAATTCGTAGAAAAATAACTTGTCTCATAAAAAATCAATACCTATTACAGTCAAAATACAGACAGCTTCATAGATCTTGTTGATTTTTATATAATTTTTTAAATCAACTTTATTTTACATGAATAACTTATAAATTATGATATTAAAATATAAAAAATATAAATATATAGGGACAATTCATACAGATTGAGCTAGCCCCAAAGTAAGTTCGAAACTTGTGTTATGGGATACTAACTCAACGATATTTTATTTTATAACAAATACATAAACATAGATAAACATTCAAGACCCGAGGCCAATCAGAAAAAGTTCGTTTTTCATCATGACCCGACAGGGGATCGAACCCGGGACCTCCTGGGTGGCGGTCTGGCGTGGTAACCATTACGCCACGGAGGTCGTCACTTACTTTTAATTTAAAAAAAAAACTGTTACGTTTGGCAGTTTGGATTTATTTTTGAACAGTTGCAAATAGAGCGGATGCACATCATTATGCTTTATAGCAATAATTGTTGAAATCTTAAAAAAAAAAACTTTTCAAAAAGTAGGTAAAATCATAGTACAAACACTGGTTTGCTGGCAGCAATCGCGTTTTTAAATTAACAGTTACATGCGAGACTATAACGTTTTATCTTGGCAATAATGCACATTAACATAACAGTAGCGGCAACCAATCAAAAGGTTTTATTTTACTACAGATTAGAGCGCAATCAAGTTTTAGAACCGCTGTACCAAAACCGGTCTTTTTCACATTGTATTCTCTAAGGCTGTTTGCCCACCACCATCACCGGGACGTCACGTTATTTCTGGCACATTAAATTGACGTGACGGCGATCGTTTGTCCACCGCGAGGATCTTGGTAAAACCTAGGTCTCGATCTAGGATAGATATTCCATTTTACGAAGCGCGTTCGACTATAAACGTTGTAAGGCGTGCACATGTACATTGTTTTTGTGTACGTGACCGATTTTACGAGCGTTTCCGAGGTTATGCACACTAAAACAATATGTATGTGAACGTTACAACATTCATAGCTGAACGCCCTTCGTAAAATGGAATGTCAGTAGTGCATTCAGTTTATTGCAGTTTGTCGTGCGTGGCGCCACCCCAATCGACATGCTGTCCGTCGAAATATTATATACTTCGACGGACAGGATGTCAAACTATTATTTCGACGGAATGACGGCGTTCGCTCGAGTGACGAGTAGCCGTGCTTCCACCGTACAATCCGCGCTACAAGAGATGAGACCTGGCATATCACGTGATCGACCTGCGCAGAGACGATATACCATTTGAGTAGAAATCGTCTTCTGTACAAGTCAAATCAGCAATCAATCGGGTATCATGTCTCGTGGCGCGGATTTTACGGTGAAAACAAAACAAACAACTATATTATGCATCGTTATTTCTGCGCCGTCATGTCGTTCTCGGTGACGGTGTGGACAAACGGCCTAAGTGTTAATATAGCATTAAAATTGCTACCTAGGTAGGGCCTATTACAAGGATCCGATGGTCAGCTGGGCTCCGTGGAGCTTGACACTTAGGAAACGGTGATAGAATCTACAGTACACTATAAATAAAGTTATACTTAGAAAGCTTAACTTTAAGGTGCAAGTTTGTCTGGAATGTTGGTGGCTATAAAATATTGCCTGGTGTTCTGGAAACGCTAGATATGATCTTGAGATCACGGGAACTCAGGTAATTAGATGCTTAACTGAATAAAATGTGTGGGAGTTAAAAAAGGGTTACTTTTTGATATTAAATGCTAGGAAGTTTAGGACGGGATGCATTTAGATATTAGAATCAGTGTTGGAATACACAGTAGTTAGATTTTACGATCCCGTCGCCTTAAGTATTTAATGGATTTACGGTAAATTTTCAAGTATTACGTATAAGCATATTTATTACAATTTTTAACCCCTCCTACTATCATGTCAGCTAAAGTAAGCAAAGCTCTTATCATCTTAAGCATAAGAAGGGGGGGGGGGGGGGGGGGGTCTCTACGCATTTCACTGATATAATTTATTCTGTTTTTTTATGATTCATGAGCAAAAAAACTACTTCTAGAAATAAGAAGTCTGGCTAAGGTCGACGGTCAGCGACACCATCGACTTCTCAAAGAAAATAAAATATGTCTAACGTTTCATATCTTATATTACATTGGAATAAAAACTGGAAACGTCGTGAGCATTTAGTTTTAAATGGTAAAATTATAAAATTATACAGGTGATGGTGGACAACATTCCTTCCTGGTAACATAACAGAGGAAGTCCTAGTCTGTTCTGAGAACTCATTCCAGAAACAGGACGTAGTAATGCTTTTACATACTATAATATATGCCATATTTTATAGAACAGTGTTTATTTAATGGTGATGAGTCTAAGAGACCAGCGGCCTTTTCTCAGTAACTAAAATTGTAAAAAAAAAAGAAAGAAAGAACCGTTTTTTTCTGTACTCAAAATACGCAATTATTTATTACTAGCGAACACGTGCTACATCTACTTTAAAAAGTGCCATTGACTATCAGAGTTTTGGCCAAATCTTACGGGAATAGCGTACTTTTCGGGATAAAAAGTACCCTATGTGTTAATCCAAGGTATCAGCTACCAAAATTCGAAATATCATAAAAATTGGTTTAGCCATTTGATCGTAAAGAAGAACAAACATAATCACAATCTTTTCGCCTTTATAACTTTAGTGGGATTACGTACTTATCTATTAAAACAATTTTTTAAACTTATAAACTAAAATTATTACGCGCCCAAACAGTACAAGTTCAAATTGACAAAATTAAGTTTTAATCTCAAGCGCCGCCGTCTTACTAACGCGAAATATGAAATGAAGGAGATAGTGATATGATAGTTTGAAATGAGATTTAATCTGTTTTTGTCACGAGAATAGACCTTACTTATGAATTTGGTGTTTTAGAAATTAAACGTGTGAAAATAAATAATTTTGGATACAGAGTACGCAGTTCCGATCAGATACAACATGAGAAAAGCTGATAGTTTGTTACTAATATGTCATTTTGAGATTCCCGCAGCCTCAGACGATGTCATGAAACAATAGCATGATATAAATCAATGTTTTTGCACCTATACAAAAGCTACAACTCTATAAAATACTTGCTCGTGATTATTTTAATAGCTATGTGAGGTACCACTGCTGGGCAAAAGCCTTATAAATCAATTTTCCACTTAAATTCTCAGATAGGCGAATTTTCTCTTTCCAAAATTTAGTGGATGATAAAATTTATCCTACCTTCCTTCAAGATTTGGGCTATCAAGTGCTTGATATTCAAATAAAACCCGATAAGTCAAACTAGCTTATAAACAGGAAGGATACGATTTTTACGACAGAAACATACAACATCTGCCCATCTGTATATTTTAATGCAAAAACTAGTTGAATTTAGATAATTTATATTCAGCTTAAAACATCCATTCTGAAAAATATGATTTATGTAGTATAGATTAGAAAAATATCAATGTTATGAACCTTAAACTTGCAAAATAACTAAATAATCCAGATGATTACATAATTGAAACGGTAGTAACCAATTACGTTGAGGGCCAACGTTGTATTTGTCAATTAAAAGATAATACTTACGATTAGTTGTCAGTTGTATATCAAGATTAAGTGTGGAATAAGATAGTGTTTGTCCAAGACAGGTTTGGTTACAAGCATTCAAGATACCTTACCTTATACATAAGATGTAGTGATCTTTTTGTAGAAACTGATTCGATATTTGACGAGTCAATTTTTAAACGTGGGATGATTATGGGTTGATAATAAAGATGATGACATAATAAAGAGAAGCTCAGTGCATGATTTAAGCTCTAGAAATCCATGTCGTCGACGTGAAACTGACACGTAGGAATATTTTTGTTGTTTAGCCATAACGAAGGCTATCCTTAAGTTTTTCCACTTTCGGTTTATTATCTTTCATTAACTTATCTAGTTATAGTATTACTAAAATGTTAAGGAATATTTATATAATAAATGTTTTTATCAGTAAAGGCTACTTCATTATCAAATCTAATCTCAAATCAACTACCTTCTTAAGATAAAAAAGAGGGTAGTCTCGTATCTATCATAAATTTATAAACATCTGGCTAAGATTAATCAAATTAAAACTCTGGAGATCTTTTTGGCTCGGACTATTAACTTTAAGGTTACGAGTTAAGTTTCAGATTAGAATAAACAGACAGTTGTATGTTTATCAGAATGGTATATCAACGGCGCTGGATATTATCCGATTTATAAATTACAGAGTATCCCTTTCATAAGTTGAATTGTATCCATTATATTATACTGCTATAATGTATAAATGTTAAAATACAAAAGGTGGATGAATCATTGTCACAACTTGTAAGTTAGGACTATTTCTAACCAAGTTAATATCTAGATGCTAGGAATTAAAATGTTAGTTATATTATATAAAAACACGTTTCGCACCGTTCGTTACTTAACGTGGATATTAGTTCCACGTTCCACCTGGTATTTTTGTGCTGATTATTGATTACCTAAGGTTGTTAATGTTATGTATTTTGTAAATTGTAATCCATGTCCGCTACAATCGAATAAATGATTTATCTATTTGACTTAAAAATACTTCAAAAAAATAAGTAAAGTCAACAACTGGACCTAGTATACATCCTTGAGACACCCCATCCCTGTTTTCTTAGAACTTGAATTATTCATCATTCTCACATTCAATATCCTTTTTATTTAAAAAAGGTATGATTTTCTAATAAGCTCATGCGTTATAATTCCGCTAGATCGAAATATAAGCAAATAAAAATACGCTGCACCTGCGCCTGCGCGTCTTAATGAATTCATGGCAATGCAAATGCTATACTGTAGACACTTGTGAGAACAGACTGTTGCATCCGGTCGGCTTCTGTGTGCTGCTATTGAAATGTTGTTCAAATTTATATCACAAGCAGCCGGTAAAGCTTGGCAATGATTATTTATTTTATTTAGTTGATCTGTAAAATTTCCAGTATCCATACATATATACGAGTTAGTATCATATCGGTGCATTTGTAACTCGCCTACTACACAAAACAAAAAATAATATATTGTTTTATAGGTTAATGTAAGTGTCTATAATGTTTCTAGTGTGAAATTGATCCAAAAGGATCCACCAAATAACTCTTTATAATTTTTAACCTTTACTTTGTTTTGACTAGTATATGTATATGCAAATTTTATAATAATTTTAAACTCAGTAAAAATGCATCAAAATATTCGAAAATGATAAAATTGTGGAAACACCTCTATTGTAGCCGTTAAATTTACTGGCATTACCGTTAACTCTCGTTTGTCGCAATCGAAGAAATGTCTAGTTTATACCAAGTTGCAGCTAACAATTTGTCACACTGCAGGTATCCTACCTTAAAACGATCTCTGCAGTCGTATGTAATGCACAATAAAAAGTGTGGAACGTATCAATATGGATAGGCGTAGTTAATCTTTAAGCAGTAAGCTATTTTATTATGAGCACTAGATTATTTATATCTTTGAAATGGTTAATATCTTTTTTCCTATTCGAATTTGTTTACTGCTTTAACATGACGTTAACTAATGGTTCCAAAATAAATAAATATTCTTGGACGAATCTCACAACGCCATCTAGTTCCAAACTAAGCAACTAAGCTTGTACTATGGGTACTAGATTGCTGATAAATTTACTTAAATACTTTTTTTTTGTACATAGAAAACACCCAGACCAAGGCAAACAGACATGTTCATGCACACAAAGGTTTACCTTGAGCAGGAATCGAACCCGCGGCCCTCGAGATAAAGTGACCATTGCTAGCCACTCGACCACCAGGCCTGTCAAATAGTTTTATAAGTAAATTACACCACCATAACTGGATTTGAACCAGAAACCAGTCTGTTAATAAAAGATAATTTAGTATACTCCAGCGCCACCCTAAATTATACACTGCCCTTGAACCAACTGTCCATTTCAAGCGTCTAGTAACAAGTGTAGTCAAGTGAAGACTGAACTGACCATCACATCTCATTAAAAAGAAAGTGTGCGACAGTTTAACGTATCGAGTTTTAATTCAATAAAATCTTATTATCATATCAATCCATAATCCATAATCGAGATCCATAAGAGAGGTAGGGCACAGCGGATAATCTGCCCAAATCGGAGCAGCCCGTCTGGGGAAGGACCTCCACCTTACAGAAGATCGTAGCCAAATCGCATTGGTCTCGGCCATGTTGTGTTCCTACGGTGAGTAAGGTCTCCAGAGCTCCACTTAGGGGGATTGGGAGGGTCGGCAACGCGCGAGTGATACCCCCGGTATTGCAAGCGTCTATAGGCTACGGTGACGGCTTACCATCAGGCCAACCGTATGCTTGATTGCCAACTTTGTGGTATAAAAAAAAAACATCCCACTGCAGAGATACGGGTGTCCCATAAATCAAAGGATATTAGTGCCTTCTCTGCCAGGCTACTCTAATGTTGCGGATTGTCAGCTACCTACTTGGCTTAACAAACTATCATAACGAAACACCCAAACAAGCCTAGGGTCGAAATTCCTTAACTTGAGCATTCGTTTAAGATAAACAGAGACGCCATCAAGCTCTTCAATTCTCAAATCAATAAAATATGTATTATAAATTTAATTCAGCTACTAGGAAGATCAAAGATAAACTAGAAGTCAGCCAGTTAATAACAATTTCGCTACTGGATAATATAAACACAGTCCGTTATACTCGTAACAGTGGATATGTAAATTATGATGAATCGTAGGCCAAGTGCACTCCGTATAGCCATTTGTTACGTCCGGACGCAATGGGAGTAGCTATTAGACGTGTCGTTGTTAGTTCCTGGGTGCTTGATTACTCCTCAAACTTGATTTCTGGTATTCATTTACAATACACTAATATATGATGAGATGCTGATCACCAACCTTCACTAGTTGGAGAAGCATAACAAGAAGAAGAATATTATTACGATGAGCTGAGACCAATATGATGAGATGATTTTGCTCTAATCCCCTCCAATTGAAAGGAGACTCGTATCCCTACAGTGGGATGGTTATGGGTTGATATTATTTACACCAATATAACTTTTATCACAATGACAGATTTTTCTTACTTTGAAAATGGGAACAATGTAATTTTGCCGGTAAAATCACGGGCATCATGTTGTATGAGGTATTTTATAGATAAAAGTTATGAGGGGTAATCTCCGGATCTAATGAACCGATTTTGAAAATTCTTTTACCAAAAGATATTCATGTCCACGTTATTTGTGCGTCTCATAAGCTATAAATTAACGAAAAAGCTCATGTAACAACGATTACGACAACTGGTAATAAAGAAAGAGAATGATTTGTAAGTTCCATTTGGCATAAAGAATGTTTAATGAATATTTATAGTGAATGGCAAAGCATGATCGGTAACCGCAGTCATCTATGTTAATATCACCTTTACGATTACCATGTAGTTCATCTGCCTTGTTTTTCTGGACCATAATATCGACTATCGTTAGCGATTTATTGATGGTCCACCCTACATAACTTATGACTAGGTTCCTTTGTATATACTCGTAATATCGGCACACGCATCAAAAAAGCAGCAACTGCTTGACACCCGCATCGAACTAGACAGTAACTGCTTTCAAAATTCAAAATGTTTATTTAGAGAGTTACATGCACTTTTTCTAATCAAAGAGTAGGTAGATAAAATAATAAATGTTTAGTGTAATGTAGTGTAATGTAGTTGATCTGCTATTTAAACTACCGCCATTTCGGAAACAAAAGCAAAATTACCATTTGTAATAAATGGCGAAAGACTTTGGATTTGCCTTGGAGTTACTGCTTTTATTCTATGCTGGTGTCGAGCAGTTACTGCCTGTTGGATGTTCGATCAGTTACTGTCAGTTTTTTTTTATTTGCTTTAGTAACGGGAACATTAAGATCGTAATTCTAGCTTTACACTCCTCTTCACGTTTGCTATATCTTCTAACTTTGTGCCTAATTTTACTTCACTTCGCTCAACTTCCAGAGAGTTCTAACATAAGTATTAACTGTTCAGTTATTAATTTAAGTGAAGTTATTTTAAGTGCGTGAAATAAGATTGGTGGTCGACGTGTAGTGACCACGTCATTTTTATTTAGTGTTATGTCAATATACATTACACGACAAGTAAGTATAATATTTTTAACTGTTCTTCTAAGTACTGTGCTATTATTATTCAACGTGCAGTTGCATATCTTAGCATTGTAATGGTTAAACTATTAGAATTGCAAGGTATTGTTAGATACAGGGTGTAATAAGTACATGGGTCCCGCAAATGATAGTACATTGTTCACCAAGGGAAGAAAGTGACCGATATCCGACGAGGGTGTAGTCGATAAATTTTTTCTTCATAATAGATTTTCATACACTTTTTCGTCCCGCATATTCTAGAGAAGGAATCGCATTCTTTTTCGTTACTTTTGAAGAAGGAGAAAGAGGACTCTTTCCGAGCTTTGGTATATAAAATATTGTTCTAAACTCCAAATACTAACAAGAACATCACAGAATATTCACGTGAAATAGCGGTGATGCCGAAGTCCTGCGTGCCACATTTTTCTTCTTCTTTCCTTTTTCATTTCTTTATAGGTGAAGCAACGCATCCGAGATTCGATTCTTGTAGTCGTGGATGTCCATGGGCGGTGGCGATTGCTTACCATCAGGTGACCTGCTAGCTCATTTGTCCTTATATGTCATAAAACAATTGGAATGTTTATGAGCAAGTCGGTTCCTAGAAAGACAGATGCGGAAAACTTTATACAATAGGTTGAAAAAAGGACATTATTAGAAAAACATACTGTATATATAAATATAAGCCGACAAAATTAGAATGTAATAAAAACTACTAGAGGCATGCGACATCTGGTGGGACAATGAAGCAGCTGCCTTACAGTTATGTCGCTCAGTTCTTGCTAACTGTATTCCAAGACTGTATGTTTAAATAAAATGACCGTTTGTTGAAAATGTTCCCAGTAGTAATGTTGGATAGTTTGAAAATTGGAAATTCTTTTTTTTGAATGGATAAATTGTGACCAAACTTGGTGAGGTTATTTGTAATATACCGGGCAATTGCGGGAGCGTAATGGCTCTCATCGCCAATTGAAAATTATCATTGTGAAAAAGATATTTTTCGAAAAAAAGGCGAAAATTTTTAGGGTTTGTATCACAAAACCCTGCTACTTAGCAAAGTAATATTTTTTATTGAAAATTTCAGTACAATAATAAGTAGATTGAATTGAATTTGACACTAATTTGTGGAAAGTTAACGAAAAGAAGAAGATGGAATTTTAGTATTTTTTAAATGAAATTTGGAAGAATTGATCGCTGTTCGTCGACAGTACGTAGTTGACGCACAAACAGCATCTAACTACATAGTATGGAGAAAACCGCGTTCTATACCTACTTAAAAAATTAAACTGAATCAATTTCGTAATTCTATTCAATTTCCTCTATTGTTAAATAGATAACAGAATAGTTTATTCATAATATTACGGAGTTTCCAACTAATCTTATTTTAACGAGACATAAATCAACATTTAAATAAGGCTCAAGTCATTACGTACAGACAAGCACAAGTAACGCTTTACCGGCTGCTACTTTTCTCTCGTCAATTTATATATATATATAGGACAATTCATACAGATTGAGCTAGCCCCAAAGTAAGTTCGAAACTTGTGTTATGGGATACTAACTCAACGATATTATATTTTATAACAAATACAATAGATAAACATCCAAGACCCGAGGCCAATCAGAAAAAGTTCGTTTTTCATCATGACCCGACCGGGGATCGAACCCGGGACCTCCTGGGTGGCGGACTGGCGTGGTAACCATTACGCCACGGAGGTCGTCAGGCGAAAGTTTGTGTGTATGTTTGTGACTTCTTCCCTCCCAACCGGCTGGGCCAATTTTTATGATATTTGGTATGTAGATAGCTGATACCTTGGATTAACGCATAGGGTACTTTTTATCCTGAAAAGTACGCGATTCCTGTAGGATTTGGTCAAAAGTCTGATAGTCAATGGCGTTTTATAAGGTAGGTAGCTCTACTGTGAATAAAACACGCAAACGAAGTTGCGCGGGTTTTAGTAATTCTATATTTTTTTATATAATATGCCAGGCAAACAAGTTATATGATGGTGAGTGGGTACCGCGCCGCCTATGAATGTCAGTAGCACCTAAAGCAGTACCAACATGTCCGCTACAACTAAGGGAATAGGGAAAATGTGATTTAAAAAAGTCCCTGTGAAGACTTACACCCCTTCCACACGGCCCAATCTAATTGGCCATTTTGTTTACCTGTCCTTTTCTTTAGATATCACCAAGAACAGGACAATAGATCAAATTGTCCCAAAAATTGGGTGCGTGTGGACGCCGTAATACACTGATTAAACCATTTTATTTACAGTGCGATTTGGGTTTACAACCCAGAACATAACTGAACACAATCCAATATGTAAAGCTTGACGCGCGAACAACTGTCCACGTCTAAATTTATATTTACTTTCTATTTCATTTTGAGATTGCAGACAGTTATCAATATTTATAAAGAATTTAATTTATACCGACAAATACATTATTAAATATGAAAAATATTTCATTAAATGGTTATGCAATATTTCTCACTCGACTGCGCAATTCGAAGGAGGATAATGTGTTTATATTGTGATGTATTACTCAATCGGTAGTCAATCATTCTTTATAGGATTTTAATATTTGTTCATGACATAGATAAAGGTAGATTGAAGATATTTTCAGTTACGAGAGCTCATAATGGCTGGTACAATTTTGATTGGAGAAGTATCACACCTCCCAAAATATCGGCGTGATGCAATAATGCGTTTCGTTCCGTGAGATGACATAAAGTTTCTTTCGGACATTCTCAACTATTATTGTCGTGAAAATGTATTTGTAGCGCCCCCGTAACTGATGTTCAATCAATAATTTATTTGCTTACAACATGGTTACAATAAGACCTTACAACTAGTTCAGTACAGCATAAATAGCATTTTTGAGCAGAAGGTCCTCGAAGCTAAACGTTCTTGGTATCATATTTTTATTTTGACGACCTCCGTGGCGTAATGGTTACCACGCCAGACCGCCACCCAGGAGGTCCCGGGTTCGATCCCCGGTCGGGTCATGATGAAAAACGAACTTTTTCTGATTGGCCTCGGGTCCTTTCAATACTTCCTACTCCGACTATCTTCTTTCTGATTAAATTCGTTGTGAGTTCCAAGACAGCTGTAGTTTTCTTCCCCGGGACGTCAATAAGCGTCATTGCATATTGTCTATCTGAGGTCGCCGTTGTTGATCCTGGCTACACAGGAGACGCAGTGGTGGGAATGTGTGGTGGGCTTGTCCCGATTGGCCTCGGGTCTTGGATGTCTATCTGTAATATGTATTTGCTATAAATATAATATCGTGGAGTTAGTATCTCATAACACAAGTTTCGAACTTAGTTTGGGGCTAGCTTAATCTGTAATCTGTATGAATTGTCCCTATATATATTTATATTCACCGCTATAAACGCCCTCAGAGCAAAATGCCCACAATTGAAATAGTTTGCTAGTTTTCGTAGAGATAATCCATAGTGACATTTCGTGGACCGATTACTCCTGAGACATGGGATGGCTTTATGTACAGTCACCTCCATAAATTTGTAGTCACTTTAGTACCGAGGGCTACTACGAAACGTAAATCCGATATTTCGGCCGAAGTATCGGAAGAATTTTAACCGTGAAAATCGTGAAATACAAGGTATTTCATGGTTATTTTAGTAATTCCTTGAATCTATCCATGAAATACCTTGTACTTTATGGTTAATTTAGTAGTTCATTGAATTATAATCATGAAATAACTTGTATTTCACGGTTAAAATTCTTCCGATACTTCGGCCGAAGTATCGGATTTACGTTTCGTAGTAGCCCTCCTTGTCACTTTCGTATCGTTTCAATTATTTAGACATTTGAGTGAAAATGTCAACAATGTTACATAGCAGTGACGAGGTACTAAAGTGATTACATATTTATGGCGGTGTGTGTACTTCATAACATTTTTAGATGACTACACACATTTTGTTAAAGTGTTTCTTTTAAAAACCAAGGATGAAGACTGCAAATGGAGAGGTTTCATAGGAAACGGTTACCACTTTCCATCAGATGGTTCGTTTGCTTATTTGTCTGCTGTATGTCATAAAATAACAATGAATCTGTTCTACTCTTTTTAAGGTTTCATTCGATCCAGGCGTAGAACTTTTCTGACTATTAAGAAAATGCTTATTCACATAATAAATCTGTAGGATTACGCATCGTGGGAAACCAAGTTTATGTTGCTTTACATATTGACAAACTTTCCATACATATTGTTTACCGTCGCATTGTCACGCAGGCAGTTTATCGTTCAAATCGCTAATTAAACAATATTAGTTCATCGTCCTAAACTAATTTTTGGTATCAATCATGTCTTATATGAATTAAAATAATAAATAAATTGTACACAACTCACATAGCGTCACCTGCTAGGTTACTCTGCATAGCAATCGCGATTTTAATTTCAATTATGTATAATTTCAAATGCAAAATTTACAGCAAATCCTAATAATACGTACCCTTGAAATTTTATACTTTACTAACTATTTGGTTAGCATACAATCAGATTTCATTTAGTTTAGTATGTTAGCGCTAGTTTAGCTGTAAAGAGTACCTAAAAGCAAATACTATAGAAACTCTACCGAGTTAATACGCACAGCTTCGGAAGAATTCGGGCAAGACGCGGCACTAGCGCCCCTACGGCATGAGGGCGGAATGAGGTGAACGATTTCAAAACTTTTGTGCGTTTTGTATGCAAAATGTTCACCTCGTGCCGTCGCTATTTCGGAGGTTGCCAAGTCATTGTATGAGAAACGTCAAGAGCTTGAGCGTCAGAGTTTCTATAGTATTTGCTAAAAGTAACAATCCAATGGCGATCGTGCGGAATGTTCAAGAGTAAGGGGGCTGGTCCAAAAGTAAGTTATATTTAACCTGCTTTATTATGGGTACCAGACAACGGATATATTATTATAAATACATACTCATAATACATAGAAAATACCCAGGCTCGAGGACAAACACAAATCGACTGGTCTGCTCACTCTTGTCAGTACTGACTTTTTTTATTTTATTGTAGATTTAAGACTTGTTCATTCCACACCATTGTGTATAACATTCCGCGTATTCTTCTTATAAATTTTTATGTACTAATACCTACATTGTAACTAATGAGTGGAAAAAAAGGAGAGATAAAAAAGTACAATATGACAAAAAAGGCCGTAACCTGTTTTCTTTCGCCATTTTTTTTTACCGGTTGCCATTTAGCTTGTGTCCGATATGGTGGTAGTATACAACGTAGTTTATTTTCTTTATTTAAACAAATTGTAAATGACAAGAAAAAGTGCCTGTGAAGGTCTAATTTCTGAAATAAACGATTTCATTTCGTTTCATCATCATATCAACCCATAATCATCCCACTGCAGGGATACGGGTCTCCCTTCAATCGAATGGGACTAGAGCGTACTCTGCCACGCTGCTCCAATGCGGATCGGCAGAGGCCGGTGTTTTCAAGCCGCCCGAAGGCCACCGAGACGTGGCTTAACGACTGCCATCTACCGATAACAGCCGGTACCGACGGCTTAACGTGCCCTCCGAAGCACGGAGAAGCTCGAGATAACGAAACCCATCCAAACACTGCATAGAGTCGACGTCGCTAGACTTGCATGTTCATATTAGAGTGCGACATACAGCGACGCCATCGAGCTCATCATAAACACAAATGCTATCACATAAATGTTTTCCCCGAGCGGGCATCGAAACCGCACCCTTTGGTGCCGAAGGATCGCAACCAACGTACCATCGGGCTGTCATGTACGAATACTAATATTATAGTCTCGCAAGAAGACACGATTGGTATAAAAAAAGAGGTTCGGAAGACGGTCTAATTTGCTTTTATAGCGAAAGTGTTTTAATGGTTCAGCAACCACTGGTGTGGTTGATGGTTAATGAAGTGTGATTAATGTGATTGAAAAGAATAGGGTGATATCATCAGTAATTTACACTTTAATGTCAGAAAGTTTTATTAAAAAAGGAAAAATATTAATTTATAATGAACTATCTCGGGAATTTTATCCTACTAATATTTTAAAGTCGAAAGTTGTGTGTAAGTTTGTTACATCTTCACGTTCAAATGGCTGGGTCAAAATTTATGATATTTGGTATGTAGGTAGCTGATACCTTGGATTAACACATAGGTATAACACATACTTTTTATCGCGAAAAGTACGCGATTCCCGTAGGATTTGATCAAAAGTCCGATATAGATGGCGCTGCTGTGCATAAATAAATACACGCACGATTCTACCATAGCAATTTCAAGTTAAAATTGTATATGTAGTACCAAATAAACATTTTTTTTTCTCTTTCTATCCATTAATGTGGTTATAATAGTGTTTTCGGGTTACCGGCCATTAAATAATTAAAGTCTACCTTCTGAATTTTAGCGTCATGGCTTCCAAGTCACGTCATTGCACTTCACGCCTTTTGAGCACGAAGAGTAACGACTTATAAAGGTAAGTAGCTTTCTTACCTTATATCATTATGAGTTTAAAAACTTTATTTGCTTTAATAATAGATGCCCACGTATTTCAATTAAGTGTACATTTAAAAATTGAAGCATCGAATAATTAATTAGTAAAGGAGACTAAAGGTCTATGTTTAAATCTGTATGTAACTATTACTTTTATGACTGTTTGTCTCTAATAAATAAGTAAATAAATAAAGTAAGTAATTCCAATTCCATTCAATGTTAGATTTTTATCTAACACATTTTTATGTTCCAAACTAATGTTGAGGTCTACAGCAAATTTTGATACATTGATGTTTAAGTGTTTTGGATCCAGGTTTGTAACAGTAGTGACAACTTTTTTTAGAAGATTCGGTATGAAACCACTGTTTACACTGTTTAAAATTTATATACGAAGCGCAGGTTGATTATCAAGTTAGTATATGAACTTTATTATAATTTTTTATGTCGACTTTTCTGAGCAAATCTTATAAATTGCCTAGCGATAAGACCGCCTTTTTACTTAGTAAGTTCCTTATTGTATTTCATTTTTATTGGTACTATAAAGAGCTTGTATTATAGTATAAAGTGAAATTCACGCGTCTATCTAAATTGATATCTTTCTTAGATAGATAGAATAGAACATAGATAGTTTATGCTTCCGTTGTAATACACGCACAAAAAAGAAAGAAATAATAATAATCACATGTAAGTATACCTTACATTTTATAGAAACAAGGAGTCCTTATTGCTAATAGCAATCTTGATGAATGATTATTTACAAAACATGTCCGCTTTGGTAGACGATGAGCCTTATACGGTTTCTTTCATTGATTTTTCAATCAATCAACATTCTATAAAACGAGAACAATCGGTGCATTCGAAGGAAGTGCAGACAATGGTAACGTTTCCAGGTAACGTGGACACAATGGATACTAATTAAGTGGAATTGCAAAATGTCCGTGTAACCAATTATAAAATTTGTTACGTACACAAAATTATTATTTTGATATTAACTTATGAAGTCAAAGCAAAAATAACAATCCTGCGAAGAACTGATTCCTGTCGCATGACATTTTCGAGTGTCCAAAAATGTCTGCATTCCCTAATATTCTAGTTTTTATAACGTCTACTCTCACAATGTCCAGTGTCATGAAAACACTATATGTAACACTATATTACTTATTTATTACATGACACTATATTTTTATTCGAGGAGCTCGATGGCGTCGCTGTGTGTCGCTCTCTAATATGAACACGCAAGTTAAGCGACGTCGACCCTAACCAGCGTTTGGATGGGTTTCGTTATCTCGAGCTTCTCCGTGCTTCGGAGGGCACGTTAAGCCGTCGGTCCCGGCTGTTGTCGATGGATGACAGTCGTTAAGCCAAGTCGGTGACCTTAGGACGGTTTGAAAACACCGGCCTCTGCCAATTCGCATTGGAGCAGCGTGGCAGAGTACGCTCTAATCACCTTCGATTGAAGGGAGACCCGTATCCCAGCAGTGGGATGATTATGGTTTGATATGATGATATTTTTATTTGAAAAACTAGACATTTTGGCATACTTCCCAAAATGTCTAGCTTTTCAAATAAAAAAAAAATCATAGTCTAGTATACCGTCCGCCCTATAGTCCGCCCTATACCGTCTAGTAAAAGTATTTACAAGTGACATCGAGGAAACATTCATTGATAAACGCCCTGCCCAAAAAAACTGAAATTTTGTTAAAGCTACGGATACGGAAAAAAAGGGATTGTATATTGGGAAAAGTATTGAGAAACACTAAAAAACCGCAGTATAAAAATTAACATTAGATAAAACAAACTTACATAAGATTGAAACCGATTTTCAAACTACGAGATCCCGGTGTTTCTTTCAAAAATTGGACCGAAGAAGACCACTGCGTCAGTCATTTCATTTCAATCAATGGTCACTGTTCTTAATGCTGTCTATATGAGAGACAGTAGGTACAATTGAAATATTTACTTGGTTAGTCCCTGATGATGACGATACATACAAAAAACGGACATAAGCGAATCTAATGTTAGAAACAAGATCATATTAAGAGCAGGAAGATCAACGACCCATGTGTTCCCACATCATAACAGGACCGTCGAAATATACCGTATACCAATACACTTTTAAGATTATTTAAATCATTTTTTGTAGACGTGTTTTTGTTACATTTGGATCAAGTTATCTTATGGGAAGTTGTTAAGTTGATTGGATGTGGTTAATATGGGTTTTATTACGCCATTTTCATTAACAGTTTTGTCCCGGGCCACACGCACTCCGTAACAACCCAAAACAAAAATTGGATACGGAAAAAAGCAACAAGGAAAAACAAAATAGCTCGTAATTTTGGGCACTTATTATTAAAGAACCTAAAATTATTGCATGCAAAAATATGTGAAAGTCTTAGTAATTGACGGTTTGCATCCTTCTTAGAATTAGGAACACCCCAAGGCTGAACCGGTTTTGAAGTATTTTGTTCCCAGGAAACCAAAAACGTAGAATGAAGTAATGATTTTTTATACAGTCAGCGACGAATTAAAATGTTGTAAATATGTATTGCGTAAAGGGATTTCCTAGAAATTTTGACATTGACATTGTAAATGTCTTTTCGTTCTCTCCAGTGTAGGCTCCGATTTCACGAAAAAGTGCTATCCCCTTATATCTCGGAGAGTAGTGAAGATATGATATTCAAAAATACTCAAAAAACGGACGCGTATTCACGAAAGCTGTAAAAGAATTATTTGAGAAAGTCAAAAACAAAAAAGTTATAGCCGAAATTGTGAAATTAAAAATCATTTTCTATCCGATTTTTTGATTTTGTCGCTCAATATTTCGGAAACGAAGAATGAAATAAAAAAAATTGAGAAAAACTCCTCTGGAAAATTTTGTTAATCGGGTTAAGGGTTTGCCTTGTAGCCTAACCTTTTTGAAAAAAAGTCAAAAACGTAGTTTTATTTTGTAACATTTTCCTTATCCCGACTTTATCGTCGCTCAGCGACAATATTTTTTCAAATTCCGTAGATTCATTTCCAATGTGCTCGATAGTCGTGTGAGGAACGAAATCTGTGAATTTTATTTATCAATAGTATTCATATTGTACGTTGTAATTACAAAGTTTCATAACGATACAAACATTATTAAGTAGAAGTAGCATTACTTTTTTTGTTCTTAGTTTACTACCATCTCTTTCATAATTAACTGTACACGCATCCTAACTAAATTGTTAGATTTTTTTTATAACACATGAGGATAAACTAGCAAGCAGTTTATATTCTTAAGTTCTAGATTGGCGAACGTCATATTATAAAAGGGCTGGTTTTAAAAGTTTTCTAAGTTTTTTTTAAATGAGAAAATTAGGGAAAATCGTTTATTAAGTATTATTTAGATTTTTTTTATCACAAACCAATCCATCTACATTAGGTACTTGTTCCTTTTATTGACTGTACAGTCAGCAGCATCAATATGAAAACCGTTTGTTCACATAAATTAAAATAATACAAAAGTGACAAGGTAATGAAATGGTAACGTATTTGTGCCGCTGACTGTACTTTAATCAAAATTATAGTCAAATTAGAAACGGAAATTATAATTAAAGGTACTCATAACGCGAACTAATCGGCTATTACAGTAATTAAAGAGATTCGTATATTTTTAAAGCCGTGCCCAGACATGGTATGGGTATGACTCGACGAATATCGATTATTTTCGTAGTAACAAACGTTTGGGGAACAGTTTCTAGAATGTCTCGAAGTAAGTAAGGCAAATTGTGTACAGTCAAGAGCAGGTCGACCTTTACATATTGGACTTTGTACCGTTCTTAAGTTCTATGTCTTAATAGCCAAAATTCTACTGCAAGTGTAAAGTTCGACGTGCACATGACTGTACAACTTTTTTTAAAGATCTTGAAGATCATATTAGGCCAATTTGAAAAACAAAATTTTTCCCGTTGTATTTGGACTGAATCCAGAATAAAACTTAAAGTTAGTCCGAACTAAAGAGTACCTGACTTATTAATTAATTAATCAAAAATGTCAAGCTGTGACATGCATGTAAATCTTTTACGTTTATAATAAAATTATTAGCGAGTAATGGCAATTTTATTGAAAAAAGGTGTACCTATATTTTCTTCTCGTCAAAGGTCATTCCGAAATGCTAAGGTAAGGTAAGTAGTATTTCCTATCCTCGTACTAGCAATATAAACGATTTTATTTTTTAATCAGCTCGTTACGAAGAATCACTTCATGTCTGGACGCGGCCTAACAACATGTCGACATTCCACAGCTAAGATTGAAGTTCGATTCTTGTTTGCGATAAATATTGGACGGAAACTACTAATGAGTTCATTACCAGGTATCAAGGTGCTGCAGACCTTGGGACTGGTAATGAATGAGATATAAAAATAATAGCGAACGCCCACAGTTATACAAGCGGCAATCCCGTTATACCCGTTCACGCGATGACTTTAATTCTCGGCATGATCACTGTTCCCGGGATGATTCTCTTTCCCGGGATGATTCTCGTTCCCGGAATGATTCTCGGTTCCGGTATGATTGAAGTGATGTAAACTTTTGTGTTAATTCAGGTTATAAAGTACTGCATGCTAGATTTCAAGATTATGTCAGCTATGGTCTCCTATAAACATTATACCAATGCGATTTCTGACTTCACCGTAAACTCTGGTATAATATATTTCTGAAATTCGTTGTAATCGGGACAAGCCCACCATACATTCCCACCGGTGTGTTTCCTGTGTAGCCAGGATCAACAACGGCGACCTGAGATTGACAATAAGCGATGAAGCTTATTGACGTCCCGGGGAAGAAACTACAGCTGTCTTGGAACTCACAACGAATTTAATCAGAAAGAAGATAGTCGGAGTAGAGTAGAAATATTAAAAGGACTTCCTTAACAACTACGTGAGAGATAGCTATTTGAAGCAAAAGGCATTATACCCTAGCTAGAGAGATGGCAAATCAAGTGAGGCTCAATTGCCAAGCGCCACGGTCTATTGTTACATTACTATTGGGACCTAATGCTATGAGCTGTTGTTTACTATTTTGATTCCAATAATATATATTGCAAAACCTTCTAAATGCCTGATAATTCCCTCTGCTCGCTACAAGATCAGAATAATAAACTACGTGTAAATTCGTTGTAAGTCCCAAGACAGCTGTAGTTACTCCCGGGATGTCAATGAGCTTCACTATTTATTGTAAATTTTCACTGTTTATTTGCAGTTGTTAAACCTGGCCGCACTCTGGTGCTGAAGGTAGGGTTACTACCAACGCGTCACTGCATGAAAAGAAGATTTCGTAAGCATAAAGCAATATTTTCGCCTTCACATAAAAATTACATAAAACATCTTCAACATTAGGTTCCATAACTGTATCTTCAGACTAAAATGTAGCCGATAAGATCTCATTGAAAATAAAATTACTATATTTATGTTCCGAAACTAAATCAGAACGAATACGGTTTCTCATACGATAAGTAACCATATAGGCCGTCGTCCGAAACTAGTTTTTCGAACTAATTGTATTGTTTTGACTGTTTTAATGTTTCGGTTCTTTTTCATCCGTATTTCCGAGGCTGGTTGGAGAAGACGAATACCGATGGAATTACCAATTTATTTGTTCCTTAAAATGTTTTATGCAGCTCACTGTTGGGTATCGGGTCGGGGTACTATAATACTACGAATAATATAGTGTTTATTTATATGTTTTTTATTTAGCCTAAACTACCTAAGTTGAAATTGATCCTAATAAGTTATACTCCGTTCCAATATACTTAACACAAAAGTTCCAAACAACCGCCAGATTTGAAATATAAATTGACATAAAATAAACATGAATCAATCACATTATTAAAAAAAAAAATGCATTTTCTTATTACAATATGACAAACTAATTCAAACGCCATTATTGAATTTCACTGGAAATCTTACGCCAAGGAATGGAATATACGATAAGTATGAAAAACGTAGTTTGGACGACGGTCTAATCGGACAGATGTGAACTTTCTAACGAATTCTTCATTTCACAGTAATGGCAGTGATTATAGTAATGCTGGACTCGTTATATCACGTGTGTTTTGATCAAAACCGGATCTCTATTCTTAAAAATATAAAAACATATCATTATTATATTATTTTCATCTACTCTAATATAGTAGCGAAATAGTAGCGAGCACGAGAGAGAGAAAACAGATGTTTTTCGTTGCATCGAAAGTGTACAGAACATTTGATCCGGGAAACGAAGTATTTTCGAAATGTAAGCATAAATTCAAAGAATAATTAGTGTACAGATAGATCTGATGGAGTATAAGGGAATTTAATTGACGAAACTCATTGCTTCAAGCCGATATTCTATGAGAAGGTTTATCTTGTCTATATGATAGAAGTGTCTATACTTCGATTGTCTATAGCATATTTCATGAATGCTGGACTATTCCAACGTCATAAGGAATTAGTTTCATAGTGACGCAAACGTAAATTATTTACAATAAGAAGTAGTGTATTACTAGTATAACTAAGCTAAATATTTCGACACTAAATAAACTGTCTTTGATAACCTTAATCTAAGAAAAAGTTAGGTTTAATAAAAAGTGGCCGACAAAAAGCAAGTAAAAAAAACTAGTCTTTAGAAATTTAAAAC
This sequence comes from Endotricha flammealis, assembly GCA_905163395.2. NCBI lineage: Eukaryota > Metazoa > Arthropoda > Insecta > Lepidoptera > Pyralidae > Endotricha > Endotricha flammealis. The sequence goes on along the minus strand of LR990861.1, from coordinate 2,104,446 downwards.
TCAGTTTCTCTAAATAAATTGTTCAGGAAACGTAATGTTTTTTGCCATAAAAACAAACAAAGGCTTATTTAACATCATTTACAGTAATGTTAAGGAAGAAACAAATAAATGGCTAATATCATTACTTGTGGGAAAAATCGTCAATTCTATAGATGGAAACATTTTGTGGCGTGTTGTGGCGTTGCGCTTTATAATAAATAAATAAATAAATATAGGGACAATTCATACAGATTGAGCTAGCCCCAAAGTAAGTTCGAAACTTGTGTTATGGGATACTAACTCAACGATATTATATTTTATAACAAATACTTATATAGATAAACATCCAAGACCCGAGGCCAATCAGAAAAAGTTCGTTTTTCATCATGACCCGACCGGGGATCGAACCCGGGACCTCCTGGGTGGCGGTCTGGCGTGGTAACCATTGCCAGGCATTGCCAAGCGCCACGGAGGTCGTCGCGACAGAAGGAGTGTGCACACACTTGTGTATCGTATTGTAGAAGACGACCTCCGTAGCGTAATGGTTACCATGCTAGTCCACCACCCAGGAGGTACCGGGTTCGAATCCCGGTCAGACATGATTAAAAAAATAACGTACTTTTTCTGATTGGCCCGGGGCCTGATTCTACTTACACAAATGCACCAATGGACTCTCAATGGTGTCTCAATCGTGTCTCAAAAGAATGCCTATAGTGTATCAGTGGAATAGTTTTTGACATTTGTTATGGACTTAAACAATAAGTTAAATATTATGTTATTGTTTAATTTTTGGACAAATCACACAACGCCATCTAGTTCCAAACTAAGCAAAGATTATACTATGGATACTAGATTGCTGATAAATATACATAAATATTATTTTTGGTAAATAAATACTTATTATACATAGAAGTCAAACAGACATGTTCATGCACACAACTGTTTGCCCTGCGCAGGATTCGAACTCGCGGCCCTTGGGACAAAGTGGCAAGTGGCTGTACACCTGATAATATCACGCTTATTTAGACTGGCGCCTGTTTAGCCCTATTCTGAAATGATAGTATCATTATGTCATTAATTCATTGTGTCATTAATTTTAAAATGCATTTCTGTCACTCATTATGTCAATTATGAGTTCCAAGATAGCTGTAGTTTCTCCCCTGAGTATTGTCAATCTGAGGTCGCCGTTGTTGATCCTGGCTATTTAGGAGACACAGCGGTGGGAATGTGTGGTGGACTTGCCCCGATGTCAATATTATTTAACTCATGGGTGGCCTGAAATTTATTAACTGACAGAAATGGCTACTGCTATTTTAGTTTTTTTAAATATAAATAAATAAAAAAACTTGTTCGTAAATTGATTTCCCATTTCGAAATCAATAATTCAATAGTCGGATATCTATTCATCAATGAATGTACACTATTAGCGGCAATAAAACAAAAATGTCCGAAGGCTACTCACGTTTTTCCTACCGTGTCAACAGCTCGTGCTCCCGAAGAATAACAACAATTTTAATATTACAACCTACCTGGACTTTAATACACAGGATTTACGGTACATTCTCGATTGTCTTTGATCTATCTGAGTGAGCATCAACAATCACAACTTTGCAGTTTACATAAATTTTATTACCAAGAGTTAGAGTTTATTTTTCATTGGTGTAATATTTGGGAGAGCTAACGGTCAACCACCTCCCACTTCGTGAGCGCCTGGTAACGGGTGTCGTTGTTTACTTAAAAAAAGCCATCGATGCCATCGAGATGCTGTTACGTCAGTTTTTTCATCTTTGTCTATTAGCCCTTTAAATTGACCATAGATATTTAAATTGGACTCTTTGGTTTATTTTTATAAGGATTTTGTGGTTATCCTATTATCAGACGGTTTCTGAAACTAATTTTAATTTCAATTCCACATTAAGTCATCTCTCTTTTTCTTCTTAAAAGACAGGGACATCTATAATTTCATGTGTTATTAACTTTAAAAATACGGTTAAGAAACTGCGTGTGTATCAGTTAAGCTGTAACTGTATTACAATTATTTTAAATGAATTTAAAAATAGAGAATATCAAATTGCTATTTTAATTCGATCTAGAAATTGCCTTGCGTACTTGCCTCTCCCTATTCCCTTCCTGGTAGTAGGAAAACGAATTGGTAGCGCCTCTGGCATTACTGATGATCGTAGGCGGCGGTAACCACTTTACATCAGGTAGTCCGCTCGCTTATTTTTTTATACCATTAAGTTGGCAAATAATCATACGGCCCGTCTGCTGATAAACAGTCAGCGCAGTCTATAGACGCTTGCAATACCGGGGATATCATTCGCGCGTTGTCGACCCTGTAAAAAGTGGAGCTCTGGAGACCTTACTCACCGTAGGAACACAGCATGGCCGAGACCAATGCTAAAGTACTCGTTTTAGGACACAAAACAAAGGTTTTCGAACGCTAATCACTGTGACCTCAGCCAGTCAGTTCAAATGGTTCAACATTATTGTTCTGCTTGAAACTTTCTCACACTATCTATAGCTGTGTTTCCTCTTTTATCGTGCTGTGATGAAAACTACATTAGAAACGGTAAATGTTGATAGTTATACTGGATCTTATTTTGAAGTAGGTTGTTAGAGATTACCCAGATTCACACCAGACGATCCAACGTGATCCAACCAAACGCGCGCGGCGGGATCTCGATTTTTGTAGTGAAAACTTCTTTATTTAGATGGGTAAAAAATGTTAAACTCGCGTCAGATCCGTAGCCTGATCGAAAAAGCTTAAGATTACCTAACCATTCCAAAATATTCAAAAATGCACAACGTTGATGTTTAAGTTTTCACTTCGGCCGGCACTCCCGGAGTGCAACTCGTCCTTTTTTATTATACCACTACGGCGGCAAACAAGCATACGGCCCGCCTGATGGTAAGCAGTCACCCGCAGCCTATGGACGCTTGCAATAGCAGGGGCATCACTTGCGCGTTGCCGAAACTGTAAAAAGTGGAGCTTAAAGGAGACCTTACTCACCGTAGGAACACAGCATGGCCGAGACCAATGCTATTTGGCTACGATCTTCTGTAAGGTGGAGGTCCTGCCCCAGACGGGCTGCTCCGATTTGAGCGGATTATCCGCTGTGCCCTACCCCTCTTCAATCCAAAATTATAAGAATACATTAATGGGGTTTGAACGAGAATTTTAAATTTTTATTGGGTGCAAATTATATTATTCTGATTATTTATTACTTTTGCACATTTTATCATGTCACTTATAATAAAAATATATTGCTACTATTTATCCCATTTAAATATTAAATAAAACTCTTTTGGTCCACTTTCGTTTATAACTGTTTTATATCTAGATTCTAGGTCTTACCGGCGCGACAGTCACGAGTGAAGCCGTGACAATAAAAAAAATAAAGTTATAATTTTTGGAATTCTTTAATATTGAATGCCCCAATATGCAGATAATAACGATTTATGATCATGAAACATTTAATAACTTAAACCATCTATTAAGGATTAAAATAAAGAAGAGAAAAGGAAACCAGAGAGCTCAAAGTTAAAATTATAAGTAAAAAAATATATTTAAAGACAAGCTTTTATTTAATTGCGCTAAAAAGAATAAAATAAACTTTTCTTTTAAAATTTTAACTATTAACTTATAACGTCATTACACAATTTATATGACTTATAAGCTTGTCGCGAGATTTAATTACTAACATTTACTCGTAGTACGAATAAATGTTAGTTCGATAATTATGTTTTTATTTAGGTAAATCTCGCGACAAGCTTTTATGTCATATAAATTGTGTAATGACGTTATAAGTTAATAGTTAAAATTTTAAAAGAAAAGTTTATTTTATTCTTTTTAGCGCAATTAAATAAAAGCTTGTCTTTAAATATATTTTTTTACTTATAATTTATTTTTTACTTTTTAGTTATCACTGGACAGGTTTCGCAGTGCCATCTATTGTCGAGTACTTGTCTAATGAATTTATTTGTTATAACTAGCACCAATTTGAATACCTATATAATTTCCTGATTTTTACTACAGTCACCCTGCGACAAACTAAACGAGTTTATGTACCCATCAAAAATAAAATACCGACCAAGGGCAAGTAGAACTCGTGCGTGAGGGTTCCTTCCCATAATCATACTAGTCATCATCATCATCATCATATCAACCCATAATCATCCCAATGCTGGTCTAAGGTCTCCCTTCAATCGAAGGTGATTAGAGCGTACTCTGCCACGCTGCTCCAATGCGGATTGGCAGAGGTCGGTGTTTTCAAACCGCCCTAAGGCCACCGACTTGGCTTAACGACTGTCATCTATCGACAACAGCCGGGACCGACGGCTTAACGTGCCCTCCGAAGCACGAAGAAGCTCGAGATAACGAAACCCATCCAAACGCTGGCTAGGGTCGCCGTCGCTTAACTTGTGTGTTCTTATTAGAGTGTGACACACAGCAACGCCATCGAGCTCCTCTGACACACAGCGACGCCATCGAGCTCCTCATACTAGTCATATACTAATATTATAAATGAGAAAGTGAGTTTGTTTGTTTGTTATTCCTTCACGGCTTGACTAATCAGTTGATCATTATGAAAATTTGTATATGTCAGGGGTACAGAGCCCAACATAGGCTACCTTTTTACCCGTGAAAGTATGTCAATCCAAAGGGAAAATATTTTTTCTACTATAAAGGGCGCTGTATGGGATGCTATCGGCCAACAGATGGCGCCACAAGTCGCGCTATGGGTTGTTTTGTTGTCAAACGAGATCTATGTCATAAAATTACCGCGAGCGAAGCCGCGAGAAAAAGCTAGTAATAGATAAAATACATTTTAATTCATAACCGGTATAAAAAGAGCCATGTACCATGTAAAATGTACCAAGGGTAGGGTCAAATTATACTGGTTGTTTAAAGAAGAAGAAGTAACTACAAATTCACGATTTTCAGATTTATTCCTGTACTTGTACTACATCATCTTGCTTCTTGCCAAATTTCATGATTCTAGGACAACCGGAAGTACCCTATAGGTTTTTGGTCGGAACTGTTTTGTACGAAAAATGGAACACAAACGGCTGTATCGTAATTTTGTTATCATAATATTGTATTGTCATCTGATCTACAGTTAAGCAAAATTTCAGCTCAATCGGTCTTCGGGAAGTGGTTCAAATTTTCGTTCCAAGATTCCGCCCTTACATACATTCATACATACATACATACATACAGGTCAAGTTAAATAAAAGCTTTTAAAATAGAAAATATAATAAAACCAACGGCCCGCCCCAGCTTCACACGGGTTTTTAGGAAGAATATTTAAAAAGTAAATAAATATAGCCTACATCACTCGGGGATAAGCTTCCCAATGGTGAAAGAATTTTTGAAATCGGTCCTGATTTTTTTGAGTTTATTCATTAAACAAACAAATATACAAATATTTCCTCTTTATAATATTAGTATAGATATAGTTAAAGCAAATACTATAGAAGACTAATACGCACAGCTTCGGAAGAATTCGGGCAAGACGCGACACTAGTGCCCCTACGGCATGAGGGCGGCATGAGGTGAACGATTTCAAAACTTTTGTGCGTTTTGTATGCAAAATGTTATAGCGCCCCTAGCGGCATGAGGTGAACGGAGGTTGCCAAGTCATTGTATGAGAAACGTCAAGAGCTGTGCGTATTAGTCTTCTATAGTATTTGGTTAAAGTATTACAGACCAACAAAAATCGATAGCAAAGAAAACAATGAAGAGTAAAAAAACAAAGAAAACGGGTCATGACGAAAACGGGAAGACAGTTATCAAAAAATCTATAGAAAGTATTACAAAAAAGTATTTACTCCAACTTGACGACTAGTTCATAACATCATCATAAGATCAATTGTTTTCCACCTTGATAATATAAAAAAATTATATCCTGCATGTATAAGAGGAAAACATGTTTTACAAGTAATAGTAAAGCTGCTTGGTTTCTACTAATTTTCTCGATTAAAGACCAGTTTAGAAGCATTAGTTTGATGGCACCCGTATAATCACTTCATCTTTATATGGTCATTCGCAATAATAGTGGATTCATAGACAGTGAATATTATTCTTTGAAATACACCGCTAATATAATCTCAAACCTGCGCTTATATCGTTTCAAAAATGCTTATGAGACTTAACTAACGATATCCCACACCATGGGGTAAATGCGAGGTTTTTTCTACCACTTTGTTAGCTAGCATTATAGACATGTAAAATTATCTTTTCTAGTATGCGTCTCAGGGCTAGACTGCTGACAGACAGACGGACGGAAAGACGGGCATGTCAAAACTATAAGGGTTTCGTTAAGTTTACTGCAGAACCCCAAAAAAAGGCTTGAATAAAACATAGTTTAATTCAGTTACTGGCAATCCTTTCCCATAAAACAAAACACTATTAATTTCTACCAAACTATACGTTGCTCAAAACACATGTAGTTATTAAAAAAGAGAGATTAATGGTAACAAAAGATTATGTACTTTCATAATTATTCAATTGTAGTCATGAGAATGCGACCATATTGTTCTCCGTTTCGCCGTAACCGCAGTTGATTCCTCAATTTTATTTGAACATAGCAGCTTAGCAGGTGCCTGTAATATTACACACGCAGTCATATTATCCCGTTCTCATGGACTTTTTATTAAAAAAAAATGAATGAGAACTTTTTTGAAGTCGATTAAAAAAAGCTTGTTTCATCTAAAAAAAGATATGGGAAGACGAGTTTGAAAAGCATTGGTTTACAGTTCCCAAAGCTGTAAGAGAGAGAGAGATTTACATGAATTACTACAATTTGAAGAAGAGATAGGGGAGACTTTGTTCCCAACTTCATTTTTGCTGTGCGCGGCGCGTTCTGCCATATTACACATTTTTTTGTAGGTCAGACTTATTATGCATCGTATGCATAATATAATTACATGGATTTTATTTTTTCAAGACTAAATGTAATAGGAAATAAGGAGATAGAGGTAATGTAGAATAATCGGACTTTTCAAGCAATTATGTTGTTAGTTGCGTGCTGATCAAGAATGTGGATCGATGAGCTAAACGTATAATGTACCTATTAATTATGTTTGCATGTAACGAAATTAGAACTCCGACCCTTTCACTTTTTAAAACCATTTCGATTGTGTAGTCTTATAATTGGGATAGTATCTAAACAAAAATAATAATTGATATGATAATTGAAACACCCGGCACCGAGGCGTTAAGGTGTAAGTGAAACCATTAGCAATTTTATCCAAAGTAATCCCGGGTTCGAATCCCAATACAAGTAAAATATTTTAGTCGTTAAAAAGGTGTCTGTATTTAAACAAATACATAGTTAGTTACACTGCCGCTAAACGCAGTATGTATACTGCTCTTATTTATCATCCATTTAGTAGATATCCATAACATGAGTTTTGCTTAGTTTTAATATTTGCACGTAACGTAATGATTACTTAATTTCTTTAATCACTAGACTGACATTAACAACTCTGGCTCTTGTGAGAAGGAGATTCGTAGACGAATTGGAATGGCCAAGAGTGCCATGGCTCGGCTTGATAATATATGGAAGGATCGTAACATCAGTAACAAGACAAAAATGACCCTCGTCAATACTCTAGTCTTTTCCATTTTCATATATGGGGCTGAGACGTGGACGCTTAAAGTCGCTGACCGGAAACGCATAAACGCTTTTGAGATGTGGTGCTGGCGAAAGATGCTCCGAATTCCATGGACTGCGCATCGGACCAACAATTCGATTCTCAAGGAGCTCAAAATCGAACAGAAACCAAGGCTCGCCAATACGTGCTTACTGAGGGTACTTGAGTTCTTTGGACACATAGTCCGCAAGTCCGGTGACAACCTCCAAAAACTGATCGTCACAGGAAAAATAGAGGGCAAACGATCGAGAGGGAGGAGCCCGATGCGTTGGACCGATCTGATCCGCACCACACTCGACACTGGTGTTGCTGAAGCGGTACACGCGGCAGAAGATAGGAAGAGATGGCGGAACATCGTGCGTGATAAGCTGATGCCTTGATGGGTCACGACCCCCAGCATTGGGGAATCGACGCAAGAAGAAGAATCACTAGACCTATAGTTTAATTGACTGAAGCACGAAGAACCTTAATCCATCCAAATCTAGACTGGAACTTGGGTGGAATTGGTCACTGTTCGTGTGTCGACAGTTAATATATAGGGACAATTCATACAGATTGAGCTAGCCCCAAAGTAAGTTCGAAACTTGTGTTATGGGATACTAACTCAACGATATTATATTTTATAACAAATACATTTATAGATAAACATCCAAGACCCGAGGCCAATCAGAAAAAGTTCGTTTTTCATCATGACCCGACCGGGGATCGAAACCGGGACCTCCTGGGTGGCGGTCTGGCGTGGTAACCATTACGCCACGGAGGTCGTCAAAGTTTTGGTAAACAACACGTTTCATAGAATTCGTCGCTGCGGGCGTCGACTACGTACTGTCGACGTACAGCGACCAATTCCTTGCGTGTTCAGTAAAGTTCACTCGCAATATTGTCTTCGGTTTCTCTATGTAAGCTATTTGTCTATATAAATTGCAATAACAAATACTATTTCTAAAGCAATAAGTTTTAATATTAGAAATTTTGAATTAACCATCTAATCAACTTACACTCATTTATAGTGAAAGTATAGGTTTATTACGTTCTATTGAAATGAAAAATTAATGATTTAATTGAACTAGTGAAGCGCAATTTACGTTTGCCTGTATTCCGCTTTCACGTGGGAATTCCGAAAAATCCTTGTATCTAATTTAAATAAAGGGTGTCCATCAGATTTCGGATTGAAATTTCGTCTCGTCGGATACAGTCATGATAATCACGTGTCTACCGCGTGATAGATCTTATTTTATTTGACAAACATTTACTCTTAAGCCAACGCCCACTTGTGATTTTTTAATCGGCCGATAGGCTTATCGTTCTGGGGCCCGATTCTAATAACACAAATGCACCAATGGACTCTTAATGGTGTCTCAATCGTGTCTCAAAAGAATGCCGAAACAATAAGTTCTATATGTTATTGTTTAAATCCATAACAAATGTCAAAAACTATTCCACTGATACACTATCGGCATTCTTTTGAGACACGATTGAGACACCATTGAGAGCCCATTGGTGCATTTGTATTAGTAGGATCGGGCCCCTGGGATTCAGTATAGAGCTTGGCACCCATTTGACGATTAAAAATCGGCAACTCAAACTTTTGGAAATGACTGCGACTAAACTATCGGCCGATAAAAAAATCACAAGTGGGCGTTAGCTCTTAGGAGCATGTTACAAGCTGTTAACTATTGTAAATATGAGCCGACCGGCCATAAGACTCCAAGTTCATTATTGTCACAATGCATAATTTATACACGATACGAAGCAAGGAATGCTAATGGAAACTTGTAGCCATAACAGATCCCATGTTATATCAATATGATAATGTATTTATGTAAAATATTGTATAAGACTGTTTTATGTATATATTTTTTATAATTTTAATATATTGTTAAAACATTTATGAATTGGAGAATCAGAATTAGATTGTAGCCTCTTTTTGGTTTTTATCGTCAGAGGCTGATGGTGACAGGGACGATTGAAGGCAAAAGACCTCGTGGCCGGAGTCCCATTCGATGGTCAGACCAGATATCCAGTCAGCTAAATATGACTGTCAGCGCCGCACTACACCAGGCGTCCGAGCGCAACCGATGGCGGCAACTAGTCGACAAGGTCGTGTAGAGTCACGACCCTCAGCAGTGAGGGAACGATCAGGAAGAAGAAGAAGAATCGTCAGGAAAATACATTGGGGAAGCGGCGAGGGTCTGTCGGGCTTTCCTATCCAGTCAATGAGTGGTATACCGACTATTAAACCCGATTGTCATCTTCTTCGCCTTAACACTGTATGACGTACAAGGTACTTTAACAATAATCAACCGACGTGTGTCGAAATATAAAATCTCTGTATTGATAGATGTATCACTTCAATCACTTCACTGGTAAATTAAACTACTTACTGAATGACAATATCCTAGGGTAGGGTTTGAATGAAAGATGAAAGAGACGTACCTGAAACAAACATAAATAAATATAAATTAGCTGCTGACACAGTTACACATGAGTTTTATGTATATCAGGTAAATTGACAAAATAGGTTTCTTTACATCTCAAATAGTACAGAAAAAATTGTAGGTCGCACGCTACTAGGCAGACGCTGTAAATCTTAAGCGGTAAATCTTCCGCTTAGAAAAAATTCCGTAAAGTCCGTACTCACTAAGGAACCATTTCCACAAGCAAGAGACTCGCGACGAATCCGAATGAAAATCGCCGCGATCATATCGCCGTGTAGAGATTCTAAAACAATGTATAGTTAGGTGGCACGACGATATTATCTCACGCTCGTGGAGTTGGTCCCTAAAAGCGTCATAATAAAATTTGTTGATTTAACAACAAAAAAAAAACTAATTTACTAAACATAGTCTTTACTGTATGGCATCATAATCTTAAAAACACAAAATAATTGATCAAGTTCCTAGTGTTACATACCATTTACATGTTTTTTATTGTGATACATGACCTCACCGGCGATTAGTAGAAATGATTAGTTGCTATTATGATCATAGCATAAAAAATATAACATCGATGTATTTTTTTTTGCTCCAATTTTTTGTAGACAGACCCTGTACACATGTACGCTCGTTGGTATAGCGTTTCGTGCTACATTGAGCTCTTAGTATGTTAGATCTCATGTTGAAGTGATTGTAACTCCGCGATGTATAATAAAAGGCGTGGAAACTTGCAGCGTATTCTCCCCATCTGGACAAGGTCATAGAGATCCCTTGAACGCAATTCTTCAGCTGTCAATCACTTAAATATCAATCGAGAAAAAAAGTAAAAAATCTTAGTACAGTCACGAACAGTTAATTATTCATTCAAGTTGATATCGGTACCGCAGTTTTATACTCCTGCAGATTATCATCATAATATTCTATTGTTATAGTAAACCTTTATGGTTCCAAATAATTTATTATAATAACTAACTAAGAATTTAACTTTAGTACAGTCTGCCAATGAATGAGGTGAGCAGGGCCGTAAATATACAAAAAAGAAAAAAAAAGAATTTAAGTTTACTAAATATTTATAGTATTTATATTGTGCTATGTAAAAATTACAAAGTTTCATAACGCTTTCATTTAATTTTATGCTTACATTTATTATCATAAAAATCTTTGTTCTTAGTTCTAATTGATATTGAGATTAATTTTAAATTTTATGTAGACTGGAAATAAATAATCACGTTTCACCAATCGTACTAGTTGCAATTTTTTTTAAATTAAATGGAGTGTGACATTCGCTCTCGTGCATAAATAATCTTGACCAATGAAGATCTCACAATAATAGAAATAAGTAGAAGAAAAGTATTGAATTGGTATCGTAAAAAATATGTACTTTCTTTTATTATTTTACTTGGCACTTCGTTGTTATTAGAAACATGTAGTATAGTTAAAGCTGTCAACAACTGTTTTCTCTGACAGATATCTTGCCTGGGACTTATCAGCAGGTAGTGAAAGAGGTCCAAAAGTCTACAGGGAAGCCCGTGGAAAATTTTGCCTTTCTAACGAGCATTACAAGTTAATTAGTTGGTTTTCTCTCATAAAACTTCAATGGTATCCGTTCCCGGTTGATTTCTAAACGTTAGAAAATTCCCGTTCACAATACAAAATTGATTATCGACCTCGGTTTAGTGGCTAAGTGGTCATTTATAACCGTGGTGCGATTTCCGCACTAAGAGAAAATAATGTGTAAATTCTCAATTCTGTTTCTAATACCTATAATTTGAACTCTGTAAGTAAATAAAATTTATTTAAAAAAATATGAGGTAGGTATAGTCAACAAAGGAATTGACTGACACCAAAAGATGTCTAAATATAGCGTGAAGGGATTTAATTGAAAATTTATTAATCAATATTGTATTCATATTGTACTATGTAATTTAGAAATCTTAAATCATATATACAGGGGGGGGGGGGAGTTGTCAGTCAATTCCATTGTTGACTGTACTTAAGTGTTTTTTTAAAATGTTATTTTGCTTTTGTTTATTCGATTCTTTGTTTATAGGTACATATTATACGTTATCATTGTCTTGGTGTCTCATGATGTACTGAAATAAGTGTTTTTCTTTTCTTTCTGACGCATGGCCTGTATGCATGTAGGACATTGTGATGATGTAATTTTTTTTATGCTACAAAGATGGCAAACATACATACGGCCAGCCTGATGGTAAGCATCACCGTAGGGCGTAGCCTATAGACGCTTGCAATACCGGGGGTATCACACAAGCGTTGCCAAACCTTCCAACCTCCTCAAGTTCAAAGCCTTAAGCTCCCAAGCTCTGGAGACCTTACTCACCGTAGGAACACAACATGGCCGAGACCAATGCTATTTGGCTACGATCTTCTGTAAGGTGGAGGTTCTTCCCCAGACGGGCTGCTCCGATTTGAGAGGATGATCTGCTGTGCCCTACCTCTCTTAAAAAATCTAATTAAATCTTGTTAGTGCGTTATTTAAAATTCATCCTATAAGAATTTATCTATATATTTTTTTTATAATTGCAAAATCTATTTTTAGCATAAGATATCGTATGCAGGCATTAATATCATTAACACTGATAATATCTTGAACAGATATGTTTCATTACACTCGACTGCACATTGCGCAGCGCATACGGCGACGTAAATGTATGACAAAACTATTTGACACTCGGTATTCTAGATAATATTGCATCTAGTTTATCTAATTATTATTTTTTAATTATCATTATAATTATTTATAATATAATAATGTGCTGCATAAAAATAAATCTTTTAATTAGAATTTTATTTAAGGGTTAAGAGTTTTTGGTCTAACAGTTAAAAAAAGTAAAAAATTATCAGGGAGTCACAGGAAGCCTTAGTTTCTTAAACGTTAATAGGTACTAGTAGGTGCCCGCGATTTTACCCACATACTATTGTTACCGTTCCCGGGATGATTTCCAAAATAAAAACTATCCTATATGTTAGACCAGGTTATAAACTACCCGTGTACCTAATTTTAAGCAAATCTATCAAGCGGTTTTTGCGTGAGAGAGTAACAAACATACATTAATTTATATAAAAACTTTCACATAGTAAGGATATTTTGATAAAGTGAGAAATCATATTATTATGATAACGCATTCTTTTACGTCAAGTGTGGAAGTGTACATAAAATTAAAATATTTAAACATCATAAATATTAACTAGATACGACCACTTTCACTAGAATTAACTCATACTATTATAAATGTTTAATAATATGTTAGCTATATTATGTGAAAATAGAGAGTGGTTGAACTCGCAAGGTTACTGAGGAAAGAAAGGATTAGTTTTGAACTCAGAAATCGGGACAAGACCAACACATTCCCACCCCTGTGTCTCCTGTATAGCCAGGATCAACAACGGCGAGCTCAGATTGACAATGGTGCTAATTCTGTTGAACATTTCTCTTGACTAAACTAATTTTGACAGGACTATAAGTGTTGCTATCGTTGTCACTAATTGTAAACCAAGCAAGGACAACAACACATTTAGTCCTGTCAAAATTAGTTTAGTCTAGTTAGTAAAGCAATATAACTTATTAACGTACCGTGGGCGAAACTACCAGGCTGTTTAGGAACTCACAACGAATTTAGTCAGAAATTGATTAGACGCAGATGGAAGTATAGTTTCTCAGAAATAAATAAATCATTTTTTATATTTTTTATATAGGGACAATTCATACAGACTGAGCTAGCCCCAAAGTAAGTTCGAAACTTGTGTTATGGAATACTAACTCAACGATATTATATTTTATAACAAATACATATATAGATAAACATCCAAGACCCGAGGCCAATCAGAAAAAGTTCGTTTTTCATCATGACCCGACCGGGGATCGAACCCGGGACCTCCTGGGTGGCGGTCTGGCGTGGTAACTATTACGCCACGGAGGTCGTCAATTTACACAGTGCTACGTCATAAAGTAAGCTATTCTTAACCTAATTGTGTTATGGCTACTAAACAATGGATATATTGTTGTTTGAAGAGAGGTAGGGCACAGCGGATAATCCGCTCAAATCGGAGCTGCCCGCCTGGGGAAGGACCTCCACCTTACAGAAGATCGTAGCCAAATAGCATTGGTATATGCCATGTTGTGTTCCTAAGGTGAGTAAGGGTTGGCAACGCGTGAGTGATACCTCCGGTATTGCAAGCGTCTATAGGCTACGGTGTCGGCTTACCATCAGGCCGGCCGTATGCGTCTTTTAAGAGAGGTAGGGCACAGCGGATAATCCGCTCAAATCGGAGCAGCCCGTCTGGGGAAGGACCTCCACCTTACAGAAGATCGTAGCCAAATAGCATTGGTCTTGGCCATGTTGTGTTCCTACGGTGAGTAAGGTCTCCAGAGCTCCACTTGGGGGGGTTGGGAGGGTTGGCAACGCGTGAGTGATACCCCCGGTATTGCTTATGTCTATAGGCTACGGTGACGGCTTACCATCAGGCCGACCGTATGCTTGTTTGCCACCTGTGTGGTATAAAAAAAAAATGCTTGTTTGCCACTTTTGTGGTGTAAAAAAAATATATATTGTTAAATATACATGCATATAAAATGTTTGCCTTGCTCAGAATTAGAACCCAAGAGCCATCGGATAAAGTAGCCATTTCTAGATACTCGACCACCGGGGCCTCTCATAATGAATCAAGTTTTCTATATTCCACTTATAAGGATTTTACTCGATTTTTTTTAAAGAAAACTATTCATATTGTACAATATACCTAATTGCAATGTTTCATAACGATGCTTACGTTATTAGCATAAAAATCTACTTTACTCTGCATACCAATCTTCTTGTACAAGTCGTCCCTGTTTTCCTCAGGTACAACTCACCGATCGTTAGATTAAACAAGAATCGATTTCTCACATCGCTAATATGTGTTAGTTAGCTTATTTGTCAGATAAATCGATAAAAAATGACAACAAGATTTTTTATTCCAAAAAAGAGTTACGAATCTCTAATAAACATCCTTTATACCAGCTAGGTTACTCTGCAGCAATCGCGATTTTAATTTCAATTCTGTGTAATTTCAAATGCAAAATTAACAGGAAAACCTAATTCGTACCATTGAAATTTTATACTTTACTAACTATTTAGCTAGCATACAATCCGATTTCATTTAGTTTAGTATTTAGTTAGCCCTAGTCTAGCTGTAAAGAGTACCTAAAAGTGACAATCCAATGGCGATCGAGCGGAATCATCTTCAAGAAAGGGGGCAGAGGTGGCCACGATGGCTGGTGGTACCAAATACTATAGAAGACTAATACCCACAGCTTCGGAAGAATTCGGGCAAGACGCGACACTAGCGCCCCTACGGCATGAGGGCGGCATGAGGTGAACGATTTCAAAACTTTTGTATGCAAAATGTTATAGCGCCCCTAGCGGCATGAGGTGAACGGAGGTTGCCAAGTCATTGCATGAGAAACGTCAAGAGCTGTGCGTATTAGTCTTCTATAGTATTTGGTGGTACCAGGTGGTACAATGGGTCTTTACTGAGATTATTTTGACAAAATGAAGAAATTAAATATATTTCTTTAAATTAAAATTTTATATGTGTGTAGTTTTACTAATGGTTAGTTGTAAAATTTATTAGTATTGTCACGCGACATTGCGTAAAATTCTTTATTACGAAAATTCTTGAACATAGTGGGATAATATCTTTATATTTAAACAATAACAAATCAATTATAAAAATAGTCAATTGTAAGTCCTATAATTAATTGTATGGAAGTATATTGTATTTTTTGTTTACACCACGTCGACGCGACGACGACACGTTGGGAAACAATCTTCGAATCTTCGAAGTAAATAGTTACCGTAGCTTCCCTATGGACGTTTGCAACATCAAGGGTGACCAGCCCCCTACCATGACGTCTTATAACAGTCCAAACACGAGTGAGTAAGCGAGATAACGCAGTACATGTGAGGAGACATCACTTTAAAGCCCACCATTCACACGCAGATTGGTCCGGCGGATTGGTCGGCCATCGGACTAATCCGCCTGTGTATGGAAGCGACGAACCGGTTCGCCAGACTGTTAAATGGGTTGGCGTCGGGCTCGTTGCGAGCCGCGAGCGCCTGTCGAACCCCACATGACTTCGAGTGGAGGGTTCGTGCAGTGTATGGGCAACGCCGGATTGGTCCGCGGTCGGGTCCGGGTTGCGAGTCCGGTCCGGGTTCGTGTAGTGAATGGTGGGCTTTACATGATAGTTTATAAATGGTTAAAACACGTCGTGGTAACCCCCCAGGAGGGGTGTGACTCGCGGATGTATCAGAGTTCCCATGGCCCCGTCACTGACGATAATAAAAAAGATGGTGTGGCTCCAGGTTTGCCGATTTTTAAGCTACTGTAGAAAAATTATATAATTTACACTGATATGATAGAAACGTAACTGGATGGTAGATCTAGATCGTATGTTACCTAACTGATTAGGTAAATATGTAAAATAGTAACATATATTAAGTTGTGGGCGGTTCATATAAAACATTAATTAATTTAAAACGAATTTTACATCTTATGTTATTACGCAATGTCGAAGTAAAAACGAATCTATTTTGAAATTTGTAGGATCTTACGAGTTTTTTTAATATAATTGACATTGAATAATCACTATTAGACCTGTATTTTGATATATTTATATTTTATATGTCATAACACAGGCAAAGTGGCATGGTTAACGTCGCCTATAAACATCGTTTTGACGACCTCCGTGGCGTAATGGTTACCACGCCAGACCGCCACCCAGGAGGTCCCGGGTTCGATCCCCGGTCGGGTCATGATGAAAAACGATCTTTTTCTGATTGGCCTCGGGTCTTGGATGTTTATCTATTTATGTATTTGTTATAAAATATAATATCGTTGAGTTAGTATCCCATAACACAAGTTTCGAACTTACTTTGGGGCTAGCTCCATCTGTATGAATTGGCCCTATATATTTATTTATTAATTATCAGTAATATTAGAGGCGCTACTAATGAGTTGTCCACTACAAAGGAACGTAATAGCTGAAAGGCAATATCCGGGTCGAAGGGATTTGGAAAAGGAGAAATACTTAATTATTTTTTTGAATCTACTACCTACCATTTAGGAATGTATCGACGAGAAGATAATGCGAAAAGAAATTCGGTCAATATAAGACTTATTTTCATTAGGCATATAATAAATTCAATAAAACTTATTAATTACAATTAGAGTATAGAAAAAATAAACATAATATAAAAGAGTCGAAAAGAAAAATAAAATGGTTTACTGGAACCTATGAGAGCGGACCTAAATCAAACAGTGACAATGAGGTTTGAAATTAAGTACAAGGGCTCGTACCAGGATTACCTCATTGTTGTTATTAGAAGTATCTTACAAGCGTACAACGAGCCTAGACCTACCACAATAAGATTACTTCATTGTGAAGCCATTCTAAGTTTATGGTGTGATATTTAATTATTTAAAGTGATTAAAAATCAGCACACCTTAGGTACAGGAATTCTAGGGTCTAGGGAAAAGCTAAGGCCATCGCAACGTATCCTACGTTGCGATGGCCAGACGACTCGTTCGCCATTTTAAAAAATTTCACCCAACCTCCACAAAAGGTGACCAACCCCATAGTTCAAATTCTGGAATCAGCATGTAGAGTTAAACGAGAATGAGAAGAAGAAAAGTTTTTTTTAACTAAGGTGGCAAACAAGCAGTCACCGCAGCCTGTAGACGCTTGCAATACCGAGGGTATCACTCGCGCGTTGCCGATCCTGTAAAAAGTGGAGCTTAGGAGACCTTACTAACCGTAGGAACACAACATGGCCCAAGACCAATGTTATTTGGCTACGATCTTTTGTAAGCTGGAGGTCCTTCACCAGACGGGTCACCAGTCTTTTTTATATCTTACCGCCCGGAAGTATCACCAGTTCCTGCTATCCTGCCACTGTTAAGGCGGAGAAGGTGGCAGACAGTTAGGTTTTCGTATATGCCTCTGTAGAATTAAAGTTTGTTTTACATATGCATAAAAACTAGTGTAAAAAATAGTTACTTCTGTGGCGTTACCAATTTATAATAATGTCTTCATCCAAACTATACCTTTACATATAATTTCGTTTATGCGATGTCATTCTGGAAATTGCTTTAGTATGCTATAATGAATTGAGCTTTCTTTGCCAGAAGCTACAAATTTGATCACGTTATGTCTGACAAACAAAATTACTGCTTTTACCTAAGAACGTAATGCTGTATCATTTTATAAACTTTGAGATTTTGTGCGTTATAATTTAGTGTGGAGAATTCTCTTAAGATGTGACGCGAAGATGTCGCATTCAGAATAAAAATTAAATGTAGATGTACAAGGATATTTGTAAACGTGGGTGACGTTTGTAGGAGGGCGGTGGCATTTTTTCATACATTTTGTCAAAGGCGAACTGTCAAAAAGTGACATACAATATGAACGGGAGTTGTAGTTCCAATTTCGGCCACTTCATAAAGATCTTTGTAGCACTTTTATTTAATTGAATACATGCCGAATTGTCATTTCGTTTGTCAATGTCAATATTGTCACAGTTTATTAAATACTAGCTTTTTTGCCCGCGTCTTCGTCCGCGTGAAGTTCCGGGCCCATTAACGTGGGAACCACATTGAATTTCGGGAAAAACTATAGCCTATGTTACTCCCTGATAATGTAGCTTTCTACTGGTGAAAGAATTTTTGAAATCGGTCCAGTAGTTTCGGAGCCTATTCAATGCAAACAAACAAACAATCAAATCTTTCCTCTTTATAATATTAAGTATAGACAACCTTACTGGTGGATACCGAACAAATAATAGTTATTTGTTATGCAAGATGCAAAGTTGTTTTTTGGCGCGAGTACTTATATTGAAACCTGAGCTAGCGAAGGGTTCTAGGATTTCAAATAAAGAATCCTGAGCGTAGCGAGGGTTTCAAAGGTACGAGATGCAGAATAACTTTGCTGCCGAGCGAAACACACAACTTTTCACCTCGCTACAGCGAGGAAAATGCTAGGTGCAAGAAAAACGCAAATAATATATTATGAGTGTTTATTTTTTTTCATGCGGTGTCGTGCTGGCCAGTTCGATTATTCAAAAAATAAGGTTGGCGCACTGGCATGAAATAAGTATTAATGCATTTTCAGAGGACTGGCAGTATAAAAAATTATAGAATAGAAAGGTTACAAAATTAAGGTATAATAAATTGTCCTACAATAATAAAACTGACTGTGAAAACGATGTCAGTCCGTTTGTATATTAATCAATGTAAGCCATTATAAATAAAATCAAATTAAGACAAGATTTATTACCTACATGTTAAATACAGATTAGACCTTATAGTAATTATTGTGTCTAGAACATTTAGGATTTAGGGTTCTGATGTCAAAGATACTAATATACCAGTTACCATATTTCTAAATTAAAATGAAAATTTTAAGATTATAAATTACAAACGCATCATTAAACTTTGTTTTTTTTTCAATATTAAAATTATTTTTATTCCACTAAGGTGGTAGACAAGCCTAAGGAAATAAATTAAAAGCGGACGCCAGTTTTCGTCAGTTTTTAAACCCGTTCCAGTCTGATTTTCAGGACAAAAACCAATCCATCGCGTTTTTGCTTATAAGAGTAACAAACTTCTGAAATATCCACGGATCGATTCATCCATTCGTATACATTGTGTGTATTAGAATATTTATGTTTTGCTTAAAAGAATAACTTTCTGATACGTCCACACATTCATACAAAACGCATATAAGTATACGGAACTTATACTTCGCTAATTTATATTAGCTGTTGAACCGATTTTTTTAAATTCGTGATATTTATGGTCGTTAAAAGCCGGCTCCATCTTTTGGGGCAGGTTGTAATTATTCGTATTTATTTCTTTGACAGATTGCCCTCGAAATCTCAAATTAAATGCTTTTAATTTCATTATGTTTTGATCAGGCTTCTTTAGGTTAACGACATTTTTTTTGTATTCCACCAGGGTGGCAAACAAGTATGCGGCCCGCGTGAAGATAAGTAGTCACCGTAGCCTATGAACGCTTGCTATACCGAGAATATCACTAGCCGATCCTGTAAAAAGTGGTGCTCTGGAGACCTTACTCACCGTAGGAACACAATATAGCCGACACCAATGCTATTTGGCTACGATCTTCTGTAAGATGGAGGTCCTTCGCCAGACGGACTGCTCCAATTTGAGCAAATTATCTGCTGTGCCCTACCTCTCTTAATATTCTCATTAGAACCAAGGCTTTCGGTGTGTTGTACAAAATCAATTTAGAGTAAAATAACGTGTGTTGACAGGTCACGGTAACTAATAACAAACATTTTTTTACAATAAGTGTTACGGACAGCCCTCTGAAAATTAAGCAATTTTCAAACTTCTTTATTTGAATTTTCACAACCAAGCTGCGACAATTCCAATGAATCCAATGCCGGGTACAGACTTGAGTAACATTGCATATAATGTAACATGAAAGGAGCATTTCATAGTAAGGGCGCAGCGCTGTTTTCTTTGTGATTTCTTCTTCCATTGATCGCGGCGAGCACGAGTTGAGTGCTCAGTTCGTGCGCTTTGCGCGCTCAGTTCGTGCGCAATACCATAGTGCGCGCAAGGCATCCACACTTGGGATTTTTGTCACATTACATGCTATGTTACGCGAGTCTGTACCCGGCCATAAGAGACTCCTGATTTTTCTCCCACGTCTGGTTTTCTCACGATGTTTCTCATACTAATAACATGTATACTAATTAAATAAAACATATTTATTATGACATACGTTTATAATGTCAATCATATTTATCCACTACCGGATGCTGTAGGCATAAACTAATTGTTACATAACCAGTCCTGTATATGATAATTAATTTAGAATTAGCATACGTGTCATGATTTATAACGAATCTTTTAACCTGTCACCGTGTGGACGCTTTCAATAAATCATTTCCTAGACACGCCGAGCACAAGCTGAGCGCAAGCCGAGCCGCTCTGCTCGCGGTGACAAGTGTGGTTTGAGGCTCGTAAGTCGGTTCACACTACACGAATTTTGGCTCGGCTCGTGCTATAGTATAGTATATGTAGTATAATATAAATACTTGTAATATAAAAGAGGAGCTCGATGGCGTCGCTGTGTGTCGCAGTCTAAACGAATACGTAAGTTAAGGAACGTCGACCTTAGCCAGTGTTTGGATGGGTTTCGATATCTCGAGCTTCTCCGGGCTTTAAAGGCACTTTAAGCCGTCGGTTCCGGCTGTTGTCGATGACTGACAGTCCATGGCCTTTAGGTGCCTTGAAAACACTGATCTCTGCCAATCCGCATTGGAGCAACGTGGCAGAGTACGCTCTAATCCCCTTCGATTGAAAGGAGACCCGTATCCCTCCAGTGGGATGGTTATGGGTTGATATGATGATGATGATGAATATAGGTACGTAGGTAAACAGTTTCACAGTTCGATAACGTTGATAAATACAGATCATGAAAAATGTTTTACAAATATAGATTATTCTCCAAGACAAATTATCACTGACACACAAACATAGTAGGTACGATCTTACAAATGTCCAAACACTTTCTCTTTAAAACTGCAAGTCACTGTTAAAAAGCTGAAATATTGACGACTCATAGCTTCTTTGTGTTTGAGCGAAAATAGATAGAGATGAATGATCACTTTACTATCCGACAGAAAGAGACGGAAGAGTAATTTTCGATTTCTAAGGTTAATAGGTGTCTATATTGTCAGGGATTTTAAAATATGCCTACGAATGACAGTGAAATTTTTGGTGAGTTTTTATCACAAGTCAGGGTCACTAATGAAAAAGATTTTACTTTCCGTGGACCTCATAATTAAAACACGTTTGTACAACTCATGGGTGTCCAAATTAAATGCGCGTTAACGAAGATAGTAAAAATACTTCTGTTGTGATTTTGGAGTGTGTTTTACCGTTGCGGGAAGTAGACGGCGCCAAAAGCATATTATGGGTTTACGATTTGGAAACGAGGTTTAAAACAGTGTAGACAAAAGATTTCATACCAATTACGCTTCACCTTCAAACGCTTTGTTTTGACGCAGTGTTTATATTTTATGAAGTTTGGAATTGGTTTAAAACAGTCGGTAACGTCTGACCCGTGCGACTTTTTCCAATAAACCGAGTTTAAAAACGTGTAGGGCAGGCTTTAATATGGTTAAGACAAATTATGACAGCGTGTTGGGGTGCAAAGCTACCAGACATGATACCAACAACTGTCTTGATCACTGACACACATCTTTGGGATGTCTCAGTATGCGACATATGGCCTTAACAAGAATGCCCAAAAAATCTTTCATGAAGTCGCAGTAAAATGACTATGAGTGCAGACAGTAACACCATCGAGCTCCTTCCATCGAGAACGGAAAGTCTCCTTATTTAGACATAATGATGCCGTAGATGTCTTAGCCTGTTTTAGTACTAAAAACAATTTCCACTCATGATTGTTTATAAAGTACAAAACAAAACTGTATCTTTCTAACTGTAATTTAGAAATAGTAAGTTCGAGTATTTCTATTGCTATAAAATAAATCAGTTCCTATAATTTTACCATTAAAAATCGCATTATCCACCGGTAATGCCGTATCGGTAAATGTAGATTTCCCGTAGTAAAAGATGGAATGCTGTTAAAAACTGTTCGTTTAGCAGTTACGCATCGTCGCCAACGTGTTAGTGAGATGTGTTTTTTACAGGGTTTATGAGACTTCCACATTTCGCATTTTTAACGAGTAATCAATGCCGAAGACGAGAAATATCGACGATAAATAAAAAATTTATAATTGAACGAAAAAATTAACATAAACTGAGCAAGGTATTTCACGCGAATCATAGTCAAGTAATGTCATCATAACCCACTGCATGAATCGGGTCTTCCTTCAATTGAATTCAGTTGAATTTTTTCAATTCAATTCAATTGAATTGAATTGAAGTGGATTAAATAAAGACGCGTACTCTGTCATGTTGCTTCATGTCATGCGGATTGGAGGCTAATTAATGTCTTAAAGCAACCTACGGGCTACCAATATAGAACAACTGTCATTCATCGACAATAGCCTGATGCCAGCTGATACAGAAAGTTGTGTCACTACCGACGCGCTACCGTGCTGTCAGAATGTTTTCTTCTGTCCAACATCTCCGCCAGACACAAATATATGAACGTTTCATTGAAGACTTTGCGATGTTTTATAGAAAAGTTTTGAAAAAAGTATAGTGAAGCAATAATCTGGCGTTGGATTAACATAAATGTTAGTCCAGTGTGGGAATCGATCCTGTGCCCTTTGGCACCGGAGGTTTACCATTATTACAAAAACTGAGAAAGTAATCTAAACATTACATTGTTATAACATTTCGCAACTACATTATTAAAAATGGTATAAAATTAGAAAGTTTACACCCACGTGCTGTAACGTAATTACAATTTCGTGATTTACTTTTGTATAATAATGTTATTTTACAAAATCTATAGACATTAAGATGTATTGATACATCCAATACAACCTATAACAATTATTTTTAGAAACATATTAAATTTAATGTAATGAAACAAGTACAAAATTATTAATAGGTAAAATAATGTATTTTTTTAATGATTAGAGCGTACTTTGTCATGCTGGCAGAGGCCCGTATTTTCAAACCGCCTGAAGACCAGGACTTATACAATAAGTTAAACATTATGTTATTGTTTAAGTCCATAACAAATGTCAAAAACTATTCCACTGATACACTATCGGCATTCTTTTGAGACACGATTGAGACACCATTGAGAGTCCATTGGTGCATTTGTGTTAGTAGAATCCGGCCCCTGGGTTAACGCCTGTAATCCATCGACATCAGCCGGAACCGACGACGTCTTATATTGCCTTCCGAAACACGGAGAAGTTGGAGATTACTCATCTCTTACTCTTCACATAACTGGCTAGAGTTGTCATTTTAGAATGACACACAGCGACGTCATCCAGCTCCTCGTATACATGGTTATTAGGAATGCATAAATGCATAAACAAACGACTCATTGTCCATTGCAATTATTCCCTTAAATGCAAGCCTATGTTTGCTGAAGACACATTTGAATATAAATTGTTTGGCAACATCGTGCAATAATTTTCTATTATATTCAAATTTGTAAATACTCGTAGTTATCCTGTCATAAAAGCAAAGGGCTTAGTAGAATGCGCTGAGTGCTTCAGGGAAAACGTTAACTACCGGTTGAAAACAACTCGGTTTGATTTGAATATTTTAAGATTGTGTCGATCACATTTTTGCACATTATAGGTCTATTTTACTATTTGTTGCAGTCAGACAACTTCCAAAATCGTAATAAGTAATTGTCAGGTTAGGCTGAGAGTTTCGAAAACTCGCTAGCGACTGTGTAAAAATGTCTATAAAAATTTACAGTACTTCTAGTGGTCACTTCATGAACTAAGTTTTTATAGGATTAAGATCCCGTCCACACTTTCGATTTTTCTGTTTATTTCAGAAATTAGGTCTTCACAGACACTTTTTCTGGTCATTTACAACTTGTAAACTTAATGATATAAAATAAAATAAACTACCTTATAAAGTACTAAATTTCGGAAACAAGAAAAATGGCCACCGGTAAAAGAAATGAGCCTTTACAAGTAATTCCAGCAATATTAATGTCCATGCCCACTCCATGCAGAAATTCGTTACCCTAAGGTTGCCTTGAAAGATTGCTTTCAGCAATAAGGCCGCCTTGTTGCATATACACTTCGTGTAACTGTTACTGTTATCTCTATCCCTTGTTTGTGTTTTGCAGATAAAGCGTATTCTAGTCTATTCTAGTCTATTAATGTATTAAACCGATATTTCTTTGTCGCAACACGACACACCACACCATAAGCATTAAGTTAACCCTAAAAACACGTCTGGAATTCCTATAATTTTCTTTATCCGTTACGGCGTCGGTTTACAGAGCAGTTAAATGGCATAAGACAATTAATACGGAACTTACAAAAAGCCGTGCAATGTCGCCTAGTTAGACGACTATGTACGAAACTATGCTAAATGTTACGTTGATGTTACATGAGATCTTTTATAAAAAAAGTAGGAAAATAATTTGCGTTCTTTATCTTCATGCAACAGTAATTTCTCGTTAGATTCTGTAATTTCTTTTATTTAATGACAAATTGCGGAGTGCTTAATACGAGTTTTTTGGTCACATTCGAACATGTTAAAGTTTACAAGCCAACCTAATTGCCAATTGTATTGCGAGAATAACGCGTATTACACATCCAAATTAGAGTCGCTCACTTCAAAATGTGAGCAAGTAACCCCCATCATTTTGATATGTAACACGCGTCATAAAAATTAGCAACATGAGAGTTCTTCTCTATTTGGTCGGTTTCTTTACGTCTACATGATCGAACCCAAACAAAAAACTTGTACTAAGCACTCAGCTCGTGGTTACTAGTGGTACAAATATTCTATTTCGTAACGTTCACATGCACATTTTTTTAATATCACAAAGGTGGCAAACAAGCATGGTCGGCCTGATGGTAAGCCGTCACCGTAGCCTATGACGCTTGCAATACCGGGGGTATCACTCACGCGTTGCCAACACTCCCGACCCCGATTTGTGCGGATTATCCGCTGTGCCCTACCTCTGTTAGATATTTCATATTCTCACATTATTGTAGCTCGGAAACGCTCGTAAAATCGTTCACACACACATAAACAATATGTGCACGCCTTCACACTTGCAAACATTCACAACCAAATGCTCTTCGTGAAAAAGAATATCTGTATGTAAGGCTACAGAAACTTCGCATTTTGACGATTTACGGCGACCGTATTGCGGCCGCGTGGCGATTACGATATATTCGTTCATAGCAAATTAAACTTCATTGACTAGTCCACAAGGTACATGTACATGCCACGTGTCCGCCGTAAGGTCGCCGTAAATCGTAAAAACGCGTCCTTAGAGTTTCATGTTTTCGCGTCGTCTGAACGAGCCCTAAAGGATTGGGCGGTCCCTTTTAGTAATAACTGAAATGGGAGGCACAAAAGCCTATAGATCTTATCCTGTTGTATGTGAAAATGTCTGATCATATAAGGAGGCCTTAGAAATACAATACTACTGATGTATTTAATGATATTCAGGTACAATAAAATAGATACGCCATCTGCTGTCAGGGCCCGTTTGAACTCCGCCCAAGTACCTTATAGTACCGTTTTAACAACTACACAGTTCTGGTGCAAAATGTTGGTGACATTCCGAATAATATTGTATTTTATAGATTCAAAGATTCTATTCAGAGAATAGGTCTTTGCGCTTTCTATAGTGAATTCAAGTGGCATTTAAAATAATTGTAATTTTTTGATCCACTTTGTGGTGGATTGAAATGGAAAAAAGGGCGCGTAGGGGGGGGGGGGGGGTCCACTGGGGGATCGAGCAGTGGATCCAAGTTGAAGGATCTAAGGATATACAGTAATAAAAAATGAGTTGTGTAATAATTAATCAAATCTATAAGCATACGGTTATAGTAAACTATTATTACACATACTAATACTACTTCGATAAAAGAAAAAATACAGACGAAGAATTTTCAAACCTCTTGTGCTATAACATTACGTAAATTGAAATCGAGAATCAGAATCCCAGCATCTTATTTGTAAATGGATTTCAATATGCAGCCAAGAATGTGGCTGTAGATCGTTAACTATTTTCTTTTTAAACCAATAAAAAGATTCCTAATTAAAATCTGATGTTGAAAGACAGCCAGTAACAAGATTAAATTGATTTTATTATTGATTTGCATTGAAATTACTGGCTGGTCACGCGAAAGAGTTTTCAAAATAAAAAAAGAAGTAAAAAACCTGTCAGTTTTTTTTTTCATTGAAGCAGGTGTATTCCCTTAACGGCCAGTAGTTTGTTCTTTTTTCTTTTTAAACGCGGGAAGGGCAAATGCGTTCTTGTTTATAGCCCTAATTAGTTTTAGATCTGACTTTGTGATATTGTTGTAAAAACCTATTAAAGGCAACTCTGTCTCGCATAATGACTCGGTAAATAACATTTATAAAATGTTAAGTGCAAATTATTTTGTAAAATAAAATAATTGCGATTTTAAATGAGGGTGCAGGCAGAGCTCGTGACAAAGATGAATCATGGCTAGATTATGTGCAAGCGCAGGTCTAATACCCTATTGGTCGGTTTTACGACATGCTAGGTAATTTTAATGCTTTGGTTATCACCTTCATTTTACAAACCCCATATAAACAAGAGAATTTAAGAGCGGGGCAGCGATGCGGCGGCATTTGCACGGAGAAGCTGCGGTCATATAGAAGTCTTGACTGACTGTATAAACCCTTGGACCTACAGAGCTGAAATTTTGCATAGAGGTTCCCATTATGATATAGACAACAATAAAAACGGGATTTTTCGAAATTTCTACGAGATAGCGGGTTACAAAAAAAGTTTAGCGGGGTTTGCGATTCTGCATAACAATATGGACATTTATAGAATGCCACACGTTGCCAGTTTCCACGCTGCACGCAGATTGTATGGTATTATGGGGATTTTTTTCGTGCTGGACTTTATTTACCCCGCCATCATCGCAACACGCTGTGTGGCACGGCTTTTAAATTATTTTACTATTTTAAATATTTGATTAGAATTGAATGTTGTGTGTTCTAATAACACTTGGATAGATAAATTCAATTTGTATATAGAAAATAAAATTTAAATATTATATTCAACCGTAATACTCTTCTACTTTCGAAAAATAAGAGAAAAGTGGAGCAAATATTGATACCAAATGTAGTAAAAAAAAATTGGGTCATGTCTAAACCATACATAGAGCAAGGTGGCCGATCGCACGCGCTGTGGGCAGCCACCTCACGTATTTTATGTGTGACGGATGACTGCCGATCGGAAGACGCGTTGTTACGTACTTATGTTCGCCTAGTACATTGTACTAATGTAACTGTACTAAAATACCATAGATATGTTTTGAATTTACCATAGATTTGTTTTATACAACCCTGCTATTTCAAGGAATATAAAAAAAAATTGCCAAATCGGTTCAGCTGATCTCGAGATTTGCGCTTAGCAACACATTTAGCGATTAATTTTTTATATTATAGAGATTAATAAACACATTTTTTTCTGGTGGAAACGAGGTATAGAATAACGAGATATACCTAAACTACCCACGTGCCACCGGGCTGTCAAATTAGACTCTTTATTCAATTTAAAACCCTCCCAACCCTCCCAAGTGGAGCTTTGGAGACCTTAATCACCGTAGGAACGCAGCATGGCCAAGACCAATGCTACGATCTTCTGTAATGTGGATGTCCTTCCCCAGACGGGCTGCTCTGATTTGAGCTGATTATCCACTGTGCCCTACCTCTCTTAAAATTATTTAACACTAATATAGAATCAAGTGGATTACAGGCTTGAATTTCGTCTATGAAAATTTATTAACAATTTGATTAAATCAGTCAAATTACAAGTGTCAAAATTAACGATACTAAAAATAATATATTATTATGATAATGTTTTCGAATTTTTAAATTAGCAATATAATAAATTCCAATCTCGGAATATATTATCATAAATTGATATAAATTAACAAGTCTATAAAAGAAATTTCACTGTAAAACATCTTAAATTATAATGTTATGTAATTTTCTTATAGTTTTTAGGAGAAATGTTTTGATTTATAACAACATTAAAGGGAGAACTTACATAATAGTGTTATTTTTGGTAATTCAAAGCCGGATGACTTTCTTTGAACTTGACAAACAGGATTATACTTTCCAACCGAATCTAGTATAATCTAGATAAATCCAGTTTGGGTTAGTACAGTTAAGTGTAAGTAAAGTTTGTTGAAGTGCGATTTTGGTACAGTCGATCAATAAAAGAGATAACGAAGAACGTATATAGTATGTTTTTTTTTTATACCACAAAGTTGGCAAACAAGCATACCGCCTGATAGCATCACCGTAGCCTATAGACGCTTACAATACCGGGGGTATCACTCACGCATTGCCAACCCTCTCAACCCCCAAGTTCTGGAGACCTTACTCAACGTAGGAACACAACATGACCGTAACCAATGCTATTTGGCTACGATCTTCTGTAAGGTGGAGGTCCTTCCCAGACGGGTTGCGAAAGATGGGGAGTGGATTATCCGCTGTGCCCTACCTCTCTTAAATTGATGATTCATGATTCAAGTTTTCTAAACATTGCATAAAACAATTTGTCCATGTTTTACTGTCGCAATAATTAATCAACCGCCATTAAATTAAATAACTGTTTATAACTGTAATATGTTTTAACTGATCATAATAACATCTCGAATAACAGCTCAAAAAATTAGTTCCCGTAAAAAATGTTAAACTCGCGTCAGATCCGTAGCCTGATCGAAAAAGCGTAAGATTCCCAAACAATTCCAAAATATTTAAAAATGCACAACGTTGATGTTTAAGTTTTCACTTCTGCCGGCACTCCCGGAGTGCAACCCGTCCTGTTTTATCCCGGTAACACGGATATAACGGGACTTCCCGGGAAAAACCACAGTTGCACGTAAGTTCTATAATATTAGCGTACTAGATTTCAAAGTGCATGTTTATGCAAGTCTTGACGTATTTAAAATAATTTTCTTATTTACCTATGTGTTAATAACCAGTTACAAGGGGATGTGGCGTTTGCCATGACAGGTATTTAAATGCAAAGGATATGAGTTTTTATTTTATGTCTAGGAGACATGATACAATACTACTTCTTCATTTATTCGTCTAACTGTGCATCCACAAAGCAATACAATGCAACACGGTAACTTTAGCTAACATTTGCCAGTTTCTTTTTGTTCGCTATGGTTCCGTACCTCGAAGGAGACCACCGGGACCTTTATAAGATACTTTGTTGTCCGTCTGTCTGGCTGTCTGCCCATACCCTTTTTCTCTGGAACGCATGGAGGTATCAAGCTAAAATTCATATCATAATACTCAGGTCTATTGTCCCTAGATAGAATTGAAGTGATATTTTATTTTGTTTGATTATTAAGATATTTAAATTGCAATATGTACTAAAATTATGTAATTTATGTAGTAATTCTAAATGACATTGTTAATTTTGCACGCCAAATATGTTGGCAAAATATGTGAAACTTTTAATTATTTATTTTAACATCCTTGTATCAACCATATTTTATGCAAAAAAATATATATTCTATTCTATTCTAGAAGCTATGAAAAAGTCAAATTTCAAGCCAACGCAATCAAAAGATACTGTAACAAAATCAAACTTCTATGTCAACGCAATGTACCTACCTATAGGTTCGTACGGAACCCTCGGTGCGCGAATCCAACTCGCACTTGGCCGGTTTTTTTGTTATGAAAAATGTTTCCCACTAACTGGAAACGTTGATCTACAAAAAGTAAATTTATATGGTTGTGTACTGGTTATTTGGCGTTCATTGCTTTTGCTAAACTAAAATACTAAATATGAATGAGATGGTTAGTCGACATCAAAACCTTTATCGGAGGCTAGCGTCTGTCTCTCAAATAAGTAGGGAAATCCTTTCAACACTTCTTACTCCGCCCATAATAGTATTTCAGATGAAATTCTTTGTGAGTTTCAAGACACTCCAGGGACTTCAATAGACTTTACTGCTTATTGTCAATCTATGGTTCCCGTTGTTAATCCTGTTGTCATGATGAGTGTGTGGTGGGACTGTCCTTCGCTTTGTCTTTATCATAGGAATGATGAATTGTAATACAAGACACAAGTCTAATTCACCCTCACATACTTGCGTCTGCTTCATCCTACATTACATGTTTTTATAGGTATACCTTTATAATGTTTGTGAAAAAAAATAAAGACATTTTTGAAGATCTTGGTGTCAACAAAATAATGGCGTCCTTAATGTCAATTGCAAAATAAACTTCGCAAACCGGAAATCCGTTTTCATCCACATAATGAAGCGCTTAGAAAAGCTATTACATAAGAAATTTGTAAATTATCTATGTATTTATGCATATTTTGTGGTCAGTGTGGCTTCTGAATTTTATGCCCGAAGGCACTTTCGCATTGCCCAACATTGTGGTCATCATCATTATTTTAACTATAACGAGTTAACTTACAAAGTAACTGGTAGCTTCCATGTTGTTTCGACTGCCGAAGGGCACGCGTTAGACCGCAGAACAGGGCAAAAATATGTAATCAATAAATGTCTGTTAATGTGTGGATAGCAAAATCTTAAACTATTACGGCCAAAAAGAAACCAAAAAGCAATCTCAATCCGTTATGGATTGTTCGTGATTGACGGAAGTATTCATTCGTAGTTTACATCCATAGATTAAAAATACAATGCATTGATTGGTTAAAGAGACGCTTATGTGACTTTTCAATCTAACGTAGGCAAAAAAGGATTGAGATAGCATATTGGGTTCTGGCGTTAGAAGTCCAAGTTTAAGTCGATTTTTATTTCAAATAGATTTAGCAAAATGTCTTTTGGAGGGTGGATGGATAAATTGTATATAATGAAATATTTCCTTAGTCAATATTTAAAATTTCGATATTATTGTTATAAAATTTTCTATAATAAGTTGCGTTTTAGAATATTAAATTGTTAGAAAGGTTAATTTAAATCGTTATGTATATTTTTTAACCGACTTCAAAAAAGGAGGAGGTTCTATGTTTCATTGTATATTTTTTTTTTTTTGTATGTCCGCCGATTACTCCGTCAATTCTTGACCGATTTTCAAAATTCTTTTTTTATTCGAAAGTGCATACTCCCAAGTTGGTCCCATTGTCACCAAGTCAGGATCTGATGATGGGATCCCAGGCAAATCGAGGGAAACCCTCAGATTTTATAGGCACGTACAACGCGTTACTTATGTTTTCGTAAGCTATTCATGTTTTTACGTCTGGAAGTCATCATCCCATGTTGATGAGGTGATGAAGGAAGGTACAACTCCTAAACGGATAGGAGTTAGAGGATGATTCTTTAAGTATTGTAGGTATGTATTAGATTAGACCATTTGTTTTTTTTTCCAACATAACTTGTCACCAAATCAGGATCTGATGATGGGATCCCAGGTAAATCGAGGGCACTCCTTAAATTTGGTAGGCACGTACAACGCGTTACTAATGTTTTAGTTAGCTATTCATGTATTTAAGTCTGAAGTCATCATCCCATGTTGGTGAGATGATAATGGAAGGTACAACTCCTAAACGGATAGGAGTTAGAGGATAATTCTTTAAATATTGTAGGTAGGTTTATATTAGACCGTTGATTATCATGATGGGAACACGTGTAAACAAGTGACTCTTGAGTGACGATATTAGGAGGCTCACTATACCATAAAGTTGACACTCAAGCACCAGCTGTTAGCACCGAAGAGGAAGAGGTTGCTTCACACCATGAATTGCAGTATAGTGTTACGAAAGTGAAATCGCTTATTCAGAGAGTAGGCCTTCTCATGTTATAATGTTACACATAGTCACAATTCGTATCAATGTTAACACGAATAGCTTATAATTATATACTTATGTCGTCTCGTATGCAGATCGGTCAATCCGGCCGATCGAGATCTGCCGGTATATCCAATCTGTAAAATTTTCATATGGGAACTTTTGGTTAGGTTAGGTTAGACTTGTGATTATTTATCAACAGCCGAGCGAGCGAAGCGAGCGAGGCTTCACATAGTATTCGAAAAGGACTGCTAAAAAGTGATGTGTACAAACAAACAGACAAACAGTACTTGTACAGACATACCAGGGTTTACTGTTTCTATCAGACTTCTAAAAAACCGCTGTTAAATGCACTAAAAAGTATTAAATAAACAATTTTTATAAAAAAAAAACAAACCGACTTCAAAAATGAATTTAAATAATATATAATTTCATGTGCTAGGTACCTACTGTTCTAATTGAAGTCGGTGCCACGCGGACGTGATCACCCGTACTCGTCGTCCAACCAAACCAAATATTACCTAGGCCACATGCATGAATGGAAGGCTGTGTACGACGAGTACGGGTGATCACGTCCGCGTGGCACCGACTTCAATTAGAACAGTAGGTACCTAGCACATGAAATTATATATTATTTAAATTCATTTTTGAAGTCGGTTTGTTTTTTTTTTATAAAAATTGTTTATTGCATCAGAGTTCATGGTTCATAATCAAAATGCCATTCTGGGCCTAAGATGTTTTTATTTAGAATCTGTTCATCTTGTAGTTTTTGATACTAACAAATAAAACTTTTGTAATCTCAATTTCTTCCTTTGGGCGTGTATTGGTAGAGTCTTTAAAATGCAAAAATCATGCATTTCTCAACATTAAAGTCAAATTGAAAATGTCTTTATCTTCTGACCCTCGCGGACACTTAAACACTTCTTTTACAACGTTAGACCCTGTGCCAAAGGGGGTGGGGGCTGGGTTAGAATGTCAGTGAAGTAAAACCACTTTGTATAACAATCCTTAAACGATTGAGTAAATGAGACGTCGCCTTACATCATGTATTGCGCTGTCTCCCTTCTTCTTTTCGAGTCAATGACTACTCACAATTAGATTAGGTTTGACCAGTACCTGGCAACGGCAACACACTTGTCTTAAGCGACTTCCAAATTAGCCATTGTAGGTCATGGCCAGGAGATAGGTGTTCAGCAACTGGAAGGAACAACGGCCCGCCAAAGGTCGCACCTCGCTGTCTCCTTTACTCAGCCGTTCTTGTTCTGTTTTAAGCGGTCATGGTACAGGCTATGGTCGTCTTTTTGTACGATACGGAAAACTTCATACGTAATACCGAATCGGTCTGAAGCTCATATGCCGACGTCTTCCATAAAAAAAAGAAATTTATGAAAGCAATATGTTATGCATATTGTGGCTGTATTATCAAATTATTAATAATCAAAAAAATGGTAACGCCATTTTGTTCTGGTACATTGACGATATAAAACATAATGAAGGCTATTACGTGATAGACTCGTATTAAGACCGAATTTTATGTAACTATTTCAATGGGCTACCATTAAAAACTAAAATGGCCATTTTATTGTTCTAATATACACTTTTATTGTTATTGTCAGGTGAACTATCTGTGGTATTGTGCAAATATGTAGCGTAACATATTAATTTAATTTTTGTCAAGACAGAGACAAAACCCTCGTTTTCTCGTAGTCCTACTAATTATTTGTCCTATTATAGTAGCACGAATACACTACATCAGGCTCAGGTATTTCGAAGCCGATAGGATCGAAGAAGGAGAACTATGTGACCTGGACACTGGTCGCATAGCGGAGTTCTGCAAAAGGAGTTTAAGGTTTTCTGGTCATCGGGGCCACAGTAAAAACCGTATCCACACGGGAATAGGATGTAATGAGTCCAAATAGCGACTTGAACACCCGCCTGTGCCCCGCAGGCGTCCCACCCTATAATAATAATAGTAGCACGAGGGAGAACTACTTCTGTTATATTATGTAGTATCTGTCCTATTACATTATGTAGAAAAAAATCAACCTCCTATAGCCTTTACGATTCTTTTGCAATGTTTGTTGGTATGGTTTAGATTGCTTTTAGGATTATCATCTCTCGGTCTGCAACCCGTATTAGCGTTGTCTTTTCATTGTTATTTTATGTAATTTATTGGTGCAATAAAGAGTTTTCATTGTATTGTAATATTATAACTACTGAATAGGAAGCTACGTTATTCGTAAAGGTAACACTCGATGTTCGTAAGCGTCATAGGCCAACCTGACAAAGCACAACGCAGGCGAAGCCGCGGGTAACAAATTATAAACCACGGAATTTCTTTAATGAATGGATTTGAATGATTTTAAAAATATATTGTTTATTCAAAGACTGAACTTTCACTGTTACTTAACCTAATGAAAGTGTTGTTAATGATCATCATCATCATCTCAGCCACAAGAAGTCTACTGCTGGACATAGACCTCCCATCAAACTTTCGAGTAGGACCGGTTGGAAGTCGCCTGGGTATCCAGCGGCTTCCTGCGACTTTCCTTACGTTGTGGCCAAGTAAGTGTCATTCAGACGAGTGATAGGTACTTGGTCGACGGCTGCAGTTTTGGTATGCCGCTCGTCTGAATGAGCCCTAACTAAGATTTAAAACTGCACTGGACTATTACTCAAGTTCAAGCCTTAATCGATTGCTATAAGGGAAGTCAAATAAAATAGTGTCAGATGTGACCACTGAGCGGGTTTTATGAGTTTTACACACTGCCCCTGTCATAGGTTAAATCAATGGGCCACCGGACGTCGAGTCTGGCGCCAAGAAAGATGTATTGCGTTTTATAACGCTAAATATGTAATAAACATTTAGGAGTGGTAGAGCATTTATCAAAATGGACTGGCTCTATTAAGGAAGCAAAGAATATCGGTGAAAACCAGCAATGCGTTTCGTTCGGTAGGCGAGTGAGATCCGAAAATCCAACTCCTTTCCCCTTTTCTCTCCGTACAATACAAGGTGTACGGAGAGAAAAGGTCTTTGTAGCAGGCACCACCACCTCTGCTATTCTCGTTTTTTCGTGGTCCTAATTATTATTCTAAAAACATTACAATAGTCTCACAACACAATCCTCAAAATGACATTTAAGCTAAGTCATTGCTAACTTAGTTTAGCTTAGTCTGCACAGCTGAAATGATTTTTCATACTTAGGTGCAGAGCACAACGCGTAATGTATGTAAAACTAACTGGAAACTAACTTAGCTTAGCGCTTGATCTGCAACCCGCAAAAAGGTGGCCTTATCGCTATGCAATTTCTTCCAAGCAACCTGAGCGTAAAGGGACGTTACTATCGAAGAAAAGGTAGGTGGCGCTGTAAAATTATACATTAATATACATTACTAATATTATAAATACATTATTATTAGTGTAGATTGCATTAGACTATAAAAAAATGCCAGCTTCACACGAGACGGTTTATCGTACATTGAACTCATAACTTTAAAAGTTGATCGTTAAAGGAAAAGTTCTTTCGCTCTTTCGAATAATAAAAATTAAGTATCCAGAACAAAATTTCTGAGATAACGGTACATTACAATAATCTTAAGTTTGTTGTTTTTATTTCATTGTATCCTGTTAATGTAAGCGGTTAAAAGCATTTTATTACTCGCATACGAACTTACAAGCGTTTGCCCTGCAGTTACAGTTTTTTCTGATCCCGGAAAGATAACTATCCTTTCCGGGCCTCAAAATATCTTGAGATGAAATTTCAGCGTTTATTTTAGCGTCATATGTATAAAAAGGTGCTTAACTGATAGATAGCTGAATACAAAATTTAAGAACGGGGATACTCAAATTACAAAAATATAATGTTCTTGTTTTATAATAAGGTGGCAAACAAGCACACGGCCCTCCTGATGTGCTGATGGTAAGCAGTAACTCACTACATCAGGTGTTATGTTACACGCGCGTTGCCGACCCTGTAAAAAGTGGAGCTCCTGGACACTTTACCACCGTAGGAACACAACACGGCCGAGCCCAATGCTATTTGGTTACAATCTCATAGGAATATTGTTTCTTTTTAAATATTTGTTATAAATTGTAGAAAAAAAGATTTTCATGAGTGCAAAGACATTGCACTTAGGGTTTCCTATCATTAAGTATAATGAGGGCACTATTAAAATATCCGATAAACCAAACCATTATTTATGAGTTATAACATCCGTATTATAAAAAATAATTAATAATAACTGTTACGCCAACTAATTAACGGTATTAGAAGATTTATCCATAATAATATAACAAATGCAAAAGTATAAATTACAAATTTCGTTCCTATTGGAACTGACACTGTAACGCGGAGAGTTTCTTCTTAGGCCAGACACACGAGGATTGCTTGAAGCAGTCAGGATGAATTGCTTTAAGCAGCGACTGCACAGTTTACTACAGACTTCTATATACAGATTATTACACGTACATGGACCGTCCAGCAGTTCAAGTGTTCACTCCCAAAATAAAAAAGTCAAGATTTTCTTCTACGTGGACGTGGACAGACGAAACGACAAACGGATATGGCAAAACTATAAGGGTTCCTTGTTTACTATGGACTTCCGTGGTGTAATGATTATCACGCCGGACCGCCACCCAGGAGGTCCCGGGTTCGAATCCCGGTCGGGTCATATGAAAAACGAACTTTTTCTGATTGTCTTCGGGTCTTGGATGTTTATCTATATATGTATTTGTTATAAAATATAGTATCGTTGAGTTAGTATCCCATAACACAAGTTTCGAACTTACTTTGGGGCCAGCTCAATCTGTGTGATTTGTGTATAATGTAGGATTAAAATCAAAATACGTTTTAAAAACATGTCAAAAGCCTTCGACAGCGTAGTTCACTCAATTCTCTTAAAACAATTGGAAAGCATTGGAATCAGGGGAAGTGCACTTAAATTGTTGGAATCATATCTAAATAATAGACTACAATATACTGTCACCCAACATCTCAATAGAGACACGAGAACATTAGAACAAATTAAATCTACTAGAAACAAAAATAGGTATTCCACAAGGCAGTATATTGGGACCGCTACTATTCCTTATATACATAAATGACTTGCCTAAATTTACAAAACACCCTTGTGTTTTATTTGCTGACGATGCTACCTTATTATTTGTAGATAATGGATTAATGGGAAAAGAATTCGAATCGGAAATATGTAGAACTTTGAAAGAACTTGTAAATAAACTGTCGAGCCTAAATCTTAATATTAACGCTACAAAAACTAAAATTATGCAATTGCGTAAATATAATAGTATTAAATTGAATTTAAATATAAAAATTGATAACACCCAAATTGATGAAACTAATGAATCAGAATTTCTTGGAGTAACCCTTGACATGCATATGAACTGGAAAGCCCATATCGACAAAATAAATAATAAAATCTCGAGTTATTGTTATGCCTTATCGGTACTAGCTGATGTCTCGACGACAGAAGTGACCCGTAGTGTCTATTATGGCAATGTGTACCCATTATTGACTTATGGTGTAATTTTTTGGGGTAACTCAGTAAATGTTGGAAATACCTTTGTGCTTCAAAAGAGATGCCTGAGAATAATATACAACCTTTATAAGGATGATTCGCTGCGTCCAATTTTCAAAGAAAAAAGATTTCTTACTTTAACTGGCATATACATACTAGAAACATGTTCATTTGTAAAAGGCAATGAATCTTGCTTTAAAAAAATCTCCGACTGTCGTACTCGAACTACTGCCATGAGACGTCGCGACAATCTGTACATGCCAAAAGTAAATTCGATGATTTATAGGAAAAGTACATATTGCAGTGCTATCCGCATCTACAACCATCTGCCTGACTGGTTAAAAGACCTACCTAATAATAAATTTAAGAGTAAATTGAAAATGTGGTTAATAGAAAATGTGTTTTATGATTTAAATGAGTTTTTTGGAATTTAATTTTATTGATAATGTATTTGGTATTTTGTTGTTGTCTATTTTGTATTCTGTAAATTTTGTGTGATTTTTTGTTATTGTATGCCCGGCATGGGTGAAACTGATGTACCTCCACTATGCAATGTCAACTAGCCCTCTGTAATCTCAGTTATATACAATAAAAATAATTCTATTCTATTCTATACTGTCTGAGTGTAAAACTGCTGGCGTCTGCTGGTTAAAGATAAACAATTTTAACAGTCTAAAGAAAGTCGATGCAAGTCCGCTCGGCTTTCACGTTAACGATGAAATTCGCATAAAACTCATTAAATTGGCTTACCGCATGCAAGACTTAATAAATAATAAATTGATTTGTAAGAAATATCTGCATATTGATTGATTTTTGATTTACTTTTAAAAATAATTTCTATAGCATTTGATATTTTTCTGATTTGCTTGTACAGAGTGCTTAGTACGAGTTTTTTGGTCACATTCGAACGTGTTAACGTTTACAAGCCGACCAAATTGTAAAACAGTTTCATATTGTGAATTTACCAGACGCGTGTTACATATTCAAATTAGCCGGGTTACTCACTTCGAAACGTGAGCAAGTAAGCCGGATAATTTTGGTATGTAACACGCGTCTTATAAATTCGCAACATGAGAGTTATTCTCTATTTGGTCGGTTTGTTTACGTCGACATGAACTAACGTGAACAAAAAAACTCGTACTAAGCCAGTCAACTAATAGAAGAGAAAACCACGATCGTAAATATGATTCCAGTTTCATTTAATTCATTTATTGCATTACATGTGACACATACATTATATTACTGTACATAACACATAGCAGTTATCTACATGGACCTTTTAAGGTATAGCAACTTGAGTAGAAAAAGAGAGGCAGACATTTAAATTTATATCT
This sequence comes from Endotricha flammealis, assembly GCA_905163395.2. NCBI lineage: Eukaryota > Metazoa > Arthropoda > Insecta > Lepidoptera > Pyralidae > Endotricha > Endotricha flammealis. The sequence continues at coordinate 2,065,003 of LR990861.1, read as the reverse complement.
TCCAGATATTCATTGACGCTATAGTACGGTTTATTAAATAGCAATCGTTTAACTAAAATATAGGGAATATAGGGACAATTCATACAGATTGAGCTAGCCCCAAATTAAGTTCGAAACTTGTGTTATGGGATACTAACTCAACGATATTATATTTTATAACAAATACATATATAGATAAACATCCAAGACCCGAGGCCGATCAGAAAAAGTTCGTTTTTCATCATGACCCGACCGGGGATCGAACCCGGGACCTCCTGGGTGGCGGTCTGGCGTGGTAACCATTACGCCACATAGGTCGTCAACTGATTTTATAAATGAGTTAAATGAGTTTTCTAAATGAGAGCAGAGATAAGGGTCTCTTTCATTCGAAGAGGATTAGAGCGTACTCTGCCACGATATTAAAATTGGAATTGACAGAGGTTAGTGTACAGGTCGACTGAAGGCTGCCGACTGTCATCCATTGACGACAGCTGGGATTGAAGGATTAACGTGACCTTCGAAGCACGAAGAAGCTCGAGATTACGAAATCCATATAAACTCTGGCTAGGGTCGACGTTGCTTGACTGTTTGTCTAGAGTGGAACATACAGCGACGCTATCGAGCTCCTCAAACACAAATTATTGAAACATAACTCATCGCCTACGATTCCTGTCGTGCGATGTCGTATCAAAACATTTGTAGTCATATTTCTTCGTAGGGCTAACCTCTAGAGGTTTTACCAATATTTGCGAAATAAATAAGTAAAACCATTCCTAATTCATCACAGTATCATCCCAAACAATTCCGAAATCAAGGCAGAGCCATCTCCAATTCATACCAAAACCAACCACAACTCATACCAAAACAATTCTAGAATCAATTGTAAATAATACCAAATAATGGATTCAAGTGGAATTTCAAAAGTCGCCTAGTATCCATTGATGAATTCAAGTGGAATTTAAAGGTCGCAAAGTCGCTTAGGATCCATTGATGGATTCAAGTGGAATTTAAAGGTCGCCTAGGATCCATTGATGGATTCAAGTGGAATTTAAAGGTCGCCTAGGATCCATTGATGGATTCAAGTGGAATTTAAAGGTCGCCTAGGATCCATTGATGGATTCAAGTGGAATTTAAAGGTCGCCTAGGATCCATTGATGGATTCAAGTGGAATTTAAAGGTCGCCTAGGATCCATTGATGGATTCAAGTGGAATTTAAAGGTCGCCGATCCATTGATGGATCAAATAATGGATTCAAATGGAATGAGGGTCAGTGTGTAGTGTTTCACCGTCTCAACCAAAAGTATGGAAAAATCAAAACTAGTTTCTGATCAAAAGTCTATAATTTTGTTATTTTTTGAGTTAGACGATGGATTTTTTTAACAAAATATATTGAACTATATATTATAAGACTTTAAACAATATACATTCATTTTAGTATCTAGTATGCAGTAAAAATATAATGACAAAAAAATGATTTTAAGAAAATTATTTTATTTTACTTCAATCTACTACCTTCTACTATTTAATCGGAAAGCTCACACCCGGTATGGGTTTATAAAATACTTTTTACAATACAATAGCAAATTAATTAACTCACTGTTAATATGTTTTTCTAATCGTACCACCCGGAAACCCAGAAGAGCCATATATTATTACAAATATTACGACAGTCATGCTTGCTCAACTTAATCCATTTTAATTGACACTCGCAATGTTATACAAAAAATTTAACTACCTTAGTAGATTCTAGATTTTTACTTTCTACATGTAATCAGGATTATGTATATGCTTTCATAATTCCAAACCAGTTAGTTTGTAATATTCTAATGAGATAAAAATAAGACTAGATATGGCAAGCAACAAAAGTATTGAATTTTGTATCATTCCAGAGATCTAATGATTCATCATCCATCATCGTCATTTCGACTGAATGGTATTAGTCTAAAGGTGCTCCTTTACCGGGAGCATTCGCGTGTAATGTAACGCTCAGATCCGAGCATTACAGCAGTGAGGGAGGCGAATGCTCGTCAGTCAGGGAGGTAGTATTGTAATGTAATGCTCAAAGTCGAATCTAAAATGTTACATTACACGCGAATGCTCACGGTGAAGGAGCACCTTAATGATTAACATAGGCTTTTCCTCTATTGGCGGTGAGAGCCTTAGGACGCATTTTGATGACTCGAATCTCTCGTCTAAATGCGTCCTTACGATCCCTTACGGTGTCGTAGCAAAAGACCGCATCAGGTTTGGCTACTATCTCCGTTAAAAAAAGCATTCCCTCAAAAAGCCTCCTCGATACTAAGCTATCCATTGACCACCTCTCCTTCAACCCCTGCACGCCTCTTGAGCACTGTTTCCAGGAAAGGGTAAACAATCAGACAGATATAGCGAGGCGGGACGGATTTCTTTTAAAAAAAAACATACAGTCGAATTCAGAATCTCTTGATCAGTTAACAGACTTCAAAAAAGGGAGGAGGGTTTACTACTTTTAATAAAATATTTTTACATTTGTTTTATACCACAAAGGTGGCAAACAAGCATACGGTGGGCCAGATGGTACCGTCACCATAGCCTATAGACGCTTGCAATACCGGGAGTATCACTAACGCGTTGCCAACCCTCCCAACCCCTAGTGGAGCTCTGGAGACCTTACTCACCGTACACACAACATGGCTAAGACCAATATTATTTGGGTACGATCTTCTGTAAGGTCCTTCCCCAGACGGGCTGCTCCGATTTGAGCGGATTATCCGCTGTGCCCTACTTCTCTTACTAAAAAATAATTTGTAACGACAATGACTTCGTTCCACTCGTTAGAGTTAAACGAGTACTGGCCGCCTTGTTACTATATAATATACTTTGTTGTGTATATAAATAAAATTCTATCTACCTTTTCTGCTAGACTTTTTTGTTGGTTAGTACATATTTATGTAGTATGTGGTTTACTCTTGCGAGTTAAACGGAGTCTTAAATGGGTCAGTTCTGTTTATCTTGAATCGTTAACACATACGTACTAATATAGTTTTTATTTATCCCGATATTTACTGATAGCGGGAATGAGAACAATGGGGTAAAGCTTGCAAAAACGGGGGAATCCGCTAATTAATGATAAATTAATGTATTATAAAATTATTAACATAATTTAAATAACATTCAAATTATTTTGATGATGTCACGATAATTAATTCAAAATATTTCAATATTGTTAATTTATTTATATTCAATAAGTTATATCACAACAATTAACAAGTATTACAGAATTAATTGCATTTATGCATGTATTAGAATGTCAGGTTTAGTGGGAGAACAAAAAAATTGCATAACATTTTTATTTTATTTTATAATAAATTAAAATGTTTACACACTAAAAAATATGTGAAAAGTTTTGAATTACTACTTGTAAGTTAAAAGAAATCGAAAAAAATAATTGTTCAAAATAAAATTACTTGATGTAAAAAAAAAACAAATCGTTTTCTCAAAATAAAAATAAAAGTAGCGTCCACACTACAACACTGAATCCGCACGAATAGCGCCTAACTATTCAAACATCAAGAAAACGAAATAAAAAAAATACTGCGATTTGAAATTGCCAAGAAGAATTCCTTTAGCTGAGCCGCTTGCATTATTACTAGAAAAATCGCAACATTGTTAAAGTTATCACCCAACGGAAATGCAGTTAAAAATAAAAACTTACCGTTTCAAAAATCGAATGTCAATTCCCCGATGCCATTAGTCCAATAAAAAAAACACAGGACACACTGTTCAAAAACAATCACCACCACATAATATTTTGTTTAAAAAAAAAAGAAAACTTTTTTTTGAAGCGCGCGTTTATTTCTAAACGTACGTACGTGCGCGCGCGACTAAGTCACTCTTTGAACTGGTATTCGAGTGGAATGGAATTGCGTGAACTTGAATATTTCAAGTTTACGGTGTGTAAGGTGTGTTACGCCATGTGGATTTATTATTTTGTCGCTTTTTTTTTTAATGTTTACAAATAAATAGGATGAACATACCTTATACTTAAAAAAAATCATCGTAGCGTTTGTCTAAAGATACGGCCTCTTTGATTTCCCACCCAGTAAAATAATATAAAAGTCCTACACCTACTTGGTTTACATTTCAAAATAAGACGAAGACGAACCATTTATTTTTCAAACTGCCAGGGCAGATTTCCATACCCCTCTGCATCTAGTGGAGATTTCCTATTATAAATTCCATAATTTTTTATTTGAGGAAAAACTTCAACAAAAATGATTTTTATAAACCCGATTCAAAATTGCTAGAACAGACGTCCCTTCACACAAAAACTCCCTACCATTTGTCCGCTTTTCCCCTAGTTTTCACCACGATTTCAAGCTTTACTTTTTCCGATTCCAAACTATATAAAATGCTTTGTCCTGACTGACTGAGTATCAACGCACAGCCCAAAACGCTGCTGATCGTAGAGACCTGAATCTTGGTGGATTCTTTGATTGACGTAGGTGTCCGATAAGAAAGGATTTTTCGAAATTCCCATGGGAAAGCGGAATACACACGAAATTGCTTTGGAGATTATAGATTAAAAAAAATCTTTCTTTGAAGTTTCAAAAGAAATATTCTTAATTTTGATTTACAAGATCAATAATTTTTTTTACTATAAAAACTAATGGTACTTAAAATTATTTTTTTTAATCACCCTTTCCCAAATTCTTACCCTACCCTTGTCTTCACTCGTTTCTTATCCTTTCCCCACCTTTTGCCTACTTTTTTCCATTTTCCATCACATTTTTTCGCCACCCTTCCTCAATTTTTACTCATGTTTTTACACTTTAGCTTATAGTTTCGCCATGTCCGTCTGTCTGTCCGCGGTCTAGCGCCTAGGCGCTTAGGTAATTTGGTATGTATACACATATTAACAATGTTAACAAAGTGCTGGAAGAAAATTTAGAAAAGTTTTTTTGAGGTGCCTTTCCTACATGTAAAGTGGAAATGAATTTCGCGCCCACCCCATATGGTGTGGTATCGTTAGATAGGTCTCTTCAAAACATGATTGGTGTGGGAAGATCATTTTTCGATACAATGATCCGTTTCGGAATTATTTACATTTATCGTGTCAATTTTCGTTTTGCACGGTGCCGGTGGTCCCCCCCCTCTATCTCCGAAAGTCTAATATTTAGAAATTTGAAAAAAATCATGGTAGGAGTCCATATTATTATGCTGAACCTTCAATAAAAAACGGTCAACTATAACGGTCAAGTAGGCTCTACTAGCTACAGAGTAATAGCCAATGAACTTATAAAACAAAATTTCTTTGATGAAAACTTACAAATGTGATGGAATTTGATATTGGACCCAACTGAAGGCAAGCAAAGCGCAGCAGATACGGAACCCTACATTGTGTGTGGCCCGACACGTACTTGCCCAGTTTTTTGTCCTATTTCTTTTTTTATTGATTCCTCCTGTTCTCCCTTTCACCACTCACCACAGCTTTAATAAACAACACTAAAGTTACGAAATATTAATTTGAAAGAAAAAATAAAATAAAACTTTATTTTTATCCTGATTGACACGAACTTTCTCGATTTGATTTAAAAATTAATTGATAAGTGAACGTGGGATTTTCGGGTTATTAATTTATTATATGACATTTACAAAAAAAAAAAAAAAGACGTGTAAAGATTGCTAGGGGGTAATTTCTGGTTCTACTGAACCGATTTTGAAAGTTTTTTGAAAAACTTTTATAAATAGTTTCAAAAGTTCTTTTTATAAAAACCGTATTAGTTACTAAATAGTATTATTAATTTGTACATTTAAATTGTGTTATCGATACCCGACTCTGTAATTTTTTCAATATATGAATTGTTGGTAAGAAAAAGTCAGATTTTTTGGAATAATGCAAATAAATAAGTAAGAAAATAGATTTTTTTAATTAATATTACTTTCTCTACTACTCTACTCAACGTATCCTAGATTTAACAATTGTTTTAACAAATTAAGATTATATTTTGTACTTGATTCAAGAGACTAATAAATAAAATCATTATATTGTTATCATTGTGTGAAATCGGATCACAATAGAGCACAATTGAATTGTGATTCTGGCCACTTGTGAGAATGACCAGTCCAATTTTGAATGTCTATGTACATAAATGGACCTGAAATTGTTTCAAGGTTCATTTATTATGTTATTGTACTGACATAATAGTACTTCATAGTGAGTTGTCAAATTTTAGGTTAATTAGGTATCTTTTATATTCCTCTTGTGATGGCCACTTTGTCATTACATACTTGGAAAATATACAAAACTAGTAAAACGTTCGCAACTTCGTTTGCGTATTCGCTTTCCCGTGGGAATTTTAAAAATCCTTTCTTAGTTCACCCCTAGACGTCATGGAACCTACATTCCATTGGACTCTAGACCCAGCGGTTTGGGCTGTGCGTTGATCATGTTAGGATTGAGTCAGGACTTTGAATTTTACATAATATACCTAGATTTAGTATACTACCGAAAAATTGTGAGAGTTGGCAATTTTTGAAAGTTAACCTACGACTATATTATATGTTGAAATCAATTAAGTAAGACTAAAAAGTCCAAAAGCCGAAAAATGCCTGCCGCTTAAGCCTATGGTGGTGTGTGGATAGGTACTACAGAAAAAGTTTTTTCGCCATAATTTAGCCAAACAAAAATTTGTGAAACCAACCATTATGAAAATTTGTATAAAATATTGTCAGGGCTACAGAGCCCAACATAGGCTACTTTTTATACCCTGAAAGTACGACATCCAATGGGAAAATATTTTTTCTACTATAGAGGGCGCTGTATCGGCCAACAGATGGCTTTTTATTGTAACTTAATTTTTACTGCTTCATTAGACTTTTATTATTATCGATTTAATTATTTTAACATTATTTTTATTTTTCATTTGACTTTCATTATTATGAATTATTTTTTTTTTTAATTTAATTATTTCGAATATTTGCATGCCAATTTTTGGCAAAAAATGTAAACGGGACTTACCACTACTGTAACACCTTTTATAATACCTGCATTTTTGTACAAATGAATGATTTGATTTGATATGGCGCCACAAATCGCACTATGGGTTGTTTTGTTGTCAAACGAGATCTATGTCATAAAATTGAAGCGAGCGACGCCGCGGGGAAAAGCAAGTTAAAAGTTCCAATATCCAACATCGAACGGCACCATACAATATGGCCAATGTTTGATCACGGAATAATTTCCTTCCATATCTCCGAAGACACGTCTCGCGATCTTCCGTGCGTGACACTGACGTCAGCGCTCTCACGCGTGACATTCCTTGTGCTACATCGAAAATAGCGTAGTAAAATGAAATTGGTAGATTAGTTTTCTCTTTGATTGTTAAATGAAACTTCTTATTTACTACTAGCTGTTACGTGCTGATAACTTTTTACTTATTATTTAACTGGTAAAACCCTCGCAACTTCGTTTGCGTATATCTCGCTTTCCCGTGGGAATTTTGAAAAATCCTTTCTTAGTACACCCCTAGACGTCGTAAGGAACCTACATTCTGTAATGTATGGAATGAAAGACGGACTATCGCATACTGATTTATTGTACGAAACGTTTGAGTGACAATGTTATAATTAAGTGGGTAGGTAGTTTTAATAAAGTTTTTCAGTTACCCACATACAAACATTATATTTTTCTCCTCTTAAAACTAACATATCTAAATATTACCTATATATAACAAACCATGTATTTCTATTATGTATCATTCTGATCTATACATAGGCATAAGTTTTTATAAATAGCAAAATAGCTATTTTAATATTGGAGCGACTAAATATTATACAATGAAAATCAAATTATTTTACTCTTTTTTCTTTCGCGGTCTCAAAGTCATACCAAGCGGACCAATAGTGCGGTGCTCTTTTGAACTAATATTATCATTGCGTTGATTCCGTTCGATTATCGACGTTGCTGCAGACAGCTGTGCTTCGTGTACACTGTGCGGACTGCTGGTGCTAATATCTGCATTGGGTGACTGCCCTATGCTAGAACGAGGAGATTGGTTTAAAGGCGACCAACCATCAGGCTCGGGCTGCTCATAGTCATTTTCCTTTTGAGAAAATGTCGTCCCTGGATTATCCCGGCAAGTTACGGAATACCGCGATTTAGTGCCGCTTTTATTAATAATTTGATCAATGTGACGTTTATGTAAACCTTCTTTAGCTTGAACTACATATGAAACAGGACCGGATTTCTTTACTATAGTGCCTTCCTTCCATTTGCAATCTTTATTATTATAATCACGCATCATCACTACCTCTCCATGAGCTATTTCTCGTATTTTACTATTTCGACGCGACTCCTGACGGTCTTGTTGTTCGCGAACTATCTCCTTAGTATTCGGTCGTAATAAATCTAATCTACCACGCAGCCTATGCCCCATTAAAGCCACTGCTGGTTCTTTTTGAGTAGTGCAGTGTTCGGTGTTTCGATAAGAAAACAAAAATTTACACAGTGCCTCATTGTAATCTACACCTTCTAGGGTTGCCTTTTTAAGTAATTGTTTTATAGTACGCACTGCGTTTTCAGCAGCTCCGTTACTAGATGGATGGTACGGAGCTACTAATATTCTTTTGATTCCATTTTTCTCTAAATACTTTAAATATTCTGCTGAAGAAAATGGAGGCCCATTATCACTGACTATACTCTTTGGAATACCGAAACGTGCGAAAATTTTTCTTAAACTATTTATAACTGAAGATGCGGATGTGCTAAATACGTTATCGACTTCAATCCACTTGGAATGGGCGTCTACTAGAACAAGAAAATATTTGTTGCGATAAGGGCCTAAAAAGTCAACGTTAAGACGTGTCCATTTCTCCGTAGGCCATGCCCAGGAGTGTAACGGGGCGGGCGGCGGCTGATCCCGCTGAGCGGCACAAGCTGAACATTCACGACACATTCGTTCAATGTCAGCATCTAATCCCTCCCACCAAACGTAATTTCTGGCTAATTGTTTCATTTTAATTACGCCTATGTGTCCACTATGTAACTCTTCTAAAATAGTACCGCGTAACGAAGACGGTATGACAATACGATACCCCCAAACTAAACAGTCATGTTCTAAAAATAAATTTTCTTTTTTCATAAAATAGATTTTGTCTTTCTCCTCTTCGTAAGTATTTGGCCAACCGAATTTAATGAAACCCGCAATTCTATTTAATTGATTATCACGTTTCGTCTCTTGTTTAACTTCATGAAACGTAATGGGCAATTCATCTTTGATAAAATTTAAATAACTGTTTGCGTGGCAACTTTCCTTAATTGAATACGCTAAAGGTAAACGTGATAAAGCATCCGCAAAACAGTTATTTTTAGAATTAATGAATTCAATATCAAAATTATATGCGGCTAATCTAACAGCATACCTTTGTAAACGGCTGGCAGCCGTCTGAGGTATCCCTTTATTTTTACCAAATATATAACTTAAAGCTCGATGATCGCTATGCAATAAGAAATGTCTACCGTATAAGTATTGATGGTGTTTTGAAACACCAAACACAATGGCTAATGCCTCTTTATCAAGTTGTGAATAGTTACGTTCGGCCGCATTGAGTGTACGCGAGGCACAGCTGATAGGGCGCTCCGAGCCGTCGGGGTACCGGTGCGCAAGCACGCCACCTATCCCATACGCGCTACTATCGACAGATAATATAAGCGGCAGACTCGGGTCATAATGTGCTAGCACCGGACTATTACTCAACATTTTCTTAATTTTATTAAAAGCTATTTCACACTGGTCGTTCCATTGCCATTTAACATCTTTTTTTAGCAAATTATATAAAGGGTGTAAAATATCACTACTGTTTGCACAAAACTTTGAATAAAAATTAGTAAGGCCCAAAAAACTCTTCAGTTGTGTTACATCTTGAGGAGTGGGCGCTGCCACAATGGCTTCAACTTTTTTATTGTCGGTATGAAGACCTTCTTTATCTATACGATAGCCCAAGTATGTAACACTATTTTGAAAAAACTCACATTTTGACCAATTAACACGTAATCCAGTGTCTTGCAATCTAGTTAACACTGCCCGTAGATTTTCAAAATGTGTTTTTTTATCTTTTCCTGTAACACAAATATCGTCTTGGAAAACCACCGTTGACGGCAAACCACTCAGTGCTTCTTCAATTAATTTTTGAAAATTTTCTGGGATACATTTTATACCAAAAGGAACACGCTTATAAACAAATGTACCTACGTGAGTAGTGATTGCTGTCATCGGCTGTGATTCTTCCGATAATAATGCTTGCTGATAGGCACTGGTAAGATCCAATTTTGAATACTGCTCCCCACCAGCGAGATTGGCAAAAATATCTTCAATACGCGGGAGGGGATAGTGAAAATCTTTTAACAAAGGATTTATTGTAACTTTGTAGTCACCGCAAATGCGTATACTACCATTTTTTTTAACTATTGGAACAATCGGTGTCCCATAATCTGAACGTTCCACTTTATAAATGACGTCATCGCGTTGCAGACGTTCAAGTTCGCGTTCGACCGGGCCGCGCATAGCGAGCGGCAGTGGACGTGCCTTAAAAAAAACCGGGGTGGTGTCCTTCAAATGTAACTGTATTCTAGATTTATTATAAGTACCTAACCCGTCAGCAAACACCTCAGGAAATTCTTTTTTTAACATATTGACTGATTCATAATCAGTGCTGTCGTCGGCCATACTATAACAAGGTGTAAATGTCTTTAAATTTAAACATCCAATCCAGGTACGGCCAAGCAATGGAGGGCCGCCGTTTTCAATAACAAATAATTTTAAGTTTTCTTTTATTCCGCCATAAATAACCGAAACTGTGACATAGCCGAGAGGACTAATTATGCTGCCAGTGTAAGATTTTAATCTAAGCCTTTCATTAACTAATTTAACATGTGAAAACCATTTATCATAACATGATTTAGATATAGCCGATATTTTACTACCTGTGTCGATTTCGAATTTTATCATTCGACTTTCAACCATAACATTCACGAAATAGGGTTCGTCTTTGCCTTTGCACGATAACATAAAAAAATCGATATCACTTTCCGAACTAGATTCATTTAAAAAAAACTGACCCTTGTTGCTAGTGACTTACGACACACTGCCTTCAAGTGTCCTTTTTCTCCGCACCGGTCACATGTATACATCTTGAATCGGCACCTAGAGGGCGCGTGGCCTTCCTTGCCACACCTGCCGCATCGCGCGCCGCCGCCGCCGCCGCCAACGCTGCCGCCAGGGGCCAGCTGCGCATGCGCCGCGCCCGCTCCATCCGCGCCGCCCGCGCTGCCGCCGCCGCTCACCCGCCAGCGCGAGCCACGCGCCCGCGCCACGCGGTGCATGCCCTCGGCCGCGCCGCCGCTCGTTCCGCCGCTCGAGGTGCCGGACGCCGCCAATGCCGCGTGCCTGTCCGCCGCTTCGAGTGCGAGTGCGAGCTCCACTGCCCGTTTGTAATCGAGCTCTCGTTCAGCAAAAAGCCTGGATCTCATATCCTCATGAAGCAGACCAGACACAAATTGATCTTGTAAGTTCACTTCCAACGTAGTTCCAAAGTTGCAAGTTTTAGCGAGATGTTTCAAACTCTGAAGGTATTCGTTAATATTCTCGTCCTGCCCCTGCTTCCGTTGCCGAAACACGTGTCTTTCTGCGATCTCCGACCTTTGTGGCTCCAGATGTTCCTTCACTATACGTTCGAGTTCCTCGAAAGATTTGGTTTCAGGTGCCGAAGGTGCGCATAAATCGCACATTAATTCGTAACAAGCAATGCCGACATGTGTTACTAACGTGGCCACATGAAGTTCTTCTGCAATGCTGTTAAGTGCAATAAACTGTTTCATACGCCTACAATATGCATCCCAATTGTGTGCACCTATTATGAAAGGTTCAATTTTTCCAATAGGCATATTAAAGGTTGATATTAATATATGTAATAGCTTTTCTTTATAATATAAGTTTGTATGAATTTTTAGTTTATGTTTATTTATAAGAGATGGCGCCATAGGAAAAAATAGATCGCGCTATCGTTTCCTTTTTAGAATTGTATTAATAGCCCTTTGTAAAAATATTTTGTTGTACTTGAACAGCCTCACGGCAATAAAATTTCAGTGGCATAGTCAGTGGTAGCCATTGTGGTTTTATTTGGTAGTTTCGTAGTTCGTACCATTGAAAGTTTAACATGGTCCTTCGTTGGTCGGATAACTGGGCTAGTGCTTGTGGAGAAGCCTAGTCTACACTGGTTCTGGAACGGAACCAGACCCCGCATCTACAGGCAGTGGTTTGCTGCTCGGAGTGGACTTCACCAGGTGACTGGTGCCCATCTGAAACGGGCCTGGTCAGGGACCTGGCTGGAGGTAAAGGTGATAGCAGAGGTGACAACGGGCGGCGTGGTAGCGGCCAGAGGTGCGGTGGAGGTGAAGTAATGGAAACAACCCGGATAAGTGCTTCCGGAGGTGATCGGCAATAGTGTGCAAAGACAAACTGTGAGTACTTTTTAATTGTATGTAATTTAGGCAAAAGTGAACCTTAAGTCAAGCGGAACAGAAACTTAGAAATTTGAACTTTAATTTAATTTTAGACTTAGAATAATTATCATTATTTTTAGACTTAGAATAATTTTCAAAATTTGGCTAATACGGGGAACCTATGCCCGATTTCCTATAGAAATTTGTGCATAAACACTTGTGATTTTTAAAAATAACTTGTAAAATTTAATGCATTACCTAGTTATACTATAAAAACGTGTTTGTTTAATTAAAATTATAAAATGGAATCTAAACTTAGTCTACAGGAAGATGTAATGAGACGAATCCAAAAGGCGCTTATTAATTATAAAAAGTCGCCTAAGGATAGAATTACAGAACCATATGTAGAAGGCAGATTAAAAATCTTAGAAGAACAGTGGACAGAATTTTCCGTAAACCATTCGGAAATTGTGAAAAATGTTGATTACAAAACTAGCACATATTTCGAAAAAGATTTTTATGATATCGTACAAGAGTCGTATCTTGAATATAGATCTGAACTAAAATTAGCTTTAGTAAAAATAGGTACAAGTAATAGAATCGAAAATGTAGTTCAGGGTTCAGTTAGTAACAAGTCACAAGTTAATTTACCAAAAATCACAATACCTAAGTTTTCTGGTGATTATTTGGAATGGCCAAGTTTTAAAGATTTGTTTTTGACGCTAGTCGATTCCAACAGCACCATAAGTAATGTTCAAAAGCTCCATTATTTGAAAGGCTCGCTAGTAGGAGAAGCGGAGCAACTTGTTAGACATATTACTGTGTCTGGGCAGAATTATGAAAGATGTTGGAGTCAATTAGAATCTGTATATAATAATAAAAGATATATATCGCATTGTATATTAAAACGGATGTTGAGTCAAAGGAATATTACAGTAGAGTCAGGAAGTGAATTAAAAAGATTGTTAAACACAACTACAGATTGTTTGGAAGCTTTAGGTAATTTAGGAATCCCGGTAAAGGCTTGGGATGTAATAATTATCCATTTAATGACATTGAAATTGGATAATGATACAAAAAAGCTATGGGAGTATACTATAGCCAATAGCAATGCGACTGATGATCTTCCAACCTTTGAGCAATTTAAAGATTTTCTAACAGTTAGATACCGTGCTTTAGATATCTATGAACCAACTAAACGTTATTCGAATAATAGTACGGGACCTAAAGTGTTCCATGCTGTGACAGATGACAATTGTGTTTTTTGCAATGAAGAACACCGCATAGTATTCTGCAAAAAGTTTACCCAGGAAACTTCAGATGCTCGTCGTGAGTTTGCGCGAACAAAGAATTTATGCTTTTGCTGTTTAGGCGTAAATCATTCTGCTAAGTTTTGTCAAACTAAAACAAGATGTCGCATATGTAGTCGATTCCACCATTCTTTGTTACACTCCGAATATGCAGGCAGTACAAGTACCAATCAAATTGGTGGTGCTAGGGAAGCTTCAGCTGCTGCAAATTCCATGGTGGCTAACGTATCCGATACCTCAGTTGAGTTAGTTGATGAACCGTCAACTGTTGTTTCATGTTTTGCAGCAAATCGTTCTTTGAAACAAATCATTTTAGCGACAGCTTTAGTAGAAGCTGAAACAAAGCGTGGGTTACAAACAATAAGAGCACTGTTAGATCAGGGTTCACAAGCTTCGTTTATCACCGAAGCTACAGTCCAGTTTCTGGGTTTGCGAAAAATTCCTATAAATGGATTAATTTCAGGAATCGGCGGAAACTCGCAGGTATCTGCAAAATCAATAGTAGAGTTAAAAATACACTCAACCTTTGAGAAAAACACTGTAATCAAAGTGATTGCCTATGTTTTGAGTTCAATCACAGGTTTGTTGCCTACAAAGGTTGTGGCCCTAGAATGGGAGGAATTAAAAACGCTGCAATTAGCAGACCCACAATATGATACACCTAATAAAATAAATATTTTGTTAGGAGCCGAAGTATATGGCATGGTTATTAGGGAAGGATTGAAACGAGGGCCTAACGGCACACCAGTTGCACAAGCGACATCATTAGGTTGGATTGTGTCAGGTGCGATTAAAGGTACATCTAAACTACCAACTAATGTGATCGCGATGCATGCATGTTGTTTAGAAGAAAATGAAATGCTCAAGAAATTTTGGGAGCTAGAATCTGATACGGGACTAAACCAGAAAAGGATATTAACAGTTGACGAAGAAAAATGTGAAAGGTTGTTTGAGGAAACAACTAAACGTGACTCTGATGGAAGGTATATAGTTAAATATCCATTCAAAATCCCCGATGATCCTGAAATGATTCCTTCACGATCTTGTGAAATTGCTAAATGGCGATTTTTGTCATTAGAAAGAAAATTGAAAGCGAGTGGTCATTTAAGGGAGGAGTACAAAAAGGTAATAAAGGAATACTTGTATTTGGGACACATGGAATTGGTCCCAGATATGGAGATAAATAATCCTATGGCGGTATACTTACCCCATCACGCAGTTGTAAAGGCGGAGAGAGATACAACCAAAGTTCGCGTGGTTTTTGACGCAGCCTGCAAAGGTAAAAACGGAATGTCATTAAATGATGCATTATTAGTTGGACCTACTTTACAACCCCAGCTGAGACACATTGTGCTTCGCTGGCGAACATACCCTATATGCATATCAGCCGACATAGTCAAAATGTACAGGCAGGTGAAGGTAGATGAACAGCACGTTGATCGTCAGAGAATACTATGGAGAGATGATGACAGTTCTGAAATTAAACATTATCGCTTGTTAAGGTTAACATTTGGTACTGCATCTGCTCCATATTTGGCAGTACGAGCTCTTCAACAGGTTGCGCATGATGAAGCTTCGGCATCTGTAACAGAAAAAATAATAAGAGATTTTTACGTTGATGATTTAATGACAGGAGTAGAAACTATAGAAGAGGGAATTAAAGTATGTAAAGAAATGAATGATACGCTAAATAAGGGAGGCTTCGAATTGCAAAAGTGGACTAGTAACTGCAATGAATTATTAAATGAATTAAAGAAATCTGGAAATAAAGAGGAAAGGATAGGATTAAATTTAAAAACGGATGCTACTATAAAAATATTGGGACTTACCTGGTGTCGTGAAAAAGATTCTTTCAAATATGTGGTGAAGCTGGTGACTCTTAGGGAACCTGCAACGAAAAGAAACATTGTAGCTGATATTTCACGATTATTTGATCCTTTAGGGTGGGTCTCACCAAGCATTATAATAGCAAAAATAATTATTCAAAAAATGTGGCTGGCTGGGATTGATTGGGACGAGGTAGTCCCAGATAACTTGTTAAAAGAGTGGTGTACTTACCGTGAGGAGTTAATCCAATTGAATAAAATTCAGCTACCAAGATGGTTTGGCACACGTCGAAGTGATAAAGTAGTTGAGCTACACGGTTTTTCAGATGCCTCGAAGGTAGCTTACGCCGCAGCTGTCTATATCAGAACTATTGATATAGACGGTGATGTACACGTTGCATTAGTAACAGCTAAAACTAAAGTTGCTCCAGTGAAGCAAGTCTCCATACCACGCTTGGAACTTTGTGGGGCAGTACTCTGTTCGAGGCTGCTCGTTGAACTAGCTGAAGTGTTGAATGTTCCTAAAAATAATATTCATGCGTGGACTGATTCCACAGTAGTATTAGCTTGGATCAATAGTCACCCCAGTCGGTGGCAAACATTTGTCGCCAATCGCGTATCAGAAATCTTAACCACATTGGATCCTCAACAGTGGTCACACGTTGGATCAAAACAAAACCCTGCAGATTGTGCCTCAAGAGGTATTAGACCCTCGGAACTTATTGAAACCCAAATTTGGTTTTATGGTCCGGATTTCCTGAAGGAAAAAACTGTAACTTACACGAAATGTAAAAACGCAATGACAGATTTAGAAGTTGTAAAAACTCATCATGGTATTGTTGAAACTTCTATTTTAGAGAAATATTCTTCACTTACGAAGTTGATACGAGTTGTGGCTTACTGTCGTCGTTTCTTAAAATATGATAAAAATAACAAACGTCCTAATTATTTAACTAGTAAAGAAATATCTGATTCATTTGATCGCTGTATACTTTTGTGTCAGCAGGGACACTTTAAAAACGAAATAAATGATTTAAAACAAAATATGACTGTGAATAAAAAAGGTAAAATTCATAATTTAAATCCATTTATAGATAACAAAAATATACTTAGGGTAGGCGGTAGACTAGAGTTTTCGAATTACGATTCATCACGGAAACACCCAATTTTGTTACCAAAATGTCATTTTTCCAATTTGCTAATTGCAAATGGACATAAATCCACTCTACATGGTGGACTTCAAATGATGTTGACTTTTTTGAGATCTCAATATTGGATTTTAGGTGTGAAAACATCGATTAAGGCTCACATTCGTAAATGTGTGACGTGTGTGAGACACGCAAAAACAAAACCAGCACCGTTGATGGGACAATTACCAGCTGTTAGAGCTACTCCTAGCCGACCATTTGCCAACAGTGGCGTGGACTACGCTGGTCCCATAAACATTCGGTCAGCTAAAGGACGTGGACAGCATGCCTACAAAGGCTATATTTGTTTATTTGTGTGTATGTCAACAAGGGCTATACACATCGAGGTTGTTAGCGATCTTACTACACAGGGTTTTTTGCAAGCCTTTAAACGTTTTGTGGCGAGACGTGGTCATTGTCAAAATATATATAGTGACAATGGCACAAATTTTCTCGGGGCTTCCAGGGAATTAAAACGCTTGTTTCAGTCTGACAAAACGGATATCACCAATGAGGTGGCGGAGGCGTTAGCCACCAATGGAACCCAGTGGCATTTTATTCCGCCTCACGCACCTAATTTCGGTGGCTTGTGGGAGGCTGGTGTAAAATCAGTAAAGCAGCACCTGAAACGCGTTATCGGAAATACAACGTTAACTTATGAAGAAATGTCGACAGTACTATCTCAAATAGAAGCCTGTGTTAATTCTAGACCTTTATCGCGTATTGATAATGAGAACGATACTGTGACAATTTTAACACCGGGACATTTTTTAACTGGCGAAGCGATTGTTACAGCGCCAGATTATAATTTTGAATCTTCTAATGTCGGTACTCTGCGGAGATGGCAGCACACACAAAAAATGCTCTAAGATTTTTGGCGCCGCTGGTCTGCAGAGTATCTTTCGCGGTTTTTTTATCGCTATCGATGGTCAGTACAAACTCCAGAACCGAATGTAGGTGATGTGGTTTTGATTCGCGAGGATGATTTACCCCCGAGCCGTTGGCTTTACGGTAGAATTAAGGAGAAGCATCCAGGGACAGATAACATCACTCGCGTTGTTACATTGACAGTTAAGAATGCGGTCATTAAAAGACCTGTATCCAAACTTATTATTTTACCAGTTAGCTCTTAAGAATTTGAGCTTTATTTTTAATTTGTTGTTTGTTAATGTTTATTTTGTTTTAGTTTGTATTTTAAGTTTGAAAGTAATCTCTACCGTCAAGGTGGGCGGTACAATGTTCTAAGAACAAATATGAGTTCGTTCTTGGTGGGCGGAATATTAAAGGTTGATATTAATATATGTAATAGCTTTTCTTTATAATATAAGTTTGTATGAATTTTTAGTTTATGTTTATTTATAAGAGATGGCGCTATAGGAAAAAATAGATCGCGCTATCGTTTCCTTTTTAGAATTGTATTAATAGCCCTTTGTAAAAATATTTTGTTGTACGTACTTGAACAGCCTCACGGCAATAAAATTTCAGTGGCATAGTCAGTGGTAGCCATTGTGGTTTTATTTGGTAGTTTCGTAGTTCGTACCATTGAAAGTTTAACACTTGCACTAACACAAACTAAAACACCGTTATTCGTCGTATTTCGACTGCGCCAATGTAATGTATGGAATGAAAGACGGACTATCGCATACTGATTTATTGTACGAAACGTTTGAGTGACAATGTTATAATTAAGTGGGTAGGTAGTTTTAATAAAGTTTTTCAGTTACCCACATACAAACATTATACATTCCAAATTTGGAATCTCTAGACCCAGTGGTTTGGGCTGTGCGTTGATATACCTACATTATAGTTATAGTTAAATCAGTCAGGACTTTGAATTTTATATTATACTAGCGAAACCCGCGCAACTTTCCTGTGGGAATTTTAATTTTTTCTCTCCGTAAGAACCAACTTCGTACTTCAAGGAATATTCCAAAAAAAGAATTTGCGAAATTGGTTCAGCCGTTTTCGAGATTCGCGCTTAGCAACACATTCAGCGATTCATTTTTAGGGTTCCGTAGTAAACTACAAGGAACCCTTATAGTTTCGCCATGTCCGTCTGTCCGTCCGCGGTCGAGCGCCTAGACACTTGATGCTAGAAAGCTGTAATTTGGTATGTATAGTCATATTAACAATGCTAACAAAGTGGTAGAATAAAATTTTGAAAAATATATTTTTTAGGGTGTCTGGTGGATCCACCTGTCTACAGGTGAAGTGCGAATGAATTTTTTTTTCGCACCGACCCACCTTGTGGTTTATCGTTAGATAGGTCTCTTAAAAACATTGAGGGTGTGGGAAGATCATTTTCCGATACAATAATCCGTTTGCGAATTATTTACATTAAACGTGTCAATCCGAAAGCCTTGAGTTTAGAAATTTGAAAAAATTTATGGTAGTAATCCATATAGTGAACCTACAAGGGAAACTATAACGGTTAAGTAGGCACTACTAGTTACGGAGTAATAGCCGACGAACTTATGAAGTAAAATTTATTTGACGAAAACGTACAAATGTCACAGAAAATTGCATTGTACTCATCTGCAAGCAAATAAATAAATGCATAGCCAATACGGAACCCTACATTGTGCGTGGCCCGACACGTACTTGCCCGGTTTTTTTATATTATAGATTTTCATTTTTATTATATAAGGTGTAACAAAATCAACTGTAAAGATTTTAGGGGTGATTCTACTCTTCAATACAAACAATATTTATTTACTATGGGACCAAGTTCGAAATCACGAAAAAAAATCAGCTGTTGCATAGAAAATATTCATACTACTCAATACAAATGTATGGAACAGCTATTTACTTACGTGAATCTATCCAGTAAGTATATTTACGATGATCCCGTGGTATAGAACTTAAAAATCATTAACAACTATTCTCCGGGGAAATATTTTGAATAGCGTATTCAGTGTGTGTATTGTTACAATTATTTTATTAACGCATTATATTATTACTTCACGTATTATTAGCTTATTATATATATAATTTTATAAAACCTATTGCATTCCTAGCGCGAGTTGAGTCATACATAACGTAACCGCCGCCGTATACAATAAAATTATTAATTATATCATTATTGTATTGGAATTAATAAAGCAGTAAATAGTGAAATAGTTTTAGTTAAAAGTACCCACGGAGCCGTCCTAACAGTACGCATAATTTATTAACATTACATACAGCATTAGTTCATATAACTGAACACAGATGGCGCTGTTAGATTCCTGAATCGCGCTATGGTTTCGCTTTCGTCGTCGTCATAAGTATTTCCATGCCCGTTACAGCCTTCATTTTGGCGGTGAGAGCCCTACGCTCCCGCAACAGTCCGGTGTCTCAGAAGAGGGTGTTAGTACACCCGAACTGAACTTTTCAATTAATAAAAAAAAAAAAAAAACAGCCTTCACTAACGATGGAACCACTTACAACATTTTATCTTTCTACTACAACAACTAATTTTTGAAAATCGGAACCCGGAATATAATTTTCAATTTTGTGTTCCGATTGTATAGTACCTAATAGCAAATACTATAGAAACTCTACCGAGTTAATACGCACAGCTCTTGACGTTTCTCATACAATGACTTGGCAACCTCCGTTCACCTCATGCCGCTAGGGGCGCTATAACATTTTGCATACAAAACGCACAAAAGTTTTGAAATCGTTCACCTCATGCCGCCCTCATGCCGTAGGGGCGCTAGTGTCGCGGTCTTGCCCGAATTCTTCCGAAGCTGTGCGTATTAGAGTTTCTATAGTATTTGCTAATAGTTTGTTTTTATTGTATGTAATGCGGTGTTCCTAATAAAAGTATAGGTACTTTTGTTTTCTTCGTTTGGCAATCGCTGTGATTAGTAGCTTTAGAGATTATTGATGAGTTGCACAAAGCTGTTTTAAAGTTAATGAAATGAAATCGCCTTCTTGTCATTACAACTTGTTTATGTAAAGAAAATAAACGACATTGGTGCTAATTCTGTTGTACATTTAACTAGACTAAACTAATTTTGACAGGACTAGAAGTGTTGCTATCCTTGTCACTAATTGTAAACCAGAGAAGGACAACAACACCTTTGGTCCTGTCAAAATTAGTTTAGTCTAGTTAAATGTACAACAGAATTAACACCATACCATTATATACCACCATTTCGGACACGAGCAAAATGGCCACCGGTAAAAAGAAATGGCGAAAGATAAACCGGTTATGGCCTTTTTTGTCATTTTGTATCAGTTACAATGTAGGTACATTAAAATTTATGAGAAGAATACGCGGAATGTTATACACAATGGTGTGGAATGAAATCTTTATTACCTACGTATCTTTAACATTATTTCAATTACTTGTGGTTGGGAACTCCTGTTAAGTATGAAGGTACCTGTGTTAGGAGTACCGCTCTTTCTTAATATTATACAAAAGATATTTTTAATTACAATCATATAAGGGCTTAAAATATTCCCTGGAAGAAGAAACTGCATGCGTGTGCATGAGTAATGTAGGATCCTGATTCCGGATAGTGTGAAAATGGGTGTACGATGAAGTATAAATGATTATGTGAGTATTATTTATACATATTACACATCCTTTATCGCCCACTATCGGTTTCTGTCAAATATCATTGTACAGACAGTTATTTTTAATACCACTAATGGCAAACAAGCTTACGGCCCGCCTGATGGTAACCAGCCACGGCAAAACTATCGTACCGTAGCATATGGACGCTTGCAAAACCGGGAGTATCACACGCGTGATGCCAACCCTAGAGCATTACATTACAATATTTACAATACTTACCTCCCTGACTGACGAGCGTTCGCCTCCCTCACTGCTGCAATGCTCGAATCTGAGCGTTACATTACACGCGAATGCTCCCGGTATAGAAGCACCTTAAAAGGAAGGTTCTACTCTCTTATTATTTGTATAGATAAGTTTCAATCAATGGAATTAAAATTATATTTCATCAGGTCATTTTGCTTTTGTTTCCGAAATGGTAGTAGTTTATAGAGTAGATTAATTTATACAAATCATTTATTACTGTATACTCTGACAAGAGAACGTGTTTGTGAAAACCTATTCTCTGAATAAAAGTTATAAATTTCAATTTTGATTTCCTTCGTAACTTTACAACGTACTTTATATGGTATGTCACAGATGTTCAGCTATGCGTTCAGTGTGTATTGTAAGTTCGATTTCTAGGAATATAACAATACGTCGTTCTATGTAGAGATTTTATATAACTTGTTCAATGTTACTCGTACTTTCTTGTTTGAATATTGTTACAGTATTAAATAGTTTTTTATTTTATTTTTTATACCACACAGGTGGCAAACAAGCATACGGTCGGCCTGATGGTAAGCCGTCACCGTAGCTTATAGACGTAAGCAATACCGGGGGTATCACTCATGCGTTGCCAACCCTCCCAACCCCCCCAAGTGGAGCTCTGGAGACCTTACTCACCGTAGGAACACAACAATGGCCGAAACCAATGCTATTTGGCTACGATCTTCTGTAAGGTGGAGGTCCTTCCCCAGACGGGCTGCTCCGATTTGAGCGGATATCCGCTGTGCCCTACCTCTCTACAAACAAATAGTTCGAAGTTTCTCATGTTTTCTAAACATAAAAGCCTTTTCAAGGGAAAGACAACAATTTCCAATTAAAAGTGAGAAAGGTCTTTCAGTGTCTTTAAGAATATCCTACTAATATTATAAAGGCGAAACTTATGTGTATGTTTGTTACTTCACGCTCAAATGGCTGGGCCAATATTTATGATATTGGTATGTAGGTAGCTGATACCTTGGATTAACACATGGGGTACTTTTTATCCCGAAAAGTACGCGATTCCCGTAGAATTTCATCAAAAGTCTGATATAGATGGCGCTACTGAGCATAAATAAATACACGCAAACGAAGTTGCGCGGGATTCACTAGTACCTAATAAAAGATCCCGTTTGTTTGACGATTTCATTCGAAATTGTTCTAATATTGGGTTAAAGGTACAACTTTCAGAGTCTTTTAGATTAAATCACCGGAGTATTATTATTATTATTGTTGTTGCTGTGGGCTTCAAGAATACTGCTTCGACCATTGCTGATCTTTTGTAGTGCCCTTTAATTAAATTTCCCTGTCCAGACTGGTTGCCTCTAGGAACTTCCAGATGTGGTGGGCAGAGAGCTGTTGTATCTCCTCTGGAAGCAGAATATGCTTTCCCATGTGTATACTTCTTTTGTACATGAGTGGTCCGCAGGAGCAGAGTACATGCACTTCCCAATGATAGTAGAGAATACAATTTAGCATTAAGTCCGCCTATTGTATCAGTACCTAATGTGGTAAATAAAGTAAAATAAAAGATAATGATTTCTGAAATGTGATGGTCACTCTATTTAAACACAGTATCTGCAGTAAATCCTTATGTTAGCTCTACATTCTCGCAAACTTGACCAAAGTCAAGTGAAGTTAGGCACAAAGTTAGAAGACCAAGGAAAAGTGAAGACGGAGCAGGACAAAGAGCCTGTCTACATACACGTTTTGACTCAACTTCGTGAAAGTGTAGAGCTTACATAACCTTTCTTTTACCACTACTCGCCGTTACTAACGAAATGTAAAGAAGACACTTTGTGTAACTTTTCCTTTGTCTAATAACTTCATCTGAGTCAACGCGAGTTATGTAGAACTAGTTCAGAAAACGAGTTAAGTCCAGCACTCTATCATTAAGAAAATGCAAAAACCTTTTGGTAGGTACTAGGTAAATATTTGCAGTTTAAACTCCAAAACCTACTACGATCAGTGCCATCTAGTCTATAATACAGACAATATTACAAGATATAGCAGTTGAGGAAAAAGTGAAAGGAAAAATCATGATTTGCTTGTTGCGTGCTACGCGTAATTTGTTTAAGTCTCCTCTTTGGGTTTCAAGTTATCCGGTAGATGGCGGTGTTAGGTATGAATAATATTTAGCCATATAACAAAGCTTGTAATGTGCTATGAGTAAGTGTGCCCCGTCATAAAGTGCACAAAAATGAGGAATAGAATACTACAATATTTGTAGTGAAAACATAAATAAAAAATCGACCATGTTTTCTATTCTTAAAGATTTTTATACCTATTATTTTTCTGTACATCGAACTTCTCATGTAAAAAAAACAGCCTGCAACTTTTGAACCACTGGCACAGAATTCATAATAGTACTAACGTACCACTGGGGTTTCTGAATTAATAAAAACATTGGGGACCACGCATTTAGGTATGTGTTTTGAAGAATAAATGAAATACAAAGCGTAAATCGTCATTGACAAATAGAAAAAAAAAATATGAAAGATTCTTTTTGTGGTATTTTTTCAATTAAAACAAAATTTCTCAAAATAATGACACTCAAAATATTTTTTTAATGACTGCTAAGTAATTAATTTACATCTTGGCATTCTCGTTTGCCAAACTGTTCCATTAAAAAAACAAAATAATAATAATATATCATTCGACAAACTGCCTCAAGTCCGGATGAAGCCAAAGAAATAAAACCATAAACTAAAACAAAAAACTGCCGTTTTAAATGAAATTAGACCGGATTAATTGAAAATTAGGGCAGTTTTCAAAAACACGGCAAACGGGGTGAAACAATGTTAACCGCAGCGCGGCTTTCGGAGTGGCATATTACGGCAATTGCCGCAAATTAGAAGAGGGCTCGAGACACTCACTGAGTGGCGAGACGAGGTTACTTCTAACAGAATTGTCATAATAATTGACTTTTTTATTACACCTAATTCTTATTTTAAAGTTGCTTAGTTTATTAGGCGAATTATTTGAGTTCTAGGTATAAGTATTTGTAGGAAAAGTCAATAAATAATTTTTAATTCTACTAATATTATAAAGGCGAAAGTTATGTGTATGTTTGTTACTTCACGCTCAAATGGCTGGGCCAATATTTATGATATTTGGTATGCAGGTAGCTGATACCCTGATTACACAGAGGGTACTTTTTATCCCGAAAAATACGCGATTCCCGTAGGATTACTCTGCATAAATATATACACGCAAACGAAGTTACGCGGGTTTAACTGGTGATATACATATAAAACAAATAATTTAATGATGGTAAGGAATCACCGCTGCCCATGTACATCCATGACTGCAACTTAATTTTTATTTTAAAATCCTAGGTAAGTAGGTACTAATAATTAAAAATTCTGCCTGTTTGTCTAAGTAATTTTCTTTTAATAAAATTTATTAATTGGTAATATACATCATATCAGGTCATATCAACCCATAATCATCCCACTGCTGGGGTACGGGTCTCCCTTCAATCAAAGGTGATTAGAGCGTACTCTGCCACGCTGCTCCAATGCGGATTGGCAAAGGCCGGTGTTTTCAAACCGCTCTAAGGCCACCGATTTGGCTTAACGACTGTCATCCATCGACAACAGCCAGGACCGACGGCTTACCATGCCCTCCGAAGCACGGAGAAGCTCGAGATAACGAAACCCATCCAAACGCAGGGTCGACGTCGCTTAACTTGCGTGTTCATGTTAGAAAGAAAAAATAAATATTATAATACTACCTTTTTAGTTACCATCACAACACATCAAAGAACTAAAAAGATTTTTGTTATTGATTTTTATGAACGCTCTACCACTCCAGACAGGGGCCCGATTCTACTAACACAAATGCACCAATGGACTCTCAATGGTGTCTCAATCGTGTCTCAAAAGAATGCGGATAGTGTAATAGTTTTTGACATCTGTTATGGACTTAAACAATAACATAATGTTTAAGTTCATAACAAAATGTCAAAAACTATTCCACTGATACACTATCGGCATTCTTTTGAGACACGATTGAGACACCATTGAGAGTCCATTGGTGCATTTGTGTTAGTAGAATCGGGCCCCAGGTCAATATACAATGTATGCAACTCATTAAAATAAATTCAATTACCTAACTAATAATATTCTTAAGTTTTAAGTACCTAACAATAATTCTCTAGTTACTATCCTCTCGCGAATGTCAATTACCATTATTATGCACCTACGTCGACGCTCGTTTTAATCTGACTCGACGAAATTAGGAGTAACATTTCCCGGAGTAAAATGAACTGACAATTTTAAAGTAAAATTTGCTGAATAGTTTTAAAGATTGACGTCTTTAGTAGACAGGCAAAGGGGATTCAGCTAAAGTGAACAGCACAAGTGTAATAACTTACGATTCGGGATATGGAAAAGTTACAAAGTAAATTCGTCAACATCTCTATGAAAATTTGTGACAAACTTTCAATGTTGAGTGAAAAAATGACATCTCTATGAAAATTTGTGACAAACTTTCAATGTTGAGTGAAAAAATGTGAAAAATGTTTATTCAATCAACAGAAAGGTAACAACATTGTGGCTGGAGCCTCCATTTAAGTACGTAATGTACTTGTGTTTGGAGTATCCGCTCTTCCTAAGTAGACTAAAATTAAATTATGCAAGTTGATTAGGTCTAAGGTGAGTGATAATAATGACCAACTTACTTTGTGACGAATATACAACAACCCAAATTCACAAATTCATTGATTTTATAGAATTTAGGATAACTCTTGTATGTATTATATATATTATTTACCTTCTTCATTAATCATTCTATTACTCAAAACTGAATTTAAAAAGATCTTAAGTAAACAAACTGTGGAAGCGACTTCTACTTTAACTGTGTTACTGTTGTGTCACTATCTTTCTTGATGAGAATTAAATGAAGTGTGAAAGTGACAAAACATTGTAAAACTTATACTACGTTTATTTGTAACACAGTTAGAATTTAATAGTACCTACGTTATATTAAAAGTCGTAAAAGAAAAATTAAATTTAAACCGACTGATCCCTGTTTTACGTCCAAGGAGTCACAGTCTAGTGTCACTTTTGTCGCATCGTTTGTTTTTAGTAAATAAAGATAAGAAATTGTATAAAATAAAAGGAATTCTTTTATAAAATGGATATGAAAAAGGAAAAATACTAATACATTGGACGAAACTACTTTCAAAAGGTATTTGAACAAAGAACGAAATGCCTTCATTACGTTACAGAGAGGGCGCTTTGAAAGCAAACTATTAAAAGTAAAATGGTGTTGAATAAAAGAAAAGTGGAAAGGTTCTAGCGTTTGTTTAGATCCTGGTTTATTTTGTTATTTGATAGGGTGTGTAGAACAAAAGACTTTTCGCTCTTTAGAATAATTTACTAACTTATACCATAATAGTCGTAGGGACTAAAAACGTATACATATAAGCCTATGTTACCTACTTAATGGAATTAAATTACGTAAATAGCTATTGTCCAGTTTTAATAAAAAACAAATTTTCACTTCTCATGCTCAGAAAATGCTTATTTGCGCAGGATATAGGCTGCACAAAATCGAATTTTGTGCACAAGGGCAAAAACGTATCTACTCATAAATGTATCTATATTAAGGCAAAGGAAATGAGCCATACAGCCAAACAAAATAGAAAGTTCAGAGATAGAATTTTTTATATTATTTTATAATATTTACTTTAATTTATTTGCTTTATGTGTTTTTTAAGTCATAAAAGATATTAAAATTTAAATTTAAGTAGGTACGGTAGGTTATTTAATCAATTTAAGAAAATTATTTTATTACAATAGTAGATTTTACAACAAGTGCACAAAACGAATCATTTCTATCCGAGACTTTTAGCAGCCCGAGCCGATAGTAATGTCGAGGATAAAAATGGTTTTGTGGACGAGTTATAAACTCTGCTTTTCACTTCGATTGCGAGGAAATAAATTAATAAACGCACGAAAAAACAAGACTTGTTTCCCGCCGCTTTTTTTTTAAATCTTACGACATTGATATTAGGCTTGGGCAGCAGACCTATACAGCCTACTATTAAATTAATTTTGTAATAAAATAATTTTCTTAAATTAATTAAATAACCTACCGTACTTTAATTTAAATTTTAATATCTTTTATGACTTAAAAAACACATAAGGCAAATAAATTAAAGTAAATATTATAAAATAACAAATTCTATCTCTGAACTTTTTATTGTGTTTGGCTGTATGGCTCATTTCCTTTGCCTTAATATAGATAAATTTATGAGTAGATACGTTTTTGCCCTTGTGCACAAAATTCGATTTTGTGCAGCCTATATCCTGCGCAAATAAGCATTTTCTGAGCATGAGAAGTGAAAAATTAATTTAATAGTAGGCTGTATAGGTCTGCAGCCCAAGCCTAATTTCAATGTCGTAAGATTTAAAAAAAAAAGCGGCGGGAAACAGGTCTTGGTCTTGTTTTTCGTGCGTTTATTTATTTATTTCCTCGCAATCGAAGTGAAAAGCAGAGTTTATAACTCGTCCACAAAACCATTTTTATCCTCGACATTACTATCAGACCTCGCCTTCGGCTCGGGCTGCTAAAAATCTCGGATAGAAATGATTCGTTTTGTGCACTTGTTGTAAAATCTACTATATATGCAGTCTAAATACATAACACTTTTTTATACCACAAAGGTGGCGAACAAGCATACGGTCGGCCTGATGGGACACTAATGTACAGTCTACATTAAAGTTAACATTATGTTACCACAACAAGATATAACAAGCTAATTCAAATAAGTAGGTACAATCGTTGAAAACGTCTTGTGTCAAGTATATTGGAATAAAATATAATCGATTAGCACCTTTATTCCTATAAGTATATAAGGCAGCGACGTGAGAGATAAGACATTCATTTTGTTAAACTTAATGTAACGTTTTATAAATAAATAAATAAGATAATGACACTAATGCCGCAACGTAACATGACTGTATGCAATACGCAATGAAAGAATCTCTCATACATACAATGCTCGGTTCGTGCGCGTAGTGTGCACGGTTCGTGCTCGCAATTCGTCCAGACCATGGGAATTCTATTATATGTTACGTCACAGCAGTCTGCACCCGGCATAATAATCTCTGTCTATCATGTTAGAGATTACAGACGTGAGAATATAATATTCGATAGTAAATCCTAACATTTATTTGATCCTATCAATTGCATCAAGTTCAGTTCTCGACTTGTCGACACAGTTAATCAATTTAATGGAGAAATTCAGTCGAAAGAATATAAGTTACATTCACATCTAATGGCTCCATTACAGGTTCCATTATACAGCATTACATATTAACAGCTCCCAATTACTCAGTTTAGGCGGTGTAAAGCAGTGACAGTCCGATGGTGCATTTTTTTTTAAACCACAAGCATACGGCCGGCCTGATGGTAAGCATCATCGTAGCCTATAGACGCTTAAAATACCGGGGGTATCACTCACGCGTTGCCAACCCTCTCAACCCCCCAAGTGGAACTCTGGAGACCTTACTCACCGCAGGAACACAGCATGGTTATGGCTATGGCTATTTGGCTACGATCTTCTGTAAGGTGGAGGTCCTTCCCCAGACGGGCTGCTCCGATTTGAGCGGATTATCCACTGTGCCCTACCTCAAGTAAGTTAATGCATGCTCCGTAAACACAAAATAACTGTAGATTATTTGAACTGTAGCACTGTTAGCACTGTGTTACAATCCAGTTACATTTCATATTTAACTTTGAAATGAAATTTCTATTTCTAATCTGTCAGCAAAGTCGTATAAATGGAATTTCCGATTCAAGTATTAGTAAATCGTTGTTCAGAAAGTGCTGATATGATTTCAATGATATTTATTTACTCTCGATGAGTTGCATATAAACATAATGGGTTGTATATAACAAATAAATTCTACATAATTTACACAGCGCCACCGAGTCCCAAAGATTATGTTAAACAATACATTTTATAATATAATAAATACATCCAGACTCGATTGTAAACAAATGCCATCACATAAATATTTGCCCCGAGCGGGAATTCAAACTGTGTCCTTTGGTGCCGAAGGTAGGAAACCTACCTTCTACCGCGTCCGCGCTGTCATAAATTTTAGTATTTTTTTTATTTATTTTTTTATCTTGTTATTATGTTAATTGTATTTTAATTTAATTATTATGTAGGTATTGTGTAGCTAATTGATAAATTACTTTTAATTTAATTTAAATTTTGATTGTGACACCAAATTCTTTTGACATGGATATTAATTATCTGAATTAAACAATTTTTATTTTATTCTGAAACTTAATGTATCTCTTTTGGATTCAGAATATTATGCTTCTGTATCTTCTCTTTCACTTGAGTGGCCCACAGGAGAAAGAAGCAAAGTATATGCATAGTTTGCTGCTGTACCTATGTAAAGGTACATAAACATAACAGTTGACAAATAAAACTGTATCTCTCCAAATCCAATCTAGGAAATGTCTCGTTATCTTAATGTTAATCTTAAAGCGTTAAACTTTAGGTATCAATCATTTTTCAGACGATAAAAGCCTCAGATAATACTTTATGTTACTTTATATTGGGAGTTTTAAAATATTTTAAAAGTTTACTCGTTCATTTAAAACCATGTCTCTCAGATTTATTGCTTTTGGTCAAAGAAAATTGGATTTTCAATATTTTTTAGTCATAAAAGTTTACCATTTCGGTGGCTATGTCACCCACGCTTGTTCATGAAACAGATTACTAGGATTCCTCGAAATTTTACGTAAGGGTCAGCACAAACCAGCGGACTTGTGGTGAAGACACTGACACCTAGTTTCTGAAATGCATTTCTAAAGTTATTGACACTTAAAGCTGTCACTGTCAAACGAAGGAAGAGAGACAACATGAGACTTAATACCAATGGGATTAAAATATGTTTCAGAAACTGTCTGTCAGGCATTCATAAATTGATATTTTGATAAGC
Organism: Endotricha flammealis; assembly: GCA_905163395.2. Lineage (NCBI taxonomy): Eukaryota > Metazoa > Arthropoda > Insecta > Lepidoptera > Pyralidae > Endotricha > Endotricha flammealis. The sequence goes on along the minus strand of LR990861.1, from coordinate 2,034,441 downwards.
TTGCTATTGATATATAATAAAAAAAAATCTGCAGTTCCTATGCGCCCGTGTAGCTTGTAGAATTATAGTAGCATAGCCGTAATGGCAGTCATACATTCAGATTAATTTACATGATGCTGCATTAGTCAGCATCATCGTAATTTTAATGATTTTTTTTTGCTTTTAGTCTGCTCATGCATATTTTTAGAAGTCGAATCAAGTACGCTGTAAACTTGATCATCATCATTATCATCTCAGCCACAAGAAGTCTCTTTGGCTTGGATATAAGGCTTTCTTTCTTTCTTCAAACGCTTTCAGTATGACTGACTGAAGTTTTCCTTGAGAGAATTACTTATTTCTGTACGGCAATCAAAGAGCTTGCGCAAGTGGCAAGCGGCGTGCGATTGACCATTGATATATATAATATATTGATATGCAAGCACTACAAGTGCTTATAGACAATCGAATTTGATCCGTGCCGCACCACGGACGCCGTCCGGTACCGCACCATTTTCGATCATGTAGCGCACGGTGCGCCGCATATTATTATTACCGGTTCGACAGCTATGGTTCTCTACAATCATTAGTGCGGTTCGGTGGTGTGTGTTGACCAGACCGTTCGACCCTACACAGTTCGATGGTCCCCACCATCGAACTGTGTAGGGTCCCGGACCGAACTCGATCGTCTATCAGCACTTTACCATAAAACTGCTTTTTGCTGCCATTACGCCAGTGTGTGCTGATCCTAAGGTAGTTTTCTCATTAGTTTAGTTCACGTCCATGGAACTCTCGGAACTCCGTTTTCTGGTGCATTGCCAACTCTTAACGATTATTGTCAGTTCCATAATTTCTTTTAACAACCGTTATGTTTATGCAGTCTCACTGTTATATAGACAAATCCACTTACCTGAAAGAACAGAAAGAAAAATTGTTAATAGTTTTAATTTAAATAGATCCATACTAATAGTTATAAAAGTAATGGCGCGAATGCGATGACCGAATTCAATGACTGAATTGAATATGAGTAAGTTATAAATCAATACGGTCTACAACCAAATTGGTCAATATGACAATGTAAATAAGTCATCCTATAGAGGTCGGGCAAGATGACATAATGTCAATAAGCCATATTTAGAACATGGAGATGTTACGCGCGCTAAAAACACTGAATCGATTTACGAGAAATGTATGTATGGAGATAGTTTTAGCACCAGGTAAGTAGACAGGATCTCTGAAGTACCCTGAATTGTGGCTTTCACTGATAGATAGCATTGTTTTTTTAAACATAACTGAGGTTATTTATTTTCTACATAGATATTTTGAAATAATCAAAAATAATATTTCGGGGAAAAATAAAAAGTCAAGCATACCTGATGCAATCGTGAGCGCACTCCCTAAGCCGACAGTAACTACAGCTGCAGGAAGAGTAGCACGAGCCAACATCAGATTCCGCCAAGCTGATAGACTCGAACCTGTGACCCAGGCCTTCTCCGGAACTGGGCACTGTGTGGGAGCCACGCCATCTGAAAAAATTGTTATGAAAAGTATGAACATAAATAACATCAAACATTTTCATCAAAAAAGTTGGTTATGTCAAATTTTTAACAATTTTGACTAAATGCCCAAGGAAAATTCTACAAAATGTCTTCCTTTATCCTGGATAATCAACGAAATGATTAGACAGATTTTAACGGTAACTACTTTCTTGTTATAAAAAAATAAGCGGTACGTCTTAGAGCTGGGTATTAATCATCACTTCTTCACTCAACACGTTGGGGAGTCTAACTACACCGGGTGTTTTGACCGAATTGGGCATGTCTACTCATCAGTAAATTAGTCAGGACTTCAAATAAAACTGCATTACGAAGTCGCATGTCATAAAATGTAACTACATCGAACGACTCATCGCAAGAACTTGTAAATTGATACGCAAGTTTTTGCTTTGACCTGTATCGTGGAAGTGAGATATCTTACCGCACGAATTCGCATTACAAAGGTTTACGTCGTACAATCACTAACATATGCTACGTATCAGTTAAACACACTTTTGTGGTGTGTTGTTCTTTTTCGATACATCTGTGTCGTACACGCTCATATTATTATCACATCGATCACTCTGAGTCACGTCTTAAAAGATCTTTGAAACTAATATGCTGCTAATGCCATCCATGCTTCAACAAAGCCTCCTCTTTCCTATTGCAGTACCCAACAGGTTCCTTAAATATTGTGTCTACCAATTCTTGTGTATTTAATAAAGCAATTAATTATTGAGTATTGAAGCCACAATCCGTTACAGATGTTTATAACTAAACTCACCTTGCACTTTTCGAATCAACATGCTCAACAACGACATTCCACGTTCTGTGTATGAGGTACAATAAAAACAGTACTCTAGAGGACTCGGCGTGTGGTGGTGGCTCTCTTTTCTTCCCCTGCCACTTCTTGCTATTGGCGCTGCTGTGACCACTGCCCATTTTGAATTTGGAATTACTTTGGCATTTTCATTACTGCGCTCGATGAGGATGGACGTGTCGCACTGAAATTGAAATATGTACATTGGTTTTAACGATCAAGTATTAAAAAAATATTCTAGTAGCACTTGCATCGCGTAAAGACGTCTTATTCCTGGTTTGTATTCAATTTAAAATTTCAGCTCTCTAGGTCTAAAGGTTTGGGGTTGATCGTCACTTTAAATTTTAAGGGTGTTGAAGAGACTGTTCCGATACTTAAGAGTCTCTACAAAAACAATTGTCAGTTAATTAGTCCGAACTTATAATACGTTTTAGTTGTAATTAAGATTTTATTATCGTTAGTTTAATAAATCTTTCGCAATATCGCGTTTCATTATAATAAAGATGATACAATTTTATCGTACCCTTGCAATACAGTGTTATATAAAAGCCATACGCACGATTTATGTCCGCGAAATGAATATTTATTCTCCGGTCGCAGTAAACTTGGAATTTATCTACGCTGAACCGGTTTGCGGCGGTATCAACCGGATTTTTATGGGTTTGCGTGACGCCTGTGAACATTTTTCGCGGGCTATAATGAAATGCAGTTTTAATAATGCAATTTATATTGGATATAGGTATTGACAAGGTGTTATATAGCCAGTGATAAGGTGTATTTATTATAAAGAGAATTATAATGTTATACACGTGGGTCGGGAACACAATTTTTTTTAAACCGACCTGCGTCTCCACCATGACCACTTAAAACAAAACAAGAACGGCTGAGTGAGGGAGGCAGCGCAATACCATGATGTAAGGCGAGACGTCTCGTTTACAAAATTGTTTAAGGAAAGGTCGTGGTACGGCCCCTGCTCAATCGTTCTTTGCTGACGTTCATGTAAAGCAATCAGAATAAGACCTGCGGCTCTCAATCGCTGTCTCACTCGTACAAAATAGAAATTGAGAGGGATAGCAAGTGAATTGACACGAGATTTAAACGAGATTTTTATTCCGAGAATATAGCTGCTTTTCTCGCCCCGTTCTCGTTCCCCACTTTTCAACCCGTCTTTGTATTTATTGGAGTATTATATAATTAATTTGTGTATAATTTATTTTATGGTATTTAATCGAATACTATTCGTAAAAATATTATATTGGGAATGAGAGACAGAAAAGTGTAAAAAAAAAAAAAAAATGTGTAACTAACTGTACTATGTTTATTCCTATTCTAATTTGGAACCAATAGTAGGTACTTTAATTGTCTTTTTCTCATACCAATTCTGTAAATTTAGGATGTAACATGTGCAATAATAAATTTGTATCCGCCTGGAACCGCGATTTCTTCCGAAATTTTAGACATCCAGTGTGTTCATCCAGATTATTTTACCTGTGTATGTGATTGAAAGTTTATCGGTTGTTGCGTTAATAAGTAGTAAACTTTCACATTTACAATATTAGTAGGATAGTAGGATTTCACCATAAACCACACTGTAAACTGTGTTTTATCTGTATGACACCGTTATAAACTGAACTTTTATGTTCCCGCGTGCTATGAACGGTGCACATTAATTTAGCGCATGCAGATTAATGGCATTAATATAAATCAAGTCATTAATTAAAAGCCGTCGTCCAAACCTTATTTTTCGTACCAATATGCAGTTAGGATTGTAATGGTTTATTCGGTCACCGATTAGTGCAGTCAAAAAATTTTTTTTTTCTTTCAACTACTTAATCACTCAGCTCAAGTGGGCAGGGAAGTCAGGAGGAAAGTGGGCAGCGCGAGTGTAAACATGATACTGCCGCTGTAAACATGATACTGTCATGATAATGACATTGACTGTCATAATAATGACATTGACTGTCATGATAATGACATTGACTGTCAATACTGTCATTATCATGACATATAAAGCGAACGGAAGTGTTTACTCTCTTCGCTGCCAGATTTTCAGGCAGCAGTAGAAGGGCTGAGTGTAAACCAGGTAGTCCAGGTACATATATTATGTTTGTTTTTTATTCATGTTCAAACACTCAAATGTCTATTATGCTCTCCATCATGATCAACTTGCGTCCGTTAGTGTAAACTGAAAGTAATACCACAGCTTAAATACATACTTAGTCTGTAATACTGTCCCCGGTTCGTGGGATACGGAATTAGTATTCTCGATTTGTGATTTGCCACAACATGTTTTATTGACTTGAAAGCAATTTACTCTTAACCATTAGAGTTATGTTCGACTAAATGTTTCCTACATCTTATAACATTTATGATAAAAGGTTTCTTTATATGTTAGAGGTTGGCAAATGATCATGCGGAAACCTGCCCCCCATTTTCATAACAAAAACTGATTCAACCTCGATTCAAACTCAATCACTGTCGCATACAAAATAGGAATTGAGTTTACATCGATATTGAATCTTTTTTTATACCACAAAGTTGGCAAACAAGCATACGGCCCGCCTGATGGTAAGCACCACCGTAGCCTATAGACGCTTGCATTACCGGGGATATCACTCACGCGTTGCCAACCCTACCAACCCCCCTAAGTGGAGCTCTTCGGTCTTCTGTAAGGTGGAGGTCCTTCCCCAGACGGGCTGCTCCGATTTGAGCGTATTATCCGCTGTGCCCTACCACTCATAAACCTGTTTTTCTTACTAGATTAGGGGGGGGGGGGGGGGCTATCCTCGTAATATAGTCTATGTTACCCGTGGATACCCGTACTTTCCCAACGGTGAAAGATTATTTGATTCTGTAGCACGTTCAGTTGAATAGAGTATAAAGCATGGAGGAAAGCTGTTGTTGATCTATGTAGGAAATGAAAACTAGTTAGAAAGTCTGTACGGTAGGTGCAATGACTAAATTATGGTGCTACTTAGAAAGGTAAGTAGATAATTACCTTGGTCTTGTGGTCTAACCATGGGTAGTCGACCAAAAAACTGGTTTACTATTTGTAACAACACGGTAATCACTTTAAGTACCTATAGCATTTATGTTTTAATTAATAGTATTTAATGAATATGTTAACAAACATTTTGGAGTGAGAAACATTTTATTTTACTAATACACTGGGCATTTGTAAGAACAGAACGTTATTTATGATTTAAAATTGCAGTTTTTATTGCTTTATTAGTACCATTTTAAAAGAGCAAGTGCTAAGTTTTTTCCCAGTTCTTCTTAGTAGCTACTAATACTGGTATTTCAACTTGCAAATCCAAAATTTCAAACCTATTTTCAATTTTAAATAACAATTTTTGACTATGACTTTGGAAGGCTCTGGCCGCTTTAAAAAATAAAGTGTCTGTCTAGGGGCGTACCACAGGGAGATTCACCTAGGGGCGGCGGGATAATTTATTTTCCTACCTATAAAAAGCCCCCTAGATTCATATATATAACGTAGACTGCCTCTTGTCCATACAGTATCACAGTTAAATGAATTCCATTGAACACAATGAAAGACATAAATCTTGTAAAACAATGTGCTATAAATTGTCTATTGGATCTGCTTGCAAAATTAGCTAAAACTGTTTGTCGGTACGTTGGTTCAGCACAGTGTAGACATGATCAGTAGAATTGTGGCCTGTGTCTATTTGATATAACATTTCTGTCAGATTAAAAAAAAATGGTCAAGTGGAAAAACATACGCTAGTTTAAGTTTGATTTGAAAAAATTTGGGGCTGAAAATTGAAAAATTCCCCATAGTTCCTATTGTAAATATATACTTATAGAAAATACAGAAGCTCGAGACAAACACAAATGTAATCACAAAAAATTTTGCCTCGTGGAACGAACCCGATCTCTGGTGCTGAAGGTAGGGTCGCGGTCGCTACCAAGGCACCGCGGGCTAGCCTCTCAAGAGAAAAATGTAAAAATGTAATACCTACATAAACTATTTAACTGTTAGCTATCAGGCAGCTGTATGCTTTCTTTGCTACCATTATTTACAAACCACTAAGATAATGGTATCATTCTGAAATATTCAAATTGTATCTTTTGGCGTACTGTTTATGGGTATTCTGTGTCGCGACAGCTTATTCATGGTAGGTACAATTACTGGAAACAATTTATTGTAAAGTGAAATTGTATTAGGTTTAGGCATTGTCGACTGCGCTTTAACGACTAGATAGATTTAGGCTATGGCTTTTAACGAGGACCTAAGTTTTACATAAATTGCTAACAACAACATCATTATCTATATCTAATCTATATATATAAAATTCAAAGTCCTGACTGACTGAACTATATATCAACGCACAGCCTAAACCGCTGGGTCTAGAGATTCCAAATTTGGAATGTAGTTTCCTTACGGCGCCGGCGTCTAGGGATGGACTAAAAAAGGATTTTTGAAAATTCCCACGGGAAAGCGAACGAAGTTTACTAGTGTATACATATAAAATGCTTTGTCTTGAATGACGGATCGTAGATACCTAAAACTTGGCGAGTTCTTTGTATAACGTATGCCCGTTTTTACTAACGTTAAATAGCGGTAAGAATATGTCATCAAATCTTATACTAAAGAGGTGTTCCAAAAGAAACCCAGACTCCGGCGCATTTTTTTTTTTTTCAGATTTTAGAGAATATTTATAAATACTATTCTAAACAATCACTATCTCTCTATCGGGTGGCTAACACTTTTTTGCTCATAAAGGTTTGTAGGCGTCCATATTAAAATCTTCGGGGTTACCATGAAAGTGTCCATCCGAATCAACGAAATACGTCAAAAAAGACAAAAAAATTAAACGGTTTTTCAGAGAGTTGGTCTTTACAGCCTTTACTTTCACTAGTCAGAGTACATAATATAATAAATGCCTTTGTGTAATTCATCCACTCTATAAGCTTTGGTAAAAATATACATCTTAAAATTATATCAAAATGACATCTTGTTTTTACATTCAGTTTTATTATTTCTACCATATTTATACAAGATTCGCATAGTTTGGGATTAGATGGGGTTATTTCAAAATTACATGCCTACCTAAAAACCTAGACGCTAAAAACTAGATTCTAATATTAATCGATTAAGAAAGTCAATTAGAAGAGGGGTCAATGTTAACTTCTTTCTATAAAAAAACTAGTTTGAAAAACCACTTCTATCTCAACCAAACCAATAACGGATTATTTATAATGTTTTATTTATATAACATTAGTCATCCATCATCGATGTGTTCTCATTATTTTACGCTACTTTTCTGCCTTTATATTTTACATTTCTGTCACATAATTAGAGATTTTAATAATTTTATTGCTGTTTAAAAATATATTGTTTAGATGTCTGATTTCTAAACATAATAACGGTTAAGTAGACTCTACTAGTTAGCGATTAACAGCCGATGAAAATTCTTTGATGAAAGCGTACCTACAGCATCCTACAGTCAGCCAATAAAATTGACCAGGGTAGAACACTTACAACAAAACTTTTGACGTTAATTACATACTACATTATGAATACTATTAAAAATAAAAATTCGAGTAAGTAAATCTTTTCATGCAATATTTCGGAAACTTGAATCAAAACCTCTTTCGTCTATCCACGTATATATAAAATTCAAAGTCCTGACTGACTGACTGACTTAACTATATATCAACGCACAGCCCAAACGGCTGGGTCTATAGAGATTCCAAATTTGGAATGTACGTTCCTTACAACATCTAGGGGTGTACTAAGAAATAATTTTTAAAAAAATCCGGAAAGCGAGATACAAAAATACGCAAACGAAGCTGCAAGTATTTTATTAGTTAGTTATACTTCTTTGGTTGAACTATCTTTAGACAATTTCATAATTGCTATACCACATCAAGAACATCTATTAATTATACTTGAAGTAGACACTTCAAGTATAAGATGTGATTTTGATGATCACGTTTCTATTGCGGCAAATCATCAAAATATGCTTTGTTATGTAAAATAGAGAAAGGTTCTATTGTGTCATAATAATGGAACGAATCAGTGATGGAGTCGATCATTCTGAAATACTGGTGACATCAATTTTTGAGTGGTAGTGCCTAGAATCCAGGCACCAACCGGAATGACAAGTATACCCTATATACTTGTCAGTCCGTCAATCCTACCTTCCGCAATAGATGGCGCGGGTTCGATTCCAGTTCTGAGCAAATAATTTATGTGATGGTGATGGCATTTTTTGTTTGTTCGAGTATGGTTTGTTTCTAAGTAGGATGCTGTAATATTAGCAGGTTAAGCTTAACTTCTTTGGTACCAGATGGCGTTGTAAGAATTGTGTATGAACTGGTAGTTAGTGCACAACTTCTATAAGCATCTACAAAATTCAAAGCTATGTTAACACCGGGGCTGGTGCTTGGTAGTAAGGTTTAAAGTAAAACTACACACCTTTGAACTGTTGAGCTGGTTATTTATTTGTTATAAATACTATTTACATTGCGAAAAACGAAACCATAGCACGATTCAGGAATGGTCAAATCCTGAACCTCGCCATCTCTGAACTAAAAACATAAATTAATACATTATTTTATGGGCACTTTCATAACTTTATAATCGAAACAAAGATATAACAAAGTGTCACTTAACTTTATGTACTACTACTGTTACTGTTTTTATTTATTTTTTTATTTTATTTATTATGTTTACCATTCATACATCTTAAAGTAACTTATTATGAAAATACATAGACGTTTAACTAATTATAGGCAAAGCTGACAAGTAATTAAACAATTCGCATTTACAAACAAAAAAGTAAACAAAACTGATGCGAAATGGGGAAAAAATAAGGAAAATAAGTAACTATTACTAGTAACTAACTAGTTTTTTTATTCCACACAATACACACTGTAGTGTTTTAAATATTTTTACTCTACTCAGATACAAACAACCTGCGAAGGTTGAATTTAGTGATATTATTGATATTACTTGTCACTGTGATTATTATATATCTTACAAAGCCTCGGGATCGGGGAATGTTAGCTTTGAATGTAAAACTTTATTGGTGCTTACGTAAAACCTGCATTATTTGATCTTTAGATGGAAGACATAGAAATGCGCGCGCACTCTGACATAAGGGCTGATGTACACTATGCTGTTGCTGCAGACGCTGCGGACGGACAGGTAAGTAGCAGAGCAAATAATTAAAGCGACTGCTGTCGCTGATGGTCTGTGTCTGCTGTGTAGATACAAAATTAATATTTGCATAGGTATCACGGATCGCTCAGTCGTAGGTTTTCGTTTACGGTTACAGTTGAACACGTTAAAACAAACCATCCGCTCTCTAATTTACTAAACACACTAATAATGGGAAACGCAGTAGACGACACTTTTGTGTGATCGAATCTGCGACACCCAAAAAGTCTGCATAGCTCGCAATAAGTCCGTCGTGGATTTTTAGGAGACTCAATGCGCAAGACACATTTATACGTGCAGATGGCAAACAGACAATGTATATCGTCTACGTTAGCGCGTAGTGAAGCAACTTTTTGTATGGCGTGGCGCAAAGCGAAAATCTGCAAGAATTACACTGATTTTTGTGCGCCGGACTTTTTACATTGCATAGTTTCTATTGTTACATATATGATCTAAGTCAAGTTTCGATCTCAAACGTCCTCTAGCTCATGCGAAATATAAAATGAGCAAAATAGTGAGTTTGAAATTAGATTTTACGAGAACGGTATAGGCCCACAGGTTGCTATGCTTGTTGTCACCTTGGTGGTATGAAAAAACCACTCGCATGCTATCACTAGCACTATGTAATAAAACTATAATATGTAAGTAATTAATGTGGCACTAGATTTGGACTTTTGGCACAGTTCCTAAGGTTTTAGATGATGTATTAGTGTGAAACATGGGATAAATCTAGTTAATGAAATTAGACTAAATGTATTGCTGGGAATTTCTCCGTATTGCAGTTCTCATGTAATCTATGGAGAATGTTATGTTGGTTTATCAAATTAAAAAGAGTATAATATCTATATAAATTTATCAGCAATCTTGCCAAAATTATCTGTCAAAAGTACAAGCTTTGCTTAGTCTGGGGTTAGATGGTGTTCATATTTTGGAAACTGTATATGTTATTACTTTGGGAGGCGCTCAATAGGAATTGGATTGTGCCGTTTAGATACTCTTGACAGATTTATGGTAGCTCTAATTAAATACTAAACTAAATGAACTCTTAATATACGCTAAACAAATAGTTATTAAAGGATGTTGATTCAAGAGCACGAATTAGGATTTGTCAATAATTTTAAATTATACAGAATTTGAAATCAAAATGGCGATTTTATCGAACACTACAGTGTGTATTGTGTGGAATAAAAAAACCCGCGACAAATGTCTGGTGTGGGAAGAGGTTAAGCGTACATACAAACACAAAAAAGATGCGGAAAAGCAACATTTGTTTCATATGTATAAAATATATTATAAAAATAGATTTCTGTCACGTTATTTCAATTGAAATGCCGTCACTTTCACAATAACAGCCCCACGGCAATTTGATGAAGTTTTTTTTTTCAACGTTTAAAACTAAATACATTTGTTTCAGATCACGTTTTTGATTCTCACGAGATAACATTGACGTTTTGTGATAATAAAAAAGCTTGAAATTATACTTTCTTATCTATTGTTTTTTTTTCTTTTTATTATCTTGTTTTTTTAAATATTTTTTTATGTAATCAATTAAAGACTTTTAAGTTTGAGGATGCAATGTTTTTTTTTTTCAAATATAATTTAACGTGGCTCATTTACCACGCCCGAGAAATTCAAATTTTCTAACGTTTTTAACAAATTGCGTCTCAAATCTTTCATTGCTCATTCATAAGAATGCGATTCCCGTCTACAAACACAATATATCTACAGAATAATCATCATTATAAATTATAAATATTTCCCTTCTCTATGTTTTTGTAACACACACAATATATGAACTTCACAGTTGACATAATATGTAAGATCATGGTATGTTTGTCCAAAATAAATCTATTGGCAATTTTTTTGGTAATAAGTTAACTAGCTGCATTTTGATGTCACGCTTTTGCTTAGAGCGCCGGCATCCAAATAACCCAGTTGACCACGCACCATATAATAACAGTGTGTTGTATTGACCACTTTTCACAAGCGATGTATGATGGTATTAGTTGAGAACATGTTGGCGAAGAATGTCCCATAATAGCTTAGGTCCAGGCCAAAGAGCAAACAAGACCGTATTGAATGGCACAGAATACAGGAGAGTTATACCCAGCAATTGGTTCACAAGGGTTGAAGAAGAAGAACGTTAGCCTATAGAAAACTCAAACAGGTGATGTCATTGCTCGTGTCAATCAATGAACACGTATGTTGAGCAATGACACGAGTAGTATTTTGATGGGATTGCAAATCTCGGACTTCTCTGTGCTTCAGAGAGCACATTAAGTCGGCGATTTCGACTTTTGTCGACAGATGGTCTGATAAAATCCGACACCAGTCAACCGTCACAAAGGTTAAGGCTTTAGTCTGAACAGACCAAATTGAATTGACCATGGTATATTTGAACATAAAGCCAAAATCGTCTGCGTTCCAAAGGGTACATAAATGCTAATCAAAGATATTAATAATAAGAGATTAAGTTCATACAGTTGCATCCGCAAAATACCCACGAACTACGGCTGCGTTGTGCCAAATTTCGTAAACGAAAAAGGTTTTCGCATAATTTTTAAATTAAAATAAAATTACAGCGAATCGGTAGTAGGGTCCCATGGGTATGGAAGCAGGAATCATAGGGGGCAAATGCTAGTCAACTTCCTCGAAAAGGAGGGGCTCTTCTTGATGAATTCGTTCTTCAAGAAACAGCCTCAAAGGAAGTGGACATGGCAAAGCCCCGACGCTATGACCAAAAACGAGATCGACTTCATCATTACAGACAAGAAGCGCATATTCAGAGACGTCTCAGTGATCAACAGGTTTAACACCGGAAGCGATCACAGACTTGTGCGAGGCTCTCTGAATATCAATTTCAAGCTTGAACGTGTCCGTTTGATGAAGTCCAGGCTCCGGCCAACCCTGCTCCAAACTGTAGTGGGATCTGAAACGTTCCAGTCAAATCTGGAAAACCGATTTGCTGTCGCGGAAACCACAAGCAGCGTTGACCAGGCCCTCGAAAGGGTGGTCGGAATCCTCAGGGAGGAAGGTATGAGTTTTTGCGAATTGCAGCGTAAGGGCAGGAAGTCGAAATTTTCGGAAGAAACACTCGAGCTTATGAAGGTACGACGGGAAGACCCACCAGCCACTTCGTCAGACAGACAGCTCTAAACAAGAGAATTGGCAAACTGGTACGACGAGACCTCCGATGCTCCAACACTCGATCTATAGAGCGAGCTATCGAGCAAAATCGGGGGTCCAAAGTGTTTGTCCAATCGCTTGGGAGAAGCCATCTGACGAAGTTGACTACCACGGCTGGAGTAGTCGTGTCTTCTGAGCCGGAGGTACTTTCGGAGATTGAAAACTTCTACAGCCAGCTTTACGCATCGCACTCATCTCAACCTGATCCCGGAAATGAGAATTCTAGAGCCACACTTACGCGCCACTTTACTGAAGACTTGCCAGAGGTCAGCCTAGGCGAAATCGAGTTGGCTCTTAAACAGCTTAAAAATGGAAAAGCCCCTGGCGAGGACGGCATTACGACTGAGCTTCTGAAATCTGGTGGCACACCAGTAATGAAGGAGCTCCAAAGAATCTTTAATACTGTCCTCTTCGATGGGAGAACTCCAGAGGCGTGGAGTAGGAGTATTGTCGTGTTGTTTATCAAGAAGGGTGATAAAACCCTCTTGAAAAACTATCGACCCATTTCGCTCCTCAGCCACATCTACAAGCTGTTTTCAAGAGTCATCACGAATCGCCTTGCGCAAAGACTCGATGAGTTTCAACCACCGGAACAGGCCGGGTTTCGATCGGGGTACGGCACCATAGACCACATCCACACAGTGCGGCAGATTATACAGAAGACCGAGGAGTATAATCGACCCCTGTGCATAGCGTTTGTGGACTATGAGAAGGCCTTTGACTCCATTGAGACCTGGTCTGTTTTGGAATCTTTGCAGCGATGCCAAGTCGATTGGCGATATATCCAAGTGCTGAGAGGCCTGTATAACGCCGCTACTATGACCGTCCAAATCCAGAACCGGCGGTCTGAGCCTATCCCCATGCATCGTGGTGTGAGACAAGGGGATGTTATATCCCCCAAATTGTTCACAAATGCATTGGAGGACATGTTCAAGGCGCTGGACTGGAACGGACGTGGTATTAACATAAACGGCGAGTACCTCTCACACTTGCGATTTGCAGACGATATCGTCATCGTAGCAGAAACGCTGCATGATTTGCTACATATGCTGAATGGCCTAGCTGATTCTTCGCAACGCATTGGTCTCCGGATGAACTTGGACAAAACCAAGGTTATGTTCAACGAACATGTAAATCCGGAACCAATTGCAGTACAGGGCAGTATTCTCGAGGTTGTTAAGGAGTATGTTTACCTTGGGCAAACTCTGCAGTTGGGTAAAAACAACTTCGAGAAGGAAGCAAATAGAAGAATACAGCTGGGCTGGGCAGCATATGGGAAACTTCGTCGGGTCTTCACATCGCCAATTCCACAAAGTCTAAAGACGAAAGTCTTCAATCAGTGCGTCCTACCTGTTATGACATACGGTGCCGAGACGTGGACACTCACGGTTGGTCTGGTCCACAAATTTAAAGTCGCTCAGCGAGCTATGGAAAGGGCTATGCTCGGAGTTTCTCTGAAGGATCGAATTCGGAACGAAGTGATCCGACAGAGAACCAAAGTCATCGACATAGCTCACCGGATAAGCAAACTGAAGTGGCAGTGGGCCGGCCATATCAGCCGAAGAACCGGCAACCGCTGGGCTAAACGAGTTCTTGAGTGGAGACCGCGGATCGGTAAGCGTAGCGTAGGACGCCCTCAGACTAGGTGGAGCGATGATCTTCGCAAGGTGGCTGGCAAGAGCTGGATGAGAGTGGCCGAGGATCGTGCGCGGTGGCGTGCAATTGGGGAGGCCTATGTCCAGCAGTGGACAAATGTAGGCTGATGATGATAATTTTTAAATGGTTTTCAGTTTATATTGGGGTATTTTGGGATAGATTTACGTTTGTATACTGAGATTACAGCAAATAAAGAAAAAGAAGACGATCAAGTTTTCACAACACTGATTTCGTACAATGACTTTCAATATTTAAAAATAGCTCTCAACGACCATTATTACGATTTGAAACCGTGATTTGTGTAAACCGTGATGTGAATTCAACAATCGTCATTAATATATTTTTTAAAGTAGACTTGGCAAACAAGCTGACATTATGATGATAAATGAAAAAATCTAAAATGTACAACAAATGAAAACGTCCAGGGTGGAAAAGTAAGAACAGAGATTTTTATGCTAATAATTGCATCGTTACGAAACTTTGTAATTAAAAATAAAATAAAAATGATAAATAAAAATTCGAGGTTTTCAGCGACCAGGACCGCCATTAACTGGGACCGCAATAAATGTATAAGAAAATCAATCGTTCAAGATTTTATTACATATAAATCATCGCGGTCCCCCCAGTTAACGGCGGTCGCGGTCGCCGGAACCCTCAAAAATCCGATAAATCCCTTACCCAGTGTTAAGAAAACTTGAGTAATATTTACGGCCCTGCTCACCTCTTTCATTGGCTGACTGTACAAACGGGATCACACGGATACCAACTAAGAATATTTTCTAGCTAATGATATGCAATAAATAATGAATTACCTACTAAGACATTACTTTCTACGGTATGGTGGTCCATCGTAGATATGCAGGCGATAATGCTTTATATGCTATGCAAATGCAGTTAATAACAGGGCCGGCACTCATGCGCATCTCAAACCGATCGGATCGTACAAGTAAGACCCGAGATTTCAGCAGGAATAGTCACTTATTCAATAATATTTGATTGTTGTGTTACGGGCCCACCACACATTCTCATTGCTGAGTCTCCTGTATAGCCAGAATCAACAACGGTGATCTCAGATTGACTAAGCAATGAAGCTTATTGACGTCCCAGATGAGAAGCTACCGCTGTCTTGGAAGACACAACGAATTTAATCAGAAAGAAATCAGACGGAGTAGAAGTATTGAAAAGACTTTCCTTAGCAACCAACGTGAGAGAAATCAATTTGAAATAAAAGGCATCATAGTCTAGAGATAATGGCCAATCGGTAAAAGGCAGAGTGTAATTTGTATGAAATCTCTCGTTTACACTGTTTTAAACATCGTTCCCAAAACAATGTTTTACACCTCGTATCGCAGACTTAAGTGTATGATGACAAATGTACTATAACATTAATTTTGCCAATCATATTATTACAATACATATATATACAAATCACACAGATTGAGCTAGCCCCAAAGTAAGTTCGAAATTGTGTTATGGAATACTAACTCAACGATACTATATTTTATAACAAATACAGATATAGATAAACATCCAAGACCCAGGCCAATCAGAAAATAAAATTAAAATAAAGTAATTAATATTAAGAGTTTAATTAAAAATAATTTCGCCACATAACCGGTACTTTTATGGGCGCACATTGTTGTCATTTTTTCGGGCAAATAAATTCACTTTCTTCTCAAATAACACTTGACACTAATGTGGCACTAGTTCACAACGCCATTGTGATGTTAAGAGCATTAATAAGTACATTTTTATATAAAAATCATGGTACTGTATGGGTTGTGTTGACGACCTCCGTGGCGTAATGGTCGAATCCCGGTCGGGTCATGATGAAAACTAACTTTCAAGCAAGCATCACCGTACCGTAGCCTATAGACGCATGCAATACCGGGGGTATCACTCACGCTTTGCCAGCCCTCCCAACCCCTCCAAGTGGAGCTCTGGAGACTTTACTCACCGTAGGAACACAACATGGCCGTGGCCTATTTGGCTACGATCTTCTGTAAGATGGAGGTCCTTCCCCAGACGGGCTGTTCCGATTTGAGCAGATGATCCGCTATGCCCTCTCAAATAAAACACACAATGTGTTTTATCGCAATACATTGATTTACGATGCGACATGTTTATTTCATATCTTTTGTGTCAAGTGTGGAATATACCAAAGTCTCTGTCTTTGAATGCCTATAAAGCGAAGCTGGCAAAAACTGGCTAATACACAACTGTTTCTACTCCATTGATGAATATTTTATTAATTAATATTTCATAATTTAATGTAAATTATTATTTTTATTTTATAATTTTCTACTACCTATTGAATTTGATATATTTTGCATGCCAGAGTCTGGTTAAATGTGTGAAACTTATGAAATTTTCAAATATCTGTATCCACCACATTTTTAGCAGAATAAAGTTATATGTATATGTAATGCGTTGACTGGTACAAAGAATGGATTCTTTTAGTTATCTTGCGGTCCCCTAAACAATTAAATCCAAAAGACAGTTGTTTCTTTGATTTCTCATGGTAACTATTTATTCTAATGCGTGTGTGATTGTACATATTTAGGTGGAGTAACTGTTAACTGTTTGTGTGCATTTAAATTGCAAACCATGGCCTTATTATAGACTTTTTATGTTTGTAAAACTACATGTGTGGATCTATTCCAAAACATAATTGATACGAATTTAAATGAATTAGTGATGATGACTGGAAATCAATGTATATAAAATTATGTTTACGAAATAAAATAATTTTCTGAATTCGTAACCTATTCCAAGTTAGTTTATTTTTAGTTTTTTTTTATGAATCATTACTTTATTGTACTATATTTTAATTCTAATAAAAGTTTTTACTATTTAAGTCACCTATTTTCTGAATGTGCTACTTAGGATACAGGATTTTTTGTATTAAAAATGCAAAATATAGTTTCTAAATGTACCTATGCATTTTTTAATACAAGTAATAGTATGAACAGAACAGATTATCTTAAATATTTTTTAGGATCACTAAATCAAGTAACCATTTCAAAGTCAAAAGTCAATGTTAAATATTTTTATTCAAATAGGCATATTACAAGATCTTTCGAATCGTCACATTTTTTTTCCTACCATCACTTTAGGCAGCAGATTTGTACAAAGAAGAAACTGGCATTCAGGAAAAAAAACTGAATCCTTATACGATCAGCCGTTCAGGAAATATATTCTACAAACAAATACAACAGGTATACACGTCAAACTTATAACAATCCACACCCTGTTTTTTCGTGGGGTGCTAAAGTTGCGATTTCCTGGACGGAACAGTAGAAATTGATGATTAGAACCAATTTTTTCTCGTAAATGCGAAAACACAATATAGGAAGTGCTATGAGGAAGCACATAGCGTAGGGTGCGGTCGCACGGTAAGTGAATTATTTCGGGACAAGCCCACCACACATTTACATGTGTCTCCTGTGTAGCCACGATCAACAACGGCGACCTCAGATTGACAATAAGCGATGAAGCTTATTGACGTCCCGGGGGAGAAACTTGGTACTCACAACGAATTTAATCAGAAAGAAGATAGTCGGACTAGAAAGTATTGAGTATTTACTAACAGAAACGACTGTTATTATACAAGAAATAATTATATAAAAAATAATTATACCAACTTTATTAGGTCATAACCAAACACCAATCCGCCACGTCTCAACGGGCACATAACGTAATTGTCCGTTATTTATATACGATACGGATGCTTCAGCTCGTGCATTATGGTGAATATGTATCGACTTTCCAACCATTTGTTGTGGTACAAGTCTAAAGAGTTAGAGATAGAAACATCAATCGTTGGGTTGTTTGGCATTTTAGCTGACGCCTGTTTGCTTAGTGTGGTGTTATAGTGTAACTTTTCTCGAACAATGGGGTAAAATATTTTTGTAATTCAAGTCAGTAGTTGAGTAGTAGAGATTGGCGTGTTTAACCAAAACACTGACTTCTGCCAATCCGCATTGAAGCAGCGTGACAATATGCTATCATCCGATTCGATTGGGTATACAAACAAGAGTTTCAATTGTGATTTATGAATAAAAATGTAAGTATATACAACCTCTGTGATGAAAACTATCAACACTAAAAACAGACGAGAGAAAAGAGAGGTAGGGCACAGCGGATAATCCGCTCAAATCGAAGCAGCCCGTCTGGGGAAGTCCACCTTACAGAAGATCGTAGCCAAATTGCATTGGTCTAGGCCCTGTTGTGTTCCTACGGTAAGTAAGGTTTCCAGAGCCCATTTGGGGGGGTTGGGACGGTTGGCAACGCGTGAGTGATACCCTTGGTATTGCAAGCGTCTAGCTACTGTAATGCTTACTATCAAGCGGGCCCGAATGCTGTTTGTCAACTTTGTGGCATAAAAAAAGACAAGTGTAGCGTGCCGTGATAAATACGCTGCCGCTTATCAAATGAATCAACCAATATAGCTATCTACTATCTGACGGAACGACCACACAAATACTCAGTTTTTACAAACAATATTTTTTGCAGTTCTCTACATTGAATTATAACAAAAAATTCAATAGGTACCTACTTAAAATCCTCACTTTGTATATTTTCCGATATAAATAATGACCTGAACACACAGACGACGAGTAATTACATTCTAAGCGGTGAGTGTGAGTCTTCCGCTTCCGCTGTCTGATGTAGTAGCACATGTCAATGAATTTTGATCGAACCTTTCAAATAAATAAATATTCTTGGACGAATTACACAACGCCATCTAGTCTCAAGCTGAATCTTGTACTATGGGTACTAGAATTCTGATAACATAAATACTTTTCTTATTATAAATAAATATTTTTATTTTACAATAACAAACGTCCACACCAAGATGAAGAGACATGTTCTTGTATACAAATGTCTTGCGGATTCGAACCTGCGGCTTTCGGGATAAAGTGACCATTGCTAGCCAATCGGCCTGTAAAGTTTAGTCATTCTACTCTGTCTAACTATAAGCGTAAAATAAGACTTTTCAATACTTTTACTCCATCAAATTTTTTAGGGTTCCGTAGTAAACTACAAGTTTCGCCATGTCCGTCTGTCTGTCCGTCTGTCCGCGGTCTAGCGCCTAGACGCCTTATGCTAGAAAGCTGTAATTTGGTATGTATACACATATTAACAATGCTAACAAAGTGCTGGAACAACATTTTGATTAAAAAAAACAAGTTGTGGGTTATCGTTATATAGGTCTCTTCAAAACATTGAGGGTGTGGAAAGATCATTTTTCGATACAATGATGCGTTTCGGAGTTATTTACATTTATCGTGTCAATTTTCGTTTTACACGGTGACCCGTTCTACGTTTAAAATAAAAAAAAAAAAACAAGGTTAAGGAACCTTCAACAAAAACTATAGTAAAGTAGGCTCTACTAGTTACCGAGTAATTGCAGACGAACTTATAAAATAAAATTTCTTTAATGAAAACTGACAAATGTGATGGAATTTGATGTTGGACTGAACCGTAGGCAAGCAAAGCACAGTAAATACGGACTACATTGTGCGTGGCCCGACACGTACTTGCCCGGTTTTTTATGATTAAATTCGCTGTGAATTCCAAGACAGTTGTAGTTTCTCCCCCGGGATCCTGGGTCTACTGGGGACAGACCGGTGGGAATGTGTGGTGGGCTTGTCCCGATTATAATAAAGCCTTTGTAAAGCTATGAACTTTACAGACTCGTAACTCATGTGACATTTACACTTGGCTTTAGCATTTTGACACTCACGACTTTCAAGACCCTTTAGATATTTGAGATCAACTCAAAGAATACGGTGTTGCAATGTTTAAACTTATACCTTCAACAAGTACCTTTTCCATTTAAGGTATTGTGTTTTCCTTATATGTAAATGTGTCTTCACGTCCATAACATAGACCGTTGTCCGAGACTATAATATTAGTATTCACACAGTACAATTGCTCTATCTAAATATTATGGTCTTCTGCTAAGTCTAAGTTAAACAAAATGAGTCTCCCAAACTCATCCCACATTCATTAGAAAACTTTTTAATACTAATGTTACTTAAAAAAATATATTACTAACGAACCAGCGCATCTTCATTTGCGTGTATCGCTTTCGAAAAATGCTTTCTTGGGACCCGTTGGATTTCTGTTAAATCCTTTCTTATCGGATGACTACGAAAACACCTTCCAAGTTTCATGTCTCTACGATCAGAGGTTTGGGTTGTGTTTTGATTTGCCAGCCAGTCAGTCATTCAGGAGCTTTGTCCTGAATAATTTGGCTGGCGAATCAAAATACAATTTTAAATAAATTTGTCTGGATTATTGGCACTTTAGATTGAATTCCAGAATAATTGCTACACACATCGGACATAGGTTTCTATCTGTACATTCCAAATCATTCCTAACTCGTCCCAATATGATCCTTAACTTGTTCCATATTCGTCCCAAAACCATTCCTTCCTAGTTCAAAGCCATCCTTAACACGTCGCAAGCATAAAAGCATGCAATTGACGACCTGGGCTGGTTGCCATGCCTGACCACCACCCAGTCCCGGGATCTAATCCCAGTCGGGTCATGATGAAAAACAAACTTTTTCTGATTGACTTGGGTTTTGGATGTTTATCTATATATGTATTTGCTATAAAATATAGTATCGTTGAGTTAGCCCCTTTGCACACAAGGCGACGCAAGTCTCCGATACTCGGCGATCTTTGGGGCTAGCTCAATATGTGTGAGTTGTCCCTATATATTTATTTTATGTATTTAATTTATATTAGGTGTGAACGCGGCTTTACTACCAACCCGATCGCAATTAACATTAATCAATGAAGTGTTAATATTTTTTTGTAGATTTATTTTGTTTCCATTGTAAAAAGTTCTCAAGGCTGAACCCAAGGTATTATTTGAAATTGTTTAAGAAAATAATTAGGTAGCAGGATTCACTTAATGTAACTATACGAATATGTTGTTTGAAGTGCTAGTAGGATAAAAATATTGACGTGAAATAGTATTTTTAGTAATTCTACTTGCAAAATAAATGATTAAATTTTTTATTTTATTATTTTTTTGTGAATCTTGTCACAAATCTATATATATAAAAATGAAACCCGTTTTCCGTTGTCACGACATAACATGAAAACGGCTTGACCGATTTGGCTGATTTTTTTTTGTAGTTTTCTAATACTCTGTACAAGGTTCTTACGGAAAAAAATATTAAGAAAATCTCTCAGAAACATTGAAAAAAAAACGAAACAGTACCCGGGCGAAGCCGGGCCGGGCAGCTAGTATAATATAAATATCCGATTAATAGAATTTCTAGTTTTTTTTTTATAACAGAGCAGAGGTGGACAAACGAGCTACCGGGTCACGTGACATCCCCATGTTGGCAACGCGTGAGTGATAGATACCCCCGGTATTGCAAGCGTCTATGGCCTACGGTGATGCTTACCAGCAGGCGGGCCGTTGCTTGTTTGCCAAATTTGTGGTATAAAAAAAATACAATACATACAGCATATAACCGCTATTTCACGTCGATACCTACTGTTTTATTGAACAATGCCATTACACCATGCAAATCCCAATAATTATAGCATTATTAAATAGCTGAAAACCCTAACATAAATAACAAGTCGAGTCTAGCTTGAGATATTTCGCATACACGAAAATAACTAAAATATATGATAAATCTATTCAGGAAATACTTTTTTTTTATATTTTCCATTCGATGTCGGCAAAAGTATAAATAAAACAAGTCGTTAAAGTGTTAGTTACCGCTGTGATATCCATTATGGATTGGTCGTCTTCGGAACCTGTGGACTTAGTTTGAATTTCAAATCGCCTCCAACGGCCAACGGTAGTTGACATTTGACAGTTGACTTCAAGTGGAACAAGACACTTTGGATGCAATAACAATTTGAGGGTATACACATAAAAACACCTGCAATCAGCTTAAGATTATGATGATTACATTAGGAAATATAATGAATTAACTATTCTCAACGGGCCATTCACGTCTGAAGTGCTAGTAGGATATTGAGACGCAAAAGTATTTCTTGTAAATCTACTTGCAAAATATTTATTTATTTATTTTAGACACAGTTGTAAGAAATAAAATGAAAGCACAGCCCTGCCGTAAAATTGAGTTACTGATGTTGAGCAAGTAAAGAAGTGACACCCATCGGCACTGCAGACATGGGAGCGCAGTCACCGATCAGTCTCACCTTGTTGAGTATATGTAGATGAACGCTCGAAAAAAAAATGCGCGGCTTTGCCGTATACCCATGCATACGAACTCAAAGTTTTTGGTGGGCCAAATATACTCAAAGACTGTAGAATCAGAAGTCAAAGTAATTTTTTTTTTCAAATAGGTCTAAGTAATACAAGTTCTTATGAATCTTCAGAAGGTTTTGAGTGATAAATATTTGAGGTTAGGTCAAGTAAAAACCTCATTTTGAGGAAGTATCGTCAGTTATGATAAAATAAATAAACGTATAAATTGAACGCCATTATATAATAAATTTGTCTTATTTTCATTACAGTTAGTGCCTTCGCTGGTACAAGGAAACGAGTTGTCATTGCAACAGAAATCCATTAGCGGTATGTGGACAATTTCAACTTAGCGTAAAACATTTGGGACTAATAAAATAATTCTTGGGAATTCCACTAATAGTAATAGCCAATGAAAGAGGCGTGAAGGGCCGTAAATATGAAGTTTTCTAAATTGAAATTATTATTGTCATGTATTAATATTGTGCTATGAAATTACAAAGTTTCATAACGATGGTATATACAGTTTAAATTAAAATTGTTCAAAACATCCTTGGAGTGAACAATCATTTTTATGTGCTTGATAAGTGTATGATAAGTTATTTTATACTTTTATAGTCCAAACATACATTGCATGTCATTTTGAAAGCAGGCTTGTTCATTTATTTAATTTTAACAACATTACACTATGTTTTTGCAATGAATAAATGAATAATGGAATCAATAATGTATCAGAATAAAGGAAGTAAACAATTTTCTGATTAAAAAATCTAGATTAGACACACGTTTAGAATTTTAGTTTTAGGTCAGATAGATGTATTAGGTAATCTTTCAAATGATACTGACTGATTGACTAGATGTCACTTGACACTTTCGATTTACAGATAAATTAGAACAAATGATAGTTTTATAGTTATTAAGTAATTAATTTTATTACATCTTGAATCATATTGTTATTGCTAAAGATGTAATAAAATTATTAAATGATACTCGGCACTTCCGGTTCGACTTTTTAAATGTTACAAGTCGTACTTCCGTTCTGAAAATAACTTGGTTTACGATTTATTTATGTTTTAAATCCTTGTTAAATTTATGTTAAAATTGTTTTACGTTTATTATAAATTTATTTAACTTACAAGTTTAAAATTAGAAGTAAAATGAATTGCTATTTTGACTTGTTGTAACGATTGGCGGGGAGGTAGCGATTGGCGGGGAGCGAGGTTATATAAGGACATGGTAGAACGTTAGGCGGCAGTTATTGTGAGGCCGCCGGACATTAAAGATAAGTTCCAATTGTTTTTATTATTATTGTAATGTAATTTTGTATTTGTATGAAAAAGATGTGTTAAAATACCTGATCGATAAAAAAGGCCATAACCGGTTTTCTTTCGCCATTTCTTTTACCGGTGGTCATTTTGGTTTATTTCCGAAATGGTGGTAGTTTATAAAGTAGTTAATTGATTTAATAAACATTTTGATTATCTGCCCAAGTTTTGGTTTTAATTGAAAATATATAATTTACTAATTACCTACTTTGTTTAATTTACTTTCTTGATACTTATTTCCTTTTAATGATCTTAATAACCTGACATAAGTAGGGAACTGTCTAACATCAGAAGTGGGATGGATCCTCGTGTTAACGTAGTATTAATATTATTATTTTTTGAAAATTTCAGTCAGACATAGAACTATAAGGATCCGGCTGTGCTTGGGAGTCTGTTCGCCGCGATTCAAAATGCAGCGACAGGAAACCACAACGAAATAGCGGCAGCGCGACGTCTGCTAGTTTTCGACCCTGCTTCCAGGGAAAACGGAGCTGCGGTCTGGTGCGACGGCATCGAGAAACTTGCTGGTGCAGCTTATCCCAGCTTGGAAAAGCAGGTAAACCCTCCAAGGGTTCTGCATTACCGTCTAGTTGAGTTACTATGACAATAGGGTAGTATTCGTGATCAAATGTAAGAATGAAAAATGGCATCTTTTAACATAGCAGTGTTAGTACCACTTCCGAGCTAATTATTATTTTTCCTACATGTTCGCTGGTAGCGATAATAAATAAATTGCGATAATAACCAAATTGCAAGTACTGGTAACTAAATATTGTTTTATACCAAAGTAATTTTCATGACGTAATAATTAATGGCAAAGCAACTAACATTTTAACGTAGGTATCTCGTATAAGCAAACTACAGGTAAACATGATATGATTTTTTTTTTTTTTTTTTACAATAATGTATTTAAATAATAAAAGGCGTAAATAAATTTAATCCCAATAATGATAACTTGATAAAAAAAAAAAAGACAATAAATGAATAGGTGATAATATTTGAATTAAAAATTGTATAATAAATTAAGAACAATGTTATACCTTAAAAAATAAAAAACTTAATAAAATAAAATATAATTAGTTAGTATAATGAATTTACGATGTTTTTATGTAAAAGACTGTCTTATACCCATATCCATCTATTAGTTAGAATCAAAGTAATTCCTCGCGGTACTGAACAGGTACCATAATTTGTCATCATAATGAATTTACTATCTATCAGGTTGACCGAACGGCAGGATATTTCGATTTAATTTACAACTCTTTTGATAAACCTTATATTTATAGAATTCATAGGTTTGTCTGTTTTTCAACTTCACCTTCACATATTTTGCTCACGTCTTCTGTACGTTTTCTCATTTTAAAAAGTTTTCTTCATCGCTTCCTCTTTTCGTTGCCTCTCCATCCTTCATAATTACAATTATAATTAACTAAATTAAATTACACTTTACTTAATATATAAATCACGGCTAGTTACATCAACCTAATATCTTGTTAATATGTGAATTTAAAATCTTATACTCGGTTACTACAAAATAGCCTAATTTGCTAGCGTGATCGTTACTGATTACACCACAAAAAAAAATATATATCGGCTCGGAGAGGGGATTGAGCGGACTGGTGTGAAAGATGTCATTTAATGAAAAACATTATTAAATATTGTTTATAAAAACTAGTAATAATATTGTCTTAAGTATTTTATAGCTAATCACATTATTATAAACTTGCCGTTATTGTCTTTATATACATATCTTGAAGGAATTTCTGTTAAGCGGTGCTACTACAGCTTAGACGTTTTTTCCCCCCCCCCCCCCTTAATCTGTAATGTTTTTTTTTATTTATTTTTTGTAGTTTATAGAATTTATAGATGTTAAAATTTAAAATTTATTGATTGTATGTACCAAATTATCACTATTTAATATTGTTTTACCGAGGTAAATAATTGAATTGACCCGACGACGCACAGTTTTTGTATAAGAGAGAATTAAAAAGCGTTATTTTGCGTTATTTTAAGTTCTAATAAGATGTAATAATTATGAATGATTGTAAACCTGTTAAAAGACTATGAATGATTTGACTTGACTGATGAACTGCTGAAGTTATTTGCTTTTCTAGCCTATCTCATGCGCAGCAGGTGTGGGGCTAGAGTTTATAAAGTAAATGACCGTTGTTACTTGTTAGCTTAAACTGTGACAAGCGGAGCCTGTAACAATGGCATGCCAAAACTGTAAATATGAATTATGAACTGCTGAAGTTATTTGCTTTTCTAGCCTATCTCATGCGCAGCAGGTGTGGGGCTAGAGTTTATAAAGTAAATGACCGTTGTTACTTGTTAGCTTAAACTGTGACAAGCGGAGCCTGTAACAATGGCATGCCAAAACTGTAAATATGAATTATGAACTGCTGAAGTTATTTGCTTTTCTAGCCTATCTCATGCGCAGCAGGTGTGGGGCTAGAGTTTATGTAAAGCAAATGACCGTTGTTACTTGTTAGCTTAAACTGTGACAAGCGGAGCCTGTAACAATGCCAAACTGTAAATAAATATGATTGTAATTACTTGTAAGTTTTAACTTAATGTGAAAAGCGAAACTGTAACAATGCCGAAATATAAATGTGTATTAATGTAGATAATTGCACATAGTTTTTCACTTTTTTTAATTTCATTTGTTTTTTTTTTATGTACATCGAGAACGCTGTACTGTCAGTATGGCCGTATTAGGTAATCTTTCAAATGATACTGACTGATTGACTAGATGTCACTTGACACTTTCGATTTACAGATAAATTAGAACAAATGATAGTTTTATAGTTATTAAGTAATTAATTTTATTACATCTTGAATCATATTGTTATTGCTAAAGATGTAATAAAATTATTAAATGATACTCGGCACTTCCGGTTCGACTTTTTAAATGTTACAAGTCGTACTTCCGTTCTGAAAATAACTTGGTTTACGATTTATTTATGTTTTAAATCCTTGTTAAATTTATGTTAAAATTGTTTTACGTTTATTATAAATTTATTTAACTTACAAGTTTAAAATTAGAAGTAAAATGAATTGCTATTTTGACTTGTTGTAACGATTGGCGGGGAGGTAGCGATTGGCGGGGAGCGAGGTTATATAAGGACATGGTAGAACGTTAGGCGGCAGTTATTGTGAGGCCGCCGGACATTAAAGATAAGTTCCAATTGTTTTTATTATTATTGTAATGTAATTTTGTATTTGTATGAAAAAGATGTGTTAAAATACCTGATCGATAAAAAAGGCCATAACCGGTTTTCTTTCGCCATTTCTTTTACCGGTGGTCATTTTGGTTTATTTCCGAAATGGTGGTAGTTTATAAAGTAGTTAATTGATTTAATAAACATTTTGATTATCTGCCCAAGTTTTGGTTTTAATTGAAAATATATAATTTACTAATTACCTACTTTGTTTAATTTACTTTCTTGATACTTATTTCCTTTTAATGATCTTAATAACCTGACAAATTAGGGTAGTATCTAACAGATGCATGTGAGTTACTGTTATAACGACGCGAAGATTAGTTCGTGTTCTCGGTCTATAAAACTTAATTTGATTCCAATATGTTATGTGTAACTGTTAAAAATATTATATTTTCTATCTTTGATATAAATTTCTAAGGGTTTATAATCGGGACAAGCCCACCACACATTCCCACCGATGTGTCTCCTTTGTAGCCAGGATCAACAACGGCGACCTCAGATTGACAATAAGCGATGAAGCTTATTGAAGTCCCGGGGGAGAAACTACAGCTGTCTTGGAACTCACAACGAATTTAATCAGAAAGAAGATAGTCGGAGTAGGAAGTATTGAAAGGACTTCCCTCCTTAACAACTACGTGAGAAACAGCTTAGCAATTTGAAGTAAAAGGCATTATACCTTAGAGAATTTTTAAAGCGTTTACAATTTTTTTTAAATGTAAGAGGTTGCAACGAGCATGATTGTCACCTGCCCGTATAGGTCGTGGTTCATCAGCTTAGTTCACCCGTATGACGTTAAGTGACCCGCCACCCATGGTCACGATCTGATGAATGTATTAATCTCTAAATTCCCATTGGAAAAGTGAGAGTACAAACGCGAAGTAAGAAAGGGGGACCCGGAACTACTTACGTATATTAAAAAAAAAAAGTTATTACGCAAAAAGTAACTATATTTATCGCTAAAATGATGCAACATATTAATATCTGCATAATATTGATTCTATGCAAAATCGTATTTCCAAATGGGATAACCGTGACCGTGATGTATCTGTGGCATAAATCAGTTCTACCCTCCCTTGTATTAATAGGCCAGCGTCAAACTGACGTATCGGTCAAATGAATAACCACGACTTTTATATAAATAAAAGCAATAGATTGGAATTGGTGAAATATCGCTCATATTAGCTCATATACATTGAGCTAAGAAAATAACTTTTTAGAAGTAGCATTTTTATGTCAAAGAAAGACAACATTTTGTTCGGTTCGCACACAGTTTTTGAAGCAATTAAAAGTTTTTCTTATTCTTTTTTCAAACGAACCACGTTTTAAGAAAAGGTCATCACCGCCTGTCAATATCAATAGCACCAGGGCTGCTAACAATGCGTTTTTCGATACCTACTATTCTCTAAATTAAACTATATAATATGACAGGCCGGTGCAGTAGCGCGATGATTGTGATATCTACCTTCGTCACCAGAGGACGCGTGTTTGATTCCCACTCGGGGCAAACATATGTGATGGCATTTGTGTTTGTATTTAATTACTAGTCAAACCCGCGTTGCGTCTATTTATTTATGCACAGTAGCGCCATGTATATCAGACTTTTAATGAAATCCTACGGAAATCGCGTACTTTTTGGGATAAAAAGTACCCTATGTGTTAATCCAAGGTATCAGCTACCTACATACCAAATATCATAAATATTGGTGTAATAAAGAAGGCGTCGTCGATATGTTTTGACTATATTTATTGAACAATATTAAATTATAAATTGTCTCGTACCTTGGTCTCACCTAATCAAAGTCCGTCGTTAAGGCAACCAAACTATCAAAGTTACGTCAAATCAGTATTGTCTCTCGTCGTCCAGCCAGTCTGACCAAAAAGTCCGTAACAATTGGGTTATCCATTTAAACAACAAACAATACCACATACAATAACAAACATACACATAACTTTCGCCTTTATAATATTAGTAGGAAGTAGGATTTATATTGAAACTATTCAATTATGTTTTTCGTAAAACACTATAAAATCATCACCATTTAATCAGCACGATTATACAGTAAACAAAACGATTAGTAATTTTAAAATACCATCCAAAGTGTTAATTAAAAAGACGCCAAAAGATGTCAAGTATTTAATAATTTTATGGTTCTATTATTATTATTTGTATATTTTTTACTTCTATGTCATAAATAAAGTGAAACCAAGTATATAAATATTTTTATTGCGTGCTAAAAGTAATGTTGCTCTCATTTTTATTTTATTAATGAACGTCATATGTAACGCTAATGTGAAGTGCTTATTTTTAAAAGCTTTTATTTAACTTGACCTGTATGTATGTATGTATGTATGTATGTATGAATGTATGAATGTATGTATGTATGTATGTAAGGGTGGAATCTTGGAACGATAATTTGAACCACATCCCGAAGACCGATTGAGCTGAAATTTTGCTTAAAACTGTAGATCAGATGACAATACAATATTATGATAACAAAATTACGATACAGCCGTTTGTGTTCCGTTTTTCGTACAAAACAGTTCCGACCAAAAACCTATAGGGTACTTCCGGTTGTTCTAGAATCATGAAATTTGGCAAGAAGCAAGATGCTGTAGTACAAGTACAGGAATAAATCTGAAAATCGTAAATTTGTAGTTACTTCTTCTTCTTTAAACAACCAATATAATGTGACCCTACACTTGGTACATTTTACATTGGTACATGGCTCTTTTTATACCGGTTATGAATTATAATGTATTTTATCTATTACTAGCTTTTCCTCGCGACTTCGCTTGCGTTAATTTTATGACATAGATCTCGTTTGACAACAAAACAACCCATAGCGCGACTTGTGGCGCCATCTGTTGGCCGATAGGATTTTATAGTAGAAAAAATATTTTCCCTTTGGATTGACATACGGATTCACGGGTAAAAAGGTAGCCTATGTTGGGCTCTTTACCCCTGACATATACAAATTTTCATAATGATCAACTGATTAGTCAAGCCGTGAAGGAATAACAAACAAACAAACTCACTTTCTCATTTATAATATTAGTATGATAGTATGACTAGTATGAGGAGCTCGATGGCGTCGCTGTGTGTCACACTCTAATATGAAAACACAAGTTAAGCGACGGCGACCCTAGCCAGCGTTTAGATGGGTTTCGTTATCTCGAGCTTCTTCGTGCTTCGGAGGGCACGTTAAGTCGTCGGTCCCGGTTGTTGTCGATAGATGACAGTCATTAAGCCAAGTCGGTGGCCTTGGCGGTTTGAAAACACCGACCTCTGCCAATCCCCATTGGAGCAGCGTGGCAGAGTAGAGGTACGCTCTAATCACCTTCGATTGAAGGGAGACCTGAGACCAGCAGTGGGATATGATGCACAGCAATAGATGGCACTGTGAAACCTGTCCAGTGATAACTAAAAAGTAAAAATAAATTAAAAGTAAAAAAATAATATTTAAAAACAAGCTTTTATTTAATTGCGCTAAAAAGAATAAAATAAACATTTTTATTTTAAAATTTTAACTATCAACTTATAACGTCATTACACAATTAATATGACATAAAAGCTTGTCGCGAGATTTACCTGTTTAGGAAAACATAATTATCGAACTAACATTTATTCGTACTACTAGTAAATGTTAGTAATTAAATCTCGCGACAAGCTTTTATGTCATATGAATTGTGTAATGACGTTATAAGTTGATAGTTAAAATTTTAAAATAAAAATGTTTATTTTATTCTTTTTAGCGCAATTAAATAAAAGCTTGTTTTTAAATATTATTTTTTTACTTTTAATTTATTACAGTTGAATAGCTGCGGTCCATTCAAATTGGTACATTCAAAATTGGTCTATTAATTAATTTCGTGTGCTTAAAGTTCACACAGCGACACCTGGTCTCAAAGTTAGCTAGGGTTATCCCTAACCTGATTGTGTTATGGCACAGAATAGTTCTGGGTACCAGACTACGGATAATTTTTGTAAATACGAGGTATTGATTTAGTCAGTTGTAATACTTGCTATATTTGAATAGAAAATCGTAAGAGACGTAAATAATTCGTCGGTTCTATTTTTTAAAAGCTGTAATCAGATTGCTGTATTTTTTTTACTTACAAAAATTTGAGAGATTTTTGAATAATATATCAGTGCGCAGAATGGACCTCGACAATATTCGTGTATTTATGAGCAAAGAGTTTGTTATAAGTCGCTTACTTGACGGCTTGACGCGAATCTGCTGTCAGTAGTAATCTGAAATGGAATCTGGACATAAATATGTTGTGTTCCTACGGTGAGTAAGGTCTCCAGAGCTCTACTTGGAGGGGTTGGGAGGGTTGACAACGCGCGAGTGATACCACCGGTATTGCAAGCGTCTATAGGCTATGGTGATGCTTACCATCAGGCGGGCCGTATGCTTGTTTGTCAACTTTGTGGTATAAAAAAAAAAATATGTTGTATTTTTACGGAAAATTACAATTTACCATGTGTTCGAAGAATTTTTCTAATTTTTCTGCGGCGCCGGCGTTTCTTTGAAGCGGCAGCGAATCACCCGATTCACCGCCATCCGCATGGCAGCGCCCTCTCTCACGGAGTGATTTCATAACATAAAATGTATGGTGTACCTTAAGGGCTGATTTGGATTTTCGTCAAACACATTTTTAAAATGTACGTTTATAATAATGTTCCAGATAGCATACCTAATATCTGACAAGTTCCAGATAGCATACCTAATATCACAGACAAATTGATATTTTTTCTCGCAGTTGTCTTCTAATTAATTACGTAAGAAAAATATTATGTAATAATTAGACTAAAACCACTAAGAATCAGTTATTTTTTTTTTAGACGTTTTGGTCATGTTTGAATAATTTCTTGCTAACGTAGGACATGTTTTTCTTATATAATACCCAGTCTCTATTAGTGTGTCCCTCTTATGTTCTGTAAAAATTTTACTTTATTATTTTTAGATAGATAGATAGATAGAATAAGCTTTATTTGCAACACACAATCAATTAATACAGTAAACAGTAAAAGTTACAAACTAGTGTATATGCAACAAGGCGGCCTTATTGCTCAAAGCAATCTTTTCAAGGCAACCTTAGGGTAACGAATTTTTGTATGAAGTGGGCAGGGCTAGCAACTTTATTATTTTTATTAATTAAAATTAAATAAATTGTAAATTTTAAGACTTAGTGCCAAAATAAACGTTCTTTCTTTTCTTCTACAATAATAGCAGACTTATAAAAATTCTTATTTCTATAGAAAATAATAATTATTTCTTTCATCTTCTCTTTTCTATCCTCTCCAGGATATATTTATTATTTACTAGCTGATGCCCGCGTTTTCACCCGCGAAATCCCATTGTACCTGTTCACTCCGGGAATGATTTACAGCATAAAAAGTATCTGTGTACCTTTCAAGCAACTAATATAAGCTTGTAATATTTAAAATTATTTATTAATGTGTCTTGCTAGCCCTGCCCACTCCATACAGAAATTAGTCACCTTTATGGTTGCCTTGAAAAGATTGCTTTTAGCCATAAGGCCGCCTTTTGCATATACACTAGTCTGTAAGATTGTATTTTCACATCACTTATCAAACACATCACAAATCTGTCAATTTTTTTTATACTACAAAGTTGGCAAACAAGCATACGCCCCGCCTGATGATAAGCATCACCGTAGGCTTATAGATGCTTGCAATACCGGGGGTATCACTAACGCGTTGCCAAACCCCCCCTCCCCCCCCCCCCCTAAGTGGAGCTCTGGAGACCTTACTCACCGTAGAAACACAACATGGCCGAGACCAATGCTATTTGGCTACGATCTTCTGTAAGGTGGAGGTCCTTCCCCAGACGGGCATATTCTATCTATTGTTAAACCACAGCTAACAAATTCAGTAGGGCCGACGATAATCCAAACACTTATTTTACTTCTTATAAATTGTTTATTCAATAATTATATCAATCATCCAGTAATAATAACCATCCGATAACATTATATCCATCCATTAACATTAACTATTCAAAATTAACAAAAATAACGACGTTTCACTTGCTAGCCTAAGAACGAGTGCCGCTCTGTTTTATATTCGTCACCCTCATTCTTTTTATTTTTTTTTCCCGCCAACTTTTTCGCGAATCGGTGACGAGTATTAAACAGAGTCAATATCAATACTTCATTTCAACAAAATTAACTTAAATACTAAATAGAATGCCGTTAAATTAAATTAACTTATTACAAGAAGGAATTAAATAGAAAGACAACATTTCATTCATAATCTGTAGAATGTAAACAGGAACAAGTTCTGATTATGACCTCAATACTCATACAGCCTTTACTAATATCAAAAATAGTCAGAATCAGTACTTATTTTTATATAAACCAACGATTTATTTGCGTAACTCTTACAGATTCGTCCATCCTGACATTATAGTCACGTCCTCGTGATAAGGAAGAAAGAGAAAAAATAAATAAATAAAAAAAATAAATTATGTAGTGTAGTGTAAGTCAAACGCAAGGTCAAGATGACAACCAACTTTATTTATAAAGTACCCTCCACCGTACACGTATTGTAGTACCCACAACATCTTCCCCGTAACAAAAAAAATCAACAAATTATATTTGCAGTACCTTATCATATCAGTTTAAACAACTACAGAAATTCGTATTAAGTAAGTATAAGTAAAACACTTAAAATCAAGGGATTCCTTTAAAAAGTAGTTTAAATAAAGTTATAAGAAAGAAAAAAAAACTAAAAACATATCAATCAACATTATTGTTCAATAACCACACTTATTTAAATGGTAAAATCCTCGAAAGTAATGGTTTTCTAACAGTTACCATTGGTGAATGTGACTCAGCGATAGAATCATCAGGGGACATCGAATTATAGCTATCATCACATGCACTAGAAGGAGAATCTGCCTGCCCTGGCTCAGTCTTTCGTTCTGAAAATTCTATCGCTTCCGTGTTGCTATTATTCATGTTTACATGAGATGTATCTTCCACATCCAAACGAACGTATTTATTTGAAGAATAGCTGTCACTAGGAGCACATTTAATGAGATGCCTGCGATTACGGCGATATATACCCATCCTGTTCCTCACCAGGTAGGATCGGGGAGTATACGACTCTGATAATATTTGACCACGCATCTTACGATTCTTGTCTATTATAATAACATTTTCACCAGACTGTAACTTAGGCAAAACTTTACTATGTTGGTCATAGTATAGTTTGCTTTTTTGTTGTTTTTCTATCAATATATCATGCTCCGCTGGACTTACAATTTTTGGCTTTAATATATCAGGGTGTACAGGTAGCCTACACTTAAGCCTACGACCCATCAGCATCTGTGCAGGAGAACTCAAACCTTCGCGAGGCGTATTGCGATAACTTAACAGGTTCAATTGAAAATCTGTTCCGCTAGCTACCGATTTCTTTAAAATATTTTTAATTGTTTGCACCGCACGCTCACTTTTCCCATTAGCCTGAGCATAATGCGGTGAAGTTGTAACCTGTGAAAATCCCCATTCGGAAGCAAATGTTTTAAAATCCCTACTCGTGAACTGTGTCCCGTTATCGCTAATTAGTATCTCCGGGATACCGTGCCTAGAGAAAATCTCTTTCATAGCTCGTATTACAGTCGGAGAAGAAATATTACCTATAT
Organism: Endotricha flammealis; assembly: GCA_905163395.2. NCBI lineage: Eukaryota > Metazoa > Arthropoda > Insecta > Lepidoptera > Pyralidae > Endotricha > Endotricha flammealis. The sequence goes on along the minus strand of LR990861.1, from coordinate 1,999,607 downwards.
TCGCCACTTCTACATAACTTGAATAATAATCGACAATTATTAAATAATATTTTTTCCGATACTCGAAAATATCTGCACCTAGTTTACTCCATGGCAACAATGGAATTTCAACTGGTAGCATCGGTTCTCTCGGCGGCGCGTTTGAGTACTCCTGGCAGACTGCACAGCGTTTTACAAACATTTCTATGTCTCTTGTTATTCCCGGCCAAAACAACACCTCTCGCGCCCGCCTCTTACACCGATCTATACCAAGATGACCATCGTGAATAATTTGTAACATCTGTAACCTCATGTTACTCGGAATTATTACCAAATTATTTTTAAAAATCACTCCGTCAACCACAAATAATTCATCTCTAATAGACCAAAAATATCTTAAACTTTCGGGTACATCACACTTATACGATGGCCATCCTTCATTTATATATTTTATTAATTTCATAAAAATAGTACACTTCTCGGTCTCGTTTCGTACGCATTGTAATTTATTTTGTGACATTTTAACTTGACTCATCAAAAGATTAATCTGATACGAGACCGCCCTACTCACAGAGTCATCATAAGGGATAGGCAGAGGCGCGCGCGACAACGTGTCTGCTAGGTACATATATTTACCAGGCTTATATGTAACTCTTAGGTCATAACCTTGGAGCCGTAGTAACATCCGCTGTAAGCGTGCTGGGACCGACTGTAAAGGTTTCTTAAATATGCATTCCAATGGCTTGTGATCGGTTTCTACGACTACATTCTGCTTACCATAAATATACTGATGGTATTTCTCGCAAGCGAACACGATAGCCAGCAATTCTTTTTCAATTTGCGCGTATCTGGTCTGCGCGTCGGTGAGCGTGCGCGAAGCATACTCAACCGGGCGGCCGCCCTGCAACAGCACAGCGCCCAGCGCAACCGAGCTTGCGTCCACGGACACGACGCACGGCGCCCGCACATCGTACAGAGCCAGCACAGGCGCGTCGCTAATCAGCTGTTTTAACTCATTTACCGCACTTTGATGGCATGCTTCCCACGTCCACTCGCTATCTCCTTTTAGCAACCGAGTCAAAGGAAAAATTTTATCCGAATAATTTGGTATAAATTTAGACAAGTAATTAATAGCCCCTAAAAATCGTTCTAAGGATTTTTTATTGTTTGGGGCAGGCATATCTCTAATTGCCTTAACTTTAGAACTGTCCGGCTTCATTCCGTCCTTGTTAAATATGTGTCCCAAATACACGACTTCCTCCACACAAAATTTGCATTTAGTCTTATTAAATTTTAAATTAATCTTACGTGCTCTCTCTAATAATGCCCATAATCTCGAATCGTGTTCTTGTTTTGTTCGCCCCCAGCAAATTATGTCGTCAATAAAAGAATCAACACCCTCTAAATCCTCCAACAGTTGTTTCACTTTGGCGTGAAATACCTCTGGCGCGCAGTTCAAACCATAAGGTAATCTAGTGTACTGAAAACGGCCAAATGGCGAACTGAAAGTGCAAAGATCCGCGCTTTCTTCATCTAATTTAATAGCCCAAAATCCGGAATTAGCATCAAGAACCGAAAAATATCTCGCACCCTGTAGCTTAGTTGCCAATTCGCTTACCGTAGGTAACTGAAAGTGTGCTCTCTGAATTGCACAATTCAAAGGTCGCGGATCTAAACAAATCCTCAAATCGCCATTTTTCTTAGCCGCAATTACTACTGCGTTGACCCATGGAGTCGGGTGTGTGACCTTTCTTATGACACCTAATTTAGTCATTCTGTCTAATTCAACGCGAAGCTTATCGCGCAACGCGAGAGGTACCTTACGCGCCCCGCTGACAACCGGCTGGACCGCGCTATTCACAACAATATGATATTCGCCCGGCAAACAACCTAAGCCATCGAATAAATCATTATAATCACTCATACGTATATTATAACAACGTTTAATAAGACCTAACTGAGAACATGTTTGTCGGCCCAGCACACTTTCACAAGTCATATTTGCAATAGCGAACAGTAAATTATACTTATTGTTTTTATAAGTCCATGTTAATTTACAAACACCTTTTAACGGAATGGTATTTCCGCTATACGATTGCAATCTTAAGTTATGTTTATAATTTAAAATCGAGTCAACAAAACCTAAAGACTGGAAGCGTTCATAAGATAAAACATTAATATCCGCTCCGGAATCTAGTTTAAATCTTTCAAGTCCGCCGTCACATTGTAATTGTTCATACCATTCGTCCTGAGACCTCACTGTATTAACCGAGACATCGGAAAGCATAGAAATATAAAATAACTCACAGTTGTCTTCGTCCTCATACTCGGAACCCTGATCTCGCACGTCAATGTCATACATCTTCTTAACACTTCGCGATGGACACATTCTAGCAAAATGTCCGAAGTTATGACACACAAAACACTGTACATTTTGGGCGGGGCACGACCCGGTCGTGCACTGCCCTCCACATCCACACGTGACAGGCCCTCGCGGCGCTCGCTGGCCGCCGCGCTGGCCGCGCGCGCCGCGCCTGGCGCGCCCGCCGCTGCCGCCGCCGCCGCGCCCGCCCGTGCGAGCCCGCATCGTCACCGCCTCGACGCACGCGCTGCTTGCCGCGCCGCGCGCCTCCAGGCACCGGCTGCTGTCGGCGGAAACCTCGTCTGCCTCACAGATTTTAATTGCTTTATTCAAAGTCAAATCCTCTGCCCGCAATAAGCGATCCCGCACCACTGCACTATGAATACCGCATACGATACGATCGCGTATCAATTCTTCCTCCAACGACGAAAATGCACAATTCTTGCTAAGCAACCTTAATGCTATTACATATTGACTGATTGTTTCTCCTTGTTCCTGATTTCGGCTAAAAAAATTATATCTCGCTAGCGTAATGTTAATTTTTACGCCGAAATAGCTATCGAATTTCTTTAACACAGCGTTCACGTCATCACGTTCCACGTCATTATCAAATGTGAATGTTTGATATATATCAAAGCCATCCGTGCCAATGAGGTTAATGAGTAGGCTAGCTTGAACGGCCTGCTCCTCTTTATGTACTCCCGACGCCTTCAGGAACAAATTAAACTGTGTCTTCCACCGTTGCCACGCGTCAGCCCGGCTGACGGGGCTGCCATCGAGACACAATTCAGACGGGGGTCTCGCGTGTTCCATTATTTTCACTCACAAACAACACTTGAACGATATACTAAGTATATTTACTGTTTACAGCATCCAAACGATAATTTAACTAATTAAAATTAAATTAAATGCACCGCTGTCACCATGTAGTGTAAGTCAAACGCAAGGTCAAGATGACAACCAACTTTATTTATAAAGTACCCTCCACCGTACACGTATTGTAGTACCCACAACATGTAGTAACATTTCCAATAAATTCTAATATTCAATTTCTCAGTAACTATTATTATTATTATTTTATACTTGTTATAAACAACAACAATCAAAATTTACATAATATCCATCATACTATTTCCAAATGACAAGTATCATAGTTCATCTAATACCCTTTTGGTAAATAAAATAGAGTAACATTTTCACTCATTTAGTACATTATATACATAAACAAATCCGATTTTTTTTGTTAATTAATGATGAAATCTCATACAGTATTACATGATATCCCGCTTACCATCTCTAAGTAAGCACATTAAAATATATCCATATATCTATATTATTATACCATAAATTACACATCCATGTCATAACCATAAATCCGGGCTATAACTAAATATCCATATCCATGTCATAACCATAAATCCGGGCTATAACTAAATATCCATATCCATGTCATAACCATATATCCGGGTTATAACCAATCATCCATAAATCCATGTCATAACCATATATCCGGGTTATAACCAATCATCCATATATCCATGTCATAACCATATATCCGGGTTATAACCAATCATCCATATATCCATGTCATAACCATATATCCGGGTTATAACCAAATATCTATATATTCATCTCACCACATTTTGGTAAATAATGATATTATTATGTAATATCCATTTGTCTCATTTACGTGCCGTTCGTTACCAATCATAATTAAAAACATTGTAATAAATGACCTTAAAATTGGACCCTTCTAATTAATTAATCGGCAATATCAGTATCATCCTTATATATACCTTTATCAGCACATTCATCAGTCATACCTTTACTCAGATCATCATTAACATTCAAACAATTTTCATCTGTTCTGAAATCATTTTCGTCATCATCGCTAATATTCATGCTTTCACTCTCCCTCTCATCAGAACTACTATCACTCTCAATGGGCCTACTAAAATTCAACCACGGATGAATTTTATCAACAGGGTATACACCTTTGTACAGTGCTTTGCCTTTACGTTTCGTAATTTGAGTATCCTCTACAGTATACCTATCATTACTCATCACCTGCACTATCCTATATGGGCCAAAACATTTTGGTACTAGTTTCTTACTCTTACCGGGACATAAAATAGACCGTTCTACCCTAACCAAATCACCTACCTTAAATTGTCGTGGTTTACACCTAGATTTATCAAATCGGTCTTTTTGTTCCGATTGAGTTTTTACGACATGTTTATCTACCTCCATTCTGATTTTATCTATATTTTCTGATACATCAAAAGAATTCATATTTTCGTTATCTACTGCTGAACGTATCCTACCCTCCGACATACTCGTCAGATTTAAGCCAAATAATACTTCTGCGGGTGAACGTCCTATGCCTTTATTCATTGTATTATTTAATCCCCATTGTATATCTAATATCTTATTATCCCAGTCAGCCTCGTCATGTCCATGGTTCATAGCTGTCAAAGAGTCTAAAATAGTGCGATTGTATCGCTCTACTTGCCCATTGGCTCGAGGAGTAGCTACTGCATTCATAATATGCTTTATTCCTACTCCTGTTAAAAAGTCTTTAAATTTATTTCCTGTGAATGAAGAGTATCTGTCTGTAATTAATCTCACTGGACATCCAAAAGTGGCAAAGTATTCCTTAAAAATCTTAATAGTGGTGAACGCTTTAGTATTTTTAACTGGTTTAATTATTATAAATTTGCTATAGGAATCTATTATAACTAACAAATATTTATTTTTACGTTTGCTTGAATTAAACGGGCCTAGATGATCAGCATGGAGTGTATGAAATGGCTTAGAAATTTTTGGTATGGGGTGCAAAAACCCAGACTTTTTACCAGATGGAGCTTTACTGTGTGCACATTCCAAACAAGATTGTACATATTTTGTAACGAATTTCTTTAGCTTAGGGAACCAATACGTGTCTTTTATTTTATTTATAGTTTTTTCCACTGAAAAATGACCAATATCGTCATGACACGCCTTAAGGATATGCCACCGCACACCCTTCGGTACAACCCATCTGGGGCCGGCCTCAGTATTCCTGTATACATTGTTGTTTTTAACACAATAATTTTGTTTTATGTCTACTACGCTTTTAGTGTTATCATCTAATAATATTTGCTTAATTCTTTCTACTTTGGTGTCCGCGGATTGAACAGTTTTAAGCCAATCAGTTGAGACATCGATACTAAATACCGTAGGTAGCTCTATCTCTTCCGAGGGTTGCGAAACAATAGGATTTCGACTTAAAGCGTCTACATGACGCATTCCTTGACCCGACCTATATTTAATATCACAATCGAACTCCTGTATTAAACTCCACCAACGAGCAACTCGCGGAATCATGTCCCTTTTCATAAAAGTAGCCCTTAATGAGTTGCAGTCGGTAACTATAACAAATGGCATTCCAAGCAAATAAGGTCGAAATTTTATTAAGGAAGATACTACAGCTAACGTCTCCAACTCGTACGATGAAAAATGCTGTTCGATTGGAGAGGTTTGCCGACTAAAGTATGCTACCGGTTTTAAATCCCCATTATCCTGCCTCTGTAAAAGGATGCCACCTACACCTAGCTTGCTTGCATCCGTGTGCAATTCTGTTGCTAAGGAAGGGTTATAGAGAGCTAATATTGGTCGAGTGATAAGATGCCGTTTCAGTTCATTAAAAGCTTCTTGTTGTTCAGTTCCCCATTCCCATTTGGAATCATTTTTAAGTAAGCTTGTTAGGGGTTTCGCAATAGCAGCAAACCCCCTAACAAACTTTCTGAAGAAACTTGCCAAGCCAAGGAACTGACGGACATTATGAACGGTCTTAGGTACGGGAAAAGATTCTACTGCTTCAATTTTTTTGTAGCCTGGTTTTATTCCTTCAGCAGTTACCTCAAAACCAAGAAAATCAATGGAAGTTTGAAAAAAATTGCATTTGCTGGGCTTTAACGTAAGATTGTACTTTCTTAATCTTTGAAAGATTAACTCTAATTTCTCCAACCCGTCCCCAATGGTTTTTGAAGGAACCAGGACGTCATCCATATAAGCTATAGCAGTATTAAAACGAAGCGATCCTAAAGCTTTGTTGACGGTTCTTTGAAAAACCGCAGGCGCGTTGGCCAAACCGAAAGGCATTCGATTGAATTCCCACTGGCCATCGGGAGTGACAAACGCGGTTTTAGGTTTTGCTGCTTCTGTTAATTCTAGCTGATAATATCCGTTAGCTAAATCTAAAGAACTATAATACAAATTGCCTGACAATCTATTCATCTGATCTTCCATACAAGGAAGCGGATAATGTTGCTTAATAGTTTTTCGATTTAGGGCCCTATAATCGACACAGAGCCGCTTGTCACCGGTTTTCTTCCTAACTAAAATGATTGGGCTCGCGTACGGAGAGTTCGATTCCCTAATCATCCCATTTGCATTCAGTTCATCTACCATACCCTGTACTTCCTGCCTCTCTTTCTGTGAGAGCCTGTACGGTCTATACACGACAGGCTGATCATCCTTTAGTTCAATGTTCATTTTTTCTAAATCCGTACATCCAAGTTCTTTAAGTGAAGTAGCAAAACAATCGCGATACTTGTTAATTAGGTTTAATAATTGCTCTTTATCATTATCTGGTATACTACCAATATTTAATTCTGTTAACGTAAATGGTTGCATTGGTTCTTTTATTTCAATTCTATTAATTTCACAAACACCAAATGATTCTAGAACAATTTCAACGCGTGCTAATAATTCACCATTTTTAAATGTAATTGTATTAGAATTTAAAGGAGTAACTAAAATCGCACTTAACCCGTCTTTTACTGTATATACCCCTTCTTCAATTTGATACTCCCTGCCAGGCTGACCCGTATACCTACTACGTACGTATATGTCACCATCAAATTTATAATCACAACTTACATTTACCCAATCTGTACAATTAATTTCCGAATCACTTATAATTTTTAATAACAATAGTTTCTTTGGACTGCTATCCACATCATAATTAGTTTTAAATATTAAATCTTTTTCTGTCTTTATAATTTGTATATGTGGCTGTTCAGTTAATGTCTGACCTATAAGTACAGGATACTTAAGAAAATGATCGGGCACTATTACACATTCTACTTTGGCACTGACACTCTGTATTTGAACGTTTGCTACGCCAGACCCTATAGAATTAACTACTGCTCCTCCAAATCCAACCATCGGATGAATAACGCCATAATTAATGTCTTTTAGGATATTTATTGCATCACTTTTTCGAATTAGGGTTAGTTCACTACCAAGGTCAACTAAACATACAGAGCTTTTACCGTTTACTACAATTTTCTGAACATATTTACTAGAGTCGATAGTTTTGTAAGATTCTTTAATGATTAATATGGATTTTTCCTTTACTTCATCATTTTTCATACCCTCATTTTTATTACGATAACAATCAGTTTCCGTATGCCCGAGCAAGAAACATATTGAACACTTTTTTATCGGTTTCGGACATTTAGTCGACGGGTGACCAGTTGCTTTGCAATTATAGCATCTTATATTTGGTTGACCTTTATTATGATTATTTGTAAAAGTATTAGGCCTGATTTCGCGAGATTTTCTATTAATATTATTAAAATTTCTATTAACATTGCCAGATTTTATATTACGTAGATATGCTAACAATTTATCAGCATCGTTAAATTGAGCTGCTTCAGCTCCTAAACGCACTGACCTATCATCAATTCCGTGTAGTATACATTCTACAGCCCTTTTGCCTATAATATCACAACGATTTAAAAGTGTGACTTTCTCATAAAAATATTCTTCGAGTGACTCGCCAAACCTAGCTCGCTTTGCTAACATGTCTGTTAACATTTGACCATAATTTTCATTCGCAGGAAATGCAGATCTAAGTTTAATCTGCCACTCGTCCCAAGAGAATAAAAGTGTGGGTAGTCCTTCATACCACTTCTTAGCAACACCCGTGAGCTTTGGTAACGCATAATACACAATCTGTCGCTCAGTCCATCCATACATCAAAGCTATTTCGTTTACCTTAGTAAGCCAATTGTTAATACTTTGATTCTTTAGAGAAGGGTCAAATTCAGGTACAATGTTTGTATTGGAAAAATTTTCTTTACTATTAGTGGTTGTAAAATTATTTAAGAACGACGTAAATTGAGACAAAAACTCACCAGTTGATGGTGGCTCCGCTGTGCGTTTCTCATCACGACCGTAGCGTGTCGACGGCTCCCTGGACCTGCTACGACGAGAAGACCTCGGCCTGGATCTGCTACGTTGCGGCGATACTTTCCTGGATCTTCCATGATGCCGCGACATTCCACCGGACTGGCGATGGCGCCGTGATGGCCCACTCGACCCGCTGCGATGCCGTGTTCCTTCCTTGGAACGCGTCGGTGTGCGAAGTACTCGTTGTCGGGGAGTCCGTATTCGGCTGCGTCCACGATTACCACCTAAGATTAGCGAAGCCCGTAACTCTTCGTCATCTCCGTCCTCAGACGACTGCCCTCTATGTGTATCCATCCTTGCCGCTGTAAAATATTACAATAAAACGGACATCAACAGTTCAGAACTTAAATAGCCGGTGTACAAAAGAAATTATATTTTATTAATATTATACAAATATAATATTTTATTATTCCAGAAGTAGGCCTTAAGTCAAAAGTATAACGATTTGCCTAAACTACTTCACACCACAAACTACCGTCATTAAAATTTCGAAAACAGAAGGAAAATGACCACGGGCACAGAACAATAACACACAGTTTATCATTTCAAAGTAAACTACTATTATAATTGTATTTATTGACACCTTTGTTAGATAATTGCATTTTTTTTTAAAATAAAATAAATCCAAAGTGATAATAAAATAGTACATTCACTGTATTTGAGATCTGTATTGTTTTCTTTTTAAATTTACACTAATGTTGCATCAAGATTTTAACCAATGAACTGATATAAATAGTGTTAGCTGTTCACATTAAGCTTATTTACGTACCTTTGTTTTTGTGCATCCCACTTCTGAATTTGTTAAACCACAGCTAACAAATTCAGTAGGGCCGACGATAATCCAAACACTTATTTTACTTCTTATAAATTGTTTATTCAATAATTATATCAATCATCCAGTAATAATAACCATCCGATAACATTATATCCATCCATTAACATTAACTATTCAAAATTAACAAAAATAACGACGTTTCACTTGCTAGCCTAAGAACGAGTGCCGCTCTGTTTTATATTCGTCACCCTCATTCTTTTTATTTTTTTTTCCCGCCAACTTTTTCGCGAATCGGTGACGAGTATTAAACAGAGTCAATATCAATACTTCATTTCAACAAAATTAACTTAAATACTAAATAGAATGCCGTTAAATTAAATTAACTTATTACAAGAAGGAATTAAATAGAAAGACAACATTTCATTCATAATCTGTAGAATGTAAACAGGAACAAGTTCTGATTATGACCTCAATACTCATACAGCCTTTACTAATATCAAAAATAGTCAGAATCAGTACTTATTTTTATATAAACCAACGATTTATTTGCGTAACTCTTACACTATCTATCAAATCTATCTAGCAGTTTTCACATTTTACAAGAGTGATAAACAATCTTAAAAACTTTCGCATTATTGCTAAGGAGAGCATCCACATACAAAAATAAGTAAGTCATCATCATCATCTCAACCACAAGAAGTCCACTGCTAAACATAGGTCTCCTTCAAATAATTCAAGAATAGAATATAAGAAAAATAATGTAAAGTAGGGTAAGGTAGGGTATTTATATCTGTGTACATATAATTCAACAATTTCTAAAACTACAATCATGAACTGATTTTTTTTTGTTAAAACTTAACTAGGTATTATTTATGAGGCTAAAATCTTCGAAATTAAGAAAATTTACTTAGGTATTACACGAATTAATACCAGGAATATCACCAATAATCATAAATACAATAATAAAAGAAATTTACCTTTAACAATGTTAAATCGTGAAAAATTCCTTCGAAACACGAACACAGTACACCATATAATTAAAAACACAACACTATACACCAGCCAGCATTCTTTGTATCAAATTAATCGTATCACAGACAAAAAAAGGTATTTTTTAAAAATACTTTTCATATTTCGAACATATCGCATTTGTTTTCGAACTATTTAAATGTCATGTTGACGTACAACCGCGGTGAAATGACCTGGAGTACTGACTGATAGCGAGAAGTGGACGATGCGCCTGCGCACCGGCGCGCGTTAGCATTTCAAACGAAAACTCGCTTTGTTGCAATGAAACGGTTTTGATACTTTCGCAACTTTTTAATTTATGTTATTATTGTTAAAGTAGCTGCATGCTGGCATGTAGTAATGTATTTTCCTGACCTAAAAGAAAAGAAAAACTGATCTAATCTGATTAATTTTTAATACTTATCTAGTTTAAATTTTAAATAATTATTTTTTAAGTTTTACTTATTATATTTTGTCAAATGTGAGATTATAAATAAAATGCATGTCGTAAACGAATCAAAATGAAGGACGAGAGTAGGCCTTTACAGGCACGTTCTCTTGTCATGTTGTACACATATTACATACCTAATTCACCATATTATTAAATAAGCTGCTCTATAAACTTAAAACTAAAAAGCAGCTGAACTTGGGTGTATTTTTCGCGCGTTTTGGTAGTCATTATTAGGTACTAATAATAATAATATTGGTTTACTTGCTTGTAGTAGTAAATACATTGGCTCATATTACAAAATACCTTAATCTAGACATACATAATTTATATTTAAAAACTACACTACACTTTAGGGATTTTAGTCGTTTGAAAACAATTCGCTGTGAGCACAATCTTGAAGAAAGATTATTACTAGTAAATGTATCAAGACTGTTCAGTCGCGTTTTAAAATCACCGGTCGTTTGTATTAAGAAAACGCAGTATTGATGGCATGGACGCGGGCGCAACACACTTTGCTACTTTTAACTACTTTTTAAGTGATTCCTTGGTCAAACGTGTTTTTTTTTCTAAACGAATCAAACTTTGCCAATTAGTTAAGTTAAGCAAAGCTTGTTAGTAAACTTGTCGGCATTGTCCTAATAGGACGCGAATCCGCGATCATCGCGCGAGTAAGCGATGCGACCATCGCGTGTTCATAAGCGTGCGCCCAAGCGTCGCGCGATTGTCAATTAGAACACCTATTCGAGTTCAATATGTTTGATCGCGAGTTCGTTCGAGTAAAATTCGCGCGAACCAACGATGATCGCGCATTCGCGTCCTATTAGGACAATGCCCACAAATTACTAAAATCAGCGGGTCTATTCAACGGTCAAAATCTAGTCTCAATAGCTAGTCTATCTTGCTCGTTTTATATTTTCTTTTTTCCGCTGGTTTGTGTTTTCTTTGAATTTGTTTTCTATTAAGAAATCTGTAGGGTATCGAGTTTTAAAAACGAGTAAAAGTAAGACAAATGATGTAAATTTTATAAACTATTTTTATTACCTCAATCAAAAAGTTCAAAAATCAGACATTGACTTTTCACATCGCCTTAAATTCTAGCAAAGTTTTTTTATCTGTGAATCTCAAGTGAACCAGTCTTCAGACTCCACAACCCATAGGGCAAATCACACCTTTCTTAGGTTAGGTCACTTGTACGTGCGGGCTTTCTCACTATGTTTTCTTTCACCGCAAATAAGCGATAATTTAGATATATTTATGTGTAGATATCTACTTAACACTAACTTATATTACAGTTCCTGAACATATGCTATGCTAGTTTAAGCTAAATATATCGCCTATACAAAATAGTAAAGCTTAATAGATAGATAGAAGATATCATTAGTTTAATTCAAACGATAATCTACAAGTGTCTGGTGCGAGAACAAACGCAAGAATTAAAAAAACTTGTCAAGTGCCTGTCGGGCCACGCACAGTGTAGAGTTCCGTATTTGCTGTGCTTTGCTTGCTTGCAAATGAGTCCAATCCTTACTAATATTATAAATGAGAAAGTGAGTTTGTTTGTTTGTTATTCCTTCACGGCTTGACTAAGCAGCCGATCATTATGAAAATTTTCATACATATTGTTAGGGGTACAGAGCCCAACATAGGCTACTTTTTATCCGGTGAAAGTATGTCGTTCCTGTATCGGCCAACAGATGGCGCCACAAGTCGCGCCATGGGTTGTTTTGTTGTCAAACGAGATCTATACAGTCATAAAATTAACGCGAGCGAAGCCGCGGGGAAAAGCTAGTATTTTATAAGTTCGTCGGCTATTACTCAGTAACTAGTAGAGCTTAACTTAACCGTTATAGTTTTCATTGAAGGTTCAGCATATGGACTACCACCATGATTTTTTCAAATTTGCAAAGCGAAAACTGACACGGTATTGATCTTCCCACACCCTCGAGTTATGGAGTGACCTATCTAATGATACTCACAACATGGGGTGGGCGCAAAAAGAAATTAATTTCCACTTTACAGGTAGGAAGGAAACCCAAAATTTTTTTTTCCAAATTTTATTCCATTAACTTGGCGAAACTATAAATCCAAAAAATTTACTATAATACTTAATTAACAAGAATTTATATCACTTGTTTAAATATCAATAATTTCCGTGAGAAATTGCAAATGTATACCTTAAGGGTAGTAGCGTAGGGGTTGGTTAAAACGAGTTTATGTTCCACAAGACAAGTCAGTCGTTGACTCATCAATCAATCTTCCTTTCTTACCCCACTTTAATTATATCAACTTTATGTTAACGATGTAGTCTAACCTCTAATAAGCAGTTGGTTGCTAATTAGAGACAGTTTTAATAAGCTCAGGCCAGTGTGGTAGTAGGTGAATCCTTCTAACGGTATAGTTGTTTTGGCGTAAAGTATAAGTTAAAGAGGTTTTAATAAAGCCACTTTAGTATCAGATGGCTTGCTTGTTTGTTTGCTTGCGGTATGACGTAAAATAATAATAAAAAACAAAAATTGTTAAACGTTTGTTTAAAGCTTGCGCTACACGATGTTAAACCTCGTTCCAAATCAATTTTTAAAACAATTTGTGTAGAGAGAGTGTAGGAGAAAACTGTGACAGAACAACAGAAGTAACTGAATCAAACTTCATTTTTTGTTTGTTATTCTTTTCAAACACTTTAGCTCATTAATATCATTATTATTATCAGCCTGTACCATTATTATTACCTGCTGTATCTAACAGCTCATTAATATCTACACTACACACTACACACTTCTGGATATTGGCCTTTTCTTCACAATGCTTTGCACCAAATGCGATCCTCCGCATTCAGCATCCATCCGCCTTCAGTTACTTTTTTGAGGTCGTCTGTCCATCTGAATGGAGACCGTCTGCACTTTCTTCCCATCTGGAAGGACCTACATTTAGCGCAGATTCTTAAAAAATGTATAAAATCTCTTTTTTCTTCAAACTTGGACACGTTATAACAACGTTAGTAAATTACATGTCTCTACTGTCATCAAAGTATCATGTTTACATTATCACTGCGGTAATAACAGGGCACCTATGTAATCTAGGACCAGTCTAGAATTTCGCGGTTTTAGAGGAGTTTCCTCCCGCGAACGCTGAGGCTGTGGAATAAGATCCCCACCAAGGTCTTTCCTTTAGACTATTATATGGGGTTCTTCAAAAGAGGCATTAAAAGACTTTTACAGGGTCGGCAACGCGCGAGTTATACTCTCGGTGTTGCAAGCGTCCATAGGCTACGGTGACCGCTCTCCAGGCGGGCCGTAAGCTATTTGCCACCTTTGTGGAAAAAAAACGCGCTGTCTCACTCACACAAAATAGGAATGAGCGAGATAATGGATGAGTTTGAGACGAGATTGAAATTGTCTCTGTTACAAGTGTCCCCAGAAGCACAGAGGAATTAGAGATAATTAAATCTAAATGAAGACTAGGTCCATAATGCGTGTATATTTTCAAGTAACGCTAGTTTGAAATGATTATGTTCTTTGCATCTATATTGTACAGATACAAACAAGATTTCCATGTAAAAAAGCTATTTATTTTCGCATCTGCACTATGTGAATACGTATCCCGTACGTGACGAGGACGCGACGACAGCACGGCGCGCTTCGTGAATTTCAAACATGCTAACGTTTGGGATTATTACATCAAAGGGTGTATGTAGAATAAAAAAAACTATGGAAATGAACAACGATGGATAGGTACTTTTCGAGACACATTCGAAAGAGCTTGTGGCCTATTACAAGCTCTTTCGAATGTTTCCTCTTTCGAAAAGTAGTAATATTTGGATAAAAATATTAATTTTGACAATGGCTTTATAAGATCGTCTTTTAACTTAATAAGTCAGTTGGTTAAAAAGTCATTATGCCCACTGTAATCCCACAAAAATTTATAAATGCGTAGGGTTGTATGGATGGATGTGTGAATATTATGCTCATAGCAAAATAAGTTAGAATTATTCAATTTGTCAATTAACCTTGCAGGATCAGTTAAGCGGGCCCAATTATTTAAAGTGCCGTTTCTTTGGCAAAGGAGGGCAAACGAGTTAGCGAGTCAACTGGTAAGAAATCTGCTGCACATGCATGACTACGAGCTTGATTGGGTGCGTTGCCTACATAAGGAAGGTGGAAGGAAACAGGAAGTTGGAAGCTAGGCTTTCGTTTTTTCTTTTTGAAAAGTAGTTAGTCATTTGTTTAATCAATTCATTTGTTTAATTTAATCAACTCAGTCCGCCAACTGTATTGCCAGTTGTGCGACAAAGTTTTTAAAACAAAATTTAGTCTCGGAACAAGCCCACCACACATTCCCACCACTGTTTCTCCTCTGTAGCCAGGATCAACAACGGCGACCTCAGATAGACAATAAGCAATAAAGCTTATTGACGTCCCGGGGAAGAAAACTACAGCTGTCTTGGAACTCACAACGAATTTAATCAGAAAGAAGATAGTCGGAGTAGGAAGTATACAAAATTTGGTCTAGCCATCATGCAAGAAACCCATAATAAAATATTTTTGCGCCATGGGTCGCCGTCGTCGAAATCGGCTAGGAGGACTAAATTATTAACCGACTTCAAAAAAGGAGGAGGTTCTATGTTTCATTGTATTTTTTTTTGTATGTCCGCCGATTACTCCGTCAATTCTGGACCGATTTTCAAAATTCTTATCTATCCTCTTTTACTTTATCATTTGAATTTTGAATTGATCGAATAACGGTTATTTAACGCATTCTTTTACTAAACTGTTAGTTAAAAGTGGATTCAATTAACTGTGCGGCACCGTATCGGTAACGGCCCGCAGACACCTGCTAACGATTTTAACTTACCGTGCTATCGAATTTGATTTTTTTTAGTGTTTATAAATGAACCGATAAACGTGTACAATGTGGGAATTGTAACCAAATCTCGAAAAATTTCTACAAAAATGATATAATAGTTTTTTTAAAATTAAAACCGTGGATAGAACCCACGGAATCCACTCCGCACAGAAAAACCATTTATGTATGTGGTGAAAATTTGTGTTCGTCTTGTATTTTCTTCTTTTTAGTCGTGCACTCTTGCCAGAGTGGTCGTGATCATTATCTAGATCTTAGGTCTGGTCTTTCGCTAACGCTTCTCTCGTGATGCGACGCCATGTAGATCTATGCTTGGAGGAATCTGGAGGAATCCGAGTCTTTGTATTTAAAGAAACAATTTTTAAAAAACAATATTTAAAAAAAAATACCAAACTAAAAAAAACTTTTTTGTAAAAAATAATAAAAAGTAAATAAATAGAATATTATATTAAAAAAATATAGTAAACCCATTGTTTGGAATATTATAAAATGCGCTGCTTAGTGAATACTAGTCGGCGCTTTATCTTTCCCATACTACTGTTAAGTATTTTATTTTATTTTTATTTTATTTTTATTTTATTTTTATTTTATTTTTATTTTATTTTTATTTTATTTTTATTTTATTTTTATTTTATTTTTATTTTATTTTTATTTTTATTTTATTTTTATTTTATTTTTATTTTATTTTTATTTTTATTTTATTTTATTTTTATTTTATTTTTATTTTATTTTTATTTTATTTTTATCTGTAATAGTGCAGGTTCCATTGCTTAACTAGGATCGAAACAGGGCTGTGTAAATTGTGTACACATTGTATTCTATTTTTAGAAATATTTACCTACATGTAGATATTGTAGATAACACTGTGTATTTCAATCAGTCACAATTTACAATGAATTATTCAACAAACCGTATTTCGATTAACAATATTTGCAAAACTAAACAGACTGTAGTTTGAGAAGCATTTACATAATATTGAGTTACAATTTGATCATAACTATAGCTACAAAGTATTGAGTTAGAATCGTTGACATAGTCAAAATCTGAATCTGTGAACGAAGGTTCATGCGTAGTTTCCAGAGATTCAATCATATCAACCCATAATCATCCCACTGCTGGGATACGGGTCTCCCTTCAATTGAAGGTTATTAGAGCGTACTCTGCCACGCTGCTCCAATGCGGATTGGCAGAGGCCGGTGTTTTCAAACTACCCTAAGGCCACCGACTTGGATTAACGACTGTCATCCATCAACAACAGCCGGGACCGACGGCAGCGACGCCATCGAGCTCCTCAGTCTCTAGAGATTGGGACTCTAAAATAGAACTGGACACCTAGCTAGAAGAAACGATGGATAGTATTTGGGAGACCTTACTCACCGTAGGAACACAACATGGCTGAGACCAACTGGCTACGATCTTCTAAGGTGGAGGTCCTTCCCCAGACGGGCTGCTCCGATACGAGCGGATTATCCGCTGTGCCCTACCTCTCTGAATTCAGGGAAGGTGTAGATAACAAAAAATAAGTTTTTTTAAAAATCTTTAATAATACTCTTACATCTTCTTTGTATCTAAATACAATATTTACAAATCTTAATCAAGTATACAATTAAAATAATGTCACATTAATATCATCGATTTGTCAGTGTTGCCAACATTATAAACGTATAAAATCCAAATCGGCAGTGTCAAAAGGCAGTGATATAGCTGATTTGAGTATTTTAAAAATACAATAAAAAAAGCATTAAGACTACTTATAACTATTGAAATCTATCTAAGACTGTCCCAAAGATACACAATATTTTTTAGTTGATTTTTTTATTTTGTACCTAAATTGTCATTTTGGAGTTTCGGTACATAAGACCTTAGAGCTGTCCCACACGGTATGTTGCTTCATTGCACGACAAAGATTTCCTAATATATAAATTCTGTTCCATTATACTTGGCATAAGACTTCCAGTGAATTTTAAATGATCTGCTTTGCAATATCTTATTTTGGTAACATAATCACAGATTACTTAAGGCCGGATTCGACCAAACTTGAGTAAGTTTTTACTCGAGTGTAACTACTGCTTAATCTAAGAGTAAGCAGATTTTGCATTCTACCAACTACTAACCAAAGAATAAGATAACTATACGCGAGTAAATATTTACACGGGCAATTTTGGCGGAGTAAGGTTTAATCTGAGAATAACAATTGTCAGAGCAGAGGTGTCACTTGTCAAAATAAGCTGTCAACATTTGAAATTTCACTGTATTATCCTACAAAATTAAATTGTTGCGTCATTCCAAGGCAAGCTAGAAGAAACTAATACCATGATTTTTGTCGGTTTATACATTCATTCATCATTCTTTTTACTCCGCAGAATAACAATACCGAGTTTAACGTACTCCTCGAGTACATTGGAAAAACGTGAACGAAGATACCCAAGGGTAAATTCAAAGAGTAAAATTATTCCCGGAATAGTAACACTCGTGTAACTTTGTGTTTGGTCGAATCCGCCCTAATAGTTATTTCATAATGTCGTGTGTTTTACTCGCATCACAGTAAAGTCATTTGTGATCGATTCATGTCAGCTATATACATCATTATAAATTTGACAATTGTATTTAAATGTGGCAAGTATATTATATACGTAACAGAATTTAGAAGGTTTATAACCTGGCGTCGTGCGTTACCGCGTAGTATTCGTTTTTTATATGCAGAACACCGCAACGGCTTAGCCGCGCCGCCATCATCACTTTTCTCTATATAAAACAGCTTTTAGCGTAATATTGTTATTAACAGAAACATTTTAATAACATTTTTATTATTTAATTAAGAATTGTGTAATTTTGGGAGAGCGCATTGTACCCTAAGTTTATTAAGAAGTATGTATAATTTAACAATAGATATAATAAACCTATAATTGTTTAATAATAATGAATATTTTTTTTACAATATATCACACGAATCCCGTTTGCTTCGAGACAAAGCAACAAACGCCAATAAATAGAAGTATTATGTAGAATTATAAATATTGGTGGATTTGTTAATTGTGTAAAGAAATTAAAGTGGATATTGCAAAATAACGCTTGGCTTATGAATTCTAGATTCCCCGTCTTGAATTTTTCGATTTCACTCCAGCCGGGCTAACATGGCAAACGCGACAAAATTGTCTCGCTCCGCTCTGCCAATAGCGTATCTCGGTTATGTCTACAGTAGACAAAACACGCATTGCTATTGGCGAATAAGCTTTGTCGCGTGCGAGGAACTATCTCGAGTATACGCATGGCTTGCATGGCATGGCGCTTAGGCTGGCTGGACTTTCAAACGTGTATGACATATAAAATGACTATCGATTATTGAAAACTGTATTTTTATCGATTGTTTTATACGTCATTCACATATGTACCAAAAACAAGGATTAAGACATAGAAAAAGCTGTTAGGAAAATTTCAATTTTTAAGAATTGTGGTGAATACAGTCATCAGTTACCCAAAAACACTGACAATTACTCTCACAGTAAATACAAGTTTTTATTTGCAATATCCATTTTAAATTTTACACAGCGATGTACTGGAGTTACAAGAATTATGTTATCAAAACTATTCGGAATATTTTACAAACAACAAAGTAGAGATTGTCGGAATGTTAAGCACTTCAATTTAACGCTTTACTGTCCATAGGAAAAAAGTAATTTTATTTAAATTACCTCCAAGACGTAATTTTCAGTAACCACAGTTAAAATTTAAAGTTTCTTATTTATAGGTTTTGTAATTAAAATATTTTTTAAACGTAAAGACAATCACTACATTCTTTATCAATGCCAACTATTAAAACTGTTAACACATTTGTAGTTTAAAATCCAAAAGGCACTAATTAAATTCATGAAATTTGTATAATATGACTTTTTAAGCGAAAATTTGAGTAGAAAAATTCTATTACTATTTGATGATAATCATATGAGTTATCGTCTCGCGGCTGGGGCTTGAGTGTGATGTGTACAACCTTCAACATTTTCTGGCCAATCACAAACGTTTTCATTGGGATTGAATACAAGATTTGAAGGACAAGGCATGTGATGTTTCCTCTCTCCCTCGCACATGTAGTACATCGTGCAATCAGCTCTGTCTTTGTGGTACGAAATATGTCCATCTTCCTCTTCGCAGGTTACTTCATTGGCTAAAAATGAATTCATGTAAATTATTTTCACATTGTTATTTCCTGTACATAAAAAACTTAAAATTAAACAATATAAAGTATATTTTGAAAAATACAATAGGTATCCATTTCATGAGTCTAGTTTAGTACAGTGTTAAATCTTCTTCTCTTTAAATCTTCTTGACCTAAAGTTGCCATTGAATTTAACCTTAATGTCACAGAAATAAGATCAAAAAATAATGAAAATTATTTATTATAATATAAAATAAAACAAAAACTCACGGTCTTTTGTCGTATATTGTCCTCCACTTGGATTAGAGGTTTCGTAAGGGCCATCATATTCTAACTTGACCTTGTAACTAGACAATTCTTGTTTCATAGCTGTTATTAGTGGGTATTTGCCTGTACCACAGGATCCCCTGAAGTCATCCATATCGATAGACCAGACCATGATTCCACCAAAACCTTCTTCTTTGAGCCACGCCATCTAAACAAAAATACATAGTTGATTAAGTTTAAAATATTAGTTACTAGCTTTTGCACACAGCTTCGCTCGCGGTTAACTTTATGATTAAGATGACGTATAGCGTGACTTGTGGCGCCATCTGTTGGCCGGAAATTGCGAATTGCAGCGCCATCTATAGTAGAAAAAGTATTTTCCCCTTGGAATGACATACTTTCACGGGATAAAAAGTAGTCTATGTTGGGCTCTGTACCCCTGACAATATGTTGTATACAAATTTTCATAATGATCGGATGATTAGTTAAGCCGTGAAGGAATAACAAACAAATAAACTCACTTTCTCATTTATAATATTAGTTAGGATTGATTACTTTTCGCAAATAACTGCAAATACATGACTACTAATTTCTGTACCCCTAGGGGATAAAAAATCGTGTTGTCGAGTCGAGTCAGACCAGTAAACATGCCTTCAGGTGTAAATTATCAGTTGCAGTAGTTCTGCGATTAGCTGAACAACGTGTGAAGTAGAGAAACACCATAAGTAGGATGTATTATTACTGATGTAGTAAAATTGGTAATATTGTCTCTCTAATATTAAGTAGTCACATTCAAAAAGTAATTTTTGTATTTGATAGCTTAATTCTTAATATAAATTATTTCATTCTTAATGAGGCTATTAAGAAGCTATGACTTAGAAATAAGATCACGGGAGGGAAAACTATAAGTAAGAAGATAGCATACCTTCGTCTTGAGTGATCTTTCATCATCAAAACCAACCCATTGGTCTTCTCTGTAAGCGAAAGGCACCATCTGTTCGTTGTCCCATACAAGTGTCGTGTTGTCTTCCCTCAGGAATTCACAGATTTCGTAATAGGACATAAATCCAGCTTCGTTGGTGAAGCGACCAGTTTGACCTGTGAATACAACATTGGGCTAGATTAAATCGCGACAATTATGCAGCACCAATGCCCGTCTTCCCTGAAGCCTCCTAGCGTAGAAATAACCTAACTGGAACTATTTGTATGACATTTGATGACATAAGGTTATTTCTACCATTAGGCGGCGTTAGTGAAAACGATCATATGTGGTCTCTAGTTCATCTTCAGCCGAGCCGTGAAGAAGAAAGAAATGACGTTGAAGTTATTTAAAAAAAATCCGAACCGACATTGGTTTTTTATCTATTACTTCCTGGAAAATAAATAACTTGTACAGAAAATTCAATAAATATTGGATATGTTTAATGACTAAGTAGATTGGTAATTTGTCATTGCTAAGTTCCTATTACATTTAGTGTGATATTCAACTTTGTATGACGTAATAAAGGTCACATTAGTGCTTATTTTATTACTTAATAACCCCGTCGTCCCATTTTATGACAAAACTTAATTATATCAATATCTAACTAAATAAATTAGTTAGCCCATAGCCGCTTCCTGCTTTTTAAAGGGGGAAAAAGTATATTCTGTTCCACTATACTTGTCACAAGTTTTCTATTGAAATAACTAAAAAATATAATTATTACAATAAATAAAAACATAATGTTGTGTTCTTTATCTCCATATTTAAAGTGATTTGTGATTGATTTATGTTTATTTCATATCCTGTGTATATATTTTAAATCAGCATATTGTTTAGAGCTTTTATGCCAAGTATATTGTAATGGAATATAGATAGGAGAGTAAAAAAGTATTTGATCTTACCGCCTCCCGAAGCTGGAGCTCCAATATCAAATTGCGTTTCGTTAATCAATGTGAATGATCTGCCGTATGTTGGCATACCAATCATAAGCTTCTCTTTAGGAGCGCCTTGACGCACCCATTCTCTAGCTGAGTAGTCCTGAAAAATCACATCACGATTTTAATTATAATAATAATAAAACTCTTAATTGGTCATCATCTTTTTTAAGGTTCTGAAAATTCAGGCCTGACTGTAAAAGAAGAGGTAAGTAAATGAGTTCCTTGGAGGAGAGACAGACACAGAGACAGACATTGACTTGAAGAAGAATTTTTTTAATAAGGTTTCTCTGTGATCTCTCTAAGTACATTTCCAAATTATTACGCTTATTTGAAAACTTCGTAGGTATTGCTCTAATTAAAAATGCAAAATTTTGCAAAGTAAAACTGTGTCTAATAAAAACAAAAACTTGTATAAATGTTTTAAATAATAATTCTAATTCATTTAAAGGCCTTGTTTATTCACTTACTAACAATTATCTGCCAGATGAATTAACTAGAACATATCAGCAAGTTACGAAACCAGCATTAATTGAAGAAAAAAAACGAATCACCATAACAAGACATAATGAATTTGATTAAATAATAACAAATACAAGTATATAAATATTTTGACTTAGAAATTAATTAGTTGGCGGTTTGTTATCGGTGGTTCAAATGTTTATAATAAAACTTTATAATGAGAACAAGCAAAATACATACCACAGTAAGTTTCTTCTGATAACTGGTAGCACTTTCAAGGGGGAATAAGGGACTGTTGTGTCCAACTTGCCTCTCCCATTGACCGTGGAAATCGTATGTCATTACATTGATGAAATCCTGTAATAATCATTATTTTAGATTAAAATATAAATATCAAGGAAATTAGTAAAATAATAAGCATAAAAACTTTTTTAGCACAAGATTATTCATTTTGGAACTAGCTAGATTTTAGGCAAAGACTTTTTGTCAAGACAAATATTAATAATGAGCCCAAAGTCGATGAGTTGCGTGGCACGTTATATTATTTTGTGCAAAAATTCCTGTTTAATAAATCAAATATTCAATTCTTATACCTAGATCAAAATTAAATTATCTATTTGTCCGCCTTAAGTTACAGTAATTATTTTATTGTATTGTCATCCGATTTACACATACCTACTCTCTGACAAATATTACTTTCTAGTTTTTATAACAAAATTCTTACCAAATATTTGGAGATTTCAGGTACATCGTAACCAGCAGCGATAGCTTCAAAAGAGGCTGGGACAGCAGCAGTAAGCAGTAATCTGGGTTGGCCTGAGGACTTGGCTTCACCCTCAAAGGCAAGACGCAGCTCTTTGAGCAGTGAAACGAACGCTGCACGATCATCTGCTCCCCTGTGGAAAGAAACATTATCATCATCATTACCGCCATTAATTCTACTGGTGCAACGTGGGTCTTTTCATAACATGTATTTGGGTCAAGTGCACACTTTCCGACCGCTATATCTTTTGTAAAGTCAGGATCAACAACGGCGACCTTAGATTGACAATAAGCAATGAAGCTTATTGATGTCCCAAGAGAGAAACTACAGTTCGCTTGGAACTCACAACGAGTTTAATCAGAAATATATAAGACGGAGTAGGAAGTATTGAAAAGAGTGAGGCTATATATCATGGCTGATCAATTGCTGCAGTGCTGCCAAGCCTTTTAAAAATATGTAGATAGTATGATTCGATTTTGATAGTATTATTTCTTACCTAGGGTACTCCCAGTCTACGTCAAGGCCATTGAACTGGTAGTCTCTTAGGAACTCGATGGCTTCGTACACAAATTGATTCATGCGGAACACGTTTGACGTTAACTCTTTGAATGGAGTGGAACCAAATGCCCAGCCACCAATAGCCAGAAGAATCTGAAAAGTAAACAAGAATAAGTTTTTAGATATAAAAGGCACTAATCTATTCAGAGAGTTATTATTGAAGTCTGATTTACGGGCAACGCAGACGACACACTTTTTGTGCGATCGAGTATGCGGCGCAAGAAGTCCGTCGTGGATTTTTCACAGACTCAAAGCATACGACGACTTTTGGAATTTATTTGGTGTGATTTTTTTTAAACATCTGTAGTGGTAAAGGGTAGGGTTTTATAAATGCTACATTTCGGAATTTGATGATGTAGAAATCAAAAGCATAGATGAAAACAGACGTTACATATTTCTAATAACTTCGTAGGTTATACGTGCTTCATTTAACAAATTATTTGAAGTAATATCTGTTCTTTTTAATAAAGAGATCAAAAAATTTTGTAAATATAGTTTAAGAATTTCCCAACAAAATACAGGCAACATGTAAAAATTACTAATACGCCTACATTTTCTTTTTGACAGAGTGACATTACGCACAGTTTTCATATTAAGGTGGCAGATGAAATGGGCTCGTTTTTTACAAAAACCATCACGTGGGATGAAAGTATGCAGAGTATTACAAGATAAGACACGATTCTAACCAAATTGGAGGCTTATTATTTTAAAATAAAAATGTTTGCGAAATGTTCGGGTAACGAATTAAAAGATTGTAATATCGTACGTTATTTTTTCTGTAATCAACCTGTTTAGTTGGTAGGAGTAACGTATTTATTAATAATGACGAATTATAAGTTTACGACATCATAGTGAATGTGCCTGTGAAATAAACGATTTCATTTCAGTTTTTGATTAACATCAAAGATTAATCTTTATGTTTTAATCTTTTATGTTTTAAGTGTAGGCTCACAAATTGCTAAGAATTCGTTACTTCGACCCTATCTTTATTTGTTTGTTTTAAATATTTTTAGGACGTATTGGAAGAGCGCACTTCGATACACACAAAAATCAGCATCTATCGCGCCGAAGGCGCCCTCTGCGCGTTAAAAATACGCCGTGTGGTGTCGCTTTTAATAAATAGTAACAGCTTATAGCATAAAAATCATACCTTTAAGTTGGGATTCTTCTCTCTCAATGCAACAACTTTGTCGTACATATCAGCATCTTTTTCATCTCCTTCAGCCAGTTTGTGATCTTTAAGAGTTGCGAAGGCATAAATGATGTGGGTGCAAAGTGTAGGGTCGACGTTCTCTGGGGTGAAGCGGCCGGCACTGGGTCTCTTGGATGACCACGAAGTCAAATAACAGAGGACTTGGGGTTCGCGCTCTGTAAAAAAAAGATATGTTTGGTTAAGATACGAGGATAAATAAAAAGTATATGTTTATTGAAGAAATAAATAATAATAAAATAAAAAATTAAAATAATAGTTCGTATGTTTGCTCTTAGGAGACGCTGCAAAGACAATTTGATTTAAGCATTCAGTTAGTTTAAACAAATAAATTCTACACAATTTGCGGCACTCGATCCCAAAGTAAGCTGGCCTTAACCTGGATACGATATATACTTTGGAGTGGTAGAGCAATTTTTACGAAATGGGCTGGCTCGACCGGGGAAGTACCACCCTCTCACAGAATATCGACGTGAAGCAGCAATGCGTTTCGTTCAGTGAGTGAGAGATCCGGAAGCCCAACTCCTTCCTTATCCCCTCTTTCACCCTCCTTCTTTCCCTTCCCTTCCTCCAACCTCCTTGGTGGACAACGCATTGGTAGTGTCCCTGGTGTTACTGATGTCCATAGGCGGCGGTGACCGCTTTCCATCAGGTGGCCCGCTTGCTTGTTTGTCTACTGTATGACATAAAAATATATATATATACCAGACAACGGATATATAATTGTAAATACGTAGTAATAGTACATACAAAACACTGTGATGGTATTTGTGTATGTTTCGTTTCTGGGTACTCTCAGGAAAAAAAAATGTGACGGCATTAGAAGGATCACTTTCCCCTTTGGTGCCTAAGGTGCGCCACCGGGCTGTCAAGCTAAATTAAAAGAATTCGATTTCAATAATATTGAAGCTCATAAATCATACAATAAAGAAAATATTCAGTGAAATGAGATTCTCAATTCTTGAAAATATTAAAATTAGATTTGTCCATCAATACTTGAGAATAATTGATATTCCCATTTCCAATCTATAAATAATTAAATCAAAAGGGTCTTTGCCTTCCCTTTTGGAATATAATTAAAGTGCACTTTGTGTCTTCAATCAAACTGTCTGTTACAGATCAATAAAAAAGTCTTATTCATCTAAGTTATCTGAAAAGTTGATTGGATATCAACTTTTATTGATGGATTTTTGATTGTAATTTCTACACTAAAGTGTGTTCTACACTACAGTACAACACTAGTAGTGTCAGAATTGAAATAAAATTATTTAAAAAAACTTTATAAATATATCGCTGCATCATTTACAACTCGAATGTTAATAGGGATAAGCGACAAGTTTTGTAAAATAAATTCTCTTACCATAAAAATACAATATTTTAGTAGAGATTGTATTTTGGAGATGAATAATTGCTGCGTGGAAAAGGCACCAGCTTGCTCGTACGTTACAAAAACGAATATATTTTAAAACCAAGGAAAACATGTAAAATCGTATTCAAAACTCAGAACTGACGTTAAAACTTCGTTACGCCAATAAAAAACTTTACCAACTCCCTCCTAACTCATGGAAATCACCGTACTCTTTGAAAATATGTTATTTATTATCAACGTATTACCCAAGAGCACGAAAACTCGGAAAGCACCTACTTGTAAAGATTGTCGTGGGATGCTGCGTCATAAACTTGATGGCATTAAATCACAAACCCCATTTGCTTCACCTAACCATTCAACAAGAGCTCCGTGCTCCTTTTTCTACCCGTGTTTACGGGACTTTGCTATACTTGTTGAGTGTTCGTCGGAGGTCAATGATTGTTGGTCGCGGAAAGGCCTCAACCTAAAAGCACTCGATGTTTCAAACTTTTAGCAACTATGTCGCGAATTGTCGACTTTCGCAAGCCATTCTTGGCAGCTGGCAACAACGGAGTGCCTAAAAGTGACCCTTGTGGCACTCCATTCGAGATTTGTCGCTTTGAGTGTCATGTACACTGTTTTCATGATGCCATAAACATTATTTAAGTGCTGTTAAATACTTATTTCTGTGTTACCTACTGTAACATTGTCCTAGTCGAATACAAAATACTTTATTTCTGTGTATTATGTAACACAATAAAAATTATAGCCATTATATCTCGATACATAGTTTTTAGATTAGGTAAGGGTGGTGGTAAATAAAAATTAATTGAATAGCATTTGGTTGAATTGTATATCATATAGTACGAGTTTTTTGATCACATTCGATCATGTCAATGTGAATAAACCGATCAAATAGAGAAGAATTCTCATATTGCGAATTTATAAGACGCGTGTTACATATCAAAATTATGTGTCTTACTTGCTCACATTTTGAAGTGAGTAATTTGGATATCACACGCGTCTGGTAAATTGACAATATGAAACTTTTTTTCTATTTAGTCGGAATACTCGTTCTAAGCACTCATAAGGCTATTAAGGTTCATAAGGCTTTATTTAGAGACATAAGGAGACTAAACAACATACCAGAAAACTGAAATAGGCTATTTGTAAATGACGACAATTGACACGAAACGAATGAACTTAGATTTAGACCTTATTATCTTATACCTTTTACTCTTGTATAATATTGTTTAAAGTGATTTTTTTATTCGATTTTTCCCGCACGTTTCATGTTGTTCAAGCACATTGTCATATTGTTATATTTTTTAACTCAATTGTTTTTATACTGTTACCTATTTTTTCACCAGCCGTGAATTTTGTAAATATTTTTTGACGATCTACACTTTTATTACCAATATTATATAGTATGGAAGCTTCTGCTTGTCAGGAATTATTTTCAAGTCCACAACTTTGCACTTGACAGTTACGCCTTGTAAGTAGACATGATGTTGGAAGTTTTCTGATTACTTTAAAGTTTTCTTCTGACGTGGTGATGCCTCAAACTTCTCAACAAGTGACAGGTACCAAAATTAGATTCGCCTCTGTGTATTTGTTATTTTGTTTATGATTCGGGTAATATCGGAATCGGCTTTAAATATTTTTATACCTACTATAATACCCTCCTTCTACTTGAATCCATTATTTGATCCCTCTAGTATACTATGTGGTAGTCAACAAAATATTGGCAAATAATCGTGGAAAGCAGTTAAGTTTTTATTAATATCTCTCATTCAAGGACGGCGTCTATAACAAATACACCAGTGAAGCAACGTCAAACCTAGCCAGCAATTCGATGCCGTCGGCTTGTCGATTGATGACAGTCATTAAGACAAGTCGGTGGCCTTCAGGCGAATTGAAATCACTGGTTTCTGCCAATGTATTGGAGCAGCAGCGTGGCGAAGTTCGCTCTTATCCCTTTTGATTGAAAGGAGACCCGTGTCATTGCAGGATGGACGGACACCGATCAACGTTGTATGATTTCCGTGATCATTTAGAATGCGACACACAGTGACACCATCGAGATCCTCATGTAAGTACTGACATATTTTCTTGGTAATGAAAAGTGAAATTGGAATCGATAACTATGAAAGTAGGCAAATTATAAACACTAGATGGAAGGTAGTTAAAGTCGTGGTTAAACTAATGAACAGTAATTGACAGTGAAAGCTTATAGTGAGTTATGGTTCATTAAAATATCTAAGAAATTGATTTTGGCGTTTCCAATCGTATAACTAATGCCATTTTATTGTAAAAGAAATTTGTTTTAATAAAATAAAATAAAAGTTTGGAAGAAGAAATTTTGTAAAAAAAATGAAACGATACCATCCCAATCCCAATTTTTTAAATATCAAGTTCACTTTTCATCATGACCCGACCGAGATGCCCTCGTCAAATACGATATATTATAGGGTCAAATTTACATTTATTTCTAGTAATTTTCTAAGTTCCTAAAAATAAATAAAATTAATATGTTTTTGTATAAAATACTCACTGTTCTTGTCAAAAAGAGCCGCAGAAGGCTTATTCCTGATAAGCACACTCTTGGTCGGCTTCTTAACTTTGCTGAGCACGTCTGATAGGCTGATCTTGATTGGTTCAGGTTTCTCCGTGATTTCGATGAGGGCACTGGATGCCACTTCCGACCAGTCAACGTCTTTAGCATCCTTGCCTCGAGAAATACCTCTGAGTTCTTCTCTGTAATTAAATAATTTGGAATACTTAAATATAGAGGCGGAAAGGTCCTAATATAGAGGCGTAAAGGGGAATATTTTGCTTAGCAATGGGAACTGAATACCTAAATAAAAAAAGTGTAGGATTTGGTAGATGTAGAAGACATGCTTTGGAAACTTTTAAGGGATATACAGCCAGTTTCTGAGCTGTCATTGTCAAACTAAAAAAAGCTAGGGTCAAAGTTGCTTGTCTTGCGTGTTAGACTGAGACATACAGCGCAACGTAATCGAACCATTATGGTCCATCAATCATTAATCTTAATTACCTCATGGCTCCAATAAGTGGATATTTCACATCACCACCGCATATCGCTCCGCTGAAGTCATCCATGTCAACAGTCCAAACCATAGCACCACCAAATCCGTTGTCCTTGATCCATCTGTAAATAACATAATAGTTTTATTAATTTAAGAGAGGTAGGGCATAGCGGATAATCCGCTCAAATCGGAGCAGCCCAAATTGCATCAGTCTGGGGAAGGATCTTCACCTTACAGAATATCGTAGCCAAATAGGCCTCGGCCCTGCTGTGTTCCTACGGTGAATAAGGTCTCCAGAGCTTCTCCACTTACAGGGTCGGCAAAGCGCGAATGATACCCCCGGTATTGCAAGCTTGCAATACTATATAACTTGCAAGCAATATTAAAAGGATGAATTTTTGTATACACTGTCTGGTACATATAATAAAGCTACAAAGATAAATCAACATAGAGTCGAATGGCGCTGTGTGCATTGCGTACAATTTATTTTACTTGTTATTTATGTTCATAATTTACCTCATTTTGTTTCTGATCGACTTCTCATCATCAAAACCAACCCATTGGTCGCCATGGATAGCGTAAGGCACCTTCATTTCATCGTCCCAAACGTAAGTACCACCATTGCGGAGAATTTCACAAACCTAAGAAAAAGTTTTGATTACAAATCAACATCTACAAAGCCTAGGGTGAAAACTAAACAAGCGTACATTTTTGAGTTGTAAGTCGCGTATTCTTTTTGTCATAGAAATATTCGGTTTGCGTCCACATCACTCTATGACATCATGTTAATTTATGTGTTTGGCTTTACCCTTAAGGCTGGTTTTAGAGTTGTGCTGACAGCACGCTGACCGTTTTGGCTCTGACAGCCGAAAATGTATGAACTCCTAGGAAGCGTTTTTGAATAACGCGTTGTTATCAGCGCGGTTCAGACATTTTGCTGTCAGCGCCGACGTCAGCGTGCTGTCAGCACAACTCTAAAACTATTATAACACTACTGAATACTTAAATGATAAATTTATGAATGGTTAAACCAAAAAACAATGTATAATACAGAAATATTTGCACGCCCCTGCGAGGGCAGAATAAGTTGGAATACTATGTTTGTAACATCTTTTGTACCTTATTTTCGCAAATAAATTTATCTATCTATCTATCCTAAAGAAATGATTAATGTACATAAAGGTTTTAATTTGTTAAGTTATCCAAAAAAATAAAATAAAATAGAAAGAAAATAATTCTAGGAACTCACTCAATACAGCGCTTTTACAAGTCACAGAAAATAATATATCAACATAAACAATGCAAACACAAAATGGAACTACAAAATTCATATCTTATTACAAGTATTTTCTTGGAATCTTGTTTGTGAAGATTTCAAAAACATTCCCTACACAATATTATTAGCACACGAAATACCTGATACTTTGTTTGTCAAATTTTCTCCTCAAACCTTATTCGCCTTATCCTGATGTTTTTAAATTAAAATTACCTCATAATAAGCCAGGAAGCCTCCCTCTTTTGTGTACTCGCCCGCTTTGCCTCCACCGGTGGCCGGAGAATTCACTTTGAAATTGTTAGGGTTTGAGAGCGTAAACGTACGACCGTATGTAGGCATACCTGCGAAATAAATTCTTATTTAGCATTGACGTAAATCTGAACGGATGACGTTCGTTCGTTTGAACAAATCAATTTTAATAATTCAGTAATTGGCAATGAAAATGTAAATAAATACCTATATCGTAACAGAAATGATCGACATTCTTAAACACCATGATTTGTTTCACGTGTGGGTGTTAAAAGTCCACAAGGTTAATACGAAAAATTGCGTATGTTCGCCTGGGTGAATTTATTGCAAGGTGAAGCAAGGATACCGTTTAATGGCGAATCATTTCACCTGGGTCATATCAGTTAGGTGAAATCGATTTTAAAGTGATATGGAGACGCAAAAATTCCACTTTATTCATCCAGGTGAACATAGTGGAATAAACTATATTATTTTTGACAGGGATGTTATCGAATAGAATAATCAGTGACAATTCGAAAACAATGTTTTTTTGCGTCCGAGTCATCTCCAAATCTTAGTGATAGGGACTAGTGTTGTCTACTTTGTTTTATGTCTACGCATTAAAGGTTTGTTTAGTTTGACAGCTGGACAGTTTCTGTAACGTTGAAGTGGTTTGAAGGGTCTTTGAAGAAAATTCCAGGTAATAGACTGTTGTTTCTAAAAGGTTTCCACGTTTATTCAGAAAATTGTGTTATGTCATGCTTCACGTTATGACGAGACGGCCTTTAGTCCTCAATTCGTTGGGATTTGTTTATATGAATACTATTTGTAACCGTGGCTTTGCTCACGTAGATATCATTACTCTTGACCAAAGCGAAGAAGGACGAAGCAGAGATGTTTTGTAATTAACCATTGGGATATAGGGACAAACCCAAACACATTTCCACCGCTGTCTCCTGTGTAGCCAGAATCAACAACGGCGACCTCTGATTGACAATAAGCAATGAAGCTTATTGACGTCCCGGGGGAGAAACTATTACTGTCGTGGAAAACGCGAGAAACGACAGATCGCAAGCGATAGCGACAAACAGCTTCTACATAGAAACAGTGATGTCACTTGCTGAGTCTGTTGCTGCTATCTGTCGGAAAAGTAACTTTACGATATCCAAATGTCTATTTAAGCATCATTCTCCATATTTCATTATAAAATACGAGCGGTTACCCACGACTTCGTCCGCGTGAAATGTTATAATAAGGATAACTCCTTTTCCTGACATGCGATTTAAATGAAACAAACAAAAAACAGCTTATATTCTGCTCCATCCCGAGCTCTATCTTCCAGTGAAAACTGCAATAAAATCCGTTCAGTAGCTTAGAAGATGTGCGCGTTCAAACAGACAGACAGACAAAAAAATTAAAATTAAATATTTTGCTTTTATTACCTTACTTTAACTTTCATTCTCCATTTTTGCGAAATGTGTCCAATGTACAGACATATCGGGATCTACTGTTTTATTATATGTATAAAAGATGTATAAAAAGAGAATATTTACTTATAAGATAAAAAAGAAAGAACGTGTTGCCGGCCAGTAAAGTCTATCGCGCGGCATTCGATCCTTTCCGAATCCTTTCCTTCTTGCGAATCCTTTCCAACAAAATAATAAGTACCGGATGATTATTATGATGAGTATTGATCAGTAACTAACCAATGATGAGTTTCTCTTTAGGCGCTCCAAGTTTCACCCATAGATGCGATGCATGGTCAACAGATAATTGCTTCCTCCATTCAGAGTCTGATGATGGGGAGTAAAGAGGTGCGTTGTGTCCTGTCTCCCTCTCCCATTTGCCGTGGAAATCGTAGGCCATAACATTGATGAAGTCCAAGTAACTGTATAAAAAAAGGTTTTATTAAAACACTGTTAAATTGCTCATAGATTCTGTTAATTTGTAAAAAAGATTGAGTAAACTTTCTTAACTTAGTGTAAAATAAAGACGCTTCCAATGTCTGTACGCTTAGATTTTTTACACTACTTTTCAACAATAGATAGTTTCGAAGAAATTTTTCGATATTTTCACGGATTTTTTTTTTATGCCACAAAGTTGGCAAACAAGCATTTGATTTCGATTGCGTATATCCCACGCAATCATTGATTCACTTATAAATGAAAATTGTTGCCAAATCGGCTGTTGCAAAGCCGGTGGGAGCGGACGCACTTTAAGCCCTGATTTTAATTGCATGTTCCAGCAGAACAATATGCTACTGTCAATTTAACTGAATGATAAGATTGCTTGATTAAAACTTATCAGTCAGTGTAAAATAGCCTCTAAGCGAATTCTAAATTATGATATAAATTTAGAATTCGCTTAGAGGCTATTTTGCAGATACCAAAACATACGAATTATCCTAACAAAGTACAACAAACATCACAATTACACAAATTACATTACCCCTCATAAACTCCAAATAGTTTTTATTAAATAACAAGCGAGCGTTGTACATCAAAAACAAGTTTAAAGTACGCTTCTCGGGCTACATACTCGTACAACTCATTACCCTCCCGCTACAACCAAATTGCGCAAAACAAAAACTGCCCTAGTTTAACCCTTTGTTATTTCATGTGCAAACTGGATTACTGTTGCATGAATGAACAATAAAACTACCAACCCTTTGTTGTTCAATTTTAACTTTTATATCTATTGAAGTAAAGTCTTGTTCACATCATACAACAATTTAACCCTTTGATGTATTATTTGGTAGGCAAACTGAATTGATTGATTTATTTAACCTGTTGAGAATTCTTTTCGCTCGATAAAAAAACTATTTACAATTCCTTTGTTTCTTTATTGCTTCTCGCAATTGATGGCAATTGTTAGCTAGTGTTAATGTTTACAGGTCATTATGACGGTCACCAAGTTAGGTTTTCGATTGTCATCATCTGTTATCAATAACCTAGACCGATTTGTGGGCTTTTGAAATAATCGATATTTAAACCCATGCAAATACGGCTCGAGTTGGTTGACTTCCATGTTTCATCAGTTTTCAAATTCAAATTCAAATTCAAAATATTTTTATTCAAATAGGCCTAATAGAAGCTCTTTCGAATCGTCACAATTTTTTCCTACCACCAGTTCAGACGGCAGATTTGTGCTAAGAAGAAGCTGGCAAGAAACTTAGCACTTGCTCTTTTAAAATGGTATTAATAAGATACAAATTACAATGACAGAAAATACAATATTATAATTTTGCACGGCAATCACAATACATGATCATTACCACATAACATAATATTGGTACTTAAGTTTCATCGGAAATACTTATACAAACATGTTCATTACATAAATGTTTGTTCCACGCGGAAATCAAACCTCCACCATTTGACTCTTGACCTTACTGGCGCTTTGACATCGTTAGGGTCG
The DNA here is from genome assembly GCA_905163395.2 of Endotricha flammealis. Lineage (NCBI taxonomy): Eukaryota > Metazoa > Arthropoda > Insecta > Lepidoptera > Pyralidae > Endotricha > Endotricha flammealis. Next base: position 1,965,286 of record LR990861.1, on the reverse strand, counting down.
TTTCCTAAGCCATCGTGTCAATACTTGTACTACCAACTACTCGAATTATGTGAATGCACAAAGTTCTATAACAAGCGGATTTAATGCTTTTATTCTCTATCATTTAAGTATAGAAATAGGTAGTGTAAAAATAAAATAAACAGTACTTATAGATAGAAGGAGAGATAATTTGAAGTACGCAAGTCGTATTTTTGCTATTCTAGATACCACAGAGCAAGGAATTCTCAAGTCGCTCGCGCCACTAGATGCGCCTTTCTCAAAACATTTCATACAAAACAACGTGTCAGCGGGCGTCACCGTTTATTTTTTTTTATTTATTTATTTAACAAAGCAACACAACAGATATTAACCATAAATGCTTAAAATAGTTATGACTAATTTTAACATATAGTTACTTAAGATCTAGATTAATATCCTAAAACGTGTATGCATAGAGAAACAATAATACTAAGACCATTCGAGATGATTAAAATAATATAACCACGCACATAGATATATTATACATGCATGTACATACACATACAAAAATCCATACATATATAAAAATACAAAAATAATATACCATTCATATACACTTGTACATACAGTTAGGAACAAGAGACAAGGCTGAGGATAAGCTTAATAGATTTTTTGAATTTAATGAAGTGGTTGTTAAAGATATCAAGATCGGAATTATAAGAAAGCTCGTTATACTTACGGCACATTCTACCTATAGGGTTGAAGAAAGAGATATTGTTGCTGTAAACAGGTAGAACAAAGATGGATAGACTGCGTCTAGCGTTGTATTTAGTATTAAAATGTAAATGACATAACAGCTGTGGACAATCAAGAATGGAGTGAACAATCTTGAACAATACAAATAAATCCTGTTGATGGCGACGTGTACAAAGATCGGTCAACCCAAACAAGGCAAGCTTCTCGCGGTAGGAGCATCTGTTGCGACTGGGAGAGAATCTATAGCTAAGCATACGAAGAAATTTACTTTGAACCCTCTCAATGTGCTTAGTATGAACAGCATAATTAGGAGACCAAATAACTGAGCCATATTCTAGTTTAGTTCTTACCAAAGAATTAAAAAGAAGGACAATGCTTTTTGCGTTCCTAAAATCCTTCGTGGTTCTACCGATGAAACCAAGCAATTGTAATGACTTTCTTATTATACCGTCATAATGCTCCCTAAATGTTAGCCTGTCATCAAAAAGGATCCCAAGATCTTTGACTTTGGCTTTACGTTCAAGAATTTGGCCTTCAAGTTTGTACTGATAATTTATTTTATTGAGCTTATTAGTAAAAGAAATAATACAGCATTTTTGGGCATTAGGGAACATTTTGTTTTCACGACACCAGTTAGACACACAATCGAGATCTCTTTGAAGACATTCAGCATCCGCCAGGCACCTAATTTCGCTAAAAATTTTTAGGTCATCTGCGTATAGCAGATATTGACATGACAGTCTAATAACAAGGTCATTAATGAATAACAAGAAAAATAGTGGCCCCAAATGCGACCCCTGAGGTACGCCAGAAGTGACCCTAACTGGATCAGAAATGAAACCTCTAAGTGCCACTAGCTGACTCCTATTGAGAAGATACGATTTGACCCATCGGAGCAAAGATCCATGTATGCCACATCTCGAAATCTTCCGACAAAGCAGTAAATGATCAACTTTGTCGAAAGCTTTCGTGAAATCTGTGTAAATAGAGTCTACCTGACCAGACTTATCGAATATCTCACACAAATAGGTTTTGTACTCAAGCAGATTACTGACGGTCGACCTGTTCTTTACGAAGCCGTGTTGTTTAGCGGAAAGAAGAGGTTTTACCTGTAGATAGATACGATCATAAACAACAGATTCGAAGAGTTTAGCGGGACACGACAGCAAGCTAATGGGTCTATAGTTTTCACATTGGGATTTATCCCCCGATTTGTGGATTGGAATGATGAAGGCAGCTTTCCAGGACTGCGGAAAAATACCAAGTCGTAGTGACATGTTAAATAATATTGACAATGGCAGGCAAAGCTCGGAAGCGCAAATCTTATAAAATCTTGCAGGAATGTTGTCAGGTCCAGCCGCTTTATTGACATCAAGGTTTTTTAGCTTTAAATGGACTTCCTTGGTTGAGATATGAATTTGTGATAAAGAATAACTGTGTTCAATGCTGTCCTCATTAATGTTTTGGGAGGGTTGGCTGGCAGGTTCAAAGACAGAACCAAAGTACTCAGAGAACAGATCGCAAACACCCTTACCATCGGAGGAGCAGATATCACCAAGTGTCATAGTCTGGGGAATGGCAGTGTGATCTCTTTTGTTATGCACAAAGGTCCAAAATTGTTTGATGTTGGAACCTATCGCATCTTCAGTAGTAGCAACAAAGTTCTTATAGCACACATCAAGCAAACCCTTAGCACGACTGCGTAGACTTGAAAATGTATCATAATCTCTTGGATTATTATATTTTTTAAAACGCTTATGGAATTTATTCTTTTCACGCAAACATTTTATTAGGGCGGCTGAGAACCAAACTGGATATTTACATCTATTTTCACGATACAAGGGTGCATGTTTAGATATGAGCTCATTTAATATGTTGTAAAAAAAATCCACAGATTTATTGATATCAGAATGACAAAGTATGTTTTCCCAATTAATAGTTTTAAGTTCATATTTTATCTGGCAATAGTTACACTTGTTAAAATTGGGGCGAGATTGAGTGTTTTTTCTTAACTCTTTCGTACATTTCTTGATTGGTACTTCTATAAGTAATGGAGGGTGATGCCGATCAATTCTAGTCACCGGGTCCGCCCTTGAGAGTTTCAGTGAGTTGAAAGGAGAAAGAACAAGATCCAGAAGACGATTATTTTCGTTATATATATGGTTAAATTGTAAAAGATCATTAAATGCCATGGTATCAAGAAGAAGTCTAGATTTAAGATCCGTTGCACATCCTGGGATCATGGAAGATGCTGATTGTGACTATGATAAGTGAGGAGTGTTGAAATCACCAATAAGAATGGAAATCTCATCATCGTCCAAACCAAGCAAAACTGATTGAGTATTATTGTAGAATTCTGAGAGTAAGTCATGATCTATATCAGGTGGGAGATAGCAAGCACATATATTAATTGCGTAGCCTTGCTCTGAGTGCGGAATCAATGAGAGCCAGATATCCTCAGCCTTACTGTCCCACCGCGACTGACGAGTTACATTTATGTCTTTTTTGACAGCAATCAGAACGCCACCACCATCTACTTTTGTAATGGCAGTACTTTCCCGGTCGCGTCTGAACACATTATATCTGGTATCAAAAATCTCAGAATCAAATACGCTATGGTTAAGATTAGTTTCAGTAAAACAAATTACATCATAATTGCATGCAAGTATATTTATAAAGATATCATTAGTTTTAGTACGAAGCCTATTAACGTTTTGGTAATAAATTGACAGTTTGTAATCCATTACAATTTGAAAAAGATTTAAATAAATGCAGTTCTCATAACAAGCGACACCTAAATTTAGTTAGACTTAGACGCCACACCTCCAGTCTTCAATTTTTCTAGGAAAGCGAGATCCTTCACATATATGGCTGAGCTGTCATCTTTTTTGCGCAAATAAACTCTTCCGAATTTTACCCAAACAAATTTATAATTATTATCTCTTTTAAACTTTCTTGTGGCAGCATACAACTCCTTACATTCAGGAGATAGGTGTTCTACTACATAAATTTGACTTCTCTCACCCGACATTCCAAGATCAAACGAGCTCAACGGTTCGGATCGCTTTTCCTTATTATATCTCTTAAAAGCAGAAATTACGACATCCCTAAGCCGCTCTGAGGGCAATGTAACTATTATGTTACGGGGACGATTTGAGTTGGGATCCAGCTTTGCCACTCTGCGAGCACCAAGTATTTCAGAGTCGTTAATCGGTGCACCAATAATATCGCATATTTTTTTGCTTATAGATATTACGTTCTCGCTTCGCTTATCGGGGACAGCCTGGATTTCAACATTACAGCTTCTGGACGATTTTTCTAAAATAGCAAGCCGACGTTCCATTGTATTAATGTTGTTCTGAAGTTTACGCTTTTCTGTCTCAAGATGTGATATATTATTTTTAGCAATGTCTAGTTCAGCTTTAGTTTCTTTTTGTTCCGCATGCAAAAATTCAGTAGTGCAGGAGAAATCCGATTTTACATTATCAATTGCGGAAGAAATTTCCTGTTTACTCACACTATCACACTAAATACTACAGGTGTGATTTGTCCTTGTGAAGAGAAATAAACGTAAAAAAAAAAAATCTGTACAGTCTTAACTATTTAGCCCCGCCCATTTGTTGAGGTTTTGTATTTTAAGCTAACAACAACAAAATGCAAAAATCTGCTATTTTTTAACTTCCTGTGGTATGTTACACCAGAATTTTGTTTGTTAACCTTTCTACTATAGTTATGACACCATATCACAGCACATTGGAGCATTTTTATGTTTTTACGGACGAAATGCAACTGACACGCCGCTTATGCGACTTTCGCCTACAGCCGACGCGGCTTGGCACGCGGTATTATTATTGTTTTCGCCTCTAGTGGGGCGCGAGCGACTTGAGAATTCCTTGCTCTGTGCTAGATACCTTGATACTAAAACAATTCCAAGAAAAAACTATAATTGAAACAAAGGTGATTGAAATAAAACAGACCACTAAACTGCAAAGTCTGTAAACTATCCTTTATTTTCCTTTGTACTTTTTACTGACTTAAATTCTTTTAATGGATTTAGCAAATGTAGTTTTCCGTTCAGTGTTTTCATTGAAATTTTCTACTTTTTCTACAAAATTTTCTTAAAAAAACCTTAGGGGCTCACGGTGTTTACGCTGACGACGCGCGGATGACGCGCGTCAACACGCATCAAACGCTAATCATACGCAGTATCAAAAAAAATTATGTCGCGCAAACGCATTTCCGTGTCACTGAAAACGCCGTTTCTAACACTACTTAAGCGGATTAAGTTTTAGATCACTTGCTTTTAAAACGACGAGACGAGTTGCATTTCGGACGAGTTGCTATTGTACACGATTTTTGCAAGAACGATTGAAAATTCATTGTCGTTATGCACTGAGTTAATGATCCCTACCTTGTATCAACGCGCTGTATCAGATATCAAAATACCCAATGTCTTTTAGTCTTTCATAAAACCTTCTATCATTATTCAAGCTCGAAACATTTTCTGAGGTATGTTGCAGAATGCGGCATGTGAATGGATGACCTCAGATGCAATCCGTTGTAGACATTTTGAATGGTTAAAGACGTTTACAATGTCTTATGAATGATGCAGAGCGAACTGATATGAACGCGAACATCAGAGGGTCTATTCTCCTAATGAAAACAGTTAAAATGTATCAATTTCATACAAAATATAAAACGAGCGATTTATCGCTTGAGATTAGACCTGCAGACTGAGCTACAACACACAGATGTCTTCCACCTTACAGAAGATCAAATAACATTCTTGTTCATGGCCATGTTGTGTTTCAGTGAGAAAGGTTAGGCTCCACTTTTTACAGGGTCAGCAACACCCGAGTGAATCCCCACGTATTTCAAGCGTTCTTAAACTACAGTCACTGCTTACCATCAGGCGTACCTTATGCTTGTTTGCCACCTTAGTGGTATAAAAAAATGTGCACGCACACAAAGAGTGTCGCGACAAAAAGCGCAATGCTACAACACACCACAGAAGTTCTGGTTATGCATCGCTCAAGACTAACAAACGTCCTAACAAGGTGAGATGGAATATTTTGTGTAATCGTGTAGCTATGTGCAAATCACATAATATGTTATAATGTTATTTTTGAATGGAAATCACCTTTTGTATGTTGTGTTTGTGCATGGGAAAATTATAACAAAGTATGGACAATTCTTGAATTATAAATGAGGTTATGTCACAATGTCATTGTGTGAAAATAATATTTTTGTGGTCGCAAAATTATTTATTTAGGTCAATATTTAAATACAAATGGTGATGTATGGTTTCGGTTCGCTTTTATTTATAAACGACTTCAGATTTCAAATTCGCCTTGAATTTGAAGTAGATACCTATTTTTGTGATGGAAGAAAAAGTTTTATCTACAAGAGAGTTTATTTTAGTTTATTTATTATCTCACTAGAGGACCGCCCCGGCTTAGCAAGGGTTTTATTAAGGTAAGTACCTATTTATGTATTTATTTTTTGAAAATATAATATAGCCAATGGTAATTTAAATTCCCAACGGTGAAAGAATTATTGAAATCGGTTCAGCAGTTTTTGATTTTATTTATTTTAAACATACAAACATACACACACAAATATAAAAATCTTTCCTCTTTATAATATTAGTGTAGATTTAAAGTAGATACCTACTTTTGTGGTGATAGAAAAAGTTTTATCTAGGTACAAGTAGTGACATTACAAGACAACTTTACACTCGTTTGTAACACATTCATTTTGCACAACATATTAATCTCTTTTTTTTCCATAAATAATATTAGAGTGACTTTAATCTCGGATTAGGTTCAAGTTTTTACTAGCATATTGTTTCTTTTTTTTCTCGTTTGTATTCCACGCTGTGTTTGCCTGTTATTGTTTTTGCATTATACCTTTAACTAATGTATTTTAAGTTACCTAATTGTGGTATAAAAATGTTGGCATACCTAATAAATAAAATAAAAGTAGTTTAAAAATATTTACTTAGAATTTTATTTCATTAGGTACATTCATTTATGCCGCAATCGTTAATTTCTGCACTCGTAATGGTTGACTGGTAGAGAATGCAATTAGCTTTGAGTTGGGCGTAATCTCAAGATCTACTGAACCTATTTTGAAAATTCTTTTACCAATAGCACAGATATTATAATACTTATCAAATAGTAAGTCACCTTATTTGTGAGTGTCATAGACTATAATATTAACCCGAAAAAGCCGCGGCAACAGCTAGTGGTCAATCTGGTCAATAAAGATTTTAAATAAAATAAAAATCCTTTTTTTTTTCTTTTTGGCAATTAACCACTGTCTCACCCAATGGTAAGCGATGACGCGGTGGAGGGTGTTTCTCGCTGACTCAGTAGTAGCCAATTCATAGTATAACCACATGAGTAAAAATAAACCGCGGAACAGAGGCTAAACTTCATACAATGTCGCTGCGATGAGTACACGCACACAAGCATGTGTACGTGACGAGCGCTTTGAGGACACGCAATACACGCGCCTCATGCTTGTGTGCGTGTCCTCGGCGCGCGACGTTGTATGAAGTTTAGCCTCTGTCCGTCAGTTTAATTACTCATGTGGTATAACTGGTCCAAATTATATCTATTCGGGAACACGGACGGTGACAGTGAATTCAGCTCCATAACAGTCCTCTATCTAATATGTCTACATGAAATAAAATTACCTGGCGACAGCTGGCACGTCATATCCACTCTTGATATTGTCAGGACCCACAGGAACAGCGGCAGTGAGGAGCAGGCGAGGTTTCTTCACCTCCTGGGCTTCAGCTTCAAAAGCTTCGCGAAGTTCTATAAAAGAAAAAAAATTATGATTGAAAATCATAAAACAAACAGTCGGTTTTAAACAAAGGATTGGAAGGCCAGTTGCGCGTTACCGACTGCACGGTTTATAGCCAAACTCTACACTTCAGCTTGTATAGACGCATGCCCTGCCTGATAACAAAGGCGATTGGAGGCTAAGCGTAATTGGTATGAAACTGTTTTAAAACTCGTTTCTAAACCAACGTTTTAATGATGGTTTTTGTTCTTAAAACTATCTGAGTGCTTAGTACGAGTTATTTGGTCACATTCGATCATGTCAACGTAAATAAACCGACCAATAAAATTAGAGAAGAATTCTCATGTGACGAATTTATAAGACGCGTGTTACATATCAAAACTATATAATCTTACTTGCTCACATTTTGAAGTGAGTAACCCGGCTAATTTGGATATGTAACACGCGTCTAGTGAATTGACAATAAGAAACTTTTTTTCAATTCAGTCGGCTTGTAAACGTTGACACATTCGAATGTGATCAAAAAACTCGTACTAAGCACTCAGTTCGTTTGATTGATAGGCAAGTAGTGAAATAAGTTCTTAGACTAATTCTCAGATTCCTTGATTTACTTTTGTGTGTTGATAATTAGGACAAACGATTTTATGACTGTTAATTAAAGCAACAGGTGTATTTGAATTAATATTAGAACAATCTCCATTCCGTAATGTCGAAATTGTGGACAGTAATATACATCTCTGATATAAAGTGTCTGTCCTTGCAACACTCTGGCACCTTTCGAAAATTCCAAACTGCAAGATATCTAGTCTATAATAATATGATCCTTTCATTATTAAAAATCAATTTTTACGTTCGTTAGTTTTTGAATATACGTTTTTTTTAAATGGAAGTACTATAAATAAATCCTTTCATCTATATCTATACTAATATTATAAAGAGGAAAGATTTGATTGTTTGTTTGTTTGTTGGTTTGTTTGTTTGCAGCCTACTCAGGCTCCGAAACTACTGGACCGATTTCAAAAATTCTTTCACCGGTAGAAAGCTACATTATTAGGGAGTGACATAGGCTATAGCTTATAGCAATGTGGTTCCCACGGGAACGGGTCAGGAACTTCACGCGGACGAAGTCGCGGGCAAAAAAGCTAGTTATTTCTATTTCGATAATGGTTTGATTTGATTTTTATGTGATCCGAAAGGTAAAAGAAATGGTGAAAGAAAACCGATTACTTTAAAGTACCTTCATACATATTATGAGAACTTGAATCATTTAAAGCCGCAGACTGTATATGAGATACCTAAAGCATGAATATTCAGAACACACTCTCGGTAGTACAAACAAAATTGTGACTTAATACAACCTAAAAGCCAAGCACTTAGCTGTGGTAAAAGATAGACACATTAAGTGCCACTATAAGTGTAACTATTATTTGCAGTGTTCTCAGTGTAAGTAACCTACATATCATATCTCATCCTTAATAACAAAAGGAGGGACAGATGCGTTGTTAAGTTTAAAGTTAAGAAAATGCATTATTACAGGACTAACAGCCAGTTTATGAAACACATTTTTAAAGTTAATGACATGTTAAACTATAGCTGTCACTGTCAAAATAATGAAGAAAGACAAAGATAACTTGAGACTAAACCAGTGGGTTGTCGCAAAAAGGCTGCGACAAACTGGTAAGGTGACCCAAAGGCTGGCAGTTACTTCACTCAACGGATATCTATCGACGTTCAGCGAGGTAACGCTGCTAGCATTTTGGGCACCCTGCCACAAGGACCATATCTTTTTAATGCTTAGTTTTAGTTTTTATTGTTAGTTTAGTTTTCATTAATTTAATTTAATTTCATGTTATTTAGTTATGTATTTTACCAATAAAATATAACAGTCGAAACAATATTTTGCTGTGCCCTCTCAGGGTTTATGTCTGAACTTGAATTTATCCTGCACCATTGTACATGCTATGTAAACACATGAAATGCAATAAAAGTTTGAGTTTGAGTATAAATCTTAGATAAGATTTCCATGGCTAAAGCTTCAGTATTAACATAACAGTACAGCAGGGTGTTTAAGGCCGTTTCTCCACCGCCACCGTCGCCGGGACGTCATTCACCGAGAACGAGATTATTTCTGGCCGACATTGATGTTTACGTGACGGCGATCGTTTGTCCACCGCGACGATCTCGCCGTCACGTTAACTTCATCCCGGGCAGAAATACGATGGCGGTGACGGTGGATAACGGCCTAAAAGTGCATTCTTCTATGCCAAAAAGTTGGCCAACAAGCATACGCCCGCCTGATGGTAAGCATCACTGTAAAACTTGAAATTTGTGACCAATTGCTATTTTGTTTTGTAATGACGCCGCAGACGCGTCAATGCGTCAAGGCGACGCTTACGCTGCGTTTACTCACCGCATATCGTATCATGGCTTCATGGCATATCATAACGACAACCCATCTAACGACAGACGAACGCTATAATGAAGGGGTTCAACCTTTGAATTTAGAATGTGAGATTAATACAAAACATTTCTTTGTCATCCCTTTAATAAAGCTTGTGAAAGTTCAAAAGAATCTAACAAAAGAGTCGAAAGCTTAACAATGTTGACAGAAGCTCAAACGAAAGAACTATTGCAGTTTTCATTTTATAAAAGCTTCATGTAAAATGTAAGTGGGTCGATGTTTCAGGTCAGGTGCGCGGGGGGTCAGCCAAAAACTGTTGGCAGCTGAATCAAGAAGGAAGTGCTGACTAACGGGCCAAAATAACCTATTTCCAGGGAAAGTTGTAAAGGAAAAATCTATAGAATGGGCAATATGACAATAAAAAATTGACGCTTTTTTGTGATTTTCTTCTACCTTTGTGCTCGGAAATTCCTTTAGGAGTTCTTTTGATGGAACCACTCAGAATTTTTGGTCCATTAAACATTCTAAAGAAACTACTGACACTACTTAGTTTCGTTATTACGTCAGGGATGGTATTAAAATTTAAATTAGAAGAAAATACTCGTATTTTTTATTTTTGTTTTCTACAAATAAAATTAATTTAAAATGTTAAAATTTATTGAAAGAAATATTTTAATTTAATTTAATTTATTTTTTGCATTACATTATGATACATACATTATATTACTGTACATAATACATAACAGTTATCTACAAATTGAGTAGAAAAAGAGAGACAGACATTTAAATTCATTTATCTTCCAGATATTAATTGACGCTTTAATACGCGTTTAATATTAGTAATTATCGGTAATGACGCGCTAGATAGGACGTTTTTGTTTTTTCCTTAGACCATGCTAGCGCAGTCGCGTGTAATACTTTATTTTTTTTAATCTTTTTTTTTATTAAAATGTATGCCCTTTATAACGTAAACCACAGCAAGCATGGCTTAGGTCATGCGATGTCGTAATTAATAATGTTTTAACTTCAATAATTCACACGGTAGCGGCCCTGGCACATATTGGTCGCTGGGGCCGTTGGACCAAATTTGGTACGGTCAGCAAATACAACATAATACTGCGATTTACACAATTTTGAGAAATGAAAAATTTCACCACCATTACTAATCTTCCCGGTAGCTCAGTGGTTAAGAGCACTCAGACGGATATCGAGAGGACGTGGGTCCGAATCGAATCCAACTTGGGGAAATTCTTTCCAAAATAACTTTCATAATAATAGGTACTAAATCAAATAACTTTAATAATTTGAAATCAAATATTTGGAGACTAGGCCTTCACAGGCATGTTTCTCTTGTCAAAAACCATATAAATAACAATCATTATTTTTCTTTTTAGTTAGAAAAAGTTTACTGTGTGCTTCGTAGCTTGAAACAGTGAATGGACAGTGGAGATTTCGCGATCAGATTGGATATCTTAGAGTGACCACAACGCGTTGTTTGGGGGCAATTCTTTAATTCAATGAGCGTTTTCAAATCTGCGTTTAACATTTAGATGTATTTTATTATTTTTGTATGCACTAATATTAGCAGCTTTTTTTTTTGCAGACGCTACTTGTTTTTTTACAATATTAAGTGAACGAGTCGGATTTATCGCTCGCATGGGCAATGGAAAAATTGTCAAAGCTATAAATGCCCCATCGAAGATTATTAGCGTGATCATTTCATAAAAAATATTATATAAGTATATTATATCACTATATTTTTATTTTGAATGGCCGTTTTCACCAACGATCCCTAGAGGTTTAACCTAACTGGAACAATTTTTTATGAGTTAGGGAATATCTACGCTAGGAGTCGTTAGTGAAAACATTAACTTTGATGTATTTTTGCAACTCGCTGTTAATATGCCATTATTCTTATAATATTTTTGTTTTTATAATGATAATAATAAGTTATATTTAACTAAATTATGTATGTTAATAGGTGTTTGACCTCACGAACGGAAGTGTTGGGTCAAGAACACATGAAGATCAGAGTGAAGTGTGTTCATGGTTAAATTAATACATATTTTATATATTTTATTAAAACAGTTTTATATGGTGAATAAATTTTGCGTTATTTTCAATGTATTTGTTGTAAAAAAAACACACAGCGTCACCTCGTCCCAAAGTAAGCTGTAACCTGCTTATGTTATGTGTACCTGTGACCGGATATATTATTGTACAAATATCATAGATTTATTATAACTTACTAGCGTAAGAAGAATGGCAATGCAAAAGAGATAGATCATAACATAGGTACGCGTTTGTTAGAGCGAGATAGATAGACGAGACCATTTTTCCTATACACGCTATGGGCTTGTATCGCCCTAACGTCAGTCATGTTAAAAACAAATCCCACTTATTTTTACAAAATTTATTGTTTTAAGTGTAGTTTTGGTGTTAATTCGACGTGATTAAATATGGTTACCTGTGCAGTGCCTGGATGTAACTCAAACTAAAAGGAAAATCCACAAAATCTTGCTTGCACAGTAGTGTATTTTGTTTTTGGTCTCGCCTCAATCAAACAAAGCCGATCTATACGTACGCTAGTATATACTAAATCTATGACAAATATATAGAAATGTTTTCTCCGAGGGGGAATCGAAACCGCGGTCTCTGGTGCCAAAGGTACAGGTAAGCCACCGGCCATCACCAGGCCTTCACGAATGATATATAATTTAAAAAAATATGCTTGTAATCCTAGAAATTCGATACGCACTTGGCAGCTTTTTTAAAACATAAAGTATTACTTTACAAACATCAAGTTGAAATAATGCGGGAAGTAAATAGATAGGAGCCCGATAGCCACTGAGAGTTAATTTCACATAGCAATCTGTGTGAGAGCTATGTATCAGGTCCTACTGATAGCGGAGAGAATAAAAATATCCTGCGGACGATATGTATAACGTATTAAACCTTAGAGTCTGTTCCAAACGTCCGCTCCTCAATCCCGGCATAGAGATTTTTAACTTAAGCCAGCTAAATGACGCAAAACGGTATCGGTACAACCCACAGATATCACAATACAATTCTTTCTGTGTTCTGAGGTACAACCCTACCACACAATCCCACCAATGTGTTCCCGGTGTAGCCAGGATCAACAACGGCGACCTCAGTTTGACAATAAGCAATGAAGCTTTTGACGTCCCGGGGAAGAAAACTACAGCTGTCTTGGAACTCACAACGAATTTAATCAGAAAGAAGATAGTCGAAGTAGGAAGTATTGCAAAACACAAAACAGTAGTGCGTAGGCTTGCTTGCTAGACGACAGTATTTGTAGTCTAGTAAGCCTACGCACTACCGTTTTGCGTCGTGTCCTAATAATAACAAAGCACATCTCTTCTATTTCTATATAGTTTACTCTATCACTCGTACAGATTAATAGTAGATTTTACAACAAGTGCACAAAACGAATCATTTCTATCCGAGACTTTTAGCAGCCCGAGCCGAAGGCGAGGGCTGATAGTAATGTCGAGGATAGAAATGGTTTTGTGGACGAGTTATAAACTCTGCTTTTCACTTCGATTGCGAGGAAATAAAAAATAAACGCAAGAAAAACAAGACCCTGTTTCCCATTTCCCGCCGCTTTTTTTTTTTAAATCTTACGACTTTGAAATTAGGCTTGGGCTGCAGACCTATACAGCCTACTATTAAATTAATTTTGTAATAAAATATTTTTCTTAAATTAATTAAATAACCTACCGTACTTTAATTTAAATTTTAATATCTTTTATGACTTAAAAACACATAAGGCAAATAAATTAAAGTAAATATTATAAAATAACAAATTCTATCTCTGAACTTTTTGTTGTGTTTGGCTGTATGGCTTATTTCCTTTGTCTTAATATAGATACATTTATGAGTTTACTTTTCTGCCCTTGTGCACAAAATTCGATTTTGTGCAGCCTATATCCTGCGCAAATAAGCACTTTCTGAGCATGAGAAGTGAAATAGTAGATTTTACAACAAGTGCACAAAACGAATCATTTCTATCCGAGACTTTTAGCAGCCCGAGCCGAAGGCGAGGGCTGATAGTAATGTCGATGATAGAAATGGTTTTGTGGACGAGTTATAAACTCTGCTTTTTACTTCGATTGCGAGGAAATAAATAAATAAACGCAAGAAAAACAAGACCGTTTCCCATTTCCCGCCGCTTTTTTTTTTTAAATCTTACGACTTTGAAATTAGGCTTGGGCTGCAGACCTATACAGCCTACTATTAAATTAATTTTGTAATAAAATAATTTTCTTAAATTAATTAAATAACCTACCGTACTTTAATTTAAATTTTAATATCTTTTATGATGACTTAAAAACACATAAGGCAAATAAATTAAAGTAAATATTATAAAATAACAAATTCTATCTCTGAACTTTTTGTTGTGTTTGGCTGTATGGCTTATTTCCTTTGTCTTAATATAGATACATTTATGAGTTTACTTTTCTGCCCTTGTGCACAAAATTCGATTTTGTGCAGCCTATATCCTGCGCAAATAAGCACTTTCTGAGCATGAGAAGTGAAAACAATATTTATCTCTTTTACTCATTCTCGCTTACAGTGACACCACAACCTAAACGGTGTTCAGTACAAAACCAATGTTTTTTCAAGATATTGGAGTGTCTGGTGATGAGAATCTCTTTTTGATTATTTTACTTTAGTTAGGTATCTAGTGTTAGATAGATGAATTTTATTCATCGCCACTAATAATAAACTTACAGCATCTCACGTGACGTCACTACCCTCCCCATATAAAGACTTCAAGACGTATATACGTGTTACATAGTATAAATTTGGCGCCTTCTCATTGTATGTTATCTGTGCCCTTTCTGTGTCACCTCCGGTTCCTTTATGATTGACAACTTGTCTGTATACAATATTTCTATTCTTTATAATGATTTGATATTATTGTTTAAGTCCATAACAAATGTCAAAAACTATTCCACGAGACACGATTGAGACACCATTAAGAGTCCATTGGTGCATTTGTGTTAGTAGAATCGGGCCACTGTTGATTCATCAATACGCCTTAGAGCTCTTATGATCCATATCCAAGCGTGTGTTAAATTTTCTTTAATTAATCTAAAATTACATGTCTCAAACCAGCTCAAAGACGCTTTAGCAACTTAGGGGAACTGAATGTACATAATATGGCTTCAAGTTTTCTAGTTAAATGTTCTAAACTCAGTTAAAACTAAGTTACAGTCCATTGTTTGTCACTCAGTGTTACTGAGTGTTGTAATGAGCTGAATTTCGGACTTAACAATATCGCCATAACATTTCAGCGGTGCGAACGCGAGTCGCTTACATTGTATTGGTTTGTTTTGGGGTCTGATTATAATCTTTAAGCGGAGCGGGAGCGGATTTTTTATATAGGGAAAGTTCTTCTTTTATTAAAATTATTCTAGTTAATCTGTGGGTTTATTCTCGTAACAAAAACAATTTCAACCTCATCTCAAACACACGCACTATCTCGCTCAATTTCTATTTTGCATGAGTGAGACTGAGCTTGAGATTGACATGAGATTGCAACTGTTTGTTTTGTGATTGTAATTTTTATCAGACAGTAAAATCGACCATTGATACTAGAAATCAAGTGCTGGTGAAGCCTAGTACTAACCAATCCGTTCGCCCTCCCCCAGTGTCGCCATAGGCCGAGGTTCGAGCCCCCCTCTGGGGCGCCCCTAGGCAGACACTGTAAATTTTTGGCGGTGAGAGCCCTACGCTCCCGCAACAGTCCGGTGTCTCAGTAAAGGGTGTCAGTACACCCGAACTGATTAGTCCATTCAAAAAAAAAAAAAAAAAGCCTAGTACTAATAGAATTGTGTAGATTTTATTTAGAACTGCTGCCTGAGGCGTTACTCGCGTTTTTTAAAATTTTATGCACAGCAGCGCCATCTACTTTAAACAGCGCTATTGACTATCAGACTTTTAACAAAATCCTACGGGAATCTCGTACTTTATAGAATAAAAAGTACCCTATGTGTTAATCCAAGGTACCAGATACCAACATACCAAATATGATAAAATTTGGCACTGCCATTTGAGCGTGGAGAAATTACAAGCATATTCACAAACTTTCCCTTTATAATTTAGTTAGTAGTGAACAATATCCTAAATCGTGCAAGGCCGGATCAAGTTACCTAGTTTAAAGTGTATTAAAAAATATATGTGCTTATTTGTTGTTTAATAAAAAGGAAGTTCTGACTCACGCGAGCCGTCCTCGACATTTGAGGAAGGTTAGGATTCAAGTGTTATCTATTTTTAAATTCACGATTTCACATAATACGTATTTAGCTAGTTTTAATGCTCTATTTTGAAAATAAAATATTGTTATGTAGGCACACTGGTTTTTGTGTGAAACATCACTTAGTGAAATTAATAACACATAATATATTAAAGTTGTAAAATACTGCAATTTCGTTTGCGTATATCTCGCTTTCCTCTGTAATTTTGAAAAATCCTTTCTTAGTACACCTCTAGACGTAGGTTTCTGACGACCTATATTCCAAATTTGGAATCTCTAGACCCAGCCGTTTGGGCTGTGCGTTGTTATATAGTTAAGTCAGTCAGGGCTTTGAATTTTATAAATATATCATTTAGGGACTTAGGTTTTAGTACTTCTTCAACCATTGGGGAATATTTTTGGGTTAATGTAGATTCGTCACAAAATAAATATAATTCGTCACGGAATAAACACATACAAAAAATTGTACTTAACGAATTTACTTTGTAACGAATGTATGTAGGTATTGTACACCTTTTTTTCGCTTACCATATTGTAATAAAAGTTTGTTTTGGACTTTTTTTATACTTTTTAGGGTTCCGTAGAAAACTACAAGGAACCCTTATAGTTTCGCTATGTCCGTCTGTCCGTCTGGCCGTCCGCGGTCTAGCGCCTAGACGCTTGATGTTAGAAAGCTGTAATTTGGTATGTATACTCATATTAACAATGCTAACAAAGTGGTAGAATAAAATTTTGAAAAAAAAATTTTTTTGGGGGGGAGGCACCCCAAACAGGCTTACAGATAAAGTGGGAATGAAAATTTTTTTCGCACTGACCCTATGTTGTGGCGTATCATCAGATAGGTCTCTCAGGTAAAAACATCGAGGGTGTGGGAAGATCATTTTCCGATACAATGATCCGTTCGCGAATTATTTACATTTATCGTTTCAATTTTCGTTTTGCACGGTGGTCCCCCCCCCCTCTATCTCCAAAAGTCTTGTATTTAGAAATTTGAAAAAAATTCATGGTAGTAGTCCATATAGTGAACCTACAAGGAAAACTATAACGGTTAAGTAGGCACTACTAGTTACCGAGTAATAGCCGACGAACTTATGAAGTAAAATTTATTTGACGAAAACGTACAAATGTCATAAAATATGGAATTGTACTCATTTGCAAGCAAGAAATGCGTAGCCGCTACGGAAGCCTACATTGTGCGTGGCCCGACACGTACTTGCCCGGTTTTTTCATCAAATAAAATAGTATTTCCGGTGGTAATATTAGCCCTAAATATTCAAACATTAGATTTACATAATTCTCTACTCTAAAAGCTAAAACAAAAGAAAAATGCCCGAAAAAGAACGTAATATGGTTATTTGCAGTTTATGTATACAAAAATAGTTGAATGATATTTTATTATTCCAAACATAACACAAAGTTGTTTTCCCAAAATTGTAAACTAATTTCAAGAAATTCATCCTTCCTACGCAGTTTTTTTTGTGGTTACAAGAACTTTGTATTTTAGATTATTTGCAATAAAAATCATGATTCTTAAGTTCTAAAATAAGGAACTGAAAAAGCAGGGACCTAATATAATAAACGTAATATTATATTGTGATACTTTATTTTATTAATTTTTGTTCTATTTTCTTTGCGTAAAACGAAATAAACGTTTCAGCCATACGCTTATAATATTGTTTTCTATTATTTAAAGCTGTTGGATACCAGTTAAACCATATCTTTAGATATAAAATGCTTTGTTCTGAATGGCTGACGGACCGACGTATCAACGCAACCTAAAACCTCCAAGTTTTAGGTCTCTACGAGAATTGGTGGCTGCTCGTGCGTCGACAGTTTTTGATAAACAACACGTTAGATGGAATTCGTCGCTGCTCGTGTGTCGATTACGTCCTGTTGACGCCCGAACAGCGACCAATTCCTCTACGATCGACTGGGTGTTTTCTTTGGACATAGGCATCCGATAAGATGTCCAAGTACTGACTGTGATCATTGCTTAACCTGCGTGTTCATCCACGCGCTGCCATCGGGATTTTCATCGCTTAGTTGTAACCTTTATCAAATATCCAATCCGTTACAGTGCTGCAAACTTATCAGTGCCGGTGGCCTAAACTTGAACTAATGAATACGCCTTGAATACCTTGACATTACCTCCAATAACTTCGATCCTAGCGCCCCCGCCATCCGCACAGATAAGTTACGTATATTTTATCGCTCCGCTTATGTCTAATGTGATGGTCTACTAATGAGTCTTGTAACACTCTATATTACGAACCTCTAACGCCTTTGAAACGCTGCGCAATTAGTGACTTAAGACGAATGTATTTGAGACAAACTGAATGTTATCCATAAATAGAGAGATTCTGTGGTGATTACATTATTATTATACCATCAACTATCATCCCACAGCAGAGATTTGGGAAGAGAATTCAAATTACGACACCAATTTTGATCTAGTTATCGGGATTATCAACACTAATGTTTTCGGAATAAACAAAGAAAAAAAAAATGCGTCATGTTTTCTTTCTTTGTATCCTTAACAAATTATTAAGACATTTTTCTAGAATATGGTGGTGGTATTAAAAAAGAAATTTACTCATTTTTGCGTTATTAAAATAAATAATGATATTTACAAATTACATTAACCAATTTTTTTTTTTTTGAAAGTTATAAAATTGTATCAGAAAAACATAAATAAGTAACTTAAATCAAGTCATGTTACCGGTGGTGGTGACTTCGTATGCTGTTGTAGCACAGGATACCTAATCTAGTACTTACAGACATCAGTCTCTACAAACATACTTAATACTTTTTTGATAATATTAATAAATGTTTTTGTTATTCAGCTTTTCTATAATAAATAAGGCACTTAGATTAAGTTTGAGTTATCTGTATTCTGGAAATGTAATGGTGTTCTCATTGTCGAGAAGCGAAATAAATAAATAATATTATGTGGTAAAATACTTATTCTGTATTCTGCAAAGAGAAATAAATATTATTATATTAACAAACTATTTCAAACTTTAGTTTATTCTACTGAAAATAAATACAGGAAAGGCGAGCGCTAACCGGCAGTTCTGCGGAGTTGACGAAACGGGCTGGCACCTAATTAAACGCTTGTGTGAGGAGCAAACACTCCGTGAAGAGTTGAACCGGCAGTTTAGTTGCATTTCATAAGATACTGCAGAAATAAGGTCCGTAGAGAGTTCGTATATCTTTATAAAACTTCAGTAAATAAATGAATTTTACACAATTAGACAGTGCCACCTGATTCCAAAGTAAGATAGGCTTATCTTATTTGTGTAATGAGTAGTTATAGTACAGATAGCTGCGTAGAAATCTGCCCCCCCAAAGAATTAGGGTTATTTAGGTAACTCTAATCAGATTTCAACTAAATTTCATCGAATACTAGACATAATCAAAATGTGCATTTTTATTAATTTTCGTTAAAATACATTGAGAATTACATAAGAAAACTTAATTCCTACTTCGTTTTCTGGGGGCAGCTGAGCTGTTTATAAATGGAATACACCCAGATTCAAGAACATCTTGTTGCATCAGTTTGCCACAGGTACTAAACACAAATTCCCATATACTCCCACGATACAGGGTTTTGTGGGGTTACTGGATATGGATTTACTGCTCTATACACCTAAATAAATAAATAAATATTCTTGGACAAATCACACAGCGCCATCTAGTTCCAAACTAAGCAAAGCTTGTACCACAGATTACTTAATAGTTACTTCGTAACTTGTACGGATACTATAGATTACTGATAAATATACATAAATACTTTTTCTTTGTAAATTTGTAAATACTTATTATAAATAGAAAACAACCAGACCAAGACAAACAGGATGTTCATGCACACAACTGTTTGCCTTGCGCAGGATTCGAACCCGCGGCCTTTGGGACAAAGTGGCCATTGTGCCTGTCATACCACTCGACCACCGGGCCTGTTATATGAAATGAACTATTTGTGATTGTATAAATGTTCGTCACAGGATCAAATCAGCCTGGTGTCGAAGTTAGGATTACCTCACCGGGTTGTCGAAAGTATTCGACTGTAAAACGGGATTGTGAGTGTAAAAACGGGATGTGAGGGTAAAACCACGGGTGCACACTAGTATTGCACGTGCTACTTCAGATTTTGCCATCACGAAGTATTGCAACATCCTCAAATAATTTTCAACAAAGTCCCCATTTTGCTAGCCACGACTTGGTTTTGTCGTGACGAGAAATAGTGATGCAACGTGCTTGGATTTCTGATGTTATAGTCTAGAGGGTGCTTTACCATAGTGTTGTACAATTTTTTATCGATTAATTGATGATAGGTGCATTTTACAGCGGATTCATCAGTGCCTAATAATTTAGCTTATTCGTCAAATAAATTGTCAGTTTTTTGACAGTTTTAGTATGCGTTTGATGTTTTCTAACATAAAATATTTAATTTGCAATAAGGCTTTTAAAAAGAAATAAATAAATAAAATTATGTTATTTTTTTAATGACGACAATTTTGTATATAAATTGGTGGATTTAAAATGATGTTTTCTGCGAAATAAAGATGGTAATCTAAAATAATATTAAAATACTTTTACGATTTTTATACGAGTCATATCGTAATCTACGCCGCAGTATAAGGAAATATCCTTTTTAACAACTGTTATTAACAAGTTTTTTATTTTTAAATATTTATTTCTAATATCATTTATATTTTATATTAAATAGGAAAAACTTGATTGTTTGCATTGAATAGGCTCCGAAACTACTGAACAGATTTGAAAAATTCTTAACCGGGAACCTACGCTATTCCCAGATGACGAGGTTTCCGGTGACCGAAACACAAAATGAATGAATAAGAAAATAATCGTTCAAGTTTTTATTGAGTGGTCCCAGTGGCCGAAAGGTAAATATTAAAATTTTATGGTTCCGGCTACTGACACCGCAGTCCCAGTTAATAGCGGTCCCGGTCGCCGGAAAGCTCCCCATGTGACATAGTCTATGTTTTATTTTACTTTCAAAAAAATTAGGTCCTAACTAAACCCGTGCAAAGCCGGGATGCGGTCCGCTAGTGTATGATATAAGGAAGTTATTAACAAGTTTTTGTTTTCAAATATTTTTTCCTAATAAAATTATTAAGACCGATATATATTTTCATAATATATACAAAACATAATTTATATCAATCACCTTGAAAGCTTGAATAATCGGACTATTTTACGAGTTCAAGTTTCACAAAATATTTTATAATAAATAATTCAACGAAAACTGAATTAATAAAAATATCACTTGTTTTTGTATAAACAAACTGGTTTAGTTTGGATAATTAATTTATTGCGTTAATGTAATTTTAATTCGATGTAAGTGGAACATAGCAGAAATTCTGATTTTTAACAAAAAAAAAATATTTTGATCAATATGTTTTACAATAACGAAACGCGCAACGTCAAAAAACCTAGAGAGTTGAAATTTCACAGTGTTTATTTTTGTGATGCACACAAGTAATAAAATATATGGAGAATACAAATACTAGCGAAATTTAGACTAGTTTGTTTGTCTTATCTCTTATCTAAGTATAAACGAGCCTCTGTGCAAAATTTCAGCTACGCATGGCTGGGTGTTTTTCAGTACTACACAGAATAAAAATTATTGTGTATTCAGATTACATTTGACGACCTCCGTGGCGTAATGGTTACCACGCCCGACCGCCACCCAGGAGGTCCCGGGTTCGATCCCCGGTCGGGTCATGATGAAAAACGAACTTTTTCTGATTGGCCTCGGGTCTTGGATGTTTATCTATATATGTATTTGTTATAAAATATAATATTGTTGAGTTAGTATCCCATAACACAAGTTTCGAACTTACTTTGGGGCTAGCTCAATCTGTATGAATTGTCCCTATATATTTATTATTTATTTATTTATTTATTACAAACTATTTACGTCAAATGTAGAATATATTAGGTTAGCGGTTAGCGGTTTCGCCCGCGTGTGCTCTTTCACACTCATAATTTATACTAAATACTCACAAAAAGGTGGCTTTTTATTGGTTAAAGTTTCGAAAATCGGTTTAGTAGATTCGGATATTACCCCTTAGATAGATCCTCACAGACTCACAAACTTTACCTCTTAATAATATTATTAACTAAGTAGGTATCATAATATTTGTGCTATAAATACTATAATAAAAACGTAAAGTAACGCAACAATGTGAAACCTTGTCATGACTTTACACTCATGAACCAAATTTTGTTTTTATTATCGTAATAAATTCAAGTTGGATAGCGAAAGTGCAAAAAATGTGACAAAAAACTGCATTATTACATTTCACCAGTAATGTATGCGCCATTAAAATTTTGTCGATAAAAATATTTTATGCAACAACACTGAGGGACGGCGACAGGTGCAACGGAGCGCGGTGACCGGTAACCCTCAACCGACTCTATCGACGTATCGATAAATTGTGTTTTGATAACGTGCACATCACTTAAAATATTTAGAAGTGCCATTGATATTTTTTTTATAGTTTATAACGTTTTGTATGATATCATGTACTTTAGAAAGGGTTAATAATAATAAATAGAGAAACCGTTTGCCTTTAATTTGATATAAATAGTTTTAATACTCACACAAGCATTGTTTAAAACAATACATACTCACATACATATTTTGCAAGTAGTATGTAATAAGTCAAACTTTTTACAAAATCAATTTTTCGACGACTTTGTTTCCATTCAGCATAGTTTATAAATTACTGCCACAAGTACGTAATTGTGTCAAATACCTAGATCATAAATATTGAAGCTTCGATGACTAAGTCTAGATTTACAGTCACGATATCTTATTACCGTCGGCGCAGACAAGTCAATTAGATAGAATATTATATTTTATTTGCAATACACAACTTTATGTGCTACAATAGACAGATAACTTACAGACTTTAAGCAACAAGGCGGCCATATGGCTAAAATCCAATAAATACAGTCATAGAGAACACTTTGAGACAGGCGATCTTTCAAAGACACGGCGAGCTAGTCGAGTGTCTATATAAATCAAATCCGCACTTTCCGTGACCGACAGACGAAGCACGGACTAAACAATTTTACATCAAATACCTGAAATTTGGAGTAACTCTATATGTACCTAAGAAGCCTCTTTAAGAATCTACAGAAAAGCATCAATGAAGGATAATAATAATTTTAAATATTACCCCTAAATGTGTGAAATGGGGCTTGAAGAGATAATAATATTGAATGAAATTATTTAAAAATTAACAAAAAATGATTTGCTTCAAATAAAAACATATGTGTAATATCAAAATTTACGCAAAAGCTAGTGTTAACTAAAGTATTTACTTACAAGTGTCATATAAAATAGCTCGGTTCTAAAATCCTACCTATATCTACAGAAACGGAGCACCTGGCCGCGGTCGCCTGTCCGGTGTTTGCCAATGTTTAGACGGTCCCATCGCCCGCAGACATCGCAATTCCACCAAAAGATTACATTTAAAATGAAACAGCCGAATTGAAATAGAAACCGTATTGACAATTTCGTGGCTGGTAGCTTTTATTTCAAGGATATGGTGAGGTAATGTTTCTGAAGAGTTCTTAGATGCTGGATATATTTTGTGACTTTCATTTCGGAATAGCGTATCAAGATACGTCTACTACACTATTACACTCACAAATAACTTTCTGTTGGAAAAGAAGAACGAAAAATATACTTTTCACTTCTCATGCTCAGAAAATGCTTATTTGCGCAGGATATACGCTGCACAAAATCGAATTTTGTGCACAAGGGCAAAAACGTATCTACTCATAAATGTATCTATATTAAGGCAAAGGAAATGAGCCATACAGCCAAACACAATAATAAGTTCAGAGATAGAATTTGTTATTTTATAATATTTACTTTAATTTATTTGCCTTATGTGTTTTTTAAGTCATAAAAGATATTAAAATTTAAATTAAAGTACGGTAGGTTATTTAATTAATTTAAGAAAATTATTTTATTACAAAATTAATTTAATAGTAGGCTGTATAGGTCTGCAGTCCAAGCCTAATATCAATGTCGTAAGATATAAAAAAAAAGCGGCGGGAAACAGGTCTTGTTTTTTCGTGCGTTTATTAATTTATCAATCGAAGTGAAAAGCAGAGTTTATAACTCGTCCACAAAACCATTTTTATCCTCGACATTACTATCAGCCCTAGTCTCGGATAGAAATGATTCGTTTTGTGCACTTGTTGTAAAATCTACTATTTAAAATTAATTTAAATCAAGGGAGATTCTATAAAAATATTTTTCTTTTCGTGTGTTTTCCATTATTAGTTTTAACTGTGGGTAATAAATTGGTGTCAGTGTTGTCACCCAACGGTCACTGACTTGAAGTAGACCACTGTAACCTATTGACAACTTTCGGGACGGATAACCTAACGCAAGAAGGAGCTCCAGATTTTCTAAACCCATCCAAGTATAAATAGGGTTGTCATTGCTTAACTGCAATGTAATTTAATGGTTCTCTGTTTAACCAAAAATGTTTAATGCAATTTTAAAAATGTAAACAAATTAAAGTAATAAACATACCTTTCAATAACAAAACGTAGTTTTTCTTGTCATCGCCGCCTTTAGGGTACTCCCAATCGACATCGAGACCGTCGAAGCTCCTATCTCGAAGGTACGGTATGGCCGAGTAGATGAAAGTCTGCCTTGCATATCTTGTTGCTGACATCTCCTTGAACTTCTGGGTACCGAACGACCATCCACCTGTTGGAGACAACATTATTATTACTAAATTATTTTAATTAAATAAATGAATAAAATCTGCATAATTCACAGTGCTACTACTTCCGCGTAGTATTCACAATTGATACCAACTGCGAACGAACTGGTGCTGTCTTGAGTTAAAAAGTCGAGATTATTAAATTCATCCAAACACACGCTTGTGTCGTTGTTCACACATGCGTGTTCATTTAGTTTTCATAATTTACATTACACGCAACGTCGCAATTCGCTCCTCAAAGTCAAAGTCATATATTTTAATCCAAAAATACCAATTACAATCCCTTAATAAATCACCTTATAATGCATTTGTTCAATTTGTCCTTATGTCGAACACAAAAACTGCTAATACAACTGTTTCACACTATCATAATACACACGTTGCGCCATGCTCTTTTGCTCTTATGAAAATGGGAGCGGTTTTTTTGTCGACATTCCCGTGAAAATAGGTGAAAATGGCGAGAACAACGCTTTGTATCGTGGGAAGCCCGCCTTGGTGCGTTCGCACAGACTAGTGATGTCACTCGTTTTATCGATATAAATTTTTTTTAAATATTGTATAACATTCTGTTACGTACGAGCTGGGAGTAATTTTTTTTACATAAATTATTGGTTTTTCGATAACATATTACGATTAGTTTTTGATTGGAGGCTGAAATTTGAAACCGAGTCATTATTAGCCTGAACATAGCATAGCCTAATTTTTATTAACGATTTTTTTTTAAATTACCTTTGCTATCTTTTTTGCTTGTTTAACTAATATAACAGAAAACGCTGAAAAGAAATTGATACAATTTCTTTTCAGCGTTTTCTGTTTTATTTATTTAAAAAAACCCGATGACGATTGAATTTTTCTGCCAAGTATAAGTGAAACGGAATAAATAGTAGGACATTTTTTATCAGATCCGCATAAAGATTATGCTCTTATTAAAAACGGATCTTAGACAAAGAAAACCTGTTTAAAATAACTAATCTGAGTTGCTAATTAGTAATATCATCGTATATAAGTAATTAATAAGAAATTAATAATCATTATATCTAAATCATTAAACTCACAAACGTGTTTTCTTTAGAAAGTAGTATGTGTGATTATATCAGTTAAAATATAAATTAACTGCAACTATTGCCGCTTTCATTAACCCATAAATCTTATTATAAAAGTCAATTAGCCATGTTTAATATCAGAAGACACGTATGAACTTTATATTTATTGCCCGGGCCGAAGTGACTGGCAATGACAAGGGATATTGATTCGAATCACCCAAAAAAAACAAAAAATTATTATGTATGAACATGGCTTTGTACTTGTCAAAATATTATAATTTGTAATTATTTATACAAAAAAAACATGTTAAAAATAAGTACTAAACTTGATAAACTATTATCAGCTATTTAGTAGTCATAAAACGTTTGGTGAATTTGGGACTAGATGGCGTTGTGGAATATGTCCACAAAAATTGTTTTCAAAATGTGTTACGAAATTAACATAGTTTACTATTTAAATTAATTGGTACTAATAATAAATGTAATAATATGAGGTTCTTCTAAAGTGGCATTAAAAGATTTTTACAGGGTCGGCAACGTGCAAACGTCCCATAGGCTACGGCGACCGCTTACCATCAGGCAGGCCATAAGCTTGTTTGCCACCTTAGTGGTATAAAAAAATGTTAGGAAAAAAAATTGAGCAGTTTGAAATGAAATGATGTAATTTAAAGTATCGATATTATTTTGAATTGCACATCACTAAAACCGTTCAGAAAGTTTGCAGTTAGTTACGTATCGACTTTTCACAGTGAGACCTATGTGTATTGAATAATGTGAAGGAAACAAACATTTGTGATACACCGTCGTCCAAACCCCACTTCTCGTATCAACCATATCTTTTTGGGCGACTATTATTCATATTTGGACTTGATCACAAAATCTAATTATTTTCGTCTACCCAGTAAAATTTCCACCTACAATAGCCTTGCTCGCTCCTCGTAACCTAGCTCTTGATTTTGCAAGTGTTGGCTGTAAAATGTTTCGTTATTTGATTTTGATCTTATTTATTAAAAACGTCAAGGGAAGAAACTACAGCTCTTTGGGAACTCACAGCAAAGGATTGGAATGACATTAGTCGGGTTAGGAAGCACTGAAAGTACTTCTCTCCTTAGAAATTACTTGAGTTGAGAGACAGCAATTGTGAAACAAGATTCTGAAATCGTTTATCAACAGTCGATTGATCCATGAACCTTTATCCAAATACCATACTCTAGAGAGATGGCAAATCAAGTGAGGCTCGATTACTTACTCAGAACCACGGTCTATTGTTACATTACTAATTGGGACCTTTATTTGTATATATTTTTTTTCGTCATCAGAAATTACAGATATTTTGTGTTAATTTTATATTTTCTGTCATTGTAATTTGTATCTTATTAATACTATTTTAAAAGAGCAAGTGCTAAGTTTCTTGCCAGCTTCTTCTTAGCACAAATCTGCCGTCTGAACTGGTGGTAGGAAAAAATTGTGACGATTCGAAAGAGCTTATATTAGGCCTATTTGAATAAAAATATTTTGAATTTGAATTTGAATACTGACAATTGCTAAGAAGGATAAATAAGAATACGATTACTACAAATATTATGGTTTAGGCTACGATCTATGTGCGTTTTGATTGAATGTTAGTTGTACTCTAACTAGAACCAGTATTTACTTGTAACGATTAGATACTATAATAGCTATTACTTAATTCGGTTTTGCCAATTATGGTGAACACTTTGAGTAATCAATCAACCGATGAAACCATCAAGCTTACCTTTCTATAAACCTGTATGACGAGTCTTAATTATGTAAAATTGTGTGCAAAAAGATATTAAGATAGTTTTGTTTATAATAATTTTGTTTGTCGATGTAATAGCATTTATCTGTAAGTCTATGTACAGTCACCTTCATAAATATGTAATCACTTTACTGTCACTTTCGTATATCATTTCAATTACTGTCGAGACACTTGGTCGGAGGGGTCCTAGCGCCTTTAAGGAAATAGCAAAAAGGTTAGTCGACATCACAGGAGACCGAAGAGCTGGCAGCTACCTCGGACAAAGAATTAGTCTAGCTATACAAAGGGGGATATAATCATTCAAGATATTCAAGATATAACTTACCAATAGCCAATAAAGTCTTCAGTTTGGGGTTGGCTTTCTTCAAGCTGTTGATCCTGTCATACAATCCGGTCTTTCCATCTTTAGTCTCGTCGTTGGTCTCGAAAGAGCTAAGTTTACCCTTCTTAATCCATCCGAAGGCGAAGATAACATGAGTACAAAGATCTGGCTGGATATCTTCAGGCACGAATTTTCCAATCTTCGTTCTGTATTGTGACCAGTTGGTGTAGTAACAGACGATCTGAAATGGGATTTTTTATTTTAGAAGCAGAAGAATCAATTGGCCTTTTTAGAGGCCTCATCCTTATTTTATAAACACAAGCGGCTAACTAACACCCGAACCCAATATGCGATGAGATCGCATATTGGGTTCGTATCCTTTTTTTCTTATGTCAGATAGAAAGTTTCACATTACTTGTCTCTTTCTTCTTCTTCTAATCAATGCATTGTATTTTTAATCTATGGAAGTAAACTACGAATCAATACTTCCGTCAATCACGAACGATCATCGATGGAGGATTGAGATTGCATATTGGGTCCGGCCGTAAAGCGGATAGCGTGATTGATACATTTTAGATAAGGCCAGGGTCAGTGTGAAGCGTATTCCGCGTGTTGACGAATTTTGTCAAACAACAAGGTTATTCATATTATTCACACTCAGTTATATAAAATCTCTGTGCTTTTATCTATTTTTGAAGAAGATTGCATTTTAGAATGAACATTTAGATCCTCCTTTAGCGTTTTATTTTTCTAGACGATGTGTTCTATACTTATATGGATACCTGCTTTGCCTTTCTTGACCTTAAAAATTGCTATAAAACCATGATACTGAGCAATGGTCAAACATTATAACATTAAGCTAATATCAACTCTCTTGCTTATAAAATAAGAACCATTAATATTGCAAATAAGACAGGCAAATACAGTCTCACAAACTTATCTGTGCCGATGGCGGGGGCGCTAGGATCGCAGCTATTGAAGGAAATTGTCAAGGTATTTAAGGCGTATTCATTAGTTCTAGTTTTGGCCACTGGTACAGATAAGTTTGTGGCACTATCGTCAGTTTTGAAGGCAAACAACTTCACTTTGGTCTCGTTCAAAAAGCTTATTCATATCCGCGTTGTACTTAACCACAACCATTTTAAGTTTGTCATTTAATACTTTAATTATAAGGTTTTATTTCACATAGGTATAAGGTTCAAAGTTGACTGATAAAGTTACTGTTTAATAGAATTTATAAAGTGGTGTCGGGGTACCGCAAGGTACTCTACTAGGTCCTTTAACTTTTCCTGTCGTGTCTAAGGGAAATACCATTCTAACTAGCTGAAATAAAACCTTCACTAGGTACACGGTTGTTGTGGATTTCTTAACTCTTTACAGGGCCATCAAAGCGTAAGTAAGGCTCTTCATTTTAAAAAGGTGTAATTTAAGTGCGGAGAGCTGTCATAGATAAACTTATCTGACAAATAAACTGACAGTGTTTTGAAACTTTTTACCTGGTAATAAACCCATAAAACTGGAAATTATTAATATGTACTACATGAATAGAGAATGTGCCTGTGAAGGCACAGCCATTGTGTATGTTTCGAGTCTGCGTTTTCTATGTATTCTAAGTATATCATTTACATTAATATATCCGTTGTTACTCATATAACAAGTTGATTAAGTTTAGCTTACTTTGGGATAGAACTACCTTGTATCCATCTTTATCCTTATGGTCATCAGTGCCCACTGAGTTTTCAATGGCGGCTGATGATTTTCTGCTTGCAATCGGTCGACCACGTATCTTTGGCCTGTTCACACTAGCAGATATCACTTGATCCGTAGATCTTGATACACTGGACGTTACTGATGTGGAAACTTTGTTTGTTGGTTTGCGTAATCTTCTTCGAACAGCTGGAAAGAAAAAAAAATTATATTAAAAATATGAAATTTTAAGGATCCATTGACTTGATTGCAATAGAGATAGTTTGAAATTGGATTATTCAGAAAATAGGCCTTCGCAACTACTTTTTTAATTACATTTTCTAATTTACAATATACATCGATGTAAAATATACATGAATCGTTCACAAATGACTTTATTACGAACACACAAGATTATTTTACCACCATAAGATATCACTAACTAGTTCAAACACAATCATTGAATTTCACTGAAAATCTTGTGCCAATTATATTGGAGCGAAATATAGGTATTTAACATTAAATAATTATAATTATATAAAATACCTAATGACATAGACTATAATAAACTACAACCATTTCGGAAACAAAGCAAAATTATTAACTCACCGGTAAAAGTAATGGCTTAACAAACTTAATTACGGCCTTTGTTATCATCCATTATTATAAGCACAATAATCTACATTAACATGTTGAAACAAGTTTTTTTTACCACAAAGTTGGCAAACAAGCATACGGCCCGCCTGATGGTAAGCATCACCGTAGCCTTTAGACGCTTGCAATACCGGGGTATCACTCATTCCTTCCTCAGACGGGCTGCTCCGATTTGAGCAGAATATCCTCTGTGCCCTACCTCTCTTAAATAAATAAGTAAATAAAATCTAAAATACAGATCTCATTACACATATTAGAGGCACGATATATTATTAATCGACTAAAAGAACTGCTAATCAACTTTTTTATTACTCTTACGTAACAAACTCCAGTTAAAATACATGTTTTATTGATTTCTAACTTTACACGCCAATTTTACATTGAAACGTTCCGATCGTTACAAGTTTACGTAATGTCGTAGCTGAGCAGAGTATCGCATTCGCATCGTATAGCAGAACTTGATACGGCAAGTGGCTTGATTTCCTACCAACAACTACAGATCATCATAATAATCAAACCATAAACCTCCCACTACGGAGATACGGGTCTTTTTTATACCATAAAGGTGGCGAACAAACATACGGTCGGCCTGATGGTAAGCCGTCACGGTAGACTATAGACGCTTGCAATACCTTTTTTTTTTTTTTTTTTTACGTCAGAAAAATGCTTTGTGGCAGCCCCACCGCCCGGGGAGCACGCGGTGGGGACTGTGGAACTTACCACTAAAAAACTGACGGGATGCCTCTTGCCCTGTGTGGCGGGGCCACGGGAAACTGGGATACAACCGCGACCCCGCCAGGGCCGTCCGGCCAAGGTACCAGCCGGACCCGCTCGCCCCCGATACGCTCCGTCAGCAGTACACCGCATCCAGGTGCACTGCCGACACCGAGGACCATCGCCCCCTCAAGACGACGGGCCTTCCCCGGCCCGCCGTCTCGGCTGGGCTATGGTCCCCGTCCACTCGGCGATCGCACCCACTGTGCCGACCGCCAGCCAACGGCCACACCACACTTATTCAGCGTGGCGCGGCCGTCAGCTCCGCTCGTGATTTTTATAGAGGTTGTCTTCCTTGCGGCTCGGGCGGTTAAGCCAAGGCCCCCGGCCCGTGGGTGGAGGACCCACGGGTTACGGTATGCGCCGCACGCCGGCTGGTAAGGCCGGCGCCCACTAGGGCGTCCGCGTCAACCCGCGAGCCGAGCGCAGGGAGTGGACACACCCGTCCGCCTGCAACCCGCACCCGGCGAAACGCAGGGACCAGACCCCGCTCGTCCCCCTCAACCCGCGGCTCGCCGCAACTCGAGCGCAGGGAGGGGACCCACGTGTCGGGATTTCAGCCGCCGGCAAGGACGCGCCGGCGTTGCCCGGGGTGGACCACGTGGAGGTATCCCGACAACCACCCCGACGCTTGCAATACCTGGGGTATCACTCACGCGTTGCCAACCCTAACCCCCCAAGTGGAGCTCTGGAGACCTTACTCACCGTAGGAACACAACATGGCCGAGACCAATGCTATTTGGCTACGATCTTCTGTAAGGTGGAGTTCCTTCCTCAGACGGGCTGCTCCGGTTAGAGTGTATTATCCGTCGTGCCCTTCCTCTCTTCTCTCTCGGTCTCCCTACAATCCAAGTGGATTAGCGCAAACCCTGCTCCGATACAAATTGGCGGAGGTTATTTTCATATTGATATGTATTTTTCATGATGACGACATAGTAATATTTTGGTATGACTGTTGTTACAAACCGAACTCTTTTTATCAATATCTACTTTTATATTTCCTTTTTTATGGTTTTATACGTCTATTTTACCGTTGTCACTTCATCTTCAGGGCGCATCCATATGGCGCGAATTTAAACGTGCGAGCGTCGCGTAGCGTGTCGTGTAATTGGGGCCTCACTCTTTTTACACGCCATTGTACATTTTCACTTGATTTTCACTAAAATATAAGTTTAATCCATCCCTTCCTCTTTTCGTTATCTCTCCATATATTAAAATTATATATTACATTAAAATAAAGAACTGCTCAGGTAGAACAGAAGCCTATTTAAATTTCATTATCAGAAATGCGTATAGGAAGGCGTGAAAACTTCACCTGTCCGTAAATTATTTTACGTCCTCCGAAATTGGGAGTTTTCTAAAGGAATTGCAACTTTGAACACGGTAATGTTTAATTTTCAATACCTTTGTGTTATATTACGAGAGCGTAAAATCATATTTCCCGACTGTTCTTTTGATGAATTTCAAATGTTATAATAATGTTATATTTATAAAATATTGTATTAAGTTTAGTGATACTTATTCAATTTAATTTTTATCTAGTGAAATTCAATTGTTAATAAATTCAATGGTGTTTAATTTTAATATTTTTTGTGTATATACATTTAAGAACTCAAACTTTTTTTTTTCTGTTTTGATAGACCTACATACAGTACTATTATTTTATTCTGTGCTATTATTACTAGCTATTTAAATTGTCGCTTTTTACTACTTCAAATAGAATTGTAGTAAGAAGAGTTTGGTTGTCAAAAAAAAAAACTTGCTTGCTTGCTCTTCTATAATAGTACTTATTAATGGTAGAGAAACAAAAAAAATATATATTTTCTCTTTATATTTGTTCAGACATTAAACAAAACACTCGTAGCTCCCCAAAATATTTAAAAACGAAAAATAATTGAAAATACTGTAATTTATTCCCGAACACCAAGTCCGACCGCGTGTACCTAAACACCACTACGCCCCCAATCTGTTACGCGTAATAAATTCTGTGCACACTCTGAATTTCAAAAGCACATGGTAGACACAGACAAAAAACTTAATAGATGCTGCAAGTAGATGCAAACAAACTTGGCGACGCACGGTGATTATCGAAGCGAGGCACATAGGAAAATCCTGGAGTCAAATTAAACGCGAAGCTCAAGACCGATCGGGATAGAGATCCGAGTCACTGTAAACACCCTCAGGCCCATTCAGGTGACTTAGGTACGTAAGTATGACGAGAGGCTGACGCGACGTTGCCACTCCGTGTGCACAGTTTTAATGGTTTCTATGCAAGATGCAAGCATTCGTCTTACAAATAAACGAAAGCGTTGACGAAAGCGTGCGCATGGTGTGCGGTTTGCGTGGACAAATAGGCCTTAATTTGATATGACACGCGTCAATTTCGGTGGATCGCGTCTCCATCCTTTAGTTTTCGTACGATATGAAGATGTTTGCTGCATCTATTTAGAATTACGTCCGAGACGGGGGGCATGTTATAAGTTGTAGGTAAAACTATATTTTACAAACAAAAACCTTTCTTATTTAATACGCTTTGAGTCTCTTTTCGATTGTAGGAAAACTAAAGTTATTTTTCGATACAATTCGCACGGAAAAATTGTATTAATTAATATAGTATCATTTTCATTGAAAAGAGATCGGATTTATTGGTTTCATCGTGTATTGTTCGTTTTAATAATATACGTAGAGTAAAACGAAACTGCGTTTTTTTTGTCTGTCTAGTTATCCGGGAGCCAACAGGTTTCAAAACGATCGTTACGAGAAGAAATGCCCTAAACAACAACAACTGTCATTAAAGTTTTCGCATTTTTTTCTTTAGAGCTAGAAACGCTCTTTCGAGTCGTCACTTATTTCCTATCAATGTTTAAACGACTTCGTTTGCGTATATCTCGCTTTCCCGTGGGAGTTTTTAAAAATCCTTTCTTAGTACAGCCCTAGAGGTCGTAAGGAACCTACATTCCTTTGGAATCTCTAGACCCAGAAGTTTGGGCTGTGCGTTGATATATAGTTAAATCATTCAGGACTTTGATTTTTTTATATATAGAAGATTTGTTGTCTATCTATCTTATTTTTTTATTTATTTTTAAACTATATTATTAAATAAATCTTCGTAATCATCAATACTATTAGATGGATGAGGCGACAGACCGGGTCGCCTGTCAGCTGACAACGGCTGTATTTTACGAAGCGAAAAATGGCCAACAGTTAACGAGAAGATATGTTTTTTAAACGAAAATAAAACACGAATACAAAAACGTTTTTTTTTTCTACTGATTTATTTTATTGATACAAGATTACACGCTCATTCTGTCATCATTCTGGTCCATCAGTCTGGTGAAGTCTGGTCAGAGTGATGGGAGAATGATTGTCTAACCCACAGACTAACAGACTGATGGTCCAGACTGATAAAAATTAAATATATTAAATTCTGACATCAGTCACATCAATCGAGACTTTTGGATCAGAATGATGCCAGAATGAGCGTGTAATCTTGCTCTAAACGTACAGTCAAATGCAAATTGAGCTTTTCACTTGCAGTGCAATTTTAGCTCCTATCTATGACATAGAACTTAAGAATGGTACAAAGTACGATGGTTTTTTTTTGACGATTGGTTCACATGCTCTTGAATGTTCATGTATAACTTGCATGCAACATAACTTTTCCGTTTCAAAAGCCACGTATATCAACCATTGCCGCCGTAAACTCTTTCGTCATTTCTTTTATGTGAATGTTTCTGTCTGTTTGTATGTGTAAAATGCTGTTGTTGTCTTGTGTCTCATGTGCTGTACAGAATAAATGTATTTTCTTTCTTTCTTTCTTTCTTTCTTTCTTTCTTTTATCAGTGGTAATTTTTATGGAGTAGATTAATTACACAAATCATTTATGTACTCTTTTTTTTCTATACCACAAAGTTGGCAAACAAGCATACGACCCGCCTGATGGTAATCACCGTAGCCTATAGACGCTTGCAATACCGGGGGTGTCCCTCACGCGTTGCCAACTCTCCCAACCCCCCCAATTGGAGCTTTGGAGACCTTACTCACCGTCGAACTAGTAGACGTAGTTCTCTCTGACGAGAGAAGGTGGCAAAGACCTTATCTGATTAAAAGTTTTGACTCTTTGATGACATTCTTAAGCTGGCTTCGATTGAAGACCCGTATCCCTGGAGTGGTAGCAATTACTATGTATGATGCTTACCAGTAGAATCTGAGGTGGGTGTGATGACAGCTACAATCAGCAGAACAGTGAATGTCCACCGAAGTAATCTTGGCGGCAACTGTAACAAATGGACAGCATTTTACATAGAGGTTTTACAAAAACATTATTTGATTATTATAAACAATGCGAAGGCTTTATTTACGTATCGTAACGGCGTAAAGCATAATATTCAAGGGATTTGTGACCTAACCCGAGATATTTATTTATTTATTTATTTAGTTCACCAACATAGAGTACACCGTTACAACATAAAACACAACACAAATATTCATCATCAAGTGCCACTACAATTATAGGTGAAGACATCACGCACAGTAAACAATGAGAGTAACAGATCTTAAAAATAATAATAATAATAACAATATTGGAATATGAACACAATATCATAAATTCAAAATAAAATAAAACAAAATAAATTCAAAATAAAATAAAGGTAGATCAGGTTTATGGCTAATTTACAGTTCCTGTACGATTTATCGATAGCATATCTGTTAGATAAACTGATAGTGAAACCTATCTATGTACATTAACTTCAAAACCAATGAACATTTATGTAAAATAATAATTTTCAGTCTTGTTCGTGAGCAACAACAAAAAGATAGACTAAAAAGAATGAGACTTTGAAAGTTGTTTAACATTGATCACTGAACAGGAGGAATAGCGCAAAGTTCATTGTTGCCATAGAGCTTTTAAAAGACGAGACGCCTTTCCTCCCAGCCACAGAGGTTCCTTTGAAAGGGAATGTTACATGAATAAAAAAAAATTGAACTTTAAATTTAGAACAAAAAAATAGAAACAAATAAAAATAACCAAGATTTTTTTGTAGGAACCAAAAAGATAAGGTTAAATTAATTTAAATTTATTTCTCTCTTTCTGTTTAATTAGGTAAGTTAGAAGAAGAAAAGTGTAAGCCCCCCCTATTCTTGTAATAAAAAAGTTTCAATCTCATGTCAATCTCATGCGCTGTCTCTTTCATAAAAACTAGGAATTGAGGAATTGAAATAGTTTTTGTTACTAGTTTAGAATAGGGAGACATATATTTCCTATATTACAACCATAATTTTATATATTCTATTCCTAAGACATCTTTATTCTAAACACTCACTGATTTCAGACAAAAAGCACTTTTGGGCGTAAACTCCATTGTTAAAGTACATTTGTGTTACATAATCGATTGTAAAGGTTCGCGAGTCCGTGTCTCGGAAACGGCAAATATTAAATTATAAGAATGCTTTGTGAATTGTTTCCGAAAACAATGTTATTTGAGGTAAATATTATGGGCAAAGTGATTTACTAGAAACAAAACGTTTCAGATTAATTCCTTTCTTTGTTTGATTCATACCGATGATGACTTGTCTTGATAGTGAGTGATACTGTGGTAGAAATGGGACCAGGTTCATTACTAACATATCTAGAAACATCTAGGAACTCACACACTCATGAGGAACCTATTGGAGTCGTTGTTTGTGTCGAGTGAACTCCCAAATTAAGCAAAGAATTTTGGATTGAACTAGCTCGTTTGGGGAAGTGCCACTTTCTCACAGACTATCGGTATAAAGCAGCAATACGTTTAGTTCAATGAGTAATAGATCCGGAAGCCCAACTCCTTTCACTTCTCCTTTTCCCTTCTCGACCACGGCGACCCATAAACAATGAAATGTATGTTTCTAGCTGTGGCTTGGCAGACCGACTGTGGTTTTAAAAACGACAGGTTAAAATAGTTACCCCTCTGGGCTTCATGGTATTTTTTTTTTATAATTCATCCTATTCACTACTCCAATTTAGTCAAAGCTATCAATGGTTTTACTGCCTTCCCAGACGACCTTTAGGACTTTGACACACTATTTTATTAATTACTAGCGGACCGCGGCTTCGCACAGGTTTTAACTAAGGATCACAAAATAAAAAAATAAAATATATAAGCTTATGACACCCGGGCTCATTTTTTAAATCGGTCCAGGAGGGCTACTACGAAACGTAAATCCGATACTTCGGCCGAAGTATCGGAAGAATTTTAATCGTCGAATACAAGGTATTTCATGGTTATAATTCAACGAACTACTAAAATAATCATAAAGTACAAGGTATTTCATGCATACAATTCAAGGAATTAATAAAATAACCATGAAAAAACCTTGTAATTCATAGTTAAAATTCTTCCGATACTTCGGCCGAAGTATCGGATTTACGTTTCGTAGTAGCCCTCCAGTAGTTTTTGCGCCTATTCGTAAGAGCGCGCATTACGTCCACTAGCGCCGCCATTTGAACGAGAGTGATAGCTTGTAAACGTACGTACTTAAGCAACATTTGAAATGTTAACAAAGTGATATAAATACTTCATCGTCAATTCTAATGCGTAAGTAGAACATATTTTACTTTTTGATCAACGTTTACCAGCTATCACTCTTGTTCAAATGGCGTCGCTAGTGGACCGCATGCGCGCTCTTAACAAACAAAATACAAATCTGTTAACCGCGACTTGTCCATTGACTTGACTTGACTTGTCCATTCCAAATACAATGACATGTCTTCTGCAAAGCCCTTATGCGATTTTGTTATAATATTATTAAAGATCTATATTTTAATAATAAATTACAAAATCGCATCCTAATCCCCGTTTTAACCAACATTTCCTAAAATTTAAAAGTATCTTGACAACTTTTTATATATTATGAAACCTTTATATTTTATTTAATAACTAGCTTTTCCCTGCGGCTTCGCTCGAGTTAATTTTATTGTGGCGCCATCTATTGGCCGATAGCATCCCATACACGCCCTCTACAGTTGAAAATTTTTTTTCCCATTGGAATGACATACTTTCACGGGATAAAAAGTAGCCTATGTTGGGCTCTGTACCCCTGACAATATTTATACAAATTTTCAGAATGATCGGCTGATTAGTCAAGCTGTGAAGGAATAACAAACAAACAAACTCACTTTCTCATTTCTAATATTAGTATGATTATTTTAAAACCCAAAAGAAAATGAACTATTCCGCCATTAGGCATTTACCCTATTATAAAAATGTAAACTTTTATAATGAAGACCAGCCCTAAATATTAGTGTGGAATAAGGACAACGCTTGCGGCAGTTTTAATTTAAAATCACTATTATTCCAGCCACAATAAAGGTTTTTTTGGATTACAAAAAAAGCACTGAAAAGGTTACAAAAATTACAATTTAATGTACACTGCTATTGTTTTTAACTTTCGTTATTCTGTTTCTTTGTTTTTAAAAGGTTTTTTCGTGTTATTAGTGAGTTTATTCGTATCATTTAGGCACTAGCTGATCGCCGTGGCTTCGTCCGTTTGTTCTTTTCCATATAGTCTATTTTACATAGTATAGTCTATGACACTCACTGATTGTGTGCCGTGCAAAAGAACTTAAGTATACAAGTCACCTTCGCTTGCATATTCGAAATTGTCAAGGTTCACCACAGACGGATACGTCAGGAAGGACTAAAATTAAGACTCACAAATAATATAGCGGTATAATCATCGTCATCATCAGCCATAAGAAGTCCAAAGCTGGAATAAGACCTCCCTGAAATGCTTCCGGTTTCTATTGGTGAAAGACTTTCAAAATCGCTCGCCAGTTCTTTCCAATCTCCACAAAATACAGTCGAGTCATCCGACCATCGCATTCTGGGCCCTTTTCCGTCTGTTGGGAACCATCATGTGATAAGTCGAGCCAGCCCAGTACCACTTCAATTTAGACGATTTTCTTGCGACGTCTGTTAGACCCTGTACACATGTGCGTTGGCGTCGTGTTTCATGCTACATTGCACTTTTTGCATGTTAGGCCTCACGTTGAAATCATTGCCACTCCGCAGTGGATAGTGAAATGCGATGAAAACACAGCGAATTAGCCCTTTCTGGACAAGGTCTTATTTGAGTAATAGAGCGCAGTGTACCCACAAAAGAACATAAGCATTAATTGCATACTGTCATTTGTAGTATGCCGGAACAAATCAATAAGTCTGTGTAACTTAAACAATAAACTAACAGTCAGTCAAGCGTTGGAAGGCAGGCCAGGGACATTAAGTACTTATTGTGTGAACAAAACAGAATAAATGTTCATATCTCAAGTCATAGAAAATATGGAGATATGACAGTACATTGCTAAAGTTATACTAGTTTCTTATTTTACACGATTCACACAGTGCCACCTGGTTCCATGGTAAGCCAGGCTTCCTGCTTGTTATAAGTACCAGAGTTGGATTTTCGGATATTTCACTAACTGACTCTACGAAACGCAATGCTGCTTTACGCTGATAAACTGTGGGAGGGTGTACCCGGGTACTTACCCGGTGGAGCTAGGCATTTTATGAATGCGCCACTTCATCTAGACTTACCGGAATATTTTTTAACTTATTCAGCGCTACTTTGATTGGAACTTGTTAACTTCCATGTTCGTTTTAGAGTATGCTACACAGTGAGACGCGTGATACCTCCTACTATAATGCTCCTTATAATAATATAACTTTTAAGTATAGAAGATTAAAAAAGTACAAAATGTCTGCACTTGGAATCTCTCTCTGTCTGCAATTGGAGGTCTCTGAGTAAAAATTCAGTTTTAAGACAATTTTATGCTTTATCTAATCAATATAAACACCCGATAAGTCTAGGTTTTACATCGAACGTGCCGTAAATTAATCTAGAGCTAATTTGCACTTTATTATTCTAGTTACCAACTGCGCTTCTCCCGATCGATAGAGGGAGCATCCTAAGAACTTAAGTGGTCACGTACAGCGTGGTTTTAGAGTATTAATCTCCCGCGAACGAGCAGTTCTTAAATTAACTCACTTGCGAAGTTTTCTCTAGAGACTGATAATAGGTTCTACAAGAGAGAAATGCGAAAATTCTTTAATCCTTACCCTTCCTCTTTTACCCTATTAAGAGAGGTAGGGCACAGCGGATAACGCGCTCTCGGAGCAGCCCGTCTGGGCAAGGACCTCTACCTTACAGAAGATCGTAGCCAAATAGCATTGTTGTGTTCCTACGGTGAGTAAGGTCTCCAGAGCTCCACTTAGAGAGGTTGGGAGGGTTGGGCAACGCGTGAGTGATACCTCCGGTATTGCAAGCGTCTATAGGCTACGGTGATGCTTACCATCGGGCGGATCGT
Organism: Endotricha flammealis; assembly: GCA_905163395.2. Taxonomy (NCBI): domain Eukaryota; kingdom Metazoa; phylum Arthropoda; class Insecta; order Lepidoptera; family Pyralidae; genus Endotricha; species Endotricha flammealis. The sequence goes on along the minus strand of LR990861.1, from coordinate 1,924,693 downwards.
ATGCTTGTTTGCCTTTGTAGCATTAAAAAAAAGAAAAAGAAATGAACTAGCTTACAATTACACTACTACTTCAAAATGGTTTTTGATTACAGCAGAAAGTACCTGTGAACTTAGTCACTTTCATTCATCTAAAACGCAATTTGTAACTTTACAAAAATTTATGATTTGAATAAAGTTTAGACACTATTTGTTAAATAGTCATAACACAGACCACTGTCCGATGCAAGGCCAAATGAAAGGAAAAGGCAACACAGAGTACTTTGGTATTCAGAGAATTAATGTAGTAATTAGATGTCTAACTGGGATATATTTTTCAAACAGAAAATATTACATGCATTTTATCTTATAACAGATCATAGAAAACGACCAGATTAAATATAAGATAAAATATAATGGCGTAAAAATAATTTTTGTTCTACATAATATGAAATTATTTATAATGAAGAAATTAGTATTCGTTTTTGTATGTTTAAAGCAAATAAAGCATATTTATTCTATCTAGTTTAATTGAAAGTCAATGTAGACTGGTAAATTATTGGTGAAACATGCAAATCAAACGTTGCGGAGCCCTGTCTGTATTTAGATGGGATTCACTCGAGCTTCTTCGCGCCTGTTTTGGTACATTAACCGTCAAGTGATCTCAATACCCTGATACGAACCCGCAGTTGCCAACAGTTGCGGAAAGCACATAAAATTATTATTAACTAGTGAAACCCGCGCAACTTCGTTCGCGTCTATTTATTTATGCACAGCAGCGCCATCTATATCAGACTCTTGATGAAGTTCTACGGGAATCGCGTATTTGGGGATAAAAAGTACTCTATGTGTTAATCCAAGGTGTCAGCTACCTACATACCAAATATCATAAATATTGGCCCAGCCATTTAAGCGGGAAGCAGCAACAAACATGCAATACAATACTTTTTTTTTATTTTTTATTTTTTTTTATATTACTTTAGGACCAAACAGCGCTGTGTGGATTGTATAGAATTTATTATTTTTGATTGTTTTTAAAGTTGATTCGGTTCAACTAGCCATTCTTCTTTTTTTAGCAGCCATTTGTGTCCCACTGGAGGGCAAAGGCCTCCGCCCAACATCTCCAATGTTCTCTTAATTGGGCCTTTTCCGGCCAATTCTTCAAGTAAGCGTCGAGCTCATCCCGCCATCGCATTTTTGGTCTTCCGCGACGATGTTTAAAGGATTGCCGTCCAGTGGGTTGTGATGTGCGCCCTTAGCCATACCTTATTTTAAAAAAATGTTTGAAAGAACAAATTTTCACTAGAAACCCCATTTGGAGCGGAGAGGGAAAATTTTTCTTTCAAACATTTTTCAAATATAAAATTTATTAATATGCTAGCTTTTGTCCCGCAACTTCGTCCGCGTGAAATTCCGAACCCGTTCCCGTGGGAACTACATTGAATTTTGGGAAAAGATATAGCCTATGTCACTCCCTGATAATGTAGCTTTCTACTGGTGAAAGAATTTTTGAAACCGGTCCAGTAGTTTCGGAGCCTATTCAATGCAATCAAAAAACAAACAATCAAATCTTTCCTCTTTATAATATTAGTATAGAAAATTAAGAAAATTTTATAATCAAATGTTATTATTGATGCGGTTAACTAAATTCCTCAACATTAAATGAGACAAACAGTTTCGAGAGTCAAAGCGGTCGGCATTATTTGATCTTCCCACGCTAAATTTCCAAGACTTTATATCTTCCTGTTGTGTTTAACAATACATTAATATATCTTATAATATAATATTATACAACACATTATATTATTTCCTTATTAAAAAAAAATATAGTATATTCGTCACACACGCTCATTACTCGTGCAAATTTGTCCCGTTCCCGTGGTGATTGTTATTCCAGATTTAATCTACCTATGTAGCAAATTTTAAGTAAATCTGTCCTTACAGATTTTTGTAAAAAAAGTAACAGACACGTAAAAGCTTTGACAGAGTAATAGACACGCAGGCGTTCTAAATATTTCAAACATCGGCATCAAACCACTATCATCCCACTGCTGTGATACGGGTCTCCCTTTAATCGAAGAGGGATTTGAGCATATTCTGCCATACAGATTCAATGCGGATTTTTTTTTTAATAAATAAATATATAGGGACAATTCATACAGATTGAGCTAGCCCCAAAGTAAGTTTGAAACTTGTGTTATGGGATACTAACTCAACGATATTATATTTTATAACAAATACATTATATAGATAAACATCCAAGACCCGAGGCCAATCAGAAAAAGATCGTTTTTCATCATAACCCGACCGGGGATCGAACCCGGGACCTCCTGGGTGGCGGTCTGGCGTGGTAACCATTACGCCACGGAGGTCGTCAAATTGAATTGGCGGAGGACAGTGTTTTAAGGCAGGCGTCCACATATTCGCATCGTACGTATCGGACGCAACTCATTCGCAGATTATAGAGATTCGTGCGATCCGTATGATGAGAATCAGTGTACGCACTTGTATGGCTTTCTATACAAAGAATACTACGATCCGTTTGTTCCGATGCGTTCGATACGTACGATGCGGATCTGTGGACGCTTGCCTTTAAAGCTGCCTTAATTTTATTACGACTATCATCTGTCGACAACAGTTAATTATTCAGTTTCTGAAATTAGCGTTCACAAACTCACATACAAACTGACCAAAAATCTTACTTAAAAACGAAGACATGTATATTTTTTAATTTCCGTTATAATGTAAACAATAATTATTATATCATAATACAATCATGGCTGACTAGTTTCTCTGCATCACTTCTGTTCTATATTAGCTTTATTACTCTGTAGAATAATAAGGTCACTCCTATTCCAATTGACTTAAGCTAGAAACATACTTCTGTGGTGTGTTATGTCATTATAGTGGATGGCGTCAGAAACATATAAACGTTTATAGGACGCACCAACAACGGGACTTACAGCTTATAAAACAATTTAAAATCGATTTCATGTGATTTTCGATGTGCACTAAATAATAAGTGTTAGTTTCGTACTTTGTTAAACGTCAGAGCGAGACAGCATTGGTGGCATAGTTTAGTTAGAAGTACATTATTACAGGGTGTCGTTACGGAGAGCGATCTGAATCTGACGTGACGTAGCTAGACATTATGGTGCTCCCACGCCGGTCGGTGTTATATAATATTATTAAATAAATTCGTAAAATTAGTTAACATTTTATAACATATTATTATGATTTTTGCTCCCACACCTAATGTTATAATTTGTTTAATAGCCTTATATAACACCGGTGTGGGAGCTATAAGAGCTCTTTACACTCGTTTATAGGTGTATGTCTACATCTCCACACACAAAAACGTCACAACACACCACAGAAGTATGTATCAAACTTTATAATATACTAGCGCCCCACACCGGTGCCGCACGAGTTTTAGTAAGGATGTCTGTTTAAAAAAAATATATAATATAGCCTAAATTTGCCTATGTCATTCGGGGATAATGTAGCTTCTCAACAGTGAAATAATTTTACAAATCGGTCCAGTAGTTTCAATGAAAACAAACAATCAAATCATTCCTCAACATTCGTATAGCCACACTAATGATAAGCTAATTAAGAATATATTACAATATTTGATAAGGTGGCGAATTCAAGGTGCGCGGATGCTCTATAAAAATTATGAGCTATAAATTATACAATAAAACATTTCGTTTAATATTGACGAGAAACTAGTATTAATTTAGTAACAAAAGTTGTTTTCTGTCTGTTTGTCTAATTCAAGTCGATGGCGTTGCTAAAACGAATTTACAAATCAAATCAAATGCTTTATTCTGTAGGCTGTCGCGGGCACACGTCACTTACAAAGCATCCCAACAAGCAAGCATACAAATTAAGTAACGTCGACCGAGATTGTGACTTTTGTGACGGGCCGAAGTGGCGGCAATACAAAACACTTGGCCGTTTGTCCACCGCGGCCGTCACCGGGACGTCACAGAGAACGAGATTATTTCTGGCCGAGATGAAGTTGACAAACCTGATACCCTATAAGTTATTAAGCATAGTGGGCTTCAAGCGGCTTGAAAATACTAATCTCTGCCAATCTACATTAGACCAGCGTGGTGCAGTATGCTCCAATCCCGTTCGATTTAAGGCAGACCCGTATCCCTGCAGTGGGTTGATTATGGGTTGATATAATGAAATATTCATTTAATCAATCATGTAATCACTAATTAATAATTACATTGCACGTTTTTTTTTTGATTTCGCAATACTCTCATAAATATACTACGCAATCACATATGTAAATATGACAATGAAGCGTTTATAGTCACTGCCTTAAAGAAACTTCTAATTACATGTCATAAAAACCAGTTGATCTTATTCCAAAGGCTATAGTAATTACTCCAGGCCTTGCTTTCTATAGTTTGCAACATATATTATAATGCATTTATCATCATTACGTGTCATGAAATCAATATAATGTGTGATTATATTTCGCAAAATATTTTCTGATGATGTTCAGTCCATATTACCTACCTACTGGCCTGTATATATTTTTGTTTAATAAAGTCAGAAAAACTCATTCGTGCATGTCCTGCCACTTGGGGAAGCGACGGGGGTCTGTCGAGCTCTTCCTCCCTAAGGCCAACTTAAGGCATCCGACTAAAAATCTGACTGACTGAGGTGGTCATGCCATATCCACTAAATCCATCACATCATAAGTCTATTGCCGGAATGTAGTACGTAGAACGCCTGATCTATCCTCTTGCTTTCATAATCGCTTGGTACCAACGACAGACTTCCCGTCTGACCAAGAGTCAAGCAAGATGATTTAAAAATACTTGATAGATCTTTTTTGAGTATTTGTGAATTTTGTAATAAAGTAATCAAAACATTTCTAAAGAAAATGATTTCTAGGTCTGCTGCGCATTGTCTGTGAAATTCGGTTTTTATATACAGATTAGAATTTCAGGCGATATGTGAAATATGTACGATATAATGAGAATATAGAAAGTGAACTACTTTCTACCAAACCGAGAGTCGCAAGAACTAAATAAAATGACGTACCAAAAACAAACATTAAAACTTCTTCTTTTTTTCGTGTGCTTGCAATTAGTGTCAACTGCGGGTTTTTTGTGTCCAAGGCACCGAACGATCACTGGTTTAACTTGACGATATTACCTATCTTACGGAGGGTACTTGAGTTCTTTGGACACATAGCCCGCAAGTCCGGTGACAACCTCCAAAAACTGATCGTCACAGGAAAAATAGAGGGCAAACGATCGAGAGGGAGGAGCCCGATGCGTTGGACCGATCTGATCCGCAGCACACTCGACACTGGCATTGCTGAAGCGGTACACGCGGCAGAAGATAGGAAGAGATGGCGGAACATCGTGCGTGATAAGCTGATGCCTTGATGGGTCACGACCTCCAGCATTGGGGAATCGACGCAAGAAGAAGAAGGAATTACCTATCGACAACAGCCACACAGCTTGCAGCAGTCAGACAGCTTCACGTGCCCTCCGAAGCACGGCGGAGCTCGAGATTTTTTAAACCCATCCAAGTTCTGACTAGGGATGATATTGCTTCACTTGTGTATTCGTTTCACTTTTACACGTATATCGGTCATTGAGCTCAACAATAAAAGTAAGCGAGTAAGATCTCCAGAGCTCAACTTTTTACAGGGTCGGCAACGCGCGAGTGGTTACCCCCAGTGACTGCTTACCATCAGGCGGGCCGTATGCTTGTTTTCCAGCTTAATAGTATAAAAAAATTAAACTAAAAGATATATTATTTAACGTACCATTAACATCAGACATAACCTCATTTCCAAAATGCTAAAAATAAAGTGGCTCATTCAGATTTCATTAGTGTCTGCAGCTGAATGCAGTCAAATAGCAAAAACAGCGTCGGTATTCCACAAAGCAGATAAATTTCCAATGAAACACCGACCTTTTTCGCTAGATGCAACGCGGAGCGACCCGAAACTGTCGTATGGTAGTGATTGACAAAATTTGATGATATATTCTTATCGATAAAAGCTGTTTTATCGATAAAAATATTTTCATTAAATTGGAGCTCACTGTAATTCTGTTGCACAAACATTTTATACTTAAACACAAATGCTAGACTATCTCCTATTTTCTAATTATATAAGAAAATGACAGAATAAAGATGCACCGCGCATTGCCTAATGAATTTCCTAAGTTTTATTTCGATACAGGCTATCCGAAAGCGGTGAATCAAGCTATAAATCTCTTTTAACAATTTTAAGTATCTTGATAAGTTCGCTTATTTATGATCTAGATTCACAGAACAACATTGCCTTTCATACAGATATAATGTAATCAATCTTGTTAAAAAATATTAATTACCTAATGTAGTAGTTAAAAGTTAAAATATCGTTTGTAAATATTGCTGATTCTTAAAATCATAATTATATAGTATAAATTTTAATTCACTCTAAAAATGTGTTCACACTCGTCATACAACATTTTGAAATAAAATTATGTAATTCATACAACTATTAGCCTAAAAACTTACGATGTGAGAAACAAAAAGCAATATTACCACAGTGTATTATTAATAATATTCAACATTTGGTAACTACCTGAATACCTTAATTCACGGAAATTTAAAGATGGACCAATAGGATTGAGAAAACATAAAAAAATCTGAGTGCAATCTTTTCATTTTATCAAAGATAGGGAACCAATGATAAATTATGTAAATGTAGAAGTAGATATGCAACAGTACGCGCCAAAATTTGGACTCACAGTTCATAAAACAATTGAAAATCGACTATCGATAATGCATTGAGTAATAAGTATGTGTTTTGAACTTCGTTTTACGTCTGTGCGAATCAGCCGTGTTGGCGACTATTATAGCAACAAATATTTCTTTGACACATGACTCTAGGCACTATAAGACACGTAAAAGCCATCCAATTTTCATGTGTGTTTGAAAATTTTAGCTCAATTTCATCATCATCATCATCATATCGTCAGAAGAAGTCCATACCTGGAGATGGGTCTCCCCTAAACATTTCCAGTATAACCAGTTTGCATTCAACGGCTTCTTGCGACTTTCCATGTCATCTGACCACCTTTTAAGGTAATAAAAACTTTTCCCTTCTCCTTTTTCTTATCCCTTCTGCCCTGTTTCTTTCCTTGTATCAGGCAACGCATTTGTAGCGCCTCTGGTGTAACTGATATTTGTAGGCGGCGGTATACATCAGTTGGCCCGCCTGCTGTGCGGTGCAGTATGACATAAAAAATTGACTATTTTTTATGTACACATAATATTTTTGTGGATTACGACAATTTCAATACTATTATTTTATTATATTGTAATAGTTGTTATATATTTAATGGTATAATAAATAAAGATATCTACATTTTTTATATCATTTGAAAGATCAATTTTAAGTTACGTACCAATTGCCAAGGTTAATGGCAGTCTTAATGAATGTAATCGACTTATTTCGTAATGGTTATTGTTATTTAACTTTGACCGGTTTGTTATGAAAATGTGAGAGATTGTTTAAAATAAAACATGGTTCCTTGGCTGTTTTGTTCTTTTCACTGCCAATAACAAAATTACTGTCAACTGCTGATTAGGTGGTGGTTTTTAGGTTCCATAGGTCACTTCAGACTTAATGACAATTTGTCATCAATTTCGATAACAGTCGCGATAAGCTCGATATTTTCATACTCATCCAAATTCTAACTAAACTGGCGTGTTCATTCAGTTTGAATGTCAGTTTGTTTTGCCATCGCGTCAATTTCCCGATTTCGTCGTTGGCTGTAAATTATTGGAAGATGACAAAATTTTGTTTCATTTACATAAATTACTTACTCATTATTTTTGTAACTATGTTGCTAAATTGATTTAATTTTATTGTAATTTCTTTCAGTATTTTGTAATTCCAAGTGTATCAATCAAAACGCTACATATCTGTTTTCTTAATCTCTTGAAATTTTTCACACCAACTGTCGATAATGTTGTCAAAAAAATTACAAAAATAATTTTATCGATAAAATATTAATTGTTTCATCGATATCACCACCCACACTATTTCAGAATACGTCGGCCAAAAGGCATTGCAGAGCCATTGCGGGTTCTGTAGGTAATACGAAATTAGCGCAGTGGTCATGTAGTATGTATAGGCGCCTAATGGCTCCAATGTTTCAGGCCAAAGCACTACTAAAATGTTAGTGAAATTTTAATTACTGCTGATGTTTGATCCGTACGACCGACGCCTATTCCTTTTTTATTTACTTTTTTCCTATCCATTGACAACAGCTCAGGGTCCACAGTCCACTTAATGTCCACCAACAGCCGGAGCTAAACGTGCCCTACAAAGCAGGAAGAAGGTCGAGGTAACGAAAATGATCCAAACACTGGCTCGACGTTGCTTAACTTGTGTATTCGTTTCACAGTGCGACACACATAAAAACATACTAATACGATACCTATAAACATACTAAGCCGCATTTACCTGAATCTAATTGTATTGTACGTTAGTAGGTCAAACACGACCCTACAATGAGATAAATGAAACCAGTTTAGGGTTAATGAATACATACGGAAGGAAATGTCGTTTTAAAACGACACTCAAGTAAAAAAAAATGTAAAATTACTGATAGAGTAAACTATCAGAGTAAACCTTATGGTAAAAGTAGGAATTTTGAAAAGCTTTTTATTCTTTTATTTTCTTAATTTCTTGTTTCTTCACAGAAGTTTCAGTTTCATCACATTTGAGTTTAACCGTCTGTTTTGGAGTTTCGGGCCTTATAGAGACAGAAAAAAAACCGTGGAAAGCTTTTAATAATCTTTCTCATTGAATACGTATGCACAATACACCTTGTGTTATGATACAAGTTTCTTTTTAAGTACTTAGAAAGTAAAACATTAATCACGAAGTGAAATCATTTCAAATAATTAAGCTTGAAATAACTTTTTTAATAATTCACTTAACCTTATAGATTGGCTTATGAAGCGGCGGAAGAAAGTGCATTTTTCGTAATCAACATTCACCATGATCATTCCATAAGTGTTGAGCCATGTCAGATGGAAGCCGGTGACCGACAGTTGGTATACGCGATAACTGAACTTTATATTCATTTGCCATTATATGATTATTGTTTGAGTAAAAATGTAAAAATACGTCATATGTTTTTCGATTACTGGCGGCTGCAAAGTTTCTAAGAATTTTTTTTTTAGTTTGGTTTCAGAATTGACTGGTGTGATACTTATTCGTGGTCCAGATTGTTCATTAACTAAGGGGGACTAAGTATGCACTAGTGCGCTGACACGTGCCAGAAAGCGCAGCGTATACCGTTGGCATCAGACAAACTAAAAAAAGTAGCAAAATGAGGTAGGAAAAAATAAGTTCGACCTGATGCCGTTTCGCTTGAACAGTTCACCAACGTACCTGCAACAGAATAAAATTTTTTTTGTTAATTATTATATTCGAAATTAAAAAAAAAAAAAATTTTTTAGACAAATAATTAATAAATATTAATAAGTAATAATATTATAGATGTAGCACAGTTTGTCATAGTCTCTTTAGAAACGTAGCAGTTACAATTGCACTGAATTTCCGTATGTTCCCTATGGAATGGGTACATTTATAAACGATGACACAGCATTAAGGTAGCCTATTTATTGATTGTGGTGATAAAAATTCTAGTGACTTATTATAGCCGTACGGCTTACGAAAAATCTTAATAATACCATAGAACAGAGTTGCATGTTTTTAGGTCTTCGGACAAAAAAATATTTATGTTTAAATTGGTATTGAATTTTAACGTCAATTTAAAATGGATATAAATATAGGTTTCTATGTTTGTTACTCGTTCTGTATATCATTCCGGGAACGGAAATGACGGGATTTTGTGGTTGAAATTACAGGCATCAGCTAAATAACTTATAAAATATGTGATGCTTGAAAAAACGCTTCTTGTCAACTTTAGTTAGACAATGCAGAGATGTGTGTAAATTTTATTAAATCAGACGAATATTTTCAGTTTTTGCGTTAGATATGGAACAGAATGTAGAACATGCCTGGACTTAGAAGTATAGGGTCCACTAGTTCCATCATTCTAAAAACTCTCTTGGTTCTGTAACAACAAAGTACAAGGAATTCGAAATATTCGCTTAGAAATTGACAAGTGGACCAACGACGTTAAGTAGAGCGTTAAAGATTCCGTCACGCAATCGTGTAGTCCAAGACATAAGATCTGATTATTTTATCTGTTAGTTATCAATTAACAATCTATACAGTTATTTTTAATGTTCTCCGAGTAGATGTCTATGTAATATACAATCTTTATCGTCTTGGAAGGAAGTAATAGAAATTAGTAACAATAAATAATAGATTCCAGATCTAAGGTAAAATTAAATTAAATTTAGCAATACGGTGGACCACCGAAATGCAACATCCTAACCGGGATTAATCATATGTGCAATTTTGATAAAAGCTCAAAAAACGAAGAATCCTTTCAAATGAGTGGTAGAATCATTTTCGGATGAGCTGCCTCTAAATTTTGATAGAGTGTGGATAGTTTTGATTTCATCAAACGTTTTAGTTTTGACCGTGTTGAACCGAGCCTGCATGTTTCTTGTCACTTGGGCAAACTATTTTACCAGATTCCGCGTCGATACTGTTGAGACCTTAACATATCTCCTTTTTCTGTATTACTGAATGGCAGTCAAGCAACTTATGACTCAGTCAAGGTCCTGATTGCTATTTACAGTCAATTTACATTAAATAGTGGTATAACGCCTCTTTGAGTGAACTAGAATATTCGCGATTTGACGACAAGCTGTGATATTAGTTTGACAATATACAATCACCATTTTCCATGTCAGTTCACTATGCATCGGGACAAACCCACCACACATTCCCACCCTGTCTTGTGCAGACTAAGAATCAACAACGGCGTCCTCGACAATAAACAATGAAGCTTACTATAGCAAAGTATCCCGGAATGAAAAGTATACCATGAAATATCCAAAACCGTAAATATGTCGTAGGTATGATGGTGATATCTTGCAAACCCAGATCATTTTTTACTTTTCATACTATGTTGTTGATATATAAGTGGTGAAAAAGGTCATAAGCAAGAAAGCACTCTGAGACGTAACAGTAAAGTTGCAAATTGATGCAAAACAGCAAACGGACACTGATATCAATTACTATACTATTTGGAGCCCATGATGTCTAACTGCAAGGCAAAAGCGTCCCTACCCTTTTTCCAGTAATCTCGGTCTATTGCCTTTTGAGGCCATTCTTTATCATAATACAAAAAGTACCAAAACGCACGTTTAAAAAAAACAGTAGGTAAGTACCTAATAATTACTCAATCCGCTATTAATAGCAATTATGCTATAAATTAGACATTAGGAAATCTTTACACCTGTACAATTACTTGATTATTGCTTCCACAAATCTCTCAGTTTGTATTTTATTTTTAAACTTGTTTTTATATAACCAACGAGTAAAACAAATAAGGTTGACCTCTATATTTCTAAACGCGAGACTGAGTAGCTCGATGGCATCTCGCTTTGTGTCGCAAGTTAAGCAAAGTCGACCCTAGCCAGTGTTTGGATTGGTTACGTACTCTCGAGCTTCTCAGTGCTTCAAAGGACACGTTAAAGCTGTCTCGGTCCCGGCCAAATCAATGTTTACTACATTGATTCAAATAGTGGTCGACCTCCGTGGCGTAATGGTTACCACGCCAGACCAACACCGAGGAGGTCCCGGGTTCGAATCCCGGTCGGGTCATGATGAAAAACGAACTTTTTCTGATTGGTCTCGGGTCTTGAATGTTTATCTATATTATGTATTTGTTATAAAATATAGTATCGTTGAGTTAGCATCCTATAGCACAAGTTTCGAACTTTCTTTGTAGCTAGCTGAATCTGTGTAAAAAAAAATATGTTTAGAGATATCAAAATCGTCTGTATGCCTGCATTCATTTTGCTTGCCACGAGTTCCTTCCTATTTTGTATGAGTGAGACAGCGATTGAATTGGAATGGAGATTGAAACTGTTTTTGGGGCAGAATAAAGCACGATTAGTTACATAGCTTAATTACATATCACCAATTATTCATCTGTATATTTCCAAATTATAGTCACTACGGGAAAGACCGACTAACAACTATTCAAACGATACATTACCAAATTAATCTTCTATCAAAATATCATCACTATAATTATATTTGGTACCCGTTCGATCTCTATAACCCCACTGGTTTCCCAACTGGTTTCTGGTAACCAGTTGGTTGACATTTACGGTAGCAGCTGATTGGTTGCGTCAGTTTTTTCCGCAAGTGGGTGTTTAACAATTTTTAATTTTGTTATTAACAACTTCCTCGTGATTTCATTCAGTTTTAGTATGTGATATTTGCGTTTATCTATGTTTTAAGATGGTTGTGTATAGCCCACATTAGATATGCACATGCTACTTTTTTTACTGTCTTGACGGATGTTTCCCTTCCTTTATTGAAATAATGTCTTAGTAAACAGACTCACACATAAAGACAAACCTGGTTTTCTTTTGCTCTGTCTCATCTTGTAGTTATTTTTTCATTGGTTACCTAGGTCCAACTGTTGAGCAAAACCCTCTTCTCTTTTATTCCAATTATCCCTTTCCAGAGCTCAAATCTTCCAATCCTTTACGACTTCGTGAATGTCATCTTCTCTTTCATTTCCTTTCTCTGCATGTGGCAGGGCTGCGGGAACTATTTTATTATGACTTCCGCTGCTCTTTGGGTGGCTGTGCATCAAGACTCCCTTTATTTTATAACTCCTGTCTTAATTCGACGTGCTTCTGTTGATACGCCCCTTTACTAATATGCGAACCTCCAGCAACCATTAGAAGTTGTGGCATAGTTCATTCTAGAGGATGATTTTAGTTGATGTTGAAACAGTCAATAAAAGTTATCAAGGTAATCGTCGTGCGTGACCACTGTTTTTGTAGTAGCAAAATAAATATTCAAACTATTCCGACTGAAGTCAAATAAGTGGCAACGACATTTAAACTAAAGGTTAAGGCATTGATGTCAATTTTTTATTTTATTTAAGTAATAATTTATATTGTATTTCATGGACTGAAAATTGTGATACCAAGCTCTAATTTAAATTGTGGGGGACTAATCTTTAATTACATTTCGAAATAAAGGAGCATAAATAAAAATTATATTTTTTCTTGAATGTTTTTTTTTTAATTCCTATTAGATATGGGTGTGAGTAGGCACTTAAACAAAAATTGAAAAAGTCCAACTCAAAGAACGATTCCTCAACCAGACAAGTAGATAGAATCTGATGAACATGCAAGTTACTTTTCTGGTAATAAAATCCATATCGTAGTAGATAGATTTTAGATATACACATAGAGGAGATCGATAGCGTCGCTATGTGTCACACTCTAATATGAACACGCAAGTCAAGCGACGTCGACTCTAGTCAATGTTTGGATGGGTTTCGTTATGTCGAGATTCTCCGTGCTTCGGAGGGCTTGTTAAGCCGTCGGTCCCGGCTGTTGTCGATAGATGTCATTAAACCAAGTCGGTGGCCTTAGGGCGGTTTGAAAGCACCGGCCTCTGCAAATCCGCATTGGAGCAGCGTGGCAAAGTACGCTCTAATTACCTTCGATTGAAGGGAGACCTTTATCCTTGCAGTGGGATGATTGTGGGTTCATATGATGAGGTATACATACACCCTGTTGACATACAGACAAATGGATGAGCAGACAAGAAAGCGTAAGATCCATAGATGCAGTTAGGTGCGGAACCCTAAAAATAATAGTGACCTAATTTTTTTTTAGTTTACCGACAACAAATAGAATTTAGTACAGTTATCCAACTTGACCAGTAAGTTCGACTAAGAAAGTAAAAGTGGTTCAAATGGACAGGTTTATTACATAACCTCTCTTATTGTACGACCAGTTAAAAGTTAGGTTAACGATTTTTAACTTTATGACCTTAATCTTAACCCTAAAAAGAGGGTTATAAGTTTGAACTGTATGACTGTCTTACAGCTTCCAAAGGCATGACTTTGTTCTAAAACGAACACGCAAGTTAAGCAACATCGACCCTAGCCAGTGTTTAAATGGGTTTCGTGATCTCGAGCTTCTCCGTGATGATGATATTGATGGTCATACAGTAATGTATGAAAATGAAATACCTTTACATAATCCTACTAATGTTATAAAAGCGTCGCTGTGTTCCCTCCAATATTGTTCATAACATTGTTGATGGTGAGCTCAGTGATGGAGGCTGGCGGGCCGACTCTCAGTTGTGGTTGTCATCTTGGGGGACTGGTCTGCTCGCTTTATTAACATCTACATATTCGACATATTTAGGATTTGACCATAGCGCTATTTGGATCGACATCCCGCGTTTAGAGCTTGATTTCTGTATGTATCTGGATCTGTATTTTATTTATTCTTATAAATGTATTTTATACATTGTAACAAAAGAGGTAAAGAAAAAAATTGCTAAATGACAAAAAAGGCCGTAACCGGGTTTCTTTCGCCATTTCTTTTACCGGTGGCCATTTTGCTTGTGTCCGAAATGGTGGTAGTACATAACGTAGTTTATTTTCTTTATACAAATATACAAATTGTAAATGACAAGAAAAAGTGCCTGTGAAGGTCTAATTTCTGAAATAAACGATTTCATTTCATTTCATTTCAAAAGTTGTGTGTTTTGTTGTTTCTTCACGCTCAAATGGCTGTGCCAATATTTATGATATTTGGTATGTAGGTAGCTGATATATTGGATTAAGAGATAGGGGATTTCATCAAAAGTCTGATATAGATGGCGCTACTGTGCATAAATAATACACGCAAACGAAGTTGCGTGGGTTCCACCAGTAATAACATTTTGAAAAAGTATATATCGTAAAAAGTTATAAACCAACAGAAACTTTTACCAATTTATTAATGTTGCAAAGGTGTTTCCGACTGGGAATTAATTTTATCGGGAAATACCAAAATTTCAAGTTTATGCCAGTTCATAGTTTTTAATGGCCGCCGCAAAATTGTTATGATTTTTGAACGGCAGCCAAAAAGTTTGCTCGCATCCCTTGTTAGTGGATGTTGTTTATAATATTACTTCATGCTACTGTATAAAAGAGTATCGAGGGTACAATAAACAGAAATAAAGATTTTAGTACCATGCCATTCCAAAAATCTAAAACGGCAAACTGGGTTTCTTCCGCCATTTCTTTCCCCAGTGGTCATTTTGCTTAGTTTCCGAAATGGTGGTTGTTTTTAGAGTAGCTTATATATTTAATAAAGATTCATTTAAATGAAGTGTCTAAGTGCCCGCGAGAGTCTACAGAATAAAGTACTTTTATTTGATTTGATTGTTTATATTAACAAGAGAAATAGCCCATGAAAGAGGAGAACAGGTCGTAAATATATTAGAAGTTTCCTAAATATTGCGTGAAGGGATTCACTCGAATTAGTATTTCTCAATTAATATGTAATTACAAAGTTTCATAACGATGTTTATAATTATTAGCATAAAATCTTTGTTCTTATTTTAGTTCTCTACCCTGTCACCTCTTTCACTGGCTAAACTGTACACAATTCTGTAATATTGTTTTCTTGAAGTGAAAACTTCTTTGGCGGCGCTTGGCACTTTTTTAGATAGGTAAAAAATGTTAAACTCGCGTCAGATCTCGCATCGAGAGGACGTTGATGTTTAAATTTTCACTTCTGTCGGCACTCCCGGAGTGTAACCCGTCCTTTTTTTATATCACAAATGTACCAACAAGCATACAGCCATCCTAAATATTTGATTTTAATTATTATATAATTTAAGTTTTTTTCATTTGCGTATTATGAGCTTCTCTGAATCTTACAAAACTGCAAAAAATATACGTTAAAATAAAAAATATTTTTCGTAAGGAATTTTAATTACATCTTGTAAAATATAGACGTTTGTTCATAACTTCCCATTCACTATTAAAATTCTGTAGCTGAGGTCAGTGCAGGCAAAGTTATCCATCACCAAATAACAAAGAAATAACATCACTATCCATTACAAAATAAGGTTTAATACAACTGCATTATTAAATAGATTTTGGAATTAGATTAACTCAATCAAATTATCAACTTTACTACTTTGAAATAAAAATACGAATCGCGTAGCATTTATTTCGGTGACTTTCATAGTATTGTGATTAACGTACAAAAAATTCAAGCCATTATGAATTTTATTGTATCACTGTAAAGTTGTATTTGATAGTGTTAAACGTACTGAGGTTTCCGCTAGAACAATGGTGAAGGTTGATAAATTGTCCAATTCTTCATGTAACAGGATCGGAAATGGTCAGATTGATATCTGAATAGGGCCTTGGTGTTAAGACACAAACGGATGAAAGGACACGCAGGATTCATCGACTTTTTTAGATGATAATATTTATTGATCAGATGATAATATTAAATGTTTTCACAATGTCCAGATATGTTGCAAATACTCTTATTGTCAATTTATTAGACAGTTAAGCTATCTTCTTAGCACAAATCTGCCGTCAGAACAGGATAAAAATTGTGACGATTCGAAAAAGCGTGTATTAGGGCAATCTAAATAAAAATTGTTGACTTTGGAACTTATCAGAACTTTGTCGAAATAAAACAAAAATATTCAACAGTTATGATCATTATTCATCAGTCCACTACCTACTGAACATGTAGCGACGACATCAAGAGTTAAGGCGAGAGAGAGATGCAGAGTCGAGGCATGTCACCTTTCTAGCACGATGTCGTATCCCAAAAAGTCTCCAGCAGTTTTTGTTATATTTTGTCAATTCATTTTTTCTTTCAATATAATTCTAGATTTTTGATATACCTACTTTATATAAAGTACTCATGAGTATGTTTTATTTTATTTCATGAAAAGCTTAAAACAGTAATCTTAAGGAATAAAACAGTCTGATTAATTAATTAGACCAAATCTCAGTTACTGTAACGTAAGCTAAAAAAAGTTCTTTGTGTTTCGTAATACCAATATAATCCCATGAAACGTCTTAACGGGAATGTGGAGTCTGGAGGTCGGGTCGATGACCCGTCGAAGGCTGTGAAGGCTTTTGAGAAGCCCTTGATCCTGAGACCTTTATGACACACGATCGCGAGTCGTGACTTAGAAATAATATTACAATGAAACGTAGGATTAATAATTATTTTATTAATTAATTAATTAGTATTTGATACACGAACTATATTTTAATTAGAGGATGATGTTTTTCCCGGATAATTAATTAAATATTGCACCTTTTTGCACCTGGACCCGAATGAAATCTAGAGTAACAATTATCCAATGTTGTGACCTTCTGCTCAAAAATGTTATTTAGGTTACAAATTGTTATTTGTATGATGTAGGCATCTATAAGAAAAGATTTTCAGATATTCCTACGGGAAAGCGGGTTACACTTAAACGAAGTTGCGCGGATTTCGCTAGCAAAGTGTCATGGTGCTTCCACACCGGGTGTTAACGTTATTGAACTAATTGTGACATTCAGTGTTCAGCAAAGATCATAAGTTTTAATATGTTAGCTAATATTACAATTTTTCCAATAACGTTAAATAACACCGGTGTAGGAGCATCATTATATGAAAATCGTATCGTTATCGTCTCGCAAGTAATAAAGAGTCCAATGCAGTAAACCAAAGAAGTTTATGGTTTTCTTGCGATTCGTACTCGGAAAAATCGAACAGAGTTATTTTAAATCGGCAGCTATTGGTGCTCGTAATTTCGAGGATTATAACAATTCGATTTCTCATCTCTTCAATTCGAATATGCTTTGCAAGTCTTGTCCTGATCCATCAGTAGGACTTCTCCATGTTTATTAGTTTGTAAGAATTACTGGTTAATACCTTATTTATTGGCAAATAAATTCAGGCATTCCTTCAACAATTGCAACCAACAGCTTAAAGTGTCCTAAATCCACGGAGAATTTTGAAATTTGTAAACCAAACTGAATACTGACTGAAGATATCGTTGTTTTAAGTTTTGAGGTAAGCCCACCACACATTTCTACTGCTGTATCTTATAGCTAGGATCAACAACGGCGACCTCACATTGACAATTAGGCAATGAAGCGAATTTAATCACAAAGTAATTAAATGAAGTAACTACGTAAGAGACTGCAGTTTGAAACAAAAGGCAACAAGCTTTGAGACAAAGAGTAAATCGATCTTCACTAGCAAATGCAATAAGTATTAGATAAAATAATCTCAAACCAACCACGCCTAAATCCTGTTTCTCGGACGCACCGTCGGCGTCCTTGAGTCTCGGAATTGACCGCTTGTGACCACTTTCTTTTATGTTGTATGTCAGTATGTCAATGTATATTTACATTGCATCCGTATTTAGAAATTTGTTATTATTTTAGAGGACATTCGCAAAAAAAAATATCCTTCAAATATGTCAGATCAATACTTCATCTAAATTCTTTCTGAGCGAGTTCCAAGACAGCTGTAGTTTCTTCCCCATGACGACAATAAGCTTCATTGCTTACTGTCAATCTGAGGTCGCCGTTGTTGATCCTGGGTGTATAGGAGGCACAACCGTGTGAATTGTAGTGGGCTTCTCCCGATGTCAAATCGTAAGTATGCAATCATATTCCACTTATTTGCAAGTAAGCAAAGCGTAGCAAAATACGGAACCCCACACTGTGAATGGCCCTGCACTTTTCTGGTTTTTTAGAATGTAAATTTCAAAAATAATAACTTTTTTTTATACTACTAAGGTGGCAAACAAGCATACGGTCCGCCTGATGGTAAGGTATCACTCACGCGTTGCCAATCCTACCAACCCCCCCAAATGGAGCTCTGGAGACCTTACTCACCGTAGGAATACAACATGGCCGAGACCAATGCTATTATTTGAGTACGATCTTCTGTAAGGTGGAGGTCCTTCCCCAGACGGGCTGCTCCGATTTGAGCGGATTATCCGCTATGCAGGCTGTGCCCTACCTCTCTTAAAAAAAATCCGCAGAGAAGCCTACGAAAAGATGAAGAATGTCTTAGTTTATTAAGGCAATACAAAGGAGTTTATTTACCAAGCAAAACCAAACTGATTTTAATTAATACAAAATCCGAACACTATCATTAGATGACAAAAAGCTTTGTTGAAAATTTGGAACCAAGTTTTGTATTCGGACCAATTAGCTCAAAACTAAAATCCCCTTTAATACACCCGATATCTTAATTATTAAACAAAGAAAATACTTTAATTGTTATTAATTAGGATAGAACTCTATTTTAATTTTATAAAACATGGCACAGACTAGTGACAAAAACAGTTTCAATCTCATGTCAATCTCAAGCAGTGTCTCACTCGACAAAACAGAAATTGAGCGAAATAGACAGTCCTGGTGGTCGAGTTTGCAATGGTCACTTTATCCTGAGGGCCGCGGGTTCGAATCCGGCGCAAGGCAAACATTTGTGTGCGTGAACATGTCCGTTTGCCTTGGTCTGGATGTTTTCTACGTATAATAAGTATTTATTTACAAAAAAAGTATTTATGTATATTTATAAGCAGTCTAGTATCCCATAGTACAGTCAGGTGCACACTTGCAGTTCAATTTTGGCTCTTATGGTAATGACGTAAAGGTCGACATGCTCTTGACTGTACAAGCTTAGTTGGGACTAGATAGCGCTGTGTGATTCGTCCAAGAATATTTATTTATTTATCCTTACTAATATTATAAATGAGAAAGTGAGTTTGTTTGTTTATTATTCCTTCACGGCTTGACTAAGCAGCCGATCATTATGAAAATTTGCATACATATTGTTAGGGGTACAGAGCCCAACATGGGAAACCAATTCCAATGGGAAAATAATTTTTCTATTATAGAGGGCGCTGTATCGGCCAACAGATGGCGCCACAAGTCGCGCTATAGGTTGTTTTGTTGTAAACGAGATCTATACAGTCAAAAAATTAACGCGGACGAAGCCGCGGGGAAAAGCTAGTTTATTTATAGTGCGTCAGTTTGAGATTGAAACTGTTTTTGTTACAGAATAAGGTAGATGTTATTAAAGTAACAATATCTTGTCTATACGATGTATTCTGATTATGACCTCTAATTACATTGCATTGCATGTTAGCAATTTTTGTATTGGATCTATACTCTAGTATAAATTATTAGGTGGTTTGTATAATTATTATAATTTAGGATTACAAATTAGAGCCGTCAAGTACGGTGAGAGTTGTCAGAGTTTTTTTTTATACCACACAGGTGGCAGGCAAGCATACGGTCGGCCCGATGGTAAGCCGTCACCGCAGCCTATAGACGCTTGCAATACCGGGGGTATCACTCACGCGCTGCCAACCCTCCCAACCCCCCTAGGTGGAGCTCTGGAGACCTTACTCACCGTAGGAACACAACATGGACGAGACCAATGCTATTTGGCTACGATCTTCTGTAAGGTGGAGGTCCTTCCCCTGACGGGCTGCTCCGATTTGAGCGGATTATCCGCTATGCCCTACCTCTCTTAGAATTTATTTGAAACTTTATGTTATACTTTATAATATTAAATCAAAACATATATAACCTTACGTATAAACGTAGTATAAGTAGTATATAAGTTATTCACTGTTATGTCACTGTCTTTCTTAATGAGAATTAAATGAGTGCGAAAGTGACAAAACATTGTATAACTTATATACTTACTCGTTATACTACGTTTATTTGTAACACTGATGGAAATTAAATCGTTTTCACAAACTCAAGTTGACATTTTTACTTTTGACATCAAGTTCCTGTTCGTTTTTTTTAAATCGTTAACTGGTCTCAATTATCCACTTTTCATATTGTATTCATTACCTATCTTAAAATAATTTAAGGCACGATGGTTTAAATTATTACCTTTAAGTAGATATCAAGACAAAAAATGTCTATCTAAGTAATATTAATAATGACGTCACAGGAAAGCGAAATTTCTGTTGCACGCTGTGGCAAGACGCCAGTGAAAGCATAGCGCTACGTGTAAAGTAAAGTAGGTCGATGTGGTTGATATTTTATTTTCACTTAGATTGCAAATTCAAACTTAAATAATTTATTTGCAAGACAAAGGTATACATAGTAGTATGTGATAATATAAAAATAAATAAAATAAATATATAGGGACAATTCATACAGATTGAGCTAGCCCCAAAGTAAGTTCGAAACTTGTGTTATGGGATACTAACGCAACGATATTATATTTTATAACAAATACATATATAGATAAACATCCAAGACCCGAGGCCAATCAGAAAAAGTTCGTTTTTCATCATGACCCCACCGGGGATCGAACCCGGGACCTCCTGGGTGGCGGTCTGGCGTGGTAACCATTACGCCACGGAGCTCGTCAAAATGTAGAGATAAGACAACAAATAGGCTCACACCTTCCGACTTAAATTAGTTAAGCAAGTTTTAAAGCATAAGTTAGTTCATTTTCGTCACAACTGACCGGCACAAAACTGCTGCGACAAACTTACGACAAAGCAAATAGGTGGCCAACCAATATTTTGTTGCCCTAATCCTTCATTATACTCATTAGATAACCAACCGGTCCGTCAAACTGTATGCTCAAACCAAACACCCATACAACAAGCACCTTAATACCTTCATATAAGAACTAAAATTCTTATAAACAACTGTCAAAATATACTTGTCAAACGTCTTAACGATAAAATTAAACTTGTAGTCAGTAAACAAGTTATCACGCGATTGTCAGCTTTATTGCAGGAAGATAAAGCACACAATTAATATTTCAAATGCATATTTGGTGTGCCATATCGGTATTTGCAATAGGTTGCTTAATACGTGTACGGTTTATGGGCTGTGCAATGTCCGCTAAAGAAGATGTCGCAATGTGCGCCCGCCTTTATGTTAGGTGCGTTGTTTCAAGGGTTACACTATGACACATAGCTATGACATAATATGGTAAGTAGACACCCGAATTCGCTGTGCGAGTTTTTTGGTCACATTCGATCATGTCAACGTAAATAAACCGACCAAATAGAGAAGAATTCTAATGTTGCAAATTTATAAGACGCGTGTTACATATCAAAATTATGTGTCTTACCTGCTCATATTTTGAAGTGAGTACCAGCTAATTTGGATATGTAACACGCGTCTTAGTAAATTGAGAATATGAAACTTTTTTATTACTTCATTCCTTTCGATCGATGTTCGATTATCGAAAAAACTAAGCACTCAGACTCTCGCAGTCACAACAGAAAACGAAACGTCACAGAAGTGTTTTCTTATAGATCATCATATAACCCATAATCATCCCACTGCTGGGATACGGGTCTCCCTTCAATCGAAGGGGATTAGAGCGTACTCTGCCACGCTGCTCCAAAGCGGATTGGCAGAGGTCAGTGTTTTCAAGCCGCCTAGCGCCTGATGGCCGATTTGGCATTATCGACTATCACCGACACGGTTACGTGCCCTCCGGAGCACGAAGAAACTCGAGATAGCGAAACCCATCAAAACATTAGCTAGGGTTTGACGTTGTTTAACTTGCGTGTTCGATTTAGAATGGAACATTTCTTAGATTATTTTGATTTAGTATATAGGTACAAAATAATATACCGAAATGGCATATTCAATGTCATATATTGCAATACATGTATGTCAACTATTCACAGTGTAATGAAGATGTCAGAGTGACCTCAAGCTCGTTTTGACCCTGTAACCTATTGTGCCAGTTTAACTGTTTATTTGATCATCTCATTTGTATTCTGATACGTTAGATACGCCAGATTTTTAACTAAATTTAGATAATAGTCTCGCAGAGGTCCCTATTCTACTAAACAAATGCACCAATGGACTCTCAATGGCGTCTCAATCGTGTCTCAATAGAATGTCGATAGTGTATCTGTGGAATAATTTTTGACATTTGTTATGGACTTAAACAATAAGTTAAACATTTTGTTGTCCATAACAAATGTCAAAAACTATTCCACTGATACACTATCGACATTCTATTGAGACACGATTGAGACGCCATTGAGAGTCCATTGGTGCATTTGTTTAGTAGAATCGGGCCCCTGTGCACATTAAAATTTTATTGACTCAGATCAAACCTCATCAGCTCATCACCTAATTTTGCGGTTCACACGAGAATCATAAAAATCGAAATCAAAATGTCTTTAAGTGAACCCTGGCGGGCACTTAGACACATCTTTTGCAATGTGTTAATCTACCACCATTTCAGAATGAACATTGACGTATCGCTCGACCGACCGGTTAGATCGCTGAATTTAAAAATTAATATTTTTTTCGATCCATTTTTTTTCTCTCTATTTTTTTATTTCTTATTATTAAACAAACAATTACAATTTATTTATTTCATTCAAAACTCTAGTAGGTTTACAACATGAATGAAGCGTTCGACATTCATCGCGAGAATCAAAATAAATATTTTAGTTCCAGACATCCTACTAATAATACAAAGGCGAAAGTTATGTCTGTTTGTTACTTCTTCACGCTCAAATTGGCTATGTCAATATTTATGATTTTGGTATTTATGGAGCTGATATCTTGAATCAACACATAGGGTACTTTTTATCCCGAAAAATACGCGATTCCCGTAGGATTTCATCAAAAGTCTGATATAGATGGCGCTACTGTTCATAAATAAATACACGCAAACGAAGTTTCGGGTTTCACTAGTAATAATAATAATATACATAATGTATTGACTTTTTTCCTCGTTTATTATAATGACAGCAAAATAATAACTCAAACATTTTGTATCAAAATTACATTATATAAATCAATCACTATTACTACACTGGTTGCCAACGCGGCTGGCTCTCTTACTTATTCCTTAGATTTACATAACGACAATCGCTTTTCAATTGTTTTATAAACTGTGCGCCCAAATTTTGGCGCGTACTAATCGAATTAGTCAAATTCCGGGTTAAAATATTTTGATCGATTCGTCATGAACTTGAGTCAGAAATTAAAATCTTAATAATGAAGTGTCATCAGTGAGTCATTTTGTTACTTTCATTTCCTATTTGTTTAACATCGAGTTATCCTTTCACCAGTACAGTAACATACACCTACATAATATCGGTATATACGTATATTATATACATATCTAATATTATAAACGAGAAAGTGAGTTTGTTTGTTATTCCTTTGACTAATCAGCCGATCATTATGAAGATTTGTATAAATATTGTCAGGGGTACAGAGCCCAACATAGGTTACTTTTTATCCCATGAATATGTCATTCCAATGGAAAAATATTTTTTCTACTATAGAGGGCGCTATATGGGATGCTATCGGCAAACAGATGGCGCCACAAGTCGCGCTATGTGGCCTATGGTTTGAGTTGTTTTGTTGTCAAACGAAAATTAACGCGAGCGTAGCCGCGGGGATAGGTAATTTATTATAATCGAGATTTATGTGATGAGGAAAAAATATTTCATTTTGATCTTAATAATTTGAACAAGCTCAAGAGCTTACCCGAAGGTAATAGATAGATTTGGTACATTAGGTTATCAAATAGTAACTACACCATTAAAATTCATGTAAGAACAGTAAAATTTAGATTACCTTAGGATTCAGAACATTTCGATATCTACAAAGTAATTAAGCAAGTAACTTATCATGTTAAACAATAAACCTTGTTACTCCTTCGTGATGCAGCTATAAACTGTAACATTCTAAAGATAAATTTAACAATTCATTTGTTGTGGGTCAAGCAAGAGCCTTAACTCATCCTACCCTTGACCTACTTGAGTTTCCGATAGGTATCAATTACTTTTTAGATGTGATTCTGATAACATATTTATTAAGGACAAAAAGTAACCAGTTTTCTTTCGCCGTTTCTTTTATCGGTAGTCATTTTGATTTTTTCCCCCAAAATAGTAGTAGTAGTAGTGTATATTTAATGTATTTTATATAATTAGAATGTCTATTTAATGTTAAAGATGTATTTTACTAGAAAAAGTGCATGTAAAAGCCTGGGTTCTGAATACAATTAGAGTTGTAACTTTTTTTATTGTGGAAATTTCTAAAAAATTACGTCCTATGATTGAGAATAAGTGTTAATCTTTTTCTTGATACCACAAAGTTGCCAAACAAGCATTTGGTCCGGGGGTATCACTCACGCGTATCCACTTGGGGGGGTTGGGAGCGTCCCAACCCTCCCAAGTGGAGCTCTTGAGGCCTTATTCATCGTAGGAACACAACATGACCGAGACCAATGCTATTTGGCTACGATCTTCTGTAAGGTGGAGGATCCTTCCCCAGACGGCTCCGATTTGAGCGGATTATCCACAGTCACTGTGCCCTACCTCAAAAAAAATCAGAACTTTATTGTTATAGAAACAATAAGAAAGAGCGAGACAATACTTTTGATTACAATTCTCAGTAAACTTGGGGAAACACATTAATCTCCACGATTCTTCAATCAATTACAACAAAATCACTGGATTTAAGTAATTATATTATCGATAAACACCAAACATAAACACATAGATCAAGTAAATAATGGACTTGACTATTTAAAAGTGTTACTACACCAATCGGTTGATGGTACGGACCGATGGTGGAATGGAGTAGGCGACAGCCATCGTCAAATTGTTAATAAAATACAAAATTAAATATTTAATTAGTTAGTAATCATACATGTTCCGTCGTCAAAGCTAATTAATTCACTGCACTTTATAAAAATTCATGTAAAATTATCTGTTTCTCTTGGATCTCACATTTTTTTCAAAAACAGATGAATTTCTAAAAGGAATTCCCTGCTTTTGGATCATTTCTTATTTTTAGTAATGATAGAGTAGTTAGTTGTAGAAGAGAAATTAGCCTGAGTAGGAAGTATTGAACGGACTAGCAACTACGCGACGTTTCTCTTTAGCAACTGTGTGACAGAAAATAATTTGAAAAAAAAAGGTTCCTATCCAAGAGAGATGGCAAATCAAGTGAGGCTCGAAGAGAAGAATATGATTTTAGAAAGGTGACTCTAAAGACCCTTAATAAATGCTTTCATTTCATTTCAAAATGTTAAATAATTCTCATTTGGCTTAGGCTTCAGGTTTTCATCATATCATAATAAATAAAATAAAATATTTATATAATAAAATATCGTTATTTCGGACAAAGTAGGCTGCGTCGATGTGCTAAGTGGGCTGTGTCTGGAGCGTACCTTTTCCGGTTCATTAGGTATCTCCGATTAGGCAATTCTTACGGCGCCCGCTTACTCCAAAAGTCACGAAGTAATATCATTTATCTTTCCTTCATTTCTTATTGTTTCGCCAAACATTTTCTTTTTAACATTCGCTCTGTTGCTTACTTGTTGGGCCTTTGTTTTTACTAAAGTAGATCTTTTTATGTTCACGCATTAACGGTTTTATTGATTGTAAGTCTTTTCGTTTTATTATAAAACAATGTTATAAAAGAATTGAGGATAGTGGAACAAATAAGATTTAGGTTTTCAGTTAAGATATATTTAATTGAATTTTATAAATACTTAGAAAGAGACATTGTTTCATTTAGGCTGACATTGTGGAGTGTCCAAATATCAGTACATATTGTCGAAATAATACTTGTTTGTCTAGTCTTTGAGACTGGACTGTTCGGAAATTAATAATAAAATAGCCATGGGTTTTTACAATTATATTATTTTATGCTTTCACTACATATTTTAGTGGTAGTTGCGTCAATTCTAATTACAAATTAACATTCAAAGCAGCTATGTCACCAAATGTATGGGCAACTATTTCAAAACGTGTCATTTATAGACAATCACGTATAGAAAGAGTTCCATGACACAGGAGTACGACTTATTATTATTTTTATATTGATCTTAGACTTGAAGTCATTTATGTGATGGATGGCGCTGTTCCCAGTGGTTCAGGTTGACCTGGACAATCCTGGACATACATCCATAATTATTTATTTATGTGTGTGCATGAACAAGTACAGTATGAACAACCTACGTTTGTCTTGGTTTGGTATAATATAAAAAACCGGACAAGTACGTGTAGGGCCACGCACAATGTAGGGTTCCGTATTGGCTACGCATTTCTTGCTTGCAGATGAGTACAATTCCATATTCTATGACATTTGTACGTTTTCGTCAAATAAATTTTACTTCATAAGTTCGTCAGCTATTACTCGGTAACTAGTAGTGCCTACTTAACCGTTATAGTTTTCCTTGTAGATTCACTATATGGACTACTACCATGAATTTTTTCAAATTTCTAAACACAAGACTTTCGGAGATAGAGGGGGAGGGGGGACCACCGTGCAAAACGAAAATTCAAAATTCAAAATTCAAAACTTTTATTCAGAGAATAGGTTTTCACAAACACGTTCTCTTGTCAGAGTATACAGTAATAAATGATTTGTATAAATTAATCTACTCCATAAACTACTACCATTTCGGAAACAAAAGCAAAATGACCACTGGTAAAAAGAAATGGCGAAAGAAAACCAGTTACGACCTTTTTTGTCATTTAAAAATATATCGTACTTTTCTTTTTTCTTTTCTTTTTCAACATAAAATTTAAAACTAGGTACATACATACAACATTACGTACGCGGAATGTCAATAAATGGTGCCATTAATTTGTCTCAACATAAAATTAAATCTAAAATATAAAATGCTAAATCGGTGTTAAAGATAGGAGCTGACCGCCCGCAAGGCAGCAACCGTTCTCGTGTATTTTTATTGACACGTTAAATGTAAATAATTCCGAAACGGCTCATTGTACCTATAGTAAAATGATCTTCCCACACCCTCAATGTTTTGAATTTTTTTATTCAACATTTTTTTCCATCACTTTGTTAACTTTGTTAATATGTGTATACATACCAAATTGCAGCTTTCTAGTATCAAGCGTCTAGACGTCACAGACAGACAGACGGACATGGCGAAACTATATGGGTTCCTTGTAGTTTACTACGGAACCCTAAAAATGAATCGCTGAATGTGTTGCTAAGCGCAAATCTCGAGAACAGCTGAATCGATTTCGATAATTCTTTTTTTAGAATATTCCTTGAAGTACGAGGGTGCTACTTACGAAGAGAAAAAAAATTAAATTCCCACGGGATACACACAAACGAAGTTGCGCGGGTTTCGTTAGTATTATAAAATAAATAAATAAGTAAATAAATATAAAGGGACAATTCATACAGATTGAGCTAGCCCCAAAGTAAGCTCGAAACTTGTGTTATGGGATACTAACTCAACGAAATTATATTTTATAACAAATACATATATAGATAAACATCCATCCAAGACCCGAGGCCAATCATAAAAAGTTCGTTTTTCATCATGACCCAAACGGGGATCGAACCCGGGACCTCCTGGGTGGTAACCATTACGCCTCGGAGGTCGTCGTATAATAAGTATTCATTTTTAAAAAAAGTATTTTTATTTAATTTAGCAGCAATTTAGTACCCATAGGACAAGCTGTGCTTAGACAGTTCGAGACGACGTAATTGTTGTATGATTCGTTCAAGAAAATATAATATTTTTAAATTTAGAGACTATAAGATACAAAGGTGTTACTTTACTTTTAATATAATGGAAACTATAGATCATTTACAACTATTAAAAACACGCATGCGTATCGTGTCCTTACTTCACTGGCCGGCCTTGTGAAGTGTGCGCAGCTTTCAAGTTACTCAACGTAACGCCAATGTAGCGTGAGCTGCATGTCCAAACAACCGCGACAGTATCATAGGTCAAATTAAATTTGACAATAAAATACAAATTTAACATGAACTCTGTCGTGTTGAATGTAATATTGAGTAACAGGCTTAGATATTTTGGTCATGTGAAATATGAGACTGTGAACTTATAGTTTTGGCCGTGAATTATATTTAAAAACTGTTTTTTTTTTAAATCAAAATCAATTTAAAATTTCATAAACATATTTTGCTACAAATATTAAATAAACATTAATGACGTCGTATGCGTTGAGTTGCGCAAAACAACAGGTATTGACACAAAATTAGGGCTGTCACTGTCACACTCAAGAAGAAACATCAGATAGCTTGTTGCTTCTGAAAGACTGAAACAGGTTGCAAGTGCCAAATTAAGTAAAGCTTGTGCTCCGATTACCAAAGACTACTAGATTTTTGACTAGATTTTTTGTTTGTAAAAAATACTCTATTCTAATTATTTACAGTAAATATCTAAACCAAAAGATATCTAGTTCAAAAATTTTTGAACGTTTAATAAGAGAGTAGGTATTTTATAAGCACTTTCTCTCATTAAAGAGTACATACAATAAGAAATTATTTGTGTAATTAATTTACCATATAAGCTACTGCCATAACGAAAACAAAATGACCACTGGTAAAAGAAATGGCGAAAGAAAAGCTAGCCTTCATTCACACAAAATGTGTCTTGCTTAGGGTTCGAACCTATGAACCTTGCGATAAAGCAGCCATTGCTAGCCATTCGACTACCAAACTCATAAAAATGCCTGTGTACATAATAAAATAAATATATAGGGACAAATCACACAGATTGAGCTAGCCCCAAAGTAAGTTCGAAACTTCTGCATGGGATACTAAACTCAACGATACTATATTTTATAACAAATAGGTAATATAGATAAACATCCAAGACCCAGGCCAATCAGAAAAAGTTCATTTTTCATCATGACCCGACCGGGATTCGCACCCGGGACCTCCTGGGTAACGGTCTAGCATGGTAACCATTACGCCATAGAGGTCGTTAATAGCTGTTATATCAAACAGAATATTGTTCAGGTAGATTGTTATTATTTCTGCTGACCATACATAAAGTGCACTGTACCTTTAAATTACATAGCAATAGCCTGACATTATGTTGACACTACTTTCGCGAGGTCGCAAGCCACTTTCCCGCACACTTCACTTCTTGCGTTTCTATAAATATCTATACGTATTTAATGTTTTACTGCTGTCACAGTCGATATTCTTCTATCAAATAGTAAAATCTTTTTTATATTTCTTCAATTTTATTATCCAGTATAATTTGTTACGATATTTTTGGTTGATATCTTAGCAACCTAGGTAGTTGTTAAAATATCACAGTTCCCCAACCCCACCACAATAAGGCAGACAATGTAGTAGTAGTAGTGAGTCAGGATTTCACCAAATCCTAGCTTAATATTAGTTAATAGTAACACTTACACGAACAAACACTTACACTTTACACGCATACCTCACATACACATTCAAAGAAAGACGTCACACGTAACTTTAATGGGCTATATCTTTGTCATTTTTGGTCTAATTTACAAATGAAAAATGAGTTGCCCTTATTTTTGAATAATCTAAAAGTCGGACTCATTACATTTTTTACGGCAACAAGCCTAATCGTAATTTGCTGAATGAAGTACCTAAAAATTGGAAATCCGTAATTGGCCATCAATCAGTGTAATATAAGATCTTTATTATTTAATTTTTAAGGGATGTGGTTGTAATGAATGAATAAAATAAAAAAGAAATAAATATTGAAACCAGTGGTAGGTTTGTCTCAATCAGCCCAGTTCCATTTTAGTTTTGCTTGCTTTCTGTCTATATCAACTATTTGCGGGTCCTATTCAGAATGTCCTTTGTTTTTGGTTATCAAACATCATGTCTAGGCAGTCTACATGAACTGATTTCAAAGCCCATAGGTTTACAAGTAAAATTAACAGTTTTAGGTAATATAATTTTAGTTTCTTGTTAAATTATATTGTTTTAAGTTGGGTCCTGTTTGTCCTTTGCTGTCCGGTTCACTGATTTTCCTCAACCTTTTATACCTAAGGGTACATGTTAATTTATAAACCACTATAGGTATTGGAGATCGCCATTTGAGCCAAACATTTTGGTAACGTGTTTTAAAAAATATATATATAATTTTGAGTGACAAAAAAGACCATAATTATCTTTTTATGTCATGCTCGTGGTTATTGCCGCTTATGAACATTCATATTAGAGGGGCTACTAATGCATGGTCTGCTACAAGAAAGGGAATAGAAAGGAGTTGGGCTTCCGCATGTCTCACTATGGCCTATGTCCACTGCTGGAAATATTGAGTAGTGGACATAGGCCATCGTGTAGCTAAGATGATAAAATAAAATAAAATAAAATCATTTGTTTTTCAAGTAGATTTACAAGAAATACTTTTACACGTCAAATTTTTTTTTACCCTACTAGCACTTCAGACGTGAATGGCCTGTTGAGAAGAAGTGCCGCAAGAAACTCAACTATAGCCTTTTTTAAAAAGCCATTTTAACAATTTTTTTTTAATTATTTAAACATTTTAAAAAAATATTTATGAAAAGAAAATTATAGTGACCACAAATTTTTATCTTTAAAATAATCTTCCATTTTATAATAACCCTTTTTCATCAAGCGACCTTTAATCGTGGATTTAAATTTATGTAGAGGCAAATCTATAAAACTTTGTGGCAGTCTATTGAACATTTTTATGCTTATACCTATGAAACGATGATGTCTCACTCACCGAAAAAACGAATTGCTGCTTCACGCCGATATTCTGTGAGGAGGTACGAACACGCCCTGATTCGTGCAGTACGATTGTAAAGTCATATTAACACGTAACGTTTTATCTATTCCTTGATTTTATCAAAACACATAATTAATCCTTTGTAAACTGTCTAATAGGCTTAGGAAATCTAGACCAGTTAGTCCAGTTACGCAATTGTGGTGCAAGGGGCGGTCGGGGAGCACGAATGCATGACAGCATTGTCGCGTTTCTATTGAAGCACATGTAACCAGTTACATGATACACTTTCGCATGATATAATGCACTTTTGTTGCAGTCGAACTAATCACATTAGATTCAACGTTTTTTATGACATCCGTGTATCGGGCAAAACACACTGTCCGCAGAGAGCAGCGAGCGTGTATTTAGTTTATGAATAAAACACATTGCCCGCCACAGGGAATTTCACGTCATTTTATACAGCGTACCACTAAATCACATCTTCAGAAATGGGAACTTGATGGAGAAACTGGTGGTCCAGGATCAGGTGGAAGGTAAGAGATTGCGTTTCCGATCACCTACTCGATGGACTGACCTTATAAAGCTACGGAGTCTACCATGGACCAATGTACACGCAGTATCTCTAACCGGCAGGAGTGGAAGCAAATCGCTAAAAAAGCAACCCTCGGGAAAGTTCACGACGCAACGAACATCTCTACGTGTAACTCATCTGTGCAACCACGACCACTCTGACAAGAGTGTACGACTAAGAAGAAGAAGACCACTATACTATGAAAGGAGGACCAGGAGGTCCCGGGTTCGATCCCCGGTCGGCTCATGAGGAAAAACGAACTTTTTCTGATTGGCCTCGGGTCTTGGATGTTTATCTATATATGTATTTGTTATAAAATAGAATATCGTTGAGTTAGTATCCCATAACACAAGTTTCGAACTTACTTTAGGGCTAGCTCAATCTGTATGAATTGTACCTATATATTTATTTATTTAAATCAGCTTCCACCAACGGTGTTCCCAAGCAAGTATGATCTTGGTGTCTTTAAATCCAGAGCGTGGCAACGCACCATAGTGGCTCTCTCGGAGTTGTGGGTGTTATTATCTATATATATAAAATTCAAAGTCCTGACTGACTTAACTATATATCAACGCACAGCCCAAACCGGTGGGTCTAGAGATTCCAAATTTGGACTGTAGGTTCCTTACGACGTCTAGGGGTGTACTAAGAAAGGATTTTTCAAAATTCCTACGGGAAACCGAGATATACGCAAACGAAGTTGCGAGGGTATATCAACGCACAGCCCAAACCGCTGGGTCTAGAGATTCCAAATTTGGCATGTAGGATCCTTATAAGGTCCAGACCGGACCGGAACGGATCAGACCTGATCGGTCTGGAAGGAACCGCACCGTACCGGGCCGTGCCGGACCGGATCGAACCGGACCGGACCGGATTTTTTTCTATATATATAAAATTCAAAGTCCTGACTGACTTAACTATATATCAACGCACAGCCCAAACCGGTGGGTCTAGAGATTCCAAATTTGGACTGTAGGTTCCTTACGACGTCTAGGGGTGTACTAAGAAAGGATTTTTCAAAATTCCCACGGGAAAGCGAGATATACGCATACGAAGTTGCGAGGGGACGCACAGCCCAAACCGCTGAGTCTAGAGATTCCAAATTTGGCATGCAGGGTTCTTATAAGGTCCGGACCGACCGGACCGGACCGGACCGAACCGGATCGGACCGGATGGAACCGTACCGTACCAGGCCATCCCGGACCGGAATTTGTTTCTGAAGAAAGATATGCTAATTGTTACTAGGCCACGCGGGCGAAGCCGCGGGCGGAAGCTAGTATGAGATACAGACGCACCATACCCGCTGCCGCTGACTGAGTGTTTTGACCTTAAGGAGTTAGGTATGTAATTCTTTCGAAAATATTTTTAAACACAAATATTCCGGGATACCCAGAGCTCTCGATCTCAATACTCGGTCGATAGGTATCGAGTATATCCGAAAGGTTTTTTTTCGATTTGAAATAAATAAAGGTTAGTTGAACAATAAGTAACTTTATAAACACCATTAATTATTTACCTATTTATAATTATATTTTAATGA
Source organism: Endotricha flammealis (assembly GCA_905163395.2). NCBI lineage: Eukaryota > Metazoa > Arthropoda > Insecta > Lepidoptera > Pyralidae > Endotricha > Endotricha flammealis. Next base: position 1,891,112 of record LR990861.1, on the reverse strand, counting down.
CATGTTTGTGCAATGTGAAATATCAATAAGGTAGTGATTGGTTATATTTCGCCATTTCTTTTACTAATTGTTATTTGCTTTTGTTTGCGAAATGGCAGTAATTTGTAGAGTAAATTATAATATTATAAATGAGAAAGTGAGTTTGTTTGTTTGTTATTCCTTCACGGCTTGACTAAGCAGCCGATCATTATGAAAATTTGCATACATATTGTTAGGGGTACAGAGCCCAACATAGGCTACTTTTTATCTCGTGAAAGTATGTCGTTGCAATGGGAAAATATTTTTTCTACTATAGAGGGCGCTGTATCGGCCAACAGATGGCGCCACAAGTCGCACTATGGGTTGTTTTGTTGTCAAACGAGATCTATGTCATAAAATTAACGCGAGCGAAGCCACGGGGAAAACCTATTTCATACATAATTACATTTTTACAATTTCATCTGTAAAGATCTAAAATGGATGTATGGATATTTGTTAGTCTTTTACGCAAAAACTGCTGGACCAATTTGCTTATACATAGGTAGTTAATGACCTAGATTAACACATAGGATAGCTTTTATCCTGGATATCAATCCTAGAACAGGAACATCGGGATTTTGCGGGCTTTAACCGCGGATATCAGCAATGCAAATTAATTTAAAAAAACATGATTATTCTAAGAAAATAGTCTCTATCATATTTACAAGACAAGTAGGGCACAGCGGATAATCCGCTCAAACCGAGCAACCCGTCTGGGGAAGGACCTCCACCTTACAGAAGATCGTAGCCAAATAGCATTGATTGGTATCGGCCATGTTGTCTAGAGCTCCACTTGGGGGGGTTGGGAGGGTTGGCAACGCGTGAGTGATACCCCCGGTATTGCAAGCGTCTATTATGGGCTACGGTGATGCTTACCATCAGGCGGACCGTATGCTTGTTTGCCAACTTTGTGGCATAAAAACAGACTCACCAAATCACTAACTTCTCATTTCTATGACATAATAAATTAACAAGTATTACCAACTTTACAAGTCTATAAAACTATAAAAAGATTTCAATAGAAATAACAATACTATCAAAGAAAAAAATGCAAAATTTTTGCACATTTACGTGTTAGCTAACACTATTGTGGTTAACCACTTCGATTCCTGGCTTGCGCAATAAAATTACGAGACAGCAAATTGAATTGTGATTTATTTTTAATAATAACAACTACTGTTTTTAATATTGTGCAATTAATAGTTAATGGCTCTTTTATTATGCTAAATTGAATAGTAATATTAATAAAGAATAATGTATGTTTGGATTTGCAAATCTCTTTAATTACCATAATTGAAAAACAAAATTTTGATATTGCCTGCCGTTTCGATCAGGTTGCACTGGTCCTGCCTATTCTCATAATAAAAACAGATTCAATCTCGATTCAAACTCAAGGGCTGTCACGCTCTATTCCTATTCTGTTTGAGTGAGACGACGACCTTCGTGGCGTAATGTTTACCACGCCAGACCGCCACCCACGAGGTCCCGGGTTCGAATCCAGGTCGGGCCATGATGAAAAACGAACTTTTTCTGATTGTTTATTCAAAACACATTTCTTCTCGTCTCGTCTCCTCTCGGAGAGGATACGAGAAGAAATGTGTTTTGAAAGCGGAGACGCTTTGGTGGAAACCGGGCCTTATCTTCGGGTACTCGTCATTTTGACGAACGTTAGCTTTCCAGGGTAGAGCGTGGGTGTCTAATTTTTTTTGAAATGCAACAGAAATACCTTGAAAATCATTGTGATACTGATATGAATATTCCACACAGGCGAAACCGCGGGCAAAACATGTTTATAATTTTTTACCAATACGTTACTCAAACGGCCGGTCATGCATAGATAAAATATTATAATATATGTCTGTCTGTTACGCAGTCTGAATATTCAGATCACTAAGTAGTTCAAGAACGAACTTTCTTCGGCCCGCACACGAGTAAAATTTATAACTTAAGCGGCATTTATATTTTATCGGCACTTAAAACATTCTGCGCCCTTAGTAACACACGTATGAAAGTGTCGGAGGCAATAAAAATATAATAGTATTTATTAGGTACAACCAATGAAAGAGATGAGCAGGGTAGCTAACTAAGAACAAAGATAAAAAATCTTATTTAAATAAAAATCTGCTATTAATGCATCGTTAAAAAACTTTGTAATTACAGTACAATATGAATCCTATGAATAGGTACTATTGATAAAAATTCGAGTATCAAAATCCCTAATATCGAAATGTTACAGTTGTGTCGGAGCCTCAAATTAAACAAACAATCAAAATCTTTTTTCTTAGTAAAGATAAAATTAGTAAACTTCAACATTTTTTATTCAAGTAGTCCTAATAAGGTTAGAAGAGGTGAAAGGGCTAGCACAGACAACAGCGCAGGGCCCCCTACCCCGCTTAAAACAAAACAAGAACGACTGAGTGAGGGAGACAGCGCAATATGATGTAGGGCGACGTCTCGTTTACACGATCGTTTAAGGAATAAAAGGTTGTGGTACGCCTCCAGCTTTTGAATTTAGAAGAAGAAGTTCTAATTACAAGCTCTTTCGAGTCGTCATAGGTACAAAACAGTCAGCTGCGGAGCTGCTATCCTGATCACCCAAACAAAGTCACAATTAGTTTTTTTTTAAGTAACTTTAATCAGATTTCAACGAAATTTCATTGAATATTAGACGTAGGTAATCAAAATACTTTTTTTTTATTAATTTACGTTTTAAATACATTGAGAATTACATGAGAAAACTTCATTCTTACTTCGTTGAGCGGTCAATTTTCTCTGTAGCTGTCTGTGCGTCTATTTAGCGCTTACCAAATATCCAAGCGGACCTAGGTTCACAGACACCAAGTTTGTAATATGAGGAAGGTGACCTGAGATTATTGAAACCAGTACACCTAGCGGTTAAAACTTGCAACTATGCAGTAATTTACGGTTTGTGTGAACTCCTTACGGTATAGAATGAAAACAGGATTTCAAGCTATTCGTTCATATGACCTAATTCGAAGCTGTGCAAATAGATTTCGAATTTGAATAAATAATGGTCTAGCCAATGTCTGATAGATTTATAATTAAACAGCCTTTATTCCCAGTAAAATATTCCTAAAGATTGAATTTTATCATTGTATGACTTGATGATAAAGGGTGTCAGGTTTTTGGTCCACTTAAAAGTGACTAAACTAGAGGTCATTTGCAACAAATTAGGCCCCTATCAGCAAGGGGTCGAAAGTGAGCGGTTTCCGAGATTATTCCGACTTGCCATCGTAAATCCAGCTTTACTGAAATAGTACTTGTTGTTTGGGCACTTGAGTATGCACGAAAATATGATTTTTTACTGCGTACTTTCACTGATGTTGTTATAAAAAATGAAACACTGATAGATACCAAAAAATAGTGTAGTCTTGCACTCAAAAAGATTATTTTGTAAATTGACACTGAACGCTTTAGCAATCAAAAATACATTTTGTCAAAATAATATTATCGTGCTACTTTCTTCTGAATGGCTCGTTGTAATGAACGCTTTCATTTCTTGAAATCGCAAACTATAACACTGATAGAAAAATCGACAATAGTATTAAAGTAGGTATTTGTTTTCTATCATTATCATCGGGCTATAGGCTTCGAAATAAAATTAAAATATAAAATTTGTATTTTAAAATAATATTTTTTTTTTTATACCACACAGGTGGCAAACAAGCATACGGTCGGCCGGATGGTCAGCCGTCACCGTAGCCTATAGACGTTTGCAATACCGGGGGTATCACTCACGCGTTGCCAACCCTCCCAACCCCCCCAAGTGGAGCTCTGGAGACCTTACTCACCGTAGGAACACAACATGGCCGAGACCAATGCTATTTGGCTACAATACAATACAATACAAACTCTTTATTGCACCAGTAATTTTCATAAAAAACAAAAGTAACAATGAAAAGAGAACGCAATAGGCGGCCTTATCGCTATGCAATTTCTTCCAGGCAACCTAATTGCAAAGGAACATTGCCATAGAATAAAGGGATAGGTGGCGCAGTAAATTGACAAAAACAAAAAAAGACAAATAAAGAATGTACCTACAAATACAAATCAAATAATACATATAAAGTAAAATGACAAATAATAAAAATAAAAAATAAATAAATGAAAAACAAAATAAAAAAGAAAAAAAGAAAAAAAAAAGAGTAATGAACAATTACAAAAGGTGACACAATTTAAACAGTAAGATAGTGCAGCTTAACAAGTTAATCAAAGTCTGGGCTTGACGAATAGAGAGAGGTAGGGAGTTCCAAAGGCGAACTGCTTGGACAGAAAAGGAATTTGAATAGAAATCTGTGGAGTGAGAAGGGGTAACAAGACGAAGGTTGAAGGTGCTACGAAGAGTAGGTCCATGAGTGCTACTGTGATATTTAAACCGTTCCTTTAAGTAAGAAGGTGTTGAAGGATGGAATAGAATGGAATAAAGTAAGGAGAGGATGTGCAGGTTTCTGCGTTTACGAATAGGGAGCCACTTGAGCTGTGAGCGAAATTGAGAGACGTGGTCGTATTTACGGAGACAGAAAATAAAACGAATGCAGAGATTTTGTAGACGCTCAAGTTTATTAAGTTGGGCTTCAGTGAGATCAAGATAACAGCAGTCTGCATAGTCAAGGATTGGAAGAAGTAGGGATTGTGCAAGCATAATTTTGGTATCCGTAGGCAAAAAGTATCTCAAGCGTCGGAGAGAGCTCGTAACCGCAAACATCTTCCTACTAACCTCACTCATCTGGTTAGTCCAACTAAAAGTTTTATCAAAATAAATCCCTAGATTTTTAACTCTATCACCATATGGAACAATGACGCCATCGAAGATGATGGGTGCGACATTCAACCAGTTAATTTTAGACATAAACCAGGGACTACCAATGATAATGGCCTGCGTTTTTGTAGGATTGACTACCAAGCCATGGTACTTGCTCCAATCAGAAATGGTAAGAAGGTCGCAATTTACCGCACTGATAACTGCAGGGAGGTGGTCAATATGCCCTTGCTGATAAATCTGCAGGTCGTCTGCATAGAGATGAAAGGAAGAGTTGAGGCGAAGAGTAATAGAGTTAATAAAAAGAGCAAACAGTAAAGGAGACAAAACGCTACGATCTTCTGTAAGGTGGAGGTCCTTCCCCTGACGGGCTGCTCCGATTTGAGCGGATTATCCGCTGTGCCCTACCTCTCTTATTATACGTTTATTATTGTAAAATACAAATCATATCGATTTGGTTGACGCCTGTGTTTGGTTGATGTTCAGCTGTGACTTATTGTGGCTGTGATGATGATAATGATGAATTATAATATTATTGGACGACTCAACACCAAATTGTCTCAAACAAAGCTTTTCTTGTTTGCCTGTAGTATGCCCAAAAAAACTTTTCATAAAGACATCTGTAATAAATATTTTTTATTCTCAAGGGAATACGAAAAATTATGTAAAAGTGAGTAACGCGAGACGGGTATGTCAATTTTGTAATAATGTAACACAGCTTAGAAATAATTGCGATATGTTGTGATGTAACGGTACAATGCTGGGTTCGTGAATCAAGTATCAAGACTTCACAATCGTCCTATATTATATAGTGATTGTTACTGAAATAAAAACCGGTAATGTCTACTATAAAAATTAAAAATTGTATTATATAAAAGTATTCGAAAATTTTCATTCATAACAACTAAAAAATATTTTTTCACTTAGATTTTTTTTATAAGCATTTGGCGTACCCTGCTACAGGGACGCTGCCTTTTTAATTTTAGTCTTAGTTTTAATCTAGTTTTTAATGTTAGTTTTTATATTTTAATGCTGGTTTACCCTTTATTTTAATCGTTCTAATTTTACTCAATGAATACAATTATCAATTTTTTCTAGTTTGCAGAAACACTAATTAGGTTGTATTTTCTAACATTATTTCACTTAATTACAATCACTTCCTTCTAACTTCCTTTATGTTACTTTACGCTGTTTTAATATGTTATTTCTCAATTTATAATTGGATAAATAAGGCAATGCATGTAATATTTTCCTAAGATTTATGTGTATCAAGTACCTTAAGTTTTGACAGCCCGGTGGTGGTGGTGCGAGTGGGACAATTCACATAACAAGAACCGATTCTAGTTCGATTCAACGACACTCGTTGTCCCACTCAAAATATGAATTGAACGGGACAGAGAGTGTCGTTGAATCGAACTGGAATCGGTTCTTGTGCGCGTTCGATGCGGTTCACCAGAACGGGTTTGGTTCCCGCTCAGGGTAAACATGACATTGTGTTTGTTCTCGAGTCTGGGTATTGTTTACGTAATCATATCCTACCTAAAAATTGGAAATCCGTAATTGGCCATCCGTGTAATATTTAAGATCTTTATTGTTTAATTCTAAGGGCTGTGGATTTTTGTAATTAATAAATAAAATAAATATTATAAAGGCGAAAGTTGTAGTTAATAGTAGATATGTTTGTTACTTCTTCACGCTCATTTGGCAGGGCCAATATTTATGATATTTGAAAAATATTTGTTGGTATGTAGGTAGCTGATACCTTGGAATAACACATAGGGTACTTTTATCCCGAAAAGTACGTAGAATTTGGTGAAAAATCTGATATAGATGGCGCTGCTGTGCGTAAATAAACACGCAAACGAAGTTGCGCGGGTTTCACTAGTCTAAGTATATTTCTTTTCTTTTGACAATTCACACAGATTGCCCCAAAGTAAGTTCGAAACTTGTGTTATGGGATACAACGATATTATATTTTATAACAAACACATATTATAGATAAACATCCAAGACCCGAGGCTAAATAAAAAAGTTCGTTTTTCATCATGACCCGACCGGGATTCGAACCCAGGACCTCCCGGGTGGCGGTGTGGCGTGGTAACCATTACGCCACGGAGGTCGTCATTATAACTGCAAATATATCCGTTGAATGGTGCCCATAACACAAACAAATTAAACCAAGCTACTTTGCCACCAGATGGCGCTGTGTGAATCGCGTAGTATTTTTTATACTCAATTTTAACTCTAGAAATTTCTGTGCAACTCGCAATAAGCTTTGCATGATCAAAATAATAAAAATATTAATGTGATATCAATAAAAAATAATTTTAATGAGCTGCGAATGTGAAATCTGTATTATATCCGTTTGTGAAGTTAATTATGAGCCGGAATTCTGTGTCTGAGGGAAAGTGTACGCTGTAACACCCATTCGAACTGATCTTGATAGGGCATAGTGCTGTTAATAATATAGAAATCGAATCGAAAAACAAAAAGGTACATAATTAATATCTATATTGTAATTATTCAGTGCTTGTGAATGTCCCTCTTTATTCAGTAACTTGTTTTTTTTTTATACCACAAAGGTGGCAAACAGTACGGTCCGCCTGTTGGTAAGCATCACCATATTATATAGACCTTTGCAATACCGGAGGTATCACGCACGCGTTGCCAACCCATCCCGTTGCGTATACAGGGAGCTTATATAAGAGATAAAAATTGTGTTAGAATTACATTCGATATATAATACGTTCTTTTAACTCCTTCCGTCTTCAGAGCGCATGTAAAGCTGTCGTTAATTAAACTAACAACAGCTAATCTGCAGTTGAAACTAATTACTGGAAAAAGAAAAGCTGCATTATACAAAAAAAATAACAAATGTTTTTTTCTAACCTTATCTTTCATTTTTATTTCTACATCATTTTACGTACGTCTTTATCAAGACTTTATTGGAAAAACAGACAGGGCAAATCTAATTGCATCTTTTTTTATACACGCATTTCGTTCGACACGTCTTGTAAGATAATTTTTACGACGTCTATCGAATTTATTTATTAACTAGCTGTTGCTTGCGTCTTTGCCCGCATTACGTACATTCGCCCGCGTAAACTGTTGTGTTTTTATAATGCCGTTTCTACACTCTCGCGAAGTTGAAATAAACGAGAGTGTGGACGAGGTTTAGTAAAACAAAGTTAGGCTACGTTTCTATTTTTCATATGTTTTATAATTTCGTGCCTAACTTCACATTACTTCGGTGAACTTACTGAACTTCACTTCGCTCAACATCCCGAGAGTGTAGAGCTAGCAAAAGTGATTGGTTTCTGTTTTTTCTTATCAAAGAATTTAAACTCACGGCAAAACATAGGCAGCATTGCTGCGGAAGTGTGCTAAAAGTTATATTTTGCTCAGATATCTAGCCATTTAGTAATGTAATCAGCTTAAATACCTATTAAAATTATTTGGAAAACTTAATGATTTCAATAGTTTAATAAAATGATGAAAACAACCGGTCAACAACAACCTAATGACATAGCAATAGGTTGCGTTCAAACTTGTATACCGTGACATTTAAAACAACATTAATTTTCATAAATTCACAAACAAATTTCAATCTTATGTGTATATACAAAAAATGCATATTAATTTTTAGTAAAAACACGTTTTTGTTGAAACCGAAATGCCATTATAAATCTTGATATTTGCATAATCAGTTTTTCTATGTAGTAGTATGTAGTTATTTCTATTAAATTTATTGATGAATTAAGTAACATCATGGGTTGGTCACATCACATCTCATAGAATATTTCTATTCTCCTACATCCCGAACGACCTTCTTCTAATGTACATCCTAAGCCGTGGCACAGAATAGATAATAGTACTAGCCGAGGTGCGATCCCCCTCTGGGGCGCCCCTAGCTTCTATCTTACATTGGTTGCAATGGTTGCAAATAGCTCAAAAACATCTCGGGAACAGGAACGAGATTGCATGGAGTGAAACCGCGGATGTCTGGTTCCCATAATACAAGCAGGTTCTAACTTATTTCGGTTGAAAATAACTGTATGCGAACTGTGTAAAACTTCTTTGTTTTTACTATTGCAGTCTTTTTTTAGTATGTCATATAATGTGGAATGATAATTCCACTAATATTATAAAGCCGAAAGTTTGTGTGTATGTTTCTTACTACTTCACGGTCAAATGACTGGGAAAAATCATATGATATTTGGTATGTAGGTAGCCTATAGGTAGGATGCCTTGGATTAACACATAGGGCACTTTTTATCCCGAGAAGTACGCGATTTCCGTAGGATTTCGTCAAAAGTTTGATAGTAACTGGCGAGTTATAAAATAGGTACTACTCTGCATAAAATTAAAACGCGGGTAACACCGCGGGCAGCAGCTAGTAAGTACATAATCGCATTCAAAGTCAAAATATGTATTTAGAGACTAGGCCCTCAAAGGCACTTTCTCTATTTGAAGTGACACTTAATAATGATTATTGACGACCTCCGTGGCGTAATGGTTACCACGCCGGACCGCCACCCAGGAGATCCCGGGTTCGATCCCCGGTCGGGTCATGATGAAAAACGAACTTTTTCTGATTGGCCTCGGGTCTTGGATGTTTATCTATGTATGTATTTGTTATAAAATATAATATCGTTGAGTTAGTATCCCATAACACAAGTTTGGAACTTACTTTGGGGCTAGCTCAATCTGTATGAATTGTCCCTATATATTTATTTATTTATTAAAAACTAATATGATTTGTTGAATAAATACTCTTTAAGTTACCCTTTCGGAATTCAGTAATTAATTTGTGATTTTAAAATATAATATCGTTCAATTATGCTAATTAATTTGGAGGTCTATTACGAAACGTGAAAACCTTCATAAAATGTACATAGGAGGTAAATATTTGCATATGTATGTTAAAATTTGATATAAAGTATATGCTTTATTAGTTTATGTTCAATAAATATGTTGTTTAATTGTTTGTTATCTTGATTTTACTTTATAAATAATGAAATATATGACATTAGATACATAGTTGTATGCATAAAGTACCTTATAATGTAATATAAATAAAAAATGTATATAATCTTTGTTCATGTGTACTTTATATAATTGTATATTTTTAGTGCCCAAATAATATTTTCTTTCCTACTCTCTTTCTTTCTTCTCTTTCTTTCTTTCAAAATTGACATCGTGGTGGTGCGTTCGTAGTGATACTACCTTCGGCACCAGAGGGTACGCCGTGCGTGTTCGATTTCTTCTCGGGGTAATAATTTATTATTATATTAATACTAACTTTTCGCGGCTTCGCTCGAGGTTAATTTTATGACATAGATCTCGTTTGACAACAAAACAACCCCTCTGTTGACCGACATCGCAATTGCGAGTAGAAAAAATATTTACCCATTGGAATGACATGCTTTTACGGGATAAAAAGTAGCCTATGTTGGGCTCTGTACCCCTGACAATATGTATACAAATTTTCATTATGATCGGCTGATTAGTCAAGCCGTGAAAGAATAACAAAACACTTTCTCATTTTTAATATTATTAGCGTTGTCGGGTATATAGGCAAGCACGTAAAGTCTAGTTTACTCTGGGACCAGATAGCGCTGTGTGAATTAGGTAGAATTTATTTATTTAAATGTAAGAGCAGCGTTGTGGTTACAGCAACCACAGCATTATACTGAGAGGAGGCCTTGTTGACGTAGGCACAAATCATGTTAGTTGTAAGGTTTAATCTAATCTAAATATGGTTAAAATTTGTGTTTTTTATTACGTCAATTAAACCATTTTTCATTTTTTCTTTTAATTGTCATATTCTGTCAGATTAATTGGATAATTAAGATAATCGAAAACGTAACAGGTTTTATTGAAATCAGCATTTTGCTTTTAGAACACAGTTTCCTCACTCAGAACTAGTATTTTAATGGCAAGTTGTTGTAGTTTTTTTTTAATATTCACTGCAATTTCCACGTCACAAACAAATAGCAGCATTGGCAGTGTGCGAACAGATTTCTACCTGATTGTTCGGAACTTTCACCCGGTGAAACCAACGCTTTTTGTTCATTGTCGACGCGACGAACGCACGACTCGCCGAACGCACTCGGCTTTATTCGCTAATGGGGTTATTAGATTGTTTTCGATTTTCAAATGTGAATTTTAAAAAAAAGGTGATTCAAATTATTTACAGCCAGTATTCATAAATGGAAATTTGTTTTAGTTTATTTAAAGCCTTTTTAAAAAAGTGTTTTAAATTATTATTTGCGGCCAGTACGGAAATTCGATTTCGCACGTTTTAGTTTATTTACTTGTTCTGTCGTTTAGAATCTTTTTCATAAAACAGTACCTGTGGCTCCATTGTATATATTAAAATTACAATAAAATAATCAATATATCTACCTAACTGTACCTATGTATCCTTTTTTACGTTCTAATAAAACCACAATTTAAAAAAAAGACTTTAGTAAAAGTTTATTATGCTGATTAAAAAAAGTAATTTGTTACTTTTTTTATTTATAAAATACCTACCTAACTTTTTTTGGACTGTCACGAGTGTGGAGACAGGGAGGCCATTTTCCAGCAGTCGGGCACAATACTTAATTATATAAATAAATATAAGTATATTATTTAAATTTTGGAAAATAAGGTTGAAACAAAGAGATCGATAACCTTTGTACAGAAGATTATAAACATACCATTCTAAGAACTTTCTGTTATTGTATAACTTAATTATTTAACATATTATAAAATATTAAATATAATAAACAAAGCAATTAAACTTTACGTAATGTATAATTTCGTTTCCTTGTATGCAAAAAGTAATTACTATTTTTTTTTTCTAATTATTTAGGTTTTTAAGTGCAAAATTGTTTGTAAAAATAATTGTAAAAAATAACTTACCATTATCCCCATTTCCTAGTACACTTCCAATAAAAAAAATCCACAATACACAGTACACAAAAGTATAGTCGGTCACAGTAAAAAAAAACACAAAATAGTACACTCGATATAAACTACGCTACGATAATTTATATTTCGATAAAAAAAATAAAAAAGGCAGTCCCGTCGTCGTCTGCTCGTGGCGAGGTACAGTCGTGGACTGATCGACCGAAAGTTTTACTTAGCTATTCTGTTCATGCGCATGCGACTATACCGTCTTTAACTGTCTTGATACTTCGAATTTTTGATCGTATGAAAAACGAAAGTGGTCATTGTTTCTGTTATACTGAGGTTGTGTTTTGACCTTTTGATTGATATCGCGTGTTTGTTATTAGAAATTAATTTAAAAATGTACAATAAGTTCAAAAGTTAAAAGCATATGTCCAGCAGTGGACTTCTTGTGGCTGAGATGATCGTAGAGACCTGAAACAATAAGTTTATAAATGTTTTGTTATGCTAAAACCTTTTTTTTTTTATACTACAAAGTTGGCAAACAAGCTTACGGCCCGCCTGATGGTAAGCATCACCGTAGCCTATAGACGCTTGCAATACCAGAGGTATCATTCAAGCGTTGCCAATCTTTTCAACCACAAAGTGGAGCTCTGGAGACTTTACTCAAATTACTTAAATTATACTTTTTCCTTTTTTTTCATTAAACTTCGCTTGCGTGTATCCGCTTTGCCGTCAGAATTTTAATTAATCCTTTCTTATCAGATGACCACGTCATACAAAGAACACATTCTCCAAGTTTCAGGTCTCGACGATCAGCAGTCAAGTCCGGTGTCTCAGTAAAGGGTGTCAGTACACCCAAACTGTAAATCCATTAAAAAAAAAAAAAACAGTCAAAACTGTGCGGTGATCCATCGTCAGGACAACGTATTTTATATGTACTATTGATAAACTTTTTACTATCCAGGTGGTTAAGGGAAAATAGTAAGAAAACGAATTAACCCCTCATCCTATATCTTTCTCCAAGTATCACACTTTATATGATCATCATCCACAAGAAGTCCATTGCTGGACATACAAACTTTATATATATATACTTTTATATAAATTCAGTGGATTAATTCGATAAATTAACAAACAAACAAACCGACAAATACTTTCTCATTTAAAATATTATTATGGATTTACAGAAAAAGCTGAAGTATCAAAACTATTTTTACTCCAATTCTCATAACGATTTTGTCAAGTAAAAATCTTACGCGTGCAGGTTCCTTTCACCCTTTATGAATGTCAATTGAGTGCGAAAGGGACAAACGTATTTAATATTCAACGTGTTGTCCCATTAGAACACTTCCTCATTATGCATAATGAAAATAATTTTATCAAGTTACTGCATTATTTTTAAAATATTAGTGTGTAAAAGATGAGAGATGAGAGAGTCTTATACATTGGTTACTAAAGTGGGACCGGGACCTCCTGGGCGGCCGACGGTCTGGCATGGTAACCATTACGCCACGGAGGTCGTCAAATGTTTTATTTAATAAATTAAATTTTCAAATGTTGAATAAATTAATTCCACGTGCAGTTTTTTTTGGCAAAAAATGTAAAATACTTGAATTAAACCAGATTTTTTGTCACCTCATGTCAATTAATTTATACAAATGTGGAAATAATGTCAAGAACATGATTATAATTTTTGAATATATGAAGTTTGCTAAATTTTTATTTCAGAAGATATAAAATATACCTGTTGAACAACTTCTCTGCAAAATCAAAATGAGGAAACATCCATGAGATTTTTCTACAGCAGGTGAAACAAGCAAAATCTCCCGCTCTGACATCAAAACTATGATTCTGTTGATTTCGCCCATTTTGTTCAGGCATCGGCTACATCTTCACCTCTTGGCTACCGTACTGATGAACAGATAATGTTTTATATGATATTTATTATGATAGAATAATGTTTTATTTGCATCACACAACAAAAGACAATGGGTAATGTTGTATGGAGTTTGGGCCCACCCTTCGATATCACTCAATAGTAATAATTGATATATATACCATTGGATAGGGCTCTTCAAACATAGCATTTTTTACTATGACGATAATTGCGAAATGTCTGTATGTTCAGAGATACATGGCCATAAAGTTTTTTTTTTTTAATTTTTCAGAAGAGCTCCTCCTATTCAATGGTACATCAATTATTTCTATTAAGTAATGTCATGGGGTGGGCCCAAAAAATCTCATCATCCTTTGAGAAAGACAATAGACAAAAATCTAGTATACAAATAAAAATACTGCCTTTTTACTAAAAGCAATCTTTTAATTACAACCTTAAAGCACATACACGACGCCAGTTTCTGCCGGTTGCATAAATAATGTTATAGTAATAATTGGCATGCATTGTCTAAAATATGTGTGAAATTATAGGGTAACGAAATGCACAGCACTAGTGCCGAACCAACGCATCTCCGGGCTGTTATCATCATCATCTCAGCCACAAGAAGTCCACTGCTGGACAAAGGTATCCCCCAAACGCCTCCAATTCTCCAATGCCACCTGTTGGTAGCGGCCTGCATCCAGCGGCTTCCTGCGACTTTCCTCAAGTCGTCTGACCACCTCCGGCTGACCACCTCCGGCTGTCAAATGAAGAGATTCTAAATGAAGTATTTTTTTACGATTAAACTTATCACCTACACTCAAAAACATGTACATACTTGCAAAATATGTACTTATGCCAAAGTGAAAGTACTTCCGACAGGTACACAACGAAAATGGCGCGAATACCGCCCAACCAGTTAAATACATAGACTAAATAATTGTAAATAAATGCACAATGTTTTCTTTCGGCTGTCATTAACAAGATTTCATATTGATTTATTGATTGCTTAACGATCAATCGACTTTTTGTATATTGAAAACGAATGTTGCATTCAGATTTTATTTTAAAAATTTTTGACCATAGATTTAGTATATACTAGCGTACCTATAGATCGGCTTTGTTTGATTGAGGCGAGACCAAGAACAAAATACACTAGTGTGCGTGGAATGTACATATTGTGTGCAAGATATATAATTTTGTGGATTTTCCTTTTAGTTTGAGTTACATCCAGGCACTGCACAGGTAACCATATTTAATCACGTCGAATTAACACCAAAACTACACTTAAAAACCATTAATTTTGTAAAAATAAGTGGGATTTGTTTAAACATGGCTGACGTTAGAGCGATACAAGCCCATAGCGTGTATAGGAAAAATGGTCTCGTCTATCTATCTCGCTCTAACAAACGCGTATGCTCATGCGCAGTGTCAATCAAAAGACATCAACGAGTTTGATTTTAGAGTCAAGATGAATATAATGGTTTTTTTTCGAAATGATAATTTTTAATTATATTTCATTCTAATAAACTTGGATCAATTATATAAACAATGTAATCGATACAATGGTATGACTTACATTTATAATCATACTTATACCGAAAGTGAGTTTGTTTGTTATTCATTCACGGCTAGACTAAGCAGCCGATCATTATGGAAATTTGTATACATATTATCAGGGATACAAAGCCCAACATAGGCTTTTTATTTCTTGAAAGTATGTCATTCTAATGAAAAAATATTTTTCTACTATAGAGGGCGCTGTATGGGATGGGCTAACGTCCAACAGATGGCGCCACAAGTTGCGCTATGGGTTGTTTTTTGTAAAACGAGATCTATGTCATAAAATTAACCGCGAGCGACGCCGCGGGGATATAAAACAAACGTGAATTATTCACAAAATCACATTATTACCGTAAAGCACTTAACATTACATTACCACAATAAGATATGACGAACTATTTCAATCACCATCTTTGTATTTCACATGAAATGTTGTGCTAAGTCTATTGGAACGGAGTATACAATGGTTTTTTTATGCCACAAAGTTGGCAAACAAGCATATCGCTTGATGATATAGACGCCTATAGACGCTTGCAATACCGGGGATATCACTCACGCGTTGCCAAAAACTGGAGCTCTGGAGACCTTACTCACCGTAGGAACACAACATTATAAACGGTAGGTTTATTATTAAACAAATCTAAAAACACGACTTTGACTAAACAAAGCGCCTGCGAGGGTCTAGTACTTGAATAAAATTTCATTTCAAATAGTCAATTTGAGTTTAATATCGAATTATCAACACGCAAATGTATTTTGCAAACTGCAACAATGCGGTACATCAAACTACGCAATAATAGTTACATTATAACATAATTGCATATCAGAATAGTGTTAATCTGATATTTAATTTAAATATATTAAAGGGAAGAATTTGGTTCTTGAAAACACGAAACAAGTTTCCTTTTTAAAAAAAGACAAGTAAAATAATTATTTTTGGACGAATCACACAACGCCATATAGTACCAAAAGTAAAACTGCGATGTCACAGATGCAAACCGAACTATCTTTTAAACTTTAAATTTTTATATTTTTTAACAATCTATCTCTTTCGTTTTTTTCGCCCTTTTTCTTGTGAGCGAGCATGACATACTCAACCTTATCAGACTTTGTCATAAATATTTAATCTATGTATTAAGTCAAATGTACTTCACAATGACAAGACGCGTGTACAATATATAGTCAGGGGGAAAAAAAAGAAACAATATAAAATAAAAAAATAAATAATAAAAAAACATGTAAGTAATAATAATAATAAGTTTATTTACCATAAAAGTTATACAATAGGTTTACAGGCTTATTTAGTAAATAGATGCACTTTATACAATTTAAAATGCCGTTTTTGTTACCCTGGATTCCACACTGGGATACCCTGTGTCGTGGAAACCAGGAGAGCTACTACGAAACGTAAATACGATACTTCGGCCGAAGTATCGGAAGAATTTTAACCGTGAAATACAAGTTATTTCATGATTATAATTCAATGAACTACTAAAATAACCATAAAGTACAAGGTATTTCATGGATAGAATTCAAGGAATTACTAAAATAACCATGAAATACCTTGTATTTCACGATTAAAATTCTTCCGATACTTCGGCCGAAATATCGGATTTACGTTTCGTAGTAGCCCTCCAGGGGTTCCTATCGTAATCATCGAGTACTTATTCCTCTATCTCGTAATATATAAAATTCGCAAGATGAATATGACCATAGCACTGCAAACATACAAAAATAAAATTATTTTATCTTTATAATATTAGTAAATAATATGTGTAAATGAAAATATATGTAATCTACCGGGACGTTCAAACGTATACAGCCTCCAAATAGTAAGCTTAATCAACGGACAGTGTATTCCCATGAGAGCAGTTGACAAGCGTGTGTAGACTCAGTGTGACCGTGATCTGTGTGACCGGTAATACCAATGAACTCTGCAAAATAAACTAGCGAAATTCTCATTACTCCTGTTCTCATGGGAATTTTGAAATGAGCTGAAGCACTCGGCGTATTTTAAACGAGCAGACGACGCGCAGATGAACCGCGTATACTCGCTAAACGAGACCCTGAAGCACAGAAGACGAACGCCCTAAAATGAATACGCAAGTTAAGCAACGTCGACTGTAGCCAGTGCTTGGATGGGCTTTGAGATTACAAAACCACTGGCCTCTGCCAATCCACATTGGAGAAGCGTAATAGAGTACACTTTAATCCCCTACGATTGGAGGGAGACCCGTAACCCTGCAGTGTGATGAATATGGGTTGATATGAATATCAAACTCGTCACTCAACTCTGCCACGCTGCTCCAATGCGGTTTTCAAGCCGCCCGAAGGCCATCTACCGATAACAGCCGGGACCGACGCGTCGGTCCCCGCCGTCGCGACGGCTTAACCTGCCCTCCGAAGCACGGAGAAGCTCGAGATAACGAAACCCATCCAATCGCTGGCTAGGGTCGACGTCGCTTGACTTGCGTGTTCATATTAGAGTACTACACAAAGCAACACCATCGAGCTCCTCCTTCGACAATTAATTCGAAATTCAGAGATATATATTTTGTCGAAGTAAAGAGTTTCGAACTACTGGGTTTCAAGTTTTAGACTCGAAATAATTGACGAAAATCAGAGTGAAACCCGTGAGATGATATAAATGAACTCTCGTTGGAGTCTTAAAACTTCAATTCGGAATATCCTATTAAGGAAACGCATTGCGTGACTCATACTTAGTTCGTTCACACTAAAATCGTAAACCTTAAATGGTTGTCCATCTTAAATCCCTTAGAACGCCTAATGGCACAGATGAGGTGTAAAACATACTAAAACATTTTTGTTTCTGATATTAATTTAAACTATGGCTATGATATGATATGGGTCTATTTAAGAGGTATATTAGAGGTCTCGCCAGAGGTGGGCAACGCATTGGTAATGCCCCTGGTGTTGCTGATTTCCAAAGGCGGTCTTTCCATCAGGTGGCCCGCTTGCCTGTTTGTCTGCCTTATAACATAAAAAAATCTTGAATATACTAATTGACTGAAAGAAAATGAGAAGGAATTATTTTAGATGCAAACGAATATATTGCGAAACTAGCTGACCCAGCGAACTTTGTTCCGAAGAGGCACTACCCTACTCACCCTTTAAACCTTCCCTCGACTTCCACAAATATTTCAAGATTAAAATTAGCCAAATCGGTTCAGCCGTTCTTGAGTTTTAGCGAGACTTACGAACAGCAATTTCGTTTTTATAAATAAACTAGCTTCCGCCCGCGGCTTCGCCCGCGTGGCCTAGTAACAATTAGCATATCTTTCTTCAGAAACAAATTCCGGTCCGGCACGGCCCGGTACGGTAGGGTTTCATCCGGGCCGATCAGGTCCGGTCGATCCGGTCCGATCGGACCGGTCCTTATAAGGACCCTACATGACAAATTTGGCATCTCTAGACCCAGCGGTTTGGGCTGTGCGTCCCCTCGCAATTTCGTATGCGTATATCTCGCTTTCCCGTGGGAATTTTGAAAAATCCTTTCTTAGTACATCCCTAGACGTCGTAAGGAACCTACGTGCCAAATTTGGAATCTCTAGACGCAGCGGTTTTGGCTGTGCGTTGATACACTCTCGCAACTTCGTTTGCGTATATCTCGGTTTCCCGTAGGAATTTTAAAAAATCCTTTCTTAGTACACCCCTAGACGTCGTAAGGAACCTACAGTCCAAATTTGGAGTCTCTAGACCCACCGGTTTGGGCTGTGCGTTGATATATAGTTAAGTCAGTCAGTCAGTCAGGACTTTGAATTTTATCTATGAAAAAAAATCCGGTCCGGTCCGGTTCGATCCGGTCCGGCACGGCCCGGTACGGTGCGGTTCCTTCCAGACCGATCAGGTCTGAACCGTTCCGGTCCGGTCCGGTCCGTTCCGGTCCGGTCCGGTCCGGTCGGTCTGGACCTTATAAGGATCCTACATGCCAAATTTGGAATCTCTAGACCCAGCGGTTTGGGCTGTGCGTTGATATACCCTCGCAACTTCGTTTGCGTATATCTCGGTTTCCCGTAGGAATTTTGAAAAATCCTTTCTTAGTACACCCCTAGACGTCGTAAGGAACCTACAGTCCAAATTTGGAATCTCTAGACCCACCGGTTTGGGCTGTGCGTTGATATATAGTTAAGTCAGTCAGGACTTTGAATTTTATATATATAGATGAAGAAAAAAAAAACGGTCCGGTCCGGTTCGATCCGGTCCGGTACGGCCCGGTACGGTGCGGTTCCTTCCAGACCGATCAGGTCTGATCCGTTCCGGTCCGGTCCGGTCCGTTCCGGTCCGGTCCGGTCCGGTCGGTCTGGACCTTATAAGGATCCTACATGTCAAATTTGGCATCTCTAGACCCAGCGGTTTGGGCTGTGCGTCCCCTCGCAACTTCGTATGCGTATATCTTGCTTTCCCGTGGGATTTTTGAAAAATCCTTTTTTAGTACATCCCTAGACGTCGTAAGGAACCTACATGCCAAATTTGGAATCTCTAGACCCAGCGGTTTGGGCTGTGCGTTGATATACCCTCGCAACTTCGTTTGCGTATATCTCGGTTTCCCGTAGGAATTTTGAAAAATCCTTTCTTAGTACACCCCTAGACGTCGTAAGGAACCTACAGTCCATATTTGGAATCTCTAGACCCACCGGTTTGGGCTGTGCGTTGATATATAGTTAAGTCAGTCAGGACTTTGAATTTTATATATATAGATGGGCTTTCTCAACCAAGGAAGTACCATTCTCACAGGATGTTTTCGTGAAGCTGCAATGCGTTTTATTCGATTATGTAAAATATCTGAAAACCAGCCTTCTTTCCAATTCCTTTTCTACTTATTTCTCCTTTCTTCCCCCAGGGACTCTCCTGTTATCTCTGTGCTGTATGTCGGTGATCACATACCATCAAGTGACCGATTGCTTGTTTGTCACCTTTAAAAAAATCTCAATAATTATTATGTTAAAAAACATCACATACGACTATTACATGTAAGATTACCCTCGTATTTATCAACTATTGTAACACTGAACGAGTCTGTTGAGAGTACCATTTTATCTAGACCCCCAACAGAATATTACGCAGTTCAAAAATACCAGCTTATGTATTAACTGAGAGCGGTGAGGGAGGTCAAGATGACTGGTTAGTGGGGCTACTTTCACTGCATTTTGCAACCGGCCTTAATAAAAGTTGCCAATACTGCAGTGAGACAATTGTACTGCAAGGTACAATGACTTGCAATTTATATGTATAACCAAATACTATAGAAGACTAATACCCACAGCTCTTGACGTTTCTCAAACAATGACTTGGCAACCTCCGAAATAGCGCCCCTAGCGGCACGAGGTGAACATTTCCATACAAAACGCACAAAAGTTTTGAAATCGTTCACCTCATGCCGCCCTCATGCCGTAGGGGCGCTAGTGTCGCGTCTTGCCCGAATTCTTCCGAAGCTGTGGGTATTACTCGTCTATAGTATTTGGTATAGCTAACTGCTGTCCGCGGTGTTACACCCGCGTACCAAGTTTCATTACAATCCCTTCAGTAGTCAGTGATTTTTATACGTTCAGTCCCATTATTCCTGTTCCCGTGGGAATTTTGAAAAGAATTATACACTAAACGTTAAGTTGAGTAAATCGCTACGTATTAGTGAAAACCGCATTCAAATCGGTTCAGCCGTTTCTGAGATTAGCGTGTACTGACATACATACAAACAGACATATAAATATAACAGAAATATATTCAATGTACAGACAAACTTTTTTTACACTTTATTATATTATAGATATATTAGATAGATATACGATATATTTATTGCAAGATGTGGAAGAGTTACTGATATTATTTCTTTTAGTAACTCTAACCGACAAATAGCAATTTCAAAATAATTAACATACAGTTAATAAGCTGACCGTTTGGTTTATTAGAAAAAAGTTATAGAATTTCATGTTCAGGAAGGAATTTTTTGTAAAAATTGAAAAAATATCCATAAAACAACTATACCTAGCTGTCATTATTGAATGTTCAACTCTCTACCAGATACCGTGTATACCTCATTTGGAATTTGAGAACCTGACAGACAGTATCTTCCAGAAGTAACAGAAAATATGCTATAACATTCTCTAGACTTTGTACAAAAGAAAAAAAAGACAGCTTACAACATACTTTCAAAAATTAATATTATGCCCGGTTTACATTATTCCAGTCCAGCGATCGAATCCAGCGCTGGATTACTACTGGAATAATGTAAACCGGCACTGGAATGCACTGGATCACTGGATTCGATCGCTGGACTGGAATAATGTAAATAACAATTTTTTTATTGTAATCGATGTGCACAAAATTTTCTAATGTGCCAGTTAAATTGAATGGTATTGTAAATGCATTGGGCCACGTTACGTTACATATTACAAAAATATTTGATATTGAATAATTTGTACAAGTTTTTATATTACTTTACAAATTGGTATGTAATTTTTTATATTTTTTATGGACATTAATGCTAATCGCATTAAGGCGCTGGATGCAGGTCGCTGCCAGCCGGTCACAACCTAAAAGCACGAGATTTATATACTGAGAGCGTTTAGGACAGAATGTGCCACGAGTTCGAATCCTGCGCAAGTCAAACATTCTTCTTCTTATATACATGAACATATCTTTTGTCTTGTTTATTTTAATAAGTATTTATTTACAAAATAGTATTACCAGCACTCTAGTCCGTAGTAATAGTAATCTAGTACAAGCTTTGCTCTCAGTTTGGACTAGATGACATTGTGTGATTCGTTCAAGAATATTAATTTATTTATTGAAAAGAACACGCAGACGAGCGCAAGTCGATATGCAGTCGACATTTTGGTACATGTTTGCCTTGAATGTGTTACATGCGAGCATTTAAATCGTTTGGTCAGCTTTCAACAAGGTTGGACAATTATAAAATAGTGTACATACTTTTGTCGTGGTTTAGACTCAAATATTTGGTCTTTAATGTATCTTCGCGACACAATTATTCAAATTTTATTTAATACTAGTAAAATGCTCGCAACTCCTTTTGCGTATGTATCGCTTTCCCATGGGAATGGTTTGGGTAATGCGTTGATATATAGTTAAGTCATTCAGGGTAGCGATGATTACTTACTCGCTACATCAGGAGACTTGTTTGTCTGTCTTCCTCTGTCATAAAAAAAATAAAAATATTTATATCATAGAGGTCGTCAAATATATTACATGGTATTCAACTACTGCTCAACAAGTTGCATTTTCCCATCAGACTACCGGTTACTTTCACGGCGAACCAGTCTAGACTTCCTGTAGTAAATGTCGACCCATATCCGCCTACAACATGTCTTATGTATTCGTTTGTGCCTACACGTATATTTGAACTGTGATCGATTTTGCGCGACCTTCAAATCAGCTTTTGTTACCGTCAAAACAAACTGGCGATCTTTTATGAGAAACTAGAGGACGAACTAGGCTTCACACGGGTTTTACCCTAATTTTAAAATATATAGTATGGCCTATGTTACCCGGTGGTAACGTACCTTGCGAACGGTGAAAGAATTTTTGAAATCGGTTTAGTAGTTTTTGAGTTTATTCAAATAAAATGAAATGAAATCGTTTATTTCAGAAATTAGACCTTCACAGACACTTTTTGTTGTCATTTACAATTTGATATATATGTATGAAGATAATAAACTACGTTATATACTACCACCATTTCGGACACAAGCAAAATGGCCACCGGTAAAAGAAATGGCGAAAGAAACAAGTACAACACAAATACAAATCTTGCCTCTTTATAATATTAGTATAGATAAATAAATAAAATTCTACAGATTTACACAACACCACTAAAAAAAAAGCAAAAAATCCAGGCATAACCTGCTTGGGTACCAGACCAGGGATATTACTGTAAAATACTTGTAATATATATGCAGGGATCGAGCCCGCGATCTCTGGAGCGAAAGGTCACTGCAATGAGTAAAAATATGTCTTATTTTTCTTTTTGGAGTAAAATAAGACAGGATTAACAAAGCGCCACAGAGCTGAAGTTGTCAAAAAGATTTAGCAAATAGATCACTTTGTTGTCCATGTCCATCTGCCTATTTTGTTTTATCAAGCCAACCTTTTTTAGGGACGCGTGTAAAATATCAATAGGTCTCTCGTAACAAACACAATTTCAATCTCATCTCAAACTCGCACACTATCTCGCTCAATACCTATATTGTATGAGTGAGACAACTCTTGAGATTGACATAAGATTATAACTGTTTTTGCTTCAAGACTAGGGTGGCTGGTGTCCGTAAGTATACCACAAAAAAACTTAAATGATCCGATTTCCATCTTAGTTCTTCGGACAATAGAAACAAGGTCGCAGATAAAAAAGTCACGAATTGAATTGAGGCTTGAGGCTCATAAAATCGTCGAGTCAATAGTCGGTTTAATTCGAACAATGACATGAATTAGAGAAGTGTATTAATGATCACCAAGGGACTTTAACAATCGACCAAGTACGAGTCGGACTCGCCCACGAAGGGTTCCGTACTATCTTGCTATCACGGTTCATGAGATACAGCCTGTTGAATAGACGAACGGACAGCGGTGACTTAGTAATAAGGTCCATTGGCACCCTTTAGGTACGGATCCCTAAATATGACAAGCCACTAGTAATCACTTATAAGTTAGGTTTAATCTTTAATGTAAAGGAAAGGCTAAAGAAGTTCTACAATTTCTGGTTACAAGACAAATAAATAAAAAAGGCCTACTTTAAGGCCTTAGTCTATCCGTGCAAAACAAAGAAATAGAATCTGTGTACCCCGTAAGGAGAGCTTCCCCGCTGTCATCATGCCCGACGTAATTTACCTAAGACATGCGAAGTGAATGTTGCTCTACTTTTCCATTTCCAATAATTTTTCAATTTCTACCAGTAAGAGCCACCGCCTTGTGATTTTTTAATCGGCCGATAAGTAGTTTGATCGTTCTGGGATTCAGTATGGAGCTATATGGCAGTGCGCCCATTTGACGATTAAAAATCGGCATATAGATTCCAGAACGATCAAACTATCGGCCGATTAAAAATCACAAGTGGGCGGTGGCTAACCATAAGTTATCAGCACTTTAATAAATGAGATATACCTACACATTAAAATAAGCAAGATATTTTAATTAATTAAAATGGTAATGTTAAAATTAATAACTTTATCTCACGTTATATAAGCATAAAACAGAGAGTAATTTAGGCATGCATTACATAATTAATTTAATTTCAGAGACAGGTTGGATACGTGATAGGTCAAAACTACTAGGCAGGCGTAATCAGTCAACCTGATGGCTAAGTCAATGATCCTATACACAGAGGATACGTATTCGATTCCTTTTATATATTTTTTTAATGAAAGGTTTGACAACAAAACAACCCATAGCGTGACTTGTGGCGCCATCTATTGGCCGATACAGCGCCCTCTATAGTAGAAAAATTATTTTCCCATTGGAACGACTTACTTTCACGGGATAAAAAGTAGCCTATGTTGGGCTCTGTACCCCTAACAATATGTATGCAAATTTTCATAATGATCGGCTGCTTAGTCAAGCCGTGAAGGAATAACAAACAAACAAATTCACTTTCTCATTTATAATATTAGTAAGGATTCATAAAAATCACATCTGATCATCATCATGTCAGCCACAAGAGGGACACAGACTTCCCCTAAACTCCTCCAGTATGATAGCAATATTAAACAATCTTCAAGATAATACGAGCTTCTTCCTATCCAAAAAGTATTTAATTTTCTTTCCAGAAATCATTGTCAGTAAACGTTAAAACGTCAAATTAGCCTTATGACAACAAGAACATAATCTCTAACCACAAATGAATCTGATTTATTAATCACATTAATTTCTAAATTAGATATTAAATAAGTTATCTAAGTCTTATGTTGATCAGTTACAATGTCCAAAAAAGTAGACCAATCTAAAAGTATTTTGGTCTACCAATTAGACCCAACGGAATGCCCGTTCCGGGAGTTTAGGGACAATGAAATGCATATAGATTACTGGGGAAAGGTGAGTTACTTGTAATCCTATCTTTATACATATAAAATCTACAATCGATCTGCTCGTCACCGGCGGGGAATCCAACCTCACACGCTAGAACCAAAATGGTTGCGTACTGCGCGGTTTCAGAGGAGTTTCCTCCCGCGAACGCTGAAGCTGTGGAATGAGATTCTTGCCGAGGTCTTTCCTTTAGACACAATTTGGGGTTCTTCAAAAGGGGCATTAAAAGATTTTTACAGGGTCGGCAACGCGCGAGTGATGCTCCCAGTGTTGCAAGCGTCCATAGGCTACAGTGACCACGTACAATAGTAAGCTTGTTTACCACCTTAGTAGTATAAAAAAAATGCTTGGTCCCAAATGACGGAGTGATGGTTCCACGCACAGCCTAACCCGCTAATCGTACAGACCTAAAACTTGACAGGTGTCTTTTTTGTATGACATAGTCGTTCGTTACGAAAGGATTTTCCGAAATTCTCACGATGCAGCAGGATACACACAAACGAAGTACCGGCTTTCGCTAGTAAATAACAAAAATCATAACCTATATCCTAACTAATATTTTAAATGAGAAAGTGATTTTGTTTGTTATTCCTTCACGGCTTAACTAATCATCCGATCATTATGAAAATTTGTATACATATTGTCAGGGGTACAGAGCCCAACATAGGCTACTTTTTATCCCGTGAAATTATGTCATTCCAATGGGAAAATACTTTTACTGCTATAGATGGCGCTGCAATTCGCAATTGCCGGCCAACAGATGGCGCCACAAGTCGCGCTATACGTGATCTTAATCATAAAATTAACCGCGTGCGAAGCCGCATACAAAAGCTAGTTATCTATATATTTATAAAATTCAAAGTCCTGACTGACTTAACTATAATATATCAACAGCCCAAACCGCTGGGTCAAGAGATTCCAAATTTGGAATATAGGTTCCTTACGACGTCTAGGAGTACTAAGAAAGGATTTTTCAAAATTCCCACGGGAAAGCGAGATATACGCAAACGAAGTTGCGAGGGTGTTACTAGTAATATTATGAAATCCCTGCCTCTAAGGCGACTCTGTGACGAATGGTTTTGAGAGGGTTACACAGAAATTATCAGATAGGCTAATTGGAAAAGGTCAGTAGATCTGTTTAATAAATTGTTTCGATTCTTTCAAGGGTCCAGCAGCATTCCGTGCTGCAGTTCTCAGTAAGGCAGTAGTTAAACCTCCAGCAGACTACGTCTGGGTGGATGAACAGATTCAGCCTTTGCCAAGATCTGTTCGCAAGTACCTTCATGGCTGGATCCGAGCTGAAGAGCTGGCAACTGATAGATGGGGTGCTGAAACTGTCATCTTTGAGGTTGTAGATTTTGATATTTAGAAATTTATTTTAAAAATGTACATGATGAAACATTTCCTTTGATTTAAAAGTTTTTATAACTGCTCAGAAATAGAAATAAAATGGAAATGTGTTTTTACATGTTCCCACTACAGAGTGAACAAATAAAATTGTAAAATTAACTATCATTTTTATAACATACTAGCTGACCCGTGCCCACTTCGTTGGACATAATGTTAATAATCCTTTTTTAGTACAGGCGTTCGTAAGAAACGCTTTCATTCGGCCGTTTTTTCTCCGATTCACTTTGCAAAACCGACTACCACGTAGAAGCCTTTTTATTTTTCGTTTTTTTATATAACATTTGACACTCAGCAATAATGTGGCTTTCTATTGGTGAAAGAATTTTTAAAATCGGTTCAGTAGATCCCGCGATTACCCCTTACAATTTAACAAATATACAAACACACAAACTTTACTTCTTTATAATATTAGTATAGAAGTATAGATGAGCTTTATACTAATTGAATGCAATTTTTTTAATAACGTTATACAGGGAGGAAAAAAACGACGAACACAGCCGAAAGTTTGATGATATGTACCTTACATACATGCGTTTTGTGCAAGTTTAATTTAAAAATAGTTTATTGTAAAAAAAGGCACTGACCTGCTAATTTTCTACGTGTAGGTATCCCTAATACTACAACAACAGTGCATACGGCAAAAATACCTACACGGACAGAAATTACTACGCTACGGACAGTCCGTAGGCCACGACACACACATACCTGCCTACCTATTCATTGAAATTCTTATTATCACTTAAAAAATCAAAGTTTTTACATTAAAAACCGAAGTACGTACCGGAAAGTATCTACTACACACAATGCTCGATGTGTACGAGCGCCTCTTATGCCACACAACACTCAAAACCACTAAAGAACTAAACACCATTCAAAACGCCTAATCCATTTAACAAAATAACAAATAAAACTAGAAATTTTCATAATTTAGTTTTAGTATTTTACCTATTGACAGAAGTTTATTTATTTGTCACTATGGTAACCGTGACAATTACTATGCATAGCAGGTGCACGTCGAGCTTTATACAATTTTGGCTCCTATGTCATAGAACTTAAGAACGGTACAAAGTCCAATATGTAAAGGTCGACCTGCTCTTGCCTGTACGTAAGGAACAGCTGATTTAGGGATGAAAACACACAGTTATTCAAGGAATGTTTGTTAGTCAATTACTCCGAAACTATTACACTTAGAGAAAAAATCTTTCACGAGCATAAAGTAGATGTATAAACCTCCTAAGATATTTCGGGAGTGTCGGTCGCTCTCAGGGCACCCTGTATAAAACCGATGTGGGAGTACCATTAGAAATGAAACCTGGAGAGATGGAATTAATGAAAGTATATTTTAAACAGGAAAATGATGGTGGTATGATGGTGCTGATTGATATCCAATTAAGTCATACGCAAGTATTGCAGAGATCTTCGTTTTGTAGAAAAGTATTGTCCACTTGTTTCGTGCTAGAGCGGACTGAGGGATTACTGGTAAGTATTTTCTTACACTCCTCGTTTCTTTCGATTTGTTTTGGACGCTTGTAGTGAGTCCTACCGCGGGGTTTTACTACTACACCGGGCAGTTCAGAAGCGGAAGACTCTTACCCAAGAATTTAGTGTGCGCCTTAGGAGCTCCCTAGAGGAAAGGTTGCATCTCGGCCTAGGGCGTCACTAAAAGGAAGAAAGTCATACAGGAGTTTCCTAGTCCACCATTTGGATTTGTAAACAAAAATCTAAAAGTTGAGCTTAGCTATATTAAAACGCGAGAGAATAGAATCTCTGTCGTTAATTATCTATCTCTCTTATTTGAATAGCACTGTTAGCATGTGTAAATGTCTGATTTCACTACGACATTCTATTTCACACGAACAAAAGTTAAGAAAGCCACCATGTGGATCGTTACAACCAAATGTAGGTAACATGAAGACAAAAGAGGTTACTTTTATGGTAAGAATTATGCATACGGCTTCACACGATCTCCCCGGGAAGTTTCAAAAGAAAGAAATGTAGACTATGTTGCATAAGTGATATAATTTCTATTACCTAGCAAAATTAATGATTTTGAATTTTTTTATCTATACAGTACCAAAAGTTAAATAAAAATAAATATTTAGGAACATATCACACAAATTGTGCTAGCCCCGAAGTAAGTTCGAGACTTCTGTCATGAAATACTAACCCAACAATAGGTACTTTAATATGTTATAAAAAATACATACCTATTATACAGATAAGCATCCAAGATCTTGGCCAATCAGAAAAAGTAGGTTTTTTAATCATACGTACGGGATTCGAACCCTGGGTGGCGGACCGGCATGGTAACCATAACGCCACGGAGGTCGTTGGCTTTTTTTTTTGACAAACCATTACCACCTGATGGTAAGCAATCACCGCTGCCCATGCACATCAACAAGATCATTGTAATTTAAATAAAACCTTGTAATACTTTTTTTACTTATTATATTTTCCGTCACCAGATTGAACACCAGTGGGAGAATTTCATATTTGCCATGGGACCTGAAGGATGGAGAGCGAGGTACCACATTTACAGTCCAGGGATGAAAGCTGGAGGTGGTCAACAACATCGTCCCGCTTTGTCCAAAAATGGTGATTATTTCATTTACTGTCGATTTGATCAGACCAATGATGTACTTGCTCGAGTCAAACTCTATCTGCTCGCAAGTGTCGGTCAGTGCACAAGCTAAACTGGACGAGCATGCAAATTAAGCAACGACCCCAGCCAGTAATTGGAGGGCTTTAAAAATTGATCTCGATGCTTCGGAGGTATAAGCTATCGGTCCAGACTGTCGTCGATAAATGAGGAAAGTTGGAAAGCCGAAAAACTAATTCCTATCTCCTATCACCAGATGAACCGCATTAGACGGTTAAACCCAACTCACTCAGAACCCAATCCACGGAGAACACCAACCCCACTGAGATTGTTCGCTAATTCAAATCCACATAAGTTTCATGTGAATTAAAAAGCAAACTATTCCGTATTATTTTCCGTACTATTCCGAAACTAACAAAGAGACACAAAAAAGATGAAAACAAACTTAAAAAAAAACATTATTTCCACAGGCTGCTACCTGGTCAGACTATATTATCTGGGCGCTTGGCGTTGCGTGTGGGTCAGTGATCGAGTACCAGTGGACGCTACAGATTCTCCCCTCCTCCCATTCTCTCCTCTGCTGAGCCCTATTCCTAAACAAATTCCCCAACCTAACATTAAACAAGCTCCCCCAGTTGTTACATCAACTACAGTACATTTGTGGCCTTTATTGATTTGTAAAGTGAGTATCTTATACTTAAAACCTATTTCACTCTTTATTGATAAGTTTCTGCCTAATTGACAGACAATGTTTTTTATTTTTTTATACCACAAAAAAAATGTAGCTCTGGAGACCTTACTCACCGTAGGGACACAACATAGCCGAGACCAATGATATTTGGCTACGTTCTTCTGTAAGGTGTTCAAAAGCTGTGAAAATTATACAAAAATCTGTCAGAACACTGTAAATTGATCTGGTGGATGATATATAATGAAACAGATCCTTAATCTTACAGACAATTTGTAAAGTACTATAATTTCCTGCAGCCTCTACAAATAACAGAGTGGCTCCCTCAGAATACCTAAACGTCGTTTATTGCAGAATAAATTGAAGATTTTCTTTGTTATTACGAGCTCGGTCGTAGTAATTGAGTGTTGTGGTGATGAGGAAATATTAAAGGTATAAAGTCGATTTATACCAAGAGTTTTGTAATGGTGTTACATAGATACTACATATTTCTGTTGGAGGAATGTTAGAGAAAGTCACGAAACAGTCTCCAAGTTGATCATTTCCAAAAAGATAATAAATTCCTTTGGTGGAATTGCATTAAAAATAGCATCGCATACCACCATCTGTTTAGCAGGATTATTTTAGTCTTATTTAGAAGCAAGCTAACTTCTATACTACTTTTTATTTTTCATAATGTCATCCGTACTTATTATAATTCTCATATATGAGGTGTTTTATTAGGCAAGCAATTTTGTTTGATTTTTATTTGTGATAATCATGACTTTAGGGTTCCGTACCAAAAGAGTATCAATGGGACCCTAATACTTAGCTTCCGGTATCCGTCCGTCAGTTTGTCTGTCTTCTTCTTCTCAGTCGTATGCTCTTGACAGAGTAGTCGTGGCCACGCGCGTCTCCCGGTAACCTCTTACTACCGTTCTCCATCTGTCTCTGGTGGAAGCTTGTCATGCGCATTCATTGAGAGGCTCTTGGGTCAGAGACTTGATCTGGTCGGTCCAGCGGAGAGGAGATCGTCCTCTGGATCTGCAGCCATTGACTCGGCCCTGCACTACCAAGCGCTCCACGGTATCACTTCCTCTTCGCGTCACATGCCCGAAGAACTGCAGTATACGGGATCGAACAAGGGTGGACAGCCGTTCTTTGATGTGGAGTTCTTTTAGAACAGACTCATTGGTGCGATGTTGTATGTCTGTCACCAGGCTGTAATCTCATGAACCATGATAGCTAGAAGTGTGACCCGCACTTGGCCGGTTTTTTATAAAGGTTATAGAGGCCTGGCCAAAAATTACATTTAATAATTTTTGTTAGTGTAAAATGTTAACTTTAACTGCCTAATATTAAAAATGATTTATATTGAGTAGAGTTTCTACTCTGGGAATATTAGTCACAGAGAACACGACAAAAGGGACCCCTAATAATTTTCGTCACGCAAATATAATTATAATACATAATTGCTTATCAAATTTTAACAGGCGCTTCTCAAGTTGGCGGCGCCGGACATGAATTCTGATGAGGAGGTTGACAGCTGCGAAGACGAACTGATGCTTGATTTTGATATAATCCACGCCCTCACTGGATCTATAACTATGAATTATGATGTTAAAGGTACCTATTTATTTATTTAACTTTATTGCCCACAATATAAAAATACTGATACAAAACTGTCTGGTGACCCAATGCTATATTGCATTCTCTACCAGTCAACCATAGGAAGGTGCAGAAAAACAAGACTGCGGTATATTACATTACTTATTAAAAATTATAAATATCTTTACAAACTGTAAAAAAAGCTGAATCTCACACTAAAATAAAATTCACCTCACTCACACGAGCCCTATACAATTTTCATTCTAACCATTATGGATAGTCATATTTCTAACGTCACTGAGATAGATAGACTGCAATTAGCAGCCTCATTCACATGTGAGCCTAGCGATCTTAGAAAAATGTCCAAAATAAAAAATACTGATTTCACGATTATGTCCCAAAATATACGTAGTGTTTACTCTAATTTTAACGATCTCGAGACCAACTTAGCTGCTCGACATAATGATTCTTACTGAATGCAGATTGAGTGCTAACAAACATTTACCTCAACTGAGGAACTACACCTCGTACCAATCTACTAAACACATGAATAAGGCTGATGGAGTAGTTGCTTACATTAAGAAAATTCATAAAGCCAAAATTAAAGAAATAGAACTTATTCACGCTTCATGTCTGGAAATTCATATATTGCCAGATCTCCTGGTCCTCGGTATTTATAGATCCCCTTCGAAGACGAACGCATCTGATTTTTTAGCTCGCTAGATAACTACTTAACTAATACATCGTGCAATAAAAACATCATTGTAACCGGAGACATTAACATTAATTTAATTCAAAATTCAAATGAACAAACTTATGAGCGCGTATACAGACTGAATTATTTAAATGCGATGGCTATGAATGGTTTGCTGCCAGGTCATGAGCTCCCAACGAGAGGAAAGAATTGCCTTGACCACATCCTACTTAAAATTAAAACAGATATTACCCCAGAAATATTCATTGTGAATACATAAATTACAGATCACTTAATGTCTATTCTGAAAATATCCAACAATAAAAAAATATATGGAGAAACTAAAACTAAAACGGTATTAAACTTGAACGGTGCGTTGAAACAATTAGAAGAATGTAATTTATTAGAACTACTTAATGAAAGGAATCCAAACACTCTTGCAAACATATTAATTTCAAAAATTTCTCAATGTATCTCCACAAATACTTCTGAGAATATCATCCCTATAAAAAATAGAATATTGAAACCTTGGATGACGGAAGGCTTGCTCCGCTGTATTAGAAACAGGAACAATATCTAAAAGAAACTAAAACTCGACCCCTTCAACGAAGTCCTAAAAATTACATACAAGAGATACCGGAACTATTGTACAATGATAATAAAAAGACAGAAGCGTACATATGATCAAGAGCAACTGACAGCAGCACTCAAAAACCCAAAGAAGCTCTGGAAAAAGGTGAATGAAATCACACAGCGAAAACAACCCAAAGCTGATAACTTAGAGTTACTAGTATCTCATTCCACTCCACTGGACTCAGTTAACACAGTGAACAAATACTTCTGTAAAATAGGCAGACTACTGGCGGAACAGATTACAGACACTGCTATGACGAGCCACAGGAACAATTCAGGTTTAGTAACTGATCAACCATCATCGTCATTTGCATTCTTCAACACCGACCAAACCGAAGTTTTTGCAATTTTAATGGGCATGAAATCGGACAGTGCTCCTGGCTGGGATAAAATACCCACTAACTTCCTTAAAGCGGCGAGCGAACTCATTGTTCCTGTTGTAACTCATCTGGTAAACTTATGTTTTGAGCAGGGAACTTTTCCATCTGCACTTAAAAAAGCACAAATAACACCTGTTTATAAGTGCGGAGACAAAACCGATCCATCAAACTATAGACCGATAGCAGTCCTCACATCCATCTCCAAGATACTGGAAAAAATCATTAACAAACGTCTTGTCAACTACCTAAAGGCCTTGAATATTCTTTCATCATCTCAATTTGGATTCAGGCAGAATATGTCCACAGAGGATGCAGCTCTGGCATTGACCTCTGCGATTACCGACGCGGTGGATCGTGGGGACAGATGTCTTACAGTTTTTCTCGACTTGAGAAAAGCATTTGATACGGTCTTTGTCCCTACTCTTCTAAAGCGACTCAACACTATTGGAATAAGAGGTGTGGCGCTTGACCTATTTACCGACTATCTACACAATCGCAAACAGCAGGTCAAAATCGGTGAATACACGAGTAGCGAGGAATCTGTTGCGTTTGGAGTGCCGCAGGGAAGTGTTTTGGGCCCAACTTTATTCCTCCTCTACATCAACGACCTTTGCGACATGAAACTTGAAGGTGGACGAATAATTTCATACGCTGACGACACCGCCATTGTTTTTACTGGTAACAACTGGAACAGTGTACGTGCAGTAGCAGAATCAGGCCTGAAAATGATTGCGAAATGGTTGGACAGTAATCTTCTCACATTGAACCTATCTAAAACAAATTATATCTGTTTTACAAAGGATGAACGAACGCAACCTCCGAAAAATTTTTTGGTCAAAATACACAAATGCTGCTCCTCTAACCAGGAGGGCTGCCCCTGCATGCCAATGGAGAAACTGCCAGTCACCAAATATTTGGGTATAATGATCGATCAACGACTATCGTGGCACTCGCATTTGGAACTGATCATGAATAGAGTGAGAAAACTTATTTGGGCATTCAAAAATCTACGACAAGCTGCCACTGTAGATTTGCTAAAACATACCTACATCTCCTTAGCACAATCTGTAATTACGTACTGTCTTGCAATCTGGGGAGGATCTACAAAGATAAAATCCTGGAATTGGAAAGGGCCCAAAGATCATTGCTAAAAGTTATGTTTTTTTAAAGTTTTAGATACCCTACAGATAAACTATACGCAGAATCTGGCCTTTTGTCTGTCAGAAAGCTGTATATACTCCATTTAATATTGAAAAAACATAAAACTATAAAATTTTGTAAGCCACGACTAAAAAACAGATTGAAATACAAAGTAGCACCCATAATGACTGTGAAATCTACATTTGCTAAGCGACAATACGCTAGTATGTCATCAAAATTGTATAACACAGTGAATAAATCAGTGAACATATACCCCCTAAATCACTATCATTGTAAAAAAATCTTGACACAATGGCTCCTGTCGAAATCATATGATGAAATTGAGTCATTTGTGCAGGTTACAGTTTGAGCTCCTTCACTAGAGAAAATTTTATTTCAAATTTTATTTTTACTACTCATACACAACACACACAACACAACATAAATTCACGAAATATTTTGTTAAAACTGTTTGATCTTTGGATACTATATCTACTAGTTATATTAATTACTGTTATTATGAATTCGATCCTTGGAAGAGCGGTGGTTCCAAACACAAGCATTGTTTAGCTTAAATGGAACCACCAGCTCCTATAATACTCTGTAACATTTTTGCTGAATAAAGTTATTATTATTATTATATTATATTTACAACTAATTACATGATAAATATACACATGGATATATACATGAAAATATAATGTATGCTGTTGAGTGATGATGATGATGAACCTTAGTAGATAATCATATTATGTCTGTCGCACTAATTTCATAGAAAAACATTTTTATAGGGTAAATGCAGTAGTGCGTTACTTCATTTTCTTTCATATTTTAAAAGAACTGAAGAATGAGATGTGATGATATGAAATTAATATTTATGATTTTCAGGTTATGAACACCTTTGGAACCTTCTGACAAGGGAGGTGACTGTATTCGGTTGGGATGATGATGATGACACCATGGCCAGTACTGTCAAATCTAAGGCTGCGAAAAAGCCAACAACAAAAGTCGCTACTGCGATCAGGGTAAAGGCTAATTTGCTTCCATTAAAAATCATAAATTCAAAATCTTAGTTATTAAAGTAACGCCTCCTAGCGGTAGGAATATCCTTATGTCATCAAATGACATACAAATTTGTCTAGTAAGGTTATTCCTAACGCTAGGTGTTGGTGATAACGGGCTTTATACTTTCAAATTAGATTTTATCAAGAAATTTACCAAAATATTTTTTTATGTAGGTACAATAAAAATGGCATATTTGGAAGAAGAATAGCCTTAATTGCAAATTTTCAGAAAGGATCAGCTACAGTGATGCAAATTTGTGATTCGAAAAACCATCCCCCCTACCACTTGCCAGGAATAACGCCAGCGCACGAAATGTATCTGCTAATCTCAATGGCAAGAGATGTGCCACTGAAGAAACCGTTGCCAGAACCTGGTAATTAGGACTAGGTGGAATACCACCTAGCGTTATCTCTAATCTTCTAATCCATTATGATTACCGAGGTTTGCTTTCCTAAAGCTAAGCATGATCTCGTAGAACATAATAGCAAAGCGGCTAGTTCTACAGCGAAAGTACCTCTCACAGAATATCGGCGTAAAGCAGCAATGTGTTTCGGTCGGTAAGCGAAAGATCCCATCCTCCTCTTTCCCTTTTCTCCTTATTCTTCTATCCTTGTCTCCTTTCCTCCCCACTGCATGCTAATTTGCCAAACTTTTCCATAAAATAATCCATTGGCTATTTACAAATTTTTACATGGAGAAACTGCCGTTAGATCACTACGAGATGTTTTTAAGTAAGTAGGATATATATTGCACGTATATTGGAAAATACACGATGCTCAACGTAGAGCACAAATTCTCAATCACGAATTTAGTGAACTATTTGGTAATTAAGTTGATTTGATATTCACTGAGCTGACACCTCTTCAGGCCTTTACTGTAAACCATTATTCCAGAGGTGGCACTATGGAAACATTACCGCTGGATCGATTGGGCCCGGAGGCATGGTCTTTATGACACATACGCATGCCCTCGAACGAAATTCCTAAAAGTAAATGGACTAATGAAGCTATCTTATTCACCTCATCTACTTGATATGCAAAGCACTGAATCCGTAAGTTTAATATTTTTTATTAAAATAAAAGTCCTGAATTCCAACCGGTACTTTTCAGAAAGGATTTGTCCAGAAATATACTTCTTGTGGCTGAAATGATGATGACGAAAAGTCCTGATTGACTGATCAAAACGCTCTGCACAAAATTTGGACCAAAATAAATATATTTTTTGGACAGACGGAGGTTCCTTTTATAGTGTAGGTAGACTAAAGTTAGACGGAATTTTTCAGAATTCCTACTGAAAAACGGAATACACGCAAAAGAAGTTTTCCGAGTTTGTTTTGTCATGCCGCTGGCAGACAAGCGAGTGGAGTAGCGTATTAAATATTTGTGACAAAAATAAGAATTTTACTTTTCTATTTTTTTTTTTACGCAAAATACACATTTGTTTTATTTTATTTTTAGATCACATTCGGTTACAGAGAAGAACACGATAAGACAACTGGTAATCCAACGGTACTTTTATAAATATTTCTTTTTATTTTATTTTTATTTTTAGATAACATTTGGTTACAGAGAAGAACACTCAGATAAGGCTCCAACGGTACTAATTCATAATAATTATCTGTAGATATTATTTTGATATTATGTTTTTTTGGAAAATTTTGTATTTTTTTTTTTTTCATTTATTTATCTATTAAAACAGTATTTCAAAATAAACGGCTTAAATAACATTTAAAAAACCAATGAGGTTTGTGAAAAATGTTAAAAACTATTAGTCTACGGTAAGTCTAAGTAAGGTATGGAGCGGTCTATCTCAGAAACTTCATATAAGAGAAAATAAAGGGTGGAGGAAAGCCGCGAGGAGTTGGTGCTGGGGATTGAGACCACATTGGCACAAGTGTCCGACTGGGGGCGACAGAATTTCGTCCAATTTAACCCCAGCAAAACGCAGATCTGTGCGTTCACCGCAAAAAAAAAACATTTGCTGAAGCACCCTCTTTCGAGAACACGCCCCTTACCATCTCTAAAAGCATCGGGATACTTGGTGTCGAAATCTCCAACGATGTTCAGTTCCGTAGTCACCTAGAAGAGAAGGTCAAACTGGCATCCAAAAAACTTGGTGTTCTCAACAGAGCAAAGCGGTACTTCAATCCGCCCAACGACTTCTACTTTATAAGTCTCAAGTCCGGCCGCACATGGAGTACTGCTGTCATCTCTGGGCGGGAGCACCTAGTTGCCAACTTGAGCCTTGTGACTCGGTTCAGAGACGAGCTGTGAGGATTGTCGAGACCCGTATCCCTGCAGTGGGATAATTAATTATGGGTTGATATGATGATGATGATAAACCGGAGCTAGAATTCGAGTTACCTTTGTTATTCATATTTTGTAGATCATTGTCATGCCACATCTTCGGTTTGTTCAAAATAATAAAAGTAAAATAAACTAAAAATTAATAATTTCTAAATATTTTATTAGGGAAAGAAAATGCCAAAAGAAACAAAGTCAGCTGCAGCAATTAATGTAGGGGCCCTATCTCAGCAAAAAGAAGAACTAAGAGAATGGATTTTATATGATCAGGTATGTGTTAGGATATTACCAGACCAATCGATCGATCGTCGATCGTGGGCATCGATCGATGGTAGAATGGATTAGTCTACGTCGATAGTTTCTTATTTCAAACAAGCTGTGCCCGCGGCTTCGCCCGCGTGGAATTGGACTTGTGACTAAGTATAGACGGATTTAACAGTCTCCTATTACTGTAGTTTTCCCTGTTTTATTTAATTTTATCGTAATTAAAAATAATTTCAAGTTAAATTTCATAATATTTTCAATACTAAAATGTGAAGATTTAACTTGAAAGAATATCTTTGTATACATTGGCGGTTTTTCCATCTTGTGCCAAATAAAAAGATTTCCCGCAACACTAACCCGCGAGCAAGCTACGTAGGTACAGTTGGCCGTGCGAAAAACAATCAGACCTCAAGTCCACGCCAACCGCCTTTAAGACTGCACATCGAAATCTACGCAACTGAAAATCGAAGCGTGTTATTTTACGAAAGTACTGAGCCACGAACATGAGCGTGCGCCGGCGAAGACAAATGATTTTGATATTTTTATGTTAAGATTTCATTATTTAATAGTAGACTCGAAGTTCATGTGATAGCTACAGACCTGTTTCAATGTAGAACATAAGTATTGTTATTATGTAATTGGAATGTTTCTTTCGGCATTTTTTCATGTCTCGTTTGGAGATAAGCGCGATTCAGATCAGAATTTGCACAGTGCTACCTAATGAATTTTTGAGAAACTAAATTTTAAACTGGTCAGCTGTACCAAGTAAGTGCGAGAATAGTAGATTTTACAACAAGTGCACAAAACGAATCATTTCTATCAGAGACTTTTAGCAGCCCGAGCCGAAGGCGAGGGCTGATAGTAATGTCGAGGATAGAAATGGTTTTGTGGACGAGTTATAAACTCTGCTTTTCACTTCGATTGCGAGGAAATAAATAAATAAACGCACGAAAAACAAGACCTGTTTCCCCTTTCCCGCTGCTTTTTTTTTTAATCTTACGACATTGAAATTAGGCTTGGGCTGCAGACCTATACAGCCTACTATTAAATTAATTTTGAAATAAAATAATTTTCTTAAATTAATTAAATAACCTACCGTACTTTAATTCAAATTTTAATATCTTTTATGACTTAACAAACAATTATGGCAAATAAATTAAAGTAAATATTATAAAATAACAAATTCTATCTCTGAACTTTTTGTTGTGTTTGGCTGTATGGCTTATTTCCTTTGCCTTAATATAGATACATTTATGAGTAGATACGTTTTTGCCCTTGTGCACAAAATTCGATTTTGTGCAGCCTATATCCTGCGCAAATAAGCATTTTCTGAGCATGAGAAGTGAAAATATTTTTTTCTTACATAGACAGGGAAGAGACCTTTAAATGAACATAACTTATTTTCCTGACATCCGATTTTAATGAAACAAAGCCTATATTCTGCTCCAAGCCGAGCTCTATCTTCCTGTGAAAACAGCAATATAATCCGTTCAGTAACTTAGAAGATGTTCGCGTTCAAACAGACAGACAGACAAAAAAACCTAAAATCTTTTTTCGCTTTTATTACCTTTCTCTTACTGTTCCCTCTGTATTTTTGCCAAATACGTTCAATGTACAGACATATCGGGGTCTACTGTTTTATTATATGTATAGATAGAAGCTAAAACTACCAAAGCATTCGATCGACATCGACCTCGATGTAATCGATCAATTGGTCTGGTAACACCCATATATTACATATTGCATGCGTATAAAAATCATAGTGAGAAAGGTACGTCTCAAGTAGACGTGTCTGCAGAGGCATAGATTAAAAACTGCCCAAAGTCAATAAATTCGCTGGCTTCGAAATTACTGTAATTTGTGTAAAAGCATTTCTACCACCATGCCGGACGCCATGAACAGGGAATCCATTCTCACAAGCTGGAGTCAAAGTGATACCTCAAAATGTATTCCGAAATTGTATCCTAAACTTCTTTATGTAATAGATGTTGTAAATAATTGTTCATTGCATTTCAGATCTTCTCTTTAACGATGGGCGTTCAAATCGCATACTTTCCATCAATGTACCAATTCACATCAGCAGCTAGCAGTCCACCATTAAGAATCACGAGAGCACCACTAAACAGGGCTTTTGATATGCCTGCACCGAAATCAGCACCTTTATATCTCCAACTTGATGGGCCTGATGAGAATGTCATCAGAATTGCATTAAGCATGCTTCATCCAAGAATTTTATTCAACTGTGGTGTACCAATAGTGGAATATATCGAACCGGCGTATATGATTTTGGAAAGATTTGAGTGGTTTGTGGATTGCGAAATACCAAAAGCTAAGGCGTTTGTTGTTACTAGGGGATATGATTCAGTAGAATTCTCTCTTGAACCAGGGAGACATTTTTGTAGGTGAGTATTTGATGCAGTTTTACCTAACGCTGATGGTTCTGTGTTTCAAAAGTCGAAATCCTCTATAATATCACTTTGTTATCCGTCTGTATTTCCATCAAGCCAAGTTCGAAGAACTGGCAAGCAGCATTATGTCTAATATTACACGAACCAAATTCAAATTCAATTCTATTCAAATTCAAAATATTTTTATTCAAATGAGACTAATATAAGATCTTTCGAATCGTCACAACCACTTTTAATCTTCATAGCTCGAAAACTATTTCACATAAACGTGTCATTGGCTCATCTGTTTTTATAATAACATCATTTAATATAACTATCTCAAATAATTGGTTTTAAAGTTATTGTTATGACTAAACAAATAGAGTCGATTGAATATATTCGATATTCTTGGGAATGTTATCTTTTGAAACAATTCTGTTTTTCGTCCGTCCAACCCTTTTCAATTATTTTGGGGTTTGGGGTTAGAAAAAGTGATGTTTGATAATACTTGACATCAATGACTCAGTTGTCAGGCTGAAACCCTCAAACCAATAGGCATTTCTTTACGTCAACATGTTATCGCTGTTGATCATATCATACAAAATTGTAGGTGAAGACTGACGGGCAGTTCATACCACGAAATTTTAACAAAGTTTCACATGACATAGAAATAGAATTTTTTTCAAAACGCCCCGTGTATTTTATCTTATTGCTACCTAGTAAATATAAAAAAACTCGAAGATTTTTGTATAAATAAATCTATTTGAATCTCCAAGGCACACAAAAATAAACAGTTCAAGAGTTGACAGTGCTGTGGTAGTAAAAATGTGTGCCGCAGTGATACAAGTAAAGCAGTTCAGTGCATTATTAACTCAAGGGAAAATCTATGATTTTCAACCACTTTTTTATCTACACTAATATTATAAAGAGGAAAGATTTGTATTTCTGTGCATGTGTGTGTGTTTATAATGAATAAAATCAAAAACTACTAGACCAATTTTAAAAAAAAAATCACCATTGGGAAGTTACATTTCCCCGGGCTTTACATTATATTTTCAAAAAAATTAGGGTTCCTTGGTAAAACCCGTGCAAAGCAGGGGCGGTCCGCTAGTAATTCATAATTTTATTTTTTGTAGGATTTGGGTACATTCCCGTATGAATTGGCATTTGATGTTGCTAAGTGATTCCTCGTTACTCCTTGGTACTCGTGATCTAATTCAAAGTGCAGCTGTTCACGAGTGCCCTTGGGTCTCACGGTTCCTTTCAAATCTTAGTCAAGCCTTTATCAATTGGACGAGAGGCCCTAGATCTATTACTACTGTTAATATTATCATGGCCGACAGGGATTTTTTCAAGTAAGCATCAAAGAAATTTTGCTTTTCTATTAAATTTACTTAGAATTAATTCAATATAAAATTACTTTATTTACATAATGACAAAACCAATTACAATATTTTCATGAAGACAATGTCAGTATGTGACAATTTATATATACGACGATAGCTTATAAATTAGATTAATTATACCAAGCATATTATCTGTACAGTGTAATTAATGAAAGTGTCGGTGAAGGCCTATTCTATGAAATTACGAGGACGTGGAGTATTGGTTACCACGCCAGACCGCCACCCAGGAGGTCCCGGATTCGATCCCCGGTCGGGTCATGATGAAAAACGAACTTTTTCTGATTGGCCTCGGGTCTTGGATGTTTATCTATATATGTATTTGTTATAAAATATAATATCGTTGAGTTAGTATCCCATAACACAAGTTTCGAATTTACTTTGGGGCTAACTCAATCTGTATGAATTGTCCCTATATATTTATTTATTTATATAAAAATATATTATAATATTAATTTTTGATTTATTTTAGTTCATATGAACCAGATCTTACTTGGGACAACGAAGTGGTAGGTTACGACAAATCTCTCCTCCACTGGATGTTCAGACAAGCACTTCAGTCACTGCTGATAAAAAAACTACAAAAACCAGACTTTGATGCCGTATGTACGGTACTGAGGCGATACTTCTGTGATCCCGATTTTGGTTTGCCAAAGAAACCAATACCACCAAAATCATTAAGAGATATCGTGAATTTAGATCCATGTGATTGTGTGATGCCCATACCAGAAGCTGAGGAAGCTGAAGAGATTGAAGAGCAATTAGAAGAACAGGTATTATTATGTACCTTAGTCATCCGTATTTGTCATACTTTTTCGCTACAAATAGCGTTTTCCCGTTGCCTAATTCGTGTGGATGGGCTTAAGATTCCTAAGAGAATAGCGAAGATACTGATTTTTACTATCAGATTTCTACAATAACCTGTTGAGGAAACCTTAGCATAAATTAGATTAGAGTGATGGCAAATCAAGCACCACGTTCTTTTGTTAATATAATCTTACTATTGGACCTAAAGCTATTGTTTACTATTTTGATTTCGATAAAGAAACAATAGTAGACTTGAAATAAATACAATATTATTGTACCACTAATTTTTATAGGTAGGTGAAGAAAAACCCCTAGTAGACAAAGAAAAAATGACTGAACTACTAAAAGTGCCATCACCACCAGCGGTCTCGCAACTTTGTGAGCTAGCTACTGAAGATTTACCTTGTGGCGTTTTAAGAGAGGAAAGGGAGAAAGAAATAAAAAGGCATGAAGCAGCTACTGTACTACAAGCCCACTGGAGAGGAACATGGGCAAGAAAATGTTTGACTTCCCTTGTAAACTTTACTCCAGATGTTACTAAAGTGGTAAGAAGCCTAAAGATTGTAGATATTCATGCGATTCTTGTAATTCTTGATAATCTAGGAGTCTAGGTGTAATACATACGTAGGTATAATACATTATATGAATAGAATACAAATTACTTAAATAGCGTAAATTTTAACAGGTAAACACTTTATTAGACCAAAAGACAGGCATTCGAAACATGCAAAAAAAGAACATTTTTTTGCACTAACACTAATGTTCAGTTTTATCCGGATCTAAATATTTTCTTAGTTTTATTTATTTAGGATGTTATTTTAAAAATCAACTACCCATTTATTATGCGTAAGGTATTGAATGACGTTATGGAAATAGTATTTGATTATTTATTGCCACTTAACAATAAAATTCATCTTTGATTTTTTTTCAGATTATGGACAACGTGTTCGGTAATTTAGAATCTCTATCAGCATTGATGAACGAATTTTTCGGAATGTATCCAGGAGCAAAGTATGCTTATTCTGTTTCATCAGCTCTTAGTGGTGTATACGGACTCAATCAACATCATGGATCGGCACCGATTTACCCAAAATGCGTCTGGATTCCCTATTTTCAAGGGGTATTCTATTGTCATGAGCCCGTCAAAGTGCACTTTGACGTTCAAAGTTCTCTGACTCATAGTACTTTTGCTATTTATGATAACGACACAGGGATTCAGTTGCCTCAAAGTTATAATTCGCATATAACATTTGAGATCTCTCCAAATGTTTATGGGTGAGTGTAAAATGAATAAATATATTGGGATATACATAATTTTGATTTGTCTTCTATTTCATAAGTAGTCGTTGTTTTCGGTCTCTCTCCTCTCCGTCTCCTGTCCTTCTCCAACTATCTCTCTCTGCTGTATCTTCTTTCTAGTTTCTATTTAATTCTGTCACATCCGTCTATCTCGGTTTCTTGGTCTTCTTTTAAAAACCAATAACAATATTATTTTTTTATTTGGGAGTATTTCACCTTAATTATACAAGTACATATAAAATAACAAAAACAATGCCAATTAAAAGCCTCCTTTATGTAATTAAAAAATATATTAACGCAGCTACACAGTCATGGGAC
The DNA here is from genome assembly GCA_905163395.2 of Endotricha flammealis. Taxonomy (NCBI): domain Eukaryota; kingdom Metazoa; phylum Arthropoda; class Insecta; order Lepidoptera; family Pyralidae; genus Endotricha; species Endotricha flammealis. Next base: position 1,846,948 of record LR990861.1, on the reverse strand, counting down.
ATGGTTCTCTCAAGGACGCAACTGGTACAAACATGGAAGTCCATTGGCAATTAACAGTGCTTACAAATATTGATGGAGTTTTTCACGTATGCGACAATGATCTAGAAGGATGTCACGTACAACCTTTGCCAACAGCTTACAAGTTGCATATTGATGAAATTTTTATACCAAACAGAAGGAATATTTTGGGCGGAATAACTATTGCTGTAACTAAACATGAGGCTGTTAGTTTTAGAGCAGCCGCAACTTCACCTGAAGTAAGAACCAAGTTTACTATTCTCAAGTATTTTCTATTACCAATATCATTAAAATCACGTCTAGTGTATCATGTGTCCAATAGGCCAGTAGTCACATTTTTCTTATACATGAAAAACTTGTTTAACTATGAACATTTGTGTGAGAACATTGTGAGTCTAAAAAGATTAAGAAATCATTAAAGTGAAATATTTATTTTATTATATTTTCTTTATTGCATATAAATAAAAGAAAAAGTGTAGTGTACAAATGTGAGCTTTCCTCTTTAAAAGATCTCTGGCAGCTAAGTTTTCAGTTGTTTTTAGTTGGAAATAGAAGCAATACTACGTTCCACCTACGGTGCCCGCGTCGAGGAACTAGGACGATGCGCAGGAGTTGGTGAAATATATTGGCCGTACATAAGGCTAGAGCCAACGTTGGAAATAATATCTTCTTATCACAAACAAGCGTCATCATCTCATGGTAATTTTAAGGTATGCTTAACAAAATTATAAATTTTAAACAGCGAATTATGTAAAAAATCTTTAAGCATTTTTTTGTTGTACTTTTTGGATTTAAAAAATGGCTAACTGTTGAGTTTTTTACAGCACTTTTTCTTAATACAGGCCATTCGCGTTGGAAGTGCTAGTAGGTAAAAAAAATATTGAAGTGCAAAAGTATTTCCTGTAAATCTACTTGCAAAATAAATGATTTTATTTAATGTATAAACGATAAGAGAGGTAGGGCACAGCGGATAATCTGCTCAAATCGGAGCAGCCCGTCTGGGGAAGAATCACCTTAGAGAAGATCGCAGCCATATAGCATTGGTCTCAGCCATGTTGTGTTCCTACGGTGAGTAAGGTCTCCAGAGCTCTACTTGTAGAGAGTTGGAAGGGTTGGCAACGCGTGAGTGATATCCCCGGTATTACAAGCGTCTATAGGCTACGGTGATGCTTACCATTAGGCGAGCCGTATGCTTGTTTGCCACCTTAGTGGTTTAAAAAAACTAACATTTTATTAAGTAAGAAAATTTTATTTTTTATTTTTTCATAGGATCACCATCACGACTCATTGGCAAGTGCTCGACAATTAAAAACATCTAAATCCTCTAAGGCTCCTCCTAGTGGCAAAAAATCTGCAACTAAGGTAACACGACAATTGAAAATGAAATTGAAAAATGTTACAAGTTTATGTAAATTCTTTTCTTTCACAGCTCAAAAACGTACCTCTCGAGCCGAAACAGTATACTATTGAGTAAGTATTTAGCTAGAATGATACAAGCCCACCATACCTTCCCACTGTTGTCTCTCCAGTAGACCCAAGATCAATAACGACGAGAATGAAAGCAATGAAGCTTAATGATGTCTTGGGGGGAAAAACTATAATACAACTGTCTTGAAACTCACAACTAATGTAATCATAAATAAATTAGATGGATAAGAAAGTATTAAAAGGATTTCCCTCCTTAATTAGTATGGTTAGAGACACATTATTGTATTGTGCCCACACCACAACATACGTATTTTTAATAATAGTAACGTACCTTCATAAAACAATAAGTTTTTATCTAAATGGGTATGTCTAAAAATTTCTTTTTCCAGGGTGGTAGCTAAAAATGGGTGGCCGTTAACATTAGCACAGTGGAAAAGAGTAGATGAAGTACGTAATTCTGTGGAAAACAAAGTTGATATTGCCAAGAAACCAGTTAAGGATAAGGTTAGAACACAGATAAACGAATCTTAACATATAAATGTACGATTAACAATAGGACTTCAATATATTTCGATCTTTTTGTTGCAATATGGATCGTGCAAATCATGCAACAGAATTTTAGAGTACAACCAATTGAGCTAAAATTTTGAATCCATACGTAAACCCAAAGACAATACATTTATACTGTAACAAGTGAAATCCACGCGACTTCCCGCTTTCCTATGGGAATTTTGGCATTCCCTCATCGGATGCCTACGTCATACAAAGAAAGTTTCAGTTTCATAGCATACAAGTTTCAGGTCTCTGCGATTAACGGTTTAGGCTATGCGTTAGTCTATTAGTCATTCAGGACAACGCATTTTATATATCTAGTTATAGAACTTTTCAGAGTGGAAATGGTTGTGGATAATTTTACCAAAGACATAATTTAAATAAAACTTATTTTGATCACAGCCTGGTTCAGCAAAGGAAAAAGAAAAGGAAAAAGCATTTCAGCCAGTATTTGCTGCGCCCCAGCCCCAACCAGATGATGCATATGTGGAGCTCGAATGTTCCGTATCGTTGGGTGGTGGTGCCGCATGTAGACGAGATGATCAGAGGGATATAGAATTTGCTAATGCTAGAAGAGGTTGGGATTCCAATGAACCTGGTCGGAATTTAAGAGGCGCTCAGATAAGGTGAGTTCAACAGTCAGTACTAACGTCCGACTGTTGAACTGCGTTACTTACCACAAAGACCCGAAGTGGATCCTAGCCTCCAAAACGAGAAGTAGCCACGTCGTTTGGTCTTGAACGAGTTCCTCCCGATTTCCAGCTCCGAGAGACATCAGTTCTTTCCGTACCTCGTCGAACCAGCGGTATTTAGGGCGTCCAACTGACACCTCATTCAATTGGTGTCAGCTGCGGTGTGTGCAGCCGAGGTTGTCTGTGTTGCATGTTGATTATTCAAGTGATCCATGCAACAACAATACGTGGCCCATACAGTAGCTGTGCCGTGCGGTAGCGTTCCAGTGTGACCAAAAGTTCATCGTGTTTTCAGGCCTACTTGACGGTCCCTGACTTTGCTTAACGACTCTTATCCATCAACAGACGGTTCGGTCGAGCAAAAGCTTAGATTCCGATTTTTAAGCCAAAATATTCATTAGATTTTACTTTATTTCTAGAAAAGACTTCAGGGCAGAGTTTTTAGAGGCACTGCCACCCCCGCCATCAGAAAGCGTGCATAGCTACGAAGAGGTTAGTTTGAATCTTAAAATAACCTCATAAAATTTCATTAACATTTTACATAATACCCTCAACATTAACAGCACAATTTCTCCAGAGGACACTTGTTTAATAATAGATATAGCTTTTTTTTTTCATAGAATGAGTAGTTTTCATGGACTGACTAGAATGTTACAATGTAGTACTTGACAAGTATTCGGTTCTTTCAGGAATTGTTTGGAGAACAAATGGTCGAGGGAGAAGAAAAAGGTATATTTTATATTTATAATATAAATCAATTTAAAGCTACATGACCGTGAGTTGATCGTCCCCTGGCGGCGGAGAGTCTCTCCTACTATTATTATGTAGTTATTATGTAATTGTAACTGTTTTTATATGTTTTCGCGTACACTACTAACATAGGATAAGACAAATTGACACTAATATAATATGGACTGCATTGTCTGAAATAAATGGCACACTGAAATGCGCGTTTTCGGCGCCGTAGACCCTGAACACGTGTACACACGTTGGCATCGCGTTTCGTGCTACATTGAGCTCTTTGTACGTTAGACCTCTCGATGAAGTGATTGCAACCCGCAATGGATAATGAAAGTAGTTGAAAACACGCGCACAATTTTTTTATTATAATTGTGTATAATTAATTATATTTTCAGCTCAAACGCCGCAACAGCAAGGTCCCACACCTGCAACGGAAAGTGTTGGTATGTATGATTTTTTGTTTATAGATATTTCAATAATAATTGTGTTGAGTAAATAAAATGTGCAACGCACAAGCCAGTAAGACAGGGCAGACAGGCACCCAAACTGCTTGACGCCCGCATCGTAAAATGTAGTAAATCCAAAGCACTTTCTACTGCCTATTTCTTTGCGGACGTTATACACGTAGAAAAGATTATTAATTTACTGATCGTTTCAGAGCTAGAAATGAGCATAGAAAGTGAAGAGGAGGCCAAGTATCTGACAATGCCTGATCAGCTCAGAGACAAATTCGTACCACTTTATTTCTTACCTTTCTGTACCAAGGAGAAGAATGAAGAGGATAGGTAACTGTAAAATTATTTTAACAAACTTTTGGGGAAGCCAAAAAATAAAATAAAATACTAGCCTTTTTTACTGTCATGACTCCATCTAGCTTTTTGATACTTTGATGGAGTCGTTATGCATGCAAAACTATCAAATGTGGGTAAGCTTGTGATCATACCACCTGATGGTCAGTCACTTAGTTTAACGACTGATAACTATCAACAACAGTCGGAGATGACATCTTAACGATGAACCTTCCAAATCACAGAGAAGCTCAAGATTTCTAGATTTATCCAAATATTGCTTGGGGGTTGTTTCTTAACGTGCGTGCAAACGCCATCGAACTTCTCAATGTCCTTGAAGTCCCAATGGGATATGGAAAGGTATATTATATTATATAATTCTAAAAAACTAGTAGTAGTAGTAAATTACTTTTGACTTTGACTTTGTATTTTTCAGTGTCATGGTGACGCAAGAAATGGCAGAGGCAGCTAAGCAAGACAGACATGCTCGTATAGAAGCAGCATTGGAAAGAATGCGCGAACTGCAGAGTTACAATGAGACGTATGTCTTAGGACGACAGAAGAGACGGTGTTCTTTATTGGACAAACTATTTGTTGGTACGATTATCTGTTGTTTAAAGATTGACGACCTCCATGGCGTAATGGTTACCACGCCAGACCGCCACCCAGGAGGTCCCGGGTTCGATCTCCGGTCGGGTCATGATGAAAAACGAACTTTATCTGATTGGCCTCGGGTCTTGGATGTTTATCTATAATGTATTTGTTATAAAATATAATATCGTTGAGTTAGTATCCCATAACACAAGTTTCGAACTTACTTTGGAGCTAGCTCAATCTGTATGAATTGTCCCTATATATTTATTTATTTAAAGATAAAAATCGATAGCCCTATTTGGTTGGTAGTGATCCTACCAAGCAGCAGCTAACACAAGCAGGTTAAGACTAAGACCACCTTACTTGGGGGTCGCGCTGTGTGAATTGGGTAGAATTTATTTATTTATGCAATCGATATGTTTACAGATGGCCAATGGAATATGGAATTAATGCAAGTTTTAGAAGAAAGAGATGATGCTATAGCACTTGAAACACTAAATAGAACTCTGTCAGCTACAAAGAAGAAAGCAGATGCTAAGAAGAAATAAATGATTTAACAGAGGATGTGATTTTCTTAAGAGTTGTTTAAGTTTTAAAATGAGATAAAGTTGTTTTTAGTTATTTTAAAAATAAAATAATATTAGAAGCATTTCATTTTATTTGCTTTGGATAGTTACAAGATCTATTTTACCACTTTGGAACAAGCGTATCCATCAAATAAATGGACATTTGAATCTAAAGGTTGGCAGTAGTTACCAAAAAGAATGGCGGGTCTATTCTTATAACAGTTAAAATTTATTTTCAATCTCAAGCATTATACTGCTCTTACAAAATAGAATATATCTCAATGCCATGAGCTCAACCATCACCTGCTGCCGTGTACTTAATCTTACTTACTCCGTTGGTTCAGTGACCTTGTATCTTGACGTCTGAAACTAGACAGAGCCAGAGTTTTCTGTTCTGCACGATGCGCGATGATCTGCCAGTCTACTGCTTCCATCTCGTACAGATCAGCCAATCATAAAACCATCAATCATTTTACAATACTAAGGTTCAATTGGTTCAATTTAATGGATTTCTAATAACTTTACAGGATTTTACACTAATTATACATTCGATATTACATCCAAAAAGATTTATTATTTACTATGTAGTCCGTCTCTCAATATACCGCATCGTCACACTATTTAGAGCCATTCAAAAAAAAAGAAGCAATTTTCATTCGTTCCTGCATTCAGCCTACTCGATCTCGTTCAATTATCTTCATTCGTGTTTCGTGTGCTGCATCGTTAACGTTACTGTTTCATACTCAGCCGATATAAATTACGAAAACACATTATAAAACAATTATTATTATGGGAAAACGAAAACACCGAGACGATAGTGCAATTCGTCGAAAGATTCGTCGTTTGGAGAAAAAATTAAGCCATTCCAAACGACATAAAGGTCAGTATAAAACTACCCTCGAAGTTTTTATACTTTATTAATATTTTAATATCACTTTCGCCGCTTACTTGTAAGTATGTAAATAATATACAGATCCTTATTTTGTATCATCTTAAAGTGATAATACGCGATATTATCCTGATGATCATTTGATTTTTATTCCTTAATGTGGTGATACGAGATATCATCCTGGAATAATATTATTATTGTTTACTTTCTTAATGTGATGGTACCCGATACCTTCCTGAAAGTAATTAGACCTTATCTTACACAGGTCATGGTCAAGAACAAACTCCATATTCGTCTGACACGTCGTCCGATCAAATTAATGAGAACGGAGATGCATCAGACTACGAGAATGAATACTTATAAAAGAAGATTCATCAGTCGCTTCGATAGTGACTATAGTGAGGGCGCCTACACCCGCCCCGGTACCGGACGCGGCCGAGACGCCGGCGCCAGGTTATGTCACTATGTCAGCTATGACAGCCACCGTGCCCTCAGCACCAATACCTGAACCTAATCAATCGTCTTCCCTAGTTGTACCTGATGAAATATTAGAAGTACTAGGGCAAGCGAAATTAGTTGAGGAAATTCTAGGCGAAAAGATACCAGTAGAGATCTCTGAACGTTGGGGGAAGATCTTGCTAGATGGTTTGGCCAAAGAACAAAAGGAGTCTATTATGAAGAAGATATTAATGCCGGAGAATTTCCTATTAGCTAGAGCCCCTAAGCTGAACATGGAAGTAAATGCTGTATTGTCTGACACAGCGAAAAATCGCGACAAAAGATTAGAGAAAGCCCAAAACCAATTGGGTTCAGGTATTGCTGGTTTGGTGAACCTAACAAAAGATTTAATACAATCAGACATTCCTAAACTTGATATCATTAAGAGACTTTCTGAAATAAGTCAGATTCTACTTGACTTGCATTATGAAGAATCAATGAATAGGCGTAAACTTATAGTGCCATTGTTGGATAAGAAATTTTGGAGCACAATACAAGGTGTCAAAAGAGAAACCTACCTCTTTGGTGATAAACTTGGCGAAAATATTAAAAACTCAAAAGATATTGAGCGGTCAAGCCAACAAATTAAGAAAACAACGACTATGGGTTCAAATTTTCAACGAAAACCTCCTATGTCGGGAAACGTGCGACCTCCTCCTCGTCAACCGAACAATGCCAGAATGAACGTAGCAGCGAACCCGTACTACGAGCATCAGCAAGCGCAGTCTTCAACATCGGCGAGGAGGAATCCATCTTCGACTCATCAACCCCGGCACAACAGAACAACGGCCGGGAACAAGCCGCGCAACCAGCGACGCCGATAGAGGTATCTCACGCAGGTCGAATTAAATACTTTTTTAATAATTGGTTGTCTATTACCGACGACCCGGTAATACTGTCTTATGTCAAGGGATATAAAATTCCATTCCTTAGTGTTATATCTCAAAAATTGGAGCCCAGTAATCCACCGTTTTCAAGAACTGAAATGAATTATGCAATATCTAAACTCATTAATCTGGGTGCAATATCTCAATGCACTGAGCTACCAGATCAGTACATTTCTCCTGTATTTTTAACGCCTAAAAGTAACGGAGAATTTAGGTTCATCCTGAATTTAAAAAATTTAAATAAATTTGTTGAGTCTTTCCATTTCAAAATGGAAGATATACGCACTGCTTCTAAGTTAGTATCTTATGGTGACTACATGGCCACAATCGATCTTAAAGAGGCCTACTTCCTAGTGCCTATTCACGCTTCGCATAGAAAATACTTAAGATTTAGATTTGACCAATTATATGAGTTTAACTGTTTACCCTACGGCCTAACTTCTGCTCCGTATGTTTTTACCAAAATCCTAAAACCTCTTCTTAGTTCCTTAAGAGAAAAAGGATATACAACCGTAGCATATCTTGATGATATATTATGTATCGGTGCAGATTATATTTCTTGTAAAAATACGGTTGACACAGTTATTACAAATTTAGAAAAATTGGGCTTTGTGATAAATTACGATAAAAGCAAAATTCACCCAAAACAGATTTGTAAATTTTTAGGTTTTGAAATAAATACTAATACTATGTCACTTCAGTTGCCTAACGACAAAATTGATAAAATATTAAAACTAGTAAAAAACATAAAAAATAAACAATCCATTATTATTCGTGATTTCGCAAAATTCATTGGCACCTTAACTGCTTCATGTCCTGCTGTAGCTTATGGCTGGCAATACACTAAGCGTTTCGAGCGCGAAAAATACTTAGCGCTTCAACAATCTAACGACAATTATAATTCAAAAATGATATTACGAGATTGTCTAAAAGAAGATTTTGCTTGGTGGTCAGAAATATCTAATAAAGCGCAGAATAAATTACTGAAAAATTCCTACGACTTAGAAATTTTTACGGACTCGTCTATGACGGGTTGGGGAGCCGCGTGTGATGGTGAGGTGACTAGAGGACATTGGTCTACGGATGAAATGACACATCATATAAATTACCTCGAACTTCTAGCTGCCTTTTTAGGACTCAAGTCATTCTGTAAAAATTTTTGTAACATTAACATTTTGCTTAGGATTGACAACACCACTGCCATCTCATACATAAATAGAATGGGTGGAATACAATTCCCTCATCTTAATCAAATAACAAGGGACATCTGGCAGTGGTGTGAATTAAGAAATATTTTCATATTTGCTTCATATATTCGATCACGTGATAACACTGACGCAGACCTCGCCTCTAGGCATGTTAACATCGATACTGAGTGGAATTTAAATCCTATTGTGTTCGAAAAAGTTGTTAATAAATTTGGCCACCCAAATATTGATTTATTTGCGTCTAGGCTTAATCATAAATGTAATCGGTATGTTTCTTGGAAACGCGACCCCCACGCTTATGAAATTGATGCATTTACTATTAAATGGAGTAATTATTTTTTCTATGCGTTCCCTCCTTTTGCTATAGTTTTAAAGTGTCTTCGAAAAATTATTGAGGATAAAGCCCATGGCATTTTAATTGTTCCGTATTGGCCAAGCCAACCTTGGTTCCCATTATTTAAGTCTTTGATATCCTGTTCTGAAATATTTTATATAAAGCCTAATAGAAATTTATTGTTATCACCTTCCAGACAACATCACCCACTATGGCGCAATCTTACCCTGGCGTGCGCCACATTATCCGGCAGGCGTATTTGAAAAAAGATTTGTCTGAAGCTACTGTTGAGATCATTTTGAACTCGCTATCAAAGAACACCCTAAATCAGTATAATGTCGCTTTAAAGAAATGGTTTCACTTTTGTTTATGTAATAATTTCGATTGTTATAATACACCTACTAAAGAAATACTAAAATTTTTGACCGAGGAATTTCAAAAAGGTGCTAGTTATGGTACATTAAATTCTACTAGAAGCGCTTTGTCACTAATAATAGACAAAAGTCAATGGGACAATGATTGCATAGGAAGATTTTTTAAAGGTGTTTTTAAAATAAAACCCAATTTTCCCAAATATCACACAATTTGGGACCCTAACATAGTTTTAGAATATTTATCAAAAATGTATCCAAACGATTCCCTTCCGATTGATTTATTGACAAAGAAATTGGTAACTCTTCTCGCGTTGTCTACAGGACAACGTGTGCAGACGTTATCTGTAATTGAGATTAATTGTATACATGTACAAAATAATTATATTACAATAACAATTGATGATGTTATAAAAACCTCTGTACCAAATCGCTGTAACCCAAAATTAACGATTCCATTTTTTGTACAAAATGAATCTATCTGCCCAGCAAAAACGTTGGTTTCTTATATGGAAAAAACTAATCAGTTCAGGAATTTTCCAAATACAAATAAATTAATACTCACAATTAAAAAGCCCATCCATACTGCATCAACTCAAAGTTTAAGTCGATGGATAAAACAAACATTGTGCCAGAGCGGCGTGGACGTGGGCATGTTCACAGCGCACAGTACGCGCCATGCGTCCACATCCGCAGCCAGACGGTCTGGAATATCCGTGGACTTAATAAAGAGATCAGCAGGCTGGACGGGTAACTCACTCTGTTTTGCCAAATTTTACAATCAACCGTTACATGATTCAAATGACACGTCTTTTGCTGAGGCCGTGCTATCACTGTAATTATTAAGTAAAAATATAATTAAAAATATTTTCTATTTAACCTTGGCCTTTCCATTCTGCATCAGACGCTAAACATCTACATAGTAAATAATAAATCTTTTTGGATGTAATATCGAATGTATAATTAATGGTTAAAAGAACTTACCTAAGTGAATTTCTACCATAATTATACGAGATATTACATCCAAAAAGATTTAAGTTCCCACCCGCCCGTAGGCTTTCTGTACAGGTATCTGCACATTCGCTACTACAGAATAATACCCTATAGCAGAATGGACACAAGTTGCTCTGAAACAAATGAAGATAATTGAACGAGATCGAGTAGGCTGAATGCAGGAACGAATGAAAATTGCTTCTTTTTTTTTGAATGGCTCTAAATAGTGTGACGATGCGGTATATTGAGAGACGGACTACATAGTAAATAATAAATCTTTTTGGATGTAATATCTCGTATAATTATGGTAGAAATTCACTTAGGTAAGTTCTTTTAACCATTAAAAATAATTTTAACCGCAGTATAGAAAATATTTGAGCTAAAGTTTAACATCCCGAAGATGACGCCTTTGAGTCAATTCTGCTTTGATCTATCAAGCTCATAGCTCATATGCAGCTTGAAGGGACCACCACCATTGCAATAACTGCGATATTGGTTCACGTACCGTCATAGAGTATAATAAATCAGTTACAAATTGCAGAGAGGGTTGTAGGTAGAAATGTCTTTTTATGTGTACAAATATTATAAATTGTTAATCGATGTTATATTACTTTATGTTGTGCCACGCAACCCGTGTTAAGATTTTTTTCTCCATTTTATTTAGGTTGTCTGGAAGAAATCGCTTAGCGATAAGACCGCAACTATTGTAGCCATGTATTTGCTAAGTTTCATGTATGTTTGATTATGTGTTGGTACACTAAAGAGTGTTGTATTCTATTGTATTATAACCAACTCCCAGTTCCCAGTTTTGTAAACTAAAAACTGTTGATCTCGCCTTAAAACAATTCAAGGAAACATGATATTTTTGTACGACAATATCATTTTCTTGAATTGAAGCTTCAAGGCTTTCTTTAGGACAGTTGACCCGCATTCATTGCTCTCGAGTGTAATAGCACTTGTTTGCAACACGACATTTTAAAGCTTAATGCGGGTTGTAGATCAAGCGCTAAGCTGAGTTAGTTTCCAGTTAGTTTCACATACATTACGCGTTGTGGTCTGTATCTAAGTATGAAAAATCATGCTATGCAGACTAAGCTAAACTAAGTTAGCAATGACTTGGCTCTTGGTCTGCAACCCGCTTAATAGTGTGACGCTTCTGCAATGCTTTATCTAGCATAATCCCCAGCCTTGCAAAATCTGCACGGATCACTAGTGTTATTGGATTTCTGGCTCAATCATATTCCTTTTGGTGGCCGAAACCGTTTTATTATTATTTGCTACACCGGTCATTATTAGCATAGCTCTCTCTCTCTGCAAAACATTGCTTTTCTTTTCATCGTCTCAATTCTTATTGAATAGAATAAAGAAAATAGCTGATAGAAAGAAAATAGTTCATTCATTGTCATAATAACTTACATGCAAAATTAGTTATACAATTTCTTAAAGAATGTAGAAAAACCACAAAAAGGCATCTTCCTTCATCATCAGGCACCCAGCATAAACTGTTTATACGTCTGGTCCCTTGACCACTTTGGGAATCAATGGTATAGTTGAATGCGCTAATCTCAGACAAACTAGTTCTGATTGTAAAATGATGTCAGTGTTAGATAGACCATTTATCAAGGAAGGATAAAGGCTATATAATAAATAAAAATACAAGAACACAAAACGCATACGAAGTTGCGCGGGATAGCTATTAAAATGTGTATTTCGATTTAAAGTTTTTCAAAATTCTATTGGAATTTAATAAAAATTTTATTTAAAAAAATCGTAAATGTCGTGTTTTTACAACTGTGAAACACTAAAAACATAATTTAATCTTTCACAGTGAGACAAGGGTAATTTATAGCTTTAAGAATGAATTATGGTAGCGGTGCTGGAGCACTGGTAAAATTCAACACTACAAAGGAAACATTGCCAACATACATAGTTACTATAAGTACCTTTTTATTCGTTCTGGTCGCCAGGTAACCGGTGCAGACTGTCCGGTAACATATTTTGCTTTTACACGATCCAGGGCCTCGATCGCCGTTTTTTCGCAGTACTACTTCTGTACAGTCCTCTTTCGTGGTCCAAAAAGTAGGACCACAGAGAGAGGTAGGGCACAGCGTATAATTCGCTCAAATCGGAGCAGCCCGTCTGGGGAAGGACCTCCAGCACAAAGAGCAAACGGACAATAATTAAGACCAATTAATAGTACAGTGGCCTTTAAGATTATTCAGTTCACCGATTAAAAGCTTAGATATTCATAAATTTTTAGACTATATTTATCCACCTTACGAGATCGTAGCCAAATAGCATTGGTCACAGCCATGCTGGTGATGTATACCATCAGGCGGGTCGTATGCTTGTTTGTCACCTTTGTGACATAACACATTTTTCTTCACGATCCAAAAAAGGCCCGATGCCTCCTTTATTCGTACTCGTATGCATTTATTCGTGTTCCTACTTTTTTACAGTTCTCCCTCGTAGTCCTACTAATAGAACAAAGAGTAGGACCATGAAAAAACGGGGGATCCGAATTTCTATAATGCTGGGGCTACATTCGCAGATAAAGATTCGTGTCGGGTTGTCGCGATACATCACACCGCCCGCCCCGCCGCCGGTTGTGTTGTGTGCTGTGCGGCCGAAAAGTAACTCAAAATTTAAGAAGTAGTAGGTAGCGTTTAGCGTTACATTGTATGTCAGAAAATTATATTACAATAATAATTTGTACTGTGGTAAGCCAACTGATCTTATTCTTAATCCTAAACCACGCATCATGTACCAAATGTTATTATGATGAGTATAAATAACCGCAAGCAAAGTAAGATATTAACCTTACTTACATTCTCTTTCTAAAACTTAGTAAACGTTGTAAACTTCTCCGAAAGTACAAAGTTATCAGTAAGTAATCTAAATAACAAATTAAATTATTAACAAAAAATTAAGAACACACGAGAAACAAAACCACGGAAAAAACTTCTTAAAAGTTCACTCCATCGCAGCCACTTCCAAACTGTTTATGTATCCATTAAGGAAATTATTGGACCCATTCCGATCCATTAAATATCGCTTAGTGGCTGACACTTGACACTTGTAAAGAGCCTATTAGTGCGGTTTCACACGATGCGTGAAAACGCGGACGTGGACCAACGACCCTGATGCATCAAGAATAAAAAGAACATTCGCCTCCTCGACGACCTCCGTGGCGTAATGGTAACCATGTCCGACCCAGAGGTCCCTGGTTTCGAATCACGGTCGGATCATGATGAAAAACTAACTTTTTCTGATTGGTCTGGATGTTTATCTATATAATTATGTATTTGTTATAAAATATGGTATTGTTGAGTAAGTATCCCATTTAAAAAAAAAAGAACTGGCACGATCGTGCGACTTGGCACCATTCGATTTTTCTCTGTATAATTTGACTATAATAAAAAAATAAGACTTGCTTAGTGGAAGGCAAAACTTTTTCTCAATCATTTACCACTCTGCGTCGCCGGGAGAATCGTGGGGGTTAGCATACCCCCCCCCCCCCCTTTTGTAAGAGGCATATTGAGTAAAAAAAGCTAAAAACCTATCTACTTTTTGAAGTTCTTGGTTCCAAAAACAAACGCAAAAATATTTCTGCGACAAGCTATTCTTGGGGTTCTATTCTACTACCTTTATGAAATTGGAAAAGTTGCTTTTTACGTTTTAAGTTTGAAGTTTCTATTTTAATTCCACATATAAGTCTCCAGCTATCTCATTTTAATTCATTAGTTTGACAGTGACATCTCTGTAATAGATAGAATACGCTATAATTGCAAAACACAAACAAATGATACAGATCTTCCAACATCTATAAGAACGTGGCCGAAATTGGAACTACAACTCCCGTTCGTATCGTATGTCACTTCTTGACAGTTCGCGTTTGACAAAATGTATGAAAATATGCCACAGTCGCCCTCCTACAAACGTCACTCACGTTCGTAAAGATGTTTGTAGCACTCAAGAAGCTTAAATACTTGGTAGCACTATAAAGTCATCGAGTAAGCAGACCTTCCGATACAGTAAACGGTAAAAAGGTACAGACAGTTTTTATGCAAAAAGGTGGCTTTTTTGCTGACAGCAATCTTTTCAAGTCAACTTTAGGGTAACGAATTTGTGGGGAGTTGGGATACCTCCACGCGGTCCACCCTGGTAACGTCGGCGAGTAATTCCTTAGTTTCTGGACCCAACTCTGGAATTACTTGCCGACGGCCAAATTCCCGACGCGGTGGGTCTGCTCCCCGTGCTCCTACCTTGGATGGAGTACGTGGGATGCGGACAAATCCGCTCCCCCTTGCATCCGTACTGGTGCTGGGGGTGGAGCGACTGAGGAGACAACCTCGTTAAAAAACAAGAGGTGGAGCCGGCCGCGCTTGGCTCGGCCGGCTGTATGATGAGCGGTGGTGGACTCGTTCGCTCGCTGATCCTCCCCAAAAGCGTCTTCGCCCCGACTGGTGTCCGGGCCTACTCCACCCGTTGATACCGGGGGCGACCTCCGTATGGTGGAACGCGGAGGCCCTGCAGACACTGGGTCTCGCCAACCCAGACACTGCGGGGGGCGTTAAGGGTTGGGTCACATGGGCGAATGAGACCACCCTGGAAGAGGGAGTGCGCGGTGGCGCAAAGTGTCACAGAGTCCACTAAGTACGTAGTGGACGCTGTGGCACTTGGAGTGGCGCAGGAGGCGCGGTGGAGGAAGAAAACCTCGTTAAAAAATTGAAGAAGAGGGGCCGGCGGCTCGCTGAGCCCGGCCAGCGGTCGCACGTTGTTGCGACCGCAGAGATGGAGGGGACCCTTGCCCAGCCGAGACGGCGAGCCGGGGAAGGCCCGTCGTCTTGAGGGGGCAATGGTCCTCGGTGTCGGCAGTGCACCTGGATGCGGTGTGCTGCTGACGGGGCGTTCCGGGGAGAGCGGGTCCGGCCAGTTTAACTTTGGCCGGACGGCCCTGGCGGGGTCGCGGATGTATCACAGTACCCGTGGCCCCGTCACTTAGGGGGCGAGTGGCATCCCGTCAGTTTTTTAGTGGTAAGTCCCACAGTCCCCACCGCATATTCCCCGGGCGGTGGGGCTGCTGCAAAGCATTTTTCTGACGATAATATAAAAAAAAAAAAAAAAAAAAAAAGGGTAACGAATTTCAGCATGGAGTGGACAGGACCTGAATTTAATATGTAACTTTATTTTTAAAAATTCGGTTTGGAAACTGTCATAAAGATGTATAAATGCCAATATATACTAATATTATAAAGAGTTTAAAGTGTGTGAGGTGAGGATGTGGGGTGAGGTGTGTTTTTACCAATAAAATGCCACGTTATATTTGTGAGCGTCATATTAATCCGAAAAAGCCCATGCAGGCGAAGTCGATTGCAAGAACCAGTATTAAATATAATTACAATATTTCATATGAATGAAAATAAGAAACCTTTAGAGGAGAGCCACTCTGAAAACATGCCAAGTTATTACATTAAGCTTATTAGATTGACCTGTTACAAAAAGTTTGTTTTCTAATTTCATTAATATCCCTCACCATTTACCTCAACCAAAAAGGCAATTTTGCTTAAGTTTGTAAAAACTTAATTTAATTAAGCATTTATAAAACAAGCCTGCTAGATCGGGGAAGTAATATTATAAAGAGGAAAGATTTGATTGTTTGTTTGTTTGTCTAAATTGAATAGGCTCCGAAACTACTGGACCGATTTTAACCCTTACAGGACCATTAGATATCCAAGACGAAATATAAGTATGCAACTAATTTTTTTAGCTGATATAGGTGTAAAATAATGAAATATCACCACGAAAATAAACCAGACTGTACAGTTTTTTTGTAATTTCATGGGAAATATTGTTCCCTGTGGGCCATAAGGGTAACTAAAATAATAGTATGATTTGTTTTATAAGTATTTTATTCTTTGCTTTATGACATGAAAATTAGAACTAAAAATGATAAGGAAATATAATAATAATAAAGAAAATCCAATCATGATATTTTGCAGAACAATTTTGCTTAGTTGTGAAACACAGGTGGACGTTGCACATCATGCTTTACACTGGTCCATGAGGTCCACACCTCCCATTTATTTGTTGTACCACATGACCACTTCTGGACATATGACAGCAGATCGTAGCTAAATTACATTAGTCTCGACCATGTTGTGTTCCTACGATAAGTAAGGTCTCCAAAGCTCCACTTTTACAGGGTCGGAAACGCGCGAGTGATACCCCCGGTGTTGCAAGCGTCAATAGGCTACGGTGACTGCTTACCATCAGGCAGTTCGTATGCTTGTTTGCCACTTTTGTGGTATATAAAAAAAGAATCTTCAATTTCAACGACAGTGACCCCATTTTATCTATCTTGCGCAATAAACTGCTGGTCTTCTTCATCTAACTGGAAGTAATTTTCTCCGCCACTATTATCCATACATCAACAACTGCATTCTTTCTTCATCATGAATATGAAATTCTCTGCACTTCTTTTAGCCATTTCTGTAAAAAAGTTACTATATATATAACAAAAATACACGAAAACAATTGATTATGATAGAGTACAACATTATAGGAACACTACAATACATATGCCAGTTATGGACCATAGGGAAAAATGTTTCCCTTTGATAATTTTGCATATTTCGGTATTCGTGGCTCATTATCTGCCGATCATCTTATTATTATATAAAAATGTACTTACCAAATGACATAAAACACATGGAAAAACGTAGTATTTTTATTATTATTACTCTAAAAAACTTAGAAGTAATATGGAATTCAGCTCGCGAAGGTTTTGATTTTGGCGCGAATAAAATTTTACAGTTGTTTTATTTTTAATTATTCCAAAATACATTAGTTGTCTTGGTCATACGTTCTATTTATTTATTTATTTATTTATTTATTATCCAAAAAGTACATAAATAAACGATACACAATTTATCGCCAAACTGTTTAGACAGTTTGTTGGCGAATAGAGCACTCTTACAAACTAATTTTATGTACTTACAGTATTACTTAACTATCCTATTATTATTTATTATTTACCCAAAACCATACAGGGCACCCCTTACGCGGGCGAAGCCCCAGGCAACAATAGCAGCTTTTTATTAATATATATTATAAATTTATTGTGTAGTATAATATGAAAAACAGTTCACGTAATCCCGCTATGGTATGTATCAAGTAACAAAACCTTTAATTTATTTTTGAAAATATCTTTGGAGTGACACTCAGTCTCAGGGAAAATTTCGTTAAATAACCTTGGAACTAAGTAAGTTAATGTTCTTTCCCCGAAATAATTTTTTGCAAATGGTTCCTTAAATCTCTTTACATGTTTATTTCTAAGCTTCTCGTAAGGTTTTACTACTTGTTTATATTTTGTACAGTTATATTGATCCAAACATATTACATATTTAACTTTTTCTTTAACTGGCAATATATTACATTTCTTAAAAAGCAACTGATAATTTTTATTACAATTTTGTTTTGTTTCTTTATTCACCAATAGTTTAATTAATCTTAATTGTATGTTTGTAATTTTTTCTAAATATGTGGGAAAGGTACGTCCATATGCACACAATCCATAGCCTAAAATAGCATCTGCAAGGGAGTGATACAGCATATACATGATTGGCTTACTCATTACAGCATTAAGATGTACAAATTTACATAGAACTGTTCTTAATCTGTTACATACTAGATCGATATGCATTTTCCAACTGAATTTACAATCTATTGTTAGACCTAAGTATTTATAATGCGAAACAAATTCGAGTTTTTTACAATTACAGTCAGCTTCATTACCATGCAGACACTCATAAGTATGACCAATTATGCTTACAGTATCATTGGGTTTTGACATATACGGAGAGCAAATTAACATACATTTTGTTTTCCCTATGTTTAGTATAATACCGTTGTCGTGCGACCATTTTAATATATTATTAAAGTCGTACTGGATATTACTCTGTAATAAATTGATATCCCTATCGGCATATATCAGGCATGTGTCATCCGCATACATGTACATAGAACAATTTTTAACGACATTACTCATGCTATTCACATGCATGATATATCCGACAGGGCCGTACACAGACCCAGTTGGCACACCATACTGCACACTAGCCTCTTCTCCCACAGTTCCCCGGACCCTAGTACGCAGTGTTCTGTTCTCCAGATAATTTTTAAACCATTGATTCACTGGACCACGTATGCCACACTCTTGCATAGCTTGAAGTAGCAATCCGTGATCCAGTGTATCAAAAGCTTTTTTAAAATCAATAAACAAAGCAACTACATACCTTCTTTTATCCAAGTGATCATTAACATCATCCGTGAACTTAGAGAGTGCTGTTGCAGTACTTCGCGCCTTCCTAAAACCGTGCTGTGTGTCCGATATTACATTATAATCTTCAAGGTACTTGCCTATTTGTCCCACTATCACTTTTTCAACTATTTTATTTACTACTGATAATATGGCAATAGGGCGGTAGTTTGAGTAATCGAAATGACTACCTTGTTTAAAAATTGGGCGAATTATAGACTTTTTAAGATAACTGGGGTACATACCCCTTTGTATACATAAGTTAACAAATTTGGCTAAAACCGGACTTATTTCTTTTTTTATATACTTAAGATCTTGTACACGTATACCATCCAACCCCGCGGATTTTCTACAACTCAACTTGTCTATAATTTTTTCAATATGATTAGCAGTAACTTTCTTATATCTAAAACTGAAGTTAACATTTTTTACATAATCATCGCGATTTAAAAAGTTTCTTGTACACTTATGTTTAATTTTATTAATTTCTTCTGTAAAAGTGATTGAGAAGTTTGTACATACATTGTTTACATTTGTAGTCCTTGATAAATACTTCATTATTACATCATCTATATTTGTTTTTTCTTTTCCTAACCATTCGTTAATAATTGCCCAGATCTTTCTACAATCACCCTCACAGTTCTTTATCTGATCTTGCTTATATTTATTTTTTATTTTATTTATGTACTTATTCGTAAAGTTTCTAAATCTAGTGTAATTTAGTCTGCGGCTCATATTTTTCGGGTCAGACTTCCACTGTTTAAATAGTTCATCACGGTACGAAATCATTGATTTTAATTTGTTATTTATCCACGGTTGCGATTCCCTTCTGTTCCCACCAATAACACTAGCTTTAGAATCCCTATAAATAGTATCAAACGCACAACACAATTTTTCGTAAATAGCAAGGGGACAGTCCAGTTTAAGGAACGCATGCCAGTCTATTCCATCCAACCCATCACGCACCGATTTATTATTTACTATAGTTTTAATGTTTACACTACTACACTGATTTGCGATCAAACCCGTCGACAAGGTCAACCCTACTAAGTAGTGGTCAGACAACTTCACAGTGAGCATGTGTGCCGCGGCGCTATTCCCGCTACGCACCCACACATGATCGATACACGATGCAGCCAGCTGACCGGCTATTATTTCTTCGCGCGTATATTCGTTTATCGCACACTGTAGGCCGTGTCCACACAATGTTGTTTTGTACAATTCAATAGTGCTGCTCGATTGTTCCTGGACAATATTTATATTTATGTCGCCTATAACCACAACATCATGTTTTAAAGGAATTTGTTTCAATATATTATCTAACTCCTGGATGAAGCTCAATTTGTTCGTGTCTGGCGGTCTATATATTGATATAAGATGTATGTTTCTTTTATTGTAAATTATTTCACTGTGTAATATCTCAGCCGAATGACTATGGATGGGTTTTGTTTGTATATTTAACTCATTTTTTGTATATATGACTATTCCACCGCCTCTGCGGGATTCTCTTGTAATAGAGTACATACTATATCCATTTATATGATATAATGAAAGTTCATCTTTTTTTACGTTGACTTCACTCAATATTATAGTATTCACGACGTAATTAATCTCCTTCAATAGTACAATAAATTCACTATAGTTCTTTCGCAATGAACGAATATTAAGATGTATTATTTTTAAATCCCCGTTAGTAGATAATAAGTGGTTGGACCAATGGGATATACTATCACACCTTTGATAAGGAACACTACTATTTATGTTGTCAAGCGCATCATTGAATTTTATAGCATAAAAAAAAACCACCAGTGTGAGCACACACTATCACAGCTGATAGTGACTTTATTTCTCAGCATTTAATGAACAGCTCAAATTGTTTAAATCTCCAATGTTTCGTATGCTATATATTTTTGCCCCGTCTTCCTTTCTGATTAGTACTTTACCGTCTTGAACCCATATGTATTTATATGTCCCTTTTAGTGTTGTTTTTGCACTCCAGAAAATATGACGCATTTGTTTTGTTAGGCAATCATTTATGAACAGCTGATCGGCATTACCATTCGGGTGTATGTCATTATTTTTAATTCCCGTTCTCTTTTTTGACAGCCATTGATGTTTAACTGTTCTTGAGCTCAATGATACCACGATTGCTCGTGGTTTCTTGTCATCAGGTCTTACTTTGCCTAATCGCTTTGCTTCTTTTATATCAGAGACGGACAAATCAAGTTTTTTCGCAATTTGTTCTACTAACCTTCTTGTACCGTCATTATTCTCATCTTTTGCTGCCTCTAATCCAAAGATTTCGATGTTATTTTCCACTTGTTTTTGTTCCAATAATGAAACCCTTTCCTCCAGGGCATCATTTATTTTCTGTAAGTTTACGTTTTTACTTTCTAACGATAACGATATTATGACAATTAGTAAAAAAAATGTCGACTAGGTAATAATTTATTGATTAATTACGATTTTTTAGGAAGGGAAAAATATTTCCCTTGGTCGCGAAAGGGTTAAAAATGTTTTCACCAGTAGAAAGCTACATTATCAGGGAGAGACATAGGCTATAGCTTTTCCCGAAATTCAACGTGGTTCCTACGGGAACGGATCCGGAACTTCACGCGGACGAAATCGCGGGCAAAAAAGCTAGTACAAGTATACTTAATAACGGTGTGTATAAAATCGTTTCGCACGTTCAGTGTCGTGAGTCGTGGGCTAGTGAGCTCAACTTCTTTCCTAGGAAGGAGCTCGATGGCATCACTGTGTTAAGCAACATCGTCCCTAGCCAGTGTATGGATTGGTTTCGTTATATCAACCTTCTCCGTGCTTCGGAGGGCACATTAAGCTGTTGGCCCTGGCTGTTTTCGATGGATCATAAGTTTTATTGTAAGTTTCGTAAATTCATAGTTCCACTCTTGTTATTTTCGTTCGTTATATGTCTGTAGGTAGGGGCGTGAAAGTTAATTAGAAACGTTTCATACACTAGACATAAATTGTAGCTTATTCACTTTAGTCATAATTAACACAGGCCCGGTGGTCGAGTGGCTAGCAATGTTCACTTTATCGCAAGGGCCGCGGGTTCGAACCCTGCGCAAGGCAAACATTTGTGTGCATGAACATGTATGTTTGGCTTAGTCTGGCTGGCTTCTATGTATCTATAATATGTATTTTTTTTTTACAAAAAAGTATTTAAGTACGTTTATCAGCAATCTAGTACCCATAGTACAAGCTTAGTTGTTTAGTTTGTGACTAGATGGCGTTGTGTATTTTTTTTTATACAACTAAGGTGGCAAACAAGCATACGGTCGGCCTGATGGTAAGCCTTCACCGTAGCCTATAGATGCTTGCAATACCGGAGGTATCACTCACGCGTTGCCAACCCTCCCAACCCCCCTAAGTGGAGCTCTGGAGACCTTACTCACCGTAGGAACACAACATGGCCGAGACCAATGCTATTTGGCTGCGATCTTCTGTAAGGTGGAGGTCCTTCCCCAGACGGGCTGCTCCGATTTGAGATTCGGATTCGGATTTGAAAATTATAGGAAGTAATTTTTAGATTCTGAAACTAACGAAATGAGCGAATCGAGTGAAATGAGTCGAAAGTGCCGAATGATATCACACAATAGCGACATTCCTGTCGAGCATCACGAAACGACACTACACACACGATACAACACATGCATTGTCAAATTTTACATTATAATTCAAAGCGAATATAAATTTTTATATCGAAATATTGTATAAAGTTATCCGATTTCACTTCATCTGAGAAAAATTGAATATTTTACGGATGTTAAATTCGGAATTTTCATACATTTACCTGCAGGCGTCGTAGTTGAAATTGTACATTTTGTAATAAAATATTTCTATCCATGACTCTACGTTATAGATGACTAGCTGTTACCCGCGGCTTCGCCCTCGTAAAAAGTAGCCTATATTGGGCTCCGTACCCCTATGTATGCAAATTTTCATAATGATCGGCTGCTAAGTCAAGCCGTGAAGGAATAACAAACAAACAAACTCACTATCTCATTTATAATATTGGTATGATTTATATTTATACTGTTGTATTTTTATAAATTATTTATAATAACTAGCAGATGCTCGCATTTTCCCAAGCAGTTTTTCCAATTTTCTAATTTTCCGGGATAAAAATTATCAAAAACCCAAAGCGCGATTCAACATTGCTTCGACGTCATCTTTGAACTAAAAATATAATAATAACTATGCATAATATAATATAAATACTACATGCTTATGTGTGAATATCGTAGGAAGACGTTGGATGCAGGCCGCTGCCAACCAGTCATGCTAAAAGGATTTGGGGAGACCTATGTCCAGCAGCAGATATATTTTACAAGTTCAGTGACTGTTACTTGAAAATACTTATATGATATTCAATATTGTGTCAAGATTTTTTATTTATTTATTTATTGGAGTATAAAACAGACTTACAACAATACAAGATTGTTAATTTTAATGTAGTAAATAGGTCAAGTTGTAAGACCGGTGACACTTGTAAACACATCATGGCTATACAAACAAGAGTAACTATATTTAAAAGTAACATGAAATTAAACTGTCATGGAAGATTTACAAAGCTCCTAATTTTTTGTCGATTTTTGGGAATGTGATAGAAATGGAACTGATCCCCCAGTGGGTCACCAGAACCAGAAAAAAATTAAAGTGGTCTAAGAAAAAGTCTGGGAACCTCTACTCTAGGCATATAGAAAACACAACAATTCCTTGTTTACAAAATAAAATGTAAAACTTTGTACGAGTACTATGTAATGCTGAATAAAATGTGAAGCTTTAGGACAAATCTATGCACACGTTGCTCTAAGCGCTCTAATTTAGTGTTTCACTTGTAATTTCCCCGCTGACTGATGTATAAAGATAGGTGCATATAAGACGTGGAATCAATTAAGTCTGCCGACTCTGTCGGATCTCCCGAGACACGAGGAGTTCATTTAAACAGGACATTCTGCATGTTTGCAAGACATCTACAATGGTGTCATTTATTCACATGTAGAATTACTGTGGTGCAATTATTCTTACAAATTATGATGTCGTTTTGAAGTCTTGACATTACAGACTATTTCGTATTGTGCTCTCCGAAATATGCGATATCAAAATTAAATGCATATTACACTCCACTTTATGACATAAAACAGTGTCACCTTTATGTCAAAAATGAGATACAGAATTAATAAAGCATAATCTATATATATATAAATGAAACCCGTTTTCCGTTGTCACGACATAACATGAAAACGGCTTGACCGATTTGGCTGATTTTTTTTTTGGTAGTTTTCTAATACTCTGTACAAGGTTCTTACGGAAAAAAATATTAGGAAAATCTCTCAGAAAGATTGAAAAAAAAACGAAACAGTACCCGGGCGAAGCCGGGCCGGGCAGCTAGTACCATTTAAAAACCATGTCAACTTGGGATCAACATCATATTGACATCCAAACGACATCATAATTTGTAAGCATCATTGCACCACTGACTGATTGACGGATCAACTCACAGCCTATACCCGTTGATCGTGCAGACTGAAACCTGGAGATTGTGTTATTTATATGAACTAGGCATTCGATAGTAGCTTATACTATATGTATTCATTGACGAAAGTGTCTCTAAAGAACTAGTCTCTCAAAGAATCTTTTTAATCTTTGATAAGAAACTATTTTCCAAATTTCCAACGGGATACACGCAAACGCAGAAGTTGCGCGGGTATCTGTTGTGGAATAGATAAAATAATTTAAATACGCTAAAGATATCATAAGAGTATTTTACTTTGGAGTGATTATGAACTGGGCTAGCACACATGAGTAAATGAACTGACGGAACAGAGACTTCACTCGCCGAGGACACGCATACAAGCATGTGTACGTGACGAGCGCTTTGAGGACACGCAATACACGCCTCATGCTTGTGTGCGTGTCCTCGGCGCGCGACGTTGTATGGAAGTGAAGCCTCTGTCCGTCAGTTTATTTACTCATGTGGCTAGCACGAGTTAGTATAACCCTTTTACATAATATTGACGTGAAGCATCAATGCGTTTCTTTCTACTAGTTGCCAACCTTGGAAATGTCAAAAGAAAGAAAAAACGTAGGTCTATGATTATGATATTTTTTTTCAAGACATCTGACGATCACTTGGCTTATCGATTATCACCAGATTATCACCTGTCGTAAACGTATAAACAATTTATTTATTTATTTAACTTAATTGACCACAATACACAAAATACTGATACGTAGGCGGACGCATTCTCTTCAGCCAGGGCGTGAAGAAATTCACGATTGTGGCTTAAATTAACTAGTTTCGAATAAATATTTCTAAGCTAATATAATAATAATACAATGAAATACCAGATACAATTCACATTTTTATAAGGCTAAGTTTATATGACCGCGCGGAGCCGCGCGGTTTGGGCATTCACATGATGTCATATGTACGGCGCCGGCGCGCAGGTCGGAGCGCGCCGCGCGTTGACGCGCGATACCGCGCGGAATGTAGACGATAATCACCGTTTACTATGGTCTTGTACCGCGCAGTTAGTAGTTAGTAGGTCATATGAACTTAGCATAAACAATTCACATTGATAATATAAATTGGACTTACGGATTTTGACATCATTATAGAACAACCATCAAACAAAGTGGCTTTTGGAGGTTGTGTTTTTAATCAACTGCAGGGTTACAGAGATAACTATATATATATTGCTGATTGCCAATGAAGTACGATCGTTAAACTTACCATTATAAATCTAGAGTCATAGTACTAAACAACTGCCAACAGCAGTAGGTCCCAATATGAATGTAACATTAGACCGTGGTGCTTCACTTGTTTATTTATTTTATTTATTTATAAACATTAGAATTACAATCATTTTTATTACGTAACATCGATGACACTTAAACCCTAATTGGATTTTCTGTACATCGTTACAATATTGTTCTTATCAAAAGTGAGTTAGTGTAGGTGGGTTATAAGTTATATATTACTAGCTGACCCGGCAAACTTTGTTCCGCCTTAGAGGCACTACCCTACCCTACCCCTACCCTACCCCTACCCCTACCCTACCCTACCCTACCCTACCCTACCCTACCCCTACCCTACCCCTACCCCTACCCTACCCTACCCTACCCCTACCCTACCCCACCCCTACCCTACCCTACCCTACCCAACCCCTACCCTACATCATTGCACTCCGTAGTGATCACCTCGGAAAACGACAAGGACACCGGAGAAGAAGTATTGGAAAGGGTGAGGAAAGCAGTGGACGCAAAGGAAGGATGGATACAAGTAGAAAGAGTTAGGAAGGCAAAAGACCGAAAAGTTATAATGGGGTGCCGGACACAAGAAGAGAGGAAGAAGGTCAGGGAGAGGCTGGAGGCGGCAGGAACCCACCTCGTTGTCGAGGAGGTGAAGAACAAGGACCCGCTCCTGGTTCTTAAGAGTGTGCTATCAGTGCATAGCAACGACGATATATTGCGAGCTCTTAGGAACCAGAACCGGGGGTTTTTCAGGGCCTCGACAATGAGGAGGACAGGATGGAAGTAAAATATAGGAAAAAGACACGAAATCCGCACACAGGCCACGTGGTGCTCACAGTCTCCCCCCAAATATGGAAGAAAGCAACTGAGGCGGGAAAACTCAGAATTGACCTTCAACAGGTCCACGTGGAGGATCAGTCGCCCCTGGTGCAGTGCACCCGTTGCTTGGGGTACGGACATAGTAAGCGGCTTTGTAAAGAAGCGGCTGACCTATGTAG
This sequence comes from Endotricha flammealis, assembly GCA_905163395.2. Lineage (NCBI taxonomy): Eukaryota > Metazoa > Arthropoda > Insecta > Lepidoptera > Pyralidae > Endotricha > Endotricha flammealis. Next base: position 1,820,291 of record LR990861.1, on the reverse strand, counting down.
CCATTGCGGTGGACCGCATCTCAGGTTTGAGTGTGCTGACAGCCTGGCGGGTGTGCCCCCACAATGCAGGAACTGTGTCAAGGCAAAGAACAAGGAGGTAGGCCACAATGCCTTTAGTCAGGAATGCCCGGTAAGAAGGAAGTGGGACGGCCTGGCGAGGGCATCTGTGGCATATTGCTAAGGTGGTGACACGCAAAACCTCCCAGTACAGAATACTGCAGATAAACCTGCAGAGAAGCCATGTATGAGCTCATGGTAGAGGCAGAGAAGAGAAGAGCAATGGTAGCACTAGTCCAGGAGCCATACGTAGGAGCGGCGAAAAAGATGAGGGGGGTCAGAGGAGTCCGAATATTTCAAGACGTAAGGTCAGGAGGGGATACTGTTAAGGCCGCAATAGCAGTCTTTGATCCGAGCCTAATAGTGGTACAGTATCCGAAACTCACCACAAATAACATCGCCGTGGTGGGAATCAAGACCGCGGCCTGGAAAATGACACTGGCCTCTCTCTACTTCGAACCGAACCAGCCCCTGGACTCATATCTGGAGCACCTGAAAAAGATAGTGGGAACACTTGAACCTACTGGTCTCATCATGGCAGGAGATGTCAATGCGAAGAACATCTGGTGGGGGGCGAGTACTGTAGACAAGAGGGGAAGAGAGTTGATGGATGTGCTTGACGAGCTGGGGCTGAACGTGCTGAACAAGGGAAATACACCAACCTTCGACGTCATACGCGGCGACCAACACCTGACGAGCCATATAGACATCACTACATGCTCAACGGACGTTCTCGACCTAGCTGACGACTGGAGAGTCTTAGACGACCTCACGGGTTCTGATCACTGCGGAATAGAATTCGTTCTAAAGATGAGCAAATCCCAGGGCCACCAAATACACTGGGCGTCAAAAGTAAGTAGTACAGTTTTAAAATTGCAATATCTCCTAAACTACAGAAGCTAGACCTTTCAAATAAAAAAAAGTTAAAAGACAATTTCATTTCATTTAATAAAAACGTCATGCATAATATCATTTTTTAAAGATTGACTGAAAAAAAAAAACTTAATAAACAAAAACACTCTTTTTTAAACTTGGCTTGTACTTTTGTTTTTTATTGTTTTCTTTATTTCTGATAAATCAATTGCAATTCAAAAGCAAATGTGTCTTCAGCGAGTAAACGTCACTAATCATGCCTCTTTCACCAGAAGAATGTGCAAGAATCATAACTTTTCTCGAAGTAGGCATCAGTATGCGTCATACTGCAAGAACGGTGGGTGTAACTCTAAGAACGATCCAGCAAGTAAAGCGAAAGTACTAAGAGACTGGAAACCATCTAAGGAGACCAAGTAATGGCAGACCCAGGTGCACTAGTACCGGAGAGACCGCTTAATTGTCTCTACTGTGTTAAGAAATCGTCACCTTAATGCAGTTAAGGTCCAGCAACAGCTTCTTCAGACCCGAAGAGACTACGTTAGTGAGAGTACAGTGAGGAGAAGACCTTGCTGAAGCCAACCTGAAGTCGTACAGGCCAGCAAATGGCCCCAAACTTGAGACAGGGCATCGAGTAGCAAGACTACGCTACGCCCGTCAACACGTACAATGGGACGAAGAAGAATGGACAAGAGTTTTGTTCACAGATGAGTCTCGGTTTTCTTTATTCACTTCCGATGGAACGCGGAGAGTATACAGGCGACCTGGTGAGCGATACATTCAAGGTTGCATCTCGGAAAGAGTTCAATACGGCGGGGGCTCTGTACACGTATGGCCTGGCATCTCTTCAGAGGGTCGCACAGAGCTAGTGGTCACAGAAAATGGCACTCTGACTGGTGAAAGATATGCATTAGAGATCCTTATCGAGTATGCAGGGCCATATTTAGTAAATATGGGTGATGGAGCGATACTAATGCATGATAACGCCCGGCCACACACCGCTCACCTCGTACAAGAGTACATTCAGGAGGTTGGCATCAGCTTGATGGCTTGGCCATCAAGAAGCCCAGATCTTAACCCGATTGAACACACTTGGGATGAGCTTGGGAGGCTAGTCAGAAGACGCAGACCACACCCCGCCACCCTCAGGGCTCTAAAACAGGCCCTGATAGAAGAATGGGTGAATATTCCCCAACACCGCCTCCGAAACTTAGTGTTCAGCATGCCAAACCGGCTCGAAGATGTCATCAGAGCCCGAGGCGGCAACACAAGTTACTAAAGTGGGAACAAGGCCCAAAACTTAAAAATTAAGTTCTTGATAGTTACTTCAAAATGGTTAGCTTTTTAGTTTTTTCTTAATTTTCAGTGTAAAACTTTACTAATGCTAAATAAAATATTATTTTTAGAAAACTTTGTTAAATTTGCTATAAAATGACTTTTATTTCAAAACTCTAACTTCTATAGTTTAAGAGTAATTGCAATTTTAAAACTGTACTACTTATTTTTGACGCCCAGTGTAGATAGAACCACAAGAAAATTTAACACCAGAAAAGCAAATTGGTCTAACATCTGACATCTGCGAGCAGGCGATTGAGGCTGAGCCGGAGCTGTTTCTGAGCCTCCTTAACAGATGCCTAGAACTGGGTTATTTTCCGAGGCTGTGGAAGAAGGCCACCGTAGTGATATTGAAGAAACCTGCCAAGGAACAATACACTACACCAAAATCACACAGGCCAATTGGCCTGCTTCCAGTCCTTGGCAAGGTGTATGAAAAAATGCTGGTGGCCCGCCTCAGACATCACATCCTTCCAAAGATGAGTCCCCATCAATTCGGGTTTATGCCCCAGCGCGGCACCGAGGACTCCCTCTATACCCTAATGACGCACATAAAAGACAATCTTAACAAACGAAAAATAGTAGTTCTGGTCTCATTGGATATAGAGGGAGCCTTCGACAGCGCCTGGTGGCCAAAACTATGTCGAGCCTACCGAACGACCTCGCTGAACTCAGGACTGGTACTGGCCGGCATACTCCCTCTTGATATCCGCATACGCGAGAATGCCTCATTGTACGAGGCAAAGAGGGGGTTATTCCGGCCGGAACTGGGAGACAGGGAGGTCGAGCGAATGGCCTCGGCGCTCGAAATGCCTCACCCTGCAGATAACCTGGAGATAGAGCTGGGAAGCCTGGTAGATGAGGAACAACACACACACTGCAATCACACAGTGAAGATCTACATGGACGGGAGCAAGATCGAGGGCAGGGTCGGAGCAGCATTCTCTGTGTGGAAAGATGCTGCCGAGATTAAGGCGCGCAAGCTTGCTCTCCCAACGTATTGCACCGTCTACCAGGCGGAGCTCGTAGCGCTCTGCGAGGCTGCGCGGGAAATAGCAAAAAGGAAGGAACCGGACTCCGCAATTCTTAGCGACTCCATGGCGGCCCTTTTGACGGTCGTGAATCCCAATGCCCTCCATCCCCTTGCCGTAGAAGTCAGAGACGCCATCCGCAGCTGCAGGGACCAGAGCAGGAGCGTCTCCCTGTACTGGATAAAAGCACACATAGGGATGGAGGGTAATGAGAGAGCCGACGAGCTGGCAAAAGAGGCTGCCCTGAGGTCCAAGGTCAAGCCAGTCTACGACAAATGTCCGGTCTCATTCGTCAAGCGGAATATCTGTATGGACTCGCTTGAGGAATGGGATCGGAGATACGCCGAAGAAACTACAGCCGCCACCACCAAACTGTTCTTCCCGGAGGCGTCGGCCGCATACAGAACAGTAAAAAACCTACAGCTCACGCACGAACTAACACAGGCACTCACGGGGCACGGAGGATTCTCCGGGTACTTGGCTAGATTCAAGTGCAAGGAGAGTCCTTCGTGCATCTGTGATCCGGAAGAGAACGAGACTGTTCCCCACCTCTTAGTACACTGCCCCCAATTCAGCACACACAGACTCTACCTGGAACAAAGCACAGATACAAAAATAATAGAACAAAACCTTCCGCAGCTTATCAGTTGTAGAAAACACAGAGATGCAGTCGTAGAATATATAAGCAAAATTGTAAAATGTGTTAACAAACGCAATAAAGTAGATTAAGGAAAACATATCTATAGTGTATAATTATTATATGTAAATAGATATGGAAAATATATAGAATAAGCAAAATAAAGAAATAGAATATTATACGTAATATTGCCTGCACTATGTGTTCCTGACCACATTTATTATATCAATGCAAGCAATTTAGTTCCAAGTCTCCTGAAGAAAGAAGTGAATTTGTGCAATCAAAGAGACTTTGTTTTAATTGTCTTGCATCTAATCATTCAGTTCGTTTTTGCCGCCAACATACATGCTGTCGACGTTGTGGCAGAAAACATCATACCCTGTTGCATCTGGAGCGAAAATCAGAATCAACTCCTACCGAGTCGAAGGAGAATAACGAGCCAACTAGCGCTGAGAGAGAAACTCACATATCAGCTCATTTTGCACAAGAAATACAGTCGGAAGTCTTATTGGCAACAGCCATAGTGAATATCAGATCGAGTAATGGCTGTTCGCGTATGGTACGTGCACTGATTGATCAGGGGTCCGAGGCATCATTTGTGAACGAGTCGACAGTGCAAGCTTTGGGCCTCAAAAAGACTAAAGTTAATGGTCTTGTATCTGGAGTGGGCGATGGAAAGACACGTACACAAAGCACGGTGTCATTTACGATTCAATCACGTTACAACTCATTTTCTTTACCAGTAAATGCCTTCGTATTGAGTACACTGACGTCCTTTATACCAAATAATTCAACTTTTATCACGGACTGGCCAGACATCGAGAACCTATCACTGGCAGATCCGCATTTTGGAGTACCTAACAGAGTTGACGTTATTTTGGGTGTCGACATTTTGAGTGAGATCATTTTAGAAGGTCTTAAGAAGCATCCAACAGAGAGCGGACCCATTGCACAAAACACGCAACTGGGCTGGATATTATCAGGACGCGTTCAAAAGATCAATCAATCGAACCCTAGAATTATCAATCTTCATCTACAAGTAAAGGAAGATCAACAACTGACAAAATTTTGGGAGATAGAGAGAGGACCAGAGAGTATAGAAAAAAGAATGACATCAGATGAGAGAAAATGTGAAGAGTTTTTTGAGAAGACGACAACTAGAGAAAATGAAGGACGGTATGTTGTAAGATTGCCGTTTAAGGAGGTAGAACCAGAATGTTTTAAAGGACAAACTAAGGAGATAGCATTGCGAAGATTTAAATTATTAGAGAAGAAACTGAGAAAGAATCCAACACTGTACGAAAATTACAAGAAAGTTATAGAAGATTATATTCAACAAGGACATATGGTTAAAGTCTCGCAATCAATTGATAACACTCCAGCAATTTATCTTCCTCACCATGCTGTAGTGCGAGAAGATAAAGAGACTACTAAGCTGCGCTGTGTGTTTGATGCGTCGTGCAAAGGATCCAACAACGTCTCACTGAATGATTGTTTTATCATAGGTCCTAAACTACAACAGGACTTAAGACATATATTGATGAGATGGAGACTTCACCCTTATTGTGTTGTGGCTGACATTGTCCAAATGTACAGACAAATTCGTGTGCATGATGATGATACGGACTGTCAAAGAATTCTGTGGAGATTTGACCCAAATGGACCAATAGAATCCTACAAATTGGTTAGACTCACGTTTGGAACTTCATGTGCTCCATACTTGGCTGTGAAATGTCTTCAACAATTAGCCAATGATGAAACGCCAAAATACCCAATAGCAGCCAATATAACACTGAGTGACTTTTACATGGACGATTTGTTAACTGGTGGTGAATCAGATGAAGAAATAATTGAAATGTATGACCAATTAAATAAGTTAATGAGCGCTGGAGGACTTAAACTCCAAAAATGGTGTACGAACAGTGAACGATTACGAAATCATATAAAATTAGACAAGGTTAAGGATTCGAATGCATCAACCAAACCCGTAGTTTTCAAGGAGAATGATATGATCAAGGTTTTGGGTATATCGTGGAATAAGAATACAGATCAATTTGAGTACATGTATCGGTTGCCCGAAACAATTATGCCTATCACGAAAAGGTCGGTACTCTCCGACATTGCAAGATTATACGATCCCTTGGGGTGGATCGCGCCCGTTATTGTCGTAGCTAAGGTATACATGCAGAAGTTATGGAAGTCTGGCTTGACGTGGGATGAAAATCTGACTGAAGAGTTGTTGAAGGAATGGCTCAATTTTCGAAATGACCTGGCTAACGTGGGAAGCATAATAATCCCTAGATGGATGGAAGTTAACCGTGGTGATCATATAGAGGTGCATGCTTTCGCCGATGCGTCGCAAGCCGCCTACGGTGCTGCGGTTTATATTAAAGTCAAGAAGAAGGAAAATTGTGCCAGAGTTCATTTGATCACTGCTAGAACGAGAGTTGCACCCGTCGAGAAAGAAGTTTCGATTCCTCGATTAGAGTTGTGTGCGGCGTTGCTAGCAGCCCAATTAATCTCAGAAGTCTCACAAGTTCTTAATGTGCCCAAAGAAAATTTATATGCGTGGTCGGACTCCACTGTAGTCCTGGCATGGCTTCGCGGTGAACCAAGTCGATGGACCACTTTCGTCAGTAATAGAGTCTCTGAGATATTGACTATACTAGATCGAGATCAATGGAATCACGTTAAAACAAAGCATAATCCAGCTGATTGTGCTTCACGGGGGATTTCAGCTAAAGAGCTAAAAGATCACAAGCTATGGTGGTATGGTCCTAGCTGGCTGAGTGAACTTGAAGAGTATAAGGTTAATGCGCCAGTAGATTTTGTAACTAATGAGGAACAGAAACCTGTTAAGAGTTTGTCTGCAGTAGTTCAACTGAAGGAAGATTTTATATGGACGAGATTTTCAGAGCTCCAGAAATTATTGCGGGTTCTATCATACTGCAGAAGGGTTTTGCTTTGGAAGATACCACAAGAGAAGAGAGAAGTTCCTGGAGTCATATCAGTAGAAGAAAGAGAGAAGATTTTAGAGATAACTGTTAGAGAAACTCAGAAATTGTATTTTAAGGAAGAGACCAAGCTGGTAAAATCAAACAAGTCTGTGCCCAAATCGAGCAAACTATATACACTTTGCCCTAAGTTTGATGACAACGGTGTGTTGAGAGTTGGAGGTCGAATCGAGTTGTCGCAAGAAAGTTTTGATAAGAAACATCCGATGATCCTGCCTGGCGAATGTCATCTTACAAAATTGATAGTATTAGATACCCATTGGAAAACATTGCACGGCGGACCACAAGCAATGCTAAATTACTTGCGATCGAAATTTTGGATACTGAGAATGAGAGATCATGTTAAAAAATGCTTCCGCGACTGCGTTGTATGTATTCGATATTCACAACAAAAGCATAATTTATTCATGGGACAACTTCCATCAGTGCGACTCAGACCTGAGAGAGCATTTAAATCTACAGGGGTAGATTTTACGGGGTTTATTAAGATTAGATTTTCACCTGGACGAGGTTCAAAAAGTTATAAGGGCTACATTTGTATATTTATATGCATGGTTACACGTGCTATTCATCTGGAAGCGGTTTCCGATTTGTCATCAGATGGGTTTATAGCAGCTTTCAGAAGATTCGTCTCCAGAAGGGGACACTGTAAGGATTTGTATAGCGATAATGGCACCAATTTTGTTGGTGCCAACAAGGAATTACGGGAGATGTTTAATAGAGCGGTGTCTGAGTTTCCAAGAGAGATCAGTGCTTTACTAGCTAATGAAGGCACTACATGGCATTATATACCACCTCAAGCACCAAATTTTGGAGGACTTTGGGAGGCCGGCGTCCGAAGTACAAAAACTCACCTAAAGAGAGTTATAGGTGACAGCACTTTGACATTCGAAGAGCTTTCAACTGTATTGACCCAAATAGAGGCGTGCTTAAATTCTCGGCCGATATGTCAATTGAGCGATAACCCAGAAGATCCCATGCCTCTCACTCCCGGTCATTTTCTTGTCGGGGAACCATTGGTCCTTATCCCTGAAGAAAATTATTCAAACAAAAACATCACAAGTTTGCAGCGTTGGAAATTAATTCAGAAGATGATGAACGATTTTTGGAAACGATGGTCTGATGAATATTTGGTTACGCTGAATCAGAGATTTAAGTGGACGACCAAGAGAACTGAACCGGAGATTGGCGATGTTGTCATTATCCAGGACTTCAACCTACCACCAGCAAAGTGGTTGCTAGCAACTATCATAGAGAAACATCCTGGAAAGGACAATATCACGCGTGTAGTTACGTTAAAGACTAAAAATGGTATTTTTAAGCGAGCATGCAATAAGTTATGTTTCTTGCCAAAACAAGAATCCTAGAAGTCATAGTTTTTTAGTAATATATTTTTGTTGATTAATAGTGTATCAATTTACTTCGCCATGGTGGGCGGCCATTTTTTTTTTGTATAACGTTTCGTTTCTTAGAGAGTAATAAGAACAAGTTCTTGGTGGGCGGAATGTCCAAATTGCATACATTTGTTAAACTTAGTAGATTTAATTTTGCCTTTTCCATATATGTAGTTTCATAAAAATCTAACAGATGGCGCCACCATGCAAGATAAAACGCGCTATGGTTTCGTTTTCAAATAGCCATATATACTGGTAACGTTGATCAATAAATTGAGTTTGAGTTAATAATAAAGTGGTGTTTTTTGTAAGTAATTAGTGAGTCCCATAGTGCAGTGCTGACATCTGTTGCTGTTGCTGGAAATGTTGTACCCTCACGTAATATTGCCTGCACTATGTGTTCCGGACCACATAGTGCAGGCAATATTACGTGAGGGTACAACATTTTTTTCAACATTGGAATGAAAAGACTTCTTCTTGATTACTGGCTTAGGCGGGTTAGATATCTCTAATGTTCTGAAGCGGGACTCTATAAAATTCGATAACTCTGTCCAGGTAGGTAACCGCTCTGTTTCATATTCAGCTTCTGCACGGGTCACGTATGCTTCCCAGTTTTTACGCAACTCTGGATCAAATTTTGACACAACTAAATAATTGATTATAATGTCGTTCTCAATTTTTATGCCTAAATTATTTAAAGATTTCAGGCAAGCTGTGCTTGTATCTAAAAGTTGTTTCAATGCGATAGGTGAGTCAGCCACCAGATTCTTTTGAGAAAACAGCTTTGACACAATCTCATTTGTGTTGTATCTTAAATTGTTAAATCTTTTAGTCAGATGATTCCACGCGTCTGCATAATTCTTTTGCGTCGTAGGGAAAGTTTTGAGAAGGTCAGAAGCCTCTCCCGATAGACTACTCTTCAGATAGTGAAGCTTTTGCACATCGCTCAAATTTTTATTATCATGGATGAGAGACACGAACATATCATAGAAGGTTTGCCATTCATCATAACCAGTAGAAAAAACAGGCAAATTGATTTGAGGAAGTCTCAGTTCACCAGATGATGCGCTTGGATTAGCGGGTGCACTATTCGCTATTTGAACCTTCGCTGGGCCAATGTTTTTAAAATCATCTTTAAGCTTTACTTTGTAGCCTATATAAGTATCTTCAAATTGATCGTACAAGTCGTTCTTGAAATAAGTTAATTTAGATTTTTCTTCGCCGGTTACGTTCGCCACAATTGTCGAGTGATTATCAAAAAATGCTGTACTTAATTTCTCTAACTGCTCTTGTCTCGTTTCTATATATGATTCTGTTATTCTATCTTTCGGTGACTTTTTATAGTTTCGAAAAGCTTTCTCTAATTGTTCTATTAGATCTTCTTGTTCCTTACATTTTGACTCCATTTTAAACTTTTAATGTAACAAATATCAAATTTATGTAAACGCCAGTCAGTCCAATATTGTTAAAACACTAAACTCTAAGTCAATTATCACTTCCAGAAACTATTTGTTATCACTGTTCAAAGTCAATTAAAATTTATGCACAAATTTTCTAAGTTCATATTTGACCAAAATTTTTCTAAGTCTATAGAATAAAATCTCAAATTTTTACAAGTCCATAGAATAAATTCACAAAAATTTTACAAGTCTATAGAATAAACTTTTAAAATTTTACAAGTCCAAACACACGCGAAATTTTCTAAGTTCCAATTATTTCCGACACTTTGATTATTTCACTGATTGTTCACTTTACTCACGATTTTTCTAAGTCCTGTAAACTTTCCTTCCCGGGTTTCGGCACCAGATGTCAGCACTGCACTATGGGACTCACTAATTACTTAGAAAAAACACCACTTTATTATTAACTCAAACTCAATTTATTGATCAACGTTACCAGTATATATGGCTATTTGAAAACGAAACCATAGCGCGTTTTATCTTGCATGGTGGCGCCATCTGTTAGATTTTTATGAAACTACATATATGGAAAAGGCAAAATTAAATCTACTAAGTTTAACAAATGTATGCAATTTGGACAAGTAGAATAAAATGTAAAATAGAAAAAAGATACAACGAAAGAATGTAAAAACAATGTAAAATAAAGAAAACCTGGCTTTAAACCCCTTGGATCCAAATCCCCAGTCCAACACCTAGAATGTAAGAATATAGAGTAGAAAACAATAGAAACAAAAGTGGAATCAGTATGAAAGGTCAGTATGCAGAATGAAAGTGCGAGAGGCAAAAAAGCGAGAACTAGTATGACAGAAAGCATAAAAGCGAGAAGTTAGGATACTAGCACAGACAATAGAAAGTAAGAAATAAAACTGTACACAAGGTCCCTGAATAAATATCAGGGGGGAAAAAAAAAAAAAAAAAAAAAAAAAAACCCCTACCCTACCCCTACCCCACCCCTACCCTACCCTACCCTACCCCTACCCTACCCCTAATCGAGTTTTCATTGTTTTTAAGATGTATTCTGCTATTCGGGACGGAAACAAATCCAACAAATCAAAAACCATGGCAATCGGTCCAGCCGTTCTCGAGTTATAAGTGTTGTAACAAACACGACTTTCTTTTATATATATAGATACGTATATAAGTATAATAATAATAACTTGATCTGCCAGTTCTTTAGGCTATGATGCTGAAGAGCGAATTCTTTTCAATACTTCTTACTTCAATTAATATCTTTTTGATTAAATTCATTGTTAGGTCCGACGTCAAAAAGCTTCACTTGGATACACGCACAAGGATTGGGAGGGTTGGCAACGCGTCAGTGTCTAGCCTATAGACGTCTATAGACTACGGTGATGCTTACCATCAGGCAGGGCCGTATGCTTGTTAGCCAACTTTGTGGTATAAAAAAAAGCTTATTGCCAATATGAGGTCGCCATTGTAGATCCTAACTTTACAGGAGACAGCAGTGGTGGGTTTGTCGCCTTATTGTTATAAAGAAAAAGTATAGAGGACGCTTATTAATAGCCAATCAAAAAATAACAAATAACTGATATTTGGGAAAAGATGGCCTTGAGCATAAATGGCATTGGAACGAATCTGCAAGCACAGTTAGTCATTTTATATAGTACAATAAAATATGCTATAAAGTTATACCCACAATAACAAGAGAAATCAATACTCGCCGAGTGCCGTGACGCGGTCCTTATTGTGTTCCACCCATGTCGCAGATGACAAGTTAAACAATCATTGTCATACCATTTATGCCGTTGAGGTTGTAGGTTTTGTCTGCCTCATGATTTGCCATCTCTATGTTATGTATATCTATGTATAATGTAGGTAAAACTGGATACCAAAGTCTGAACAATAAAACTGATGTGAAGAAAAAGAATTTGGATTTTTCTCGGCTCTATCTAATTCTTTCTGATTTACCAGATTAGAAGGAAACAATGTATCCATTTTGAAACTATATTTTGCATTTTACGAAAGTGTGAGACTGGCTTGCCATTGCATTTAGAAAAAGCTTTCGAAACTATTAAATTAGTAAAAAAAATTATTAAAAAAAACTCCAAATTCGAAAGAATACAAATGAGAGGAAACTTCTTTTTTTATACTCTAGACAGAGAGTAGTGTCTTCAAGATCTTATCCATAGTTTTAAATTTTACGTATCCCGTACTAGGAAAGTTGAAACTGGCAACTAATAAAAAAAAAGTGTCAAACTTAAAAATCGAACGTCTGGTTTGAATTCTCAATTTGTTAGCATACAGGTTGATCTAAATTAGGCCAACATGTAAATGTGTTAATGTTTTATCTTTCTTTTTGTGAAAACAAAATCGTTCGTTCAGAGAGTAGGCCTTGGCAGGCACTTTCTTTAATCAAAGCGTAAATAAAATTATAAAGATTCAATATAATCTCATCTCATTCACAATGAAATAAATTGTTTTAAAGTTAAATGTATTCATGAATTCGATAAGTGACAAGGTTTTTGAAGTTTTTCCCAAATCGTCAAAAAGCTTAGCAGTCTTACGTGTTCTATTAGATTAAACAGTGCTTAAACCATGTGTAAGAATCATCTTAATCTAGAAAATAAAGTTTCATAGATAATAACACAACGAAGCCTCGATGTAGGTTATGCATAATCACACTACAGCATACTAAAATTGAATGTAGGTATCACTTATTTTGCACCTGTATAATATACCTATATGTATGTTATGTACGTCTGTCCATCGGTGGCACTATGAACGTTGCATGTTACCATTGTATCGAACGTCATTAATTATTTAAAAAAATATCGGATTCTAAATTAATCAAAAGCAAACATTTATTAGGATGATGTCTCTATTTAAAGATAATGACGTAAATTATATCTGTCACTGTCAAACTAAAGAATAAAAAAGGGACAGCATGAAATTTAATGTGCAATTAAAATTAAAATGCGTGTCAAAAATTGGCTGTATTACTATTAAGAAAAGAGATGGATATAAAAGAAAGAGTGACGCTTAACAAGAAATAAATAAATAATTCTATAATATCATTATTTTTGATGTCATGTAGTATTTTCTTGTTTTTCTCTTTCTATCGATCTTTGCTCTGTAACGTAGTTAAACTCTAAATTTTCCATTTTATTTTGAGCTCGTGATTGGCTAGTGATGCAGGGCAGATAATATGATGACCTAAAAAAAAGTTGTTTTTTTGCACAATGTCGTATGACATTGGACACGCGTCAAGCTCACCTAACTCATAGTATTAAACGGTCAATATGCATCCACGACCGCCGATGCATATACATATACACCTCCATGCATGTGTGAGGTTATTAGATTCACTAGTGTGCATAGACCCTTGTCTGGATGGCTAACTGGCAGAAGACTGTATATGAATATTTTTTACTGACCACTAATAAAAAATAAGTTTAAAAATTTAAAAATCGAAGGTCTGGTATTAATTACCAAGCTTCTAAACATACAGGTTGATGTTATTCTTTAACTTTTGACTTGTAAAAGTAAATTGCATTTTAAAAGTACATATTTTTAATTGTACTTGGGTATATTTTTAAAATCTTTTGTCCTTCTAATATAATTGATGCAAATCCATTATGTATGCTTCCTCCTTTATCCTACTAATATAATTGATTATGTATTTATATTATATATATATTAATCGCTTTCCCTCCGAAATGTATAGGAGCTACAAAATCATTGGATTTTGTCAATCTGCAGTCGACGTTGTTAATCCTGGGTGTATGGAACTTACAATAGTAAAAATGTGTACTGGACTACGGAAAATGTTAGTACATTAAAAAAATGTATGTACTGTAAATCTACTTGAAAAATTACGCTATTTTTATATTCAAAATATAACTACCTTAAATTATAATAAAGATTTTGTATTTTATCTCTTAATAAAATTTATCTCACACTAGGTACTTGAAAAAATTTATCTGCCACCTATTAAAATTTCTCCTCTCACATTTTATTTACGCAAATTAATGTTTTACGATTACCTAAAACGGTCGTTACGTTTGACTTGACTTCTCCCTGTTAAATAATTAGTAATACATTCCTAAAACTCTTAGTTTGAATGTTACCGTCTATCTTCATTTAACAATTAAAAGACAACCAAATTTTCATGCCTCCGTCGGCTCCGTCCACATAGAAAAAAATATCCTTCATGGAGAATTAACACAATTCGAAAATTTACATTTGTTTCGTGTTCGCTCTAATTAACATAAACGATATTATGTATTCATTACACACAAACCGGAACAAAAATGCAAAGGGGAACGCATTATGCATTACTGACAATTCTTCCAGTTATATTTTACTAATTTTTTATGATAAACCTATGGGCTTTGTCAGTTTCTTTATTATCAACTAGCTAAACCTGCGCAACTTCGTTTACGTGTTTTGTCCCGTGGCAATTTTGAAAGATCCTATCTTTTTTATTTATCAACCAATTGAAATGAAACAAGCACTAAATCTGTTAGGTGAAGCACATCGCAATGCATAGCGCATTAGTGAGAACCGCATTCAAATCTGTTCAGCCGTTTCTGAAATTAGCACAAACGGACAGACAAACAAAAAAACAAAAAAAAATGTTTTGGGTTCTATTGAGTTCATGAAGACCCCTATATAATAGTTTTTTTTTTACATTTATTATAATGTACAGACTGCGACCAGTTACGATTTTATTGTATGTATTGATTGATGATTGATTGACATCAGATAATTCTGATATTTTCATTCTGTGATTGTATACCTACTTATTTTTTATATTTTATTATTTATTATGACCATTGAACAAGAAATAAAATCATTTGAATATTCTACGCACCAATTAACAACATACTGTATTTTGCATACCATTTTGACAGGTGAAACCAATGAGATTTTATATATTTTATGACAAGAGAAGTAACGTCATACAAAGCATTCGTAAAAAGCCGCAACCACTTTAGAGTGTTAAAGACGTAGCTTTGAAACCGATACATATTCCGAGCATATGCCAAAGTAAAATATGTTTGTCTCTTTTTTTCTAGAGTCAAACTAATTATGTCAAAATGAGACAAAAGCATTACTCCCAGAAAAATGGTCAGAGTTGCCAGCTCATGAATAATTTTCCCATTGAATGAATGTTATGAGTCTTTTTTTTTTTAAAAAGTTTTTATACCATATTATTGTTTCTTAGGTGACAGAAGAATTAAAGATAGGAAGAAATAAATATATAGATGCGTAAATATTGGTACATACATATTATATTTCAAGAATGAATCATGGCGGAATGGAGAAGTTTCCATTTTTTAGTCATTGATGAATCTAACCGATGCAGACCTACTACTATTATCTATTCTGTGCTACTACTAACTTTTAGCAGAGATTTTTTTTTGTTTTCTTCACCCATTCTGGGTAGGCAAAGGGAACTATGCCCATACAGCCAAGTCTTCAGTAGATTTTTTTTATTGTTAAGAAATGAAAATGAAATTTAAATAAAATAAAATAATAAATTTAAATAATTTGAATAAAATACAACATAAAACAAAAAAAACTATTGTACTCAATCGAACATTTGATAATTGCAGAAACAATTTAAATTAAACACCGTTACCACAATGAAAAAGATGAAATTGTTACTTCACTGTCATAGTAATAATATCATTATGTCAAATGTCAGTTAAAAGCCATATCAAAAAGAGGAAAATGATTTGTTTTTTCTTGTCTTGACGTGCGTAGCACTAGCGATTGATTTTAGTATCAATCAATTCTAAGTAAATAATTAATTCTAGTTTGAGCCTGGTTGTAGGTTTACTTCTACTGTGTTACTAATAATGATACATAAAGGCGTATGAGTTCGTCATTGACTAAACTCCTAACATTTGGGAAACTTAAAATCGTTTTTACTGGCAACACTGTTGGCAAAAACAATGCGTAATATATTAATTTCGATTTTAATACTATTTTGGTATAATTTTAACATAATTAAGCATTCTTATTTGTGAAAAGTGATACCACTTGCTTTGTTATTAGTTTGGGATCACGACATACATGTTTTAACAGTGCATTTAACCATTTTTGTGATATTATTGTGAGATACGCATTCACTGAACGTCAAACTACGACTAAGTCGGAAGAAATTCAACTAAGGCTGTGGCCTCAGTCGACGTGGCAGCGGGTATGTGTCAAACATTACGAATCTATAGTAAATAACAGATCACTGGGTGAAACATAATTTTCCAAATCCCATTTCGCACGCAAAACAACTTGCCATAGACAATTTTTTTTTTAATTAATTACCAGTGTTGTAGGTAATAATTAATTGTTTGTTGCATGATACATTCTTACTCTACTGGAGCGTAGAACGCGGCAGCATCGAACTCATACTGGGTTTGTATTACAGTACTGGTACTCAAGACAGGCGGTTGCTCTTTAATTAAAACTACTTCAGATAGCCAAAAAAACGGTACGAAATTTAAAGTATACTGTCAAACGTAATTTGAAAACAGCGCGATTTTTTTAAATAATTTTTTAGTGTGAGAATTTGTGATTTTATCTTTATCTAAAAACTTCGGATAGCCAAACAAAAACGGTACTAAACATTTGAAAAAAATATACTGTCAAACGAAAAGAGCGCGAAAATTTATTTCATTGAATATTTTTAATGGGAGAATTTTGTCAATTTTGTGTGTTTTACGTTGCCAAAATTTGGAATTAGGTCAATAGTACACGTAAAGTTTTTGTGTGTGTTGCAGGTGTGTTGTGTTCGTTGTTTTGTGTGTGTGCGGGGACAGACGGCCGGCTTATTGGTGTAATTTAATTAGTCATAATTAAATTACATTACCGCTACACTGTGGTAGATCACGCTCGTTGAAATAGGTTAATATTGGCTGACATAATATTTGGCTTCTGGTTTTTATTTTTTAAATTCAGTTTGAAGTGTGTGATACGGTAAAATTAGTATTTTTAATATTATTACGTAATTTATAATATCGAAAACTTCAAAAACTGTAAGTACCAGATATTAAGTTTAAATACACAAACACACAAATAAGTGCACATTGCTATCAAAATCTTTCTGTTTTTTTCGAGTGCTTTCCGCAATTATAGTACGCGCCAAAGTTTGGGCTCACAATTTATAAAATAATTGAAAATCGATTGTCGTTATGCACTGAGTAATAAGTATCAGTTTCGACCATCGATTTATGTCTGCGCGAGCCAGCCTTGTTGGCGACTAGTATAGTGTCAACTGAGGGTAGCTGGTGTCAGTGTTTTTAAGCCAATGTTTCACGCAAAATCGGCTATTCAGATTAAAATTTTGTATACGGATAGTTTATAGCCTGGATGTTAATCCAGGCTATAAACTATCCGTACACATAGGATAGTTTTTATCCCGGATATCAGTCCAGGAACAAGGGATTTTGCGGGTAAGACCGCGGGCATCAGCTAGTTAATATTTACAGTAAGAAAACTCTACGATACAACACACCATATACGTAAGTGTGTTTCTACCTTAACACAATATTGTTCGATAATAATAATAATGGTTACGATGTATTGTCACGTTCCGAGCTATCGATAAGGTATACAGACACACAAACACACATTATGCTAAACTAAGTAGGTATTGAGGTGCTCCGATGGCGTCGCTGTGTGTCGCATTCTGAAATGAACACGCTAATTCAACGTCGACCCTAAGCAGTGTTTGGATGGATGTCGTTTTAAGTATTGAACTTCTACTTCGGAGGGCACGTTAAGACTTCGGTCTTGACTGTTATCGATGGACGATAGTCGTTAAAGCCAAGTCGGTTTCCTTCAGGTGGTTTAAAACATTGGCCCCTTTTTTTTTGTTTTTTTTTTGTTTATAGTCAGGAAAATGCATTACTGCATGTCCCGCTGGGGAAGCGACAGGGGTCTGTCGGGCTCTCCCTGAATGCCACTTGGGTATACCGACTAAAAACCTGACTGACTGCCACCTAATACGCCTAGATGGGCGGGGCCACGGGAACTAAGATACTTCCGTGACCCCGCCGAAAACATTGGCCCCTGCCAATCTGCATTGGAGCAGCGTGGCAGAACACGCTCTAATTCCCGTCATGTGACCCTGTATTGGGATAATTATGGGTTGATATGATATGAATGAGTGGGATGGAATATAAAAATAAATTTGGAAATAATCACAATACTCATGATTTAGTTCCAAGACAGCTGTAGTTTTTCCTCCGGGACGTCAATAAGCTACATTGCTGTTGACAATCTGAGGTCACTGTTGTTGGTCCTGGGCATACAATACAGCATATTGGTAGGAATGTGTGGTGGGCTTGTTCCCGTATTTTATTTTATTTATTATTTTATTGTTCACTATTTGAGATTTTTTGTCAAAATTTCAAATCAATTATTCAAATATTTTGTAGGTACTGTGTCGGAATGGCGGCGTCTGTATTAGAAATATAATCTGTCATTTCACTGTGTATCGAGTAGTACTTAGTTACCTAGTATCTACAAATACAAATACCACTGAAACCGCAAATTACGTGAAAGTAGCGTTTCCTTGATTAAATAACGTTTTCCTATACAAAAGCCGTTAGTTTTTAAAATTCCCTAAATTTTTCCAAGTTTTATTTATGTTTATGTCAAAAAAAAAATATTTAATAGCCAATACATGTCTTATAGCTGGGAAAAAGCATTGGCTTTTTGACTGGCTTGACATTGGTCAAGCCAGTCAATGGGAAACTTCTTTTCACTCTAAATACATATTTTTATCTTTAAAAATCGTTACAGTCTGTTTTTATTTTCCTATTCTTTTTTAAATCAGCAAAATAATGTTTTAAAAAGTAAATAGATACATACGTATTCTTGTTTTTTTTTTAAATTGGCTTTCCAGACCACACAGCTGAGCAAAAGCCTCTCCTTTCCTCCATCAAATTCAAATTCAAATTCATAATATTTTTATTCAAATAGGCGAAATAGGCTTATTATAAGCTCTTTCGAATCGTCACAATTTTTTCCTATTCATAATATCTTTTTCCCAAGCTGTAACTTTCCAATTCTTCTCAAACTCACGAATTTTTAATTCTCAATCTTTGCATATAAAATACTCTTTGTCCTGAATGACTGGACTGAGGAATCAACGCACAGCCTAAACCGCTCGTAGAGACCAGAAACTTGGAGGGTGTTCTTTGTATAACGTGGGTATTAAGGATGGAGACATTAAGAAAAGAGGAAGGAATGAAGAAAACGTAATATTAAAGAAAAATTTTGGAAAAAATGGTTGAATGGCGAGAGGGTGAAAAGTGAAGTGACAGTAAAATATAAAATAGACGTAGGTATAAAACATAGACAATATGAATTATAAAAATATAATGTTTTTCAAAAGAGTTCGGTTTGTAACAGTGGGACATTCGAAGAAAAAGAATTTTCCGGAATTCCCACGGGAAATCGAGATACATGCAAAACGAAGTATCGCTAGTTTTAAATAATAAAATTTTAGAAACTTATGTGATTCATGTAGGTATTCGTGTGAATTAGCAGACCGCTACCTATTATGAATACCATACTCTCTAAACACAAAGCTAGATGGAAAAAAAATATTAATTAAATAACACAATGAGCCAAGGTTTCCCACCAAACAATGCTTGTATTTTTAGAATAAAAAAACCCATTCAAGTGCTAGTCGGACTTCTGTGTAGGGGTTCCTTATAAGATACGATTACACGAACGAATCGACTGTATTTGTTGCATCTGCACTAAATAAATAAATACTCATTTGACACAGCGTCAACTGGTCTCAAAGTAAGTTAGGCTTATCCACCTCGTGTTATGAATTCCAGACAATGGATATATTATCGTAAATTATATAAACACTAGCTTTTCTCCGCGGCTTCGCTCGCTTTAATTTTATGACATAGTTCTCGTTTGACAACATAACAACCCATAGCGCGAATTGTGGCGCCATCTGTTGGCCGATACAGCGCCCTATATAGTAGAAAAAAATATTTTCCCATTGGAATGACATACTTTCACGGGATAAAAAGTAGCCTATCTTGGGCTCTGTACCCCTGACAATATATACACAAATTTTCATTATATTATCGGCTGATTAGTTAAGCCTTGAAGGAATAACTAACAAACAAACAAACTCACTTTCTCATTTACAATATTAGTTAGGATTAGGTTAAAATACACAGAAAACACTCAGACTCGAGCAGCTCTGTGAAAAAGTAAGCGAAAAAATTCTCCTAAAGGTCAGGCGTAAAGGTTTGAAAAATATATTTGATCTGTTACCTTTTCAGGTTAGTTAATGAATACAAAAATGTTTCCTCCCCTCTTAAAGGAATCTAATACGGTATCTTAGGCCGCCACAAATATAAATAAAAGTTATGCAACCCAAACCAGTATTTGGTTATGTTTTAAAATTTTCCTCTTCCGTGCGTCGAAGAAGCGTGTATGCTATCGAATACATAGATAGCCATTTTTAAGCAATCGGTTCCAAATCGGTTTCCATTGTTGGCGTTAGATGTCAATTGCGGAAAGCACAGGAAAGAAAACTATTATTTTGGTTTGAGTAACTCTAAAAGGTTAATTTATAAATCGACATGACAGGCAAGCTACAGAACCTAATTGGGTAGATTTTCTAGATATTCTACCGGGCCGGTCCCATCTGCATCTATACCGCCTTAAATACAATAGTTAAGATACAATCAGGCAGTTATGTAAATGACTTTAGTGCCCTGTCATATTGAAGTATTTATGTACAATCAGCCGATGAAAGAAGTGAGCAGGGCGATAAAAATAACTCAGGTTTTCGTCAAATTAGATATGGAATATTTTTCAATAATATTCATATTGTACCTACTTACTATGTTGCACCTTCGGGCGGGCCGGGCCGTAAGCTTGTTTGCCCCCTTAGTGGTATAAAATAAAATGTAATGACAAAGTTTACATTATAAGCATAAAAATCTTTGTTCTTAATTCTCTACCATGATCATGTCTTTCATTGGTTGACTGTTCAGCTTCACACAGCGACACCATCGAGCTGATCCTCATAAAGACTAAAGACCATAGAAACAGCTAAAGAACTAATTCCAAAAATATGCATAAAATTGTTTTGACGACGACTTAGGTATGAGACGTTTTTGATTTTTGTTTTGTTTTTATTTTTTCATAAATATTTGCACTGACCGGGAATCGAACCCATCTGGTGCCGAAGGTTGGATTATTACTCCACCGGGATGTCAGATATGATATTATTAAAAGTTACTTTTTTTTTAAACCCATGTCTTTGCTGTCCTTACCATGTATGCACACCTGAATCCGAGTCGTGTAGCGTCAGAGGTGTAGTCATTTCAAAGCTGCCGGGTTATCAATATAATTTCAAAGTAAATCAAATTATTGCATATTGTAATGCCCTGAAATGCATCTTGGACTTACACCGCCCTCTATGTTTATGTGACAAAAACAAAGAATAATATGCAAAGCGTACAGAACTACCAGTCATTACGCCTTAATTCATTAATTTTACACGCTCCTTCTTTTTTAATTTTTAATCTTATTTCACATAATATTAGAGTCGATAATATATTGCGATTCCGTTTAACCAACTTTGCGCAAGCTAACTTCAGTGTTCCATAAGGGGTTGTCATAGAAACTGTAAAGGCGCGCGCATCACTAGTACACATACAAAACGTCACTCACACACCCACGCGGTCTCCCCTATTGTTAGAGCGAGATAGCTGTATAGTACATTCGGTTACAAACACTTTAACATTTCATACACATTACTTCATTCGGTGTTCTATTTTTACACTATGTTTTGTTTTTAAACATTTTTCCTTCTTTATCACCAGTAACATTCAGCGTTGTTTTGTTTTAAAATGTAAAATATTATTAAAATTTTCTATACGTGTATTTTAATTAGACATTTTCTAACTAACTGTACGCAGTATTGCCCCTTACAAACACTTTGCTACTGTGTGTACGATAACATTTTGCTAATGTGTGCGTGTTTTATACCACAGATTCTGCGCTATGGACCCCAGTATACTCGCAGCCATGGACAAAGAGGCACTCAAAAAGCAGATCGAAAATATGAAGTACCAAGCGTCTATGGAACGCTGGCCACTATCAAAAAGCATTGCAGCGTGAGTAAAACATTCCATTCTTTTTAAAAACGGTATGTGTAGTGATTAAACGTCTTAACGTGAAGTGAATTAGGCCGCAGTATCGCCCGGGAGTGTCCCTGTGCAGTGTCCCACGATTTTGGTGCTTTTTCAATGCGGATTGAGGTACAATATTGCGTGTAAGGTTACCTCAGACGGGTAGGCGTTTGTCGTATTGAATTTTGTGTTCGATTTTTGATTTTTTTTTTGTTAAACAAAAAAACAAATACACGTCTGTTTTGTTTTTCAATTTTTCTTTTTAATTTTACTTACAGTACAGAATATTATTGATATTATGTACTTACTATGTAATATATAATATTCATTTCATCGCCGCAATCGTGAATATCTACACTCCCAATTATTGACTGGTAGAGAATGCAATTAGCATTAAGTCCGCCTATCGTATCAGTTTGTGTTTTGTGGTCAATAAAACATATTTTCTTAATCTAGGTATCAACATCTCTATTCAGTCATAGATTATTTTATACACGTAGCAGCTATCTAATAAGTACATATTTTTTTATGAGTAAAGACCATTTTTTATTACATGATAAAATTTTATTAACTGTTAGTAACACGTATTTATTTTTATGGCAACCGATTTTACAGTGGTTAGGTTAGTTACTCTTTATTACTTCGCTTTAGATATTAATTTCATGAATCATAAAATACTAGCTAAATATAGTTTAATTAGTGGAGCTCGACGGCGTCGTTGTGTGTCGCACTTTTAACGACCAGGTCAAGCAACGGCGATGTTAGTCACTTTTTGGATGGGTCTCGTTGTCTCGAGCTTCTCCGTGCTTCGGAAGGCACGAGCTGGTTGACTGTTGCCAATGGATGACATTTTTTAAGCCAAGTCAGTGGCCTTCAGGTTCCTTGGAAACACTGGCATCTGCCAATCCGCATTGGAGCAGCGTGGCAGAGTACGATCTAATCCCCTTCGATTGAAGGGATACATAGAGATTATATACGTATAGATTATTGGTTAATATGGTTTAATTATGTTTTCAAATGGATGTTGCTAAATGAAACATGAATTTTGTTATAATTTGAAATTTAATGAACGCTTAAATAGGGTTGCCAAAATAGTTAAATGAACAACCAGTTTTTGAAAGGCGTTTTAAATTTAACTCTACATCAATCCTCTACTTAGCATTAAGTCGCATTTTGTACCTGTCAAGAAAAATGTAGATTTTTTTTGTATTTTTTTTTTAAATACAGAGTCTCATTTACATGTTCGCATAAATGTGGAATAAATGCTTATCTGTTTTATTTATTTATATATAATTCAAAATATTTATTCAAAGAGTACAGACACTTTCTTCCGTCAATAATTACATTACAGTAGGTATTATATTATTTATGTAATTAATCTATTCTATAAACTACCATTTCGGAAAGAAAAGCAAAATGGACTCTGGTAAAAGAAATGGCGATAGAAAACCAGTTACATCCTTTTTTGTCAATAACAATACATTTCAAATTATTAAATAAAATATTTTTTAAATAAAATACAGATCCAGGTACATGCAGAAATTAAGTACTAAACGCGGGATGTCGATCCAAATAGTGCTATGGTCAAATCCTAAATCTATACTAATATTATAAACTGAAGAGTTTGTTTGATTGTTTGAACGCGCTAATTTTAGGTGGTTCGAATTGAAAAATTCTTAGTTGGTCCATTTATCGAGGAAGGCTTTAAGCTATATAACATTACGTTGTGATGTGACCAATAGGAGCGAAGCATCAGTGAAAAATGTTGCAAAAACGGGGAAAATTATTCATAGCGCGATAGTGTTTTCGACAACCACGCGAACGAAGTCGCGGGCACAGCTAATATGTAATTTTTGGACGCCCACAATAATTCTATCACTCGCGCGTTGCCAACCATCCCAACCCCCCAAGTGGAGCTCTGAAGACCTTACTCACCGTAGGAACACAACATGGCCGAAACTAATGCTATTTGGCTACGATCTTCTGTAAGGTGGAGGTCCTTCCCCAGACGGGCTGCTCCGACTTGAGCGGACTATCCGCTGTGCCCTACCTCTCTTAAAATATATAGATAATAATAAAACGAGCTAATATATAACTTTATTGACCACAATACACGAAGTACTGATTCAATAGGCGGACTTAATGCTAATTGCATTCACTACCAGACAACCATTGGAAGTGCAGAAATTGACGATTTATTATATTAGTGAAAGAGAGAGAAAATGAAGACTAGTTACTTGATTGATTGTGGAATTGGACAGGACTGGTGGTCAAGTGGCTAGCAATGGTCACTTTATCCCAAGGGTCGCAGTTTCGAATCCTGCGCAACGCAAACATTTGCATGTCTATTACGTATTTACCTTGGTCTGTATGTTTCCTGTGTATATGTATTTTTTAACAAAAAAAAAGTATTTAAGTATATTTATCAGCAATCTAGTACCCATAGTACAGTGCATGCAACAATGGGATATCTCATTTTTGCACTTACAAGCTTAGTTGCTTAGTTTGGGACTAGAAGGCGTTGTGTGATTTGTCCAAGATTATTTTTATTTTTACTTTTTTGTGGGTAATTTTATTCTAGTTTATTTTATTTATTTATTTAGAACAGTCAACAAATCTTACATTGAGTACCCACATTTAATATAGACATGCGAGAAAATCATGTGTTTTGACCAATGCAAACTTAGTTACCTATATACTGCCACGGCATGCAAGTTTGAGGAAAGCGTTGTGTTACATATTTTATAGGTGTTAATGAATTTTAAATTACATATGGGATTTTTAATTAATTTAGAAAATAAAAAACTGAGAGGTGATTCAACAAATCCACTGTTAGGTGTAAATAACTTCGAATGGATTTATTAAAATGCGTCTCAGAAACTGGGTGAGTCTTGCAGCCCTAGCAAGCAATTTAATAATGATTATCACAAACACTTGGTTAAAGATATTTAAATCTCGTTATAAATCAGCACATCTGTGTAAATACTGGCGCCCTACTTCGCGCGTGAGTTATAATAATTCGAGCGATTACTCCGGAATACGTTAGCGTATGGAATCTCAAAGTTTTTTTATTTACTATCTGTGCCGGCTACGCTTCGGTTCATGTAGTTTTTTTTCCTATAATCGTTCATTTTTCTTTTAAAGATTAGCCAATCATTTAGTAAATCTAATAAAAAAATGTATACCATATTGTCGAAGGTAATAGAGCACATAGGCTATTTATTGGTCAGTACTTGTTCTTATTTTCTTAGATTTGAGACTTGTTTATTCTACACCATTGTGTATGAACCATAGATTTATTATAACTTACTAGCGTAAGAAGATTGGCAATGCAAAAGAGATAGATCATAGCATACGCGTTTGTTAGAGCGAGATAGATAGACAAGACCATTTTTCCTATACACGCTATGGGCTTGTATCGCCCTAACGTCAGTCATGTTAAAACAAATCCCACTTATTTTTTACAAAATTTATGGTTTTTAAATGTAGTTTTGGTGTTAATTCGACGTGATTAAATATGGTTACCTGTGCAGTGCCTGGATGTAACTCAAATTATAAGGAAAATCCACAAAATTATATATCTTGCTTGCACACATGAACATTCCACGCACACTAGTGTATTTTGTTTTAGGTCTCGCCTCAATCAAACAAAGCCGATCTATATAATAGGTACGCTAGTATATACTAAATCTATGGTATGAATGAACTGTATGACATTCCGCGTATTTCCATGTAAATGTGTAATTGCATTGTTATTTATGAGTTGAAAAAAAAATTGTTAAATGACAAAAAAGATCGTAGGTAACCGGTTTCCTTTCGCCGTTTTTTCCTAAACGATGATAGTTTGAAAGTAGTATTTTATATTAATTTAATAAAAAATATAGATTATAAGTTTTTCTATTAAATTTTATTTAATATTTAATATATATAGGGACAATTCATACAGATTCAGCTAGCCCCAAAGTAAGTTCGAAACTTGTGTTATGGGATACTAACTCAACGCTATTATATTTTATAACAAATACATATATAGATAAACATCCAAGACCCGAGGCCAATCAGAAAAAGTTCGTTTTTCATCATGACCCGACCGGGGATCGAACCCGGGACCTCGTGGGTGGCGGTCTGGCGTGGTAACCATTACGCCACGGAGGTCGTCAAATTTAATTAAATTGTTTGTTAATGTTGAGCCGCGTTAGCCTTAGAACTGCTTTGTTATGCCACAAAGGTGGCAAACAAGCATACGGCCCGCCTGATGGTTAGCATCACCGTGGCCTAAAGACGCTTGCAATACCGGAGGTATCACTCACGCGCTGCCAACCCTCCCAACCCCCCCAAGTGGAGCTTTGGCGACCTTAACGTAGGAACACAACAACATTAGGCGGTTGTACGTGGGAATCGTGCGGTCCATGGCCCCCCCTGTGTGGGCGATGGACATGACGACCAGCACTCTCGCCATTCTGCGCAAACCGCAGAGGGCGATGGCCGTCAGAGTCGTCCGCGGGTATCGCACGATTTCCTACGAGGCGGCTTGCGTCCTGGCCGGATCCCCGCCCTGGGACCTAGAGGCGAAAGTACTCGCGTCATTATATCGATGGCGCGAGGAAGAGCGGGCACGGGGCTTGAGGCCGGTGCAGCGGCAGATCGCGCTGCGCCGAGAAGAGCTCCGTCAGGTCTTGGTGGCGGAATGGCGGCAAAGGCTTAGCGCCCTACCGCCGGCCTCGCTACCGTCGAGGCGATCCGGCCAGTACTCGACGACTGGCTCGGGAGAAGGCACGGCTCCCTGTCATTTAGGGTGACGCAGGTGCTGTCGGGGCACGGCTGCTTCGGCAAGTACCTGTGCCGCATAGACAGGGAGCCGGACGCTCGGTGCCACCACTGCGTTCATTGCGGGGAGGACACGGCGCAACACACGCTCGCCGAGTGTGTAGCTTGGGAGGAGCAGCGCCGTGTCCTCACAAATGAAGTAGGAAGCGATCTGTCGCTGCCGGCCGTAGTGCGAAGGATGGTCGGTAGCGCAGAGTCGTGGGACGCGGTGGTGTCCTTCTGTGAGGACGTGATGTCGCAGAAGGAAACTGCGGAACGGGAGAGAGAAATCTTGACTCCCTTTCCCGGCCGCAGAAGGCGCACCGGGCGCAGGAGAAGGGCGGACAACGCTTTTTTCCGGCCCCCATGAATGGGTCCAGGGGCGATGGACTTGGGGAAGTCCCCGCCCCCTATTTGATGGACCCGAGTCGTAGGCGCGCGCGGGTGTCGGCGCGCGCCTCTGAGGCGATGCACGGGGCAGTTCAACACCTCACTACCCCGTGCAGGAGACGAGGCCCGGGCAGAACCGGCCAGCACTAGTGTGGGGCTGCGGAAGAATCTGGATTCCCGCGGCCCCGCGCGCACGTGCGAGGAGACACCGGGGTGGTTTTAGTCGGTAAGAGTCCGGCACGCAGTCCATGAGGATTTCCCCCCGTTAAAAAAAAAAAAAAAAAAAAAGGAACACAACATGAGCGAGACCACTGCTTGGCTACGATCTTCTGTAAGGTGGATAAATATTAGTCTTTAGTCTAAAAAGAATAATCTAATCTTTTAATCGGTGAACTGAATAATCTAAAAGGCCATTGTACTATTAATTGGTCTTAATTATTGTCTGTTTGCTCTTTGTGCTGGGTGCACAGTGATTTTGACCTTTATTGACCTTATTGAGGTAGGTCATTGACTTTTTTTTCTATTAGAACTGTTTTTATTCTTGAGAGCACTGAGATTTTATCTTGAGAGCAAAAAGAGAGGAAGTGTGCGGGTCGAGCGTATATATGCGGTTTTAAAGTGTTCATTCAAACTGGATCGCGGATCATGGTATTGATCTAGATTGACGATCTAATGGTTGCTAAACTAATGTAAAAGAAATGTATAGGTTGTATTGAATATTAGGATTTATGAAGTACAGGGAATAATAATAAAATTTATCTTAAATTTTACTATAAGTTTTTTCGTTCTGAAAATAAATATTAAAACAAATAATTACTAGGTTTAAACGCAAAATTATCAGCACCCTAGTGCCAATTTAACAATAGTAATATTTCAAAGAGGTTTAGCAGTTTTAATTACGAATGCTTATTTAAAAGATAACGAGATTAAACAATTTCTAGGTACATAATATTTTCACGAAAACATTAAAATAGCAAAACATGTCTTTAATTCGTAAGTTTTTCGTTACTGATAAGATGGAACACTGCTAGCATTGGGGCCTTTCACCCTGTAGCCATTATTAGTAATATTCAACAAAAAGAGTTTAAAAAATCATTAATTCATGTAAATTTATACGGAGTTGCAAGTTCAATGGTAAACTATTTACAGTGCCACAAACTTATTTGTGCCGATGGCGGGGGCGCTAGAGTCGAAGTAATTGTCAAGGTTTTCAAGGCGTATTCATTAGTTCTAGTTTTGGCCACCCGCACAGATAAGTTTGTGGCTTTATTGAAATGAAGACCTTCTGCCAACCTCCAAGTTAAGCTAGACATACTTCTGTGGTTTGTTATGGCAATCCTATAATAATATGTTGATGTCAGAAGTCATTATGTTCCATAAATTCAGTGTAGTTAAAGCACCAAGTATGTATTCTTATAGAAATGAGGGGCAAACCGAATTACGGACTAAAAAACCGGGCAAGTACGTGTCGGACCACGCACAATGTAGGGTTCCGTATCTGCTGTGCTTTGCTTGCCTTCAGTTGAGTCCAATATCAAATTCTATCACATTTGTAAGTTTTCGTCATAGACATTTTATTTTATAAGTTCGTCGGCTATTACAGTTTTCATTGAAGGTTCAGCATGTTATTATGAACTACTACCATGATTTTTTTCAAATTTCTAAACATAAGACTTTCGGAGATGATAAGATAGTGTGGGGGGGGGGGGGACGGCACCGTGCAAAACGAAAATTGAAACAATAAATGTAAATAATTCCGAAACGGATCATTGTATCGAAAAAAATGATCTTTCCACACCCTCAATGTTTTGAAGAAGACGCACAACATGGGATCGGTGCGAAAAAAAAATCATTTCCCCTTTACATGTAAGTAATATAAGGGGAGGCACCACAAAATTTTTTTTTTTCAAATTTATGTTTCAGCTCTTTGTTAGCATTGTTAATACGCGTATACATTCATCCATCCACCGCGTGTGGCAGTGTAAATTATGTACCTAGCTTAATTCCTACGAGAATTCAAATTATAAAATACTCGATACCTACCGCACCACCTTTATCTGTTGACAGTTTGGGAAGACACGGGTCAGACATTTGACAGTGTCAAAGTTCGGCTTAAAACTTTACTTTTGATTCCCCAGAGAATCCATTTTAAGTGTAGAGTTAAATTAAATACCATTTGATACGTCAATTTTAATTTAAAGCGACAGTTTTTTTTAAATAGCGACAGTCTACTATAGTTTTTAAGCGATGGTTATGTAATATTTATCTATGTATATAAATATGAATTGCTGTGCGTGTCTCGCTAAAACTCAAGAATTGCTGGACCGATTTTGTTAATTTTAATTTTGAAATATTTGTGGAAGTTCAGGGAAGCTGTAAACGGTGAGAAAATATGGAAAAATTGCGAGGAAAATACTAAACACGACAATTTTATTTTCCCATACAAACACTACGCAGACGTAGTTGAGCGGGTCAGCTATACTAAGATATATGAATTCGCAAAATATTATTAGGCATCGTTCTAATAGAACGCAAATGCACGACCATCGCGCGAGTAAGCGATGCGACCGTCGCGTGTACGCGCGATGCCAAATCTGGGTATCCTAATTGATCATCGTTCATTCGTGCGAATATCGTCGGCGCGGTGTGCCCCAATGCATCACGCCGACGCAATTCGCGCGAATTTCAATTAGGACACCTATTCGAATTAAATATGTTCGATCGCGCGTTCGTACGAACTAAGTTCGCGCGATTGGTTTTACAAAAATTTGAGACGCGCGACAGCGTCGTGCGATTGTCAGTTAGGACACCTATTCGAGTTCAATATGTTTGATCGCGCGTTCGTACGAGTAAAATTCGCGCGAACCTACGATGATCGCGCATTCGCGTTCTATTAAGACGATGCCTTACATTGTAAAATGTAAAATTGCATAATACAATCCATAAATCACCTCATAAATCGTCAATACATCATATAAGATATTATTCATGTATTAAGGGATCAACCCTCCTACTAACACCTGCGAATAGTTTCCTATATGCGAATATATTAATCATGACTCAGAAATGTATAAATAACTCGTTACATCTTAAATTATCATCGTATTGGAGGGTTCGTACCAACTCGGCAACTACACGCATAAATATTTTGAAGTAAAAGAGACAACTTGTTTTGAACGTAATAAAAATGCATTACTGCAGCCTCTAAACCCCAACGCCACTCTACACTCCCACAAATTTGACCGGAGTTAAGTGAAGTTAGGCACAAATTTCGGAAACAAGGAAAAGTGAAGACGAGGCAGTTTGAAGAGCCCGTTAATACTCTCGTATTCGCTCGACTTCCCGAGAGTGTAGAGCTTGCATAATGAGTAGTCGGACTCGGTTGTTTCATTTCAAGTTCTCGATCCACGTTGTGCTGATGGTGAGTCACTTTTAACGGTCTCCTGTCTCTTTTATTAATTTCCTATGTTGCAGTTAGCAAACAAGCATCGTAACTTGTAGACTGTCTAAATACTGAAGGATTTTAAAAATAACCATATTTTCGATGAACTGTATCTTGGGAACCAAAGGCTGTATAGAGCTCGCCCTAGTCTCATATTGTAGCAAATTTAGTCTACTTAAAAGTATTCATAGTGACTATACCGGTCAGACCCTTCCTTCACTGAGATATTAAGCAAAAATCCGAAAATTTCATGATTTTTGGGCATACCGTCGCTCGCATAGCACTTTCCAAATTGCAAATCTGGATTTTTAATACTGGATTAGGTCTTAACAACATATAAAACATCCAGATTTACCTGACCTTTTGCGAGCACGAATATACTTCTTTACTGAACTATATATTGCAGTTCTGGATCAACATTTCAGAAATTTCGGTTTTCTTCATTAAAACACATAACAATATTTATTTTTTTACAATAATATTTCTCACGAAAATAATTTATGTTAAGTGACAAAATCTTATTCACATAGTATTAAGTTAGGTATATTTAATTATAGTATTTCCTTTGTCGTTCTCAATATTTTATTTGTGTAGTTATCCTTGTTTACGCTTTGGCCGTACTCGAACTGACACTTGCGCTACGCGTTTAATTTGTGTGAGTTGTGTGACTGTATGTTAATGTGTGAGTTGTGCGAATGCGTGTGAGTATGTGTGTGTGTGTGTGCGCGTGTGTGTGTGTGTGTGTGTGTGTGTGTGTGTGGTAATCAATAACGTTATTAGGTCTATATTATCATAAACTCAGATGACACGTTCTCTCTATAATGTAGACAAGGGTAGCAGCTAACAATTTACGATATTACGGAAACACATTATCGTATTGGGATAAAAAATATCCCGTGGGCAAATCGATATCTTTTATTAAATATCTTTATATTTTTAATTTTTTTAAATAAGTCCTTATTCTTGTAATACATTCTGTCTCTCTCTTCTTGCATTATTTTTTCACTTCTCATAATATATAATTTTTTCCTTCATTTAATATTATTTTATTTACAATTCCCACCATTCATAACACTATGTAAATGTATAAATTCAGGTCCCGTGTAAAAAATTCGAAATTTCCGAATGAATATAAATAATGTATTTTTATATATATACATAATTAGACTATTATAATATTTGTGTGCTATGTTCTGGAAGGAAATAAAACACTACATATATTATTTTTGGGTGTTATTACAATCACATACGTAGTATATATATAATATGATACAGTGGGCAGTCGATGAAAGCCAATGCAAACAGTGAGGCGGGTTCTGGCGATAATGTATGTTAAACAAACATATTATATTATATTGTAGGGTGGCGATAGATGTCAGTTCGAGTTATTTACTTATTGGTCACTAGCTAACTTTACCTGTGGCTTTGTCCATGAGGTTTAAGGGATCTGTTAGTTATTTTTGTATATTTTTTTCATCGTCTACATTTTATCCTGTGAGATAATAGACTTTGAAGAGAGGTGGGGCACAGCGGATAATCCGTTCAAATCGGAGCAGCCCGTTTGGGGAAGGACCTCCCACCTTGCAGAAGATCGTAGCCAAATAACATTGGTTTCGGCCATGTTTTGTTCTTCAGAGGTCCATTTAGAGGATTTGAGAGGGTTGGCAACGCGTGAGCGATACCGGGTACCCCCGGTTTTGCAAGCGTCTATAGGTTACGGTGAAGCTTACCAACAGGCGGGCCGTATGCTTCTTTGCCATCTTTGTGGTTTAAAAAAAAAGATAAAAAGTATTCTATAACCTCTGTACTCCTAACAATATGCTTACAATTTTTGTATAGTTAAGGCACAAAAGAATGACAGACAAATACAAAAAATAGATCCATATACATTTAATAATTAAATAATCTTATTTTTATCTGCTTCCTGCAATTAACTTAGGGTTAATCTAGTGTCAGGCCATCTGATAGCCACTGACATAACCAAACGACTAACATCTATCGAAGTCGAAACGTGTCTGTCTATCCTCAGAAGCAAAGCGTACCTCAAAATTTTTAAACCTATCCAAACACCAGCTTAGGTTGTTGTCTAATCTTTTTAATTCAGTTTTACACTTCGCTCACATATTAAAATCAAGTCAAATCAAAATTTTCGACTAAGCAAAGGGCCTCTCGATCTTCGTTATCGACCTCGTCACATCTCTAGATGGATTCGATAAATTCAATAACTCGCTACCTACCTTTTAAACTGTATTTATTAACGCTAGACAAGCAAATTCGCTGTAGATATTGTTGGGCGATTTGGAAATATGGATAAATGCTATGAATTAATTGTGTCAGCGAATAAAATAGGATTTTGTCGGCTGCAAAATATTTTTTGTCAGCAAAAAAAATAACAATCCACAAAATATTTTCAGCTGATTTTGCAGATTTTTCTTGCTATGAATATTTAAAAATATAATACAGTTTAATTTATTTGACCCGGTTAGACTAGATTCTCGAGATTAGCGCACCAAACTCTTCATCTTTATAACAATTGGCACAGATATACATACATACATCTTATGAATTATTCCAAGTTGTCTTCAAGTAATTAAATTTGGATAATACCCATAAATTTTGACGGGCCATTTGCCCGGACGATTTCCGACCGTGATCCCCGGGGTACGAAACATTCGTGAGCGTATATCGTGGTACTGCCTGAATGATTTAGGAAATAAGGTTCAACCACATAGCTATTTCAGTCAAACTATTATAGACTAAAGAGCATAATACGCTGAGTTTTCGTGTAATATTGTTTTAGGGAGGAAATTTTATAATAGTAACTTACTAAATAATTAAAAAGGTTAGTCGACATCACAGGAGACCGAAGAGCTGGCAGCTACCTCGGACAAAGAATTAGTCTAGCTATTCAAAGGGGTAACGCTGCTAGTATCTTCGGAACCTTGCCTAAAGAGACTCCTTTTAATAATATATTTTTTAGTTTTAGGTTCATTATAATTTGTTTATAATAATTATGTTTAGTTTAATATTAAATAGTTTAACTTACTAAATAGTCCAAGAAAATTAAGCCATATAAAGGCAATCGGGAGAAATGTATTCATGTAGTTTTTAAAATTTCTAAAACTACACGAATAATTTTCTCCGGATTGCCTTTATTTTTCTCGAACTAAAAATAAAATCTAAAATCTTTTCAACCCATTATCATCCCACTGCAGGGATACGGGTCCGTCTTAAATTTCGGAGATTAGAGCGTACTCTGCGATGCTGCTTCTGTGCGGATTGGCAGAGACCAGTGTTTTCTAGCCGCCTGACACCTTGGCTTAACGGGTTTTTAGTTCGAACGGGCCAAATTTAACGGGCCATGGGCCGTTCGACCGTATAGCCAAAATCGTCTTGCGTCCCAACGGGCCACTGATTAAATTTTGTAAACAAATTGAATGTAATAAAAAATTTAAGTACATACAGGAAAATTGAAACACGTTTTTTTTTTAAATATAATTATTATCATCTCTTAAACTTTGCATGTTTTTTTTGCGAATAAACCCATATTTCGGTACTGTCTTTATTTATTTTTCTCCTGGCGGCGTACTCAAACCCATGTATAAATAAAAGCTGTCCACCTTTTCTTGATGTGCCTACACGTACTGATCCATATTGAGCCGTAGATGACTGTTCGTCGTCCATTTTTTTAATACCCTAAAATTAAACACAACAGAATTATTAAAAAAATACAATACACTAAATTTTTTTTCATAAAAATAAATAAAATAATAAATATTTAACTTTATGAATTAGGAAAGATAGAGGACAACCACAGACCACCCCCCTCACAGATGGGACCGATGGTTAAATGTGGTAGCTCCCGCACGGCCCACAAAATTTAAATTTTCTTACGTTTCTAACAAATTGTAACTCAATAGTGCAATCATAGATTGAGCTACAATTTGTTAATAGTTGAATTTCGCGTACGGAAGTTTTCTTAGTAGGTAAATACGACAAGAGATATGGTGTGTGTGCGGGGCGCATGTCGCCATTTTCTACACAATTTTCTGCACAAATGTGCAGGAACTTGATTATTCTAAGTCGCTTGTCGCCCTATTTCGTTAGGTGCCCGTCACTATAATAAACTTCTTACTCCGTGTTCGTAATCGAACTGCAAATTACGGGCTTACGATTTGTGTGAGAGTGACTGTCGAGATTATTCTATTAATGTGTTAAAATGTAATTGTGTGTGTAAGTGGCGACATCGGTTCCGGTACAAAAACCATCTAATTACATTTCTCCTTCTTTCTGTGGTAAATACTAAATTCGTTGTAACACACAGAATGTGTTTTGCAAATATTCCCAAAATCTATGAGACTTATGTTACCGCGAAACAGATAACTAAACAGTCCTAAACCAACAATATCCCCACATACCAATTAAAATCTGTATTGAAATCAAGTTTTAACGTAAACCAATATGAAAATGAAGCACTTTGATTAAATGTTTTTTCTTTCGATTATTATGACTTTATCCAGATTCTGTTAATTTAAGGAAGTCATTTTAGGTAGACGAGGAACTCGATGAAGTCGCTGTGTGTCGCACTGTGAAGCTTGTGGCATGGTGACGAGACTGATTAGGGTCAACGTTGTTTAACTTGAGTATTCGTTTTACAGTGCGACACACAGCGACGCCATCAAGCTCCTTGTTAATCCAATTAAGTCTTGTAAATTATTGGCATCCACCAATTACCTAGTCGAATTTTCAGCATTGTTTAAAAACTTAAATTATATGTTTCTAAATCATAATCTATATTATATAAAAGAGAAAATCACTGACTGATTCATCACGAAATCTCCGAAACCACAAGTGCCAGGAGTCTCAAATTTTGCAAGGGGGTTCCTTTTGGGGCGTAGGTGCTCACTAAGAAAGGATTTTTGGAAATTCATCCCCTAAGGGGGTAAAACGGGGGTGCAAAGTTAGTATGAAACTTTGCCGTTTTTGAAGTTATTCGAATGAAATTCAGCATGAAGGTTCTTTATTGAAAGGCATGAAACACGAGTAAAATATTTTTCTCAAAAAACATCCACTATGGGGTTAAACGGGGGCGCAAAGTTAGTATGAAACATTGCCGTTTTTGAAGTTATTCGAATGAAATTCAGCATGAAGGTTCTTTATTGAAAGGCATGAAACACGAGTAAAATATTTTTCTCAAAAAACATCCCCTATGGGGTTAAACGGGGGCGCAAAGTTAGTATGAAACTTTGCCGTTTTTAAAGTTAGTCAAATGAAATTCAGCATTAAGGTTCTTTACTGAAAAGCATGAAACATGAGTAAAATATTTCTTTCAAAATTCATCCCTTAGGGGGTTAAACGGGGGTGCAAACATAGTATGAAACTTTGCCGTTTTTGAAGTTATTCGAATGAAATTCAGCATGAAGGTTCTTTATTGAAAGGCATGAAACACGAGTAAAATATTTTTCTCAAAAATCGTCCCTTAGGGGGTTAAACGGGGGTGCAAAGTTAGTATGAAACATTGCCGTTTTTGAAGTTATTCGAATGAAATTCAGCATGAAGGTTCTTTATTGAAAGGCATGAAACACGAGTAAAATGTTTTTCTCAAAAATTATCCCTTAGGGGGTTAAACGGGGATGCAAAGTTAGTATGAAACTTTGCCGTTTTGAAGTTATTCGAATGAAATTAAGCATGAAGGTTCTTTAGGCGATACGAAGTTCGCCGGGTCAGCTAGTAACTTATATAATAGAGTTTCTGTGACACACGCTTTGCTAAAATTTCAAATATAATACAGACTGAAGACGACGAGAGATACGGTTAATTTTTAAAACTATATAGTTACTTGCTTTTGCCCGCGGCTTCGCTCGCGATAAATTCGGGGTAGCACGGTTCCCCTTGCTTCCTACCTTGAAAACTGTGAAAAATCCCAAATAAAATTTCACCCCCTCTTTAAAGGGGTTGGGGGCAGTTTAAAAAAAAAATGATGCACGATTGTTTTGTTTGCCACAAATAGTCCGCATACCAATTTTTAGCTTTCTACCTTGAAAATTGCGGAATGCTCCATACAAACTTCCACCCCCCATTTTAGGGAAGTGGGGGATTAGAAAGAGACAAAAAGTAGCCTATGTCACTCTCCATCCCTTTAACTATCTCCACTTACAAAATCACATCAATTCGTCACTCCCTTGCCGTGAAAGACGGACAAACAAATAGACACACACGCTTTCCCATTTATAATTTTAGTATGGATTACTCTGTACCCGTGGGGTACTAACATGGCACAGAATAAGAGCTATATAATATTGAAATTTAAACGTTGACTTACTGATAGGTCAAAAGATAAAGAGGTCATTTCACTCACGAATAGACCAATTAAATAGAAGCTCAACAAGGAAGCACGAATAAACGTTGATGAATGACGCGCTCAATCGCGCTCGACTATTTTCCTGATTATTTGGTAAACTATCGACTTGTATACCAAACATGTTACAAACGTACGTGGTCTGCTCATATCGCCAACACCGGTATTATATTTTAGATTTAATTATTATGCTATAAACACCACTATATAAATTGACATTTCGCGTATAATTATGTTGTATTATAAGTTATTTTGAAAAAAAAAATTGTTTAAAAACTCTAAAAAGGCCTTAATAGGTTTTCTTTCGCCATTTCTTTTACTAGTGGTCATTTTGATTTCCGAAATGGTAGAAGCTTGTAGAGTAGATTATTTTATTACTGACTATTCTTTGACTAGAGAAAGTGCATGTTGCTCTGAACTCTCTGAATAAAGGTTTTGAATATCATAAAGTTAGTAAACATGTCACCGTAAAATTCACACTGACCACATCATAGAGTGACAGTAAGTTCGTTAGGGTTACCTTGTGGTCCCAAACCAGAAACAGGAGCCCCGAGCGCTTCGTCGACTGTATTTTGAATTTTACGCTGATAATAAATAGGGCCTCCACCTTACAGAAGATCGTAGCCAAATAAAATAGCATTGGTCTCGGCCATGTTGTGTTCCTACGGTGAGTAAGTCTCCAGAGCTCCACTTGGGAGGGTCGGAGGATTGACAACACGTAAGTCATACCCCGATATTGTAATCGTCTATAGACTACGGTGATGGCTTACCATCAGGCCGATCGTATGCTTGTTTGCTACCCGTGTGGTATAAAAAAAATATTGATAATTAATAATCTAACGGTTTTTACAATTTTAAGGTGACATAATATAAAGTTAGTAAGACAATGAATAAACCATACTTTCTCATCTTATTTTCTTTCCTTCAAATAATTTCTACATTCAAAGTAGGTAGTTCGGTTCAATTTTGCCATTTCACGCAAAGACTGCCCTCGTATTTCATGCCGTTTGTTTAACAATATAAGGAATGACGTCATCACCATGCTGTATTGTCTCGGAAGCATTGCGTGCCATATTTAGATTTAGATACATAGATGTTGGATAGATAGATAACGTTGCGAATTGTGATATAGTTACGCAATGAATTCGTCGGAATAGACTCGATGGCAGTAATATGGAAATATTCTGTGGGAGGGCGGTACATATCCGGTCGAGCTGGTCCATTTCATAAATGCTCCACTCCAAAAATCTTTATCATTTTTATTGGTCGCCAACTCGGTCGATTTCGGTATTCCAAGGTCGGCAACGTGCGAGTACTGTTGCAAGCGCCCATAGGTTACGGTGACTGCTTACCATCAGGCGTGCCATATGCTTGTTTACTACCTTAATAAAAAATAAAAAAATAAAAACCTCTCTCTTTAGGTAAGCAGGGTAAGCTGACTGTTAAAATGAAGCGTTATGATGGTCCAATACATTGAATCATTGTAAGAAGTGTTGTTTACGTCATCACGCCATATTGTATAAGAAACTGTTGCCATATTTTACGCGGACATTCGCCGAATGTGTGTTGAATAAAATAAAAATAAAATGTCATATGCATATAGATTACGTTGTATTGATAGCGATTAGCGTGTAGCGTAAATCAAAAATATTAAAAAGATAGAACTAATTTTATTATTTAAATATAATTTTATGTAGCAACAAGTAGAAAAAAACCTTCCAAACATCTTTAAAGCCAAGTTTTCCGGCGACTTTATCTTATAAATATCCCATGGGAACCACATTGAATTTCGGGAAAAGCCTATGTCACTCCCTGATAATGTATCTTTCTACTGGTGAAAGAATTTTTGAAATCGGTCCATTAGTTTCGGAGCCTATTCAGTAATCAATCATATTTTTTTTGTGTTTTTATTTAATAGTACAAAATTCCAAAAAATATACCAAGTTATACAAATTTCACTTTGCCAAAATATTCTTAATTAAAAAAAATAAAAAGAATGATATTTAGGAAAATAGTAACTCAAAATATAAACATGAATCCTCTCTAATCGCTGTCAAAAAGACCTAACCCTATCGAGCTACTTACCCGGAATAACTGACCCAAAAACAAACCCCCCCCCCCCCCCCCCTTGTCACTTGCCAAGTGGGTGCCACCCCTCGTCGTTTGAATGGGCGGGGTGGGTTTATGCTCTCCTAATAATTAAGTATTGTCGTCAACCGTATGACCGAAACAAATAATAATTATTAATGTTTAGATTTAACTATCCTTCAATATCGTGATAACTTCAAATTCTTGGAGGTGGAATTTAGTGAGAGACTTAGGACATGGAGCGGAACAAACAGGTGTATTATTTGACAGCGGGCATTGGTGAACTGTTTGCACAGGCATTTGTTAAATCCAGTATTCAGGGAAGATTATTTTTCGATACAATGATCCATTTCGAAATTATTTACATTTATCGTGTCAATTTTCATTTTGCACGGTGGTCCCCCCTCCCCTCTATCTCCGAAAGTCTTGTATTTAGAATTTGAAAAACATGGTAGTCGTCCATATGTTGAACCTTCAATGAAAACTATTACGGTTAAGTAGGCTCTACTAGTTACCGAGTAATAGCCGAAGAACTTATAAAATATTTCTTTGACGAAAACTTACAAATGTCATAGAATATGGCATTGTACTCATCTGCAAGCAAGCAAAGCGTAGCAAATATGGAACCCTACATCGTGTGTGGCCCGACACGTGCTTTCCCGGTTTTTAAAATTACACTGCCAATCAAAGGATCGGGTTCTTTGAGGGCGTGGTATTTTGACGTTTAACTTAGTACAGACATGGTTCGCATAATTTGTAGCTAACCACATTTCTACTGGATACTCGCCCCGTTTTCATTGTTCTGTGGGTTAAAGGAAGTCCAATATAAAAAATCCGCTGTTCTCAGCGTTCCCGAAGAGTCGGAATCATTGACCATCGGCAAAAAAAAATGTTTGTATAATGGAGACCTTAACAACACCCTTGAGATATGAAAAGATTTAGGTAAGAAAACTTTCAAATAAAGCCCGATCCTTTTCAAACTTTATATTAAGTTTTTATACAAACATACTTTATCTCTTTAGGGCCACCGGTGGGCTTACTAAGTAATTGTTTGATTTATCTGACACATTATATGATCGATTGATATTCTTTTCTGTATAATTTAATTTAAATTATTTTTGAATGTTTTTCCTTATTTTGTTTTACGCAGTTTCTTTTTGTAACTTTGGTAATTATAATTGGTACAATCAACAAATGAAAGAGATAACCAGTAAAGCATGGTGAAATAAAATAAATAATTGTCACAATGTCAGTTCTACAGAAATCGAAACAAGGTTATCATGAAGTAGTTTTATTAAAAAGTAAAATAGTAAAAATGGGACGGTGAAGAATTTTGTAGCCCATCAAAATACTGTTTAGAGTAGTCGTTTTTTCACTAGCGGATTTATTTTGAGACGCCATTGGATTTCCGTATATGGGGCTAATCAAATTAAAATGAATTGAATAGACCATACATTTGGTATATTATTCATTGGACAATGAAATCCATTCTATATATCTATAAGGATTTTTATGAACAATTTTAGTAACAGCTTCCTTTGTCTGAGTGTAATTTATGTTCGGTTATAACTCACTTATTGAAATTACTTTTGATATCAAAGAATTTACGCAAATGTAACATTTTAACTTAAATAAAAAGAAGACCTATTAAAAAAATAGATAGTGAACCTAATTTTGTAACAAAAACACTTAAAATCTAGTCTCAATCAGAACACTATCTCGCACATTTTACATTTTGTATGACCAATATAGTCCTTGGGATTAAGTCTAGATTTTAATTGCTTTTATTACGAGATTTTTAATTATATTTATTTGATCGTGTTTTTTTCATTTCTTTCTTAATGGCGTTTCTGTCGTGTCTTAACGGCACATAGACAATTTCGCCAATGTCGAGTATTTTAAATGAACACTTTTTAACAAAAAAAATACACTGAAAAGGCAACGTTGTACGGTGAGGATCCGAGGTCGCCATCTTGACGACCTTCATTGACGTGGCCGCCTTGTTAACGAAGGTCGTCAAGATGGCGACCTCGGATCCTCACCGTACCACGTTGCCCTTTTAAAGTGTACTTTTTTGTTAAAAAGTGTTCATTTAAAATACTCGACATTGGCGAAATTGTCTATGTGTCGTTAAGACACGACAGAAACGCCATTAATTAAGAAAGAAGAAGAAGAAGATCGAAGATGGCGTCTCTAACTGAGCCAACACGGAAATCAGTTCCGGAACAACTGGATTTTACGGGTAAACCCGCGGACATCACCTAGTATAATAATATTGCACTAAAGGTTATTTATCATTTTCTTAATCTCTGCCCAGGTTCATGTTAGCTATATCGCAATATACTCTTGATAAAGTGTATACTGAATTTATAGGCAATTTGTGTCTTCAATAAGCTTTAGGCGGACGGTGATAAACCTATATTACAGTTTGATAAGGTTCTTGATAAATAGATAACAAATAGAACATGCAACCTTGTCGTAATAATCGGGATAAAAAATTACTTACATCCAATTCTGAAAATGCTTGATCCACGTTAAGCCGTCGTCTATCTCTTTTTAGGGTTTAGTCACAGATCTTTAATAGTTACTTCGGAGTTCCTAGTAAACAAGGAAGACTTATAGTTTCGCCACGTCTGTCTAGCGTCAAAACGCTTACTAGAAAGCTTCGAAAGTTTCAATTTTCCGCGTTTGATACATTATCAACTATGGAATTGGTCGCTGTTCGAACGGCACGAACAGCGACGAACTCTGTCAAACGTATTGTTTACCAGATACTGTCGACGCTCGAACAGCGACCAATTCCAACTATGCTAATAAAGTGGCAGAACAAAATCACCGCACAATCATCTTTCTTAACTTATTCGTTTAGAGTGCGACACACAGCGGCCATCGAGTTCCTCATAACAACTATCGATATAAAATCACATCTGCTTTCTATCTATACTTTATCAAGCACTTTATGTGTCACGTAGCTAATGTACATTTTCGCCTACGATTATAGCTTCTGTGTTTATATAGGACGTGTAACATAAACCAACCCATAAAAGGAACCGCCAATTGTGTTATTTGTCAAGCATGTCGTAAAAGACAGCAATGTAACACAAAAACACTAATACCTATTTTTTTTTATATTCGCTCTCCTTTTTGTATCACATTTCATTAACATTTAACACATACATTCATTTATGTTACGTATTTAGACAAAAACAGTCAATAATTTAACCGAAAGAATAACAACGCCTTCTAGTCAAAGTAGTAGGTACTAGACTCATACTAAATTCTTGTACAGTCATCAAAATTAATCAAATTCATCGCCACAGAGTTTTTCTCTCATTGTACTCACTTTTATTACGTCATTATTTAAATTATTTTTGTGATAAAATAATAATATTCACGTAAGTAATGTAAAGCGTGTATCTAGTGAAGTCACCTCATGGCATTAACCCCATTGACCGATATCAGTTTCTTTTTCAATTTACATGAATCCATTGAGCATTAACTAAACATAACGTCAATTTTTTAGTTTTTGGGATCTATATAGGTAGCTAATTTAGTGCTAAAACTTTTTAGTTTGTGGGATCTATAAAAGTAACACTTAATTTTCTACTCAATTTGCGATGCCTTTAAAGGTGCGTATAGACTACTGCTATGTATAATGTATGTGTCACATGTAATTCAATAAATAAATGACTAAAAAACAATTATGCATATTCATAAAAAAATGAGTTCAATAAGTACAATAAAAACCACCGGTCGTTGTGAGACCAAATCAATTAATAAGAATTAAATTAAATTATGAACCAAAAAGTTTCAGCAGCTGAAATATATCGTTCTTGGATATTGGAAGTTGGCTTGTTGAAATAAATTACCTTTTATATGACTTTTCTCGCTATAAATTCCCTGTTTTACTGAGTATAAGTTCCTGGCCAAGTAATAAAACTGCTTTATAAAGGTTCCATAAGGTTGTAAGGTGTATAATGATTTCAACAAATTGTGAACTGAATGGTGACAGTTTCATTTCCCCTGAGTGTTTAGTACGGGTTTTTTTGTTCGTTCGATCCCCGTATTGGTCGTGGTCCACCTGCGTGGTACACCTGGGTGGACCACGGGCATTTTTTCTTGCCCGTGGTCCACCTCTGTCCACCTAGGTGGACCACGGGCATTTTTACTTGCCCGTGGTCCACCTTTTTATATGAAATACTATTGCAAACCTTTTTGAACTTTTTAGGGTTCAGTAGTAAAATACAAGGAACCATTATAGTTTCAGAGGTAATGCTAGAAAGCTGTAATTCGGTATGTATTATGTTTCCGGAAATGTTCTTCATGTCGACGTTAACAAATCGACTAAATAGAAAACTCTCACGTTATGAATTTATAAGACGCGTGTTACAAATCAAAAATATGTGGCTTACTTGGACACATTGTAAAGTTAGCAACTCGGCTAATTTGGATATAATAAGACGCGTCTGAACGTTAACACGTTCGAATGTGAAAAACTCGTACTAAGGAGTGTAAGAATGATATTGGCAATGCACTCGTCAAAGACATATTGTCTGCACTGCATTGAAATTATGGCTGTTACTTACCAGTTGTGAATAGAATTTTCAGTACATTATCGCTTATTCTAGGCCATTTCGCTGCCCCAGTGCTTATTTTTCCTATCCATTATCTATAATATTTTACAGCAAAAGAGATCTATAAAATTTGCAATATTTTTAAAGATTTTTCTATATTATCTTCTTCAAAATTTAAGAACTCCGCTTGTCGGTTTAGCAGTCTTCATTTTTCTCTGTTTTGTACCAACTCTCTCACCACTCTATAAAGACACGAGCGACGCGACGACGACGCCTGCCATTTCCTTCACTTGATCCATGTATCTTTACTAATAATAATCTTGGCTAATTTCAGAGTCTAACAAAAGAGATGGTGCTCTTACAACTTCTCACTTCTTAGTATTGCACCATCTCTTTTGTTAGACTCTGAATTTAGCCAAGTAAAGGCCGTTTAAGCTCTTCACGACCTTTCCCTTCCTCTTCTACTTTCATCTTTCGTTCTAAGATGTTTTTGAAAAAGTCGTCGGTGTCTTATAACCCCATCAAGTTTTTTCATCAAAGAAGGTTCTATATTGTTGGTACATAAAATAAATCTCAGAAGTAAATGTGAGTAATACCATAGACACAGTATTTCTATAATTATTTTCGGTCATCAGAACTCCCATAACGCATATATTTATGTTTTTATGTCCACTTAAGACTGTAATGGGCCACTGAATACAGGGGTTCAATTTTATATTGGGGAGTTATTTTAATAGCCAAATGAAAAAGTATTTTGTTTGAGTTTTATTACTAATGAAACCCGGAAATATTGCGGAAAGAACTTTTTGGGTTGTTATTCATTACAATTTATTTACATTACTTTAGCATTTACATAACTTTAACTATGTAAATGTATAAAAATATAATATCAAAGTTGTTTTTTTTTTCGATTGGCCCGGACTTCATAACGCTCAGAAGTTTTGTTTTAAAAAAAACTAAATTAAACTTTGTAACTTGGTATAAGTGAAAAAGCACCTAAAATCATTTTTATAAAACGTTTTGTTAAAGATTTCAGATACGAAAACTGGAGATCAAGTTTGGTTTCAAACTTGAAAA
Organism: Endotricha flammealis; assembly: GCA_905163395.2. Taxonomy (NCBI): domain Eukaryota; kingdom Metazoa; phylum Arthropoda; class Insecta; order Lepidoptera; family Pyralidae; genus Endotricha; species Endotricha flammealis. The sequence goes on along the minus strand of LR990861.1, from coordinate 1,775,612 downwards.
ATATGGCGGAAAAATTCAATGCCTATTATATTTCGTTTCAATAGCTCTCCAGAACGATTGTCACGTTATGTTATTTTTTAATTAAAACCCCCTTATGTCCCTTGTTTCAGGATGCGGGAGTATGTAGAGGAAAACGAGAAAAACGATCCCCTCATACATGCCCCAGACAAGAAAAACAATCCTTGGGCCGAGAAAGGGAAATGCATCATTATGTAATCACATAAATTATAAGTAAAACAAATTTAATATCACCAAATTCTAAAATACACGAATCCAATAAGGCGACGGATGGAAACGACATTGCTTGTCTGGTTAACATAATTAGTGAAGATGATATCGGTGATGATCAACATTCAGCTGGTGATGAGACAGAGGAACCACGCGAAGTTTTGGAGAAACTATACGAAGATACTGCCAGACAATACCAACATAGAGACGTAGAATCATCACGACACGTAGTAAGACCAAAACTTCAGTTTGTAACGTTCATTTTTGTGTTACATTGTTTTAGTTCCCAAACATTTCTAGTCCTTTATTCTATAAAGCATTGTAAAGAATGTACATTTGACTGTGCGCGACGCAAGGATGTACTTATGAATGTTTCGTTAAAGGTTAAAAAATGGTTGTAAATACGTTAAATTTTGTATTTCTAGTAATAGAATGTTCGGTCATGAATCTATCGGTAGAAGTAACTGGGAAAGTAAATGAAGAACAAGATAAAAATGTTATGAAACAATGTAAATTTATATGATTTGGATAAAAGGTATTATGACAACCGAGGTTTTAGTTGGACTAGTCGACGATGCCTTGAAAATTGCTACAGATGTTAATTAAGTATTATTAATTTTATTTAAACGTATAAGAACCCATACAGTTCCATACAAAGCAAAGCAACTTCCTCTTCCATCTGTTTGTATGGAATTGAAGTGGATTCTTGCATGAACCGATCGAGCTACGCCGTTGAATGGCTAGCTCGGTCGATTTGCTATGGAGAATGTTGCAAGTTCTGATAGACGGTAAAATAAGAGACCAACTACGCTGTCTAAAGCTAGAAATTAAAGTGGTAACATTAAATGTGGAGATTCTTTGAGCTCGAGGATCTTCGTATTTAAATAACGTAATATAAATTAAACTATAGGGTTAAAAGGCAAATCACAACTTAACATATATTTGCTGAATCATGGAAATTAGGAATGTTTGATGTTAAACAATTGGCAATAAAAGGAGATTAGGTGAATAAAAGAGAGACGGTGTTAAAACTTAGAAAATTGAAAGTTTAAATTTAAGGTAACTTGAAAAATTAAAATACATCATAATCTTGTTCAAAACAAAATTAATTGTTAAGCTGAATTAGGATACTTTTTTATGAACACAGGTACATTCCGCAGTGCCATTATCTAGTAATGCTTCTATAAAATATCTCTTAGCGATCTACCTTCTATACTCCAGTTTTAACGTCATATTTAAATCGTAATTCGCCATCAACCCGAACCCTTCCCATTTTGTTTACAGCAAAATTGCCTCTTACATTCACGTTATTTTTATTATCAGTTTCTTTGTTATTTCCACTCCCGACATTAAAAATATAAGTAATTAAATCTACTATCAACTACAATTTTAAATTTAGCACTTGATTAGCTTAGTATAATTCAAAATTAAATTGAAAAATACCTAAGTCATTCAAAGTTTACTTATTAAAGCGAACTATCGTAGTTTCCAAATAAACTTCTTCTAAATTATATCTAAGATTTCTAAGGCACGAAATACAAAAACTTTTCTTAATTAAAAACATCGCTTTGAGGAATTTTTCCTAAGCTTTGATCGGAGTAAGGAAAGTTTAGGTAGACTCGGCCAAGTAGAGCTATTAATCTAACATTCCATTTAAAAAGGATTACCTCTAATCCTAATTTTGATTAAAATAGAAATGTTTAAACTTACGCACTGTAGATAATTATAGATTAAAATAAAATCTAACTTTAAACTTAAAACTTCTAAACTTTAAAAAATACCTTCCCCCCTTACCATATCTAGACATGAAGTATGGAAAATCATTCTGGCTGTGAATACTTCCAGTTTATTTAGATGCTTCATTAATGATGATCATTAATCAGTGGAGTAATAAGATTGTTAAGATGTGGTGGAGTGTATCGTTCTTTTTTTAAGCCGATTTGCTAACGCCGACAATAATTAACATAACCAGATCATCGGTGACACATTTATCTATCACTTTGTCAGGAGCCAACAGAATTTCAACAAAAGTAACACGTGTCAATTCGTCATACGTACTTTCATTAGCTAAATCTTCGCTGCCATTCTGTGCTATATCTTCTCTATCTATCGTAGTGTTATTATTTACTTCATACTCTTCCCCATGTATAATTTTCATTATATCTAGGTATCCTTTCTTAGCATAAAAATAGTAATAATTAGTAAATTAGTGATTAATCTAGTAGAACTACTTAATAAGGAACAAGAAGAAAGTTGTTTGTTAATCTGTATGATATAAAGGCAATTCAGAGAATTAATCCTAGCATAATAAAATGAAATGTAATTGTTTATTTAAAATGATCTAGTTACTAAAGTAAGGGATCCCTCGGAATTCTTGTGACAGCGTCGTTTCTCTCTTAATTGTAAAAGTTTTTTTTTTAAATATGGCAATTTTCAAGGCAAAGTTCAGATTATTATATTTTTTGTGAAGTTTTGTTTTTTTTATATTATATTATTATAATTTTATTCAACTGTTATGCTTAGTTTGAAACCAAAGATTCCCTTCTAACGTGTGTTGTCTAACCAACAATGATTTCTGTGTAATGTCAGTTGAATAAATGAACGTTTTGATGTATTGACTACTTAGCGTTTTAGATTGAAAATCAGTTAATTTTATTCAGCTGACAATTCTCTATTATAAGCTAAAAATAAACATAAACAGTAAATTTTAAAGGATTAATCCAAAATTTAATAACTAGGTAAGGGTGATATTGGAAATGATTTTTTTAGAATCAATAGGCTAAGGTATCGTATGTTATTATTAATTATGTAATCAGTAATCACTGAAATAAATGAAAATCTGTAATAATTGTAGTTTCAATTCACAAATTCTATTGTTATTCTATTGACCAATTGAATCTATTGAAAAGCCAATAGAATGTATAGCAGCCATTGCATTATCAATCTAGTTCGAGATCTGTAATCTTGATCTTGATCCGTCTTAAGTATTGGATTGACGGATTGACTAACATGTACACAATCTAACTAATCACGGATTTCGATATGGATTGACCGAAGCAAGCAATGTTAAGTCATGTAATGCTTAAAACAACAACACTAACTGGTACCTAACATGCTTTAATTTATATTAAATCACAAAGAGATTTGACACTCTTAATTGTTGTACCAGTACCACAAATGTTGCCTGACTGGTCCAAAACATGTTGCCTGTTTGCGTGTTTACTTCTTCTTTTCCCAGGTTTTTCAAACGGAGCGTGAAAATGTTTTTCAGGCCGATAAGGTAAGACTGATCGGTGACTGCGCTTCCTGTCCGCGATGCCGATAGGTGTCACTTCTGGACTTCACTATTGCTCAACATTAAGTTGGATGAAGTCTCCTGTACTGGGTCTACACCCAGGATCAACAACGGCGACCTCATATTAACAATAAGCAATTAAATTTATTGACGTCCCGGGGGAGAAACTACAGCTATGCAGCTGTCTTGGAACTCACAACGAATCAGAAAGAAAGTGAATGAACTAGGATCAGAAAGGTCTTCTATCATTTGGTTCATGATACTATATGCAGGTTCAAGTTTTGCTTAATATAGAACTTTTGAACGTATTGAACGTTTGCCGAAAGCAAAGCTGAACTCGCGGTGGTTGACCGCAGGAGTAGAGTGTTTCGATAATAATATCTGTTTTTCGTGTATAAACATTATTTAGAATAACAGTCAACAAATCTGTTTTAATTCAATAAACGTTATAGATTTATCCGCAGAAGGTAAACAGATCAGCGTAAGCCATATTGATCGTTTGAGCCAGAGAAATGGTCTTGTTTAGGCTTCCTCGAGACTGATTGATTCACAAAATACGTCGTTATGGCAGGGGAAATAAGGAATAAATTGGTACGCGAAAAAAATAAATTGTTTCATTCTACCATTTTTACTTGTAATTTATACTGAGTTTTGTAACGGACCGGTGTGCTGAATGATTTTGCATAGGTACTCGTCGACTACGGGCAGTTGTTAGAGGTTAGAGTAGTAATTATTCCAGCCATCCAGATTCGCGACATTTGTATATGGAACAATTATAGTGCACACATGCCATCAGATTTTCAGCCTATTTTGTCGCTGCACTTAGACCTTGACCAGAAAGTGCGAATTCGTCGCGTACCATTATCCATCACGGAGTTGAAATTCATTTTATCTTGAAGTCCAACATACAAAGAGCTCAATGTAGTACGAAACGCGACGCCAACGCGCGTACATGTATACAGGGTCAAAGTTGAAGTGGAAATCGAAATGCAGACGTTTGAATCAATATTAAAGAACATGACAACGACCCATGTCGTCGCGTCAGCTTCGCGTCGACCCCGTCCAGTCGCAATAACGTCATGTATAAATTATTGTATAACGAACTTATAAAGAATGAACAAAATTATAATTAAATTCATTCAATCGTTTTGTTTGATAAAAGAGTACCCAAATATAAACTTACAGATTTAGTATGGATCTCTAAGTATAATATACCTTCATGAGCATCGTTGTTTTAATCAAAAAAATTACCTTTACCCTTATACAAGCAACTAAAATTAAGTCAAGGAATTCACATTTTGGGGTGCTTTGGATACTAATAAGCCCTTATATTTCTGACAATGAATGGTGGAACATAAAATGAAATCGTAAGATATTAAAGCCTTCACATGCACTTTTCTCTGATCAGTGTACAAATAATGATTTGGAAACAATAGCAAAATGCAAAAATTTACACATAACGTCCCTTTGAGATGTAGACAAAATGTAGAAGACGGAATTTTATAAAATTCCCACTGAATAGTAAGATAATAATCACAAAGTGAGTTTCTGGAGTGGCAGAGCATCAAATTTATGAAATGGAGTAGACAAACAGGGACCAACCCTTTTATAGCATAACGGCGTGAAAGCGCTGTAACTTACTTATAATACGCACATAACTCCACTCCATAAACACAGCAGGATTCGAATCAGCTACCAGACTATCGCCGCTCTCCTTAACCGGGCTCGCTACTTCTATATCTACATAAATTTCACATGACTGAATGAATATTAAGATGAGTTCATCACCTCCCTACAGTTGTTTATACAGGAGCTTATAATTTCCCACTGGCTTTGGTTAATTTAACGCTATGATTTATCGCATACATTTTACATTATTCTCAATTTTGTGTAAACGAGTAAACTTATTAAACTAAGACAAAGTTAATGTTGATACTGAGATGTTTTAGGTGCAAACGGGCGACTTTTGGGGATTTAGGAACAAGCCCACTATACATTCAGAATCAGCAATTGCGAACGATGACGACCCAAGTTGAATCGCGAATCGGCTGCTTTATGCAAACGCTCCAATGGATCCTCCCGCGCGCATTTGGAACGCCTTGGATCATATGATATGGATCCGGCTATTGACGTCCTAGAGGAGTAACTAAAGTGTTCTTGGGACTCATAACTTTAATCAGAAAGATATTAGACTTAGTTGGTGGATTTTGCTGATCAAGAATATATTATGCCGAACGGAATGGAAATCACTACGGATTTAACTAGAAAGATATTAGGTAGATTGAGTTGGTGGATTTTGGTAATCTGGAATATATGTCGAAAAACGTTTTCCATTGATTTATTGATAATTATCATCATCTCTGATTCTGTGAGAGGATGATACTTCTCCTGTTGAATTAATCACTCTAAATCTTTATCCAAATTACCATATATTATTATAAGTTCTAAATTCTTGTCCATTCTTGTGTTTAATATTTTTGATGCTTTGATGTTACAATCGCGTAGACATCATTTTCCTGTTTGCCACCCATAAATAACAGCTCATAAAGTCGCTAATCTGCCTCGCTTTGATGTATATCAAAAGAAAGTTTTTACATAACATATTGTTACGGCGCTAAGTCTACCAGCTTTGTTAGAATAAACACATTTATGAAGTTTACTCCTCCATAATACTTTGATGTAGATGTTAAATGTACGCTTTGGTTAGACGAAAAAATTATTTACTTTATTATTAGAATCTCTAGTATTTTTTAAAATAATATCAATTTATACGAGCTTTGTAATTCTTCTTCTTTTCGAGTCAATGACACACAGATTAAGTGAATAGGCATTTTTTGAGTTTGCGTGTACACTAGACCTCATCTTTGCTTAAGATCAGGCAAGATTGAGGTAACGCACTCAAATCTACTATTTAAAAAAACTAATTTGGCTAGTACCTGGCCACGGCAACACTATAATCAGTTGCCATGAGGAGGTCCTCCCGAGTACACTGAGTTGGGCACAGTGGGCAAGCTGTTAAATGTGCCACATCTTGGACTTGGGCTCTACAGTCACAACTGACTATTTGATAGTTATAATTGACTAACAAGAGTTGTACACAGAGATTCTTAATGTTTCATTATGTTTAAACTTTTAAAAAAATTACACTTTTTTCAACACTTGCTAATAATCTCCAAAGTTCTCTACCACTTCATAACTTGACGGTATGGTCATACCTTATTAAATATTTTAATATTATAATTAAGTAGTTTATGCCCTGCTCCTTTAGCTAATAAAGCTAATATTAATTTAGCTGTCTCAGCTGTAATACAGCTGAACAAGCAGTTGGTCCGCTGCCAACCACTGTACCAATATGATAGACGGCTTATTTACGTTGACAGTTCAATAAAACCTTATATTTATAATATATAAAAATCCTTTCAATTCTTCCTACTCCATACCTTTCAGATTATTTTGGTTTTGATAGAATCATTCAAGATCTTAAACGGACAGGATGATTTATATTGCACGAAATATTCAAACGTACCAAAAATGATATATAACGATTAACGAGAAGAAACGCAGAAGAAACTTTATCACTCGAGGTCTTTTTAGCTTTTACAGTTTTAATGGAACGTCACGACTTTTGCACGAGTCCGTACCTATACTCTTTATTTGTAAAGTAAAATTTCAGACATACCAAAAGATTTGAAATGTAAGCTCAGCATACAATTTCACGACGGCACACGGTTTCGGGCGGATATCGTAAAACCGGATAAAAGCGGACATAACCGGCTGTAACCAGGGCGAACCGACTTTGCGGATTAGCAAATGACCCAACACAACCACGTGTTTATTTGCTATATTAAAAGTAACTGGGTAAGCTTGGTTGGTTCCAACATTTCTTTGCGGTGTCTTCGAATGCGTGGAGGTTGTTTATTAAAATATAAAGAAGTAGCTACAATGTTCGGCTATGATTGTTGCAAGATATGCACATGTACATTGTTTTAGTGTGCGTGATTTCACGAGAGTTTCCGAAGTTACGCACACTAAGACAATATGCATCGTGAAATGGAATATCTGTAGTGTGTAGTGTAGTAATGAACTATTGCCAATATTTTTACTCTGGCAGCCAACAACAAAATCCTTTTATTTCATAAATATCAAAATCAACATCATCAGGCATGAAAATAAAGCCTAATTGGAGATAACTGGTGCCCGTGATAGGTATGTATAAATACCACCTGTTTTAAAGGCCACCAAACCCCTCGCCCCTGACAGAAGACTAAAACAATATGATGTGTAGTGAAAGAAAATAACAATATTAACAGGTCAATAAAAAAAATTGAAAAACTTATACCCAGAAGACCTAAAACGCTATGTGAGAGCAGTACTGGTACAGTTTTAATGCTTTCAGGTAGTACATCTGGCCTTAATTTAATTTCTAATTTAGAAATATTTGTAATTTATTTATTTTATTTTTTATATTTTTTTTTAAAGTTTATTGGTAATGTAAATAACATGAAATTAAATAAAATTAATTAACACTAAACTAACAATAAAAATTAAAAACTAAACTAACAATAAAAACTAAAACTAAGCATTAAAAAGACATGGTCCCGGTGGCAGGGTGCCCAAAATGCTAGCAGCGTTACCTCGCTGAACGGCGATAGATATCCGTTGAGCGAAGTAACTGCCAGACTTTGGGTCACCAGTAGTGGTTTGTCGCAGCCTTTTTGCGATGTCCCTAAAAAAGGACAACGCACTGGAACCGGGGCCTAATGTTTCTACACCAAAAGCTTTGTTAATTTAAATCTTAATCTAATCGCAATCCATGGGACTGATTTTCTGAAATAAATTATTATTATTTCTCAAATGCTAATCTTAATGTATTGTAATATTCAGTAGAATCCCAAATGTCTTACAATTTATACTAGGTAACCTATTTATTATTCCGGTCGTGTCCTGTGACACACGGTGAAATGTGATCATCCTTATACTATTTCCAATAAAGTCGAAATTCGTTTAGTAAAACCAATTTACTTGAATTTTATACGCCAACTGAGAACTTTATTTCGTAACATGATATTGAGTCTGTAAATACGTAAAAAAATTCAGAAGATAGCATTTTTCAATAAAATATAGTTTTTCAACTAAATAATGTATCATACTTATAATAATAATAATAATCTTTATTCAAGCAATTTAGTTTACAACAGATATTACACCTCTGCGCCTGAACTAGGCCTTGACCTGTATCTCAGGCTGCAGTTGCTCTTTCCAACAAAAAAAAAGATATAATGTCTTTAAGTTTTAAACTACACATCAATCACAAAAAAAAAATTGATGATGTACAAATTGTAATATACAAATCAAACTTACTATGTATAGTGTAGTGTGGTTGTGTAAATTCTAATAATAAACAGATATAGGTGAGTATGTACTAGCAATATATTTATATGTAAAATAAATACTTAATTAGATAAGTACATATTAATGTTATGTATGCATATAATATATAGATTCAAGCGATAGATTTAGATTCTTAAGATTTTTTCAGTTTCATGATATTCTAATTGTAGTAGCCAATTTAAGAGAGCTAATTTACACTGTCTTCTGTTTAATGGATATATATTTAATTCGGCATTAACTTTATTATAGAGGAATGGACCCAAAAAGCAGAAGTATTTATTAACAAAAGAGTGCTTATAAGAAAATGTTTGACATTTTTTTTTCTTTCGCCTTTTATCATTACAGAAAGGAACATAGTTTATAATAGAATGTTGTTTCAAAATAGTCTCACATATAAATATCTGCCGAACTGTCAAAACTTCACAATCTTTATATAATTGCTGTGTAGAGTAAAGCTTAGGTCGAAAAGTACTTACTTTAAGAATTGATCGTTGTGCTCTTTCTAAGGGCAATAGTATAGTCGTATTAGATCCTCCCCAGGAGGTTATACAATATGTAATATTAGATTGACAGAGCGCTAAGTAAATTTGTTTTAAAAGTTTTGGATCAGCAATGTGCCTAAGGTTTTTAAATACATATATAAGCTTACGTGCTCTAGTAGTGATAAGGTCGATATGGCATTTATAGCTTAGATTCCCGTCAATTATTACTCCTAAATATTTTATATTGTGACTTTGGGATAGTTTTGTGCAAGTACATATTTTTTCATTATTTAAAGGGCATGTATGAGCTACCAAAGAATGTTTTATTGTGGCTTGAGAAGAGTTTCGCATAGAAAAGTGATATATTTTGTTTTATCCGAGTTAAGCGTCAAAAAATTTCTATGCAGCCACCCATAAACCAAGTTAAAGCCGATTTGTGCCTCTTTGAAGGCTTCATCCCAAGTATAGCCTGAGAACAAAAGCGCAGTATCATCAGCGTAAGATACAATTTTTCCCTTGAAGTGATGAACGTTATACAGATCATTAAGGTAAATTATAAACAATGTGGGACCAAGAATACTGCCCTGTGGCACGCCATACATAGCTCACGGGTAGATCACAGCTGATATTATTACCAATCTTGACCCTCTGACGTCTCTGATACTTACATTGTAAATGTGATAAATTAATTATGGAAATGGTGAAATAGGTATTGAACGTAGCATATATGGTAACGAAGTAGTATTGTGTAGTTACCTACTTTTACACCTACATTACTTGGACTGTGCCTTAATCCTACTTTCTACTTATATTATAAAGGCAAAAGTTATGTGTATGTTTGTCAAATGGCTGGGTCAATATTTGCTATGTAGGTAGCTGATACCTTGGATTAACACATAGGGTACTTTGTATCCCGAAAAGTACGCGAATCCCGTAGGCTTTCATCAAAAGTCTGATATAGATGGCGCTACTGAGCATAAATAAATAAACGAAACCGAAGTTGCGCAGGTTTCGCTAGTAAATCATATTTTTGGAAACATGATTTAGAAACCTATTATGTTTAAAACTAACGTTAGCAACTTAAATCATTTTTACGCTGTTGGTTTCATATTCAGTAACAGCAACAAAGCGAGAATTCCCAAAATTTTGGAAGTATCTAGAGCATTTTATAAAATGGGCTACATCAATGGATAAAGTATCCCCTTCACACAGAATTGAGGGGTGAAACAGCAATAGGTTTTGTCCCGTAAGTAGAGATCCAGTAGGCTAACACCCCTTCATTGCAGACAACGTAATAGTAGCACCTCTAATGTTACTAATGTTGGTCCCCCCCCCCTTATATATAACCTAGAAATGTGTAGCAACTAAGTTATCATAAAACTTCCAATTTCATGTGTGAACTTGTAAAATACGTCCGCGTTAAAAAGTTCCCCTTTGCCTTTGCTCTTGTCCCCGGGGCTCACCCTATCCAATGTAGCCGTATTATTCATGAATCACTTGAAGTTTATAGTACCTAAATTAAAAAAGTTAGCTTGTCATCAAGGAGACCTTTATGAATCTGTAATTAGTATTACATTTCAAAGAAATGAGTTTCCTCTTGAAGTTAAATTTTTGACGGTTTTCTTTATAAGCTGTGCTATTTTCACCTTTATCAAACCCAGGCAGCCTCTGAGAAACCCTCAACTACGTCAAGTCTTTTCCTGAAAGAATCGGGATAACTAGACTTACCGATCTCCGTCACTTATTTTTGCACTGTTACAGCCTTTATTTTTGGATTGATCAATATAATAACTAATGCAAGGCTTAGCACATTGAGCCAAACCGTCATCGTCATACTGTAAAGTTAAAGTCATATCGCATAATTCGATGAATTTTAAATACTTAAAAAAAAAATAAGTGCAGTGAATAAACATAAGCAGCTGTTTTTTTAAATGCCCATGAAGCGCAATCCTAATAGCAAAGAAGTATCAAGTGCTTAGTGCAAACATCCGCACGGCCACAAATAACATCACTATAATATTTAGTTCAATTTTGTTTATTTTTTATTTCACAAAGGTGGCAAACAAGCATACGGCCCGCCTGATGGTAAGCATCACTGTAGTCTATAGACGCACTTATTCCACATAGTTTCACATTAATATTGTCTCTCTAGTCACAAAAGAGAGTTTCCTTTTGAGCACAATTTCTTTTCGCTACTCGTTAGCGAAACGTATTTACTTACGGCAAACAGAATTTCGATTCACTACAAAATTTCACGTGTTTCCTGAATAAGTCAACTGCATTTTTCCAGCGCATGTCGCTTACGACAAATAAGTAGGTACAGATAATGGCTAGATAAAAATCTGTAGGCTTTTCTTGGAAAGAAATCTTGAACCGTATCGAAATTTTCCGATATGGTTGTTGTTTAGAGTAGATTTATTTATACAAATAAATATTTAAATAATAATAATATATTCCAACCTGATAATTATTCCAACTTTTCGACTTTTTTTTTTTAATTATTGCATGAATAAATTTTTTACTTGTAATTTTATTTAGGTACTAGCTTTTTTGCCCGCGACTTCGTCCGCGTGACCCGTTCGCGTGGGAACCACATTGAATTTCGGGAAAAGCTATAGCCTATGTCACTCCCTGATAATGTAGCTTTCCACTGGTTAAGAATTTTTGAAATCGGGCCAGTAGTTTCGGAGCCTATGAATAGGCTCCAATTCAAACAAACAAACAATCAAATCTTTCCTCTTTATAATATTAGTATGGATAAATATTAATTCTGTATTGTATTCATTTAGTTTATTCATAATGTTAATTACAAAGTTTCATACGATGCTTACATTATTATCATTATCATTAAAAAAATGTTCTTGGTACCCTGGTCACCCTTTTCATTGGTTGGCTGTTATTGATTAGCAACTTCCGCTAGTTGTAAGAAGTTTTGCAAATAATATATCTGTCGGCATTCGTAACCAAGAAGTTTGGCAATCATACAAAATAATCAATCAAATTGTGATTCTATACTTCGTCCCTTCCTACACGAGTTAATTATTTGGCTCAGTCGGACAAATTTACACACCGAACTAATAAATGAGGAGATACCGGAAACCACGTCTGGAAAGTACGTCTGGAAGTCACAAGCATTAGCGTTTCATTACACGCGATTATTAACATTTTTATGGAGCGAAAAAATATATTATTGTCGGGTACAGGCTGCGTGACGTATCGTGTAATGTAACATGAAAGGAGCATTTCATAGTGTGGATGCAGAGCTGTGTTTTCTTCCTCCATCGATTGGGAAATTTACGAGTTGAATGCTTGGTTCGTGCGCGTAGTGTGCACGGCTCGCAAGGCGTCCACACTATAGGAATAGGCTACCTTGATAGAGGAATCACAGTCAGTATCAATCAGTATCTGGCGTAAAGCAGAAATGCGTTTCGTTACGTGAAATTTTAAGTAAAACTAAACAAATGTCGTAAATGAAATGGCGTTCCTGAAGCCCAAAGCTTTTTAGACACAACCACTAACCAGCTTTTCAGCTTTAAAATACCCAAATCATGCACCTTAAGGACCGTCAGGCAAGGGGAGTATCCCTGTTTTCTCGTATTCCCACTTTTTTGTCACTAATCCTACTAAATCGTAAATAATTGCTGGATCTTATCACTTAAAACAAACCACTAAGTTAGTAACCGAAGGCCGTCCACCGAGTTAGCGGGTAAATTTCGTATTCGCCCCGAAACTCGCCGCAAGAGCTGCCCGACTTCATCACGAACATACAGAGAGCAAACAGTAGGCCTTCGCCTGGTTCAATACGAGATCAAAATACAATTACTCTGTTAACATTGTTTGCATTTCAATTCAAATGTCATATTATTTGAATATTTTTTCATTTAAGTAAAATGATGTCTGAAGTGTGTACGGAACTTGTAATGCTTGGCGTATTTTAAACGCGCTCATGAAAAAAGAAGAAAGCCTATGAAATCCTTCTCTCTGAATAAACGATTTGGGGTTGAATGAAAAATCTGAAGGTGAAAGAAGATTCTACCTCATATATGGAGACATGATGTTGCAATTACCAGTTCGCATGTGGTCGAAACGTCAGGAAATATCAAGATATAATCGTGTTAATTCCCGGTCTATTATTAGTTTATATTTTTTTTTATGTTATACGGAAGACAAACAGGCAAACGGGCCACCTGATGGAAAGTGGCAACACCAGAGGCATTACTTTTATTACTAATATACTATTTAAAATTTGCGCCTTTGTCACGAGCCATAAAGTTACTAAATGTTTTGTCAAAAGACTTTGACATATTTCATACCAGCCTAACAAAGGTAATTGAAGTATTACAAAAATATTTAGAAAATTATGAAAATGTAAAAGTTAATTGATTAAATACCTAGTTGTAGCATCGCTTTGGTTTTTAACTGTAAAGGTGTTATAATCTTGTCAAATAAATAATAAAAAATAAAATAAAAATTACCAATGCGTTGCCCATCTCTGACGAGAACTCTATGTACCTCTTAAATAGTCCCATGTCATAGTTCGAAGGAAAGTTTTTGATTTTGAATGGCTGCTTTAAACAGTATAGCTCTGTTTATTATAAGATGACTTACTCTTCGATGGTGGAATACATTTTAGTTTCAAGTGAGGCTCATTCATAATGGAATCGGTTGGGGCCAATGAGAAATCGCACTTCGAAGCTTGTGGACATTTGGAGAGATTTCCGTGACTGAATGTATTATGTGATGGGAAAGTTAGGAAACTAAACAGATTTACTGTTATTTGTTGGGACAACTATACAGAAAGGTCCGAGGAGTTGTGTTGCTTAGTTTTTGTTATTTTTCCATCTCGAAACTTATTTTCGGGTGTCATTGTTCGTACACGTACTGCGCAGATACGAAATATTACGTTAAAATAGGATATTATTTTTTTTTGTGATAAACAGGACAAATAAATTAGAAGAATGAAAGTATTTAAAAAAATACTTACGCTACTAAAAGTCATCGTGGGCTGGTGCCCTTAGCCAGTTTCCGAAAATATTTTTTACAGTTAATTACATATTTAAATTATAACTGTAATTTGTCGAACTAAAAAAGATAATAGCATGAAACTTGATGTGAAATAAAATTAAAATGAGTAACAGAAACTGGCTGTTAGTCAAAGTAAAATTCTTAGTATACTAGCAGTTACCAGCGGCTTAATAAAAATTTGCCTATGTTGGGCTCTGTACCCCTGACAATATGTATACTTTTCATAACGATCGGCTGCTTAGTCAAGCCGTGAAGGAATAACAAACAAACAAAACTAACTTTCTCATTTATAACATTAGTATGATAATACATAAGTAACATTAATTTGTCGCCAGGCAAAGCGACGATAATCACCATGTGTTAAAGCGTAACCACCAACTTTAAAAATTCAACATAACCCCAACATATTTAGGAAATATCAACATGTTTATAGCACGGTGACACGTGTTTATTACTCTCCACTAGAGGTCGTTTTTGCAAGGACCCTTTGTCCTTTATACAGATGATATAAACAGAGCTTTTTTTACACACAAGCAATTTTAACCCTACTCATAAGGTTTCATTGTTGCCGTTACATAATTTTAAATGGCATATAGAGTTTTTACATGACAGACCGGTGGCGCGTTGGTGACCCTTGGGTATCAGAGGTTGCAGGTTCGATCCCCTACAGGTTTATGTGATGGCACTTTTAATATAGGCAAATAACACTTAACACGGACCGGACCTATACGTTACTTACTAGTATATTAATTCAAATTCAAATGTTTTATTGTTTCCATGATATTTACAAATTTTATAATAACAACTGAACAGTTTTACAAACTAGTGTTCTCGCATGGTACCCCGTTGGGGCATATCCTTAAGTATTATTTACTTACCAGTATATTAGCAACTAGCTGACCCCTGCCCACTTCGTTGGGCATAATGTTAATAATCCTTTTTTAGTACAGGCGTTCGTAAGAAACGCTTTCATTCGACCGTTTTTTCTCCGATTTACTTTGCAAAACCGACTACCACATAAAAGCCTTTTTATTTTTTTTATATAACCTATGACACTCAGCAATAATGTGGCTTTCTATTAGTGAAAGAATTTTTAAAATCGGTTCAGTAGATCCCGAGATTACCCCTTACAATTTAACAAATACACAAACTTTACCTCTTTATAATATTACTAGCTGCCCGGCCCGGCTTCGCCCGGGTACTGTTTCGTTTTTTTTTAATCTTTCTGAGAGATTTTCTTAATATTTTTTTCCGTAAGAACCTTGTACAGAGTATTAGAAAACTACAAAAAAAAAATCAGCCAAATCGGTCAAACCGTTTACATGTTAAGTCGTGACAACGGAAAACGGGTTTCATTTTTATATATATAAGATTATTATTATTATTATTACTAGCTGACCCGTGCCCACTTCGTTGGGCATAAGTAAAATCCTTTTTATTTTTTGGTTTTTTATATAGCCTATGACACTCAGCAATAATGTGGCTTTCTATTGGTGAAAGAATATTTAAAATCGGTTCAGTAGCTCCCGAGATTACCCCTTACAATTTAACAAATACACAAACTTTACCTCTTTATAATATTAGTATAGATTATAGTACAGAGTACAGATAAGGCGGCCTTTTTGCTTAAATCCTTTCAAGGAGAACTTTGTATAAAATTTGATCGGTTTATCGGTATATGTAGCATTCCTACTGTTGTTGATATTCATAGGCGGCGGTTCACACTTTCCTACTTGCCTTGCGTAAATATTAAAAGAAATAATGTGTTTAATACGCTATACAATAATATACACGTCACTATCCCTAAGTTTGCTATTTATGTAACAAGAGTCCATTATCTCCAAGTGTCACATTGATCAATCGACCTCTGAGCAATTTTCTTCAAGTACTTTTTAATAGAAAACTTTTGGTCCCAATAGTCACTATTCTTAAATTTGGGACCGAACAACCAAACCTTTGGGCATCGTCCTGATAGAACGGGAAAGCGCGATCATCGGAGTTTCGCGCGAATTTTACTCGTACGAACGCGCGATCATTTTGAACTCGAATAGGTGTCCTAACTGACAATCGCGCGACGCTTAGGCGGACGCTTATGAACACGCGATGGTCGCATCGCTTACTCGCGCGATGATCGCGGATTCTCGTTCTATTAGGACGATGCCGGCGCCGACTCCACTGCACGCTTACTACTCCGACTATCTTCTTTCTGATTAAATTCGTTGTGAGTTCCAAGACAGCTGTAGTTTATTCCCCGGGACGTCAATAAGCTTCTTTGCTTATTGTCTATCTGAGGTCGCCGTTGTTGATCCTGGCTACACAGGAGACACAGTGGTGGGAATGTGTGGTGGGCTAGTCCCGACTCCACTGCACGCGATCAGGGGCCCGATTCTACTAAGACAAATGCACCAATGGACTCTCAATGGTGTCTCAATCGTGTCTCAAAAGAATGCCGATAGTGTATCAGTGGAATAGTTTTTGACATTTGTTATGGACTTAAACAAGAACATAATGTTTAACTTAATGTTTAAGGCCCCAGCAGTCAGAGTTGCGAGTTCTGCGTTCCGCGTTCACTGTAACTATGTGGTGGTCCCTCCACACTTCTTACACGGCAAAAGCCGTCATTCCACTTGGATCCAATATTTGTTCCCTCAATGGATCCTAGGCGACTTTTTTATTATGATTGATTCTAGGATTGTTTTATTATAAAGCGGTCGGACCGCGACGGTCAAGTACGACGGACGGCAGACTCGGAACTGTGACCGCTTGACCGCTCGCAGTAGGGCCCTCGCCTCACACAATAATCCACTTGTGTTGTAATGAACTTTTTTTCACGCGGATTCGACCCCTTCACACTCACCCCTAACCTTTCAGCCCGAAGGCCGTAACATATTTTTACGAAGTACCATTTTGACAAATTTTCAAAGCATTTATTATGTGAGGGGTAAATGGATTCAGTTCATTTTGTTGCAGCGGCCTACAGAATGGTGTTTATAACTGTTTGTATGGCCAACTAATCACTTGAGGTAGTGATTAAAATGGTACGGGTCTTCCCCCAATAAAAGGGGATTACATCGTACTCTGCTACGCTGCTCTAATGCGGATTGGAAGGCCAGTGTTTTCAAGCCGCTTGAACGTCACCGACTTTGTTTTAACTGTCATCCATTACATCGACAACAGCCGGGACAAACGCTATAACGTGCCTCGTGAAGAACGAAGAGACTAGATAGCATACCATCCAAACACTAGCTAATTCAATGTTTAATCTCAGTTTAACGCATTCACTGCCGGCAACGCATATAATAATATGCGTTTTCGTTACTTTCATCCAGTGCCATGAACGCGTCTGTGAGTTCATATATTTTGCGAGCTTCGCCCAGTGCCGTCAACGCACATGTGAGTTCTATTAATTCTTCTATGCTCCACTTATCAATACTAATATTATAAAGAGGCAAGATTTGATTGTTTGTTTGTTTGTTGGTTTGTTTGTTTGTTTGCATTGAATAGGCTCCGAAACTACTGGACCGATTTCAAAAATTCTTTCACCAGTAGAAAGTTACATTATCAGGGAGTGACATAGGCTATAGCTTTTCCCGAAATTCAATGTGGTTCCCACGGGAACGGGTCCGGGACTTCACCCGGACGAAGTCGCGGGCAAAAAAGCTAGTGTTTAATACGTTACTCCCTTTAACTGAAGACATTGACAATCTCTTGTTAGAATAATTGGTACCATAGAGAACAAATCAATGTCAAAATAGTATTAACTCACATGTGCGTTTGAGGCACTGGTTAATAGTTGGTTAAACGCAGCTGCGCGTTTGCGGCACACAGAAAAGTGCGACACCTGGCGAAGGTTTAGGGTTTTCACCGGCAGTGAAAGCGTTAACTTTACTAATGACCACAGATTAAAAATAGCAGTGAAACTCATTGACCACTTGACGTACTGTGAAAAAACCACAAATATCTTAGAATTAACGAACGAATTTAATTAAAAGATATTGGACAGAGTAAGGAACATTAGATTCACAGGATTTCGTTGCCTATCGCCTGCATCCAGTTTGTTACATTAAGTTTCTATGGATTATACGTAGGTATAATGATAATGCGATAGTAAAATGTCTGTTTGTAACCTTTTCACGGTTTTAATCATTGAACTGAGTGCTTAACTGCTTAGTACGATTTTTTTCACCTCACAATATGAGCGCGTCATAATCTACACTGGGCGTCAAAAATAAGTAGTACAGTTTTAAAATTGCAATTACTCTTAAACTATAGAAGTTAGAGTTTTGAAATAAAAGTCATTTTATAGCAAATTTAACAAAGTTTTCTAAAAATAATACTTTATTTAGCATTAGTAAAGTTTTACACTGAAAATTAGGAAAAAACTAAAAAGCTAACCATTTTGAAGGAACTATCAAGAACTTAATTTTTACGTTTTGGGCCTTGTTCCCACTTTAGTAACTTGTGTTGCCGCCTCGGGCTCTGATGACAGCTTGGAGCCGGTTTGGCATGCTGAACACTAAGTTTCGGAGGCGGTGTTGGGGAATATTCACCCATTCTTCTATCAGGGCCTGTTTTAGAGCCCTGAGGGTGACGGGGGGTGGTCTGCGTCTTCTGACTAGCCTCCCAAGCTCATCCCAGGCGTGTTCAATCGGGTTAAGATCTGGGCTTCTTGATGGCCAAGCCATCAAGCTGATGCCAACCTCCTGAATGTACTCTTGTACGAGATGAGCGGTGTGTGGCCGGGCGTTATCATGCATTAGTATAGCTCCATCACCCATATTTGCTAAATATGGCCCTGCATACTCGTTAAGGATCTCTAATGCATATCTTTCACCAGTCAGAGTGCCATTTTCTATGACCACTAGCTCTGTGCGACCCTCTGAAGAGATGCCAGCCCATACGTGTACAGAGCCCCCGCCGTATTGAACTCTTTCCGAGATGCAACCTTGAATGTATCGCTCACCAGGTCGCCTGTATACTCTCCGCCTTCCATCGGAAGTGAATAAAGAAAACCGAGACTCATCTGTGAACAAAACTCTTATCCATTCTTCTTCGCCCCATTGTACGTGTTGACGCGCGTAGCGTAGTCTTACTACTCGATGCCCTGTCTCAAGTTTGGGGCCATTTGCTGGCCTGTACGACTTCAGGTTGGCTTCAGCAAGTCTTCTCCTCACTGTACTCTCACTAACGTAGTCTCTTCGGGTCTGAAGAAGCTGTTGCTGGACCTCAACTGCATTAAGGTGACGATTTCTTAACACAGTAGAGACAATTAAGCGGTCTTCTCGGGTACTAGTGCACCTGGGTCTGCCATTACTTGGTCTCCTTAGATGGTTTCCAGTCTCTTCGTATCTTCGCTTTACTTGCTGGATCGTTCTTAGAGTTACACCCACCGTTCTTGCAGTACGACGCATACTGATGCCTACTTCGAGAAAAGTTATGATTCTTGCACATTCTTCTGGTGAAAGAGGCATGATTAGTAAAGTTTACTCGCTGAAGACACATTTGCTTTTGAATTGCAATTGATTTATCAGCAATAAAGAAAACAATAAAAAACAAAAGTACAAGCCAACAGTTTAAAAAAATAGTGTTTTTATTTATTAAGTTTTTTTTCAGTCAATCTTTAAAAAATGATATTATGCATGAAGTTTTTATTAAATGAAATTAAATTGTCTTTTAACTTTTTTTTATTTCAAAGGTCTAGCTTCTGCAGTTTAGGAGATATTGCAATTTTAAAACTGTACTACTTATTTTTGACGCCCAGTGTATATTATAAAAGGAGAAGCTGACTGACTGACTGACATATCGACGCAGGGCCTAAACTATAAGGGTTAAAAAAATTGAAATTTTGCACAGGGGTTTTATAACGTAGGAGGATTTTTCAAAATTCCCACGGGAAAGCGAGATATACGCAGACGAAGTTGCGAGGGATTTACTAGTTTTGTATAAGAAAGATAAAGCGCCACCTAGCGGTCACTCAGCGGCTCTTTATCTTTCTCAAACTTATCGTAACTTATTCGATTGTGAGGTGAAAAAACTTCGATCAAATCTTCGACCATTACTGAAATTACAAGAGAAAACTTAATTCTCACTTCGTTCGGTTTCTTTGCATGACTCTATGTATAAGTAAGTAAAGATTTTGACTTCGGAGACATAATTATATCCAAGTCATTCCAAGCAAACATAACTCAAAAAGAAAGTAGCCATAATATTCACTTTTATATGTTGCTATGTTGTTTTATTTAGGTAAAACAAAAGTTACCTAAATAAACATAAATATAGCATTTCAATTAGGATACATGTCTCATAAAAGGAGGTAAACAAAACTATAAATGTTTACCTAACAAAAGATACTTGCGAACTGTTATGACCCTAAACCTATGTTGGGAACGATTCCTTTGTGGGTATCCTAACTAAATTACCTAATAGTAAGGCTATTGTGTATTCACAAAAAGGTAGACACGGAAACACATATTTTTAGATTATCTGTAATGAATAAAAACTTATTGTGACTCTGGATGTGTATACACG
The DNA here is from genome assembly GCA_905163395.2 of Endotricha flammealis. Taxonomy (NCBI): domain Eukaryota; kingdom Metazoa; phylum Arthropoda; class Insecta; order Lepidoptera; family Pyralidae; genus Endotricha; species Endotricha flammealis. Next base: position 1,754,663 of record LR990861.1, on the reverse strand, counting down.
GTTAAAAACATTAAAATTTTAAACAAATCACACCTGTTGTGTTTATAGTAATTCTATCTTCAGCTCCAGAAGGCGCGAGTTCTATTCTCGCTCGGGGGAAATAATTATGTATTGGATTTTGTGAGTATTTTACTATGTATTTTAAGTATATATTTACAATAATATATCAGTTTTCTGGTACCCATAATGCAAGCTGGTTTAGCCCAGCTAACTTAGAGAGCAGGTAGCGCAATGTGAACTTATTTATTTATTTAACTTAGGCGTTTATAGTTCAAACAAACTAACGCGCTTAAAATAATAATAGATAATATAGGCATACTATTAGTTTCAATATGCCCTGCCTATGCCCTCATATCTCCAGTTTTCAGCAACCCCTCGTATATGAAATTCAGGGCATTGTTTAAAAACAAAAGCCAAGACGTTTCAACTAATCCAGCGAGTGGTACTTCAGTGTGACGATAGAGGGCGCACAAAGGCTCGTTATGTTTGTTTGAATTCTAAAGCCGGCGTCAGATACAGTTTATTTTTTTAAGAATTTACTACCACCACGTTGTCGTAAGGAAAAGTAAAAACGTTTTTCAGAATAGAACATAGCACTTACTTTGTCACACACAGGAAATAAACGTGTATAAAGTGATTTTGTTTATAGTAGACACCGTCTTAAAGATTGGAGATTTAATAGCCAAGCCAAGCCACGAGCCTTAGCGCGGGCCAGCTAGCGGTAAAAACAAATGAACTAAAATGTTGAATTACGTCACGCGAGCGATTTTTGGAGAGACGGCGTCTGCAAACTGAGATGCAGCGCGCTGTCCGAAGTCGTGGCATCTCACTGGGTCGTGCGTACATTGTATTCCATCTTAGCGGCCCACGTCGTCGCGCCATTCTCCAAAAAATCCAAAACAATTTCAAAGCTAAGAAAATTTAAGACTTAGTTTTTTCCTTTTATTAATTGATTTCCAGCGACATAGTACACGACATATTGCGAGCTTTTGGTAATAAATACTCCCCCCGGCTTAATAACAGGAAGGGAACTGTATTAGGGCGGCGCAACGATTCGGAAACGGGTATAGGGCGGGTGGGAATAAAACTACCCTTCAATCTGGTATACAAAAGTTACCAGTGGCTGTGACCTTGTTTGAAGATTAATTAAATTGTTAATGTGCTTTCGGCACCTAGTTGTAACCAAAATAGGTTGTTAACTGCTCCGTTGTATGCAAGCATTAGACTGTATAAAATCTTACTCTAAAACGGACACGCAAGTTAAGTAACATCGACCCCAGCCAGTGTTTGAATGAGTTTCGTTATCTCGAGCTTCTCCCAGTCGGTCCCGGCACTTGTCAATGGATAACGGTCATAAAGCCGTGGTGGTCTTCAGGTGGTTCAATCAGCATTGGAACAGCGTGGCAGAGTACGCTCTAATTCCCTTCGATTATGTATTGATGAATGGGTGAATTAATGTTTCTTTTTAAATGTTTTTTTTTATTTACAATTTTTGTAATCAATTTTCTATGATGACAATGTGATGCGATATTTTTTTCAAGCGTTTTATTTCAGTTGGAAGGCACATTTTATCTGTTTACTTCAAATATATACGGGATACAAAGTATGGTATACTCCTAGTTTACTTCATAAAAAAATAATATTTTTTGTATTACATCTCCGTTGCAGCACCAATCCAATATTCCTTGAAGGTCCAAGCAATTTGTACCCTTTCATTTATGATCTTCCCGAAGTCTTCACGGCGGCATAAATGAATAAATTTGAATTTTCTAGATGAAACATTGTCATAAAACGACATTGATATCCACTTTACTCGGGATATGGTAATCAGTCTTCTTCTTGCTACCATTATCATTGTTCTTTTTTTTTATTATATGACTAGACAAACATGATCCCAAAAATACTTAGTTGGTCGATGGGGAACGATTGTGTCATGTTTTTTATTATAATTTAAAACTGCACAACTTTGTAGTTGAAAATGTAATCTTTAAATAAGGTCTTCAGATACGTCCTCTAGTCATATTTTACATTATTATTTCAGTGATAGTCAGTTAATTTTGAATATTGTATAAAAATAATCTACCCTATAAACTAGGTACCTACCACCATTTCAGAGACAAAACAAAATGACCACTGGGAAAAATAAATGGCGAAAGAAAAAAGAAAGTGGCGGTTTGTTTTGTCTTTTCCCCGCGGCTTCGCTCGCGTTAATTTTATGACATAGATCTTAACAACCCATTTTGGACTTGTGGCGCCATCTGTTGCCCGATAGCATCCCACACAGCGCCCTCTATAGTACAATTTTTTTTTCCCATTATATTGACATACCTTCACGGGATAAAAAGTTAGTAAGTTAAAAGTTAGCCTAAGTTAGGCTCTGTACCCCTGACAATATATGTATATACAAATTTTGTGAAGGAATAACAAACAATACAACCACTTAACAAACAATCAAATAAACAAACAAACTCACTTTCTACATTTATAATATTAGTATTTATATTTAAACATAATAGGTATATATGTTTTGTCATCATTTTAGTAATATTATACATTCGTTACACAAAATCTTTTGAAAGATTTCCGTAATCTGTGTAGATTTAAGACTAGTAAACGTCTAATATCCAACCAGATCTACGCGAGCAATTTCAGAATCACAGAGCAAATATCCATGTCCGTAACAAAACGGGATGATTGATAGATACATTTTGTCTTTAGATACAACTTGTCATAATTGTATCCCGGACTAATGAAATCTAAGAGCGATGGTTGTGCACAATACTATACTCAGAATACTGTTGATGATATTATTTTGTTAGTATGTAATCATTAGTTAAAGAGCGGTGACAGCCCAGTGGGGAACTAGTTCCAGGAACCAAACACGAATCAAAATATAATTGTTAAATGACAAAAAATGCTTTTTTTATACCACAAAGGTGGCAACCAAGCATACGACCAGCCTGATGCGACCGCTTGCAATACCGGGGGTATCCACTCACGCGTTGCCAACCCTCCCAACCCCCGCAAGTGGAGCCCTGGAGACTTTACTCAATGTAGGAACACAACATGGCCGTGACCAATGCGATTTGGCTATGATCTTGTACGTAAGATTTTCTTCTTGACGACCTCCGTGGCGTAATGGTTACCGCGCCAGACCGCCACCCAGGAGGTCCCGGGATCGATCTCCGGTCGGGTCATGATGAAAAACGAACTTTTTCTGATTGGCCCCGGGTCTTGGATGTTTATCTATATATGTATTTATTATAAAATATAATATCGTTGAGTTAGTATCCCATAACACAAGTTTCGAACTTACTTTGGGGCTAGCTCAATCTGTATGAATTGTCCCTATATATTTATTTATTTATTTACAATCTTCTAATTCTCGGTTATATTTCTCTCTCGTTCTTGTTCTTATTCGATACAGTTCTCCAGACTGAGAATAGGTATGAGAAAGAGAACTAAAACCTTTCGTGTTTTGAATGGGCGACTGTCTCTCACGTATTCTCGTTCTTTTTCTTGTTCTCATTCTCGCTCACGTTCTCGTTCCCGTTCTCAACCTCATTCTGAACTTACATTGACTCTGATACTGGTTCGCGTTCATAAAATTTTCGATAGCGTTAAATTTTACAGGACACGCCAGCTTCAGTTGTTCCATTACGTTGAATATTTTTTTCTTTGGTAGATCTAGATTATATTAGAAATCTTACAAATTCCTTTTATAATAATACTGGAAGATTTGCATATTTGAATTCAGAAAACTCCGGCCAAGTTTCAATAAGACGAAATCTATAATTCAGGGAACGCACGGCTGTTTGTCTGCGAACTGTCAGTGTGGGGCGTCTGACACCGTAATGGAAAAACTTCCAGCTCCTGAGTTGAATCATTGAGTTTTGTTTTACTATCTACAAAGGTAGAAATTTTACTAAAAATACTTAAACATTAGCTAACCAGCGCAACTTCGACTACGTTTCTACAATTTTGCAAAATATTTCCTTTTTCCTTGATACTCCACTTTTTGATTATTCCTGAGATAAACCCGTTCAACCACATTAGACTACTCAGATTTATACTGGACATCCGTGACTATGAAACACAGCAGCATATCATCGCTATTTCACAAGAAGATGGTACTGGCGGCGGCCTCACAGTTCATATTTAGTAGTAGCTAGGCTCTACTACTCAAATAGACTTTCGATCTGACGTGATCTCGTTTGTATAGTATATGAAGAGAGATAACATGAAAGACTTGATCATTAAATAAAATGATTTCATGTCGACCGTTGATCGACTTTCCGCGTTTAGTGCTTGATTTCTGTATGTACCTGAATCTGTATTTTATTTATTCTTATAAATGTACTCATACATTGTAACAAACGAGTGAAAGAAAAAAATTGCTAAATGACAAAAAAGGCCGTAACCGGGTTTCTTTCGCCATTTCTTTTACCGGTGACCATTTTGCTTGTGTCCGAAATGGTGGTAGTATATAACGTAGTTTATTTTCTTTATACATATATACAAATTGTAAATGACAAGAAAAAGTGCCTGTGAAGGTCGTATTTCTGAAATAAACGATTTCATTTCATTTCATGTCACACGTTAAACATAGCTCTCTTTTTGTGCTAGGTGTTAAAAAAAAGTACGACCTAAAACTCTGCCCTTTAGAAAAAGCTCAATACAAATGAAGCTCGCTTGAAGCCGGTACAAAGTCAGTCGAAATTGACAAAGCGCCGGTGTTGCATATAAACGAAGCTGGCCAACACTCAGCGTTTATATTTGAAGTGTTTTAGACGGGACTCATACCTTCAGTCGTTTTGATTCTTTTCTTTAGACCGTAAAGTCAAACTGAATTTTATTCAAATAGGCCTAATTAAAGGTCTTTCCCATCGTCCCAATTTTTTACCACTAGTTCAAACGGCAGATTTGTGCTAAAAAAACTGGCATGCGGCGAGCAAACAAGCAAGTAGACAAACCGTTGTGGTTTCTGCCGTCTATGAACATCAGTAACACCAATGCGTTACTCACTACAAAGAAAGTAAAAGTGGGAATATAGGAAGGCATATGTCCTCGATATGACGTTAAATCATTGCGGACACGTCATTTACATATTTTTTTTTTATCTACCAGCATATCGGAATGATCATTGACGAGAAGATAAAGCCGAAAGAAACTCTATCAATATAGATCTTTTTTCCATCGTTGATCCAATATATGCCAGGGTTTTATATATGAATTGCGGTTTATCCCATGAATTGCATCAACTCAACAAAGGGTGCACCTGTCAAAGACCAAATTTCATATTGAATCTACCTCCAACAGCACACGGCGGAAACTGCATGAACGTTTCAACTTATTACTAATTTACGTTGAAGTAGTAAAGTCTATAAATAAGATATTAGCTTGGGACCATTTTGGATTGTCCTAACTTCGTTTTCCGCACCATTCATATCTTAGAATAGAATAAAACTATATTTGGATAAAAATCTTGACACACATATTATTATAATAATACTATTAAGTGGATAAGTGTGATTTGACTTAGATATTAGACATTAGAGTTAAATAACAAACTCTGCTAATGTTTTTTTCATATACCACTAAGGTGGCAAACAAGCTTACGGCCCGCCCGATGGTAAGCGGTCACCATAGCCTATGGACGCTTCAAATACCGAAGAACCCAATATTATAGTCTAAAGAAATGACGTCGGCGGGGACCTCATTCCTCAGCTTCAGCGTTCGCGGGAGGAAACTCCTCTGAAACCGCACAGTACGCGACCATTTTGGTTCAAGCGTGTGAGATTGGATTGCCACAGGTGACGACCAGATCGATGGTAGAAAGTGGTTTATGGATTAGGATAGAACATTAGGATTAAGATAATCCTAAGCTCAAATTAAATTAATCCTCATATTAGTACGAGTATCCAAGTAAAATTATATTAATCTGAATTGCAAAATACTCGTATGCAATTCGTTAAAAGTTTATGCAACTGGTCTGCGGTCGGATACTCGAAAGTTAGTGTTGTATTTTGTAAAGCTTTGACCACTGGAACATATTTTGGTAGTTAATTGCTTAATTAACACGAGTTAACTTAATCAGTAACGGCAAATACTTGAATTAATATCTAATTATATATTTCCCAGTCAATATAAAATCTGTGACAGACAGATTATCATAGCAATCGTTTCAGCCTGGGAAAACCCAGGATATTTTCGATGACATTACACACTCTACCTAGAATTTTGATTAAGTAATTTCAAAATTATCAAGGAAACACTTTCGGACCTGATAGCTATCTTGTATTTTTTTTAAGTTGTTATTTTTTTTAACATCTGAAAATCTGCAGTAGCACAGCGTGGCGGAGTTCTCTGAACCCTTTCTGTAGAAAGAGGATCAATATGTCGGGACAAACCAACCACACCGTTGTGTCTCCTGTAAAGCCAGGACCTGTCACCAACGGTGATCTCAGATTGTCAAATCCTCAGCAATGAAGCTTATTGACGTCCTGGGGGAGAAACTACAGCTGCCCGTCTGAGGAAGAACCTTCACCTTACAGAAGATCGTAGCCAAATAGCATTAGTCTCGGCCATGTTGTGTTCCTACGGTGAGTAAGGTCTCCAGAGCTCCACTTGGGGGGGTTGGGAGAGCGTCTATAGGCTACGGTGATGCTTACCATCAGGCGGGCCGTATGCTCGTTTGCCAACTTTGTGGTATAAAAAAAAGCTGTCTTGGAACTCACAACGAAATTAATCAGAAAGAAACTAGATGTAATAAGGAAGTATTGAAAAAGGGAACCATGTACTATTTCAAATATTAACACTTTGAAACACAAAATGATTTTGTTTCCCCAGACGAATGACGATGCATAGACGGCCTTCATTCCGTATGCATAGTGTCATACGCAGTGCTCTGACGAGGTTGACTGTGACGTCATCGAGGGGTTAATGAACTTGACAGGGTGAACAAGAAAAATACAAAATAAAGACCTCATGTAATATGAAATTGTGATTAATAAGTTTCACAATATATGGCGAAGTCTCCGTCCTGCTAGGTTACATGTAAAAATATTTACATGTCATGTGTTTTTATCCAAACACTCGTTATTATAATATACACTTTTTACTTATCATGCAAAATGATGATGATGCGTCCAAAAATTTATATGTATATATATTTATATATATTTTTTTTTTTTAAATCTACCACTTTGCATAGGTGGTCAATATGGTATACATGGAAAATTACAGCCTTCTAAGCATGGACCTAGAAAAAAAGGCGGACATCTTGCTAAGAAAGAATTGAAGCACCCTAATGGCGGCCGCGTAACTATGTGTCAGTGTGAAATGGCTGACCGGCACGCACACATTCACGCCATAGTAAGCCGACCGGTTCGTTCGTATACGCGAGGTGGCTTACTGTGGTTGCTTCTCTTTTTAGTTTCAGTGATGGTGTCCCCCTTTTTTTCTAGGTCCATGCTTAGGAGACTCTTAGGAGTCTCGGTGCTAGACCATGGACGGATGGACGGACAGACGAAACTAGGTTTTTTCATTTAATAAAATTAAGTTACTATGGAACCCTAAAAAAGATTATGATGTAATTAACTTTTAAAATACGCAAGCACAGCTGATTCTGATGACATAATCCAGATTACAACAAGCTTAAGAAAACTCCCCCTTTCCGGTTGCATTTTAAATGTAACGGTAACTTAGTGACATCATTTTTCACTGTCACTGGGGGTTCATTTAATTCCCCTGACTCATTTTTTCCGGTTTAACAACCCCTTGGCTGTGGCTAAACCAAGTTGGGGTTTGTTCTTCCTTAAGCAAATTGATATTAAATTACATTTTATATTTTTCGCTGACTATGGAAGAATAAAGAAAAGGGTAGGCTTGTTGTTTAGAGAATAACTGAATAAGAGTACTTATAAGTAGGAAATTACCATCAATCAATAAAATTATTAAAAACTAGAATTCCCGCGCGGCTTCGCTCGCGGTTAATTTTACGACATAGATCTCGTTTGACAAAAAAAACAACCCATAGCGCGACTTGTGGCGCCATCTATTGGCCGACATGACAATTGCAGCGCCATCTATAGTAGACAAAATATTTTCCAATTGGAATTTCATACTTTCACGGGACAAAAAGAAGCCCATGTTGGGCTCTGTGCCACTGACAATATGTATACAAATTTTCATAATGATCGGCTGATTAGTCAGGTCGTGAAAGAATAACAAACAAACAAACTCACTTTCTCATTTATAAGTTAGGATAATATCAAATCATTTATTTGAATGTAACGCAAATGCATACGTTGCATGATGATAATTCACGTTGATCTTCTGTTTGTGATACTTCTCCGGTTGGGCAAGACCATTTTTTTCCAAGGATAATATTATACCTATTTCATAAAATGTTTACCTAATTTAATTCCATATAAATCATATTCCAATATTGTTTATATTACCACGTTATTTTCGATGAAAATTTTTCATTTTCTTTTCTCATATATCTGAAACTGGTCCCAACGCTTAACACAGTTCGTTCAACCTTCAAGACGTCAGGTCCAGACATAACACCTCATGAAACATTCATTAGATACCTAATATATCTTCTCATATTTATTTATAAGCACAATATTCAGAACTAAACACAAAAATGTATTTTCTAAAATTATTTTAACACAAACAGAACGATGTAAATTTTGTTTAAAAGAATGTACTTACAATAGAATTGTGATTTTGATACCTGACATCAAAAGAAAAATTAACTTTACAAGAAAGAAAAAGAAGAAAATGTATGCTAAAGAGTTTGAGATTTTAATAACAATAGCCATAGCACACGCAAACGGATTGTAACGGTATCAACTCGACCCATTCAGTATAATTTGTATAAAACTCCCTTCTGTCGAACACTAATCGGAATAGTAACGTAATCGCCTTGCCTCGGAACAAGCTTAGGTCTTTCCGAGCCGATATTTTTGCTACGATCTTTATTGTGAAACAGTAGTCGTCGGAATTGGTCGCTGTTCGGCGTCGGCAGTTTTTGGTAAACAACACTTTTGATAGAATTCGTCGGTAAACAACACTTTTGATAGAATTCGTCGGTAAACAACACTTTTGATAGAATTCGTCGGTAAACAACACTTTTGATAGAATTCGTCGGTAAACAACACTTTTGATAGAATTCGTCGGTAAACAACACTTTTGATAGAATTCGTCGGTAAACAACACTTTTGATAGAATTCGTCGGTAAACAACACTTTTGATAGAATTCGTCGGTAAACAACACTTTTGATAGAATTCGTCGGTAAACAACACTTTTGATAGAATTCGTCGGTAAACAACACTTTTGATAGAATTCGTCGGTAAACAACACTTTTGATAGAATTCGTCGGTAAACAACACTTTTGATAGAATTCGTCGCTGTTCTTACGTCGAATTCGTTTATACTGGTAGGAGGTACCATTGTACAATGGTGGAAATGTGTGGTGGGCTTGTCCCGTCTTGTCGCATATAAGTAGTTTAATTCCATGCTATATCCATCACAATTTTCATCGTTTAAAAATATTAACATTACTCGAAATATTATCATTACACGTAACTTTATCATTCCGTTGTGCGATGCACTTTTACTGTTCACACTTCATTGCTGACGGTACGTCTACATCAATAGCTAAAGGTGCGTTGTATGCTCATTTCGTCTGCCTGTGGTTGCATATGGCACCCCACACTTTTCTTCGTCATTTGTCGTTTGGTACAAGATACGAAATATAGCGTGTTATTTACTTTATTATTATATTTTTATTAAATTTTATAACCAACTAGTTTTTTTATCATAATATTTATTTGTGGAGGACGATGGCGTCGCTGTATGTCGCATACTCGCATTATAAAATGAACACGTAAGTCAAATAACGTCGAACCTAGCCAGTGATTGGATGCGTTTTGTTATCTCGTGCTTTTCTTGCTTTGGAGGAAATGTTAAGCCTTCGGTTCCGGCTGTTGTCGAAGGATTACAGTCGTTTAAACCAAGTCGTTGGCTTTCAGGCGGACTGAAAACACTGATTTCTGCCTATCCGCATTGGACCAGCATAGCAGAGTATGCTCTAACCCTTTCCCAACAAGAGTTTTAAATATATTGTGGATCCTACCGAAATCGCAAACTTCTATGACTTGCACCATGACATAAGAGGCTAAAGTAAGCATCGTATGAAAGGTTCCATCCCATGGATAGAACAGATATAGCTCTGTACCTGGTGTACTCAATGCACAAATGGTAATACCTCCTTTGTGAGATTAACCGACAGAGCGGGAAGACAACGTACCTTTCGTTTATCTACGCTGTTACAGATGATGGGAATTGTAAAAGTAATATAAAATTGGTATATTACGAGAGAAGAGGTAAGAAAAACGAAAGTGAAATGACAGGCAAAAATCAATACATCTATATATATAAAATTCAAAGTCCTGACTGACTGACTTAACTATATATCGCCGCACAGCCCAAACCGGTGGGTCTAGAGATTCCAAATTTGGACTGTAGGTTCCTTACGACGTCTAGGGGTGTACTAAGAAAAGATTTTTCAAAATTTCTACGGGAAACCGAGATATACGCAAACGAAGTTGCGAGGGTATATCAACGCACAGCCCAAACCGCTGGGTCTAGAGATTCCAAATTTGGCATGTAGGGTCCTTATAAGGTCCAGACGAACCGAACCGGACCGGACCGGATTTTTTTTCCTAGATAAAATTCAAAGTCCTGACTGACTGACTTAAACTATATATCGCCGCACAGCCCAAACCAATGGGTCTAGAGATTCCAAATTTGGACTGTAGGTTCCTTACGACGTCTAGGGGTTGATTAAGAAAGGATATTTCAAAATTCCGGAAACGGGAAACCGAGATATTATTATACGCAAACGAAGTTACGAGGGTATATCAAATTTGGCATGTTGGTTCCTTACGACGTCTAGGGATGTACTAAGAAACGATTTCGTGGAATTTGTTTCTGAAGAAAGATATGCTAATTGTTACTAGGCCACGCGGGCGAAGCCGCGGGCGGAAGCTAGTATAAGTAATAAAATGGTAGTTTGCCACAAGTCCCTTTATTAGTTAATGGCGTAATGGTTACCATGCCAGACCGCCACTCAGGAGGTCCCGGGTTCGAATCCCGGTCGGGTCATGATGAAAAACGAACTTTTTCTGATTGGCCTCGGGTCTTGGATGTTTATCTATATATGAATTTGTTATAAAATATAGTATCGTTGGGTTAGTATCCGATAACACAAGTTTCTTACTTTGGTGCTAACTCAATCTATGTGGTTTGTCCTATTTAATAATTTTTATTTATTTATTAGTTCCTCTAAAGGAACTTGGTCACTGTCTGTGCACGCTAATCTCATTTGAATGCGTTGCGGTTTGCTCCTTTTAACATTTAAGTGTTTGTTTCATATCAATTGGTTGATAAATAAAAAAGTTATCAATCACATAGCCACGCAGGCGAAACCGCGGTCAGAAGCTAGTATGAAATATGAATAGAGTTCGGTTTGCTATCTTGTGTTGGTAGTTTTCAAATTTTTATACGCATTGATCGTGTGTCGCGTAATACGCCGCCACGCGGCGCCGATATCATGCTATGTACGACTTGGTGATATGAACTTTTACCAAGGATTAGGGCCAAATTTAATATCCTACGACAAGTTGCTAGACTTCGCTCGATGTCTCGGATTTATTAAACGAGTTTCTTAAAAATCCCACAGGACAATAGCATTCTAAAACATAATTTAGCTGGTTATAATTATTGTTATAATTTGTAAGGTGCACGCCCCTATCTTTAGTCGTTAGTGGACCGCTGAGGTCATAACAGTTTCCACCGAGATAAACCCGACCGACTAATGTGCAAGAAAACGGCTCATGTAGAAACTGCTTTTGTAGCACTTAATAAGGATTTTCTAGAAATTCAGACTTATTGCCGCACTGAGTCTAGTGCCTCTGCATGTTAGCCACACACATCCATATCCATACAATATTATAAATGTGAAAGTGTGTTTGATTGTTTCTTTGTTTGTTTGTTTGCCTTCCCTTCACGTCGAAAGTAATGAACGAATTGATAAAAAAATTGGGGATAGTTTGAGGTCTGGAGAGTGACATAAGGCTACTTTTCCCATGGGAAAATTATTAACATTTTGACCACGCAGGCGGAGCTGCGGGTAACAGCTCAACAGCTAGTTTAGAATAAACATAATTATTATGTACAAAATGTCCATTTTCTTTTGATTATTTATCAAATTCAAATTCATTTATTCGCAGTAAATGTGGTGGTTAATAGAGCGTAGTGCAGTGAACCACTGTAAGAGGTGACCAGAGTAGAGAGAGAAAAAATATATATTCATGTTTTATCATAGTCATTCTTGAGGATATTTTAAATGTAATGGGAGTGTGACATAATAAAGTTTTAGTTAAACGTTGACTGATCTATGTTTAAATGTTTATCTCGTTATGTAACATAAATCGAAGCAATGCCGTATGAAACTGAATCTAACTATATATACTTACTGATATATAAAGCTGTAGAGTTTGTTCGTTTGTTTGAACCCGCTAATCTCAGGAACTACTGGTTCGAATTGAATAATTCTTTTTGTGTTGGGTAGACCATTTATCGAGGAAGGCTTTAAGCTATATAACATTACGCTGCGACCAATAGGAGCGAAGCATCAGGGAAAAATGTTGCAAAAACGGGGAAAATTATTCATAGCGCGATAGTGATTTCGACAACCACGCGAACGAATTCGCGGGCACAGCTAGTGTTAGATAAATTATTAATTTACATGCCCGTTTCTTTCTTTCAATAATTCGTTACCCTAAGGTTGCCTTGGAAAGCTTGCTTTTAGCAATAAGGCCGCCTTGTTGCTGATATACTAGTATGTAAGATTGTAATGTAATATTTCTTTCTGCTGTTGTGTATTGCAAATAAAATCTAACCTATCTATCTATCTTATTTGTGTCTCTAATGCCATTCATCAACGCCTCCTAGCGGTAAGACTAATGTGATCAAATGGCATACAAAGTTCCAATTAGGTTATCCCTAACGTTATGAGGCGTTGTTGGTGAAAACAGGAGTAATTCACACAGAAGTAGTGTTACTTAGTAAGTAATACTTACTACAAACTGAGTGTGATTTAAACACATTTTACTAGAAAACTACCGGAAGAAGAGGACCTTAAGCCATCTGGTGTGTTTAACACCGCCCATTTGTCGGGTCCGCGAAGATATATTCTGTTGGATAGAGGAGCGTGGTCACTAAAACCGCACGACGAAAAATTAGAACACGAAAATCCCTTTTCTTTTTATTGCTGGTTTAGTTTTATATCCCACGGGCGACCCGTTCTGGATTTGCTTGGTATAATATAAACCAAGGTTTTTTTAACGTTTTGCAGTCACGGACCGGTGACAGAATTTTCCATTGACTCCTTTCAAAAAATATGTTAAGAGAAAAAAACAAAAGATAAAAAACAAAAGGTATTATGTCATCATCAACCATAATCATTCCACAGCAGGGATATGGGTCGGGTTTTTTATGCCAAAGGTGGCAAACAAGCAAGTAAGCATCACCGTAGCCTATAGACGCTTGCATTACCGGGGGTATCACTCACGCGTTGCCCACCCTTCAAACCCCTGGAGATCTGGACCTTACTCACCGTAGAAACACAACATGGCCGAGACCAATGCTATTTGGCTATGATCTTCTGTATGGTGGAGGTCCTTCCCCAGACGGGCTGCTCCGATTTGAGCGAACCTCTCATTGGTTTGGCGGAGGACGGTATTTCTCCTAGGTACAGTCAGCCAATGAACGGTGAGCAGAGTCGTAGGTAAACATGGTTCGAGTTTTCTAAAAATTGCATGAAATGATTTACGCGAATTTTTATTTATTAATAAAATTCACATTATACCTACTATGTACTCGTTTCATAACGAATAAATTATTGACATAAAAAACTTGTTCGTAGTTCTCTAACCCGGTTAGTTCTTTCGTTGGATGAATTTAATTTGTAGGTTTTTAAAAAAACTTCCAAAAAATTCAATTTCACATTTCAGTTTCCTCTTCATAAAAAACAATTCAACGGTAATGTAAGGAGATTCGCGGCCAGTCCCGTTAAATCCGGGGATTGCGTTGAATAATGTCCCGGGAACGGGGATGAGGGCACTTATTTCATTCTGCACAACCGCTCTCCATGCAGGTCGGATCATGAGAAATTCCTTTTTGTTGATGATATGCCACTTTAGATATGGGTATCTTTTTTCATTACACATTTAAAGTCTTGTTAGTGTTATAATGTCGAAAGATTTTATGAATTTATGCCTTGATGTGTGGATGCGTGAGAATGGAGCTCAATGGTGTTCTTTCATACAAAATGTAGGAAAGGACAGAAGCGGCGCGCCCGATGGCACACCTGATGGTGTTCAACCGTGGACGCCTTTCCAAAATACACTTTCTATACAAAATGTGGAAAACGGACATGGTGTATAACAGATAGAAGAGGTGCGCTGATGGTGCGCCACATGGCACACCGCGCCCAAGCCATTTCTGTCTGGTTTGCGCCTAAGCCATCGATGGCGTTAGCAAACGAGTTTCTTTTGTTCCCGTGTCCTCGATTCTTTTTCAATTGATACAAAAAAATAGGTTATCTAAAGAAACCGTCATAAATCATAAACTTTTTGTATGTTTGTCAGAGTTTATTGTCGTCGTAACATATATTAATGTAACTTCGCAAAGTGCTGTACTACGGTAGAAAACTTTGGTTTCTCTGTACACTAGTCCTCAAGAGGTTTTAAAATACTAACTGAAGATAAATGCTTCATGTCTTACTTGTAGGGTGCTACTTGTAGCGGAGAAAAATTAAATTTTCTACTCAATATTAATTCATAAAAGAATTGGTCACTTCGTTCGTCGACAGTACGTATTAGACGCACGAACAGCGACGAATTCTATCACAAGTGTTGTTTACCAAAGACTCGATGCACGAACACTTGTGTAATCACTACATAGTATAAAACAAAGTCGCTTTCTCTGTCCCTATGTCCCTTTGTATGCTTAAATCTTTGAAACTACGCAACGGATTATGATGCGGTTTTTTTTAATAGATAGAGTGATTCAAGAGGAAGGTTTTAAAGTATCATACATTCCAAAATTCCCACGGGAAAGCGGGATACACGCAAACGAAGTTGCGCGGGTTTCGCTAGTTATACATATTTTACAGTATTGTTTGTTCAGATTTTTATTTTGTTTTTCGTTTTTCTTGTGCTCTTCATAATTTCGTGTCAATTTTAAAATTTCATTGGGACGTAAAAATGTTGGTAGATCTAATAATATAAAATTAATTAATTAATTAAAGGTTAGTTGAAGAACGTGATGGCGTTAATGTGTATCACACTCTAAAACGAACACGCAAGTTAAGCAACATCAACATTAACCTTTTCCAAGAATCACGTCATTATCAACATCAATTTGTATGTAATTATACAATACAATACAATACAAAACACTTTATTGCCATTAAAATATAAACATACAGATACAAAAAAATAAAAATAATTAACAAAAATAATGAACAAAAGGCGGTCTTATCGCAGAAGCATATCTCTTCCAGACAACCTAGAAGAAGTGGAAATTAATAATCATTATAGACGGGGTATGTGGCGAAAATATATAACTAAATACATTAATAACAAAATTATAAAGATTTAGTTATTACTATTACTTAGGGTTTGGTCACGAAATGAGCGGTTTGAAAGCGGCTGCGATGGTGTTTCGAGCCACCTCTAAAGCAGTCACTTTGTTACACAGAATACTAAATACTAATTACCTACAGAACTGAGGTCCATGCTATAAAGTATCTAGTAGTTTTATTTTAATATTTAGATGCTATCATTTTCTTAAATTTAGTTATGTGTATTACTAGCCCTGCCCACTCCATACAGAAATTCGTTACCTTAAGGTTGCCTTGAAAAGATTGCTTTTTAGCAATAAGGCCGCCTTGTTGCATATACATTAGTTTGTAAGTTTTTAATGTATTTTTTTTCTTGACTGTATAATGCAATAAAGAATATTCTATCTATCTACCTATGTGATTTATTTATTCCATGTACGCTACAATAACCTCGTTAAACCTATGTTGATCACAAACAGTGACTTCGGTCATAAATCTTCTTTACTTTCGACACTGCACAGATATTAAAAACGACGATATGAGAAAATTCTTGATTAAACGTTCAATATAACTCATAGCACGTACAGTTTGCAACACAAGTTAAATCACTTCAATATAGAACTTTCTATAACCAGTTACGAAACAAAGTGATGCACTGTACAAATAGAAACAATGTTATGGTTTTATATGCTGGATTATTCGGGGAGCTCGATGGAATCCCTGTATGTTGCAATCTGAAACGAACACGCAAGTTAAGCAACATCGACCTTAGCCAGTTTTTAGATGGGTCTCGTGCCTCTAAAAATAAAATTGTACGCCAAAGGCCTAAATACTTCAAGGAAGACCGTCAGTTTTTGAATAATAATAGATAAAGATGTTCTCTTTTGGAAATCTGGCTGACATTTTCTAAGTTTCTTATTGTTTGAATAATATGTAGGATTAATATATTTACACGATTTTCGACCATCCTAACTTGAGCCGCCATGTTTCTCCCCTGTCTGCGTTAGTAATGTTTGGCTATCAGACTAGAATTAATCTGTCATCTATCAAAATCAGATATCGTCTTATGCCGGGTACAGACTGCTGTGACGTAACATGTAATGTAACAGAATAGGCATGTTTCCGTAAAAAAAATGCAATTAGTCCGTCTTTTAGATTATTCAAAAAGAAGGGCCACTCATTTTTTCATTTGTAAATTAGACCAAAAATGACAAAGATATAACCCATTAAAGTTACGTGTGACGTCACGCCGTGTGTCATTTTTTCGCACGGGGTGACGTCAAAGGCTCCTTTTTTTTTTTTCCTTTTACGTCAGAAAAATGCTTTGTGGCAGCCCCACCGCCCGGGGAGCACGCGGTGGGGACTGTGGAACTTACCACTAAAAAACTGACGGGATGCCTCTTGCCCTGTGTGGCGGGGCCACGGGAAACTGGGATACAACCGCGACCCCGCCAGGGCCGTCCGGCCAAGGTACCAGCCGGACCCGCTCGCCCCCGATACGCTCCGTCAGCAGTACACCGCATCCAGGTGCACTGCCGACACCGAGGACCATCGCTCCCTCAAGACAACGGGCCTTCCCCGGCCCGCCGTCTCGGCTGGGCTATGGTCCCCGTCCACTCGGCGATCGCACCCACTGTGCCGACCGCCAGCCAACGGCCACACCACACTTATTCAGCGTGGCGCGGCCGTCAGCTCCGCTCGTGATTTTTATAGAGGTTGTCTTCCTCGCGGCCCGGGCGGTTAAGCCAAGGCCCCCGGCCCGTGGGTGGAGGACCCACGGGTTACGGTATGCGCCGCACGCCGGCTGGTAAGGCCGGCGCCCACTAGGGCGTCCGCGTCAACCCGCGAGCCGAGCGCAGGGAGTGGACACACCCGTCCGCCTGCAACCCGCACCCGGCGAAACGCAGGGACCGGACCCCGCTCGTCCCCCTCAACCCGCGGCTCGCCGCAACTCGAGCGCAGGGAGGGGACCCACGTGTCGGGACTTCAGCCGCCGGCAAGGACGCGCCGGCGTTGCCCGGGGTGGACCACGTGGAGGTATCCCGACAACCACCCCACGTCAAAGGCTCCTACTCCTAAATTTTTATGCCTTGCATCTTTGTTATTTTTTGTTTAATCGAAAAAAGTAAAAATACGTGTCCAATATATATATTTTTTTTTTTTTTTATACAACACAGGTGGCAAACAGGCATACGGTCGACCTGATGGTAAGCCGTCACCGTAGCCTATAGACGTTTGCAATACCGGGGGTATCACTCACGCGTTGCCAACCCTCCCAACAACCCCAAGTGGAGCTCTGGAGACCTTACTCACCGTAGGAACACAACATGGCCGAGACCAATGCTATTTGGCTACGATCTTCTGTAAGGTGGAGGTCCTTCCCCAGACGGACTGCTCCGATTTGAGCGGATTATCCGCTGTGCCCTACCTCTCTTAAAATAATAATATAATCTAAAATACGGACTAAATATAATGTAATTATTTTGACCCTGGAAACAACAATATCCCCATAGTGTGGACGCTTTGCGCGCACGAACCGTGCACACTACCGACACAAACCGAGCATTTAATTCGTGTTCGCCGCAATCGATGGAGGAAACAAACACAAACTAAACACAGAGCTGCGTCCACACAATGAAATGCTCCTTTCATGTTATTTTATTGACGTTGCTTACAGTCATGTTGCGTTACAACAGTCTGTACCCGTCATTAATGTTGCAAGAAAAGTACGGACAAGTTCATTTTAAAAGTTAGTGCCTGACATTTACCGCAATACGTAATTGATAGTAGAATTCAGGTCTGGGGAGTTGCCAACACAGAAAACAAAAACAACTCATCTTTTCTCAAAACACCAAATTTATCGCCTTCGAGTTGGGAAG
This sequence comes from Endotricha flammealis, assembly GCA_905163395.2. NCBI lineage: Eukaryota > Metazoa > Arthropoda > Insecta > Lepidoptera > Pyralidae > Endotricha > Endotricha flammealis. Next base: position 1,736,080 of record LR990861.1, on the reverse strand, counting down.
TTACTCGCAGAGGTTTTTGGGACTTCTTCCAGCACTATAATAACATAGCTTCACTTATGCACGTTTTCACCAACAGCGCCTCCTACCGGTAAGAATAACCTTATGTCATCAAATGTCATACAAATTGTTCCAGTTCCAATTTGTCCTAACGCTAGGAGGCTCGACCCTTCGGTTGAGTCGAACGAGAAGCTTGAGATAACAAAACCCATCCAAACACCGGCTAGGATTGACTTTGCTTATCTTGAGTGTTCGTTTTAGATTGCGACACACAGCGACGCCATCGAGCTCCTAATACAATTGCCATCAAATACATGTTTCCCCCGTGAGAGGATCGAACCCACCCCGCCCTCTGTTGTCGAAGATAGGCCGCTGGCTAGTAACCTATTAACAATTTCTTGAAAATTCTTATAAATATTTCAGAAGTTATATCGCTATGAATATAATATTACTTCTGTCTCTGGAAAACAGAACGAAACCCACGTTGAGACAATGCCGCAAGCTGCAACAATATGAAACACAAGTTGGCTAGGAGCCATTCGATTTGTCCCCCCGAGATTAGAATGTTAATGTGTACGTTTGTCATGTTGCCTTGTCGCCAGAAACGTAACTTACATACGTGGCGATATTTCGTATGAATTGCCTTCATTAAGGCTGTATTTTGAACAGATTGGAATACATGCCGTGATGCCTTTTACCCTGATAAACAGGGTTGGATCTTGCTAAAGTAACACAATTTATTCACCTATGTAAACATGAAGTTTCTGACACACTAACATGAGAAATAGTTATAATTACCTACCTATTTGTATGGTACTTCCCCGGTGGAACTAGTTCATTTCATTAATGCACTACCACTGCTAGTCTATATAAAAAAAACTAATTACTTATTCAAGTCGTCAAATGTCATGTAAATGACCAACGCTTTACATAATTCAAATTAAGTGCTGGTCAGTTTTTGTTTGTGCCACTTAACAAAAACCAACAGAAACAACTAATTACCGTCTCGCCCAACTTCTACTAAGACGCCATTAACTAGTTCACACTTAGTAATTTGTATGGTACAATTTATAAGAACTTGCTATAAAGTAATGCAGAGCGGGTTCAAGAAGGTCTCCTTCGTAAAATGTGTCGTTTAAACACCTACTTTAGCCATGAAATTCTTATCTAAAATGTTTTAGGATTTGCTCATTTTGAAATCCGGCTCGAAAACATGATTACTTACTTATTATTACTAAATAACAATTCTGAACAGAAAATAAAAATAAGTTGCTCTTAAAAATAAATTTTATTATAATAGAATTCTTTCTTATTATGCTTAAAAATCCTTGTGGTTTTGTTTGGACATTATGATTTCATTTCACTGAACGCGGCTTGAGGGGGTGAGCTCACGCCTTCACACACATATGCACAAGTGGACACATACATAATTATCTGCTATCTATAAATTATCTGTAATTTTTAATCGCTAACATCTATCACTTGCACCATATCCCTAGGGATGCAAAGGGTTTTTGTTCTTAATTGTATCATGTTCATCCCATTAACCTAACACAAGATGTACAGCACGTAACAAAATACGCTTTAAGTTCGCCCCAAGAAAATGGAATGGCAAATGACATTTGACGAAAGTATTAGATCACCTCTCCTGCTACACTCTCGGAAAGTTGATCGAAGTAAAGTGAAGTTAGACACAAAGTTAGAAGACTAAGGAAAAGAGAAGACGAAGTGGAGCCAAGAGCCCGCCCAAACTCTCGCTTTCGCTCAACTCACGAAAGTGTAGATCAATTAGTAGGATAAGAAAACTTAAGACATACTTCCACCGACCGCCATTATTACTCGCGAGTTGTTCGAGAAGCAATTGAAATTGAAAAACATCCAAACAATTTCAATCGAGAGGATGGTTTCTAACTGTCATCTGCGTGGAATCCAATAGTGGCAAAGACAAAACCTCCCTGTACTTTGTCGCAGTCGGTTAGGGATGTGGACACTGTGCGTGTTGTGTGCAAAAGTGGGTGGACTATCAATAATATGAAGGTGGAAGAAGATTCCGCCTTGGATATGGAGACACGACGTGTGCAGTTACCAGTTCGCCTGTGACCACGGCCGGTGCAACCTGGTCGAAACGTCAATCAATATCAAGGTACGCTCGCGTTAATTCCCGGTATATTATTAATTTATAAGAAAACTTAGTACCCCTGCATAGTTGATATTAACTATCAGGTAGATGGCTGCCATTTATCTCCCCGGTTGCTCAGTTGGAAAAAGCAGTCGGCCAAATTTCAAGAGGTTAGAATCCCACCTAGGCTGGGGCGGGAGGTGAAATTTTTCTTTCAAAATAAGAAATCTTACAATAAAATCTCAACATAAAGCATGTCTTACAGTTCACTGTACTACATTAAATCACGTTCTGGTACTGCTTCCGACAACTTTACGTCGTCCAAAACCGTTTTATGGCGATCCTGCCATGAATTATGAGCACTACATCCACTACTGAACTTAATATGTGCAAAATTTTCCCTTTTATTAAAATTTGTGTATGAACCAGATTTATTGTCCTTCTTTTTACCAGCTAAGCTAACTCTTCAATAAAATCGTAATTTTGATTTCAATTCTGCATAATAAATTTAATGGCAAATCCTAATTCGGACACTTGTAACTTACTATACTTTTCAAATTATTTAATAAGTAGAATCCGATTTAGTTAAGTATTTGTAGTTTAGTAATGGTCCTGGTATTGCAAAGAGGTGACTACTTACCATCAGGTCAAAAATATGCTCGTCTGCCGACATACGGCGTATTGCTCAATACTATTTTTAAACTTAGTGATACATTACATTATCACTGTCACTTTCAAACCAAGCTTGAGACTAATTCGTTTCAGATTGTAGATATAGATAGAAAAAAAATACCGGCGGCATCAGTCTCTAAATATAATTATGGATAAAGTGTTCATAATATTGTTTACTTAGTTATTATTAAAGATGATATTATAGGGAGGATAATGTTAATACTTACTCTAATAAATGGAAACTCATCAATTTTATTAATTAAGTTCCACGTTGGGCGCCAGTAGGTAACCTTTAATATCAGCTGCTTATATTTACAATATACTAACGGTGCCTGTGGTTTTGTTGTATTTAGCAAATATCCTATAACTAGCAGCTGCCTGCGGTGTTACCCGCGTTTATTTTTATGCTCAGCAGCGCCATCTACTTTATAAAGCGCCACGTGATTCGCGTACTTTTCAGGATAAAAGGTACCCTATGGTTAATATCAGCTACCTACATACCAAATATCATAAATATTGGCCCAGCTATTTGAACGTGAAGAAGTAACAAACATACTCACAATCTTTAGCCTTTATAATTTTAGTGGGATGGTTAGTATGTGTTATGAACTATGTGTGTCTTCTTTTTTTTTACGATCGGCCTGATGGTAAGCCATCACCGTAGCCTATAGACGTAAGCAATACGGGGGGTATCACTCACGCGTTACCAACCCTCCCAACCCCCCCAAGTGGAGCTCTGGAGACCTTACTCACCGTAGGAACACAACATGCCCGAGACCAATGCTATTTGGCTACGATCTTCTGTAAGGTGGAGGTCCTTCCCCAGACGGGCTGCTCCGATTTGAGCGGATTATCCGCTGTGCCCTAGTGTGATTACGGCAAATACAAAATAAAAAACAAAAAACACTCAGACTCAGACAAACACAAATACAATCAAATGTTTCCTTCGGGATCAAATGGAAGGTACGGTCACCAAGGAGCCACCGGGTTGTCGAGCTAGTATTATTATGCAAGCAAAAGAATTTGACTTCCTAAATTATGTTTCAAGGTCATCTACTCATTGACATCACAAACATGATGGATAGGGCCTGCCGACAATCTATCATATAATATTGGGGATGTGTCGTCCCGGATGGCAATACTCATTTGTTATAAACTGGCTTACTGATAGTGAAACTTCTATAGATAATATCCACCCAACCGCTCTTTTCCTATCGTAACAGATTTTACAATAATCAAACGTAGGTAATTTCGTTTCTTCTCTTTAAATTTAAGAGCAGCGTTCTTGTTGGTGTACCAGCCTCCATTGTGCCAGCTCCTTCACCTCTTTAAAAGACTCGACGCCTGCCCTTTCCTTCACTTGATCCATGTAAGCTCTTCTCTAAATATCGTTTAATCGTTTCGAGAAACTCGATGACGTCACTGTTACGAGGAACTCTTTAACGTCCCACGCTAAAACGAACAAGCAAATTAACAACGTCGTCCTAGACAGTGTTTTACATGGCATTGTCAATGGATCATGGTTGTTACAAGTCGGTGGCTGTCAGGTGACTTGAACAATGACCTCTGCCAATCCGCATTGGAGCAAAGTACGAACTAATCCCCGATTAAAGGGAGTCTCGTATCCCTAAACAAAGTCTTCAGCTTATCATAGATATTTGTATTTTTATTAATATTCCAAGATGTTTTAAAGGATAAAGTTCAAGACAGTTCGCAGACTCGAAATTAGTTTGACAACATTTTAAAACTATCGAAAATGACCAAAGTTTTTTAATTATATTCCAACTAAGTTGTGGACTTAGAAACCCTTTAGATGAGTTCGTGCCACCTCAAGCTTGGCACAGAGATTGGAACCGTGACTTTGAGATGTTTTACTGTATTAAATTGGAAAACTTTATCATTTAGATGACTTTTCATAATGAGATAGGTCAAGGCATAGAAAATATATACCTATAGGAGAGTGGTTACAGAATGCGAGATATTTATGTAGAATATTTACAATACAATACAATACAAAAACTCTTTATTGCACCAAACACAGTAAAAATATAACAAACTCATGAAGGTGATAAGCCAGCCCAGCTTTGCGACAATTTAGGCTTATTATAAAATCATAGTGCTAGCTATCGAGTCGTAGTCTGGAGAGAAGGCCTTAAATCCAACACGCCATCTCATACAAAGGGGCGTACATTCGCGTCTGTGGTTTAATATCTAACTGGCGGTTAATAATGCAGCTAGTTGGTTTGCGGTTACAGAAACTGAATGCCATAGTTCACAATGGTATACCGATAGTCTAGATTGGAAGGAATACGGCTTATAAATTATTAACATTCACTTCTCTTCAGTTTTGCTTTTAGTTATAATTTTTAGAGTTTTGGAGTCAACAATGAACCCTATTCGCCATGTCCGTCCATCCGCAGTCTATATCAACATTTCTCAAACTATGGGTTGATAACCAAAATGGTGTGTCGCGTGATTGAATATCACGGGCCCCTACCATGAGCGCATAAAACAAAACAAGAACGGCTAAGTAAGGGTGACAGCGCAATACAATGATGTAAGGCGACTTCTCGCTTACACAATCGTTTAAGGATAGTTATAATAGTTGAAACGTGGTAAGGCCCCAGGGCCCTAAATAAATAAAAAACGATCCAACCTAATAAGATTATGTAGTTGTAGTGTACAAAAGTAAGTTTGAATTCTGGGCATCACCATTAATCTAAGACTTTCATTTCTGAGTTTCCACACTATCAAGACGTAATGCGTCAGCCCATTTATTAGCAACTACTTCATAGTAGCTTGGAGAGAAAGAAGAGAAGAAAGATGTTTATTAGGCTCCAATCACTCAAAATATATTTCTGTCAGGTGCAAATTCCGGTCAGTCATCCAGTCAAGTTTTGGGAATCATTGGTCTAGATTCTAGATAGGATATGGACTTAAGTAGGTATTTTGGCAAGGCGATTGGCCGCGGGCCAGCACGGAACTGCAGTTGATTGTCGCTGGACGTGACCGATGCTGGCTCACCTTGCTCTCATAAAGAATAATGTTACATTTTATGTCGAAAATTGCCGAGAATGCCCGATAAAACTTGAAACAAAATTGAAATTCTTTTAAGGAATACATAAGAAGTAATTATTTTAAGGAGTACATTAGAACAAACAAACAAAGTAAGAATTAGGTTTTTTCAGGTAAGTCTAATCAGATTTCAACGAAATTGCATCGAATACTAGACATAATACATTTACAATTAAATGAGAAAACTTAAATCTTACTTCGCGTGAGGGTCTGGTTACTTTGCAGCTGTATAAGGTCAACCAATGAGAGATGAGAAATAAGAACAAAGAGCTAATAATGTAAGCATCGTTATGAACAAGTGGAATGAGGGAAACTTTGTACAAATCACTCAGATTGAGCTAGCCCCAAAGTAAATTCGAAACTTGTGATATGGGATACTCTTAACGATACTATTTTATTAGATAAACATCCAAGACCCAGGCCAATAAGAAAAAGTTCGTTTTTCATTATGATCCGACCGGGACTTGAAACCGGGATCTCCTGTGTGGCGAGGGTCTGGCGTGGTTACCATAACGCCACAGAGGAGTTAAGTACTAATGATAATAAAAAAGTTTTCGTATTCTTAACTGAACTCCTCTGGGATTGCAAATATATATAGGCGGTTGCTTACCATGTGGTGACCCACCAGCAAGTTTACATAACCTTGTTTAGAAGGAAAGACAATGATAAATAGAGGTGTAAGGCATCTCGAATTTATATTCATCATAATAAATTATTCATACAATTTCTGTAACATCGTGTTCGGTAAACAACACGAAAACAAACATAATTTAATATTAATATAATGCTATCTCAATGTGGATCGATGAAAAGGCTGAAGAAGAAATATTATATTGAAAAACACAATTCACACAGTGACAGACAAAAAGGAAAAAAAAATGGAGAAACATGTGGTTAAGTTAGCATAGTATTCAAACCGCGGTACGAAACGCCCATCATATTTTTTGGAATGGGTTCGTTTCGAACCGCAGCGGGGAATAATAAAGTCCTTTTTAAATGGACGAAGTAGGATATTAGTTGATAATGATGAAGAAGAGTATCATAGCTTCATTATGGCTATACTCAACCTCAAATCATTTATTTAGAGACTAGGCATTCATAGGAACTTTATCTAGTCATTTATAACTTGTATGTAAAGTTAATCAAATTAATAATAAAAATACTCCTTTATAAACTACAACCATTTCTGAAACAAGCAAAATGGCCATCGGCAAAAGAAATGTCCAAAGAAAACCGGTTAAGGCTTTTTTGTCATATATTTTGTTTCATTTTTCTTTCGCTGTTTGAATTGTGTCGATTATTATAGATAAAAAATCCTAAGAAGGGCTCGTTGTAAGCAAAATAACGATATACCTCATTGGAAGCACTTGGAAGTAAGATGCTGGTAAATATTTACAATGCCTTCGTGTGGAGACAAAACGTGCCACAGCATACAAGGAGGTGTGCCTCATTAAACATTACATATACGTATTGTGTGTTTTCAGTAAGGGTTGTTATACACACATAAACGTACCGGCATTATTCGGCAGTATTTGGCACAGCCGCGCGGGGTGGTCATTTTTTTTTCGATAAACGTTCGGTTCGCCACTCGGCTTTGCACACTGACGGTGGCACATTTTTTTAATGAAAATGGAAGTTAATGGCATATTATTAATTATTGTTGAAAGTAATAACTCCATCCATGAATCGATACACCTGTAAGAAATCTTTAATTAGTTATTTGAAATCCTTAGACTACGATGAGACTGAGACATTATGTAAATATACATTATAAACACAAACACGCTCACACACACACACACACACACACACACTCACACACACACACACTCACACTCAAACACTCAAATACGCTGTTGCAACCGCATTGATCACGTTGCCTGAGACGTACATACTTATATAGCGTGAGGATTTTTCCTATTTTTTCTGTTTAATTATAATTACTTGCTCCAAATTATTAAAATGTTGAAATGTTCACTAGTGTTATATCAAGTTGTTTATTTTTAAGTTAATGATAAAGAGGTATGGAAGAGCGGGCTTCTCTAACACAGGTATTTATATACTTAAAGAGAATCCCAATCAAATGTGAATCACTACATAGTATAAAACAAAGTCGCTTTTTCTGTCCCTATGTCCCTATGTCCCTTTGTATGCTTAAATCTTTAAAACTACGCAACGGATTTTCATGCGGTTTTTTTATTGATAGAGTGATTCAAGGTTTTAAAGTATCATACATTCCAAAATTCCCACGGGAAAGCGGGATACACGCAAACGAAGTTGCGCGGGTTTCGCTAGTTAATGTATAAACCACACTTACGGGTTAAACCAAGTAAGTGTAGCGTGTAGTGTGTAATGTAGGTTATTGTTCTTTTTCGTTAATTTGCATGAACTTTATTAATAACTTTCATTCGCGTTGCAATATTATAAACTAATAAATAATAATAAATCGGGAAATAACGCGATCATACCTTGATATTTCCTAACGTTTCGACCAATAAGCTGTTTTAAGTATTACTGTCTAAATAAGAAAAAACCCTACAGTGGAATTATGGTTCGATTTTGACCTTCGAGTCTACTTACTTGTTATTGTTGAATTTTGTTATAATGTTCTAAGTAAAAAAGACATGTCTGCCTTGACGAGACTTGAAAAGTGAACACGATACCGATTAAATTTTCGCTATGACTCTGAACCATAGATTTAGTATAAACTAGCGTATAGATCAGCAATGGTTTGATTAAGGCGAGAACAAAAACAAAATACACTAGTGTGCTTGTAATGTACAAGCAAGATATATAATTTTGTAGATTTTCCTTTCTGTTTGAGTTACATCCAGGCACTGCACAGGTAACCATATTTAATCACGTCTAATTAACACCAAAACTACAATTAAAAACCATAAATTGGATTGAACAGACCGATACAGCCCGATAGCGTGTATAGGAAGAATGGTCTCGCCTATCTATCTCGCTCTAACAAACGCGTATGCTATGATCTATCTCTTTTGCATTGCCAATCTAACGCTAGTATAATAAATCTATGCTCTGAACTGAATGTCAAAACCACCATTTCCTGTTGGACCAACACGCTTATGTATGTAACAACCCTAAGGTTTCAGTAAAGTATATTCGCTTACACACTGTTGGCATACACAATATTAACCCATATCGTGTGTGTAGGAATTAATCTTTTAATATACTGTATTAGAATTAAATAAAATTAGTTTTACCTGGAGGCCTACTACTAGGCTTTTTCAATGCCTACTATTAGGCATCAGTTTCTCATTACCACGACATCATTAGATCTTTTACTAGCTATGCCTGCGACTTCGTCCGCGTGGATTTTCTGCATAATGCAAAAAGGGACATCCCTCCCCCCTCTCCCCTCCTGAACATTTTGTATTTTGGAAAAATAAAGGGTTTTTTTGTTCTTTTATTTTATTTTTTCGTCAATTTTCCTCATATCGGGAAGAGTTGGGTGCTATTCCGGATGGAGACAAAAATCGGTCCAGCTGTTGTAGAGTTTTATGTATTCGAACGAACCCGACTTTGTTTTAATATTAGGATTTATATTTTTTTATATTAATGTGTGTTTTATATGGTAGAACTTTCAAAGATCTGTATAGTTTGCAAGAAGAAATTTTATCATTATTACTGTATTGATGATTCAAGTAAATAAATATTGAAAAACTTTGTAACTTATGTAAGTCTAGATTTAGTTTTATCAATCGTTTAGTTTCCGTTCACCCGGTCGGGTATCGTATGTTTGTTTCCGGGATAAAGCTTACAGCTAGTCCTTCACCGTCTTCCTACATAGGCACTTTCGTCAGCATGAAAATATGTTATATTTTTTTGTGGTACTTACAGCATTTATGAAACGCGTTTGCTCGACCGTAGATAAGTATATTTTATCCTATAATAAAGTTACATTATTGATTTCATCTGTAATAGAAGTTGCCTTTTATAAAAATACTAGCGAAACCCGCGCAACTTCGTTTGCGTGTATCCCGCTTTCCCGTAAGAATTTTGGCATATATTATACTTAAAAACCTATTAAAAAAAAACGCATCATAATCCGTTGCGTAGTTTCAAAGATTTAAGCATAAAAAGGGACATAGGGACAGAGAAAGCGACTTTGTTTTATACTATGTAGTGATAGTGATAGTGAAAAATAAAAACGATTCATTAACATAGTTCTGAAAGTACACGTCACGATCGTGAGCTCTGGGTCTGAGTAGGTCACATTTTCCCCATGCACGATTGTAATAATAATAATAAATAATAAATGTATTTATTTCCTCTTCTTAAGGCTTATACTAATTTACAATTATTTAACTTATATTATTAAAAAAAATATAACCTTGTGAAGAGACTAGTCCCTGATATAGGTTCTGTGAGAACCTGTACTACAGGTAACTAGGCCCCTCCCTCGGAATACTAAGTAGGTTAATAACGAGAGTAATTACATCTAGTGCCAGTTAAAAAATACGTTTCCTATTATATTTAATTTAATATTAAATATTTACTACTATACTATTATATATTTGCTGTTGTATTTTCTACTTTATAAAACTAATTAATATTAATATTTATATATGGCTTCTAGTGGCGTCGTGTGTGTTTGTGTGTGTGTGTGTGTGTGAGTGTGTGTTTGTGAGTGAGTGTGTTTGTGTGTGTGTGGAGAGTGTGCTTTTAGTCAGTGATAGCAAGGGGTGACGAGGTTAACTGTTTGGTACCAACATGCCCTCTGTTGCTGTGTAGTCTAGGGTTTTAAGGTAGGTAGTTATTGCTTTTTTGCAACTATATTTTGTGAGTGGATAGATTGTCAGGTGTTTGTTAATTTTGTTGTACAACAGTGGCCCTAGGTAGGAGAAGAAAGAGGAGGCAGCTGCGGTGTTGTGGCGAGGTATTAGGCAGACTGTGCTTCTTTTCCGCTTATCCTTAAGTTTGTCTGGATCGAAGTACAGCAGTGAGTGCTGTTTGAGGGTGCAGTATAGGATGAAGGACTGTCTGACAGTGAGCACGTCCCAGTGTCTGTATAGTTCGTCAGTGGGATAGCGGAAGGGTAGGCCCGCTGCTACCTTGAGTATGTAGCGTTGTGCTCTCTCTACTTCTAGGAGGTTTGTTTTGCCGACACCGCCCCAAGAGGTGATGCAGTAGTTGACAAGTGACTGGCATAGTGCGTTGTACACCATCTTTATGGTTTTGGGATCTGCAATATTCTTTAATATTTAAAATATATATATAAGTTTGCGTAGCCTATTTGTGAGGGATTCTAGGTGTTTTTTAAAAGTTAGAGTTTGGTCAATAGTTATTCCGAGGTATTTGAGGCTCTCCACTCTTTCCAGATTAAGGCAGGGACAGCTATGGGAATTACTACAACACATGTGTGCGGTTATTGTAAAGGTGGGAGGGGGTATGTAGTTGTTTTTAAAGGCGAATGTCATGAGCTTGGTTTTGGTAGTGTTAAGTGTCAACAGGTTGTTAGTCAGCCACTTAGTCGTTGTGAGAAGACCTTTTTGTGCTGCAAGGAAGGTTTCTTCCCATGTGTCACCACAGAATAGAAGGGCTGTGTCGTCAGCAAACGTTACTATTCTGCCTTTATCTAGTTGCAGTCTGCATAAGCTGTCAATGTATACTAAGAAGAGGGTGGGGGAAATACAGCTGCCCTGAGGTACGCCGCAAGTGATGGCAGTTTCTTCGCTTGTCCAACCCTCTATTCTAGTGTATTGCGTCCTCTGGTTTAGGAAGTCTTTAAATAGTGCGTGCGCCAGTCCCCTGACTCCTACGTTTTCCAATTTTGCGAGTAGTAGTGGGATGGATACTGTGTCAAATGCCTTTCTCAGATCCAGGAATATCCCTAGACTTTTCTTATTTTGGTCTAGCGAAGAGATGATGGAGTGGGTCAATTCCTGTACTGCATCGTTTGTTGATTTTCCCGCTCGAAAACCATATTGGCATGGGGATAATAGATTGTTACGCTCGAGGAAATTGATTAAACGTTTGTTCATAATTCGCTCTAGTATTTTTGACAACGTAGGCATAATAGAGATAGGCCTGTAGTTGTCTACCCGATTCTTGTCTCCATTTTTGTATATGGGTTTTATGAGGGCTCTTTTAAAGGCGGAGGGGAAGATTCCCTGCGTGATTGCCAAGTTACAGATGTGGGTGATAGGTTGGCAAAGTATAAGAGCGTACCTCTTTATTGTTCTGCTGGATATTCCATCTAGTCCAGTCGCACATTTTTCCCTCATTCCTATGATGATCTGTAAGACGTCTTCTTCCAGGACTGGGGCCATCATTAAACTGTGCGGAGGGGAAGGGGTGGAGGGGTCCTGGGTGGAGTGTTCCTCTTGTGTTGTCATAGTTTGGGGGATCAGGTCGGCAAGGTTGCCTCCCACGCTTGCAAAGTAGGTGTTTACTGTATTGACGCTATCCTGCGGACAATCTTCATCTATCAGAGCCTGTGAGTGATCTTGTGCGCGTTTTATTCCATTTATGTTCTTGATGGCCTCCCAGAGGTGCTTAGGGTTAGATTTTGCGTTATTGATTTGTAGTTTTTCATAATTCCGTTTGGCTTTTTTTAGGACTTGAGTACAATGATTCCTGTATCGTTTGTATGTTAGTGTAATTACGTCATTTCCGGGATTTTGTTTGTGTTTTCCATGTAGATTATCTCTGTTCTTGAGACAGCGTAGTAGTCCTTTAGTTATCCATGGTTTACGGATTAATTTCCTTTTAGATGTGGTGGTTTGTGTAGAGCATTTTTTTTGTGCAGTTGAGATGAGTTCAATGAGTGTGTTGGTTGCTGTATTCGGGTCAAAATTGTTCAGGACTGGGCTCAAATCCAGCTGTTGTAATATTAAATCTAGCTCATCGTAGTTAATATTCTGCATGCTGCATTTTTTGGTTGGCAGGACTTGCTTTAGATTAAGGCTAAGCGATACTGTATAGTGCGGAGTTATTGTAGACTCTACAACTAAGCAAGTAGCGTCCAGCTTGGTTTTCACTATCATATGGTCATAGCATGTGCGCCCATGTGTGGGGATAGAGTGGCAGGAAAGCATCCCGTGACTGGCTAGCATGTTTAGGTATTCGTGTTGTCTCTTGTTTGTATTATTAGTACTAATATCAATGTTGATATCGCCACAGAGTATAATGTTCTGAAAGTTTTTTAAGTTTGAGAGCGTACGGTCGAGGGAGCTTAAAAAATTTGTGATATCGTGTTGGGCCGGTGGTCTATAAATTCCTAGTATGCATGTTGTATGACTTAGCTTGATTATAATGCAGTTACTGTCTGTCATGTGTGGTTCTTCTATTGTTGCATTGAGGGATTTGTGGTAATAGATTACAACACCCTCATTCTGGGTGTTGTTCTGCACGGTAGCGGCTTGTGAGTAGTTATCGAGATCTGGCAAATTTTTACAGGTCGGTAGCCAACATTCCGACAGGACTATTACGTCCCACGGTATTTCAGACTCTTGTAGTAGGGCTGTGAAGGAGGACATATTGCAGTTGATACTGCGGATATTTTGTGAAATGACATTCAGTGTGCGTTTGCTGGGAGTGATGTGGTTTTTGATCCCGTCAGTATTGCACTCGATCACTTTTGCTAATTTTAGGGAGTCCAGTTCCAGGGCGAGGGATTCAATATTTTTCATTATTTGTAATGATTATAATATATGGTATTACACTGTTGTCACGGACAGTATGTGACAACCAGGTGTGTGAATTTTTCAATGTAACGAGTCCTGGGACCGGGTTGCCCTTTATCTGACTTTTTTGTAGCACTTTGTGTTGTTGTGTGTAATGTGTGTTATGTTTAGATTTAATCAAGGTTTTGTAGTGTGCGTGGTGTGTTAGATAGCCATATGTTGTAATAAACATTAACGAATAAAAGAGACTAAAGCGCTTAGATTGTATACATTTTTTATAACTAACATGCAAAATAATAATTAAGAATGAAGACAATTGTTGTGACGAGGTAGGTGTCTGTCTAAGGTTGGTTTTCCAGTATTGCCGGGGAATAACGATTGGTCCCAGTGGTTCTAGTCATATTATGGATCGGAGGTCGGTTTCTTGCTTGATGGGGGTTGGTCTTCCCGCCTCTTCTTTTTTGACGTACACGACTCCGTAGGACGTCCAGGTAGCTGCTAGCTTTTTATTCTTCACCGCTTCTCTTGCGAGATAGTATAGATATTGTGATTCGAAGATAATGTTAAGTTAGAATACGGTATGGAATGGAAGTAAGATTCGCCCGTGGATGTGCACGTTACGCGTGTTTGGTACGCCATTACATAAAAACTCCATCTTGAAAGGATATCATATGCCTCTATTCCATCTTTTCCAAGCAAATACTTGCAAAAAATATATGTTAATGTAATGGTTTTGTTTCGTGATTGTATTTTCTTGGGGTTTTCTTCATACGAACAAATGTCATTGAACTCACAATAGTAGATTAAATTAAATGGAAATAAGTAGGTTATTACGTGATTCTACCTCCGGTAAAGAGCGCGGGTTCGATTCAGGCACAGTAGAAACATTTTAGTGATGAATATTACATGAGGAATTTCATGACGTCGCTGTGTGCACTCTATAACGAAAACGAAGTTAAGCAACGCATACCCTAGCCAGTGTTTGGATGGGTTTAATAATTTCGAGTGCACGTTAAGCCGTGTCGCCATCGTCGTGCGATCGTTGGAGCAACGTGGCAGAGTGCGCTCTAATCCCCTTAGATTGAAGAGAGACCCGTAGCCTGCAACGCTTGCGTGTGTGCGTTGTCGCTAAGCTAGGCGCAGTACAATCAAATTCCGTTCCTAGTATCTGAACATTTTATTCACGTTACGTATTTACGTTCTTTATCGACAACATAAATCCCAAAGTAATGTAAGTTTGCAAAGTAGTCATGATCGTTTCCCGGTGCAGCAGACAGCGCGGCGAACGAATTGGATCGCTTGCGAATAGTTCTCAAAATACCGATTCATCGCTGTACACATTGTTGCGACATCCGATTAGGGTGGCAATAGTTTAAGGAAAATTGAGGATTTTCCCAATAACCTATTTTTTTTTAATCGTCATGTAAATTAAGAAGACTAAAAGAGATAAAAATTCTTTTTATGTAATTTATACTCTATGACAATGTGTAATCCATCTCCTCCTTTTTTTATTAGTAAAAAATCTATATTTACATACTATTAATTTAATATTACATATACAGTCTTCATTTTCATATCAGCGACGCGTGAATGTCAATAAACTAGTAATCATATTACCGTCGACTCTAATGTATTATGTACTTAACCTATTATTGTGACGTCAATATAGTCTAATTACTAGATTACATTATCCGAAGGCCTATTATCAAACCACGATCCACTTAATAAAATTATCCCGTTCCACAATAACAGTATGGTGTACCTATCAGAGCTTAGTTTGTCATGTATTGACATAGTAATTAAAAAATAAAATCTAAAATTTAATTATAGAATCGATCGCTAATTTAATAGAACTCATTATTTCACAAATAAAAATAGAATAGAATAGAATAGAATAAAACTTTATTTGGATAAAAACTTAACACACATACACTATTACAAAAGACACTATTAAAATTTAACATGGGTACAGAAAAACAAGAACACGAAGACACGTAACAGCCTATGTGTGCTGGAGTCATCCAAAAAGGTCATTAGCTCAGTGTAATCTTGAACTCACAGTTAAGGGAGTCAAGCACTGATATTCTGCCATGACCTGTGGTAAACGACAGTAAACCAACGATTCTACAAAACGAAGTAATGCAAATTAAAACAGTACAGAGGCTCATCACAGTGCAGTAGATTTTCGCAAATAAGTATAATATGTATATATATATATGTATGTGTGTATGTATAGTATAGATGTATAAATAGTTTAGTAAAAAATGTCATATATGAAATAGTAATAAATAATAAGATCAAAAACAACAAAATCACACCGTCTTCTAAACAGCAAAGTCCGCTACCGACCAACCTTGCGGTACTCCTATTTTTTGTTTATTTAGTAAAAATAATTTAAATTTTTTCTTAAAAGAGAATTTGGAAGAAAGGTGCTGTATGGGTGGTGGGATGTTATTCCAGCATTTGGTGGCTAGGTAGCGGAAACTGCCGGCAAACGCAGCTGTTCGGTGTGAGTAGTTTGCCAGTGTGACGCGTGTACTTCTTGTACCATATCTGCTATGGAATGGGGAGAATCTCAACTTATCAAACAGATATTCCGGCTTCTGCCAATGTATTACATCGAAAAGAAGGGATGCCAAGTGCAGATGTCTACGACCTGTCATATTTAGCGTACAGGCGGCATTTAGATAGGGTGTAATACGGCTTCTAGGAGGTATTTTGTAGCAGAAACGGCAACATGCATGTTGAACCCTCTGGATGAGACGACGTGACTTGGACAACATCCTAGGCCCATAGATGATATCACCGTAGTTCAGACAGGATAGAATCAAAGACTCGCAGAGCATGATCCGTACATTCTCACTAAGAAGGCGGCGGATACGATATAATACTTTGAGTCGATAAAAGCAAGATTTTACTAGATTCCCAACGTGCTTTTCAAATCTAAGTTCGCTGTCAAAAAGGATACCTAAATTTTTTGCTTCCACAACTCGTGCGATATCTTTGCCAGCTATTTGTATCTTGGGGTGAGCGTCAAGTATTTTTTTAACTTGGTTTTTAGAACCAACTATAATGAATTTTGATTTGTCTGGGTTAAGAACAAGCCCATTCTTCTCTGCCCACTCACTGACATCGTTTAGGTCTTCGTTTATTTTTGTAACAGCAGCTTCAAGGTTTGTGGGGTTATCAGATAGATATAGTTGTACGTCATCGGCATATACGTGATATCTGCAATGATTGATGGATTATACCAAATCAGCACCGTATATTATGAACAGAAGAGGACCCAGAATCGTACCCTGCGGTACACCACGGTCAATGGTTTTGACATCGGATATAATCGATGAACCGTCCTCTCTAATAACTTTTACACACTGAGAGCGGCCATTTAGGTAACTATTGAACCAGACCAAAGTACTCTGATCTACGCCATAGTAGGACAACTTAGAAAGTAGAAGCGGGACAAGAATGCTATCGAATGCACGCGAAAAGTCTAGCAGTACCAGACACGTTCCATTTCCACGGTCTTGCTCAGACAGCACATTGTCCACTACATCCAACAATGCCGTTGTAGTGCCCATATTCTTGCGAAATCCAGATTGATAAGATGGCAGAATGTTGTTTGATTCCACATAGTCACAAAGCTGCTTGTATACCACTCTTTCAAGTACCTTCGAGTGATAAGGTAGAATACTTATGGCTCGAAGGTCCTTAGTGCTCCTTTGGGTCATCAACTTTAGGCAAAGGAGTGATAATGGCCGATTTCCAAACATCAGGTACCTCTCCGGAAAGAATGGAGGTGTTTATAATGTGTGTTATAATTGGGAGTGTACGAGGTAATGTTAGTAGAATCATATCTCGATTTATATCATCCCCACCTACGGCGTTTGTGGCAATAGAAAGGATTATCTTACCGATGACATCCTCGTTCACCGTCACCAAAGAAAAGGATGCATGACAAAACTTTTGCGAGTTGAAAAAAGATATTGCAGATGGATGAACCGTGCATCTACCAGGAACATCAAGAAAGAAATTATTAATAGCATTAGCGTCATGTAAACTCTCCGGAAGACAGTCCCGGCTTTTGGTATCCTTAATTGGTATCGTTTTTTTGATATTTTTCCATAGCGACTTTGAATCATGTGATATCGAGTTTACATGATGATTGTAATAGGCTTTTTGTTCGCTAAGAATACTTTTGTCTACCAAGCGTTTCAGCTCTTTGTAGTACTTCCTGGAGCTCTCGGATTTCAGTTTACGATATTTCTCGTGTGTATAATTACGCTCGGCCATCAACAACTTGACAGTGTCTGTAATCCATGGGTATGAATTATTTGGTTTGATCTTTCGAGTTTGAAAAGGTGCGTGTCGATCATATAGCGATAGCAATAGATGATTAAATGTGTTTGTCATCTCATTCACCGTTCGCAGGGACAAGACAGATTCCCAATCTATTGAATTTAAATCGGCATTGAAGACATCTACGTTCATATTTTTAATAGGGCGGAAGGTAATAAACTTTGAAGGAATTTTGTTTCTTTTGACAGCGAAAGTGACATTAACCATAGCATGCCCCAGCGCACCAGTGATATTTGTCACGGACACTTCACGGACAGGAGCGTTCGTACACACGACGTCTATCAAAGACTCCTGCGGGACATCGTTTCTGACATAAAAGTGTGTTGGTTCGGAAACCACTTGTTTCAGTTCCATATAATTTAAAAAGTTTATCAATTTTAAAGATTTTTCATTTGACTTCGAAAGGTCTATGTTGAAATCTCCTAGCAATATAACATTGTCATAAACAGAAAAATTAATGAGCGAGTCAGTTATGGCGTCAAAAAAATTATCAACATTTATCCACTCCGGACGATAGGCCGTACCTATAATAAAACTTTGACTATTGATATTTAACGATAACCACATTTGCTCAATGTTAGCGGTGGGACATGTGACGAAACGCGCTCGAATACCTGTTTTCACGTAGAAGGCGACCCCCCCGCCGCGACCATTTCGCATACGACTAGGCCACCACGATTAGTCGCGGTCGAGGTGCAGGCGCCTGGGGGCCGTCGGTCTCCGTGACACGCACCACCCGCATAGCACTAACAACATCCTGTTCATTGAGCGACACGCCGAGCTTTTGTCCCAGAGTGGAAACTATATGAAGGACGTTTTCCCCTTTCTGTTCAGGGACACATGAGATTTCTAGATCGTTTAGTAAACTTTCCTGGTCTCTGTCGTTTATTTCGGCTTTCAATTGGGATATCGTTTCACGCAGAGTGCCTTCATCTGGTGAAATCAAGCCTGATTCAATTTTTTGCTCCATAGTATCAACCCGATTGTTTAAAACGTCTATGCGGCTTTCGCAGCTGTCTACGCGTGTAATCACATTAGATACACTGGTTGCTAGATTTTGAAACTCTTGGCGCAGTTTCTGCATGCCCACACGAAATTCTTCCCGTAGATTACGCAATTCCAGGACGACTAATTGTACGCTTGAGAAGTCAGCAGTATCGTCGAGTACGGTATCATTGACATGTTGAGGCAATTCGCTGCACGATATATCCATATCCACCGCCTGCCTAGCAGGACCGCGCTGCACTGTTACATTTTCGTATTCCGAACGTACTGGAGTGTTGGAGTTGTTAGATTTAGGTTGACCGCAGATGCATTCGGCACACCTCCAGCTGCTCCTGTGATCCGGAGTCATGGTGTTGTAGAAACGGCTCTCAGATACATTTGCACACAACAAATCGTAATTCTTCCTGCATTTACTGCAGTTTAAATATCTTTTTCACCTCACAAGCTCGGAAAGAATCTGTTTGTCATTCGAAATCTGAGCGCAAAAGTGCATTTTGTGCCCTAGCGTGGAAAGTATTTTTAAAATTCGAACCTTTCTATTCTTTAATTTTTTATACCGCCAGTCCTCTGAAAATGCATTAATACTTATTTCATGCCAGTGCGCCAACCTTATTTTTAGAATAATCGGACTGGCCAGCACGACACCGCATGAAAAAAAAAACACTTATTTAATATATTATTTGCGTTTTTCTTGCACCTAGGATTTTCCTCGCTGTAGTGAGGTGAAAATTTTTGTGTTTCGCTCGGCAGCAAAGTTATTCTGCATCTCGTACCTTTGAAACCCTCGCTACGCTCAGGTTTCAATTTAAGTACTCGCGCCAAAAAACAACTTTGCAGCCTTGCATAACAAATAACTATTGTCTACAATAACGTTGTGACATCCTGCACACGTCAACGTCGATGCATTGGCTGACATTGTAATGAATGAATGAATGAATGAATGATTAATATAACCACTAACTCGTACCGCGCAAAGTTCAAAACACAAAGAGCCGGTAGGAACGTATAGTCAGTGCTACCTGACAGGTGATTGGATAACACGGTGTTTACCGACCCGCACAAAATATTTGTTAATCGATCTATATGATCAATTTTAATTTTAATAATAATGCCACAAGAAACGATTTTTTCACGATACTAATGTCACAATTCACAACTCACTAGCGTAAGCTTTGTTTTGAAGTATCATTTACGTACAAATGGAATGATTTAACACTGTACTGACAATTATAAGCGGAGCAAAATTTAGACGACTTGATCGTCAGAGTACCGTCGAAAAATAAAGAAATTCCACATAATTTTGACGACCTCCGTGGCGTAATGCTTACCACGCCAGACCGCCACCCAGGAGGTCCCGGGTTCGATCCCCGGTCGGGTCATAATGAAAAACGAACTTTTTCTGATTGGCCTCGGGTCTTCGATGTTTATCTATATATGTATTTGTTATAAAATATAATATCGTTAAGTTAGTATCCCATAACAGAAGTTTCGAACTTACTTTGGGGCTAGCTCAATCTGTATGAATTGTCCCTATATATTTATTTATTTATAATACACACACAGTGCTACCTGGTCTCAAAGTAAACAGGGTTTACCTGCTAGAACAGACTGCGCGAACCAACATCAGTGCAGCAAGGGCGGTAGTGGCTAAGAACTAGCAAGCAACTGAGTGAGTGCGGTCGACCGCACTTAAACGGAACGCAGTAGTGATGAATGGCGTCTTCTCTTTATCATAAACTAGCTGACCCGTGCCCACTTCGTTGGGCATAATGTTAAAAGCCTTTTTATTTTTTGGTTTTTTATATAACCTATGACACTCAGCAATAATGTGGCTTTCAATTGGTGAAAGAATTTTTAAAATCGGTTCAGTAGATCCCGAGATTACCCGTTACAATTCAAATACACAAACTTTACCTCTTTATAATATTAGTATAGATTTATAATCAAATACATGTACAACAATACCGCGCAAGTAAGAAGTTTTCTGGAGAAACATAATAGTGTTTATATTTTAATTATCCATGAAAATTTTACAAAATTTACTGACGCGGTATTGTCGTATAAGCGACGATATGTTTGCCCCGTGCGTGGATCGAATCTGCGCCGTCTGGTGCCGAAGGTAGGATACTAAGACACCACTTGGCTGTCTTCTGCAGTAGTTGTAAAACCTAACTACTTTATAAAATTTATAAAACTACTTAAAATATACATATTATACAAATATATATATACATAGACGCTAAACAAAACGAGGGTGCACCGCCTAGCGGCATGTTGATAAAAACGTTGCTTTGGCGCGCTCCGCCGTCGGAGTCGTGATACGGAAGGCGAGCTTGACTGAACACTTCAAAATCGAGCGCCACCAAGAGTAGTACTCGTAGTCACGGAACTGTCACGTTTTACCTAGTGTCTATTTTGAGTTGTGTGTTGTCATTAAGCTAAGTTAAATTAAGTGATCAGACTGTACTTACCTATTATATATTATACTGTACTTATATATTATAATTAAACTGTGTTATAACAACGATTGAAAAAGAACCTAAACTGAGGTTTTTCTTGCAGCATTTCTTTTCCATCAGTGGTCTTTACGAAGTACTAGTAAATTCAATAAACGTTCTTCAAAGAAGAACTAAAACTATTGTTTCTCTCATGCCACGATTACCCTCGATACGCCCTTGTGATGTTTAATTGTACATAGAATAACCGCTAGGCTTTCCGACATGTATAACAATAATTATCCCTTTCCAAAACTACAGTATGGTACACCTACAAGAACCCAGTATTACAACAGTTATTCGAGTCGGCATTCCGGTTCTAATTGGATGAGTTTCGACACAAATTCCCTCCCCGCTTCAGAATGTCAAACATCATTACCTTCTTTCACGTGGACGGGTGGGAAAGCGGGGGTAACAATTGACAACTTTAAATTAAGGTACAATTTGACAATTGCTACTGAAATTTTGTTATTAGTCTTGAAAGGTCACAGTAGAAGTAACCTTTCAATACTTGCTACTCCGTCTTTTATGTTAAATGGTAGACAAACAGGCAAGCGGGCCACTTGATGGAAAGTAGTCACCGCCGCCTATGGACATCAACTACACCAATGCGTTGCCCACCTCTGACGAGACCTCTAATGTGCCTCTTAAATAGTCCCACATCTAGTTTCTTTCTGATCGTTGTGAGTTCCAAGACAGCTGTAGTTTCTCCCCCGGAACGTCAATAAGCTTTATTGCTTATTGCCAATCTGAGATTGCCGTTGTTGATCGTGGGAATGTGTGGTGGGCGTGTCTCGGTACAGTAGAAGTACAGATATTTTTTGAAAAAATTTGGTAGATACAAGAAGGTAAGACAGCCCGGTAGTGCGTTCCCGGACCCAGACTCGAGAACAAATGCAAATGCCATCACATCAATATTTTCCACGAGCGGGAATCCAACTCGAGCATCTGATGCCGAAGGTAGGATCACTACCAACCATGAAGCACTAAGAGGAGTTGTTATAATGGCCCGTTCGTATGACCGACCTTGTCGCTGACGGGAGAGTGTGCGGTAAGGTGTTTAACCTGTCTAAACTCCCTCCCGCACCTGAGTCGCACCCCCACACAGCACGACAATGCGTCGTCACTGCCCAATTAAACGTGCTGGACTACACGGCTTAGGGCAACTCCTCTTAGTTGCATGCTACCAACGCACCACCACCTGCTGTCGTCAATAAGGGTTCCTTGTTTACTACGGAACCCTGAAAAGTATCAAACAGCGCGGTTTTTAAAAAATCGACACTCTAATCCAATTCTACTTGTCCTTCAACCCTTATTCTGAGATATTAAATTCTTCATGCATACATAATTAAGTACACAATTTGCTAAAATGTCATGTCGTAATTTATATGTCAAAATTACACAATACACGTTGAATTCTTCACACAATAATTACACAATTTGCTAAAATGTCGTGTAGTAATTTGTCTGTCAAAATTACACACTGCACTGATGTAAAATTCCTTTGATGTCACTAAATTATCCTGAAACTGACAATAAAATTATGACAGCTAACACAGCGATAGTGTTTCATTTGAATTCAATTTTAAAAATGCAGTTAGATGCACTTGCACTAATGAAACATGGTAACGTCAGCAAAAAATATATAATACAAGAAAATTTTAGTCTGAAGTGTTCCACGTAGTTTACAAACTTTTGTCATGTTTTCTATGTTTAACACGTATTTATTTACAAAATATTTACGTATGTTTTTTTCAAATATTTATAGTATGTATAAGCTTTGCTTAGTCTGAAGCTAAATGGCGTTATTTGTCCAATTTTTTTTTTTGAAGTAAAAACTTCTTTGTGCTTGGCACTTTTTTTAGATGGGTAAAAAATGTTAAAGTCGCGTCAGATCCGTAGCCTGATCGAAAAAACGTAAGATTCCCTAACCATTCCAAAATATTCAAAAATGCACAACGTTGATGTTTAAGTTTTCACTTCTGCCGGCACTCCCGGAGTGCAACCCGTCCTCTTGTTTATATAAAAATTGCAATATTTTTGTCTTATAATACATATTCAGTTCCGTGCTCGTAACATATTACGATTATAGTTAAGTCATTAATAAAGGTACTGCCCTTATGACGCGCGGCATGCATGACACTTTGTCAGTTGACCGGCGCGCGCGGCGGCGTGCGGGCAGTGCAGTGACGCAGTGAGCAAACGGATAAGTGTTTTAATTATTGTTGTGTTACACCCAGTCAGTCCCAGTTGTTGTTGATGGACGTCAACTATGTCAAGTTGTGGTGGCCTTCGGGCGGCTTGAAATCACTGGCCTCTACCATTTCGCATTGGAGTAGTCTACGATCTAATCCCAATCCATAGAAGGGAGACCCGTGTCTCTTCAACGGGCTTTCAATATTCGTTGTGAGTTATAAGACAGCTGTAGTTTCTCCCCCGGGACGTCAATGAGCTTCGTTGCTTAGTGTCAATGTGAGGTCACAGTTGTTGATCCTGGCAATACAATAGACACAGCCGTGGAAATGTGTGGTGGACATGCCCCGATCCCTGCAGTGAGACGATTATGGGTTGATAATGATGATATTATATTCAGTAAAAATAATTTGCAAGCCGTACCGTGTTTTTGCAAAATAATAAAAACTTAGTTCGCTTTGTATAAAGTTAAAACAGTTTTACCATCTTCGTGCCATCTCGTAATAGTAATAGAATGAAGTATTTTAAAACATTTATTTTATGTCTCCCTTTTGTTTTAACTTTAGATTTAATTGATTTGAAGTTTGTACAAGATTATTTTAATAGCAGACAAGTTAGATTTGTCTGCTTGTTAACATGCGGAGAATCGGAACTAATGTGTAAGTATTTATCATTATTTTTTACTAAATATGCATTCGCTTGTCCACTATTTTACGGCCACACATTGTACAGAGGCGACAAAAGTGATTTGTTGATGACATGAGTTCCATATCAAATAATCCATAATCAATATAATCATCCTACTCTAAGGCTAACTAGGAGTTTAGGGTAACGAATGTTTGCTTGAGCAGGGAGTAGCAAGGCAAAGAATAGTGGTAGAAAGGACATGGAGTTGTTAATAAAAATCTTTTTTTTACAGGGAGCAAAAATTTCGTAAGACAATCAATAAAGAGCTCGTTACGTGCATCAGCTGTCATATTGCACGATATCAATGATTTAAACAAAATAAACAGCTGTTTGCAAAGAACAACTCCCGTCGGTGTTTATTTAGAAACAACTTGTCAAATATTGGAAGATATTATGACATATGTAAGTACTTAAAGTTTTACACGCTCAAAATCTTCATCATCATATCATAATATATAATCAGCCTTCTGCAGGGATATTGGTCTCCCTTCAATCGAAAGGGGATTTAAGAGAGGTAGGGCACAGCGGATAATCCGGAAAAACGGGGCTGCTCCGTCTGGGGATGGACGTCCGTCCACCTTACAAAAGATCGAAGCCAAATAAGATTGGTCTCGGCCATGTTGTGTTTCTACGGTGAGTAAGGTCTCCAGAGCTCCACTTAGGGGGGTTGGGAGGGTTGGCAATACGTGATTGATACCCCCGGTATTGCAAGCGTCTATAGGCTACGGTAATGCTTACGATCAGGCGGGCCGTATGCTTGTTTGCCAACTTTGTGGCATAAAAAAGATTACAGCGTACTCTGTTATGCTGCCCCAATGAAAATTGACAGAGGCCATTGTCTTCAAGTCGCAGGTTCTGGGATGATAGTGGATTGAAATGATAATTAAAAAAAACTGCAAGCTGCTTAGCACATGTTTCAAAAAAGGTGTTAACTGTTTTGTGGATTGCATTTATGTGAACACGTCACAGAGTTTTTGCATCTCAGTAAACACACATTATTGATATTATTTTTGATATTGTAACAAACGATCCCGAATTGTATACTGGTTTCTTAGAAATACAAATTGTAGTTACCGATTTCGCTGGTCTTGTTTCTGCAGTAACACAACACAACACCAGTTATAATACTGTTTTATTAGAATGTAGACGTTTTAATTTCTTCTATTGCTCTGTTTTCTTTTAATATGTGTTGTCATGGATGTAAATAAAGAAATTTATCTATGTATTTATTTCAGGCATCACAAAACTCATTTTTCAGTGAGATGCAAAAGTGGCTTATAATATCTAAGAACGAAACCCATACTAATTTCTTAAATTACAATACATCGCATGGAACTGATTTATTTCGTCATCTCAATTTAAGTGTGGATGCTGATATAATAACATCAAGTAGAGGTATTTTCTTTTTACTTACTAACACATAAGTTTCTGAAACGTATATTAAACGTCAATTTAAAATCAACAAATACATGGCAACGAGTTGTCGACAACTAGATAGCGTCAACTTGAGGTCGTGATAAAAAAATCTGTGTTTTCAAGATTTGATTCAAAGTAATGTGAAGCAAATATTGGTTAAATAGCATAGTGAAAATTGCTTTATCGCTCACTTCAAATCCGCCTGCTCTGAAGTTTTGCTATCTTCTTTCTTCAAGGAGTCTTGATTCAGAGACTGTATTGTATGTATACTGAGACAACATGAACACGGTGTTTTAAATAATATTTTGTAATATTACATGACACTGGCTACTAGCAACGAACAAGAATGTAGAAGCCATAACTTAAAAAAAAAACATGACAAAATATTTCGGCGCGAGGATTGCCCTTCGGCAACGGTTAGGGTCACTGCCGACTTATATTTATTTTTAGATTCCCGTACTCATGTTGATAGGCATTTTATCTATACTTTTGCTTATTGATTAAAATGGTTGTTGAGCCTTCACGTCCGCCCGATTACCTATAAAAGCCTGCACAAGCCGCCGAAGCGAAAAAACCTTTCTTCCGTAAGAAAAACATTGAAAAATCCACGCTTGAAGGAAAATCTGTATTTGGGACATGTCCAAAGGTGGCTGGACTTAAAAGGCAATAAATATACTTTAATATATTATGCTTTTAATATCATTCATTAGGAAAAAACAAGCCTTAGAAACAGGATAAATTATGGGAAAGATGTCTACACAAACAACATTTTATTCTTCATGTCATTGCGTTTAGAAATAAAATGTGCTATTAATTTATATTTTAATTGTTTTATATAATTTTTAATTTCTGTATGTACCTGAAGAAATAAAAGATGTCAACACTTTATTTCAGACAATGAACACAGTTTTACTCTGAATGAAATTTATAATTTTGGTAAAATACAAGGCAATGATTTGATTGTGGACAAAATAGCTGTGTGGTCCTCCGAAACAGGTATTATTATTACAAAATATTTAAAGTAGCTTATATCTATGACGCAATGGAGATAATTCTGAAACAATATACCTACTTTCAATTACATGCATATTCCTTCGTTTAGCTTTCAATGTGGATTTAAACTCATATAAATATTACCGCAGATGGGATTTTCAACAGTTTGCCATGCGAATGATACTCGTTGTAAGTACAATTGTATAATACAAAAAAAATCTAAATCTGTATAGAGTTCCTTTTAGGGAGGCCTTTGCTAACACAGTCTAACACAATACAACGTTAGTTTCAGTCAAAGTTATCAGCCTCGTTCAAACCAGAAATGCTGTTAGACGTAAGGTCCGTTCCCGGCATAGCAACCATCACGAAAACATCATTTCTCGCGCTGAATGTCATCTCTGAAATTCATAATCTGAGGTAAAAATATAGACTTCACTCTAGAATTAGTGTTTTAATAATAAATACCTAGTACTGCAATCGCTCACGCATACATCAATATAGCACAATCAATCTGTGTGGGGAGAATCCCCACGCGCCGCCGCCGCCCGCCGCGCCGCCGCCCGCCGCGCTGCCGGCCTTTACTGGCCAGCGAGACTCCTTTTCAATCCTTTTGTTTTTTTCATGTTCTTTTTTATTACGTTTTCTGTCAATAATTTTCTTATTAAACCATGGTTTACATAGATTTAGGCTAAGTTGCACCATATTAGAAGTCATAGTAAAGGTTTGTGTTAAATTTGACACTAACAGTAATGCTGACTTTACCGGCTACAGCAAAATGTGTTGCACCGGCGAATTCATTAGCTTTGTTAAAGTTAAAAGTGTTGCAAGTCAAATGAGGTGTGTTTTACCCCAAATTCGATGGGGGGAACATTTTTTTGAATATGGCATCATCATCTAGCTTCGTCCAATAGTGTCAATGTTGTGTTTTTTGACAGTTCGGTGTGTTTGTTTTATTTCAACGCGTTTGACAGCTTGACAGATAATTTAACACAAACTATAGCACTAACCAACGAAAAGTGAGCGGTTACGGTTAATGTTAAAGTTATGACATCATTTAACTATTTGTCAACTGGTGCAACTCATTTTTAGCCTAACCGGTACTTTAACTGGAGTTTCATTGTTTGTTATTGTTAAAGTAAGATGGTGCAACTCAGCCTTAGGATCACTAAAGCGTGGTTCTAGGTCTATGGTTTTACAAAATCAAGCAATGTTGTTTACTTATTAATTAAAAGGATTATATCTTTCATTTCTGATTTCATTTTATCAATTTCAGAATTCATTTCTGTTACGAGCGAAACCCCGCCAACTTCGTTTATGTTT
Source organism: Endotricha flammealis (assembly GCA_905163395.2). NCBI lineage: Eukaryota > Metazoa > Arthropoda > Insecta > Lepidoptera > Pyralidae > Endotricha > Endotricha flammealis. The sequence continues at coordinate 1,708,097 of LR990861.1, read as the reverse complement.
GTCACTGTGGCTGTGGGAATTTTGAAACAGCCTTAGATCTGGTTCAGACACGGCGGATTCCGAAGACCGCGCGTATATTATTTACTTTAGCGCCTATTCATTCGTTCAATTTCGTTCTTACCTGTCCTGCCGTGTCTGAACCATTGCTCTTATTGATTTATTTATTGATTTTTTTTATAATTTTCAGATTTATTTTCACTTTAGCAGACAGATGGATAGGAGACATCGATAAGAATGTCTCTAAGGTACATTAGAATATATGTATTTTTATTCTTTATTTTACTGTTACAACTTTTTATTAATTACAATTTAGAAATTACTTATATTAAAGGAGGCAAAATATCCCTTGATTGAATAAAAATATATGTATCAGTCAATTTTTAAATATGATCTACTATTTCCAATAGGATTGCCATGGATCCTATATACTTACAACCTATAACAACTTTTCTATGATGTTTAGGTGTGTATGAACGAGTTATATAACAAACGCCAAGATATCACGCCCGTAATACGGTACCTGCCGAATGTTGCCGACAAACTTGATGTTGTCCAGCCACCAATCACTTCTATAGAGTAAGTTCACTGCTAATTAACATCAGTAACACCAGCGGGATTATTCTCGTTACAAAAATCTTTTAAATCTTGTGTAGAATCAATCTCAATCTCCGACCCTGTGTGAGACAGCCATTAGCTATTAGTGAGACAGAGATAGCTCATTCGAGCGTTCTGGACCCTATATTATTTCGAAGATTAGATGAAGGAGAGCAAAAATCCCGTATATCCGTGACGCATGAGTGATATCGAGGGATCCCCGGTATTGCAAGCGTCTATACTATAGGCTACCGGTGATGCTTACCATCAGGCGGGCCGCATGCTTGTTTGCCACCTTTGTGGTATAAAAAAACGTTCATCAGTTGGGGAGGCGTCAACAGGTTTTCAAACATGTAAAAAAAGTAGTGACACAAAACTTTCTGATGACGACGGAGGTATGTTCATTGGCCATGGTGTCAGCACCATGGCAGATTAATACCCTATTAAGTATCTTAACTTAACAGCGTACAGTGTATGCCGCTATATTTTTATCGGTCGCGACTCAATCACTGCAAAATTCCCTCTTAACTTGGTATAGGTATATTGCATTGATAGAGGTATACAGCAACTTATTTGAGTACATACCTATGTTATTATGTTAATTAATTACTGTAATTTCAGAACTAGATATTACTACAGAATCCCGACATACGGCGCTGGGAAATTCGAGAATCAATTTCTAAGACCTCTCAGCTCAGGAACATGGATTTGCATGGTATCTGTGTCTTTATTATCTGCTTTACTACTGTTCGTGTCAGCTAAATGGGAACGTCATTCATCGTCTCATCAGTATGCTGTGTTTTCCGTTATAGCGTCTGTTTGCCAGCAATGTAAGTTTACTTTTGTTATATAACATTACTATGGATAATATCGTGGTACTTATACATTGTGTGAAATATCTCTGAACTGAGATTGTTGAAAATGAATGTGTTAGTATCGCAGTTGGTGTTAACTGTGGGTCTATTCTCGTCACAAAAATAGTTAGAATCTAGATTCAAGCCCATTCATTGTCTCGCTCGTTCCACATTTTCATATGCGTGTTGGCGCTTGTGATCGATTGATTTTGTCATTTATAGTCAAGAGATCCCGTAGATCAGTGAGTTTGCTTAACAAGTCATCTTAACATTAACATACCATCTGAAGCACCTCCTTCGTGCTTGGGATTGGGACGGTATGTTGAATTGTCGTCATTTTCAAACCCACATAAATACAGGCAGTGTTTAATTTGGATGTTGATTCAGTGCAATATTCGCGATGACACCATAATATTCTTTTAACATAATAAAACAATATCAAAATGAAAAAAATATTTTAATAAATTCCGGTGGACCTCATTAGAATCTTTTAAAATATGAAAAGTACGGGTATTATTGTACTTTGGTGCTTCCTAGCAAGTCAAATCATCGTAAATTACCAGGATTTCGAGAGGCAGTAATCTTCCGAGTTATATATTATTACCTATTTGGGAAGTGTTCTTGTGTTTGTTGGTGAGATGAAAAAGGTGGAACTTCACATAATTGTTTATTCACTTTGGCAAAACCTATCATTGTTAATTATACAATTAACAATGTTAAGTTATGAATGCATTCAACTATTGTCTCAAATGAATCAAACACTCTGGTGCCGAAGGTAGCATCACTAACAACGCATCACCACGCTGTCAAATAATGTACAAACATGCTCAAATTTTGCGCCTTTGTCACGAGCCATATAGTTACTTAATGTTCTGTCAAAAGAGGTTAACATATTCCATTCCAGCCTGACAAAGGTTATGGAAGTAGGTACCTATTGCAAAAATATTTAGAAAATTATAAAAATGTATAAATTTATTAGTTGTAGCTTCGTTTGGTTTTTGGTAACTGTGAAGGTAACTGTCAAATAAATTAATAAAAAATTAAATTTAAATAAAGTGGTAGAATCAGATCTTTAAATATATTATTTTTGGAGATGATTCCTCTAACTCTTACTAATTAGTTCGAGGGGATACCAACGTTTGGGTTGGTTGATGAAAACGATAAATCTCCTTCATTTATTTTATCCGCCATTTTTTATTCTTTCAGTTTTTGATGATAATAATAAAAGTTTCCGAATATCAGGCGGTGAGTAACTTTCAGTTTTAATTAGGTACTTATATTTTGAAGGTCGTATTACCAAGTTGTAATTATACGACCAAGGCTTTATAGCTTGCCCTGGCTTTTTTCAGACGAATTCCTAAATTACATTTAATTTTAAAATTATATTACAATGTATATGTGAAAGTAAGTATAGCCACAAATATTATCATTTATCAGAGGTACAGAAAAGGACAGACGTACTGATTATCCTGTGAACAAAAAGCATATTATTATTTTTGTACTGTGGTGCTGCATCAATCACCAAATCTTAACAGTTCATAATTCACTTAGATGGTGCCAAGATTGCGCTAATGTTTTGTTTCTTCTCTTTCCGTCAGGTTGCCAGCAAAAAAAAATATTTTTTAAGCGTAATTTATTTTTTCAGCTCGAAGATTAACAGTGCTCGTAACTGGATTATTCTGTGTACTTATTTATAATTACTATACGAGCAGTGTGGTAAGCTGGTTATTGAGTGGACCACCACCTTCCATCAATTCACTTGAAGAGTTGTTGAATAGCCCATTGGAGCTGATCTTTGAGGATATTGGTTATACCAGGTCTTGGTTACAGGTAAACTTTCTAATACAAGGTGTTGATTTAGTCAGTTGCAATATTTGAATAGAAAATAGTAAATAATTCGGCGGTTCTATTTTATAAGCCGTAAACAGATTTCTTTTTTTTTTAATTACAAAGATTTGAGAGGTTTTTGAATAACCCTCTATCAGTGCGCTGAATGGACCTCAACAATATTCCTGTATTTATGAGCAAAGAGTTTGTTATAAGTCGCTGACTACTTTATGAAACTGTTTGACGGCTTGACGCAAATCTGCTGTCAGTAGCGCCAGTTAATAAATGGAATCTGGACCTATATTGTATGTACGAAAAATTACAATTTACCATGAGATCGACGATATTTCCTATTTTTTCTGCGGCGTTTCTTTGAAGCGGCAGTGACTACCGCATACTGAGAGGCGAGTGTCGGCGCCCTCTCACACGGAGTGATTTCAACTAAATAAGCACCCAATCTTTCAGCACGCCAAACCAAAGTGTCATGTCATATTTGAAGAAGATATTCCTTCTGTTGAAGAATTACTACCATCAAATTTCTACTACCCAAAAACTAAATAAGACCTAGGACTAGAAAATTCTATATTTTAGACATTTTTTTTTATATCAATGAAAATACGTTATTAAACGACATGATGAAAAAACTTGTATTTTCAAAATTATTTTCAGACCCCATCTTACTATTACAACAAAAGAAATTCAAAAGTAGAAGATCTTCTGCGTCAAAAGAAAGTATTTAATAAGAAAAAAGATGCACCTTTATTATTTTCTTTGGAAGATGGAATCGGAATGGTAAAAGCAGGGGATAATAATATTATTTATTTCCATATAACTTAACAGTTTCATGCTTCAATAAATTATAGTCTGTTTTTTTAAACGAGAACTGATTGTCTCCCTCGCACATTTCCGATATTGACAGAGTGAGATGGGTCATTCATTGTATCAACCAATAGCAGTGCTCGCAATCGCCACGTATCATATAGCAATAATAATGTGGGCCAATAGCAACTCAGTAACTCGATCGGTCGGTACTCGTTTGTCAAAAAATAATAGATAGACTAAAACTAAATGACGTTATTGGATCGGTCATCACCGAACTAGGTTAAGAGGGCGCACACAGGCGTTAGCTCAGTTTAGCGAAAACTGAACTTTTCGAAGCTCTTAATATCTATAAAAAACTTTTCTAACAGACTTATGAATTACACAAAATGTTAGACAATATTGTTGCCTAAATAGTTAGTAGAAAACATTTTGTCATGTAATGGAATATTTATGAATGCTATCGTGATAACCGAATAGTGTTTTCTCGATTTCACGTTCAGTGCCAACTTCGGATGTCAAAATATCCCCGTAATGCTGCCAATTGTAAGAAATAAATTATAAAATCTAACGGCAAATATACTTAAGCATATAGTTAGTAGAACATTTTTGTAATTTTTTGTTACATAAAAAAGATATTAACATCCAAACTAAGTGAAATTACGAAGAAAGTCAAGTCGTTGTTATGTTTGTTTTCACCATTAAATCTTAGTTATTTTGTGTCAATATTATCATCATCTAAGAGATAAACGTATTCCCTAAAATCTAGGCGCCAAAATTTATGTAAAATGTTTACCATTATTTTTCTACCAATTTTTGAATATAGCCATAAAACCACTATAAAACCGCGCGCGTCTTTTGTTACGACTCACTCGAGCCGCCGGCTCTGCGGAGAGTGGTCACGTCGCTCCGGCGCAGGACCTGACCGCACGTAACCTTTGTGCCCATACGCAGTGCAAACCGTGTAGCGCGACCGACAATCTAGATACTTTGGTAAGTAAAATATGACTTTTTGTTGATAATGACGACGAACTATTTACTTTTTTAGTGACAACAACATAATATGTTTCAGAGTATGGGGAACAAAAAAAAGCAGTTTTTATCGAAAAAAAGAAAAAGACGAAATGTTGAAAATTTAAATAAAGCAAGGCCTAAAAGGCTGGTGGTACCTATAATTAATATAATGGTTATAAATTATAATATATGACAAGTTCTACTAAGGAGGTCGATTATTGCGAAATCGTAAAAAAAATTGCTGTTTCATATGTTTCAGTCCGTATGATGAAGGAGGACACGAAGAGGAAGAAAAACAAGAGCCCGTACTTTTTCATCTTCTTCAAAATGAAAACCATCCTGGTGATGGAATTGAATCCCAATCCCAACCAAAGAATCATTTCTCTTTATAACCCATTTGTTCATCTTTTCGTCTTTTTGAGATTGTAGGTGAACCGCTAGTCTCACAAACTTGGCTATGAGGTCTAATAAAAGCTAGTTAAATCTACTACAAAGTATTTTCAGTGACGGTTCTTCGTAGGTTACGTGGTTTTTTCCAATATTTCGCGAAGTACGTAAAACTTGAAAATTTCAATGTTTGGTAAAATTAGGTCATATATGAAAAGCCACAGCTTGGCTCCTATGGTATCAATAGAGCTGCGATTGGTCTCACATTGTAGGTAATGTATGTAATTTAATACATATAGATGTAGAAAACATTGTGAAAAATGCATAGTTTTAGTCCTGGAGCAAAAATTTCTAAAATTTCGCAATTTTTTCAGAAACTGCTACCTGCTGATGGTTTTAATTATGGCTTTTTTCTGCAATGGAGTAACTTAGAGCAATTATTTTTCCTTTTTTGGATAGAAAACAATTGTAGATCTTACTCAAATTAAGTATTTACGAAATTAGCAAGGCCTTTTTAAATATTTTAATTGAATTTTTGTTGAAAATTTCACAAAATCAAAATTTGTTTTCTAAAATTTTTGCTTTTATTTCCGTATGGTTAAAAAATAACACGATTTTGTACTGTGCATTACAGATCAATATCATAACTCTCCAAATATGGCAAAAAAAAATTGAATTACAAGGTTTTTTTAAATAAAATTTTAATGAATGATTGAGGTAATTATTCAAAAATATTTTATATTTTAAAATTTCTTGAAAATGGTTCACTTTTGCATTACACTATTTGCGTCAATAATGTTGTAAATAATCTCCCCCATCACTCCATATGACATTCCGGTCTAATTTCTAATATACATTGAGTCTTTTGCCTATATTACCCATTATACCTTCATTTTGTTTATTTGAGATTGTAAGTAAACTATTAGATCTCACAGACTTCGTTTTGAGTTCAAATAAAAGCTAAATAAATGTACTACAGAATATTTAGTGACCTTTCTTCATAGGGCAAATAGTTTTGCAAATATTTTGCGAAATACGTAAGTAAAACCTAAAAATTGCAGTTTTCGAGATTAATGGGATTAATTATAGATGAGATTATTTATATGTACCTATATCTATTACGAGTACTTTATTGTTATACTTCTCCATAATCCATAGGTATTAATACACGAGTAAAGATACATTATTTGTATTTATTTCCAAACGAGACATGAAGAATGCCGCAAAAAATTTTTAATTACATAATAACAATACTTATGTTCTACATAGAAATAGGTCTGTAGCTAAAATCACATGAACTTCGAGTCTACTATTATATTAAATAGTGAAGTCTTATCATAAAAGTATCAAAATCATTTGTCTTCGCCGGCGCACGCTCATGTTCGTGGCTCAGTAGTTTCGTAAAATAACACGCTTCGATTTTGAGTTGCGTTGATTTGGGTGCGCGCTCTTAAAACTTGTATCTCAGTTTTGTTTGCAATTATTATAAAATATTATTATGTTTCAAGAAAAATAAGCTAGGTTCTGTATATCCAGGTTATGCGTATCACACTGAAGCAGATAGTGCAAACTCACTGATATCCAGAACTTTCACTCAACCGGAATTGTGTGAACTGGGATCACTGCAGTCCATGGAGAAGACGCATTTATATGTACTTGTACAGAAAAGGAGTCCATATAAAGAGTTTCTTAATTGGAGGTAAAGACCATAAGCAAAAAGACCAATAACAAGGTTTATTACGTTGGTATTTAATCAATCCAAAGCTACACGGATTAAGATCACAGATATTGATTATAGATCTCCTGTAGACCCAGGATCAACGACGGTGATCTCAAACTGACAATTAGCAATAAAGCTTATTGACGTCCCAGAAGAGAAATTACAGCTATCTTGGAACTAACAACTCTTTAAAACTAGAATTTAATCAGAAAGAAAATTAAAATAAATAAATAATATTCGTGGACGAATCAGTCATCAGCCAGCTACTGCATTCTCTAAGCATCATTTGTTAACTCGAAAGCGGAATCCGCGGTGAGATGCCAAAATTGCATACAATTTTGACATCTCTTCGCTTTCGAGTTAACAAATAATGCTTAGAGAATACGGCTATAGAAATGTCATTGGAATACACGGTCTGCTCAAGATTCTGCGGTCGCAACAAAAAATGCTCAAAGCAGTCCATCTATGGAGGCTTTAGTAGCAATACTCTCCTAATATCGCTCTCCTACAAATAATTTCACCTCAAAGCTGTCTCTGTATGGCACCAATAACAAAAGGTTAATGAACGCACAAATTATCTTTTCAGTCTAAAGCGATTAACAGAAAGAGGTATCGTCTCATGCATACGTCACAGAACAAGTATATCTCAAGTCAAATGTGAGGGAAGTTCTCCAAGAGCTCTGGCGTTGGGTGGTGCAGCACCAGCATTTATACTGCTAGCCGGAGGATATTTCCTTGCTTTTATCATCATGTTGATTGAAAGGTTGGTAGAACACCACGGGACAAGCCTACCCACCGCTGTGTCACCTATGGAACCAGGATCAACAACGGCGTCTAAATTTGGCATTTAGAGAATGAAAATAGTTTTGAATCATTTACCATTATTTTGAGAACTAAAGTCACCACGATCCAATATTATACAAATTGATTTGTCATGAATAACTGACTGACAGATCAACGCACAGGGTTAAACAACTCATCGTCCTAAAACTTAGAGGCCGTAGAGTTCCACGCTTATATTTATACTAGTGAAACCCACGCAACTTCGTTTGCATGTATTTATTTATGCACAGCAGCGCCATCTATGTCAGACTTTGATGAAATGCTAAGCGAATCGTGTCCTTTTCGGGTTAAAAAGTATGTGTTAATCCAAGATATCAGCTACCTACGTACCAAATATCATAAACATTGGCAAGGCCATTTGAACGTGAAGAAGTAACAAACATACACATAACTATCGCCTTTATAATATTGGTAGGATTAACGATTAAAAATTGATGGTTCAAACTGTAACATTTATATTATAAATCTGTTTCCAACCTGTGTCTGATCGAATCATTTGTTGCGTCCAGAAAACGAATAATATTTCATATTTTCTATGACATTTTAATTAAAACCGACTTCGTATTATCAAATCTCGCTAAGAGTTTATTCTTTTTGCTTTGTTGATTTAATTTCTCTTGGCAATTCTGTAAATGGACGTTCGCGGCTTAATGTAATAGCTATTTAATGTAATAACATTAAATAGCTTTTTTCATACCACTAAGGTGACAAACAAGCTTACGGCCTGATGGTAAGCGTTGCCTATGGACGCTTGCAACACCTATGACTTGGGAACCTTCAAGAAGGCACATGCACTTAAAAGGCCGGCAGCGGCTCAGGGACTCCCCCGGTGTCCCTGTACTCCATGGGTGGCGGTGATCACTTAACATCAGGTGACCCGCATTCTCGTCTGCCAATCTCTTACATAAAAAATCACCAGGAGTATCACTCGCGCGTTACATTAAATAGTGTGAAAAATATTTAAATTTTCAATAACATTAACTCCTATTTACAAAGTCTTATTCTTTCTTTTCGTGTACTTCTCTGTAGTTCTTTGTTATTAGTGTCAACTGAGGAGACATCGTGGCTGTTGGTCTATCACATTAAAATATGTTTTACTTTACAGACATAAGAAGAGAAACGAAATAATACAGCATAGATTAGCGTTAACACAGAAGAAAAATCATTACAAATATTTTAATTAAGAAGATACGATTTAATCTAGATTACTATTAAGTACAATGTAGAAGATAGAAATATCAAAAACTTAAATCCTTTACAGTTAAAATAAATATAAAGTTACATGCAATTGTGTATTAAAATGACCTTCCTACACCCGAAAATGCAATGTTAGAGGTATTTATTTTTCCGTATTTATTTTAAAACGAATGAGCTAAAAATAACAAGTTTGATATGAATACCGATAAAAATGAGCAAACCCCCAGGCGGCACTACCAACCCGTTCACGAGTTGACGCAAGAGCCAGCCATTGCTGTGTATACTATGTCATTCAATAAAAACTGCATCCTCAAATCTGGATCATGAATGCAGATATTCGGCTAACGTTAAAAAAAGGTACCATTTGGAACAATTCAATCAGCCTTTGGCAAATGGCCACGGACTATTAAAATAAATCGGGATTTTAAAAAAACATGTTCAAAAGTTGGCAAATATCGTTAAGCCTCCGAATATCGATGCGATATTCACAAGTTACATAACTCAATTAAAGGACTGATCGAGTGAAAATCGGATTAAAAGTTGCATAAATGTAGCATTTTGTTGTTGAAATTAAATTATGAATTCAATTGTACATAGGTTTTATGATAGGTACACCAGTGTCGAAAGTGGAAATAAATATTCCCGGACTGAACACAACACCATCTATTCCCAAATTAACCATATCTTGTGCTATATATAGGTAATTTAAACTAAGTTTCTAGTTAATAAATAACTTTTTACATTTCTCTATCATTAATCGATAAACTAAAAGGTGTCCCGTACATCTCTTTGGTCCTTCGAGCCGGATATGAACCAGCGAACTATAGATAACGGTAACGACTTACAAACCTTTAAGTTTTTTCTTGTGAATGAATTATATTTTTGTAATGTTTATACGGTAAAAAAACTAACAAGGAATTTTATCAGAAATATGCAGACCGGACTCTCAATTTCAAATGTTAGCACATAGGGTGTTTATCTAAACCAGGCCAGGAAGTTGGGAAATTATTCTCAGATTAACCGTTGCTATTCGACGTCAGTTTACTAAAGTTTGTTCATAAATCGTATCTAACTCAACACTCTAATTGGGATGTTAGTTTTAATTGTTGTTTGATATCTTTACATTTAAATCAAATATACACCCATGTCCCATACATATGACAAATCCATTAAGATGTGCAAGGTCCATTACCGAAGCCATTTTTAACTGCCTTCGTTCTACAACCCAGGGTCACAAACAAACTACTATAAATAAATAAAAATAACTGAGTTGTCTACATCGAAATTTTGAAAGTAGTCATCTCAGACATGGAAATAATAAGAAAAAATAATATTGGGAAATCCTCCTCTACAATCGTTTTTTAGAATAGAATAGCATAGAAGTGTTCGAGTTGCCCCCTAAGTCATCACTCACACGTTGCCACAGTGGAGAGCTCTGGAGACCTTACTCACCGCAGGAACACAGCATGGCCGAGACCAATGCTATTTGGCTACGATCTTCTGTAAGGTGGAGGTCCTTCCCCAGACTGGATTATTCGCTGTGCCCTACCTCTCCTAAAACCGCATATTATTATTTTATTACATAAAGTCAAGTCAAGAAGTTGTTCAATTCCTCTATTATCAAAATATAGATAGTATATTGTATAAACGCGGAATTAATATAATAGAGAGACGGTAAATCAAGTGAAACTTGATAGTCGAACGTCTCAGTCAGAATTAGATTATATTATTGGAAACTAAATCTGATGCTTTTGAGTTTAACTTAGTTGATGTATGTATTATTCTCGTAAATATCGAACTATGCCACCGGAATGTTATTATTAATCAGCTGTTATCCGCGGTTTCGCCCGCCTGACAAAGAAGTTTTGACATTGGAAATGTCTTTTCGTTCGCTTCAGTATAGGCTTCGATTTCACGAAAAAGTGCGATCCCCTTATATCTCGGAGAGTTGTGAAGATATGATATTCATAAAAGGCTAAAAAGACGCGTATTCACGAGAGTTGTAAGGTGCAAAAAGAATTATTTGAGAAAGTCAAAAACGAAAAAAGTTATGGCCGAAATTGTGAAAATAAATATCATTTCTTTCCGAATTTTTGATTTTGGCGCTCGATATTTTGGAAACGAAGAATGATATCAAAAATTTGAGAAAAACTCGTCTGGACAATTTAGTCAGCTATAATTTGAGCCTAAAACAAAGATGATCGGGTTAAGAGTTTGCCCTGTAGCTTAACCTTTTTGAACAAAGTCAAAAACGTTGTAGTTTTATTTTGTAACCTTTTCCTTATCCCGACTTTATCGTCGCTCATCATCATCATCATATCAACTCATAATCATCCCATTGCTGGGATACGGGTCTCCCTTCAGTCGAAGGTGATTAGAGCGTAGGTACTCTGCCACGCTGCTCCAATGATGGATTGGCAGAGGTCGGTGTTTTCAAACCGCCCTAAGGCCACCGACTTGGCCTAACGACTGTCATCCATCGATAACAGCCGGGACCGACGGCTTAACCCTTTATAGGACATAAGCATCTAGGGTAGATAAAAAAAACTATGTATTTAGATTTTTTTTTAATGTTTTATGTAATGTAAACACGGTGGTAAAAATATTCCCTCTGCCCGTGTGGCTTGAGGTTCTGAGGTCTGCTGAGTACCAGATATATTGGGTAAAATTTCAAATCTTGCTGCCCGCCTAGAACGATCGCGTTGGGATGGGACGACGGAGGACGGAGGGCTAGATGAAAAATCAACAGATGAACTGCTAGGTTCGACTTTCGAGAGGTATTATGCTGCTAGGTGGATCAGGTGTCGGTGCCATAGGCCTGTCATTAGGCTCGTCATAGTTTTTTAGGATCGTTCAATACATTATCAAAACCATCATCAGATACATCGGGAAGACAAAATATGTCTTCCAATTCGTTGACTATTTGTAAATCTATATACATATAATAAAACAGTAGACCCCGATATGTCTGAATATATTTGGCAAAAATGGAGAGGGAACAGTTAGAGAAAGGTAACAAAAGCAAAAAAAAAATTTTTTTTGTCTGTCTGTTTGAACGCGCACATCTTCTAAATTACTGAATAGATTTTAATGCTGTTTTAACTTAAGGAAGATAGAGCTCGGCTTGGAGCAGAATATAGGTTTTGTCGCATTTAAATCGGATGTCAGGAAAATAAGTTATGGTCATTTAAAGGTCTGAGCAGAATATAGGTTTTGTCGCATTTAAATCGGATGTCAGGAAAATAAGTTATGGTCATTTAAAGGTCTCTACCCTGACTATGTAAGAAAAAAATATTTCTCGCACTTACAAACTTGAGACTTGATACACCATAACTACTGACAATAGACTAAACCGGACCAGACCGAACCGGACCGAACCGAACCGAACCGGACCGAACCGAATCAAACCGGATGTCAGGAATAGAAGTTACCCTCATTTAAATTTTCAACAGCCTAAGAATTTTAAAATTGTCACTCACTGGAGAGTCGGAATCGCCCGATATCTCATAACGACCATTTTTAAATTCAGTAGCACTGTGTATGAAAGTTTTTTTTTACTTGAGTTAACCATTTAAAATTTTGTTCCTCTCAAATTCACTAGATGGCACTGTTAGATTCTGAATCGCACTATGAAAGTTTTTTAGTAAAACTGAGCTGACGATTTCAATTTTAATATAATTTTAATTTTTCATAATTATTTTACATTAGGTATTTTGATTAGGTACGATAAAATTAAATAAAACACAGCGGCGAGCAAATAGACAATGAGCAATAAAGAACACTGATGTCTCGGGGAAAAACTATAGCAGTAGTAATAGGAGACTGTTAAATCCGTCTATACTGTTATAGTCATAAGTCCAATTCCACACGGGCGAAGCCGCGGGCATAGCTAGTCGTTAAGTATTCTCTACTCATTTGCCAGATAGTCTGTAATAAGCAAAAAAGGAAATAGGGTTAACGTGGTCCGAGAGTCTCTTCGCGAGTTTTTCAAAAGCACTAATATTCTCACGGTGGCATCACAGTGCATTCTTGACAGCATCATATTTGTTCGTAAAAACATTCATGACTATAACCAGGTGTGGATATTCATAATTTCAATACGCGTCACAGAAATAAATTAGCTGCTCCTAAATTCAGGCTTAGGAAAGCGGGCAAGTTATTTATGATTCAAAGTTTGCATTATGTATAATAAAATTCCAGAATATATAAAAAAATTGCCCAATAATCGATTTAAATAAAATGTCAAAAATTCTTAACCAGTAAAGCGTACTATACTATCAACGAGTATCTAAATGAAAGGTCTCCCTGGCCCCCTTGCAAAGGTGAAATGCTAAAACTTGTCGTGAAAAGCCAGTAAATGTTCAATAAATTACCTAAATAAAAAATTGTGTTCAATATTGTAATATGTACACGCGTCGTAGTGTTATCCAAATGGGGCTGTTTTTTATATTATTTACATTTTAATAGATTTAGATTAAATAATTGGTGACAAGGATGTTAATGTGCACGGGCACGTCATACTCGCAAATTGTCCAAACTGGCGGTGGCGTTGTGGGTCGGGTTACTGTTGTTCCCTTCAATATTGTTCATAATATTGTTGATGGTGAGCCCAGTAATGGGGGCTGGCAGGCTGACTCACACGTCAACTCGAAAATACACGAGAACGGTTGCTGCCTTGCGGGCCTGGTCTGCTAATATCTTTAACACCGATTTAGCATTTTATATTTTAGATTTAATTTTATGAATGGCACTATTTATTGACGTAATGTTGCATGTACCTAGTTTTAAATTTTATGGTAAAAAAAACACGATATATTTTTAAATGCCAAAAAAGACCGTAACAGGTTTTCTTTCGCCATTTATTTTACCAGTGGTCATTTTACTTTTGTTTCCGAAATAGACGTAGTAGTATATAGAGTAGATGAATCCCACCAAAAACATTTTCATGTAAAATGTTGCCAAGACGAGACCATAATGACTCGCATAGTCAAAAAGTTATCAGATCTCATGTAGAGCCAAGCTTCTAACTCTACACGCCCTACCTCTACAAGGCCTAACTTCACAAACTCTACACTTGCAAGTGACGAAATCGGGGGTTTTAAGACATTAATAAAATCTAAAGTATAATAGCTACGACATTCAAATTTATGTTTAATGATTGTACTGGTGTCATTATATCTTGAAATTTTTAACTATTTAGTATCATCCAAAACAAAGTTATGAGAGTTCAAAAAAACGACGAAACGTTTCGAGAAAAGGTAGGTAGTGCTCGTCTCGGGCGAGATTTATACAAATCATTTATTACAACTGTATACTCTGACAAGAGAACGTGTTTGTGAAAGCTTATTCTCTAAATAAAGTTTTGAATTTGAATTTGGTCACCCCACGGGCAAAGGGAATATTTTTACACCACAAAAAAAGAGTGTAAGAAAGGCCTCGAAAAACTTATTCCAAATGCAATATACATAAGACATCAAGTTTAATAACAACTTATCTTTCGAAAGTCGCAAAATTTGAAGATGCATAAAGATTTAACAGCAGGTGTCGAAATTCAGTTGTTTTTAAACTTGTAACTGTCACAGATAAAAAAAATATTATGACGTCCGTTCTTAACTCCTAGATAAAAAAAAAATGAAATCCACAATTTGTTGCCATAGGAATAAATTCGATCACTAGTTACGTTTTCAAAAAAAATCCAAAAAATATGATGGGAAATAATATATTCCCGCTGCCTAATAAAGAAAGGGTCGTGCCCACGGGTCGTGCTCTCCGAAGCACGGAGAAGCTCAAGATAACAAAACCTATCCAGACGCTGGCTAGGGTCGATGTTGCTTAACTTGCGTGTTCATATTAGAGTGCGACACACCACATAGCAACGCCATAGAGCTCCTCCAACGCCATCGAGCTCCTCGTCTCGAGCTTCTCGTTTAATCAAAGAAGAAATATAACGATAACTTTTTAGGGTTCCGTAGTAAACTACAAAGAACCCTTATAGTTTCGCCATGTCCGTCTGTCTGTCTGTCCGCGGTCTAGCACCTAGACGCTTAATGCTAGAGACCTGTAATTTGGTATGTATACACATATTATCAATGTTAACAAAGTGCTGGAACAAAATTTTGAAAAATATTTTTTTTTTGGGTTTGGCCTCCCCTGTTAAGTTAAGTTAAGCAGGTTCTACTAGTTACCAAGTAATAGCCGACGAACTTATAAATTAAAACTTTGATGAAAACTTACAAATGTCATAGAATATGGCATTGTACTCATCTTCAAGCAAGCAAAGCGTAGCAATTACGGAACCATACATTGTGCGTGGCCCGACACGTACTTGCCCGGTTTTGTATTTTCCTATAACACAGTTCACTGATCTGCAACTGAAAACCGCATCAAAATCCGTTAAGTAGTTTAAAAGATCTAAGCGAACAGACAACTTAGGCTGAGTTGCACCATCTTACTTTAACAATAACAAACAACGAAATTTCAGTTAAAGTACCGGTTAGGCTAAAAATGAATTGCACCAGTTGACAAATACTTAAATGACGTCATAACTTTAACCGTAACCGCTCACTTTTCGCTGGTTAGTGCTATTGTTAGTGTTAAATTATCCGTCAAACTGTCAAACGCGTTGAAGTAAAACAAACACACCGAACTGTCAAAAATTTGATACTATTGGACAGCGCTAGATGATGATGCCATATTTAAAAATGTTACCCCCAACGAATTTGGGGTAAATCTCACCTCATTTGACTTGCAACACTTTTAACTTTAACAAAGCTAATGAATTCGCCGGTGCAACACATTTTGCTGTAGCCGTTAAAGTCAGCGTTACTGTTAGTGTCAAATTTAACACAAACCTTTACTATAACTTCTAATATGGTGCAACTCAGCCTTAGACGACTTCACTTTACACTATGTATAAATATACCGACAGACTGGTCTTCTGGACTCTAACTTCTGGATATATTATGTATTTTATAGTATTAGAAAAATATTTGGAAAATATACCTTCGTGCAATTTGGCTTAAGGAATGGAAACCCCACACGCCATGGCCTTGTCCGAATCGTTTTAAGAAAACACTTTTCCTATTTACTCAAGTACCACTCCCAAAATGTCGCAGGTAGCTTTTCCATAATGGCAACATGGGCTGATTTCCCCTGCGATTACAGTCCCACCGTCACGCACAACACACGGATTGGGTTATAATTTTGTTAAGCGAATATCAACCTTAGTGGATTGCCAATTTGGCCTTATCCAATATTGAGTAGTGGGTCACAAATTTCCTTGTGATCTACGTAAGCAAGTATAGAGTTATGGTTTGTTTTGCAATATTTTCAATTTTGTTTCAGGCTTTTATGTAAGCTGTTACACGAGGCTTCGCCCGTGGTCTAGAGGATCTGACAAATAATATTACTATTATTGGAATAAGATGTTTTAAATAAATAGTATTTAAAAAAAAAAGGATAAAAAGTAGCCTATGTCACTCTCCAGACCATAACCTATCGCCAAAAAAGAACAACCCGTTTGTTACTTTCGACGTGAAAGAAGGACAAACAAACAACCACTTTCGCATTTATAATATTTGTATGGACTAGCCGGTCAGACATGAAAGTGTTCTAAAGTTGCTTATATATTATATTGTCCATTGAACTTATGTTCCATATTTAGGTACCTATACTAGAGCTCACTATTTACTGGAAACACTGTCACTTTGACTTAGCGAATCCGTGCTTATATTTGAAAATACAGTGACGTGTTGGTAGTACCAAATACTATAGACGAGTAATGCGCACAGCTTCGGAAGAATTCGGGCAAGACGCGACACTAGCGCCCCTACGGCATGAGGGCGGCATGAGGTGAACGATTTCAAAACTTTTGTATGCAAAATGTTATAGCGCCCCTAGCGGCATGAGGTGAACTGTGCGTTTTGTATGCAAAATGTTATAGCGCCCCTAGCGGCCTGAGGTGAACGGAGGTTGCCAAGTCATTGTATGAGAAACGTCAAGAGCTGTGCGTATTACTCGTCTATAGTATTTGGTAGTACGAGGGCGACACTGTAAGTTTTTAGAACTGCCACTTGTAAACAATATAATTTAAAAATAAGTTTAAATTTTTAAAATGGAACTTTTTGCCAATATAACAAGTATGTTTTTTTCTTTTGTTTTACGTTTTGGCGGCAAATTGAAAACCCGAATCACGTCAGCATGAATTTAACGCGAGTAAATTTTCGTGCCATGATTTTTTATGACTTTCGATGTTATTTAAGTCAACAAGAATGTTACAATAAACTTCGAATGGCCTTTCATGATGAAGCCCATCCCGTGCCACAATTTACAACTGGTATAATGAGTTCAAACGTGGTCGTACTCAGTGGCGGCTGGTGGGTCATAGCACCGGTGATGCACTTTATCAGCTCACTGAGTACAATTCGAAATTGCAATAAAACAACATTTTGTCTTTACAAAGCCCAAAACAAAATAATGTATTGAGACGCTCACATCCACACAGCCATTTCTTTCTGTTATACATATCACTTTTAAAACTTCGCGTAAATGATTTATTTTCGATTTACACTATTAACAGCTATTTAGTCACACAACTGTCCCACACACAAAACGATAAGTTAGTTTATTATAATTTATAATTCTATCACAAATCACAATGTAAACAATAACAAAAACAAACGCGCGACGCGGTCGGTTTTCGTTCGCCGGTAAACTCCGGCTCGTGCGTGCGGCGCACGCGAGCTGTCTAATTTTGCCATACATTTTCTATTGCACTATCTCTGTCTGACGCGCCAGGCGTTTTAGCTCGTATTTCATAGACGTTGTATGAGTATTCGCCGTGCGCGTGGCCTAGCGCACGGCCTAGCGCACGGCGAATTGTCTTTACAAGCGAAAATAAGACTTAATACTTTAGCCAAGAGTTGAAATTGTTTTGTAACAATTTCGTTAATATTGAATAGAAAGTCAATCGGATTATAAATCATTTTTTTTTCTGAACTTATTAAAATCTGGTAGTTCAGTGCACGAGCGCACTTAAGGTACAGCCGTCCCTGGACTCGTACTATTCTTATCGATGATCTGCGTGAAGGACGGCTTTCTACGGCGACGACTGAAGTTAACATCAGTGTTGTGCGGCGTATGATAAAGAATGACAAACGAGTGACCTATCAGCAAATTCGGACAAGCTTAGGCATCGGTATGAGTCATCATCATCATCATCATCATCATAACCCTCTAGTGGGTGTGGTTTCCGCACTTAGTCCTGTACTGGACCATTGTACGTGAGCCGTGGGGCTGTTATTCCATCCAGCCCACCTCCCTCCAGAAGCGAATTAGTCCTCCCAAACTGCTCAGTGTGTCCGCAAGAGACATTGGTGACCCAAGTGTCTCT
Source organism: Endotricha flammealis (assembly GCA_905163395.2). NCBI lineage: Eukaryota > Metazoa > Arthropoda > Insecta > Lepidoptera > Pyralidae > Endotricha > Endotricha flammealis. The sequence continues at coordinate 1,689,451 of LR990861.1, read as the reverse complement.
TTCCGGATTTGAGTGACGCCTGTGCATTCCAGGAGCACGTGCGCCACAGTTTCTTCAGTCTCCATGCATGCTCTGCATAGAGGGCTGTCCGTGATACCTATTGTGTAAAAGTGTTTGTTCAATGAGCAGTGTCCTGTGATGGTCCCTGTTACCAGGCGCAGGCTTCTCCTGTCCAGGCGCAAAAGGCGCTTGGACAGCTTGTTATCCAGGGATGGTATCGCCTCCTTGGATTGCCTGCAGCCTGGTGCCGTAGTCCACCATCTCTCAGCTTGTGTGTATGTGATGTTTTGTAACCATCTGCGTAGCTGATTGAATGGGATTGGCACGATGGGCTCCGGTCCGAGAACTGTCGTGTCAGATCCCCTTCTGGCCAGTTCGTCAGCTGCATCGTTACCTAGTGAGCCACTATGTCCTTTTATCCACTGAAGTGTTAGCGCATTGCGATTTGTCACCGCGACGCGTTCCAGTGCGTTGTGACATTCTAGTATTAATCCTGAATCAAAATGGTTTTTGTTCAGAGATTGGAGTACTGAGGCGCTATCAGAAAGTATGCGGATATGTGTTTCCGTGACCTTCCTGGCTTCAAGGGCGTATGCTGCTTGGATAATGCCCACACATTCCGCTTGATAGACGGTGTTGAACATTCCAAGAGGTTTTGATATTTTTATGTTCAGTTCATCTGAGTGGACTCCGACTCCAGTCCCAGAGTCAGTTTTTGATCCGTCCGTGTAGATTCTGAGCTCTTTTGGGCCTGAATAATCGTTCAGTTCTTCGGTTAGTTGTACTTTGTAGTGTTTGGAGAATCGGTGTGTTTTTGGAATTTTATCAGTGGGTGATAGCAACATGGGTTGCTGTTTGATGGCATCCTCTTTTATTCGTATGTGTTTAATTCTGAAGTCTTTGCCTAGGGTGCCCGCTATGCTGAGTCTGAAGGCTGCTAATGTTGCTTCCTCTCGCACGATTAAGTGCAAGGGTGGCAGTCCCAGCATCGCCTGTAGAGCAGCAGTAGGTGCTGTTCTCATGCTGCTCGTGATTGCTACGCAGGCCAAACGTTGCAGTTTTTCTAGGTCTTTTTGGGCTGTGCTCAAGTTGGTCCTGGGCCACCATACTAAAGAGCCATAAGTGATAATTGGTCTAATGATTGCGGTGTATAGCCAGTGGGTAATCTTTGGACTGATACCCCAGTTTTTGCCTAGTAGCTGTCTACATTGCCACATGGATATACTGGCTTTAGTAGTGATGTAGTCAGTGTGTTTTGCCCAATTCAGCTGTTTGTCCAAGAAAATGCCCAGGTACTTGGTTTCCGTTGAAAGGCTTAGGGTTGTGTCAAAGAAGTGTGGTAGCTGTAGCGGTGCCATCCTTCTTTTTTTTGTGAAGAGAATTAGTTCGGTTTTGGTGGGATTTACTGCAAGTTTGTATTCCTTGCACCAGTCCTCTACTATTTTTAAAGCTTGGCGCATGAGGTTGCATAGTGTGTTTTCGTGGTTGCCGTTTATTATTATTGTTATGTCGTCCGCGTACCCTACGGTGAAATAGCCCTTGTCATTTAGATCGGTATGAGTCAAGTGCACAGAATCCTCCATGAACAGTTAGCGGTTAGGAAGCTTTGTGCCCGGTGGATACCTCATAATTTGACCGATGCCCAAAATCCGTCGAAGAAACTTCTAAAGGCGAGTGGGAAAACTGCTTTGTTCAGTGGTTTCATCGGATGCAACGATGCATTGATGTGAAGCGACACTATTTTGAAAAGATATAATAAAACTAATAACTTTTGTTTTTACCCGGTTTTTTATTTTTGATTGAAGAACTTTTAGGTTGACCCTCGTAACTGAAGAAAATCAAATAATTAATCTTATATTACAATACTGAAACTCAATAAACACAGTCAGTTATGCTAATTTCCGTTCTGTAGTTCGTTTCGTTTATTTTATTTCAATTTGCAGCCAATTTTGTTTTGCAATTAGTGAGAGCTAACGACGCGGAATTAACTCTGCAAAAGTGCAATCGGAACGGAACCTATTGCATAAGTTATTCACTTTTTTATGTCGTACAGCATGCAAACAAGCTTAGCGTGCCCTCCATGCTTAGTTGTGCATAATAGTTGGTAACAAAAATGTTTCTGTGGCGTGGCTCTGTAAAATATTTGTTACAACGACCACAATATTGACAATGAGCAGTGGAACGCATTAAGCTAAAAGCATACTTCTGTAGTGTTGTGGTGTTGAAATGTGTTAGCGGGGTGAAACATATCGGATTTATACGTTAAGGCTAAGTTTTCCGATCATTTTGATTTCTATGAAACGTCTACGAAAGTAAGCCGAATCGTCACATTATTAAGCTAATGTAATATTAATAAATCAAAATATTAAACAAAAAGTATTAAAATATAATTTCCATAATACTTATTCCACCAATATATTTACTTAAAATTATATTAATAACAAATGAAGTTAAAACAAAAATGTGGATAGTAAGTATTAACTTTTATATTTTACTACACCATATCAAACAATATGAAAAAAATTGGTGACGATTCAAAAGAGCTTGTAATATTAGGCCTATTTGAATAAAAATATTTGACTTTGAGTTTAATTGGCTGACTGTACTATTCTTCCCTCTTAAAAAAGTGTAAAGGCGCGGTCCCACTGCTGCGCACGCTGCGCACCAACACGTGGGTCACGTGGCACATTACAGCTGCGTGGATGACTACGTTGGGTCTATGTTTCCACAGCGTGCGCAGCGATGTGCACGCTTTGTGGAACAAGCTGTGTACCGCATTCACTGCGTGCATGGCGTTGACAGCGTTGAGCTATGTTGAGCAAGCCACGCGTGTATCAATGACGTCACTTGATGGTTAACGTGTCCGTGGGTTGCAGTGGAAACAATCACGTACATCCGTGCCTAGCCTCTTCGTGCGCAGCAGTGGGACAGCGCCTTAATTGTACTGAAGGAAAATTATGAAAAACAGTAGCACGTGATAATTGAGTGAAATGAATCGTGTGGCGTGCGGACTGCAGTGCGGAGTTCAGAGTTAGCCGGAGTTTTCCCTCACCAAATTAATATTTTAGTGATTTTCGCTAAACTATTACCATTTAGTTATACTGTAGTTTTACTTTAAGTTACGATAGGGTATTTATCCATACTAATAATATAAATGTAAAACTGTGTTTTGTTTGTCTGTTTTTGGGGGACAGTTTACAAAATTTACACACGTCGTGGTGTCATCTAAATAGTGCTGCATTTTCATTATACTACTTTTAATCCTTTTTGACGGGGTTGTTTTTGTGAATGGGCTCGTCCGGAATTACGGTCGCATCGGGAGTCGGGTCGCTGTGTACCCTCCAATATTGTTCATAATATTGTTGATGGTGAGCTCAGTGATGGAGGCTGGCGGGCCGACTCTCAGTTGTGGTTGTCATCTTGGGGCATATTCGACATATTTATTACTAGCTGTGCCCGCGGCTTCGCCCGCGTGGAATTGGACTTGTGACTTTGTGACTAATTAAATCGTATAGACGGATTAAACAGTCTCCTATTACTGTAGTTTTCCCCGAGACGTCAGTGTTCTTCATTGCTCATTGTCTATTTGCTCGCCGCTGTTTGGCTACCTACTGTGTACAAAATCCTGTTGTTTTATTATTTTAATAGCTGTTACCCGCGGCTCCGCCCGCGTGGTCAAGCGAAAATGCCAATAATTTCGTTCCCGTGGGAATTAAAAAAAACCCCAACTTTATCCTTGTCAACATCATAAAGGGAACCTCTATACAAAATTTCAGCTTTCTAGGTTGAGCGCCTGCGAAAATACACTTGCAGTCCTATTACTCCCTTTCCCGTGGGAATTTTAAAAAATCCTTTCTTAATGAGCACCTACGCCCGAAAAGGAACCTCCATGCAAAATTTGAGACTCCTGGCACGTAGTTTTGGAGATGTCGTGATGAATCAGTCAGTGATTTTCTCTTTTACATACTAACTTTGCATCCTCGTTTTACCGCTATTACCGGAAGATTTTTGGGAAAAATATTTTACTCATGTTTCATGCCTTTCAGCAAAGAACCTTCATGCTGAATTTCATTCGAATAACTTCAAAAACGGCTAGTTTCATACTAACTTTGCGACCCGTTTAACCCACTAAGGGATGAATTTTGAAAAAAAAATTTTACTCGTGTTTCATGCCTTTCAGCAAAGAACCTTCATGCTGAACTTCATTCGAATAACTTCAAAAACGGCTAAGTTTCATACTAACTTTGCGCCCCCGTTTAACCCCCTAAGGGATGATTTTTGAGAAAATATTTTACTCGTGTTTCATACCTTTCAATAAAGAACCTTCATGCTGAATTTCATTCGAATAACTAAAAAAACGGCAAAGTTTGATACTAAATTTGCACCCCCGTTTAACCCCTAAGGGATGATTTTTGAGAAAAATATTTTACTCGTATTTATTATTTGACCATAGCGCTATTTGGATCGACATCCCGCGTGCTTCATTTCTGTATGTACCTGGATCTGTAGTTTATTTATTCTTATAAATATACTTATACATTGTAACAAACGAGTGAAAGAAAAAATTGCTAAATGACAAAAAAGGCCGTAACCGGGTTTCTTTCGCCATTTCTTTTACCGGTGGCCATTATGCTTATGTCCGAAATGGTGGTAGTATATAACGTAGTTTATTTTCTTTACACATATATACAAATTGTAAATGACAAGAAAAAGTGCCTGTGAAGATCTAATTTCTGAAATAAACGATTTCATTTAATTTCATTTCATTTCGAGCTAAAGCTATATGATATCATGTATTTTGTAAATTGTAACCCATGTCCGTTGCAATCGAATAAATGATTTATCTATCTATTTAGGGAGCTGAATTTTTCCATATAAACACCCTGTAATATTGGATAAGAAACTAACAAAATTTCAGCGGGATACAGAACTCATTAGTTCGTTCCCTTGTCCACGCGGGCGAATCCGCAGGCAACAGCTAGTTTATACATATAAATATAATTGTCATCCGCAGCTTCGCCCGCGTGGTCCAGCAGATCTGACAACTTTTTTATACCACCAATTTGGCAAATAGTATACATACGGCCTGATCTGATGGTAAGCAAAGCAGTCACGGTAGCCTATGGACCCTTGCAATACTGGGGGTATCACTCTGCGTTGCCAACCTTGTAAAAAGTGAAGCAAATAATAATAAACTTAATTTTTTCCCGTGAGATCAAAATGTTTTTCCGGGATAAAAGTAGCTTATATGCCCCCCTCCCCCCACTACCCGTGGTCCCGTTAGGTCGACCCGTTCTCCGTTCATTACTATCGACGTGAAAGGAAACCAAACTAACATTTCACATTTATAATATTAAAGTAAGTAGGGATGTGATTATCTTCACTCCGGACGTGACCTTCGTGAAAGCTCTTGAAGTTTTGTGACATTGATATCAAAGTCGCAACGTTTTTGTGAACACCCGCTATGCATGCTAAGTGGTAAATTTGAGTGGTTTTGCAGATGTGACCTTCGAACAAGAATCCTTTAAAAATATTACATTATGTTATTAGACACCCGTGAATTTGCCCTCTCTACCCTGTTCCTGTACCCTGGATCAATGGAATGGAAAGTTTAGGAATTATTGTGTTAATCCTGGTTATGAACTACCTGTGTACAGTTAACAAAGGAAAAGGTTGACCAGGGCCGAAAATATGATTTAAGATTTCTAAATATTGCGTAAAGGGATTTAGGTACTAGAAAATTTATTTATCAATAGTAGGTTTTCATATTGTACTATGCAATTACAAATTTTCTAGTAAATCCCTTCACGCAATATTAGAAATCTTTATGCAAATTCATGCAAATCTATCTAATTATTATTATTCTAATTATTATGTCTACCCAACCCCTTCCCCATCCCCTCTTTCCCCCTCCTTTTGCTTCCCAATCTCCTTCCTTTCCTCCAACCTCCTTGGTGGACAACGCATTGGTAGCGCCCCTGGTGTTACTGATGTCCATAGGCGGCGGTGACCGCTTTCCATCAGGTGGTCCGCTTGCTTGTTTGTCTACTGAATGACATAAAAAAAAATCTAATTATTGTTACGTGAAAAAATAACAAAACATTCTCATAAATACATTAACTTTAATATCATTAGCGGGTAAAGGTTGCCCACTTCATTAAAAACTTCATTACCCTAAGGTTGCCTTGAAAAAGGAAAGATTGATTTTAGCAATAAGGCCGCCTTGTTGCTATTCACCAATCTGGAAGTTATCCGTGTATAATGTATTACCTTGTTGTCCAATCTGGAAGTTATCCGTGTGTAATGTATAAACTAAGGCATCTATAAAATAAAAATATATGAAATAAACATCTAAATATCTATCTATGTTTTATATTCTTAGCGACAAATATTATAGTATATATCTTGGCAGTTTGTCGTAAACTCTTGTTTATTCCAAGTCCCAGTTAAGTTAGATTACTAACTGCAATTCCCTCATAAGTAGTACGTGCCCTAAAGTAAGTTAGAGGAATATGTACTAAGTACTAAGTAAGTTTGTTAACTTAGATACGGCTTTGCATAGATTATGAACATATCTAGATTATGCACTGTTTGATAAGTTTATTTTAAGCACTAGACTATCCGTTTCAAACACGGATTTATGTATACAAGAACTGGATACAGCCAGTATACCTTTCTTTTAAGTCAGGAAAATCCATTACAGCATGTCCCGCAAGCAGCAGGGGTCTGGCGAGTTTACGAAATCAAAGTGATTGAAAGAAAGTTGGGCTCTTATAGTTGAAGAAGGATTCGAAAGATCGAATCCTTCTTCAACTATCTCAGTCATCAACACTTTCTATCAGATATTTATCCAAATATTATAAAGAGGAATGATTTGATTGTTTGATTACATTGAATAAATAAATAAATAAATATATAGGGACAATTCATACAGATTGAGCTAGCCCCAAAGTAAGTTCGAAACTTGTGTTATGGGATACTAACTCAACGATATTATATTTTATAACAAATACATATATAGATAAACATCCAAGACCCGAGGCCAATCAGAAAAAGTTCGTTTTTCATCATGACCCGACCGGGGATCGAACCCGGGACCTCCTGGGTGGCGGTCTGGCGTGGTAACCATTACGCCACGGAGGTCGTCAATAGGCTCCGAAAATACTGGACTGATCTGAAAATTCTTTCGCTGTTTGGAAGCTACTTTATGCCCGGGTGACAAAGGCTATATTATTTTTTTTAATTATGAATTCCTTTTCTTAAACCCATGCGAAACCGGAGCGGACCGCTAGTGTAAAATAAAAGTATTCTATCAAAATTGTCCTATCATTCACATCACGACTCGGCAATATTTGGATCCGCCTCGGGAACAATTACATGAACAGACTCCTTGTTTGAACAACTTCGAAATATCTCCCCGGAGGCTTACCCACTGCTTTTGCGACATATCAGACGCTTTAGTTGAAAGTTTTATTCAATAACCAGTATTTGAGCTTGAAGTTATTTTTCACTTCATTCATTATATCAACCTTTAATCATCCCTCTGCAGGAATACGAGTCTCCAATTGAAGGGGCCTCTCTGCCACGTGAGGCCAGTTTAAGCCGCATAAAGGCCCCGACTTGGCTTAACGACTGTCATCCACCGAAACAACGACCGACGGCTTAGCATTCCACTCCAATCAGGTGTCCCACCTGCCTGTTTGTCTGTTGAATAACTGTAAAAAAAAACTTCCAAATATAGTCCAAGTTGTTTAATGTTCTTCGTATTCAGTCTATACCCACGGGAATCACAGTGAAGTTATGTATGTAAGTTGAATTCAAGTGCTGAAGTTTCCGTGTTTCATGAAAAATTCAAGGATTCATACGCGGAACGAAGGTGCGGGCGGCGCGGCGGCGGCGCGAACTCAGACACCCTGTATTAAAGTTACTAGTAATATATTACTTTGATAATTCTTACTAGTTTACTTACTGTTTTTGAAGTAAAAACTTTTTCACCTCACAAGCTCGGAAAGAATCTGTTTGTCATTCGAAATCTGAGCGCAAAAGTGCATTTTGTGCCCTAGCGTGGAAAGTATTTTTAAAATTCGAACCTTTCTATTCTTTAATTTTTTATACCGCCAGTCCTCTGAAAATGCATTAATACTTATTTCATGCCAGTGCGCCAACCTTATTTTTAGAATAATCGAACTGGCCAGCACGACACCGCATGAAAAAAAACCACTTATTTAATATATTATTTGCGTTTTTCTTGCACCTAGGATTTTCCTCGCTGTAGTGAGGTGAAAAATTTTGTGTTTCGCTCGGCAGCAACGTTATTCTGCGTCTCGTACCTTTGAAACCCTCGCTACGCCCAGGATTCTATATTTGAACCACTGGCTTCGCTCGTGGTTCAATCCTAGAATCCTTCGCTAGCTCAGGTTTCAATTTAAGTACTCGCGCCAAAAAACAACTTTGCAGCCTTGCATAACAAATAACTATTTCACCTCACAAGCTCGGAAAGAATCTGTTTGTCATTCGAAATCTGAGCGCAAAAGTGCATTTTGTTAGAGTGGAAGGCGTGGAAAGAATTTTAAAAATTCGAACCTTTCTATTCTATAATTTTTAATACCGCCAGTCCTCTAAAAATGCATTAATACTTATTTCATGCCAGTGCGCCAAACTTATTTTTAGAATAATCGAACTGGCCAGCACGACACCGCATGAAAAAAATAAACACTTATTTAATATATTATTTGTGTTTTTCTTGCACCTAGCATTTTCCTCGCTGTAGTGAGATGAAAAGTTGTATGTTTCGCTCGGCAGCAAAGTTATTCTGCGTCTCGTACCTTTGAAACCCTCTACGCTCAGGATTCAATATAAAACAAGACACAACTTTGCAGCCTTGCATAACAAATAACTATTTCACCTCACAAGCTCGGAAAGAATCTGTTTGTCATTCGAAATCTGAGCGCAAAAGTGCATTTTGTGCCCTAGCGTGGAAAAAATTTTTAAAATTCGAACCTTTCTATTCTATAATTTTTTATACCGCCAGTCCTCGCAGGTGGACCTTGGTCGTGGTCCACCTGCGAGGACCACGACGGGCGGACGGGCTCTGAAAATGCATTATACTTATTTCATGCCAGTGCGCCAACCTTATAGAATTAGAATAATCGAACTGGCCAGCACGACACCGCATGAAAAAAATAAACACTTATTTAATATATTATTTGCGTTTTTTGACGACCTCCGTGGCGTAATGGTTACCACGCCAGACCGCCACCCAGGAGGTCCCGGGTTCGATCCCCGGTCGGGTCATGATGAAAACCGAACTTTTTCTGATTGGCCTCGGGTCTTGGATGTTTATCTATATATGTTTCTGTTATAAAATATAATATCGTTGAGTTAGTATCCCATAACACAAGTTTCGAACTTACTTTGGGGCTAGCTCAATCTGTATGAATTGTCCCTATATATTTATATTTATTTTCTTGCACCCAAGTATTTTCCTCGCTGTAGTGAGGTGAAAAGTTGTGTGTTACGCTCGGCAGCAAAGTTATTCTGCGTCTCGTACCTTTGAAACCCTCGCTACGCTCAGGATTCTATATTTGAACCACTCGCTTCGCTCGTGGTTCAATCCTAGAATCCTTCGCTAGCTCGGGTTTCAATATAAGTACTCGCGCCAAAAAACAACTTTGCAGCCTTGCATAACAAATAACTATTTTAGCGGCGTTGTGCACTTTTTGAATGGGAAGAAAATGTTAAACTCGTGTCAGGACACGTGACTTGTTGGAAAATTCGTAAGACGAAGGAAATTGTTTTAGTGAAATCTATCGGTAAATATTGGAATTTTTTGAGTGAAGTGAATAAATTGTTGTAATGCCACTGAGTTTTACTAGATGGCGGTAAATTAGAAGTGAAAACTTCTTTAGCGGCGTTGTGCACTCTTTGGGATGGGTAAAAAATGTTAAACTCGCGTCAGGACACGTGACCTGGGGCAGTATTCTCTAGCATAATTTGTTAACTCGAAAGCGGAAACCGCGGTGAGATTCCAAAATTGAATGCAATTTTGGCATCTCACCGCGGATTAGAGAATAGCTCTACTGATCGAAAATTCGAAGAAGGAGGGAGAGTAGACCGCCGGTGCGGTGTAGGAGAGAAAGTAATATCTCTCTCTTTCTACCGCGTGGCGAAAATGTATACCGGCTCCTGCAGTTTCGTTTGAGCGGCTCACAAATGCACAACGTTAGTGTTTAGGTTTTCACTTCTGCCTGCACTCCCGGAGAGCACCCCTTTTTTAACAGACATGTACTGTAAGTTTCGCGCATTTCCGATATTGACAAAGTAAGTCGGCTGTTTCAATAACCCATGTTATCCATCAGTACCATCGTAAGGTATTCAGTTATGCTATAAATATGCCTCCAGCCATATGCTATGTTTAACCTGCATCCAGCGGCTTCATGCGACTTTCCAATTTTAGTAACAATAATATAAAAAAAATAAGAAGCACGCCACTTAAATTTAATCCACGGCGCTAAAACGGAAAGGTTCCGGGGGTTTTGTTAAAAGACAGCACTGGGATTGTATCATTTATTTATAATTTACAAAAGTACCCAAAATCCATAGTTAACCGACTTTCTGGGGCTTACAGCGGTGTTTTGTGTTTTATTGTTTCCAACTTTGCGACATAATGTTTCATTGAATATGAATGAGTAAAGTTTGCATAATGACGGTCTGGGGTATAAAATTTCAATTATTTTTTAAGTGTGCAAACAAGCATCTATTGATGTAACATACAGTATCTTGATCAGGATCCATGGCTGTTTGGAATTCATTTTTCTCAGTTGTTGAAGTCACTGACGAAAATTAATTTACAAGGATGAGGAAACGTATGCTGGCTCAAACGTGGCAATACCAGATCCCAGAATCTCAACGTTAAACTATGGCTGTCACTGTCCACCCCCAAATACTTGGGGACAAATTGGTCAACATGGCCTGCAACATGACGCTCAACAACGAGAATCTGAGTGCATCAGAATAAGACTAGCTACTGCGACAGTATTTCCCTAAACGAGCATCAATCAGAATATTATTTATATTCTGTTTTGCTATTAGTACTGAACTCATGTCTTTCACTTCACGGAGTTCTGACGCCACGTAATCACCATATATAGAAAATTCATCTTTGTCTAATTTTGTTTATAGCAGACGCATAACTTTATTTGCTTCCACAATTCTACTCTCATTTAGTAAGGTTCTTTTATGAGACGTAGATGGTCCTATAGATTCTGGTGCTTTCTGATTAACAGCCTTTTTTATTTAAAGTCAGGAAAATGCATTACTGCATGTCCAGCCGCCACTTGGGAAAGCGACGGGGATCTGTCGGGCCACTAGCTAATGAGGGTACCGACTAAAAACCTGACTGTCTGCCACCTTCTGCTATTTCATTTGAACCGTAGATTAATTATTTACTTGAACAGCATTGTATTTGGAGACCCAGGAATTGGGGTCGGTTTTTGTTCCATCTGAAAAATAAAACATATTTTAAAAAATACTCTTCTAGCTACTGCCAAAGAAGTTGCTAAGGAGGAAAGTCCTTTCAATACTTCCTACTCCGTCTATTTTCTTTCTGATTATATTCGTTGTGAGTTCCAAGACAGTTGTAGTTTTTTCCCCGGACATCAATTAGCTTCATTGCTTATTGTCTATTGGTGGCCTTCAGTTGGCTTGAAAACACCGGTCTCCGCCAATCTGAGTACGCTCTAATTCCCTTCGATTGAAAGGAGACCATGTATCCATGTTGTGGGATGATTATGGGTTGATATGACAAATAATTTATATAATAAATTATATAGGGAGAAATCACTCAGATTGAGCTAGCCCCAAAGTAAGTTCGAAACTTGTGTTATGGGATACTAACTCAACGATTCGTTTTTCATCATGACCTGACCGGAATTCAAACCCGGGACCTCCTGGGTGGCGGTCCGGCATGGTAACCATAACGCCACGGACATCGTCAAAAATTTATATTTTGTGACTTACCTTGACGATTGTATCCGCGTACCAGATGATGTCGCTCCCTTTAATAAAAACTTCAATGCGCAATACTCAAACCATTTACTAGATTATCTTCTTCTCGTTCAATAATAGTACTATTACACCATGCCATATTCTTCTCCCTTACAAATTGAGAACGTAGAGTATATAATTTGCTCTCAACTTCTTTTTTTGGTAGTTTTAAGAACTTGGCTATGTCTCCCCATGCCATATTTTTCTTCGATTTATTTCTATAATCTCGGTTTGACCTGTCCCTCAATAATTCATAATTCTGGTAGATTTCGATTAATTGGAATATTGTTTCGTTTCGCCACACCATTGACATTTTGCATTACGCACACGTCTACACCCAGCGACAAACGGAGCGACACTGTCATAGTCGGTACTACGGTACGGTTCGTTCGCTCAATAAGCGGCAACATGCGCGCGTCACGCGTCATGTTGCAGGACTCTATGCGTCCCAATGCGTCCTGTTGGGGAACATTTTGTCAACGTTCATCGTCGTCTATGAACGTATCATACTATTCCTCCTATCATACTAATATTACAAAAAGGAAAGAATTATATTTTTGTTTGTAATGAATAATCTCAAAAAGGACCTATTTCAAAAATTCTTTCACCGTTGGGACCGGCTTAGCTACGCTATCGCCGGGTGACAATAGGCTATATTATTTTTTAAATTAGGGATCTCTACTAAAACCCGTGCGAAGTTAGGGGAACGGTTGCAGAATCAAGCCAGGGCGGGCGGTCCGCTAGTGGTATTTAAATATGAGTTAAATGAGTAAATGATTTATTTCTCTCAAAAATCTTAAGTGTACAATGTAATAATTATAACAAAGTGGGTGATTAAAATCTAAGATTATGAGAGACTGGTGGCTGGACTAAGCATGAGCTTGTATCTCGGCACGCCAGCCTCTCCCCGCGTGGATTTATATAATAATATTAGAATTAAGTTAAATAACAATAAAGTAGGCAGTGGACTAGTAACTAAAGAAAAAAGATTTTTTTTTGGATTTACAAAATTAACAAAAAAAAAGCCCTCTATAGTATATAAAGTACCAAAGTGTTATTCTGCTTGTTGTTTACTTACATTTCTACAGTTAAATAGATTTCTATAAAATAAAACTTTGAGCTAGGCGACTGTTTTTCTAAAACACTTTAAGTACACCGCAAGTGCAAACTTTCAATGTCTGCAAAATTCGAATTTTGTGGTTTAAACTTTAACTCAGAGCACCGTGTAATCCGTTTGAGTTTTGCTTCTTTCTCTACTTGTACCAGTTTGATTTCTAACCAAATCTTATGAACGGCAAAGTGCTTCTTCAAGTTCCAGCTAAGGCTTCGAGTAGGAAATAAAAAGGATAAATCTGAACCCATTTTCACATGCCTTTCGTAAAATGGGAGCATAAAAAGAAAAATTCTCACTGAACAATGCCGAGTCCTTGGACCTATAAAGCTGAAATTATGCACAGAGGTTCCCTTGATTTCTTTAATATTATAATAATTGTATATGTTGGCGCATCCACATTTTGTTAATGTTGTAATTATAGAAAATTATCATTTCCCCGCGGCTTCGCTTGCGTTAATTTTATGACATAGACCTCATTCGACAACAAAACAACCCATAGCGCGACTTGTGGCGCCATCTGTTGGCCGATAGCATTCCATACAGCGCCCTCTATAGTAGAAAAAATATTTTCCCATTGGATTGACATACTTTCACGGGATAAAAAGTAGCCAATGTTGGGCTCCCCACCCCTGACAATATGTATACAAATTTTCATAATGATCGGCTGATTAGTCAAGTCATGAAGGAATAACAAACAAACAAACTCACTTTCACATTTATGATATTAGTAAAGATGAAAAATTAACGATAGTGTTGATAGTCAAACGCCCGATTTAATTACTAAACGAAGGCTTTAATTGATTTACTGATAAATTGAAATCGAACCCGCGCCCTCTCTTGCCGATGGTAGGTCAGCATCAACGTACTATCGAGCTGTTGAACAGTCCTTCCACTTAAAAATAAATATAAAATAAATATATAGGGACAATTCATACAGATTGAGCTAGCCCCAAAGTAAGTTCGAAACTTGTATTATGGGATACAAACTCAACGATATTATATTTTATAACAAATACATATATAGATAAACATCCAAGACCCTAGGCCAATCAGAAAAAGTTCGTTTTTCATCATGACCCGACCGGGGATCGAACCCGGGACCTCCTGGGTGGCGGTCTGGCGTGGTAACCATTACGCCACGGAGGTCGTCAGATCGTCAGACTTGGATCCATTGCTCGATCGCTCAATGGATCCCAGACGACTTTTTTCAATCCCTCAATGGCACTAAAGTATCGTCGATAACCTTGACAAAACTGGTATCCAAGAAAACTCAACGAATATAACCTGACCAATAAATATAGCTCTCATATCAGCAGCCAACCTTCAGCACAGTATTTCAACATCGGTATATACAATACATAATAACATACCAATTTCCATTGGTCGCGTATCTTTAAGAGCATAAATCTTTAGTAGACAGGAGGAACAAAAATTTATGAGCCCGCCCGTGCCAGGGACCGCCTGTCTATTCTTAATGGAGTCTAAGACATGAGAGTCTTGTAAACTACTTAGAACATAGTGTACTTTGACGACCTCCGTGGCGTAATGGTTACCATGCCGGCCCGCCACCCAGGAGGCCCCGAGTTTGAATCCCGGTCAAGTCATTTATGTATTTAATTATTTAAACTTTATTGACCACAATATAAGGGTACAAAAGGCGGACTTAACGCTAACAGAATTATCTACCAGTCAACCAGTCATGATGAAAAACGAACTTTTTCTGATTGGACAGGGTTTTGGATGTTAATCTATAACTAGCTGACCCGTGCCCACTTCGTTGGGCATAATGTTAATAATCCTTTTTTAGTACAGAGTGTTATGTTTTAATTTCTAATTGCCAAAAGGAGGGTTATACGTAGGTATAGTTTGTATTTGCATGCTAATACAAAATTCGAAAGTAACTCTGTCCGAAAGAAAGCAGCGTTCGTAAGAAACGCTTTCATTCGACCGTTTTTTCTCCGATTCACTTTGCAAAACCGACTACCACGTAAAAGCCTTTTTATTTTTCGGTTTTTTATATAACCTATGACACTCAGCAATAATGTGGCTTTCTATTGGTGAAAGAATTTTTAAAATCGGTTCAGTAGATCCCGATATTACCCCTTACAATTTAACAAATATACAAACATACAAACACACAAACTTTACTTCTTTATAATATTAGTATAGATATGTATTTGTTATAAAATATAGTATCGTTGAGTTAGTATCCCATAACACAAGTCTCGAACTTACTTTGGGGCTAGCTAAATCTGTGTAATTTGTCTCTATATATTTATATTTCTTACTTATTAAGTTTCAGAGTCTAGGCCTTCACAGGCACTTTTTCTAGTCACTTACAATTTGTATACGTTAATTATAAAAAAACTACTTTGTAAACTTACAACTATTTCGGAAAAGCAAAATGGCCACCGGTAAAAAAAAATGGCGAATGAAAACCGGTTACGGTATTTTTGTCTTACTTACCTTGTTTTTAAGGAAATATTTTTTTAATTATTCAATCGTTACAGTAACATGCTATGAATGTGAATGAATAAAAAAAATACTCATTTTTTTAAACCAAAATATTTCCGAAACAGCTAAAAAATCGCTTCACTCATGATTTTACGCCGCAGACTAAACAGCCCAAAAGTTATCCCCAAGTTTATTATTAGTGTAATAATATAAGAGGTCCCTAGCATAAGAAGGTCAATGGTGCAAACTAACTTTCTGTAAACACAGAACATTTACTATAATGAACATTACATTCGGTACTGAAGAGCCTGTAATCACTGAATATTCTTTGTCATCTAACAACAATTGAAATCGTTTTTAGGGTTCCGTAGCCAAATGCCAAAAAACCAAATGGATTCGTCATGTCTGTCTGTTTGTCCATATGTCACATTAATTTTTTCCGAAACTATAAGAACTATACTGTTGAAACTTAGTAAGTAGGTAGATAGATGTATTCTGTGAACCGCATTAAGATTTTCACACAAAAATAGAAAAAAAAAATTTTGGCGGTTCCCCATACATAGAACTGAAACTCAAAAATATATGTACCATGCAAACTTCCACCGAAAATTGGTTTGAACGAGATCTAGTTAGTAATTTTTTTAATACGTCATAAATTTTAAACCGCAATTGCTGCTACGGAACCCTTCATGGGCGAGTCCGACTCGCACTTGGCCGCTTTCTTTTAGAGACTACAGGCATTTTCTCTAGGATTGTGAAAATATCAGCAGTTTCAACCTCGTCAATGCCAAGGCGGAGAAGACTGTCTGACTGTAGAGAAAGCTGTTAGAAGACTTTTTAATTTTAGGAATTATTGATGAAGTCGGGAATTGTATATCCAAATTGATAATATTCAAAATTGCTAAAAGCTGGCGAAGTTGTCTGTAACCACTACTGAGCACGACTAGATACCTGTTTAGGACGTTTTTTTATGCACGCCGAATTAAGTGCTGAATCAACGAAAAGTTAATAGATACTCTTCAGCTATCCATAGGTATATTCACTGTGTCTGTCATTAACATAAACACGAGTAAACAAATATTTAAAAAAAAAAAACAGTCTAATTGTCCCATGACTGGGAAACCATATTATCTATTTAAATAAGTTCTCAAAAAGATTAATTAAATGTTTTTTTTTTATTAACTTTTATACCACTAAGGTGGCAAACAAGCTTACGCCTGATGGTGAGAGGTCACCGTAGCCTATGGACGCTTGCAAAACCGTAGTATCACTCGCGCGTTGCCGACCCTGTAAAAATCTTTTAATGCCCCTTTTGAAGAACCCCATATTATATGTAGTTTTTAAATGATTAAACCATTTTTTTTTTTAAACTAAAACCATTTAAGGGAATATTTAGATGCCATCAGTTTGATATCGACAATCATTACCATACCATTACCATCATTTCCATTTACGCAGTCGGCTAGCACCATATAGTAGCACAAACACAGGGTGGCCTCGATTGCGTTGCGCGGTATGGGAGGCTTTTATCCTAATGAGAGCGGCAAACACTTTTATTTGTCGCCATTTTGGGGGATTGTCCGCGAGAGCTAGTACCTCACTGGATATGACCAGTAAAAACAATAAATAAACAAATACTAATAACAAGTCCATTCATTGACCAAAAGGCATGTTTATCTAAAATGCCATTAGAAATAAGATAAAATTTATTTCATTTAAATTATCAATTTTATATGGAAAAGCGTGAAACGTTTTTTAGTAATACCCCTCATACTGGAAGCGTTTGGGAGAGAACTAGGTCCAGCAGTGGACTTCATTCTTATTTAATTAATTTCTTTAACTCACCGACAGCATTAATAGCGAAACTTTGGAATGAATTTAAATAAAATAAAATTTTATTCTTTGTATATTTATGAATATGCTTTTTGCAATACATAAACAAGACGTGATACTAGAGGATCCTGAAAGCAATCTTTTCAAGGCAACCTTAGTAAGGAACTTCTGTACGGAGTGGGCAGAACTAGCAAGTCACAATAAACAGCAATTTAATAATTATGTTTAATTAAAATAATGTGCTTCCAGTACCACTATACTGAGCTTTTGGCTAGTTCTCGGAACTTCTGGACCGCTAAACATTGTAAGTAATGACAGACGGACCTGCACATAATTGCAGATGTGGGCCACATCCCCAGTGATTAGCCACTGGGATTTTGACCGCTGCTTCTGAGTACTATTAGTCGAATTTACCAAGTGAAAATTGTAGCATATTTCGTCTTAAAATATAACATTTCGTTTAATATCGGTGCATTTGTAACTCGCCTATCTAGCAACTGATTTACAATTTTGCAATGTTTTAGACATATAAAATTTAATGTTTTGTCCTGAATAGCTGACGGATCACAGCCTGAACTGCTGATCGTAGAGACCATCCGAGTAGGCATCCGATAAAAAAGGCTTTTTTTTTTAATTCCCACGGGAAAGCGGGACAAACACAAACGAAGTTGCTCGAGTTTCAGGGGTCTACGATCAACGGGTTAGGCCGTACGTTGATCTGCCAGTCAGTCATTCAGGACATAGAATTTTACATGTATTGATTATTTTTGAATCTCCCATGATAAATGGACATAGGTATAGAAAAATATCATCATTAAATGAGGTACAAGTAAATTAGGTGTCCGATGTCCTGCTATAATGGCATTAGGCATAATGACAATAAATCAACGACGACTGGTCTCATTAATTCGAGTCTCGATACCGTTGGAAATCACGATAGTCGTTAGGGACAATCGTATCGTTGTTATTCGAAAAAAATTGTTACCCTTACTAAAATAACTCACATTTTTTCATATTTGCATGTGTGTCATATACAAGTGGTTTCGAATTTATGTCGTAATATGTATATTTATTTTGGTGAAGAGGTTGGAAAACTAGTGGATATAATCACTCTGGAGGCCTCCCTACTCTTTTTCTATTCCGGTCTATTGACTTTTGAGGTAATTCTTTATACCACAAGTCTAATTTTATTCACATAAATGCCAAAGAACGAATTGCCAACACATCTATGTTTATGATTTAATCCGATATACCGATAAACTGTGGCAAAGTGCATTCCTAGTAGAGTCAGTCCAATATTTATCGAGTATGGATCGAAAACTTTTGGTAGCATCATCCAAGCGCCATACTGTCGTAATGGCGAGCGGTGATAAACACGCCACACTCGAAGCAATCAATGGCTTTTTGATGAGGGTCATTGTTAATTTAAACTCGCTTATGAAAATTCCATACACATTAACTTTCAACGAATCGACGCATAACGAAAATTAATTATGCTAATTTTTGTTTGTTTAAGCCTGTTTGTTGTACACCTGTAATTTTTGATAATTATTAACTACATTCCGTTCCAATATACTGGGTATAAAACTCTAAACAATCACCCTGCAGGCCTATCCTCATAAAACTTACTCATGCTCATACAAAATATAAAGCGGTATAGCGTTTTAACCTGTTTTTATTATGAGAATAGATAAATATTTGATTTGAAATATTTAAATTGATATCAAATAAATATCAATCGATTACAAATCACTCTAATGCGATAGATAACATTATGTTACCACAATAAGACAATTATGACCAACTAGTTCAAAAACCATCATTGAATTTCACTGGCAACCTTGTGCCAAGTATATTAGAATCGAGTATACCTAACCGTATCTGTTTTTTTATTTAGTAAGGTTCTAGTAAGAAAATATTATTTTCTTCAAAAAAGAAAAATATCTGCTTAGCCGTTTAAAACTCTTTTCTGACTGGAAAAAAGAAAAAAATCTGCTTGGCCGTTTTAAGCTCAGTCAGAACAGAGCTGATTGATATGAATAAATTAGATTAAATCAACTCTGACGAAGTGTTTTTATGTTTTTATTATTTTTTCTTTAATTACATATAAATTTAATTACTAGTTAATTTAAGATTTATCTCGCGATGATGTCGGGTTTATAAGTTACTAGTGAAACCCGAGCAACTTCGTTTGCGTGTATTTATTTATCCACAGCAGCGCCATCTATGTCAGATTTTTGAAGAAATCCTACGGAAATCGCGTACTTTACGGGATGAAAAGTACCCTATGTGTTAATCCAAGGTATCAGCTACCTACATACCAAATATCATAAATATCGATCCAGCCATTGGAGCGTGAAGAAGTAACAAACAAACACACAACTTTCCCCCCAATAATATTATATAGTAGGTAGCAGTGGCGAGGGGTCCTAATAACACGATTCCTGTCGGCTTCCCTTTTAAAAATAGTGAATTATCTAACAGCATCGACTCTGCTAATAACATGATTTCGCTTCATACATAATAATGATACCCAAACGCCTATACAATAATAAATAGCAATATTGTGATATTGCTATTTATTCGTCGCTTAGCCTGTGCGTCGAAAGCCGGTAATGCCCGAGTTGTAGCTGCATACAGTTTTAGGAGCTGCTGTCTCTTTCTTACGCGTACATTTTGTTCCTAGCGCGGTCTCTTTCTCACGCCGATCATATGAACATATTAAGCCGGTAGTCGCCGAGTTACGACAGGGATGGCATGTATCAGATTACGTTAGTGCGACAAAGATAAACAGAGGTATTAACCTGAGAAGTAAAAAATATAGTTAATTATGTGTTTAGTGCTTGAATAATAAAACAACTATAATTTTGTCGCGTTGTAATTGTCAACATTATGACATTTTTTCAATTCACTTTCGCCTGTGCTTTCGCTCGTACTGTTGTTAGTTTTTTTTTATTTGTTTGTTGTATAATTAGTAAATTTGAATAGATTAGAGTGACTTCGTGGTTAAATGTTGGACAGGGCTCGGTGTGAATTGTGTTATAGTTATAGAATTTATCGGTTTCAGTTGTAAGTAGTTAATTGTTTATTTTGGTTTAGTCTGTTTTGTTCGTAATGGCTGCAATTTTAGACGTGGGTTGTTGTCTCACAGACTTTTTATTAGATAATAATTTTCAAACATACAGTTTTGAAAATAAAAAACATATTATACAGCGCGCCCGTGCTTTTCCTTCTATGAAAATAGATTATAAACGGAAAGAAAGATGGCTTTACTAAACATTTTCATTGTAATTTGTACGAAAAGTATTCGTGGCTCACAACTTAAAACACTGTTTTGGTTTTCCATATTATACCTATCAGTGCTTTTATGTATGGTAATGGTAATATGGTATTCGGAATTCTCCAAGTGATAAGATAACACTGTATATTTTTTTTTTGCTCCGGCTTCCCTTGAGTAAAATTTCACCCTTCGCCACTGGTAGGTAGGATACGTCACGATGAAATTATTGCCACTCCGCGTTGTATAATCCAAGCTACGTTTCTCCGCAATACAATCGCGATGTTAATTTCAGTTCAGTACAATTTCAATCTAAAATTATTGGCAAATCTTAATTCTTAACCCATGAAACTTTGTACGAACTTTACTATTTGTGAAACAAACTGGTTTCATTTGGTTTAGTATATAGTTTAGAGCTAGTAAAGTCTGTCAAGTATACCTAAACTTATCAATCAAATAGCGAATTTTCAAGAGGCCCGAGGTCTTATAGGATCGTCAGCTGACGATCAATTCCGCCTATCTACTTATTTCATAAATAAAGTTATCATGAATTGTAAATGAGATTGAAGAGAATCAATCGACAGATATTAATTCATGGACAATGGAACCCTTTCCGTCCCTCAATATTATATTGAAAAGGTTAAATTTTATTATGACGTAGTTCGGATTAGTACATAACTCAAATATATTTCATTTCTACCGGCACTCTCGGAGTGCAACCCGTTTTTTTGGTTTATAATCCCACTGCCGGGCAGAGTCCACCTCCCCTTCCATGAGTAATATTCATGGATTTGAAGGAGGAGTTTAGTAGTACAGTCTCAAATCGTATAGTTTTATCCAAAACTATTTTGATCGGTATTGTAAATTAGTTTTAAAATAGTTGTGTTTTATGAAATTCATCGTTGCCGTAAAAGTTGAAACTAGTATCATGGTGTAACAATATAATATTTTATTACTTATATTAATTTAACTTTTTGGATTTGGTAGCGTCACCTTTAACAGCCCAAAACTTTCGGGTTCTAATT
Source organism: Endotricha flammealis (assembly GCA_905163395.2). Lineage (NCBI taxonomy): Eukaryota > Metazoa > Arthropoda > Insecta > Lepidoptera > Pyralidae > Endotricha > Endotricha flammealis. The sequence continues at coordinate 1,667,703 of LR990861.1, read as the reverse complement.
TATATAAAAGCTTTAATGGCAACGCGTACAACAAAGTCTCTATCAATTATAATCCCTTCCTTTATACTTGACATTAAAACTTCCAAACAAATTGTCTTATTTTAATCATCGATACGAAATAGATATGAATCGATCATAAATGACTTTATAGCAATAATACACATAACATAATGGTTACCATTATAAGGTATGATAATCTAGTTCAAAAACCATTGTTGAATTTCGCTGAAAATCTTGTGAAGCTCCGCCAAGCCGTTTTCACCAGAGCTGTGCTGAGGGTGGCAAGGTAAATGAACGATTCCATTTTTTCTTGAAAAATACATTTATGGCGACACCTATCGCCATACACAAGAACCACAGAGTGAAAAAAAGTTCACAATGCGAGCACATGACGGCGCCACTAGGATCCTGAATCGCGCACTCAAAGTTTCTACGATTTGGAGATAATTTATACATTTAACCTCCGGCACAGACATTGTCGGAGCCGCGGTTTCTCAGGCATCACACCCGTCCTGACCGGAAGATCTTCCCATTGTTGCGGTCGAGCATAACGCCATCGCTCCCGCTACACATTCCTTGCAAAGCATCCTCGCACATCTCTGGTTGAAAAGAATCATCGCATAAATGTTTGCCTCTTGCAGAAATTCAATCCAAGCACCAATACACGACCGGGCTGTCAAAATATTCGTATGACATTCCATATTGCTGGACAAAACAAATATTTTATTAATTGAAACACACAATGATAATAATTTATCGAATACATTCAATTAATTATGAAATACCTAACGCATTTAAACATATTGGACGTTCTGGCATGCAGATGACTGACCTTATGCAGTAGCAAATTTTAATAGGGTGTGGTGTGAGTCGTAGCGAACAGAAAGGATTTATACTGCTTTGAAATGCTGATAAGTACGACTTGGTTGGGAACTTGGTGCTAATACACAATATTATTATTCGTTCCATTATACTTACTTGACAGGTAGAAGATGTTTTTATCTGATCAAAAGTCGTTTAAGTATCTCCAGGCCTTAAACTATCCCCGTAAAAATATCTCTCTTCTCTTCTTAGTCGTGCACTGTTGCCAGAGTGGTTGTGGTCATGACTATGTCGGGTCTTTCGCCACCGCTTCTGTCGTGATGCGACGCCTTGTAGCTCTATGCTTGGAGAAGTGAGAGTTCTCGTTTATGCCACAGTCACAGAAAATATATTATGTATATCGTAAAAATATACAATGATAATTTTTGGATACAATTTTTGGAATTAAATATTCTCAGTGAAAATCGTAGTCACTGGCACCGCACACCTACCGCATAGCGTCGCAACGATATGTCACGGATGGCAACATCGCACGCCAGCATACCTCACCGCAACTTTGGCGACCATACCTTTCATGCCCAACAATACACTATACTACCATTTATTTGGCTGTAGCATTTTGTTAGAGCTGAGATATTGTTATAGCTTGTCTGCCAGATAAATTTTCAAAAAGTCATACAAATGAAGACGGTCGTTAAGCCGTCAGTGATCGCTAGATAAACTGAAACACCTAAACCGCAGAATTGATGTAATATACGAAAAACACATGAAATGAATACATAGTCCTACCTATCTTTTAATCATCAATGAAGCCAAATATCCCATAACAATAACAAGGATACGGTTCTCCTTTCAGTCGAAGCGGATTAAAGCGTATTCGGCCAAACTGCTCCTAGTCTGGCAGAGGTCAGTGATTTCAAGCCGCATGAAGAACACCTTGATTTAACGACTGTCATCCAACGACATCAGCCGGGATCGCCAGCTTAACGTGTCCTCCAATGTTCTGAGAAGCTTGAGATAACGAAACCTATTATAACACTGGCTAGGGTCAACGTTGCTTGACTTGCGTGTTCGTGTAGAGTGCGACGCACAGCGACGCCATCGAAGTCCTACACTTTTAGGCTCGAAAACTTTGGACCTTAAGACTTTGCAATAAGTGCTTTCAACATTAAATGCTACAATTGGAACCGCAGAGTAACCTACTCTTCCTATTTAAGTACATCTTCTACTTCCTATTCAAGTTCGTTGCCAGAACTGTTTTGATTTTTAAATGAAGCGCGATAACGCATGAACGTAACGTGTTATAGTGGCAATCAACTTGTAATTCTATGGATTTTTTATGCCAAAAATTGGAGAACATTTTAAATGAAGATCAGAATCAAAAACTCTTATTTCTGTGGATCCTTACGGCCGTACCCAATATACAATCTCAATACTCTATCAATGATTGTCTGTGATTGATGGAAGTACTGATTCGTAGTTTACTTCCATAGATTAAAAATACAATGCATTGATTTGTCAAAGAGTAATGTAACTTTTTCAATCTGACAGGAAGAAAAGGATTGAGATGTTGGGTTCGGGCGTCACGTCTTTTATAATGTTAGATAGGTATATTTCTATCTACCAGCTTTTCAGTTTGACTATTGACGAGAAGAAATTTCGGAAGAAACTCTATCAAGGTTTTTTTCAATTGCCATAAAAGATCGCCCTTCGATTTATGTAATGAACATTTTAACCAGTGGTTTTGTCATTTTGTGATTCGACTTGATGGTAGTTTATTATACTTGCTAAGCCCGCGATTATGATTTTCAGTATAGGAAAAATAATTCTCCCCAGCTTTCAATGCGGTACTGCGTGTTGTTTTTCCCATTCTGATGGTTATTTACAAAGACCCACGTTTTATTCCTGTAATGTATATAGACTTGGTAACCCTACCACGGACAAGACCCGACTACAAAATAAAAATACAAAACGCAGAGGTTGGCAACGGGTTTCACGAGTACATTTTTCACGTGCATTGAAAATACAAGAAAATCCAACGTAACTTAAACACTGAATGCAACACTGCTATAGTTTGTTTACATAACACACTGCGGAAAAACGAATTCTTGAAACTACACTGGTGAAGAAAATCTTGCAGATAAAAAAACCTTGCTTAAAAATAAAAATAGCAATCATCATAAAATATCAACCCATAATAATATAACTAACGACGATAAGACTTGTCTTGACGATTATCATCTATCTACAACAGCCGTAAAGCGCTTTAATTCTCTTACACTGAAATATTTAATACTTTTTTCTAATAGGCACATGAGAAGCAACATTATATTGTATTAGGCCTTTCCTTTCCACCCGGAAACCCATCAATAAAGCCACATACGGATCATTGGTGCGCACGAAAAATAAATTCTCCAAAAAACTTTCAGAGCCACCATATTTCAGACCAAAAAAGCCGTGAAAAAGTTAAAAGGATCCACAGATCGAATGAGTGAACGATCCGCTTCTAATACGGGGACGGAGTTCATGACCGACGAGCGGGTAATAACCGCTCAAGCGGATTATACTGATTTAAAACCAGTTCATATCGATTGTGTCAAATATGCAATTCGGAGCTGAAAAGTCTAAAAAAATAAAATTTCAAAGAAATTAGAATGAAAATCGTAAAATTACAACTAATATGATACTTAGACAAGACGAAGTGAGCCGGATGACGGACGGGTTGCCGAAGCGCCGAGTATTTTTTCTTGAAAAATATTATGGAAATTATTTATTATCATAATAAAATAAATGTATAAGTAAATGTGTATGAGTCTGCTGTAATCTTGAAACTCCCAAACGAATCTCAAAAAGATCTTACGTTGATCTTTGGTTGTTAGTTAGGCTGACAGCGACGCGACGCGAAGACTTGACGAGGATTAGAATATTGTAATGATGATAAGAGTGGCTCTTAACTCTGGTTTAAAGAAAAATTGTTTTAGCCGTTTGAAGATCCATCAGCTCAGTCTTCTAGTTGACGTAAGTTTTTAGTGTCTGAAATATTACTATTTTTCATAATAATGCAATCGCTTGCTCTCATGTCTTGAGCACGTTGTGAAACGTCATCGATCAAAGTTTCTCGTTACATTCGCCGGCTGTTTCTTCCGTTGTCATATGGATCGACACGCGTGAAATAAGCCAGGAAATATGGCTGAACCATTTACAGCGCATTTTAGTTGAAATTAATCGCTAATAGTTGATTATATTTACTGCTCAGTGGAACAGTTAACGAGAAACTAACCCACGGAGCAAATATAAGTAGACGTAAAATGATAGGATTGTTATTATATACTATTAAGGTGGCAAACAGGCATACGGTCCGCCTGATGGTATGCGGTCACCGAATGGATGCAACATCGCGAGCTTCCGACCAATTTTATTTTTTATTTTATAGAATTACATTATGCCAGCAAAGGTTGTATGTGTACTTGTATGGCGAAAGAGAGCAATTACTATGTCTTTTTTTCAAAATTCTAAATACTACAGTTTCGGAGGTAGATGGAGAGGGGCCCACGGTGTTCAACAAATATACATGTCACATTGATTCCGTAAAAATAGACTCAAAAAAATTCGGTATTTATTTATTATTTAGCCACACAGCTATGTGACATAGACAGACGTTATAGACTCAATAAGAGAGTACCGAAGGCGCTCACTGCGTACGGAATTCTAAACACTGGTGCCTGACATTTCGTACGCATGAAAAACCCCGATGTTTTCCTCATTGCTACTGTTATTCCGGCAGGCGTTTTTATGGTACAACAAATTGTTCGTCTTAATAACACTGAGGAGTTTTACTCGGAGAATGTTATGTTTATTTTGGCCGACTGGCGCAAAGTAGAAGTTATGTGTACGTTATGTCTTATAATTTTACCAGAAACAAATTCAATTGATTATGTACGTAGATCGTTCATATTGGACAAGCCCACCACACATTCCCACCACTGTGTCTCCTGTGTAGCCAGGATCAACAACGGTGACCTAGATCATTCATATATTACATCATACAAATTTTGTATTTTTTCTCTCCTTCCTCACAAAATACACCTCACTTATCACAAAATACATTTATGTTACTTTTTCAAATGTACATTAATGCAAGTTATACGCAAGGGGAATTGTTGCGTACCTATTAAACAGTATTCAATTCAGCTCATCATCATAATTTCACTTCCTTTACTTGGTCCATGTAAGTTCTTCTCAGCCTTCCCCTTCCTCTCCTACCCTCTATCTTTCCGTCAAAGATGTTTCTGACAAACTCGTCATGTCTTATAAGATGTCCCACTAGTTTGCCTAGTAAGTAAGCATACGGAACCCTAAAAGGGTAGAAAGAAAACGTATACTAATACTTACAACGAAACTCAATAAATTGTTAATAAAATACAAGCTAACCAAAACTACCTGTCATGAACATAATTTGCCCGCACACACGAGGAAGAATTTCGCGAGCGACCGCCAAACCTAACGAACCGTAGCAGATTCTATTACGATAGCGTCCGTCACGAGTAGGCGCGGAAAAAAAACGCGTGCGAAATATCACAGCTGCGGAATTATTTTGCTTGCCATATTGCATGCTGTTTCGTGTCTATGGTCGCCATTGATTTCACTCGACTTCTAATAACTTCTCTCTCTATAACGTCTAATTCTTGGACAATCCGATGGCTCAGCCCTATCTTTGTATTTATTTATTTTCAAAAAATATTACAGTAGTGTTCAAAATACATTATCTGCCAAACTGCAAAACGTTTGTCGTTCTCTCGCACTGGAAATTTTTTTTTTTTTTGCATCCCATCACCTTCTTCATCCTCAATGTAATTATTTGACGTTGAACTATTGCATAATCACTTTTGGAAGAGGTGGTGTCAAATTCAATCACTGTTACTTAATGTGATACAGTTTCTGTTGGTCTTAAATAATAATAAAATATATTTCAATGAATTTACCCTTACAATTTCTACTGATCACGATAAAAAGACACCTGGCTAATAGGGCTCCATCGGCTCCATCGTTAGTTACAACCTTTTGGAAAATGAAAAACGAGTTAACGTGCCCTTTATTCAGGGATCTAATAATTTATTCTCATCCACGTATTATTGTGTCGGCAGTTTTAGAAAATTTATTTTTAAATTGGCTCGTTTTTCTGTTTCGTGGTCAGGGTTTAATGTTGACCTCGTGACCTGTCACATGTCATTTTTAATTGACTGATCTGGTTACCTGCGGAATTCGCGATTTTAAAAGTAAAAATCTGTATTTTAGGCAAAACACATCGAGTACTTTACGTAGCCCTTATGACAAAACATGATGTATAGGTATGTCTGTAAAAGTCTTATCAAAATCAACCGAGTCGTTTCAGAGTGAACCAACTTAATCGATTGTCGTAAAAAGCAAAAAAAATAATTTTATATTATATTGCCTATTTTAGTAGGGCAAGCCCGGCTTTTCGGCTTTATCGGAAGGACCGCCACTGTTTTCAAGTTAATGTTTTTCAAAAAATACTACGAATAAATATAATTACGATAAAGTCATATTATAGGTATTGTTCTATGGAGCTTATTTAAAAAAAATTGCAAACCCTTGAAAACTCACCCAGTAAATGTAAAATTAAAAACCTTTTGCATGCAAGCAAGTAGAACATCTCGACTCATCAGGTTCCTACATTTTGAAGTGAAATAAAATTGTAGAAAACTCTTGAGAAAATAGAAAAAATATTACAGTCGAGGATGCCGACTGGAAATTCAACGCCTTCTCTAAAATTAAATGCAACGGTAGCCGTCCCTTCCGAGAGATTTTGCTATAATTCATTTAGCAGGCGCCCCAACTTCATTTACAAACAAATTCGTATTATTTGTCTTTGCTGTGAAGAGACAGCTTTTAATTTTCCCTTTTCTTTTGCGAATAATAGAATTTTATCATCACTTTTGTTCCGCTCTTCACACCTGAAAAGGTTCTATGTTTTGTTTTACGACTAGTGGACGCCAGCAGCTTTGTCCGTGCAATTTCGCTTTTTCTGTTACTAAGAATTGAGAACCTTAGATTAGAAGTACGTGCTTTTAAAGAGTTGAAGTTTGCAGCGTAGCGGTCTTAAGGTAGCTTCTATTATGTAGAACTCATAACTTTTTTTTTATAATCTGCCGACCCTCTCATGTGTTGGTAAACTTGAGGATAGCGTAGTATTTTTTATTTTTCCTATTTTTGTGATGACGTCTTGTGACTTATTATCTTTTAGCGATAGTCAGGTTAAAGATCCTTGGCCCCTAATTATGTTTGAACGTTTTTAATAATTTTATCTCTCAGTTATTCAGTTTAATAGTATAAGTTTGAACGCAAAAATGTTGACGAAAATATTTTTATTCTGTATTTTCGGTTTTACTGGTACTGTGAGTATACCACATTTTTAATAAAAGTAGTCGTTACTAGCATAATAAAGAGGAAAATTTGTAAGTATGGATGTTACTATTTCACGCAAAAACTGCTGGACCGGACAAAGCTAGAAATTGTGTACACAGAGAGTTTTATCATGTATATATCATTTCGGGAACAGGAGCAATGAGATTTCGCAGAATTTATCCCTTAGGTATACATATAATCCCGGGATCAGGACAACGGGGTTTCGCGGAGAAAACCGCGCACATCACCTAGGTAGTCTATATTTTATTGTGCGTGATTTTAACTTAGCCTAGCCACCAGTGGCGAGGGGTCCTAATAACACGATTCCTGTCGGCTTCCCTTTTAAAAATAGTGAATTATCTAACAGCATCGACTCTGCTAATAACATGATTTCGCTTCATACATAATAATGATACCCAAACGCCTATACAATAATAAATAGCAATATCACACGTCGCCAAACGCCTATACAATAATAAATAGCAATATTGTGATATTGCTATTTATTCGTCGCTTAGCCTGTGCGTCGAAAGCCGGTAATTCCCGAGTTGTAGCTGCATACAGTTTTAGGAGCGGCTGTCTCTTTCTTACGCGTACATTTTGTTCCTAGCGCGGTCTCTTTCTCACGCCGATCATATGAACATATTAAGCCGGTAGTCGCCGAGTTACGACAAGGATGGCATGTATCAGATTACGTTAGTGCGACAAAGATAAACAGAGGTATTAACCTGAGAAGTAAAAAATATAGTTAATTATGTGTTTAGTGCTTGAATAATAAAACAACTATAATTTTGTCGCGTTGTAATTGTCAAAATTATGACATTTTTTCAATTCACTTTCGCCTGTGCTTTCGCTCGTACTGTTGTTAGTTTTTTTTTATATGTTTGTTGTTAATTTAGTAAATTTGAATAGATTAGAATGACTTCGTGGTTAAATGTTGGACAGGGCTCGGTGTGAATTGTGTTATAGTTATAGAATTTATCGGTTTCAGTTGTAAGTAGTTAATTGTTTATTTTGGTTTAGTCTGTTTTGTTTACATTCGTAATGGCTCCAATTTTAGACGTGGGTTGTTGTCTCACAGACTTTTTATTATATAATAATTTTCAAACATACAGTTTTGAAAATAAAAAACATATTATACAGCGCGCCCGTGCTTTTCCTTCTATGAAAATAGATTATAAACGGAAAGATGGCTTTACTAAACATTTTCATTGTAATTTGTACGAAAAGTATTCGTGGCTCACAGGTTCACAGTTGTAAACTTAAAACACTGTTTTGGTTTTTCATATTATACCTATCAGTGCTTTTATGTATGGTAATGATAATATGGTATTCGGAATTCTCCATCCCTGTGGTAAGATAACACTGTATTTTTTTTTTTTTGCTCCGGCTTCCCCTGAGTAAAATTTCACCCTTCGCCACTGCTAGCCACTCCACTAGCCACTCCACCTGGTTTATTCCATAACGAACAATTTAGTTTTAGTGGTTTTAAAATAACATGTAACTATTTTAAACTTTGTAAGTACTCAAATTAAAATAGGGCCATGGACTTCACGACACAGGGAATCCTAGTGTGAAGTCTGGGCATCACTATTGTATTTGTAACAAAATAAATAAATGATTAATTGTTACTATTATTCTAATTCTGGAATTTCCTTTCAGTTGACAACCTCATTCGACCTTGGAGGTGTCATATCAGGAAACAGGATGGCTGGAGTGCCCCTCGGAAGGTCTCTTGGTGAAGGGGAACTGGATTTGGAAGGCATATGCCTGGAAGCTGGCATGACATGCCAAAACTGTACTCATGCTGTCACCTGTATACCATTGCCCGTTGGTTGGTTGAAGGTAAATTTTACAAGTGTGATATAATTTGGATTCTTAGATAGATAGATAAAATATCATCAATAGTAAACTACGAATCAAGACTTCCGTCAATCACGATCACTGATAGAGGTTAAGATCATATATTGGGTTCGGCTGTTATTGTTATCTCCAAACACAGAAAGTGACAGAAATAAACAATTGTTGACAAGGCAGTAGTAGAAATGTGTGCCGCGGTGAACAAAGAGGCAGCAGCTCAGTGCATTCGTATTTGTTCGGGGAGCAAATCACTGATTTTCCGCCACCACCTTTAGTCTTCTTCTTTTCGTGCGCTTCTAGCAATTGGTGTCAACTGCTGGTAGGTGCTGTCAGTATTTTCATGTCATCTAAAGGTCACTGACTTGACGACTTGATGACTGACCTATCGGAAATAGCCGAGACCGACAGCTTAACGTGCCCTATGCTCTCCTATGGAGCACAGAGTAACTCGAGATTTTTCAAACCCATCCGAGTATTGACTTGTCTGCACAGAGGAATTCGAGATTTTTTAAACCCATCCAAGTACTTATTGACTTCTCATTGCTTAACTTGCGTGTCATTTTTAGAGTGCACCGCACAGCGACGCCATCGAACACTTCAATAATATTTTGAAAAATAAACATTTCAAATCATTTTATTATGTTGAAAAGATAAGATAACAGAATTTCAACGAACGATATAATATTATAACTGTAATATAAATTCTTAATTTCTCTTGGGATTAGAATAAATCTAATGACACAACACGCATTAAAAATCATCAGTCCGTTTTAATCCTGCAAGGGGATAACCACCACGCACGGACGTGCAAAAGGCAAAACCAGTGATTTGATACTAAGTGCTTTCATAGACGGACCGATTTGAGCAGTCGGGGTGGACTGTACGAGGGCGTTTTTTCGATTTGTGCAGACAGCTGCTTTGAACAGACAGTGCAATTTTGATGTAACCGCAAACAATTTTATCAGTCAATGTATTGCGAATCTCCTACGAGAGAAAAGTCACGCACTGACTGGAATACGGTCACTTGATATTAAGTGTTCACCGTCAACCATTGGAACACAGAAACAACCGGGAAGTCACTGAGCCGTTGCCGCCTTTAAAGTAGATAATATAATATACATGGGCAGCTTGATGAACAATCAAGGAGGTATTCCCTGGTACAAAGTTTTCATGACTAGCTGTGCTTTTTTAAATCGAATTGGTAGTTAGTTGCCTGATTTTAACAAAACAAATGCTTCAGAAACGCTAGCGGCCTACTGCCCAATAACCGCGTAGTGGAAAATCATAATAAATGTAATACAAAAAATATATATTTATTCATAGAATTTGGAAATATATTTCTCTTTGACCAGCCGCTGGCCTGGGGGCGCTTTGACATGCTAATCCCATGTGATCCGCGACCACATATGAGAGCTCAGTCCGGGGACTAGAAATAAAGTAGCCTTTTAAAATTAATTCTGATGCAAACCTTTTTTTTTTTACGGTTTCAAATTATTTATTTCTCAAAAGATTATGACTAATCACTTACAGAGAAACATAACAAATTATTTAAATACATTTTTATAGGTGAGCGTACAATCATCAAAATTATTTATTATAATGTGGGTACTTTTATATTATATTTGGTTTGACGATCACGAATACAGCACCACAATTCGTGTCATCAGTGAAGCGCGTCACAGTTGCATCGGCCGGTGACACCATTTTAACTAATGGATTAAGTCACTGATGCATGTTTAACAATTTATTATTATCGCAATTAACAATACTATTTTATTACAATAACAATTACAAAATTAAATTACAAATTACAAAAAAAAACATATTGTTAATTAACCATTAGAAATTAATTAAAAATGAATTAAAATAAATCAGATAAATGAAAATAATAAAACAAAATAAAGAAGAAAAAAAAACATAAACAAGACAAAATCATCATCAATCAGTTAAACGGTATTAATAAAAAATAATGTTTAAAATAATGTTCGAATTTTTACACAAAGTAACACTAATAATAATATTGACAGTTAAAACTTTCATTAAAAATAAATAAATTAAAAACAAAAATAATCAGTCTTAAACGATTCATACAACAATAGTATTATGAGGAGAAAACCTTGAAAATGTGGTGTTTTAGGGCTCTTTTGAATACAAGCATTGTTTTTGCATCTTTTATATCTGATGGCAGCTTATTATATAGTTGTACTCCTTCATAAAGTATGCTTTTTTTCCCGTAATTAGTTCTATACTTTCGCAGAGTTAGGTGATTAGCCCGTCTAGTTGTTACCTTTTGTGCCCTTTTACTCAAGCTTATTTGGCTATGAACATCCTTATTAAGAATTTTTCTTACGAGTATGCATGTATTATATAGGTACGTTTGAGCTATATTAAATAATTTAGTTTCACTGTATATTTTTTTGGTAGATGTTAGTCGGTTGTAGTTAAAAAGTAGCTTAATTATTTTGTTTTGTGAGATTTGTAAAGCTTGTAAATTTACTGAATAGGCAGAACCCCACACCTCTATTAAGTAGTCAATATGTGATTTTATTAATGAATTGTAAATAGTATAACGCACTTTCATCGGTAGACAGCGCACACAGCTTCTCAAGCTACCAGTAAGTGATATTATTTTGGATTTAACTTTTTCAATATGCGGTTTCCACGTTAGTTTATGGTCAAGAGTTAAGCCTAGATATTTCTCTTGCTTAGATATCTCCAGTGCAGTACCATTGATTGTTAGCGGTATATGATTTTGTACGACTTTGTTCTTTGCAGCAAATATCATATATTTCGTTTTGGTTTCATTAACTGTTAAAAGATTATGTAACAGCCATTCTTGCAATATATCTAAGTCTGCTTGGGCTAGTTTAACTAGTTCATGTACGGATTTACCAAAATAGAACAAGCACGTGTCATCAGCGTAAAGTGTTATATCACCGCACAAGCCAACATCTTGTATATTATTGATGTATACCAGGAACAACAACGGGCCTAGTATTGATCCCTGTGGGACTCCGTAAGTAATTAATTTCATTTCACTTTTACATTTTCCCAGTTTTACCAGTTGATATCGATTTGATAGGTACGATCGAAAAGTTTGCAGTGCTGTCCCAGAAATCCCGATTGACTTGAGTTTATTAATGAGAAGATTGTGACTAACGGTGTCGAATGCTTTTTTCAAGTCTATAAAGATTCCAAGCGCTATCTGCTTTTCGTCTATATTTGTTTTTATCTTTGTTATTAGATCGATAGTTGCTGCAAGAGTATTTGATTGTCGTCTAAAACCGTATTGCCTAGAAGAAAGAAATTGCATTGCATCAAGATACTCGACCAGGCGTTTGTGTAACAATTTTTCAAAGATTTTTGATATCACTGGCAGTACAGATATGGGGCGATAATTGGTTGGGTCTAGTTTATCGCCAGACTTGTGTATTGGGGTGACTTTAGCAACTTTAAGAGAATCTGGAAAAATCCCGCTCATGAGACACTGGTTTATGCAGTCGACCAACTTTTTAAGAATAAGCTTTTTAATATTTTTTATTGTCTTAACACTGATTCCATCTACACCCGTGCTAGTATTGGAATTCAGGGAATCAATTATTTTTTCGATCTCATCCGAACTAGCTGGTGTATTGTATTTGTACATAACTCGTGGTTAGGTTTGCTAGGATTCGAATAATTATTCGCATAATGGTGGTATTTGGCTGGGATTTGATTAGCTAATGTAGTGCCCACGCTTGAGAAAAAGTTGTTGAAAGAATCGGCTACTATCCGTATATCAGTGATTATCTTTGATTCTACTTTTAATTTTGTCGGGGTGACATTACTTTTACCTTTATTGCTCGTTAGTTTATTTATTAATTTCCACATTTTCAAGGGTTTCTTGCGACACTCTTTAAAAGCTCTATAATAATACTGACTCTTTGTCATTTGAATCAACTGCCTAGTTTTTTTTCTCTCATGTAGATACTGTTGTTTTATTTCCTGGTTATTCGGTGTATTTACAGTTTTCACCCATAGGGCATTCCTCTGGTTGATAGCCGAAATAACTTCGTTATTTATCCACTCCTTTCGAGGAGTATACAAGGCCTTTGTTCTCTTTGTTTTAGATTTACTCAAGCTAGCTATTAAAAGCTCTTCCAGTTTTGCATAGTCATTTTCTGAGTTGGTATTTAACTTTGATTCTATAGTCTCACGCAGATGGTCGTAATTAACGGTTTCATATTCAATATTCTGTATTGGCTCAGGTTTATACTTTTTAATTTCTAATAGCAGCTGATTATGATCTGACATTGATGTCTGGACTATTGCAAGATGAAGTGGGTGTTCCTTCAGGTTTGTACATACATGGTCTAATATAGACCTATTTTCTGCTGTTTCACGTGTACAATATTTTTTATCAATTTTATTCACGATAAATAAACCATTTTCTTTTAAAGTATTTTTATATTCTTTCGTTGCATTGGAGGTTTCCAGTAGGTTATAGTTGAAATCTCCAAGCAAAAGAATTCTCTTCCTTTGCTTGAGCTGTCCTGATAGTGTGTCTAAAAAAGCCTCACTATTGGTATGTCCTGGTCTATAAATAACACCAATATCAAGGCAAAATTTCTCCACATGGATCCATAGGTAGTGATTATCTTGTTGCGTAGTTTCCTCTATGAGATTATGCTTGAGTTTGTTGTGAACATAGATGGAGACCCCTCCTCCTCTGCTGTGTGTTCGATAGTTATAGTAATGAGTATAATTGTCCAATTGAAGTCTTTGAGCTTCTGATTCTGACTTGATCCATGTCTCCGTAATTGCAATAACATGCACATTCTTTAAAGATTCAACTATGCATTTAAGCTCATCTATCTTCCCAATCTTAACCAAACTACGAACATTTAGATATAAAATTGAGAAGGAATTTCTACAGGCGTCTAGATTATCATAATTTTCTGTTATCTGGTATGTAATGTTGTCTTTCACTCCAAATTCATCTGATTTCATCGTGCATTGGGATTCTAGTTTTTTGGCGGTATTTCTATGATTCTTGGTACACCTTTAATATATTTTATGGTAAGATTTTCTTCTCCATTGGATATTCGTTTTTGCAGATTTTCCCTAAGTTGCTTCATGTAGTTTCGCTGCTGGATTGTGTTGTCTGGGTAGATATGTACAGTTTCAGATTTTATCTTAGATTTATTCCATAGGACCTTCCTAGCTTCATCTACTGTGTCAAAATTGACTTTCATCAATCGTGTTGTCTTAGGTTTATACTTTCCCAATCGCATTGTTTTTATTGATGTTGTACAATCAGGGTTTACCATTCTGATTATTTTAATGGCCTCTCTTTTGTCATGATCATCCCTATCTTGCCGGCTACTAGACTGGAGTTCAGATATGTTAGCAATTATTATATTTTTCTCTCTCTGATGACGTTCGTTGATTTCGAGGATCATATCTTCACATGTGTTAGACGAAGATGCAGTATTTGCTGTGGGAGCTATAGCAGCTGTGGCTTTTATGGTTTGAAGATCATGTTCTAGCGCTGCAATCTGACTCTTTGCTTCTCTATTACTGTTTTTTATTTCTGTAATCTCCGCCTTCATTTTGGCTTGTTCAGTTATAAGGTTGTCCGTCTTACTCTGAATGGCACTAATTTGTTCTTTTATTGTTGTAATATCATTAGCTATTGTAGATAAATTCCTGTTCTGTGCTTGGAGTATGGCAAGCATCTCTTCTCGAAAATCTTCAAGATTTACATTTTCTCCCGGTAGCCTCCTTTTGCGTGCTAGTGATTTCTGCTTCTCCCAATCATCACATCCTTGTTTCGTTAAGTCTACTAACGAATCGGAGCTACCCATTGGGGTCTGAGGTGGAGTTCTTTGAATATTCATTTTGACGGATATCAAACAAGCTAACTATTGTTTAAGTTAAGTCTTAGTTTAAAAAAAATGGTGTAGCCAACCGCTGCAACTAAACAAGCGAGATGGCCGAATGTTGTCTCTCTTCAACTTACTAGTAGCGGGAGGTGATGGATCCAATTAAGAACGTCGTAAGTCTCGCCCCACGTTGAAGATGAAAACTAAGTCTTGTTTCAAGACGGTTACGATTTATATTCGTTCGCCGATGTATTTCGTAAAATTAAATTAACTTGTAACACGTCTGCTCAGTACGCTCACTCACGACGAACTTTTTTGTATGATATATACGTATTTTGACTATCAGAAAGCCTTTGATTCCGTAACACACAAAAGTATATGGGAAAGTCTGAAAGAACAAGAAGTGGCAGAAGAGTACATAAAAATCATTCAAAGTATATACCATAATAATACAGGTAGAATAAAGCTCGAATCGTTAGGCCCAGCTTTTTATATACAAAAGGGAGTAAGACAGGGAGATCCACTTTCCCCAATATTATTCATAACCGTCCTTGAAACGATTATTAATAAGCTTGACTGGAGCAAAACAGGACTCTACGTAAGAGGCGCATACCTAAGCCACCTGAGGTTCGCAGATGATTTGGCGCTACTGTCAGAGACAGCCTGTGAGATGCAACGCATGGTAGAATCTCTACATTATGCTAGTGCTAAGGTGGGGTTGGAAATGAATTTATCGAAAACTAAAGTGATGTCAAATAAATGGAAAATACCTATAACTGTTAATGAAAAGCCTTTGGAATATGTGGAAGAATATATTTACCTAGGAAAGAGAATAAGCTTTGACAAAAACAGTAACATATTAGAAATAGAAAGAAGAGTACAAATAACGTGGAATAAATACTGGAGCCATAAAGAAATCTTTAAAAGCAAAATGCCAATAGCTATCAAAACAAAACTTATGAATACGCATCTCTTACCAAGTCTGACTTATGGATGCCAAACGTGGAATTCTCTACAAAGGCTATAAGAAAAATTAATACCTGCCAAAGAGGCTTAGAGCGTAGCATGCTCAATATAAAAAAACTGGACAAGATACGTCACACAAAGATTAGAGCAATAACAAAAGTGACTAACGCCTTGAGTTATGCACAAAAGCTCAAATGGAAGTGGGCAGGTCACATCGCGAGATTGACAGACCGGAGATGGACCGAGCAAGTGACCTGGTGGAAAGGACCACCAGGCAAGCGAAGCAAAGGAAGACCTTTGGCACGCTGGGAGGATGACATCATACAAATAGCTGGCACAAACTGGAGTTTGGTGGCACAAGATAGAGACAAGTGGGCATCTTTGGAGGAGGCCTTTACCCAAACCGGGGTTCTTGCAACTACTAACTAACTACTAACAGAACTAAACTAAGCAAATTAACTAACAAAATAATCATTAAACTAATTTTAAAAAATGTTTTGATACTTTGTAATTACTTGCAAGAAATAAAAGGCTTTTTTTTTTTTTTTTTTTTATACGTATTTGAAAAGATATTTGTTGTGTTTTTTATGTATACCCCAGGGAAAGAAGCAAGCGGGCCTGCTAATATTGTTAAGCGACCCTAGCTCATCAATACACTGGGTATTGATGGGTTTCGTTATCACAAGCTTCTCCGGGCTTCGGAGGGCACGTTTGCCGATCTCAGTTGTTATCGATGGATGACAGTCGTTAAGACATCGGTGGGCTTCAGGCGGCTTGAAAACCCTAGCCTCTGCCAATCACCTTCAATTGAACAGACCTTACACCTGCATTGGGATGATTATGGCTTGATATGACGATGATGATATGATATGAGATGGCATGATTAGTTTTAATATTATGTCTTCAGATTCCCCTACAAGAATGTGTTGATGACACAACATGCAATGCACACATTGGATCCTGTTCCTCAGTCCACGTCGCTGAATGTGACGCCAACAGTCAGGAGTACCAGCATATTTGTGAACAGGTAACATATAAAATCAAGTGAATAAAAATTACATTGAATATAATATCTGCATGCAAACTTAGAACTCATTATAACTTTATTAACAGGGCTTGATGCGTACTATTCGTCTGTGGTAGTGACGGTTAGACGATAGAACTTTGGGTTTGTGGAGTTCGATCCAGTGGTTATAATGTGTTCAAAATGCGATAGTGTAAAATACACAACTTAGAACTCCTGATTCTCTTCTTTACTACCAGGTTACCTCACCGCCTACCTATGAGCGGCAGCATTTATTATTTATTTTACAGGTCCTAGTTATCAGGTTTAAGAGACTAAATATTCCGTCTACACCAAAACATTTTATTATAATAATAGACCTACAATAGCATCAATACACAGAATGATGAAACCCAGATAGCTATCGAAGTTGCATCAAATGTCAAGGATTGATCTATAAACCCAACAACCTTCCGCTTTTACTAAATATAATTTTGATTGTAATATAATGATATTCATTCAGATACCATGCATTCGTGGCTACTGATGAATTTCTAAGGTAAGAAGTATACAGCGTAAAAGATCAGAAAGTATCAAGATTCTTTATAAGTACCTTATGGTTATAAGATTGGAGAAAAATATAAATATTCTTGGACGAAGCACATAGCGCCATCTAGACCCAAACTAAGCAACTAAGCTTGTACTATGGGTACTAGATTGCTGATAAATGTACAGAAATACTTTTTTTTGTAAGTAAATATTTATTATACATAGAAAACACCCAACAAAAATAGTCAACAACAAAAGAAATGGCGGAAGAAAATCTTATTTAGCACAAAGTTGTGTCATTCGGAATACTGTTTCTGTAAGAAAACATCACAATGTGCCTACATAGACAGATTAACACAACCTAACGTAGAGGACATTGCCACAAAATCACAGGGATCCAAACATTTAATGTACACGTGGGAGACACAACAGACATGAAAACCCTACGTAATTTACGCAGGATTGCCAAAATCACAACCACAGGGGCGAGATTTAAGGGTAACGGCACAAAAGGGGTGGTTACATATTCTCTATATAAATGTTATAATGCGTTCTAAACAAATATGCCAACTGAAAACTATACTTTCTGAATGTGAGAATCATTACTGGTTGTAGAGAAACAACGTGGATCTCTCTGGCTGTCTCTTTCTAAAGTCTTATATAGGCTGATAAGATCACAATCATTTTGCTGCATTTTTTTCGCAATTCTGTGACACATCTTTGATGGAAGTATCTACTGAAATACTGGCGGGAAAAAAATCGTATAATTTTCTTCAAAACCGCGAAATAAAATTCACGAGATAAAATTCGGGTGATGAAATTTCGCAGTGACAGGCTCTAACTGCTACCTTTTCCACATCAGTATGACTACTTGTGACGGTGCTACTGGAACTGATCTGAATTCCCCTACCCTAGTAGCAACATTATCCTAACATTTCTTGTTTCTTCCAGGTAGGAATATTCCCTGATGCTTACGACTGCCGAAAATTCCATCTTTGCTCTCCACCTGATGGATTACCCGATGGAAGACCAGCGGATCACAGAACAGCTTTATGTCCTAGACACTATGGTTATAATCCATTAACGGCGCAATGTTCAGTAAGTATTATAATATTTACATTTTTCTCGACTGTTTTCTTAATATGATGCTGAAAATTTCAAACGTTTCAAACCTTGAATTTAAAGATGAAACATTTTTAAACTTAAAAAGTCTTTATTCTGTGAGCCCTCGAGGGCACTTAGACATGTCTTCCAACATTTTAAAATGACAAGAAGAAATTCCGGAAGATTATTTTTACTTGGAGCAACCGGCCGTCAATGTAGAGTACGACCAAGATCTTTTCTTATGTTATGCCATCCAATTTATACGATTTCTTTAATGGTTTTTGGTTTTCTCATAATCCAAAAAAAATACATAATTGCTAAAAATGTGAATAAGAATATAAGGACATAAGCTTGGTGCCAAGTTGATCAAGTCAGTAGAATCGAAATTAGATTATTTTTTTGCTTCAAGTAAACTTGTCATGGATAACAGAACTGATAGCTAAGAAAGACCTTGTCCAGAACGGGCCAGTACGCCACGAGCCACGAGTCTGGTTGTGTTTTATTATCCATCGCGGAGTTTCAATCATTTCAACGTGAAATCTTACATAGATAGAGCTCAATGTAGCACGAAACACGACGCCAATGCGCGTAGATGGCCTAAACGCCGCCAAATTTAAAATGCGCAGCAAACTTGACAGTTTTGATCATGTATGGCCAACATAGTAAAAAAATATTATTTATTAAGAAAATACTTATGCCATTATGTACGGTTGAATGCACCAAATCGTGACTAGTTACATTAAAGAATAACAGTAATTGTTAGTTTTTGTTTTAAAAAAAATGTTAATATTAATCGGTTTGGTCGACCATGTTAAAAACTTTAGGCAGATTAATGTCTTAAATGATAATGAACTCAAAATAATTACAAGTAATTAAATACATGGTACTGGCATTTAATTTAACGATCAAATTAATAAAAAAAAGATAAATGTAAGAAAATTTCACATATTTTTTTATCTATGATAGCTAAATATTTTTGCTTACTAATTGACGCCAAAACGTAAGTAAAATAGATAGTAATTATCGCCGAACATAGAAAACAGTAGTATGTTTTCGACACATCGAGTCTCCGACATATTCGTAATTGGCGTCAAAATTTTCCTCCATCTTTATCATGGTATCAAAATCATGGACTGTATAATGGTACAGATTGAACTACTTCATCATCATCATCATCATTTCATCCACAAGTCCACTGCTGGACATAATCCGCATCCTGTGACTGTGACAATCAGCATCCTGTGACTTTTCTAAGGTCGTCCAACCACCTTCTTAACTTTGAACTACTTGTTACAGATTAAACTAGACAATGGACAGTGCACCAAAACACCAGTGCCAGATTGTACAAAAGTAGGCCAGACGGGGGTATTACCGGGCGGCCCTAACCACTACTACGTTTGCTTATCGAAACGGGGCAAAATCCACCCTCAGATCTTCATTTGCCCTCACGGATGGTAACAATTTTTACAAGCTTTCTTTTTATGTTCTTTTGTCGCACGCGTCATCATTATTGGAAAAAATTACCCTTAAAATCGGTTTTTGACAAAATCTCATTTCACGATAAAAATATTTAGAAGTATAAAACTAGAGAAAATTTTCCTACAAATCATGTCGTAAAGTTTTTTTATGGAAAATCAATGGCTTTCGCATATGAGTGTACGTGGAAAAACACCGCGCATTTCAGTCAAATAAAACGTAGATACTAAATAAGAAATTTGAAGTTTCGAAATATTTCATCGAATTTTAAATCTATAAAATTACTAATTTCATGAAAGTTTCCACTTTATGTCTCAATCTAAAGCGCCATCTCGCTCGTTTTGTATTTTGTATAAGCAAGATAGACGCTTGAAATTGAGCCTAGATTTTAACTCTTTTTATTACGAGAATAGATTTCGCAGGTTATTACAGTTGATCTGGATCAATCTGATTGCAGATCTCGATCTGGATTGAATAGAATGCTTATGTGATCTTACAGGTACTTCTGGGAAGGATTTTGCCGCCCTCAAGCTCCAGTACACGTCACAGAAGAACCTATAGACACTACCACAGAAATCAGAATAGAAGACACAACAGAACAGGCCACTAGCAGAATCAACCTTTTCTTTTCCACAGAAAAGACAACAACAAACGCACCAGATACATTTTTAGCTGATAAATTTGATTTGTCTAATTACGAGGCTGCTGATGATGCTGTTACTTCTAATGATGAATACGGTAGTTCTTTTGAAAGTGGATTAGATTTCTGGTAGTTTAATCTAATCTTAAATCTCCATCCTCGTATTTTAGTTAGCCAACTAACTCTTTTTGAAGAAATTCTGAAGATTTGTATTGTATTCTAATAAATAGGATGTTTGTATTGGATTAGGACTTATCTAAGTTTATTAAATGTATTACTTACTACTTGAAAATGAAAAATAATGAGAAATTAAATCAATTTACATGGAACTTAGTGAAGTGACCAATCTAGTGAACTTTTTCAACACTGTAACATAGATACATCAGCATAATGCTGCTCGTCTATAATTAAATAATAATAATAAATTAAGTTAAATATTCTTTTCATTACAATTAAACATTATGTGTGTACCTACTTATACGTGTCTTAATACAGATAAAAAAATGCTAACGGTTTACAATATTTATATTGCTTTGAATATTAATATCCAATTTAAAACAAGAAATTCTTCAACAGTTGTTCATACAACAAAAAATATAAATGCCGTAACGCGATACCAAACAAAAAAAAACTAATTAAATTTTCCGCAAATGGGCCAATGAGATGGCGTCGTACAGTTATCAAAATCTAATTCTGTCATCTCCCAACTTATTCACGTTGAAAACAATCGCAGACGCGCGGCCCGCTAGACCTTTGTCCATGAGTGGCACAAAAGCGGTGTTATCGCCGATCTCAGAGTCTCGCAGGCTTCGCTTATGGTCCAATTGACGAAGGCTACGAATTCATAAACTTGAGAAGAGCATTTATGAGCTAGATCGAACAAAAATGTGCCACCTTCTTACAGAACATTAGTGTGAAGCAGCAATGAGTTTCGTTTGGAATGCCTAATTCTAATCTATATCTACTTTTATCCTAAATTCCTTGTAGCAGTCAACGCATTGTCGCGCCGCCTGGTGTTACTGATATTCGTAATTGTCGGTAACCACTTTCGGTTAGGTGGCCTGGTAGAGCCATAGTAACTTAAGTGTTAAGGACTACCATTGCAAATTTGTCAAAATGTAGTATAACTGGGATGAAGAAGTAGACTGTGGAATGATAGATGGTATGGAGACGAAGACGTAATGATTAATAAAATTATAACAATATAGAGAACCGACCAAAAGCGAAATACCAAAAAGGCAGAAGTAAACCAAAAAACAAAGAAGGAAGCAATACGTTTCAAAAATGTCAAAATAATGTGTTTTATAAAAGATTCGAGATAGCCAGCCAGTCGCTCACTACTGTTAGTCAAGTGTTACAAATAAAATATCTTTTAAAATCTTAAAATCGCATTTCCCTATACAATTGCACCAAACACCCTCGGTGCAGGGCTAACGGTGTAAAAAACAAGAACCTCTGACATTAGACACTAGAATTGCATCACAGTTCGGTACGATTCGCCGTGGGAAACATGTAACGTGACTGCATACGAATTTAACCTATAGGTGCATACTCGCAATACTGAGGTAGATTCGCGTATAGTTTTATAGCTGTGCACGCGGTTTAACCCGCATAATTGTTGTTCCATGTTGTCTGATCTTAAAGCCCCTAGTGTTTATCCAGGTTATGAACTACTTGTGTACTAAATTTCAAGCGAATCTGTCACAAAAGAGTAAAAAATATTCATAATACCATGAACAGTGGTAAATGGGCTGACTTGACCGGGGCAGCATCGGGTGGTGCTGCTCATAGAATATCGACGTGAAAGATAGCGGTGATTTGCCGCTGTGTTGTTCGAATACCAATGACCGTCCTGTTCCTCCCCTTCCTCAATTCCTTCATAGCACAAATGTTGCCATTATAATGGTTAATCAGTGTGCCAAGTTTCGTCCAAATGCGTAGTAGTATGAAAAAAAATGAATTAAACTTAATTTTGGGTAGGTGAACTTAACAAAAAAAAACAGGCAATCTAGCAGTCTATCTAACCTGAAAGTCCAATGTTAGTTTTTAAGTAAATAGACATTCTAGATTCAAGTAAAGCCTTAGAGAATTGAGAGAATCCAAATAAATGGTTCAGTTTGCCAAAAATCCGATGGTTTTATCTCTAATTTAAGAGATAAAGATTCATTGGGGGTCTGGGTAAATCGCGGTTGTCACGGACGAAGTGATTTAGAAGACGCCATTTATTTAAACAACGTATATCTCTATTAGTACTATCTGCATCATTATTTTTGGAAGTAGAAGTCATCTGAGCAATGAGTTACGATATTACACTGAGGTACGGACAGACATGCTCTGTAATAGTACGCCAGTGAGCATACTTAGGAGTTTGCTTAAAACTATCATGCTCTGCAATTGTTCACATTTGCCATCAATAAGTATGCAAATTTTAATCATACACCTTCACATTTTGTTACATGTTAACAATAAGCATGCTAGTTTTAAGCAAATCTGTTCAGAGGTGCTCAAAGCACGCCCCCTTTCCACCCGCGCTACAGTTAGAGTGCTTGAAATAATCATGCATTTGCTATATGGTATGTAGCATTTGCTTGTTTTCGTGCTATTACGTATTACAGAGCAGGTCTATCTGTAGCTATGTGTCGCTCTACTCAGTTCCTATTACTTGTATGGCGACCTCCGTGGCGTAATGGTTACCACGCCAGACCGCCACCCAGGAGGTCCCGGGTTCGATCCCCGGTCGGGTCATGATGAAAAACTAACTTTTTCTGATTGACCTCGGGTCTTGGATGTTTATCTATATATGTATTTGTTATAAAATATAATATCGTTGAGTTAGTATCCCATAACACAAGTTTCGAACTTACTTTAGGGCTAGCTCAATCTATATGAATTGTCCCTATATACACTGAAAAAAGTTTTTCGATATATATAACAAAAAAAATTGACTACGCATTACACAAAAATAGTGACACTCGAACTATGGTAGTATATTACAAATCCTAGTTTTGTTATTTATGTTGTTTAGTTTGCAAACAAACTGTTTCTTGTTATGTGTCACCAATTATGCTTCGGTTATCTACACTCAAAGTGTTTGTCGGCCTATAAACTATCTATTATGTTACTTTATGCAAAAAGGTTAAGTTAAAATTGATGTATATTTAATTAATACTAACAATATAGTTTTGTTATCATATCCAATGACACAGCTTTTCAAAACAAATATTTTGTTATCATAAATTTTGTTCTGCTGTTACTTGTAGTATAACAGTATGGCTACATCTAACAAAACAGTTTTACAAATTTTGTAAAACTGTTTTGTTAGATGTAGCCATACTGTTATACTACATTTAACCAAACCATTAGGCTATCTACAACAAAATTATTATAGCCATAATTCTGTTGTAGATAGCCTAATGGTTTGGCTAAATGTAGTATAAGATTATGGCTACATCTAACAAAACGGTTTTACAAATTATAGCCAAATTAATTTTGTTGCAGATAGCCTAATGGTTTGGCTAAATGGATAGTTTAAGGTGATTCGGTTCGCACGACCCGCGGAATTCAAATTTTCTTCGGTTTTTAACAAATTACAGCTCAATCTTTCATTGCACATTCATAAGAATGCGGTTCCCGACTATAAACACAATATATCTACTGAATAATCATCGTATAAATTAGAAATAGTAGCGCTTCTCTTTGTATTTGTGACAAATACAAGTTTGTAAAAAATGCATTTGTCACAAATACAAAGAGAAGCGCTACTATTTCTAATTTATACGATGATTTTTCAGTAGATATATTGTGTTTATAGTCGGGAACCGCATTCTTATGAATGTGCAATGAAAGATTGAGCTGCAATTTGTTAAAAACCGAAGAAAATTTGAATTCCGCGGGTCGTGCGAACCGAATCACCTTAAAATAAAATACACCAGCGGCTCGAGCCAATATGCCATTCGCTACGGAGCGATTCGATCGAATAGAAAGAAAATGTACCCATATATTGATTTTTTTTAATTTCTGTCTAATCGAATCGCTCTATAACGAATGGCACGTTGGCTCTAGTGGCTCAAGCTCAAAGAATTGTAGTCATGGAACTGAAAACTTTAGTTTCACAATATTTCTGAATTGTAAAAAATGCTTAGGCTACATCATAAAAGGGCGCACTCATACAACAAAATAACTTTGATCAGTTTCATAAGTACAATTACCCCTGTTGGCTGGTGTACTTTATTTTATTAGAGGAACCTGTAACAGCCAAATATTACTTGGATTATGGAAAGTCCTTTAAGCTTATAAATTTCTAAATCATACAGCTTTTGTTACATTTTACACAAATTATTTTATGATATTTTATTGGTACGGTATGATCAGTAATTTTTAAGTAGTGTAGTAGATATACAATAAATAATACAGCAAATGATGTCTAGAAGATTCTTTATTTAAAAAATCATACAAAATTGCCTTATTTTAAGTAGGTACAGTCGATATTATCAAAGCTAACTGACCATTAAAGACGGAACTGAGAAAAATCGACAGGGATAGAGATATGCTGTCAATCGAAATAATAATCACAGAATTTTTCATTATCCATACCTAACTCGCACTTGCACTTGTTGCCTTGCAGTAGTCGTCGGCGCGCTCACAGAGTGAGTGAGTAGGTAACTGTTAAGAATTACATACCTTGCTGAGATTTGATTTATTGTGGGACCTACTACTATTATAAATGGTTGCATAGTCAACCCGAATTCTTCAAGTTTCACCAGTCTTCTTGAAATTGTTTCATCTATTTCAGCAGCCGTCTTCAAATGGCAAATGAAACTTGATAGCGCCTCGTGTTTAGAAGGGCGCCATTGCTTTTTGCCTTTTGCTTTCTTTACAAGTGAAGTATTCATAAGAAATGGAACTGTCATGAAACCAACGAGATCTAATACTTCATTATCCGTGTCTGTAATAATAAATAATAATTTTATACTATTAAATAGCTTCTGCTAACTAAACAAATAATAATAAATACTTGTTAAATAGCTTTGATAATTTAAAACTATTTAAATCTAAGTAAATCCGTCATTAGCCTTGTGTCGCCCTTTATAAAGGACAAGTAAATCCCTCGCAACTTCGTTTGCGTATATCTCGCTTTCCCGTGGGAATTTTGAAAAATCCTTTCTTAGTGCTCCCCTACTTTATAAAAGGAACCCCTGTGCAAAATTTCAAGTTTCTAACCCTTATAGTTTATATGGATATGTCAGTCAGTCAGTCAGTAAGTCAGCTTCTCCTTTTATATATAAAGAATAAGAGTTAGTGACAAAAGCTTCGATTCTGGTTGAAGTCCATTCTAATTGAAAAAAAAGGTCGTCGTTAACTGGATATAGTTTTTTAAAATCTTTCAGAAGCTGCAATTAAACAAGACAATTGAGTAAATAAAGTTGACCATAATGTCTCATGTCATCTCTTTTGTTCTTCCTTAATTAGACAAGGACAGCAAGAGATTTAATGTGTCATTAACTTTAAAATGCTTTTGTGCAACTGGCCGAACTAAAATGGGTATTTTAGTGTTAATCCATTCATCCATGCCTTGATAACAACGCAATAACGGTGTTGTGCTGTTATCTATACAGGAGTACTACCATACTTTATGATATGACAGAGTATCATCAAATCTAAACCAAATTTATATGGCACCACACCACAGGTAAACCCTATTGAACTGAATCCCAGTGGAGACAGTAGATTTTTAATAATCTATGAAAGCAGTAGGTAGGTAGGTACTCCTTATTTTTCAAAGCGAAATGATGTAGTCTTTCAGTAAAATGTTCTAAATAGAATTCAATTTAAAAAGTATCTCTATAGGTATACTATAGATGAATATTAAAGTCCTGCCTCGGCATATTATGAGTCCGACATCAGACAAAAAACTGTAATATACTCACACAGGAAATATTGAGGCTCTGTATTGGTTCCATTGGTTCATTTCGTTCCATATCGTCTATTATATTAAGTGGCGTTGGAGTTAGATCTAAAATCATGAATGAATCTGTTTCTGTTGGGTTAAAAAAAATCATTATGTTCAAACAGGGTTGTTCATCTGGAATCTGAAAAAGGTTAAATGAAAACCATGAACTAGTCAGAAGTCACTCAGTCTATAATTAAAGTCGGTTCCTGGTTTTTATTGTTACTTGTTAGTGGGTTCGATTCCCGATTAGGGCCTGCAGCAATGAGGTTCTTTTGACTTCTCTATTAATTTGCATATTCAATTTAGCGCGATGGCCAATTACAGGTACTACCTACTAGTTCTTTTAAGTTGTCTTCCGACAACATTTGTAGTGTGTCTAAATCTATTTGATGTTCTGAAAAAAAAATGAAATACCTAAACTTATTTATTTACATATTATGTCAAGAACCAGATCCTGGTTCGTGTCACGGTCTGGACCTGTACCAATGAGTAACTTTCTAACCTATCAATGTTTCTAAGTAACGCGACTCTAATCTTATCACTTGCATAAAAACGTGAAGAAAAACGTGGTGAGGAAACCTGCATGTGCTATACCTACACCTCTAAGTACGTTACGTTTCTCACCAATAATATGACCGGTCCCGTAGTATGGGATTCACGTCGCAACAGGTTCCGATTTCGACACGTTTTTTCTAGTAAACACTGCAGCAGCTCCACATTTACCAGAATGAGCGTGCAACTGGCCGTAAGTAAGGTACCTACCTAATTAACTTTTACGTCGGTTAGGTAGGTACCTACCTACCCTACATATAGCTAGCCGAGTACTTAATTAAATTTAACACACTTTATTGTGAATCATGCTGTAAATAGATTTAAATATCACTGGAGAATGGCTTCTTGATGAACATTAATCAATAACAATCATGCTTACCTTTAAACTGTGGAATATAAATTTGAAGACCCCACGAGCGGAGATAATCCGCCATGGAGTCTGGAGTGTCTTCCTGTTCTGGGACTTCCATGTCCGTAAGCCTTTTTAAATAGCTTACTAACATTCGCCACTATTAATTTATAATAACAAAACGGGGCAAACAAAATGGCGCTTTTTTAAAGGACTGACAGCCCGTTTTCGCTTACATAAGTTAACAGCACTGGTTTGATTACTCAGTGTTTAACACTATGTAATGGGTAAAAAGAATACCTTGTTTAACAAAAGTCGAAGTTTTGCTGATTCGAAAAATTACGTGCTTTTGTTACTGTATGTCAAATAAAAAATGTACATGCTACCTATATATTTAGTCACATGCAATCGATGATTGGATAAGATATTAAGAAACAGTTTGGATAAAATATGTTACACATTTTGTTATTGTTCGTCAAGCTAAGTTTGTTAGAATTTCACCAAAAAATGGTTTTCTAAAAAACAAACCGAAAACAACACACCAGTTTTGTCATCACAATAAAAGTAGTTTGATGAGAAATTATCAAGTACTTTGTTTAAGATATAATGATGAGTATTGTTATATATAACTTAATAGGTTAGGTTAACTTAGTTTAGTTAGTGACAAATAAAAAATTGTTTATTTAAAATCAAACTAAATTTAACATATCCAGTTTCATTGTCACAATCAAGCTAGGTCAGTTATTTTAAGCTTACTTTGTCAAGTACTAGCTAAAATTTGAAATAGTCGAACTAGTTCGGTAAAATACTTTTTTCAGTGTATTTATTTATTTATTTATTTTGCATTTAGTGTTACTATATCGGGTGGCATATTGGTACTTATTATATATGTGCCAAACCAGTGAGATCTCACCCTTAAATTTAAATTTATTTTAAAAAGAAATTTTACTAATACATTATTTTAAGTTACAGTTGTTACTTTTACTGCAACCACCGCTGCTCACATCGCAAGCTGTGCGGTGGGGTCCGAGAGAAGCGCGGCGACGGCTGTCGTACGGTATGGCATTTGGTCGCGCATATATTTGTTCCACGCACGTTATTCAGCAATTTTATGTTTTTTTGGTGACCACCTATAAGCTGCCGCTCAGAGAATACGTGGACTGACTGTTACCATTACAATAATAATTAATCTATGCCAACGTGCTACCATATAAGATGGCATCTCTCTCTCCGAAGTCGGTCCCTCATGTCTGAGGATCGTGGTCAACGTCTGAGTTGCATCTGGAGAGAATGGTCTGCCTTCACCGGCTCCTGTCCAGCGCATCTCTTACGACCGTGTAGAATTTAGTGGTTGATTCAAATAAGATGACATGGTGGATACTATTAAGATTCTTCCCGATTTATAGTCTTTACATAGAAGGTTTAAAATTTAAATGTATTCATTTCGACGAGAAACCTGGATACAAGCAGACGAAGTTGTGCGGGTTCCGCTCGTTTAATACTAAACAGTAAAATGTACTGTGAGATTATGGCAACTACCCACGTTCAGTGCAATCAGTGACATGAATAATGTAATAAATAAGTTGGATAGAGTGATTGCTGGTTTTGCAATGTGCATTGATTAGTGAAAATTTTAGATTTTGATCAAAATTTAAATTAAAATCATTCCTGTATTCAAAAAGGCCGCAGGGCCTCTTTACTTTATAGACCTTCCTCCAAGGTTCTTTTCTCGTACCAATAGTATATTCTTGAGATACTATAATTGACGACCTCCGTGGCGTAATGGTTACCATGCCAGACCACCACCCAGGAGGTCCCGGGTTCGATCCCCGGTCGGGTCATGATGAAAAACGAACTTTTTCTGATTGACCTCGGGTCTTGGATGTTTATCTATATATTTTTTTTGTTATAAAATATAATATCGTTGAGTTAGTATCCTATAACACAAGTTTCGAACTTACTTTGGGGCTAGCTCAATCTGTATAAATTGTCCCAATATATTTATTTATTTATTATAATACAAACGTATTCTCACTGGATTGCTGCATCTAAAATAAAAACTGTCAGTCGGGTAATAAAAAGTTTAAAAAAATCCTTAAAATGTGACCGGCAAATGGTGGTTAAACACAACGTCATTCTAAAGTTAATGACACGGCTGTCACTATCAAACTAAAGAAAAAAAAAGATATTTTGAAATAAGATTTAAAAGTATTTTTTGTCATTCATTATTGTATATATAAATTCTACTAGCGAAACCTCTACTCTCTTGTGCAACTCAGAAAATCCTTTCTTATCAGGTACTATAAATAGATAAATATTCTTATCAAATGCCTACGTCATACAATGAAATACACCCTCCAAGTTTTAGGTCGCTATATTCAGCTGTTTAGGTGTTGATCCGTTAGTCAGTCATTCCGGACATAGTACAGATCCAGACCTACCTATATGTACAGATTTCTAATAAACATCTTCAGTTGACATACCCCTTCCGCTTCCGCCTCGTAACATAATGACCTTTCCCATACCCCCACATGCAAATAAGGTGGTTTACAATTTAATAAATCAAAGTGTAGACGATGTGAAGCCTAGCAAACATTTGTCAGCCAAAATGCCAAGTTGATTCGGTGCGAATCTATGGACCGCTATGCGAATGTGCTGCGTTCGAGAGGTCTTGATACTCGCATCTTATGCACTTTTAAATTATAATGGACTAGCGACCGTCCCGGCTTCGCACGGGTTTAAAGATCAAGATTCCAAGTTTTTTTATTTATTGTGGAAAACCGAACTCCTTTTTTATAACCCCTTCAAATTTTTATATTATTTAAATGTATCCGTTTTTAAGTCACATTTTTGCCTGTCATTCACTTTCGGTTTCTGGTCCTATCTTCTCTTATAATTTATTATTTTCTTTCACAACTCCCACCATCCGTAATATCATAGCTATTTAATATTATAGACAATAGAGCTTACAATATTATCCTCGTGTAACATATAATACGGGGATAATGTTGTTAGGTATATTGCCCATCGATGAAAGAATTTATCAAATTGGTCCAGTATTTTCGAAACCTATTCTATTCAGACAAACATCAAATGTTTCCTCTTTATAATATTAGTATAGAAATAGATATAAGAAAGGGTAAGTCTCAATAAAAATAATATACCTATGAAAGGATAAAAAAAAATTGTAAATAAAATGAAATGTCAATAACTAATTTGTAGATACATACTTTTTATATACCATACCACCCATATTTTGTTTAAAATGAGACCTTTTTTTTTAGTTTCCTACATATATTTTTTATCATTACTCCCAAGAATTTGGCCCATCTATCGGAGCAATAATATGTATAGGATGTATACTTTTCAAAATCAAGGCCGATTCTATAGTTTAAAAGACTCACACAGTAATATACAAACCAATTATTTTTTCTTAATTATTATACATATTATACAGCCAACAAATTGTTATACCTAATTAACCGCAAAGCATCAAAAATAATCGGTCGCATCACATTTTAAGCAACACATTTACCGACAAAGCCGCTCAACGAGGCACCTCACTACGGACCATTCATTACGCCGGCACCGCACTGGCTCCACTAACCAATGCACCGCGACACTAGCCTTCCATTCCAAATTTGAAAAATCCAAATCTTTTTTTCTTTTAGACCAGTCCGGGCTCGCGATTCTAGTGGCCTTATTTTTTTCGGGCTGTCAGTTTGCGCGCGAATTTTTGTGTTTTTTTTTTATTGTTTTTGGGTGAATGTTTTTTGTGAATGCATCCAGTTGATTTGTAGTTATTTCCCGGAGGAATCTAAAAGGTAAGTTTTTTGTTGCTCTGAATAATTTGTTAGGTATATGCGCTACCAATAAAACATGAGTTTTATACATGTACTACTGCTACGGATGGTAGGAACCGTTGAAAATTATGAAAGAAAGAAAATATTTTTTTTATGGAAAAGTTGGTGTGCAGAGACGTGAAAACAGGGCGGGAAAACAAAGTGACTGACAAGGAAAAAATTTGACATAACTTAAACAATAAAAATAAAAATGTTTCGGTTGAGTTCGGTTTTTCACAAATATAGTCCAAATAAACGAAAATAGTGTCCAGGGAAGTGTACTAAAAACAAAGATTTTTATGCTAATATTGTGAGCATCGTTATGAAACGCTGTAATAACGTAGTACGAAATAAATACAATTGATAAATAAAGTTAAAAATTACGCGAAGGGATTCGAGTAGATCCCTTCGCGTAATATTTAGAAAACTTGAATCATATTTAAGGCTCACCTCATTCATTGGCTGACTGTACTAAAGTGTTAATCAACTGTTACCAACCGCATTCATATAATTACAGCTGTCACATTTCAATATTAATTTACTTATTGACATACAATAAAGTTTACATTTCTGTAATAAAACAAAATGTATCAAAATGTCAGTTGTTGAGAACAAGAAATGTGACATAAATAAGATTAACTTCTTTCGAGTTAAATGCAATTGGAACAAGCCTACCACATTCCCACCGATGCCTGTAGTGTAGACCCAGGATCAGCGATGAAGCTTATTGACGTCCCGGGGGAGAAACTACAGCTGTCTTGGAACTCACAACGAATATCAGAAAAAAAATAAAATTGAAAGGAGTTAACTGCAAGTAATTCCTCTCCCAGTGTCGCTCTCCGACGTGCGAGTCCCCCTCTGGGGCGCCCCTAAGCAGTCACTGTAAATTTTTAAGGAGTGATAGATAGCCCTCAGTTAGCGTAATTCGTGTAGAATTTAAAGTCTGCCAGACTATAAATTTACAAACAAAACAAAAATAATATATTGGTGTTAGTGTTTTGAAAATACTTAACGGTCACTCTTGAATATTAAACTCGCATTTAAATTTTTTTAAAACATGTTTGTATTTTTTTATTGGATTGTTTACGTTTATTTTAGAGAGTAGAGAGTCACAGGCACATGTAGTACAAAACTATTATTATATTAAATCTATCTATCTATAAATAAATAAATAAAAAATATAATAAAACAGTAGATCCCGATATGCCTGTACTTTGGACATATTTGGCAAAAAATGGAAAGGGAACAGTTAGAGTAAGGTAATAAAAGCAAAAAAAAATATATTTTTTTGTCTGTCTGTCTGTTTGAACGCGCACATCTTCTAAGTTACTAAACGGATTTTAATGCTGTTTACACAGGAAGATAGATCTCGGGATGGAGCAGAATATAGGCTTTGTTTCATTTAAATCGCATCTCAGGAAAAGGAATTATCCTTATTTTAACATTTCACGCGGACGAAGTCGCGGGTAACAGCTCGTATTAAATAGATAAGCTACTCTATAAACTACCACCATTTCGGAGAAAAAGCAAAATGACCACTGGGGAAAGATATGGCGAAAGATACACAGTTACGGCCTTCATTCGTCATTCAATTTATTTAAAGTCTTGTTTGATAGCTTATCAATAAAAAAAAACAAAAGAAACGTAGCTATTAAATTAAAACAGTAAATTAAGTGGCTTTTTATTGCCGTTAATTGTAATCGAAATAAATTACACGGAATTGTTAAGTATCTAAAACATGTTTTTAATCTGTGGTGTAATAATATACTTATCAGTATGCTATAGAATAATGAGGTAAATCAGGTCAAAATAAACAACAAAATTTTCCTCTAAATTATATAGACGAATGGCTTTGCCTGCACATGCGCTTTGAGATTGAAAAAATAAAATGAGATGAAAATACCGTATAAGATGTCGGTCTCGGCGGTTGTCGATGGACAGTCGTTAAGCCAAGTCGGTGACCTTCAGGCGGCTTGAAAACACTGGCCTACGCCAATTCGCATTGAAACAGCGTGGCAGAGTACGCTCTAATTCCGCTCGATTAAGGGGACCCGTATCCCTGCAGTGAGATGATTATGGGTTAATGTGGATGGACATGCATGGCTGCCATCTGAACTGGTAGTCGGAAAAAGAGGCGATTAGAAAGATGGCCTATTGCAAAAAACGGTTTTGAAACTGACTTCGATTGCTGCCATATTGACGGGGTTCATAAAAGTAGGACCACAGTGATTATCCCCGTACCTATTATTAGTAATAGCATCTCCAGGTGTCCATGGATAATCAGGGTCTTAACACAAATTAGTGTTTTGACAAATGCTGAGTGGATATCTTTTCTGTGTCACTTGTCATTTAAAAAACATTTTATTTTGAAGGTAAGACCGCACTAGGCGACGCCAAACAGCAGCAGCGCGGCGCGTCAAAATATTCTTTCTTAGAAATTGTATGAGCTAAACCGCACTAAAGCGGCGCGACACACCGGTTTAGCTCATACAATTTTCAATTTCGCTGCTGTGTCGCGTCGCGTAGTTACGCCCAGTGCGTTTCGACCTTTACCATTAATTTTTACTGTTACAATGTGACGTGTCACACTGAATAAATTATTTTCTTTCTTTATTATTACCAGCCAACTATTCCAAACTTTATAGCTTATTAAGTAAGGTCATCAACCCATATCCCCCATGGTTTGTTATGACATAAATTATGGGGAGTAATAAACACTAAGTTTTAATTTCACCCCCAATGGACCCAATTTCCGAAAACTGACAGACAATAAATAATTGTTGGGCCACTAAAAAGGCGAGCGCAAAGTGCATAGTTCATTTAGAAGGAATTGCATCTCATTTTACCTTCTTTTCTCACGTTCAACCCTCCTCTCCCCCGTTCGATCTTCCTGCCCCAGTGTCCCAGTGTCGTCCTAGACCGAGGTGCGAGCCCCACTCTGGATTGCCTTCAGGCAAACACTGTAAAAGAAGTGTAGGCCTTGCGCTCGCGCAGTTGCTATGTGTAATTGTACAAAATCGCAGCGATTTGGTTACAAATGTCTATTCAAAATAATACATAGAAAACATCCAGATTCCAGATTCCTGATATAAATGTATACCCGGAGCGGTAGGATCGCTACTAACACACCATCGGGCCGTCATGTAGATTGCTAGCTGCTGCCCGTGGTGTAACCCTCGTTTAATTTTATGCACGGTAGCGACACCTATTTAATAGCGCCATTTCTAACAGACTTTTGATCAAATCCTACGGGAATCGCGTAGTTTTCGGGATAAATATTACCCTATGTGTTAATCCAAGGTATGAGCTAACTACATACTAAATAATCATGAAAATTGGCCAAGCCATTTAAACGTGAAGATGTAGCAAACATACACACAAATTTTCGCCTTTGTAATATTAGTGGGATAACTAGCCTACCGTTTTACTCGTGAAATCCCATTCTTGCCGTTTCCGGACTGATATTCGGGATAAAACTTATCCTATGTGTTAATCCTGGTAAACTAACCGTATACCTACCAAATGTCAAAGTAAAGCTGTTTTTTCGTGACCGAGTCACAAACATCCACACAATCTTTCGCATTTGTAATATTAGTAAGGACATTTAATACATTTTTAGTAGATACATTTAATAACATTTTTAATAACTAGAATATAATTACATTTTTGATTTGCGACAACAATCGCAGCCTTGAGAGATCGCATACCGCTGTCGCAAATCAACAAGGCATTTGACATTTCTTGATACATTCCAAATTTTACGTCACCATGTTTTTAGACCGTCTAATTCAATTTTATACCGTCAGTAAAAATGATCCAAATAGCTTTTCTGACAAATATATTGACAGTTTTTTGTGCGATATGTCTATGAATAATGAACCTGTCATTGTTTGCGCAATCAAACGTACCTAATATTGGAAAATTGTAAAATCATGGTGGTAGTATATAACGTAGCTTATTTTCTTTATACATATATACAAATTGTAAATGACAAGAAAAAGTGCCTGTGAAGGTCTAATTTCTGAAATAAACGATTTCATTTCATTTCATGAAGGCTCTATTTTGTTATATGAGCTCGATGGTGTTGATGTGTGACGACTCTAAAACAACAGGCAACGGCAACCACTGCTTGAATTTGTTATCTCGAATTTCTCAGTGCTTCGGAGGACACATAAAGCCGTCGCTCCCGGTAGTTCCCGAAGCATGACAGTCATTATTTCACAAATTCCTGTGTTAAAATAATACATTTTTTTTATTTTTTATAAATAATTTCTATCATATTTTTACGGTAAATTCACGTATTATAGCTTAATATATTTAGCAGGAAAGCCTTTTTTTTACAAGTTCCTGTATTAACGAATGTAATGACAAGTAAAACTGCGGGATTCTGCTAGTTTCAAACATAATGAACAATAATGCCGCTATAAAATCTTCATATACAATTTAAGTCGTAAAATGGTCATGCGCTGATGCAAGCCAATATAGGTTAATGACAATAAATATGATGGAAAATCATCCTCTATTAAGGTGTTACTTAATACGTACGGTCGTTACTCACAATAATTGCAAACATAGTGTAATACAACACTATTAAAGGAATCGAATGGTATTTTATGATCTTCTGCTTGTAGCTTTAAATCACTATTTTATTAAACAGTCTAGTTTAATTGTGATCCTACGATTTTTTTATGGATCACCAACGCATGTTTACATTGTTACTTAATTAAAAATATAACAATAATAAAAAAAAGAAACAAACAAATTATTGGTGAACACAACATGCACTAGTTACAAGAAAACATGGGTATGGAAAAAAACGATTTGACAGTCACAGCTTTTCTCCTGATATACACAAACAGAAATAACAC
Source organism: Endotricha flammealis (assembly GCA_905163395.2). Taxonomy (NCBI): domain Eukaryota; kingdom Metazoa; phylum Arthropoda; class Insecta; order Lepidoptera; family Pyralidae; genus Endotricha; species Endotricha flammealis. The sequence continues at coordinate 1,631,432 of LR990861.1, read as the reverse complement.
ACAAGAACGGTTAACTTAAAGACTATTGTATAGGCAACAAGGCGGCCTAATTGTATTATGTATAAGTGAATTTATGTATAAGTAGCACTCTACTTATACATAAATTCGTCACCTTAAGGTTGCCTTGAAAAGATTCTGCATCTGATCTGATCTGCAGTGTAAAGATGTCTGCCGGCTGCAGATTTCAAAAATATATAAAGTGATTTAAGAGGATATAAACTTATATGTATAATACCCATACAATAATAATAAGCAAGGTTTTATTTATTTATATTAATCAAGAACCAACAGGTCATCACAAAATACCGTAGATAATACAGAGCTAATGGTTCCCAGGGGTGAAACTAATGATGTATAATGCCTGTCTCGTGGCCAAACACGTCCACAACAAAATTCTGACAGAAATAAATCGTTTATCGGTAATTGGCTTAATGTTCCGGTGTAATGGCGAATAATTACAGCTTTACGAGTCTATTTGGGAATCTTTGTCAATTTTCACTGTCCATATTTGACCGCTGTAACAGCCCGGCGGCACGCGAACGATTTCCAGGACACATTTAAAGTCTGGGTGTTTTCTACGCATTTCCTAATTGCTGGTTAAACGTCCTCCCTACCCCTACAATTATGTTAAACCTAGTAAGGTGCGGTCGCCAGTTAGATAAGTTTGGCAACTAGGCGGAATTGTGTACAATTTATGATAATAATTTTGTATAAATGGTTTTTTTTCTTCTACAGAAAAAGCAAAAACGGACTGCATTCAAATCGTTGCGCAAAATTTTGCCAATATGCATTCCGAGATACCTAAAAAAACTTTATTCATTCGCTTACTTCTCTGGTGGAATTATGTACAGTATAATTTATATTATATTGATCCTGTTATAAAACATTTCATAAGTTCTTGAGCATTCTACGGGAAAAGCAAAAACGCACAGTTAAGGTATTCCATCCCATTCCGATCGCATAAATTCACCAAATTTCGTTCCGAGAAACCTGAAAAACTTTTCATTTGAAGATTTCTCTAATGCTGAATGTGCATAGTTAGCTAGAACTCTACGCTCCCGCAAAGTTTTCTCCTACTTCGTCTTTTCTGTAACTTCGCTTAATAATAAATGCGCAAAAATTCATGTGTATGCATGCTAACTGCAGATGGCATGGCAAAGTTCAATGATTTTTTTTAATTTTATTTGTATATTTGCCATCATTACATAAGTGAAACTCGAATAGTTTTATTAAAATAGGCCTAATTACAAGCTCGTTCAAATCGTTATAATTTTTTCCGACCACCAGTTCAGACGGCAGATTTGTGCTAAGAAGAACTGGCAAGAAACTTAACACTGGCTCTTTTTAAATGGTATTAATAAAAGTTACAAATTATACAAAATCAATACAATAAATCTTATAACTAATATTAGTTGTGGCTAATAGTCACTTACACTAAAACTAGGAAAGAATCTGTATTTCAGGACTCCAGAACAGACTACAGAGAACACTCCTCGCGGTCGTTTTTGGCTCTATGGTTTGGTTTTCTCAAATGAACCGCGAAGCAAGCCGAGGGCGAAATTAAATGACACTATAAAATAACTATTACATCTAATAAATCTTTTGTTTGCGATGACACGATAAACAATGCAACAACCGTGAGAACATCATAAAACCTAGACATAGAGAAAGTGTCAGGTCTTTGAACCTAGAAAGCAGGCTGGCTAGTAATAGAAAATGCATAATTATGGCGTTGGAAAAGATTCATAGGATGCATCGCCCAATAGGTCATCCCATTACATTGTGGGGAACACGATAGCGTCGTTGTGAAACTGACTGAACACTGGTTAAGCAACAACGACCCAGCATTTGGATAGGTTTAAAATCTCGAGCTTGTTAACCTGTCGATTTCGACAGCTATTTCCGACCGTATCACTGCATTGGGTTGGGTTGCAATAATTATGGGTGAATATGACCTAACCTACAAAGGTATATTACATACTTTTGAAAGACCTACTAACCTATAGTAGGTCTTTTGTATCTAATATACACAAAAATAAGCTCAAGTTTTTTTTACAAATTTTGATGCGGAACCCAAAAACACACTGTAATCCATACTTCAATACCAATGTGACAGAATCTACATTCTCCAAGCAAGGCAGGCCAGTACTCACGTTACCAAAAACCCGGAACCAAATACTAGTTTTCCAAAAATGTCCAAATTGTATCAACATCATAGTATCAAGTTATTACATTGTATAAATTCTTTAATCAAATAAATTAATGTATTTATTACAATACTATTTACAAATATTTTTTGGAGTACCTATACAACAAATCATAAACTCCACTGGAACCCTTTCATTCAAAGAGAGTGCCAGAGGTCAAACCTGTCCTATACTTTTTCCTCTTATACCGTTTTTTTTGTTTATAGTCAGGAAAACGCATTAGGTGCCGTCACTTGGGGAAGCGGACCCTACTTTCAAACATCCAAACTTACGAACATTTTTTTATCCCATCCAAATACTATTTACGAGCTAATAATGCTTGACTTGTGTAATATTCTGTTTTGTCATAACAACTCAATCGAACTCCTCATACTCTGCAGTCCGGATATTTATTTCAGTTTTGTCACAAAAACCTTACATTGCGCTGATGACTAATTTGTTAAGACGTCACTTTCTTTGTCATTTGTGTCCGAAGGTCAGTCCTGAATCATCGATTACTCACAAATGACTGGGAATTGATTGAAATTGACAGTCATATTGATATCACGTCCTCACTCAATACACCGTTGACCAAAACTCGTTTTTCGTACCTATCTGCGAGTCCTTTTATAAACAAAATACGAAGCCTGTCTTACACGGTTTCAGCCATTTGCCCGTTATCGGCTACATAGTTAAAACCTTTTCATTTATTGAGAATAGCACCACTTAAGAGTCTTGGATGTGTCGCTCACCGTGGATAAAATGGGATAACACCCATCCCTAAGTGTGAGAAAAAAACATCAGTAAAAAAGTTTCTTTGATTTATCAATAGCCAATTTTACTGACACAGACTAACTGAAACTTGTAGGAAAACCGATTAATTTTATAGATTGTTACATTTATTTTAACACAAACCATTTATATCGGTGTTGACAGGTTGATATTGGGCCAAAATGCCTTAAAAGCTTTATCAAGATAGGTTAGCTTCAAACGTTACAAAGGGTACATCTTAACCGTTTAGCCTAAAGACTCTTTGGATAAATAATTCTATGTAAATACATCTTAAAAAAGATAGATGAAAAAGTTATGGCGTTGGATTTTAGCTACAGAAGGATAGCGACAAGTTCAGCTCGTGATTAAAAATTTAATTTCTGTGTGTCTCCAAGGTTCAGACCTTGAAGACAGAAACTTAAATTTTTCATAGTATTGATAGTGTAATGTGAAACGAACATTGGATAAAGTGTATAGTGATTGGAATTTACGATCACCTGCTCAGTTCATGTAAAAATTCGTTATCGTTGTTTTAGCAAAAAGGCCGCCTTGTTGCTAATGGCACTATGGTTTTCTTGTTTAGTATTTATTTTCTTGTCTTGCTAGCCCAATCACATACAGAAATTCGTTACCTTAATGTTGTGTTGAAAAGATTGCTTTTTAGCAATAAGTAAGGCCGCCTTGTTGCATTTACACTTGTTTGCAATATTGTTTTCTTTTTGTACGTTTTTCCTATGTGTATGAATATACAAATAAAGAGTATTCTATCGCTAGTCGCTCATTTTATATTTTGTGTGAGTGAGATAGCACTCGACATTGAGAAATTTCAACTGTTTTTAATACGATAATATGACCCGCTGTTATCTTAACTTTTTCGATTTTGACACAACAACGTCATCTCCTGAAATAGAAGTTGAAGTATTAAATTGAGTTAGGTCTAAAATAGTTTCAAATAGGTGAGAAGGTACCGCCCAAGATTCCTATCAATAGGACCCCTAAGATTTTCGTTTTAGATAAAACGCTTTAGGCCCATCTTACTTAACAGTAGTGGCACCCTTAATACCCTTCCTTATCTTCGTTATGGACCTAATAGTTATCTGTGATTACCACTAGCTTTCTGATTAATTGCTAAATCTCTAAACATATTTAATTAGGGTTACATACCCTCTCATCAGCATCCTTAACCCATGTAAGGCCGTGGTGTAACATCCTAAATAAGGAGAGTAACATTGAGGGCGCTCGTGTAGCATTTTTATGTCGTAACACAGCTTCCTTTAAAGTTTTAATTAGTAATTGTAATAGCTCAAGTTAATTGTATAGTTTTTCATATTATTTAGACACGTATATAACGTCTAGTTTTGTGAACAGTTTAAAATATAAGGGTAAATGCTTAGTCGTGGAACGTGCATAGTGTGAACACTTCATTTTCTTTTGAATTTAGTAACTGCATAGCATGTGATCCTTTAATTATATTATTTAAAGATAATATGTTCTAATAACAAGCAGTATAAGAGTTGACGACGAAAAATTTGGTTAAATCGAATGGTGCCAAGTCGCGAGATGATGAATAAACTCAGATTTAGTTAAAATTACAGCGTGTTTTGCTAAGACCAAATTCACGATAAACTATAATGTCCATTTTAATGTTTTGCCATATTAGAGGAAAGCATTGAATAATTTCTTTTTTATTCGATATGGTGAAAATGTACAATGAATATTACCTAATTGTGTTGTAACACTCGCGCACCCTCTATGCAAATTCTATACATAAATTATGATATACTCCCAATTTCATAGAATACCATTGAACCGTGAACGGTTTGTGTAACAAACATTTGTAATGTTGCATTGCATTGCAACGGATTATTGTAATTTTATTTGTATAGTTTAAAATGGATTTTGATTTACGTAGTTAAATTTAAAATTTAATAATGACAACTCATAAAATGTTTTAAGGAGCTGATGAACAGCTGTAGAGATTTTTTGTTAGATCACTGATCAAGTCATTATGAATATAGTTTTTTTTTCCAAAATGTTATCAGAATTTCTTTCTCTTTGTGCCACATAACCTTGCCAAATTTTACGATTCTAGGTCAACGGGAAACATATAACAGGTGTTTGATTCCTTGCTGAACAAAAAAGGTTTTTTTTTTTGTAATGTAAGTAAATATTTACAGTTTTCAGATCCTTTCTTGACATGGCTTTGCTTCGTGTCAATTCACGATTCTAGGACACCGGAAAATGCCTTATAGGTTTCTGGTTCGCGCGTATTTTTTCGACTTTATATGGGACAGAACAAAAACACTTTCTTAAGCTAGTTTACTATAATATTTATAACTATAATATAAGTAAATTTTTTTAATAAATTAAAATGATATTGTTACAGCTATAACTTTTAAATGAAAGTTTAAAAAAAAAGCATTTGTCTATCTTACCTAATATTTATTTAATAAAAAAGCAACATTTTGCTTAAACACATTAATCTACATAATGTTTACATACACCCTTAGGAGATGAGATTGATAGGGGTCCGCCAAATATATGGATCTAATAGTCCCTATGCAATAAATGTCTATCTTTACAAATTAACCTATTTAGTTCAATGGTATTAAAACTAACTGATGCATGTGGTTTTTCCCCGCTAAATCCCGTTGTCCTCATATCCGGACTGATGTGTTACCTTCGCATTTGTCCTGGAATCATCATCATCGTCTGCCTTTAATCGGAGGGAACAGGAGCGTTGGCAGAGTACGCTCTAATCTCAATACCAACTCAAGTTGGAGTTTAGTGTCATTCTTCGGCCACCGCTGTAACCGAACTTATTTGTTTCTCGTACAACAAAATAGGGAACAACACAACTATGTAAAAGTATATAAAAATAATATCAGTACAGATTGTCTTTAATCAATAATGTATTTTAAAGTAACCTTAAGCTTGTTGCAATAATTAAATTGAACAGGACCGTCAAAATGTTTAATCCCATCAAAGAAAGTCAAAACTGACAATCCCCGGCGCTCGCCCAGCTGAAAACCTGTCAACGCGTTTAGATTGCCGACTTTTGAACTAAAACTACAGCTACTGGACAAATAAATGGCGCAATGGAATAAAAACTTCAAATAATATACTATCTTCCCTCAAATACTAAAAAGAGACAAGCCTACTTTTCTCTCTATTCCTCTTATAAACGCGACGATATGACGATGCTTTGTATAGCAAGATATCATTACTAATAAAAATATAGAAACGCGTCAGTTTGTATAGATGTTTTCTTAATCTTTCACATAAAAACGGCTGGAGATATGTTTGAAATTTGGTACGAGTTTTTACATAGATTAACACATAGGATGTTATCCAATTGTCCGGTGTAGTAGTAAACGTCCGCAGTCAGCTCACTACAATCGTTAATAATAATAAAAATCTATCATTTTAATAAGAGATGCGTCAATTTAAACGTCTAGTAATAAAAGTTGCACCTCGCCGGCCGCTGTCGGCGTCCCATTTTGTTTTTCACAAACATATTTTTTGTACAATCAATCCGGCTCCAATATTGAAATTGAACAGGCTTTTATAATCGAGAACCTTCTGTCGTTGTTTTTCCACATTTTTTTGTTGTTTGTTTGAAAATTGTTTAGTTTTTCCCGCTGTTTATTTTTTACGTGAATACCTATGCTGTATGAAAACTATTACGTGGCGGAGTGAAAAAAATATATTGTACTATATTTTTTGCAAAATATAAAAAGAGAAGAACCTTTTGTTTATTTGTTTTATATGGATTAAACCAAAACTATTAAACTCCATATAAACCGTCCTCTTGAATCAATCTATATATTGCTGAAATATACGCGCGGTATTTCCCATTTCCAGGTTAAAAAGTATAATTTCACAGATCTGGAATTAGCTTTATGCAAAAACTAGTAAAATACTCGCAACTTCGTATGCGTATATCTCGCTTTCCCGTGGGAATTTTGAAAAATCCTAGACGTCGTCGTAAGGAACCTACATTCCAAATTTGGAATCTTTAGACCCAGCGGTTTAGGCTGTGCGTTGATATATAGTTAAGTCAGTCAGGACTTTGAATTTTATAATAATATAAAAATCTGTTTTTGTTATGTTTACACGTAAAAATATAAAAATAACAGACTACTTTCGCATTTTTAATACTAGATCAAGATTTGACACGAAGCATAAAATGAAAATTTATAACTTCTTAATTATAAAAATTATCATTCATATTACATTTTTTGTTCCAATGGGGTTTTCCCGAATAGCGGAACTTACGACCACGAACCCGGATGTGGCTATATACAGTTACATTTCACTTTACTCTTACTACAGTTGTCAATAAAATAACATGTAGTTAGTAACATTGGGTCACTACTAGTGTATATCTTGATTTCCTATGTGTTGTGGTAAATGGTGTGATTGTGTTAAAAATATAGGTGCTATTTTAAAATCTAAAAGGTGAAAAACAAGATTAATTTATTAGTAAGTATCATATTATACATAGTATTTTTTTTTTATATCACAAAGGTGGCAAACAAGCATACGGTCGGCCTGATGGTAAGCCGTCACTATAGCCTATAGACGCTTGCAATACCAGGGGTATCACTCACGCGTTGCCAAACCTACCAACCAACCCCAAACGGAGCTCTGGAGACCTTACTCACCGTAGGAACAGAGCATGGCCGAGACCAATGCTATTTGACTACGATCTTCTGCTCCGATTTGACAGGATTATCCGATGTGCCCTACCTCTCTAAGCCTTAATTATTTTCATTAAAAAACACCAGACTATAGTAGAGTAGAGATAGGTAGGTGACGCTCCTCATCACTGTCGTAGCGAACTTATTAAAACAAGGATACAGGATCCCGAGCAGGATAAATATACCTATTTGGATAATATCTATTAGGAATGTTATCCATTAAGATCCGTGTCGTGGATGCCGTTGGAACCTATATAAAGTGTCAATAACAATTAGTTTCTAATAGTTAATGATCTCAATCAGAACATCCGCTTTGGTGATTGAAATAAATCAATGTCGTGTTTTATATTGGAATAGTATATTAACAGTAGTTCAACATTTTATAAATGCTCGAGGAGCAATAATTTCCTTGTAATTTTGGAAACCTCTTTGTGTAATGCTGCGGCCACATTATCAGGCGAAAATTTTCGTTTTATTCCTGTTAAAATATAAAATAAAATAAAATCATTTATTTTGCAAGAAGATTTACAAGAAATACTTTTACATGTCATTTTTTTTTATCCTACTAGCGCTTCAGACGTGAATGGCCTGTTGAGAAGAAGTGCCGTAAGAAACTCAACTATAGCCTTTTTTTTAAAGCCTATAGTTGAGTTTAACATTTGTCATTTTAATATTTTGTTGCTGGTCATTTGTTTGTATTTTACTAACAAACTAACATAATTTAAGTACATACACTCATGAGGTCTGAAATAAAGATTTCGTGAAAAACATCGTGTACTTGCATCTGGTCTTTTCTTTGCCATAATGTGTTGCTGCTGCGACGTCAATATCGTTTAGGTCTGCCACGACCACGTCGCGTCGTTTTCCGCTTTCTAGGGTCCAAGATGGTTTTGGCCCAAAACTCGTCAGGCATTCGGCAAACGTGCCGGCCCAGTCCCGCTTGAGCCTGGCAGCCTTTTGGTGACATCCGTAATGCCAATTTATTTTATTTATTTTATTTTAACACCCAAGATATCCATGGAGCGTTGGGAAACCTCGAAGATCGTTCATATAAAATACTAGCGAAACCCGCGCAATTTCGTTTGCGTATATCTCGCTTTCCCGTGGGAATTTTGAAAAATCTTTTCTAAGTGCTCCCCTACGTTATAAAAGGAACCCCTGTGCAAAATTTCAAGTTTCTAACTCTTATAGTTTGGGCCCTGCGTTGATCGTCAGTCAGTCAGTCAGTCAGTCAGCTTCTCCTTTTATATATATAGATAGGACGCTCAAACAACGCGACGCAGCATATAAAACAATTGAAAATCAATTTCGTTCTGCACTAAATAATTAGTGTCACTTTCGAACTTCGTTAAAAGTCAGTGCAAGTCAGCCTTGTCGGCGACTAGTATAGTGTTTGCTTACTGCATTATAATCGTGTGATGTTTTGGTAAGGAATGCGTCTAGGTATAAAACACAATTATCCGATGTAACGGCAGTCCGATCCGGGTGTTGCTGACCCAATGATACAGATCACGAACCGGTCCGGACGGCTAGACTAACCTATCGCGGATACCAGAGCTTAGTGGGTAGAATGCTGGACAATATCCAGGGTATATCTTGTAGCAGGATTATTTTAATTTTGGCATTTCAAATTAGTCTGGATGTTTATAGGGAAACTCTGAAATTCCGGAAAGTCTCATCGGAAATCCATTGGTGTGCTTTAAGATGGTTCAAGCTACGCCATGCCTGGGTAGCTCAATTTGTGAGCTTTCGCGGCGTGCTTTTTTCTCATCATCATCTCAATCCATAATCAATCTTCTGCAGGGTTTATCTTCAATCGAAGGAAATTAGAGCGTACTCTGCTTCCAATGCGTATTGGCGAAGTAGTCCGTCCAAATGGAGTCTTCAATGGCAACACAAAACCGCTCTCCAAATATTTTTTGGACAATTTGCGATTTGGACGACGTGAGAATTGGATATTTTGCGATTGGAGTTGCGAGCAAATGCCTCTCTTGATCATAGTCTCAACTACATAATACGATATGAATATGTTGTGTACATAGTCGAGACACATAGTTACCGGTTCAACAGCCATTTGACTTTTAGAGCTCATTGTTGGTACAAAATGTTAAAGTTATTAATTATAAGTAAGCGGCACTAGTTAACAATCGGTATGAAAAAAAAATTATTTACATGATTTACATTGTGTAGAACGTGTCTGAACTTTTGTAAAAGGTTACCTCTAATTAGTTTCTGTAATTTGTTTATCGAATCGTTGGTATGTGTGGAGTGAGTGTTCCAGTGGTGGAGCAGAGTGGAACGCCTTAAAATTCACAGTGGACTAAGCAAAACTAGTGGAAATTGTCCCACTAAATCGATTTAGTAGGACAGTTTCCATACTTTTGCCTTCACTAAAATTAAAATAGGTTGCTAATATGATGAGTAAAAAATAACGTGAACTGAGTTGTGCGCTCAATATTTAGAAATAATGAATTATTTAGTTTTCAGTAAGTGAACATTTTTATTGAAATCATTTTCTTAAACCATATCGATATTGTATCAACTCATATAGCCAAATACCATCACCGAGCAATTCTAAAAGACTAAAAGTAGCATGTCTACTCAGGCACTAAGAATTGGTGGTAGGTAGCATGTTCATTTATTGTCTTCGCTAAATTTTATAGTTGTCTGTACAATAAACGACGTCCAATACTCGTTATGAAATGTGGAACATTTAAAACTGCTGTAAAATTCCGAAATAATCTGGCACTTACAAGACTTTTGCTCTTGTTACCGTTTTGCCATTATTACTTTTTACAATTACCACCTAAAACCCTTTAGTTATAAGGTGGAAATTCCTTTGTGTTAATATTAATATTCACGGATACTTTTATAATTGCTCCATATTAAATTCGCAGACCCTTTCAAGGCGAAACGCTTTGTGCTTCATCGAAAAAAACCGGTCAAATACGTTTAATCTGTAGAAATTGTTTGTGGAAATAAAAATAAAAAAAACTATGGCGCGAAATAAAATTCCCACATTACCTACATGTTCCCCTACATCAAATATGGAAATTAATGTAATTCGCAAACCGATAATTGTATAGAATAACGATCTAAGACAATCCTAATCCATCACCAAAAACTTTCCAAAATAATGTAAATACAACCTACATTATATTGCTAAATCATAGACGAGTTGATAGGCGATTTACAATTTACAAGTGTTACGAGTTGATAAATAGACCACTTGCTACAATAGGCGAGTACAAATGCACCGATATGATACTCCTTTACACTCTATGTTATTGCTGTCTAATGACAGCAATAACATAGATAGAGATAGCCTTCGATGGTGTGAGATCACCATCGAAGGCGCAAAACAAAATTATTCCTACTAAGAGATATTCTATTCCATTACACGAAGAGCTATGAATAAATATATAGGGACAATTCATACAGATTGAGCTAGCCCCAATGTAAGTTCGAAACTTGTGTTATGGGATACTAACTCAACGATATAATATTTTATAACAAATACATACATAGATAAACATCCAAGACCCGAGGCCAATCAGAAAAAGTTCGTTTTTCATCATGACCCGACCGGGAATCGAACCCGGGACCTTCTGGGTGTCGGTCTGGCGTGGTAACCATTACGCCACGGAGGTCGTCGAATTATTCCTACTATTCACATTAGCATAGGTTAACATATGTAAAGATGCCAAATTAACAGCTTTCTCGTTTTAAGTCTCTGAGTTAGACCGCGGACAAACCGACAGGGCGAAACAAGAGTTTCTTATTAACTACGGATCCCTAATAACATGTTTTATGTGAAACCAAATAATAATGGTTTCTTAAATAACGCACCTGCCCTTAATACAATCAGATTTAATGACAAAAGTGAGATCGGCACGGTAAAGAATAAAGATTGTGTTCTCTTTGTCAGAATTTTTCCAATTCCGTAAAATTCCTTGAACTTTTTGCTGAAAAACAAAGATTTCCGTCGAGGCTAAAACAAAAAGTCAGACTTTGTTAAACAAATGGTTCCATTTAAATCCAAATTTTCGTATACAAAATTCTTTATTTATAGCCTGAATTAGGGTGATATTAAATCTGCTGGACTCCAGATGTTCCACTGCTATCACTGTCTTGTCTTTACGTTTTATCTATATTTTTATTCTTTATTAAGATTAGCGAAACCCGCGCAACTTTGTGTGCCGTGTATACCGCTGTCCCGTAAGAATTCCCAAAAAACCCTTTCTTATCGGAAGCTTACGTCATACAGAACACAGCCTCCATGTTTCGGATCTCAGTGGTTTCGGCTGTGGGTTGATATGTCAGTCAATTAGTCAGTTTCTCTCTGTACAATATTAGTACGGAAAGCCCTGTGGCGAGTTGGAACAAGTTGGAAGTGACCCTACCTACGGCATCAGACACCCAGCACAAACATGATATGATGGAATTTGTGTTTGTCTCCATGTCTTAGTGTTTTTGTAAAACAGAGCAAAAAACAGCAACAAAATCACATTATTTTCTAGTATTTGTTGTTATAGCGACAACAGAAATACATTAACTGTGAAAACGACCGTCCAGCTACCACGGTTTATGTGTATTGTAGGTGGTAATAGGCACCCAACGGAAACGGTTATTTAACGAGATAAATTAAAATATGGCTTACAAAGTATTTACGGTATTTTGGAAAAAAAAACTGTCGCAAGGTCCATTTATATTTGGTGCTCAAGGTAGAGTTGAGGTCGAATGAAGTATGATTTAATATATAATATTTCAGTTGTAGGTACATTGGTAAGTTTAAATAATCTCAAGCTTCCTTTCTTACAATATGAATACTATTATATTTCAAATTTCACACACATAAAAACATGTATACTTCGTTCCTGTATTCTACGGACTGTCATAAATTATCTTACCGGGATTCAAACCCAAGACACTTGGGATAAAATATCGCTAACCAGCCACTCGACCAATCGAGCCTCTCAAATAATAATTTATTGGCCAGTCAAACGATTTCAATAATTTCTGCTATTATGGCCACTGGCGCCAACAAGCGTTAATAGTAGACTCTGTTGTCTGTCGCGATGCAAATGGATGCATACGAGTACAGTCCCAGCCATGAACATGACGCATCTGACGGATTTTATCATAATCATTCCAACCCATAATCATTCTTCACCTTATATATATTTCTGGGATATTCAAAAATAATTGCTAGTTCATCAGCTTCCAGAAATGTTTCATTTGAGTGCCCAAAAAGAAGTACTATTTCAGTCAAGCTGGATTTTCGACGACAAGTCCTACTTTTGAGGAATTGGACCAAATACCAGTTACCCCGTATACTGTGCTCCATTTCTTCGAATAAAATTGGCAGTCCTAAGTCCTAAGCATCTATAATCAATGCTAATATTTGTTACAATATTCCTATACCTACATGTTGCGTCAATTTAACTTGCTGGTGACTGTTTAGAAATCAAGCAGCAGTAACCATAACCTGGCCCTCACAGCGTAGGGGAGCGTCCCCAAGGTGGCGGATAGGGGAATGGTCGGTAGTACAGCCTAGCTACACTAACCGGCTAAGTCCGATGGACTCGCTGACCAACGACGGGTGTGGTCCTCCAGCATTTCGGGGGTTGTGCGGCGGGTTGACACCTCGCCCACGTAAAACCTATGTTGCTGGTGAAGCGTATCCCATTAGCGCTTCACCAGCCTGCACAACATCGTCATGAAAAAAAAAAAAAAACTATAGAAATATAATACGCACAGCTCTTGACGTTTCTCATACAATGACTTGGCAACCTCCTGTTCACCTCATGCCGCTAGTGTCGCGTTAACATTTTGCATACAAAACGCACAAAAGTTTTGAAATCGTTCACCTCATGCCGCCCTATTTCTATAGTAGCGCTAGTGTCGCGCGTCTTGCACGAATTCTTCCGAAGCTGTGCGTATTAACTCGGTAGAGTTTCTATAGTATTTGCCATAACTCACTACCATCACACGTCACATCACAAATAATAATATTACTGGTGAAACCACAGAACTGCGAATTTTATCTCTCCAGTAGTAATGCGGTTCGCTACACATTGTATGCGAACCATGTCTATAAGTTAAACGTCAAACAACCACACCTCCAAAAGAACCGAATCCTTTGATTGGCAGTGTATTTTTTAAAATCAGCACGAATTCCCGAAATAGTGACATTTCTCAAATGAGACGTACAGATTCGGTCATGTTAATGATCTATGAGTTACAAACTTATTGATTAATTGCGATTACCGAATATTTTGGTTATTCTTGTACCTATGGATGGATACATTTGGGGGAGGCCTATGTCCAGCAGTGGACTTCTTGTGGCTGAGATAATGATGGATGGATACTAGATTGCTTAATAATAATTATAAATAAATATATTTTTTGTAAATAAATACATATCATAGAAAACATCAGATCAAGCTGACCAAGACAAACATACATGATCACACAATACATTGCGCAGAACTCGAACCCGCGGCCCTAAAGTAACCATTGCACGACCACCGGGCCTGTCAATTATTAAAAACGGCACCGTCAGCACATCAGCTTGCGACTTGCACCGTTGTTACATTTACTGTTACTAACTGTACTGCTACACTTTCGGACGGCTCCAGTTTTTTTTTTTTAATTACCACCCGACGCTGACGAGACGACGACGACGAGATTGAACAACTTTTTTAGGGTTCCGTTGGTAAGAAGACGGAAACGTGATGGCTTTAAAAAAAAACAATTATTCCTAGTAGTTTATATGTTTCTTTGAAAAAGAAACAGTGAGACTTTTTATCCCAATATTCCTTTTAGTTCCTTCAACGGAACTAGTGGGACGAAATAAGTTTCACAAGTTTTTTTTATTTTTATTATTCTCTTTTATTTAAAAGGAGTTTTGGTCGTAAAGACTCACTCCCATGTATGCTATTTACATGTACTAAAATCACAACACAATCATTTACAAAGTAACTTTATCAAATTACATGATTAGTTATTATTTTACTGTAAAAAGAACGCGCAAATTAAATAATGTCCATCCTTTTTTATTTTTAAGTCAGGAAAATGCATTACTGCATGCACCGCCGCTTGGGGAGTGGCGGGGGTATGTCGGGCTCCCCATCTAGACCACTTGGGGTATACCGCCTAAAAACTTGATTGACTGCCATCTCATCCGCCTAGATGGGCCGCTGCGGGAACAATAATACAACAGCTGCCCCGAAATAATTGCTAATAGTGATTCCTAAAAACCATCAGCTAGGTTACTCTGCATAGCAATCGCGATTTTAATTTCAATTCTGTATAATTTCAAATGCAAAATTAACAGCAAATCCTAATTCGTACCATTGAAATTTTATACTTTACTAACTATTTGGTTAGCATACAATCCGATTTCATATAGTTAAGTATTTAGTTAGCGCTAGTTTAGCTGTAAAAAGTACCTAAAATTAACAATCCAATGGCGATCGTGTGGAATTATCTTCAAGAGTAAGGGGGCAGGTGGTTTCACTAGCTTGTTAAAATAATGTCGACCCTAGCCATGTTTCGGAGGGCACGTTAAGCCTGGGTTTCGGCTGTTGTCGGTGGATTTTTAAGCCATGTGATTGATCTCCAGACGACTTGGAAATACTGACCTCTACTAATTTACGTAGTGTACCTCGCTCTAATACCCGCCGATTGGGGTTGATATTTTATGGTGCTTACCTACGAGTATTCTATGTCATCTGATCCGTAACGTGATGCTAATTACCGATGGAAACCATCAACATAAAGTTACGTATACATCAATGAAGGAAACTATTAAAAAAAACAGTTATCATACAACAAATATTATTGACTAGTGTAACCCGCGTTTGCGTGTATTTATTTATGCACACTGGCGGATCTTTTGATGAAATCCTACGAGAATCGCGTACTTTTCGAGAGAAAAAGTACCCTATGTGTTAATCCAAGGTATCAGCTACCTACATACCAAATATCATAAATATTGGCCCAGCCATTTGAGCGTGAAGAAGTAACAAACATACACATTAACTTTCGCTTTTATAATATTAAGTATGATGGTATGATTACAATGAAAAGTAAAAAATCTCTGTTGCAGAAGGTTACCAACGCGCTATTTGACGTTAAATCAATTTTATTCAAATAAGCATATTACAAGCACTTTCGAATCGTCACAATTCACAATCATGTAATAAGAAAGAAACGTACGGAACCCTTAATTACGTACCTTTTATTGTTTCTGTTATACATTTTTAAGTCTCTCGATATAACTTGTTTAATTTTACGATGCGGCAAGGCACATGCGGCTCGATTTTTTATGGATAACGAAATTTAATACACCTACGTGAACATATTTAGATCAAAAGACGCTACTGTATGCGCTTATTGTATTTTCTTTTATATTTTGCTGTTTATGTGTTGTCATAGGTTGTCCAATTTATATGCATTAAGCTATTTTATTTCTAATTAATTGTGAAATATTAAAAAATAATCAGAGTGCAGCTATTATAAATTTTATACATTATTATGGTCATAAAAATTAATTGATTTATAATGGAAAATTACCGGTTTACTGACGTGTGCAGTGTGGCTGTCAAGCATATGTCAAGTTTTTTCATAGTAGATTTATAAAATTCAAAAATTCATTTACTTCTACAGAATTATACCACATGAGTAATTATTTTTACTCATGTGATTATACTGCGATACGGATCTGCCAGTCTATATAATAGTACCTAAGCACAGTAAAATGTAACATATTCTGTTAAAAAGAATCCTGAAAAAAAATTACTTGGTAATTAAAAAACTTATAAAAATACTCTTTTCATTAAAAAAAAATTTAACAATTCCAGGTGTCCACAATGTCGCAGAACTGCAAATCAACGTACACAGCTGCTACGACACGGGACGCCAACAACAACACGTTGTACCATGGCACAGTACCCGGGTATACCGGCCGGTACAACCCGCCAACCAACAACGGGACCGCTTATCAGGTGGGTTAGAAATATTCATATAAATAAATAATAATTTTTTATTTATTTATTTATTTATTGGATAAATAAATATATAGGAACAAATCACACAGATTGAGCTAGCCCCAAAGTAAGTTCGAAACTTGTGTTATGGGATACTAACCCAACAATACTATATTTTTATAACAAATACATTTATAGATAAACATCCAAGACCCGAAGCCAATCAGAAAAAGTTCGTTTTTCATCACCCGACCGGGATTCGAACCCGGGACCTCCTGGGTGGCGGTCTGACGTGGTAACCAGTACGCCATGGAGGTCGTCAAATATCAACCCATAATCATCCCATTGCAATACGGGTCTCCTTTCAATCGAACGGGATAAGAGCGTACTCTGCCACGCTGCTCCAATGCGGATGGCAGAGTCAAGCATTTCGGAATGACCATTAATGAGAAAAAATGCCGTGAGGAACTCTGTCAAATTGGCAGACAAAAAACAAGACTAGTCTTAATTACTGATCATCCATAGACAACAGCCGGCCGGGACCGACGGCAACCGGAAAGCTGAATATTTTTAAATGCATCCAAATTCTGACTGTGGTCATCATTGCTTAACTTGTCATGTTCATTGTGCTTTAGCACAACGCTTTTTAAGAAATCGATAAGAATAACAAACCTAACTACATAGTCTACAAACAGAGTAAATAGTGCAAAATGTACTATTTGGATTCCATATGAATGAAGCAGAATCTTAAAATGTCTGACCATTTTTGTCTGATGAACTTGCTCCATAATATCCAGTATCTCACATTATAAGTTACCCAATCACAAAGTCGATCGGCGCCGTCGCTCCACATTTCATAATTACAATGTTAAGGCTTTAATTACACGATCCGGTTTTCGGTAAATATGGAAAATGCCGGAACGGTGTTTTAAATGTTCATACTACGGGATAACATGCTTGATGAATTCACGGTATAAGAAAATGTGAGAGGAGCAGCGGTTTTATGAGGGTGGCCCAGGAAGCAGCGGAAGTCATAATAAAATAGTTCCCGCTGCGGGAAGATTTTAAGTCAGTATGCCCCTATTTTTTTTAATCAAAACTAGATGGAGAGCACGTCAGATCCCCGTCTCCACAAGAACACACCCCAAGCGGCGGGACATGCATCAACACATTTCCCTAATTTATAAAAAGACAAAAGGCCCAGGATCAGGTTAGTTGCCATCTTGCCCGATCCTAGGCTTCCCTCATCCATCGTTTGGATGCATTTCCACAAAAATGTTTTTATCTGGTTATATAGGTATAAGGCCGGTACGGGCCAGTACGGGTCGGTACGGTATGGCACGGCGCGGTGCCGATGTCTCGCTCCATATACAAGAAACCTTACGTGATGCCGCCAAAAAGGAAAGGAACGAGGTTTCTTTTTTAAATTAACTGGATCATTTTGTGATCAATAGTCATTTACATAATGCAACCACTTCTTAAATTGTTGCTTTTAGTGGGGCAATGCAATCCCGATTGTCGTCCGATATGGTATGGTTTGCTTTAAATACAAAGTTGCGGAAGAGATGGTAATTAGTAGATCGATATTTTTTTGTGTTACTCAGGTGGAAAACAAGTATGTCTAATAAAAGATAATCATGATTAGGTTAGGTTAACTTAATTTCCACCATACGTATACATATAAACTGAATTGCCTTCAAATTCAAACAAATCTGAGAAGTAAAGTTATTAGCAGTACCTACCTGTAGACCAGACTGTATGTGAAATATCATAATTTGTCTTGATTTTTTTCCTTCCCCTTGCAGGATATAGTCTAGATCTGTTCTACTATTTTTGTAATTCTACTTAAATAAATAGTCAAGTTTAAAAATATTTTTATCGCACCTCCAATGGCTAAATTGCCAATAAGATACTTCTTTTATAGGAAATCTATTAAATAGAACTGATTGTCGCTAATAATCTAAATATCCCAGCCAAAAAGAAAACCTGGTGAGAGTTAAAGGATCTTTAATTTTATTATTCGGAGTTTTTTTATTTTTTTTATAAGTTTTATACATCTATGTCCAAGTTATATGTAGTTAAAACTTAGGGTTTCAAGCCTAAGTGATTATTGCTCTATTCAATTTGTTAGTATCCTAACTAGACGACGAAGTGATTACACTACGCTAGATTGGATCCTAAATTGAACAGACGCGCAGTCTTGAAAATGGAATCGCCCCTGTTACCATCGCGTTTATGGCAAAATTTGTGCTTAAATTTTTGGAAAAGTGCCAAAATAATGATAATACGTACGTACAATAAATTATATTTTTCTTCTTTGTATTTATTTTATGTAAAGACCTGACGTTTAACTGGAAGTACACTGTGTACGCGAAAAATTTTACCTCTATTTTTTCCCTTCTTTTCGATCCGATTGATTGAAAAGAGGGGCAAAACAGAGGTACTTTTGCATCATTCAAAAAGGTCTCCTTTTAGGTCAGTCCTGCCCTTTACCACAGATTACTTAATAGTTACTTCGTAGCCTTTACTGCCTTTTGGGGCTGGATTTTCGTCGCGCCGCTCTTTCGTCTCTTTCTAGGTCTATTTTATTGGGACCCACTGCAGGTAGTTGATTTGCCCATGACTCATCCAACAAGCGGCAAAGAAGGCCAGTCCAGTTCCACTTGAGTTTTCCAGCTGACCTGCCCATATCAGCAATTCGTGTTTTAGTGTTTCTGTTAATTCCATATGATAATAATGATGATATGCGTATAGAGTCGTTATGAAATAGGCAACTTGATAAGCCAAGTACTACTTGGCATCATGCATTGTTCTCCAACTATCACCATATTGCATTAAGACTGCTTATCTACTAGATATGTGCGAGGAAACTGAGCTATACGTTACAATTGCAAGTTACTGTCGGAAAGGACTGTTGGCAATTTACTGCAAAATTTGCGACCTAAGTGTCGTTCAGAGAGCCTATAATGTAATAACCGATTAAATTTTATTTGCAGACCCAAGGAATAGTATAAAATGTATTGTATGTAACGTCTCTTTCCCTCGGTCCACCCCGCCCGTAAATGATAACTGCTGGTTTAATTGGGGTAGCTCGTTATTTCGACACGACCCAATTTCCACAGGTCCGTGGTAAAACAGAAATTGTACGTGTTTCGAAAACCATATAAGGTGTGCGCCAAATTGGTTCGAGGGGTCGCGGGTTAGATTTCGAGTATCGGTAACAAAATAATTTAAATTCTATTTTTATTAATGTTTATGTAAATGTTGGGAATGTAATGTTGTTTGGAAATAATATGATTTCATTTTCGGGACTTCTATGTACAAAATATATTTCTATGTAGAAAAGGGATGCCCCTATCCCTTTTGTAATATTACCTGAAATGATAACAATGTGATCTTATGAAAACATATTAATAAATACATAGGGACAAATCACACAGATTGATCTAGCCCCAAAGTAAGTCCGAGACATGTGTAGGGATACTAACTCAACGATTCTATATTTTATAACAAATACATAATATAGATAAACATCCAGGACCCAGGCCAATCAGAAAAAGTTAGTTTTTCATCATGACCCGACCGGGATTTGAGCCCGGGACCTCCTAGGTGGCGCGGCGGTCCGACTTGGTAACCATTCCGCCACGGAGGTTGTCAATCCAGGTGATATCACCCAGGTGAACACCCTCCTTCCACTTGCATCCATTATTTCATCTCTCAATGGATTCTAGGCGACTTTTTATCCTAGTGGACTAAACCGACAAACGACCCGATAAACCAAATAGCCAAGAACTAGTGAGGATAAATCCTGCTGGTCACCTGATGGTAACAATTGCCTTTTTACACCAAACTAGAATAGAAAGAAGGAAATTAACTAGAAAACCTTTTAGAAATCACCGAATGAAATACAGGTTACTTCACACCATTATTCTGTGAGTTAGTATATATGGTACTTAGAAAAGTAGAGACATTAGACCGTATTTGACCCTAACATTTACTACCCAAGTATGTGATCGAAGACCTAATAGGTGCAATTTCTTACGAATTCGAACCCATGAGAATCTTCATTACATAGTATAAAATGAAGACGCTTTTGCTGTATGTCAGGGGCCCGATTCCAACCAACCAAAAAAGTTAATGTTATTGTTTAAGTCCATAACAAATGTCAAAAACTATTCCACTGATACACTATCGGCATTCTATTGAGACACGATTGACACACCATTGAGAGTCCATTGGTGCATTTGTTTAGTAGAATAGGGCCCCTGTGCGTCTGTGTGGTCCCTATTTATGCTTAAATCTTTGAAACTACGCAACGGAAAGATTTTTGATGCGGTTTTTTTTTTAATAGATAGAGAGATTCAAGTATTATTTGATTAGTACATTCCAAAATTCCCACGGGAACGCGGGATACGCGTTACGAAGTTGCGCGGGTTTCGCTAGTACCATATAACAAGATGCATTTGGGGTTGTCGTCGGCCTGGTGGTGGTTTTCTGGTGACCTTCGACATCAGAACGCTGGGTCGATTCAAACGATTTAATTTTATCTGATTGCATTTGTATTTGTTCTCGTGTCTGGGTGTTTTCTATGCCAGGGGACTGCCCAGGTCGAGCCAGTCCATTTACGAGCCACTACTGGTTCATATTGGTGGCTATAGTTGCGCCAAAATTGGGGCTCACAATTTATATAACAATAAAATAAAATTGAAATTTATTGTCGTTATGCACTGAGACATAGGTATTAGTTTCGAACTTCGTCTTATGACTGCGCGAGCCAGCCGCGTTGGCGACCAATATAGGCTCTACCACTGTAAATGTGCCCTAATTCCCTAAATCATAACATCTATCTATCATTGATGCAAAAATTCTTGCAGCAGGTGACAGCGAAAGTCCTTTTCGGCAGCGTAACAGCGATCAACGACCTCAAGAGGCAGGAGAAGGTCGAAAGGGAGGTGCGACGGACGCACTAGCGCCATTTAACAGCAGGTAACGGAACTAATGTTAATGATGTGAATGTGCTTGGTGTGATTTTAGTGCTTGTTGTGACATGTTGCCGCTAGATGGCGGTGTAATTGTTTTATTATTTTTAAATGTTGTCACATAGATGGCGCTATAGAATAAACCGTTTATAACACGTTCACTAGAAAAACAAACCGTAAAAATATATTTGTTATATAATAATTATAAAATGCTCTGTCCAGGAAACATTGGTTTCAAAGTCAAAGTCAAATATGTTTTTCAAATAGGCATATTACATACAAGCACTTTCGAATCGTCTTATTTTTTTCCTACCACCAGTTCAAACCTATTTGTGCTAAGAAGAACCTGTCAAGTTTGCCCTGAAGCTTTGACTGACCGATCAACGAGTCTAAACCACTGATCATAGAGACCAGAAACATGGAGGAAGAGTTCTTTTTATAACGTAGCTAAGGCATTCGTTAAGAAAGGCTTTTCTGAAATTCCTATGGGAAAGCTGAATACAAACTAGGGTTCGCGGGTTTCTCTAAATTTACAAACAAACTATTAAAATATTATCCTCTTTATTATATTCGATGTTTATAATTATTTAATTTGTTTTTTTTTTATTTCAGATGCTGAAACAATGTGATACGAAAAATAAATGGAAGCTAAGGTGTGATCTCGAAAGACAGAATTTATTTTATGTACTATTTTTATGTAGATGTTTACGACTAAATAGTTTTATATACCTAATTATATTTTTGATATTTTAATATTTTATTATACATAGCTAATTAAATTATAACGGCAATGAACATTTTAATAAAATTAAAAAACTGCTTTCGTTATATGTTTTGTACTGGGTTTCATACTTGTCTAACGTCTAGTCGGCCACTTATAAGTGTTTTAAAAAATATAATAAAAAAATTGATGGTTCCTTTTGATATCAATTTCACATAACAAATATTACAGGAGACCTAAAAAGGCCACTTTAGATGAATAGGTAGAGATTCCTAATAGGAATCACTTTTCAAATCGTAAAATAGTGACTAACTACCATTCACAATATAATTAATTTGCAATTTATTCACATTTTTTCCAATAAGCCATTACTAACTCTTGAAATAAGGTTGAAAACTTACAGTTTTTTCTTCAAACGTCACAAAAATACGAAAATTATAAGGAATTGCTAAGAATCTGATCTGCTATGAATTCGGGAAATGAATTAATTCAGAGGAATTGCTCAATATGGCCTTTTTAGCCCCGCAGACACTTACGTGACATTAAAGGAGACTGAGCAGTTTTGTATGGGAAGTGGTCTATGAACCAACAGCGATGTGGGTATGCAATTTATGATGGGGTACCTCTCCTAGACACTCATGGGGAGAGGCATCAAAATTTGTCCCGGCAGTTCCGAGATAAATGACAGTTTATGAATAACCTTACTGCTACGATTTTTTTTCACATTGAGAGTATCAACAGCAATGTGGTTATGCAATTTATGACGGGGTACTTTTCCTAGACACTCATGGGGAGGGGCATCAAAATCTGTCCCGGCAGTTCCGAGATAAATGACAGTTTATGAATAACCTTACTGCTACGATTTTTTTTCACATTGAGAGTATCAACAGCAATGTGGTTATGCAATTTATGACGGGGTACTTTTCCTAGACACTCATGGGGAGGGGCATCAAAATCTGTCCCGGCAGTTCCGAGATAAATGACAGTTTATGAATAACCTTACTGCTACGATTTTTTTTCACATTGAGAGTATCAACAGCAATGTGGTTATGCAATTTATGACGGGCTACTTTTCCTAGACACTCATGGGGAGGGGCATCAAAATCTGTCCCGGCAGTTCCGAGATAAATGGCAGTTTATGAATAACCTTACTGCTACAGTTTTTCGTATCTTTTAGTATCCATATCTTGAAACTGCCGGGACAGATTTCGATGCCACTTTCCATGAGTATCTAGTGAAGGTACCCCGTCATAAATTGTATAGCCACATTGCTGTTGATACTCTCAATGTGAAAAAAATCGTAACAGTAAGGTTATTCATAAACTGCCATTTATCTCAGATCTGCCGGGACAGATTTTGATGCCCCTCCCCATGAGTGCCTATGAGAGGTACCCCATCTTAAATTGCATATCCACATTGCTGTTGATACTCTCAATGTGAAAAAAACCGTTAGATTTTTCATAAATTGCCATTTATTTCGAAACTGCCGGGACAGATTTTGATGCCACTTACCATGAGTGTCTAGTGGAGGTACCCCGTCTTAAATTGCATGTCCACATTGCTGTTGATACTCTCAATGTGAAAAAAACCGTAAGGTTTTTCATAAACTGCCATTTATCTCGGAATTCCCGTGACAGATTTTGATGCCTCTCCCCATGAGCGTCTAGTAGGGGTATCTTGTCACAAATTCTATACTCGTTTTGCTATTGATACTTTCACTGTGAAATAATCGTAGCAGAAAGAATTTAATAAGACTGCCATTTATCTCGAAACTGCCGGGACCGATTCTGATCTTTCTTCACATGAAGATCTAGTTAAGGACCCTTATTAGAAATTCCATACCCATGTTTGTGTTGGTTCATAGACCACTTCTGCCCAGTCTCCTTTAATTGTAAATGTTAAATAACAGTTGTGGTTGATTATAAGTACGAAATTAATTATGAGTGGCTGTTATTTTGTTTTGAGTTGTATATTATGTGATCAATGAGGCCAGATAAATAGATAATAATAAATAATTTAAATAATAAGAACCACTACATCTGTTCACATAGAATAACCATTCTGACAATACTCAATTGTTTATTTATTTTGCCTTACAAAATTTATTTTAAATACTTTGACGTGTTAAAATAAAATATAAAAAAAAATAACATAATACTCCATTCCATTCCAATATACTTGGAACAAATTACAAATAATAAAGCACACATCATTATGTTCCCACACTACGGTATGACAAGATAGAATATAATAGAAAATTTTCCAGAAACATGTACACAAAAGGTGTTACATTCCGATTGTTCCAAAGCTCCGCCATATAATATACATGACATGCATATTAACAATTTAAAAAAATATAATAATAACAATTAAAATTTCAATACACTTAATAAATTTGTCATAAATCCAATCTAGTATCAACATTATTCATTCAGAAAATCATTCAGCTTGTAAATTTTTTTTTTATAATTAATAAATAAATAAATAAATATAGTTTTATTTCTCTCATTAAGGATTGGCTTTACAGAGTGCTTAGTATGAGTTTTTTTGTTCACTTTCGTTCATGTCGACGTAAACGAACCGACCAAATAGAGACGAACTCTCATGTTGCGAATTTATAAGACGCGTGTTACATATCAAAATTATGCGGCTTACTTGCTCACGTTTCGAAGTGAGTAACCCGGCTAATTTAGAAATGTAACACGCGTGGTAAATTCACAATATGAAAACTGTTTTTCAATTTGGTCGGCTTGTAAACGTTAACACGTTCGAATGTGACCAAAAAAACTCGTCCTAAGCACTCAGTACAGGTGTTATACAAGAGTTATTTCAAACACAATCGTTGAATTTTACTGGAAAACTTACGCCAGGTATATTGGATGGAAAGGATTATACAATCATAATTATTATAAGTATTAAATAAATAGTTAAGTTTTAGATATAGATTATAAAAAATAGATTTTATGAATATTTGAAACGCCAGTTTTTATGGAAGCGTAAATTTTGTAATTCTTTTTATTAAACTTGTTTACGAAAATGGTTTTATTCATTCGCCACAAATGAGAACATGAATCCGATCGTTCTATTGCGTACCCGCATGACGCAGATGTGACGTAAACGTGAGTCTGACTTGACAACATGATCTCGAAGACTTACCGAGACTAAAGTATTCATGAAGACTGAGGCGAAGTTATAGGAAGTTAGAAGAGAAAGGAAATGTTAGAAGAAGTAAAACAAAGTTTCCTTTCCTCACACTCGTTATGATTTTTTTTTTCTGTTTTTTTAATAAATGAAATATTGTAATTATGAATACAATTATAAAAAATCGAGTAAATCCCTTCACGCAATATTTGGAAAACTTGAATTTGTATAATATTCTGCCCTGCTCACCTGTTTCATTGGTTGACTATACCAGGTCCACGCACAAGAAATGCCGCCGTGCCGGGCTCTTTGAATACCGATGATATTTAACGATGATAGACGCACTATGACATAATTTCCTATGGATGTCAAGGTGCCGATGCCGTGACCAGACGTGACATGCCTTCGTCAGTGTGTCAGCCATTTCGATTGCAATTACAATAATTGGGACAAGTCTACCACACATTTTCACTACCATTCCACCTCGATAACAAATTGACTTAAGTTAAGAGAGTTCTGATAAGTCTCACACAAAACCGCGATGCGATGCGATGCGACGCCGATAAGTTAGGATATTGTCAAGCCGAGGTCGCGACATTTGCGATGCGATGCGATGCGAATTCGCACTTATGTGGGAGCCCTAAATTATATAATACTAGCTTTTCCCCGCGGCTTCGCTCGCGTTAACTTTATGACATAGATCTCGTTTGACTATAAAACAACTCATAGCGCGACTTGTGGCGCCATCTGTTGGCCGATAGCATCCCATACAACGCCCTCTATAGTAGAAAAGAAAATCCCATTGGAATGACATACTTTCACGGGATAAAAAGTAGCCCATGTTGTGCTCTGTACCCCTGACAATATATATACAAATTTTCATTATGATCGGCTGATTAGTCAAGCCGTGAAGGAATAACAAACAAACAAACTCACTTTCTCATTTATAATATTAAGTATGATGTTCAAGTAAGTATGTTGGTTAACTTGACCTCCAACCAACCAACCAACCTCCGAAGCATGATAAGTTCGAGATAACGACAAGCATCCAAGGGTCGACGTCGTTTGACGAAGTGACGCGACACAAAGCGACACCATCAAACTCCTCCAACAGAAAAACTAGTAAGTAATTATATCTCACTTAAACTTAACTATGTCACGTGGTCGTTCATCCCGTAAACTCATTACTCTATTTTATTCTTTTTTTACCCACCAAATACGGGCACAATGGGTCTTGTACCGTAGAGGTCTTTCACCGTGGCGCGGACAAATCGACTATGTCCGGTGTTGGTATCTAATGATTTTTGCCTTAGGCGCTGATGGACGCAATCACACCGAAGCGAAGGCACTGCAACGAACTACAGTACCTGGTGAAGTAGTATTTCGCAGATCGAATAACTACAAGCACCCAAACCGCAAATCTAAATATAACACGCAGCCGAAGTTCGGCAGTGATTACTAGCGACACACTTTGCCGAAAGTACGCCGCGTTATAGCGTACAGTCAGCAACAAACAGCATACGAAAAAAGTTCGTCTCGATTGACACGATACCACGACAGCGCCCTATACACCGATTCACACAACGTTACGCTACCGAATTTCTGTCGCGTAATTTCCACACCTATGGCTATGGTGTGTCATATCAGCCGAAAATGTCAGAACGTAAAATCAGCCGTAGAACTTCGGTAGCGTAATTTCCGCATGGTGTGCGAACAACATGGAGAGTGTGGATGGCTCCTACTTCGTCTTTACTTTTACTTTGTCTTTTAACTTCCTGCCTAACTTCACTTCGGTCAACTACGTGAGTATGGACAGAAAGAAACGTAAGATCCTTCGATTACATTTAGATTAGATCATAATTTATTGTTTTGTTATCACTCATAGCGTAAGTTACCTTTTGTTTTTCCTTATTTTGAATTGAGATATTATGTAAAACATTTTAGTATATGTTCGCAGCGAATAACGGTGTAACAACCACCCAAAAAAGTTCATTTCGTCGCAAAACAAGAACGCGAACGAGAGATCATCGTTCGCGCGAGGCCTTATAACTGTACTTTAATCACAGTCTCACATTATGTAACAGGTAAGTTGCTAGTCCTCAAGCGCCAGTACACGGGTACACATCGATAACGATCCTGCACTAGTATTTGTACGTCCCATCACTACAAGTTTGTCGCGTCACTAAAATTCGTTACGTTCGAATATTTGAAATAGTTCTTTTATGTGGTTGAAGTTTGTGTTGTGAATTATGAAGAGTTTTTGACAATATGGAAGTTATAAGGTCTGTTTTCAATTGAATAAATAATTTTTTATCACACACCCTTATCTAAAATTCGTTCCACCATACTTGGCACAAACGACCCAAGCAATCGTCAGATTAAAATTATAAATCGATATGAAACAAGTGGTCACAAATCATTTTGTTGCAATAAAACACACAAGATTATGTTACCACATTAGGGTATGACAAACTAGTTGTCAACTATTATTGAATTTCAATGAAAATCTTGTGCCAAGTATAATGGAACGGAATATCTATATAAATAAAAGGAGAAGCTGATTGACTGACTGACTGACATAATATCAATGCTGGACCTAAACTATAAGGGTTAGAAACTTGAAATTTTGCACAGGGGTACCTTTTATAACGTAGGGTAGCACTAAGAAAGGATTTTTCAAAATTCCCACGGGAAAGCGAGAAGT
Organism: Endotricha flammealis; assembly: GCA_905163395.2. Lineage (NCBI taxonomy): Eukaryota > Metazoa > Arthropoda > Insecta > Lepidoptera > Pyralidae > Endotricha > Endotricha flammealis. The sequence continues at coordinate 1,603,234 of LR990861.1, read as the reverse complement.
ACATTATAATGTATAATATATTATAAAGAGGAAAAGTTTGTGAGTGCATGTGATCGTAGAGAGTAGAGGTGAGGGGTAATCACTGGATCTACTGAACCGATTTTGAAAATTCTTTTACCAATAGAAATTAGAAAGTCACTCTATTTTAATGGTTTAGGCGGTAAAGCTAACGCTAGCGAAGCCGCGGGCAACATCTAGTTCTTACTAAGTATATTGTAAAAAAACTAAATGTTCGTCAAATAACGTCATTTTTTGTTTTAAACGACCTAGTACAATACTACCAGCGTTTGCAGGCACGTTTTCTAATCATATTTTACATAATAATGTAGTTAGAATAGAATAGAAAAAAACTTTATTTGGATAACAATTCCAAAAACACTATTAAAATTTAACACAGTTGGTATAAAAAAAAGAACACGACACATAACAGCATTATATGTGTTGCAGTCATCCAAAAAGGTCATTAGCTCAGTGTAATCTTATAGATAAGTAAGCTACTGTATAAACTACCACCATTGTAGGTGGACAATTCTTGTAGTCGTGAATGTCTACGCATTGGCTTACCATCAGGGGCCCGATTCTACTAAACAAATGCACCAATGGACTCTCAATGATGTCTCAATCGTGTCTCAATAGAATGTCGATAGTGTATCTGTGGAATAGTTTTTGACATTTGTTATGGACTTAAACAATAAGTCCATTGGTGCATTTGTTTAGTAGAATCGGGTCCCAGGTAATCCAACGCTCGTTTGTTCTCCTATATTTGTATTTTTTTTACCACTAAGGTAGCAAACAAGCGCACCTGATGGTAAGCAGTCACTGTAACACGCGCGCGTTGCCGATCCTGTAAAAAAAATGGGGCTACTCTATCATAAAAGCAATTATAAAACGTTAATAGTCAATTGAATTAAAAAACGATCGGGTATCGAACTCCGGACTATTGTAACAATTGGACAAAAAAGACCAAAGCGAAATAACCAACTTAAAGATTGCTACAAGCGATCGACTTACGATGAAGGCTGTACTTTTCCAAATATATATTTTATATAATATGATCTCCTAGATTATAGTATTTTCAAGAAAGTTAAAAATTGGATTTGGAAATAATTTTATTAATTCAATATTTTATTGTTTCCCAAACTTGATCTGTCATTGATTTCACCATAGATATTTAAATTTTATTTATTTATTTATTAGGAGACACATCGGTGGTGGGCTTGTCCCGACAAAAATCGTATTGTATGCACTTTACCTAATGATGACAAAATCTATATAAAAAATGCAAGAATTTAGCAACTAAATTACCGCGAAGTTTTGTTTAGCAAACATTACAAGACCACAATAAAATCCGATTAATCTAAAATCGTATTTATCCATTTAATGTAACAAGTGACTTTTGTAGGTGGAAATAAAGGCTTCTTATTTTTATCTGTAGTAGAAAATTTTTAGATTCAATGTTATAGTAAATAGTTTTAGCGACTGACTGCGACGACTTTGTCAGAAATATATAATAGGAAGGTCGAGCTTACATGGACGTCTTCCGTGGCGTAATGGTTACCAGACCGCCACCCAGGAGGTACCGGTTTCGAATCCCTGTCGGGTCATGATGAAAAACGAACTATTTCTGATTCTTGAGGCCTCGTGTCTTGGATGTTCAGCTATATATGTGTTTTTAAAATATAATATCGTTGAGTTAGTATCCCATAACACAAGTTTCAAACTTACTTTGGGGCTAGCTCAATCTGTGAGATTTGTCCCTATATATTTATTTTATTTATTTATTTACTAATATAAGCGAGAAGTAGGTACTCACAACTTCTCACTTCTTAGTATTGCACCATCTCTTTTGTTAGACTCTGAATTTAGACAAGTGTAAAGTAAATTATGTGGGTAACCAATCTACAGTATGTTATATAACATCATTGTATTAGTGAAAGTATGGGCGAAGGTTAAAGACATCAAGAAAGCGCAGTGTACACACAGACTTACAAACTAATGAATGGGTAGGTACACATAGTTATTTATAGCTCGATACAAACAGCTACTTTTACTTTATCGTGTCTAATGGATTCCAGGGTTTTTCTTAATTTATGACCAGACATAATGATCTTGTATGGCTTTGTATGTCTTAATTGAAATGTATGAAAACGCCAGCGAAAGTACGCCGTGAAATTATGTTTTAAGTTTTTTCTAAATTTTATTCATTTAATATCGTATAAGGATATGAAATTAAATTAAATCGTTTATTTCAGAAATTTGACCTTCACAGGCACTTTTTCTTGTCATTTACAACTTGTATATTTATGTATAAAGAAATAAACTACGTTATATACTACCACCATTTCGGACACAAGCAAAATGGCCACCGGTAAAAGAAACGGCGAAAGAAACCCGGTTACGACCTTTTTTGTCATTTAGCAATTTTTTCTTCCACTCTTTGTTACAATGTATATGTACATATAAATAAAATACAGATCCAGGTACATACAGAAATTAAGTACCAAACGCGGGACGTCGATCCAAATAGCGCTATAGTCAAATCCTAAATATGTCGAATATGCCCCAAGATGCCAACCACAACTGAGAGTCGGCCCGCCAGCCTCCATCACTGAGCTCACCATCAACAATATTATGAACAATATTGGAGGGAACACAGCGACCCGACTCCCGATGCGACCGATAAAAGATTTCATTTTCCAAAAATACGTGTAATTAATTGCATTTATGTTTGTCTCGAGTCTGTGTTTATATAATATATGAGTATAATGTTTACAATAATATATCCTTTGTCTGGTACCCATAATAAGGCTTTAACCAAACCAATTCGTTCAGTTCGCATTCGTGGTGCAGACTTGACACAAGTAGGTTAAGCCTAACTTACTTCAAGACGTGATGACGCTGTGACCTGAATTGTGTAACATAATATTTTTATTTGCAGATACAAATACATCTTCGTGATAATAACATTAATAGTTATAACAGAAACCCAACAAAAATCTATCAACAAGAAAAACATAACAACAATACAACACAACAATAATTGTCCCTTTTCAAAAATAATTGAGGACATATTCAAAATACATAACAAGAGCTCAGAAACTGGTATTTATTTAAAGGATAGTGAAAGAGCAAAAATATTTCTGAACTCAATCGCTAATGTTACTATTAACGACAAACATGGAAATGTTACTAACCAGGAAACTCTTGTAGATAACATCATAGCATCCATTAATAGAATTAAAAACAATATTACTAGCAATGATACAAACGAAGCTATTATACTAAACGCTGAAAAACTAAATACAAATAAACCATCCACAGAAATACCACTTAAAACTGTAACACAAATCAAAAGTGGTATTGAAGAAAAGGTTGATGTGAAATTAAAAAATAATAATACATCAAATAATAGAAACAATCAAAACGAAATTGATACTACAGAGAAGACTAATTATGTGGAAATTTTAACTATTGAGCCAAACAACACAGCAGTACAGAACACATCAACTCACAATATAATCGAAGTATTAAAACATTTGATGCCAATGTTTAATAGCACTTTAACGAAAGAATTACACAACATAACAATTATAGAACGTAATCATCACAAAAATCATTCGTTTGTCGCAACAAAAAACGTGTCAACTATTGTCGTGACATATTGTGATAAAGAAAACTTAACTAAGGCAAATGTCCCTGGGGAAGGTGCTGAAACAGATTTAAAAGAACCAATTCTTGATGATGATTATTATATGGAAGATAATGAAGATTCAGAACTACCAGACTATGATGAAAAGCCTATAAACACTACTGATGGCCCTAAAAGAGAAATACTAGAAGCAGCTGAGTATGGTGTACAGAAAATGCACGAGTTATACACAGTTTTGGAGCCAAAGCTATATTCTATGGGTAAGTAAATAAACAAGGATTATTTTTCTCTCTAATATAATATAGATAATGATGATAATAATGATAATTGCATGCAGTGTATTTCTTGAAGCTGAACTGATGCTGATGAATAAAATATTATGCATATTGATTAGTTTCTATTTAGATTTTTCCGATTGTTTCTCTACAAATTCCCCAAAAGTTAAAAGAGTCAAAAGTCAAAAATATTTTATTCTGAAGGACCTCGCGGGCACTTTAGACACGTCAATTACAATGATTACTATTACATATTATTATTCTGTATTAAATAAATCCTCCTATATGAATAGAGGACGACTTGCTCCTTGGCCGTTTTCACGTTGTGGTCAAATTATTCGATAGACGTTTTGACTAGTGGATTAACTCATTCAATAGACATTTGGCTTCGAGGACCTTCTGCTCAGAAATGTTTCAATCGCCGTAAATTAAAAACTTAATGACTATTGGTGAAGCGCATATGAAAACTTGTACAAATTGAGTATTGTGCAGTTATGAATTTCATAATGCACTAACATTATATTGTAAGAGATAATTGCAATAAATACTTAGCAATTAAAGACAGTTTAGCTGAAGATTTCATTAAAATTTTGTGAAATTTGAAAGGTGTTGATATTTAATTTTAATGCAACCTCTGTTTACTCAATTATTAATTAATACGAATTGGATTCACTGTTGCATAAAAACTTAAAACCCCGATTACAGAAAAAACGCTTTCAAGCTTTCAAAGATAAAGTTTTCATAAGTTTATTAAGATGATTATTAAGAGGACGGTTTCTCAGTGCCTTAAGTTCCAGATTGCTAGTCTGTAAAATAAATTATCGTTTATACAAAGGCTGTCAATATATCAGACGGACGGGTTCCTTGAGATAATAATTGGTGGTTTAAATATTTTGATTTTATTTGAGTATCGTTAAGATTAACTGGTTGCTTGATTCAAATGTTTTTGTGGAATTGATATAAAGTCTTTAATTGCTTATTATTCTCTCGTCATCAGGCCTGTGGCTGGATGACACGAATCCAGCACGCTACGTGGCAGCCTTCAACGCACCAACCGAAGACGCATCGAAGTATTCAAGATACGGATACGCATCGTTGCAAGCGGCCAAAAGATTAAAGCAACTTACCAGGTAAGTGATGTACACCTACTAATTTTTATTTCAGAACAATAATTACTACTTTAGGAAAAAGCCTGCAACGGGTCTGTGACTGCCCCGATGTCTCGGTGCTCCATGGGCGACGATGATCACTTCAGGGGCCCGATTGAGAGTTCATTGGTGCATTTGTTTAGTAGAATCGGGCCCCAGGTTACCCACATGCTCGTCTGCACCTCTTACATTATTGTTATTTGTTAGTTAAATTATCAGTTTTTGTATGATTTTGACTTTTTGACAATGTTTTTGACAACTCTAGAGGCTATCCCCATGAAACCTTGGGTGAAAAAGGTCGGCAACAACAAAACTTATTTATATGGAAATTAAATCATACTAATATTACCAGAAAGTGAGTTTGTTTGTTTGTTATTCCTTAGCAGCCGATCATTATAAAAATTATATTGTCAGGGGTACAGAGCCCAACATAGGCAATTTTTTACGCGGTCGAAGCGGCGGGTAACTGCTAGTTAAAAATAAATATAGGTAATTTATTAAATTACCTATCTTTGATGATTTGAGTCATGCTAAAGCCTTATTAAAATGCAATGAAGACATTAGTTGAAATGCTAATTACGACATGGAAGCAACTGACCTCCTGGTATCATGAATATTTCGCAACACAACAACGGATAAGGAGACCCGACTACATAGTTCAAGGAACGTTTAAAGACATATTTTGCAAGAAAAATAACTTAAATACTAAAACTTTAGATGAGTTTAAAATTAAAATATTTTGCTAGCAATTTGTGAATATCTAGTTAATATGGTGTATCCACATGAGTGGCGATTACTTGTCGGGCTCTCCCCTCTTACTAAATATGGGATTATTCAGACTATACTAGTCGCCAACACGACTTGAGTCGCGCAGACGTAAAACGAAGTTCGTAACTCATTACTCAGTGCATTACGACCATCGATTTTCAATTTTATTGTTTTATAAACTGTGGGCCCAAATTGTGACTCGTACTGGGCAAACAGCGTTTTATATCTGATTTTTTTTTGTTGCATTTATCTCCTAAAAGCGGCTAAAGTAAATAGCCCTATGGCATACTGACAATAAATCGTACTGTATGGTTTCATCTCCGCCTAAACATTGGCAATCTTTCAGGAACTGGTGATATTTCCTGAACCCCGTAAATTAAAATATGTAGTTGGTGTGGATATACCACAATACCTAAGTTCTTTCGCAACTAAATGACAAACTTCAGAAAGTTGTTAAATATTTTTGCAGATCTTGAGAATAATCTAACAGAAATAATAACTGGTTCTTAGATACAAATTCAAGAACGAAGAATGGACGAATGCATCTGCGGTTCCAAGGCGATTTAAATGTCAATTTTCATATTAAAATTACACATTTGATAAATGTAAAGCCTTGTTATTTGAAATACAACTTTCTATCAGCTTTACATAATGGATGATACAATAGATACCATCTTTGTGATAGTCTATAATGAAATTGACTAATTTGAATTGAAGCAAAAAATTATCCATCTTAGGCTTAGTTTTGAGTACTTTATCCTATAAGAATTTACAGTCTCTCAATATGGTACTAATCTACATTACAAACGATTACATAATAGAGCTACTCTTACCGATTTCCCAAATTTAAAACGAACACAAAAAATATTTGCATCACTTGCTAGTAGTTTGTCAAACGAACTTCCCTATGAGGATAGCATAGTCAAACATGACTAAAGGCCTCCGTGAAAAATAGACAGAAAAAATACTGTGACCTGGCAGACCACCTGGCACATGCTAGATGGATCGATAATATAAAAATGCGTGGAGCCGGTTGGCTGAGAGACTCCCAGAATCGGGATAGTTGGCATGTCCTATTAGAGACCTAAATATTCAGCAGTAGACTGCTATATGTTGACGGCGACGTAATTACAAATCATGATATTATCAGCAGAAAAGCTTTGTTCCTAGTTATACCCTGGTTATCTCTATCGTTTGTTGACTGTACAGACATTAAAAATATTGTACACATGTTATAGCGTTAGTGAGTGCAGGTTTCCGGTGTACAGTTAGACCATAAAAGTGCAGAACAGGTTCAACGGATTGCAAACGTGCAACCACTCCTTGCAACTTCATTACTCGAATCCGCGGATAAAGAATTTAATACTAAACAAATCTACGAAGATTTCTCTAATATGTTTATTTTACCGGTGGTCATTTTGCGTTGTTTCCGAAATGGTGGTATTTTATATTATTATGTAACTTTTGTCCAATAGTAGAAGTACCGTTCTCGAGGTTCGATATAAAAACTATCATCATGTCCTTTCCCATCTCCTTACAAAATTTCATAATATTATGCAGATCGATTCAGACGTTTTTTTAAATATCACGTCGCAGGCAAACAAGCAAACAGTCACCTGATGCCCCTGATGGTTGTTTTTGCCGCCTATAACCATCAGTAATACCACAGGTTACCAATGCGTTGCCTGTGCAGCAGGAAGGAAGAAGAAGGAAGGCAATAGGGAGAGAAAGGAAAAGGAAGAGAAATATGACTTCATCGAACAAAACTTAACCTAGAGAAAGTGCCTGTGAAGGCTTAGTCTTGTAATAAACGATTTGACTAAGTATTGCAAAAGTGCATCTCATTTAAGAGCTCACGGACAATATTTCGAAAAACAAGATTGTTTGGTAATCCTAATTGTACTTTCACTGAAGAATATGTTTACGATTGAAGGGTAACCGGAATATTTTCCGCGAGTTGCCAATTTGCACCGGTTTATCGTCATCTCAAAATGGAGACTATTGTGGTTACGATAATATTAACAAAGTTTGCGAATAACTTTCCATCCTTACTAATATTATAAATGAGAAAGTGAGTTTGTTTGTTTATTCCTTCACGGCTGGACTAAGCAGCCAATCATTATGAAAATTTGCATACATATAGTTAGAGGTGCAGAGCCCAACATAGGCTATGCTTTTTATCCCGTGAAAGTATGTCGTTCCAATGGGAAAATAATTTTTCTACTATAGATGGCGCTGTATCGGCCAACAGATGGCGCCACAAGTCGCGCTATGAGTTGTTTTGTTGTCAAATGAGATCTATGTCATAAAATTAACGCGAGCGAAGCCGCGGGGAAAAGCTAGTTTTTAATAATTTGAATATATACGTTGGATGGGTGGAGTGACTAAAGGAGATAAGATAAGGAATTGGATGAGTTCGAAAAAGAGTATGTGGATGAGTTCGAAAGCAGCATCAATAGTAGAAAAGATGAGGAGTGGTTGTGATGGTATAGGCATGTTATGAGGAGTACAAGGGAATGTCGTTAGAAAGGTATTGGACATGAAAGTTGGCGAAGTTAGAAATAGGGGAAGGCCTAAGAAAAGATGGATTGAGTGTGTGAATGATGTGTGGAGAGGATGTTACGGTCGAGACGACGAATGATAGAGCTAAGTGGAAAAGACTAACATGCTGGACTCACCCCACATAAAGTGGTTAAAGAATTATTGTTACCTATTTGTGTAATATAGTTAAATATGTGATTCTGACTTTAAAATCAAATTCGTAACCAAAATTGAAATTTTGTTGTTTTTCGAAACTGTAATGTTTTTATGTCACGCAAAATTAATTTGAACTAAATTTGGCTATTGATTGCTCACAAAACAATTTGTTACGTTTCCGTGTCTTTAATGGCAGTTCAAAGACACGTTAGAGTTATAGTTACAAAACCAATCGATATCCATGTCACTGATCGAAATCGATCAGATTCGAATAATTAATTTTTGATTAATATTTTTTTTAGTACAAATCTGCCGTGTGAACTGGTGGTGAAAATTGTGACGATTCGAATTAATTCGAAAGAGGTTGTAATAGGCATCTATATTTACTATTTTTATAAAGAGGAAAGATTTGTATATTTGTGTGTGTGTATGTTTGTGGCGAATAAACTCAAAAACTCCTGGACCGATTTCAATAATTCTTTCACCATTGGGAAGGTGCATTATCCCCGCCCCCGGGGAACATAGGCTACATTATATTTTCAAAAAAAAAAATAGGCATCCTTAGTTTTTTAGGTATTCTTAGGTTATTCCCGAGGTACTCTAGTATTTGAATAAAGACATTTATTACATTTCACTACATGCTAGTTCGAAATTGACCATCGATTTTTGATATTATTTTTTATTGCTATTTAAATTTTGATTTTTGGTACACAGATAGTTTTGTAATAATTCCGGGAACGGGTATGACAAATTCACAAACTTTCAAATATATATTTGGCACAATTTATAATATCTTTTCATAATTACGTTATCACAATCTATTCAAATGTATAATTTAATCTTATTAAGTTTTATTTCAAGGTCTATCCCATCCCACATGCTCATTAGTCAGCTTCTAAGCAAGTAGCAAGATCATTTATTACTAGACAAAAGGCTAAAACCCACTCTATGACGCATCCCGCCTTCAAATTATGTACGAACAAATAGTAATACATTGTATGAAATTAAATTATTACATTACAATATACTAATACAAACAAAAGTAATTTTATAACTTCTTTTACTAACGGCCATTTTACTTTTTAACGTAAAAACCGTCAAGTCGGTTATCAAATTTATTTTATTTTTAAGTTTTCCAGTTTTCCTTTATTGCTACATTAAATACCACGATTTTGTTTTGCGCAGCTATAGGTTATCGGTAGTGCTTGTAATAATTACATAAAAGTAGAAATACATGCAGTGCAGTGCATTCACGTTTTAGGTTAGCGATCTAGACTTGTAAGTTTATATCGTACATTATGTTAAGATACTGTATACGATTGTTAACTGTTGTGTTTGCTAAATAAATTAAATTAAATTAAAATTAGGTTTTATTTCAAACTAGTTTCGCAACTCAATGTGCGACAAAGTCGAGCATCTTTTATCCACCAAATATTCGAATTTACTGTCCAGTTGTATCGATTAGTGCCGATCCGTGTGTATAGAAAGCAAGATCAACAAGCAAGTTGTATGAATAATATTTTAAGAACCGAAAATATACAGTTATTATAATTACTCTCAGTAGACTACTTAAAATATTATGTTCTCTATGACGTACAGTCAAGAGCAGGTCTAGCTTTACAAATCGGACATGGTACCTGTGGCAAACCGAACTCTCTTTAAACAAGAACCTCTTTGTAAATAGTTATTATGTTTCCTTTTTCTTTATGGTTTTTCTTTTTTACTGTCACTTCACTTCAATTTTCACCTTTTCGCAATCGAACCATATTTTTCTGTAATTTTCTTCATCTTCTCTCCATCCTTAATAGTACCATTCTTTAGTTCTATGTCTTATGAGCCAAAATTGTACAGCAAGTGTAAAGCTCAACGTACTCCTGACTGTACAAGGAATTGTAGTTTTATTCCCATGGGAACGGAAACAATAAAACTCCGGGTAATGTCGCGGCTGAAGTCTAAATTGCGTATAATCAAATTCCCAATGTACACGCAAAATTGTATGATCACACGTACAGATAACATAAATAGACTAATGTTGCGCACACAATTGTGGGAATCGTAATAAGTGTGTCACCCCGCACCCTTGAAATGCTTGAATATACCACTAAGTCTTAAGGTAGAAACAGACTTCTGTTCTGTTTGTGGCGTTGTGATATGGTTAGCGTCAGAAGCATTGTCTTTTATATATTTAACACAGCATGGGATCCTACAAAATGGTAGAGAAACGCTCTTTCAAGATTCGGCAAAGGATGAGGTACCTTTGACATTATAGGCGTTTAGAGATAGAGATTAACAATGATTGCTTATCATTAGGCGGGTAAAATTGTTTGCCAACATCCTACTATTATTATATTTACATAATATTACATTACCCGGACAATTTTATTATTTATGTAAACAAATAAAAAAATATTTTAAAATGGCTTTTAAAAAAGAGGCTACAACGTGTAAAAGTATTTCTTGTAAATATACTTACAAAAATAAATTATTTTATTTTATAAAGGCCAAAGTTATGTGTATGTGTGGTGTATGTTTGTTTCTTCTTCACGCTCAAATAGCTGTGCCAATATTTATGTTATTTGGTATGTAGGTAGCTGATACTTTGGATTAACACATAGGGTACTTTTTATCCCGAAAAATTCCCGATTTCCGTAGGATTTGATCAAAAATCTGATATAGATGGCGCTACTGGGCATAAATAAATACACGCAAACGACGTACTACAAAGAGTAGAAGTATGATTCTAGCTTTACATAATTTAATTTAATTATGTATGCAGCCTCTAACATAATATCTGTATATTAAAATACAGTAATAGGTAAGTCGAGGGGTCCAATGGCACGTTTGCGCTTGTCAAAACTGAACAAACATAATGCTGTAAGGTATTTATAATATGAGCCCGTGTAATCTTTTACCTGTTGCTTGAAATAAAGATATATTATTATTATTATTATTATAATAACTTTTAAACTTTCTCGTTGTATTATTATAAAGTAACTAGAGAAACCCCCGCAACTTCGTTTGCGTGTATTTATTTATGCACAGTAGCGCCATCTATATCAGACTTTTGAGGATATCCTACGCGAATCGCCCAAACCCTATGTGTTAATCCAAGGTATCAGCTACCTATACCAAATATCATAAATATTGGCCCAGCCATTTGAACGTGAAGAAGTAACAAACATACACATAACTTTCGCCTTTATATTATTAGTAGGATTATAAACCGGGAATTAATGCGATCATACCTTGACATTGAGTGACGTCACGTCCCCCTATTCTCGTAACAAAAACAGATTTATTTCAATCTCGATTCAAACTCCCACTTGGATCCATTATCCTAGGCGACTTTTTTTTCCACTTGAATCCAAATTTCTTGGGTTACATACAACTCAATCAAAATGGTTTTCAAAAGTTTTTCTGGAAGTTTTCAAATGATTTTCGGATGGTTTTCAGATGGTTTTCGGATGGTTTTCTGATGGTTTTCGGATGGTTTTCAGATGGTTTTCGGATGGTTTTCAGATGGTTTTCGGATGGTTTTGGGATAGTTTACCACTCTTTTTATTAGTATGACAGAGATTGAGTTTGAATAGAGATTGGATCTGTTTTTGTTTCGAGAAACATGTCAAAATTGTCAATTAAGCGACAACAACTTCAGACAGTATTTGGATAGATCTAAAAGTCTTGAACTTATCCATGCTAGATGCTGGTTATAAAGCCAAGACGGTTACAGTCAGAAGACCTAAAAACATTGACATCAGCTGACCCACAGTCACACATAATGAGAATAAAATTAGTAATAAAATAAACGAGCCGTAACATACGAGTATAATCATTAAATATTTTTAAGCTACCTATTCTAAAATATACCTAGGTTTAAATATTTATTCTTTAGAATTCCGCGGTAAATCAGGAACCCTTAGCTATGTCAGTCTGTCTGCGGTCTAGCCCCGAGACGCTTTTTTTATGAAAAAAGAGGACATACAAGCTAGCAGGTCATCTGATCATGGACATCCATTACCACATGAATCTTCGATGCGTTACCCACCTATGAAGAAATGATAATGAAAGGAAAAAAAATTACGGTTCCTCTCCTAGATGTAAAGCAGTTTCTTTTTACAATAATGTTCTCTGCAATCAAGCAAATACGGAACCCTTGAGTGTCCGTGGTCCAACACGTACTTGTCCGGTTTTTTTTAATATTTTATGTAAACAATTACAGACCATATACAGACTTACAGTCAGTTACGGTTCGTTTACTTTACGATATCCGAGACCAAAACAATGAGTTTTAAATATGTATAGGTACACACTTTTATATTATTTTCTTCTAATTAAATACCTAATCCCCATTTAGGTAAGTAGGTACCAATCATTTTGATATCAATAAAAAATTAGGGGGAACGCTGCCTGCCAGTATCTTCGGAACCTTGCCTAAAGGGACTCCTTTTAATAATATATTTTAGTTATTTTATTATATTTTTTAAGGTTTTTAGTTTTAGGTTCTTTATAATTTGTTTATAATAATATGTTTAGTTTAGTTTTAGATAAGTATTATAAAAAAACTTTCTTGATTTTTCTTGTTTAAATTTTTTCCGCACCGGATTCACTCTCTAGCGAAGTTGACCAAAGTGAAGTGAAATTAGACACGATGTCAAAACATAAAGTAAAGACTCGTCCACACTCTCGTTTTCGCTCTACTTTGCGAGAGCCTGCATGTCAAACGACATCGCACTTGTTGTGGTCACACACTAACACATTGTGCCATAAGTAATTCGCCATAATGTTGTCTGAATGAAGCCATAATGGGTTTCATTGCCATCGTTATGCAAGTTGACATTGGGCGGCCGCGAGTTACATACAAACAAAATGTCGTGGCCCTATCGTTGAATTGGTCGTATGATGAATTACCCATAAGCATGACACTTACTGAAAACTGAGAAAATCAGCTAAATAAGTGTGTAATTTTCTAGATGAACGACAAAAGTAAAATTTTAAATAATATGCTTAAATAGAAATTTATTTATTTGATTAAATACAAAGAGCAGTACATTCATTTCCAGCAGCCCCATCCCCCACCCACACTAGACTGGGCCTGTACCATAGAATAAAATAGGCGGTAAAAATCTTTTTCAGATTAAGATACAACTTTAATTTTATTATCAAAGTAAACTAAAAATATTACAAAATGTAGGTAATATATTTATTGTGTATCCATAACACAAATTAGAATCAGGTGGCGCTGTTTAAATTGTGTAAAATTTATTTATTAAATAAAAGTGGACAGTTAATAAAATTCCCAATTTCAAAATTTTCGCCGCGACATTGTCAGTCATTGATAAGCTTTACTGGTAAGTACTAAATACCCATAATATGCAACTTGAATTTAATCTAAGGAGAGATTCGCGTGTCACGCAAACATGCACGTTAAGCAACTATGACCCAAGTCATTATTTAGATGGGTTCTCGACCTCCTTCGTGCTTCAGGCACATTAAGACGAATAGTTGACAGTTAGATAACAGTCGTTTAACTCACCGTCGGTTTCTAAAACTTTTTTTAGCTTGAAATACTGACCTAATTATGTTAACAGTCTGTGGTCGAGTAATTAATTAAGCCATTTGTTTACCCAAATATGAGATTTTTTTGTAATTTATTTCACCAACATTAATATTGGAAGTAAAGTTTATTAAAAATACTTTGTGACACTTTAAAAACATATTAATTCCTCATTATAGAGAATTTATCATACATAGTTACCAATATCTGATTCATTTTTAATTTTTAATGGATGGATGGCTCATTTGGACGGCTGAATTTACATATAAAATGTTATTTTGTATTAGATTTCAATTAAAATACGAATATATTATTATTTCGTATTTTTAAGTCTGTGCACCGAAAAAAAATGTATTACCGTGTAGAATAATAAATTAAAATAATTTTGTTTTTATATTCCAACAACATAGTGATTATTTGATTATATTTTTGTTGAGTTTCTTTTTGATACACAGAAATCACCGCCCTAGGGGCATATCTTTTAATTTTATTCTAGTAGGTATATTTTATCGAATGTTTATTTTAGAATAGATAGATAGAACATACTATACACATATATAGTTTATTTGCAATTCACAACAGTAGGACACAGCACAGTATTATACATAAACACAACATACACATTACACACTAGTGAAATAGCAACAAGGCGGCCTTATTGCTATAAAGCAGTCTTTCTTTTTTTTTAGTTTAACTTAAAAGTTTTAGCTCTAAGTTCTGTAAAAATTTTTTTTGTTTTAATTCTCCTCAAGAATAACAGACTTATAAAATAACTCTAAAATAAACTACTTCGCTCAACGGATCTCTATCGCCGTTCAGCGAGGTGACGCTGCTAGAATTTTGGGCACCCTGCCCCAGGGACCCTGTCTTTTTAATGCTTAATTTTAGTTTTTATTGTTAGTTTAGTTTTTATTTAGTTTTTAATTTTTATTGTTAGTTTAGTTTTAATTTATTTTATTTTATTTCATGTTATTTATTTATGTATTTTACCAATAAATGATTCACTCTAAAATAACTTATTACTATAGGGGATTTAGGGGATAGATAATCTTCTCTTTTCGAATTTAAATCTGTAGACCGTAGACAGTACAGAGTGGTTTAATATGGATGTTAACATCGAAACCGGTTGGTCGAGGTTTGTGGCTTTCTACCGCTTTCCTTTCCCAGTATAGAGGGTTTTTTAATAATATTAATTATTTTATACTTTCACGTTTTGTGTATTTGCAAGTTTAATGCCTGTTTGCACCAACAATATTCCTATTTTTAAGACTCTTGATTATCAGTTGTCTCTACGTCCAATTCCTTGTTTTTGGTACGTGTATGACATACTTAATATAAAATTATCAATTAAAACACCCAGTTTTAAAAAATCTATAATTTTTTACGTCTGACGTACCAAAAACAAGGATTTGGGCATAGAGGATCAGAGTGTCAGTTCCGACGGCAGATTTGTGCCAAGAAGTACTGCCAAGAAGCTTAGCACTTTTAAAATGGCACTAATAAAGTTCCAATTACAATGTATAACGGAAAACATACAAAACTGTGATTATAGATCACGAAAAAAAATTGTAGCTGAAACGGCAGACTAACAAGAAATTTCTTGTTTGGCTGCCGTGTGACATAAAAAACACAACTTTCTATCATACACAATACATAATTTTATACATACACCTTGAGAATAATTGAAGTTCAATGAACCCAAACATTATCAGGAAAACGATCGATAAAATGGAAAGTTAGTGAAAGCCGTACCTTGCACTTGAAAGCGAAAACATGCTATGGGCGCCGCGCCTATAATTATGCGTTGCTCGGAGCGATTGCTTAATAAACTTAACAGATTTCTGTGCGATACCCACAGACTGTTAAGCATGTCTGCTCGGACTAAATGACGTCACGTCTCGAAGTCAATGAACATAATATAGTAAAGTACTAGCCGATATTATCATCATCATATTAACCGATAATCATCCCACTGCTGGGATACAGGTCTCTCTTCAATCGAAGATTAGAGCGTACTCTGCCACGCTGTTTCAATGCAAATTAGCAGAGGCCAGTGTTTCAAGACAGACCACTAACAGTCAGTTTCTGAAAAACATTTCAATTTTAATTCCATATAAAATCGTAAACTATCTTTTTTTGTCTTCCGTAGTTTGACAGAGACAATGGTGCTAATTCTGTTGTACATTTATCCAGACTAAACTAATTTTGACAGGACCAAAGGTGTTGTTGTCCTTCCTTGGTTTACAATTAGTGACAGGGATAGCAACACTTCTAGTCCTGTCAAAATTAGTTTAGTGTAGTTAAATGTACAACAGAATTAGCACCAGTTATAATTTAATAAATCATTAAATTTAGAAACTGACTGTAAAAGAAGTCTACTCAATCAATTTTTGCATTTTACGTATTGGACATTAAAAAAATAATCTATACTAATATTATAAAGAGGAAAGATTTTGTATTTATGTGTATTTATGTTTATAACGAATAAACTCAAAAACTTTTGGCCCTATTTCAAATTCACCGTTGGTATTACATTACTCCCGGATCACATAGGCTATATATATATATATATATATATGTATATTATATATATTATATAAAAATGGATTCTTAGTAAAAACCGCGTGAAACCGGGGCGGTTCGCTAGTATATTATATTATCCTTATAAAAAGACAAATTTAAGGTTTATAACTAGTATAACACCTGTCAATAAATTAGTCTAAATTTATACAAATTTAAGTAGATTGTCTCGACACGGATCTCCAAGACAAACATAATAAAATAACTAATTTAGCATAGACGAAATCAATCCTTAATTAATATATTTTAATGATTATAAAATCTCTTAAAAGACCTTGAACTTATGATATTCAATTTCACCTAAATTGCTACAAGTTTTTTTTTTGTTAAACCAACAAATAAGCAGACCAAACATTACTAATACGGCTAGACTAGTTTATGAGGACTAAAATATTAGGCATTACAAATATTAAATACTTTTTGCACAAATTAATTGCATTGTTTTTTTTTTATACCACAAAGCTGGCAAACAAGCATACGGCCGGTCTGATGGTAAGCCGTCACCGTAGCCTATAGACGCTTTCAATACCGGGGGTATCACTCACGCGTTGCCAACCCTCTCAACCCCCCAGTGGAGCTCTGGAGATCTTACTCACCGCAGGAACACAACAGACCAATGTTATTTAGGAGGAAATGGTGTATAAACGGACATTTGAAAGAAAGAATTTTATTTAGTGCTATAAAACTCAACATTAACTTAAATTTCTAAATACTTAGCACTAAAATGATTTGCCTAATGGAAAAATCATGTCAACCCATAGTGATCCCGGTGCAGACGGGTCTCCCTTCAATAACAAAGGAAATTAGAGTGTACTCTGTCACGCTACAAAAATATGTAATTGACTACGAAAATCGTATCAAAATCCCTTAATAAACCGACAGCCGCGTAACGAGACTTTTAATATAAATTCAAAGTGGTAATATAATTTTACGGTGTATAACCAAACACTATACGGTAGATAAGTGTCCGTTAAAATAACAATATCGTCATATAGCTCTCTCCATTGTCGCGAGAACAATACGAGAAAGCTGATTTCTGAGATTTATTCACTTTATCAAATACATTTTTTTATATAGGAAGATAAAGTCACAATTGGTGATTAAAAACATTTACCGTGTCTTAGAACGATATCTATACTGTCTATACTAATATTATAAATAGGTAAAGTTGTGTTGTAGGGCGCAAGTTTCCAGTGTAATTCACAATTGTGTTTGAATAAGCTTGTCACACCTTATTGTGGTGACTTAACGCATACAGCATAAGCTTTTTTTTTTGCCACAAAGGTGGCAAACAAGCATACGGCCCGCCTGGTAGTAAGCATCACCCATAGCATCACCGTAGCCTATAGACAATTGCAATCACTCACGCGTTGCCAACCCTTTTTTTTTCTTACGCGGGGAATGCCTCATGCACGGCACGATACCACATGAGTAAATAAACTGACGGACAGAGGCTTCACTTCCATACAACGTCGCGCGCCGAGGACACGCACACAAGCATGAGGCGCGTGTATTACGTGTCCTCAAAGCGCTCGTCACGTACACATGCTTGTGTGCGTGTCCTCGGCGCGCGCTATTGTATGGAGTGAAGTCTCTGTTCCGTCAGTTTATTTACTCATGTCATGTGACGATACCCCCCGCCGGGGGACGGAGGGCCTGTGT
The DNA here is from genome assembly GCA_905163395.2 of Endotricha flammealis. Lineage (NCBI taxonomy): Eukaryota > Metazoa > Arthropoda > Insecta > Lepidoptera > Pyralidae > Endotricha > Endotricha flammealis. The sequence goes on along the minus strand of LR990861.1, from coordinate 1,584,901 downwards.
GGGACTCGAACACTCTAAACCCCGCGGCGCTCCTTCATTACCAGAGTGGAAGTGTCATGGGTAGAACCATCTCTTTCATTATCTTATCGTTAGACTAGTAAAATACTGGCAACTTCGTGTGCGTATATCTCGCTTTCCCGTGGGAATTTTGAAAAATCCTTTCTTAGCACACCCCTAGACGTCGTAAGGAACCTACATTACAAAGGAATCTCTAGACCCAGCGGTTTGGGCTGTGCGTTGATGTATAGTATATAGATAGTTAAATCAGTCAAGACTTAAAATTTTATATTTAAAGATGTCCTCGTGTAACTATAAACAAGTAACCTATACTGTAGAACAATAAAACAACTTAGAAACTATATTTTCTAAACTCCCCTTCAGAAACAATTGCCTATGAAGTTTTTCATAAACATAACAATGGCGGGAACGAAAAGCCTGCGAAGTCCCATTCGAATGATAGAAAGTAACCATTATGTTAGGTACCTTTCTTTTGTAAATACTGAGAATATTTTGTATCATACTGAGATTTCTAGTTTCTGTGTGTTAAATAGAAGAACTGTCTACTTTGAGCAGTAACAACAAAATCATTTCGAACTTTTTACATAATACAAGTGATAATAATTACAATTAAAATCACAGGTAGTCACGACATGTATATTTGTATACTTTCAATTACTTATATAATATACTTAACCTTTGGTTGAGCGTCAATCTCATCACATATAGTCCAGTCTGGTCGACCTTGCCCCACACGCGTGAGAAACAAAATCGTAACTATTTATTTTATCTAGACGTATTTTAATCCGTGTTCCAAGGTTCTGAGTTTCTGCAAAGTACACAATTTCAATTTTTATATTTTATTTTGTTACTTTTACGCTTTTTTTTCATTAATGTTGATGACATTTTTTTATTAAAATGACAAAAAAGGCCGTAACTGGTTTTCTTGCGCCATATATTTTACTAGTGGTCATTTTGCTTTTGTTTCCGAAATGGTAGTAGTTTATAGAGTAGATTTAATTATACAAATCATTTTTTACTGTATGTACCTACTCTGACAAGAGAACGTATTTGTAAAAACCTATTTTCTGAATAAAAGTCTCTGAATAAGAATTTTGAATTTGAATTTTACATAACAAGCAATACTATTATTTAGTAGAATTTTCAAAATTAATTTCTTTGATATTTAAATATAATTATTCAATTAATAAATTACTCGCTTCGGTCGTGTGGAGTAGGTATACTGATAACGAATGTGTTCCGTTTCGGAATCTCAAGTGTGTCCCTTAGATATCACTAATGGACCACTTAAGACAATGTTATAAAACATATATGATTAACTCTGTGCCTCTAGTGTAAAGGGGTTAAACTCAAAAATCATAATTTTACAGGATTTTGTCGGTTACTGTTTTAAAAATATTATAATCTTAAACTGATTACGACTAGCACTATAAATAAACTAGAAATTGAACTCAATATTAGGCTGTAGTTTAATAATGCTGCTGAGATATAAGCCTGCAAAAATTATTTTCACCACTGTTCACCGCGGAGAGCACTGTGAATAGGGGTTAAAATAGACTTTAACTTGCTAAAATGATTACAAAGCTTTACGTGAATTTGTGTAAAGGGGTCGATTTTCTAACTAGAACTATGTTTTTAATAAATTATTTGTGTTTATAGATTGTAAATAGCTCAAGAAATAAATGAAATGCTTTAAGAAAATTAAGTAAGTAGTTATATTTTAAGAAAATTATACATTATTATTATTTTCTGATTATTTTAAGGTGGGACGCCTGCAGGGCACAGGCGGGTGTTCAAGTCGCTATTTGGACTCATTACACTGTTCCCGTGTGGATACGGTTGTTACTGTGGCCCCGATGACCTCCCCCCAGAAAACCTTAAACTCCTTCTACAGAACTCCGTCGGCCAGTGTCCAGGTCGCACAGTTTTCCTTCTTCGATCCTATCGGCTTCAAAAGTCTCCCACCTGAGCCTGCTGTAGTGTATGCACTCAGCCAGGAAGTGCTGGCTGGTCTCTGGTTCACCGCATTCAAGACAAGTGAAGTCTATGCTGTTGTCTATTAGGGACATATGTCGGTTAAGTCTGCAGTGGCCTGTGATGATGCCCATGACTATGCCCAGTCTTTCCCGGCTTAGTGATAGTAGTGACCGGGTTCTTTTGTGATTCTTTCCTTTTACAAACAATTTTGCTTGTCTGCAGCTATTACTCTCAGCCCATGCGTCCTGTGCCTCGCGTCTCATAAGTTCGTTTATCACTCCCTTAGTGACGGTGGCTGATATCGGAAGCTGAGGCTCTGGTCCTATAGGTCTCGGGCTGGCACCTTCTCTTGCAAGCTCGTCCGCTCTTTCATTCCCTGATGTGCCTTGATGGCCTGGAACCCATGCTACAGTGACCGTCATTACCTCGACTAGTTTATTGAGAACATATTTGAACTCCTTGACCAGGCCTGATACGGTCTCTACCTTGGCCAGTGCTCTAATTGCCGCTTGGCTGTCTGAATAGATAATGGTGCTTTGCGTCTCTATCCCGGAGTCGGTCAGTACCATTTCTGCGCATTCTTTTATACCTAGAACCTCCTCTTGGAAAACGCTGGCATACGTACCCAATGCTAGAACCACATCTTTAGCTGGTTTACTGGGTATGTGTATCCCTGCTCTAGCTAATCATGTGCTTCTCATTCTGGATCCATCTGTGTAACAGATGAGCTGGGAACCCGATGTCTCAATTTCCCAGTCTGATCTTTTACCTATGTATAGTATACTTCTTGTGGAAGATCGTTTGTTTCTTGATTAGGTCGTTATTTGTCATAAGTAATGACATGTCTCTCCCTAATGCGTCTTCTATCGCAGCATGACCTCCGTGCCTTCCATTCTTTGCAGGCAGTGATCCTGTACCATTGCTCTGCTGCTCTTCTTTTGACCTCAGTGTGTACCGGATTTAGTCCTAGGGCCATATCCAGCGCCATCGTCGGTGTGGACGTCATGGCACCCGTGGTCATTAGATTAGCAGACATTTTTACTTTCCTCAGCTCACGTAGGTTCGATGAAATGTTGGCTCTATGCCACCATACAATCGCTCCATACAAGAACTACTCTGGGGGTGTTAGAAACGATAGCAGAATGCCTGTGAATTTGTTCGTGTCGTGTTGAGTCCTGGGTAACAGAGTAGGTGTATAATATTCATAGAGCAAGAGAAAGAACTTGAAAAATGCTTAAGTATTTGTTTAGTGAGTATTAGACTCTATAAAATTATAAATTCCACACAAATCTTTTAAAACTGGTTGTATGGTAATTTAAGAAATTTTTAGGGTTAGATGATACGTTCAGAAAGTTTACGGAAACATTAATATTTTTCTTTAAATTACCACACCTCTCACTACCACCAGTAGTATTATAAAATGAATTCGATTTGTGTGGAATTATAGGGTGACCCGAATTCATAGAAGACTGTTCAAAAATTTATCAGGTTGTGTCTGTGTAACAATCAAAAAAACAATTATAGAGTTATACCCCGTTTAGATACTAAAAACAAATCAAGATTAGAAAAAACCAGTTTTGTGTAAAAGGGTTAAACTAGTTACTCTCGTAATTTTGCAGTCCAGGCGCCAAACGAACACACACAACCTCTCTCTCTCCGAGTACTCGAACCGACTGGCTGACCGGCCGCTCGCCGAGGCGCGTATGCGCTATGCGCCGCCGTTTCTCAATTACCTCACCCCCGCGCTTCCTATTTAGTGTCACCGTTTTGCACAAAAAAAATCTCACTTAATTCTACTTTGTCCTAAATAAATAGAAAAAGAAATTTTAAACTTTTGTGAATAAAGAGCAAAGTAAACTTAATACTAAAATGTCAGGTAAAACTGTCTTAGGAATAACGATTAAAATTATTATTAATCTTTTTACATGTAATGGAGTTTGAAATAATTAAAGAAATAAAGCGATATAAGTAAAATTTTATCACTTTACACGAATTTTCACACTTATTTTAAATTGTGAAAAACGGTTAAAATGTAACTTTCACCGTTTTTACAAAAAGATTCGTTTGTGTAAAATAATCAAAGTATACTTTTATTTCTTTACACAAACTCTCATGTATAATGTGGTTTGTTAATTAAGATCTAATTATAGTGTAACCGTTTTTCACAATTTTAATTTTAAGAAATGTCTTTGCTTTATTAACTAAAATGGAGTTTAACCGTTTTTAACAAAATGATTGTCAAATTTTGCAGACATTGATCACTTTGCACAGCTCCTAAAATTGAAACTTATGGTCGTATCTAACTGAGTGTCAAACGTAACGATATAGCTTCGTGAAAGACATAGAGTGGTTAAAAAATGTAAAAATTGGATAAACTCGAGTTTAACCCCTTTACACTAGAGGCACAGAACTATTTCTAGACTTCCATAGACACTGTTTCTCACAGCCCAACAAGCAGAAAACCTAACCAGATCATTTTATGCAATCAATAATTGGGTTTGTCGTTCGTTGCTTACCCAATATCTACTTTAAACGTGCGAATTTACAACAAGAAAGAAAAATTCCCATAACAGGAGGAAATATTTTACTTCCTTTGATTTTTTCTATTGATATCTATTGTCAATCATATGTCTATTGTTTTTATATTAGAGAGAGACAAATGGTCTATAGAGTTTTCAATCAATTATTAGTAAGCTTGTTACAATGTTGCACTTACTTCCTCTTTACGTTTCACTGTTTTTTAGGAGTCAGGTTCTTCAATGGACTTTTCGTTACAGTTACTTACTAATATAGAATAGGGTTATAGTTAGTTTATAACATATAAATAACTTTTTAGTTTTTTTTTTGTTTTTATTCTCATTTTGAACGTTTTCTACTGTTACATGCTATATGAAAGATTAGCCTTAGATCGGTTTTAGTTTTAATAAAAAATAAATTAATGAGTGTCATTATTCTCTTGACCTTGTCATAGGTTTCATTCTCCTATCAGCTGTCACTTCCAAGCTATATTACTTTAGGTTGTAAACTAGGCATACACTTAACACAATCTTTTATTGATTATAGAATAATGGTGGTAGAAAAAACTTTAGACTATTCGAAAGATATTAGTAATTGAAAAAAATAATTAATTTGAATAAAAAGTTCAAAAACCCTCATATTATATTAACCTGGATTAGAAAACTGACGTTAACGTTAATCATAACACGTCGTAGTTATGGTCACGCGACGCGTGTCCGCGTCACCGTTGCGCAATGTCGCTAACGGAACCAAACTCTTAACGAGTTATTACATTATATCTTTGTAATACATCCTACATTGCCATCTATTTAGAAAAGAAAATTTCTTTCTTCTTTTTTTTACAAAACGCAATCACAAAACATAAATTGAAGTCGCTACCGCTGTCTGTTTACTTAGATCTTTTAGACAACTTATCGGTTTTATTAATGCAGTTTACAGCAATAGATACTCGTAGAATGATTCAAGAGGAATAGTACATATTAGTCTGGGAACGGGAAAAACGGAATTGCCAATATTTTTCGTGTTTCGTGTCTTGCTAGCACTGCTCGCTTCATACAAAAATTTCGTTAGGCATTAAGGTTGGCTAGATTTTTAAAAAAACGTGTGGAACTCGCGGACTGCCGGGGTAAAGCTATTGCATAGTCGCGGGCTCGAACTCACTCGTGGTCGCGGCCAAAAAGCACGCTGTCTCACCTAGCATCGTGTTTAAAAGAGATAGAATCAGTTATGAGCAGATAGCAGCTAGTTTACACCTCTAGTCGCACGCACACAAACACTGTGCCGAAGTCTGCCGAACTGAAACGACGTTAGACGATGCACGGCTTTCAACGTGTCAGGTTTTATTTTCATTACGGAATTTCTTGATTCGGTCGCCGCGGCGATAAAAACTATGCAATAGTTTAAATATAACTAGCACTGCCCGCTTCATACAAAAATTTCGTTAGGATATATTGTATTTGTTGTCGTCAAATCAATTTTTACGAAAATTCTATCAATGATAGAGATGCAATTTGTAAAAAAACCCCAAAAAAATTGAATTTCCCGCGCTGACCGTAACGAATCACCTTAACATACCGACTCCCGGTATAAAAACACACTCAATCGGTATTATTCGTAATCGATACTAATATCGATACTTTTTTTTATAACATGGCAATACCAAAAGTCTGCCGCTTGAGCAGCCGTCAGCCAGCCAGCTGTCATTTCATCTATCTATATATATAAAAATGGTTTTCCGTTGTCACGACATAACATGAAAACGGCTTGACTGATTTGGCTGATTTTTTTTTGTAGTTTTCTAATACTCTGTACAAGGTTCTTACGGAAAAAAATATTAAGAAAATCTCTCAGAAAGATTGAAAAAAAAACGAAACAGTACCCGGGCGAAGCCGGGCCGGGCAGCTAGTTATTCAATAAATACGATAACAGCAATGTCACTATAAGTACTGTAAACCTATTAAATACCTAAGTAAAAATAAATATATAGGTAATAATAAAACGTAAGTAATGTAACCATTTATTATTCGATAGTTGCGATTTTTTAAAGTGTAAATGACGCTGCGATGCTGAATAGAATCTGAGAATATAATAGTCGATACAAAGTAATAGACGTTTTTTAAATAAAAATAATGAAATGGCAGACTTCCTATTAGATTTTTCTGTTTATCTAAATATTGAGCTAATTAAAACAATTGGAAATTGTATAATTTATAACTGTTCACTTTTGGGCCTGACATTGTAAGGCTCATGGGCATTGCTCTTTAAAACTAGGTAGGTACATACATACAACATTACGTACGCGGAATGTCAATAAATGGTGCCATTAATTTGTCTCAACATAAAATTAAATCTAAAATATAAAATGCTAAATCGGTGTTAAAGATAGCTTAAGTTACTCGGGGATAGTGTAGGTTCCCACAACGGTGAAATAATTTTTGAAATCGCTCCAATAATTTGTGAGTTTCATCGAGTACGTAAGTAGCCTTCGATGGTTAGTTTATACGTTACAAACAAAGATGCAAAAATACTATTCATTCCTATTTATAATATAGTGCAGATAGATGATTCTGATCTCAGTGTACCACTGTCACAGACGGACAAACACATCACCTGCCAGTGAAAGTGTCTCGCGTTTAATTACAGCCGGTGACGAGCACATACACGATAAATAAATAATACATAATAATGACTATGGACGCCAGTTGACCATGTAATATTATGTAAGGAATGTTGACTGAATATTCACAGTGACATGATAACATTCAGATAGCTTATTTGTCGGGTTTTTTTTTTTAATTTATTCATGTCTCTACGATCAGCGGTTGTTGTGCGTTGAACCGTCATTTAGTCATACAGGACAAGCATAATATTAGTGCATACTGCATAGTATCACATTGTTCGGGTTTAGCAGACATATGATGTCTGCGCTTTCAAATTAAATTAGTAGGGTGGTAGTATAATATATTTTGTTTGTGTGATTAATTACTATGGGGGGGTATCACTCACGCGTTGCCAACCCTCCCAAGTGGAGCTCTGGAGACCTTACTCATCGTAGGAACACAACATGGCCGAGGACCAATGCTATTTGGCTACGATCTTCTGTAAGGTGGCGGTCCTTCCCCAGACGGGCTGCTCCGATTTGAGCGGATTTTCCGCTGTGCCCTACCTCTCTTCAGGTATATATTTATTGTTAGGTGTCGCATTTATAGACTAATATATAAAGGTATAACATTCACTAAAAGCGGTATCTAAACATCACTTAGACGCACACCATTACTCATAAATTCTAAACAATAGTAAAAATACTTAGTCGACAATAAAACTTCTCTTTACCGCTTCATAATGAGTTCTTTCGTAATACACAAGAAAGTTACTAATGTACTTTGTTGACAAATGTACATTTTACTACAAACTTTTGTAATAGATGAGTCAGGTAGTTAGGTTGTTGGTACAAACCAAATGAATATGGAAGACCAACGACGACGACCCTAATCAGTAAATACTGACTCGTAGATTAAGTTACTGAATCCAAAATGGATGGCTTTAAATACAAATGCAAATGTGGTCATACAACAGGTAGATGGGCGAAAGCACACGTAAATACTAATTGGTTGTCCACTTCTTCCATGAAAAGTTTTAAATCCATCCAAATAATGGTTGAGTTCCTCGTTTCTTAAACTTACAAATTTGGTACAACTGGTACAGCATATATCTATATATATAAAAGGAGAAGCTGACTGACTGACTGACTGACTTGACTATCAAAGCAGGGCCTAAACTATAAGGGTTAGAAACTTGAAATTTTGCACAGGGGTTCATTTTGTAACGTAGGGGAGCACTAAGAAAGGATTTTTCAAAATTCCCACGGGAAAGCGAGATATACGCAAACGAAGTTGCGCGGGTTTCGCTAGTTTTATATAAAAAGATGGTTTTTCAATCTGATAATATAAATATAATGTGACAGAGCTGCATTACTAACTCTAGTACCTATACCAAAACCTGCGCTAAACGGTTTAAAACATTGGTTTGGAAACGGAATTTAAAACAGTGTAGATTTCAAACCAATTAAGTTTGGTCTTCAAACGCCCTTAGTAACATGCATTTGATGCAGCGTCAATACATACTGAAGTTTGGTTTTTAACCGTAGCAATAGCTCTCTTGTGATCTTTGTTTCAAACTAGGTTTAAAACTGTGGAAGGCACGCTTTATCAATTAGAAAACTAGTGCCAAAGATCTTATACGATCTTCAGGAGATCTAACCAATCAACTTTCTCTAGGCATTATGTATCGTCTTTATTAATAGTTTTCTGAAGCAGCCTTGCGCATAATATCTAGGCGAAAGCTAAGAATAGCTAATAATATAGAAAGTTTGTAAAAGCTGCAATAACATACAATTTGCCGCAATGCGCTTGCAATTAAGCGAAAGTCCACTTTATGCAGTCAGAAATGCAGAATGCACTTTCTACGCGCAAATTGATAAAACAATTCAATTAAGAATGCGTAATTAACTTTTTATTATAAATTATTTTATATACTATTTCATTAAAACAAGCGTGCGATTAATTATGATACATTTATTTCTTCAAGGCGGCTTGATAACACTGGTCTCCGCCAATCCGCATTGGAGCAGCGTGGCAGAGTTCGCTCTAATCCCGTCAGATTGAAAGAGGACCGTATCCCTGCAGTGGGATGATCATAAATAAATAAATATAAATTTTCTTGGACGAATCACAAAACGCCATCTAGTCCCAAACTAAGCAACTAAGCTTGTACTATGGGTACTAGATTGCTGATAAATATACTTAAATATATTTTTTCTTGTAAATAAAAACTTATTATACATAGAAAACACCAAGGCAAACAGACATGTTCATGCACACAAATGTTATCCTTGCGCAGGATTCGAACCCGCGGCCCTTGGGATAAAGTGACCATTGCTAGCCACTCGACCACCGGGCCGGGCCTATCATAGTTGATATAGACTGCTCCAAGGATTCCAATTTATTGCAGATCTGAGAGTTACTATAACACTGTGAGCTACCTTACAAAGTACCTATACATATGTTAGGTACATCTTATGTAAATAGAAAGTGGCCACTAGAAACCCGCGGATGTGACAATATAACTACCCAGATATGTCATAAAGATTTTCAACCAGTTCTTATTAGGGATTGGAGAGTAGCCACCGCCGTCGGGGCTTTCGAACAGGTTAGGGGTTTTATCGAGTCAAGTTAACTTCTGTGGTTTATGACTAGTTTTTAACTGTTCGAAACTTATCACGGCTTCTATATAATAAAACCGACTTTCCGACCACTTTACTTTGTATAAAAATGACAGCTAAAGTACCCCGTAAAAACATAACATTTTTCGTGTTTTTCTGATTTTATTTGAACTAAACCGCGCAACTTTATTTGCGGTTATCCCTCTTTTAATCCTTGTATGTATTATGCATATGAACTTTGGTCTTGAATTATTCTTTCTATTGCTGGAAACTAAATTAAAATTCGTTGAGTAATTAAAAATTTTATTGTATGTGTATTATTTAATAATTATTTAATAATGTGTTTGTTATCTATATATTTATAATATATTATATCTTAGGAGCTATTGTTTGCTCGATGTCGGGCACCTCTGAATAATACAACACGGTTTCCACAGAAAACCAGCGTCGTGGTACTCGTGCCACGACATATGCTGAGCGGAGACCCATTTGGGACACAATTAGCTATAAGTAATTTTAAGTTATTGTTGTTTAGTGTTCCAAATAAATAAAAAAACTTTCTTTCTTTCTTTCTTTCTTTAAAAGATCTAAGCTTCTAAGCGAACAGACAGCGGAAGCGACTGGATTTATACTATCCTACTATCATACTTCATACTGTTATTCCTTCACGGCTTGATTACGGAGCCGATCATTATGAAAATATGTATACATATTATCAGGGGTACAGAGCCCAACATAGGCTACTTTTTATCCCGTGAAAGTACGTCATTCCAATGGGAAAATAATTTTTCTACTACAGATGGCGCTGTATCGGCCAACAGATAGCGCCACAAATCGCGCTATGAGTTGTTTTGTTGACAAACGAAATCTATGTCATAAAATTAAAGCGAGCGAAGTCACGGGGATAAGATAAATAATCAGATTGAGCGACTTTATAATTTTTGTCTTTACTGAGAACATAAATAATCTTCGTGAAATATTAACATAGTCTAGGTCATTTACGAGGTTGACCAGTTTACTGTTTAGAATACCTGTAAAATTGAAATCTAAATATTACTTTAAAAGGTCAAATTTTGGATTAAAATGATATATAATGTATATTTTGTTTCAAAATATATTCAATTGATTCAAAATCATTTCCGTAACATAAATTAATATTACGATATTTTAATGACTTTTTATCATTAGTGATTCACGTTTTGTTTGTATACTTGCAACGATTTCAATATTTTAGCTTTTTATTCATATGATAAGTTTGTTAATAGCCTGTTTCTAATACGCATTTTTAAAGTACATTCAGCAAATATGTAAATAGAGTGATTCAAGAGGAAAGTATAATACACACATACAAGGGTTAATTTATTACTCTGACAAGAGAACGTGTTTGTGAAAACCTATTCTCTGAATAAAAGTTTTGAATTTGAATTTGGTTTTCCGAAATTTTCACGATAATGGGAGGTACACGTGGTACATGTGGCTGGGATGACGATGACGATCTTATTAGTATGAATTGAGTTAAAAAGTAAAATCTAATTGAAGTAAAGGTATTCGTAAATTCACTTCGTTATTCTGAATAATTAATATTAATTGAGATTCTCCATATTATTACATAAATATTCAATTACCATGAGCATATTAAAATGTCTATGTTATACAATGTTATTGTGTGACAGCGTGTAACGACTTTCAATCATTGTTGCTCAGTATATAATATGATATTGCTTTCACTACATAATGGGCATCATATAGGGCAGTCACCTCGACTAATGTATACTTATTATTGCTTAATACATTATTTATATCTATTAGGTACTCCTATTGAAGAATTGTAAGATTGTTTTTGATAGCATGCTTGTAGTGAGTCGACTGTGAACTTCTATTACTACATCGAACAATCACAGAAGCGCAAGGCTCTCAACATTTAAATTCCAATTTAAAGACTGACTGCAGACTGCAAGCGACATAACTTGTTTCTATATGTCACTAAGAAAGTGACTACAAGCGCGGCGAAAAAATTAAGCTAAATCAAAACTAATATTAAAAATTAAAAAGAAAGGGTGGCAGGCATTCAAGTGTAGCAACAGCATTGCCAGCACAATTATTAATTTTATATAATGTTGTGTTTAAGAATGCCATGCCATTACCAATTTTAAAATTAAGTTAAAATGAAGAAGAGCTGTTTAAAATAATCTCAATGTTTATCTATCTTAAAAAATGTCGTCTGTATCATCACCTTCGCAAAAATATCACATTATGTCACAAAGACCTATGTAAATTTATGTATTAGAATATTTTATATAACATAATTTTAAATTATGCACATAAAGTCAAGTACAACCACATCTAGATTATGTCAGAACAGTAATGGGACGGTGGAACACGTTTAAATTAAAATTATGTACCATCTTCGGTAATTCTGGTTTTTTCCATATATTTTAGCATAGTAGCTAATTAGTTTGGTATATTTTTTGATGTCTTCTGATGAGAATACAAAATTTTGTCAATACTGAGTGATTAGATACTAGAAACATCTCAAATTTTGGACCGGTAGATTTATAGAAAATATTGTCGTCTATTTATGGCCGAGATAATGATGATTCAAAATTTAAAAAAATATATATTTATTTCTGCCAAAGTTACATATAATATGCAATTGAGATTACTGACTTCCATTCATCATATCAACCTATGATCATCCCATGATCCAACTGCAGAGAAACGAGTCTCATTTCAATTGAAGGGGATAGAGCGTACTCTGCCACGCAGCTTCAATGCGGATTGGCGGAATCCAGTGTTTCCAAGCCGCTTAGGGTTTCCTGAAGGTGTCAGAATGTCCCTGGTAGATAGAACAGTTGCACCATACTTAACCTAACTGCATTCTAGCAAGATATGGGCGGATATTTCTTCTACATGCAGACTCTACACAGACTGTCTGCTTTGGGACAAGCCCACCACACATTCCCACCACTGTATCTCCTGTGAAGCCAGGATCAACAACGGCGACCTCAGATAGACAATAAGCAATGAAGCTTATTGACGTCCCGGGGAAGAAAAAAACAGCTGTCTTGGAACTCACAACGAATTTAATCAGAAAGAAGAGTCGGAGTAGGATGTATTGAAAGGACTAAAAACTTAAGACTGTCTGCTTGTAAATAAGTGTTTTTACCGCTATATTTTCGCCAACAACTTGTTGCGGAGTTTGGCAATCGTTACATAGTAAGATATTTGTATTGATTTGGACAAAATAAAATCATTAAAAATAATTCTGACTTGCTTTCTACAGACAATTGCAATAGAATAGTTGTTAGGGTTACCGCAAACTTTCACTTTCTATAATATCGATATGATTACACGATAATCGCGTGTCATGGTATGACAAGTTGCGGCGCTGGCGCACGGCGGACGAGGAAGTGTGCATATGTGCACGCGACGCACGGATGTTTTTTTTATTATTTAAAACATGGACGAACTGACAGGTGACTCCAGCGCCAGACCAGTAAAACTATTCGTTAATCTGTGGCCAGGTCCTTCTAAGTTCCACTATAACCATACTTCTTTACTTGATACCTCCACACATCCCCAAAATAAAGGGTCTTGACAGACAGACAGACCGACAACAAAGTGATCTTATAAGACAACCATTTATCCTTTTGAGGTACGGAAACCTAAAAATAACTAATGGTTATGGCAGCAATTGCATTACACAAGCAATCCACTTCACAACGTATTTTGACAAACAACAAATTAATTTTAAAACCACAACAAGTAAGCATCATTACATATAAGTATCTGTTATAAATTATTTCAAATAAAATTTTGCCCGCAAATTGCAAATTGATTTTTTTTAGACGTAATCGTAATTAATTAAGTTGATTGCAGGATAATTTAGCGGGAAAGTGTGTGTGATTGTATCACGTAGACATGCGGTTCTATTATATACAGTGTGTTATAAAAAAACAGGGTAAGTGCGTGTCTGGTCACGCACAGTGTAGGGTTCCGTATTTGTTACGCTTTGCTTGCTTGCTGATCTGATGAACCCGATGTCATATTCTAATAATATAATATAAGAATTTTGTTCGTGCATTAAGTTCGTCGGTTACGGCCTACTTAACCATGATAGTTTTCCATCTTAATTCACTTTAAACTGTGTATGTGTGAGCTGTGTTAAGTATAATTGTGTGTCTACTATGGAAATTTCTAGACATAACAGTTTGACAGGTAGAGGGGCCACCACGGTGTCTTACAAAAATTAACACGTTAAATGTAAATTTTGGGGCTAACTCAATCTGTGAGATCCGTCCCTATATATTTGTATAATTCACAAATGGGTCATAGTATCGAAAAATGATCTTCCCAAAATCTTTTTTCTTACACATACAGAACACTAAAACGCTATAGGAAATAAATAGAAAAAATAGGAAACAGATATCCGGTTATTTTCAGGAATAACAAGCTAATTATATTAATTATGCAAATCCCGAAATTTATACTGGAAACGTAAAAATAGCAAATCAATTTTACTAACAACGTTAATTAATTAATTAGTCTTATTAATTAGTCTTCAGACGGCAGTACCTAACATGGGTAACGACCCATGTTAGGTACTGCCGTCTGAAGGGAGGGAAAAATTGTGACGATTCGAAAGAGCTTGACTTGAGTCTGATCGGTGAAAACTCGTAATGGAGACGGTTGCTGGAAGTGTTACTGAAGTTAAGGCTTTCTGCTGTGTCTATGATATTTTCACTTTAAAGTGCGAGTCCCACACAGCTCCTTCGTTTCCCGACAGAGGAAATGCTGCATCATCATCACAATCAGCTTTCATCGACCCACTGCTGGTATAAGCCTCCTTTCGTCTACGCTATCCGTCTGTATCCCGAGCCATCTCAATCCATTTTTCCCATCCCAGCAATTTGCATGACATCATCGACCCATCTAGCTGCCGGGCGTCCTATACTCCGTTTTTTGTTTCTAGACCACTCGGTGATTGCCTTACTCCATCTTCCATCGTTCCTTCTACCTAAGTAAAATGATACAGAAATCTCTGTACCATTTGACTTATTATAGTATCTTCGACGTTTGTGACGCTTACCTCTCTTCTCTTCTTCCTACCCTTATGGCACTTTCCGTGGGGTCCGTACAGCATTTTCCACCTCGCCCTATCATTCGTCATCTCGACCGTAACATTCCTTCTCCTCATATCATCCTTTACGCTCAATAAATCTTTTCTTTGGTCTCCCCCTACTTCTTACTCCTTCCTCCTTATTAGGATCTCCTAGAATATGTACCTACATATTCTCGAATAACTTTTACTGCAAAATGCCAAGGACATATTCTAAGTAATATATTTCGAACAGTAATGAACTAGCTGAAGTATATGTAATTGACATACAAATGTAAGATCTGTGAACTTTCGATTTCCGTTGCCGGGTTTAAAGGTGAACTAATAAACGCCATAAAGGTATAATTTTAGATACTCGTACCATTATTTTTACTGCCCAATTTCAACAAAATAATATCACTATACTAGAAATACAAAGTATTATGCAGTATGCTTACTTTTGCCCGCGAATTCGTTCGCATGTATTTAGATAATTTTTTTAATCGAGTTTCACGCAATATTTGGGTGACTTGAATCATATTATTGAGCTTTAATCTTGAATTTATTTATTTAACTAAAAAAGTACTGATATAATAGGCGGACTTAATGCTAAATTGCATTCTCTACCAGTCAACTACTACTACTACCAGTTACTAATCAATTATATTATTCAACTTGAATCATTGTAAAAGACGTGTCTGTGTCCGCGAGGGGCCTACAGAATAAAATATTTTTGACTTTGACTTTAATATTTACGGCCCTGCTCACCAATTTCTTTAGCCGACTGTATAATAGAAACTGTCGGGAAGTTGAGCAAAGTGAAGTGAAGTAAGGCACGAAGTTAGAAGATAAAGGAAAACTGAAGGGGAAGTAGGATGATGATGACGTATGATGACCCGTCCACTTCGTCCCAACATAATTATTCTTTATTTATGTAATTACTAGCAGTTACCCGCGGCTCCGCCCGCGTGGTCAAGGGAAAATGGCATAATGTTTCCAATGGGAATCTCTTTATCCTGTGGCAAAAAAGTTGCCTTGTGTCACTCTCCAGACCTTAATTATCCCCGTTAAAAAATATGAAAAAATAATGTTATAGGTACTTTTTTTCCGGTGGGAATGAGATGTTTTTCCGGGATAAAAAGTAGCCTATGTCACTCTTCAGACCTTAAACTATCCCCAATAAAAAAATCATATCAATCCGATCATTACTTTCGACGTGAAGGGAGGACAAACCAACAAACAAACACACTTTCACATTTATAATATAAGTATGGAAGCATGTATTTAATCTAAAAATTGAAATTTACTTTACATTTGCCATCTGTATTTCTTCAACGACATTATTTCATAAGAATTCTCAAAACTAATTTGCCAATCGTAAAAGAATTACATAACAAATACAACACGGATTTCACGGATCTTGTCATAAAAGGAAGTTTTTAAAGCTTTCACTATATAAAATTTTAAAAAATTACAAATATACACGGAAAGCACCAAATTGAAAATGTGTAACGTAGATAACAACATAATTTTCTTTATCATTATATTATACAACTTTACATAAATGTAGATCGCCGTCCAAACCTCGTTTTACGTAGCACTAGGGGTCCTGTCTCGTAACAAAAACAGTTTCAATCTCATCTCAAACTCACACACTATCTCGCTCAATTCCTATTTTGTATGAGTGAGACAGCGCTTGAGATTGACATGAGATTGTAACTGTTTTTATTACGATAAGGGGCACGCCTTAAAAACAGTTATCTTTGTTGATGTAAGTACGTCTTCTGTGAGGTAAAATAAAAGCAAGTGACATCAACAAAAGTTTATTTTTCTGCAAACGCTATCTGTAGACGTTCTGATATTTATTGTAAATGTTTATTACACAGCCTCAAAATTTTATTTATTATTGTTAATATTATTTGGCCCAACATTCACCTACTGTTGGGTAAAAGCCCCGTTGTCTCACGCCACTTTACTCGGTCCTGTCCTGTGTCAGTCTCATCCAGTGGGTTCTTGACCACAATATCGTTTGACGCGACGGTGGTGATCTGTCGATCGATCTCCACACCTGCCTGGCCACCACTCCGTCAAAATATAGATACAAAAAATAGTGTCGCGTATCTTCCTTATTGGTATGAAAAGCGATGTTATTACGCTAGTCTCTAATATTACATGTGTGGGAATACAATACTTCCTCTATGATTTTCCCTGGGGGTATCTTCCTACTTGTTATGCATTACGCATGCGTCATATCGTTAGCTTGTATCAGAATACCGAGATGAAATACCTAGGGAAAGTACAATACGTATTGTTGTTCTAAATAAACATACACAACACATTAACCTTTGTGATCATAAGGCATACTGTCCACGGACACGTCATTTTCAATCGTCATTCACACCCGACGATCCAACGCAATTTGCGTTTGATGTGGATTTGCCTCGCGCGAGCCCACTACAAACGCTTCAATGGATCCAGCCAGATCCTGTTTCGCGCATTTGGATCGTGTGGTGTGGATTCGGCTAATCACGCTATAAAATAAATAAAAATAAAATTCATTTATTTCGGATAGCATAGACCCATATTCACAAAATTCAAATATGTAGAAATAATAAAATAAATAACAATTAATCAAATAAAATCAGACATTACTAAAATAAAATACAACATTATAAATTAAAATTAAAATTAAATGAAATTGAAAAATTAGAATTTAAATATAAAACGTCTCAATTTTCTTCCAAATTATTTGATAACGAACTCATGACGAGAAGCTGACGCGACTTTGACGCTCCGTTGACGCAGTTTTGTTTGTCTGCCCGATCATACGCCCTGGGCCTCAATTCTCTTATTTTACCACAAATTGCTATGTCGCAGACATGCCATTGATTTGCCAAGGCCATTGATTTAAAAACGGTATTCTACTAATTTTTAGAAGACCATCGTCAGCATCGCGCTGGCACGTCGTCATTATCGCATCAGCTTGGCTTAAAACCACAGATTAAAAATTAATTCATTCATAAAAGACATTTAAAAAAAACGTATTTTGTTTTGAATTTGTACAAAAGTTTTGGTCTAAAGTTTAATAAATAAATAAAGTACATAGATAAACATGTCAGCGGACACAGTAACGGCAAACTGTCCCACAAAAGGAGCTGAAGCCTGGCGCAATGTAAGTTGTTATTATCTATAATTTACATTGGTGAAAAAACAAAATATGCTTATTGTACATAGGTACATTAAATTGAAATATACTTTTATCTTTATTTTAGTACTATGCTGATTATAAATCAAAATTGTTTTTAATAAAATCCGTGTCCGACATTACGACGATATTCCGCCTCAGTAAAGCTTGCGCTCGACGACGTTGGATTGGAGCCTCTCTTCCCGACGCCGTTCCTCCCTGCGTCAATTCCAAATGTCTCCACCTTAAAATGGGATGAGGCATTGTCGTTTTTGTCATTTTCGAAAAATGCTAATACGATCGATGAAGGAGAATGTGAGAGAAAACGTATGGCTGCACAATTGCTTCTCGATGGCCAATTTTGACAGATGTCGACGATGCCAACGCCATCGGCGCAAACGGGAAATAAGAGGAGAATACATATTTAGGTTGCCGTGCTGACACTATTGTGACGCCATTGGTTAATAGAATTCCTAAATGTATCAATAGAGGCTGGGTAGCCGCTATTCAGCTTTCATAACAGGAGCAGAATACCAAAAGTGTCATTTTATGCTATTGCTATGCTGACGACGTGCAATTGAACTACATTACATTTAGCAGAATTGAGGCCCTGTTGGTCTGCCGTAAATCTATTATAGTTAACTGTACCAATAAAAACCGTGTCCAATCACTTTTGTATTTAAAACAATAGTAGGAAGCGCAATACCGTACCGACGCACGAGTGGCCGCCGTAATTTAGCGCAAAAAAACAGTCGATTGTAGAGAAATAAAGAAATTGAACATTGACTTACATTTCGTTATATTTTGTTGCGTTTGTTTACTCGATTATAACATTACAAAACTATTGTCAAACTGTTAAAGTTACTTCACATTATTATAACTTAGTAATGTAATATTACTGTTATATAAAAATATTTTTTATTGAAATGTTGATAGAGAAAAAAGTTAGAAATGCCCGTCGCATAATGCCCAATCGGCGCTAGCTATAATATGCGGGGAACTTGGCGTCACTGTGTATCGCACTCTAAAACAAACACGCAAGTTAAGCAACATCATAGAATTAGTAAAATGTTTTTACAAAGGTGGCAAACATGCATACGGCTCGCCTGATGATAAGCATCACCGTAGCCTATAAACGCTTGTAATACCGGGGGTATCACTCACGCGTTCTCAACCTAATTGAACTACTAAAATAACCATAAAGTACAAGGTATTTCATGGATAGAATTCAAGGTATTACTAAAATAACTATGAAATACCTTGTATTTCACGGTTAAAATTCTTCCGATACTTCGGCCGAAATATCGGATTTACGTTTCGTAGTAGCCCCCCTGCAGTCGGAGATTATGGGCTGATATGATGCCCAAATCACGCGACACGATGAACTATACACCTACCTTTATAAAATCTAAAGTAATGCAAATTATTCTAATCTTAGCTATACGAATGTAAATCCACGTTTCTGCTGGCTTCTGTGACATTTTAATCTTGGTTATATTATGTAAATACGTTTTGTCGAAATATTCTCTCGATGTCTAGAAATATATCATAACAGCTTTCTCGAAATTATATCTTTTTGTGCAGATTTTTATAGACAAAATAACCATTTTTCGGATGTTTCTGCAACTCACCGTAAATAATATTCATTTTAATCTTTCCATAAAAGGTTTCATAATATGTCACTCCTCGTGGTAAACAAGCAAGCGGGCCCCCTGATGGAAAATCGCTTATTTTGTGAGGGAACGTGGCCACCGCCAGCTATCTATGTATAAACATCAGTAATTACCTGAATTGCCACCAATGCGTTGCCTGCTACAAAGAAAAAAAGGAGAGATGGGATAAGTCAAAGAAGTAGGGGAATTAATTAAATGAAATTAAATCTTTTATTTAGAGTGTAAACCTTCACAGATACGTTCTTTAGCAATATTTCAAATAATTAATTCCGTGATTTCAATATGTTATGAATTTTATATAAATAAGTTATTTAAACTACCACCATTTCTGAGACAAAGCAAAATTACCACTGGGTAAAGAAATGGAGATTACAGCCATTTTTGACATTCGTTATTAAATTTATAAGTGTTTTACAGTTGGATCTCTCACTCACCGAACGAAACGTGTTGCTGCTTTACGTCGATATTCTGTGCAATAGTGGTAGTTCCCCGATCCAGCTGGCTCACTTCATAACGCTCTACCACTTCATCAATATATGTACTAACTTTTCACAATGTCTTCATATACAAAAATTAAATTTTTAGGTCAATTCTAACACAATTCGTCACATATTGCAAAGACCTAATTGCCCATTGTGGCGCAAATCTTTTTAAATGATACAATTCGATCATTACCAAATCAACCCTTGGCAACAAATTGATCAGTTCCAAGTTTCCGAGACAAATCGGTTAATACACAAACTCAGATCATTGACTATAGGCAGTTTTCCAAATCCAGATTTTCATACCATCTTCTTGGGAGCCTATTGTTGCTTATCTTGCGTTAAGTGTGCGGTGCGACACAGAGCGACGCTTTCGAGCTGCACATCATTTTCCCTATTTTGTTTTTCAAAGTGTTAATTATAAATAAAGTCTTTTCGCTGAGTAGCAGTAGCTGAGTAGTGTAGATACACTTGCAATTTTAATGTTTAATTTTAATAAAATGTGATTCCCAAATGTCACTATGACAGAAACTGCATCCTATGACATCATCGAGTAAGTATCCCTCGATGTTTGACATCTTCGACGGATAATTTCATTTAGATAGGTACTTCAATTAACTACGAACACGTAAATTATAGTTCCCCATGAAAATATTGATACGGAATATAACAGTTGGACGACAGTCTACTAGCCTTCCATAGCACATTGTTTTACCACACTGCATTTTTATTGCAAAATGTGACGGCGAAGAAGTGGTAGTATTTGAACGAACGCTGCTCTCCCCCCACGACAGTCTTGCGCAGGCGCGATGGCGGCGCGACGCGCGCTGCCGACACGCGTCAAACTCAAAACCGCGTTCTAGTCATCCCATATTTTTAATTTTAAGACTGATTATGACAATATACCACCTGACTGACTAGTGACGTGACAAAGTGACAGTGTATGACGAATGTTTATGACAAAATGACAGTGACTTGACTTGAGGATTGACTGGATTGACTTGACATTGACTTTCTGGGAGCAGTTTCCAGGTTTGTATTTTTATCTAAATTATACATAAGCACTAGAACTAGAGGACCGCTCCGACTTGGAGTAGGTTTTACTGCATTCCTATATTTTTTTTTGGTAAATATAATATTATAGCCTATGTTACCCCGGGGGTAATGTATGTACCTCCCAACGGTGAAAGAATTTTTAAAAAGAAATTTTTGAGTTTATTCGTTACTAACAAAAATACAAATCTTCCCTTTTTATAATATTAGAAAATTTAAAATAGGTACATATAATTTAAGAATAATGAAGATAAATATTTAGAAAATTTTCATCTTATACGTTACTAAATTATTAGGCCGTAACTGGGTTTCTTTCGCCATTTCTTTTCTGTGGTAATTTTGCTTCGTTTCCAAAATGGTATTACCTCGCTTATTAGGTTTAATTCTTAGGCTTCTCTGACACTGTGTCTGTACCTATGTAATCTTAAGTATTGCCTCATCGTATTAATTTTTATTAATTAAATTACAAATATCTGTATTTTAATTTAAGATCCCTAATTTAACTAAAGTTTCTAATGACCCTAATAATGATAAAACGATTAATATAAAATCTCTATAAAAATAAAACTTTTTTTAAAATTAAAATAAAAGAAATCATTAATTTAGTTTAGAGTCGCATTTGTAATTTTCTACACTTCCAAATGGCTGACAGGTAGAGAATACAGTTCGTATCAGAACTTATGTAATGTGGTTTATAAAATAAAATATAAAAAGGCTTGTAATAAAGTAACTTCTTCTGAGTGTAATCTCTAATAATGTCTGAAGAGAGAGACTAAAAATATAACAGAGGACTGAGACCATTCAGGTGGCTTGGGAACACTGATCTCCCAATCATCGGTTCTATAAATGAAATCGTTTATTTCAGAAATTAGACCTTCACAGGCACTTTTTCTTGTCATTTACAACTTGTTTAAATAAAAAAATAAACTACGTTATGTATATAACGTAGTTTATTTTTTTATTTAAACAAGTTCCACCATTTCGGACACAAGCAAAATGGCAACCGGTAAAAAGAAATGGCGAAAGAAAACCGGTTACGGCCTTTTTTGTCATTTTGTACTTTTTTTTTTTCCTTTTTTTTTTCACTCATTAGTTACAATGTAATAAATAAACCCAATTGATTGAAGACCCGTAATCCTAGACAACGGATATAAGGTACTAATGTAAATATATACAACACTAGCACAACTTCGTTTCCGTGTATCCCGCTTTCCCATGGGAATTTTGAGAAATCCATATATAAATAAATAAATATAAATATATAGGGACAAATCACGCAGATTGAGCTAGCCCCAAAGTAAGTTCGAAACTTGTGTTATGGGATGCTAATTCAACGATACTATATTTTATAACAGATACTATATAGATAAACATCCAAGACCCGAGGCCAATCAGAAAAAGTTCGTTTTTCATCATGACCCGACCGGGATTCGAACCCGAGACCTCCTATATATATGTAACAATTTATTATGTAATGTATCATAAAAAAGAAATCTCTATCCAAACACCGAGAGTTTTGTTTACTCGCTATTTAAATAAAAAAACGTTAAGTGGTGTCATTATCAACTGTTACATACAAAAGCCGGTATTACGCGAGCGGCGAAAGCGCCTGCACTTTCACTGCGGTCAACTTTGTGGTATCGGGCGTGGTCAACACCTATGTATGAGCACCTTATTAACACGAATGACAGATTATAATTTTCTAATGTATGCTAGTTTACTTTGGTCTGTAGTTAATCAAATTGAAAAATTCAAAATTCAAAACTTTTATTCAGAGAATAGGTTTTCACAAACACGTTCTATTGTCAGAGTATACAGTAATAAATGATTTGTATAAATTAATCTATTCTATAAACTACTACCATTTCGGAAACAAAGCAAAATGACCACTGGTAAAAAGAAATGGCGAAAGAAAACCAGTTACGGCCTTTTTTGTCATTTAAAAATATATCGTACTTTTCTTTTTTCTTTTCTTTTTCAACATAAAATTTTAAACTAGATCCATACAACATTACGTACGTAATATTTATTTACAAGAACTTTATGAGAAAAACATTGCACCTAAAATTTTACTAAAAGCAAATATGCGTAACTATGTAATATAAAATCTCTGTGATATAATAATAATAATAGGTCTTTACCTATGAAATTGCCGTTCTGCAGTACTGGCCATTTCAAATCAAAATAATTTTTGTTTGGCTAAAGAATTCTAATTTCAATTTAAAACATGGAATTCTTTTTCCAAAAGTAGTCATTTGTTTATTGATTAGTGTTACATTTTCATCGCATTTCAATCTTTTTCGTCATCATGGATACGTTAAAAATTCGAGTAATTATGGAATATGAGTACCGTCGTCGTGGCAGCAACGCGGCACAAGCGGCACGCAACATCAACGACGTTTACGGAGCTAACACTACAAACCAACGCACCACCTGTTATTGGTTTGCTCGCTTCTGTTCTGGAAATTTCGACCTGAAAAATGAACCTCGCGGTCGTCCGAAGGCTTTGGTCGACAATGACGAATTAAAGGCGATTGTGGAAGCTGATGATACACAATCTACGGCTGAATTAGCAGCAGCTTTCGACGTTAGCGTCAAAACAATATTGGTCCATTTGCGTCAAATTGGCAAGGTAAAAAAGCTTGACAAATGGGTGCCCCACGAACTCAATGATCGCCAGCGCGAAGTACGCGTCGAGACGTGCCTTGCACTGCTCAACAGACACACAAATGAAGGAATTTTGAACCGCATTGTTACCTGCGATGAAAAATGGATTCTGTTTGATAACCGCAAGCGCTTAGCAAGTTGGTTGGATCCTGGTTCAGCACCTAAACAATGCCCTAAACGAAAACTTACCCCTAGAAAAGTGATGGTCACTGTTTGGTGGTCTAGCGCCGGTGTGATTCATCACAGCTTCTTACCAAACGGGGTGAGCATTACTGCAGATGTGTACTGTGAAGATCTGAACACAATGATGGAGAAACTGGCGCATCTCCCACCAGCATTGGTCAATCGCTTGTCTCCGCTGCTCCTACACGACAACGCGCGACCTCATACTGCACAGCAGACGGTCTCCAAGTTGCCAGAACTGGGGTTGGAAGCTCTCCGTCATCCGCCCTACTCACCAGACCTTGCGCCTACAGACTACCACTTTTTCCAGAATTTGGATAACTTTTTGGCGGGAAAAAAATTCAATACCCGAGAGGCAGTACAAAATGCCTTTGAAGAATTTGTTGCCTTCCGTCCAGCTGATTTCTTTAAGAAGGGCATCAATAAATTGCCACTGCGTTGGCAAAGATGCATTGACTGCATGGGTGATTACTTCGATTAATACAAATAAAAAATACGTGAAAAAAAATCGTTTAAATTTTTTCATACAAAACGGCAATTTCATTGGTAAAGACCTAATAAAAACAAAAATTTTACTGTTATCAATTTTTTTTATTTCAATTCTGCACATATGTATAATTTCAGTTTAAAATTAATGGCAAATCCTAATTGTGTAAATATTTTGGAAAGAAAAATGTATACAGGGTGAAATTTCTAAATGAGAAAGTATTTTTCTAAATAAGAATGATAGTTGAACCGAAAACCACATCAAAAGATTGAACTCAATCAAATCCCAACTTGTGCTCTTGAAAGCTTATTTATACTTAAGTATATATAATTATATTCCGGTAGCGTAACATCCTATTTCATTTAGATAAGTTACTAATGTAGACTGTCAAGGGTATCTACTCTAGTTAATCGATTGGATCGTCAAATAATCTTAAAGATAAAATCGGCAACACTTTGATGTTTTCAGTTTTAAATTGTCAGTATCGAATAGTTTATTGAGTCTAACAACGACCTTATGAGTCGAGTTTACATAATTTCTCTTTCCAATGGCGTCGATATTTATGTATTTCTAAATCACTTTTAAATATATTCGATATGTTAATTCATTTTCACTTTCTCAACATATGTAAAATCGAAATTAGGCATAAAATTGAAAGTTACGACATTAATGAGTATTTAATGCTGCCTACTTATGACTTCCATTTTAACATGAATAATAATTATAAATATATAATCCGAGTTTCAAAAGCTATCTAAATTCGATGTATAAATATTATAAATGCGAAAGAATGTTTGTTTGTTATTTTTTCGCGTCAAAAGTAACAAACGGATTGACATGTAATTTTTTTGGGATAGGTTAAGGTCTAGAGACAGACATAGGCTAATTTTGTATCTTGGAAAAACATCCAAACGGAAAAATAAAGTTTATTTGTCAGATACATTGGATTGCGGGTAACAGCTAGTTTATTTAATATTCTGACTTTCAAAAGCAAATTAACTGATGAATAAATAATATTATAATTATAATTAAATATTCCATGAATTTGGTTTGCTTTTAAATAGTGACTTCAAGATATTCATGTTTTACTTACGTAAATTATTACTAAATGTTATAGGCTCAATTGAAAATAGATATTTGAATGAAATAATGTCAAAAGATATTCTGGAAATTATTTTATTATTTACTAGCTATTCCCCGCGGCTTCGCTCATGGTTAATTTTATGACATAGGTCTCGTTTAACAACAAGACAACCCATAGCGCGACTTGTGGCGCCATCTGTTCGCCGACATCGCAATTGCAGCGCCACCTATAGTAGAAAAAATATTTTCCCATTGGAATGGCATACTTTCTCGGGATAAAAAGTAGCCTATTTTGATCTCTGGCTCTCCTGACAATTTGTACCTATAAAAAAATTCAAAATGATCGGCTACTTAACAAACAAACTCGCTTTCTCATTTATAATGTTTGATGATGAATTAATTATAATAGTATGATAAATAAAAATAAAGTTTAGTTTATCGAGATTGTAAAATGATTGAGTAACAAAACTTTCACATTACAATCGTTTACATGTTAGATAGAGTAGAACTGTGAAAAGATTTCTACGAATACGACGACTTCCCTAGAAGCGAAACAAACGAAACCGTGTGATCTAACAAAACAACCCACTTGCTTAGATAAATCTCCGCATGCAGAGATGATAAATTATTTGTCATAAACAATAGACTTTCGATGTTGAATATTATTCTAATCTGAAAGACGAAAGATTTGTATTTATTTATTTAACAAACACATGAATTTACAGCTAAAACCAAAACATCCATGCGTTAATACAAAAATAGAAAAAAAAAACAAAATATGCTCCCTTAAATATTAATGCGGTTACAAAGAAAAACAATAAACAAACAAAGCAATGTCCCATACTGAAATAC
Source organism: Endotricha flammealis (assembly GCA_905163395.2). NCBI lineage: Eukaryota > Metazoa > Arthropoda > Insecta > Lepidoptera > Pyralidae > Endotricha > Endotricha flammealis. Next base: position 1,558,406 of record LR990861.1, on the reverse strand, counting down.
GAGTATGCTGTATGCGACATTGCTGAGCTTAAATACAAACTAAGGCTATCTACAAATACGTCGGCGTTCGGACATTTATGTTTGTAACGAATAAACTACTGGACCGATTTCAAAGATTCTTTCACAGTTGGGAAGGTACATTACCCCCGTGTAACATAAATATTATGTTTTCGAAAAAATTTGCGATCCTTAGTAAGTAACTTAGAAACCCGTGCGAATCTGGGACGGGGCGCTAGTCATAGAAACTTATATTTAAATTCGTGTAATTACAGCGGGGGCGGCGATGATGGTCTGGAAGGTCGCACCGATGAGCCACAGTTCCCAACTGCTAGCGCTCTGCGGCAGTCCCCACTGTTACAGCACTGCCCTCTACGAGGGGCACCCAAATGTCCGCCAGCTTCCAAGAGGTAAGTTTTTGCCAAATGTATTTTTTATCAGTCACTGACTGATGATTTAAAAACAATATGTCCTCTGTTATTAGTTTATCATGGTCTTGTCAGTCGAAATAACGGTCGTTCAATTCTTATGCTATTTTAAAAGCTATTTTAAAAAAAACTTTTTTAAATAAAAAACACGGTTTTCCATGTGATGACAACATCAATATTTTTGTCAACAAATGCTTTGTTACATTATCAAAGTCATCTAAACTGTGTATAGTAGCATCCAGAGAGATAAATAAGACAAATAGAAAGCTCAGATAGAAAGTAGCTTCCATCAGGTTGATCTCATAATCGTTCTTCTACACGAAAATAAGAAGTTGAAAATATCAAAGTTACCACATCTTAACGTATTGTGTTCCAGATACCGCACACATGATGGTACTTGCAATAACTTGAATCGTCCCAGATGGGGTTCAACCATGACTCCTGTGCAACGCTTCCTTCCTGCCTCTTACTCTGACGGTATACAAGCACCCAGGAGATCTGTTTCGGGGAGAAAACTGCCATCAGCTCGAGAGATCAGCTCCTCAGTTCATGAGAGCAAGAATGTGGAGACACCAGGAATAACCCACTTGCTGATGCAGTGGGGACAGTTCATAGACCATGATATAACATCTTCGTCACAGACCAGAGGCTTCAATGGATCTGTACCACGCTGCTGTAAAGATGGTGGGAGGGATGTCGTATCATCAGAGTTCTTGGTGAGTCTGCTGTAAGTTTTTTTGATAGATGAGATAAATGAGAACTTTTTGATAAAATATTGACTGTTATAATATTTTTCCCCTTTTTACCATTTATTTTTTCTTTCTTTCTAAATAAGAGTCACACTGGTTTTAATGTACGCTCATAATGATAACGCCCAATCTTCTAGTGACCTAAAACTTACCACAAATTTTCTTTATGCTAGATCACCTCTCTAGACATGAAGTTAGGAATACAAAAGAAAAGTAATCCTCCACCATAGTCAGTCCCTCAATGTTGAGGATCGTGACTCCGACGTAATTTCGTCACAGTTTTTCTCCATTTGTTTCGATCTTGTGCCAGATGGAGAGCTCATCGGCATCTCCATGCTTTCAGCTACCTGGTCCATCCATCGTCTAGGGCTGCGTCCTCTTGGTCTTTTTCCTTCCACCATGAAAAGTAATCACTTCACTCTTAATTTAAAGATTCCAATTTTACAAAGTCAGAGAAAAAAATACATTATCCGAAGATAATTTAACAAAATTATATATACCTTTGCAGCATCCAGAATGTTTCCCAATCGAAGTACCGCCATCAGATCCATTCTATGGTCCACGGGGAGTGAGGTGTCTTGACTTCATCAGATCGTCTCCGGCACCACATGATGACTGCTCGCTTGGCTGGCGTGAGCAGCTAAACCAGGTGTCATCTTACATTGACGGTTCACCACTTTACGCCAGCTCTGCCAGGCAGTCGGACAAATTGAGGCTATTTAGAAATGGTATGTAGACTTATGTGTCTTTTTTGAAAATCGGCAAGCAAACAAGTAAAAAGGCCGTCTTATGGAAAATGATTACTGCCGCCTATGAACATCAGTAAAACTTATACCATAGAGCAAGCTGTTATGAGACTTTTAGGAATTGTTGGTGAAAACGGGCATTAATTAGTGTCTTACTGATGTACACCTGAGCAACGATATGGAGAAAAGAGATAGGAAGACAGTTAGCAAGCCCATTTCGTAAATGCTCTAAAAATAAATATTTATTTGTCTTGAGTTTTCCATGACTTTTACTATGTTTAAATAATTTCATCCAGGTATGCTACAATACGGCCGTGTACAACAACGAAGGCCAGTGTTACCTGCGCCGGAGCGCCGAGACGAGCTATGCCGCGGCGGCGCTGTCTCCACCGACTGCTTCAAGTCCGGAGATGCGAGGGTCAACGAGCAACCCGGATTGGTAGCTGCGCATATTGTGTGGCTGAGACAACACAATCGGTTAGTTTTAAACATCCATCTTCCTCCTATTCCATTAGATAAGGTATGGATGCTTTAAACAAGTTCCACCAGACGGATAAAGGAAGGTGGGTCCTTAGGTAAGCCAAGGTTACGACGGTCGGACGACTTGACTACCTTTTGTGAGTTAACTTGTTTGAGGTTAATATGTAGGAACAGGCGAACGACGGGGATTTTTGGAGGCGAAAAGGGGAAGCTATTGCTAAGCAGTGAGAAAGCTAATATAAAAAAGCTTAATATTTTGAAAATGTTAATTTTTTTAATTTCAGGATGGCACAAGAATTGGCACACTTGAATCCACATTGGAGTGATGAGAAGATATACCAAGAGACAAGAAAGATTGTGGGAGCCATGATTCAACACATCACATACAGAGAATTTCTGCCAATTGTATTAGGTAAATAAAAGCATTGTTACTTTTTAATTTCACAGGTAACACTTAATAATTTAGAATTTAGAACAATTATTTTGGTTCTACGAAAGGACTCGTAATACAGGATTATTGTATAAACTTAACATAAGGGTTCGCAAACCATGTCAATATTATCATAATAATAGTTGTAAATAAAGTTTTTTTTTTTGTAATATGCAGATAGCACATCTCAGGAAGTTCCTAAGAGACAGCCGTAGAAATAAACTATATTAGATTTTTTTACATTGGCGGTATATGGCTACCATTATGCATAACAAGTCAAATAAGAAAAAATATTAATTTAAATTTCGATTCTACCATCTTCATCAGTTTACGGTGTCTAATAAAAAACACCTACAAGCAGGTCCGTTATAAAATCTACATTTTCTTTTCTATTCCAGGCACCGAAGTTGTGCGTCTCTTCGACCTAGAATCCCAGAAGAAAGGATACTATAAAAATTATAATCCTAAGATTAATGCCAGTCCGGCCAGCTCGTTCGCCTCGGCAGCATTCAGATTCGGACACAGTTTAGTCCAACCTACCATGATGCGGTTTGACAGATTCCACAGGCCTATAAACAATAGTAAGTAAAATCTTTAGTTTTATTTATTACAATCAGCCAATTAAAGAGATGAGCAGGGCCCTACATTCAAGTTTTCTAAATATTGCGCAATAGTAATCACATTGTAGGTACTATGTTATTACAAAGTTTCATAAGCATTATTAGTATAAAAATCTTTGTTTTTAGTTCTTTACCGTGCTCACCTCTTTTATTGATTGACTGCCCAAAAGAACTGTGATAGACCTCTATCTAAGCTTAACGTTCAGACGAAGATATCGAACTGCTCAGTACAATACACATGATCCCAACAGAATATTCTCTTGAAAATTGCAGCTATCTGAAGTCTAACCAAACATCACTTTTCTATTTTAGATGTATCCCTCCACAAAGAACCATCAAACGTATCAAATATATGGAGCATGGGTGCAGTGGATCGCCTCATGTTTGGGATGGTGAACCAGCCGATCCAAAAACGGGATGAATTTATAACAGAAGAACTCACCAATCATCTATTTCAAACACCACAATTCGATTTTGGGATGGATCTGGCTGCAATCAATATACAGAGAGGAAGGGACCATGGTGTAGCGCCATACACTTCTTGGAGGGAACCATGTGGACTGTCAGAAATTACAACTTTTCAAGATTTATTCAGGGTTATGCCTGCTAGAGCTGTTAGGAAATTGCAGACGTTATATAGGTAGGTGTTGTGAGCGTGAAAGATTATTATGACCTACCGAGCACATAACCCAATAGAGACATAATAGGGCGACCCTGTCAAAATTCATCAGTGAATCGTCACTTATTATTTCGCAACTCTTTCGGGTTATGACGTCGTCACTACACATTGAAAATTATTCGTCCTAAATAAATTCAATTCATTTATTTCGTGAACATAGGTATTAAGTGATGGTAACATCCAATAGGGGGTTCTCCTTGTCCCGCCTTATGATGAAAAAAACAAAAAATCACAATTAATTAACTAATCAAAATCATTCAAAATTTACTTTATAGTTATACAATATTGAATGATTAAACTTTTCAGGAACGTAGACGATATAGATTTGTTCAGTGGTGGTATGTCTGAAAGACCAGTGGTCGGAGGGCTCGTAGGACCAACATTCGCTTGCATCATCGCACAACAGTTCTCAAATTTACGCAAAGGAGATCGATTTTGGTAAATATAAATTAATACTGAATAACTTTATTGCACCATAGTATCTTGTACAGTAATTGACTTAAGCTCATTGTCAACAACAATAACAATATTCCTAAAATTTAAAGGTCTCCTAACAGCTTTTTGTATGTCCAAATCCTTGTTTTTGGTGCGTGTATGACATATATTTTTTGACAATCCCGGCCAGGAGGTCGCGGGTTCGAATCCCGGTCGGGTCATGATGAAAAACAAACTTTTTCTGATTGGCCTCGGGTCTTGGATGTTTATATATGTCGTAGGTTTATGATGAAATAGATTTTTGATCAAAACCTAGGCTTTCGATCAAGAACCGGAAGAAGACAAAATCATTGCTTTGTTTTAGCATAAACCTGGAAATATCCATTATTATCTTAAAACTAAACCAGTCGAGGATTTTGCCATTAGTTTTATCATAAAACTAAACCAGTCTAGCCTTTGATGAAACAACTGGATATTTTTAGGTTTATGCTAAAACAAAGCAATGATTTTGTCTTCTTCCGGTTCTAAAAGCCTGATTTCATCATAAACCTACGACATATATATATCTATTTGTTATAAGATATAGTATCGTTGAGTTAGTATCCCATAGCACAAGTTTCGAACTTACTTTAGGGCTAGCTCAATCTATGTGATTTGTCCCAATATATTTATTTATTTATATATAATTATCGATAAAAATACGGTTTTTTAAAATAAATAATTTTATAGGTATGTCATACACATACACGTACCAAAAAAATGATTTGGACATAGATAAAGTTTTAAGGAGACTTTAAGATTTTAAGAATTGTTGATGAAAACTGGCATTAATTTAAAAAAAAAACATAATATTTTTATTCAAATAGGCTCTGACGAATTATAAATAATAATAATTATAAATAAGCACTTTCGAATTGCAATAATGCCAAAGCAAAAGGGGAGAATGAAAAAACGAGTTACACCATTTCTTTTTTAATTTCCACGATAATACGATTCTTATTTTGTTTTTTAGGTACGAAAATGGAGGCTTTGAATCATCTTTCACTCCGGCGCAACTACAACAAATTCGTCGGATATCCTTCGCTCAAGTTCTTTGTCATACTTTAGATACTATCGACAATATACAGCCATTCGTATTTTTATCTCGAGATAACCCGGACAATGACAGAATCTCGTGTAACAACGGCGCCCTTTCTAATTTTGACTTATCCCCTTGGGTAGAACTACATTCAGATAACGACAATGACATCAACCGATCAGACTTAGAACTTATGACTACACAAAAGCCAAAACGGACTAAACCGACCACTGTAAAACCTACAACGACTACTAAAACTTCAGCATCTAACAAAATAGTAAAAAAGAAACCACCGCCCACTGTAGCTAACTTGACTAAACCTGACAATATTACAACCAACAAACCTAACGTAACAGACAATACAAAAGACCATGACGAACTAACATTTAGTTTACCTACTGACGAAATTAAGACTAAAGAAGACTTACAAACTCATAAGATAGATGACAAACTTGACTTTAAGAACAAAACTCGACGATATGACGACACTGACAGAGTTAACTTAAGTAACAAACTGAAAGAGACACCGTTAAAAACATACGACTATGACTATGACGATAAAGACGATGACCATGACCGTGATCATATACATAACGTTCAATCCGTTATGGTGAACAATTTACCACAACGACCTTACCATAGACCGGTACTGACAGTTACAGAAAACACGAACAAGTACACTTACCTTATTAACTACGTGCCTAGACCGACTGAATCTTGGCGACGAACTACACGACGGACTCATGACTATGACAGAGACGTGGTAAAAGTAACTTATCAGAACTACGATGACACATACAATCCTTACAGACGACCTAACAAACCATATTACTATAACAGACGTGGTGACACTAACAAAGAACATTACGACTATAGACATAAGACTTTCCCACAGACTGACACAGGACAAATTCACTCTTCTGCAAGATCTAATGACGAAACTGAAATTATTAGAACAAAAATTACTACTGACAGACTAGGCAACAGACCCGATTTTGCATCAACGACTGAAAATCTATATAAATTAGTTACATTTGGATACATAGGCAACTATAAAGGAAATGACGTAATAAACAAAGACGTAACTAAAACTGACAGACCTGACACCAAAAACGTAAACCACTACGTAATAAGTAAAGACTTTTCAACTTATGTAACAAGTAAACCTGAGATAATGTTTGACGACACTAATGCAAACAATATGAAACTCTCAACATTTTTCCTTTACGATACTGCGACTAAACCTTACAGTACTTTACATAGACCTACTCGACGACATGACGATGACAATGGGCCCAACATAAAATCAAATACTAAATATTATTATATTAAAAATGTTTTACATAAATATCCTGAGACTGACATCACTGACGCTATTAAGACTAAGACTAAAACTGAGGACAAAGAACACACGAAAACCTCGACTTTGACAGACATTGGTACTACTGAGAAGAAGGAGACAGTGACTAAAGACTTAGACAAAGAACAAAACAAATCAGCGCATGATATTGAAGAACGATCATCACCCAATAAGATGGCTTTGTTAGATGAGATTGAATCTAAAGCTGTGAATACTGAAAAAGAACAAAATAAAAGAAAGAAACCGTCAAGCGCTGCAAAAACTCCATCGGTTACTTTTCAAGTTATTCCCAGTGAAAACAGGTAAGGGAAAATTTATCAGTTTTAAATTTACATAAACGAAAGTCAGAACTTAAAGAGTTTGGGGGAGGCCTATATAAAGCAGTAGACTTCTTGTGGCTAAGATGATGATTAAAGTAAGTGGAAAATTTTGAGCTGAAAATAAAATCAATTTGATAACAATTATGCAATCATACAATAACTGTTGCCAAATTTTTTTTTATTTTTTTTTATAAATATATATATAGGGACAATTCATACAGATTGAGCTAGCCCCAAAGTAAGTTCGAAACTTGTGTTATGGGATACTAACTCAACAATATATTATATTTTATAACAAATACATATATAGATAAACATCCAAGACCCGAGGCCAATCAGAAAAAGTTCGTTTTTCATCATGACCCGACCGGGGATCGAACCCGGGACCTCCTGGGTGGCGGTCTGGCGTGGTAACCATTACGCCACGGAGGTCGTCGAGTCGAATTTATTAATATTTTCTTCCAGTCCCTCGCAATGGGCGGTGTATGAAGAGAATGCAGATCTCCCAGAAGGTCTACCACATCGAATGCCCTCAATAGGCATAGACCCTTACGCCCTAAAAGAAATCCCAAGACCCATGAACTTGAACCACTTGAGAAGAAGAAGACCTGGCAAATTTTGACGTTAAAAACAAAAATAGGAAATACGTATTTTAAAAAATTGTAAGACAATTCTAAAGTCATTATCTGATTGCTAAATCCTTATTGGACAACTGACCCCTTCGTCCACTTTGATAACTAAAATTTCGTAACCAGACAAAAGATGACTATAATTATTTAGTAGAAATATTACTGTGACTGACTGACGACATTAACTTAAAATTAATAAGAATGACTCTTCAACTTGTTATTTTGAAACTGTGACGCGTAATGATTTACTGATATAATATTACATTGACTAACATTAATTGACGTAAGATGACTGAAATGACTGGCAGACTGTTAACTTTATCACAACAGAAAATATATTTACATGACTACAACTTTACTCATAACATAACTGATAAACAGTTTTGCGTTGAAGCATAATTACGTACCTACGCGTTTTTTATAGAACATGAAGGTCACGATGGTAAGTGATTACTGCCGCCCATGGTACAGAGACAAACTTTAAAACAGAAAAGAGGTTCTTTCCTCGAAAATATGAAAGAAAAGGCATAGAAAAGAAGTTGGACTAACGGAACGAAAAGCCGTTTCACGACTTAACTTGAACTTTACATTGACTTATTGATTAAATTATAGACAGAAATAATACATACCTAGCTAATAAATATTTTTTTTACTTCTTGACTGACTTATACTGGTGAGTTGCACAAATTATTTAAGTAATGTTATTGACATGATGACATACCTTGACTATAATGAGAACGTGTTTGTGAAAACCTATTCTCTAAATAAAAGTTTTGAATTTTTTTAATTTTATGACAGGAAATGTACCTACCTAAAATAACAAATCTAAATGACTTAACATGTGTACCTACAAACAAGGCTTACAAACCACTGACTATGACTTGACTAGCGAAAGTCCGCTGACTGATGAAGAGATGGGAACATTTTTATGTTTTACAACGAAGTACCGAAAGTTGTCCAATAATACAAATTGACTAACAAAACTGACCATATACTGACTGGACTCTATTCCTAAACTTGACTGCATTATGCACATAATAATATGCTTTACTTGGCTACTTAGACTTCTTAAACTTGAAATACTAATTGTAAGGCTGCGTTTAGCTACAAGAAATTGTATTCAAGTACGGTCGCAACAGCTACCCAGATAAAATGTCTAAACTTATTTGCAGCATGTCGCGGCAGTTCTTGCAAATTTGTCGATTCAGTTCCGTATATCTTTTCTTGCAGCTATTTGCAATAAACTTATTTCCAAGACTTCCGACAACATTCTGCAAGAACTTGCAAGGGTAAACGTGGGCTATGACTGACTTAACGATTATGACTGCTATGTTATAGTATGACAGAAATTACTTTAAAATTATGACTGAAATGACTGTGACATTAATTTGTAATTACACTGTAAAAACACTTTAAAATATGATTGAAATTCTAATTGGATATACTGATCACTGGATTGATCTTATTGGATGACTAACATTGACTAACTAAACGACTAGACTACCACAGGACAGACGACGCAATGACGACGACGGTACATAACAGACTTTACGACTGACATGACACGTAACAATAATGACCGTAATATAATTTAGTGACACTTTAAGACTGACAAATTCGGACTGAATATTAAGCTGACACACTGGGAACGATGCGAAACGTTAAGTTTAACATAGCTACGTGTCGCGAACTGTAAAAAAAACGCTGTGTTAAACGGACCTGCTTTTATACAAAGAGCAACCCCACTTAATGATACTCCACCACTCCACCACGTCCACACTGCCTATAGAAACATTGCGCGAATAGGTACTCACTCTTTGTGGACAAGGTCTTAACTTCGCTTTGCTCTCAGTGTGATCTAATGCATAAGTAAACTAACAGATGACTTTAACTATTCATAGCGTATACGATGACTATATTTATTAAGTTTAAATCAATAGTAATGTATATCTTGCATTTACAATTTGTTTAACTATTGATTTGTCAGTGAAGGTGGTGATATCCAGTACCTACTAACAGACACCAGATACAGATTCAAGTAGAACACTTTATGCAGAAAGTGTGGTGTGTCGTGTCGCGACAAAAGGATATCGGTTTCATATAGTATGTAATGGATATTTGGCTAGAATTACATGAAGGGAGCAGAGTATTGCGGCGTGGGATAATATGGAGTGATATGATATGTCATGTGGATATATAAAATGTATGAAAGTGATCCATCTGACGCGACGCGACACACTACACCTTAGCTATAATAACTCCGGTATTATTTTGATTGCTTGTGTGTGACACGAGACTTGGTTGAAAGTTTGAAAAATTGCACTTTTCAATAACACAACGTCGCTATGTCAAATATTTGAACATTTTGAACTGTGTATGGTGGATCTTAACCTTTCTTGTTTATTAAATGAAATATACCACCGTTTTATATAAGTTTGTTGTAATACTGTGTAATCAAATAAAATAAGATAACTTATACAAAATTGGAACAATAGATTGTAATGATGAAAAATGACATTTCACAGAATAAAATTGTATTTTTTAAATCTCAGTCTTTGTATTTTATGTTTTTTTTAATACCACTAAGGTGCATAAGGCCCGCCTGATGGTAACCAGTCACGGTAGCTTATGGACACTTGCAATACCGGGGGTATCATTCGCGCGTTGCCTACTCTTAAAATGGAGCTCTGGGGGCCAACCACATCTTAAAGCAGTATTATTTTAATACTAGCTTTTTTGTCCGCGACTTCGTCCGCGTGAAGTTCCGGACCCGTTCCCGTGGGAACCACGGGAATCCCACGGGAATTTCGGAAAAAGCTATACCCTATGTCACTCCCTAATAATGTAGGTTTCTACTGGTGAAAGAATTTTTGAAATCGGTCCAGTAGTTTCGGAGCCTATTCAATGCAAACAAACAAACAATCAAATCTTTCCTCTTTATAATATTAGTATAGATTACAGGAAACTACTCACCATAGGAACCCAACATGGCCGAGACCAATGCTATTTGACTACGATCTTCTGAATATCTATATATATAAAAGAGAAAATCACTGACTGATTCATCACGAAATCTCCGAAACCACAAGTGCCAGGAGTCTCAAATTTTGCATGGGGGTTTCTTTTGGGGCGTAGGTGCTCACTAAGACTGGATTTTGCGAAATTCAACTCCTAAGGGGGTGAAATAAAATTCTTCGAATAAAATTCAGCATGAAGGTTCTTTATTGAAAGGTATGAAACACGAGTAAAATATTTTACTCAAAAATCATCCCTTAGGGGGATAAACGGGGGTGCACAGTTAATATGAAACTTTGCCGTTTTTGAAGTTATTCGAATGAAATTCAGCATGAAGGTTCTTTACTGAAAGGCATGAAACATGAGTAAAATATTTTTTTCAAAATTCATCCCTTAAGGGGTTAAACGGGGCGCAAAGTTAGTATGAAACTTTGCCGTTTTTGAAGTTATTCGAATGAAATTCAGCATGAAGGTTCTTTATTGAAAGGCATTAAACAGGAGTAAAATATTTTTCCCGAAAATCATCCATTAAGGGCGGTAAAACGGGGATGCAAAGTTAGTATGAAACTTTCCGAGTCTAAATCTATATATATAAAAGAGAAAATCACTGACTGATTCATGACGAAATCTCCGAAACTACAAGTGCCAGGAGTCTCAAATTTTGCATGGGGGTTCCTTTTAGGGCGTAGGTGCTCACTAAGAAAGTATTTTTGGAAATTCATCCCCTAAGGGGGTAAAACGGGGGTGCAAAGTTAGTATGAAACTTTGCCGTTTTTGAAGTTATTCGAATGAAATTCAGCATAAAGGTTTTTTATTTAAAGGCATGAAACACGAGTAAAATATTTTTTAAAAAATCATCCCCTATGGGGTAAAACGGGGGCGCAAAGTAGTATGAATCTTTGCCGTTTTTAAAGTTATTCAAATTAAATTCAGCATTAAGGTTCTTTACTGAAAAGCATGAAACATGAGTAAAATTTTTTTTTTTCCAAATTCATCCCTTGGGGGGTTAAACGGGGGTGCAAAGATAGTATGAAACTTTGTCGTTTTTGAAGTTATTTGAATGAAATTCAGCATGAAGGTTCTTTATTGAAAGGCATGAAACATGAGTAAAATATTTTTTTCAAAACTCACATCTTATGGGGGTGAAACGCGGGTCCAAAGTTTGTATGAAGAAACTAGATTAGTTAGTTAGACCATTTTATTTGAAACTTCGCAGAAATTCTCCTGGCGTTAAATGAGTAAGTACATGTTTCAGGTTTTTCAAAATTCAACCCCTAGACTAGAGGGATGAAATGGGGTGACCTACTACCTAAGCGTCTACACGTGTATTATCGAGGGCGCTCGACCTAGAAAGCTGAAATTTTGTATAGAGGTTCCCTTTATGATGTTGACAAGGATAAAGATGGGGTTTTACGACATTCCCACGGGAAAGGGAGTAATAGGACTGAAAGTGTATTATCGCAGGCGCTCAACCTAGAAACTGAAATTTTGTATAGAGGTTCTCTTTATGATGTTGACAAGGATAAAGATGGGATTTTATGAAATTCTCACGGGAAAGGGAGTAATAGGACTGTAAGTGTATTATCGCAGGCGCTCAACCAAGAAAGCTAAAATTTTGTATGGAGGTTCCCTTTATGATGTTGACAAGGATAAAGATGGGATTTTATGAAATTCCCACGGGAAAGGGAGTAATAGGACTGTAAGTGTATTATCGCAGGCGCTCAACCTAGAAAGCTGAAATTTTGTATAGAAGTTCCTTTTATGATGTTGAAAAGGATGAAGACGGGATTTTTGTATTCCCACGGGAACGGGGCAAATAGGACTGCACGTGTGTTATTGTGCGCGCTTAACCTAGAACGCCTAGATTTTGTATTAAGCTTCCCTTTATAAAGTACTTAGACAAGGATAAAGACGGGATTTTTAAAATTTCCACAGGATTCGGAATAATAAGACTACACGCGTGTATTATCGGGAGCGCTCAACCTAGAAAGTTGACATTTTTTATAGAGATTCCCTTTATGATGTTGACGGGTGTTTCTTGAAAACCTAAATTTTCGTTGTCCGGAAGTAAAAAGTGTACGTATAATTGAAATATGCGTATGAAGTATTTTTTTAATTAAAATTTAAACTGTAATCTAACTGAGTCACTACGATAATTAAGAAAAATATAAAACAAAGTGAGTAAAAAAAATATCTGAAGTGTTAAAAATTGATTCCACTGGCGTGTCCGTACTCCAAATTTGTACACAATATCATCCATATCATTTTTTCCATTCAGTTCATAGATATTTCAATATTTTATATTAGATCCCAAATTGATAAGAATTAATAAATAAAATAGATGAACCACGTATTTATAGTACATTTAATTATATGAATTTTTTAAATGTTGTCCGGGCCTTAGCAGTGATTCCACTGGTACATCACTAAAATGTACGTACGTCCTTAGTGACACAATTTGGAAGCAATGTGTACCCCCCGAGCGTTAACCGTCAGTCATGTTTTGAGTGTCGAGGGAAGAGATGCGCGGCTGCTTGCTGCATTCCAGAAATATAAAGGTAAGTATCTGATTCCACTGGGTTTGGTTTGGTACATCGTTGATTACTTTGACCTCAATTTTACCATCAATTAATTTTATTAGACGACTAAAAAAAATAATGCACTATCGCCACTCTAATGACTATCTAGGGTGTAAAGGTCATTGTACTAGATACAGTCATTTAGCGACAATCGATAATTTTGCTACATTTTTTGATTCCCTGACATTGATTACTCTGTTTCTAAGGTCAGTGAAATCAAAATGTGATAAAGTTTTTGACTGAAAAATTATTTCATCATCATCATCTCAGCCACAAGAAGTCAACTAGGCCTCCCCAAACGTCTCCAGTGCGACCTGCTGGCAGCGGCCTGCATCCAGCGGCTTCCTGCGACTTTCCTTAGGTCGTCTGACCACCTTGTAGGCGGGTGTCCTACGCTGCGCTTGCCAGTACGTGGTCGCCATTCCAGAACCCTTTTGCCCCATCGGCCTTCGGTTCTGCGCGCTTTGTGATCTACCCACTGTCACTTCAGTGTTTGGCTATGTCAGTGGCTATGTCAGTTATTTTGGTTCTGCTACGGATCTCCTCATTTCTGATTCGATCTCCCCGAGCATAGCTCTTTCCATGGCTCGCTGAGTGACCCATAGCCTTCTTATGAGGCTCATAGTGAGCGACCACGTTTACGATCTATAGGTCATCACTGGCAACACACATTGCTCGAAGGTTCTTCGTTTCAAGCACTGAGGAATTTTGGACGAGAAGATATGCCGTAATTTCCCGAAAGCTACCCAGCCAAGTCGGATTCGTCGATTGACCTCTTTCTCGAAGATGGACCTACCTAATTGGATGGTGTGTCCAAGGTATACGTACTCGTCAACAACTTCGAGGATCGAGCTCCCAACTGAGACCGGGGCGGGTGCGACATGGATATTCGACATGATTTTCGTCTTGACCATGATCATTTTTTGACCCACCTGTTGGGAAACTCAATTGAGGCCTTCGAGCATGGTGCTGAGGTCCTCCAGCGACCACGATGTCATCGGCAAATCGAAGGTGAGTGATATACTCGCCGTTGACGTTGATGCCGCATCCTTTCTCGTCCAAAAGTTGAAGGCATCTTCCAGAGCGGTCGTGAACAGTTTCAGAGATATGACATCTCCCTGTCTCACGCCTCTGTGTAATGAGATTGCTTTCGTGTTCTGTTCCTGTACTTGGACTGACATGATGGCGTTTTTGTATATGTACGTCAAAGGTTCGATATACCTGCAGTCTATGCGGCATCGCTGGAGAGACTGTAGCACGGCCCATGTCTCGATCGAATCGAAGGCTTTCTCATAGTCCACAAACGCTAAGCATAATAGCAGATTGTACTCTTCGGTCTTCTGTACAATCTGCCGCAGCGTATGGATGTGTTTATCGCCCTTTTTAAAGAACAGAACCACCACGCTTCTGTTCCACGCCTCAAGCGTTTTGCCCTCGACCAACACGGAATTAAAGAGCTTCTGCAGGACTTTAAGCACCGGTGTACCACCCGTTATCAGAAGCTCTGCTGTGATTCCGTCCTCGCCTGGCGCCTTGTTGTTCTTAAGCTGGATTAAGTAACATTTTTTTAAACTTTATTTTTGTAAAACATTTCTAAAATTTCGCAATTTTCCTAATATTCCTTTTTTTATTGCAGGAATATGACAATAATGTTGTACAAATGGGGTGCTCTCAAGGAACACGGATGTGATTACGACACCAATAGATTATTAGATGTTTATGTACGGTGGCCTCGAAGATAGGAGGACCATTTTAGAAAAAAATCGCTTGCACATCTTGTAAGCGGATTTTTTGTCAGCTCTGTCCTTTTCTTTGTTACCAAACAGGGTTTTTGTTTAATATAGCCACATGTGTCCACTAGGATGTTGGATGTTGCAACCAAAAATCATCCTAAAGATGGTCCTGCTATCCTCGAGGCGAGTGTACCTATGTCAGACGATTGTTTACAAAAGTAGATAATAATATCTGAAAATTGAAGAATACATGTTCACATTTGTTAATTTTATTTAGATATGTATAACTGAGAATTAATTATGTATTTTTGATATGTAAAATCTTACAATTTCTTTAAAAAAAGTACAGAGTTATTGATTTTTGATTCCCCTGTAACTATTAATTGATTCCCCTGGTCATGATTTTTTTAATGTCTAATATCTTGGAATTTATAGGTTCAAAATGAGTGCCTATTCGAAATTTATACTTCAGGTTTAGCCTATTTTTACGTGTAGTACCAGGTTTCATTATATTTTGAAAAAAAAAACTAGCCAGTGGAATCAACCGAATAATCGCATTTCCAAGAATCACCCTGACAAGGATAAAGTCGTTTTTTTTTTATTCCTACGGGAACGAAGAAATAGGACTGCACGTGTATTACCGTGGGCGCTCAACCTAGAACTCCTAGATTTTGTATAGCGCTTCCCTTTATAAAGTAGACAAGGATAAAGATGGGATTTTTTTTAAATTCCCACAGGATTCGGAATAATTAGGCTACGCGTGAATTAGCGAAAGCGCTTAACCTGAAAAACTGTTTTTTTTTTTATAGAGATTCCCTTTATGATGTTGACAAGGATAAAGTCGTTTTTTTTTTTAATTCCCACGGGAACGAAATTATTGGCATTTTCGCTTGACCACGCGGGTGGAGTCGCGGGTAACAGCTACCTATTGAAACAATAAAACAACAGGATTTTGTACACAGTAGGTAGCCAAGATTAACAGCGGCGAGCAAATAGACAATGAGCAATGAAGAACACTGACGTCTCGGGAAAACTACAGTAATAGGAGACTGTTAAATCCGTCTATACTACTTAATTAGTCACAAGTCCAATTCCAGGCGGGCGAAGCCGCGGGCACAGCTAGTAGTTGTATATAATGTTGACATGAATAGACAGTCAACAGTCTATTCAATCGAAGGTGATTAGAGCGTACTCAGCCACGCTGCTCCAATGCGGATTGGCAGAGGCCAGTGTTTTCAAGCCGCCTGAAAGCCAGTTCTTGGCTTAACAACTGTTATCCATCGACAAAGCGGGTAATTTATTGTCTCTGGTATTAAAAACAAAAATTATTTTCAACAACATTTTATTTTCCAAATATACAAATTTAATTGTTTAAACACTGGAATCCTTAATAATATAAAAGCGTAAGTTTTTAAGTACGGATGTTTGTTTCTTTTCCAAAAACTTAATTAGCTTGAAATTTAGTACCTACACAGTAGACCTGAATTAACATAAGATAACTTTTATCCCGGATATCTTTCCGGGAATAAAAACAACGGGATTTCCCGGAAAACCGCGAGCAACTAGTAAATCACTTCATATATTATTTTACAGACAACAAAATATTATTTTAATCAAAAGATATTTAAGTACCTATCAACATTAAACTAAAGTTAAGTAACTATTAAGTAATCTGTGACTAAGGTCTGTTTGTACAACATGTGGGTTTAATTCATTATTAATTTAACGATATTTTTTTTTATTTTTTTTTATATACTTATAACATTATTTTACGATCAATTTCATATTACAATAAAATATTAGATAAATTTCACAGCTTTTGAGATTGAGAGAAACAACAGAACAATGACATCTAGTTCCAAACTATGTAAATTAAGTTTTACTTTGTTTAAAACTAGGTGGCATACCAAACCTATAAACTAAATTATATAAAATAAAATGTTACACTTTTATGTAACAATATTGTATTCTTTAAATAAGTATACATCAAATGAGGATCCATATTCTTTGGCTAAATGGAATTGTATCACAACTCAACAACACAACTACACATAGAAAGCATACATACTTTTACGAAAATGATTTCCTAAATCAGATTAAGTAGAGTTTCATATCTAATATGAAAGGTATTTATTTAATTCAATACCATTGATGGTCATACTGGAAGAGTATGTAGAGCCTATGTTTAACAGTGGATTCCTTGTGGCTGAGAATATGATGAATTTAAATATATTAGGACAAATCACACAGATTGATCTAGCCCCAAGGTAAGTTCGAAACTTGTGCTATGGGATACTAACTCAACGATACTATATTTTATAACAAATACATATATAGATAAATTCTTTCATGTCATGTTACAATGCATATGCTACAGGAGTCTGTACCCACCATAAAATCATATTTGATGATGATGGATGACAATGATTTTAATGTCAGTCAAAACAATCAAAAGACACATACAGATGTACAAGGATGGTTATGAACGTGAGTGACGTTTGTAGGACTTTTTCATACATTTTGTCAAAGGCGAACTGTCAAATAGTGATATACAATATGAACAGGAGTTGTAGTTCCAATTTCGGCCACGTTCATAACTACCATTGTAGCACTATACATAATTTGTAATGAATTCATCTATCATCACTATACATACAAGTATGTACATGGTATTAGAACCTAAGTAACAATATTACTTTGCAATGAAATCTAATCTCGAAACTCATCTAGACTGATAACTGATGATGTCAGGTACTTCACATTAATGTCATAGCCGATACACAGATGATGGATGCATTATAATGCTTTCAAATAGAGATGAACAACTAGTAAATATAATTAAAATAGACTTAACAGCTTATGCATTTGATTCGGTAATGTGGAAATTAACCAGCTAACAGCCAGCTTCTGAAATGTAATTTTAATTCCACATTAACTCTCAAGCTATGTATATCTCTTTGTCTTCATTAGGTTGACAGTGACAGCTTTAGAAATGCGTTTCAGAAACTGGCTGTAAATATAAAAGTTGTTAATTCTACTTTTTGTATATTTCTTAACTATTTGAAAGTATTATTTACATTTTTCTCATCATATATTGAGTTATAGAGATTCAGTTCGTAATAGACAAACAAGTTAGTCACGCTCCGGGTAATATTGAACTATTGTCTCCGACAACTCCTTGGCCAGTTCCATTGTACTAGCACATAGAACTCTACGAGACAGCAGGTCAAATGGACCTCCAGCAGGGTCTATGACCACTCCACCAGCTTCCCGTACAATAATATCTCCGGCAGCAACATCCCATGCATGTATACCAAATTCAAAATTAGCATCAGCACCACCGAGAGCCACCATCGCCATGTTCAATGCAGCTGAACCTAGAGATCTCATACCGTGACCATTTTTGATTATTCTTTCGAAATTCTCAAACATAATCTTAACTCTCTCTTCGTCTCTACTAGTACCGGCTTCAAAGGCTATAAGAGCTTTACTTAACTCCTTTGTAGTCGATACATGAATCTGTTTACCATTCATAAATGCTCCTTTACCTTTTTTGGCGGTGAATAGCTGTTGTAGTATAGGGTTGTAAACGATACCAGCAACAGCGACCTTATTGATAACAAGGCCTACAGAAATGCAATTATGTGGAAATCCATGGACGAAATTCATGGTGCCATCGACAGGGTCAATGACCCAAGTTGGATCGTCAGTCAGCTCACACTTAGCGCCATCAGAAACAGACTCCTCCCCAATAAACTTATGTGTCGGATACTTTTCTGCTAACCCACCAATGATCATTTTTTCGACATTTTTGTCCACTTCTGTCACTAGATCGATGTCACACGACTTCAGCTCGAAGGCTCTACATCCAAATACATGGTCTGTTATAAGGTTTCCTGCTGATTTGACCAAGGTTAGCGCGGTATCGAAATATTCCTCTATGAGATCCGACATATTAGTAGAAAACTTACGTAAGTACGAATAAAAATTCTGTTGTCCGCAACTTTTATATTAGCCTATATTATAATTTGCAGTTAAATGTGTAAAATTAATGCTAAAGCTACGAAATCGCATTAATATAATCGCTTCGCTTGTACCACTGCACGCACTGCAATACTGCAAGCAAAACCGAAAACGACACTGACAATACTGACTGACATTGACATTGACTGCTGTCAACGTGAAGTGCTCACAAAATGTCAATGTCAAAAATAACATGAATGTAAATTACATAGCCAACAACGGCAGGCTAATAAGAAAAATAGAGAACCACTAGTGGTATGTAATTCCAATCAAAAATGAAATGGAATAAAATGAATCTTAATTATTATTATTATTTTTAAGAGTTTTCCAAAGACGTCTATTATTTTCATGGATGTAGTAATCAAACAGGATTGAGAACAGAGGTGTTTGTCCTTTTCCCACAGGGTGTCTATGCAACTAAAAATTAATGGGATATATAAGTACATAGTTGATTGACAACCATTCGTACGATATTGGCCTATTGCCCTACTAACCATTGTACGAAACCAGCTACCGTCGTATGTATGTGCAATGAGTAATACTCTTACACATCGATAATTTGATTTTCGTTGAGTCAAAGACAGTCAAAGTGTTTTAAATCTTCATGTGTTCAACAAGAACAAAGGCTTTCTTTTACAATAAAATAGGTAGGTATAGGTTATTGTAATAGCATAGACTTAGTATTACTAGCGTACGTAAATACTAAGTCTATGTATAATAGCGATGATACAACTACGGAATAAATAAATAAAAATCATTGTTTTAAAAACAATTATATTTTGTTATCATCCTAAATTATTAATCTTAATTAGGTCGCCGCCGCCGTCGTAAAAGTGATTCGACGTTCACAATTATTTTGATATGGCAGGTTAGTCTATGATACCTTGTCTGGTTTCCGGACTGGATTTTGTAAATCATATGTTGAACTTACCCTGTTTTTTTATTTACTTAAATTACTACAAAACTGAAATTTTTTTCTGTTGTACTTACGATTCAATATATTCGTTTTCGTTTTATGAGGGTGCCTATTTTTGAAAAAATGTGTAAAGTAAACATTTAAACAAAAAAAAAAACTAACTGGTAGTCATATCCCGATTGGCAGGGCAAGACTACCAGTTTACAGGTTTTACATTTTCCTTATTATTACTGTTTCTAATGAATTTTGTGGCAAAAACTTCATAGTATTTTAAAGCTTAATTTTTATTCTAGATCTCTGAATATTTAATTTAACTCTAGGTCAAACAATTTCTGCATAAAACCCGATTTAGTAAATTCACAATAAAGTAACTCTATCTTACCCCACCTGACCTTGTATTTCATTAAACATACGAAATAAATACCACATTACCACTTCCAAGTTTGATATTAGGCCGCCATAATGGCTGCTTGCTATGCTTCAAGTAGTTCCAAGTAGACGCCATATTAATGTTCTATGTTGCCAGTTCTCTAAAATAGAATACTTCTACTTTCAGTAAAACTTTTCTGAAATAGTTTTGATATTATGATTGTTACTTGTTTCTGTTTATCATTTTTAAAAGTAACGTAGTAATGTTACTAATTATTTAATATTTCTATGCTAAAAAAACAAAAGTTATACGAAAAAATATATTGTTACAAGCGATCGACGAAACTACCAAATTCAATAAATTTATCTACTGAAAAGCGCGAGAAAGGGACACACACCTCTGTCCAGACTATCTCTGTCGGCCCATTTTTCTCCCTATGATTCTGGCAGCCTAAAATGAACCTTATGCCTTTGCACGAAGTTTTATTATTGCATTGAGCTATTTTCAGAGAACTCAATCCTGTTTGAATACTATATCCATGATTATTTTAGTGGTTCTTATTCCATAGTAGTGATCAAAAGTTACAAGAGTTGATCGTGCGCATGGACTTAATATAATAAACAGGCAGCTCTGTTAAAATCTAAATTTACAAATGACAACTTTAACAGTTCTCATTAAGGTTCAATTCAATTTGTTATAACCATGAAAACAGAGAGAAACCTTAGAGAAAGGATGAATAGAGTTGTCATCAGGCGTATACCCGTAAGGGAGAGAAACAAAGTACATTGATTACGTAGTGTTACCAGAAAAGAGAATATTACCCCATGATTTACCCCATGTTTTTTTTATATTTTTATATACGATAAACTAATAGGACTATTGATGATTTGCGATGTATTTTTTCTTATAATCATCAATATATTGAGACTTCGATTTATACTTGTATAAATAAATCAAAGTCGCTGTCCACGCCTGTTTTACTGTATCTTTGCTAACTCCTATTGTCTACTATAGTAGTATGGGAAGGTTGGTGTGACTACAGATCTCTCTCCATACAACCGATCCGTATCGGTTGGGTAAAATAAAAAATAAATAATTTTAAGCTTTTTTGTTAAAGAAGACAGTGGAATGGCTTGCATGTTTGTTTTAAACTTTACTGATTGTTTTCAAATATATTTTTTTATCGTGATGAGACCAGAACCTCTGAGATTGTGAGATGTCTACGAACCCGTACTAGACTCCAGAGTGGCTGGTGAACTATGGTATATACATATAAATTAAAGTCTGTTCGCTGAGCGTTGATAAATATTATGAAATGTCTTGGAATAGCGACTGTCGCTTAATTATCGCATACTGTATACCTAATGATAATATACAAACAAAAACATTGTTATTCCATTTAACTTCTTTATTATATATCGACAAGAATAACTAGCGGGCCGCATTTTATAATGAGTTTAGAACCCCTGATTATATTTTATTTTTATCAACTCTCGGTGAACAGACTTTATACAGTGCCATAATCCTGGCATATACCGTGAGCAGAGACCCATGCAGTGCAATGTACTTAAAAGGGACTATGGAAAAAATTAGGAAAAAATTGTAGGATTAGCGGGGCGGGTCGCTAGTAATACAATGAAACCATCATACTTCATGCACTAAAAAAAAAAAATCATTTATTTTGCAAGTAGATTTACAGGAAATGCTTTCGCACGTCAAAAAACTTTTTTTTATCCTACCAGCACTTCCACGTGAATGGCCTGTTGAGAAGTGCCGCAAGAAACTCAATAAACAGCATTTTTTGAAAGCCAATACTAATACATATTTAAAAGTAGTTAAGTTTTTTATACATTGCAAAATATGTTTGGTGTAGAGGGTAACTTCTTAATGTTTTTGTATAAGTATATAACTAATATATTTACTATTTATTGACCTTTAAATAAAATTGGCTTATTATAAAAGTTTCTAATATTTTCTTCGTTGTTTATGGTCTTGGTACAATAATGTAACCGTACGTTTAAGTATTTGTTACAGATTGCTTTAATTAATAATGGACAGTGAAACTTAGAACCTCCTCTTTTTTTGAAGTCGGTTAAAAACTATATGTGTGGGGGTTTCTCGTCTGTACAAGCTTGTTTTAAATAGATATTATTTTTAATTTAAGTTGTCACTATTTTACCTCAATTGTGGGTAATATTGCATGGGTAAATTCAAGTAAATTGCTGGTATCCCCAATACGCGTGGTACCCGACTAAATTTAGGAGACACAGGAAAGTGGCCGCCTGGCTTCATTTTACTTACCTACTTAATTTGGGTGTATAATACTACAAAATACGATTATTTTCTTGAACATTTACGTTTTATTTCGTTATTTCTGTACATTGAAGCCGTCATTTGAGCCTTAATAAATATAATCTGTATTCATTTTTATCAATTAGGGCCGAAATAAAGTCTAAATAGTGTACTTACGAATGAAAGGTTATGTTGTCGATTTTACGTTCACTGCGGCTATTGCAGCCTAAAACACTACAATGCACCATAGTCTATGAACGCAAAAACACATAAAGTCAATCACAGAACACAGTTTTCACCTTGTTTTCACCCTGAAAATTCAGATTTTGAGAATTATAGAAAACCGCTCTCGTTAGCTGGGCACAGTTAGCGACTGTGCCCAGCAAAAAAATAGTATACGTCGATAAGGACAAAAAATGTTTCTCTAGCTCTTTTTGGCCTTGGGAATATTGTATTTACTCATCTCGCTCACTCCTACCGTGTCGCCTCTATTTATCCTTTCTCTAAGAGAGAAACGAAGTTATTTGTTCTGTTGTGTTGGTAGCCCTTCCAAAAGTGACATGGCGGCTAATTCAATTTATCAATTCACTCCACGAGTTGTAAAATCTGGCTATTTTGGAAACTTTTAATTAAAAGTGGGTCGAAAATGGTTAAAAAATGTTGTGGTAATGGTTGTCCAAGTCAGTCTTATGGTGGTTGTGACTCAGACTAAATAAGAAGTCAAGACGGAGCGCTGCGAACAATGATGTGAAGCAGGCAAAACTATGCCTCGCCCTGTCCATATACGCCCCTAACGCACACATTTATAACCAAACTATGCCTCGCCGATTAGTTTGAGCTAGTTCGTCATTGACGTATGACATCCAAACAATTTAATTAATTAATAATCAAAAATGCCGAATTGTGTGGTGAAAGGCTGCAAAAACAATTCCTCAAAGAATAAAAAGCAAGATGGAATCACATTTCATACGTAAGTAAACATAAAAATACATATTTTTAACAAATCAATTTTAATAATTATTATGACAGCTTGGAATAAAAAAACTCCACAAGTGTTGCCGCTAATAAGCGTCACAATAGTCCCAGTTTATTGGGGTAGTTATTAATGTGACGCGAAACGTAACGTCACTTTCTTTTACTTTTGCTTTTTTTTTATTCGTTCAATCTTCGATTAGAACAGTTGTGTCTCACGTACACATGACGCGCATATGTATAAATATACAGTGCAGTGAAAGTGCTAACACATCATCATAACAAAATCAATCGTAGTCACGTACCTGCAGCCGGCCGAGATGACCTAGATTGGTGAGTCACTGTACTGCATTATGGTATGTTTACGATATATGGATAATTACATTATTTAATTGTTAAGGCGACGTTATCCCCGGCCTTAACAATGAGTACGCCATCAAAATCAATTACCATCAAAACAGAAACAGAGCGGTACCTTTACAATCTGTATAAGGAAGAAACCGAAGAAAGGCTAAAACAAAAGAGCCTTATCCAAGAACTTAAAGCGCAAGTTGCGACACTACAACAGCAGTTGCAATGCACTATTGAGGCAAAAGCAACGGTCCCAACTACCCAAAATGAGGAAACCTCCAATGCACGTGCATCATCACGTGATGATTATGCCACGGATGAGGAGGAATTAGCGAAAGAGACAGAGTGGATAAGAACAAAATCTAGGAAAAAAAGGAAGATGAACACGTCACCCACACTCACGCCTACGGAAAAAAATACGCCTACGGAAAAGATAAAGAAAGTTTCCCCACCACCTCCCATTATCGTGGATGGTGTGGAAAACTATCAAAATTTTTTTGACTTCTTGTCGAGTGATCAATCACCAGACAATTTTACTGTTAAGATGCTCAGTGGTAAGAGCGTCAAAATAAATGCTTGTAATGAAGAAGCATATCGCGGCATTACAAAACTACTTTCTGGTAACAACTGTCTTTGGCACTCTTACGAAAATAAACAAGAGAGACCAATCAGAGTAATGGCTAAGAAACTCCCGTCGTCTTGCAAGCCAGAGAGAATCATTGAAGATTTAAAATCAAAAGGACTGCAAATTGAAGATGCGGTTAATAAATTAAGCTGGAAAAGCAAAGAGCCCCTAAATATGTTCATGTTGATTTTCAACAACAAAGAGGAGATTAGTCAAATTTACAAAATTAAATCTATTTTGGGATGTGTTGTTGATATACAACCCCTAAAATCCTCAAAACTGATCCCACAATGCAAGAGGTGTCAAGCTTATGGACATACTCATATGTACTGTGCTAAAGAACCGAGATGCGTAAAATGTACAGGTAAACACTTAACCAAAGATTGCAATAAACCAGCAACAGAAAAACCGAAATGTGTGCATTGTGGGGAGGCACACCCGGCTAACTACAGAGGTTGTATGATAGCCAAAGAAATGCAGAAGCTAAGAAATAGAACCAACAAAAATACAGTAGCACACGATGATAAAAAAGCTCCGAGCAATCCGCTAAAACCCAAAGATAAGCCTTTGTCGAATGTGACTAATAGCATTTCATACGCTCAGACAGCTGCTAAAAACTCACATTCTCAACGCGAGAAGCCAACCAGCACAAATGAGAATAAGTTAGATGAAATTCTCAAGCTAATCACATCTTTTGACAAGCGTCTAAAGGTAATAGAAAATAGCACAACAACTATTCCTAAGAATAAAAAATGATTAACAACCCTAAGATTATGGCTTGGAATTGCAATGGATTACTTAAACATCAGAATGAGTTACAAGTGATCCTAGACACAGAAGATATTGATGTGTGCTTAATATCAGAAACACACTTTACAAATCAAACATATGTTAAATTCAAAGGATACAAAGTCCATCACGCACTTCACCCATCAAACAAAGGAAGAGGCGGGAGTGCTGTTATTATTAAGGAAAATATTCAATATCAGGAATTTAATAAATACGAAACTCCGCAGGTGCAATGTGTAGCAGTTTGCCTAAACACTAAAAAGTATCCACTTACTGTGGCTGCAATATACTGCCCACCCAAACATCAACTAGAAAAAGATATTTATTTAGATATTTTACAAACACTCGGCGACAGATTCGTCCTAGGCGGTGACTTTAATGCCAAAAATATACATTGGGGTTCCCGTTTAACGAACAAAAAGGGAAGAGAACTTATGTATGCCATTAATGAAAATAAGTGTGATGTTGCATCGACAAGATCACCTACTTACTGGCCTACTGATCCGCATAAAATCCCTGATCTAATAGACTTCTTTATTTATAAGAACCTATCATCTAACTATATAAGAACCTATCAAAGTTATGACATGAGTTCAGATCACTCAGCCATATATTTAGAAATAATGGAGAATGTACTGAATAAGGAAAGTTACTTAAGTTTAATTAATAGATACACTGATTGGGAGAACTTTCAATTGGAGTTAGTTAATAAAATTGATCTCAGAGTACCATTAAAAACTCCAGATCAATTAAATATAGATTTAGAAAATTTTATTAAATTAGTACAAAAAACCGCTTGGGACAATACACCCATTATTAAAAAGAGGACAGCGAAAAATATGTACCCATTAGAAATTAGAAATATGATTACCGAAAAAAGAAGACAACGTAAACTTTGGCACCAAACTAGGTCACCAGTAGACAAGAAAAAGTTGAATAATCTCACAAAACGTCTACGAAGATTAATTCAAAGTTATGTTGATAATTGTACAAGCATGTACCTCCAAAAGCTAACCAGTGATCGAAATACCGACTATTCACTCTGGAAAGCTACCAAACGCACGAAGCAGCCACTGTCACAAATCCCGCCAATAAAAATGGATCATGGTAAGTGGGCAATTAGCAATGAAGAGAAAGCCGGAAGGTTTGCTGAATATCTGGAGGACATTTTCCAACCAAACGAAAGTCAACCAAATCATGAAAACTTTGGTGACGAACCCATCAATTGCAACCACGAGGAACAAATAGAGATTAAACTTGTAACACCAAGAGAAGTGTTACAACAAATTAAACATCAAATCAACCCTAAAAAGTCACCAGGCTTTGATCTTATACCTGGTGAGTTATTGCACAAACTCCCGAGAAAAGCTATAGTTAAGCTGACTAATCTTATTAACGCAGCACTGAGACTGAAATATGTACCAGATCTATGGAAAATCGCTGAAGTGATCATGATAGCGAAACCAGGAAAACCGCCAAATGAGACAACTTCATACAGACCGATCTCTTTGTTGCCTGTGATGTCCAAATTATTCGAGAAACTTCTATTAAAGAGATTAAAACCTATAATAAACGCCAAGAACCTCATTCCAGAACATCAATTTGGCTTCAGAGAAAAACATTCCACAATAGATCAGGTACATAGGATTACAAATATAATAGAAAAATGTCTTGAAGATAAAAAAGTTTGCTCTACAGTCTTTTTAGATGTTGCGCAAGCTTTTGACAAAGTCTGGCATGAAGGCCTAATCATAAAACTAAAAAGAATGCTACCTAAAAGCTATGTAGACATATTATCTTCATATATAAAAAATCGAGTATTTAGAGTAAAGCAAGAAGAAGCATACTCTGCCATTAAACAAATAAGAGCTGGAGTACCTCAGGGAAGTGTATTAGGTCCGGTCCTGTACCTTTTATACACCTGTGATATCCCTGACTTAGAAGAAAACACTATTGCAACCTTTGCGGATGATACGGCTCTAATGGCGGTTGGAACTACCCATGCTGAAGCTGCAGAAAAGGTTCAATTAGCTGTTAACAGAGTTCACAATTGGACAAAGACATGGAGAATAAAGCTGAATGAAACAAAATCTATTCACGTGAATTTTACAAACAAACATGAACAGTACCTTCCTATATATATAAATGGAAAGATAATACCACATGAAAATTCCGCCAAGTACCTAGGCATGACGCTGGATGCTAAGCTTCGGTGGAAAGCTCATGTCAAAAAAAAAAGGAAGAACTGGAACTACGGTTCCAAAAAATGTACTGGCTGCTTGGAAGACACTCCAGCCTATCAGTATATAACAAATTACTTATATACAAACAAGTCCTCATGCCCGTATGGACCTATGGGATACAGTTGTGGGGCTGTACTAAACAGAGTAATACCGAAGTTATCCAAAGATTTCAAAATAAAGTGCTAAGAGCAATAGTGAATGCTCCCTGGTATATAAGAAACGACGACCTGCACCGGGACCTTAATATACAGTTCGTCAATAAAGTTATAAAAAAATATGCAGAAGCACACGAATATAGACTGCTTCATCATGTGAATGTCGAGGCGATCCAGCTCCTCGATAATACGGATATAGTGCGTAGACTCAATAGAACCAAACCGTTCGAACTAGTGTAGTGATTAGTAACAATATAACAGTGTTAATATAGTGTAAACAAAGGCACATGAACAAAGTGACTTCCCCTTAATAGAGACAGTAAGAAAAGTGCCGATGGACACATTCTTATATTACAACTTTATAAAACTAGGTCAACGTAAAATTACTCATTAGTCTGTATTTAGGCTAGATTGTAATTATATTAGCGTATTTAATAATATCAATTAGTATGCTACAAAAAAAAAAAAAAAAAAAAAACTTTCTTTTACTTATTTCTATTTTTACTGTTAGTTTTCATAAAATTATTGTAAGTGTAAATAGGTGTTATTTTTTTTTTGTTTTTCCATGTTTTATCATCACTTCAAAAATATTTATTTTTAAGATTCCCGAACCGAAATAAAGATATTAATTATATTTCTAAATTGGAAACAATTTCTAAAATGGTGGACAGTAAAGGCAATATTTCAAAAAATTGACCCAACATAAAGGCCATTAAAACCAATGTTTGATATTACTATTGTTTTATTTTATTCCCCTATCTCGTCTGAATACTCAAAACATCTCATAAAAGTGAGGTATCCAATTTAAAAAATTGCTAACTTTTTTACCTATAAAAAATAAAATAAAATAAAATAAAAAATTTGGGTAATAATTTTTTACTGCACGGCAACACTCCCTAAATGCACACATGTTTACAAAACCGGCTTCACATCATTGTTCGCAGCGCTCCGTCTTGACTTCTTATTTGGTCTGAGGGTTGTGATATCCAGGGCAAGCAAAATATATAGTCACCCAGTTAAAAAGAGACAGAGCCTGTCTTATCTGCTTCTCGCTCGGCTCGTTTTTTAGCTTACAGAGCTCAGTCCTGTTTATTATATTAAGTCCATGATCGTGCGTGACAAGTAAACCAAAAAATATTTTGTTTCTTACATTTTTTTTTTAAACGGAAACTATTTGATACATCGCATACTTCTTGGCATGGATGTCAAACACAAAACTCAGAAAACCTCGGTCCAAAACCAAGAAGCTTATATACTGATACACTTAAGGTGATCCGTTTCGGTCAGCGCGGGAAATTCAATTTTTTGGGGGTTTTTTACAAATTGCATCTCAATCATTGATAGAATTTTCGTAAAAATTGATTTGACGACAACAAATACAATATATCTACTGACTAAATAACAAATAAATTATAAATATTAGCTCTGCCTATTATGAATGTCCACGATGCATCTTTTTCCCTATAAACGTGCAATAAGCACATTCATGATGAGAAGAGCCAATATTTATAATTTATATGATAATATTCAGTAGATATTTTATATTTGTTGTCGTAAAATCAATTTTCACGAAAATTCTATCAATGATTGAGATGCAATTTGTGAAAAACCCCCAAAAAATTGAATTTCCCGCGCGGACCGAAACGGATCACCTTAAGCTTCTTGTCCAAAACCCACTATCCACTATCCGTTTGTTGACACTGGTTTTAAAAATTAGTTCTAGCAACACTAAACTTTATTTGGCAACCACATAATATTTTCTTTAACTTTTACAAATTCTCTGTCTTTAAGCTGGCTCTACATTCTCGCGAAGTTGTCCAAAATGAAGGGAAGTTAGCACGAAGTTAGAAGACAAAAGAAAAGTAAGGACGACGAACCCATTTACTACGCTTTACTTGCTCAACTTCTTATTTTTCTTTCTACAACCACCAGCAAATTTTATTGTACGCACTTTTTTTATTGTAGGGCAATCTTCTTTTTTCTTAAAACCTGAACGCGACTAAAAATATAAATTTGTTTTCATTTAACGCAAAAACTTACAACAAGAGTGGGGATAAGCAGCTGTGTTCTCATTGGTAATATCAACTAACTTTTAACGTCATTATTTGAATCACCAATTGAAACCGTTTCTGGTAACAACATCCGCAATGGGAATCAAACTTGTTGTCTTCTGCTGTCTGATTTTGACAAAAATTAAGTAGAAAATCGGCGAGCAAGTTCGGCGTTAATTTATTTTTTTAAGTACTGGATTAAAAAACTATTTAGTGCTTCGTTAATTACATTGGGAATACGTATAGTTCATAACCGCTGTTGTAATAAACTATAATTTTACTTTATAAGCAACGAGTTTATAAGAATCCATCCAATCCAAACCAAACTGAATGTGAATTCGGGCGTCGACCGGTCCATCCCTTCTACCCGTAACCGTCGCCGTACTGTCAGGTCGCCGCTAGCTATCGTCATTTTGTACGTACCATCGCCGTGCGCGGTCGCGGCCAAGGCGTGATAGAACAACGAGTGATTTAATAAGAACCAAGTGTTGTGAGGTGCAGTGTCGGGTCTTGGCGACCGTTTAATGTGGTATACAGTGCCGGTGTTAGGTTATCGCAAGGGCCGCGCGGCGTGATTGAGCGGCGCGATGGTGGACATGGATAGGAACGACCCGGAGCTCCGGTACCTCTCGGTGGATAGGAACAGCTTCAACGACCCAGCTACGCAGGCGGAATGGACCCAGAAGAAACTGGTGTGGGTGCCTCATGAGACGCAGGGATTCGTGGCCGCGGGGATCAAGGGCGATCGCGGAGATGAGGTGGAAGTGGAGATTGCAGAGTCGGGGAAGAGGATGCTGGTGCCGATCGATGATATCCAGAAGATGAACCCACCGAAATTTGACAAGGTGGAGGACATGGCTGAGCTGACCTGTCTCAACGAGGCTTCTGTGTTGCACAACATCAAGGACAGATACTACTCTGGACTCATTTATGTAAGTTGCCTCCATTCTGTTTTCTAATAATATACAAATTATTATTATTTCTATAATATAGCGTTACAGTGGTTATTGCAATCTCATGAGAATTATTGTTCAAAAGCAATCATACAGGGGGCCGATTCTACTAACACAAATGCACCAATGGACTCTCAATGATGTCTCAATCGTGTATCAAAAGAATGCCGATAGTGTATCAGTGGAATAGTTTTTGACATTTGTTATGGACATAAACAATAACATAATGTTTAACTTATTGTATAAGTCCATAACAAATGTAAAAAACTATTCCACAGATACACTATCGACATTCTGTTGAGACACCATTGAGAGTCCATTGGTGTTAGTAGAATCGGCCCCCTGATATAAGAGGTTATACTAACATTATGTCTAGATCTAAAAAATATTAGTAGTAATTAATATTTCTCAGTACAAGAATAATTAAAAAAGTACTTAAACATGGAAAAAAACAATGACTATTTGAATGAAAGAAAGAATGATGCCTAATAAGGCCGAGTCTGATGGACTGACAGCCTGATGGTTCATAGGGACTCTACAATCAATCCTCCCGATGATGCTGTGTCAATTGCATAATTATAATTTATTACTGTATACTCTGACAAGAGAACGTGTTTGTGAAAACCTATTCTCTGAATAAAAGCTTTGAATTTTGAATAGGCCTATTTGAACAAAAATATTTGACTTTGACCACAAATTCAGTTAAACATGTGATACACGTCTATAATGAAAACTTCACTAGTGTGTAGTGATGATTCATGGATAACCAAACCAAACATGAAGTCATGGTTAAGTAAATTTTTTTGTCCAAGTTTTATCATCATTAAAATATTTTAGGGGAAAAAAACACAATTCTTGTTTGATTCGGCTTATTGTATAATTGTAATTGTGGCCTAACTCTTTTTTTTGTATCCTCTTTCTTTATATTTTTTAATTTTCCATTAGCCAGTTTCTGAATCACACTTTTAAAATTAATGACACATTAAGCTGTTGAACCCAAATGTAATAATAAGTTGTCATTTTTATCATTATTCATAGTTTATGTAAAGTGACACAATAATTCAAGTTTTAGCTATTATCAGTACATTTTGAATAAGTCTTGATAAAGAAATATCTTAAAATTAATATTAATCTAGTTTATAGCCATGGTTTAGATAAGAAAATAAAATATGTTCCTTTGCTAATAAATAATCTGTCATAAAGTATCTACTCAGGAAAGGGGAACTTGTAATATTACATTGCCCATTATTATATTTTACTTATGTAACAATGTGTTGCGGAAATCAATTTTAAAGTTACGGACACGTTAAATCTGATGCTGTCATTATCAAATAAGAAAGAAAACAGATTTGCTGATAAGCAGGAAGGGGGTTAAATAATATCTCTGCTTACGTAATACTTGAGCAACCGTAATGTAAAGATCTTTGCAAATAAAGTTAGGCTCTGTTCAAAATATAAAGGCTAATAAGTTTAATACATTCATGATAAATAAAGGTATAGCCTAACTGGGTTGTCGGCCACAATTCACCAAAGGCTTATATGGAGAAGAATAGCTTATTAATCGTTATGTATGCCCCTTAACATTAACGTTAACAATATATTTGGTATAGGGTTGTCATTGACACACGAAGAACATTTACAATTATTAATATGCATCTTTTTCTGTTTCCCTTTTTTTAGCAATCAAATTTTCTGTTACCTTTTTGGATCTGAATGTACATAATTATGTACATTATAAAGTAACAGAAAAAAAAGCACTTTTCTCTTCACATAATTATGTGATCTGGAAAGTTTTTGTTGACATAAAAATAATAATAACTTAAAATTATTTTTAACTACAAACTTGATTTCTGTGCTAAAAACTGTCCAATGTAATTTTGGTTAAAAACTACTTTTGTACCAAACTTCAAGGAAATCTTATTGAGTGTTTTTTTTTTTGTGAAAAAGTCACAATCATTCTTTATATAATAATATTAATAAAAGTGCAAAATTTCGACAACCCTATACTTGTATTTAGTAGTTGTACAAAATGGCGCAAATATATGGCACTCATTTTATGACTCATAGGTACTCCTTGACCTCCTTTGGTTTCTTTAAATGGTAAAAATACCTGCATTGCAAGATTTTTAATGGTTGCAATTCTTTGCCTTTTTTCTCTCTTGATAATTGTGTCATTTTCAATGTGCTTGTAATGTTATGGTCATCATTTTAATGGACTTTGACTTACATATTTACAAACTAAGTTTCGTATTAGTTGCGAGTTAAAGTTATAGTTGGGGTCATTGTTTTCTATTTATTCTCATTGTTTCGTATCTTAGTACATAATGGTAGTCTTTACCCATCGAGTGTGTAGATAAAACTGCTGACTTCATTTAGAGTGATAGCACACGGCATATTTTTAACGCTCAGATGACGCGCGTATTTTCGATCGCGGATTTGCAATCATTTCTTCGTGAGGTCTAACATACAAAGAGCTGAATGAAGCACGAAACGCGCGTCCTCTTAAAACGTAGTGATTACTTGCTCAGTGCGTCTTCTACGCGTTTAAAATACGCCGTGTGCTGTGGCTCGCGCATTTTAACGGACTCGCATTTCGGCGCCGTAGATGCTGATTTTTGCGTTTGTATCAAAATACGCGCGTATAAAGGAACTGAGAAAGTGCGCGTGCTGTTCATGCCGTGCCTTCCTCTATTTGCGCCTGAACGCGCAGTAGACGCGCGTTTCACGATCGCCCCGTGTGCTTGGGTTACTTAATGATCTAAATATTGTAACTTTTATCAGTACCATCTGAAAAGAGCAAGTGCTAAATTTCATGCCAGTTTTCTTAGTACAAATCTGCCGTCTGAACTGATAGTAGGAAAAAATATGACGATTCGAAAGGGCTTCTATGCCTATTTGAATAAAAATATTTGACTTTAACTTTAAACTATAATTTTTAACTCGCAACTAATACGGAACGGTTTTCATACTCATGTTTGCAATTTATAGTTATCTCATAAATGTCATGTTATCTGATAACGAGCGTAAGTCCACACTAGAAGACTGATAACAGCTCTTGGACATCCTGGCTTTGTGTCAATGAAAAAAACATTGCTTCCTTAGGACATTGTTATTATAATATTCTAGTGAAGTAAAAACCACTCGGTCGGAATCGAGAGGACGTGGGTCCGACTCAACCTGAGTCGTGGTGAAATTTTTCTTTCCAAAATATTTTTATAACTAATGGAATTTAGTCTTGTTATATTAAATGCAGGATATATTGGGACAAAATTACTTGAAACAGAGGTTGTCGGCACGACAAGAAGATGATAGCATTCTAAAAATTACCGTGCGATGCGGTTCAAAACGTTCGCAAAAACGTCTGTCGTGGACTTCGGACGCGAACCCTTACGCACTGATCCGCACCCAATGCGTACATCGAGATAAACCCAAAACGCACTTGCGATTTTTCTATCTTATCTTATCTCACAATTAATGCAAAATTGATCAAACTACATAAGCCCATTACATCTAGCCAGGTACAAGGGGACTCACTCCTCCCTCCCGTACAGTATAATAACAGTACGTAAAATACTACCATCGCCTTTGATTTTTTGGCCTGACTGGATACACCCATGCCAAAGTATCATGCGATAGACGATCTGCCCGTCGTCTCATAGCCTCGGACTGCTATAACTAGGAGAGCAGCTGTTTGTCTGCCTATCTCATTATGGATTTGATGTGGATACATAGATAACTCTTAAATAGAAGTATTGCGTTTCAAAACATTGCCAATAGAAGTAACTAGTTTGATCAGATAATAAGAGCCTTGAGAATCTAATAAAATAGTCACATTCTTTAACTTGTGTTCTTGATAATGATTCAGTTGTAATTTTAAAACAATCTGAATGACTATTAACTTTTTAGTTTTAGCACGCAGTAAACTCTACGGCAATTACGTTTTTGGAGTGGTACCTAGAGCCCTAGAGCATTTATGAAATGGGCTACCTCGACCGGGGAAATACCTCTCACAGAATATTAGCGGCGTGAAGCAAATCGTTTCGTTAATTTAATGAGAAAATCGAAATGCCAATACCTCCCTAAAAAAGTTAAAGCTTTTCTTATTTTTATCCTGTTAATAATAATAAATGATTTTTATTGAGATTTCATAGATCCATTTGTTAGTAATACAGCACCTTAACCTATGTTAGTGGTTATAAAAAAAAAAAAGAGTTACATGTGTGAGACATGGAGTTTGATCCAATGCCTCAATATTGGACAATCTAACTTGCCCGTTAACACTTTCAGAATGCTGTTATTACTCGTACGGACTCGCTGCATCAATGAGCCGACCCTCTTCCTTATGATGGCATGAAAGCCATCAGTGTGCCTCTCTGCAAACATTCCAGAGGCACTGCAGTGTTTTGGCAGCTTTAACAGCATTCTAAAAATGTTATTATATTGTACACGAAGAACGTTGAGAGCCCGCTGAGTGTAGTCGACCCATAGATTGCAAGAGTAAAACGCCTGACAGTATGCCCTAAATAAAGTCACTTTTACATCTGCCGTGCAACGCGCAAATCTACGAGCCAACATATTCCCCCGGACTGCCAACGCCCTTCGCTCCCTCTCAATGTCGTGGTCATCCATCAAGTTGTCCGAGACCCAGTGACCCAAGTATTTAAATCTTACAACTCTCTCGAGTGGAACACCATACAGCAAAACAGATGGTACTACTGTTACTTTGTGCTCGCGGGGTTGGAAAACCATCAGTTCACTCTTTTTGACATTGTACTTAAGTCCATGAGCCCCGGCATAATCTTGACACTTTCTCAGCAACTTTTCTAAGCCGCTGATTGAGGGACTCAGCAAAACCATATCGTCGGCGTAACTTATGTTGTTTATCATTTTACCGTCAATTGAACAGCCGACAGGGGTATTGCTCAGTGCCTCAATCAACCCATTTATGTATAGATTAAAGAGGCGAGGAGATGTCAGTCCACCTTGCCTCACTCCACACTCCAATCTATACTCTTCAGAGAAAGCTCCAGACCACCTTACCACATTCGTTTGGTTATTGTACCAATAATCAAAAACATTTATAATTTCCCCCGGAAGATCCGTTTCGGATCTTAACTTTTGCCATAGAAGATCATAAGACACCAAATCGAAAGCTTTCGATAAGTCCAGGCAGCACGCATAAACAGGCGTCTTCCTGTCAGTATAGTACCGGACGGTTTGCTTGAGACACAGAATCGCCGTGTCTGTGGACAGACCCTCTCGAAATCCGAACTGTGCATCATGCAACTTCAAGTGTCTAGCTAAGTGACGGTCAAGCAAACCGTCCAGGACCTTAACTACAGTTGTAGCTAGAGAGATGGGTCTATAGTTGGACTTATCAGATGGATCACCGGTCTTATTTTTGATTATTGGCACCACAATCGTGCGCATACACTCACCCGGTAAATAAGAATGTCTTATGCAAAACGTGAATAACATAGATAGAACCCTGGGCAAGTGCACACCAGCATGTCTCAGGTGCTCAATACTAATCCCATCATGTCCAGGAGATTTCCCCCCTTTCATGTTACTAATGACAGTAGCAACTTCTTTTGCAGTGAACCTGATAGGTGTAGGCGATGACTTGTGGGACTTGGATATGGACACCCGTGACATACGTTGCGGTCGCGATGGAGGTTCTACTTTAAAACTGTTTTTGAACATGTTGGCTATATCAGCCGCTTCTATAATACGTACGTATAATGTTAAAGAGAGGTAGAGAGGTTTTCAGAGAGATAGAGCACAGCGGATAGTCCGCTCAAATCGGAGCAGCCCGTCTGGGGAAGGACCTCCACCTTACAGAAGATCGTAGCCAAATAGCATTGGTCTCGTCCAAGCTGTGTTCCTACGGTGAGTAAGGTCTCTAGAGCTCCACTTTTTACAGGGTCGGCAACGTGCCAGTGATAACTTACAATGGTCTCCAAGATCCTTTACCAACCTATTATATTCTATTCTATAATAAACAAAAATTTTATGAACCCGCATACGCGTTCCAAGTGATGACAGAATAGAGTCGGCGCCCCTCCACTATGTGTGGTTCGCAAGCGATTGTACCAGGTTTGCATAAGTATCGCTGTAGTAGACAACGGCCAGGCTTCATTCGCGATTCGCTAGTGCCTTTGTTATTCAAATTATCGAATTTCATGCACCATTAACTTTGCCATTGATTAATAGACACCTCTTGCTATGTCCATCACTTTATGCGTACCTAGTCAAGTTTAGCCTTTTCAATGAGTTATTTAAAAAAAAAAATTTTTTTTTTCTTTAGCACGAATGACACGTCATGTTTACTGGCTATAATATAAATGCCATCAAATGGTTTGCCCCAGGTGGAGATCGAACTCGCGCTTTCTGATACCGATCGAAAGTAGAGTCGAAATAACGCGTTAACGCGCCACCCCAGACTGTAAACTATGTGAGCTAAACTAACTTATCTTAGTTGATGGTGGTCGGTCGGTTTAAAAGGTTCCACCATTTCGGTCAGTCAAATTAAGTTCAACATCAGTTAAGTATGTTTTTACTGCCAAATTTTCCTTAACATGTCGCACAAGCGTTACCTGTGAGGCCTTCCACGAATTTCCCCCCAATATGACTCATGTGAAACAATGACAAGTTTGGAGCGTATTTTTTTCATTGTCCCGTTTTGCAACCATTGTTAAACTAACCGTGAGGTTCATACACAACTTGTATATTAAAAAAGAAGTTAACTTTCCCTAAGATATTCTTAGATACTGGGCAGTTGGCAGTGTTGGCACGCGCTACGTCTGATTCGGTTCTCAACCTTTTGAGAGTTGAAGTTGATGTTAAAAATAATTTGCCTTTTTTATTGTAAGTCAAAGGTGAGCCTCAATAAAATCTCTATGTGAACTTCTTTCTTGGTAGCTCATATTAGAATTGTTGGCAAACGTCTACTCCGAGATCCTCGAGACTAGACATACGGCATAACTCATAGCTGTTTGTAGAATTTCAAACGTATCTGGAACATTTTGACGGATGTGGCATTATGGTTTGCA
Organism: Endotricha flammealis; assembly: GCA_905163395.2. Taxonomy (NCBI): domain Eukaryota; kingdom Metazoa; phylum Arthropoda; class Insecta; order Lepidoptera; family Pyralidae; genus Endotricha; species Endotricha flammealis. The sequence continues at coordinate 1,520,336 of LR990861.1, read as the reverse complement.
CTGTCGCAAACGTCTCCGTAGGGTATGATGACCTCTCGGATTAGCCGACGTATTTTTTTGATCACTTAATCTCTTCAAAGTTCATTAATGACGCCGCCGCTGTATCGGATTAATTCTGTATTTCTAAAATATTACCGGTTCTTATCGTGTTATAGGTAAATAACAAAAATATCTATTAACTGCCTATGAAATGGGTATTTTTAAGCACAGTCTCTGATTGTTTTTACCCAATTTCGCAAAGTCGAAGCACCAGGAGAGCATAAACCACTTGAGTTTGATGCGTTTACACGAGCCTTTGACCTGTGAATATTAAACGGCTGATTTGCGAAGGTATCCTGAGTATTGTAAGGATTTACCAGGATTGTTATACAAAAACTGTTCGTGTTAATTCAAACGTTTGGCCAAAGCGTCGTGCTCGAGATGAATGTCAAGGTGAGGCGCGCCTCCGGCCGAAACGGCCGCAGCAGTCGTTGACCCGGGTGGGAGACGAGGGGGGAGGACGGCCCACGCGAATATGTACGCTACGTGCGTCCAAACCTCCTCTAATGTTCTCCGCTCCTGGTACTTGTGACAAACTTGAAGATATACTGCGTTGTCGCTTGTCCGCCAACTTTTATATGAAATGAACAATTTCAGTAGGAAAATTAAATTAGGTTGTTTAAAATTGAAATAGCAATTTTAAAATGTACAAACGTTGTTGTACTCGCTGTTTACGGAATGTTGCCAAGTCTAAAGGTTAAAATTACACATATATCCGCTCCAGGATGCTAGAGCATCTATCGTAAGTCACGTTTAATGTCGATAAATTCTCTCTCGGAATTATAGTAAACAAACATAATACAAAGCTAATAAATCACAAAAAAAAACTTGTATGGATTTCTGATACTTGTTTGTGTAAAGGAAACACGCGAGTCAGCTAATGGTAAGCACCTATTTGACGCCTTTGACAACACCTGGTGGTCGAGTGGCTAGCAATGGCTACTTTATCCCAAGGGCCGCGAGTTCGAATGTTGTGTAAAGGCATTTCGCAAAAAGTACATTTAGATCTTTTTAGATATGTGTATCGCGTCCCGTACTTAATAAGAAGACACTTAGTAACACTAACACTGGAAAATTTTACGCACTTAATGTTAATTTTCATTCAAATTTAATTCAAGCTAAATAGAATATTTTAATTCGTATGTTTTGCCAACAGAACGAGTTTCAAGCGACATACAAATTTAATTAAACGACTACTCAGAATCAGCCATAAAGGGAATTGCGTTAGGATGTTAATATTATCTGGGTCCCATCTTGGGAATAGATACTATAATAACATTAATGTAAATAATGTTATTATCGATGGAAGTTGGAAGGGATATTATGAATTTTGTTAATTAGAATATTATATTCTGTGGGTTGACCCATCTGGATTCGCCATTATGAGATGAGGGTCTTACTAAGTTACATAATGAAGTTTTCACACATCGCCTGGTCCTAAAGGAAACTAGGTTTAATTTTGTGTTATGGGTACCAGATGACGGATATATTATTGTAGGTAGGTATTCGCTTATAATATACAGAAAGCAAACTTAAAAATAATTCCTTTACGTCAATATAAAATGTATTGTTGTAATATAGACTTATTTATGCGATTGATGCAATTTGTCCATATCTACAATCTTATCAATGTGAAATGAAAAGATCGATAAGTTAGCTTAGATTTTATCGATCTGTTACTAGAGACCTATTCTTTGTTAGTTTATTTTCAATCATTTTGATGTTAAAGTTGGCACATAAATGGCAAAATTGGCGTCTCAGATGGCACATTGTTACTAAGAAAGCTGGCAAGAAACTTAGCTCTTGTTTTAGAACAACTTTTTTTCTCTCTCTCGAGGCATAAAAAAAGAATCTCTTTAATCTTAATGATTGCAACGTAATTATGAACAATGACAACAAAACAAATGTCACTTAATTAACCCCTTAATTTGAACCCTGTTCACCCCGACGCAGACGGTTTACCCCCTCGACTGGGGAGACTAGGGTGCAGACGGCTCTATGAAAATTTCAGGGGCATAGAAGCTACAAAAATGCAGACTGCAGAATAGAAGTAGCATGTATGTGTGTTGTCAGAGCATTTGTTATAAATGATTGTATCTTAATGTGCGCACATTCATGAAGATTCCCATTTTCATTGCTGCTTCTTTCTTTCTTTCCATAAAAATCGTTCACTGGCAAATCTATGTCCTGAATGACTGACAGATCAACGTCCAGCCTATACGTAGAGACCTGAAACTTGGAGGGTTTGTTCTTTGTATGACGTAGACATCCGATATGAAAAGATTTTCGGAAATTTTCAAAGGAAAGCGGGAAACACGCAAACGAAGTTACGCGGGTTTTGCTAGTCTCTTATAAAAGATAGATAGATAGAATACGCTTTATTTGCAAAACACAAACAAGCGATATAGTAAACAGTAACAGTTACAGATAGTGTATATGCAACAAGACGGCCAAAGGTAAAAAAGGTAAATATAGCTTTTTAAAGTTCAAGCAATAAGCTAAATACATTATTACGTCATCTAATATCATTCTAATACACTAGATTGGTTCGAGTAAGTAGTTTCAAATAGAGTTACCATTTAGCTTTCAAATTATTTAAATAGGTACTAATTATAGGTGCTACTTCTGTTTTTTTTTCTGGAAGCCACTTTTCTTATGTCTATGTTCAGTCTCTCATAAATTGCGAACATTGCGACATTATGTCGTGTTCCTGTGGTAACTTTGGAGACTTTTTAATGGGTTAGTTGCAGATTTTCTTTCCGGATCCGGTGTTAAAGTAAGGTCCTACGATTTTGTCACTTCATATGAAAATAGGAGTATTTGATGTGTTGTTTGACGGAATACTAATACGTGATTGGTTTTGTAAAAGGAAGTTACTAGTTTGTTTTAAATTATCTACTTAAAATTTGTTAGTAGTACTTAGTTACTTTTTCTTTAAGAAACTCGATTACCTAATAGATAAAAAAAAATCTTTTACTGTGCTACGTCATATACTCGGACGCTGGTAAATCTTTTGTATAAATAAATTATTATTTCCAAGTGGAAAAAGAATAATAGCATTCTATATTATTTTGAATTATGTTATTGTAAATTATCTTAAGTTTTTTTTTTTGCATAAATAACACTAACCGGTTCGGTTTGTGGTCTCTCGTCGCACATTACTTTGACGTATACGTCAGATGGAATATTTGTTTTGGCAGAGACCGACCACCCATTTAAATGTGATCAAATGTCTACATATAAAATTATAATTTTATTGCCTATCTGTATGTATGTTGAAAACGCTGAATGAAAATAATTTTTGAAACTGAAGATTCAACAGATTAGATCTTCACAGACACTTCTCTCGGCAAAGACGACATACAGTATTAATTATTTGTGTAATTAACTCTATAGACTACTGTCATTTCGGGAAGCAAAGCAAAATGACCAGCTGGTAAAAGAACCAAGACCAACTGGTGAAAATATATGATTCACATTTTCTAGTACGTATTTTGTATCGATCCAAAGAGTTGCCCAAAATTATTTTGGGATGGTCAAGGGTTGACAAAAAATACAATTAACATGGACCAATTAATATTAAAATTACAATAGGCGGCCTTATTGCCAGTGTATTCCCGATAGAATATTATATACCAAGTTACAGACTGACCGCAAGTTAGCGGCATAGAAAAATCCGCAATGCAGATGCACGGATGCTGCAAGAAGCTGGTAGAGACGCGTTCACAGGTGTTTTCGATGGGTTAAGATTATTTTCTTTTATCAAAAGAGCTTAATCGTCTACTAATATGATAAATGAAAGGTTAATCATTAATTAGATTTTACTGCTTATTTACCAACCCGCATTGGACCAGGTGAATTATCCAGTCAAACCTCTCAATCATATTCATGAATAAGTAATTCATGGAACGGGGGAAGGAGGTCTTTGTCCAGCAGTGGGACAATTTAGGCTTTATAATTGTATTCTATCGACAATTAAAAAAAAAAAATAGCCATAAAGATTGCTGTTAAGTCTTTTTAACTTACCGGCAATAGTTAATGGAAGCCATTAACTGATGGATTAAAATATTAAAATTATAATTCAACGTCAATAAATCATAATTTAACTTCTACTTTATAAGATCAAAGTTAAGCAAAGCCGACAAAGCAGGTTAGTTAGCAGTTAATACCATATTCAGTTAAAACATTAACTTTTTACTGTTTTTATTTTATGGGAATTTAAACAATGTTACAATGAAATACTATTGTGTTTGGTTTAAATATCTTCTAGGATCAAAAATTTACCAAAATCACACATTCTGTTTTTAAACAAGCATCTGGGCCGCCTGATGGTAAGCAGTCAGCCTATGGACGGTTGCAATACCGGGAGTATCACTCGCGCGTTGCCGACCCTGCAACCTGTAGAAAGTGGAGCTCTGGAGACCTTACCGTGGGAACACAACATGGCCGAGACCAATGTATTTGGCTTCGATCATCATTTAGATAGAATAACGCCACAAACCTGCTCTACACGATTTTCGCTAAACAGGATATCAGTTTGAAACAAAGATAACAGCGAGTTGTACGTTGCCGGCTATACAGTTTAAAATTTTACTCCACACTTCAGTATGTATAGACGGTGCGTCAAACGCATGCCCTGCTATTTAGGCCGTTTAAAGTCCCAGCGAAATTGGTATGAAACTTGTCTACAATGTTTAAAATCTCGTTTCCAAACCAATGTTCTAAACCGTGTACAAAAAAGATGATACGGACGCAAATGTTGTCAGTAAATATGTTCATAATATCTGTAAATAGAGAAAGCAAACAATAGTATTAAGTCATACTATTCACACACGCCTCTATATACGTGCAATGTAAAAACGAATATTACATCAGTCCGTTCTGAAAATAGTTCCTGGACTATTCCAAAGGCATAAAGACGCAGACGCGCCAATCACTTTGTTTGCGAACGTGTGTTTTAATTAAAAGGTTACGATGCGTGATGATACACGAACAGTCGTTGAGTTTAATGTATATGCAGCATACATTGTTAAAAATTAAGAGACTGTTCCGTTAGTTAACGTTGGATATTCAGGAGACACCGCGGTGGAAACTTATGGAGATTCCAGCAATCTTACAGATTTACAGCGAAACCCAGAAAAAATATTGCATAAATGCTCTATCACTAATTAGTCGATAATTTGACAGTTCATATTTACAGCCAGTTTCGAAAACGCATTTTTAAAGTCAACGACAGCTGTTACTGTCAAACTAAAGAAAAAAGAGATAGCTGTAGCTAAGATGTGGAAATAATATTAAACGTATCCTTTCGGAAATTGTCTGGTTGCGGGTTTTTGAGATTTCATTTTGGTAAAATAAAAGTTTATGTCTAAGATTTGTTTTGTACAAATTTTCAGTTGTACGAGAATTTTTGCATTTTATTATTTTTGTTTGGACTCTAATGGAAAAACACCTAGTCCTCTTGCAAAGAATCGTTTGTGATATCTGACATGTAATTCTATCTGAATTATACAAGAGATACCCTCATAAGTATTCCTATCGGTGACCTTCCTACAACGTGAGCCAAGTACGTAATAAGCCATGATCTTTAAGTGTTACTTATATGGTATTATAAGAGTTGTTCTCCGGATATGGAAATTAGATAGCCATTGGTATGATTTCTAGAAAATAATTGACGGCTACGACATTATAGATAGGTGTATGTTTTACTTCGCCGTGTATCCAACTTTCATGTGGGAGTTTCGGAAAATCCTTTCTTATCGGATATCTACGTCATACAAAGAACACACCAAAGTTTCAGATCTCTACGATCAGCGGTTTAGGCTGTATCTTCATTTTTCCCTTGTCTTCTTACTTCGTGCCTAACTTCCCTTGACTTCGGTTCACTTCCACACAGTGTAGAGAAGATGGCGTTGAATTAGAAATCATTTTTTACAATAGAATTATTTTCTTACCTCTTCTTGCAGTAACCTTACTTGTGTAGTGGTATCTATCAATGAAATTATTTATGAATTCTCCAGTTGTCATAATATAGCGAAATGTAAAAATACATCAAGCATGATACATTTCATTTGGCTGTTGGCAAATGCCGTCATGTTTATTTCAACGATGAAGTCCCCTTCTTTCCTCATGTAATGTGTTTCCATAGTGGCCATTTGTTTGTTAGTCTTTACTCTGTCTAGACTGGCGTCGTAAATGCCAGACGTTTCTTTGGGTAGGGCCTAAGTTAGGTTTTCAGTCTGGCGTCCATTTTGCGACAATCGATTTTCTTATATTGCTTTAGTCATCTTTTGCTGACCACTGTCTTTCACGAAAGAGTTGAATTCATCATACCTTTATTACCCTTTTATTTTTCCTTATAACATACACAAAATTAAGAAATCTGACCACTTAAATGACTACTACATTTGGAAGATCAAAGAGGTCATAAAAATTATCAAGTTGACATTTAACTGCACTGCATTTTAACTTACGCATTTAGAGATCGAGATTGTCCTCTCATAACATACCACCATAAACTGCACTGTTTATTACAATTGAAAATTATTATACCTACATGTGTAGATTATCTTTCACTGAGTGTGTCAATGACACGACAACTAGTATCATTACGAATGCAGTTGCAGCATGCAAATACGATGCGGGAGCCCTGGTCATCACATGTTCGTCTTGACCTGACTAAAACACGCAAGCTGCAATCAACTTTAATACTAGTTATAAAGAGTACATTTAAGATTGTACAGACTCCAACAAAGATCTCAAAGTACCACATCATAATCAGTTCTTGTCTTTGTCCGTTGATGCTAAAGATGTTAATTATAACCTTCTTATTGAGAGTCAAGCAACTAATTTATGCTTCGCTTACACAGTTGACAGTTTATTAAGAATGATCGCTGCGATCAAAACTCAGAATGACTTAATTCAATTTGCTGTTAGCGTTTATAATCTCATAATTTATCATCCTGGAATGAAACAATTCCAAAATATGCCTTAACGTCAGATATGGAAAAGCAGCTGCGTTGAATCGTTCGTAATTTTATTAGTATCCGAAACGAAAACATTGGACGTCACCTTCCATCACGACTTATCTATCAAATTGATGATTCATGCAAACCGCAAGCGAAACGAGTGCTATAAATTTCGTCTTCTATACGTATTCTTTTGTGGTAAAGTCACGTATTGTCATTTTTCAAAATTTCATCATTCGTTTGTTGCGTTGACATGCCAAGTCTGAATGCCCTCACTTTTGACGAACGATCTATCAGTCCGAACCTTAAAAGGCGATGTTTTAGCCGCCATATGACCAACAACGTTAAGAAACCACAGATGGTGTTGAATTGATTAACTGTAAACGGCTTTGGACCGCAATCAACATTAGTTTGGAGGACTTATAAAATATTTCTCGCCTAACGTTTTTTGTGTCATACGGCTGTCAAACAAAGAAGCGGACCTCCTGATGGCAATGCTTACAGCTGCCTATGAACATCAGTAACACCAGTAACTACCAATACGTTGCCTGCTCTAAGCTCCAAGGAAAGGATTAGAGAGAAAAAATATATAAAAGGAGTGAGACAAAATATTTTTATTCAAATAGGTCTTAATGCATTAATGAGTTGTTGAAGTAAGATTACAAATCATTCTCAAATGGCGTTGTCTTGTTACCTTTAAAACAATAGCAATCACTCGAAATCCATTTAGCAGTGTTGTCTGTTCACGATGTTGCGTAACTGGCTGCCCTTACAAGGCGTAAGTCGGCCGGCGGACCTTCGGTAAGTGGGTCATAAAGCCATCTGGTTGGACGAGCAGGACGCCTGGTATAATCGACGTAACGGTGCAGAATGTCGCCAGGAACGCCACTCGATTAAAACTATCGAAACCAGTCGGTTCTCTATACAATGTCCAATATTGGTCTTGGTTGGTCGTTCGTCGTAGCAGTTCTCATTTCGTGGATTTTGGAAAGGGCAAAGGCCTGACCAGTATCACGTGTCGTAACACCCAATTAAGAATTTAAAGATTTTGGATATGCTGCTACGGCCTTGTCATGTATTATTTAGTAGCTGGTTCTTGAAATCTCCAAAAAAGTTTTTTGACCTATGCCGACCACTTATGCCACTTGTTTTGCCATTATGTTTCTTTAGCGTTAATTATAGTTGACAAACGGGATATATCGAATAATTTGCAATAACTTTTTGATGCTATATTTGGTTTACGTTTATACTTGCCGATACTATTCAGAAATTTAATTAAATATTTTATTCAGGGCGTAGGCTAAATTAAGTATAGTAAAAATAAGCTACTCTACAAACCACAATTTCGGAGACAAAGCAAAATGACCACTGGGAAAAGAAATAGCTAAAGAAAGAAACCTAGTTACTAGAACTACTAAACGCGAAAGAAAACCAGCTACGAATGTAGAAGATAATAAAGTTTTGTTAGCAATTCTTATTATTACGTTGCTATGTAAAATAAAGAACCAAGTCGTGTCTACGGAAAATACGTTAGTTAACAATGCCAATTTAAAAAAGAACGTTAAGTATGACTCACATGTTGATTTAGGTGTGTGTGTTGTCACAGAACTGGTAAACGATGACCTTTTAAATTGTCAAAAGCTATAATTAAGATAAAGAATATTTAAATGGAATGATTATGAGTATCTCTCGATTTAATTTTAAATAAATCATTTATTTCCAGAATTGGTTTGTCTATGACAATATTAAGGTATTCAAATAATCTTTCAAACTTTGATACTATTGTAATCCAAATACAGGTTTCAAATAATTGATATCTACGATGTATTTCTACTAAGTTCTTTGCGTTGTCTTACGTTTTCTATATTACATTTCAATCCAGTTTATCTTTCTCAATAATCAGATTTTTTATCTCTTTTTGTTTCCTCATTTGTTTCGTTTCCACCTCATTCAAATGATATCTTAAATCGTCCTACTTCTATTATAAAGATTATGAGAATATATGTGAAAAAACGGTTCTGCTCGATTTTGCTGAGTACACAAAAAGTTTATAACCTGAATGAGTGTATGACAGATCTTTCCGGAAATCTTAGGAACAGGACGAGCAGGATTAAGGACCGGAACCGTCCATTAGTAATAACTGAACCTGTTATCTAGATTTTATTAAATTAGTCACGTGACCTTTATTTGTTTCAATAATCTTATATTTCAAATATCTAATTCAATACTTCTTACTCCATCTAATTTCTTTCCGATTAAATTCGTTGTGAGTTCCAAGACAGCTGTAGTTTCTCCCCCGTGACGTCAATAAGCTTCATTACTTATTGTCAATTTGAAGTCCGTTGTTGATCTACAGGTGACACAACGGTGGGAATGTGTGGTGGACTAGTCTCGTGACCTTTCTTTATTATAAATCTTCTATAATGGTTATTGTCTCGAACTAATGCTGGGTGACATCATTCTTAACGTGTTGCCAATCTTCCCATCCATTGTGATCGAACGTCCGTATTGTAAGTGATTTACTATCACTCTCTATCACGCCAATGTGTATATGTTCTATTTCGCATTTCACATAGTTTTGTATTCCGTTGCGTAACATTATGATAGCTTGATCTCTTTTATGTGCCCTCAGTAAGAGGTTGTCTTCTTTTTATAATGTAAGATTAGTAATTTTATTGCAAGTCTAAATTTTATGTTCTTATTACCAACATTTTCCTCTATCGCTGATGGTCATTAAGTGACCCGCTGACTTCAAAGCCAAAGCATTTATTGCAACTAAAATGTACAAAAAGGTCTTATTTATGATATTCACTCACAATTTTGGACCCTGACTGGCGCCGCAATTTTTCTTGATTGTTTATTTCTTCTTTCAGTGCCTCTTCTTGTTCGTTTTTGACTAACTTCTCAGTGTCATACTAATTAATATTAAACTTGTGTTTCTATTTTTTTTTTTTAAATTTTTCTTTTTCTTTGCAGGTAAGTTCCAGTCATCATTATGTATGATTGAACTATGTTTTTGAGGGTATGTGGAAAACTCTGATGAAGAAAAATCAAGGCCCGTTTCAAATACCAGATATCCCTGGTATTTAAAACGGGCCCTGATTTTTCTTATTACAATAAGGTGGCAAACAGGCATACGCAGCCTGACGTGTGCAATACCAGGAGCATTAGGTACTAACACGCTGGCACACATTCCCTTTTAAGGTTTATTAATAAGATTGATAAAATAACCATGTTTAAATATTTAACTTGTAAAACTTTGGTGTATCTCTCTCTCGTTGGTTTTACTTACGTTCAATCAAGAACCGGTATTGAGGTGTCGTTGTCCGTGGGCCCGGGATTATAGGTCAGGGGTTCCTTGGTGCCGATGGAGAAACGTTATAGCCATTGGGTCATTATTTATTTTTAATATATTAATTGTGTATTTAAAAAATGTTACAGTATCAATGCACTTGCCGAGGATAGTTTACTTATATATTCTTTTTTGTTAATAAATGAACCACACGATCAAGTACGATTCAAAATATCGAATGGGGTTAGAGTGTACTCTGTGACGCTGTTCCAAGGATTGGCAGAGGTGTGTTTTCAAGCCGCCTGAAGGCCACTTTGCTTAACGTCTATCATCCAACGAGAACAGCCGGGACCGACGGCTTGGCGTGCCCTTCTAAACACGGAGAGCTCGAGATAACCTATCCGAACACTGGCTAGGGTCGAACTCGCTTTACTTGCGTTTCCGTTTTAGAGTGGGACACACAGCGACGCCATCGTGCAAAATTTACTGATTAAATATAAGTAATGTTGCATAATCATGATATGTATTACGAAATTGTTTTCGTCATCGGTACAATATTACAGTAATTAGCATATTGTTTAAAATGTTGCATTATTGCATTCTGTAATTGCAACGTGCGGTCATTGTCGTTCGTCTGACATTAATGCTAGTTTACATCATCATAATCATTACATCTATACGTAGCTTGACAGACGGAATGTCCTAAATGACTTTTCTGATTAAATTCGTTGTGAGTTCCAAGACAGCTGTAGTTCCTCCCCCGGGACGTCAATAGGCTTCATTGTTTATTGTCAATAGCCGTGTCTACACAGACCAAGCACGACTCGCGAGCCAAATGCTCGGTGTATGTGGACGTGCCTCTCAGGCAGCCTCTGGTGCACGTTGCTTCGGCCAAGAGCCGCTCAACCGTGAGCAATACATTGTCGATTTTTGTCGATTCTCAAAATTGTCTCCATGGTACTTCCACACTGTGTTCCGCACACACCGAACATTCGGCTCGCGAGCCGTGCTCGGTCTGTGTGGACACGGCTAATCTGAGGTCGCCGCTATTAATCACAGCGGTGATCAACGTACAGCCCAAACCGCTAATCGTAGAGCCCTGAAACTTGGAGGGTGTATTCTTTGTATGACGTAGGCATCCTATAAGAACTGAAAGATTGCTTTTACCAATAAGGTCGCCTTGTTGCTAATACGGTAGTCTAGTACGTAAGGTTTTATTATTATTATTGTCTTTTGTTGTACAGTCAGTTGCACGTTGAGCTTTACACTTGCAGTACAATTTTGGCTCTTATGACATAAAACTTAAGAATGGTACATAAGTCCAATATCTAAAGGTCGACCTGCTTTTAACAGCATTAGAACAGTGGCTTGTAGCGTAGGAATTGTAATTTATTGCGTTAATCCAGTGTTAATGGATATTTTACATTGTCACTTGAAAGCTCATAACATGACAATAGGTGTGGCGTGACCGACGGCTTAAAAGGCTGTTGCGTCAATCTACTTGAACACTTTCGATAACCTTTCCTGCAATCGGCCTTACAATTCACGTACCCAAAGCCACTAAAGACTGGTATACTCGGCCTATGAAAGAGGTGAGTAAGGTCGTAATATGATACAAGTTTCCTAAATATCGCGTGAAGAGATTAACTCGAATTTTTCGGTAACCCCGTGATGCCCCGATTGCATGTCTAAAGGCTATGGCGATGCTTACCATCAGGCGGGCCGTATGCTTGTTTGCCAACTTTGTGACATAAATAAAATATATAAGTAACACCAGTTTACGTAAGTTACTATTGCGTTGCCTGCTACTAGGAAGGGAATAGGGAGAAAAGGGACATGATCACAGGAGTAAAGGCTTCTGGATCTCTCACTTCTGCGGTCGTGTTTTTTAAATGCTCTACCATTCCACAAACATTAGTGTATGGCCATCATAATAGTAGTAACTTACCAAAAAAAAAAGGACGCGTTGCATGCACTCCGAGAGTGCCGGCAGAAGTGAAAACTTAAACATCAACGTAGTGCATTTTTAAAAATATTTTGGAATAAATAAATAAATATATAGGGACAATTCACACAGACTGAATTAGCCCCAAAGTAAGTTCGAAACTTGTGTTATGGGATACTAACTCAACGATATTATATTTTATAACAAATACATATATAGATAAACATCCAAGACTCGAGGCCAATCAGAAAATGTTCGTTTTTCATCATGACCCGACCGGGGATCGAACCCGGGACCTCCTGGGTGGCGGTCTGGCGTGGTAACCATTACGCCACGGAGGTCGTCAAATGAATGGTTAGGGAATCTTACGCTTTTTCGATGGCTACGGATCTGACGCGAGTTTAACATTTTTTACTCATCTAGAAAAAATGACAAGCGCCTCTAAAGAAGTTTTCACTTCAAAAAAATATTTACATTAATACTGGCAACATAACACAACCGAAGGAAAAAGTATAAACAAAGAAAAAAGTCAGGGCAGAGCCAATGGGCAACCTCCGACCCGTTCCGTTTGGAAAGCGACCCGCGACAATGACCGCTCGGGATAACGGAACGCATTATATTCATTACACGAAACATTGTGATCAAGATTACCATGGATTGATTCCGGATTTACGTTTGTTATTTTTTTTTTAATAATATTCATGGAATTTATATTCAATTCGGTTATTTGCTTACCACATGGCACAAATAAGATCCTACATCTAGAATCACAATAGACCAGTCCTGGTCGCAGTGCTATCAAAGCCGTACATCTAGAAAGTATAGCTTATGGCACCCTGCAAAAGCATTGCAAATTTTGAATTATTTTGTAGTTTATATCTTTAAATCGTGCAATGGGACGTACAACATCATAATTTAAATATGGTTTAGTAAAAAACAATGAAGGAAATATAACACTTGTCATCCTGTCCCCGTGGCCCCGTGTCATTATAATGATCCGATGAATGATATAATGATCCGATAAATAAACTGGCAGTTTTATATGATTTTAACAATCATTTAACAGGTCTTACCTGACAAATAGGTCAACAGAAATCTATCCACAGGTCTTTATAGATTATTAAAACTTAAATACAATTTAAAAAGCTAACTTTGGTAAATGAACTCGTAGTGTTGCCAACCGAAAACTAATGAAAAATGCGACTAAATGGAATCCAATTATTTAGAAATTTTATTTATTCAACTCATTTAAAACGCTTATTCAAGAATTAACGAATAACCGATCCCATCAACCCAGCAGGAAGCAGTTATAATCCCGCAGGATCCCGCTACGTAAATATTTCATACATATTGACTAACACCAAGCCCACTCATTCGGAATTTTAATACGTACAAAACAAATAGGCGAAATAGTTGTCGACTAATATTTTGTTGTACAATTTTGAACCTAATATATACACGTTAGTGCCTTAAGTTATCTGGAAGTGTATCAAGGTGCGTCAAGGACGAAACTAATGTCCGTCTGGTTGTTTCAACGATTTTAGGGTTCCGTGTTGGGTTAATATCTTAACAAACAAAAAATAAGGGCCACCAATTTAGAAAAAAATCGAGAATTTTTTTAGTGAACCCTTTTCAATCAATCTATTTTACAAAAGTTAAACACTTACATCTACCTATAAAGGCAATGAAAGAGGTAAGCAAGGATCTAAATATGCTACAAGGTTTCTTAATATTGCGTAAAAAGGATCTTCATCGGGAAATGGCACAGCGGATCATCCGCTCAAATCGGAGCAGCCCGTCTGGGGAAGAACCTCCACCTTACAGAAGATCGTAGCCAAATAGCATAATATACCTAGAGCTAGCTTTATTATTTATTATCATAAAAATATTTGTTCTTAGTTTTAAAACCCTGTACACAAATTACAAATTAAAAAAAAATCTTGAGCATAAATCATTGTGCGTGACACTATGTCTTCACAATGATTTTCGTTCAAGATTCGACGAGCGACGGGAGACTTAAAGCTTGAACGGAACCCTATGTCTAAGTTATATTCGTACTTATTTTTTTTATCACCATTTCGTGACTGAGGTCCTGGCCTCCCCTCCACATGTCCTCTTCATGTATGTACGCACGAACTCCAAATGACAATTTGTTTTTTGTTACCGGATGTACTAGAGAGGTATTGTAATCTTAATTTTTACGACCATTTTGGAGCTGTATAGTCCAGTCCGACACGGACTGCTTGAAACAGTTGGGAAGAACTGCTTCAGGCTGCGACATACACACAAATACGAACCGCTCAGGCAGTTGAACTGCTTCGGGCGGTCGTGCGGGCAAAACTGCAAGCAACTATGACTGTATGTTGATCAATGACTGAGCAGTCCGTCAATGTCGGCTTATTGCTGCTTTCGATTTTGTTTTTATAAAATTGCAGTTGCGTCGCTGTCGCATTATGTTTAGTCGCGGACATATTGACGTTGTTGATTCTGCCTTTAAAAGAGACAGCAATTACGTGATGTATTAATTCCCTTACCAAATGTCCCGCCCAACTCTACTAAAGAAACAGCTTAACAAAATACCATTATGTTTATTAATACATAATGGCAGCACTCATCAACTGGTCACTGACTATTTATTTTTTTCCTTATCTCGACTGACTAATTAACAGTCCTACTAATTGCTATAAAATTACTAAGAAATTACTGATAGTAGGACTTTGTAACAGGAGCACCTCAAGTTTAAGCATAAAACTTAGCCAGTTTCTGAACACATTTTAATTTTAACTCCACATTAAGTCTCAAGCGTTTTTGTCTATAGTTTGACAGTGACGGTTATAATTTAATGTGTGATTAACTTTAAAAATGGGTTTCGGAAACTAATAGGTTTCAGGGGAACGGTTTCAGATTCATAAAAAAACCTTAAAATAACAAATTAAAGGTAACTTAAACTATTGTTAAGAACACTCTCGACTTGTTTTTGTTATAGTTTAAACTAGCGAAACTCGCGCAACTTCGTAAATCCCGCTTTCCCGTAGGAAATTCCAAAAATCCTTTCTTATCGTTGCCTATGTCATGCAAAGAACACATCTAAGTTTCAGGTCAGCGAATTAGACTGTGCGTTGATCCCTCAGTCAGTTATTCAGGACAAAACATTTAATACATATATATGGTTAATAACCCTTTAGTATTCTCTGTAGCCAACAGAACAGGTATTATTGTAATCAACTAATTAATTTCCACAATAACATTTACTCTGTTAGTGTTATTGTGGAAATTAATTTGGATTAATTTCCACAATAACACTAACAGAGTAAATGCAAATTGTCCTGTTGTTGTTAAGCGTACATGATATTAGCACATTTCGGGGCGGCTGTTGAACCCACGTGGGTGGGCTGCCGGAATCGAACTTGTAACTTTGCCACTTTATCTGAATGCAGTCAATTAAGTATTCACACTTTTCAGGCTTGTGCTGAAAATTGATTTTCCGAAGTAAAAAATAAAATGACGCATTTTATAGCTGTCACTGTCCAATTAAACAAGAAGAAGAGACAGCTCGTGAGTTAATCCGTAATTAAAATTAAAATGTGTTTTAGAAACTGACTGAAAGGCTTAAAATTTGTATTTATTTGTACTTAAATGTTAATAATGATATAATAATGATTTGTCTTAAATATTGTTTTAAATGTTAATAACGATGTTGTAACAATAGATACAAAGAAAAATATGTTATCAATTAGCATCAGTAATCCAAGAGCAGTATTTTATTGCCGTGACCCAGTTGTGGTTGCAACTGCTATAATTGTTATTATGCATAAACCAAGAAATCTATACTAAGTGATTTATCTAAAAGAATGTGTTCAGAATCATGAACATGATGTTTTTCAACTCACAAAGAATTGAATCAGAAAGATATATGATAACGCAGTACAGATGTACTATTTCACGAAGAGCATTTGGTTATAAATTTTGTAAGTTGTAACATTCACATGGCCATTGGTTTAGTGTGCGTAACCTCGGAAACGTTTGTAAAATCGGTGACGTACACTAAAACAATGTTCATGAGCACGCCTTACAACTTTCATAGCAAAACGCTCTTCGTGAAATAGAATATGTAGGAAGTATTTACAGGACTTTCGTCCTAAGCTACGTAAGAGAGCAGTTTGGAAAATAATGGATAAATATATAGGGACAAATCACACAGATTGAGCTAGCCCCAAAGTAATTCCGAAACTTGTGTTATGGGATACTAACTCAATGATACTATATTTTATAATAAAAACATATATTGATAAACATCCAAGACCCAGGCCAATTAGTAAAAGTTCTTTTGTCAAAATGACCCTACCGGGATTCGAACCCGGGACCTCTGGGTGGCGGTCCGGCATGGTAACCATTACGCCACGGAGGAGGTCGTCAAAGGTCGTGAAGAATGAGAGCCATTCTAAATTAATCTGTAGGAAGAATTGAAATAAAACGCATCCCTAAAGATGTTACGGAATTGAATTAAAAGTACATTGACCATAACCAGGGACGCCTCGAATTTCAGCAAAGCGAATGACCGCCAATACG
Organism: Endotricha flammealis; assembly: GCA_905163395.2. Classification (NCBI taxonomy): domain Eukaryota; kingdom Metazoa; phylum Arthropoda; class Insecta; order Lepidoptera; family Pyralidae; genus Endotricha; species Endotricha flammealis. The sequence goes on along the minus strand of LR990861.1, from coordinate 1,503,523 downwards.
GCAGGGTTGCCAAAAGCAATAAACTTGGTACTAATGGCGCCAACAATACAAACAATGAGACAAAGCCTAATTAAAGGTTTTATTTGTCGAGTGATTCGTTCCCCAAATCTTATTTAACTTTGAAAGATATTGAATAAAATTGTAAGGTTATCAGACCACTGTTTAAAATTTTATTTGTTGACAGGAGTGCACTTGGCACACGCAATTTTAGAACGTCGACCCTAGCCAGTATTTGGATGGGTTTTGTTATCTTCAGTTCCTCCTTTAAGCCTTTGGTTCCGGCTGTTGTCGAGTCGTTAAGCCAAGTGGTGGCTTTCAGGCAGGTTGAAAACACGGGCTTCTGTCTGCCCATCCGCAATAGAGCAGCGTAACAGAGTATGTTCTAATCCAATTCGATTGTAGGGAGAGGGAGACCCGTATCCCTGCAGTAGGATGATTATGGGTTGATATGATTAATGATTAATTTTGAATTAGCTGGCAACCCTGGTCCATGGTGCGAAGTTTACACAACCGTGCATTGACTTCAGTTATTAACGTTAACATCGAACAATACAAAACATGCACGAACGATAACTCACATCGTAATTTATTCAGCAACCTCGACGGTTTCTGCTGAAAACAATGTCTAAAAAGCATCTACAAAAATATATATCTATGGCTAAATTCTGAACTCATTTGGTTTGAATTAGAGAATGGTTCACCCTTGTTAATCCTGACCATCACAGAGGCGGATTATTTTTGGGTAATCCCGGATCTTTTTAAGGTTACCTTTTTAAGATTGCTAAGGTTGCCTTGAAAAGATTGCTTTTAGCAATAAGGCCACCTTGTTACTAATGTACTAGTCTTTAAGTTATCCGTGTATTACTTTGTTGTGTAATGCAATAAAACATATTCTATCTGATTGGACTCCACTACTGATTATCATGGCGAAGTGAAGTCAGTTATCCGGACAATTCAAATCAAAATTATTTTATTGATTTAGCTTTTTGGTTCGTTATCGTTTGCTTTTTCTGCATTGGATGTTATCATAATATAATTTTCATACAAAACATAAGCGCTTGCGCATCAATTGAGTTAGTGGGTGGATATGATTAAAGAGTACTTCTATCATTAGATCTTTTTGTGTTGCTATAGCAATCAAATGTAGGCGAGACGTCAAATGGCGCCGTACAATTTTCCGCTCCGACGCTGAACCGGTCCTACGCCCTACCACTTGCCGACATTGTATTTATATCAACGCAAAGATTAGCAACATCGTTGATGCACATCTCCTTTCAAATGGTCTAATTGGAATCTGCTTAAGCTTTTTCTATTATCCATTTCAATTTAACATCTTTTGTACCTATAAACTGTGCGTTTTCTCTCTCTAGCATATTGGGTCTTACGAAGTAACCGTCAGACTGGGAAGTTAATACTTTAATATATATTTTTTATAACTTTTGTCTATTGCTTTGTTCATTCTATTAATTTTTCTTTCTTCACACGGTATTCTTTATTTTTTATTATTTTTTCCATATACTTTAGCTCTTGTTTTCCACTTCTCTCACCTTACCTTCATCCTTTACACTGGGTATTCGTAATCTTAAGAAGTTTATAGGGAGTTACAGTAGCTTTGTATAGATTTGCACTAATTGATAAACATGTACAGTTGGCTAAAGCAGGTATTAAGAAACAGGCTTAACCTCTAGGTCACAGCGAATACGAGAAGGCAAAATCGTTAACTTTATAGTGTAATTGATATTAGACAGTTAGTGCCAGCCACAAAGTAGCAACTGCGGCAACCTACGCTAGGTTGAGACCACTAACCGCGGCCTTTCTGGTGTAACTGACCAGAAATCGTGTAATGTAAAAAAATTATCTTGAAGGATTTTTAATGATGAGATGGGTTTTTTTATTTGTTTTTAAACGAGATAATAAATTTGCGATACTCCTAATATTTTTCTGATTAGAGTTTTGAGTTCGAAGACTAGTAGTGCCTCCCTCGAGTATTTTTATATGCCAGCAATGTAATCCATAGTACAAGTTTTGCTTAGGTTTGGTTTGGTATGGTAAAGTCATTATATTTCCGTTTGGAAATTCTTTCAGAGTGTTTAAATGAATCAGGCAATTCTTACATAAGATTTTTGTTTAAAACCTCTCACATCTGAGAATAAATAATGCGTCACGCACTCGCTTATAGAGTTGCAAGTTCCATTATCACACATGAGTCAGAAAGAGGTCCTACAAATACTGACGCATCGTCTACCTCACCTGAAAATCTTTACACTAGATGTAATCAACATTTAACATTAATTCGTGTCAACCCATAATCATCTTACTGCAGACATACGGGTCTCTCTTTAATCGAAGGGGATTAAAGCGTATTCTGGCATGCTGCTCCAATGCGGATTTCCAGAGGCCAGTGTTTTCAAGCAGCCTGAATGCCACCGAATTGGCTTAATGACTGTCATCCATTGACAACAGCTGGAACCGACGGCTTAACGTGCCCTCCGAAGTACGATGAACCAATCGGTAATGAACAGCTGAATCAAAAATTAAAATTAAGCCTTTAACCCCTCGAGTCAAAAAACAAATAAACTTATTAGTACTGACTGACACCGTCTGTTGATAATATTAATATGTTCATATATTAAATAATCATTTTCTAAAATCCAATTAAGGTCACAAACAAAGATAGCGAGACTTCTAAACACAATGTTGGACTGTAAACCAATAACATTTAATTTTATTCAAGTATTCACTGTTGAAGCAATAAAAATGATAACATCGACTTGCTGGGACCACCCAGAGGATCAAATTAGACAATAATGTCAATTGCCAGTTGACACAATGTTTACATAGCTACATTGATTTGTGGTTTATCAAGATGACCCAAAATTGCATTACAATGTGTACGTATTGCCGAGATGTTTTTGTCAATTGTATCGTAAGTATTTTGCAATCTAAATAGTATAGAAAAAGTTTATGTTAACAAATTTTCGATAATCTAATTGTTAAGTTTCGTCTTCGTTGTCTACTAAGACATTTTTCCCTTAGTATATAAGGAATTCTATTTTTTAGCAGATGGATTGCTTTTTACCGATTATCCAGTATCATTTCGTGCGATGCTCAAATTTCACCCAAATTTTTAAATTGTGAATGATGACCTGATATCATCATCATCTCAGTCCGTCTATCCCCAATGCCGAGCATTGGCTTTCCTTTTTTCAAGGCCAAAAACCCCTTGTTCAAAATAACTGATATATTCTTTATTAATTTCATTAAAGTCTAACCGTGAATTATCAGCTTCACTAACCCCTAAAGGTCAAGAAACAAAGAGACAGTGTGAACCGACAGCTGCGACACAGTAGTAATCTTAGTAAATATTTGATTGCGTTGATCGTACTTTACTCCCCATTGTATTGTTATCAAGTACATGCTCATTATATACTGTGGCATGTCTCCGGATGACTCATTTATCAATTATCCGTGTATCATTTGGGTCAACAGACTGACTCACTTTCAGGTATAAGCGCCTTTCGCTGGTATTCCAAATTATTTTTTGCAGTTTTTTCCATGATGAGCAAAGGTATAGTTTAATATTCAACCAGTTTCTGAGACACATTTTAAAAGTTGATGACACATTAAATTATAGCTGTCACTGTCAATCTAAAGAAGAAAAAAGAGAAGAGGTTTAATGTGGAATTACAATAATATAAAATATTGTTGACGGTGTAGGTACTGTATAAAGTCTACTTGAATAAAAAAAAAACAAATTTTGATTTTGCCGACATGATCTAATTTGCAGCTACATGTTACTTTAGTCTATGACTTTCTTTAGGAAAGGAACTCTTGTTTGCTAATACAAATCAATCAACAATATTACATAGACATTCAGCGAATTATGAGTAAACAATCAATGATCTCAATAATTCTGCGTATGGTGTGTTACTAAAATTAATAATACATTTTATTTCGACGAGTTCGCGGATTTGTGCGTACTTATTGAGGTTACGATCACGTAGGCTGTTTTAATTATTGCTATGTACTCGTATTATGTTTACTTAATTACACATTTTATTACTTTGACACGATTTGTTACAGAAAATGCATTGTAAAAAAGATGAATTTATTGCATCACGACATTACTGCTTGTATCTGCGTGTATTACCTCGTAACAAAGTTAAAATCTAGTTTCAATCTGAAGCGTTATCTAGCTCATTTTGTAAGCAAGAATACCTTAGTATTCTCACGGATCAAGAATGAGAGATCACGAGAGAGACAGAGAAAAGAGAGTTCTTTGCAAAGAAGCTTCTTTGGAATGGCGCGTTGCAACGCGCAATATCGTCAAACCTTGCTGAACTAATTGGTGCGTAACTTTGGATTAGATGGATATGTGCAAATTATATACAACTTAAACCATAGTTTAAACATATAAGGACTCCTAATAAAAAAAAAATGACATTTAACTTACTGTTAATGTATTTAATGTTAAAATAATTAGATAATTAAAATTCCGCCATAAATAGTGAGTCAGGCTTCAATGAATTCATTAATATAGTGGTTTTAGCGAATACTGATAACAGCTAAGGGAAACTCCTTATATGGTGCGCATACTTACTGGGTTCTTGACCTAATTATTCTTATAACGGTTGCCTTAATTATTAAGCTGTTAGTTGCGACTTGTTTAGCATTAATTGGTGTCACTTTCCCATTTTAAATAAAGCCGGTACGCGGTTTTAATAAACCCGGTTTGGAACAAAGGTCACTACAAATGGCCCGTTGCCGGCTACATGGCTTTAACCAGCCTGGTGATGCGTTGGCAGTGATCCTACCATTGGCACCAGAGGAAGGAATGTATCCGTTAGCTGGTACCCCTAATACAAGCAGATTTAGCCTATGAGTGAATTGTGTAAAATTTATTCATTAAATACTAGTGAAACCCACGAATCTTCGTTTGCGTGTATTTATTTATGCACAGCAGCGCCATCTATACCATTTTGATGAAATGCTACGGGAATCGCGTACTTTTCGGGATAAAAAGTACCCTATGTGTTAATTCAAGGTATCGGCTACTTACATACCAAATATCATAAAAATTGGCTTAGCCGTTTGAGCGTGAAGAGGTAACAAACATACACATAACTTTCGCCTTTTTATATTAGTAGGATTATCAAACCAACTCCAAACTGTATACTATACCAACAACGCAGGGTGTTTGAAGGCCGAGTGTAATTGGTATGAAACACGGTTTTCAACCTGTGGATTTCCAAACCAATATTTTAAACTGTTTAGTTAGTGCAGGTTTTAGAATCAAAATCTTATTACGAAACTAGTAATACAAAATGCTCAAACTCAACACAATTGTCATGTTATTTCATCTTGTACTGGACTCGAACACGCGACAGATAGTAACTACAAAACTGAGCCACTATCACACGTAATATAAAAAAAACGTCGGACGTCTCCTGGTGCATCGAAGGGCAAACGGGTCCCTGTTTTCTGTTTTGATCGAGTTTGGAGGGCATTGCACCTGCGACGGGGCGGGGGAGGTGCCAGACACCTGTCGACCTATCGAGGGGTATCGAAATTATAGATATACTAAAAGCTTGTACAAGGACGACTAAAAGCTTGTTGTAAATGGATGGATGGAAATAAGAGAGTAGTGGAACGCAAATGACAAAAAGACCTTTTTCGCCTTTTTACCAGTGGCCATTTTGCTTTTGTCTCCTTGGTCGTTTAAGTTATACTAGTCAATATTATTTGTACGCATCGACAGGAGAAAGTGCCTGTGAGGGCCTAGTCTCGGAATAAATGATTTTATCTTATCTCTATCATAGATACTGAATTTTGGAGTTTGTTTCGTGTAGCACAAGGCGAAACTCCTGTGACCTTTGTTTCAAACTGTGTTAAAATCGACACAAAGGCCATTCAGGTATCTTAAATCACGCTACATTGACAAAGATATTATAATGTTCAAAACATAAGATTTAAAAAAAGAGTCAAAAAACTTGTAATCCATTATATGCAATTAAAAGAATATTGAATTAGTAATAAAATAAAACGAATGAAAATTAACAATAATAAAGACTTGTTCAATAGTTTTTGCTTTGCACGCGTGTACGATAAGGTCTATTGAAACATCTCTGTTTTAAACTTGAATTATGTTTCACAAAGACGATCCAGGACTAGCCTCTCGTACATTCCTACCGTTGTGTCTCCTGTATACCCAGGATCAACAACGGCGACCTCAGATTACCAATAATCAATGAAGCTTATTGACGTTCCGGGGGAAAAACTACAACTGTCTTGGAACTCAACGAATTTAATCAGAAAGAGATTAGACGGTATTAAGTATTTTCGAAGACGATCATTGGGTAGACCTGGGGCCCGATTCTACTAACACAAATGCACCAATGGACTCTCAATGGTGTCTCAATCGTGTCTCAAAAGAATGCCGATAGTGTATCAGTGGAATAGTTTTTGACAATTGTTATGGACTTAAACAATAACATAATGTTTAACTTATTGTTTAAGTCCATAACAAATGACAAAAACTATTCCCTATCATACACTATCGGCATTCTTTTGAGACACGATTGAGACACCATTGAGAGTCCATTGGTGCATTTGTGTTAGTACAATCGGGCCCCTGCATTTTCGCGCTCGCGATTTTATCGACGCAATGACGTGGTTACCGGCTATTCTTTCTCGGGTTTCAAACTGTTTTCATACCCAATTATTACATGAAAGACCTTGTCCACGAACTTGATGCGAACACATTGTGATATTCGCGGCGAATTCGCGCCTGGAACCTCTTGAATGTGTGGATCGAAGTATGAATTCGCGGCTATTTCACTCTCTGAATACAAGGACTTAAATCTCACAAAGAAAGGACGGGCAGACAGAATGGCTTTATTCTTGAAAGCATTCATAACATATTTATAAATACCGAATCTATCCCCTTTATTAAAGAAAGATCAGCGAAGTTTTAACTAAAACGTGTTTTCATTTTATTCTCCCCAAGAATGACAGTAACAAAACAGATTTTAGTTAATCCTTGGTTTATTGGAGTTATGTGTGATTGTATCGAATCGGTATAATCAGCGTAACGATCGATTCGCAGTAAATCATCGCATTTATCGATCTGCAATATATCGAGATGTGACGTCACACGGACATGTGGTCCGCAATTGGTGTGCTGACGTCATGCCCACACTTGGGCTCCGGTTACGGTGGGCTTACGGCCAGGAGGCCTTGAGTAGTCCGGATGCTCGTAATGCCCTTTTTATTTACCATGAGTTACATTTAGAAATTATATATATAAAAATACTATTAAAAGAACATTTAGATATTAAACAAATAAATATGTTTTGCTGTATTTTTATTTATTTACGAGCTGTTACCCGCGACTTCGTCCGCGTGAAATGTTCAAATATGGATAACTCCTTTTCCTGTCATGCGTTTTAAATGAAACAAAGCCTATATTCTGCTCCAAGCCGAGCTCTATTTCCCTGTGAAAACAGGATTAAAATCCGTTCAGTAACTTAGAAGATGTGCGCGTTCAAACAGATAGACAGACAGACAATAAATTAAAAAAAAACGCTTTTATTACCTTTCTCTAACTGTTCCCTCTCCATTTTTGCTAAATATGTTCAAAGTACAGACATCGGGGTCTACTGTTTTATTATATGTATAGATTTATTTTATAAATTATTTTATAAACAATGATAAGGTACAACACATTACAATTGTTATATTGTACCTTTAAACCTATATTTTAACATTACTGTATTATGTAATGTTAAAATACATATAATAGGTAATGTATGTTTGCATTTGTTATATTCTTGAGAACGCAAACAGGCGTTTACCAGACGTCTTGATAGCAAGCAGTCTGGTAAACAGTCATCGCTGACTATAGCCGTTTTATAATAAATAAATGATAATAAACAGGAGCATTACTAAAATATCACTGTGTTTATATGCAAAAATGTTTTTTTTTTCTATTTCTTTCGGCAGTTTTCGTTAACTAGTAAATCGAAAAAGCCGAAAACCTAATAAAAGCATGAAAATTTGTAAATCTGAAGAAAATCTATAATAAATGATCTAGAAAAAATATATAACCAATATTAAATCTATATTTCCTAGTAATTTAGTGCAAGGTGCTAAAAAAAGTCTTCTAGGAATCCTAAATAGCGCTGTCCAATTTTATCTATTCGTTCAATCATGATCTTATCGCTCATTTGCCACATTTCCAACACGCCTCAAAGCAAACCTGTGGTGCTATATATGTCGTGGCTAGATCTTAGAATTGATCACTTTATATCGGTGAACGATTTCGTTCACTGCTTTATATAGAATAAAATTAGCAGCTTTCTAACTGAGTCCATAACATATATTGTAATAAATTGTTTCAACACTTTTAACAGTTTTAACCATGCAAAATTAAAGCGTAAAACACACTGGTAGTGAAAGATGATAGGGAGCGGCACGAGAGCATCTGTCTGTATTCTGTTCTGTATGTAATCTGTATATAAAAAATAAAAATACTACCTATTCTATGCATTAGTATGAACGTTATCACACAAACGAGGCGGCGCCGCGCGGACCGGTAGCGGCGCGGCTGTCATTGCGACTTTGACAGCACGTATCTCCCGTTACCGAACGGCTGCAGAGCCGCTGCTGGGCAGTGTTTTGGCCCTAGTAAAAAGCATTAGGAAATTTGGGAAAGGCCTATATCCAGCAGTGGGTAGAAACAGAGTGATGTGATAAATTTCTTTCTGTTTAAATTAGTTGTGTGTTCCAAGACAGCTGTAGTTTCTCCCCCGGGATGTCAATAACCCTCATTGCTTATTATCAATCTGAGGTCGCCGTTGTTGATCCAGGCTATACAGGAGACACAGCGGTGGGAATACGTTGTAGGCTTGTCCCTGTTAATGATTGGATTGGTATTGGTTTGAAGTTGTAATTGCGCTTATATTCAAGATTAAACCAGATGGCCATAATCTAAGGTCAAACAGTAGCCAGTCATTGTTGCGGTTTGAACCATATTCGGTTTGTAATGACCATTATAGTACCTTTGTATGCTTTACAATGAATAACCTTTAATAAGGTCTCGAATTGGCGCCGCCCGTTTACAAAGTACTTATATTCATTTTGCAATGTCGCTGGCGCCAACTGCTGCGTCCATCTGAATTTATCCTTTTATAAATGCGAAAGAAAGTGACTGTTTGTCGGTCTGTCTGTTTTACCTCTTCACGAAACGACTGAACCGATTGTAATGAAATTTGATATAGGGATAGTTGGAGACCCGAGAAAAGACATAGGATGGTCTTTGAAAGTGTAGGTTTTTGTACAATATGATGATCGGTTGAACATACAAACAAATTAGCTTTTGGTTTTTATATATTACTAGCTTTTGCCCGCGGCTTCGTTCACGTTAATTTTGTGACATAGGTCAGGTTTCACAACAAAACAATCTATAGCGCGATTTGTGGCGCCGTCTGTTGGCCGATACTGCGCCCTGTATAGTAGAAAAATTATTTTCCCATTGGAACGACATACTTTCACGGGACAAAAAGTAGCCTATGTTGGGCTCTGTACCCCTAACAATATGTATGCAAATTTTCATAATGATCGGCTGCTTAGTCAAGCCGTGAAGGAATAACAAACAAACTAACTTTCTCATTTATAATATTAGTAAGGATTACATATTTAGGTATCTATGTATTTTAAGTATATATTTACAATAATATATCCGTTGTCTATAATTAACCAGGTTTGCATATTTACATTCCAAGACTCCCTGATAGCGTAACAGTTAACTTCGTTAAGACAATTTTAACTGTGTTAACAAACAGACAATACATTAATTTTTACAATAGTCTTGACTCGATAATTTCACTATTATCTCGCGTTCCGGGCCGTTCACCGCAGGATGTGTTTCGCGTATCGCATCCGCTGCGATAGTTCACCAAAAGATACTTCAAAACAAAAATAGATGTTTATTAATAATTAACTTTAAAAAAAAAATAAAACCGACTTCAAATATTATTAAATTTAAATGGGACCACCCTTGAGGTCCTACCTATAAGCCGAAAAAAGATTTGTTCAAATCGGTTCATAATTGGCGGAGTTATCGCGTAACAAACATAGAAAAAAAAAAAAAACATACGGGTCGAATTGAGAACCTCCTCCTTTTTTTGAAGTCGGTTGAAAACTAGCGAAACCCGCGCAACTTCGTTCGCGTATATCCCACTTTCCCGTGGGAATTTAGGAATGTAGAACACATAAACCATTCTCTTGAATCACTCTTGTCTATTTAAATATCCGCATCAAAATTTGTTGCATAGTTTTAAAGATCTGTATGCCTAGATCTTTAAAACTATAGATAAGGACAGACAGACAGCGAAAGCGACTTCGCTTTATACTAAGTAAAGATATATATTCGACGACCTCCGTGGCGTAATGGTTACCACGCCAGACCGCCACCCAGGAGGTCCCGGGTTCGATCCCCGGTCGGGTCATGATGAAAAACGAACTTTTCTGATTGGCCTCGGGTCTTGGATGTTTATCTATATATGTATTTGTTATAAAATATAATATCGTTGAGTTAGTATCCCATAACACAAGTTTCGAACTTACTTTGGGGCTAGCTCAATCTGTGTGATTTGTCCCTATATAAAAAATATAAAAAAAAAAAAAAAAAAAAAAAAAACAGCGCCACCTGGTCCCGAAGTCAGCCGTTTGGTGCCGAAGGTAAGATGACTACCAACGCACGTGTCTATGGCTAGAAAACATTGCCGAAAACAGAGAAGCAAGATGCTAACATGGTCATATAGTTCTCCGTTCGCAGCGCCTCGGACATGTCCTGCTTCTTGCCAATCTTTAGTTGACAAGACATTATCTAATGCGGATGCTGCTTCGCTTATAGACTCATCAAAGTAACCCGATTTCGAGAACAATGTACGTCTCAATTAAGGTGCAGTCGAGAATTAAATCGCATGTACACACATGATTGTAGGTTACAATATGAAGCGCCAATTTTAATTGTAAAAAGTTCCGTACATTGAAAACTAGAGTACGATAGAGAATGCAATTCTTATGTATTGTGGTCATCATCATCTCAGCCACAAGAAGTCCACTGCCGGACATAGGCCTCCCCCAAAGGTCTCCAGTGCGACCTGCTGTATTGTGGTCAATAAAGTTTAAAACAATTTTTTTTGATATCCTAATTTATTCGTTTGTCGTTGTCTCCGTGCTTCGGAGGGCACGTTAAGCCGTCGGTCCTGGCTGTTGTCGATGGATGACAGTCGTTAAGGGTGGCTTGAAAAGTCTGACCTCTTCAAATCCGCATTGGAGCAACGTCCGTTGCAGAGTACGCACTAATTCCCTTCGATTGAAAGGAGCAGTATCCCAGCAGTGCCATGATTATGGGTAGACATGATGAATAAACAAATATTGGCCATGGCTTACCTAAGACTTTATTTGTCACTTTCGCACTTAAGGCCTCATTTAGACGACGCCAGTTTCTTGCACATTCAAGAGCAATAATTGCATGCAATCTAGTGAGAGCAATAATTTGTCCTTCAAAAAAAAAAAAATTTTTAAGCCACTGTCGTTTAGACGATGCATGTCAATTATTGCTTTGACATTATTGTATGCCACAGGCAATAAACTGGCATGGTCCCCCGCGCTGGCCCTCACAGCGTAGGGGAGCGTCCCCAAGGTGGCGGATAGGGGAATGGTCGGTAGTACAGCCTAGCTACACTAACCGGCTAAGTCCGATGGACTCGCTGACCAACGCTGACGGATGTGGTCCTCCAGCATTTCGGGGGTTGTGCGGCGGGTTGACACCTCGCCCACGTAAAACCTATGTTGCTGGTGAAGCGTATCCCGTTAGCGCTTCACTAGCTATAACGCAATAAATTTGCGCAACATTGTAAAAAAAAAAAAAAACTGGCATGGTCTAATTGGGCCTTAATTCTCTTTAATAATCACGTTGACAAAACAAATTTTACTCATACAACAAAATGATCGTTTATAAAATAAGGCCCTACAATTATTATTTTTTTTTTTTTTTTTAATTTATTAATGACACAAACAGTCGGTACAAAAATAAAGTGCTATTTTTAAAATTTGGTACAATATATAGACCTAATAGTGTCAGTAAAGTAGTAGTTACAAAAAATTTATAAATTTTGAATTCTGTTTTTACATGGCAAGAAACTTTTAAGTAGGATAACAAACAAAGCTGAGAAATGCGACAGTTAATGTTAAGGAAAACTAAGTAATAGGAATGAGACGGACAACTGCTAGAAAAACCGGTTATGTAGTCAAACCAAAAAGAATAATATTATCAATATAATAATAAAAGTGGTATTAGATATTGTGTAGTTATATTGTTTAATGTACATGTAATCCGACAGCTACCTCGTCCCACTCCCACTCCCATCCAAGAACCCAAGAACGGTCGGGACATCTATCTTAGTAGGCTAAAAATAATAATACACACAGCAGTTTTTAGACAAAAAATCAATCGGACACATTATAAAGCTTATAATTATATAGGTAATGTACTTATAAGTAAGCTATACTCCTAATGAGAAAAAAATGGAACACCCATCTAACAGAAAATAATTAGTGAAAGAGTTGGCTTTATTGAGATTACAATTAGCTCACAAGAGGCACGCGCGAGGCACTAGACTAGTTACTATCCAACCCAGTTGGTGGTCACAGAGAACAGTCAGCGGCACAAACATGCCACCGTCACAGCCCACCCCGCCCGTATAACATTGTTGACATATAACTCTAGTCTTAAGTAATTAAAATTAATATATAAGCGACGGCACCATAACGTAAAACACATTCATGCCACCGACTACTCCCTGCGATAATTCTAAAGTACTTATAACAACTAATACATTAGATAATATTGAGGGTATTATGTTCACGTACTATTACGCAAGCACACTACTGTGCGCGTGCACACAACAAATACAAGCTTCAAATAACAAAGTTAACAAAATGAAAAAAAAAGACTTATAAAATAATATCTATAATATATATAGGGCTACGTAGAATAGGTACGTTTAAGATTATTCCTTAACATACGTAGGGATACATTAAAAATATCAATATGATTTAATGTTTTATTGTACATGTTGGTGGAACGATAAATAAAAGAGTTACGTGTATAGTTTTTTCGTAGTCGCGGAGGGACAAACAAAGGCAGTTTACGTGAGGGGCGTGCGGGCAGACGTACTCGTGCTATGAATGAAATGTTACCTAATAATGACGGGCAGTCTATATAGTTGTTAAGAATTTTATATAAAAATACTATGTCGGACATCTTGCGTCTATTGCAGAGGGGCATTATGCTATATCTACGCAGTGCATCGTCGTATGAATCATTGATACTGTTGCGATAATTAAGAGACTTAATAAATTTCCTTTGTACTCTTTCGATTCTGTCCACATGTACGTGGTAGCATGGATTCCAAACCACACTACATCCATCAAGAATGGATCTAACAAATGAGAAGTACAGAACTTTTAGAGTGTGAGTTTTCTTAAAGGGTTTGCTTATTCTTAATATAAAACCAAGTCTCCTAAAAGCTGTACGTAACAAATGGTCGTAATGCAGCTTGTAAGATAATTCAGAGTCCATTATCAAGCCAAGGTCCCTAATACTTGTTACTCTCTGGAGATTTTTATTACCCAGTTTATAGTTATAATGTATAGTATTTATATTACGTGTGTAAGTTATCGTGTGACATTTGTCGCTATTCAGAAACAATTGATTATTTAAACAGTAGTTAGAGAGTGCAGATAAATCATTCTGTAGTTTATAACAGTCTTCAGAGTTCTTTATCGACATGAAGAGCTTAGTGTCATCAGCGTAAAGTAAATAGGTGCTATGCTTTAGGGAATCGCCTAGATCATTCACATATAGACAGAAGAGTAAAGGGCCGATATGTGAGCCCTGAGGGACTCCAGAAGGTACTGGTAGGAAATTCGAGCTGTAACCTTTCACACAGACTGCCTGGCTCCGATTACTAATGTAGGATTTTATCCATCTAAGAAGACTGCCGTGTACGCCAGACCTAAGAAGCTTCTGCAAAAGCAGGTTGTGGCTGAGCTTATCGAAGGCGCGGGAGAAGTCGGCGTACACAACATCCACCTGAAGGCCCTCGTCCATGGCTCGTGCCAAATACTCGGTAAAAGACACCATATTTGTTTCAACGCTACGGCGACGAAAGAAACCATGCTGCTGTTCCATTATATGCGGATGAAGCTGTCGGTAAATGTTATTTGTAACTATTTTCTCGAGTATCTTACCTAAGACACATAATTTAGATATCGGCCTGTACTCAGTAATTTCGTCTTTCTTATTATTTTTGGGAACAGGGGTTACCAAATATTTTTTCCACCTACTAGGGAATATACCAGTCTCGATGGAAGTGTAATAAATGATCGTAAGTGGGGTCGCCAGTTCGATGGCACACTTAGATATTAGTATGGGGTGGATACCGTCAGAACCTGAGCTACTGAAGATATTGACACGTTCTAATTCCCTGAGAACGGATTTATGATCGATACTTACGGTGCCAATACTCACAGCAGACACATGATCCTCACTAAAATTACTTAAAGAGTTTGAGTTATTATTATCGGACACAAACACTGACTGGAAATACTCATTAAAAGCCTCACATATCTCACTGCCATTTGAGAGCAATTTATCTTGGTATTTCATTGTATCCGGAAGGTCACTAATCATATTTTTAGATTTTACAAAAGACCAGAAAGATTTGGGGTTCGTCTTTATATTATTTTCAGATAATTCAATATACTTATTGTAGCAGAAAAATTCCATATTTTTAAAGCGGGTTCTTAATAATTTAAAGGTGTTATAGTCCTTCTGATTGCCATACCGCTTCCATTTTTTGTGGAACTTACACTTTTCTTTAGATAGCTTAATAAGAGGCGCAGTGTACCATGGTGGAAATTTAGACCTATCTTTATAGTTACGAGTAGGCACATATTTGTCAATAAGTTTATCGAGAATATTGTAAAGATATTCAGTCATCGATTCCACATCTGGCAACATGCTTAATGCAGTTATCCAGTCTATTGAATTTAACTCTAATTTAATAGAATTATAGTCTCCTTTAAAGAATTGTTTTCTACGTGTGGTGGCGGTTTTTAAATTAGAGAGATATAATAATTTAAGATCTATTTCCAATGATTTATGATGAACGTCCTCCGGAACCAATGGGTCTTTACATAAGTTAATTTTACAATAATCATTATTACAGAATATCAAATCTAAAAGCCTTCCGTTTATATTATAATGAGTATTATATTGACACAACGAAGAATAAGAGATAAAATCGGCAGTGAGACAACTTAATTTGTCGGGGTTATATTGAATATCCATACAGTCTGTGGTTGTATTATATGACCAAACAGCGTAGGAAATATTAAAATCCCCCATTACGAGAAAAATATCATTTGGATTACTATTTATAAATTCACTGACCCTATCGTAAAAGGATGTAAGTAACGACTCATGATTGCAACCGTGCGGTATATACGTAGATATAATATGTAAACAACGCGGTGGCAGCGGGCCGCTGGCAGAGGCGGCAGCGGGGGCGGGCCCAGCCACAGCGGCCGCGGTCGTAAGGCGTCGGCCAGGCAACGACAACGATACCCATACCTCTTCAGACGTCGGCGGCGCGTGCATATTGCTGCGGCGCGTGAGTCCTAGGCCGCGGCGCACTGCGACCAGCACCCCTCCCCCGCGCTCACAACCACTCGCCCTAGAATCACGGTCACAGCGGAACACCTGATATCTGCTGTCAAAATATTCGGAATCATTAAAACCATCACCAAGCCATGTCTCAGTTAGACAGATAACATCATAACTACAGCACAACACACCATTAAGAAATTCGTGAGACTTAGTACGCAATCCCCTCACGTTTTGATAATAAATATGAACATTATTGTCATACATTTTTAAATATTATATTATTCAGATAGTATTTATTTCTATAGCGTAAAGTTGTTCCACCAACTATACATACATACATAATGAGCCTAAGATAGTATTTAAGAGAGAAACAAGTATGTTTTATTATATATTTTAAAACATAGTAATACGTACCTAATAAGTAATTCCGAGTCAACATATAACGTGCATAATACAGTCACTTAATTTTAATAAGGTCCGCTTCTGATGACACTTGTATCACATTAGAATTGTCATTTTTACGGACCAAAATCTTACATTCCGCCAACCAAGTATATTTGTAATTTTTGTCTTTAGCCAGCTGTCGAACCCGACGATACAGCAATTTATTGGAGGGCGTTAGGTGTTCACTAACGAAAATTGGCCTAGATGGCCCATCCAAACCTGCGTCCACAGTAGTAAGACCACGGCGCACACGTACTGCAGCCAACATTTCTGATTTTCTAATCCTCCTCGTGAACTTGACGATAATGTTTGGGATGGAGGCACTATCCCGGGGAGTGTTCAGATCCTCAACGTCCGTGGCACTGGATACAACTGAATTTTTTGTGTGGAATCGTCGAACTCGATGTACATAATCAATATCAGAAGCAATCAGCTGGAAGCCTACCTTCTTGGCTATGTTATTCACAATATTTAGTAAGTTCTCATTCTTAGAAACCGGTATACCCGATATCTCAAGGTTGTTTATCCGTCCCAGCTGTTCCCTGACACGTGAACACTCCGAGAGGTCAGCTGTCGTGGTTTGTAACTGATTCACATCACTCATAATTGATTCCAGCCTGTTGTTGTTAGAAACATTAGAGGATTTCAATACTACCACATCACTTTTGAGGTTAGACAGTTCTGTGGTTATAGACTTCATAGAGAGTTGTATATCCTGCATCTGGGATTTAAACCCGTCTAGGTGCTCTTTTAATGTATCCATACTACATTTCAGTGTTTCATTTTGAGCCATTTGAAGCGATTTCATGGACGTCATGAGTTCTTCTTTAAAATCGTCTAGTAACTTTTCATGATTACAGCTACACTCTGGATGCTTTCTTTTCCGCTGAGATTCTTCTCTAAGTTTTGTCAAATCAGTAAACGATCCAGATAGTTTTGATGGACTTCTTTGAACACTCATTTTTAAGAAAAATAAAATACACAACGTGGTTATTTTATTGAGTTATCTATCACGATGCAGTTCAATTTAGTAATCTGACCCCCTCGCACTCACGCAATTAACAGTACGTGAGAAAGGAACAAACTTAGTAACCTTCCGCTGAGCGCACACGCGTCGCCGATGTTCGGCATAGATCGTTATAGCAATTACAGCCGTAATCCCGTGTTAACTAAGGTTTAGAATTGGTCGATTGTTATTTATTGTAACTTTGAGCGACACGCGTCTTACCATGCAAGAATTCAATGATAGACTGATTATTGAAGTCATTTGGACATATCTATTTAAGGTTCAATAAGCAAAGGAACCCTAATATCAGTCGTGTTGTCGGTTTGTTTGTGTTGCCGACTTTGGGCGCACCGTGGGCGGAATGTTGGCGTTTGTAATTTAACATCACCGCTATAATATTACTTTAGCGAATCCTTTTAACTAGAGTCTATTTAGATATGGATCAGTGACATTTGGTTACTGACTCGTCCGAGTTGTACACAAAGGAGAGTATTTCATATATTTACAAAGAGCATCTGATCTATAGATAAATTTCTTTATTTACATCCATGGACATACATATTAGAAAACAGAGCAATAAAACGTCTGCCTTTTAATATAACAGCATCAAAAAATAATATCGGCATCTTGATAGATAATAATTATTATATTTCGAGTGGTAGAGCATTTGCATTAGCAATTCTACAATAATGTATCCGTCGTCTTGTACCTATAACACAAGCAGGTTACTTTGGGACCAGATGACACTGTGTGAATTGTATAAAATTTATTTAATTAATGATTAGAACAGGAAACATGTACTCCCGAGCGAATCCGCGAGCACAGTTACAATAATCCTATTAACATAGTCGTCTCATTCCTTAATGTTTACTTAAATTGGAATTGTCAACATAAACTGTATAGGTATTTCATTAGAACGAGCCTAATACAGTACTATACGATTCAATCTATACTCAATAACCAAATACGTTTACTAGGCGAACGTACTATGGCCATAATTGTCAATTTGCTTCTGTTAGACTTGAGTCATCGAAACTTTTTTAGCCACAGAAATGTAATCTTTATTGCTTTGTAATAAAATGTAATTATAATGAACGATTTAGCTATTAAACATGTGGGCGATAGTTGTCTAGAGTAAAGAGTATTATATTTCTAAGAAAGTACATAAAGACGTTTTAAAGTTAATGACAAATTATGTAATGCTATCATTGTTTACCTAAGGAGAAAAAGACTTAGGCCTTTTGTTCACCAATACCTGGCCTCCTTGTTGTAATTACACAAGTTTGTAGGTATTTTGTCTATGTTCATTGTACTTCTTCACTGACTGTGTATTGCAAATAAAGCATAAATTAAATTATGGGAGCGAGCGCTTAATAACGATCAATTTCTCAAAACAATTTTTAAAGTTAACTGTCAAACTAAAGAAGAAAAAGAAGAGACGACTTGCAACTTAATGCGGAATTTCAATTTAAATGCGAAAGAAGAGGAATGATGAATGAAAGGTGAGAAATGGAGAAATTGAAGTAACGTTACCCTCTATAACTACTGCCTCTGCCAACCCCCATTTTAGCAGCATAGCTGAGTATGCTCTAATCCCCTTCGATTGAAGGGAGACCCTTATCCCTGCGGTGGGATGGGTGGGTGGATATGATGATGATGTGATAACGCTTCCATGTGACGGTCTATTTTGAAGGTCCACCAAAGAATTTGCTTTACCATAATTTGTTTGATTAAAGTAATTGCAACATAGTGATAGTCATATCAGTACTACTTCGTTACATATACATCATCGGCCTCGATCGTCCTTGGTCGTACCGTTTGAACAGATGCGCGGGCGCTCGTATGTGACATGAGTCATACGGAAGAATGTAAGCATGGACCATAATAAAGCGATAATTACCAAACTACAGAGGCTAATGCCGGCTTCAGATTAAAACTGAGCTAGTTCAGCTTAGTATAGGCTTTAATGTAGATATTTGTGGCGATCACGACACAGAATGTGGAAATATATCAATACGGCACGATTTTGAATTCTGACAACATTCCCTTCAATACTTCCTACACCGTCTAATTTATTTCTGACTAAATGTGAGTTCCAAGACAGCCGTAGTTTCTCTCCCTGGGACGTCAATAAGCTTTATTGTCCATCTGAATTCGCGGTTGTTGATCCTGGCTTAACAGGAGATACAGCGATGGGAATTTATGGTATCCCGAAAATAGAACATGATCTTTACCACCTTGACATTAATTGGTCGCAAACATGGAAAAAAAGTCGGAAAGATAACGGCATGTGTTGTGTACATATACCATTAGATAATCTTGGCTTAGATGTAGTTCTAAAACAAGCATTAGGTTGAAGAATATAGATTAAAACTAGACTTAAAATTATACTAAAACACGTAATATAAGATGTGCTTTATGCTCCCAAATTAGGATTCCTTAGTGAACATATTAATAATGGAGCGGGATTTTGCAAAAATACGAGAAAATATCGAAAAGGCTTAAAAAGTTTAAGAGTTATTACAAAGGAATAAAATATTATATTTCTCTGAAGTTAAAACATCAAATGTTCACGTATAGGAATGCAAATTGCGGTCACCACTCAAGGAACACAAAGAAAGGTACCTTCAGAATGCGATGACTCACCACGAGACTGGTCATCATACTGTACGATTATTTTATGTGAGATTTTTTGATCACCATCAAGATTCCTTTCTGTTATCTTTTTATGGTAGAATGCAAACTTTGTTATGCGATAGAATAATGGTGATTTCATGGAATTCAGAGACCGTACCATTAATAAATATTACCATAACCCCCTCATTATCACAATTTATCGCGTGTCCTGTGAAGTTATCATCAAAATTGGATCAATCACATTTTGTTAGGGTGGCAAAAACCGTTTTTAAAAGCTTAACTATGTGCGGACACATGGCTAAAGCTACTGATGTCGTCATGCGATAATCCCATCTGCTTTACATTAGCTATTATCTAGCTAAACTAGGTGCCAACTGTTGTGCAAGGTACTCAACATACAGCAGCTCACTTTCAAGGCATTAGCCAACTAATGCCAACACCCTATAAGGCTATGAATTGACACGACCAAATATGGGAGGCGCCTCGTGGAAACCGTGTCGCCTGGGGTTTTTGTGCCTTTCACGTTCGACGGAGTAAATTGCGACATTGTTGTGTGTGTAAATTGGTTGACCATATGTCGGGTGTCACTGATCGATGTTCCTTCAAGTGAGACTAAGGTTTCCATTTTTTTATAATATGAAGGAAGCAAAATGTTTAACTGGATATCTATTACCGACTCTTATACCATGTTTGCCAACCAAAAATATAACTTAGCTTACTTTTATACTGTTTCTTTCTGTCATCCATTTCTTTGGTTTTCTTTCTTAATCATGACGTCTCCTGTAAATGATAAGATGCCATGAGATGATGTCTTTTGACAGCAAACATTTGCGGTTTTAATGGGCAAGCTTCTGGTAGACACTCAGACGGAAATCTTATCTCTGCTGGTATTTATAAATTGCAGAGAATCTTGGAATTGTTATATCATTATTAGTAAACTTTAAATCATCAACATTTTACTGAACATTCGGTAACGTCAGGCTCCTGTATATTTATGTTTTTAACCTTGTGCATAAATTTCGTTATCACCACACAGTTTCCGCTCCAGCGATAGGGGCAGGTGCAATGTTACCATTTAAAATGTATTGTACTAATAATAAGTGCCTTGTAATTCCCAAAGTTGAATGCGTCGCGATGCGCCACCCTATCATCAAAATTAGAACTTAGGGCTCATTGGTCATTTTGCTTGGTTTCCGAAATGGTGGTAGTATTTATTATTTAAAATAGAATAATAATATGTACTACACGACGAGAGAATGTGACTGTGAAGGCCTACTCTCTCATTGTAAATGACGTGTCTAAGTGCTCAATTGTGGTTCTCTCCCTAAAAACAACAAACAACTTTACTTTCTCTATACCAACAAAATATTAAATTTTTAGATTTAAGTTAATGTAATTTTTTTTAAAGCTTTGAAATAGACTCCTGTACGTAGCACTCATTGGAATATGTAGTCTATGATGTCTGATATAATGGATCTTGTAATTATTATCTCTGTACAATTATTAGAATTGATAAGTGTGCACTCTGTAGGTCAGATCGCAAATTGATTTGATGCCCTCTGGGGCGTGTCCGTTACTATCTTATCGTATTGTTTGATGTTACCGACTTTATATAAACCACTACAGTTTACGAGAATGTCACCGTAAACAGTATTGTGTTTACTCAAGCTAGTTGTTGACGCGGTTTCAGCACTCCTGTGGGGACTTTTGTTTTATTCCTTTTTTATATCATGAAGGGTACAATTTTCGCTTGCTATTGTCTCTAAGAGTTTGATTGCAGAAGTATTACCCGTTCCCAAACCTCGCCCGTAAAGATGAAGAAGATAGCAGACAATCGGGTGTCTAGTAGATATCCTCGTATTGACTTAAGAGAACAATGCCAAACAGATTGACGTCGCTTAACCTTCTATGCTTGGTTAAACTTGTAGTAATGGACTAAAAAAGGTTAAGGGATTAGTCAGAGGGGGGTGGTCAGTCAGACTGTAAGGACTTTAGGACCTTTATTTACATATATTAGTCATAATAAGTTGGCATCAAGTTGACGGAAGTCACAATCTCATTGCGGCGATAGTGATTCACTCTTGCGAGTTTCTGTGCCAGTTACTAAGTGACCGGAACAGGATATTGTTGATTTTGTCTTAATGCTTTCTCCTTTATTTGCACAAGGGCCAATGACTCAAAAAAGTTAAGAGGAATTTCTGATAGCATAAAAATAATTGCACAATTTGTGACCCACTCACTCCATATCAACCCATAATCATCCTACTACAGGAATACGGATCTCCCTTCAGTCGATGAGGATTTAGAGCATATTCTGTCACTGTTCCAATGGACAGCCTTATAGACCAGTTTAATGGCAACAAATTATAAGGCTAACCTAAGGAAGATATTTTTACAACCAAATTCGAGACAGCTCAAATAATCATAAGATAGAATGTTTATACGGTGTAAGGATCGAATCCGTGCCCTTGATTATCGGAGATAGAGACACTAAAAATATCGGTTCTAGGAATCAAGGAATCGGGTCAAGAAATACTGAGTCGCAATAAAATCAGCGCGCTAATAACCAATTAAACAATGTTATAGATTAGTATTAATTGGCACGATCGTAAAATGGTGACCTGTGCCTGCACAAATCGACATGTAGTTAATGATAAATAGACATAGACCACACAACCTCAATAGTCAGATTCTGCTGTTGAAATTGCTAAGGAAATTATATCACTTTTACATCTTACTGAATTCTAATGTCTCTCGGAATTTATGATAATTCATCAGGAACTTATCAGGACCTCAAACTGTCCCTTACCGTGCATCCACAATGCAGTTACTTTTTGTGGAGCAACGTTTGAAAGTGTTAGTGGACAACATCCGACAAAAAAAAAGTTATTTGAATGCAACATGATAACATCGGGTAACATTCTTCAACTTTTGTGAATGTTCAATGACTTTTTGCTATCGGATATTGCCCACTAACACTTGGAAACGTTGCTCCACAAAAAGTAACTATAAGTCATAAAAAGTAATTATTGATGAGGAACTATTTCATGAGACCATAAAGTCCCATAATGTCCCATCCATATCAACTATTGCTCTAACAATTCTCAATAAGTGTGACGAAATTCTCATTTAAATATTGCTTTTATTATGAACCTTATGTTCTTATGGATAAGAGAAATGATAGGAATGCTATAGTATAAGTTCATGAATTAATTGTTTGTTTATTGATCGTTAGTTTAGTAGGAACTGTCAACGATAGTGTATCATAGGGGGGTTAATTTTTAATGAAAATAAACTGGTTCAATATGTTTATTTTTGGGGCCGACAATCGATATTCTGATTCAATGTAATGATAGGCTATGGTACTATCAGCTAAATGAAAGAGGCGAACGAGACCGTAAATATGATACAAGTTTTCTAAATATTGCTTGAAGGGATTTATACAAATTTCAAGGACCTTTAGACCTATTATTTTATCAGCCATATTGCGTCCCACTGTTTGACTAAAGCCTTCCTTTTCTTCTCGTCTTTGACAGCCAGGTCTTTCACAGCTCGTATAGTTCTGATGTCGTCAAACCATTTCATCTTTAATCTATTTCTTTTCACCTATTAAGTGGTAACCATGTGACATCTTACACCTGTATTTCTAACAATTTGCCTCTCTCCCACAGACATACTCCGGCCTCTTCTGCGTGGTGGTCAATCCGTACAAAAAGCTGCCGATCTACACTGAAAAGATCATGGAGAGGTATAAAGGCATCAAGAGACATGAAGTACCACCACACGTCTTCGCTATCACAGACACAGCCTACCGTTCAATGTTACAAGGTTAGTAGAAATATGCTAAGACAGTGA
Source organism: Endotricha flammealis (assembly GCA_905163395.2). NCBI lineage: Eukaryota > Metazoa > Arthropoda > Insecta > Lepidoptera > Pyralidae > Endotricha > Endotricha flammealis. Next base: position 1,479,839 of record LR990861.1, on the reverse strand, counting down.
ACTGCCATGTGGTCAAGACAACTCGAAGTAGAAACTAAAAGTTGACAACGACCGCAACAAAGGAGTTGGCCGAATAAACAAAATTCGGTTTTCTGTTCGAAAGCAAATACGAAATATTTTTCCCATATATTTCGCCGAATTGGGTGAATGTTCGAATAACGCGCCATAATTCACGGAATTTCAGCGCGGTCGAAAGATACGACTTTCTGTTCGATACTAAACACGAAATATTTTTGGTTGAATTTGATGGAATATCAATGCCAACAATGTAAGCAGTTCAACGAAAGTGTCATTAACTGGTATCTCCAAACAAGCGAAACACCCACAAAACGAATTTAGTTTTGCATTCCATAGTTTTGGTTAGACATTTGACAAGTCACCAGATAACATTTAAAACACTATGCAACGCTATCGCTGCCACTTAAGATAAACTTGGATGGTTTCCATTCAAACCAAAAGGTTTTTTTATGGTAGAGCTGTGCATCATAAAACTTGAATAATATTGCCCGACCCTGCTCACCTTGTCTGACTGTACCAAGAACTGGACGAGGCCTATAATATCGCTAGATTCTACTTCTGCTAAGAACTTCTTGCCCACGGTGTTACCCGCGTTTTATTATACAGCCAGCCAGAGGTTTGTTTGTTGCCATATGTTTGGCGCGTAGGTACTTTTCGGGAAAAAAGTACACTAGTGTGCGCCACCATACCAAAATATCATAAAAAATAGCCCAGCCATTTGAGGGTGAAAAAGAACAAACGTATTCACAACTTTCCGCCTGTATAATATTAGTGGGATGTAAAAATAATTGTCAATAACTATTTATTTCACAGAGGCTTAGAGTTTAGAGTCATTCAAGGCCCTAAAGCTTTGTCTGTTAAGACGACTCATTACTGTATCGCCGTCTATTAGTGAACAATTATACAAATGGTTTCCAAAGTCCCTTATCTATAGTGATGGATCACACAGCGTCTTTTGTGGTTGAGAAATGATTGCTTCTTTATGCGTTAATCTCCGAAATTGTTTTTTGTCCTTTTTATATTAGTAAGGTACTAATCTTTTATTCAGAGAGTTAGCCTTAAGACACGTTCTCTAGTCATTGTTACATAATACAGGGTGCCCTGAGGGCGACCGACACTCCCGAAATTTCTTAAGAGGTTTATACATCTGCTTTATGCTGGTGAAAGATCTTTTGTCTAAGTATGATAGTTTCGGAGTAATTGACTAACAAACATTAGTTGTAAAACTGTGTGATTTCATCCCTAAAATCAGCTGTGAACGCAGCAACGGGGATGTATTAAGGTCGTTTTTTTTAAATCGGTCATTGACCTGACCACGATTATTTTTAACCATAAGTAAACATAACCATAACGTAGCCTAATAACGACCTTTAAGGCTTTTCATTCCTTTATGCCGTAGTGATTGGAATAAAACATGTGTTTTTTGTTAATTGTACCGCCAGCAACTCATACTATCATTCCTTAGTGATAACGTATTTATTATTTTATTTGTTTTAGTAGGTACTCCTTAATGGCCTTTCTGACACTAAAAAAAGGTATGTACGTCTTGAATTTCGAACTCGATTCGAATTTTTTTTGTTACGAAGAAATGCTTTTTTTCTACAATTGTCACGATAATCATAGTGTTGTCAACAGTGACGTGTAGCAAAAAAACTAAATGTCGTTACAAGCGCGAGATTATTTAAACTTAATAATGCTGTACGTAGAGTCCGAGTACAACGCAAGGGCAGCTTTGCGGTTGTACCGAGAGCGTTTTCCTCCGCCGCATCCGGTAAATCCTCGCGTAGTTACCAACGCCCTTTACCGGGTACAAGAGAATCGTCCGATCGTTCCACGGACATCGATGGATAACCATCGTGGTGGCGGGTCTAGACGTGTGCCTGTGCGGCTTGAGGAGAACATTTTAAGTTTCTTTGACCAGAACCCCCGAGCAAGTTCTCGACAGGCCGGGCGCCGTTTCGGCGTTGGCCACATGTTGGTTTTGGACGTTTTAAAACTAAACAGGCGCCATCCATACCGCATCCAAAAAGTGCAGGCAATGCTGCCGAGGGATTTGGCGGTGCGAGCAGCATACTGCCGTTGGCTGAACGACGGCATCCGCGAGAATCCTCGTTTCGTGCAGCAAATCATTTGGAGCGACGAGGCGACATTTACGCGGAATGGTTTATGGAACCGTCGAAACGAGCACGTTTGGGCGGAGGAAAATCCCCGCATTTTCCGACAGACAGCGCACCAACAGAGGTGGTCGATTAACGTGTGGGCCGCGATTCATGGCGACACCATAATTGGACCAATTTTTTTACCACCCACTTTGAATCGACATGGATACCATGAGCTACTTAGAAACGTGGTGTCGCCATACCTGGACCAATTACCGTCAGAGGAACGACGTGCTGCGTGGTTTCAACAGGATGGGGCTCCAGCTCATTCGGTTGTGGAAGTGCGCGAAGCTCTAAACGAACTATTCGGCCAACAATGGATCGGGCGATACGGGCCGAACAGATGGCCGCCGCGCTCACCAGACCTCACGCCTCTCGACTTTTTTTTGTGGGGCACTCTCAAAGACCGAGTGTACCGGGATGAATACGAAACGCGAGAGCAAATGGTGCACAGAATTGAACAGGCGTTTGCTGAACTCCGCCAGCAAAATGTGGAGACACAGTTGCTTGCGCGTGTGCACCGTCATACCAAGCAGCGTATCCGACTGTGTCGCATAAGACGCGGCGGACACATTGAGCATCGGCTGTAAGGGGGTGAGCGCTAGGTACCTACGGCCTAATAAAAACTATTCGTAATTACTTATTCTTTTTAGCGAAGAGAGTACCTATGTTAAAACAAATACGCCAATAATCAGACTTACCGAATCCAGCCCTGAATTAATTGAATGAACGGATGAATGAATGAAAGTTTATTTGCCTTTGGTACATGGTAATTGTCACGGTTACCATAGTGATACAAAAATATCCTATTGTCAATAGGTACATGCTAGAAGTAAATTGTGAAAGTTTCTATTATTTATTAAATGGTATTGGTGTTTTAAGTGATGTTTAGTGTTTTAAATGTTGTTTAGTGGTTTTGAGTGTTGTGTCGCATGAGTCGCATGAGAGAGATGCGCTCAGATACATCGAGCATCGTGTGTTGTAGGTAAGTTCCTGGCGTACCTACTTTATGTTTGCTAGATTTTTTAAATGATAATCAGAATTATTATTAATAGGTAGGTATGTGTGTATCGTGGGCTAGGCAAGGGCTAAGCTAGGTACCTACAGCCTGTCCGTAGCGTAGTAGTACCCGTCCGTGTAGTTATCTTATCAAATGCACTGTTGTTCTGGAATTAGGGTTATCGGCACGTAGGAAATTTTCAAATCTGTGCCTTTTTTTTAAATAAACTATTTTTAAATGAAACCTATATAAAACGCATGTCTGTAAGGTACATATCATGAAACTTTCGGCTGTGTTCGTCGCCTTTTTCCTCCCTGTATATGTTCAATATGTTTTGTCAATTCTCTATGAGGAAAAGGACGCCTTTATCCTGTAGTGGGCGAAAGCAAATAAAATATAGTAGGAAAGGCAACCAGAGACATTTAGTAAAGGTGATTGATAATTCGATTACTACTTGTGTAATAAACTATAAGGCGACAAAATCGCATGTAAGCGGTTTCGTTTTTTTTTTGAGAGCTGACAATGATGATGTCGAAAATCATACTTTAAAACACATTTTTTTTTCATTTGCTCTCTTCTTTTATAATAGAATAGATAGATAGAATACCATTTATTTGCAAAACATAAACAAGTGATACAGTAAGAGCTACAGACAGTGTACATGCAACAAGGCGGCCTTATTGCTAAAAGCAATCTTTTCTTATTAAAGTTTTGTCAACTTGTATTGGTATCCTTTTAACTTCAAGTGACGCAATGTTTTTAAAAATACTTGAAATGTCTTTGTATCCATTATGATGCACACAAACACTTCGCTATTAATCTCTAATGAGACACCGGTGGGACAAAGTGATGGGGAACAGAGGGGAATGTATGCACGCACTAATTACTGCTTTGCGCCGACAGACGTATAGAAATGACATGCGAGATCTATATGTAGATGTATCGAGGGCAAATGAACATCAGGGTGCACTGCTTACTTAAGCGTTATTATCTTTTCTAGTCCCACTACTCATAAACATAGTAATCTATGAACTGTTGCTTATAGATATAGAATAAACATAGTAATCTATGAACTGTTGCTTATAGATATAGAGTAAACATAGTAATCTATGAACTGTTGTTTATAGAGTAGATTAATTACACAGATCATCTATTATTGTTTTTCTCTTTGACTAGAGAACGTATTCATAACCTATTCTCTAAATAAAAGCTATGAATCTTGGACTGGTAGTAGCTCGTAAATGGGCTGGCTCGACCGGGGTAGTCACACGGTTCTCACAGAAATCGTGAATATATGCCGTATTTCGTACGATGAGTGAGTCGGAAGCCTAACACCGTAACACCCCTCCTACTTCTTAGTCTCTTTTTCCTTCGGGCATCGCATCTAAGATCTTGTAGACGTGGATGTCCATGGGCAGCGGTGCTTGCTTACCATCAGATGAGAACCAGGAAAAACGAGCTATCGGGTAGCTCGTTTTTCCTCCTCGGTCATAAAAAACATGTTTCTTTATGCTTCCTCTAAAAACGTTTACATAACCTATTTTAATGTTTCAGACCGGGAAGACCAGTCCATCCTCTGTACAGGAGAATCTGGTGCGGGCAAAACCGAAAACACAAAGAAAGTCATCCAATACCTGGCGTACGTTGCCGCTTCGAAACCAAAGGGATCTGGAGCGGTAAGGGATTGAAAACTTGATTTTAGTGTTGCCATAATGATGCTGTTAGCGAATTTAGTAGTTTTCGTATTATTTTTTTGAGGATTTAGTTGTTTTTTTTAGGTATTTAGTTTGAAAAGGCTTTGGTTTTGAGGGTTGAAGAGCGAAAAAAATATTTAGGCTGTATTAGAACATTGCGTTTTCGGTCATTGACTACGTCAATGTGATTCATTTCTTATAAATGTAGAAATTAAAAATATATTAAAGTAACTTCTTTTGTTTTCTATTTGACTATTGTAAAGAAATATTGATAAACTAAAATATTAGTCTCCAAAGTGTTTGATAAACTAGGTTGACATGACTCAATTTTAAACAAAATGCAACTATTGCATTTAAGCTGTCAACGGCAATGTCTTGTTACTTTTAAATTTGCAATGTTATCTTATCGGATAATTTATTGGCTTGTTACAATTATTAATTAGTTGAAAGTAGGTTATGCAATACTGTTGCATTTTTTTAATCTGAGATAATGTTTATTACACTATTTGACAAGGATACTAAAATTTTGTGTAGGAATACATAATTACATGACGAGTGGAAACAGCGAGGGGGGGAAGGCTTTTGCCCAGTTGTGGCCAACCTTAGGTTAGGGAAAACCCTAAGTGGATCGCGGTTTTCCCCACGAAGCCCCGTTTTTTCGGAATACTATCCCTATATTATTTCCCTGATTATAAACAATTTCCAGATTAAATATTTTAATGGAAAATACTATCCAATACGCCCTTGGTTTTAAACTATCTTCATTCATACCCAGGCATAGGAAACTTAGTATGTAATATGTTATTCCTTGATTTTTTTTTCTCCTGCCTTAAAGCAGGATCTGGCCTGGGGGGTTGGCAACGCCTGTCACCCCCTTGACCAAATACTGGCTACGCCCATACCATGTCTAATTGAAATAGGTTCAGTGGTTTAAGCGTAAAAAAGGAAAACAGAGAATCCCTGGCCTTATAGATTTATTCTTTTCGTTTTAAGAGGCACAAAAGTACATTATAATTGTAACTATGCGTGAGCAGGTCGGTGTGGTTACAGGGCGTTATCACACATCAAGCCATGTGTTAAAAACGCGTAACATTAAAATTGCCAGTACGAACATTTAATAACCAACCTTTAAGCGGTAATGTGACGACGGCCGCTTAAGTAATTGCCCAGTGCTGCCATCTATAGACATGACTAATTACCAGTTTTGCCGTATTTAGCTATTCGAACATTGTAGCAACACTTATTGTTCGGGTTAAACCGTTTATTAGGATTAATGGTATTATGTAAAATGTTAATTATGTAATTTTGGTAGTCGTTATATTTATTACATAAACAGTCAGTTCTTAAACGGATTTTTAAGGTTGACACATTATAGCTGTCACTGTCAAACTAAAGATAAAAAGAGATAACTTGAGATTAAATGTGGAATAAAAATGCGTTTCTCAAACTTGCCAATAATATCTCTATAAATGAACTGCTTATAAGTTTGTATGAGAAATAAATTTCTTTAATCCCTAATCTATCCAAATTAAATTACAAAAGTCGTTATATTTATTACATACTACAATACAATATATCTGCCTTACCCGATGGTTGACGGGTAGAGAATGCCTTTAGGCAAAGTCCACCAATTGTACTTTTCTTTGTGCAATAAAGATAAAATTAATAAATAAAATACTAAACGAGAAAATAAACTGTATTTTCACGCTTTATACGGAATAACCAATTTCAATGTTTGACATGGAGATGAAATGATGATATGATGAATAAATATCCAGGAAATTTAATCAGTATCCATCCTCGAAAACTTTTCGGGAACGGGAAATACGGGCTTTGTACGGGTTAAACTGCAAATGCGATTTTTGGAAATTCCTATGACGACCGTAATGGAATGGAAGTTTCTTGTGTTTAGAATAAAGTTAATAATATAAGTTATTAAGTTATATTTTTGAATAGTTTTCCTTTGTCAAGCGCTCACATGTTTATTGGTTCGACTACCGAATTCGGGTAAGATTTAAAAGTTGTTAAAGCTAGAAGACAATAGTTTTGACTAGATCTACTTAAAGCTAATGTAAGCTATTGTTTTGATATTTTTCCTAATATGCCTTTACCCTCTAAGGCTAGGTCTCCAATGGCGGCACGGCACGACTAGGATTTACTAAAAATAATTTCTTACATAACTGGTCTGTGATTGAACGGCTAGCATTGAACACATTTCAATCAAAATATGATAAGCTGAATGGCTAAATGACTAGCCATTCAACTAAAAGGCTATTCAAATTTTTCCTTTACTTACTTTTACTTTTCTTTGTCGTGTCCTAATGTAAGATATTTTCTGGTTTACTGTTATAATGTAGAGGTGATAAAGTCTTCTTGTTCACCCTGTGGGTGCACCGGCATCCCTGTAAAGATACCCTGTACAATGACCCACTCGGCACCAGCATGATACGAGGTAGCATGGTGTACAGTATCTACAGCACAAGTTGCTAGACGTATTTTGAAGACCTAAACGTTTTACACCTTTTTTTTATAAATAAATAATGTTTGATTAAATATAGCCTTAATATAATTTAGATGTAAAACGTTTCTTAAAAGTAGTATTCCGATTCTAGCGACCGCGACATGCGACCCTATACTAAGCAGTGAATCGCGCGACTCACTCACTAAGGCTTATTTCAGAGTGACGCTGGCGAGACGCGCCGTTGACTAGCGCGTTTTAAAACGCGCGCTTGACTTGCGGATCGCTGTGAAACTACTTTTAATATCGCGCGTTTCGTACATATCGCGCGCGCTTCAGCAGCTAGCCGACGACGGCGGGCGTTTCACGAACGGCGCATTTGAACTGCGTGACTATGAAACGCGGCTACTATCTAGTGTAATGTAATAACAAGACCGCAAGATTCATTCTACATGATCTAGTGTAATGTAATAACAAGACCGCGTGTCTGGACCGCAAGATTCATTCTACATGACTCTGAAATCAGCCTAATATGAAGAGTGGTCGCGTGTCGCGGTCGCTATTATCAGAATGCTACCTTGACTAGTCTAGCAGCACGCGTGTACACACACTGATGTAAATGTTTTGTTTTTCCCATCGCCCGCTGATGACCACCGCAGGGGCCCTCGCCGCAGTTGATTATAGTAAGTGAAGGTTATTGATGGGTTAATGCTTGCACCAGGATACCATAGCAGACTGGTATATTATCCTCGACAATATCATATAACTGGAATTTAAGAGTTTCACAGGCACTTTCACTTGTCTTTGATTTTATGTCAATGTACTGTCTGAATTTGAATGCACTTTTATAATATTGCATTATGTACTTTATTATATAAAAAAATATTAAGTGTTTTGGATCTTTGACAAAGAGATATAGTTCTTTGAAGAAAAATATAGTAAAAAGTATATTTTTTCGTTTTTTTATTTAATTAATATATTTTATGAAACTAATTAATTTATTTTGATATAGAGGATAATAGACCATACGTAGCTTACGGTGGTCCATACATGACGCTGGGGTTCGTGATCTATCCCTTGAGAACATTAAAAACTGAAGTTTCAATGCCCTATTCAGGGATTCTTAGATTTTAAGCACACTATATGTACCTGTGCTGTGAATGAACAATTTATACTTCTCAAAATTAGATCATGATATAACGTTGTTGCGGACCTTAGTTTTATGGGTTTAAATAATGCATGCTGCATGGTTTGAAGAAGTTGGGTTATCTTGATTTTTTAGCTTTACAATACTTTCTAAAACACTAGTGCAGGAGTAACGAATTCAACGCAAAATTACTGTTTAAAATAGCAAAGATGCAGAAAATATATACAGTATATATTTTTGAATCGCGATCGGTTGGTCACCCCTGCTCTAGACTATTAATATTATATATATACTATATCTACAATATCTATTGTTATGTATATCTTCTAAATAGATATTTATTTTATATTGTTTTTTTGCACGAATTTTCTCTTAATCCAGGAGCACAAATTAAATATGTATTTAGCTGTTATTTGCGTTCATAAAAAGCTATATTATTGATACCTACCACTATTATTATCACACCTATATTATTATTTATTTAATAATTCAATACATATAATGTGAAACATCTTTTTATATTTATATAATGATAAACTTCAAATCACTGTCTGTACGTGCATATAGTTTATGTTATTTAATATGGTGTAGATTGGTGACGGACGCAATACATAATATTACACGTGCAATCCTGATCGAGATCCGTGATCTAAATTGACTGTGTAACGCCCGGAATGAAATTATTTTATCAAGTTATTTAAATTTTTATATTATTTAGCCAGTTCTGAAACACAGTGTCACATAAAGTTATATCTGTCACTGTCAAAGTAAAGAAGAAAAAAAGAGATAGCTTGGAAGAAACTGGCTGATTGACTGATGGATAATTAGATAATTTTAGCGCCATCCTGGGACCGTTTACTGAGTTATCGAATAGAACTTTTCGAAAGAGCTTATATTAGGCCTATTTGATTAAAAATATTTTGAATTTGAATTGAAATTTGAATATCTACACTTTTTTAACCATCAATGTCTTATTGTAAACAGCAGTGAGTTTTTATCTGTGTAAACAAATATCATTGATGGGATCATATCATTTACTAATAAAATGATAAATAAGTGATTTCATATTAATCTATGTTAGAAGCACATAGAGGAAAACATTTATTTTAAAAAAATGAGTCAGAAGGATAAAAATATGATTTAATATCCTGTTATTGTAACAGTTATTTTGGTTTCATGATTAATAATTAATAATAAACACCTGTACCTATTGTTTTTTTTAACAGTAATTTTTATTTATTACAGAAATAATTAGTATTACATATACAGTTATTAGAATTATGTTGTATGTAATATATTTATTTATATGATTTTCCTGCTAAACCGTGATTTATTCGCATTTTACGATGATGACAAGTTACACACTTTATATCGAAAGTAGTTTTTTTTAAAATTCAAGCTACACTTACTAAATAAACAAAGATTAGCTAAGGTTTATCGTAAACGTATTTTGTCACTTTAGTGAAGAAGACAGATTTAGTTAATCATTACCTCATCATCATCAGCCTACATTTGTCCACTGCTGGACATCTTCTCAACTGCACGCCACCGCGCACGATCCTCGGCCACTCATCCAGCTCTTGCCAGCCACCTTGCGAAGATCATTACCTAATCTTTGTTTATTATTATTTTTTTTTACAATGATCGTGAAGTTTTGAATCCATAGCCAGCACTTAGCACGACTCGTTAGTCGCACCACGATCTAATACATAATTTATCACCTCATTCCTAGAGTATTTAGCTTGTCATACTATATTTTTTTTGTGTATGTCTTTTTATATGTACTCACAAACATTAACTTTTCATTTCACGCCGCTAATGTAGCAAAATGGACCCACATTCGAGGTAAATAGCTAATCTCATCCATGACGTCACTCATTCCGTGAAGTCTTTAGACGGCTCAGTTATTTATTCTATGCCATTTTAAATCTATGATAATAGGTTATAATATATATTTACCTGTTCTCATGTATATGCCATACCAATGTACTTTGCACAAAGACTCCAAATAATCGTTTGATATAGAATAGAAGGAAATAATAGAATATACTTAATATTTAATTTTCTATTATTGACAGGCCTGGTGGTCGAGTGGTTAGCAATAGTGACTTTATCGCAAGGGCTGCGGGTTCGAATCCTGCGCAAGGCACATTTGTGTGCATGAACATGTCTGTTTGCCTTGGTCTGGATGTGTTCTATGTATAATAAGTATTTATTTACAAAAAAGTATTTAAGTAATTTACCAGCAATATACCCATACCCATAGTACAAGCTTAGCTTAGTGTAGGACTAGATGGCGTTGTGTGATTCGTCCAAGAGTATTTATTATTATTATTTATAAATAAGCACACAACATTATGTTACCACAATAAGGTATGACCAGCTAATACAAACAATTCTTTAATTTTACTGGAATTCTTGTGCCAAGTATATTGAAATGGAATATTTGCTTTGAACAATAACATATTTAAAATATTACAAAACATAATAATAAATTGTGCCTCTATTTCATACATCAGCATCAGCTTGATTTACAGCTAACAAATTCGAATGGTTTTAGTAGGGTAAGTGGCTAGTCGTGGGGCTGCCTACTGATGGGACACTTCATTATCTGATGCGATTTTAAAAGAACTAGGAAGCGATTTTGTAATAGTTATTGGAATATATAATCTTTGAAAAATATCGCATCTTAGTTATTTTAAAATCTAAATTTAAATGAAGTGTCCCATGACTAGGCTCAAATAAAAATATGCATATTTATTATGACTACTTAATTTATTTAAAAAAAAATTTTTCATTACTTAGGGCGAATTAGAACAACAGTTGCTTCAGGCAAACCCCATATTGGAGGCGTTCGGAAACGCCAAAACAGTCAAGAACGATAATTCGTCGAGATTTGTAAGTATTTTTTTGCATTACAATATAAAGACAATTTATTTACAATTTAACACATACAAAGAGCCGTTGCGAGTGGGACTCGCTACTTTGCGATACCGCACCACGAAGATCTTATAATAGAGACGTACATGTCGTACAGTCAGCCAATGAAAAATGTAACCAGTGTAGAGAACTAAGTACAAAGATTTTTATGTTAATAATGTAAGCATAGTTATGAAACTTTGTAATTACACACAACAATATGAATGCTGTTGATAAAGAAAAATAATAATTCGTGTAAATCACGTTATTCTAGTTTTAGAAAACTTGAATCATATTTACGGCCCTGGTGGGCTACTACGAAACGTAAATCCGATATTTCGGCCGAAGTATCGGAAGAATTTTAACCGTGAAATACAAGGTATTTGATGGTTATTTTAGTAATTCCTTGAATTCTATCCATGAAATACCTTGTACTTTATGGTTATTTTAGTAGTTCATTGAATTATAATCATGAAATAACTTGTATTTCACGGTTAAAATTCTTCCGATACTTCGGCCGAAGTATCGGATTTACGTTTCGTAGTAGCCCTCCTGGTTACCTCTTTCGTTGACTGTACGGTGCAACACCGTGTGGCATGTCAGAGATATGCAAGAAACTGCAGCGGTGCTGATGTGTTGCATTGACGACGCGCCGCTGTTATATCAAATGGCTCTAACAAATGATTGTTATTCCAGGGTAAATTTATCAGAATAAACTTCGACGCATCAGGTTTCATAGCTGGTGCGAACATCGAAACGTATCTTCTAGAAAAATCTAGAGCGATCAGACAAGCGAAAGACGAGAGGACGTTCCACATATTTTACCAGCTTTTGGCGGGCGCCACGTCACAGCAAAAGGCAGAGTACATTATAGAAGATCCTAAGAGTTACCCGTTCTTGTCAAATGCACTGTTACCGGTACCAGGGATTGATGACCCGGCGGAGTTCCAAGCAACGATCAAGTCAATGAACATAATGGGAATGAATAATGAAGACTTCAACTCTATATTCAGAATAGTGTCTTCTGTACTTCTATTTGGATCTATGCAATTCAAGCAGGAAAGGAACTCTGATCAGGCGACGTTACCTGACAATACAGTAGCACAGAAAATCGCACATTTACTTGGTAAGCATTACGTATATTTTTTTAAAGATACTTGGTAAGCATTGCGTATATTTTTAGCCAAATAAACCAAGCCTGGCAATACTGATGCGATTATATTTTCTGCAATGATGTTAAATATGTTTTATTATTTATTTTACAGGTCTTTCGGTGACAGAAATGACTAAAGCATTCCTAAAACCCAGAATTAAAGTCGGTCGCGATTTCGTGACGAAGGCGCAGACAAAGGAACAAGTGGAGTTCTCAGTAGAAGCTATCGGTAAAGCTTGCTACGAGCGCTTATTCCGATGGCTAGTCAACAGGATTAATAGATCCCTGGACAGAACGAAGAGACAGGGTGCTTCCTTCATCGGTATCCTTGATATGGCCGGCTTCGAAATCTTCGATCTGAACTCCTTTGAACAGCTGTGTATTAATTACACAAACGAGAAACTTCAACAGCTATTCAATCACACCATGTTTATTCTCGAACAGGAGGAATACCAACGGGAAGGTATTGAATGGAAATTCATCGATTTTGGCTTAGATCTGCAACCCACTATCGACCTCATCGACAAACCTATGGGTATCATGGCGTTGCTGGACGAAGAGTGCTGGTTCCCCAAAGCTACAGATAAGACCTTTGTAGAGAAATTAGTGTCTGCACACTCCGTTCATCCTAAATTCATGAAGACTGATTTCCGAGGTATTGCGGACTTCGCCATAATCCATTACGCGGGTAAAGTCGATTATTCTGCATCACAGTGGCTCATGAAGAACATGGACCCGCTCAACGAGAACGTTGTGTCGCTTCTCCAATCATCACAGGATCCTTTCGTGTGCCATATATGGAAAGACGCTGAGATTGTGGGTATGGCACAACAGGCGATGACCGATACCCAATTCGGTGCGAGAACACGAAAGGGCATGTTCAGAACTGTCTCTCAACTATACAAGGAACAGCTGACCAAACTGATGGCGACTTTAAGAAATACCAACCCTAACTTCGTGAGGTGTATCATTCCAAATCACGAAAAGAAGGCCGGCAAGATTGAAGCGCCATTAGTGCTAGATCAGTTGCGTTGCAATGGTGTGCTCGAGGGTATCAGGATATGCAGGCAGGGCTTCCCCAACCGCATTCCTTTCCAGGAGTTCAGACAGAGATACGAGCTGCTCACGCCGAACATCATACCCAAAGGTTTCATGGACGGTAAGAAGGCATGCGAGCAGATGATCGAAGCGCTAGAGCTCGACCACAATCTTTACAGGGTTGGACAGTCAAAGATATTCTTCAGAGCTGGTGTACTGGCTCATTTGGAAGAGGAACGTGACTACAAAATTACGGACTTGATAGTCAACTTCCAAGCGTTCTGCCGAGGTTTCCTCGCTAGAAGGAACTACCACAAGAGGATGCAGCAGCTGAACGCTATCAGAATTATCCAGAGGAATTGCGCGGCGTACTTAAAGCTTAGAAATTGGCAGTGGTGGAGGCTGTACATCAAGGTATGTTTTATATTATTGTTTTTTTATAATAAACCCGTTTGCCCTTATGGCTTGCTGGAAAGGCCTGAATAATAACAATTAGCTAATATCAAAATATTTTGAAAACTACATTCCCTTGTATTATTCTGAGTTATGTAAACATAGCTAAGTCGTTTTTCAATGGTCTATTGTATCTCGGAATCCTTATTCATAGCATTGTATCAAATGAATCTTGAGAAGATTATTTTAAATTTTCTAATAAAGTTAAGCAACGTCAATCCTAGCCAGTGTTTGGATGGGTTTCTTTATCTCGAGCATCTCCGTACTGCGGAGGGCACGTTAAGCCATCGGTCCCGGCTGTTGTCGAAGGATGACAGTTATTAAGCCCACCCTCGGGCGGCTTGAAACACTGACTTCCGTCAATCCACATTGGGCCTGCAGTGGAATGATGATAATTAAATTTTCAGGTCAAACCCCTCTTAGAAGTGACGAAGCAAGAAGAGAAGCTAACGCAGAAGGAAGATGAGCTGCGACAGATTCGGGATAAGCTGGAATCGCAGATGAAGAATTGCCGGGAGTACGAGCAGAAGTATCAACAAGCTAATGCTGAGAAGACGCAGTTGGCCGAACAGTTACAGGTAGACAGCATTAGATAGATAGATAATAGCTTTATTTACATCTCCAATCGTACACATGTTATTCAAGGAATAATACACGAACACGAGATAAAAAAAATGGGTTTACATTGCACACGCTACGTATGATGTGTATGAAGTATGCGCCACGCTACGCAGGTTTCATGTTTTCAATATTGTTTTGACATTATCAGAAACTAACGAAGAGAGGTAGGGCACAGCGGATAATCCGCTCAAGAAGATCGTAGCCAAATAGCATTGGTCTCGGCCATGTTGTGTTCCTACTGTGAGTAAGGTCTCCAGAGCTCCACTTGGGGGGGTTAGGGTTGGCAACGCGTGAGTTATACCCCCGGTATTGCAAGCGTCTATAGGCTACGGTGGTGCTTACCATTAGGCGGGCCGTATGCTGGTTTGGCAACTTTGTGACAAAAAATATCACACTGAGTTCACATGTAACGCGCTACAATACTTCCTACTCCGTCTAACTTCTTTATGATTAAATTCGTTGTTAGCTCCAAGACAGCTGGAGTTTCTCCCCCGGGACATCAATAAGCTTCATCGCTTATTATCAATCTGTGGTCGCCATTGTTGATCCTGGTTGATTATACCTGGTTCCTACCGCTGTGTCTCCTACACAGCGCGCAGCGGTGGGAATGTATGGTCAGCTTGTCCCGATGCAACGTGCGACGATGCGCTGTTTAATTTAAAAAGTGTTCAGATGACAAGCCATACAGTAGGTTGGGAAAGTAACTTTACCGAACAGTGGGGGCTTTAAAATTATTAAATAAAAGTATATAAAACTCTCACGTTTCATTATAAGAACGGTGGCGTGCAGACATACGCGTGTTTTGTCATAATTATACGGAAAAGAAGTTTTATTTATTTACAAGTTGTGCTAATATTTCTATTTATTTGTTACGTTAATTAATTATTTTATTGGTTATATTAAATTTACTATGCTGGTATTATGATCACAATATACATATAATAAAATCGTAACTGGTCGCTGTCTGTGCACGCTAATCTCAGAATCGGCTTAACCGATTTGAATGCGGTTTTCACTAATGCGATGCGGTTTGCTCCACTTAACATTTAGTGTTAGTTTCATTTCAATTACTACTACAGGCCAAGCGAGCGAAGTCGCGGGTAGAAACTAGTAAAAAAATTTTTTTTTTACAAAATTATATTCTAATCTTTTTAATAATACGAATGACTATAAAACTTCTATTATAATCCTACAGGCCGAGTTAGAACTGTGCGCGGAAGCAGAAGAGAGTCGCGCTAGAGCTGCAGCTCGCAAACAAGAGCTGGAGGAGCTACTCCATGACCTGGAAGGCAGGATCGAAGAAGAGGAAGAACGCTGCAATGCACTCCAGCAGGAGAAGAAGAGACTCCAGCTTAATATACAGGTATGATTCAAAAGATTCACAACACATGTTATGCATATAAGCTGTTATGATTTTCTTATTTATTTTAGTCGTGAATGTCCATGGGCACCGGTAATTGCTTAGGTACTATTAGGTGACCCGATCCTCCTGTGTCATAAAAGAAAACAATTTCCTAAATTTTTTTTACTATAAACCTTTATATTTTCCTCATACTTATAAACACAATGTTTTTACAACCAGTATTTTAATAGCTTAATCAATCTATAATTACAGGATCTAGAAGAGCAATTGGAAGAAGAAGAAGCTGCTAGACAGAAGCTGCAGCTGGAGCGCGTGCAGTGCGACGCCAAGCTCAAGAAGCTGGAGGAGGACCTGGCGCTCAGCGACGACACCAACCAGAAACTTGTCAAGGAGAAAAAGGTATGATTACATTTTTTTTATTATGATGATCATCCGTGATCAGCCGAGATTGAATCTATTATTGTTACAAGAATAGGGAATTCTCGTATCGCATTCATCTCGATTCAAACTCCTCGTGCTGTCCAGTTCAATTTGTATTTTGTATGAGTGATTCATGGGGGGGGGGGAGGGGGGGGGGGGTTAAGGTGACTTGAAAACACCGACACCAGCTACGCGCATTAGACACTACTTGCATGAACACGAGAAGAAGAAAGTAAGGCTAAAATAATCCTGCTGTAATAGTCGGCTTTTGTATACCTAGGTTAATTTATTTACCTGATGTTTCAGATATTGGAAGAACGCGCCAATGACTTGTCGCAGGCGTTGGCTGAAGAAGAGGAGAAGGCCAAACACCTGAGCAAGCTCAAAACTAAACAGGAATCCGCTATTGCCGAGCTGGAGGAGAAGTTGCTCAAGGTATGCTAGTTGTGAAAATGACATTATTTTTTTCTAACTTCGAAGAAATATTTTTGTGTGTAGATACTTTAACACATGAAAGACTATAATAGTTTATTTGAATTTCTTATTTACTAGATTCATAATTTTTGGTAACCATGCATGTTTTTTTTAATATATAGAATAGCGGAGTATGTTTTATGCTCATAAAAAGGCTTCTTACCAATAAAATGTAAAAATTGTAAAGTGAAATAAAGAATTTAATGTAATAACTTTACAAATGTGTGTTGTTATAGGATCATCAATTACGTCAAGAGGTGGACAGAGCGAAACGGAAGCTGGAGACGGAGTTGCAGGATGTGAGGGAACAGCTGGCCGAGAGGAAGGCGCAGGTGGAGGAGCTGCAGATCGTGCTGAGTGAGTGGCATGATGATGAGGAGGAGGATGGCTGACGGGTTTGAATAATCTCGTTGTGTTGTGTCGTCGCAGGCAAGCGCGAGGAGGAGCTGGCGCTGGCGGCGGCGCGGCTGGACGAGGAGGGCGCGGCGCGGGCGCTGGCGCTGAAGGCGGCACGGGAGGCCGAGTCGGCGCTGGCCGACGCGCACGACGACCTGGAGGCCGAGCGCCTGGCCCGCGCCAAGGCCGAGAAGCTGCGCCGCGACCTCAACGAGGAGCTGGAGGCGCTCAAGAGCGAGCTGCTGGACTCGCTCGACACCACCGCCGCCCAGCAGGAGCTGCGCTCCAAGCGCGAGCAGGAGGTGGCCGTGCTCAAGCGCAGCCTGGAAGAGGAGGCGGCTTCGCACGAGGCCTCGCTGGCCGACCAGCGCCACAAGCACTCGCAAGAATTGCAGCAGCTCAACGAGCAGCACGAACAAATCAAGAAATCTAAAGCCGGTGAGTACGCTCAGGTTTGAACCCTAAGGCTGCGACCATTTATGTCCAGTCCAATTTATATAAAAGTCCTGACTAACTTATCTGATCATAGCTCCGCTAAAAACAGACCCTGCCCTAAATTCGAACTGAAGTTCCCATGAGAATGTAAACCTGAAATAAAACCGGATTGGTTAAATTCGCACAGGATAGCGGGATATGCGCAACCGAAATTGCACGAGTTATGGTACTTACACAGAGCGACAAATCCGTACGGGTCGGTACCGATCGACGCAGGGTTAGCTTGGATTAAGTTTGTCGGCACCGATAACAGATTCATTATAAGTAATCGCATTAGGATACATAGAAAATGATGGAAACTTGCCACTCTAGGTTAGCACCCTCACGCTAGTAACAAATAGTGATAAAGTCCAGCTATTGGTATTATTTGTAACGGATTTACAATATATAGATTAGATTTCGTTAATCCGACAAAATTTAATATTTTACACAGTGTACCGTGTTACCATTTCGATAGTGTACCACGGTAATGACTTGCTTTAAATTTTTTTTCAACCTTCTCGTAACCAAGTATTCTAAAAGCTATATATTATGAAACGAAGTGGGTTTCGTACATATTTGATTATTATCGAACAGCTGCCGGAAACAGTGCACGATCGACAGTCACTGCTGAGCTGACGTCGGTCGAATGTAACTTTATCAACACACTAATGAATGAACGCTTATACTGCTCCACTGATGATTTGCTACGTGACTACAGCTATATTTTCTAAATATTACTATGTCCGAACGTCAGCGCTGACCGTCGGTCGAGCACTGTTTGTAGTCTTATACCGGCTTTAAAAAAATTAAAATAATAATCTAAATAAAAAAAAAACATAATCTATTCCAAGTTATTCAAACTCTTTTCTAACGGTTGTTTATAAATTGTCATTAAAAAAAGTTATTCCAAATTCAGACATAAGTCAAAAACATTTCTAACACTGTCATTTCTACAATTTGGATTTTTTTAAATAACAAATTTTATAGAATACTTACAATAGTTTTATTATGCGACATACATGTGTACAC
This sequence comes from Endotricha flammealis, assembly GCA_905163395.2. Taxonomy (NCBI): domain Eukaryota; kingdom Metazoa; phylum Arthropoda; class Insecta; order Lepidoptera; family Pyralidae; genus Endotricha; species Endotricha flammealis. Next base: position 1,461,020 of record LR990861.1, on the reverse strand, counting down.
ATACACTATAATGTCTGTGAAGGAGCGTAGGCAGAAGAACGTGAAGTTTGGACTGTCCAAGGATGATAATTTCGAAGTGGAGACCAGCTTCTATGAGGAAGGGAGCGCCTTCAATTCCGCCAGGCACTATTGGCAGCATATGTGCAAACCCTCTGGGGCCGTTAAGAATGATGTTTCATTGTTTGGTTAGTTGGACACTTGATAATATAGGGTTCGTTGAAGTATTATAAATGTTTTATAAATAGGCGTCACATATAGTTACACCTTAGAGTTACACTTGGCTTCGTTCTCGCCGAATTATCCGCCTTGCAAGTATGTTTACTGATGAAATGGCTTTGCTGATTACACAATATTTTAATTATTTATGTTTGTTGTGCAGCGCTGGAGAAGGCGAAGGCGGCTCTGGAGGCGGAGAACGCCGACCTGGCGACGGAGCTGAAGGCGGGCGCGGCGGCCAGGGCGGACGGCGAGCGGCGCCGCAAGCACGCCGAGGCGCAGCTGCAGGACCTGGCCGCCAAGCTGCAGGAGGTGGAGCGCGCCAGGACAGAGGTGCAGGACAAGTGCATCAGGCTGCAGCAGGAGGCGGAGCAGGCGCTGGCGCAGCTCGAGCAGGCGGAGCTCAAGGCTTCTGCCGCGGTCAAGCAGGCGGCGACCATCGGCGCGCAGCACGCAGAAGCACAAGCGCTCTTGGAGGAGGAGACGAAGCAGAAGCTCGCGCTGCAGACGAGGCTGCGTAACATCGAACAGCAGTTGGAGCACGCGAGAGACCAGCTCGATGAGGAAGAAGAGGCCAAGAGGAATCTTGATAAACAGGTGAGTAAAATAGATACCTGAATAAATTTCGTAAATGGCATAACCGTTTACAACCTATCTCCATCATTAATATATTATGAAAAGTGTTTTAAAAGAGATTTTTCTTGTAGGTGGCAGCACTCACACAGCAAGTGGCCGACGCCAAAAAGAAGGCCGAGGAGGAGGCCGAAGCAGCTGCAGCGCTTGAAGAGCAGCGCAAGAAGCTCAGCAAGGATGTGGAGGCGCTGTACCGGCAGATCGAGGAGCTACAGCAAGCTAACGATAAGCTGGAGAAGAGCAAGAAGAAAATCCAAGCCGAGCTGGACGACACAAACATCGAGCTCGAGACGCAGCGTGCCAAGGTGATGGAGCTGGAGAAGAAGCAGAAGAGCTTCGACAAGGTCGTCGCGGAGGAGCGCGCCATCGCCGAGCGCTTCGCGGCAGAGAGAGACGCGGCAGAGAGGGAGGCGCGAGACAAGGAGACGCGAGTGCTGTCTCTGTCGCGCGAGCTGGACGACGCCGCCGAGAAGGTGGACGAGCTGGAGCGCGCTAAGCGCCTGCTGCAGGCCGAGCTGGACGAGCTGGCCAACACGCAGGGCACGGCCGACAAGAACGTGCACGAGCTCGAGAAGGCGAAGCGCGCGCTCGAGTCGCAGCTGGCCGAGCTGCGCGCCCAGAACGAAGAGATCGAGGACGACCTGCAGCTGACGGAGGACGCCAAGCTGCGGCTCGAGGTGAACATGCAGGCGCTGCGGGCGCAGCTGGAGCGCGAGCTGCAGGCCAAGGAGGAGCAGGGCGAGGAGAAGCGCCGCGGCGTCGTGAAGCAGCTGCGGGACATGGAGGCGGAGCTGGACGAGGAGCGCAAGCAGCGCGCGCTGGCCGCCGGCACGCGCAAGAAGCTCGAGGCCGACCTGAAGGACGCCGAGCAGGCGCTGCACCTGGCCGTGCGCGTCAAGGAGGACGCGTGCAAGCAGGCCAAGAAGCTGCAGCAGCAGCTGAAGGAGGCGCTGCGCGAGGCGGACGAGGCGCGCGCCGCCAAGGACGAGGCGGCCGCCGCGGCCAGGGACGCCGAGAGGCGAGGCAAGGCGCTCGAGGCCGAGGCGCTGCAGCACGCCGAGGAGCTCGCCGCCGCCGACCGCGCGCGCAGGCAGGCCGAGGCGGAGCGCGACGACGCCGTCGACGAGCTCACCAACGCCGCCGCCAAGGCCACGCTGCTCGTCGACGAGAAGAAGCGCCTCGACGCGCGCATCTCCGCCCTCGAGGAGGACCTCGACGAGGAGCAGAGCAACAACGAAATCATCAACGACCGCCTGAGGAAGGCGCAGAACCAAATCGATCAGCTTACCATGGAGCTGGGCACGGAGAAGTCCGCCACGCAGAAGCTGGAAAGCGGCAAACTGGTGCTGGAGCGACAGAACAAGGAACTCAAGGCCAAGCTGGCCGAGCTGGAGACCTCTGCGAGGACAAAGACCAAGGTACGTTGAATTACACCTCTATTGAAATGGCATCCCGGTGGTTTTTGGGTAGCATAACTTAACGAGATGTTCGGTTTGTGTGTGCAGGGCGTGATCACGTCGCTGGAGCTGAAGGTGGCGAACCTGGAGGAGCAGCTGGAGGCGGAGTCGCGCGAGCGGCTGGCGCAGCAGAAGGCGGGCCGCAAGCTGGACAAGAAGATGAAGGAGCTGGCGCTGCAGCTGGACGAGGAGCGCCGGCACGCCGACCAGTACAAGGAGCAGATCGAGAAGATGAACGCGCGCGTGAAGGCGCTGAAGCGGCAGCTGGACGAGGCCGAGGAGGAGGTGCAGCGCGAGAAGGTGGGCAAGCGCAAGGCGCAGCGCGAGCTCGAGGACATGCTCGAGGCGCACGAGACGCTCGCGCGCGAGTGCACCAACCTGAGGAACAAGCTCAGGTAACCCACATTCATATTAACTTGTACAGTATCACCAAACAACATCAAGCATTTAGAACACTATGGAATTCAGTACATCGATTTTAAAATTAATGTATACTTTCTTATTTATGTACTGTTATGTTTTCCTAATAAAATAAAATATAAAAACACATCACTAACAAGGTCACATTTCTCAGTGGTTTATCGAGTTGTTGTTTGCCAATAGGCCGTCCGAGGATAGTGAGTAGCAGGATGAGAAGCCAGCGAGGTAAACCTGCCTGCTGTTGGGGTTGTTCATATAGGTTTCGCTTCAAAAAGCTACTCTATTCATTGTTCTGTCTGTTCATAACATTTCACCGGCTACTTGAGCGGAGCTTACATAATATGAAACTGAAACTAATGAAGCAGTGATTGGGGTGTGTGGTTTTATGTGACGTTGTGTGTCTCTTGTATTGTCTATTTCTCATCTAAACATAATATAAAAAATCATTTTGCAAGTAGATTCACAGGAAATACTTTTGCACGTCAATTTTTTTTATCTTACTAGCACTTCCGACGTGAATGGACTTTATTAGACTGGTTTTTAAACAGTCATGAGAGAAGAGAGAAAAAAAATCCACCACTTGTCTCATTTTTAATGTGATATTTGAATTTTCATTAAAGATTTTTTGGACTAAACTACTATTTGTCATATCATCTCAATCATCCCACTGAAGGGATACGGGTCTCAAGGGGGGGGGGGGGGGGATTTAGGCGATACGTCGTTCACATAAGGTTCAACGCTTATTTATAATTGTAGTCATAATAATAGTTACCAACGCAGGAAGCAGGGAAGGGGGGGGAGTTACATGGGTATAGATAATGTATTGTTATAACATTTTTTTTAATTTTGGTTTTATGATTCCTGGGATAATGTGTAGTTTTTGTACAGGGAATAAGGAACCATGCGCACGGATAATAAACACTTTTTTTTTTTTTGTATCTTTTAACATATCAATGTAAAAACCTTACCATACTAAAGTTATCTTTGCGTATGGATCCCTATTTGATACTCTGTAAAAATTTGCGCTCATTGAAATAATATTTCAATTGCGGCGTGAGTTTTTGCACAGTTTACAGTGTATATAACATGTGTGTTGGTTGGTTGTAGGCGGCAAGGCGGCGGCGCCATCGGGCTGTCGGGCGCGTCTTCGGCGGCGCGCATGAAGCGCAGTTCGTTGGCTCCAGGACAGGGATCCGGCGACGAATCGCTCGACGACGCCAACGACACCGCCAACAGCGTCGAGTAACGCGACACGCCACGTCACACGCCGCAGCATCGACCCGACTCCCCCCCCCCCCCATTTTATAGTGTCATGTCATTTTAATGTAAGCTTGCGTTTGCGATCTTTATCGTGATTTTTTACCCCTTTTCATAATTTCCGTAATGACACCAGTCGGGTCTATATGTCTACGGTAAATTCGTAATCCGTAGTTTATATGACTGCATTGTATGGACTGGAGGAAAGAGACAGAGCTATGCGTTTGTCTCTGTTCTGTATCCTTACAACAGTTTTGTCCTGTCAATCAGTCTATGCAATGCAGTCTGTAGACCACTCCTTCGGCCGCGAGTAAGCTCGCTTTATCCCCTTAGTTTTATTGATAATAATTTGTTGATAAATTGATATTTTTTGGGTACAATTATGTGAAACTGATTATCGTCTTGTTATTTAATTATGTTATTGAGTCGCTCGCCCACTCGTTTCAAAAGACACGGCGTCAAGCCGGAGTTGTACATAAGAGTGAAATTTCGGCTATTAACTTAAATTTTGGCTACTATTTCCTGTGACGATAGGAAGGATAAGACAGTATTAACGGTCTTAGCTCTAGCGGTTACTGGGACGCTGTAGTTGTCAAATTTTATTGTATACGATGTGAGATCCTAGTTTTGTCCTTGTTTTCGTTCAAATCACTGACTGGTATTGTCCGAGCGGTCTCGTCGGCGTCGTCCGTGCATCGTGAGGCCGAACGAACACTTTGTATTTACATTTTTATCTAATTACCCCTTCGATATTGTATTCGTAATAACCCCAAGCGATATTTTGAGTACATAATTATGTTAGTATTCGCGGGCGATAGTTTTTGATGCATTTAACAGTCTGTGAATCTCTACATTCAACAAATTGAACCCTCAAGCCAGTATTAATAACGAAACATTCCTGACAATCGAGATTTTTCGATTTTGCCCAGACGCGCTGTGCCGGGCGAAATGTTAAATTACTCATTGGGTGATAGTATGAAATTAAACGAATCGAAGTATTATGAAATTGTGGCAAAAGTACCTAATTCGTAACCAATAAGTTTTGCATTTAACACTGACTGAATAAGGAAGACTGTTGCTGCGACAATACACGAGCCGAACGCCGCAAACCCGGTATAGACACCATGTAAATAGTTTCAGTGTTGCCACTGAGCGCTTAGTTGCCATACAAATTTTAATGATAGTTATGTAAGAACATGTAGCTTTGGGTGTGAGGAGGTGCGTCGGCGCATCCCCATCTGCGGGCGGACACCGGCTCGACCAGCGCGAACGCAACGCCGGCGCAGCTCCCTAGGTGGTTTTAACAGAGATGTCTTTCCCCAACTTACCGTCTAATGTAAATACACCCCCGGGTGGCAAATGTAAATTTGTTTACATACGAAATGGTATTATTTGTGTTGCCAGGCGAAAATATGCGCTAGAATACGGCTTGCTTCGTAGGCGTAGGTAAGTTTTGTAGTTATCAAATTGTGGCCTTAGGTTTTTGTAATGAACTAGCAGCGCCCCGGCGCTCCCCCGACATCGATATCTTCAGGCATTTCGTACTACTGTTTACCGAAGTCTTTTATTGTAACGACTTTTTAATTATATAGTTTTTTTTCTGAATAATAATATAAAATTTAAATGTAAGTAAACGATTGAGAAGCATAAACATATTTTACATAAATATTATATTTAACTATTAACAATATTGATAATTGTAAAATTGGCGATAGGTTGTAACAAGTTATCGGTTGGTATGCCAATTAAACAATTTTTCATGATTTTTAAATTTTGTTTTATTTATGTACCCGCACCATTGTCCTATAGCGACTTGAACTAGGAGTTATGCCCGGGTTACACGAGGCTAAGCAAGCTAGTGTCAGTAAGCCACCATGCTAGTACTTCTAGCTTCGTGTAGACAAAACTAGCTTCATTTCTAAGTTAGTAACCTAGTTTACAAGCCAGGGCAGTTTTAAAGGATGTAGTTCTATTTTTTAGGATAGTAGCGCCCCCCACCACTGATTTTACTATCGGCTTGTGTACTAGCTTCATGTGGACGAGCTAGTTTCAGTTGGCTAGTAAGCAGGAACAACACGTTTTGTTTAGTCACACCTCAGTCACTGCAATAGCACTAGCTTAAAATAATCTAGCCTCATGTAAACAGCGCTAGCATGTTCCAAACCAGGGGGCAATTCACGTAACAAAAACCGATTCTATTTCGATTCACTTCCCCGTCCCGTCCCGTTCAATTCCTATTTTGTATGAGTGAGACAGCGATTGAATTTGAATCGGAATAGAATCGGTTTTTGTTACGTGAATACTCGTAAATAGGGCTAGGCTACAGGGTCAGCAAGCCCGAACAGTTTAGTAGAGATATAGCTTGCTATTCTAGCTTGAAAAACTAGCCTCGTGTAACCCGGGCATTATGCCAAAGAGCTATCAAACTATATGGAGTACATACACATACTGTACATTTATATCAAAAATTAGTTATATAAATAATATACATATCGTGCTTTTACGAAACGCACAATGATACAATAGTACTCTGTGGCACAATGTGACACAATATGACAGACATTATGTCTATCTCTATCTTAGAGAAAGGATGAATAGAGGCGACACGGTAGGAGTGAGCGAGATGAGTAAATACAATATTCCCAAGGCCAAAAAGAGCTAGAGAAACATTTTTTGTCCTTAACGACGTATACTATTTTTTTGCTGGGCACAGTCGCTAACTGTGCCCAGCAAACGAAAGCGGTTTTCTTTATTTCTCAAAATCTGAATTTTCAGGCTGAAAACAAGGCGAAAACTGTGTTCTGTGGTTGAGTTGATGTGTTTTTGCGTTCATAGACTATGGTGCATTGTAGTGTTTTAGGCTGCAATAGCCGCAGTGAACGTAAAATCGACAACATAACCTTTCATTCGTAAGTACACTATTTAGACTTTATTTCGGCCCTAATTGATAAAAATGAATACAGATTATATTTATTAAGACTCAAATGACGGCTTCAATGTACAGAAATAACGAAATAAAATGTAAATGGTCAAGAAAATAATCGTATTTTGTAGTATTATGCACCCAAATTAAGTAGGTAAGTAAAATGAAGCCAGGCGGCCACTTTCCTGTGTCTCCTGAATTTAGTCGGGTACCACGCGTATTGGGGATACCAGCAATTTACTTGAATTTACCCATGCAATATTACCCACAATTGAGGTAAAATAGTGACAACCTAAATTAAAAATAATATCTATTTAATACAAGCCAAGAGATCTGTAGTCACACCAACCTTCCCATACTACTTTAGGAGACAATAGGAGTTAGCGGAGATACAGACAAACAGGCGCGGACAGCGACTTCGATTTATAACTCGAACATAAATAAAAAATAAATAATAACAAGTATAAATCGAAGTCTCAATATATTGATGATTATAAGAAAAAATACATCGCAAATCATCAATAGTCCTATTAGTTTATCGTATATAAAAATAACATGGGGTAAATCATGGGGTAATATTCTCTTTTCTGGTAACACTGCGTAATCAATGTACTTTGTTTCTCTCCCTTACGGGTATACGCCAAATGACAACTCTATTCATCCTTTCTCTAAGATCTCTATATTTAAAAAGTGAGCCACCAAGCCAAGAGTTGTCACAGGTGGCTCACTTGTCACTTTACTAAATCGCCACCACAATCAGTATTATACAAACTAGGACCAAGTATAAGAATGGACAGATTAAATTTTAGAACGACAATGAAACTGTCTTTGCTCTCTGTCTTGCTTATAGCAACATTCAGTGTGAAAAAAAGAAACAAACATAGACAAACATCACCGTCTAGAACGTCAGCGTGTCAACTTTTGAGACATTTGGTAGCCGCTTGGATATCAAAGCTCGTGTTGGATTTTTTGTGTTTTGAGGTGATAATTGGACTTTTTATAAAGAAAAATTGTGATACGGATTTTCGTTTTGAACCATAGCTTGCGTAGCCATTGGTTGTAAGAGTAGAATGGGTGTTACAACGGAAAGCGATCAAAGGATATCTTTTCATAGGTAAGTTATCGACTACATGATTTATATTTTTTGTGCAGGAAATACATTACATGATCGGTTTTTGTAAAGTTAATTGAACCCTAAAGACGATGCAGACGCATAATTTCAACAAACCCATTACTTTTATACAAAGATTTGATTTTATACATTACGTTTATTGAGCTTTGACAGATGATGTACCTTAAATATTGTAAGTAGAGTTGTCACATTGTATCGATAAAATAATAAATTGTATGCGTTTTTATTAAGGTTTAATTTATTCCTAGTTCTCTTGCCCATTGGGATGAGGGTTAGTTAGATAAGAGTAATCAAAGTAATATAGATCTTGTGTTTTTCAGGTTTCCTGACACTAATATAAGAAACAAGTGGATTAAGAACATAAAACGAGATAATTGGACACCTTCGCCATATTCTCGCCTGTGCTCATTACATTTCGATGTATCTTGCTATCGGGCAGGTAATTTAGATGAACACGCTACGGAGTATTATGTGACGTTTAATCATAAACATATTAGAAATCATTTTAATAAACTAGTCTTATTTAGTGGTCAGTAGATGCAGTAAATAACTAAGCATCAAGCACTTTAAGTAAATTCCTGTAAGTCTTTGTTTATTGTTTTTTGATTCCTAGTTGATTTTTTTAAAATAAGAATTGTTAAATTGGTGACATTATACGGATTATTTAACAATTCCTATTAGATATTATAATTATTATTACATGTGTGTATAATGATTACAAAATGATCATGATTATGATGTATGATTTTATTTAATTTAAATATTTTGAATAAAAACCTTATAAGTACCTATTTGCTTTATTTATTCTTCACCCGCATTGAGTGTAGGTAATCTTTTTATTTGGCATATTTAAAAAAAACATAAATACCTAAAGTTACTGATAGATGAGTATTTGACATTCCTATCGATAGGTGTCGATAGTGTGTATTTAATTGTTAAAGAATATTTCTGTCAGCAATATTGATTTATAGCTGGACTGGGACTGAATAAAAAACATAGACCAACCCTTTGAGCTGCTTATCTTCCCAGGGTATGTCGTAAAAGCCGACGTGATCATACCCACTCCAACATCGGACTGTCTATGGGGAATAACGATAGGAATGTTCGTCATTGGTAATCTTGGAACGAATATCAGGTTGCTGTGGTTTGACTAAATGACTTATGGTTCTACTCACCCCGATAGGGAAACTAGGGGGTTATGCATCTGTTTCTGTCTTTAATCATTTGTTTTTGTCAAGTGTTCTCAGATCTTAAAATGAACATTAAATATTAAATCGATATTAGTCGATAAAGACACGGCACATCTCTAGTGATCCTATATAAAAAAACAAAAGTTTATATAGCATACTGGCTTCATGAGCACAAAAGACGTTATAGACAATGATATATCTATCTCTTTTTTACTTAAGACGGCACATATTAGTGTGAAAGACAATACCCATGTATTTCTTTCGTCTAAAATACAATCCGTCCATTCTTATACTTGGTCCTAGTATACAAAGTACTCTGTGATCGCCACTGGTGGCTATTTAGCTTAGAGAAAGGATAAATAGAGTTGTCATCAGGCGTATACCCGTAAGGGAGAGAAACAAAGTACATTGATTACGTAGTGTTACCAGAAAAGAGAATATTACCCCATGATTTACCCCATGTTTTTTTTATATTTTTATATACGATAAACTAATAGGACTATTGATGATTTGCGATGTATTTTTTCTTATAATCATCAATATATTGAGACTTCGATTTATACTTGTTTGTTGTTAACATTGATACGAATTCAGGCGTAAATACATGAACAGCTTACGAAAACATAAGTAAAGTAACACATTGTACGTGCCTATCAAATTTTAGAGTTGCCCTCGATCATCTGGGATCCCATCATCAGATTCTGACTTTGTGACAAGTGATGATGGAAAAAAAAACAAATAGTCTAATCCATACCTACAATACTTAAAGAATTATGCTCTAACTCCTATCCGTTTAGGAGTTGTACCTTCCATCATCACCTCACCAACATGGGATGATGACTTCCAGACGTAAATAAATAAATAGCTTACGAAAACATAAGTAACGCGTTGTACATACATGCTTATAGAATCTGAGGGTTGCCCTCGATTTACCTGGGATCCCATCATCAGATCCTGATTTGGTGACAATGGGACCAAGTTGGGATATGCACTTTCGAAAAAAAAAAGATTAAGAAAATCGGTAAAAAGTCGACGGAGTAATCGGCAGACATACAAAAAAATACACAGTGAAACTTAGAACCTCCTCTTTTTTTGAAGTCGGTTAAAAACTATATGTGTGGGGGGGGTTTCTCGTCTGTACAAGCTTGTTTTAAATAGATATTATTTTTAATTTGTCACTATTTTACCTCAATTGTGGGTAATATTGCATGGGTAAATTCAAGTAAATTGCTGGTATCCCCAATACGCGTGGTACCCGACTAAATTTAGGAGACACAGGAAAGTGGCCGCCTGGCTTCATTTTACTTACCTACTTAATTTGGGTGTATAATACTACAAAATACGATTATTTTCTTGAACATTTACGTTTTATTTCGTTATTTCTGTACATTGAAGCCGTCATTTGAGCCTTAATAAATATTATCTGTATTCATTTTTATCAATTAGGGCCGAAATAAAGTCTAAATAGTGTACTTACGAATGAAAGGTTATGTTGTCGATTTTACGTTCACTGCGGCTATTGCAGCCTAAAACACTACAATGCACCATAGTCTATGAACGCAAAAACACATAAAGTCAATCACAGATTACAGTTTTCACCTTGTTTTCACCCTGAAAATTCAGATTTTGAGAATTATAGAAAACCGCTCTCGTTAGCTGGGCACAGTTAGCGACTGTGCCCAGCAAAAAAATAGTATACGTCGATAAGGACAAAAAATGTTTCTCTAGCTCTTTTTGGCCTTGGGAATATTGTATTTACTCATCTCGCTCACTCCTACCGTGTCGCCTCTATTCATCCTTTCTCTAAGCTATTTAGCCAAGCCATAATTGACATATTATGACACTTTGGTCTTTGACAATTTTGATATTGAGACATTGACATTTGACACATGTCCATCGTCCGGCTCCTGCCCGCCCGACATAAACGCACCGACTTAAAAATTAAAAACAATCTTTGCCTACCAGTTGTGATTGTGTGTTGTTGTCTTATCGACTATTATATAAACTAATAAAAACTCGATGTTGTCTTATTTCACATGAGGAGTTCCTCTAAGTATATCGGTCTTTACGAACCATATTCCGCGACCACACCTTTTCGCCAAATAGTTTTATAATATAATAGTAAGACTTCGCACAGTGCGCGAATAAGGAACCATTAACTTCCTTGAACGTTTGCCTTGGACCTCGCAAAATATTTTTTTTACCACTTTCTAAAAGAATACTTGAAAGTTAAATTATTCTATATTGTCAGTCAATCCCCTGGTGCTTGACAATGGCGTATATAGTGGATTTGCGGTCTGACACAGTAACAAAACCGACGAAAGCTATGAAGCATGCTATGGTAAATTCGGCCCTTGGAGATGATGTATATGGAGAGGATCCTACTGTGAACGCGCTTGAGAGCAAGCTCGCCAATATGCTGGGGAAGCAAGCTGCTCTTTTCGTACCATCAGGAACCATGGCCAACCTCATAGCAGGTATTTTTTGACCAAAATATATATATATTTTTTTCTAGTAACCAAGGTTCGAAGACACCTTGGATCGGGACAAGCCTACCACACGCTGTCTCCTGTATGTCTCCTTAAAATTCGAACCTTTCAATTCTACAATTTTTTATACTGCCAGTCCTCTGAAAATGCTTTAATACTTATTTCATGCCAGTGCGCCAACCTTATTTTTAGAATAATCAAACTGGCCAGCACGAAACGTGGCCCAAACGATTCAACAATAAGTGGGCACCAAAGGCTGGGCCTGCTCATGCCTACTCCAAAAAAAAGGTTTTTTTAAATTAATTTTTTTAATGAAAAAAAATATTTTAAATTTTCCCAAATGTACAAAAGGTACACCCCTTATGATAGTTTTAACTATCATAACCGTTTTGTTTGTTTTCCAAATATTTTTAATTTGATTTTTGTATCGGCAACCTAAGTAGCCCAGCTATGCACTACAATTCCTAAAAATCCCATAGTTAATGCTCATAGTTTTTATACAAAAACTTATTTTTCTTCCTAAAATTTTATAATAATTTTACTTGACTCTATGGTTTAGTGGTACAACAACAAAATAAAACAATATTATAAGATATCATACCTACACTCATTCAAAAATTTTTTTCTGTTCCCAATGAGGATAGGAATTCTATGTATGATGTAGTACACTCACTTTTATAAAGGTTCACCTAATGTACCTAATATTATGACAAAATTTATTGATAAACAATAAAATTTTTAGAAAATAACAAAATACTTATAGGTGGCCTGTTAATTGCCCTCCGTATCAGAAGGACAATTTAGTAAAATGACTGTGGATCGAACGTCACAAAAGCAAAACGACCTACTAGTAAAACGTCAGAAAATTAAAATCGTCATTTTAGTAGAACGACTGGAACGACAAAACGGCATGTTGGGCAAAAGGACTTGCCTTTGCTATAATGTACACTCAAGCGCACAAATTAAAAATATATACTTAATATTATAAATGTGAAAGTGTGTTTGTTTGTTTGTCCTCCCTTCACGTCGAAAGTAATGAACGGATTGATATGATTTTTTTATTGGGGATTAATTGAAGGTCTGGAGAGTGACATAACGCTACTTTTTCCCACGGGATAAAGAAATTATTGACATTTTCCCTTGACCACGCGGGCGGAGCCGCGGGTAACATTTATTTAATTATATCGTATGGTGTCGCACATTATTTGAGGGGAAAAATCGTAAGAAGAATGACTGTATTTTTAAGAAATACAAAAAGGAAATGCCTTGATTTTTTTAAATGTGTTTCACACCTAAAACTGTTTTATTTTTAGGGACGATTGCTAAACTCTATGAAAAAATACTTACCTCAAAATAACGCAGTTTAGTTTAATACCTAAGAAAAAAGTTGTAGTTGTTATTTTTTTTATTGTAAAAACCTAAAATTATAACTATTTACATAATATTATCTTTGACTTATTTTTTTTTGCGTCAGTGTACCAGTCCTTTTGCCCAACATGCCGTTTTGTCATGCCAGTTGTTTTACTAAAATGATGATTTGAATTTCAGTCGTTTTGCTTTTGTGACGTTCGATCTAAAAATACATTTTACTAAATTGTCCTTCTGATACGGAGGGGTTAATTGGCTATTTGACACTATTAAAAATATGCTACGAAATGTGGTCATCCTATTAGGTAATAACATAAAAAAACATATTTATCTCTGTTATATCCAAAAATATTTAGAGATTTTTCAAAATAAACAAAATAAATCCAAATTATTTTTTAAATTTCTTCAGCCACAAGAACGCTCTGTGATTGGCTATGCCTCGCGTGACGTCACACGCAAGTCAACATTGTTCATTGTTACGACATTTTGTGTGATTTTATCATTTTATCTATTACTATTCGAATCAAATATTATTGGCATACTTACATCAAAGTGATCTTCACACATAAAAACATTTGTATGAGATAAAATGCTGTTTGGGTCTCTTCGAGCTAACACAGAAACAAACAGTTTTTGTGGAGTTTGTATAGAAGTATTTGTACATTGTGGCACAATTACACCATTTATAAACCATTTTTTCCAGTAAAATAACAGAAAAAATATTCTAAACACGCTGAATGTACACTTTGGTACAAGTTTACTTGCCTGTGACGTCACGGCGTCCGCCATTACAGAAAAAGCGTTTTTAGCGCGAATATTGTAATTTAAATTTTAAACCGATATTTTACGGAAAATACTGCAAATTTCGCAGAAATATACATGTGGTGTATTAATCATATACCAACGAATAATTTAAAACAGTTTTTCAAAATCAGTCAAATAGCCTATTGTGCCCCTGAGTGTATATTTACAATAATATATCAGTTGTCTGGTAGTTCTGGTACCCATAACCAAGCAGGTTAAGGCTAGCTCACTTTAGGACCAGGTAGTATAAAAAAAATTATCATATTAAAACATTTGGGGAGGCCATCGAAATAATATTACGTAATATTATTTCGATGGGGGAGGCCTATCTCCAGCAGTGGACTAGTTGTGGCTGCGATGAAAAAGAAAATGATTTAAAATCTTTCATCAATGAGAAATAACTATCATCAAACAATCTATACTAATATTATAAAGAGGAAAGATTTGATTGTTTGGTTGTTTGAATTGAATAGGCTCTGAAACTACTGGACCTATTTCAAAAATTCTTTCACCCGTAGAAAGTACATTAACAGGGAGTGACATAGGCTATAGCTTTTCCCGAAATTCAATGTGGTTCCCACGGGAACGGGTCCGGAACTTCACGTGGACGAAGTCGCGGGCAAAAAGCTAGTAAATAATATACTTTGTCTTAACCTAAAGATTGGTCAGTATCTCGGACGTGATCGGGCACTGTAAGAATGAATCATGATTTTATCCAATACATCACTAAAAACTGTGACGCGTAGTGTTGAGAGTGATGTGATGATATTATAATAATTTTATGTTCGCATGACTAGCCTTAATATGTTGATAACCTTTGATAATGTGTTATTAAATTAATAATGTTATTAATAGCTTATCTTTGGGTGATAAGCAAAGTTCCTTATTGTTTCAATAGTTAAATTATCTTACTAAGTTATATAATCTACATATTGTTTAGAGAGGGTTCGATCCCGGCGCGCGGCTAAAAATGAGATAGCATTCGTTTAATGTTTGCCTTAAGTGTTTTCTATGTATCACACATTCAAGCCAATCTAATGCTTATTAATAGTAATATTAAATTTGTTACTACATACACAAAATATTTAGGTAATTAGAAAATTAATAAATAAAACTTATAATAATGATGGACAAACAAATTTAACTTAATCATGTTTGAGCAGCTTTATTATATTAGGCCACTTCTACACCTGAAATGTATGGTCGCGACAGCTGCCAGACAGTTTATGCTTGTTTTCTGTACACTAGAAATTAATAACATGTCTGAAATCTGCGGTTTAAAACATTGTATGATCCTGTGTATATATCAGCTTTGCTTAAGTTGCGATTGTGTAAATTTATCCAGTATTTCCAGGAATATTTGATGATTATATAAAATAAATTAAAAGTAAAAAAAAGCGTTAAAAAGGATAAAATAAACTTTTCTTTTAAAATTTTAACTATCAACTTATAACGTCATTACACAATTTATATGACATAAAAGCTTGTCGCGAGATTTACCTGTATATGAAAACACTAGCTGTGCCCGCGACTTCGTTCGCGTGGTTGTCGAATAATTTTCCCCGTTTTTGTATCATTTTTCACTGATGCTACGCTCCTATTTGGTCTCAGCGTAATGTTATACATAATTTTTCAATTCGAACCAGCAGTTCCTGGGATTAGCGCGTTTAAACAAACAAACAAACTCTTCAGCTTTATAATATTACTATTTATCCCGTTCCCGTGGGAATTAAGAAAATCCCGTCTTAGTCCTTGTCTACTTTATAAAGGGAACCTCAATACAAAGTTCTAGTGTTCTAGGTTGAGCGCTCACAATAACACCGTGCAGTCCTATTTGTCCCGTTCCCGTGAGAATAAAAAAAATCCCGTCTTCATCCTGGTCAACATCATAAAAGGAACCTCTTTACAACATTTCAGCTTTCTAGGTTGAGTGCCTGCGTTAAAACACTTACAGTCCATTACTCCCTTTCCCGTGGGAATTGTATAAAGCCCCATCTTTGTCTTTGTCAACATCATAAAGAGAACCTCTATACAAAATTTCAGCTTTCTAGGTTGAGCACCTGTGATAAAACACTTACAGTCCATTACTCCCTTTCCCGTGAGAATAAAAAAAAAATCCCATCTTTATCCTTGTCAACAACATAAAGGAAACCTCTTTACAAAATTTCAGCTTTCTAGGTTGAGCGCCTGCGATAATACACTTACCGTCCTATTACTCCCTTTCCCGTGGGAATTTCATAAAATATCCTTGTCAACATCATAAAGAGAACCTCTATACAAAATTTCAGCTTTCTAGGTTGAGCGCCCTCGATAATACATATTATTATGTAGTCGCCTAGGTAGTAGGTCACCCCATTTCATCCCTCTATGGGTTGAATTTTGAAAAATCCTGTAACACGTACTTACTCATTTACCGCCAGGAGTATTCCTGCGAAGTTTCAAATAAAATGGTCTAACTAATCTAGTTTCTTCATACAAACTTTAGACTCCCGTTTCACCCCCTTAGGATGTGAGTTTTGAAAAATCCTTTCTTAGTGCACTCCTAGACTTCATAGGGAACCTATGTGAGAAATTTGGAGCCTCTAGACCCAACGTTTGGACGTTGATAAGTCACTCACCAATCAGTCAGTTTCTTTTTTTATATATTTAGACTCAGAAAGTTTCATACTAACTTTGCACCCCCGTTTTACCGCCCTTAATGGATGATTTTTGGGAAAAGATTTTACTCGTGTTTCATGCCTTTCAATAGAGAACCTTCATGCTGAATTTCATTCGAATTACTTCAAAAACGACAAAGTTTCATACTATCTTTGCACCCCCGCTTAACCCCCTAAGGGATGAATTTGGAAAAAAATATTTTACTCATGTTTTATACTTTTCAGTAAAGAACCTTCATGCTGAATTTCATTCGAATAACTTCAAAAACGGCAAAGTTTCATACTAACTTTGCACCCCCGTTTAACCCCCTAAGGAATGATTTTTGGGAAAAATATTTTACTCATGTTTCATGCTTTTCAGTAAAGAACCTTACTGCTGAATTTCATTTGAATAACTTTAAAAACGGCAAAGTTTCATACTAACTTTGCACCCCCGTTTAACCCCCTAAGGGATAATATTTGAGAAAAATATTTTACTCGTGTTTCATGCCTTTCAATAGAGAACCTTCATGCTGAATTTCATTCGAATTGCTTCAAAAACGACAAAGTTTCATACTACCTTTGCACCCCCGTTTAACCCCCTAAGGGATGAATTTTGAAAAAAATATTTTACTCATGTTTCATGCTTTTTAGTAAAGAACCTTCATGCTGAATTTCATTTGAATAACTTCAAAAACGGCAAAGTTTCATACTAACTTTGCACCCCCGTTTTACCCCCTTAGGGGATGAATTTCCAAAAATCCTTTCTTAGTGAGCACCTACGCCCCAAAAGGAACACCTATGCAAAATTTGAGACTCCTGGCACTTGTAGTTTCGGAGATTTCGTGATGAATCAGTCAGTGATTTTCTCTTTTATACCGGATGACATTAAACTCCGTCGCACGAAAAATTGAGCGTAATAGGTTATCGAAGATATATCGATTACAATTAAAATTTCAACTTTTTTTTTGTCAACTCAACTAGTAGTCGGTACCTTAACTGAACATTGTGACAGTACTTATGACGAGATTTGTATGAAAATAATAAATAAAAATAAAGTTAGCAAATAAACAAAAAAAAAGAATTTTTAAATAAATTTTAAAGCCATAGTCACCCTACACGCAAAAGTTCGCGGCGGCGACAAAAGGCGGCATCGCGGGAAACTTTAATAAGGCGGCGGCCGGCGGCGGCACGCTCAAAGTCTGTGCTCAAAGGCAAGCGCGTGCGGCGACTCGCTTTGTTCTTTCGGCCAGCCGGCGGCGCGGCCGGCCGCATAGACTACAGTCACTTCCGCGACGCACGCGCGAACGCTAGTTACTATACTACGCTCTACGCTACGCATTGTTTACGTTCAGTGAAAGTGATAAGACATTATTAAAATAATGGAATATTCCAATGTGGAATTAGTGGCGATGGTTCGGTGTTACATACTGTCTAGTGATAACACGGCGGAAGCTAGGCGAATGTATGCTGATCCACAACACCTGGAGTCCTTCCGTGCGCACGGGATTCTCAATCCTCGGGTACCTTCGAGGGACTTTATCTTGCGGACGTACCAGAGATTACTCGACCATGGGCAGCTGCGATTGCCGACTCACGCTCGTGGTGGTGGTGGTGGCCCACGCCTACCGGTCCGATTGGAAGAGGACATATTAGAATATTTTGAACGTCACCCTCGACGAAGTACCAGGCAGGCGGCTAGGCGATTTGGAATAAGCCAATACGCGGTGTGGAAACTGTTGCATTATAATTTAATGCATCCTTTTCATTTCGGCAGAGTGCAAGCTCAGTACGGCGATGACGGTCGACATCGCGTAGAATTCTGCAATTGGCTGTTAGAACATCCAGCTGTACAAATTATGTGGAGTGACGAGTCGATGTTTACTCGCGTCGGAATTTATAACGTGCACAATGAGCATTGGTGGAGTTATCATAACCCACATAAGGTGAAGGAACATGCCCACCAGATTAGATTCAGTGTGAACGTTTGGGCGGCCATAATTAATGACCGCATAATAGGTCCGATCTGGATCACAGGGCGTTTGACCGGTGCTACTTACCTACAGATGATCCAACATGTAGTGTCGGAATTCACAGATGAAGTTCCATTGTCGTACTTGCGCGAATTTTATTTCCAGCACGATGGATGCCCGGCCCACTTCGAACGTTCAGTTCGTCAATACCTAAATGACGAATTCGGTGAGCGCTGGATAGGCCGAGGTGGACCGGTGCCTTGGCCTCCCCGGTCACCCGACCTAACACCAATGGACTTTTATTTTTGGGCTGAAATAAAGAGGTTGGTCTACACGGAGGAAGCTAGCACCATTGATGAACTGAAACAGCGTATAGTAAACGCGTTCGATGTGGTGCGAAATGACACAGACACTCTGCGCAGATTAAGACGCCATATACTAAAAAGAGCAAGACTGTGTATTGAATTTAACGGTGGCCATTTCGAACACAGAGTGAAATCATAGTGATAGTGCAGTGGAGATCCCGTTTCCGCCTCAAAAAAGTCAAATCATCTAAAACATGTAAGTAGTTTATTATTACTAAAAAGTATTAATAAGTGTCCGATTTTATGTTTAAGTGGGTACCTACATCATTTATTTTTATGTGACAATAATCATGACATGAATGATTCCTAAAAATAACAAGATAATACCACTTCGTCTACCGTGCCATAGCGGCAGCGGCTCGCGGGCGGTACTACTCGCGCGCCGCCATGTTTGAGGTCAAGCGAGGTCAATGATAGTGCGCATTCAATTTCGAATTTGTAAGGGAAAGTCCATATCTTTTATTGATCATCCTAAATCAATTCCACCTACGTACTTAATGTTTATATATATTGACATAAATATCCTTAAATTCATGCGACGGCAAAAAATGTCATCCGGTATATATAGATAATTATCGAACTAACATTAATATTCGTACTACGAGTAAATGTTAGTAATTAAATCTCGCGACAAGCTTATAAGTCATATAAATTGTGTAATGACGTTAAAAGTTGATAGTTAAAATTTTAAAAGAAAAGTTTATTTTATTCTTTTTAGCGCAAAATATAGAAATCTCAACCGGAGAACCCAAAAAAAACCAAAATTATTTCAGTAATTTATTGGGTATAAAAGAAATTACAAATTAAAACTTATTAACTATTTCCGACCGATGTTAGATACAGAATGAATATAATTCTAATGAAAATAATGTAAAAGTGTAAATTAGGTAAAACGTGGTAAAGCGCTGGCCTCGGGCATTTACGGCGTCAGCATTGTCGGTCACGTAGTCCACCGATGGTCCGATGCTATGTCGCAATACGCGCGATGTTGATTCGGGCTGGTGCATAGTTGCAGTTTACTTAATAGTTATTACTATAACACCTCCCCCTTTAGATCAGCGATTATTTTTGACGCCGAAGGTGAGAAAATAGCGCTGACTGTGGAGTCTGGGTCTGAGGATTTCCAGGTTCGGCGTATGTCCTTTCAATCTGAGATTCTTCACTTGACTTGCTCTGAAGTGCTTTGTAGCGTCGTACAACCACAATTATGATAAGTACAAGTGCACCGAACAATGTTAAGTACAGCGGTATCGTCGTATGATATAAGTATGAAGGCATCTGCTCCAAGTGTAGGTGTGGCTGTTGCAAGATTTGGTGCTGGGCATCACGCAATTTGCGGAGGTCTATAGAGTTAAGATTGATGTGGGTGGTATTCTTAGGCAAAGTTTCTTCGTGAAAAAAAATATTGCTTATTCTCAAAGGCTTCCCTTCCACTTTGTCGTACGAATTTGTAAGGGTAAACTCGTATGTGTAGAGATGACAGTTCACAGGAATCGTCGCGAGATAGCTCCCCTTTAGTATGTTGTAATCCTCCCTTCCGCATACAGTGTGCACCCGGGTCGCGTTGGGAAATGAAATTATGTAATGTTTCTCATCCAATTCTTCCATGGCTGCAGTAGATAGCGTAACTTTGACGACTTTACAGGTATCATCTAGTTTCTTGTCCATGATAAGATTCTGTGTACAATCTGGTGCCTGGCGAAGCTGATGGTCCATTTTCTCCTCGCAGAGGTACCAATCGTTGTACTTCGGACATTCTGTCTCTATGTACACGTAGCCGTTCCTGTTAGTTGCTATCATAGGATAAGGAGGGATGAGGGCCTGCCTAAACTTGTTAGGTGCTACAGATAACTTAAATAAATCGTAACTATCGCTTGTGAACAAGGGTAACTTAAAAATAACTACTATCTGGTGTCCTGAATAGTAATACCCTGGTTTTATTAAGTCATAGTATTCCCTAAGTTCTAAGTCTAAGACCTTGTCCTTACCATAGACTGTAATCAACCTTTGGATCATTTGACTCAAAACTTGAATTTTTACCATAGAGTGATGAGAACTAGAAGTATGAATAAAGGCTAACATATTTTCTATTCTAATTAACTCGTCTAACACTTCATCTAAGTTTTCGGTGATGATGGCTAAGTACTGAGAAAATTTGGCATATTTAATAAGACTAGAGTCTCTGTATGCCTGCTTATCAAGGATTAACTGTAATGTTTCGTTAATTCTTGCTTGATTTTCTACTAATTTACTAATGATATTAGAATGCTGGACCATCCATTCCTTACTGAGAGTTACGTGGTTGTTAAATTCCTGCGAAATAGCGTTATTATTATCCTGGAGAACTTTGATTGCATCATTATACCTTACAGCATCTGCCTGGTCTAAATTACCTGTTACACTTTTGATTATTGACCCTAATCCATCTATGAGACCTCGTTTTACTCGGGATGGCTTTAAAGTATCTAAGTGGTCTGTTACATCTACTAACTTACTAGCTAAATAATTAAGTTGAACTTCATATAAAAGATAAGTGTCGTTACTTAATTTACGCTTATATTCTACTAGTTGCTCCTGTATCAACTTAGTTTTTTCTTCGATATCTCGAAGTTCTACATATTGCAGGAACGTATGATAATGCGTTATGAGTCTTGTCGCACCTAGTCGGAACGGTAGCAGTCCGGGTCCATCGTCCAGACTCTCAAGTGTTATCTCCTGATTCGTTTCCTGTGATGTTATCATAGGAAAAATCAGGACCAGTAGCACCCTGTAACAATTGGGCACTTTTAGGGACTCGTTTCAGACGACTTTTCGCAACGGGTTTGCGTTTACGTGAGGTGTATATATGGATAGGTAAGTCGGCTAGTACCGTATCCTGAGTATATCTAGGGGCCAGTTTTTGGCGGTTTGCAAAAGGGTTTTTTACATATATGCGCTGCTGGGGTTGGTATTCTACTTCCGTTTCCCTATCTTTATTACGATTTTCTATTAGGTTAGTACGGTTGGCTAGGCTAGACTCATTAATTTTGTCATATACTAATTTCATCTGATCCCTATGATTCTGTACGTACTGCTGCATGAGATGTTTATTCAAGTTTACGTCAAATGGGTCACGTGGGTCAAAGTGTCCTGTAATAATGTCGTATGGCCTACACTTCGTAAAACTATGAACTGAGCTGTTATATGCTAGTATACCATAGTTCACCAGATTACCTACATCTTCACCTTTATGACGTAGTTTGAGAATGCGTAAATGTTCTAGTAGTGTAGAGTGGAATCTCTCTACAATACCATTGTCATTTGGAGAATGAGCTAAAACCCTATGGTGATGAATCTTATGCAACATAATAAATTCGTTAAATAGTTGATTGGTGAATTCTGTGCCATTGTCTGATACTATAGTAATAGGTAACCCATGATGAGTGCAAAATTTTAAAAGGGCTTGAAGGATGCTGATGGCTGTACCATCACGGACATGGTACGCTTGAGCATACTTTGAGAACACATCCACGATAGTTAAATACTTCTCACCTTGTATAGTTAATAAGTCTATATGAATAGTTTCAAACGGTTTGGTGGCAGGAGGCACAATATTAAACTTTTGCTTTATAGGGTTGCGGTCGTATTTTGCTTGACCACAAATAGAGCAATCGTTAATAAACTTCATTATGTGGTCCTTCATTTTGGGCCAATAGTAACGTCTAGAAAGAGCCAAGTGGCACTCATTTATACCGCGGTGATTGGTTTTACCGTCATGATACTGTGATATAATCTCCTGTTGTTTTAAATAGTCCTTTACGTTTTCTACCTCAAATTTGGCCAATACTAGGTTCATAGACGAGCTTTTGAATTTATCTTGTATTATAGGCACAATATCATACATAGATAAGGGTGGATTTATAAGCAGAGCAGTTTTTATCTTGGGATTTACATACTCCTTAATGACATTTACCACGTCAACTTCTAGGTTAGTTTGAGACACCTGTACAGCGGTTCTAGTGTGGGTATCAAAGGGCTTAGATGCTGTAGGGCGTTTTTTTATATCGCCAACTACAGTTATACATATCTGCCTATGGAACTTATTCAATGGTTCGTCAACTATAGGCACTTCTAATATGGGGTTTTCGTGGCTAGTGTGTGCAGAGACTGTAGAAGAGTTAGCTACTGAGGGTGGACGTTCGGAGGCATTTACTAGTAATGAATCGGTTTCCTCGTTATGAATTTCTACCCGCGAAAGTGCGTCGGCATTGGTATTAGTTAAACCTTTTTTATAGACGACAGTGAAGTCATACTCGGATAGTTTGAGCTTCCACCTGGTAAGTCGTGAGTTAGGCTCCTTTAGATTCATGACCCACTGAAGGGGTTTATGATCGGTAATTATCTTAAACTTCCTGCCAAATAGGTAGGGCCTAAAATATTTAGTTGCCCATACTATCGCGAGCAATTCCCTTTCAATCGTACTATAGTTCATCTCGCTCTCATTAAGAGTACGAGATGCGTAGCAAACCGGTTTGTCTGCGCCTATGGGGCCTTGGGATAGTATAGCCCCTAGTGCTACATTAGACGCGTCAGTAGTGAGTACGAATTCCTTGCAAAAGTCTGGATACTGTAAAATGGGGTCATTCGTAAGAAGCTGCTTACATTTCTCAAAACAACTGGTATAATCAGAGTTAACTATGACTTTTCTACCTTTCTTAAGACACTGTGTAAACGGCTTAGTGACGCGGGCAAAGTCCGGGATAAATTTACGATAGTATCCTATCAACCCGAGGAACTGTTTAATTTCCTTCGGAGTTCTAGGTAAGGGGTATTTTTCAATAGCCAGTATTTTATCGGGATTCGGTTTAATACCGTCTTTAGTTATTATATGGCCTAGGTAAGCGGTTTCAAGCTTAAGAAACTCGGATTTATCGAGTTGAATTTTGAAATTGGACTCGCGTAATTTTGAGAAGACCTTTTCCAGGTTTAGCATGTGCTCCTGCAGAGACGTGCTGAAGACTATAATGTCATCGAGATAAACTAAGCAGACCGTGTTCTGGAGATCTTTCAGGACATTATCCATGACACGCTGGAATGTGGATGGCGAATTTTTTAAACCCATCGGCATACGCAAAAACTCGTAATGGCCGTGCTCCACATTGAATGCGGTCTTCGGGATATCTTCTGGATGCATTTCCACCTGGTAAAAACCACTGGCTAAATCCAGGGTGGAGAAATACTGACAGTTGCCTAGTTTATCGAGAACATCGTTGATGTTGGGTATAGGATATCTGTCGTCGTGGGTTTTTTCGTTGAGCTTACGAAAATCTACCACTAGACGCCATTTAGTCTTGCCTGAGGCATCCGCCTTCTTGGGAACGATCCAGATGGGAGAGCTCCAAGCAGACTCGGAAGGTCGAATTATACCTTGGGTCAACATCTTACCTATCTGATCTCTAACTTCATCTCTATGAACATAAGGGTATCTGTAGCTTTTGGTATAGACCGGTAGTTCGTCTGTAGTCCTAATATGGTGTTTGATCTTATTTGTAAATGTAAGCGATTCGCCGTCTAGATAAAATACATCGGCGTATTTTCTACATAGGGTCTCTAAGTTAGCACGTTCTTCCGGATTAAGGTGATCTGTTCGTAACCGAGATAATACTTCGTCAGCACGAGGAGAAGAGGCTTCGATGGGCGTGCCTTCGATATTATAAGCCTCAGCATTCACGGCACGGTCCATTGAAAAGATTAAGTCATAAGAAGTGGGGTTCGTAATTTCTAGATAACCACGGTTATTTTTAACTGAAGTTAGGCATTCATTAATTACGCAATTACCTATGGTTTGTTCGTTAATAAACGCGTCGCCGTCGTGTAAGTTAATAGGAAGTCTAACTAATTTAGTAGAATTAGCAGGTATAACGTCCTCATATAGATTTATATTTCGAGAGTTATACATAGTTATGGGATTAACGGCGTTCCGGGTAATAAGAGCTTTATTTTTAAGGTCAATCTTAGCCTCCCATTTTTCTAATAAATCGAGTCCTATCAGACCGTCAAAATAATTGTGGAATCGGTATACGAA
The DNA here is from genome assembly GCA_905163395.2 of Endotricha flammealis. Taxonomy (NCBI): domain Eukaryota; kingdom Metazoa; phylum Arthropoda; class Insecta; order Lepidoptera; family Pyralidae; genus Endotricha; species Endotricha flammealis. The sequence goes on along the minus strand of LR990861.1, from coordinate 1,436,093 downwards.
GAATTTAACGTTCTCGTCTTCCTGAAATTCAGGGAAGCAAGGCACTGATATTGAGTGATTACTACGCGTAGTAGCGTGGACGTTGGTTACCTCAAAAGGATCGTATTGTAAAGGCACGTTATTAAAATATCTACCTATGGCCTCAGGACTAAGGAACGATTGGTTAGCGCCGGTGTCAATTAATAATCTCAGCGGTGGATTAGAAATCTGTATATACGGAAGCTGTCGCTGAGATTGTATATTTAACTCTATCTTAAGCTTTCTAATTTTCTGCTCTTTTGAAAATCCTGATCTTCTGCTGAGCCACTAGAGGGTTCAACACGTTCATGAGATGTCGCTGAGGTATCATCTATTATCTCATAACTACACTCGCCCACGCCGTAAGGGTCTTCAACGTACTCTACAGTACTAGGGTAGCAATCATTATAAGAGTCATTATAAACGTAGTACTGCGGATAATAGTAATCATTATAACTAGCACACTCGTTAACATTCATCTCCCTAGTCTTAAAATAATTTGATGGCGGAGGGTTTCCTTGCCTACGCCAGTCATGACCTGACAGTTGACCTTGCTGCGGTCTATCCCTAGCAACATAGTGGCTTACACCACTCATGGGCTTAGGGCCCGTATACTGAGACATATTCCTAGGTGGCATCTGGAATCTATTCTGATTAAAGTTATAATTAGGTGGCGGCGCGCTGAACATTTGTTGCGTGCGCGATGGGCCTGGCAGCGCTGACCTAAATGGAGCGGGCTGGTTATACGGCATATTAAACCTTGGCGGCTGTTGATTCTGCCAGCTAGACACATGGGGAGCTTGTGCAGGAAAATTAAATGGTTTCATCGCGGACAATGGAACTGGGATAACTGACATAGGTTTAGGCAACTGAGGCTTTTTGTCCATAATAGGTTCACTACGATTTTGGAGATATAAAACATTTAATTCATCTTGCACAAACTGGAGAGCTTTTTCAACACTATCAGGACGCATGCATCTTACGCGTGAACCCAGTGGTTCTTTTAACCCGCGAACAAATGCTTGCATTGTAAGCTTTCTATATAATGAGCGCTTTGCTTCGATCGTAGTATCGATAGTCTCATGAAGCATAACATAGGTCATGATAGTGCTGAATAAATTAACACATCTATCATAAAACTCCTGGGGTGAATTATTTCCCTGTGTGGCTAACATAAGATCATTATAAAGTGCGGTCTCATCCCGTTGGTCTGAGAAGTTATTAATTAAGGCAATTTTAATGCAATCCCAATTCTCAGTCAGGCCGTTAGAGTTTATTATACGCGCGGCTGGTCCAGTAATCTTATTTAATATACCATTAACTAAACAAACTCTGCTTAAATCTGTTCCATCATATTCCCCCACAATCTGATCACATAAATTAATAAATCGGGGTAATATATGTGGATTTCCATCAAATTCCGGGACAAGTCGCAAAGCCTTATAAATTCCGTCTAAGTCAGCCATTTTTGTGCTTACGAGCTGGTCTGAACTAGCGGAATCCTCAGAGGAACTATTTAAATCTACACTTATATCTCTTTTAAAATCTAATTTATGCCTACGGGCTTCTCTACTGCGAGCAGGCCCTCTAGGGGTAGTTTGCTTAGGGTGAAAAATTATGACGACTAATATTATCTACTAAGGAAAATGAAAGCAACACAGAAATGGTTTAGGTGTACTTACATGGATATCATTTTGGTACCTCTGGGGTCGATGTCTTGACTTTTTCTCCGATCGGGACTTCAGGTTCTTCTTGATTCGAAGGATGCTCGTAGCGGAGACGCGACGCGATCGCTCGCGACGGTAGCGATTTTAGCCGGGACGGTATTCGATACGAGTAATACCTATCCCCCCTGGAGACGCTTCGAGTATCCTGAGACCTACTTCGACTGCGCCAAATATAGAAATCTCAACCGGAGAACCCAAAAAAAACCAAAATTATTTCAGTAATTTATTGGGTATAAAAGAAATTACAAATTAAAACTTATTAACTATTTCCGACCGATGTTAGATACAGAATGAATATAATTCTAATGAAAATAATGTAAAAGTGTAAATTAGGTAAAACGTGGTAAAGCGCTGGCCTCGGGCATTTACGGCGTCAGCATTGTCGGTCACGTAGTCCACCGATGGTCCGATGCTATGTCGCAATACGCGCGATGTTGATTCGGGCTGGTGCATAGTTGCAGTTTACTTAATAGTTATTACTATAACAAAATATAGAAATCTCAACCGGAGAACCCAAAAAAAACCAAAATTATTTCAGTAATTTATTGGGTATAAAAGAAATTACAAATTAAAACTTATTAACTATTTCCGACCGATGTTAGATACAGAATGAATATAATTCTAATGAAAATAATGTAAAAGTGTAAATTAGGTAAAACGTGGTAAAGCGCTGGCCTCGGGCATTTACGGCGTCAGCATTGTCGGTCACGTAGTCCACCGATGGTCCGATGCTATGTCGCAATACGCGCGATGTTGATTCGGGCTGGTGCATAGTTGCAGTTTACTTAATAGTTATTACTATAACACCTCCCCCTTTAGATCAGCGATTATTTTTGACGCCGAAGGTGAGAAAATAGCGCTGACTGTGGAGTCTGGGTCTGAGGATTTCCAGGTTCGGCGTATGTCCTTTCAATCTGAGATTCTTCACTTGACTTGCTCTGAAGTGCTTTGTAGCGTCGTACAACCACAATTATGATAAGTACAAGTGCACCGAACAATGTTAAGTACAGCGGTATCGTCGTATGATATAAGTATGAAGGCATCTGCTCCAAGTGTAGGTGTGGCTGTTGCAAGATTTGGTGCTGGGCATCACGCAATTTGCGGAGGTCTATAGAGTTAAGATTGATGTGGGTGGTATTCTTAGGCAAAGTTTCTTCGTGAAAAAAAATATTGCTTATTCTCAAAGGCTTCCCTTCCACTTTGTCGTACGAATTTGTAAGGGTAAACTCGTATGTGTAGAGATGACAGTTCACAGGAATCGTCGCGAGATAGCTCCCCTTTAGTATGTTGTAATCCTCCCTTCCGCATACAGTGTGCACCCGGGTCGCGTTGGGAAATGAAATTATGTAATGTTTCTCATCCAATTCTTCCATGGCTGCAGTAGATAGCGTAACTTTGACGACTTTACAGGTATCATCTAGTTTCTTGTCCATGATAAGATTCTGTGTACAATCTGGTGCCTGGCGAAGCTGATGGTCCATTTTCTCCTCGCAGAGGTACCAATCGTTGTACTTCGGACATTCTGTCTCTATGTACACGTAGCCGTTCCTGTTAGTTGCTATCATAGGATAAGGAGGGATGAGGGCCTGCCTAAACTTGTTAGGTGCTACAGATAACTTAAATAAATCGTAACTATCGCTTGTGAACAAGGGTAACTTAAAAATAACTACTATCTGGTGTCCTGAATAGTAATACCCTGGTTTTATTAAGTCATAGTATTCCCTAAGTTCTAAGTCTAAGACCTTGTCCTTACCATAGACTGTAATCAACCTTTGGATCATTTGACTCAAAACTTGAATTTTTACCATAGAGTGATGAGAACTAGAAGTATGAATAAAGGCTAACATATTTTCTATTCTAATTAACTCGTCTAACACTTCATCTAAGTTTTCGGTGATGATGGCTAAGTACTGAGAAAATTTGGCATATTTAATAAGACTAGAGTCTCTGTATGCCTGCTTATCAAGGATTAACTGTAATGTTTCGTTAATTCTTGCTTGATTTTCTACTAATTTACTAATGATATTAGAATGCTGGACCATCCATTCCTTACTGAGAGTTACGTGGTTGTTAAATTCCTGCGAAATAGCGTTATTATTATCCTGGAGAACTTTGATTGCATCATTATACCTTACAGCATCTGCCTGGTCTAAATTACCTGTTACACTTTTGATTATTGACCCTAATCCATCTATGAGACCTCGTTTTACTCGGGATGGCTTTAAAGTATCTAAGTGGTCTGTTACATCTACTAACTTACTAGCTAAATAATTAAGTTGAACTTCATATAAAAGATAAGTGTCGTTACTTAATTTACGCTTATATTCTACTAGTTGCTCCTGTATCAACTTAGTTTTTTCTTCGATATCTCGAAGTTCTACATATTGCAGGAACGTATGATAATGCGTTATGAGTCTTGTCGCACCTAGTCGGAACGGTAGCAGTCCGGGTCCATCGTCCAGACTCTCAAGTGTTATCTCCTGATTCGTTTCCTGGGATGTTATCATAGGAAAAATCAGGACCAGTAGCACCCTGTAACAATTGGGCACTTTTAGGGACTCGTTTCAGACGACTTTTCGCAACGGGTTTGCGTTTACGTGAGGTGTATATATGGATAGGTAAGTCGGCTAGTACCGTATCCTGAGTATATCTAGGGGCCAGTTTTTGGCGGTTTGCAAAAGGGTTTTTTACATATATGCGCTGCTGGGGTTGGTATTCTACTTCCGTTTCCCTATCTTTATTACGATTTTCTATTAGGTTAGTACGGTTGGCTAGGCTAGACTCATTAATTTTGTCATATACTAATTTCATCTGATCCCTATGATTCTGTACGTACTGCTGCATGAGATGTTTATTCAAGTCTACGTCAAATGGGTCACGTGGGTCAAAGTGTCCTGTAATAATGTCGTATGGCCTACACTTCGTAAAACTATGAACTGAGCTGTTATATGCTAGTATACCATAGTTCACCAGATTACCTACATCTTCACCTTTATGACGTAGTTTGAGAATGCGTAAATGTTCTAGTAGTGTAGAGTGGAATCTCTCTACAATACCATTGTCATTTGGAGAATGAGCTAAAACCCTATGGTGATGAATCTTATGCAACATAATAAATTCGTTAAATAGTTGATTGGTGAATTCTGTGCCATTGTCTGATACTATAGTAATAGGTAACCCATGATGAGTGCAAAATTTTAAAAGGGCTTGAAGGATGCTGATGGCTGTACCATCACGGACATGGTACGCTTGAGCATACTTTGAGAACACATCCACGATAGTTAAATACTTCTCACCTTGTATAGTTAATAAGTCTATATGAATAGTTTCAAACGGTTTGGTGGCAGGAGGCACAATATTAAACTTTTGCTTTATAGGGTTGCGGTCGTATTTTGCTTGACCACAAATAGAGCAATCGTTAATAAACTTCATTATGTGGTCCTTCATTTTGGGCCAATAGTAACGTCTAGAAAGAGCCAAGTGGCACTCATTTATACCGCGGTGATTGGTTTTACCGTCATGATACTGTGATATAATCTCCTGTTGTTTTAAATAGTCCTTTACGTTTTCTACCTCAAATTTGGCCAATACTAGGTTCATAGACGAGCTTTTGAATTTATCTTGTATTATAGGCACAATATCATACATAGATAAGGGTGGATTTATAAGCAGAGCAGTTTTTATCTTGGGATTTACATACTCCTTAATGACATTTACCACGTCAACTTCTAGGTTAGTTTGAGACACCTGTACAGCGGTTCTAGTGTGGGTATCAAAGGGCTTAGATGCTGTAGGGCGTTTTTTTATATCGCCAACTACAGTTATACATATCTGCCTATGGAACTTATTCAATGGTTCGTCAACTATAGGCACTTCTAATATGGGGTTTTCGTGGCTAGTGTGTGCAGAGACTGTAGAAGAGTTAGCTACTGAGGGTGGACGTTCGGAGGCATTTACTAGTAATGAATCGGTTTCCTCGTTATGAATTTCTACCCGCGAAAGTGCGTCGGCATTGGTATTAGTTAAACCTTTTTTATAGACGACAGTGAAGTCATACTCGGATAGTTTGAGCTTCCACCTGGTAAGTCGTGAGTTAGGCTCCTTTAGATTCATGACCCACTGAAGGGGTTTATGATCGGTAATTATCTTAAACTTCCTGCCAAATAGGTAGGGCCTAAAATATTTAGTTGCCCATACTATCGCGAGCAATTCCCTTTCAATCGTACTATAGTTCATCTCGCTCTCATTAAGAGTACGAGATGCGTAGCAAACCGGTTTGTCTGCGCCTATGGGGCCTTGGGATAGTATAGCCCCTAGTGCTACATTAGACGCGTCAGTAGTGAGTACGAATTCCTTGCAAAAGTCTGGATACTGTAAAATGGGGTCATTCGTAAGAAGCTGCTTACATTTCTCAAAACAACTGGTATAATCAGAGTTAACTATGACTTTTCTACCTTTCTTAAGACACTGTGTAAACGGCTTAGTGACGCGGGCAAAGTCCGGGATAAATTTACGATAGTATCCTATCAACCCGAGGAACTGTTTAATTTCCTTCGGAGTTCTAGGTAAGGGGTATTTTTCAATAGCCAGTATTTTATCGGGATTCGGTTTAATACCGTCTTTAGTTATTATATGGCCTAGGTAAGCGGTTTCAAGCTTAAGAAACTCGGATTTATCGAGTTGAATTTTGAAATTGGACTCGCGTAATTTTGAGAAGACCTTTTCCAGGTTTAGCATGTGCTCCTGCAGAGACGTGCTGAAGACTATAATGTCATCGAGATAAACTAAGCAGACCGTGTTCTGGAGATCTTTCAGGACATTATCCATGACACGCTGGAATGTGGATGGCGAATTTTTTAAACCCATCGGCATACGCAAAAACTCGTAATGGCCGTGCTCCACATTGAATGCGGTCTTCGGGATATCTTCTGGATGCATTTCCACCTGGTAAAAACCACTGGCTAAATCCAGGGTGGAGAAATACTGACAGTTGCCTAGTTTATCGAGAACATCGTTGATGTTGGGTATAGGATATCTGTCGTCGTGGGTTTTTTCGTTGAGCTTACGAAAATCTACCACTAGACGCCATTTAGTCTTGCCTGAGGCATCCGCCTTCTTGGGAACGATCCAGATGGGAGAGCTCCAAGCAGACTCGGAAGGTCGAATTATACCTTGGGTCAACATCTTACCTATCTGATCTCTAACTTCATCTCTATGAACATAAGGGTATCTGTAGCTTTTGGTATAGACCGGTAGTTCGTCTGTAGTCCTAATATGGTGTTTGATCTTATTTGTAAATGTAAGCGATTCGCCGTCTAGATAAAATACATCGGCGTATTTTCTACATAGGGTCTCTAAGTTAGCACGTTCTTCCGGATTAAGGTGATCTGTTCGTAACCGAGATAATACTTCGTCAGCACGAGGAGAAGAGGCTTCGATGGGCGTGCCTTCGATATTATAAGCCTCAGCATTCACGGCACGGTCCATTGAAAAGATTAAGTCATAAGAAGTGGGGTTCGTAATTTCTAGATAACCACGGTTATTTTTAACTGAAGTTAGGCATTCATTAATTACGCAATTACCTATGGTTTGTTCGTTAATAAACGCGTCGCCGTCGTGTAAGTTAATAGGAAGTCTAACTAATTTAGTAGAATTAGCAGGTATAACGTCCTCATATAGATTTATATTTCGAGAGTTATACATAGTTATGGGATTAACGGCGTTCCGGGTAATAAGAGCTTTATTTTTAAGGTCAATCTTAGCCTCCCATTTTTCTAATAAATCGAGTCCTATCAGACCGTCAAAATAATTGTGGAATCGGTATACGAAGAATTTAACGTTCTCGTCTTCCTGAAATTCAGGGAAGCAAGGCACTGATATTGAGTGATTACTACGCGTAGTAGCGTGGACGTTGGTTACCTCAAAAGGATCGTATTGTAAAGGCACGTTATTAAAATATCTACCTATGGCCTCAGGACTAAGGAACGATTGGTTAGCGCCGGTGTCAATTAATAATCTCAGCGGTGGATTAGAAATCTGTATATACGGAAGCTGTCGCTGAGATTGTATATTTAACTCTATCTTAAGCTTTCTAATTTTCTGCTCTTTTGAAAATCCTGATCTTCTGCTGAGCCACTAGAGGGTTCAACACGTTCATGAGATGTCGCTGAGGTATCATCTATTATCTCATAACTACACTCGCCCACGCCGTAAGGGTCTTCAACGTACTCTACAGTACTAGGGTAGCAATCATTATAAGAGTCATTATAAACGTAGTACTGCGGATAATAGTAATCATTATAACTAGCACACTCGTTAACATTCATCTCCCTAGTCTTAAAATAATTTGATGGCGGAGGGTTTCCTTGCCTACGCCAGTCATGACCTGACAGTTGACCTTGCTGCGGTCTATCCCTAGCAACATAGTGGCTTACACCACTCATGGGCTTAGGGCCCGTATACTGAGACATATTCCTAGGTGGCATCTGGAATCTATTCTGATTAAAGTTATAATTAGGTGGCGGCGCGCTGAACATTTGTTGCGTGCGCGATGGGCCTGGCAGCGCTGACCTAAATGGAGCGGGCTGGTTATACGGCATATTAAACCTTGGCGGCTGTTGATTCTGCCAGCTAGACACATGGGGAGCTTGTGCAGGAAAATTAAATGGTTTCATCGCGGACAATGGAACTGGGATAACTGACATAGGTTTAGGCAACTGAGGCTTTTTGTCCATAATAGGTTCACTACGATTTTGGAGATATAAAACATTTAATTCATCTTGCACAAACTGGAGAGCTTTTTCAACACTATCAGGACGCATGCATCTTACGCGTGAACCCAGTGGTTCTTTTAACCCGCGAACAAATGCTTGCATTGTAAGCTTTCTATATAATGAGCGCTTTGCTTCGATCGTAGTATCGATAGTCTCATGAAGCATAACATAGGTCATGATAGTGCTGAATAAATTAACACATCTATCATAAAACTCCTGGGGTGAATTATTTCCCTGTGTGGCTAACATAAGATCATTATAAAGTGCGGTCTCATCCCGTTGGTCTGAGAAGTTATTAATTAAGGCAATTTTAATGCAATCCCAATTCTCAGTCAGGCCGTTAGAGTTTATTATACGCGCGGCTGGTCCAGTAATCTTATTTAATATACCATTAACTAAACAAACTCTGCTTAAATCTGTTCCATCATATTCCCCCACAATCTGATCACATAAATTAATAAATCGGGGTAATATATGTGGATTTCCATCAAATTCCGGGACAAGTCGCAAAGCCTTATAAATTCCGTCTAAGTCAGCCATTTTTGTGCTTACGAGCTGGTCTGAACTAGCGGAATCCTCAGAGGAACTATTTAAATCTACACTTATATCTCTTTTAAAATCTAATTTATGCCTACGGGCTTCTCTACTGCGAGCAGGCCCTCTAGGGGTAGTTTGCTTAGGGTGAAAAATTATGACGACTAATATTATCTACTAAGGAAAATGAAAGCAACACAGAAATGGTTTAGGTGTACTTACATGGATATCATTTTGGTACCTCTGGGGTCGATGTCTTGACTTTTTCTCCGATCGGGACTTCAGGTTCTTCTTGATTCGAAGGATGCTCGTAGCGGAGACGCGACGCGATCGCTCGCGACGGTAGCGATTTTAGCCGGGACGGTATTCGATACGAGTAATACCTATCCCCCCTGGAGACGCTTCGAGTATCCTGAGACCTACTTCGACTGCGCCAAATATAGAAATCTCAACCGGAGAACCCAAAAAAAACCAAAATTATTTCAGTAATTTATTGGGTATAAAAGAAATTACAAATTAAAACTTATTAACTATTTCCGACCGATGTTAGATACAGAATGAATATAATTCTAATGAAAATAATGTAAAAGTGTAAATTAGGTAAAACGTGGTAAAGCGCTGGCCTCGGGCATTTACGGCGTCAGCATTGTCGGTCACGTAGTCCACCGATGGTCCGATGCTATGTCGCAATACGCGCGATGTTGATTCGGGCTGGTGCATAGTTGCAGTTTACTTAATAGTTATTACTATAACACGCAAATAAATAAAAGCTTGTTTTTAAATATATTTTTTTTACTTTTAATTTATTTTTTACTTTTTAGTTATCACTGGACAGGTTTCGCAGTATTCGCATCTATTGTCGAGAGGCGGTACTAGTCTAATGAATTTATTTGTTATAACTAGCACCAGCAATTTGAATACCTATATAATTTCCTGATTTTACTACAGTCACCCTGCGACAAACTAAACGGGTTTATGTACCCATCAAAAATAAAATACCGACCAAGGGCAAGTAGAACTCGCGCGTGAGGGTTCCTTCGAAATGAAATGAAATGAAATGAAATCGTTTATTTCAGAAATTAGACCTTCACAGGCACTTTTTCTTGTCATTTACAATTTGTATATATGTATAAAGAGAATAAACTACGTTATATACTACCACCATTTCGGACACAAGCAAAATGGCCACCGGTAAAAGAAATGGCGAAAGAAACCCGGTTACGGCCTTTTTTGTCATTTAGCAATTTTTTTTTCCTTTCACTCTTTTGTTACAATGTATAAGTACATTTATAAGAATAAATAAAATACAGATCCAGGTACATACAGAAATCAAGCTCAAAACGCGGGATGTCGATCCTAATAGCGCTATGGTCAAATCCTAAATATGTCGAATATGTAGATGTTAATAAAGCGAGCAGACCAGTCCCCCAAGATGACAACCACAACTGAGAGTCGGCCCGCCAGCCTCCATCACTGAGCTCACCATCAACAATATTATGAACAAAATTGGAGGGAACACAGCGACCCGACTCCCGATGCGACCGTAATCCCGGAAGAGCCCATTCACAAAAACAACCCCGTCAAAAAGAATTAAAAGTAGTATAATGAAAATGCAGCACACTTCACATAATCATACCTAGTCATACTATCATACTAATATTATAAATGAGAAATTGAGTTTGTTCGTTTGTTATTCCTTCACGGCTTGACTAATCAGTTGATCATTATGAAAATTTGTATATGTCAGGGGTACAGAGCCCAACATAGGCTACCTTTATACCCGTGAAAGTATGTCAATCCAAAGGGAAAATATTTTTTCTACAATATGCTGTATGGGATGCTATGGGATAACAGATGGCGCCACAAGTCGCGCTATGGGTTGTTTTGTTGTCAAACGAGATCTATGTCATAAAATTAACGCGAGCGAAGCCGCGAGGAAAAGCTAGTAATAGATAAAATACATTTTAATTCATAACCGGTATAAAAAGAGCCATGTACCAATGTAAAATGTACCAAGGGTAGGGTCACATTATATTGGTTGTTTAAAGAAGAAGAAGTAACTACAAATTTACGATTTTCAGATTTATTCCTGTACTTGTACTACATCATCTTGCTTCTTGCCAAATTTCATGATTCTAGGACAACCGGAAGTACCCTATAGGTTTTTGGTCGGAACTGTTTTGTACGAAAAACGGAACACAAACAGCTGTATCGTAATTTTGTTATCATAATATTGTATTGTCATCTGATCTACAGTTTTAAGCAAAATTTCAGCTCAATCGGTCTTCGGGAAGCGGTTCAAATTTACGTTCCAAGATTCCACCCTTACATACATACATACATACAGGTCAAGTTAAATAAAAGCTTTTAAAAAAACTATAAGCATATTTTCATTTAGCTATTTACATCCCACTGCTGAGAATAAGTCTGCCCTTTACGCCTCCCTGTTACTCGCCAGAACCTCCTCAAAAGACAGTCAAATCTTCCAACCATCGCGTTCTTGACTTTCCCCTAGACTAGATCATTTAAAAAATATATTAATATAATGAAATGTAACATTTCAGTGATGGTACACTGCAATAAAAGATCATCAGAGGTGCTTGTTGGGGACTGCTCGCACATCTTCAAATATGAGCAAGGTGAGAAATAAAATTCATTTCGTCATACATGCGTTCGCTTTTTTTAATTTCAGTTAGGTATAATTTTGTATTAATTATGATTTTAGATTAGCTAAAGTATTAGTTTAAATGAATTATTATCTGAGAGAATGTCTATCAGTCGAGTAGCGCCGCATCGCCACAAAAAGCCACATCTCTGCTTTGCCAGTTACATACATTTAATATTATGAAACCATGTCGCACCTGCACTGCGTCGATTAATTCAGTCAGATTCTTCGACTCTCTCGACCATCACCCCAATCCGTTGGTGAGAGCCGCAGGGGATTATCCCGCCCCGGCTGGCACCATCAGGTCCAAACGTCGTCCGCGGCACGTCCTCAACGACCCGGACGACGCCATTACAGTCGCCATCGTGCTCCCGCAACAGTCCGGTGTCTCAGTAAAGGGTGTCAGTACACCCAAATTGATTAGTCCAAACAAAAAAAGAGTCGATTAAACACGCGATGGAACTGAACAAAAACGCCGCACCGTTGCGTCAGTCAAGACCAGTTTCTGGTAGATGCCTTCCTTTATGGAGGAGTCATTAATTCACCATATATAGGGGCGGTACGATTAGTTACTTCCGTGTTCCCCAATTTGTTTTTAACAGTAATACGGTAAAGAAGTAACACTATGTTTTATCAAAATACTTTTAGGTGGCGGCGCTCACTTAGCCGGCGTTATGGTGACGACACTAAAGAACAATTCGGACGGCACCTTCGACCTGGATGAGATGGAGGACAGAATCCGCGGCTCCAACATCCACGAGCCAATCACGTCGCTCGTGGCTGTTGAGAACACGCACAACTATTGTGGAGGAAAGGTAATAAAAGGATTATAATATAAGGCCGTCTTGTTGAATGTACACTATGTAGTCTGTAAGTTTTTCGTGTATTGTATTACTTAAAGTTGTGTATTTAAAAATAAATCATATCCTACTTTCTAAAAAAAACATTAATGGTTGTGTCGCACAGTATTCCGGCACGACTTTAATTCAGCAATAAACTTGTCAATAAAATTACGACATTAAATATAATATTAATAAATTCTACACACAAAGATTTAAGAGAGGTAGGGCACAGCGGATAATCTGCATAAATCGGCGCAGCCCGTCTGGGGAAGAACCTCCACCTAACAGAAGATCGTAGCCAAATAGCATTGGTCTCGGCCATGTTGTGTTCCTACTGTGAGTAAGGTCTCCAGTGCTCCACTTGGGGGGGAGGGTTGGCAACGCGTGAGTGATACCCCCGGTATTGCTTACGTCTATAGGCTACGGTGACGGCTTACCATCAGGCCGATCGTATGCTTGTTTGCCACCAGTGTGGTATAAAAAAAAACACAATTCACACAGCGCCTCCTGGTCCCAAAGGAAGCTATGCTTAACCTTCTTATGTAATGGGTACCAGACAACGAATATATTATTATTATATAAACATAAAAGCCTTTTCAAGGGAGAGACAACAGTTTCCAATCAAAAGTGAGAAAGGTCTTTCGGTGTCTTATAGAATATCCTACTAATATTATAAAGGGGAAAGTTTGTGTGTGTTTGTTACCTCTTCACGCTCAAATGGCTCGGCCAATTTTTATGTTATTTGGTATGTAGGCAGCTGATATCTTGGATTAACACATAGGGTACTTTTTATCCCGAAAAGTACGTGATTCCCGTAGGATTTGGTAAAAAACGCGGGTAACACTAGCTAGTTGTATATAATCTAAATGCCCAGACTCGAGAACAAACACAAATGCCGTCACATGTTTGCCCCGAGCGGGAATCGAACCCACGCCTTCTGATGCCGAAGGAAGGATCACTTCCAACGTTTATACCACCGGGTTGTCTGTATATGTAAGTGTCAAATTTACACTTTAAATTTTTTTTTTATACTTGTCTCTAAAATAGTCTGTGTTTCTAGTTCTCTTTTACAGTTGAAACGTTTTTTTTTTATTTCCAGGTGCTCCCGATAAAATGGTTAGATGCATTGGCAGCAATCTGCAAAAAGCATTCTCTTCCAATCCACATGGACGGCGCTCGGCTCTTCAACGCCAGCGAGTACAGCAAGCTGCCGGCCTCCAGGCTGGTGCAGGACTGCGCAAGTGTCTCCGTCTGCTTCAGCAAGGGTCTGTCGGCGCCCGTGGGCTCGGCGCTGGTCGGAACCTATCATTTCATCGAACAGTAAGTTCTAGAATATCCATAAATTGAGCTTTGAGAGGGATTACATTCTTATAAAAATTTTAAACTTTTATTCAGACATTAACTTTTTTTGTCAAAGAGTAGGTACATAGATTATATGATAAAGTTAGACTTAATATTACGACGAAGTTGGTATAGTTTTACCGAAACCGCTGTACTGCGCCCTAGTTTTGCGCAGCGAAGGTTAGAGAAAACTATTGTGGATTGATTAAAAAAAATTCTAAACCCGTTGTGTGCGGCAAACGCCTATCGGCGTTCGAGTGTGCAAATACCGTCCCGCCATTGGCTAGTAAGAGTAGGACACATGTCTTGGACACATCTTTTACAAAATATTGTGAATACAGGGCGCGGCGCATGCGCAAGCTGCTGGGCGGCGGCATGCGGCAGGCGGGCGTGCTGGCGGCGGCGGCGCTGGGCGCGCTCAGCGAGGTGGTGCCGCTGCTGGCGCTGGACCATAAGCGCGCCAACATACTCGCCAAGAGTAAGTTCTACTCTTCAAGACCGGCTTCTTTTCCTATGAAATAGTTATTTCGCTTAAAGTGCAAATGTTCACAACTAAAACAATGTGTATGTGCACGTTACAATACTCATAGCCAAATGGACTTCGTGTAATTGAATAACTGTAGAGAAAATCGAAGAATGTATAAGTACTCTTCATTTTGGTATGAACATCATTGGTTGCCTACAGCGTCAAGCCGTACGAAGCGTCAGAACGCTTAGTTAAAGTGTTGATGTGGCTTCTACTAGTTGCTAACCTCAGCTTAAATATTTTATACAAAACGATCTGAGCTTTTACGCTGAAGTAGGACGAGATAAAGCTGGGCTGAACAAATTTCATAAAATCAGATAAAACGAGGCTTAAAATCAGTGATTTGCTCGCCGAGCAAATGTACTGAACTGCCTTTTTGTATCACTGCGACGCACACTCTTCTAATGCGATTCTGTTATTGTCAATTTTCTGTTTACTTAAATAAATAAATGATTTGTCTGACAAAATTTTATAAAAATACAGTGCAATAACATATATCCATACTTAATATTATAAATTTTAATGTGAAATTGTGTTTGTTTGTTTGTCCTCCCTTCACGAAAGTAATGAACGGATTGATACGATTTTTTTATTGGGGATAGTTTAAAGTCTGGAGAATGACATAGGCTATTTTTTTCTCACGGGATAAAGAGATTCCTATGGGAAAAATTATTGACATTTTCCCTTGACCACGCAGGCGGAGCCGCGGGTAACAGCTAGTAACTTTATAAATATGCAAAGCGAAAAATTTTTTTTTTTATCTTTCTCCAACAGCAATTGAAGGCATGTTCCTGAAGACGTTCAACGTGGACGTAGAGAACCAGCACAGCAACATCGTCCTGGTGAGGATCCCGAAGGAGAGCCCCGTCACCGCCGACCAGGTCACGCAGCGGCTGCAGCAGGTGTGCCTCGCCGAAACTCAGGTGTGTAGGACTTCACAGACAACTTTCTCTAGTCCAGTCAAAATATACATGCAGTAAGAAAGTCCACGCAGGCGTAATTGCGGACACAGGTCTCATAGGTTTCAATCCTGAAACACAGGAATCTCCTAGCTCGGGCATATGTTTAAATGTTATCTTAGTATATTTCATCAAATGTTTATTTTAGATGTAAGTTTTATTAATAACTAGCGAAACCCGCGCAACTTCGTTTGCGTGTATCCCGCTTTCCCGTGGGAATTTTGGAATGTATGATACTTTAAAACCTTCCCCTTGAATCACTCTATCAATCAAAAAAAACCGCATCAAAATCCGTTGCGTAGTTTTAAAGATTTAAGCATACAAAGGGACATAGGGACAGAAAAAGCGACTTTGTTTTATACTATGTAGTGATTTATTTTTGATTTTTTTATTATACTAATTTCATTATTCTTATTTCAGGGTGATTGCAAAACACCAAATGACGAGGGTGTCATAGTGAAAGGTATGGAATTCAACAGCAAGACCATAAGGTTTGTGCTGCATCGAGACATTGACGACGAAGGATTGTGGCTGGCCATCATGAAGATCACTTACGTCTTCAAAGAGATCGAAGCTAATCAGAACAAGACCTGTTCAACATTTTGAATCTGATAAAGGGATTGTCGTGACATCCGGATGTTCCACTATCGTACAGTCAACAAAGAGTTACCCAAAACCGTAAATATGATTATTTCCAAAATCAGGGTCTGTCAGGCTCTCCTCTCTAGCCAATGAGGGTCATACTAACAAAAAACCTGACTGTCTGCAACCTTCTCCGCCTTAACAGTGGCGTGGTATCGGGAACTGATACTTCCACGACATCCGGATGCCTACGACTTACAAAGAACACTCCAAGTTTCAAGTCTCAAAGTCAAAGTCATTTTTTTATTCAAATAAGTCTAATACAAGCTCTTTCGAATCTTCACAATTTTTTCCTACCACCAGTTCAAAATGTCTGCGATCAGCTGTTTACTGTGCGTTGATCCATCAATCAGTCGCTCGAGACAAAGCATTTTATGTATAGATAGACATATTTTGACATAAAAGGAAACATATAACTCGAATTTTATGGGATAGATGCAATTTTTTTTATTTTTTAAATAAGCATTTTAATTATTAATTTAAGGAACAAGTGTTATTTTATTCTCTATGTTTTTGTTTACACTTTAGTTGGCTTTTTTCTTTAAATTTTATTAATATTATAAATGAATTAATTAAAATTACAGCTGTAAGCTGAGTATATAACATGCTTAGAGCAATGTTTAATGGGCTACGTATATAATATATGTTATAAAGAGCGGTTATGTTATCTAATGCCAGTTTTCACTAATAATTTCTAAAATTTTAAAGTCTGCTAACAGCTTTCTTTATATCCAAATCCTTGTTTTTGGTATTATCATGGTGTATCAATTAAAATATGGTTTTTAAAAATCGATAATTTTTTATGTCATCATCAATCACACAAGTAGTCCACTGCTGGATCTCCCTCAAACGCCTCCAATGCGGCCTGCATCCAGCATTTATGTCATACATATACCAAAAACTAGGATTTGGATATTGAGAAGGCTGTTAGCAGACTTTAAAATTTTAGAAATGATTTGTGAAAACGGACATAAGACTTTTTAAGCGCAAGCCACACCGCAGCTAGGCGGGCTAGGCGAGCTAGGCGGGCGGGCGAAGCGAGAGAAGGAAACTATACAAACTATGGGGTTCACACCGAAAACTACAGACGGACGGGCGAGCGAGAGGATAGCGTCCTGTCCATTGTCACTCACGCGCAGTTGCCTTGCACTGCTATTCGAAAGGCGAGCCTCGACTAGTCCGAATACTCGAAACGGTGACGGGCGAACGAGCCGGGCGAGCGGAGCTAGCGAAGTGGGCGCGCTTAACAAGGTGAACGCGTAGCTTCGCTAGAATAGTCGGATATTTCGTTAGCTTCGCTCGCATCGCTGACGTTGCTTAGTCGGTAGCTCGCGGTGTGAACCGAAGTATGTAAAGAGGTGAAATGATGTTCGCCCGCCTAGCTTCGGTGTGGCTTGCGCTTTAACATTCTGTGTGAATATAAATTATATTCATAATTTGTGTTATTGAATGGTAATTAAGGGCGGTGTTCGATAGTCAGCCAATGAGAAGCTGCTTACCTCTCATAATCTAGTTTTTAAAATTATTTTGTTAGATGAAAGTTACCATTAATTTTAGCTGCCAGTCAGATCTTCTGAACTGGATTTCATCATGATGATGTTAAATCATCCGGACTGGATTTAGATTTAGTAAATGTCTTATACTACTATCAAAGACTCATGGCAGACAGTGCCATAAATCACTTTTGCAATGCGCACACGCAAAACTCGACTGTCAACAAAATGCTAATAATAAAATGTCATGTGTCTAACAACTTGTGATAGATAAACATACGTAACCAAACAACTATTAGTGACGTGACCTATAAACTGTGTAAGTGCGAGAGAGAACACGATATGCGCTGTCTCGTTTTTCCGTTTTATTGCACCGTCTGCCACGAGTCTTTGTTAGCAGTACAACTTCATAAGTGCCTAGTGTTACCATGACATTATTTTTTACCATTCTAAAGTTGGGCCAAATAAAAAGATCACATTTGACATAATCCTTCATAGCATTAATGTCAACATTGTTCAATATTACAGTAATTAATTAATAATGATTGTAAAAAGGTAACTAATTTTGCACTACTTACCTTTAAAAAATATTATAATTTTTGAGCCGCCCATATAAAGCTACGTTGATGAAATTTTAATAAAATGTCAAATGTATCTGTTATTTTAGTTTGGCTCCACTGTAACGAGTGCCATTCGTTGAATTTAAATATTGAAATATGTAATTTTATACATGTGTTCAGAATTAAATCTTATTAACAGTTGTTATTATTATATTATGATTAAAATAGCCGTTTAATTGCATGGCTAGTCGTGTTATTGAACAACGCGTTTAACTGAAAGTGCTGGCAATTTAAATAAACGATTATTTGAAGCAGTTGGCTTGGCGGCGACATATACACTTGTTTACAAAATGAATTAAATAAATTCAAGTAATAACGTATTTATTTCAGTATTCTTTATATAATTGACCATAGTCTGGATTCATCAAAAATAGTACAGTCTGGCAAAAAAGAGAGAAAATGAAGGAGCTTCTTTCACATGGTCACCCCATATACTAAAACACACGGTTTTGATATTATTTTTACCCCTTTACTAATAAACGTGTAATGCGTGTATAGTTATACAATGTCTTGTCACTTTCATACTTCATTTAATTCTCATCAACAAAGTCAGTGAATCACTATATTATTATATTGTACTCGTTAGACTACGTTTATTAGTAAGGGGAATAGAGATCGCCATATTACAGCAAGCTAGTGCTGCCATTAAAAAAATCTATTAATTCCATCTGTAACCACCTCAAACTAATGGGCTAGCTCGACCGGGGAAGTACCACCCTCTCACAGAATATCGACGTGAAGCAGCAATGCATTTGTTCGGTGAGTGAGAGATACGGAAGCCAAACTCCTTCCCTATTCCCTCTTTTCCCCTCCTTCCTTTCCTCCAACCTCCTTGGTGGACGTCGCATTGGTAGCGCCCCTGGTGTTACTGATGTCCATAGGCGGCGGTGACCGCTTTCCATCAGGTGGCCCGCTTGCTTGTTTGTCTACTGTATGACATTAAAAAAAAACTCTTTCCAAGCTGTATACAGTTCCACAAACTTATTCTGTGCCGGTGGCTAAAACTAGACCTAAAAATATATATATATATATATATAGGGACAATTCGTACAGATTGAGCTAGCCCCAAAGTAAGTCCGAAACTTGTGTTATGGGATACTAACTCAATGATATTATATTTTATAACAAATACATATATAGATAAACATCCAAGACCCGAGGCCAATCAGAAAAAGTTCGTTTTTCATCATGACCCGACCGGGGATCGAACCCGGGACCTCCTGAGTGGCGGTCTGGCGTAGTAACCATTACGCCACGGAGGTCGTCAAATACATTGACATTTACCTTCAATAGCTTCGAATTTAGCGCCCCCGCCATCGGCACATAAAGTTTGTGGTACTGTAATATTAGTAATGATAGGACAAGTGGTTTAGGGGCTACTTTATTATGACAGGCCCGGTGGTCGAGTGGCTAACAATGGCCACTTTGTCCCAAGGGCCGCGGGTTGGAATCCTGCGCAAGGCAAACATTTGTGTGCATGAACATGTCTCGTTTGCCTTGGTCTGGGTGTTTTCTATGTATAATAAGTATTTATTTACAAAAAAATAGTATTTGTGTATATTTATCAGCAATTTAGTTAGTTTGGAACTAGATGGCATTGTGTGATTTGTCCAAGAATATTTATTTAATTATTTATCACAAGGTTGCACGATTATGTATGTTGGACTTGGTCTGAATGTTTTATACGTTTATTGAGTATTTAATTTACATAAAAGTATTTCTGTGGTATGGCAACATTATATGAGTGAGTTTGAATGAATGAATGAATGAGAGTGTAGAACGTAAGAAATGGGATAAGACAAGCCCCCAATTTGAGGGAATCGGGACTGTTGAAACACGGTTATCGTCGTAAACCATATTTACTCGTCACAATAATCTAAAATATGACTATGGTTTTGAGCTGTGTAAGATGTCTTAGTGTGCGTGATTTCCACGCATTTTGAACCTTTACGTTCAGTCTGCTTCCATTTATACGTCTGTGGTTCAAACTCACTTGTTTAATTTAATACCTAACATTTAACAGTAATCTATTAACTTTGCTTAGTGTAGAACTAGATGGCGTTGTGTGAAAAAAAAAACTTGTGGTGACCATTGTAACCTATATTTTCCACTTCACATTTCAAATAATCTTGGGTAGCTAAGAATAATATCGACAGGCCACCAGAGACGTGCTATGCTACGTTGCTGTGGATGCGTTTGATATCCACCAATCAAATTCATTGGTCCACATAGCATAGCACTGGTGGAAACGGGTTCAACTAAGCTATGTTTTTTATATGGAAGGATGCGTGCTCTGGATGCGGGTATGATGGCCGCGATTGGTGTATCTATATACATCGCATAGCTCGAGCTGCGCATCTTTTGTCACGCAGCTACTTTGCGGCGGCGCATCTTCATAGCACATCTTACTCGCCCCGCTACATAGCTTAGCATCAGTGGGAACGGTCACGTAGTTTCGCTGATACACCCTCGCAGCATAGCTGCATAGCACATCTCTGGTGGAAAAACAGCCTAAGAGCCCGTCCACACGGCGTGTTGCGTCAGCGTTGCGTCGAACGGAGCGCTGTCGCTGCGTCGTTTTACATTCTAATAATCATAGTGTTCACACGGCGCGCTGCGTCGACGCAGCGAGCACACGACGGAACTGCAGCCCCCCGAGACGAAGCGGGCGGGGGTGACGACGGAGCGGCAGCGCTCAGTTGCTTGTGTGTTGATAGCTAGGGAGGACGTACACGCAAGCTCATCTCGCATTTATTACGTATTTTTGTATTCAGACGTAGTAATAAGAGCAATGCCAGACGTCTTTTCCGATCCATGATTTCTATAGACTGACTGCGATATTTTTAAACAAAATGCTAGCCGCAACTGTGCGTCGACGCGGCGCAACGCAACGCGCCGTGTGGACGCACTCTAAGGGTGTTAACACGCCAAAGCAGCTCGGCGCTCGCCATCTCGATGTGATCTGGCTCCTGATTGGTCGTGACGAACTAATTCGACCAATCACGTGATCCAGATCACATCGAGATTTTTAAGAGAGGTAGGGCACAGCGGATAATCTGCTCAAGACTCACCTTAGAAGATCGTAGCCAAATAGCATTGGTCTCGGCCATGTTGTGTTCCTACGGTGAGTAAGGTCTCCAGAGGAGCTCCACTTGTTGGCAACGCATGCGCAAAAAAGAGATGGAGTGGTGGGAGCGACGAGCAGCTTTGGCATGTTAGGCGTTGGATGGCCGTATACGCAGCGAGTGAAGACAACGCTACGCATGCGTCGCATTATCGCGATCTCTGCGCTTCGTATAAGTTACGCCTACGCTAATGTCACAATATACTGCTCATTCCACACCCTAATGAGCTCATCGTGGTCGTCATACCCGTGGGACGCGAT
The DNA here is from genome assembly GCA_905163395.2 of Endotricha flammealis. NCBI lineage: Eukaryota > Metazoa > Arthropoda > Insecta > Lepidoptera > Pyralidae > Endotricha > Endotricha flammealis. The sequence goes on along the minus strand of LR990861.1, from coordinate 1,414,568 downwards.
CACATCCTTATACCCGTCATAACTATACGGTAGTAAGAAATTGTAAATTTGAGAACAATTTGTCAGTTCTATACCTACCTTCTTAGCCACAATACCTAAGTATACATCATCAAACCTGAAATGTTTCACAAACATACTGGCTACGTACATAGTTTTCATAGATTTATTTGATAGTACATACGCTCCAGCTGGGGCGAAAGGAGGCAACAGGTCCCAAGGATATTCCTCTACGGATACCCACCATTTATTCAACTTGAATCTTGTAGGACTGGTCCCGTAGTAGACAAAACCAGCGTAGAGGTCGACATCATCGTCAGCTACCATTGAATCTTTACTACCAATTTCCTTATTCAATGTTTTTTTTTTCTGTTTTATAGATGTGGCTCTCTCATGGACGTAATCTAAGAGATTGCTCACTGATATATACATATCGTCGTCTGTGAATAAATAGTAGTCAGCCGTGGAGCAGTGTTCGTACAGCCATTTGAAAGACATCATAGTTTTGATGGTATTGTTGTAATAATTGTCGTGAAAATCAATTTGTATGATGTCCTTGTGTCGAGCGATCTCCTCATCAATTATCCTCTGCGTGTCAGATTTGTGGAAATCATCGATGCCCAAGAAAAAAAGCGTTTTTATTATTCTTCCAGGTATAACATTCTCTTGGCCATACGTCTGTCTTATGGCTGATCTGTGGCCGAAGTTAGCCATGGCAGATTTGACTGCAATAAACAAATCGAGCCTTTCAACTGTGTTGCATTTCCCCGAGTTAGTTAAGAATCTATGTGGATAATAATTTATTGGTTTTAGTGCAGGTTTTTTCCCTGATAATAGTTCTTTGACTACTGGTCGTATATCCACGTTGAGGGGGTAATCAAAACGTTGGAAACTTCTACTACGTAAGTAGTCGCCTATCCCGTACAAGTAATATAGGAAGTACAATAAAAGCGAGCACACAAACCACAACATTTTATGTTTTCTTTTTCTCATCATAAGAAAGGCGAGAAGATGCTTCAGAAGGATTTTTTTCATCTCACAAATAACACTTCCTGAAAAGACATGAAATATTTTTATTATAGCAATCGTGCTACCTGAATACCGCCGCCTAAAAACAGTAAGCCAGAGGCGTTACCAATGCGCCGTGTAGCGTTGAAGTAAAGAGACTCTCGTGACTTGAGCGAGACTGCTTTTGCGATAAGACCGCAGTTTGTACATTACGTTATTAATTTCACACATTTTACCTACGTCTATATTTTTAATGGTGCAATAAAGAGTATTGTATTGTACGTACTTACACAATTCACACAATTTTTTCTGACAGTACCTACACATATATCGGTGCTCTGAACTTTCACTTTATTCTAGTCTAAGAGCCAGCTAACAAAGAGGTAGCATAGATCTTGAAAAATATTTTTTTTGGGGATAAGTCCTCTACGCGTAAAGCGATGATGAATTTTTTTTAACGCTCAACCCATACCTACCTACTGTGCGGTTCGTTACATTGGTCATATTGAGGGTGCCTGGAAAGATAATTTTTCGATACAATTCGAATTCTCATAAGACACGGTTCGTCTATAGATTAAACATCTGCGAAGTTGTGTTTAGAAATAAATAAAAAAAATCATCAGCGTGGCCCAACACGCACTTGTCCATTGGATAGTTTTTATATTTAGTTTTGATCAGCCCTGGAACGTGAATAACGGGATATCGCGGGTGAAACCGCAGACATCAGCTAGTCATTGAAATAATTTATAGCCTGTAAGGACGTCCGTTCTCGAATGGCCCATGAGCTCTTAGTCTAGTCTATTGCAAAAAGGTGCTATACGGCCGGTTACTTGGCGTTGTTAGTCTGTTCTTGCTGTCGCGACAACGTCGCGGCGCCGCCGCGGCATCTGCGCTGCGGATACGTTCATAGAACGCCTACGCCCACAGACGATAGTGTGAAAGAGCTCTTAGTTTGGTTTAAGGCGCGGTCCCACTGCTGCGCAAGCTGCGCACGAACACGTGGGCAACGTGGCACATTACAGCTGCGTGGATGACTACGTGGGTCTACGTTTCCACTGCAGTACAAGCTATACACGAATATAAAACCACGGCTACGTACAGCTGTAGCGTGGCCCACCACGGCGCACGGAGAGGCTACGCATTGATTGTCATGGTTTTTGGTTTGTAATGTGCCACGTGGCCCACGTGTTCGTGCACAGCGTGCGCAGCGATGTGCACGCTTTGTGGAACAAGCTGTGTACCGCATTCACTGCGTGCATGGCGTTGACAGCGTTGAGCTATGTTGAGCAAGCCACGCGTGTATCAATGACGTCACTTGATGGTTAACGTGTCCGTGGGTTGCAGTGGAAACAATCACGTACATCCTCTTGCAAAGCAAAGCTTAACACACGTGCGTAGCCTCTTCGTGCGCAACAGTGGGACAGCGCTTTTAAGGTCGAAACGCACTAGGCGTAACTACGCGACGCGACTCACGCGACACAGCAGCGAAATTGATAACTGTATGAGCTAAACCGGCGCGTTGCGCCGCTGTAGTGCGGTTTCGCTCGTATAATTTCTAAGAAAGAATATTTTGACGCGCCCCGCCGCTGCTGTGTAGCGAGCCTAGTGGGGTCTTGCCTTTAGTTACGCTGACAGCAGGAACTGTAAGAACTCCTAGGAAGCGTGTTAGAATAACGCGTATTTATCAGCGCGTATGGATTTTTACTGTCAGCGCCGAGGGTCAGCGGGACTCAACCAGCCTTACTATACATAGACGTGAGGCTGATTTCAGAGTCATGCGTTTGAACCCCGCCGTCCAGACGCGCGCGCTTGTAAACTAAATAGTAGGCGCGTTTCTTAGTCTCGGAGTTCAGTTGAAACGAATGTGTGAGAAACAAGAAATAACATCGCAACAAAAAAAAAACAATTTGTTTTCTCCATAATTTAATGATATTTTTGTACAAGATCTTGTAAAACGATCAAACAAACTGATTGACAATCAACTATCACTTCCACACTCTGTGCTCCTACCTCACATTGGAATTTAATGATAGGTACAAAAATTTTTTTTGGACATCTTCTGAATTCTGAGACTTGAGAAGAATAAAGATTTATTAAATTCCTGGCAACATCATGCCTGGTATTATTTCATCTGGCAATTCTAAACATGCTATAAACGACATAACATAACACATTAAACAAAATTGAGCATTCGAGTTTAGGAACAATTTTATTCTCGATCGTTCCATAAAAATAAATAATGTCACCTCTATTTAGGGCCCGTTTCACCACTAACTAGGTAATAAGTTGCAGTTAGCTTATCTGTCAGATAAATTGTGAGTTTGACATTTTATTTGACAATTATGCCGCTTGTGGTGACTTGCCTCTACTTAAAAAACTACAAAGATCTTTAAAAGATAAACTAATATAACATTTTGAGCACCACGGTCTTGAATAGACTACATTGAATTTAAAAATTAAATAATTTTATCTTTTAATCAACACGAAGAAACTTGTTGTTTTCTATAGAAGACCGTAGCGTAGAATTCTAGAACAAATTAAGCACATGATTTTGACTAATTACTAGCTACTTCTTTTTGGAACATACGACAAGCTGTCTGAATGTCATTGCCATTGACAGATTTTCCACTATCGATACGATAGATTCCAAAGTGTCAGGTTTCCAATAACCTGTTTCTTTATAAGTGATCGCTATCGGCGCCCACAACTTCACACGAGTTAACCAGCCGCCGGAAACCTGCCGCTTTATATAAGCACCCTACGAGTAAACAAAAAATGTAAATTAACAGATCAGCCGTAGAAAAACGAGCGGCCAGCAGATCAAGCTCCGATTCACAAACATCCCAACTAATACCACAGTGAAATCATCCATATTCATAATAAACTATTTCGTTTTACCCTAAACGAGTATTGCCCAACACGGTCCAGCCGCATTTGTCCAACATTAACCTACAATCAAATTAAAGAGGGTACAATCAGCAAATGAAAGAGATGAGCAGAGCCGCAAATATAATTCATGTTTTCTTATTGCATTTATCAATAGCATTCATTTATATTGTGCTATGTAATTATAAAGTTTCATAACGACTTACATTATTAGCATAAAAATGTTTGTTGTTAGTTCTCCGCCCCGCTCATCTCTTTCATTCGTTGACAGTACAATTTTTCAACTTCGCGAGAGTGCAGAGCTAGCGTAAGGCTGATTTCAGAGTGCGTTTCGTCGCTTGAAACGCGCCGTCGAATAACGTGCGCTGTCGTCAGCGCTCCCGAAGCGCGCACTTAGCAACGAAACGCACGACAGCGGTCCGCAGGTGAAGCGCGCGCTTTAAAACGCGCTGGTCAACGGCGCGTCTCGGCGGAGCGGCGTTACTCTGAATCCAGCATAAGAGATAAATTACTCACGTTATTAGATTTTGTTCATTCCACACCCTAATGAGCTCATCGTGGTCGTCATACCCGTGGGACGCGATCACATCCTTATACCCGTTCTTGCTGTACGACTTTTTATAATAATGAAATTGAGAACAATGCGTCGGTTTTATACCTACCTTCTTAGCCACTATACCTAAGTATATATCATCAAACCTGAAATGTTTCACAAACATACTAGCTACGTACATAGTTTTCATATATTTATTTGATACTACATACGCTCCAGCCGTGACGTATGGAGGCCACTGATTCCAAGGATACTCCTCTAAAGATACCCTCCATTTACTCGTCTTGAATCTTTGAGGGCCAGAGTTGAAGACGTAACCAGAGTAGAGGTCCTCCTCATCATTGTCAGCGTCAGATACTAATAACAACCTTTCCATATCCAATGGAAATTGTTTCTGTTTTATGAATGTGGTTCTGTCATGGACAAAGTCTAAGAGATTGTTCACTGATATATACATATCGTCGTCTGTGAATAAATAGTAGTCAGCTGTGGAGCAGTGTTCGTACAGCCATTTGAAAGACATCATAGTTTTGATGGTATTGTTATAGTAATTGTCGTGAAAATCAATTTGTATGATGTCCTTGTGTCGAGCCATCTCCTCATCAATTATCCTCTGCGTGTCAGATTTGTGGAAACCATCGATGCCCAAGAAAAACAGCGTTTTTATTATTCTTCCAGGTATAAGATTCTCTTGGCCAAACGTCTGTCTTATGGCTGATCTGTGGCCGAAGTTAGCCATGGCAGATTTGACTACGATAAACAAATCAAGCCTTTCAACTGTGTTGCATTTCCCCGAGTTAGTTAAGAATCTATGTGGATAATAATTTATTGGTTTTAGTGCAGATCTTTTCCCTGATAATAGTTCTTTGACTACTGGTCGTATATCTACGTTGAGGGGGTAGTCAAAGTCGCGATCGAAATTTCTAGAACGTAAGTAGTCGCCTATCCCGAAGAAGTAATAAAGCACGCACAACAGAAGCGAGCACGCACACCATAACACTTTATATTTTCTTCGTCTCATCGTGCGAAAGTCTATGAGATTCTTCCCATCACTCAACCGGAACTTCCTGAAAATGCATGAAACGTTTTTTTTAAATTCAGTTACATGAGGCAAACAAGCAAGGCCACACGGTTACCGTCGCCTAAAACATGAGTAATACCAGAGGCGCTGATAATGCGGTGCCTGCTTAGGAAGGGAATAAGTAGGGAAATAGGTAGGTATAATACAAGGAAACACCCACAAAACGAACGCCACCATATAAATGTTTGTCTTGAGCGGATATACATACAGGTGACTTTTCAAAGGGTTGTCATTTTTTTTAAATAAGCTCCATAGAACAATATAAAAATATGACTTTATCGTAATTATATTTATTCGTAGTATTTGTTGAAAAACATTAACTTTAAAAACAGTGGCGGTCCTTCCAATAAAGCCGAAAAGCCGGGCTTGCACTACGAAAATAAGAAAAAAAAAAGGCTTTTTACGCCAATCATTTAAACTCCTGATTCTTAGTCCCTCCTCAAAAAATGGCAACCCCTTGAAACAGCCTGTAGAAGTCAAGCCCTCTGGTGCCGTAGGACTACCAACGCACCACCGGGCAATTTACACAAAATGTTTTTGCATTCGTTTCTGATGTATTGTTAAATATAATAATACATTTGCGTTTGTCAGAGATTAGCATTACAAAGTTCACACAATAATTTATGCTATCATTATGCAAGAATAGAAAATCACTTCGACTGTTTTTTTTTTCTTTTTTTTTCGTCGCTTACAGTCAGTTTTTGAAAGGTACTTTTAAAGTACCCATTAAATTATATGTGTAACTGTCGAATTAAAGAATAATAAATAAATTTATAGGGACAAATCACACAGATTGAGCTTAGCCCCAAAGTAAGTTCAAAACTTGTGTTATGGGATACTAACACAACGATACAATATTTTATAACAAATACATATATAGATAAACATCTAAGACCCGAGGCCAATCAGAAAAGTTCGTTTTTCATCATGACCCGACCGGGATTCGAACCCGGGACCTCCTGGGTGGCGGTCCGGCGTGGTAACCAAAACGCCACGGAGCTCGTCGTAAAAAAAATAGCATGAAATAATCTGGAAAAAATTTAAAATGTGTTTCAGAAACTGTCCGTTTATTTCCGACATGGTGACCATTTATAGATTAGCTTATGTGATATAAATACTTATATGTCTAGAGAAATTGCCTATAATAGCCTATACGATTCCATTTCAAAGTTCGAGGTAACTATTTAATAATCTATGCTTGAGGTACGGGGCGCATACAATATTGTCGCAGAATATTGAAAATTTTATGTAAATATGTATAACCTTTTATCGGACGCCTACATCATACAGAGAATACATTCTAAGTTTCAGGTCTCCGCGATCGGCGGTTCGGGATGTGCGTTGGTCCTCAGGACAAAGTATTTTATATGTATAGATTATTGCACATGTTTACAATTTACATAAATTACAGACATGCACTTAACTCTAAATGTATTTAGTAAAAACATGAAACCTATAGCAATTTTATACAAAACAAAAAACATGAATGATGAAATTTAAGAGAGGTAGGGCACAGTGGACAATCCGCTCAAATCGGAGCAGCCCTTCTGGGGACCTCCACCTTACGTAGCCTATTTGGCTTGGCACAACATATCCGAAACCAATGCTATTTGCGTTGGTCTCGGCCATGTTGTGTTCCTACGCATGAGTGATACCCTCCGGTATTGCAAGCGTCTATAGGCTACGTACGGTGATGCTTACCATCACGCGGGCCGTAAGCTTGTTTGCCAATTGTGTGGTATATAAAAAAAATGTAGTGCAAGAATTTATATCCAGTTATAATGTTTGATTAATGCGAAAAAAAAAGTTTTTTCTTCAACTTTACCTTAAAAAAAACAAAATTAAACGTCTTTTTTGCGTTAGGTCATTGTAGGTACTATGCGCCTTTAAATTATAAAACCGCGTATAACCATATGTTTATTAATAACGTACCAGTTAATTACCACCCCTATAACACAAATTCACACAATTGACACTTCATAACAGTTACAATAATTATTATAGAAAACACAAATTGTTTAAATGGATATGATGATGAAAAACGAAACACAAATCACTGTCAATACCTAATTGTAATAAACAATTATTCTGTTTTAATTAATCATTGCAATAAATAAATTCGCGTAGTAATATTACTTTTAGTGAATTCGGCGACCTACCCGCTATACGGCCCACGAACAACTGACGGCACGTTTTTATCTTATCTCAAATCTATGTAAACTTACTGCCTCAGTGGCCAGTGTCATTACTTCATTAGGCAGACATCTTAAGTCGAGATTCTTATGAAATCACGTTGCACGTGTAAGAACTGAATGAACGCACAGAAGCTAAGGCGCCGACCCCACTGCGCGCGGTCTGGTGGTCAGAGTTTGAGAGTTCCGAGTTCTGCCGTCCGTCGTACTTTGACCGTCGCGGCCCGACTGCTTTTGGTGTGTAAAGCCCACCATTCACACGCAGATTGGTCCGGCGGATTGGTCGGCCATCGGACTAATCCGCCTGTGTATGGAAGCGACGAACCGGTACGCCAGACTGTCAAATGGGTTGGTGTCGGGCTCGCAGGTCTGCGGTTGCGAGCCGCGAGCGCCTGTCGAACCCCACATGCCATACTTCGAGTGGAGGGTTCGTGGAGGGTTCGTGCAGTGTATGGGCAACGCCGGATTGGTCCGCGGTCGGGTCCGGGTTGCGAGTCGGGTCCGGGTTCGTGTAGTGAATGGTGGGCTTAAGAGCCGGCCGACCCACACGTACCACAACCACACCACACCGACGCGACAAAATGTGGTTAAGCTGTGGTAGCTGTGTGAATAGTCGCTGCGGCTTCTTGCGGTTGCGTTGTGGTTACGCCAAAATGTCGATGTGGTTTCGTTGTCGCTAGTAGCTGCGATGTGGTTGCGTCGTGTGCAGACACATTCGACTCCGGTTGATAGAGGAAACGACGTCGTTCGCGTCGACGCAACGTTGTGTCTGCGATGTGGTCGGCCACTAGTTGACGGTGTCGCTGGTGGTTGCGATGTCGTCGGTATCACACAAGCGGTCGATAACGACTGCAAAATGTGGTACATGTGAATAGTCCTATTCATTTTCAATGCAAAATATACGTCCGACCACGTGGTGTGGTTGTGGTCGTGTTGTGGTTTTGATACGTGTGTAAGGGCCTAAGAAGCCACCACATAGGTTACAGTGAACGCGGAACGCAGAACTCGGGACAGGCCGCGCGCAGTGGGGTCTAAGTCTAAGAAATGTCACTGTATGATATAAAATACACTTTTTTTTTTCTGGCTTCTTATGTGTATAGACACAATTAAATTCCGCCAACGTCGAGTGGTTAAAGAGACACGTCAAATTTTGGAGATTGACCGGTAAAATATTATGAATTGGCCGGTGAAATTTTGAATTTAATCTTTTTGAGTTTTTTCTATTAACTTCAAGCAAAAATAAAGTGTTCTGTGGCTACGCTACAGAATACTCACAATTACCATACCTACTTACCTATTACCATATCATACCTCAATATCCAAAACCAACCAAGATTACCTTACCAGTTCTAATAAGAACTTTTTATCATATTAGAAACAGTTAAAAATACGGAACAAGTAGCCCTGAAAAGAACTGTTGTTATCTAAGAAACTAATTAGCTCTGAAAAGAGCTTTTTACACTTCACGCACAGCACGCAATGTTCTTCACACACGACGCGACGCACAGCACTCAACATCAAGCTCAAGCACTTCCAGTAAGCAGCAGACACCAGTTTTCAGCCAAGCAGACAGAAGCAGCATCGCCATGCAAGTACATCGTGTTCCGATCGCCGCTCGCCGCGTCTTCTTCTCTGCCAGTCGTACTCCGCTCGCGTCGCCGCCGAATATGACCGTGCGCCACAAGGGCAAACAGTTTTGTTGCACGAACCGTGCGACAGAGAAAGAGCGACATGTGGGAGCGAGACGGCGACACAACAGGACCCTTTTAATCAGTGACCAGGACATATGTGATGTTCTCATTCGTCAAACACGATTTCCTTGTTAGAAAATTTTGTATATAAACCTTGCAAACTGTGTAATAAATATTCATTCCGACTTCACCTTCTGACTAAGAGTTTTAATTATCAACCAAATCTCTCTCTCCATAATTGGTGACCACGACGAGCAACACAGCAAGAAGAACCAGGATCAACGGAATCCCTGCCCAGCTATCAAGAAAGAATAAATTCAAGCAAGAACAAATTCAAGCGAGAATAAATTCAAGAAAAATGGAAGAAAATACTGCCGCTGCCGCACCACAAGCCCAAGCCACCGTCCAGCCACCAGTCCAACCCGAGATCTCCAATATCTCACTGGCCCTTCGTATTCCACCATTCTGGCGCGACAGACCGCGACTATGGTTCTACAGTTTCGAAGCTGCCACCCACGACCAGAAGAAGGGTGAACAGCAAATGGCACAGATGGTCATCGCACGACTGGAAAAGCAAGAAATTGAGCAAATTTCCGACCTACTGTACAACCCACCTACAACGAAGCCCTATCAGGCTATCAAGGAGCGTCTCATCACTGCCTACGAAGAGTCAGATAGCCGTCAATTTCAGAAATTACTATCTGAAATGGATTTAGGCGATCAGAAGCCATCCCAGCTATTACGCCGAATGCGTGATCTTGCCCGAGATCGAATCCCGGACGCCACTCTTCGACTTATGTGGACGAATCACTTGCCATCACACGTTCGCTCAGTATTAGCTGTGAGCGATTCCTTCAGCACGAAAACCGCACTAGAAGAACTCGCCTTACTTGCCGACAAAATGATGGAGCAACATCGCGAAGTAGCAGCAGTCAGCTTACCACCGCCACCACAGACATCTCAAGCCACTGGAACGCAATTTCTCATCGACGAACTAAGACGATTATCGCTCGAAATCGACGAGTTGCGAACACATTCACCGCAATACAACAATTACCGGAGAAACCGATATCCGTCTCGAGGCCGCGACGATTTTCGTTCCCGCGACACATCATCTCAGTCAAGAAGTAATTCGCCGTCGCCATTCTGCTATTATCATCGACGTTTCGGCGCTCAAGCAAGAAAATGTACTACACCGTGTTCATTCGCGACGAAAACGGAAAAACCTCAGGAAAACTAGATAGAACGTTGGCAGAGGCGGACACCGGCGTTCAAGAATATTCATACCGCCTATTCGTTACGGACAAGAAAACTGGCATTTCTTTCTTGGTAGACACGGGAGCTAATATATCCGTCCTACCTAGAAGAAAAACTCATCTAACGACACCGCTACCATTCAAACTCTACGCCGCGAATAACACCGTCATTTCAACATATGGAGAGAAAACACTCGAACTTGACCTCAATCTTCGACGTCCATACAAATGGAAGTTTGTAGTCGCCGATGTGACAAAGCCGATACTAGGAGCTGATTTTCTCAAACATCATCATCTCATCGTAGATCTCAAGAACAAGAAACTCATCGACAACGTAACCAATCTACAAATCAGCGCACCGATTCAAGCGACATCCACACCTTCAGTCAACAGTATAAATAAGACGGACTCCTACCACGATATTCTAGCCGAATTTCCCGGTACTACGCGACTAACTGCGATGAACATTAACGAGAACAAGATCAACGTCGAACATTTCATCGAAACCGAAGGTCAACCCTTACACTGCCGCGCACGTCCAATACCGCCACATCGCTACGAAATAGTGAAGAAAGAATTCCAAAATATGATTGAACAAGGACTATGTCGACCCAGCAAGAGCCCATGGTCGTCACCTCTTCACATTGTTCCTAAGAAGAATGGAGACCTACGTGTTTGTGGGGACTACCGCAGACTTAATGCCGTCACGAAACCCGACCGCTACCCTATACCACGCGTAAAGGATTTCACTCACCAACTCGAGGGAAAAACAGTTTTCACAACCATCGACCTGAACAGAGCCTACCAACAACTGAAGGTCCGAGAAGAAGACATAGAGAAAACTGCCATTATTACACCGATGGGATTATTCGAGTTTCCGAGAATGTGCCCAGGACTAAAGAATGCTGGTCAAACATTCCAACGATACATCCATCAAGTACTCAGCGGACTGCCCTACGTGTTTCCTTTCGTCGACGACGTATTAATAGCTTCAGAAAACGAGACTATTCACCGAGAACACCTAAGAACAGTACTAGGAAGATTCGACGAACATGGCATCACAATTAATCCAGCCAAATGCCACTTCGGTCAACCAGAAGTTAAGTTCTTAGGCTTTAACGTAACAAGAGACGGTATCAAGCCTCCAGCGGAGAAGGTCGAACTCATCATGAACTACCCGAAGCCAAAAACCATCGATGAATTACGTCGTTTCCTCGGCATGATGAATTTCTACCGCGACCACATACCTAACGCCGCATCCATACAAGCACCACTCAACGCGCAATTCCATAATGCGAAAAAACGCGACAAGACTATCGTACAATGGACAGAAGAGTCGAATCAAGCATTCGAGATGTGTAAGACAAGCATTAGCAACGCTGTTTTACTCGCTCACCCATCGCACCACGCAACCTACGCGTTATTCTGCGACGCATCCGACAAATCAGCTGGCGCCGTCCTACAACAATTTGTCGATGAAAAATGGCTACCACTCGGCTATTTTTCGAAGAAATTCTCCGATGCGCAATCAAGATATTCTACATACGACAGAGAATTACAAGCAATCTACATGGCTGTCAAACACTTCCGCAAGATGTTCGAAGGTCGACCACTCATCATTTTCACCGACCACAAACCACTTATCTTTGCGATGAGCAAGATTACTTCAACAACCGAAACGCCAAGACGCACGAGACAACTTTTGTTTACCAGCGAATTTACGACCGACATTCGTCACGTGAGCGGTAAACAAAATATCGTCGCCGACGCACTCAGCCGCATAGAAACAGTAACATATCCGTCTACAATCAATTACGAAGAAATATCAACAGCTCAACAACAAGATTCCACCATTCCAGAACTACAACAACAAGAAAACATAATTTTGAAGAAAGTCATCATTCCAAACACGGACATTGAACTCTATTGCGAAACATCGTCACCGCACATACGACCTTACATACCCGAGAAACATCGAGAAGAAGTATTTAGAAGCGTTCACAATGTCAGTCACCCCGGCACGCGTACGACTCGCAAGATAACAGCACAAAAATACTTTTGGCCGTCAATGAATAGCGACATTTCAAAATGGACAAGAAGCTGCATCGACTGTCAGAAAAACAAGATTCAACGCCATACAGTTAGCCCTATTTCGAAATTCCCGCCAACGGATCGCTTTCACCATCTGCACATCGACATCGTCGGACCTCTACCTATATCATCGTTGTTTCCTGCGAACAATAATTCGATACGTCGTGATTCCCACTGTTCTGCAAGTTCCCGCCGCGCTACCGTGAAGGGTCGATTCTCCGCTTCGGCGTAGAGACTCCCCTTCCCGGACCCGTCCCGGGTTCCCACTGTAGTCACTGTGTTTCCGTTCAGCCGAATCTGGACATCGCCGCGAATCCGCTGCCTCAAGTTGGTTGACGTCGTGCGTGGTCCCAACTTTCGAGGCTCGCGAGACGTGTGTGCTCCAGGCTCTTCCCGTCGCGACTGGTGCACCCTCCGCCGTTGAGTCCTGCTCCGGCGTCGAGGCCCCTGCCGCGACAATCAGCGCCATCTACAACTGAGTCGAGTGTCGGTGTCGACGCCAGCGCCCCTGGTGGTGGCAGGCGTCAACTCAGTCGACGAGCTCAGGTAGGTTAATTGTTTACAATAACTTGTTACGTGTTAAGTTTGTCATATTATCAGTATCATTTTTTTTTATGCAAACAAGCACAACTTATATGTAATCCGGCAAACAGAAGTCAATTCGAAACGAGTTTCTTAAGAAACTTCGTTTCGAATCATGACGAGCCGAGGTAGGGGCGCAGGTGCCTCCCGTGGAGGTAGGGGAGGGAAAATCCCTATCCCTATAACCACGGTGCGGGGCGCCTCGAGCCACCAACCCCAACTTAACGTCCCCCCCCCGTCCAACGAGCCTCGCCAAGTGGCATCTCGGGACATTATGGGGGAGAGATCACGGGCCGCGATCCATATAATCTCGGACGTGACCTTTTCAATGCCGCACCCCGGTCTCAGGGAGTCTGTACCTGAGAGTACATCGCTCCAGGAAACCGGGGCGGCAGAACTAGCTCAAGTCGCGCGCCGCCGCACACCTCCCTCATTCGAGGAAGAGGAAACGCAGGACGAAAAGCGGCAATGCGTAGAAACTTCGCCCGAGAATGACTCTGCGGGCTCTCCCGTAGATAGTTACCCGCCGGTCGACAAATCGACCCCCACGCAAGCTGCACTGGCCTTCCCGATAAGGGCAGGTAGGGCTCTACGTACGCCACCTAGATCACCGTCGCCCGAACAAGGAGCGGCGCCACAACTGGCAGAGGAATTCGAGGAAGATGAGGTCCGCGACTCCACGGAATACGCGGAGCTCGCCGACCTAGAGAGGTCGGCATCGCCGCACGGTGCGCCGGCGACACTGGTGCCGCCGACGTCGGCCCCTTTTCCCTCGCTTCCCCCATCGCCCATCCCGAGCACGTCATATGCCCGGGCTTTGGCGACTCCCTCGCCGCCGGCGATGTTAACATCCCCTGCGGCAAACGCAAATAATAATAAGGCCGCACCAAGCGCACCGACAACGGAGGAGGTGCCCGTCAAAGGGTACCCCCCAATCATTGTCGAGGTGTTTCCCAACTGGGTCAAACACTTCGCGGCCCTCCGCTCTGCGCTAGGACACGCCCCTAATGCGCGCCCCTTTGGAAAGGGAATAAGATTTTTACCAAAAAATGCGGAAGAGTACCGCACCGTACAGAGATACCTCAGCGGCCTTGCAGATTCAGAACCAACACTAAGTTGGTACTGTTACTCGGCCGCTGAGGACATGCCTACTAAAGTAGCCCTACGAGGACTACCAGCCGAAACGCAGCCTGAAGACATCCATGCGGGCCTCACTGAGTTGGGCTTCAAGCCCAACTTGGTGAGGGCCATTAAACCCGCGAAGGGTAGACCGGGCTGCCTCTTTCACATCCAATTAAGCCATCTCTCAACAGCGGAACTCCAGCGCCTCTACCAGGTGCGAGAACTGCTGGCGATGCCTGGAGTAACATTTGAGGCGTGGCGCAAAGATAAACGCGTAGCACAGTGCTTTCGCTGTCAAGCGTTCGGCCACGCCTCAACAAACTGCTATCGACCGCCCAAGTGTGTCCGCTGCGGAGGCGACCACTTGACGGTCGAATGCATTCGGCCAAAGGATGGCCCGCCCTCCTGCGCAAACTGCGGAGAGGCGCACACCGCGAACGATAAGCGGTGTGCGGCCTTCCGTAAGGAGGCGAGGAGACGCGGCATAGCCCTGCAGCCGCCGGCCCCGCAGGGCAACCTACAAAACGCCCCCGCTGGTCACCATCAGCCACCCTTGACGGCCGAGCAGGTCCAAGACCTAGCCGAAGGGTGGCAAATTGCCGGCCGAGGAAACAAGCCCGCTGCTCTCACTCAAATGCCGACAACTCTAGCGCCGCCGGCCAACCTACCTGCAACGCAACGCGCGCCACAGGAGGTAGGCACTATTGCAAAAAAAAAAAAAAGAAACCGCAAGCGGAAGAAGGCAGCGGCGGCGCCTTCGGCCCCGGCCCCGACAACAACACTTCCCGCGCCCTGTGCCCCTGCCCCCCTCGCCCAAAAGGCTCTGAAGGAGGCGGTGGACAGGCCGCAACAAATAGCAAACGCCGTAACAGAGACTGCGCCGGGGCCTCTGCCTCAGCGTACGATCCAGCCCCGGCCGCAGCCTCAGCCGCAGCCTCAGCTGCTCCAATCAGCCGACCCACAGTCGACCAGGAGCCCCCTAGTAAAAGATTTGCTGGGGGCCCTGGTGGAAATCCTCACCGCGTACCTAAGCGGTGGGGATCTGTGGGCCGCGGTGTTTAAGGCTCTAGGGTCGCTGAAACAGTATGTATAGCGACCTTAGGGCCATATACTGGAATCCCGGAGGGATCAAACCCAATGTGGCTGACCTCCGCCTACTCCTCCAGCAGTATTACCCGCATGTAATGCTGCTGGGGGAAACTAAACTGGCACCACATCAAGACCTCCGCGTCTCAGGCTACCACGTGTATCGCAATGATAAAGTCTCGCCGGCCGGCATGCCTTACAGAGGCACCGCCGTACTAGTGCGACGGGACTGCATACACGTGGAGCTAGACCTCCCGCCTCTAGACACACTAGTAGCGAACGGAGTGTGTCTAAAGGTGGGTGGTGACGAGACGCGGATATATGCGTCCTATTACCCACCCACTAACAACGCAAGTCAAGTTAGGGAAAAGCTGCCCCGAGACGTCCGCCAACTTCTAGACGGTAGCGGCCCGACATTGGTAATGGGGGACCTCAACTCTAAGCATAGAGACTGGGGCTCCCATACCAACAATGTCGCAGGCCGCGCACTGCAACAAGCCGCGGGACGGGATGGGTACATCGTAGTCGGGCCAAATGCGCCCACTCATGTACCCTCCAATCCCAATTGCAGGGCGGACGTCTTAGATATCGTGCTCTGCCAAAATCTCCGCTCTACAACACAAATGGAAGTAGAAGTGCTGTACGACATTGAGTCTCAGCACTTGCCAATAATGGCCACTTTTGATTCCTCGGCCAGCTGTACTCTTCCGAGACAGCCCAGGCAGCGTATAGACTGGGACGCCTTTCAGCGAGCACTCTTAAACCTCAATCTCGGCGAGGGTCTGAATAGCCCGCAGGCTGTGGAGACCGCCGCCGCACTCTTTACTCTTAAAGTACAAGAGGCGGCGAAGGCCGCCACTGTGCCTATAGTGAGGCGGTCAGACAATCGCCGAGGTAATCTTCCAGTAGGTTTAAGAGCGCTCTTATGTAAGAAGCGCGTCCTACGTCGCGCCTGGGCCGAGACACGCTGCCCGAGGATCAAGCGGAGACTCAATGCCGTCAGTGCCCAACTGTCTGATGGGGTGAGAGAGTGGAGAGGGGCTAACTGGGACCGCGTCATTGACGACGCGGCCGCGGAGCCCGCTGCACTCTATCGCCTCAACAGACAGTTGCTTAGAAAGCCACCTCCAAAATGCCCGCTCTACGATAGAGCGGGCATCCGCCAGTACGGCGCCGCGGAGAGAGCGGAGATTTTGGCAGAGCACCTAGAGGGGCAGTTCATGCCGAATCCCGTAGCATCAACGAGCGCGCCGGCAATCCGCGAACAGCACCAACAGGTGATAAGCCGCGTAGAGCATTTTCTCGCCGACAACCCGCCGATCCCGTCCGAAGTCGCTTTTGTCTCTCCTGCAGAAATGTGGAAGGCAATAGCGGCTATGCCTAGGCGAAAAGCCGCAGGCACCGACGGGATAACGGCGGAGATATTGAAGCAGCTACCCAAGAGAGCCGTAGTCCAAATGGCACGGCTCTCAAACGGCATACTACGGACAGGCCACTTCCCGGACATTTGGAAGTCTGGGAAAATCATTGTCCTTCCCAAACCAGGGAAGGACCGCCGCCAACCGTCTAGTTACCGGCCCATTACGCTATTGTCGCACTGCTCGAAGTTGTTTGAGCGTCTTGTGTTGCATCGAGTCCGGCCGCACCTCACCGTAAGGGAGGAGCAGTTCGGATTCCGTGAGCAACACTCCACGACGCTCCAACTAGCGCGCGTGCTAGAACACCTTGCCCAGGAGTGGAACCTCGGTCGCACCTCGGTCGCTGTATTTCTCGATATCGAGAAAGCATTCGACCGGGTGTGGCACGAGGGACTACTCTATAAGCTACTGGAGCAAACTAGCATGCCGCACCAGTATGTGCGACTAATAGCGTCCTTCCTGCGCGACAGAGAATTCTGTGTGGATGTGGAGGGCGCAGTATCTCAGTCGCGCAGGATCAGGGCCGGAGTGCCGCAGGGTAGCTGCCTCTCGCCGGCGCTCTACGCAGTTTACACCGACGACATCCCTCTACTCACTGATGAGCATAGGCTCGAGGGAGAGAGGGGTGTCACCCTGGCGTTGTTCGCGGACGACAGCGCGTATTTCGCCTCGTCGACGAAGCCGGCGATCGCCGCGGAGCGGATGCAAAGGTTGCTTAACCTTCTTCCGGTTTGGCTCGACAAGTGGCGCCTGACGGTCAATGTGGGTAAGACTGTCGCGCTATGCGTCGGGCTGAAACGGAATGCACCGCCGCGGCTGATGCTACGGGATGAGGCAATTGTGTGGGAGCACACGGCGAAGTATCTCGGGGTTGCAATCGATAAATCACTGACCATGAGGGCCCATGCGGACTCAGTCATTAAAAAGGCAAAGTTTGCAAGGGCCCTCCTAAGGCCAGTTTTAAAGTCTAAATTGCCACTGCGGACGAAAGTAGGTTTGTATAAAACCTACATTCGTCCGCAGTTTACATATGCAGCCCCGGCATGGTTCGCCCTGTGCTCCCACGCAACTAGGAGACGATTGCAGACCCAACAAAATTTCGTGCTCCGAGGCATAGTCAACGCGGGCCGTTACGTCAGAAATGACGTAATTGCCCGCGACTTAAAAATGGAGTCGGTGGAGGAGTTTGTAGTGAGATGTGCGCGGAAAATGTATGACCGCGCCGATCACTCCAAATTCCTCCACCTCAGGGGAATAGCCCCGCTCCATGCGAGACCCCCGGACGGCCGGACGAGCCGTCGCGCTCCGCGGGAGATCTTACCTCCCGTGGATAACGAATAATCTGCCTACAAGGCATATGTTGGGCCTGCAATCGTCTCCAATAAGTGTTAATTGTAATTCTGTGTCCGTACTTTTTGTCTATTAATGTGCTGTCCTCATTTGTATGTCCTTTTACCTGTTTGCATTGTCCCTCTGGAAAAAAAATATGGCGCCGGATGTCGAGGCCAGTACAACACTACTGGTAGCGACATCTAGCGTCATATCAGTAAAACTTTTTATAAAGTTGGTGCGTGGCAGCACAAAGCATGTCCTCAGGCAGCATTGCGCGGTGTCTGAGGACATGCTATTCATTAGTTAAAATAGCCAAAAGCCGACAGATGGCGCGCTATTCAATAGAATAGTGTACCCATCTGTCGTGCTCAAAATTTATAAATTTTCTAAATTCGTACATGTTTGTTTGTCCTTACATTTATTGTGCAGATGCAGGCTTAGCCATCCCAAACCCCCCGTCCCCAAAAAAAAAAAAAAAAGAAAGTTATTAAAAAAAAAAAAAATAATAACTTGTGCAGCTCAGAAAAAAAAAAAATAAAAAAAATTTTATATACAAAAAAAAAATACAAAAACACAAAAAAATATACAAAATAAAAAACATTGAGCTGTGCACAATTCCCCCCGCCCACATTCCTCCCCCCCGTGAAAGCTGGATTAGGAAGACATATGTTGCCTCCTAAACCAGTTTTCAAGGGGGAAAAACGCTCGGATCGACGCTTCCTAGTGACTGACCCAACAGTAGGGACATATATATTTATCTTATTATCTATATATAGCGCAGGCTGAGGGCCGCGAGAGGCGCCCGCAGCGGCCCGCCTGTGGGCACGCTGCGGACGCAGCTCGCGGAGCTCAGCCGACGCAATTTTTCTTGTATATTAGATATTTATTTATTCTTATATATTTATTTAGTTTTAAAATTAGAAGCACGGGCAGTCACGGGGAAGTTAGTCGATCCAAACTCTTTATATGTTACATGTCTTGTGCCGTTCGGAGGAGGACAATGGCGAACATTGTCTTCACCCGAACGGAAGTAAATTCCTAGTTTTTTAATTGTGTTGTCCCAGAAGATGCCTCCAATTGGAAACACAGATTACCCGGGGATTGTCATCCCCGGAGTTTAGACCCGGGCAAGGAGTTGTCACTCGAGGCCCGCACGCGCCGTATGGCGCACGACACCAGAGAGAGACCTCTACCTACGACGCAACAAGGTCATCGTTATCTTATCACTATGATCGACCGAGAAACGAAATGGCCGGAAGCGATACCTACCGACGAAATAACAGCTGATATAGTCGCCAAGACAGTTTATAACCACTGGATAGCACGATTCGGATGCCCGGCAACACTCACAAGCGACCAAGGACGTCAATTTGAAAGTCATCTATTCCAGAACTTAATGAAGCTAATGGGAATAACAAAGAATCGTACCACTTCATACCATCCAATTAGTAATGGAATACTCGAGCGTTGGCATCGCGTTCTGAAAACCGCGCTGCGCACCAGACTATCCAGCTCAAGCTCATGGATCGACGAGTTACCTACTGTACTTCTTGGTCTACGAGCCACACTACGCACAGACGCCGGAGTTAGCCCCGCTGAATTAACCTATGGTTATAATCTACGCCTGCCAGGAGACTTTTTCACTCCGAGCCCAATACCTACATCTATGGACTACACTTACGTCGAAAAATTGCGAACTACAATAGAGGAAAACAGACCACAACAAAGTACAACACATCACAACAAACAACGTATCTTCATACACAAAGAACTTCTTCACTGCAGTCACGTATTCGTCAGAGTCGACGCCGTAAAGAAGCCATTACAACCACCGTACGAAGGCCCTTATCGTGTTATCAAGAGAATGGAAAAAACCTACACGATACAGTTGAGTAATCGCGAATCTAACATCTCAATCGACCGACTCAAGCCTGCCTACATTATTGAAGAAAACTCACTTTTATCACCGCAAGATATTTTACCTTCATCGTCAAGAAATCAAGACATCACATCACCGTTACCTCAAGTGAACTCGCCGCAAGACACCCCCGCCCCGCCGAGCAACGTGACATCACAGCTGATTACGAAAACACGTATCGGCCGTTCAGTCAAATTGCCCGTACGTTTCACTTGAAGGGGAGTCCTGTGGCTACGCTACAGAATACTCACAATTACCATACCTACTTACCTATTACCATATCATACCTCAATATCCAAAACCAACCAAGATTACCTTACCAGTTCTAATAAGAACTTTTTATCATATTAGAAACAGTTAAAAATACGGAACAAGTAGCCCTGAAAAGAACTGTTGTTATCTAAGAAACTAATTAGCTCTGAAAAGAGCTTTTTACACTTCACGCACAGCACGCAATGTTCTTCACACACGACGCGACGCACAGCACTCAACATCAAGCTCAAGCACTTCCAGTAAGCAGCAGACACCAGTTTTCAGCCAAGCAGACAGAAGCAGCATCGCCATGCAAGTACATCGTGTTCCGATCGCCGCTCGCCGCGTCTTCTTCTCTGCCAGTCGTACTCCGCTCGCGTCGCCGCCGAATATGACCGTGCGCCACAAGGGCAAACAGTTTTGTTGCACGAACCGTGCGACAGAGAAAGAGCGACATGTGGGAGCGAGACGGCGACACAACAGGACCCTTTTAATCAGTGACCAGGACATATGTGATGTTCTCATTCGTCAAACACGATTTCCTTGTTAGAAAATTTTGTATATAAACCTTGCAAACTGTGTAATAAATATTCATTCCGACTTCACCTTCTGACTAAGAGTTTTAATTATCAACCAAATCTCTCTCTCCATAGTTCTATAGTCAAAATGACATTCCGCATATTTTCGTGTAAATGTGTAAATACATTGTTATTGTAACTATTGAAAAAAAAAGATAAAAAAGGCCGTACCTAAGGGCCGACATACACGTACTGCTTGAAACGGTCAGGATGAACTGCTTCAAGCTGCGACGGCATAGTAAACTACAGTATTCTATATACACACATATACGAGCTGCTTGAACATTTGCAACTGGCGGTCGTGGGGTCAAAGCTTCAAGCTGTTGACTATGACTGCAAGAGCGGTCCGTGCATTGCATGTTGATTATTGGCTAACTGCTCGAGCAGTCCGTCTATGTCGGCTCTAAGTCATGTGGCAAAACTAAATCAAACAAAACTTTTTGCCAAAATATAAAATAAAATAAAAAATAAAGTCATGTGGCAATTTAGGCAAAAGAAAGTTATGATATACCACGACATAGGTAGGTCTAAAACAAGAAAGACTAATTACGGACTATAATCAACTAACTTTTCAAAGCATCTAAAGTTTTGACAAAGTTTATCTTTGGCTTTGTGAATAATTATCGCAATTTTACTGTTAGCTTTATTGGTAGAACATGAGTGTTCTCTTTGAGCTACATTGTCACTTAGTTTCGAAGACGCACTGTGTTTGTTTCTATTAGAAAAAGGCATGTTGAACCATCATAATTGTTATTTTTTGTATACGCATAACCATCTTCAAATAATTTTTGTCCACCTTTATTTGTTACATATTGAACGGCACGATTCATAGCGAAATATAAATTATAATGAAAACAGTTTCGCCACATGAGTAACTTTTACGCGGAGTGTCTATGTTGACAATATCATTTTGACGTATTTGTATGATGTATGAATGAACGACACTTGAAATTATTACAAGTGGCCAGATAGTAGCTACAACAACGGTTTGTTATAAATAATATCCCACCAAAAACATTCTGTAAAAAACTAGCCAAGTCTCGATGGAGCTGCTTGTTTATATCTAAAAAGTAATGAAATCTGGACAAAGTCGTGCTAAATCTAAGGTTCCTTACTGCGGTTTCTTTATTATTATAGTTAATGTTGTGTGACTTGGCCGTTGAAGGGTACACAAGGGAAGTTCGTCTGTACCTACTGGAAATATTTTTTTATATTGTTTGTTTCAGATTCGCCTAAACATAAGTATTAGTGAGACTGGTTATTGAATCAACGTTTTCCAAGTGGCAATTTTCCATCGTCAATGGGTAGCAGTTCTGGCGACAGATTGGTGCAATGGTGTCATGGAGCACCTGGTTTTGTACCCTTGGTACCCTAAAATATAAAATAATAAAAAATATTCAATAAATATTCAATTTCTACAAAAAGAAGTGAAATCCCACCATTTCACTTCTTTTTGTAGAAATTGAATATTTTTTGTAAAGGCGGTATGTCGATCTCTAATAGTTTGGTTGGGCTCTTGTGTTTTCTAATCAGGGTCACCAGGTACTCCGGGTAGATCTTCGATTATCCTAGTTTTTATAGATTTCCCTTGATGTGGCCATTAAACCCTAACACTGTACCAAATTTCAGCTCTCTGAGTTTATGGGAAGTACTAGTTCTATTCTGATGATCATGAGTGAGTGAGTGTCATAAATGCGAAACTTTGCTTTCGCTTAACTTCGGAACTAAATGACCTATAGACTTGAAATTTTGGATTTTAAGTATGTAATTATAGCTTACTGGATGACGAAAATTTCTGCGTTCTGGTCTTATCCAGAGGTTTCCCAAATAGTGGCCTGAAAATGCGGCGAAATGATTCCAGTAAAGGATGGTACGGCAGTGTTTGCTTCGCGCTTGGCTTAGCGATTTTAGGCATACATAACGCAATATAGACTATGTAGGTACCTACAGTCAGCTGCAGAAAAACCTAACCCCCCCCCCCCCCCCAAACGAAGTAAGAATTAAGTTTTCTCATGTAATTCTCAATGTATTTATTTATTAAACGAAAATTAATAAAAATGCGCATGTTTCTCATGAAGATGACTGAATATTGGAGAAAATGATAAAAAGAATGATATGTAATATTTTATTATTAAAAATATACAAAATATTTAATACATATGAAGTAGACAATACAAAAAATCTCTTACTAATATTTAGTAATATACTATTACTAGCTTTTTTGCCCGCGACTTCGTCCGCGTGAAGTTCCGGACCCGTTCCCATGGGAACCACATTGAATTTCGGGAAAAGCTATAGCCTATGTAACTCCCTGATAATGTAGCTTTTTACTGGTGAAAGAATTTTTGAAATCGGTCCAGTAGTTTCGGAGGCTATTCAATGCAAACAAACAAACAAACAATCAAATCTTTCCTCTTTATAATATTAGTATAGAAGTATCACTACATAGTATAAAACAAAGTCGCTTTTTCTGTCCCTATGTCCCTATGTCCCTTTGTATGCTTAAATCTTTAAAACTACGCAACGGATTTTGATGCGGTTTTTTTAATTGATAGTGTGATTCAAGGGGAAGGTTTTAAAGTATCATACATTCCAAAATTCCCACGGGAAAGCGGGATACACGCAAACGAAGTTGCGCGGGTTTCGCTAGTAGATAATAAGTTACACATACTAATATTATAAATACAAAAGTATGTTTGTTTGTCCTTGTCCTTCTTTCACGTCGAAAGTAACGAACGGATTGACATGTTTTTTTGACGATAGGTTATATAGGTCTGGAACTCTGGAATGACATGGGCTACTTTTTATCCCGGAAAAACATCTTATTCCCACGGAAAAGGCAGATCCTCTAGACAACGCGGGCAGAACCTAGTATTTTATATTTCATTCTTGATTTGTATATTGACACAAAGCCAAACTAACCACAAAGACGAGATGACTTCATTTTTAGAGTTTGTTTGCTTTGTTTCCCGATGAACATAATAACCAAGGCATCCATTCTGTTTTGAATAGCCAGTGTAGATAAATAGTTTCAAGATCTCGAAGTTGTAATGCAAAATATTATTAGTCATTGCAATACACGGCCGGCTTAATAGTAGCCTAAAGTTGTTCGTTTGCGGTGTCAAACTGCTCAAAGCAATCCATTTATACATTTTTCTTTATTATGAGACATCTTTCATTGTTCCAAATTAGAGTAACGGTGGAACAACAAAAATGTTTAATTTATGACTAGCTTTTTTGCCCGCGACTTCGTCCGTGTGAAGTTCCGGACCCGTTCCCGTGGGAACGACATTGAATTTCGGGAAAAGCTATAGCCAATGTCACTCCCTGATAATATAGCTTTCTACTGGTGAAATAATTTTTAAAATCGGTCCAGTAGTTTCGGAGCCTATTCAATTCAAACAAACAAACCAACAAACAAACAATCAAATCTTCCCTGTTTATAATATTAGTATAGATAGATGTATATAATACATATTATTTTGTATTGCATGTTATTTTTTGCATTTTGAAGAATTCTGATTTATAATGTAGATTTATATTGAATTATATTTTTTTGTAACAATTATATCATATATGAACGCTTTGGACAGAAGTCTGTAATGTTCATGGAAGATTACTCCCTACAACCTCACAAATTTTACCTCGTTACAATATTAGTATAGATCGTAGTTTAAATAATTGAAATTAATATTTTTTATGTATTCTTAATTATTTATATACTGTAGATAAATCATGTATTATAAATCCATTCATTCCATCAATATGCCTTTGGTGGGACAGGTGCGCAGTGCTCACCACCTAAAACAAGCATTATTTGTTCTTAATTTATATTGTTTAATGGTACTGCAAATTAAGAGCTCATTCACACACGGCGTAGACGTTCGAAGCGCAGCGCAGACGCCGCGATAATGCGATGCACGACACGACTAGCGTTGTCTCTGCATTCCGTAAACACGTCGAGACAACTCCTAGACACGCCTCGCGTTATCGCGGCGTCTGCGCTGCGTATACGTTCATCGAACACCTACGCTACGCCTACGCCATGTGTGAAGGGGCTCTAACACGGCTAATCTTTAAAGAAAGGCATAATGATATTTGTGACATATAGACTTAAAATAATAAAGAGGGTACGTATGCGAAACGTCAGATCGCGCCACTGCTCGGGGAACGGCATAACGATCGGGGGTGTCGCACGCGCCGTAAAATCATACTTGTGTTTTATTTCCTAAACTCACATTACGAAATACACAGTTTCTATTATCGGCAGACAGCACAAATTGGCGACGAGGATAAAGAACGTGAGTGTATTAATAACATGTTTCATACGACTACTGAAAATTATCAACCTGTTGTTATCAGACGTTTTAAATTCATAATAGTGTTTGCCCCACGTACCTACCGGTACTCATTTATTTGTGTGGAAGATTTAAATCTACTTAAATAAAAGAGGAGGAGATATTTGATGATTAAACGAACTTACCTGTACGTGAAGTTCTATCATAATTATACTAGCTGGTCAATTCTCATAATTAATTTCTTACTTACAGTATTATTCGTATTTACTCGGCTAATCACACGACTTGTTCAAAGATAATCGAAAAAACATCACTATTACATAGGCGCCACGTCACACCTACATCCCTAGCAACGTCATTTTGTTTAAAGTACTCCTGACTCCGTAGACAGAGAATACTATTCTGTCTACGCCCGACTCGGACAATGTGGGCTAAATACAGATTTGTGTATCCCATACACTTACGGGAGGGGTACTTGGGAGGGACCTAATTATGAGAATTGACCAGCTAGTATAATTATGATAGAACTTCACGTACAGGTAAGTTCGTTTAATCATCAATTATACAGCGCTGGTCAATTCTCATAATTAATTTCTTACTTACAGTAGATGTTTAGAGCATCTGGATTTTTGCCCATTTTGTCCTTAATATTATAACCAGAACACCAAATACCTATATGGTCAGCACACCAGTTCTGAAGATGATTCTGTAGTAAACAGAAAATATAATATTATCTTTGTATTTTTGCCTATCCCAGAAAGGGTCGTCATAAAAATACAAACTCCAAATAGTTTTGAATAAATGTCCATTTCGGTCACAGTTTCAGAAAAAACATTTGACTAATATTGGTTCGGTGATAATAGTGAATTATTTAGTTTCTCAGTAAGTGAACATATTGTCATTTAAGTTCTCATGAGAAATAAATTTCTTAAACCATACTAATATTGATGATTAGATAGGTAAAATCTATAGTGTTGACCTACCGATATTACAGACACATTATAGATCTCGATTAAACAACATGCAAACACAATGTAAAATATATCTAATCGCTATACTTAAGTCATGCCCATAGCTTATCTCTTAGAAAAGTGGACAAGATTTGATAAGAATTAACACACTAGATGTGAGAGTTAATAGTGAATTTAAGGTAAAAGGACAAGTTATCGCAAAGTACTACAGATTTTTACCGTACAGAAAATCTCTTGCTTAGGTATTTATCTTTAAATATTATTTTAACCTATTTGTTTTAAATTTAAAAAACCAATCAGTGCAACTGGATGATTTTCAATTCTGCATAACATGTCACTACACTCCACCCCCCCCCAATGTTTAAAGCAATTCAATGCAGGATTCAAAAGTCTAGTTTTAGTTATATGAAATGGAAATTTCAATAACCATTGTCCTTCCTTTTCTGGACAGGTTCAGTAATTTCTTACTGTAATATTGAATCAAAAAACATGAATTATAAAAGTACAAACTTAAAAAAGCACTATTTTCTGTTATACTGTCCATTATTATTATTATTTTTTTTTAAAAACCAACTGTTAAACTTGCAACAAGCTTTAATGACATTATCTCATACCATCAGCAACATAAGGGTTGAAGTGCTTTGTTGGGTGACAACGCTTATACATGATAAGATCTCATACCATACTAAGGTATTGCTGTTAATATAATTGAGTCAAATACTGGAAAGTCATTTGTTTACTTAAACCACTAAATACCATAAGTTAAATAATTTATCGTTTGAATAAACGATTTTTTGTAGTTTTTAGAAAATTGAAATTCAATTTCATTTGTTTTGCGATCTGTACATAGCTCATGATAGCTTAGTTCTGAAACATAAATTCAAAGTACATACATAAATATTATGCAATCTGAAAACATCAGAATTGAGCAATTTTAATATTGTTCAATCATTAAAAGTTTTATAGACTTAAGACTTTGGTCAGGATAATTCCAATCATGAATACATCATATTATTATTATTATTAACTATAGTTTTAATGTTAATTACATTCTATTTTTGTTTATTCACAGTACCTACATAATTACTGGATAAACCATGTTGACATAGAGAATATGATAGTTTTAGTATCAACTATGTATAAATTCAACCATTTTTCAATAATAAATATATATATTACATAATAGAATAGGTTTATAATAAGTGTATATATAAAACCACAGCAAATGCTATGTAAATTATTACACAAAAGGTTTTAACACCCGTATCCATCAACCTGTCTTGAATATACACTGAAGCTCATCATCAGAAAATGATCAAAGTACACATAGGTCACCCTATGTTACAAAAGATTCATAGTAATTGTAACTACTTATAGGAATTTTACATATGTAAAATCTTTCATAAAAAAGGTCATATTTTTTACTTAAACAAGGGCAACAATCAATTGCCACTTCCATAACAGAATTACTTGCATAGTATGTGTTTTCTCACACAATATAAAAGGTAAATTATTCTACAGAAAAAAAACCACTTTATGACAAGATGTCATAACTAAATGTATTTTTCTACCAAGTAGGAAATAATTCATACAAACTTGTTTGAAACTGTATCTTGCAGGTTTGGTTAAGTACCTAATAAAAAGGACAGATTCATTGTAATTTCATTGCCGACTTTCTGGTTGTGCTGTACAAACGTACGTTACGCTTTTGGCGTAGGTACTAGGTAGTCTTTCAGGCTAAGACCGTTAAGTGCAAGAAGCGTATGTAAAACAATTAAGTATACTGGTCGCCAACACAGCTGGCTCGCGTAGTCATAAAAAAGAAAACGAAGTTCGAAGCTCGCTCATCATACTTATTAGGTACTCAGTGCACAACGACAATCGGTTTTCCATTGTTTTATAAACTGAGCCCTTTTTTCTGCATAATTACACAACAATGCGATATATTTACTGTGTATTTACACATTATGGCTCCTATAAACTTTGTTTACACTGAAAGAAAGGATTAATAATTTTATTTTATTTATTCAAAAAACTAAAATCTTTCACTGTCACTAATGTCACTGTCAATTTCGTGACGTTTTGTTTCGACTTCTTCTTCTTTGGCAACAACTATCTGAATACAATACAGTTTTTGGCTTACTAATACTGTTGTCCAATGAAAGATAAAATAAAAAATTCTTTAGTATTGCCAGTACTAAATTATTAAATTGCTAAAAAGCCATTGAAAAATATGAAGTCTCGTCTCGATCGACTGATCGAAGTCTTGTCTTGTTCAAACAAGCTGAAATTCGCGAAAGAAAAATACCTTGTAGGTATATAATGCGTAAGACGGGAGTTTTAGATATTGCCAAAGAGAGCTTTAGTTGGCATTTTTCCCGTTGTGAAAAAGAATAATCGTTTTATGATTTTATAATTCTGAAAAAAGAAAAAACGTTATGTTTTAGCAGTAAGAGTAAATTATTTCAGGCACAATTTTCATAAATAATGCATAAAAGACAGAACAGTAGGTAACTGTCTCAAAAACCCTCCACTAAAGGCATGTAAAAACATAATAATATATTTTTATGTATATTTTTAAAATAAATCTCCAACTATAACCATCACTTTCCTTGGTTAACATATGCCATTGTGTTTAATGCATTATGGTCTGGAATAAATTAATATTATTGTTTTTAACAATTTTGGTTCTTTTAAGAAACCATTCACATAACCAGGTAAACATTGTTCACCATTGTCATTAATGCATTGCTAGAAAAATAATTTAATTTTGTGAAAGAAATGGTTCCTTCGGTTGAAGGGAAACCCGTATCCCTGCAGTGGGATGATTATGGGTTGATATATGATGTATGGTCTCATAAGGACAACTCGTATTCTGGAAATCAATCCATTATTTTCTGAAATAAATTATATTAATTCTGAAACTATATTCTTCACAAAATCATATGACCAAGGCCAACTTTGTTTTCCATTGCTTGCTTGGAAAAAGGATTTTCACGAAGGTAATGGTCCGAGAAAAGAAAATATAACCAACCATCGCTAAACATTATTGTTAATAAATGCTAATATAATATTTGTGTCAGGAAAGAGGCATTCAGCACAAACAAAACCACACGGAGCCAAGTGCCTCCTGTCTGTGGATGGCTGCAATTTTTGGATAATAAATCCAGATAAAAAACCGGGAAGAAATAGCCCCAATTGTGCTATTCGCAATCCCTAAATCCAAGATTTTTATGAACAGGAAACATGATCTGACCCCAATGTGTCAGACGCTAATGTCCCAAAATCCATGATAAATAAGAACGGAACTAGTCCCACAAACTAGACACATCCTTTATATCTAGGATATAATTCGGAAAGAAATGATCCCGCAAATCATTCGCAGTTCCTTAATCTCGGATAATAATATAATGGTTGGCATAATAAAAAATCCTCATGGCAGGTACACAAATTAATAAATAATTTCTTCTTTTCCAACTTTAAATTTGTGCCAAATACCTCTTATAAATTTTGTAAACTGTAAAGCAGCTGTAAAGATAGTCACTGCAAGAAATCCCATGTGTTACATAAAGGAGCGGCCAGTCTTTGTTTTTCTGTATTTAAAATATATATATATGGAAAGGGTCTTCCAAACTATATTGGTTACTTATATGTATTCTTGTTGATCCAGCAACGGCCATTTACCAAGGTTAAATAAAATAACTTCCAAATGTGTTAGTACTTAACACAATAATTGTGAAGTATATTATTAATGTATTCTTATTATTCATCTAGCTAGACCAAATTGTTTTTGGTCAAACATCAAACAATTGTTTAGCTGAATGTGGTTTACATACTAAGATCACTGATATTTGAAATGAATGTATTCCATTTAATGCATGGAACGGTCGGTACCACTGAGCCACACACAATGCCTTGATTTGACATTATTAAATTTATAATAATATTATGCAAATGAATTTGCAATGCATCACATCTTGGAAAAAGGATAACGATCTTTACTTTTTCTAAAGGCAACAATCCCATAGAAAAATTTGTTCATCACAAATTTATAGGAACATTACGACAAATTATAAAAAAATTAATTGCAAAAAGGAGCGGCCATTTTTTTTTCTTACCAGGTCGCCGGCCGAATTGTTTGGAAATCTAAATTATTAAGAGATTTTATTATTTTTACTCTTTTTGAGAGTTCAACTTTAAAACAAATCACCATTTTGCTTTGAAATTATATAGATATTGGATTTATATCAACCTAAGGTAACCATCCTCGTAGCGGCGACGACGGCGCGTGAGTCTTGTTTTCGTCGAATTCCTCCATTACTCGATTTTTACACATTTTCTTTTTATCTCCTCTTCTTCCACCTATATAAAGACTTAATAATGTCTTAATAATAGAAAAAACTAATAAAATTGAATAAAATATATTATTGCGTGTATTGCCGAATACACACGAAAAAAAGAATGACGTTGCTAGGGATGTAGGTGTGACGTGGCGCCTATGTAATAGTGATGTTTTTTCGATTATCTTTGAACAAGTCGTGTGATTAGCCGAGTAAATACGAATAATACTGTAAGTAAGAAATTAATTATGAGAATTGACCAGCGCTGTATAATATGATGTAATGAATGTTTATTGCTACTACTATTTACTTGATTTGATTCTTCCGCATAACGAGTATGGGTATGGGTGAGCGTTCTTTGTTTAATATTACCTTAATTGTCACATTTAAACTGATAGCAAAATGTTAATCAATATGTGTAGTCGAAATACAGCTAATATATACCTACCAAATACAAATAAACTGTTGCATTTATGAATGGTCAGAATAAGCTATTTTTCGTCGGAAAAAATTCATTGGAAGGTGGAAATCATTAACAATATTTACATATTTTTATTATTTCTGGTCTTGATTTACATACCTACCTACTTATAAATTATAACTATTTTAAGTACGTAACACTGACTATTGTGATTCATAGTAGGGACATTCAACTAATCAACTACCTACATACGATTTTATATTAATATAGCAACAAAAAATCCTAATTCGCATGGTAAAATTTTGACTATTCATATTATGTACCTACATGATGTGCCTGTATATATTAGTCAAGTAATCAAATATCATGTATATTGACAATAATACACCGTACAAATTTATCAAATGAGTGAAAACTCATCAAGTTTACATAGATTAATTTGACGTGTTAGTTAACTAGCATGTTTGAATGTTTATCTATGCAATTTATTAATAATAGGTAATTCCAATTTAATTAGTTTGCTTCCATGAATAAATTGCGTATTATAAAATATTATCAATAAATATATTAAGTATAGACATAGTATAGACAATAATGAATTAATTATTAATTAAAATTAAATATTAAATTTTAACAATGATAGCTAAGATATTTACATAAATAAAAAATAAAAAAATAATAATAATAAAAAAATAAAAAATTAAATAAAAAAATCTATGTCCTCGTATCGTACCGAAACAAGTTTTCTGTATTTGCAGATCGTCCCTTCAACTATGTCTCAACTACCGGTACTAGAACATTTTGATTGTGAGGGCGATTCAAACTCGATGGGAAATCGCTGGGACAAGTGGAAGCGCGCGTTAGATGTTTATCTTTTGGCTACTGGAGTAGATCAACCATTAAAAAAGCGAGCTATCCTTTTGCATACTGCTGGTCTCGCTTTGCAGGAAATCTATTATAATCTGCCCGGTGCGCATGTTGAAGAGACGGAAACAAATAATGTTTTTGGCATTGCGATAGAAAGGCTTGATACGTATTTTGCACCAAAACAAAGTTTCCTTTACGAAAGACATCTCTTCAGACTCATTAAGCAAGAGAGTGACGAAAAATTCGAAAAATTTTTAGTCAGGTTGCGTAACCAAAGCTCCAAATGTAATTTCGCGCGGAAAGAAGACGACCTTATTGATCAAATAGTTGAAAAATGTAGTTCAGCAGATCTCAGGAAAAAAATCCTGACGTTAGGAGATTCTGTTACAATAGATAAAATTATCGTGGAAGCAAACTCGATGGAGACCGTCGAAAGACAATTAAAAGAATTTCAAGGTCAATTTCAATTTCAAGTCATTTATGATCCAAAGTTTGCATATGTATAATAAAATTCCAGAATATATTAAAAACTTGCCCAATAATAGATTTAAATTAAATGTAAAAAAATTCTTAACCAGCAAAGCGTATTATACTATCAACGAGTATCTAAATGAAAGGAATCCCTGGCCCTCTTGTGAAGGTGAAATGCTAAAACTTGTCGTGAAAAGCCAGTCAATGTTCAATAAACTACATGAATAAAATTTGTGTTCAATATTGTAACATGTAAGTCGTAGTGTCATCTAAGTGGTGCTGTTTTTCTTATTATTTACATTTTAATATAATTAATATATGACAAGGATGTTAATGTGTACGTGCATGTCATGCTCGCAAATTGTCCAAACTGGTGGTGGCGTTGGGGGTCGGGTTACTGTTGTTCCCTACAATATTGTTCATAATATCGTGATGGTGAGCCCAGTAATGGAGGCTGGAAGGCCGACTCTCACGTCAACTCGAAAATACACGAGAACGGTTGCTGCCTTGCGGGCGGTCTGCTCCTATCTTTAACACCGATTTAGCATTTTATATTTTAGATTTAATTTTATGTTGAGACAAATTAATGGCACTATTTATTGACATTCCGCGTACGTAATGTTGTATGTATGTACCTAGTTTTAAATTCTATGTTGAAAAAGAAAAGAAAAAAGAAAATTTCGATATATTTTTAAATGACAAAAAAGGCCGTAACTGGTTTTCTTTCGCCATTTCTTTTTTACCAGTGGTCATTTTGCTTTTGTTTCCGAAATGGTAGTAGTTTATAGAGTAGATTAATTTATACAAATCATTTATTACTGTATACTCTGACAAGAGAACGTGTTTGTGAAAACCTATTCTCTGAATAAAAGTTTTGAATTTGAATTTGAATTAAGGAAAGTCAAACCTTGATGTAAACAAAATTGGAATTAGACGAAGCAACGATAGTATACGGTGTACAAGATGCGGAAGTGCATATCACGGAAGTGATTATGAAAATTGTATTGCAAAAGACAAAATCTGCACAAAGTGCGGGTTTGTGGGCCATTTTCGGCAACAATGTCGTACTAGGCAAGCAAAACGAAAGATATTACCTAATGTGCAACAACAACAAAGATGGAAAAGAAATAAACCTAATTTGCAACCTAAAGAGACTAAACCGCTTATCAGTAATCAACATACTGAAGTAAATAATCCGCCTCCCCCTAACATAAACTATGTGTTCCATATAGACGATGATGCAGAAATAAAATGTCAGGTTGGGGGTGTGAACGTAAACATGCTCATTGATTCTGGTAGCAAAACCAATATAATTGACGATAAAACTTGGGATTATTTAAAGTCGAACTCGGTTGTTACTACAAATCAACAAAAAGGCTCAGATCAAGTTTTTATGTCTTACGGAGCCAAAACCCCGCTGGAGGTTTTAGGCTCATTCAAAGCATCGATCGAAATAGGATCTCAAAAGCAATTTGCCACATTTTATGTTATCAAGAATGGTACTCGTAATTTATTGGGAAAAGAAACTGCCTTGAGACTTAATGTACTTAAATTAGGGGTGAGTATAAATTCTTTAGACGAACAGTCAGAAGTGTTCCCCAAATTCAAAGATGTCCAACTCAACATCGCTATAGATAAATCGGTTACACCAATTTGTCAGCCATACAGAAGGGTACCAATTCCACTAGAGGATAAGATTAATGACAAAATAGATGAATTAATTAAAAAAGATATAATTGAATTTGTTGATAAAGCCTCAAGTTGGGTGTCACCGTTAGTACCAATTTTAAAAAGCGATGGGGATGTAAGACTTTGTGTTGACATGAGGTGTGCTAACAAAGCCATAATTCGGGAGAATCATCCTTTGCCTACCATGACTCAGCTGCTACCTAAACTAAGAAAAGCGGGAGTTTTTTCCAAACTAGATATTAAGGACGCTTTTCACCAAGTAGAAATTAGTGAAGACTGTCGAGATATAACAACCTTTATTACAAGCAAAGGATTATTACGCTACAAAAGATTAATGTTTGGAGTTTCATGTGCGCCTGAACACTTTCAGAAAATCATGGAAAGGATGCTTCTCCCTTGCGAAGGCGTCATAAATTTTATTGATGATATCGTCGTGTTTGGAAGCAATGAGAAAGAACATAACGATAGAATAAAAGAAGTTTTGTGCGTTTTAAAATTAAATAACGTATTATTAAATGACAAGAAATGCATTTTCAATCAGTCAAAAATTGAGTTTTTAGGTCATGAATTATCTTCAGTGGGCATTAAGCCTTTAGATAAATATATTAAAACAATAGCATCCTTTAGAGAACCAACAACGGTAGATGAAGTACAAAGCTTCTTGGGACTTGTAAATTATATTGGAAAATGGGTTCCAGATTTAGCTACACTTACTGAACCAATTCGTGAAGTTCTAAGACAAAAGCTTTCCAAACGCGCCGATATTTCTAATTTTTGGAAAAAAAAACAAGTATTTGCTTTCACTGCATTGAAACGCAGTTTAAGCAACCTTCGCACTCTAGGATTTTACGACCCTCATGATAAAACGCAAGTGATTGCAGACGCCAGTCCTGTAGGGCTAGGTGCAGTTCTTATTCAGCATGACGTACATGGGCCTAGAGTTATAGCTTATGGGCACAAAAGCTTAACAGATGTCGAAAAACGATACTGCCAAACCGAAAAGGAGGCTTTAGCATTGGTTTGGGCTATAGATCATTTTAATGTGTATCTGTATGGGTTAAAAGAGTTCGATTTAGTTACAGACCACAAACCTTTGGAAGTGATTTTTGGACCACGATCCAAGCCTTGCGCGCGCATAGAACGCTGGGTGTTACGTTTACAATCTTATAATTATAAAGTTGTTCATTGTGCGGGTAAAAACAACATTGCTGATTCTCTTTCTAGATTATGTCCTATTCAAAATTCACACCCTTATGATTATGACGAACATCATGTAAACCAAATTGTGCAATTTGCAAGGCCATTAGCAGTATCTATGGAAAATGTAATTACCGAATCACAAAAAGATGAAGAAATTCAATTAGTTAAAGCCGGGGTGTTGAATAATAGCTGGAATTCTAAAGTCAATAATTATAAACTTTTTGAACATGAACTCTGGGTCCATGAAGATGTTTTATTGCGTGGAAATAAAATCGTTATACCCCTCGAGTTACGTAAACAAGTACTAGCATCGGCTCATGAGGGTCACCCAGGCATCGTTGCCATGAAAGGTAGATTGCGGACTAAGGTATGGTGGCCTAAGATAGATAAAGATGCTGAGAGCATCGTAAAATGTTGTAAGGGGTGCACTTTAGTCTCAGAACCTAACCCTCCTGTGCCGATGAAGAGGCGTGAATTGCCGTCTCAACCCTGGATTGATATAGCTGTAGACTTTCTGGGTCCACTTCCGAGTGGGCATTATTTGTTTGTAGCTGTAGATTATTACAGCCGTTACAAAGAAATAAAAATTATGAAAACAATCACGTCTCAAGAGACTATTGGTGTCTTGAAAGAAATATTTTCCAGGCTAGGAATTCCCGTTAGCCTGACTTCAGATAATGGACGGCAAATCCTTCTGCTCAGAATTCGGCATTAAACTTTATCACTCTATTCCATACTGGCCGCAACAAAACGGTGAAGTCGAGAGGCAGAACCGTGACATCATAAAGCGTCTAAAAATAAGTCAATGCCAAAGGTCTGATTGGAAGGAGGATCTCCTACGTTACCTCATGATGTACAATAGTACACCACATAGCACGACGGGTAAGACACCTTCAGAGCTGTTTTTTAACCGTCAATTTAGAGACAAAATTCCTTCAGTTGTAGATGTAGAAAATAGGCAAATGAATGAAGAAGTACAAGATAAGGACAGAATTATGAAAGAAAAGGGAAAGAGTAGAGAAGACCAGAAAAGAAAGGCTGTTGATAATAACATCAAAGTCGGAGGAAAAGTTTATGTCAAGAATATGATTAAAGATAATAAATTGACAGCTAATTTTAATCCCGTACCACACACCGTGATTAGTGCAAATGGCGGAGATATAAAGATAAGAAATGATGAAACGGGACAGGAACTACGAAGGAATACAATCCATTTGAAAAAGGTTGAAGGGCAGTGGAAGATTCAGGATGAAAGAGGAAATTTAGATAATGGTACTTTGGAAAATGAAAATAATAGTAATATAGAATCAGAGGAAGATTAGTTAGTATTTAATTTCAGTTTGTCACTATTGAGTGAATCTTGTTTTATTTCAAATTTTGTTGAAAGGGAGAGATGTGACATATAGACTTAAAATAATAAAGAGGGTACGTATGCGAAACGTCAGATCGCGCCACTGCTCGGGGAACGGCATAACGATCGGGGGTGTCGCACGCGCCGTAAAATCATACTTGTGTTTTATTTCCTAAACTCACATTACGAAATACACAGTTTCTATTATCGGCAGACAGCACAATATTACATGATACTAATTTGTTTGCTAGCCCTGTCTACTCCATTATAACTTCGTTACCCTAAGGTTACCTTGAGAATGCTTTGAGCAATAAGGCCGCCTTGTTGCAAATACACTAGTCTGGAAGCTATTCGGGTTCATCGATTTTATTTTTATTGTTAGACTGTCTTGTTTCAAAACATGCGGATTAAAATACTTTATTTTATGTATTTTTTTAAAATGAAATCATTTATTCTGAGAGTAGGCACATTCTCTACTTATTTTTAACATAATTATGTATTAAATAAATAAGCTATTCCATGGACTACCACCACTTCGGAAACGTAGCAAAATTATATGATGTATTTTAGATTTACCTACGCCGGATTTATTTGCGCCAATGACATATTCGGAATTTTCGTGCCCTCCACCACGCCATTACTTCTATAGAAGTAACTTTTGTACTGTTGAATCGAACATACGTAGGCGTACAGCGGAACATCGCGTTCATGATAGATGGGCGTTGAAAAGACTAATAAAATATACCAAAAATTATGAAACATCGGTTATAATGTACTTTATTTAACTAACAAATATGACAATTGGCCTGACATACACGATGAACTGCTGCGACTGCACAGTGAACTACAGTCTTCTACATACACATATACACGGACCGGTCAAAGCTTCAAGCTATTGACTGTGACTGCAAGAACGGTTCGTGCAACGATTGTTATGTTTTTTGTGAATTGTCTAATCGTGTAGTTAGTACTATCAGGTTTACTAATAGGTTGAGGCCTCATATTAGTGTTTAGTAATAGTGCAATAGCATGGTGAATATACCAACAGTTCTATAGAATTACAGGTATGGGGTACTGGAATGCACCCAACAAACAAGTATCAAGCGTCTAGGCGCTAGACCGCTGACAGTCGGACATGGCGATACTACAAGAGTTCCTTGATAGTTTACTACGGAACCCTAAAAAATATTCTAATCTTTTCCTAAATCAATTAGGCGTAAAACATACAGATACGGTGAAGGCGCGGGAATAGGGTGAATAGGGCAAACGGTGAAGGCGCGGGACAGGCGACCAAGCGGCATACGACATCCCTGTGTCGTGGCCTCGTGCCTGCGCCGTGTCGCTGTCATACATTATATATAAATAAATATTCTTGGACAGATCACACAACGCCATCTAGTTCCAAACTAAACAAAACTTGTTCTATGGATACTACATTGCTGATAAATATACATAAATACTTTTGTTTTTGTAAATAAATACTTATTATACATAGAAAACAACTAGACCAAGACAAACAGACATGTTCATGCACACAACGGTTTGCCTTGCGCCGGATTCGAACCCGCGACCCTTCCGACAAAGTGGCCATTGCTAGCCACTCGACCACCGGGTCTGTCATATATGAAGCGAAATCGTGCCTGCGCCCTCACCGTACACCGATTCTGTATTATTCACTTTAGGTGGAAAACTCACCAATATTTAGAGTGAAGTGTCAACATTTGAGCTGATCGACACTGGAGGCAGGTAGTGGCTGCGGATCCTCGAGTGCAAACGCGCCACCTCACTGTCTGTCTCCATTTCGCGTACAAGCTGCGTAAACTGTACTATACCTGCGAACATTTCAATATACATTATCTATAGTAAAAATAAAATATGTGTCAGAACATTAAATGTCTTAAAAAACAATGATTTTTTGGTGAAACCTTTTGACTTTATTTCACACTAGTAAATGTATGATATATCATAACACTAGCTGTGCCTGCGACTTCTTTCGCGTGGTTGTCGAAAACACTATGCTTGTTTGCCACCCTAGTAGTATAAAAAAAAAACTATCGCGATATGAATAATTTGCTAATAAGATGCTTCGCTCCTATTGGTCGCAGCGTAGCGTAATGTTATATAGCCTAAAGCCTTCCTCGACAAATGGACTAACCAACACAAAAATATTTTTTCAATTCGAACCAGTAGTTCCTGAGATTAGCGCGTTCAAACCTTAGAGCATTAAACCAGACCGGAGGCGACACTCATAGGCGTACCCCTCTGTCAAAGGTACGAGAGCGGCGGTCATACCCTTTATATGAAACTAGTTGCCGAGATGCGATTGTGTGCGTGTAGTTTAAGATTGTGTGCGTGTAGTTTAAGATTGTGTGCGATAATAATGTTGTGTGCGTTTATAGCGACGTGATAGAAAATGTATGTGTGTTACCTCACCCCCCGCTGAAAGAGGCAGAATTTTTTGTGTAGGAATTGTTGCGCGTGTCGTCTCCGGTCTGGTTTAATGCTCTAAGGTTCAAACAAACTCTTCAGCTTTGTAATATTAGTATAGTTTAAAATATTATTGTAAACCTTTAAATAAAAGTAGTAATTGTTTGTAGTAGGTACGAAGTTATGAGTAATTTTGAGTAGTACGAACCATAACAATATTAGATACAAATACAATAGTTTACTGATAAAGGAAAAACAGGCTAGCGAGGTCAGAGTCACCTGATTATATTTACTATGGTATTTCCTCGACTAAGCTAGTCTAATTCACAATGATTATTCTCATTTTTTATTTATATGTATGTATATAGGGACAAATCATACAGATTGAGCTAGCCCCAAAGTAAATCCAAATAAAAAGTAAAACTCCTCCCTAATTTTTTATTTATGAAATCAATTAATTTGCTTAATATATGATTAATTAAAGATCTTATCATTATTTCTTAGTTCACATAATTTTGCCCAGTTATCGGCATGCAAATTTTTATTTATTTTACTTTACAATTTTATATAAAAAATAAAAATTATTAATTGTTATCACATTATTAGGCTTTGGATGAGGTCTTAATTTACACAAACTATACAGGGTGTTTGGTAGAGGATTGAACATGGGATAATGGCAGAAAGGTGAAATAGTCTGCTACATGCTGAGCGAAAAAATTTTGACCTAGGGCCCATAGTTTTTTTTAAATGATTTTTTTTAAATTTTCACCAAACTTTCTTCCTTCATGAATTTGAAGTACTATAACTTTTTTTTTATAGGATCAATCGGCCAGTTTATTTTTTTATTCTTATATTAACTGTATGTAGCTTACTTTTAAATTGATATTTGTCAGTTAGAGTTACCACAAAAAATGATATGAGTCCTCAAACATCAAAAAGACGAAAAGTACACGCCGACCGTTCAACTTTGGTCTGCAGTTAAAAAAAAACTAAAAGTGGTACAGCAGTTCTAATTATAGGAAAACAGCTCTAGTTCATGCCCTTTCGAATGGTATGTAATTTGTATAGTTTATTTTTTTCTAAGTAGTCTTTCTCGTACTTTCTACATGAAATTGACCATTTCTGACAAAAATACTTTAATGAAAATAAATCAAAAAAATGTTACGAAACATAGAGCGGGATGGTTACGGTTCATCATTATCAGCATCCGTTCTTCCTTTTTCACTCTTCATAGGTGGGCAATGCATCCAAGACCTTGTAGTGGTGAAGAGTGGTAGAGCGTAGCCACTACTATGAACTAGTAGTAGCTCGTAAATGGGCAGGCTCGACCGGGGCAGTACCTCGTATGTCCCGCGTGTTTCGTAGGATGAGTGAGAGAGCCGGAAGCCTGATACACCTCCTGTTTCCTATTCCTTCCCCGGTCCTTCCTTTTTCATTCCGTCATAGGTGGGCAACGCATCCAATATTTTGTAGTCGGTGATTGCTTACCATAAGGTGCTTGTTTGTCCTCCTCGTGTCAAAAAAAAGTTGTGCATGTCTATGGGCAGCGGTGATTGCTTACCATCAGGTGACTTGCTAGCTAGTTTGTCCTCTTCCTGTCATAAAAAAATCGTAGATGTCAATAGGCAGCGGTGATTGCTTACCACTTACCACTCTTCACCACTACAAGGGTCTTGGATGCATTGCCCACCTATGAAGAGTGAAAAAGGAAGAACGGATGCTGATATTGATTAAGAGAAACGTTAACGTTTCTACCTGCCTTGTGTAACCATCCCGCTCTATGTTTCGTAACATTATTTTGATTTATTTTCTTTAAAGAATTTTTGTCAGAAATGGTCAATTTCATGTAGAGTGTACGAAAAAGACTACTTAGAAAAAAAAATACTATGTAAATTGAATACCATTCCAATGGGCATAAACTAGAGCTGTTTTCCTAGAATTAGAACTGCAGTACCACTTTTAGTTTTTTTTTTACAGCAGTCCAAAGTTGAACGCTCGGCGTGTACTTTTCGTCTTTTTGATGTTTGAGGACTCATATCATTTTTTGTGGTAACTCTAACCGACAAATATCAATTTAAAAGTAAGCTACATACAGTTAATATAAGAATAAAAAAACAAACTGGCCGATTGATCCTATAAAAAAAAGTTATAGTACTTCAAATTCACGAAGGAAGAAAGTTTGGTGAAAATTTAAAAAAAATCATTTAAAAAAAACTATGGGCCCTAGGTCAAAATTTTTTCGCTCAGCATGTAGCAGACTATTTCACCTTTCTGCCATTATCCCATGTTCAATCCTCTACCAAACACCCTGTATATTAATTAAAAAAACTACTCATGGCCAAAATTAGTTACACTAACATTAATTAGAATGAGGCAAAGGCAATTACAAATAGTGAACAGCTAATGAATGTGCACTAGCGGCTACAAATATTATTAACTAGCGAAATTCGAGCAACTTCGTTTTTGTGTATCTCGCTTTCCCATGGGAATTTCGGAATAATGTATGTACTCAGGGTGAATGTAGCTTTCTAATAATGAACATTCACATACACGTTGTGTTAGTGTGAGTAGCCACGGAAATGCTCGTAAAATCAGTCACGCAGACCAAATTATTGTGCATTTTTATTATAGAACAAGAATGTGGCATGAGAAGTAGAACTATAAAATGATTGATTAATAATAATTTTTGCTTACCTTCTCTGGAATTACTGAAGCCGTATCGTTTAATAGTTTCCATTTCAATCTGGACCACCATTGGGAACACAATCTGCATCATCTTTAACATCTCATTCCCTGCTGCCTCCTTGGCTTCGTCCAGCTAGATAACATTACATATAATGAAAATAACTAAATTATATGATTATTGACGACCTCCATGGCGGGTGTTTTTTATGTATTATAAATAGATATTTACTATAGTATTCTGATATCTTGTATCCATAATGTAAGCAGGT
Organism: Endotricha flammealis; assembly: GCA_905163395.2. Lineage (NCBI taxonomy): Eukaryota > Metazoa > Arthropoda > Insecta > Lepidoptera > Pyralidae > Endotricha > Endotricha flammealis. The sequence goes on along the minus strand of LR990861.1, from coordinate 1,372,536 downwards.
TCGCAATTTTAATTTCAATTTAAAATTTACAGTGAATCCTATTTCGTTCTCTTGAAGCTTTATACTTTACAATTCTATTTCATTTAGTTAAAGCTAATTTAGTCACTCAAAAGTAACTAAATGTAATCCAATCCTGTGGTGGCACTGTGTAAATTGCATAGAATTTATTATTATTACCTTAGGCGCATAGTCAGGTGACTCCAAAGCTTCAATCACCTCCAACAGAATCTTGCGCACTTCATCTACTGTTATGTTCTGTGTAGATGCCATCGCCATGGTCCAGATTATTCATTTAGGAACTGTAATAATAAATTATTTATTTATAGATATATTGATATGTCCTGCGGTTTATTGAGTCTTGCTAGCCCTGCCCACTCCATACAGAAATTCATTACCCTAAGGTTGCCTTGAAAAGATTAGGTACTTTGCACAATAAGGCCGCCTTGTATCACTTGTTTGTGTGGAGATAGTCCTGTGGTTGGAACAATCTATTTATAGAAACACCCCTTGTTTGATCATACTTTTTTCATTGATGATTCATCCTTTTATACATCAAGTGACCATAAAATAACTTTACATATATTAAATTGATACCTATTTATTTCGGCACGTAACTTTAAGCAATGAAAATCAAGTTTTCTACGTAACATCTTCCATAATTACCTCTTGGGTGAAATGAGGATGTGAGCCAGCGAGGGTGAGTGACGGAGATACAAATAATTTTGAAAGTATAATTACATAAGATTTTAAAAAATACATTTAAATAGTTAACTTAAACTTTGAAATGAATTTATCTAACCAAACATCATAGGATGAGCGAAGTAAAATTTTATTACAGTGAAAAAGTCCAACTTGAAGCAGGGTTGCCAGATTCAATTTTATGATTTTCCCCAAACTGACTTTTATTTTTCCCCAAAATGATACGTTTTCAACAGAAAACCCCCAAAAGTTTTGTTACAAATATAAGGGGTTAAAAACTGCCTTTTCCTCACTTCAGATGTCGCTTTTGTCTATTGTTTTCATGGAAGTAATACGTAGTACTTATTATTTCCATGATTGTTCTATTCATTTGACAGCTATCAGTCATTTTCCATACTATTTTTGTAAATCTGGGGGCACGGCAGTGCCCCCGCCAAGACAAGCCAAGCGGAGCGCAAAGGCACTACCTACCTTTTCTCGAAACGTTTCATCGTTTTTTTGAACTCTCATAACATTGGTTTGGATCATCGAAATAATATTACTACGTATAGAAATGACAGCGCCTTCAAATTTTGGCGCCGTGTTCGGCCGTGAGGGGCGCGCCCCTCCCTGGCCCCGCCCCCAACGAGTCATAGAATATGACATTACTACGCAGGGGCGACACTTTGTTTATATTCTGCCTATTGGACATCTAACTGATTATTTTATTTTATTACAATATTTTATTTTACTTAATAGAATAAACTTAATAGAAAATAGGTATAATATTAGCTTTATAGGTAGGAAGCTACATTACATTTTTGTTCTTAACTTAATATTAGTCAAAAATAAACTGAGATTAAATCAAAACTTTATAATGAAGCTATTTATATACTGAAGTATTTTGTAATATATGCAATAACTAGGAGACGGTCGTCGCCTGCCAGACAAGACAACTCCTCTTGTTGAATGGTAACGTATCTTTACTCCGAAACTTGTTTGCCCGAATTTCATTTGTTCGAAAATGGTTGGTCGAAATTTAAAATGCTGTTTCGTTTTCCATCTTTTTGTTTTCTAGAAACTATTTTTTTTACTTAGTATCTTTATCCACATTTACGTATTTTTTACCTACTATATAAAAATATTTTGGAAATATAGTTTAAAAAATCAATATTTAAATTACATATTATTTTAAAAAAAGAATTATGAAAATCGGTCCAAAATTGAAGGAGTAATCGGCGGACCTCCAAAAAAAACAATGAAACATAGAACCTCCTCCTTTTTTGAAGTCGGTTAAAAAAAAAGCAAAAATTTTTTCAGAAATAAGTACCTAAATTAAGTATATTATAAAATTGACCTACGCTTAGTACCTACGTATCCCATCTGTACGATTACTTTTTGATAATCTATGATTTTCACATAGAAATGGCGGATGCAATTATGATGCAATAGAAAATAATGAAAAAAAATTGTTTTGGTTGGTTTTACTTAATTTTTTGTATACTTACCGATGATAAGTCATGCCGCTATCTTTCTTCCTTACTGTTGAACGGTTTTTACAAGTTTTTATTGAACATGACGGCATTTTCCAATTTTTTTTTTGACATAAATCCGAGGACCAATCACGATGAGCGTCGGCAAGTTTCTAAACGAGTTGATGTCTATTGGCCTCAACGTATGGGGACAAAAATTTTGTTCGCGGTGTCCGTTCTATACGTAGTAATATTATTTCGATGGTTTGGATGATGCTAAATAGTTAAAAAATTTCAAGATATAATGACACCAGTACAATCATTGAACTTTCAAAATTTAAATGTCGTAGCTTTTATTATTTTTTATTAGTCGTAGATTTTATTAATGTCTAAAAACCCCCCATTTCGTCTCTGATTCACTCACTGACCATCAAAATTCGTAAGGTACTTCCTGAAGTCCTAGAACGCCAAAATTTGGTATGTACGCTGATATTACTACAAAGACAACAAAAAATCATAAAACTTGGAACTTTTATCCCCCAACCCTTTAACTTAGGGGATGGAAATTTGTATGAGATTTCCGCTTCCTAATGTCCTAGAAAGGACATTTGTATGAGATTTCCGCTTCCTAATGTCCCATTTGACAGTGCGAGTCATATGGTCTCGTTTTTGGTGGGATATAATTTTTCTCAAAGGCAACTCGGACGGTTCTTAAGATTCCTCTTTCATACAGTACCTAATATTAGTCTCCCTTTGAGCGGTTCTTGAAACCTGAACCAACATGTAGTATGTCATTAAATGTCATATTCTATCTAAAACATTATTATATAACAAGGGAAAATGAGGAAATCATGAATGTGTTGTTTGTTACTAATTGTTACCTTTTTGGCAAACTCTTAAATGTGTATTTTAGATAGTGGTGGAAGATTAGTGCTGGAATTAGTATCTCTGAACTTATCCATAGTAGAAATTTCAGGAATATCATCCTCAAGTTCGTCTTCAACTCCGATAAGGTTTTTTCCTCTTTGGTTCGGGACAAGCCCACCACACATTCCCACCACTGTGTCTCCTGTATAGCCAGGATCAACAACGGCGACCTCAGATAGACAATAAGCAATGAAGCGGGGGAGAAAACTACAGTTGTCTTGGAACTCACAACGAATTTAATCAGAAAGAAGATAGTCGGAGTAGGAAGTATTGAAAGGACTTCCCTCCTTAACAACTACATGAGAAACAGCAATTTGATGCAAAAGGCATTATACCCTAGAGAAATGGCAAATCAAGTGAGTACCTCTTTGGTTCAAAACGTTCAAAACAAAAGAGTCATAATACTAGATAGATAGACTTTATAGAATAGTAGAGACAGCTGCTTTTTAAATGGCTCTGGATTTATTGTTGCACTTTAGCCAGGATGTTAGTCCAAAAAAGAGGGAAGTACGTTTCATTCTATTTTAAGTTTTGGTTTCTAAAAGTGCAAAAAAAAACCCCCTAAATTCCCCATCACGTATTTTATTTCCCCAAAAGTTTCCCCAAAGATTCTATTTCCCCAGTTTTTCGCCAAGAGTCAAATTTTTCCCCAAAATCGCGAAAAAAACCCCCAATCTGGCAACCCTGACTTGAAGCCACTTGAAGCCTTGTAAAGCAAGTTTGAATGACTGACATTGACAGATACGAATATTTTTTTTTTTACTGGACAGCTAGGCCTACAGATTTAAGGAACTACCCACAGAGTACTATGATAAAACGAAAGGAAAGATACTGTGCCAAAAATACCCACTATATTTGCAAGCCGCGTACGGCTGAATTACGGGGCTGCATACATTCACCAATGTATGTAAACACCTCAGAAAATATTGTGTATTCTGGCAAATAAATGATGATTTTATTTGATTTGAAAACCCCCACACGTTCGCCCATGATTGCGCAGTTGTTCCTAAATATTTTTATAAGACATCTTATTCTAAATCGTTTGATCAACGCGGTTCTAAACACAACTTCACAATTTGTCCCGCGAGTCCCGCGACTTCCGCTCACGACACTTCACTACTTGTCAAACTGACAGTACTGATATAAAGTCCTTGGTACTGACTGACAGACAGATTCGAGATCGCCGCCTTTGTCGTCAAGATGGCGGCCTCGGATCCTCACCGTACTACGTTGCCCTTTTAAAGCGTACTTTTTTGTTAAAAAGTGTTCATTTAAAATACTCGACATTGGCGAAATTGTCTATGTGTCGTTAAGACACGACAGAAGCGCCATTAATTAAGAAAGAAGAAGAAGACTGACAGACACAGTTGTTGACATTGACAATGACATTGACAGTCCCATGTTTGACGTGTGTGGATGTGTGTGTGTTTGTTTTGTGTGATCGTGAGTAATTTGTTTTGTTTTGAAAATAGAATTCTGTTAATATTTTTATTAGTTTTCAAATAAAGCAGTTATCTACCTACGATGAGCTACTTTGAAGCCAATGTCAAATATTTATATATCATTTTTTCAATAATAATATATATAAGATCAGCTCCCTTACTCTTGAAGATAATTCCGATCGCCATTAGATTGATAATTTTAGGCACTCTTTACAGCTAAACTACCGCTAACTAAATACTAAACTAAATGAAATCGGATTGTATGCCAACGAAATAGTTAGTAAATTATAAAATTTCAATGGGAACGAATTAGGATTTGCTGTTAGGTTTGCATTTGAAATTATACAGAATTGAAATTAAAATCGCTATTTCTATGCAGAGTAACCTACCAGATCATAGATCACTTTTTCCATTATTTTAATCAGAAAGTCTCCTTATATTTTAGTTTTGTCTTGTTACGATTATTAAAATAAAAGATATAGGCAGTGTTATTCTTCGAAGGTTTTTCCACACTGGGCAGGCAGTTTGTCGATTGCTAGACTCAATGTTGCATTTTAGGACTGAGTTGTTGTGCACCCTATCTCCCTGGATAAGGGGAAATTAGGAGAGGCATTTCATCCAGCAGTGGCCTATTACAGACAGTGATGATGACAAAAGTAATCTCTGCGACTAAGGCGACTCAGATCCAATTTTTTTTTTTTATATACCACAAAGTTGGCAAACAAGCATACGGCCCGCCCAATGGCAAGCACCACCGTAGCCTATAGACGCTTGCAATACCACTCACGCGTTGCCAACCCTCCCAACCGCTCTTAAGTGGAGTTCTTCTTTGTGATAATTTAAATTAAAGTAAACGATGGATGATATAGTACAGCCCCCTATTCTTGTAACAAAAACCGATTCTATTTCAATTCAAATTTTTGCTGCCCCACTCGTACAAAATAGAGATTGAATGGGACAAAGAGTGTTTGAATTGAAATAGAATCGTTTTTGTTACATAAATCAGCCCTGGTTGTGGGGAGTAGCTGGATGTATATTGCTGCTAATAAGCGAAGATGGAAGGAGTCGGAGGAGGTTTTTACACTCAGACTAGTTGTGCATAACAGTTGGTCCAACAGGAAACGGTGCAAGGGCATGGGCACGTGATCACCACAAAACTGTGGCACTTCTAATGCCAAAGCAATAATAAAAATAAATATTTAAAAGTAATTTATTTTCTATTTACAGTAATTTAAAATGGAGGAAGAGATACAGATTGAGCAAGCAGAGACGGAGGAGCCCTGTCGGCCTACCATCAGGCGTACTGTCACATTGAGAAGCAATGCTGCCAGGCAGATTGCAGTCAATTTCGTACCATCGAGGCAACTGCCATATGGTAATTAATCATATGTGTCATTAACTACTTGTGTCCATCTCTTTTTACTAAATCCCTTGCGCGCAAAGTGATCTAAGCGGAGAACACATTTTTTCATAGCTCGAGCTTTTGCGCATCGAAAGTTAAAAGAATTACAAACAATCATACATACAAACTTTCACGATTATAATCTTTGTAAGGAGTACAGAAATTCTATATCAGGAAGTCTGTTTGGCCATGAATGTTATAAGGCATGCACATTACTTTAAAATGTGCATTTGCATGTTACAACATTCATAGACAAATGGACTTTGTTTAATAAAATATCCGTAACTATAAGATTGACTCCACACCATCTACCAACACTACACCACATACACTCTCTACCGGCTCAGTACCAACTTCGCAACTTTGACTTATTATTTTCTGTCTCCACCTACCTACATATTTTAGAAAATGGCCAATTACATTCAATTGAAAAATTCACTGTCTATCCTACTTCCTACTAATATTATATAGGCGAAAGCTATGTGTATGTTTGTTCCTTCTTCACGCTCAAATGGCTGGGCCGAGATTTGTGATATTTGGTATGTAGGTAGCTGATACCTTGGATAGACACACAGGGTAGGGTATTACCGTAGGATGATCAAAAGTCTGATATAGATGGCGCTGCTGTGTATAAATAAATACACACAAACGAAGTTGCGCGGGTTTTTCTAGTGTATTATTCGTTCCAATATACTTGGCACAAGATTTCCAGTAAAATTCAATGATGGTGTTTGAACTAGTTTGTCATATCTTATTGTGGTAACATAATCTTGTGTGCTTTGTCATAATAAAATGAAATGTGATTGATAGCCATGTTTATTTCATATTTATTAATATTTTATGCCCAGTATTGTGGAACAGAATATATTGCAGACAACACAAGTTAAATGTTTAGAAGGAATATTGATAAACAGTGTAGTATAGACGATTTATGATTTTATCAGCCTATCTGCTATGTAATTACAGCTGTTCAAACACAATTAAGCTTGTATTCCACTAAGTGGCCAGCCGCGGGTGTTTGGCCGCGCGATTTTTTATATTTTTTTATACCACACAGGTGGCAAACAAGCATACGGTCGGCCTGATGGTAAGCCGTCACCGTAGCCTATAGACGTAAGCAATACCGGGGGTATCACTCACGCGTAGCCAACCCTCCCAACCTGGGGGCTCTGGAGACCTTACTCGACAGCAGATATATTTTCGTGGACATTTACCAATTCTGAACCCCCATTTTGTGTCACGATAACGCGAGTCTCTCGTGGACTCCTGACTCCTGGGGTCCAGTTGGATAGTTTTGTATTCGATGATGTAGACTAATGGAATATAACCTTAAATACAGTTAAGTGCTATTAGGATAATACAGCTAATTCTGTCTGAACTAACACTAATTACGTTCGCTGTAATTATAGGTAATACATGAATCAGCACTTAGTGTAATAAAAACCGTGATGGGACGCGCGTGTTTCTTTGTTATGATTAAAAAAAAAAAACAATTTGTTAATAACTTTATAATGTATTTATTATAATGTTTATGAACATATGTTTAAGTGGTACATAAGTAATGTGAAATTGAGAACTAAACGTGAAACGTATGAAAATTACTGCTTGATTAGTTTTTACGTGTTGTATAAACACATTATCCTCCTGAAGAAGGAAACGCATTGAAGTTATTAAGTTCGCCTTTTGTATTAAGTATTGTTTAATAAAGTTTAAATAAAATAAAGTTAATATTAGAACACTTTGTCGGAGCCGCGGTTCCTCAGGCATTACACCTAGCTTCAGGGCAGGCACTTTGTGGCGGTCGAGCATAATATGATCATCGCCCACGCTACAACTTCTTTATAAAATTAAAAAATGGGAGTCAATGAAATTAGCTGTGATATTGACATGCAGGAATTATTGACTGGTGTGTACAATTTTATTATTCTTACCATATATCTATCTATAATATAAAAATGATTCGCCAAATGTTACTCGTAGCCGTTATCGAGAATTGCTAAGCGCAAATCTCGATAACGGCTGGACCGATTTCGCCAATTCTATCTTTAGAATATTCCTTGAAGTACGGGGATGGTTTTTACGGAGAGAAAAATTAAAAAATACCCACGGAAAAGCGGGTAGGGTAGGGTATGGTAGGGTAAGGGTAGGGTAGGGTGGGGTAGGGTAGGTAGGCGTAGGGTAGGGTAGGGTAGGGTAGGGTAGGGTAGGGTAGGGCAGTGCCTCGAAGGCGGAACAAAGTTCGCCGGGTCAGCTAGTATAACAAATGCGAAAGTAACTCTGTTTGTAGCCGTTGAGATGAAAATTTGGTATAGGAATAGCTGAAGACCCGAGAGTGGACATAGGATAGAAGTTTTTATCTCGAAAATCATTCCATAAAGGGGTGACAGTTTGTGTGGATTCACTTGAAACTTGAGGGAGGGAGAAGGGAGAACACAATCTTAAAGAATGTTGAAAACCGCCTAAGTGCGAGTTGGACTCGCACGGAAGGTCCTGTACCATCGTACGAGATTTAGCTTTTAATTTAATTTATATTTGTTGTGGGGGCAATAGAAAATAAATAACTTTTTAAAATAAATGAATCTGTAAGGACTTCTTCAGCGGCACTTGGTTGACGGCAGCCGCAGCAACGCGACGGTACAACTGCCGTTGATCGTCGCGACAACAGGTGGCGACAGCTACAGTTGTGGCGTGCGGCGTGGCGTGTAAGTTATTCGGTAGATACAACTGTAGCCCTCGACCAAGTGCCACTTGCCTGAATAAAAAATAAAAAATAAAGTATTTATGTATATTTATCAGCAATTTAGCCAATTTACCCCATAGTACAAGCTTGGTTAGTTTGAGACTAGATAGCGATGCGTGTGATTCGTCAAAAAAGAATCAGCCCTAATAGTTTCATTGAACGTGATATGTATGTAATAAAACGCCGGGCGGATGCTAGCTAATTCACTTTATTTTCGAGAATGACTTAGGCTGTCAATCTGACAGTGACACTTAACCATAGATACCTTACACATCCCACCACCAAATCAACAAGTATAGAAGTTTAATAAAGTATAACTATCTCTAAGCAACCATATCCCATGGCAAAACCTTATTGTTTATTTCTATTTCTCCTATGGGCTCTTATATCTCGCTCGGAGGCGTCGGATGGCAGCGAAGATCGCGGCTCCAGTCGTACGGGGGATGTCTCTTCTTCCGCGTCTTTAAATTCATTATCAGAATCAGTTACTGCGTCTCCTAATACGACTTGAGCCGCGCTCCCGGTACAACCTCTCTCCCCACTGGTCTCCCCCACTATGGACTTAGACGGTGCATCATGACCATGAGACCCTTCAGTCACCTCCAACGTTGGCTGTAAACTCGTTCGAGCAAGAGAATACCGGTTTCTAAGTGGGATGATTTGGTCATAATGCCTGCGCCATTCAGTCGCTTCCCCCACTTTAACCTTGCAAGAAACGGGTCCTGTAACTTCCGAAATATAACCTTTTGTCCACCTATTTCCTCTATTCGTATAATCGCGTGCGAACACCGGGTCGCCAGGCGACAGGACGGGCTGTCGACCGCTCGATGCTGAAACCTGCTTGTCCTGTGCCGAGGTAACCACGGGTCGCACTGTCTGGGCGCAGTGCATCTAAACGGCCCCGTAGGCGACGCCCAAACAGCGCGACCGCAGGTGAGACACCGGTCGTTGCGTGTTCACAATTGCGGTATTGAAATAAAAATTTATACATAGCGGTTAATATATCTTCTTTTTCAAACAAAGCTCTTTTTATTGACTTTTTGACAGTTTTGACCGCATTTTCTGCCTCACCGTTACCCTGCGGTCTATACGGTGCCGAGGTAGAATGTCTTATCTTATTTTTAATACAATATTGCTTAAATTCTTCCGAAAAAAATGGTGGGCCGTTATCCGTCACCAGTTGCGATGGAATGCCAAATCGAGCAAAAATAGACCGCAAACAAGTAATTGTCGCACTCGCTGTAGTACCCGCCATCGCCACCGTCTCAATCCACTTGGAGTGTGCGTCCACTACGATTAAAAATCTTTTGCCAGCACAATCAAAAAAATCTGCATGGAGTCGTTGCCAGGGATGCAGCGGGTACTCCCACGGGTGGAGCGGAGCGCGGGCGGGTGCGTCGCGCACTGAGCGGCACGCGTCGCACGCGCGACACGTCTCTTCTATCTCTTTGTCGATATTGGGCCAATACACATAATTCCGAGCAATATTTTTCATTTTATTCATTCCTAAATGACCGCTATGGATTTCTTTTAAAATTTCTGTACGCAACTTAAATGGGATTACCATTCTGTATTTATAAATTATACATCCGCGGTCAGTAAACAAATCCTCTTTGCGCGCAAAAAATATTTTTTCTTCCTCGCTAGGAGGGGATGACGGCCAACCAAATATAATATAGCCTAGCACCTTACAAAGTAGTGAGTCTTTTTGTGTCTCTCTAGCCACATCACAAAAATCGACCGGTATTGTTTCGTCGACGAAATGTAGATAATCCGTGTGAGGAGTGAGCGGTCGCTCATGCGCCAGCGGCAACCGCGATAAGGTATCGGCCGGACCGTTGTCCGCCGATCTAACGAATTCGATCGTAAAGTCGTAGCCAGCCAGCCTGGCCGCCCATCGTTGGAGGCGGCTAGCTGCCGTCTGTGGGATGCCCTTTTTGTCCCCGAAAATATATGTAAGGGGCTTGTGGTCTGAACGCAACATAAACCGCCGGCCAAATAGATATTGGTGATGTTTCATAATGCCATAGTAAATAGCTAAGGCTTCTTTGTCTAATTGACTGTAATTGCGTTCCGCACTATTCAAACTGCGTGAAGCGCAACAAATGAGGCGCTCGCAGCCGTCCTCGTAGCGATGCGCCAAGATTGCACCTACTCCATAAGCGCTACTGTCCACTGACAGCACGAGCGGTCGCCCCTCCTCATAATGAGCTAGCACTGTATCACTTAACAATACTGATTTAGCTTTTTCAAATGCTTTCACACAAAGCGAGTCCCAATTCCACTGACTGTCCTTTCTCAAAAGTTTGTGTAGCGGGTGTAACAATGAACTTAGATTTGGAATAAATTTACCGTAATAGTTCAGTAGTCCGAGGAAACTTTTTAGTTGTGTAACATCATTTGGTGTCGGTATGTTGGCAATCGCTTCTAGTTTGGCTGGATCGGGGTGCAATCCCCTCTTATCTATAATGAAGCCCAAATACTTTACACTTTTTTGTAGGAAACTACATTTTTCTAATTTAACGGTCAGACCCATTTGACGTAGACGTTCGAGTACAGCACGTAGATTGCGCATGTGTGAGTGACGATCCTGGCCGGTGACACATATATCGTCCAGGAACACAACGGTCCCGGGCACCCCCCGTAGAGTCTCCTCCATTAACTTCTGGAACTGTTCGGGAACACAAGATAACCCATATGGGGTTCTGCGATATGCAAATGTACCTAAGTGGGTGGTAATGGTGGTATACTTTTGGGAATCTGGCTCTAAAAGAACCTGCTCATAAGCGTGTTTTAAATCAACTTTTGTGAATTCCTCCCCGTTACTTAAATTTGCGAACAGTTCCTCAATGCGCGGGAGGGGATAATAGTCACGTTTTAATTTCGGATTAATTGTGATCTTATAATCCCCGCAAATTCTAAGTTCCCCATTGCTTTTCACGACGGGTACGATTGGGGTCCCGAAGTCCGAGTGTTCCACGCGGTAGATGGAGCCGTCGCTCTGCAGGCGCTCGAGCTCGCGTTCGACGCGCTCGCGCAGCGCCAGCGGCACGGGCCGTGCGCGATAGTAAACCCGGTCGCAATCTTCGAGCTGTAGCCGTAACATTTTTTTACAAGTACCAAGCTTATCTGTAAATACCTCTGGGAACTCTGTAGTTAACTGACTTACCAAATTATCCTCCTCGATTAGTTTATTGATATTAATTTGTTTAATTTCTAACGCGTTTAACCAATCGCGACCGAGTAAGGGTCTGCCACCCCCTTTGATTACGTACAAACGAACGTTATTAGCTACAACATTTTTATATTTAATGTTTACAAGAATGTATCCGAGAGGTTCAATTTTGGAGCCAGAATAACTACGTAAAATCAAATTATCCATCTGTATCCTATGCTTCTTAAACAACAAATCATAACAACAATCGTTTATAGCTGAGATACGACTTCCTGTATCTATTTCACATTCCAAGGATTCCTCGTCTACTTGAACATTAATAAAATAAGGTTTGTTACCTTGACATGATGGTGCCACTATGTTAAAGAATTCATCTCCATCCGAACACTCCTCCACAAAATTTTGCCGCGACTCACCAGAACGTCTAACGTGGTCGCGCACTTTACTGCACATCACCCTTAAGTGACCGCGCTGGTTGCAATTATCACAGTTATAATTCGTATAACGACACCTGTTGGCCGGATGGCCTTTCCCGCATCGCCAACACTCCGCGCTGCTCCGAGCTGCGCCGCCCGCGCCTCGCTCGGCCGCGGCCGCGCCCGTCGCGCGCTGCCGGCCACCGCCGCCGCCGCCGCCGCCGCCCCGGGCCCGCACGGCGTGCAGCTCCTCGCCAGCGCCGCCGCTCGACCCGCCGCTCGCGCCGCCGTTCCTCACCGCCGCCGATCCGACCCCGCCGCTCGTCTCGGCATGCCGGTCCGCCGCCTCGAGGGCCAGAGCTAGCTCCACCGCCTTCTTGTAGTCCATTGTTTTCTCCGCAAAGATACGGGACCTCATGACCTCGCTAGCGAGGCCTGATACAAACTGATCCCTCAGATCCTCTTCGAGTCGCGTGCCAAAATTACATGTGGTCGCGAGGTGTTTCAGTTCTTGTAGATATTCCATTAAGGTTTCGTTAGGCCGCTGCCGTCGCAATCGGAATACGTGACGTTCCGCGATTTCCGATCTTCGTGGTTCTAAATGTTCGGCCACAAGTTTTACCAAATCCTCATATGACTTGTTTTCGGGCAGTTCTGGCGAGCACAAATCGCACATCAATGCATAAGTTGTCTCCCCGACCACGGTGATTAACAACGAAACTTTTAGCCCTTCCTTCACTTCGTTTAGCAAAATAAATTGATTTACGCGTCGGACGTAAGCCGGCCATTGTTTTGAACTTAAATTAAATGGTTCTAATTTGCCGATCGGCATTATAAATTCCGATTACTACGCGTGATGTAATTTACAAAAAACTCGTCGCCAGTATGTAATAAAACGCCGGGCGGATGCTAGCTAATTCACTTTATTTTCGAGAATGACTTAGGCTGTCAATCTGACAGTGACACTTAACCATAGATACCTTACAGAACGTTTCTGGTACGGAACCCTAAAAATTTGACCAATATAACACCCTAGTATTAACACACAAATTAATATTAAAAATATTATTTCAGATACTCTACGGATCAGACGAAGCAATTCAGAGCACAATGCGTTGTTGGAAGAGGCCGCTGCGCCGGAGTCGGCCGAGCAGCAAGCAGACAGCATCGTGCGAGAGATGGAGCAACACAAGCGGCTTATGGAGGACAGTCCGGCAGCTGAAGAGTTGAGGAGGTTAGTTGGTGATATGCATAAATACTACACACTTGAAACAAAATAATGGCAAGGGATTTTTTATTTAACGTTTACGTTTTAATAACATTGTCATGTAACAGGTTGATGTAAGTGTCTGTAATATTTCTAGTGTGTTAAGAGAGCTCCGCTCCGCTCAAATCGGAGCAGCCCGTCTGGGGAAGGACCTCCACCTTACAGAAGATCGTAGCCAAATAGCATTAGTCTCAGCCATGTTGTGTTCCTACGGCGAGTAAGGTCTCCAGAGCTCCACTTGGGGGGGTTACGAGTGGCAACGCATTAGTAACCTCCATTATTGCAAGCGTCTATAGGCTACGGTGATGCTTACCATCAGGCGGGCCGTATGCTTATTTGCCAACATTGTAATATAAAAATTAAAAAAACTTCCTTCTTGAATCACTCTATTGCTCAGAACTGCATGAAAATTTTGAAACTTAATGATTGCAGGGAGGCCTTACGTGACCTTCCTCAAGGTTTGACGATGAAGAGGCATGTCAGGGCGAAGCTGTCGGCATCAGTCAGCCTCCGGTCAAAAAGGCGCCCCATATCCATGTGGAAACGAATGAAGTATCGGCTGAGTTTCGCATGTAAAAAGGTAGAAAAAGAATCGTTACCGGTTTTCTTTCACTATTTCTGTTATCTGTGACCATTTTGCTTTTGATTCCGAAATGGTGGTAACTTGTACAATAGTGTATATAAAAATATAAATTACTTTCAAATTATATACCTAGTAACATTCACAATTTTGCGCCACCTACCAGTTCGTTTATTTTTTATTTTTCTACCCTAAGGTCGTCTGGAAGCGATTGCTTTAAGCACGTATTACACTACACGATATTCAGGGCCTGACAAAAGAGATGGTGCAATACTAAGAAGTGAGAGGTTGTAAGTGCTTCTCGCTTATTCGTATTGCACCATCTCTTTTGTTAGACCCTGAATATCGTATAGTGTAATACGCGCTTTAGGGATAAGACCGCATGTTGTACTTTACCCATCTGTATTACTTTTAATTTTTTATTTGGTGCTTTGTATTTATACTTAAACTTACTCCAACCTATTAGTTTACTTCTACTTTTAACAAAGCGCCCCATTAAGTGATACTTGATTACATTGACAGATGACCACAGATACAACAGAAGGCTTACCGCCAGTTTCTGAAACGCATTTTAAAAGTTACTGACTCATTAAATATAGCTGTCACTGATTAAAGAAATCACGCTGAAGATGAAAAGAGAAATAGCTTCAGGATTCGAGATCGCCGCCTTGTCAACGAAGGTCGACAAGATGGCGACCTCGGATCCTCACCGTACAACGTTGCCTTTTTAAAGTGTACTTTTTTTTGTTAAAAAGTGTTAATTTGAAATACTCGACATTGGCGAAATTGTCTATGTGTCGTTAAGACACGACAGAAACGCCATTAATTAAAAAAGATTAAGATTAAATAGATTGAGACTTAATGTGTAATTAAAATTCGTTTCAAAAACTGGCTGTTAGTCTCTGAACAAAGAATTAATTTTATTCTCGATTCCCCTGTAAAAATGACCTCTCTTTCACCAGACTCGCGACCGTCTGCGCAACCTTGTGTTCTCTATCGAGCTGTGGTACGAAGCCATAAGGAACATTGAGGGTCACTTCGGCTCAGCTGTTGGCTCCTACTTCTACTTCCTTCGATACTTGTTCGTGCTTAACCTACTTCTTGCTGTACTGGTGATGTCATTTGTGGTGGTACCGCAGATTCTGCATGATAAAAATAAGAATGAGACTCAAGTGGATAGCGAAAGAGGAGCATTGGATATTATCAGTGGAAAGGTAAGATTTTTTTAATAAGAGAGTTGTTGTTAAGTCAGTGCAAAAGTTCTTAAGATTTTGTTTTCCTTTTTAACAGAAATTGTTAGGCGATAAAGGAAGTGCAATATGTAATAGACCAAAGGTTTCTTAAAGTAACACTTTTAAAATTCTTCTACCACTAGTTCAGACTGCAGATTTATATGAAAAATTTGTCCGCAGTAAAAAAAAACTGGCAAGATATTTGACTTTAAAAGTTTTTGGTTTAATTACGTTTTATATATGTAATTGTTATTTTCAACTCTATCTACCTCAAAGATGAATGAATCTATATTTTGTGTTTTAGGGTATTTTAGAAGACACTATATTGTTCTACGGGCATTACCACGACGGTGACACATCTTCGCGTCCGCTCCACTACAACATGGCGTTCGCTTACTTCTTCACCATGGTTTGCTTGTACCTGCTGTTCTTTGCCGTGCTGTGCTATAGGTAAGAATGTGATTGAAGTAAATATCCGTGATCTTAATAAATTATTTAAGAGACGAGAAATATCTCCAATAAAATATTTTGTTCTACTACTTTCTAAGCATAGATAAGCCCACATTCACACCGCTGTCTCCTGTATAGCCAGGATCAACAATGTTGTCCTCAGATTGACAATAAGCAATAAATCTTTTTGACGTCTCGGGGGAGAAACTACGGCTGTCATGGAACTCACAACAGATTGAATCAGAAATTATACGGCGCAGAAAGTATAGAAAGGACTTGGGTCTTGGGCGGGTTACGCTGTTGTTCCCTTCAATATTGTTCATAATATTGTTGATGGTGAGCCCAGTAATGGAGGCCGACTCTCACGTCAACTCGAAAATACACGAGAACGGTTGCTGCCTTACGGGCCTGGTCTGCTCCTATCTTTAACAACGATTTTATATTTTAGATTTAATTTTATGTTAAGACAAATTAATGACACTATTTATTGACATTCCGAGTGCGTAATGTTGTATGTATCTAGTTTTAAATTTTATGTTAAAAAAATGTTCGATATATTTATAAATGACAAAAAAGGCCGAAACTGGTTTTCTTTGGCCATTTCTTTAACCAGTGGTCATTTTGCTTTTGTTTCCGAAATGGTCGTAGTATATAGAGTAGATTTATTTATACTCTGACAAAAGAACGTGTTTGTGAAAACCTATTCTCTGAATAAAAGTTTTTAAATTTGAATTTGACTTGAACTATGTGAGAGACAGCAATTTGAAACAAAAGGCATCATAGACTAGAGGGATGGCAAATCAAGTGACGGTCTGTTGCACACGTTAGGACGGCGCAGTCGTACGGGCGGCACTTCATCTTGGCGCGCGCCCGCCTGGGCGGC
This sequence comes from Endotricha flammealis, assembly GCA_905163395.2. Lineage (NCBI taxonomy): Eukaryota > Metazoa > Arthropoda > Insecta > Lepidoptera > Pyralidae > Endotricha > Endotricha flammealis. Next base: position 1,355,872 of record LR990861.1, on the reverse strand, counting down.
AAGGGCGCGTCGCTGGCCGCCAAGCTGTTCTGCGGCTGCGACTTCGGCATCTCTTCGGCGGCGGCGGTCGCCAGGCACGCCGCTGGACTCTACCGCGAGCTGAAGGTACGCTTCTCCCAAATGGCTTGATACCAGATACAGCTGTGTCCATTTTTACATTTTTTTCTTCTATTTTTCAGGAAATACTCAATGAGCAAAACAAAAAACAAGTCGAACTTACATGTTTTATGAAGTTCGGACAAGTGGCCGTTAACTTTCTGATAACTGCGTTCGTACTACTCGTTATCAGCGGCTTGGAGTACGGTTTCTGGCAACTCCTCAGGTTGGAGACGAAGGCGGAACATTGGGAAATATTGGTGTCAATTGTTGTGACGCTTATGGTGACTATATGTCCAGTCCTGTTCAGTCTGCTTGTAAGGTTAGTGGCTTATATAAAAATACTAGCTGTGCCCGCGGCTTCGCCCGCGTGGAATTGGACTTGGGACTAATTAAGTAGTATAGACGTATTTAACAGTCTCCTATTACTGTAGTTATCCCCGAGACGTCAGTGTTCTTCATTGCTCATTGTCTATTTGCTCGCCGCTGGTAATCTTGGCTACCTACTGTGTACAAAATCCTGTTGTTTTATTATTTTAATAGCTGTTACCTGCGGCTCCGCCCGCGTGGTCAAGCGAAAATGCCAATAATGTTGTTCCCGTGGGAATTTTAAAAAACTCGACTCGATCCTTGTCAACATCATAAAGGTAATCTCTATAAAAAAATTCAGCTTTTTAAGTCAAATTATTCCGAATCCTGTTCGAATTTTAAAAAATCCCATCTTTTTCCTTGTCTACTTTATAAAGGGAAGCTTAAAACAAAATCTAGGAGTTCTAGGTTGAGCGCCCACGATAATACACGTGCAGTCCTATTTTTCTCATTCCCGTGGGAATTAAAAAAATCCCGTCTTCATCCTTGTCAACATCATAAAAGGAACCTCTATGCAAAATTTCAGCTTTCTAGGTTGAGCGCCTGCGATAATACACTTCCAGTCCTATTACTCCCTTTCCCGTGGGAATTTAAAAAAAACCTTTCTTAGTGAGCACCTACGCCCTAAAAGGAACCCCCATGCAAAATTTTAGACTCCTGGCATTTGTAGTTTCGAAGATTTCGTCATGAATCAGTCAGTGATTTTCTCTTTATATATTTGAAAAAAAGATTAGACTCGGAAAGTTTCATACTAACTTTGCATCCCCGTTTTACCGTTTTACCGCCCTTAATGGATGATTTTTGGGAAAAATATTTTACTCGTGTTTAATGCCTTTCAATAAAAAACCTTCACGCTGAATGTCATTCGAATAACCTCAAAAACGGAAAAGTTTCACACTAACTTTGCGCCCCGTTTAACCCCATAAGGGATGATTTTTGAGAAAAATATTTTACTCATGTTTCATGCCTTTCAATAAAGAACCTTCATGCTGAATTTCATTCGAATAACTCCAAAAACAGCAAAGTTTCATACTAACTTTGCACCCCCGTTTAACCCCCTAAGGGATGATTTTTGAGTTAAATATTTTACTCGTGTTTCATACCTTTCAATAAAGAACCTTCATGCTGAATTTCATTTGAATAACTTCAAAAACGGCAAAGTTTCATACTAACTTTGCACCCCCGTTTCAACCCCCTAAGAGTTGAATTTCGTAAAATCCAGTCTTAGTGAGCACTTACGCCCCAAAAGAAACCTCCATGCAAAATTTGAGACTCCTGGCACTTGTAGTTTCGGAGATTTCGTGATGAATCAGTCAGTGATTTTCTCTTTTATATATATAGATTATAAAATGTGACATGCCCCAACTTCACACGCGTTTTTGTAAGAAACCGTAATTTAAAACAAAAAAATAGTCCATACCACTTCTGTGGGGTCTCACAGAATAGCAGTGCGTTTTATTCGATGAATGAGATATCCAAAAACTCAGCTTTTTTCCTAGTTCTTTATAGATTATCACTCAACATTAATGTATCTCCTTCCCTATGAATAGTATTTAAATTAAGCCCAATCACATTGGTGCTAATTCTGTTGTACATTTAACTAGACTAAACTAATTTTGACAGGACTAGAAGTGCTGCTATCCTTGTCACTAATTGTAAACCAAGGAAGGACAACAACACCTTTAGTCCTGTCAAAATTAGTTTAGTCTAGTTAAATGTACAACAGAATTAGCACCACTTATGTATTTTTTGTCGAGAATAAGTGTCTGTGAAGAACTACTTTCTACATACATGTTTATGATTTTTTGTACATTTGAATGCGTGTAAATAAATAAGAATATAATAGATGTGAGTAATATCCTCCAGACTGGAGTTCTACAAGCCCCGTACGAGGCTGTACGTGACGCTGGCAAGGACCTGGCTGCTGGACATCGGCACCATGATGGTGCTTTTCTGGTATTGGGTGCAGTCGGGACGCGAGGTGAGCTTTTATTTCCTGCCCCCCCCCGTTTCTTCTAGTTAATGGTTGTTGTGTTTTTTAGGCGACGGTGATCACTTACCATCAGGTGACTTACATGTTGGTTTGCCAATTTAAAACGTTTTCAATAAATTGTAAAAACAACATTTTCAAATATTTATTTTGCAATTTTTTATTTTTATTTATTTAGCTATTTAGAGCCCACTGTCTGGGCAAAAGCCTATATTAACAAATATTTGACAGTTACTTTTTATAAGTTTTGTTTTTTATTTATGTAATGTATATAATTTTTTTTAGTGTTGGGAAACGTCATTCGGGCAGGAGGCCTACCGGCTGGTGTTGCTCGATGCTTTTGTTTCTTTAATTGTGTTGCCAGTTGTTGAAATTATTAGAGCACTCGTTTATAAGTAAGTTCGTTATGCTTTTTTTATTTTTTTTATTAGTTTTTTAAAAAAATTGAAATGAGCTTTGTTGATATTTCTTTATTAATATGTCAATGTATAAAAAAAATATCTAACTGATCGATTGTGAGTTGTACAGTCAGCTAAAGAGAAATCTAACGCCCCAAACGAAGTAGGAATTAAGTTTTTTTAGTTAGAATAGAATAGCCTCTTTATTGAGACAAAATATAAATAACAAAACAAAAATAATAACAGAAACAATTAACAAAATTATTTATTTAAAATATTTTTTTAGTTAACTCTAAATTAAACTAAATTAATTGTAATTAGTTTCTTAACGAGGCTTACATTAGTCTAAAACTATTTATTTTTAGATCTCTACCCTGGTCACCTTCCACCCTCCCAACCCCCAAGCGGAGCTTGGAGACCTTACTCACCGTAGGAACACAACATGGCCGAGACCAATGCTATTTGGCTACGATCTTCTGTAAGGTGGAGGTCCTTCCCCAGACGGGCTGCTCCGATTTGAGCGGATTATCCGCTGTGCCCTATCTCTCTTAAAACCCTCACCTCACCTTTCATTGATTGACTGTACACCGCTCCTTTCATTGAGATCCCAGCAGTAACAGTGGTTGATGTAGAATATTTTTCACAGGTTTTTACCAAACACCAGCCCACCAGAGTTTGACATAGCATATAATTCTTTAACGTTGATATACAACCAAGCTGTGCTCTGGTTTGGAGTACTTTTTGCTCCATTACTTGTGGTCGCTGTTACTATCAAGCTGTTCCTGCTATTCTACGTGAAGAGGGAGTGTTTGAGAGCTTGCCAGCCTGCGACAAAGGTAATTCCTTTCTGTGCCTCTCCATTTAAAGTATAAATTTGTTCGCGGTCGCGTTCTACGCAAACTAAGTTTTGAAAGATTATGTAATAGTTTATATTGTATATCGGACCACTCCGGCTTTGCACTGGTATATAATAAGGAACCCTAATTTTTGAAAATATAATTATAACCTATGTTACCCGAGGGTAATGTACCTTTCCGACAGTAAAAGAATTTTTGAAATCGGTGTAGTAGTTTTTGAGTTTATTCATTACAAACATACACACACACAAAAATAAAAATCTTTCCTCTTTATAATATTAGTGTAGAAACGTAGATAACTATATTTTTTTCTATTCATAGATTTATTATAACTTACTAGCGTAATATTGGCAATGCAAAAGAGATAGATCATAGCATACGCGTTTGTTAGAGCGAGATAGATAGACGAGACCATTTTTCCTATACACGCTATGGGCTTGTATCGCCCTAACGTCAGTCATGTTAAAATAAATCCCACTTATTTTTACAAAATTTATGGTTTTTGTGTGTAGTTTTGGTGTTAATTCGACGTGATTAAATATGGTTACCTGTGCAGTGCCTGGATGTAACTCAAACTAAATGGAAAATCGACAAAATTATATATCTTGCTTGCACACATGTACATTCCACGCACACTTGTGTATTTTGTTTTTGGTCTCGCCTCAATCAAACAAAGCCGATCTTTATTTACGCTAGTATATACTAAATCTATGGATCTATTATATTTCGTTCTATCAGACCAACTGTCAATCCTACCTTGAGGCGTACCTTTTGTTTATGTATACCGTGTCCTAACTATTGTGAATTGCAAATAAAGTATATTCTATCTCTATCTATCTTTTAATAATTTTAATTTTCAAAATGTCGTCCTATTACTTAACATAAAAAGCGTTCAGTTAAAACTGTTGCCCACAACTAAAACTAATACCCGACCAGGACTACTCTGGCAAGAGTGCACGAGCACGACTAAGAGATGAAACTAATATTAAAATTATTTTTATATGAAAGGTGTGGCGCGCGGCGCAGACGCAGACTGTGCTCTACATGCTTGTCACGCTCTCACTTTTCACGACCTTGTTTGGCATCGGATCACTGTTCTTTAAGTAAGTTTTTTTAATCCCCAAATAAATAAAATACAATAATTAAATAGAAGGGAACATTTATATTAATAAAAAGGCCCGGTGGTCGAGTGGCTAGCAATGGTCACTTTATCTCAAGGGCCACGGGTTCGAATCTTGCGCAAGGCAAACTTTTGGGTGCATGAACATGTCTGTTTGCCTTGGTCTGGGTGTTTTCTATGTATAACTAGCTTCCGCCCGCGGCTTCGCCCGCGTGGCCTAGTAACAATTAGCATATCTTTCTTCAGAAACAAATTCCGGTCCGGGATGGCCTGGTACGGTACGGTTCCATCCGGTCCGATCAGGTCCCGTCAATCCGGTCCGGTCCGGTTCGGTCCGGTCCGGTCCGGTCGGTCCGGACCTTATAAGGACCCTGCATGCCAAATTTGGAATCTCTAGACTCAGCGGTTTGGGCTGTGCGTCCCCTCGCAACTTCGTATGCGTATATCTCGCTTTCCCGTGGGAATTTTGAAAAATCCTTTCTTAGTACGCGTCTAGACGTCGTAAGAAACCTACAGTCCAAATTTGGAATCTCTAGACCCATTAGTTTGGGCTGTGCGTTGATATATAGTTAAGTCAGTCAGTCAGTCAGGACTTTGAATTTTATCTATGAAAAAAAATCCGGTCCGGTCCGGTTCGATCCGGTCCGGTCCGGTTCGATCCGGTCCGGTCCGGTTCGATCCGGTCCGGCACGGCCAGGTACGGTGCGGTTCCTTCCAGACCGATCAGGTCTGATCCTTTCCGGTCCGGTCCGGTCCGGTCGGTCTGGAACTTATAAGGACCCTACATGTCAAATTTGGAATCTCTAGACCCAGCGGTTTGGGCTGTGCGTCCCCTCGCAACTTCGTATGCATATATCTTTTCCCGTGGGAATTTTGAAAAATCCTTTCTTAGTACATCCCTAGACGTCGTAAGGAACCTACTTGTCAAATTTGGAATCTCTAGACCCAGCGGTTTGGGCTGTGCGTTGATATACCCTCGCAACTTCGTTTGCGTATATCTCGGTTTCCCGTAGGAATTTTGAAAAATCATTTCTTAGTACACCCCTAGACGTCGTAAGGAACCTACAGTCCAAATTTGAAATCTCTAGACCCATTGGTTTGGGCTGTGCGTTGATGTATAGTTAAGTCAGTCAGTCAGGACTTTGAATTTTATCTATGAAAAAAAATCCGGTCCGGTCCGGTTCGATCCGGTCCGGCACGGCCCGGTACGGTGCGGTTCCTTCCAGACCGATCAGGTCTGATCCGTTCCGGTCCGGTCCGGTCCGGTCCGGTCGGTCTGGACCTTATAAGGACCCTACATGTCAAATTTGGCATCTCTAGACCCAGCGGTTTGGGCTGTGCGTCCCCTCGCAACTTCGTATGCATATATCTTTTCCCGTGGGAATTTTGAAAAATCCTTTCTTAGTACATCCCTAGACGTCGTAAGGAACCTACTTGTCAAATTTGGAATCTCTAGACCCAGCGGTTTGGGCTGTGCGTTGATATAACCTCGCAACTTCGTTTGCGTATATCTCGGTTTCCCGTACGAATTTTGAAAAATCATTTCTTAGTACACCCCTAGACGTCGTAAGGAACCTACAGTCCAAATTTGAAATCTCTAGACCCATTGGTTTGGGCTGTGCGTTGATGTATAGTTAAGTCAGTCAGTCAGGACTTTGAATTTTATCTATGAAAAAAAATCCGGTCCGGTCCGGTTCGATCCGGTCCGGCACGGCCCGGTACGGTGCGGTTCCTTCCAGACCGATCAGGTCTGATCCGTTCCGGTCCGGTCCGGTCCGTTCCGGTCCGGTCCGGTCCGGTCGGTCTGGACCTTATAAGGATCCTACATGTCAAATTTGGCATCTCTAGACCCAGCGGTTTGGGCTGTGCGTCCCCTCGGAACTTCGTATGCGTATATCTTGCTTTCCCGTGGGATTTTTGAAAAATCCTTTTTTAGTACATCCCTAGACGTCGTAAGGAACCTACATGCCAAATTTGGAATCTCTAGACCCAGCGGTTTGGGCTGTGCGTTGATATACCCTCGCAACTTCGTTTGCGTATATCTCGGTTTCCCGTAGGAATTTTGAAAAATCCTTTCTTAGTACAACCCTAGACGTCGTAAGGAACCTACAGTCCAAATTTGGAATCTCTAGACCCACCGGTTTGGGCTGTGCGTTGATATATAGTTAAGTCAGTCAGGACTTTGAATTTTATATATATAGATATGTACTTACAAAAAAAAGTTTTTAAGTATATTTATCAGCAATCTAGTACCCATAGTACAAGTTAGTTGGGACTAGATGACGTTGTGTGATTCGTCCAAGAATATTTATTTACTAGCTTTTCCCCGCGGCTTCGCTCGCGGTTAATTTTATGACATAGATCTCGTTTGACAACAAAACAACCCATAGCGCGACTTGTGGCGCCATTTCTTGGCTGATACAGCGCCCTCTATCTATAGTAGAAAAAATATTTTCCCATTGGAATGACATATTTTTAGCCTATGTTGGGCTCTGTACCCCTGACTATATATTATATACAAAATTTTCATAATGATCTGCTGATTAGTCAAGCCGTGGAGGAATAACAAACAAACAAACTCACTTTCTCATTTATAATATTAAGTATGATATGAATTTGTTTGTAGGATGTCGTCGCACAGTTGCGGTCCGTTCCGTCAATACCCGTTCGTGTACAGCGTGATGACGGAGGGCGTGCTGCACCTGTCGCAGCAGCTCACGGCCAGCAGAGTGCTGAGCGTGATCACGCGCCCTGGGGTCATCGCCTTCCTCATGCTGCTGCTGTGGTGAGGCTTTTTTATACCACTAAAGCATGCGATCACAATCCCTTTTACCCATGTCAGATTTAAAAAGTCACATTACTTTTTAATCACTCGATACATTTATAATCTATGGCAGTACACTATGAATCAATATCTTTCGCCATTCACGAACAATCGTCGATAGAGTATTGAGATCGCATTTTAGGTCCGGCCGTAAGGTTGCAGACAAGCGTGATGCCTGATGGTAAGCACGCTGCCGACCCTGTAAGAACCTCTTCACGCTATTTACGAAGAACCCCATGATGTAGACAACAGGGTAAATCACTGCTTCCTTTTAACTTTTCGCGAAAATAAATATAGTTCAAGCTTAAAAAATAAAAAAGCATTGCGTAGTTTGGGACTAGATGACGACGTAGTGTGATTCGTCCGCCATTTATTTATTATATTTATTTATTTGTATACAAGTGATTAATGCGCTTACGAGATTATTCTATTAAAACACCAAAAAAGGAAATCAATTCAGTAAAAATGTATTAATGTATTCATTTACGTATATTTATTTAAATGTACAGCGTCGCTGTATACTACATGAGAGCGCGGGCGAAAGCGCAGAATTCTATGGTTGGTATCCTGCGCAAGATGCTTGTGTTGCAAGCTAAAGACAAGGACTTCCTGCTGGCGGCCATCGCTAAGGTTTCCAACGGAGGTAAAAAATATTTATATTATTTTATGTTAATTGAATTTTAATTATTGTATTTCTTTTTTGCCATATATTTATTTTAATTATAGTGATTAAATAATTAAAGGAAGACCAGACAGTTTGGCTCTTATGACCCTTTCCATAGCGATACGAGACTTGCTCCCATAGTAAAAGTTGTAGATTATGAAAAAAACCAACGTCATATCGCTTATCGTTTTTGATTCTAGGGCCAGGGTTTATACATTTCTGTCGGTCCTCTGTAATGATTTTAATTTGAATCTCATTTATTTTTATTTTATTTTAATTGCTTTAACTGATCAATTTATGGATCAATGTTATCTGAAATAATTGAATTTTATTTTTATATTCCAGAATGGATGTATAGCCCTAAGCCAGAAGAGGAAGGAGCAGACAGTCACACTTGGAAGTACCTAAAAGAGGTACGGAAACCTTCGAACGCGGGGTTTCATTTCGATGCTTCTCGCCTTAGCCATTCTTTCGTAGATCGCCCAAAATCCTACATAAAGGAAAGGCCTAATTCACATTACGATAAGTCTAAAAGTCAGGAAGACGGCGACACGGATAGTTCTTTCAGTTGGCAGGGCTCTAGTAATTATTTGAACCAAAAAGGGGAGGAGGGTGGAGTGAAGAAGTGGGTTTAGATTTTTTATACTATTTACAATGCCACAGATTTATTTGTGCCGATGGCTAAAACTAAAATTATGCCAACAAGACTGGTTCGCGCTGATGTTTAACGAAGTTCGAACTGACACTTATTACTTTAGTGCATAACGAAATTTTCAATTGTATTATGACGACCTCCGTGGCGTAATGGTTACCACGCCAGACCGCCACCCAGGAGGTCCCGGGTTCGATCCCCGGTCGGGTCATGATGAAAAACGAACTTTTTCTGATTGGCATCAGGTCTTGGATGTTAATCTATATATATGTATTTGTTATAAAATATAATATCGTTGAGTTAGTATCCCATAACACAAGTTTCGAACTTAATTTGGGGCTAGCTCAATCTGTATGAATTGTCCCTATATATTTATTTATTTATTTAAGCTGTGAGTCGTGTTGTTTGCGGGTACTAATGAATACGCCTTGAATGCCTTGACAATTACTTTTAATAGCTTGATCCTAGCGCCACCGTGATCGGCACAGATTAGTTTGTGGCACTATGCTTACAGTTTGTGAAACGCATTTTTGAAGATGATTTACATTAAAATATAGCTGTCTCTGTCTAACTAAAGAAGAAAAGCAATAAGAAACTTAATGGGGAGTTAAAATTCGTATCAGAATGGCTGTTAATAGTATGCATTTAGAGATGATTTTTGACAAATGTTAGACAGTAAAAACCACCGAATTAGTGGTTGTTTGTTAAAATGGTCAATGGCAAGGCACTACGCGGGTAGAGGAGCGTGAGGGGAGAATCAAATGTAATTTAACACTGCTTCTGTTTTGTTATGTATTCCGGGATTGTGATATAGATTTGCGAAGTAAAGGTGCTTATAGACGGTCGAATTTGATCCAGGCCGCACCACGGACGCCGTCCGGTACATCCATATCACATCACAAGATTTTGCCCGCGGTTTCGCTCGCGTTAAATTCGGGGTAACACGGTTCCCCTTGCTTACCCTGAAAACTGCGAAAAGTCCCGTATAATATTTCACCCCCTCTCTTAAGCGGTTGGGAGCAGATTTAAAAAAAAAATTATGCACGATTTTTTTGTTAGTCACATATAGTCTGCATACCAATTTTTAGCTGTCTACCTTGAAAATTGCGGAATGCTCCATACAAACTTCCATCTCCCATTTTAGGGAATTGGGGGTTAGAAAGTGACAAAACGTAGCCTATGTCACTCTCCATCTCTTCAACTATCTCCACTTAAAAAATGACGACAATTCGGCCCTCCGTTTTGCCGTGAAAGACGGACAATCAAACAGAGACACACACTTTTCCATTTATAATATTAGTATGGATTTAGCTCACGGTGCGCCATTATATAGAACCGCCGCACGACAATGGTGCGGTACCGGACGGGGTTCGATCGTCTCACTTTAAGATATACATACATCTTACTTTAATTGTTAGAAGCTATAATTTATAAAAGATCTCAATATATCCACTATGATTTATTGCTATGTACTAAACTTCCTACGATCGATATATTATTAGTACAATATACAAAATAAATTTTAAAGTACATGTATTTTACAATTACTATTTTATACGACTTTTTATAGATAAATGTATTTCTAAATCCTCATTTCATGTTCCTAAATGTTTATCACATTTTTCTTTTAGTTTTTAGCTACAGTGCTACAATGGTATGTATGAACGTGGCCAAAATTGGAACTACAACTCCCGTTCATATTGTATGTCACTTTTTGACAGTTCGCCTTTGACAAAATGTATAAAAATATGCCACAGTAACGCCCTCCTACAAACGTCACTCACGTTCATAGATATCATTGTAGGTTGTTGATCTGTCAGTCAGTCAGTCAGGGTCAAAGCATTACATGTTTAGACGACAATATCATAATAACCTATAATATTATTAATTAATTTAGATGTAAAAATGATTTATTGGTGCTAACTTGTTAAGATCTGCTAGCTGTCGCATATCGACATAATAATTTATTAGTAAGTAAGTGAACTATATTGAATTATCTTTCTAATTAATTCTATGTAAAATAATTAAAAAACAACATATATGAATTTATGAAATTATAGTATTTTTTTTTAAATTTATCCTAATGTAACCAAGTGCTAATTTAAGACTTTATACATAATTATACACAATATTTTTCCAAATATAATACAATTATTGTATGTGATTTATAAATAAAATTATAAATGTAACTACCTTATTTTTTTACCATAATTTTCTTATCTTGATGTTTCTTACACAACTTTTAGTTCATAAAGACGGGCTGGGAGAGGTCAATTCAAATTTTCAAAAAATATTGCGAGAAGGGATTTGCTCAAATTTGTATTTATCAATAGTAAATTCGCTACTCCAAAATTAATATTTGTTTTATTCAAATAGGCCTAAATATTACAAGCTCTTTCGAATCGTCACAATTTTTTTCATACTACCAGTTCCCCTGGATTTTTCACCGGGACGCCATGGTTGCGCAACCAGTCGCAGCTACCAACAAAATAGAGGGTTACTCACCTGATGTCCGTTTGATTGCGCAACCAATTTGGCGGCGCGACCAGCTGGGACGCCGGCACCAAATACTATAGAAACTCTACCGAGTTAATACGCACAGCTTCGGAAGAATTCGGGCAAGACGCGCGACACTAGCGCTACTATAGAAATAGGGCGGCATGAGGTGAACGATTTCAAAACTTTTGTGCGTTTTGTATGCAAAATGTTAACGCGACACTAGCGCCCCTAGCGGCATGAGGTGAACAGGAGGTTGCCAAGTCATTGTATGAGAACCGTCAAGAGCTGTGCGTATTATATGTCTATAGTATTTTCCGGCACAGAATGTTACTGGTCGCGCGGCCACGCTGGTCGCACAACCACTAATAATCACTATAGCGCTGTATGGTGTCGCAGTCCGGCCGCCAGTGCTGCCTCTTTCTCTTTCTACGTACATACAACAGTTGGTAGTGCTATCTCGTCGAGGTCCATTTTGATACGGGCTCAGTGTGGTGTCGCGACTCTGGTGTCTGTATGGTGTCTAGTTTGGTAGTTTACGGACACCACGGTTGTGCGACTGGTTGCGCAGCCATGGCGTCCCGGTGAAATATAGCCCTTATCGGTTGTCTATACATTAAATAAATAAATATATAGGGACAATTCATACAGATTGAGCTAGCCCCAAAGTAAGTTCGAAACTTGTGTTATGGGATACTAACTCAACGATATTATATTTTATAACAAATACATATATAGATAATAAATAATAAATAAATAAATATATAGGGACAATTCATACAGATTGAGCTAGCCCCAAAGTAAGTTCGAAACTTGTGTTATGGGATACTAACTCAACGATATTATATTTTATAACAAATATATGTATAGATAAACATCCAAGACCCGAGGCAAATCAGAAAAGTTCGTTTTTCATCATGACCCGACCGGGGATCGAACCCGGGACCTCCTGGGTGGCGGTCTGGCGTGGTAACCATTACGCCACGGAGGTCGTTGAAACCTCTTTAGTGCATTTCCTGTAACTATGGAAGCTATCACTGGCCACAATGAATCGGAGGAGTAAATAATTACCATGGCAACGCGTCTAACGTCAAAATGATTCTCAACAAGTGTGCGAATTTTTTGTTGTGATTAAAAGTTATTGTTTATATCGGTAAGTATTTATGAAATATATAAGATTTAGTACGATAAAGTTATATTCCTGTTCGGTTTTAAAAGTATTAAAAGTAATAGAAATGGATAAGTTTGTGTACAAAGCTCGAGATAATATCAAAACATTGTGGAGGTAGTAGACTACCTACGCTTTTTTAAGTGAAATCTACTTCTTTTAAACTTAAAAGTAAAGACTTATGCCTATTCAGAAGCAGGAATCACTACATAGTATTTCTGAAACATTGAGTAACGTAGGTTAATAGTAATAATATTATTGTGTCTCTTCATTCGATTGCTGTCTCTCACGCTGTTGCTAAGGAGGGAAGTCCTTACAATACTTTTTTTAATCTATACCTTTCTGATTTCTTTCTTTCATTGTAAGTTCCAAGACAGCTGTTTCAGTCGCGACGTCATTAAGTTTCATTGCTTATTGTCCATGTAAGGTCGCAGTTGCTAAACCTGGCTTAACGACGATATCTCCGCGTTGGCACCACGCTGTATAGGTACCTACGTGCCTCCGCCGTGCTATTTGATTGTTAATCCATTACCGGCCGCCTATAATCAGTATGATACGTGTGATCTGCGTAGCTAGCAATGTAAAGAAACCGTATAAAGATGAACGCGACAGTGCGGCGGCCACTAGCGGCTGCTGTGTCGAAGAGCGCTAACGCTTACAAACCGTTCACCATAAAATGTGCCGTGATGTTATGTTGGCACCTTCAACACAATCTCTCTTGCACTTTTTTAAATGGCTTTGGCATGTGAATTCGATAAATATTTAATAATAACACTAAAACAAGCAGAATGTTTTTCGAATTAATGGTAGTTGCCAACATCACGGCACGACATCTTACGGTGAACAGTCTCGAAAAAATGGCGTGCATTATATCCACCTTTCCAGGTTTGAGTGATGGCAAGCGGCAGCCGTAAACGTCGGTCATCATCCCCCGCAGGGAAGAAATGTCCCCCTAGGTTCGTGGTCCCGCCGCGGAAGCAGCCTTCGTTGCCGGTTCTCCGTCGAGCTGGCTATGACCCGGAGGTTGACAGGGATAGCGAGCTGTTACGCGCTGCTACCAACTTCTATCCTGAAGGTACCTTACATTTATTTATTTGGAGACAAGGATAAAAACGATAAACTACTTAGCTACCTAATATAAATCTATGTAATAAATTACTGTCATAATGCAGGCGAAAGTGAGGGTCTCTGCAGCGAGTTTCCGCCTCTCATGCAGCGCCAGTCCTGGTCACGCGGTGTTCCCTATCGCGACAGCTACGATCATGCAAAGCCAGCAGACTCCATCGGTATGATGTTCTGATCGTTTATTCCACTCCTCCACAATTTTAATTTAACGTTTACAATAATATTATAAGTCATGTAAATGTCTGTAATGTTGGTAGTGTGAAATTGATTGAAAAGGATCCACCAAGCATTTTTTTTTCGTTTATTTTATGACACTTAAAATTTGTGGCCCTTATTTCTTTTTGAGTAGTATTAAGCATCGTCCTAATAGGAAGCGAATGCATGATCATCGTTGGTTCGCGCGAATTTTACTCGTACGAACTCGCGATCAAACTTAATGAACTCGAATAGGTGTCGTAACGGACAATCGCGCGACGCTTAGGCGCACGCTTTCTCGCGCGATGACCGCGGATTCGCGTTCTATTAGGACGATGCCTTATACATATATAGACGCTTACCATCAGACGGGCTATATGCTTGTTTGCTACCTTAGTGATATAAAAAAAATGTAGTTTAGTATACCTATAATTCCAGGCAACTGTTATACCCCTACGTCACAAACAATGAGGGTAGTAAATATGCCGCCGAAACGCCGCCCACCTCCCGTGTTGTATGGACCACTGGGACCAGGCGGAGAGATGCAGTTCCCTCCCCTTAAATCCTGGGAAGAGAGGGAGAGAGAGAGACTCGAGAAGATCAGAATGGAACAGGATAAAAAGAAACTACCGAAAGGTATGCAAGATAGAATTTATGGAGTACGCTGATGCCCGCAAATATAGCGAAATGTTCCCGTTCCCGAATTGATATCCGGAGATAAAAACTATCCTATGTGTTAATCCGGAATATAAACTACTCGTGTACCAAATTTTAAACAAATCTATCAAGCCATTTTTGCATAAGAGTAGGAAACATACATTCATTCTCACAAATTTTTGCATTTTTATTATATTAGTAAGTATATTGACGACCTCCGTGGCGTAATGGTTACCACGCCAGACCGCCACCCAGGAGGTCCCGGGTTCGATCCCCGGTCGGGTCATGATGAAAAACGAACTTTTTCTGATTGGCCTCGGGTCTTGGGATGTTTATCTATATATGTATTTGTTATAAAATATAATATCGTTGAGTTAGTATCCCATAACACAAGTTTCGAACTTACTTTGGGGCTAGCTCAATCTGTATGAATTGTCCTATATATTTATTTGTTTATTTATTATATTGTTCTAGGTTTGGTATTATTAGAAGACCTAGTCTCGGGTGCTTATGAAAGGAAAAAAGCGGCCGCAGCGGAGGCTAAAAGGAAAAGGATAGAGAAGAAGAAGAGGGAGAAAGAGGAAGCCGAGATTGCCGCCGCAGCAGCACTTAAACAGTATGTCTATACTAATATTATAAAGAGGAAAGATTTGATTGTTTGTTTGAATTGAATAGGCTCCGAAACTACGGAACCGATTTCAAAAATTCTTTCACCAGTAGAAAGCTTCATTATCAGGGAGTGACATAGGCTGTAGCTTTTCTCGAAATTCAATGTGGTCCGGAACATCACGCGGACGAAGTCGCGGAAAAGCCAAGTAATTTTTAATTTTGATTTTATTGACACGGTCGGGATTATAAAAAGAATTAAAGATTTTTTTCATTTGACAGGCCCGTGGTCCAGTGGTTTGCAATGGCTACTTTATCTCTACGGTCGTGGGTTCGATTCCCGCTCTAGACAAACATTTGTGTGCATAAACACGTCTGTTTGTCTTGGTCTGGGTGTTTTCTATGTATAATATTATGTATTTATTTACAAAAAAATATTTGTGTATATTTATCAGTTATCTAGTACCCATAGTTTAGTTTGGGACCAGATGGCGTTGTGTAATTCGTCTAAGAATCTTTCTTTATTCGGTGCAAGAAACTTAACATTAACTTAAATCTACACAAAGAAAACCTTATTTTAAATATATATGTCACAATGTCACGCAAAGCGAAAATGATTCCGTGCGAACGCGAACGTTTCAACCAAAACCACCCAAAGATTTACAGACTGAGGATCTGACACGTTACTTACAAGACTATGCTCTATTAGACTATTAGTAATAGTATTTGTTGCTTATTTCATAGGTTTTTAGAGAAGAGAGAATTCGAACTGCCACGGGAACCCGACCAGCAAAAGGAGGAAATGTTGAAGGTCACTGAAGAGGAGCATTATCGCTACATACACCCTAAGGATCTGGAGAGGATAAATTACTATCTTTCTACGGTGAGATGTCTGTATAATGTTATCAATATATACCTTTAAATGTAGGTATATATGTATACCAGTATATTAATACGCTATTTTTCTCTCTTTATTTATAGTGTTATTAATCTTTAATTATTTGTATAATTTTTTTTTTGTCATTAGAATTTGCAGATATTTTGTGTTAATTTTATATTTTCTGTCATTGTAATTTGTATCTTATTGATACCATTTTAAAAGAGCACGTGCTAAGTTTCTTCCCAGTTTCTTCTTAGCACAAATCTGCCGTCTGAACTGGTGGTAGGAAAAAATTGTGACGATTCGAAAGAGCTTATATTAGGCCTATTTGAATAAAAATATTTTGAATTTGAATTTACCATTGTCTAAACTTCCTTTTCCTTGTCAAAAAATATTTATAATGTTCGTAAGATCGCGAGTTTCTAACATCCAGGCGCACTGAATTGTAGTCGGTTTTGGCAGAGAAAATTATAGATAAGTACTTATTTACATACTGTTACCATAAATTCATCTGTCTGTGTTTCATAAAATAAAATAGAATTTTGATTGATTGATGATTTTGATGTTACTAATACTATTTGAAAGATATTTTTTGTAAAAAAAAGTTAGGTAATTATTAATTTAATTGATGCTTACCATCAGGCGGGCTGTATGCTTGTTTGCTAACTTTGTGACATAAAAAAATTTAAAAAAAATAGTTACTTACCAAAGTCATTTTATATTAACGTCAAACAGTAAAGTATGGCGCAATCGGTAGGATAATTAAGTAAATTTATAATCTGTAAATTAAAATTATATTATTATGATATTTCAGTCGCTAGTAGGCAAACACTTGCCTGACTTTCCCGTACATCTGTATAAGAGAGCCAAGGTGGAGGTGGACAAGCAGACGGTCGCGATCAAACGTCGCCTTCTTATACTCACGTACCAAGCGTGTGTAAGACAGAGCGAGGCAGATATAAGAGAGTTCTTTGCCCTTGCTATGAAAAGGTAGGACTTTTTATATTTATATATTAGATACCTTATTATTTATGCTTAGGATATCTAACGTAACATATCATAAATTATATCTAAAATGTATAATCGGTGTTTATGATAAAAGCAGACCTTGAAACGAAAAGCAAATCAAATGAAACAAACACTAAATGTTAAGAGGAGCAACGCATTAGTAAACACCGCATTCAAATCGGTCAAGCCGTTTCTGAGATTAGCGTGCAGAAACGTACAGACAAACAGACAAAAAATTCAAAAAATCATTGTTTAGGGTTCTAATGAGTTTATAAAGAACCCCCAATAATACTTACAAAGGTAATGAGAAACTACCCAACACATTATTTATTTGCTGTTTTTATGTTGATAGATTTTATGTAAATTGCATGGCCGCAACTTTGTAGCACGCAAATATTAGATATTCTATTTAGATAAGAGCTACTGTTCGCCGATAAAAAGTGTTAATGATCAGATGCCTCCTGTCGTACATCCTGGAGGACCCTATGGAGTGCCGGCGCCTGCGCATCGCCTTCCTGCCGCCGCTCTGGCCGGCGCTGGCCGTGCGGGCGCCCGTGCCCTGGCACACCGCACTCTCGCTGTCTGCGCAGGCGCTCAGTTACAGATACTACATGGGCAACCCCATATTCTTGGAGCTCAACAGGATCTGGCAAGAGAAGTATGATTTTTTTATAAGTAAACTAACGGATGCTAATGTTGTCCGCGCAGTCATGTTACGTTCCCCTCCCGATTCTTATTTAGGACATAAAGAGAAACTTTTTACATAGATTATGATATATTCAAGGCGGAAAACAATGACTAATTGGTGGCACATCTAAATTAAAATTACTGAGCGGATATTATTTTCGACAGACTTTCAGTGTGACACTTTTTTTTATTCCTGTCCTTGTTACTCATTTGAAGAGAGAAAAGAATGGGAATATAAATACGATGGCGATCACTTATCATCAGGTGGGCCACTTGCTTGTTGTCTACCGAAAAAAAAAACAATTTTAAAAGTTAATGACACATTATAATTATGGCTGTCACTGTCGTTTGACAGAAAGAAAGAGATTAAGATTTTTTTTTTTTTATACCACACAGGTGGCAAACAAGCATACGGTCGGCCTGATGGTAAGCCGTCACCGTAGCCTATAGACGTAAGCAATACCGGGGGTATCACTCACGCGTTGCCAACCCTCCCAACCCCCCCCAAGTGGAGCTCTGGATTTAATGTAGAATTAAAATTAAAGTGCGTTTCATACACTGGCTGATGGTGTCCTAAAAAAGTCATTACAAAAAAAAAACAAATCTATACTTCCTCAGGTACCAAGACATGTTGATCTGCGATATGAATAAGATGCAACAAGACGTACCTTTCCCCCACTACCCTTCAGAGTTCACGGAACGACTCACTAAACTCTGCGCAGAGGTCAGGTCCCAATTGATGGACGACTGGCTCATAGATGTCGCCGACACCATGATTAAGATGAGGAGGTATTGGTCCGGTTTCGTCGCGAAGAAGAAGAAGCAGTCTACCTTTCAAGTGGACACGTTCTTTAGGTGAATGCAAACTGCTCTTGATCATTGCATGAACTAGTTATAGAACTATTAGTTAGATGGCGCCACTGCGACTTAACACAGTTTATAGAAAAGAAAAATTAATTATAACCTAATATTTCTATTTCATCTTGCAGGGCCATTCGTTCTCTCATGTCTCGGCAAGTTCGTGATATGGTCGAGAGAAGCGTCGAACACTTTACATCGTATTTTGCATATTATTTTGTAAGTAAACACAATATTCATAATAATATAATTATACTAGCTGCCGCATAATCAAAACGGTTCAATTCCCGCTCGGGGGCAAACATTGTATGCAGATCTTTATCTTACTAATATTATTAAGGCGAAAGTGATGTGTATGTTTGTTACTTCTTTACGCTCAAATGGCTGGGCCAATATTTATGATATTTGGTATGTAGGTAGCTGACACCTTGGATTAACACATAGAGTACTTTTTATCCCCAAATACGCGATTCCCGTAGAACTTCATCAAAAGTCTGCTATAGGTGGCGCTACAGTGCATAAATAAATACACGCAAACGAAG
Source organism: Endotricha flammealis (assembly GCA_905163395.2). Lineage (NCBI taxonomy): Eukaryota > Metazoa > Arthropoda > Insecta > Lepidoptera > Pyralidae > Endotricha > Endotricha flammealis. The sequence continues at coordinate 1,336,680 of LR990861.1, read as the reverse complement.
TTGCGCGGGTTTTACTACTATAGTATAAAATGGAGACGCTTCCGCAGTCTGTTTGTTTAAATCTTAAAACCGTAACTTATTAAATAAATAAATATGAATAAGGCTCATTGTCCACGTAACCGCACGTCATACGCACGCTTTCGTCAATTGACGATTGCAAAACGAAAGCTTGCATCTTGCGTAGAAACAATGAAATCTGTGTCCACGAAGCGGCAACGTCGCGTCAACCGCTCGTCATGCGTTCGTTTGTAGGTTGCATGCATTCGTCAAATGACGCGTCTGTGGACAGTAGACTAAATTCTACATAATTCGCACAGCGCCACCTGGTCCTAAAGTAAGCTAGTCCTACTTGTGTTATGGGCACCAGACAACATATATAATTATAGTACACGTTATTAGGAAGGCAACGCGTTCAAGCCACCGTACCGCGATTATATCTACATCAAGACTCCACTTCTCCGCATCAAAGTCCAAGGTCGCCCCGGCAGCACCGACCTGACCTTCGAACCCAGCCTGGAGCAGATGAAGACCAATATCGCCAAGTGGATCCACATGATCATCAACGTCAATTATCAGCTGCCGAGTCTTGACAGCATCATGTATCCGAGTAAGTGTTTTGAGTAGATATATAAATCGTTTGCGACTTACGCAGTTTAAAAGGAATGAGAAATTTCACCACCATTACTAACCTTCCCCAACAGTTGAAGTTGACAGTGACCAAGGTAAGTAAGTATAATTATGTAGGTATATAAGTCTATGGGCAAGTATATAGACCGACCACACACGCATCCTTACTTAATATTATAAATGAGAAAGTGAGTTTGTTTGTTTGTTATTCCTTCACGGCTTGACTGAGCAGCCGATCATTATGAAAATTTGCATACATATTGTTAGGGGTACAGAGCCCAACATAGGCTACTTTTTATCCCGTGAAAGTATGTCGTTCCAATGGGAAAATAATTTTACTACTATAGAGAGCGCTGTATCGGCCAACAGATGGCGCCACAGGTCGCGCTATGAGTTGTTTTGTTGTCAAACGAGATCTATGTCATAAAATTAACGTGAGCGAAGCTGCGGGGAAAAGCTAGTATTATATACTTTGAACTTTCCCATACACGACCGTGTATGAGTAGGAGGACAAATGAAAACAAAACACCTAACCTGATGGTAACTGGTAGCTGAACTAGCTCACCTCAAATTCGACATTTCCTGTACAACGGTAACCACTGGTTGGCAGTAATCAGTGAAACTCATTTACAATTAAATTTTTTCTTCGCCTCTAGTGAGATCCGGCCTGAGTCTACAAAATTTCCATTGAAAAAATCATTTATTTTTTGCAAGTAGATTTACAAGAAATACTTTCGCACGTCAATTCTTTTCAATCCTTCTAACATGTCGACTCAAATAACCTGTTGAAAAGAAGTGCCGCAAGAAATTCAACACCATCTTTCATAAAGGACAATATCTTAATTTCAGACGGGCACCACGGCAATCAGTATCTTATGACAGTGTATCCCGATGAGGAGTACATGGTGGACATCGTGAACAAGTCCATCAGATTCTTCTCCATCAACCGGCCTGGTGCTATCAGCTTCCTCACCAGCTACGAGGAGTACTATTACATATTGGACGGCACAGCACAACAGGATCTATTGCTGTTCTTCGCCATGGAGCCACCTCCATATCTTAAGGTATTTATTCTAGCTATCTCCATTTCGTGTGCTTCCTACAATTGGAATTACTAAATGAGAATAGTCTGGTCAGCTTAATAATGTCCTCCAAAACATTATCTTGCTTCAGTTTTTTAGACCCATCTAAATACTGATCAGGGTTGTCGTCTATACTAATATTATAAAGAGGAAAGAATTGATTGTTTGTTTGCATTGAATAGGCTCTAAACTTCCGGACCGATTTGAAAATTCTTTCACCGTTGCTAAGTTACACTTTTCCCGGGTGACATAGGCTATATGATACGGGTGATATATGATATATTTTTAAAAAGAAACCTTATTGAAATGCGTGTGAAGCTGGGGTATACCGCTAGTGCTTAAATAAAATTATAGGTATAATTTATTATGGCGCCGGCGTCTCGAATATTATTTTCATTTTAATCGTGATAACAGACTAACAGAAGGTCAAGGAAGGATTTTATAATGGTTTATTGACAACCTCCGTGGCGTAATGGTTACCACGCCAGACCGCCACGCAGGAGGTCCCGGGTTCGAATCCCGGTCGGGTCATGATGAAAAACGAACTTTTTCTGATTGGCCTCGGGTCTTGGATAGTAAAGTAAAATATAGTATCGTTGAGTTAGTATCCCATAACACAAGTTTCGAACTTACTTTGGGGGCTAGCTCAATCTGTGTGAATTGTCCCTATATATTTATTTATTTTTATTTTATTTATTATTTTACCGGGGGGACATGTCGAGTGAATGCTGATGAAAATGCATATGATGACAGGACTTCTCAGCCCGCATCTACATGTACGAGGCGTTGCGCGACGAGATCCTGTTCCTGCGGCGCGACATTCCATTGAACATGCTGATGCTGGACTGCGCGCCCATCAACGACGTCTTGTGGAGCGCCGTCGACGGCATGCGCATGCACATCGTCGATCACTTCATCAACGTCAACAGGAAATGGAACAGGGCGTGAGTTAATCAGGACTGTTGAAAACTCAATTCATATACATAAACTCTATTCAAAGATACAAAAAAAATATTCGGAGAATAGGTTTTTACGTTCTCTTGTCAGAGACTACATACAAGTTACGATGCACATTGTTTTAGTGTGCGTGACTGCGTGACTCGGACCGGTGTGAAGTTAGCAGTCAAAGTTAGCTGCGGATTTATTATGCGACCAAATTAAGAAGTCGGCTACTAAGATACAGGCAAACACCTATATTTCTGCATAAATTATTAAAAATACATTCAGAAAGTGCAGTATACATCAAACTGATGAATAAATAACAAAAGTTAAAAAGACTTATTTCCTTATAAACAAACTTTTACACATGAAAGTAAGGATCGAATTTGTGTTTCAGTTTCGTATAATTAAACTTGAGCTGCTTGCATAAATAAGCACTCGCCTGAAAGGTTATTAAATAGGCTTTCAGGAAAAGTATAGACATTTCAGTTTGATAATGCATGAGTACCAGGGATCCATAAATGTTTACAACTTATTCGAAAAAAACCCTAAAACGTAATTTTCAACTACAAACTAGACTAAGTAATCTTTCACCTGCTTGCATTAATTAGAACTCGCCTGAAAGATAATTAAATAGGCTTTCAGGAAAAGTATAGAGATTTCAGTTTGATAATGCTAGAGTACCAGAGATCAATCAATCTTCACCACTTATTCGAAAAAACCCTTAAACGTAATTTTCAACTACAAACTAGACAAAGTAATCTTTCACCTGCTTACATGAGTTAGGAATCGCCTGAAAGGTAATTAAAAAGGCTTTCAGGAAAAGTATAGAGATTTCAGTTTGATAATGCTAGAGTACCAGAGATCCATAAATGTTTACAACTTGTTCGAAAAAACCCTAAAACGTAATTTTCTACTACAAACTAGACTAAGTAATCTTTCACCTGCTTGCATAAATTAGGAATCGCCTGAAAGGTAATTAAATAGGCTTTCAGGAAAAGTATAGAGATTTCAGTTTGATAATGCTAGAGTACCAGAGATCAATTAATCTTCACCACTTATTCGAAAAACCCTAAAACGTAATTTTCTACTACAAACTAGAGTAAGTAATCTTTCACCTGCATGCATGAATTAGGACTCGCCTGAAAGGTAATTAAATAATCTTTCAGGAAAAGTATAGACATTTCAGTTTGATAATGCTAGAGTACCAGAGATCAATCAATCTTCACCACTTATTCGAAAAAACCCTAAAACGTAATTTTCAACTACAAACTAGACAAAGTAATCTTTCACCTGCTTACATGAGTTAGGAATTGCCTGAAAGGTAATTAAAAAGGCTTTCAGGAAAAGTATAGAGATTTCAGTTTGATAATGCTAGAGTACCAGAGATCCATAAATGTTTACAACTTGTTCGAAAAAACCCTAAAACGTAATTTTCTACTACAAACTAGAGTAAGTAATCTTTCACCTGCTTACATGAATTAGGAATCGCCTGAAAGGTAATTAAATAGGCTTTCAGGAAAAGTATAAAGGTTTCAGTTTGATAATGCTAGAGTACCAGAGATCAATTAATCTTCACCACTTATTCGAAAAAACCCAAAAACGTAATTTTCTACTACAAACTAGACTAAGTAATCTTTCACCTGCTTGCATGAATTAGGACTCGCCTGAAAGGTAATTAAATAGGCTTTCAGGAAAAGTATAGAGATTTCAGTTTGATAATGCTAGAGTACCAGAGATCAATTAATCTTCACCACTTATTCGAAAAAACCCTAAAACGTAATTTTCTACTACAAACTAGACTAAGTAATCTTTCACCTGCTTACATGAATTAGGACTCGCCTGAAAGGTAATTAAATAGGCTTTCAGGAAAAGTATAGACATTTCAGTTTGATAATGCTAGAGTACCAGAGATCAATCAATCTTCACCACTTATTCGAAAAAACCCTAAAACGTAATTTTCAACTACAAACTAGACAAAGTAATCTTTCACCTGCTTACATGAGTTAGGAATTGCCTGAAAGGTAATTAAAAAGGCTTTCAGGAAAAGTATAGAGATTTCAGTTTGATAATGCTAGAGTACCAGAGATCCATAAATGTTTACAACTTGTTCGAAAAAACCCTAAAACGTAATTTTCTACTACAAACTAGAGTAAGTAATCTTTCACCTGCTTACATGAATTAGGAATCGCCTGAAAGGTAATTAAATAGGCTTTCAGGAAAAGTATAAAGGTTTCAGTTTGATAATGCTAGAGTACCAGAGATCAATCAATCTTCACCACTTATTCGAAAAAACCCTAAAACGTAATTTTCAACTACAAACTAGACAAAGTAATCTTTCACCTGCTTACATGAGTTAGGAATCGCCTGAAAGGTAATTAAAAAGGCTTTCAGGAAAAGTATAGAGATTTCGTTTGATAATGCTAGAGTACCAGAGATACATAAATGTTTACAACTTATTCGAAAAAACCCTAAAACGTAATTTTCAACTACAAACTAGACTAAGTAATCTTTCACCTGCTTACATGAATTAGAAATCGCCTGAAAGGTAACTAAATAGGCTTTCAGGAAAAGTATAGAGGTTTCAGTTTGATAATGCTAGAGTACCAGAGATCAATTAATCTTCACCACTTATTCGAAAAAACCTTAAAACGTAATTTTCTACTACAAACTAGACTAAGTAATCTTTCACCTGCTTGCATGAATTAGGACTCGCCTGAAAGGTAATTAAATAGGCTTTCAGGAAAAGTATAGAGATTTCAGTTTGATAATGCTAGAGTACCAGAGATCAATCAATCTTCACCACTTATTCGAAAAAACCCTAAAACGTAATTTTCAACTACAAACTAGACAAAGTAATCTTTCACCTGCTTACATGAGTTAGGAATCGCCTGAAAGGTAAATAAAAAGGCTTTCAGGAAAAGTATAGAGATTTCAGTTTGATAATGCTAGAGTACCAGAGATCCATAAATGTTTACAACTTGTTCGAAAAAACCCTAAAACGTAATTTTCTACTACAAACTAGACTAAGTAATCTTTCACCTGCTTGCATAAATTAGGAATCGCCTGAAAGGTAATTAAATAGGCTTTCAGGAAAAGTATAGAGGTTTCAGTTTGATATTGCTAGAGTACCAGAGATCAATTAATCTTCACCACTTATTCGAAAAACCCTAAAACGTAATTTTCTACTACAAACTAGAGTAAGTAATCTTTCACCTGCTTGCATGAATTAGGACTCGCCTGAAAGGTAATTAAATAGGCTTTCAGGAAAAGTATAGACATTTCAGTTTGATAATGCTAGAGTACCAGAGATCAATCAATCTTCACCACTTATTCGAAAAAACCCTAAAACGTAATTTTCTACTACAAACTAGACTAAGTAATCTTTCACCTGCTCACATGAGTTAGAAATCGCCTGAAAGGTAATTAAAAAGGCTTTCAGGAAAAGTATAGAGATTTCAGTTTGATAATGCTAGAGTACCAGAGATCCATAAATGTTTACAACTTGTTCGAAAAAACCCTAAAACGTAATTTTCTACTACAAACTAGAGTAAGTAATCTTTCACCTGCTTACATGAATTAGGAATCGCCTGAAAGGTAATTAAATAGGCTTTCAGGAAAAGTATAAAGGTTTCAGTTTGATAATGCTAGAGTACCTGAGATCAATTAATCTTCACCACTTATTCGAAAAAACCCAAAAACTTAATTTTCTACTACAAACTAGACTAAGTAATCTTTCACCTGCTTGCATGAATTAGGACTCGCCTGAAAGGTAATTAAATAGGCTTTCAGGAAAAGTATAGAGATTTCAGTTTGATAATGCTAGAGTACCAGAGATCAATTAATCTTCACCACTTATTCGAAAAAACCCTAAAACGTAATTTTCTACTACAAACTAGACTAAGTAATCTTTCACCTGCTTGCATGAATTAGGACTCGCCTGAAAGGTAATTAAATAGGCTTTCAGGAAAAGTATAGAGATTTCAGTTTGATAATGCTAGAGTACCAGAGATCCATAAATGTTTACAACTTGTTCGAAAAACCCTAAAACGTAATTTTCTACTACAAACTAGAGTAAGTAATCTTTCACCTGCTTGCATGAATTAGGACTCGCATGAAAGGTAATTAAATAGGCTTTCAGGAAAAGTATAGACATTTCAGTTTGATAATGCTAGAGTACCAGAGATCAATCAATCTTCACCACTTATTCGAAAAAACCCTAAAACGTAATTTTCTACTACAAACTAGACTAAGTAATCTTTCACCTGCTCACATGAGTTAGAAATCGCCTGAAAGGTAATTAAAAAGGCTTTCAGGAAAAGTATAGAGATTTCAGTTTGATAATGCTAGAGTACCAGAGATCCATAAATGTTTACAACTTGTTCGAAAAAACCCTAAAACGTAATTTTCTACTACAAACTAGAGTAAGTAATCTTTCACCTGCTTACATGAATTAGGAATCGCCTGAAAGGTAATTAAATAGGCTTTCAGGAAAAGTATAGAGGTTTCAGTTTGATAATGCTAGAGTACCAGAGATCAATTAATCTTCACCACTTATTCGAAAAACCCTAAAACGTAATTTTCTACTACAAACTAGACTAAGTAATCTTTCACCTGCTTGCATGAATTAGGAATCGCCTGAAAGGTAATTAAATAGGCTTTCAGGAAAAGTATAGAGGTTTCAGTTTGATAATGCTAGAGTACCAGAGATCAATTAATCTTCACCACTTATTCGAAAAACCCTAAAACGTAATTTTCTACTACAAACTAGAGTAAGTAATCTTTCACCTGCTTGCATGAATTAGGACTCGCCTGAAAGGTAATTAAATAGGCTTTCAGGAAAAGTATAGAGGTTTCAGTTTGATAATGATTACTTTGTCTAGTTTGTAGTAGAAAATTACGTTTTAGGGTTTTTTCAAACAAGTTGTAAACATTTATGGATCTCTGGTACTCTAGCATTATCAAACTGAAATCTCTATACTTTTCCTGAAAGCCTATTTAATTACCTTTCAGGCGAGTCCTAATTCATGCAAGCAGGTGAAAGATTACTTAGTCTAGTTTGTAGTAGAAAATTACGTTTTAAGGTTTTTTCGAATAAGTGGTGAAGATTGATTGATCTCTGGTACTCTAGCATTATCAAACTGAAATGTCTATACTTTTCCTGAAAGCCTATTTAATTACCTTTCAGGCGAGTCCTAATTCATGCAAGCAGGTGAAAGATTACTTACTCTAGTTTGTAGTAGAAAATTACGTTTTAGGGTTTTTCGAATAAGTGGTGAAGATTAATTGATCTCTGGTACTCTAGCATTATCAAACTGAAACCTCTATACTTTTCCTGAAAGCCTATTTAATTACCTTTCAGGCGATTCCTAATTTATGCAAGCAGGTGAAAGATTACTTAGTCTAGTTTGTAGTAGAAAATTACGTTTTAGGGTTTTTTCGAACAAGTTGTAAACATTTATGGATCTCTGGTACTCTAGCATTATCAAACTGAAATCTCTATACTTTTCCTGAAAGCCTTTTTATTTACCTTTCAGGCGATTCCTAACTCATGTAAGCAGGTGAAAGATTACTTTGTCTAGTTTGTAGTTGAAAATTACGTTTTAGGGTTTTTTCGAATAAGTGGTGAAGATTGATTGATCTCTGGTACTCTAGCATTATCAAACTGAAATCTCTATACTTTTCCTGAAAGCCTATTTAATTACCTTTCAGGCGAGTCCTAATTCATGCAAGCAGGTGAAAGATTACTTAGTCTAGTTTGTAGTAGAAAATTACGTTTTAAGGTTTTTTCGAATAAGTGGTGAAGATTAATTGATCTCTGGTACTCTAGCATTATCAAACTGAAACCTCTATACTTTTCCTGAAAGCCTATTTAGTTACCTTTCAGGCGATTTCTATGTCATGTAAGCAGGTGAAAGATTACTTAGTCTAGTTTGTAGTTGAAAATTACGTTTTAGGGTTTTTTCGAATAAGTTGTAAACATTTATGTATCTCTGGTACTCTAGCATTATCAAACGAAATCTCTATACTTTTCCTGAAAGCCTTTTTAATTACCTTTCAGGCGATTCCTAACTCATGTAAGCAGGTGAAAGATTACTTTGTCTAGTTTGTAGTTGAAAATTACGTTTTAGGGTTTTTTCGAATAAGTGGTGAAGATTGATTGATCTCTGGTACTCTAGCATTATCAAACTGAAACCTTTATACTTTTCCTGAAAGCCTATTTAATTACCTTTCAGGCGATTCCTAATTCATGTAAGCAGGTGAAAGATTACTTACTCTAGTTTGTAGTAGAAAATTACGTTTTAGGGTTTTTTCGAACAAGTTGTAAACATTTATGGATCTCTGGTACTCTAGCATTATCAAACTGAAATCTCTATACTTTTCCTGAAAGCCTTTTTAATTACCTTTCAGGCGATTCCTACCTCATGTAAGCAGGTGAAAGATTACTTTGTCTAGTTTGTAGTAGAAAATTACGTTTTAGGGTTTTTTCGAACAAGTTGTAAACATTTATGGATCTCTGGTACTCTAGCATTATCAAACTGAAACCTCTATACTTTTCCTGAAAGCCTATTTAATTACCTTTCAGGCGATTCCTAATTCATGCAAGCAGGTGAAAGATTACTTAGTCTAGTTTGTAGTAGAAAATTACGTTTTAGGGTTTTTCGAATAAGTGGTGAAGATTAATTGATCTCTGGTACTCTAGCATTATCAAACTGAAACCTCTATACTTTTCCTGAAAGCCTATTTAATTACCTTTCAGGCGAGTCCTAATTCATGCAAGCAGGTGAAAGATTACTTAGTCTAGTTTGTAGTTGAAAATTACGTTTTAGGGTTTTTTTCGAATAAGTTGTAAACATTTATGTATCTCTGGTACTCTAGCATTATCAAACTGAAACCTCTATACTTTTCCTGAAAGCCTATTTAATTACCTTTCAGGCGAGTCCTAATTCATGCAAGCAGGTGAAAGATTACTTACTCTAGTTTGTAGTAGAAAATTAGGTTTTAGGGTTTTTCGAATAAGTGGTGAAGATTAATTGATCTCTGGTACTCTAGCATTATCAAACTGAAACCTCTATACTTTTCCTGAAAGCCTATTTAATTACCTTTCAGGCGATTCCTAATTCATGCAAGCAGGTGAAAGATTACTTAGTCTAGTTTGTAGTAGAAAATTACGTTTTAGGGTTTTTCGAATAAGTGGTGAAGATTAATTGATCTCTGGTACTCTAGCATTATCAAACTGAAACCTCTATACTTTTCCTGAAAGCCTATTTAATTACCTTTCAGGCGATTCCTAATTCATGTAAGCAGGTGAAAGATTACTTACTCTAGTTTGTAGTAGAAAATTACGTTTTAGGGTTTTTTCGAACAAGTTGTAAACATTTATGGATCTCTGGTACTCTAGCATTATCAAACTGAAATTTCTATACTTTTCCTGAAAGCCTATTTAATTTCCTTTCAGGCGATTCCTAATTCATGTAATCAGGTGAAAGATTACTTAGTCTAGTTTGTAGTTGAAAATTACGATTTAGGGTTTTTTTCGAATAAGTTGTAAACATTTATGTATCTCTGGTACTCTAGCATTATCAAACTGAAATCTCTATACTTTTCCTGAAAGCCTTTTTAATTACCTTTCAGGCGATTCCTACCTCATGTAAGCAGGTGAAAGATTACTTTGTCTAGTTTGTAGTAGAAAATTACGTTTTAGGGTTTTTTCGAACAAGTTGTAAACATTTATGGATCTCTGGTACTCTAGCATTATCAAACTGAAACCTCTATACTTTTCCTGAAAGCCTATTTAATTACCTTTCAGGCGATTCCTAATTCATGCAAGCAGGTGAAAGATTACTTAGTCTAGTTTGTAGTAGAAAATTACGTTTTAGGGTTTTTCGAATAAGTGGTGAAGATTAATTGATCTCTGGTACTCTAGCATTATCAAACTGAAATCTCTATACTTTTCCTGAAAGCCTATTTAATTACCTTTCAGGCGAGTCCTAATTCATGCAAGCAGGTGAAAGATTACTTAGTCTAGTTTGTAGTTGAAAATTACGTTTTAGGGTTTTTTTCGAATAAGTTGTAAACATTTATGTATCTCTGGTACTCTAGCATTATCAAACTGAAACCTCTATACTTTTCCTGAAAGCCTATTTAATTACCTTTCAGGCGATTCCTAATTCATGCAAGCAGGTGAAAGATTACTTAGTCTAGTTTGTAGTAGAAAATTACGTTTTAGGGTTTTTCGAATAAGTGGTGAAGATTAATTGATCTCTGGTACTCTAGCATTATCAAACTGAAACCTCTATACTTTTCCTGAAAGCCTATTTAATTACCTTTCAGGCGAGTCCTAATTCATGCAAGCAGGTGAAAGATTACTTAGTCTAGTTTGTAGTTGAAAATTACGTTTTAGGGTTTTTTTCGAATAAGTTGTAAACATTTATGTATCTCTGGTACTCTAGCATTATCAAACTGAAACTTCTATACTTTTCCTGAAAGCCTATTTAATTACCTTTCAGGCGAGTCCTAATTCATGCAAGCAGGTGAAAGATTACTTACTCTAGTTTGTAGTAGAAAATTAGGTTTTAGGGTTTTTCGAATAAGTGGTGAAGATTAATTGATCTCTGGTACTCTAGCATTATCAAACTGAAACCTCTATACTTTTCCTGAAAGCCTATTTAATTACCTTTCAGGCGATTTCTAATTCATGCAAGCAGGTGAAAGATTACTTAGTCTAGTTTGTAGTAGAAAATTACGTTTTAGGGTTTTTCGAATAAGTGGTGAAGATTAATTGATCTCTGGTACTCTAGCATTATCAAACTGAAACCTCTATACTTTTCCTGAAAGCCTATTTAATTACCTTTCAGGCGATTCCTAATTCATGTAAGCAGGTGAAAGATTACTTACTCTAGTTTGTAGTAGAAAATTACGTTTTAGGGTTTTTTCGAACAAGTTGTAAACATTTATGGATCTCTGGTACTCTAGCATTATCAAACTGAAATTTCTATACTTTTCCTGAAAGCCTATTTAATTTCCTTTCAGGCGATTCCTAATTCATGTAATCAGGTGAAAGATTACTTAGTCTAGTTTGTAGTTGAAAATTACGTTTTAGGTTTTTTTTCGAATAAGTTGTAAACATTTATGTATCTCTGGTACTCTAGCATTATCAAACTGAAATCTCTATACTTTTCCTGAAAGCCTTTTTAATTACCTTTCAGGCGATTCCTACCTCATGTAAGCAGGTGAAAGATTACTTTGTCTAGTTTGTAGTAGAAAATTTCGTTTTAGGGTTTTTTCGAACAAGTTGTAAACATTTATGGATCTCTGGTACTCTAGCATTATCAAACTGAAACCTCTATACTTTTCCTGAAAGCCTATTTAATTACCTTTCAGGCGATTCCTAATTCATGCAAGCAGGTGAAAGATTACTTAGTCTAGTTTGTAGTAGAAAATTACGTTTTAGGGTTTTTCGAATAAGTGGTGAAGATTAATTGATCTCTGGTACTCTAGCATTATCAAACTGAAACCTCTATACTTTTCCTGAAAGCCTATTTAATTACCTTTCAGGCGAGTCCTAATTCATGCAAGCAGGTGAAAGATTACTTAGTCTAGTTTGTAGTTGAAAATTACGTTTTAGGGTTTTTTTTGAATAAGTTGTAAACATTTATGTATCTCTGGTACTCTAGCATTATCAAACTGAAACCTCTATACTTTTCCTGAAAGCCTATTTAATTACCTTTCAGGCGAGTCCTAATTCATGCAAGCAGGTGAAAGATTACTTAGTCTAGTTTGTAGTTGAAAATTACGTTTTAGGGTTTTTTTCGAATAAGTTGTAAACATTTATGTATCTCTGGTACTCTAGCATTATCAAACTGAAACCTCTATACTTTTCCTGAAAGCCTATTTAATTACCTTTCAGGCGATTCCTAATTCATGCAAGCAGGTGAAAGATTACTTAGTCTAGTTTGTAGTAGTAAATTACGTTTTAGGGTTTTTCGAATAAGTGGTGAAGATTAATTGATCTCTGGTACTCTAGCATTATCAAACTGAAACCTCTATACTTTTCCTGAAAGCCTATTTAATTACCTTTCAGGCGATTCCTAATTTATGCAAGCAGGTGAAAGATTACTTAGTCTAGTTTGTAGTAGAAAATTACGTTTTAGGGTTTTTTTCGAATAAGTTGTAAACATTTATGTATCTCTGGTACTCTAGCATTATCAAACTGAAACCTCTATACTTTTCCTGAAAGCCTTTTTAATTACCTTTCAGGCGATTCCTAACTCATGTAAGCAGGTGAAAGATTACTTTGTCTAGTTTGTAGTAGAAAATTACGTTTTAGGGTTTTTTCGAACAAGTTGTAAACATTTATGGATCTCTGGTACTCTAGCATTATCAAACTGAAATTTCTATACTTTTCCTAAAAGCCTATTTATTTACCTTTCAGTCGATTCCTAATTCATGTAAGCAGGTGAAAGATTACTTAGTCTAGTTTGTAGTTGAAAATTACGTTTTAGGGTTTTTTTCGAATAAGTTGTAAACATTTATGTATCTCTGGTACTCTAGCATTATCCAACTGAAACCTTTATACTTTTCCTGAAAGCCTATTTAATTACCTTTCAGGCGATTCCTAATTTATGCAAGCAGGTGAAAGATTACTTAGTCTAGTTTGTAGTAGAAAATTACGTTTTAGGGTTTTTTCGAACAAGTTGTAAACATTTATGGATCTCTGGTACTCTAGCATTATCAAACTGAAATCTATATACTTTTCCTGAAAGCCTTTTTAATTACCTTTCAGGCGATTCCTACCTCATGTAAGCAGGTGAAAGATTACTTTGTCTAGTTTGTAGTAGAAAATTACGTTTTAGGGTTTTTTCGAACAAGTTGTAAACATTTATGGATCTCTGGTACTCTAGCATTATCAAACTGAAACCTCTATACTTTTCCTGAAAGCCTATTTAATTACCTTTCAGGCGATTCCTAATTCATGTAAGCAGGTGAAAGATTACTTTGTCTAGTTTGTAGTTGAAAATTACGTTTTAGGGTTTTTTTCGAATAAGTTGTAAACATTTATGTATCTCTGGTACTCTAGCATTATCAAACTGAAACCTCTATACTTTTCCTGAAAGCCTATTTAATTACCTTTCAGGCGATTCCTAATTTATGCAAGCAGGTGAAAGATTACTTAGTCTAGTTTGTAGTAGAAAATTACGTTTTAGGGTTTTTTCGAACAAGTTGTAAACATTTATGGATCTCTGGTACTCTAGCATTATCAAACTGAAATTTCTATACTTTTTCTGAAAGCCTATTTAATTACCTTTCAGGCGATTCCTAATTCATGTAAGCAGGTGAAAGATTACTTAGTCTAGTTTGTAGTTGAAAATTTCGTTTTAGGGTTTTTTTCGAATAAGTTGTAAACATTTATGTATCTCTGGTACTCTAGCATTATCAAACTGAAACCTTTATACTTTTCCTGAAAGCCTATTTAAGTACCTTTCAGGCGATTTCAAATTAATGTAAGCAGGTGAAAGATTACTTAGTCTAGTTTGTAGTTGAAAATTACGTTTTAGGGTTTTTTTCGAATAAGTTGTAAACATTTATGTATCTCTGGTACTCTAGCATTATCAAACTGAAATCTCTATACTTTTCCTGAAAGCCTTTTTAATTACCTTTCAGGCGATTCCTACCTCATGTAAGCAGGTGAAAGATTACTTTGTCTAGTTTGTAGTAGAAAATTTCGTTTTAGGGTTTTTTCGAACAAGTTGTAAACATTTATGGATCTCTGGTACTCTAGCATTATCAAACTGAAACCTCTATACTTTTCCTGAAAGCCTATTTAATTACCTTTCAGGCGATTCCTAATTCATGCAAGCAGGTGAAAGATTACTTAGTCTAGTTTGTAGTAGAAAATTACGTTTTAGGGTTTTTCGAATAAGTGGTGAAGATTAATTGATCTCTGGTACTCTAGCATTATCAAACTGAAACCTCTATACTTTTCCTGAAAGCCTATTTAATTACCTTTCAGGCGAGTCCTAATTCATGCAAGCAGGTGAAAGATTACTTAGTCTAGTTTGTAGTTGAAAATTACGTTTTAGGGTTTTTTTTGAATAAGTTGTAAACATTTATGTATCTCTGGTACTCTAGCATTATCAAACTGAAACCTCTATACTTTTCCTGAAAGCCTATTTAATTACCTTTCAGGCGAGTCCTAATTCATGCAAGCAGGTGAAAGATTACTTAGTCTAGTTTGTAGTTGAAAATTACGTTTTAGGGTTTTTTTCGAATAAGTTGTAAACATTTATGTATCTCTGGTACTCTAGCATTATCAAACTGAAACCTCTATACTTTTCCTGAAAGCCTATTTAATTACCTTTCAGGCGATTCCTAATTCATGCAAGCAGGTGAAAGATTACTTAGTCTAGTTTGTAGTAGTAAATTACGTTTTAGGGTTTTTCGAATAAGTGGTGAAGATTAATTGATCTCTGGTACTCTAGCATTATCAAACTGAAACCTCTATACTTTTCCTGAAAGCCTATTTAATTACCTTTCAGGCGATTCCTAATTTATGCAAGCAGGTGAAAGATTACTTAGTCTAGTTTGTAGTAGAAAATTACGTTTTAGGGTTTTTTTCGAATAAGTTGTAAACATTTATGTATCTCTGGTACTCTAGCATTATCAAACTGAAACCTCTATACTTTTCCTGAAAGCCTTTTTAATTACCTTTCAGGCGATTCCTAACTCATGTAAGCAGGTGAAAGATTACTTTGTCTAGTTTGTAGTAGAAAATTACGTTTTAGGGTTTTTTCGAACAAGTTGTAAACATTTATGGATCTCTGGTACTCTAGCATTATCAAACTGAAATTTCTATACTTTTCCTAAAAGCCTATTTATTTACCTTTCAGTCGATTCCTAATTCATGTAAGCAGGTGAAAGATTACTTAGTCTAGTTTGTAGTTGAAAATTACGTTTTAGGGTTTTTTTCGAATAAGTTGTAAACATTTATGTATCTCTGGTACTCTAGCATTATCCAACTGAAACCTTTATACTTTTCCTGAAAGCCTATTTAATTACCTTTCAGGCGATTCCTAATTTATGCAAGCAGGTGAAAGATTACTTAGTCTAGTTTGTAGTAGAAAATTACGTTTTAGGGTTTTTTCGAACAAGTTGTAAACATTTATGGATCTCTGGTACTCTAGCATTATCAAACTGAAATCTATATACTTTTCCTGAAAGCCTTTTTAATTACCTTTCAGGCGATTCCTACCTCATGTAAGCAGGTGAAAGATTACTTTGTCTAGTTTGTAGTAGAAAATTACGTTTTAGGGTTTTTTCGAACAAGTTGTAAACATTTATGGATCTCTGGTACTCTAGCATTATCAAACTGAAACCTCTATACTTTTCCTGAAAGCCTATTTAATTACCTTTCAGGCGATTCCTAATTCATGTAAGCAGGTGAAAGATTACTTTGTCTAGTTTGTAGTTGAAAATTACGTTTTAGGGTTTTTTTCGAATAAGTTGTAAACATTTATGTATCTCTGGTACTCTAGCATTATCAAACTGAAACCTCTATACTTTTCCTGAAAGCCTATTTAATTACCTTTCAGGCGATTCCTAATTTATGCAAGCAGGTGAAAGATTACTTAGTCTAGTTTGTAGTAGAAAATTACGTTTTAGGGTTTTTTCGAACAAGTTGTAAACATTTATGGATCTCTGGTACTCTAGCATTATCAAACTGAAATTTCTATACTTTTTCTGAAAGCCTATTTAATTACCTTTCAGGCGATTCCTAATTCATGTAAGCAGGTGAAAGATTACTTAGTCTAGTTTGTAGTTGAAAATTTCGTTTTAGGGTTTTTTTCGAATAAGTTGTAAACATTTATGTATCTCTGGTACTCTAGCATTATCAAACTGAAACCTTTATACTTTTCCTGAAAGCCTATTTAAGTACCTTTCAGGCGATTTCTAATTCATGTAAGCAGGTGAAAGATTACTTAGTCTAGTTTGTAGTTGAAAATTACGTTTTAGGGTTTTTTTCGAATAAGTTGTAAACATTTATGTATCTCTGGTACTCTAGCATTATCAAACTGAAATCTCTATACTTTTCCTGAAAGCCTTTTTAATTACCTTTCAGGCGATTCCTAACTCATGTAAGCAGGTGAAAGATTACTTAGTCTAGTTTGTAGTAGAAAATTACGTTTTAGGGTTTTTCGAATAAGTGGTGAAGATTGATTGATCTCTGGTACTCTAGCATTATCAAACTGAAACCTCTATACTTTTCCTGAAAGCCTATTTAATTACCTTTCAGGCGATTCCTAATTCATGTAAGCAGGTGAAAGATTACTTACTCTAGTTTGTAGTAGAAAATTACGTTTTAGGGTTTTTTCGAACAAGTTGTAAACATTTATGTATCTCTGGTACTCTAGCATTATCAAACTGAAATCTCTATACTTTTCCTGAAAGCCTTTTTAATTACCTTTCAGGCGATTCCTACCTCATGTAAGCAGGTGAAAGATTACTTTGTCTAGTTTGTAGTAGAAAATTACGTTTTAGGGTTTTTTCGAACAAGTTGTAAACATTTATGTATCTCTGGTACTCTAGCATTATCAAACTGAAATCTCTATACTTTTCCTGAAAGCCTTTTTAATTACCTTTCAGGCGATTCCTACCTCATGTAAGCAGGTGAAAGATTACTTTGTCTAGTTTGTAGTAGAAAATTACGTTTTAGGGTTTTTTCGAACAAGTTGTAAACATTTATGGATCTCTGGTACTCTAGCATTATCAAACTGAAACCTCTATACTTTTCCTGAAAGCCTATTTAATTACCTTTCAGGCGATTCCTAATTCATGCAAGCAGGTGAAAGATTACTTAGTCTAGTTTGTAGTAGAAAATTACGTTTTAGGGTTTTTCGAATAAGTGGTGAAGATTAATTGATCTCTGGTACTCTAGCATTATCAAACTGAAACCTCTATACTTTTCCTGAAAGCCTATTTAATTACCTTTCAGGGGATTCCTAATTTATGCAAGCAGGTGAAAGATTACTTAGTCTAGTTTGTAGTAGAAAATTACGTTTTAGGGTTTTTTCGAACAAGTTGTAAACATTTATGGATCTCTGGTACTCTAGCATTATCAAACTGAAACCTCTATACTTTTCCTGAAAGCCTTTTTAATTACCTTTCAGGCGATTCCTATCTCATGTAAGCAGGTGAAAGATTACTTTGTCTAGTTTGTAGTTGAAAATTACGTTTAAGGGTTTTTTCGAATAAGTGGTGAAGATTGATTGATCTCTGGTACTCTAGCATTATCAAACTGAAATCTCTATACTTTTCCTGAAAGCCTATTTAATTACCTTTCAGGCGAGTTCTAATTAATGCAAGCAGGTGAAAGATTACTTAGTCTAGTTTGTAGTTGAAAATTACGTTTTAGGGTTTTTTTCGAATAAGTTGTAAACATTTATGGATCCCTGGTACTCTAGCATTATCAAACTGAAATGTCTATACTTTTCCTGAAAGCCTATTTAATAACCTTTCAGGCGAGTGCTTATTTATGCAAGCAGCTCAAGTTTAATTATACGAAACTGAAACACAAATTCGATCCTTACTTTCATGTGTAAAAGTTTGTTTATAAGGAAATAAGTCTTTTTAACTTTTGTTATTTATTCATCAGTTTGATGTATACTGCACTTTCTGAATGTATTTTTAATAATTTATGCAGAAATATAGGTGTTTGCCTGTATCTTAGTAGCCGACTTCTTAATTTGGTCGCATAATAAATCCGCAGCTAACTTTGACTGCTAACTTCACACCGGTGTGACTCGGTCAGTGACAAGTATAAACTATAGTGCCAGTAAATTTAAAAATGGTTTTGATTAATTCACCGTTAATCCATGATTCACAGCATCTGTAACGTCTACGAAGAGATGGCAGCGCGTGCCGGCGAGAGTCCAGAGACGACGGCGCAGCTGGTGGAGCTGCTCAACTACATCTCCGAGTGCCGGGATTGCGCCATGTTCGACCTGAGGGAGAAGTCGCGAACCACGGCGGAGTATGTGCTGTTCCTGATGGAGCACGCTCATTTGAACTGTAAGTAATTTATCGAATTTATTTCTCAGGAATTTTACAATTTATTTATAGAGAAGCTGATGTGTATTGAATGAAACTGTAGACCGAAGACCGAAAACCGAAGACCGTAGAGTTACCGAGCCAGTTTATTACTAAAGATTAACATAAGGTGCGCACGCGCACCACCGTACAGCTGGTGTCTGTACATATAAACAGTGGCGGCTGGTGGGTCATGGCACTGGTGGTGCACTTTATCAGCTCACTGAGTACTCCAATTCGAAATTGCAATAAAACAACATTTTGTCTTTACAAAGCCCAAAACAAAATAATGTATTGAGACGCTTACATCCACACAGCCATTTCTTTCTGTTATACATTTCATTTTTAAAACTTCGCGTAAATGATTTATTTTCGATTTACACTCTTGTTTCAAGTTAAGAAATGGCCTGGGTGGTCCAGCTGATTTTAAATCGATCTTTTGTTGAAAAGTTTTATTATTGCTTTTATTAAAGTCAATGTTAAAGTTAATGCTCATTTTAACAGCTATTTAGTCACACAACTGTCCCACACACAAAACTATAAGTTAGTTTATTATAATTTATAATTCTATCACAAATCACAATGTTATCAATAACAAAAACAAACGCGCGACGCGGTCGTCCGTCCGTCCGCTCTCGGCTTTTCGTTCGTCGGCTCTGTAAATTCCGGCTCGTGCGTGCGGCGCACGCCAGCTGTCTAATTTTGCCATACATTTTCTATTGCACTATTTATTTATTTATTACACGTACGTACGTATTACGCGCACGGCGAATTTTCTTTACAAGCGAAAATAAGACTTAATACTTTAGCCAAGAGTTGAAATTGTTTTGTAACAATTTCTTTAATATTTGATATTTTGAATTGAATAGATAGTCAATCGGATTATTAAGCATTTTTTTTTCTGAACCTATTAAAATCTGGTAGTTCAGTGCACGAGCGCACTTAAGGTACAGCCGCCCCTGCATATAACTTTAATTATAAATGAGAAAGTTTGTTTGTTTGTTATTCCGTCACGGCTTGAGCTTTTTACAATTTTTGGACGCAAGCATAATTTTTGCACATAGCAAACTACTTTTTCACACTATCACATGCTTAGAATGCTAACTTTGACATAAGATCATTTAAACCCTCGCGCGCGAAGTGATCTAACCGTAGAACGCATTTGTACGCGCACGCGCGCGTGACAGGCTAAAGAAAACTCCAACGGTCTCGAATCAAGAAAATTAACTTACGTTATGTTACTGGAACATATTATTACAGTTGAAGACATAAACTTGAACACTCGCGTATTCCTCTGGCCTCTTGACATGGAAGACTCCATCGATCTGACCCTCAAGACATTAAATACAAAGAAAACCATGGCAGAAGACAAGTTACGAAGCAGGAAAACTATCTTCGATGAGAAACTTAAGAGGCACGAAAAGGATCTCGAATTGTTCAGAAGATTTGACCCGCCGCTTCTCAACTTGGATCTGTTGAAGGATGTTGTTGGCAGAATTGATGAGATACACAAGAATTTGATGGTAAGTCATATTTAAATCTATACTAATATTATAAAGAGAAAGATTTGCATTTTTGTTTCTAACGAATAAACTCAAAAACTACTTGACCAATTTGAAAAATTATTTCACTGTTGAGAAACTACACCAACTTAAGAGAGGTAGGGCACAGCGGATAATCCGCTCAAATCGGAGCAGCCCATCTGGGGAAGGACCTCCACCTTACAGAAGATCGTAGCCAAATAGCATTGGTCTCGGCCATGTTGTGTTCCTACGGCGAGTAAGGTCTCCAGAGCTCCACTTGGGGGGGTTGGGAGGGTTGGCAACGCGTGAGTGATACCCCCGGTATTGCTTGCGTCTATAGGCTACGGTGACGGCTTACCATCAGGCCGACCGTATGCTTGTTTGCCACCTGTGTGGTATAAAAAAACACAATCCGTGAGTGTTATAGGCTATATTATATATAAAAAAAGTAAAAATAAGGGATCCATACAAAAATCCGCGTGAAGCTGGGACGGGGCGCTAGGTATACCTATAATATTTGTTATATGTATTTTAATAAAACTGGAGCAATTTTTTTTAACAAAAGGTTCTTGTTAGGAAGACAAATGGGAAGCAGATGACATAATAAATGAGGAGCAGCTCCTAGACCAGGAGTTGTCGGTGTACTTCAGCCTGCAGGTGATGCTGAACGGCGTCGACCCCTTCCACAAGCTATGGCACACCGCCTTCGACTTTTACGACGGATACGAGAAATGGTATATATTTACTAAAACTACTATTCCACTAATTTTATATAGGCGAAAGTTAGTGAGTACGTTTGTTACTGCTTCACGCTCAAATGGCTGGCCCAATTTTTATGATATTTGGTATGGAGTGTAGCTGTTTGCTTGGATGGATATATAAAACGTTATAAAAAGTATATTTATGGTACTTTTTATCAAATTTTATCCCGAAAAGTATGCGGTTTGGTATAAAGTATGATAGTCAATGCTGCTCTATGAAGTAGATGGCGCTGCTGTGCATAATACACGCAAACGAAGTTGCGCGGGTTTAGTTAGATTATTATAAAATTATTATAAATGTAAAAGTTTGTGAGGATGGTTATTACTCTTTCACGCAAAAACAGTTGGGACGGATTTTCTTGAAGTTTGGTATACGCGTAGTTTATAACCTGGATAACACATAGGATAGTTTCTATCCCGGATGTCAGTCCGAGATCGGAAATAACGGGATATCGCGGGTATCGGCTAGTGTTTTTAAAATACTTCTAGAACTACCTACTCAAAAATCTTCGTAAAATTCCAAAAGTAATTTTTGAGATGAATAAAAGGTACCATGGACCATTCCTTGGATTGGATGCGGAGCAGATCTCTGAAGATGTGGAGGCGTGGTGGAAGCTGCTATACAAGTTGGGCAAGCAGATGTTTGAGTTCCCCGGCGCCAAACGCATTGCCGACATGGTACGCAACAAAGTCGAGAAGTTCAAGGTGTTGCTGCCAGTGCTCTGCGCCATTTGTAACAAGGTTGGTCATGCGTTCCATTTCCTATTTTGCACCGCACCTGCAGCCCTTGTGTTAAACCCTCTCGGAACGGCAGGGCATGCGCGAGCGGCACTGGGCGGCCATCAGCGCGCTGGTGGGCGCCGAAGTGCAGCACCCGGCCGAGGCCTCGCTGGCCGACATGGTGGAGCAGGGCATCCACGTCTTCGCCGCGCAGCTGGAGGAGATCGAGCAGGCCGCCTCCAAGGAGTACGGCCTCGAGAAGGCGCTCCTGAAGATGAAGGAGGAGTGGGTGGGCATCAAGTTCGAGGTGGTGCCCTACAGGTATGACATGTGCCTAGTTCTTACATGTTCTCCTATTCTCGTAACAAAAACAGTTTCAATCTAATCTCAAACTCACACACTATGTTGCTCAATTCCTATTTTGTGTGAGTGAGACAACGCTTGAGATTGAGATAAAATTTTACTTTTTCTGTTACAAGAATAGGCTGATTCCAACTCCGTATTGTCTGTCCTCTCAATAGGGATACTGGCGTAGGAATCCTCACAGGACTGGATGAGGTCCAGCAACAGCTGGATGACCATATCCTAAAGGCGCAGACCATGCGCGGCTCGCCATACGTCAAGGCTTTCGAGAAAGACATGATCGCCTGGGAGGAGAAGCTGATCAGTATGCAGGATATATTAGACCAGTGGTTGATGGTAATGTTTCTGGTTTAAATACTTTTTTTTAGGGTAGAAAAATAGCAAAATTATTATTTACAATATTTTGTGTAATTTTTTCTGAGTTACATAATGGAATATTAATTAGCCCAACAATATATTCCGTTCCACTATACTTGGGACAAAATTACAAAACAATAATTTGATAAAAAATATAAATCGACATGAAATAATCATGAATCGATCAGAAATCACAAAAAACATAATGATGTCACAGTAAGGTATAAAAAACTAGTACGAAAACCGTCATTGAATTTCATTTGCCAAGTATTTGTAATAAAACGAATTAAACTTTTTTTTTGGCAAACAAGCATACGGCCCGCCTGATGGTAAAATAAGCATCACTGTAGCCTATAGACGCTTCCCAAGCCCCCCCAAGTGGAGCTCTGGAGACCTTACTCACCGTAGGAACACAACATGGCCGAGACCAATGCTATTTGGCTACGATCTTCTGTAAGGTGGAGGTTCTTCCCCAGACGGGCTGCGAAAGATGCGGAGCGGATTTATCCGCTGTGCCCTACCTCTCTTGAAATACTTACTTACATGTTCATATATGAAATGAGATAATTAATTCAGAGAAGATTTCGCAGGGTTACTTCAGACAAACTATACAGATTAATAGTATTTGTATAAATAAATAAATAATAAATAAATATATAGGGACAATTCATACAGATTGAGCTAGCCCCAAAGTAAGTTCGAGACTTGTGTCATGGGATTACTAACTCAACGATATTATATTTTATAACAAATACATAATATATAGATAAACATCCAAGACCCGAGGCCAATCAGAAAAAGTTCGTTTTTCATCATGACCCGACCGGGGATCGAACCCGGGACCTCCTGGGTGGCGGTCTGGCGTGGTAACCATTACGCCACGGAGGTCGTCAAAATTGCAATATTTGTATAAATAATGCAGTTTGCCACTATCGTAATTTTTTTAATTTTCTACATACAGTGTCAAGCAACCTGGATGTACTTGGAGCCGATCTTCTCATCAGAGGACATAATGCGTCAAATGCCAACCGAAGCGAGGAATTTCCGAGATGTCGACAAAGAATGGCGAGCTATTATGGGGGCCACTCAGAAGGATCCTATGGTACTGCCTGCAACCGACTACCCTGGTCTACTGAAGAAACTAAGATACAGCAATGCACTGCTTGATGATATTCAGAGAGGACTGAACGACTATCTGGAGAAGAAGAGACTGTTCTTCCCAAGGTGATGATGATTTTCTTACTTTAGTGTAGCACAAACGTGGACACATTTGTGTCTTGTGTATGTAATAATTATCATCAAATCTTATGATGATCGATAGATTACACAAAGAGCGTTCGGCTATGAATGATGTAAGGCGTGTTTATTTTAGTGTGCGTGACCGATATTATGAGAGTTTCCTACGTTACGCACACTAAAACAATGTGCATGTGAACGTTACAACATTCATAGTCGAATGCTCTTCGTGAAATAGAATATCTATAACAGCATATGAAATATTTATGTACTCAGATTCTTCTTCTTATCAAACGACGAGCTGTTGGAGATTCTCTCAGAAACCAAGGACCCGATGAAAGTGCAGCCTCACCTCAAGAAATGCTTCGAGGGCATCTATACCCTGGACTTCAATGCGAACAAGGAAATCGTGGGCATGGCGTCCGCTGAAGGCGAGGTGGTGAAGCTGTCCTCCAGTATACAGCCGGCTGATGCTAAGGTGAGGGGTTTGATTAGGAAAAGATGTCTTAGAAAAGTAATAAGTTGTGTCCCAAGAAAATTTAAATGTATTTTTAGTAAGAGTGCAAAAAGCAAAGTATGTATATAATGTGTTGTGAGCAGGGCATGGTGGAGCGCTGGCTGCAGCAGCTGGAGCAGCAGATGTCGATCAGTCTGGCGGAGGTGGCGGCGGAGTCCGTGGGCGTGTACCCCACCAGCAAGCGCGAGGAGTGGGTGCTGTGCTGGCCAGGCCAGATCGTGCAGGCCTGCTCCTGCGTGCACTACACCAGCGAGGCCATCGAGGCCATCCAGGCCAGCAGCCTGCCCGCGCTGGTGGAGCGCAGCACGGAGCAGATCACGGGGCTCGTGTACCTGGTGCAGGGCGAGCTGGAGCCGGGGCACCGGATCACCGTGGAGGCGCTCATCGTGCTGGACGTGCACGGTATACATATATGTGTCTTTTATTGTATACGATTCTCTTCGATGATATTAACATTAGTTTACGGCGTCCTCAGGGCGCTCGATCCTCGAGGAGATGGTAACGAAGATGGTGTCGGACGTGACGGACTTCAACTGGATCTCGCAGCTGCGCTACTACCACCGAGGCTTGACCATCTCCTGCGCCATGGTGTCGACCGAAGTGCTGTACGGCTTCGAGTACCTCGGCAACATCGGCCGACTCGTCGCCACGCCGCTCACCGACAGATGCTTCAGGTTATCTTCTTCATCATAAACATACTAGTGTATCATCAAGAAGGCGGCCTTATTGCTAAAACCAATCTTATCACGATAATGATAATTCTTTATTTCAGGCTAACACAGTGTTTACATTAGATGTTCAAAATATACAAAGGGCCCATAGATAAATAACTCAAATACAAATAAATATTTACACTTCATATTACAACTAAAAACTTTGACATGTTCGGTCGGAACTCTCACCACGAAAGAATGTGATGATGGAGAGTATCCCCTGCAGGACGCTGATGAGCGCGCTGAAGCTGAACCTGGGCGGCGCGCCCGAGGGTCCCGCCGGCACGGGCAAGACCGAGACGACCAAGGACCTGGCCAAGGCCGTGGCCAAGAAGTGCGTCGTCTTCAACTGCTCCGACGGGCTCGACTATAAGGCTCTGGGCAAGTTCTTCAAGGTAAACACACAAATTCAATTCAAAACCCGTACTCTACACATATAATATATTGAAGGCAGCGGCGCGGTGCGCACCGCTATATTATTATGGTTTTTTCATTATGACGCCGATGATTTCGAGTCTGCGCCACTGAAATGGTTCTGGTAGCTAGAGTTACCAATTTTGTCATACATAATGTAGGTAGCAAAAAATTTCGTATCGCTTTGGAAACGGGATAATGCTAAGGAGAGAAGATACAAGTTCTTCTAAATAACCAAACCTTGTCGCCCCCAGGGTCTTGCCCAATCTGGCGCTTGGGCGTGCTTCGACGAATTCAACCGAATCGATCTTGAGGTACTGTCGGTGGTCGCGCAGCAGATCCTCTCCATCCAGCTCGCGATCCTGCGCCGGGAGAAGCGGTTCATATTTGAAGGCACTGAAATCAACCTCAATCCGACTTGCTCCGTATTCATCACCATGAATCCTGGGTAAGTTTTAAGTGGAGTAACCTTGTATCAATGTGTGTTAGAGACGACTTATATCTTCATTCGCCATTACATATTTATTATAGATCTAAATATCAATAATTAATATTTCATTAATAACTAACGCGCCATTTCTATCCCCAGTGGTCATTTTGCTTTGTTCCTGAAATGGTGGTAGTTTAGCTTGTAGAGTAGTTTTTAATTGCATACAACATGATTAGAGAACATGCCTGTCTCTGGACAACAAGGCTTACTTTCTAAATAAACGATTCCATTTCACGAAATTTCTAAATAAATAAAAAAATTGAAATAATACATTGTCTTGAACACAAGATTTCATAACTTTTTGTATTAAATAAATATATATTGATTCATGTTTTGATGTGTATGTATCTATTGATAGTTACGCGGGCCGCACGGAGCTGCCCGACAACCTGAAGGTGCTGTTCCGCACGGTGGCCATGATGGTGCCGGACTACGCCATGATCGGGGAGATCACGCTCTACTCCAACGGGTTCGTCTGCGCGGGACCGTGAGTGGATTCCAACAATTTATGCAGTCTTCTTCCTTCTATTTCTTCATTATTCAGTTTCTTAATTCATTAGGTTTGCATTTTTCCGCTATGTCTTTGAGGAAGGAGGATTTTTACGTGAAGCTATCGGCCCCTCTATTCGACTCACAATCGCTGTCTCACTCCTACAAAATAGGATAGCGATTGAGATTGAAACGAGATTCGAACGATTTTTGTTTCGAGAATACTTTAGATCTCCACGATCCAGAGGGGGGAAATCTAGATCTGTCTTGACATCTTTTGAATTATATTTGGACAAGCTACTTTCCTCACGATGTTGACGACAACCATGGGCCCGATTCTACTAACACAAATGCACCAATGGACTCTCAATGGTGTCTCAATCGTATCTCAAAAGAATATTTAAGTCTTAATATTTAAGATTACTTATTGTTTAAGTCCATAACAAATATTAAAAACTATTCCATTGCTACACTATCGGCATTCTTTGAGACACGATTGAGACACTGCTGAGAGTCCATTGGTGCATTTGTGTTAGTAGAATCGGGCCCCAGTCGTTTAATAGATTCAGTGAGCTGATGCCAGTTTTCCTATAAAAAGATAATATTTTTCCCATTACCAGATTAGCTCGCAAGATCGTGCAAGCGTACAAGCTTTGTTCGGAGCAGCTGTCGTCCCAGAACCACTACGATTATGGTATGAGGGCAGTCAAGTCTGTGCTGCTGGCTTCTGGTGCCCTGAAGAAGAACTATCCTGACAAGGACGAGGCCCAGCTCGTATTGCGAGCTATTATTGACGTCAACATGCCTAAGTTTTTGTCACAGGTAATCCGTCATTTAAATGTTGTAAATCTTAGTACCCCTTTTTTTCTGAGACTCAAATTATAAATCGCTAAACCATTTAAAAAAATAGTCGTACGGAATGTTTTTAAAACGGTTTAGCGTTTTACTTTAACATTTACATATTTTTATGTTTTATTAAGCGTAATAATTAAAATCATCAAAAGTACCTCAAAACAACCATAGATAAAAGAAACTAATAGATACATAACATTGACGAATCTGTACATATAGGTATGTGATAAATAAAAAGTCTCATTTGAAAACTGTCACTTTGATTTTGCGTCTCCGTACTTATATTTAAAAATGCACTGCCAATCAAAGGGCGTGGTTCTTTGACGTTTAACTGGCGTCATCGTTGGGTTGTCCCAGGACGTGCCCCTGTTCGCGGGCATCTACTCGGACCTGTTCCCGGGCGTGGACGTGCCGCAGCCGGACCGCGCCGAGCTGCTCAAGTGCATCGTCAAGGACCTCGACAAGCGCAACCTGCAGGGCACCGATTGGTACCTCGAGAAGATCATACAGGTACCGCTCACACCACACTCACACATGAAGTGGAAGTACCTTCTCACGGAATAAGCAGTAATGCGTTTCAGTCGGTCAGTGAGAGATTACAACTCCCTTCCCTGTAGCGGGCAAAATCCGCGAAATGGCATTTTTCTCGTTCCCGGACTGATTTACAGGATAAAAACTATCCTATGTGTAAATCGAAGTTACAAACTATCAGTGTAATAAATTTCAAGCAAATCGGTAACAACACACCCAGTAGTTCGAAACTCTTTACTTCAACTGAACATAATTATTTTTGAACTTCGACATTTAATTCTAAAACTCAGAAATATATGTTTTGTTGACACTGTTTTGCGTGAAAGAGTAACAAACTCCATCCATCCATCCTCACATACTTTCGCATTTATAATATTAGTTTAACTTCCACTAAAAACCACTACTGTCAATGGCAGATTTACGAGATGATGCTCGTCCGGCACGGGTTCATGGTGGTGGGTCCCCCGATGGGCGGCAAGACGCAGGCCTACCAGTGCCTGGCGGACTCGTTGCGCGCCCTGCAGCTCATGAAGCCGCCGCCCAGGCACAAGGAGTTCGGCGCCATCTACCGCATCCTCAACCCGAAGGCCATCACCATGGGACAGTTATATGGATGCTTCGATCCAGCCTCGCATGAGTGGTGAGAATTTATAGTTATTCGTCTGACATTGAACGCTTTACAGGACCCTGACATATTATATTTATTTAATGTTCGATTTAATATCCCTTTCAAAATCAACCTTTATTTATCAGTTAGCTTATTTGACAGATAACCGCTAAAATACTGACAAAACATGCAAAGCTGTCAGTTTATCCAACGCATACACTAACCGAAGCAAGTTGAAAATTTCACTTAATTATTTGTTGTAAAAACAATGGATTTTCTACTCTAACACAATATTTATTGACCGCTTTCCAACAGGCAATGGTATAAGAAATACATACTGTTTCTTCTTTTTTATGTTGTTTTTTACTTGTCTTCATTGTATCCCAGGTCTGATGGCGTACTGGCGATAGCATTCCGCGAATATGCGATGTCAATAACACGTGATCGCAAGTGGATCTTGTTCGACGGACCAGTCGACGCCGTCTGGATCGAGAACATGAACACAGTGCTTGATGACAACAAGAAACTGTGTCTCATGAGCGGCGAAATCATACAGGTGGGTATTTGTTGATAATAAATATATTTTAAAGAGAATAATAAATAAAAAAAATATAGAATTAAAGTATTTTATAATCACAAAAAAAAATTGTTGTGTCAATCGCCGGAAGAGATTTAGCCATTGTCAATTTGAAAAGTAAAAATCAAACATTAATTAATAATATTTTGCCAGAAAATATTTAGTATCATTTTACTTGAAACGAAAGCACCCAAATGAAGAATGGTAGGTAGGTATGAAGAATGGAAAGAGTAGGGAGTTATGAATAAATTGATTAATTAAAATTTAATTTTAATACACATGAAATACTTACATTTTGTACATTTTACATAGATGACAAACAAGATGAACCTGATCTTCGAGCCAGCGGACTTGGAGTTCGCGTCTCCCGCTACCGTCTCTCGCTGTGGCATGATCTACATGGAGCCCGAACAGCTAGGTATAGAAAAAAAGAAACACGTCAGTAACTACTATTACGTATGCTTATCTACGATGCATACCATCATGTTACCACACACAACAAATTTTAATCTGAAAGATATTTTACGGGGTAGGAAAAAATGAACTGGCTGGCTACCTTCCTAACGACACGTGAAACAACTAATTGAAACAAAAGAAAATAATTCTGCTGATCATGTTCATTTTGTATAGCATGACATCAAAAGCTGCAGAGTTTATGGTGTAGATCAAACATAAAGCCAGATATAAAAAGCTACTTTGTTTCATACTAGTATACAGAATTGGTCCTTCGAGCCGGGTATACACTCTATAATCTATGCGTTGTGTTGCCAGGTTGGCGTGCGTTCCTGGATTCGTACAACACGCATCTGAGCAAGCGGCTCATCCCGGAGCAGTACGAGCTCATCCAAGAGCTGATCGACTGGCTGGTGCCCGCCATCTTTGATTTCTTCCTCGGCAAGGTCTTCCACTTCGTTATCGTCGGGGAGATCCACCAGTTCTATGTAAGATTTAAAATGAAGTTTATAGAGTAGCTAAAGTAGCTTATTTATTAATTACATAAATAATAATATGTACAAACGGCAACATACTTAATGATACACATTTTCTCCTGTCATATATGCAGGAATGAGACTCGCATTGGACGTTGACAGTTATGAATCCTAGCCAGTGGCTAAGTAATTTAACTTAATTTCGTCGGGTTTTCGAATCGGGAAAATTCGGTTGAACCAATGCGTTTAGCTCGTGTCCGCGTTGGCGATCAGCAATACGCCCTCTGATTGGCCGCGGTGCGGCGTCCACTCACGTCCAATCAGAGTATGTATCGTTTTATATTTTACGACCTCCGTGGCGTAATGGTTACCACGCCGGACTACCACCCAGGAGGTCCCGGGTTCGAATCCCGGTCGGGTCATGATGAAAAACGAACTTTTTCTGATTAGCCTCGGGTCTTGGATATTTATCTATATATGTATTTGTTATAAAATACAGTAGGTATCGTTGAGTTAGTATTCCATAACACAAGTTTTGAACTTACTTTGGGGCTAGCTCAATCTGTGTGATTTGATCCTATATATTTATTTATTTATATATCAGATATTTTCTTTGTTACCGTTTTATCGACTATCATAACATATTCTAAATAAAAACAATCATTTATCATTATTATTTTATTTACATTATTTTTATTTTATGTGCAACATTGTGTTCAATTATTTTACAATATTTTAAGTCAATACGCCCCATTCGGTAAAGCAGCCAATCTGCTAATTTGTCTTCGAATAATTCAACAACGTGGAACTCGCTGCCAGCTCACGTGTTTCCATCCTCTAATATGATCCCGGGTTTTTCAAACGGAGGGTGAATAATCTTTTACATAGCGTTCGTTTATCCGCCTGTATAATATTTTCCGACCATCCTATAACGACTTGAAAGTCTTTTCGTCTACAAATATGACTATATTATTGATCCAGTAAAATTGAATGCGCTTAGGTGAGTAATATTTTTCGGGCCGGTATGTGTCGCTGCAGGCCTTCTTCATTTAAGCGACGACGCACTGTCTGCATTGAAATCTGTAACAAGCATTATGACTCAGTAGGTATAATCTCAATTGAAAAAAAAACTACAAGATACACAAAGATGTCATAAGGGGTGCAATGAGTGGCTAGCGACCATGGCAGCATCTTCAGCCTTCGTTGTAACACGTCCTCGTGGACGGTCGCGTAGGGCTTCATCTCCGCCTTCCTCATGCCGTCGTAGCCACGTGTATACCGACTGTCTCTAATCAGTGCTGTTAAAAACCAGAACCAGGTGTGTCATCATCTAAACATATACTTACTTAGACAAACACGGAAATACACTAGAAGTAAAATTTGATAAACTTACGTACAAATTTAGTTCCCGGGATATCTCGGCAACTCTCATTTCCATTTCTTT
This sequence comes from Endotricha flammealis, assembly GCA_905163395.2. Taxonomy (NCBI): domain Eukaryota; kingdom Metazoa; phylum Arthropoda; class Insecta; order Lepidoptera; family Pyralidae; genus Endotricha; species Endotricha flammealis. The sequence goes on along the minus strand of LR990861.1, from coordinate 1,305,423 downwards.
AAGAACAACAATGCGTATTCTTTCAGCAAGGGTGAGACGTGCGGGTATTTTGTTGTGCAATATTTTTTATTAAATTTGTATTCAAATTATCCTCCGGTGTCAGTTAGACAGGAAAAAGGACAGAATATAGATTTTTTACTTTTTACGAGAAAATATACTTTTTCTGTTTTTTTGTCTGAGATAACCATGAAGTATTTATTTAAGTAAGAGTTCAAATAAAAGTCAAGATTGTATCGAACCATAGTTATATGGTTCTGTTTGAGTTTTCTTGTCGAGTGCATATAACTTTCTAGTGGAGAGTTTAAAGTCAGACGACAGTTAAAGATATACGGTTTGATATAAATTAAGTATAAGTAGTGGAAAACTTTTTATAGTGAAGAGTTTTTAGGAATCAATAATGTTGTTATAGCCATTAAATACTTAATTAAACAAAAAAATCGTTAATGGTGTCCGTTGCTAATTTGAATCTAGTAAACATGGTTTTAAAATTTATTGTTGAACCCTAAAAAGGCTAAATAGAATAAATTGTTGCTTCGGCAATTCATGAATTTTTGAGGGTTTTCTGAAATGACACCCCTTAGAGACACCCACTAGGCGGCAGCACTGAGACATCAGGTCCAGAAACCTGTCAAAAGTGTCATAGCACCTACCTATATCGACATTGACATTTTGACTTTTGACTTTTTGATCAAAGTGGCGCCAACTAGGGGCGTTTTCATGAAAACCCTCATGCCTATTATACGACCGAATTAAGAAACATTACTTTGGATAACTTGAAACTACATTGAAATTGACAGAAATATCTCTATCCCTTTCGAACAGTAATATTTTCTCTCAGTTGCGTCTTCAATTGATACACAGCTGTGTCCGCGTTTGTACAGCATGACAAGAGAACGTGCTTGTGATGGTATAAATGTAAATGATTAAATTTAAAAAAAAATAATTTATGAATATTTCTGCTTTTCCCAGTGGTATTTTATCAATTTTGTATTATGGGAAATAAAATTAAATAAATACATGAATAACAGGGAAAAATAACTATACCGGCCTGTTTAACTAGACATAAGTTTCGGTTAGATAATATTTTTTGGTAGTCTGTAGATTGTGACTAGAGAAAGTGTGTCTATGTCTCTCTTAATAAACCATTTTCACTTCTTATCTGAATTGAATACACTGGTAGCAGCTGTGCGGGAAGCACACGAAAGGAGAAGAAGAAAACTTCTAGCCTATTTATGAAGTTATCAAAAGACTGGCCAAACCTTATAATAAAAAAGTGCCGAAATGTAATAATAATGTGTGTTTAGTCGTTCACGCGCCTGTTCACGTGCCTGCTGGAGGGCGAGGCGCAGTTCAGCACGGTGTGGCTGCAGTGCACCTTCGTCTTCGCGCTGCTTTGGGGCGTCTGCGCCACACTCAACGGTAAACGGCTTGACTCATACTAATATTACAAACGCGTTGCTTGGATCTTGATAGTGTAAAACCTAATCTAATGTTATAAATATGAAAGTTTGTGTATGTTTGTTACTCTTTCACACAAATACTGCTTGACGAATTTGCGATTTCGTTAAAAGTAAAAGGGTCACTATTGGTTAGTAACTACAGGGTGTATTTTTTTAAACGAGCTGCTTATATGCCTGTCTCTGAGACATTCAATAGTCTAATGCCCTTTCAATCTGGATACTTCTTTAAGTATTTTTAGCGAAAAGTTTCTAAAGAAATCGGTCATCCATGCTTATTTCGTTTTTTGTATATGTATACAGCTGACAGTCGCAAGAGCTTCGATTCCTTCTTCCGTAAACTGCTTGAGGGTAACAACGCGAATTTCCCAAAACCGAAGTCGTTCAAGCTCACTAAAGCCCAGTTGTTTGGCGAGAAAGACACTGTATTCGATTATGTTTACGACAAGAGGAATAATGGGACCTGGATACCTTGGGTAGAGCTGGAAAAGGAGGCACCGATGCCGGCCAACGCGAAGGTATGACAACCCAGTCTTTTAAATAATTCTTGCTTTGCACCATTAGACTCTGTTATCTAATACCTCTTTGTTTTTGCCAAAATATTTGACACTCAACGCAAATATCGCACATCTGGACACCCCACATGGTGCTATATATCAAATAACTATATGCCTTGAAAACCTACAAGCTAACCGATGCACGTTTTGTGTATTTGATATACATAATTTGGATGACAGATTTAAACTCAGGCAGCGATGAAAAGTGAGTCAAATTGAATTTTCAATACTTGATTACCCACACATCCACCGGAACAGATAACACACATTAATCCTTTCTTTTCTCCAGGTTAACGACCTGATAATCTTAACTAACGAGAATGCCTGCCTGCGCTACTTTGTGACCAAGATGGTGAAGTCCAAGATCCCAATTCTTCTGGTGGGGCCCACTGGTACCGGCAAGTCCTCATTGGTGCTTAACTTCCTGCTCTCACTGCCCAAGGAGAAGTACATCACTAATAACATTAACTTCTCCGCCAGGACTACTGCTAACCAGGTAAGTTAGGAGTAGGAGTAAGGAGACTCAAAAGTTTTCATCTTTTTGTATCCATATCAACCATAATCATCCCTCTGCAACGATATGGTCTCTTTTCAATCGAAGGGGACTCGGCCGCGCTGCTCCAATGTGGATTGATTTTAGCCAGTGTTTTCAAACTGCCTGGTATTACTGTTGTTCATAGGAGTCCACTTTCTATCAGATGGACCAATTGCTTGTTTGCCTGTCGTACGACATAAAACGAAAAAGTATTACATATAATATTATTTTCAGACTCAAGATATCATTATGTCAAAGGTTGACAAAAGGCGAAAGGGAGTGTTCGGACCGTCTATGGGCAAAAAGGTATGTGATTCGAGTTTTTTTCATCATCAGACAGCTATTTCGACAACATGTTTTAAATTATATGCAAACAATGTTTGTCCCCTAGTGTGTCCTATTCGTGGATGACCTCAGCATGCCGCAGAAGGAGGTGTACAGCGCGCAGCCGCCGCTGGAGCTGCTGCGCCAGTGGATCGACCACGGCCACTGGTACGACCTGAAGGAGATGGTGCGCCAGGAGGTCATCGACGTGGTGAGACACTCTTCGACTTGAAGCCTTCTCTCTGACCTATTTGGGATAAACAACGTCGACCTCTGATTGACAATAAGCGATGAAACATATTGACGTCCCGGTAGAGAAACTACAGCTGTCTTGGAACTCACAACGAATTTAATCAGAAAGAAGATAGTCGGAGTAGGAAGTATTGAAAGGACTTACCTCCTTAACAACTACGTGAGAGACAGCAATATGAAGGTGAACAGCACTGAGGTACTGTGAAATTCTCACGGGATATAGGGATACATGCAAACGTAGTTGCACGGGTATCGCTAGTATTAGTCGGCCAATGAAAGGGGTAACCAGGGAAGAGAACTAAAAACAAAGATTTCAATGCCAATAAATTACATAGTATGAATAATATTTATTAATTAATAACGGGTCTTGACAGACAGAGAAACGGACGACAAAATGATCTTATAAGGGTTCCGTTTTTCCTTTTGAGGTACGAAACCGTAAAAATCGAGTAAATCCTTTCATACAATGTTTAGAAAACTTGAATTATATACACGGCTTTCTCTTTATCTACACCACTGTTCAGCTGTTCGTGTCGGCCATGCTGCCCCCCGGAGGTGGCTCCAACCTGATCACGTCCCGCCTGACGCGGCACATGCTGCTCATCACGCTCGACTCCTTCGAGGACAACACCCTCAACAAGATCTTCGTCACCATCATGGACTGGCACTTCGCCAAGGGCTTCACTGACACACTGATGAGGCAGAGCAAGGTTAGTCTGCATGATGTTTTTAAATGCCATCTCTATTACCAGTGGTCATTTTGCTTTTGTTCACTCTTGCTCTGCTGTTCACTCAGCTATGTATGTTGTAACGTTCACATGCACATTTTAGAGTGCATTACCTCGGAAACGTTCGTAAAATCGGTCACGCACACTAAAACAATGTGCATGTGCGCGCCTGTGACTGTTGAACTAGGGATATAGCTTGAGACTTAAATGTGGAATTTAAATTAGAATTCCAGAAACTGGCTGATTGTTGCCTATTTAAAAAAATGTTTTGTCTCTTCAAAAGGTTGTAGTTTCCGCTACCATGGAAGTGTACAAATCTGTGACTAACTCGTTCCTGCCGACGCCCAGCAAGTGTCATTACCTGTTCAACCTTCGGGACTTCGCGAGGGTCATCAAAGGGATACTCCTCGTCCCCTCGACTCACATGAAAGAGTTGAACAAAATGGTCATTTTGTGGGTGCATGAGACCTATAGAGTTTTCTATGACAGATTGGTTGATGATGCTGACAGGTAAATCTATACTAATATTAAACAGTCTATTCGAACTTTGTATTTGATTTAGAATAATTTGAGAAAACCTAATAATTTGTACTTTTAATAAAAAACAAAATTTGACCCTTATACGGACGTTTTACCGCGAACTCGCGTGATATCGCTCTAAGTAGTAAAAATGGATTTTAAATTACTTTTTATAAAAACTGCGTCGCCTTTTCGCCGCTCATACACCGAGCAACATCACAGAAGATACCGCAGATCAATTACTATTTAGGTAGTTCCAGACTAATCAAAGGTTGTGTTATTGGTAAAGTATTTGCAATTTTAAATAATGGAGAAAAGTAAACATATAAATAAAATTTATACAGGCAGAAGTTATTCGACCTGGTGTACAAAGCTGTATACGGAAATTTCCGCGTACACATGGACCAAGTGATGAACGAAGCGGGATATATCCCCGAAGGCGAGAAGCTGGCAAACAGACACGCTGCCAACATATTCTTTGGGAACTACATGGAGCCTGATGCCGATCCTAAGATATATGATCAGGTAATGTTTTTTTTTTGAGTTGCTTCTTTACTAACGAAACCCGCGCTATTTCGTTTGTGTATACCGCTTTACCGTGAAATCTATCTATCTATCTATCTAAAACTGCATTAAAATCAGTTAAGCAGTTTAATATAAGATCTAAGCGAGAAAACAGCGGAAGCGACTTTATTTCTACAATCCTGCAGACGCAGGTGTAACTGTTATCAATAGATGACAGACGGTAAGTCCAGATAGTAACCTGTAAGGTGGCCCTAAAATGGCACTATACTAGTCGCCTACAAGGTTGCTATTAAGGATGGAGAGGTTAGAAAAAGAGGAAGAAGGGACAAAGAAAACTTATATTCAGGAAAAATATGGTTTGGTGGGCGAACGTGAAAAAGTGAAGTGAAGGTGAATGACAGACAAAAAGAATATCAAAAAAATCCATAAAGAAAAAGGAAACAATAACTATTTACAAAAAGGTTTATAAAAAGAGTTCGGTTTGCCACAGTTGCCTCGCACTGATGTATAACGAAGTTCGAAACTGACACTTATTCCTTAGTTTAGTGCATAACGAAATCGATTTTCAATTGTTTTATAAGCTGTGAGTCGCGTTGTTGGCGCGTACTATAGCTAACAGTTGTTGACACCTATTGCTGAAAGCACTCGGAATGGATAAAAGGCCTACTGGTAGGACCAACGTGTAAAAAACTGTTATTTTATTCATTATCCAATTCCCATAATATTATTAATAAAATTAAAAAAACATTTATTTTATAAGACGTCAAAGTTTTTTAATTATTTTTTTAGATCTTTTTATAATAATATTGAATTAAGTAGTAATGTTCTAATGCTGCCCTATTTGGTCTTTACCCAGGTCGTAGACCTGGACGACATGGCTTTCAAGATGGAGTACTATCTTGAGGAGTACAACGTGGTGTCGTCTTCGCCGATGGCGCTCGTCATGTTCCGCTACGCCCTCGATCATATTTCGCGCTGCACGAGAGTGTTGCTACAGGACAATGGTTCGTATGTGGAGTGGATGGCATTAAGTGTACAATAGTATTAAGCGTATAAAAAAAGATTTAAATCTATTTGATTTGCATAAGAATACAAAAAATATTCTATACAACTTGCAGGTAACATAACTGTCAAATAAACTGACATGGATATAGCCAGGATTTTGTCAAGGCAGACCTGATCCTATCTTACTAGAGAGGGATAACAAAAAACAAAGAAATCGTAGTATTTTATATTTTAATATTGTTCAACTTTGGGGGGGAGGGGGGCAGATGCCTATCCATCCATGTAAACTCAGAAATTTTCAATAGAAAGAGCCACGTTTCTAGAGATCGTGGATTGAAATCCTACTTGGACATTCCACATTTATGTGACACTGTGAAACCGACATCTGTGTTCTTACAGGTAATCTCTTGTTAGTGGGAGTGGGCGGCAGTGGCAGAAGCAGCGCTGTTAAGTTGGCAGCGAGCATCCTTGAGATGAATGTTATACAGGTGATTTTTTAACATTTATTTTACTAGTAGATTTACAGGAAATAGAATCAGTTTCTGAAACGCATTTTTAAAGTTAATGACAAATTAAACTATAGCCGTCACTGTCAAGCTAAAGAAGAAACAAAGAGAGAGCTTGAGACTTCATGTGGGATTAAATAAATTACTTATCTATATATGTATATAATTCAAAGTCCTGACTGACTGACTTAACTATATATCAACGCACAGCCCAAACCGCTGTGTCTAGGGGTGTACTAAGAAATGATTTTTCAAAATTTCCACGGGAAAGCGAGATATACGCAAACAAAGTTGCGAGGGTATATCAACGCACAGCCCTAACCGCTAGAGATTCCAAATTTGGCATGTAGGTTCCTTATAAGGACCGGACCGATCGGACTGGACCGTATCGTACCGGGCCGTGCCGGACCGGAATTGGTTTCTGAAGAAAAATATGCTAATTGTTAGTAGGCCACGCGGGCGAAGCCGCGGGTAGAAGCTAGTTAATAATAAAATACAACAAAAAATCTGGTAGTTTAGTGAACACTATTGGATTTTACAAATTATACACTCTAAAAAATATATTTTGTACTAAGATCGAAATCTCTCGAGTCTACGGTCAGAACGAGTGGCGGGACGACATCCGAAAGCTGCTTATGAAGGCCGGCATCATCGGGAAACCTATCGTCTTCCTCTTTGCCGACAACCAGGTAAATTTATGTATTATAACTACACACCGGCATAATTAGCGGAACATTATACAATTTCAAGAAAATATGCATTTTCAAAACCTAAGCTAAAAAACTAATCTGTTACACGAAGAAAGAAATAGTTTTTTTTTATCTTAACTAAAATAACAAGACTAAATAAATACTTTCTTAGCTCACCGATTTTCTCGCAATTTTAAAGAGTTACTTGGAAATAAAATTTAATTGTACATTATGTAATTAAGCAAAAGAAACAGACGAAAAAAAATCCATTTAATTATATTACTTCGATTTACCTTTTGCTTTCTTTAATAAAATAAATGTTCCTTCATATAGATAATGTATGAAGGTATGGTGGAGGACATCAACATGCTGTTAAACACGGGCGACATCCCCAACCTGTACGGAATGGACGAGAAGGTCGAGATTCTGGACAAGATGCAGCTCGCTGTCAGGGAGTCGGTCAGTGATATACTCAAACATATTATAAGCTCTTTTATGTAATTTACAATGCGTATAATATTCTTCTTCCCATAGAATTTGGTCCTTCTAAACAACACTTATGGTCGACGTAATTGGTTGTGTTCGGATTTGAAGAAAACAAGGCCGTGAATGGATGTCTTCTCAGTGGTCATTTTTCTTTGTTTCCGAATAGGTGGTAGTTTATAGAAATTTATAGATGTGAAAGCTTACTCTGTTCTGTTATTATTATTATCAGAAATCTAGAAATAATGTTTTAGTTCTAACCAAAATTGTATAAATGAACGCAGGGTCGCAAAATCGAGACGACCCCGCTGGCGATGTTCGGCTTCTACGTGGAGCGCGTGAAGGCCAACCTGCGCATCGTCATGGCCATGTCGCCCATCGGGGACTCCTTCCGGAACCGGCTGCGCATGTTCCCCTCGCTCATCAACTGCTGCACCATCGACTGGTAAACAATAAGTTCTACACAATACACACAGCGGCAACTGGCAAAACTTGCTTGTGTTATGTGTACCAGACATAGAAAACACCCAGACTCGAGATGAACACAAATAACTTCACATAAGTGATAGGCGTGCGAGGATCGAACTCGCGCAGTCTGGTGTCAAAGGTAGCCACTATCAACTGAGCCAAAGTTTAACTTTGCTTTCCAACCTGTTTGCTAAAGACACCCTTTTCACGTCTTTGTCTCTAAAAACCCATTCCCTCTTATTAATAAACAAAGATTAGCCAAGGTTTAACTAAAACATGTTTTGTCCCTTTCCAACTACATCGAGAGGTTGGGTTTAAGAGTCCCTAGAAGCCAGAAGGCCAGAAAACCGAAAATACTACTTTTTTCAAGGCTAATTTCTCAATAACTATAAGATTACTGGTAATTTACTTAACACACAGTCATACATCACCTATTTATCTAGTAAGCTGACAATTTTTCGTTTTGATTATCATTCAATATTAATTAGAAAAACAAAAAAATCAAACATACGTTTTAACATTTTAACGAAACACGAGGTTTTCCAAGTCCTTTTTTAGCTAACTGGTAGTGAATATCAATCTCAAAAAAATTATACGTACTGGTCGTATAGTTTATTAGTAGGTGGACAAAAAATTATTTTTAAAATTTTTGAATCAATACTCAAAAAAAATTAAATTCCTCGCTGAATAACTCCAAGAAAATCGTGCGCGAAAACGTCATTTTACTCGTCAAAATACAATTATTTTGTCAACAACTTTTAAACGTTATGAAACTTGAGGTGTTTATCTAACCAATACAAATTTTTAAAATTTATTTTACTACACCTTTTTTTTGTAATAAATATTCTAAAAAAGTGCTTATAATTCGGTGCGGTGGTAATAAATAAATAATAACCCATAGAAATGGTGCAATGTATTATTATTAGGATCAAAACTGTTTGTTTCCGATACACCGTACCACTACGATGTTTCGGACGCTCGCACGCACACTACTCTGATAAATATCTAAATTAGCGCATCGAAAGGTGAAGGGGCTCTTAATAACTTTTCCGATAAAAGGTTCACGGCGTGGCCGCCAGAGGCGCTGGAGCGTGTGGCGTCGATGTTCATCTCCAAGATGGCGAATGTTGGAGACGAGCTGCGCGAGAGTTGCGTCGAGATGTGCCAACTGTTCCACATGACCGTTGTGGCGCTTAGCGACAGGCTAGTCACTTTATCTATACCAATATAAAAAATTTGAAAGATTTGATTGATGTTTGAAAAATTCTTTCATCGTTGGAAAGCTACTCTATCCTACCTAGGCTATATATAATATGGAAAAAATAGGGAACCTTACGGAAACCTGTGCGAAGTCGGGGCCGGGCGCTAGTTTTATTTATTTTCATTCTTATCCTTACTAATATTATAAATGCGAAAGTAACTCTTCACGTTAGAATGGCTGATCGATTGAAATGAAATTAGGTATGGAGATAGTTGGAGACCCGAGAAAAGATAAAGTATAGGTTTTATTCCGAAAATCACCCCATAAAGGGATGAAAAGTAGGATGAAAGTTTGGGTTCTTTTTATTATTGTTTCAAGGGGAAACTTATTTTATCCATATCGAAAATCTTCAGATTTTACTCCGAACAAAAGAGGAAAGTGTACGTCACACCAACCAGTTACTTGGAGCTGATCAAAGCCTTCCAGAGTCTGTATGCAATGAAAGTTGACCAGATCACCAAAGCCAGGATCCGGTAAGTCAACGAAGTTTTAGAATAGAAATGTGTTTTTGAACAGAAGAAAATTGACCAATACGTTATACCACAATAGTAATATGGGTATCATGATAAAGAATATTATTTTTGGAAACATAATACACAGATGCTTATGATATAGGACGACCTCCGTGGCGTAATGGTTACCACGCCTGACCGCCACCCAGGAGGTCCCGGGGTCGATTCCCGGTCGGGTCATGATGAAAAACATACTTTTTCTGATTGACCTCGGGTCTTGGATGTTTATCTATATATGTATTTGTTATAAAATATAATATCGTTGAGTTAGTATCCCATAACACAAGTTTCGAACTTACTTTGGGACTAGCTCAATCTGTATGAATTGTGCCTATATATATATATTATAGGAAACACCCCAACTCAAAACAAACACAAATGTTCATTATAAATGTTTGCCCTGTGCTAAGATCGAACTCATGCTCTCTGTCGCTGGGTAGGGTACTAGAGTACCAACAGACCCAAAAGTTATCAATTTAACGCGTGCAATAACGTGGTCATCCAGTTCTTAGGTACCATTATACGTATATTAATTCATTCAGCTACGAGACGGGTCTGGAGCAGCTGGACTTCGCTGCAGGCCAAGTGGCCGTGATGCAGCAGAACCTGCGAGACCTGCAGCCGCTGCTCGTCGAGACCTCGGACAAGACCGAGAAGCTCATGATCAAGATCGAGCAGGACACCGTTGTGGTCGAGAAACAAAAAGAGGTACAACTATTTTAAGCACCCTTAGGCTATTCAAAATGTCAAAGATTTCCACTGAGCGTAAAATTTTGGTGATCAATAAATTGTATAGACTAAATTATATAAATTCTTTATTGCATATAAATAAATACTTTTAACAGTAATAAATACATAAATACAAGTACAAACGTGAGCTTACCTCTTTAAGAGATTTGACGCCTGACATTTCAGGAAATATCAAGGTATGATCACATTAATTCCCGGTGTACTACTGTGTGTACGGTGACTTAAATAAATTGAATGTGTTCAGATTGTCGGCGCAGACGAAGCCCTCGCGAACGAAGCCGCGGCCGCAGCCCAAGCCATCAAGGACGACTGCGAGTCGGACCTGGCTGAGGCTGTACCGGCTCTGGAGGCTGCTCTGAATGCCCTCAACACCCTCAAGCCGGCAGACATAACCCTGGTCAAGTCCATGAAGAACCCCCCCGCTGGCGTTAAGCTCGTTATGGAAGCTGTTTGTGTGATGAAGGGGATTAAGGGAGATAGGAAGATGGATGCTAATGGTATGTAAAGATAAGATGAAATCATTTATTCAGGGACTAGGCCGTCATAGGCCACACACATAATTCTACTCTATAAACTACCATTTCGGAAACAAAAGCGAAATGGCCAATAAATACTGGTAAAAGAAATGGCGAAAAAATTCATTGATATTGGAATTACTCACCTATTGTTCTTTGAAGCGTGATAAATAATACGTTATACATTTGTAGGGAAACCGTTCGAAGATTTCTGGGGTCCATCGCAGAAGATGCTCGGAGACATGAAGTTCCTCGAGAGTCTCAAGAACTATGACAAGGATGCCATTCCTGTGGCTACCATGAAGAAGATTAGAGATAAGTCAGTTCGCACTTTTTTTTATTGGTTTTTGTAAGGATTCAATTTTTTTATATAAATACGAAACAATATTGATATGTGTGACACTAAGATGCAAAAAGGCGGACACTTAGTGAAGAGTTCGCATAAAATTCGTCGACATTTCTCCCATCAGATACATCCCCGACCGCGAGTTCGATCCCGCTGTGATCGCGAAGGTGTCTTCGGCGTGCGAGGGCCTGTGCCGCTGGGTGCGGGCCATGGACGTCTACGACAGGGTCATCAAGGTAATGTCGCGTTCACCCACCATAGCCCCAAAGTAAGTTCGAAACTTGTGTATGGGAACTCAACGATACTATATTTTATAACAAACACATATATAGATGAACATCCAAGACCCAGGCCATTCAGAAAAAGTTCGTTTTATCATCATGATCCCACCGGGATTCGAACCCGGGTGGACGGTCTGGCATGGTAAACATTACGCCACGGAGGTCGTCGTAATACAACTCATTATCTGCACCACTATCCTCATGACAAAAATCGTCCAAATCTCGTGTCAATCTCAATTGCTCTCAATTCCTATATTGTATTGTTGTTGTTTTTATATGAGCGAGAGAGCTGTACTCTGTTTAGAGAAAGTACTTACTAATAGTAGTTTTGACGACGTGTTTGGCTTCGACTAAGGATCCCAAATTTTTTTGAAAATATAATATAGTCTATGTTACCCGGGGGTAATGAACCTTGCCAACGGTGAAAGAATTTTTAAAATCGGTCCAGCATTTTTTGAGTTTTTCATTACAAACATACATACACACAAATATACAGATCTTTCCTCTTTATAATATTAGTGTAGTGGGATTAAATCTCCATAAATTTGTGTGGTTTTGCAGGTGGTGGCGCCGAAGAAGGCGGCGCTGGCAGAAGCAGAAGGCGAGCTGCAGATGCAGATGAACACGCTCAACGCCAAACGCGCGCAGCTGCAGGGCGTGCTCGACAAGCTGCAGGTCACAACACTTATTAATAATAGCTAAGAAAAAAAAAATCATTCACTTTTTTTATTTTTATTTATTTTCAACTTATTCAAGTATTACAATATATCATACCAATGCACTTTTTAAAACAAATACCCAATGAACGTTACGACTGAATTTTTCAAAATAAAAAATAATAATTTTGAGTTCAAAGTTTGTATGAACTCAAGAAACTATGTGTGTTGAATGAATAAAAAAATCTCTTAGAAAATATTTCGCCTGGTATCAGTAACACAAATTGATCGAAAGTCGCTTATCCTGTTTGCAACACCGTTTGCCGGCACGGCCGCTCTCTGCGCTTATGGGCTTCGGCTGCGACCCTGAATGTGATGTGTGTGATGGATGGAAGAATATCGTAAAAAAAAAATATTCTGCGAGAAAGATGAATGTATATCTACGTGTACTTAATCTAGGGTTTCCTTATTTGCGATGCTAATGTCTATTATTATTCTTGATGTTCAATGTATGTTCTTGTATCGAAGTGTATATTTTGTTTATGTAATAATTGCTGTATGCCTTTTTAATTATAAGAATATAACTCAACAAATAAATAAAATAAAGTTACTTAGACTCTAAACGACGAGTTCGCGGAAATGACTCGCAAGAAGAAGAACCTGGAGGACGAGATCGAGCTGTGCTCGACGAAGCTGTCTCGAGCTGAGCAGCTCATCGGCGGCCTCGGAGGGGAGAAGGCGCGCTGGACGGAGCTGGCGGCGCAGCTGCAGGACCTGCTCGAGAACATCATCGGTGAGGGCCGAACCAGATAAGGAGATGCAGTGTATGCCACACGCGCCGACGTATTATCCTACTATATATAAATATAGTTCCATACAAAATGTATGTGAATATGCATATGTCGCGGATACACGGACGGGACGGGAACGTGGCCGTGTCGAACAAAAAGTCACGTTCCCGTCCCGTCCGAGGTATTATCCCGTTGCGTATACAGCGACTTTAAGTAAGTACGACGTTGACGCATCGACGTTTCAACGCATCGCGTGACACGCTGTTCAGATTTATATGTAGAACGACGCGACCGAGCGTCACCGCTCAGTCTACGCGGGGCTAACGCAAAGCGCAAACAACGCCCGTGTGGCATCTCCTTTAGACGGAAATTAATAATTTGAAGTTTGTTTCTTTAGGCGACGTGCTGTTGTCGGCCGGCTGCATCGCGTACCTCGGGCCCTTCACCGTCAATTATCGTCGCGAAGTTATCCAGCTCTGGAACACGCGTACACGCAATCTCGGTGAGTTACATGTAAATCTCATAACAAAAACAAACAGTTTTGAGAGCATTTATACGCTGTCCATGTGCAAATAATTTCGAACCTCTTAATATTATCAACACGTTATATTACAAATATGTTAGTAATAACTATAGATAATTTTGCCGTCTAAATTGAGTTAGTTGAGAAAACATTTTGATTGTTCATTCTATCAAGATAACAGAGAGTTTTTCTTTAGATGCTTAAAAAAAATCTGTAAGGGACCATCTCCACGAGCGAGAGAACAGCTCCGATAATATCATCGTTCCATCACGCACAATGCCCATTGTGCGCACATAGACTGCCTAATTGCGGAGAAGACCCGCAAGACAACAAGATCGTCGTTCCACCTAGTTTTGTACATTGTCTTAGAACGTGTCTCCACAAGGCGAATTTCTTTTGGACTCGTCGAAGTTGGTTGGAAGCCCCAATTATTATGTTAAATGTGTCAGACATCCCGTGCTCGGAGGCGTTTTCGCTGATCACGACGCTGGGCGAGCCCGTGGTGATCCGCGCCTGGAACATCGCGGGTTTGCCCGTCGACGCCTTCTCCATCGAGAACGGCATCATCGTGCAGAAGTCGCGCCGCTGGCCGCTCATGATCGACCCGCAAGGTATCTATATGCCTTTATAATATTAGTCATTATCATCTACTCGTTGGTCACCCTTTCTGCATGCCATCGTAGTGGCTGCTGGGGTATGGGTCCTTTGATTGTATGAGTTAAGCACGGTACTGATAGTTATGGCACTCGATCAAAGGTCATAACAGTGCCGTAACATTCAATGAAAGTGTCATGACACTCAACGAATACTCTACTGAAGTGTCGTAATATGATGTTATGACAGTGTCGATTAAAAAGATGGTGATACTCGACGGATGGAAGTGTCGTGACACTTGACTTCTATTAAAATTTCGTACATAACAGAACAAGCCAACAAGTGGGTGAAGAACATGGAGCGAGAGAATCAACTGAAGGCGATCAAGCTGACCGACTCCAACTACACCAGGATCCTGGAGAACTCCATCCAGATGGGTCTGCCCGTCATCCTGGAGAACATTAGGGAGCAGCTCGACGCTGTGCTGGAACCTGTGCTGCTGAGAAACGTCTTCAGGTAAAGAGACGTTCAACCTTGTCTTTGAATAAATGATTTGAGTTTGAAAACTTTTGACGCTACGCTCATTATTTCCTATCGTTTATCACTTTCTTCAGATCTGGTGGCATGGACTGCTTGAAATTCGGTGATAACATCCTGGAGTACAATCACAACTTTCGGTTCTACATCACGACCAGGCTCAGCAATCCTCACTATCTACCCGAGATCGCTGTCAAAGTGAGTATTACAGATTTCAAAATCCTTTTTTGATAGTGACATTGTGTACCGAGCGAAACAAGAAACGAATTTACATAGATGCTGAGAAACCTGATCGCCCAAACGAAGTCAGAATTAAGTTTTTTTAAGTCACTATAATCAGGGGGGCAACCACGAAAGTGTCCATCCGAAACAACAAAATACGTAGTCCTGTCAAAAAAAGACATTACTAGTTAGAATAAAATTCAAAACTGGTTAGAATTCAACGAAACGCAACGAAATATTTTCGGAATTTCGTTACATGGTGGGGGGCTGATTTCAACGAAATTTCGTCGAATAAGCAGTAGACGTAATCTAAATGTAATTTTTTATTATTTTCTTTAGGTTCTCTGCATGTAACTGTTTATTAACATGACCAATAAGATGTTAATTTGCAATGCAGGTAACAATGCTGAACTTCATGATCACGCCCCAAGGGCTGCAGGACCAGCTGCTGGGCATCGTGGTGGCGCAGGACAGGCCCGAGCTGGAGCTCAAGAAGAACCAGCTCATCGTGGAGGGAGCCAACAACAAGCGGACGCTCAAAGAGATCGAAGACCAGATCTTAGAGGTGCTTACAGAATTTCCCAAAAATCATCATCATCTCAGAATCATCCTTGAATATAAATTAACAAATATTAATATTTTGATCTCATACAAGGTGGGAGGTAAAAATATGTAAAAGACTCTCAAGATGTCCTTTCAAAGTCCAATATTTTTTTTCCTACCACCAGTTCAGACGGCAGATTTGGGCTAAGAAGAACTGACAAGAGAGCACTTGCCCTTTTAAAATGTTACTGAAAAAAATTACAATTACAACATAACAGAAAACTTTATGCATGATCTCTAATCAACGACTTTACCAGGTGTTATCATCAGCGGGAAACATCTTGGAGGACGAATCAGCCAATCGGATTCTATCATCATCCAAGGTGCTCTCCATAGAAATAGAAGCGAAGCAAGCCGCAGCGGCCATCACCGAAATAGAGATCGATGAAGCGAGACTGGGATACGTGCCGGTGTCGAAGCATAGCTCTGTCCTCTTCTTCTGCATCTCCGATTTGGCCAACATCGATCCTATGTACCAGTATTCGCTTAACTGGTGAGTATTGTACTTACCTATTAATTATTGTCATCAATATTTTTCAATACATTGACAGCCCGGTGCGGTGGTGCGTTGGTAGTGATCCTACCCTACCCCTACCCTTACCCTATCCCTACCCTAACGGGATAAAAAGTGTCCTATGTCCTGCTTCTGATTATAAGCTACGTCTCCACCAATTTTCAGCCAAATCGCTTCAGCCGTTCTTGAGTAATAACTGGTGTAACTAACACGACTTGTATATATATAGACGAGCTGTTACCCGCGACTTCGTCCGCGTGAAATGTTCAAATAAGGATAACTCCTTTTCCTGTCATGCGATTTAAATGAAACAAAGCCTATATTCTGCTCCAAGCCGAGCTCTATCTCCCTGTGAAAACAAAGTGCGCGTTCAAACAGACAGACAATAAATTAAAAAAAAAATCGCTTTTATTACCTTTCTCTAACTGTTCCCTCTCCATTTTTGCCAAATATGTTCAAAGTACAGACATATCGGGGTCTACTGTTTTATTATATGTATAGATTAGTATATATCTATATATATAAAAGAGAAAATCACTGACTGATTCATCACGAAATCTCCGAAACTACAAGTGCTAGGAGTCTCAAACTTTGCATGGGGGTTCCTTTTAGGGCGTAGGTGCTCACTAAGAAAGGATTTTTGGAAATTCATCCCCTAAGGGGGTAAAACGGGGGTGCAAAGTTAGTATGAAACTTTGCCGTTTTTGAAGTTATTCGAATGAAATTCAGCATGAAGGTTCTTTACTGAAAAGCATGAAATATGAGTAAAATATTTTTTTCAAAATTCATCCCTTAGGGGGTTAAACGGGGGTGCAAAGATAGTACGAAACTTTGCCGTTTTTGAAGTTATTCGAATGAAATTCAGCATGAAGTTTCTTTATTGAAAGGCATGAAACACGAGTAAAATATTTTTCTCAAAAAACATCCCCTATGGGGTTAAACGGGGGCGCAAAGTTAGTATGAAACTTTGCCGTTTTTAAAGTTATTCAAATGAAATTCAGCATTAAGGTTCTTTACTGAAAAGCATGAAACATGAGTAAAATATTTTTTCATAATTCATCCCTTAGGGGGTTAAACGGGGGTGCATAGTTAGTATGAAACTTTGCCGTTTTTGAAGTTATTCGAATGAAATTCCAGCATAAAAGTTCTTTATTGAAATGCATGAAACACGAGTAAAATATTTTTCTCAAAAATCATCCCTTAGGGGGTTAAACGGGGGTGCAAATTTAGTATGAAACTTTGCCGTTTTTGTAGTTATTCGAATGAAATTCAGCATGAAGGTTCTTTATTGAAAGGTATGAAACACGAGTAAAATATTTTTCTCAAAAATCATCCCTTAGGGGGTTAAACGGAGGTGCAAAGTTAGTAAGAAACTTTGCCGTTTTTGAAGTTATTCCAATGAAATTCAGCATTAAGGTTCTTTATTCAAAGACATGAAACACGAGTAAAATATTTTTCTCAAAAATCATCCCTTAGGGGGTTAAACGGGGGTGCAAAGTTAGTATGTAACTTTGCCGTTTTTGAAGTTATTCGAATGAAATTCAGCATTATGATTCTTTATTGAAAGACATAAAACACGAGTAAAATATTTTTCTCAAAAATCATCCCTTAGGGGGTTAAACGGGGGTGCAAAGTTAGTATGAAGAAACTAGATTAGTTAGACCATTTTATTTGAAACTTCGCAGGAATTCTCCTTCAAAATTCAACCCCTAGACTAGAGAGATGAAATGGGGTAAACTCTACACGTGTATTATAGAGGGCGCTCGACCTAGAAAGCTGAAATTTTGTATAGAGGTTCCCTTTATGATGTTGACAAGGATAAAGATGGGGTTTTACGACATTCCCACGGGAAAGGGAGTAATAGGACTGCAAGTGTATTATCGCAGGCGCTCAACCTAGAAAGCTGAAATGTTGTATAGAGGTTCTCTTTATGATGTTGACAAGGATAAAGATGGGATTTTATGAAATTTTCACGGGAAAGCGAGTAAAGGGTATTATCGCAGGCGCTCAACCTAGAAAGCTGAAATTTCGTATAGAGGTTCCTTTTATGATGTTGACAAGGATGATAACGGGATTTTTTTAATTCCCACGGAACGGGACAAATAGGACTGCACGTGTGTTATTGTGGGCGCTCAACCTAGAACGCCTAGATTTTGTATTAAGCTTCCCTTTATAAAGTAGACAATAAAGATGGGATTTTTTTTAAATTCCCACAGGATTCGGAATAATTAGACTACGCGTGTATTATTGGAAGCGTTTAACCTGAAAAGCTGATTTTTTTTTTAGAGATTCCCTTTATGATGTTGACAAGGATAAAGTCGGGGTTTTTTTTAATTCCCACGGGAACAAAATTATTGGCATTTTCGCTTGACACGTGGGCGGAGCCGCGGGTAACAGCTATTAAAATAATGAAACAACAGGATTTTGTACACAGTAGGTAGCCAAGATTAACAGCGGCGAGCAAATAGACAATGAGCAATGAAGAACACTGACGTCTCGGGGAAAACTACAGTAATAGGAGACTGTTAAATCCGTCTATACTACTTAATTAGTCACAAATCCAATTTCACGCGGGCGAAGCCGCGGGCACAGCTAGTAAAATATAATATCGTTGAGTTAGTATCCCATAACACAAGTTTCGAACTTACTTTGGGGCTAGCTCAATCTTGTATGAATTGTCCCTATATATTTATTGTCCCTATATATTTATTTATCTGTTTGTTACTAATTTAGTTGATTTATGTGATGTTTTCTAAAGCAGAGAAGTACAAAGACGGGATCTTTTAAAATTCCCACAGGATTCGGAATAATAAGACTACACGTGTATTATCGGGAGCGCTTAACCTAGAAAGCTGTTTTTTTTTATAGAAATTCCCTTTATGATGTTGACAAAGACAAAGTTGTTTTTTTTTATTCCCACGGGAACGAACTTATTGCCATTTTCGCCTGACCACGCGGGCGGAGCCGCGGGTGACAGCTAGTTTACTATAATATAGCCGTTGTCTGGTACCCAAAGTACAAGCAGGTTACGCCTAACTTTCTTATGGATCTACGATCTCATATAAGTAACACTTAAAAATCCCAGGTTCATCAACCTGTACAACCAGGCGATTCTGAATTCGCCGAAAAGCGACGACTTGGACGAGCGGCTCGAGGGCCTGAACGCGTACTTCACGCGCAGCGTCTACGAGAACGTCTGCCGCAGTCTCTTCGAGAAAGACAAGCTGGTCTTCTCGCTCGTGCTCACGCTTGGTATTTTGCGGCCGCAGGTGAGACTGCTACAAAATTAAACTTTCTTTCTAATTAATATACTTCTTCCTCTTCTTTTCGAGTCGATGACTACACACAGCTCAAATCAGATTTGCCCAATACCTGGCAATTAATATACTAATGTAGATTATATTGTGTCAAAAAGAAAAAATACAAGGGTGTGAACTTTTGTGGCGTTGCGGATTAACAGGGGTGGTATGCAAGCCAGTAAGACGTATTATATCGCATGTCAAGTGGTAGTCGTTTAATACAGTAACTTATTTATTTAATACAGAATAATAATATGTATTATAATGACGAAAGAACGCGATTGTGAAGGCATTCGCTCTAAATAAAATTATTTCATTTCATGTCAGTTCGCTCTGTATCACAAAACACTGGAATAAACTCTAGAACCGTAAGGACCGTTTTCCACTACTCCGGCATCCGGTTTTTATCGGCCCGATAATTGCCGGTCCGATGTAGAAATTCATACTTTAGACATAAAGCCGGATGCCGGAGTAGACCGGCAATTATCGGACCGATAAGACTTGAGAATTCAATGAAGTGCCATGGAAAAAGAAGTTTAAGTTAAATTTTGACTGATCTTTGTAATACGATCAATAATTTAAAGTGTTTATAATGCATCATCAGATTTTTCCACTCCCATCTTCTCTTACCCCAGGGTAAAATAGATGATGACCTGGTGGCGTTCCTGCTGACGGGCGGAGTGGCTCTGGAGAACCCTTACGAGAACCCGGCTCCGAGCTGGCTCTCCGACAAGGCGTGGTCGGAGATTGTGCGCAGTAGCAACCTTAACGGGTAAACTTTTGAAGAGCCTTTTATTCTTTCAATGTTTGTTAAAATACGCGCCAAACGCGACTCACGCTTATAAAACAATTGAAACTCTATTTCGTTATGTACCAAGTAATAAGTTTCAGTTTCGAACTTGGTTAAACGTCAGCGTGAGTCAGCCTTTGTGGCGACTAGTATAGGAATATTTTTTTAATAAAGTTTATTGCTTTAGAACTATCCTTATCCTTACTAATATTATAAATGAGAAAGTGAGTTTGTTTGTTTGTTTTTCACGGCTTGACTAAGCAGCCGATCGTTATAAAAATTTGCACACTTTTGTTAGGGGTACAGAGCCCAACATAGGCTACTTTTTATCCCGTGAAAGTATGTCGTTCCAATGGGGATCCAATGGGAATGGCGTTGTATCGGCCAACAGATGGCGCAACTAGTCGCGCTATGGGTTGTTTTGTTGTCAAACCAGATCTATACAGTCATAAAATTAACGCGAGCGAAGCCGCGGGGAAAAGCTAGTAAATAATAATACTCTAGTCTAGACAGCGCGGCCCGACAATGCGTTGCAAAACCTCTGTAACTGGATCCAAGTTATGATGAAGGATCTACATATCAGCCAGCTTATTAATAAATATATCTTTTCTTTTACCAGTTTGCAAGGCTTCAAAGAGAACGTGGAGAAGAACATAGTGTCGTGGAAGCAGTTCTACGACCTGTCGGCGCCGCACGAGAACCAGCTGCCGTCGCCCTACGAGAACATCAGGGGCATCGCCAAGCTCATCATGTTCAGGTTTCATGATCATATCATCATGTTATTTATTTATGTTTAAGAGTTATATTATAACTAGTGAAACCCGCGCAACTTCGTTTGCTTGTATTTATTTATGCACCGTGGCGCCATCTATATCGGACTTCTGATGAAATCCTACAGGAATCGCGTGCTTTTCGGGATAAAAAGTACGTATGTGTTAATCCAAGGTATCAGCCTACAAAACAAATATCATAGATTTTGGCTTAGCCATTCGAGCGTGAAGAAGTAACAAACAAACACATAACTTTCGCCTTTATAATATTAGTAGGATCCAAATTAGGCAATTTAAATATTTAATTAATATTTTTTTTACAATGGCAGTTTATTTCATTTTATAAAAAATTGTCTTGCAAATATTTTATGACGGTATCGGGACAAGCCCACCACACATTCCCACCGCTGTGTCTCCTGATAGCTAGGATCAACAACGGCGACCTCAGATCGACAATAAGCAATGAAGCTTATTGACGTCCCGGGGGAGAAACTACAGCTGTCTTGGAACTCACAACGAATTTAATCAGAAAGAAAACAGACGGAGAAGAAAGTATTGGATATGTTTTTGTACCAACTGAATGGTAAGTCCGATTAAATGTTTCGCAGGTGCATCCGCCCCGATAAACTGATCCCGCTGATCCAGCAGTACGTGGTGGAGGAGATGGGTCGCACATACATCGAGCCGCCCCCCTTCGACCTTGAGAAGTCCTACAATGACAGTAATTGCTGCTCACCCCTCATATTCATATTATCGGCTGGCTCGGATCCCATGTCTGGACTCGTCAAGTTCTCTATGGAGAAGAAAGTCGTCAGTTTCGAGACCATATCGCTTGGGCAGGGCCAGGTGAGAATGCTATCCTTTTTAATATTTTAGAAAAGGAAAGGAAGAAAAATATTTATTCGGTACATCACATGAGATACAGTACAACGATAACATTAAAAAAGCCATGAAACAAAATTATTAAAACGGCAAAAACGGTTTGATAAATTTGCTTGAAATCTAGTATTCGGGTAATTTATAACCTGCATAACAAATATATGGATATTAAATTAATAAACTAATTAACACGGTGGCCCGCTGGGTGTCCAACAGGACTTTAACTCCCATTTTATTCGTCAGGGTCCCATAGCAGCGAACATGATCACGTCGGCGATCGCGACCGGGGGCTGGGTGGTGCTGCAGAACTGCCACGTGATGGACTCGTGGATGGGCGAGCTGGAGCGCATCTGCGCCGAAGTCATCATCCCGCAGACCACGCACGTCAGCTTCCGCTGCTGGCTCACCTCCTACCCCAGCAGGGCCTTCCCCGTCACCGTGCTGCAGAATGGTTAGCATTACCTACAACTGTCTTGGAAGTTGGACTTCAAACTCAAAAAACTTCCTATCCGTGCAGGAGTGAAAATGACGAACGAAGCCCCGAAAGGCTTGAAGAACAACATCAACAGGTCGTACATCTCGGACCCGATCTGCGACCCCGAGTTCTACATCTCGTGTCCCCGCACCGAAGACTGGCGCCGGCTCCTGTTCGCGCTGTGCTTCTTCCACGCCATCGTGCAGGAGAGAAGAGCCTTCGGGCCTCTCGGCTGGAACATCCAGTATGAGTTTAATGAGAGCGATCTGCGGATCTGCATAATGCAACTTCAGGTATATTTTACTAGCGAAACCAGCACAACTTCGTTTGCGTGTGTTTATGCACAGTAGCGCCACCTACTTTATAAAACACCATTGACCAGTTGATTTACCAGTGGTCATTTTGATTTTGTTTCCAAAATGGTAGTCGTTTATACAGTAGATTAATTACACAAATGATTTATGTACTCTTTAAGACGCTATGCCGTAAAATAATTGAAACGAAAGGGGCGGGGCCTAGCCAAAAGTTGCGCGAGTGCCGCCGCGGCGGCGCTGCACTCGCGCGCGTGCCGGCCGGACCGCCGTTTTCCCGCGAAGTTTTGAAAATACTTTCGTCGGAAATACGATACGTTTCGCTGTTCACTTGTTATTGTTTGTTTAGTAGCTATTTAAGTTTATCTTAACTAATAAAGTAAATGAATACCTGTGTCTATTTATTTTAATATTAGTTATGAAATACAAGACAGTCGATATTTGGTCTATAACTAAATATATTGATAAATAAGCAAAATAATTACTTACATAAGTACATATTAAATTTTAAATAGTTTTACAGACAAACAAAATACTTTTTGCAATCGAATAAAACATTACACACACTGCGTTTTACTTTATAGTCTAAGAGCTAATGTCATTGTAAGGAATATTTTAGTAAAATGATAAAACAATGGGATTACATACTAAAGCTGTTATAATAAGGAATGTTCATCGTTTCATTCAAATACTTATTCAAAGTTATGTTATGAAAATTTTCTGTGGCTTCTTCTGAAGACTGTGCATATGCAGTACCACACTACAGGCTGAGCCAATTTTGAAATATACGAAAATGTTGTCTAGAATATAATTAATTAATAATAAATTCTAATTAGATGCAAATCACGTACTTTTTAAATCGTTTTATTTATAAAAGAATTAATAATAAAGCATTAGAGAAATTTTAAAAGTTATAGTTTTAAAATTTCTCTAAGGCAATAATCTTCTCATTATTACAACCCGCATTTGTCTCATTTGTGTCAAAATTTTTATTTTCTTTACCTTTACGAATGACATAACTTGGCTCACGAATTGCCATATTTCTTGTATGCCGAGGATCTACAAGCTCTGGTAGCAAGCAATCATAATAAAAAGAAAATAATTTTGGTTCCATTTTCGTCTTCCAAAACTGATCATCTTTATGGAGTATTTCTGTTTTTAGTTTATTTTCCCCATACCACACAGCTAATAAACATTTTGGAAATTTACTAATATGCATTTGCCCCTGTGCTTGAAAGAACCAATCAGATTTTTTATTAATGTATATTTTTCCAGTATTTTTGTCTTCTTTCCAAAAATGCATTTTGTTTAGTGCTATATATAGCCCTATCAATCCCAATCTTGAACGGTGCTATGGGGCACTTAATTTCTACAAGCATATTATGCGTTAAAACCACAGATATCAGAATACAAGAGATATGGTTTGTGGGCGGGGCACATGACGCCATTTTCTGCACAAATGTGCAGGAACTTGATTGTTCTAAGTCATTCACAAAACAACGCTTCCGCGAACACACGTCCGTGAATGTCAACAAAAATGCCGGCTTGTGCTTTAATTACGTGCAAAAATCGCATTGATACGGTAAATTCAAGTAATAGTGGTGTTACTTATCATAGGTAAGTCATTTATTTAATATTTTTCTATATAAATGACAAATTAACGAAATATTTTTGAGGCATAGAAATTATTAAACAATATACGGCATAGTCGATACTTCCGTTACAAATATTGTCCATTGCTTGTTTTGGATACGCGCTTTTCAATGTTTTGCGGTATGCACGTACAATGGAATGCAAACGTAACGATAATTACAATGTTGTGAAAATATCGTGGTACCGCCGCTTGTAGCTTCCGCGATCTGTCAAAGTAATAATGGCCGTCGCACAAGCCATGTAGTGCTGCCAAAAGTAGAATATTTTAGTATCGATAATTTTGTATTTCTAATTTTTGAAAGTATAATAATTTGAAACTTTTACTACAGTGCATTCCTTGTACAGGGTGTCCCAGTCCCATAAGTTTTGGATCAAACTCAAGGGGAAAGTAGCTCAACTAAAAACTCATTTGATTAGTTTTAAAAAAATCGCTTATTATTATGTACTAATTTTTTTAAGTTCTTTCTTTTAATTGGTTTGAAACTAAAAATTACTATTATAATCTTTTAATTGGTTTGAAACTAAAAATTACTATTAAAATACTATTAATTACTTCAGACTTAAATACATGAATAGCTAACGAAAACATAAGTAATGCGTTGTACGTGCCTATCAAATTTAAGGAGTGCACTCGATTTACTTGGGATCCCATCATCAGATCCTGATTGGTGACAAGTTATGATGGAAAAAAAATCAAATGGTCTAATCTAATACATACCTACAATACTTAAAGAATCATCCTCTAACTCCTATCCGTTTAGGAGTTGTACCTTCCATCATCACCTCATCAACATGGGATGATGACTTCCAGACGTAAAAACTTGAATAGCTTACGAAAACATAAGTAACGCGTTGTACGTGCCTATAAAATCTGAGGGTTGCCCTCGATTTGCCTGGGATCCCATCATCAGATCCTGACTTGGTGACAATGGGACCAACCTGGGAGTATGCACTTTCATATAAATAAAAAATTTTGAAAATCGGTCAAGAATTGACGGAGTAATCGGCGGACATACAAAAAAATATATATATACAATGAAACATAGAACCTCCTCCTTTTTTGAAGTCGGTTAAAAATGGCGACATGCGCCCCGCCCACAAACCATATCTCGTTCATAGTTGTAGTGCGTAATAATTGTTATTGTAAAATATAGAGAGGTAAAGTTATCGATAATGCTTGTCGCCCTTTTTCGTTAGGTGCCGTCACTATAATACACTTCTTACTTCTGTGTTCGTAATCGAACTGCAAATCACGGGCTTAAGATTTGTGTGAGTGTGACTGTCGGAGATTATTCTATGAATGTGTTAAAATGTAACTGTGTGTGTAAGTGGCGACATCGGTTCCGGTACAAAAACTGTCTTATTACATTTCTCTTCTTTCTGTGTTCTGAGGTTAAAACTATTCCATCAGGCGTGGCCCCTAAAAACGGATATTGTTCGTCTATAAACAAACCACATTGCTTAATGTCTATATTCATTTTTTGTTTTTTTTTAACCGACTTCAAAAAAGGAGGAGGTTCTATGTTTCATTGTTTTTTTTTGGAGGTCCGCCGATTACTCCTTCAATTTTGGACCGATTTTCATAATTCTTTTTTTAAAATAATATGTAATTTAAATATTGATTTTTTAAACTATATTTCCAAAATATTTTTATATAGTAGGTAAAAAATACGTAAATGTGGATAAAGTTACTAAGGAAAAAAAATAGTTTCTAGAAAACAAAAAGATGGAAAACGAAACAGCATTTTAAATTTCGACCAACCATTTTCGAACAAATGAAATTCGGGCAAACAAGTTTCGGAGTAAAGATACGTTAGCATTCAACAAGAGGAGTTGTCTTGTCTGGCAGGCGACCGTCTCCTAGTTATTGCATATATTACAAAATACTTCAATTTATAAATAGCTTCATTATAAAGTTTTGATTTAATCTCAGTTTATTTTTGACTAATATTAAGTTAAGAACAAAAATGTAATGTAGCTTCCTACCTATAAAGCTAATATTATACCTATTTTCTATTAAGTTTATTCTATTAAGTAAAATAAAATATTGTAATAAAATAAAATAATCAGTTAGATGTCCAATAGGCAGAATATAAACAAAGTGTCGCCCCTGCGTAGTAATGTCATATTCTATGACTCGGTTGGGGGCGGGGCCAGGGAGGGGCGCGCCCCGCACGGCCGAACGCGGCGCCAAAATTTGAAGGCGCTGTCATTTCTATACGTAATAATATTATTTCGATGGGTTGCGCGCGAGATCTCGACGAACGTAGATCCGTCCCAGACAAGAGTAAGCGGCCGACTGAGCCCGCCCCATCCGTGCGACGCATATATCAATCCCTCTTGCGAGAGACAGAGATGGGACACCGTGAACACGGCGAATTTTTAACGTCGTAAGCGCCAAAACACATTTAGGCTTATTTAAAATTCATTAATTGAGTTTTTAAAAATTTGTCTTTACAGTCTCTAGAAAACATTAATGTCTTTCTTTATATGAAGTTTAAAATTTCTACTATTTACCGTTTAGAAGTTACAAGAGTTCTGAAGAAAAAACAGAGGTTACTTCGGATTTTTTTTCTATCGAGGAAATGTGTCACAATCGTGTTTTGGCTCTTTCCAAAATTTCGATTATATGATGAACTAATACATATCCAAAAATCTAGGTCTAAATTTTAGTAGTTTAGAAGATATTTGGTTTCTAAGGACCCTTCTTTTTTTCACATATCCCCTTAACAAGAGAAAGTGTTTATGAAAACCTATTCTCTGAATAAAAGTTTTACATCTTTATTGTACAGATGTTCCTCACGGAGTACGCGGAGACGCCGCTAGAGGCGCTGAACTACCTCGCCGGAGAATGCAACTACGGCGGGCGCGTCACCGACGACAAGGACAGACGACTGCTGCTGTCTCTTCTCTCTCTCTTCTACAACGAGGAGGTTACCACAGAACCCGGGTCAGTTCAATAATACTTAAATATATATATTTTTAAATTATTACAGCCTTAGTGTGCTAAATATACATGTTTCTGGTATCCACCTATTAAGCTTATTGAAGCTTGTAGCAGGGGAT
Source organism: Endotricha flammealis (assembly GCA_905163395.2). Classification (NCBI taxonomy): domain Eukaryota; kingdom Metazoa; phylum Arthropoda; class Insecta; order Lepidoptera; family Pyralidae; genus Endotricha; species Endotricha flammealis. The sequence continues at coordinate 1,278,027 of LR990861.1, read as the reverse complement.
CCTGCTCTTCCTAAATTCTTAGTTTACAGGCCAATCTAAATTGTGTAAGTACAGAAAACTATATCTAGTACAAAAAAATCGGGATAAGAGTGATGTGTGAGTGGTGTGTGTGTGAGTTGAGTGAATTGTGAGCTTGTTTGAGAGTGTGAATCTAAATGGTACTCTTTACAGCTAAACTAGCGCTAACTAAATACTAAACTAAATGAAATCGGATTGTATGCTAATCAAATAGTTAGTCAAGTATAAAATTTCAATGGTACGAATTAGAATTTGCTGTTAATTTTGCATTTGAAATTATACAGAATTGAAATTAAAATCGCAATTGCTATGCAGACTAACCTAGCAGGTTTGGATGAATTAAAAATTCTGTGTAAATTTTTCAATTTAAAAATTCTATTTTAACAAGCTTGACCGTACCTAATCGACGCCCTGCATACCTATCAACGTCCTTGTCTTTACGGTCGATCCAGTTCCCTGATAGAAATTTCTTCATCTTTATACCTGTTGGGATTTAGATCTATACCTTTAGTTTTTATTTTATTTTGTGAATAAAAATATATGTACAGTCAAGAGTAGGTCGACCTTTACATATTGGACTTTGTAACATTCTTAAGTTCTATGTCATAAGAGTCAAAATTGTACTGCAAGTGGAAAGCTCGACGTGCACCTGACTGTGCGATGTAAATTTTTATTAACAAAAATTGTATCTGGTTTTCTGTCGCCATTTCTTTTACTAGTGGCCATTTTGCGAAATGGTAGCTTATAGAGCAGATTAATTGCACAAATCATTAACTGTACGTCTGTACTCTTTGCCTAGAGAAAGTATGTGAAAAAACCTACTCTCTATTTGGAATCTTTGGGCCGTACTTGTCATTGTACCATTATTTTATCTTCTTAGGTATTCGTTCTCTCCGAGCGGTGACTACTGCATGCCTCCGAACATGGAGTACAACTCGGTGATCGAGCACATAAGGGCGTTCCCGCTGATCGCCAAGCCCGAAGTGTTTGGACTGCATGAGAACGCCGACATCACCAAGGACAATAAGGAGACCGGTGCTGTAAGAATCCAGTCTTTATAATTAGATAAATAGAATCCCACTAAAAACGTTTTCATGTAAAATGTTGCCAAGACGAAACCAAATGACTCGCACTTTCCAAAAATTATCAGATCTCATGTAGAGCCAGGCATCTAACTATACACGCCCTACAAGGCCTAAACTTCACATACTCTACACCTTAATCAAAATATGTGGCTACCTTAAAGGCAATTTAATCGACTTACGATATGTGTGTGTTTTACACACGTTTGCAAGGAAAATCGATCTATTTACTTACTGTACATACTGGAAGAGTAGGCAGGAGATCATTATCAAAAAACCTTTATAATGTATCGTTAAGAATCTTTAAATTGTACAGCTGCTGTTCGGCTGCCTCCTGACGCAAACGTCCATCGTCAGCGGAGGTGGTGGAGGAGAGGGCGGCGAAGGAGGCGGCGTGGTGGAGCTCACGCGCGACATGATGGGGCGGCTGCCTGCCCTGTACGACGTCTTCGAGGTGTCGCAGAAATACCCGGTGCAGTACTACAATAGCATGAACACTGTGCTCAAACAGGTAACATTTCTGGTCAAACTCCACCGAGTTTGGTGTAGAACTCATCTTGACTGTGTAAGGTTCCTTTATTCTCGATCGTAAAATTAGTGAGATTGTTTTTTCTCATTGGTTGGACCGTCGAACAATTTTTTTTCTTTCTTTCCGGGTTCATTCTTCTGAGAACAACTCAATTTTATAATTACACTAAGTCGACCTATTTCTGAGTGTGGGGTTACAATGGACAGTCACCTCCATGAATATGTAAGCACTTTAGTACCTTACGAACCTACTGTCGCTAATTCCGTCTTGACGCAGTTCGGCTTAATACAATAAATCCAACAACAAATGAAAATAAAAATTCAATAGTTCGACGATCGAAGGTTTGCTCACTGAAAAAACTGTCTGTCTGTCCTAGTTGTTGTCAATGGATAACATGACTCAAACTGTCATTGTCATGCCACTGACAAACCGCATTGTAGCAGCTTCATAGGGATGATTTTGAGTTCATATGATGATGATAATAGGAGCTGATCCGCTACAACCGCTTAATCGCTGTTGTGAAGCGCACCCTGCACGGCGTGTACATGGCAGCGCAGGGGCTGGCCATCATGAGCGCCGAGCTGGAGCAGTGCAACAACGCCTTCGCCAAGGGAATAGTACCTGGTGTCTGGATGTCCAAGTCCTACCCCTCGATGAAGCCGTTGGGATCTTACGTTGCTGATCTTCTGTCCAGGTAAGATTTATGATTACTAAGATATGCCGGGTGCAGTACTGTAACGTAACAGAATTCTCATAGTGTGGACGCCTTGGACGCGCGTATCACTCACCTCGTGCTCGCCGCGATCGACGGAGGAAGAAAACACAGCGCTGCGTTCACACTACGAGAGGCTCCTTTCATGTTACAGCAGGCTGTACCCGGCAATAAAGACATCTCTGTGTCTGCGGAGAGCGAGATATTTCGTTTTCCGACGAAACGCTATCAACCAGTTACAGCCACGCACGACCCCCTCTCTTCTTATTTCTAGTGTGAAAAAATGCATTATTGCTATAGTCCGGCAATCTCGTGCACGACCGTCCCGCGGGGTGACAGACGGTGGCGGGGACGAGGTACCTAAGATGTCAGCGGGTAGCGGGTGGTGTAGCGCGGAAGGGAAACGCGTGCATCGCGCGTCAAATACGGCAGTCTCGGCTACGCTATCTCGTCCCCGCCACCGTCTGTCACCCCGCGGGACGGTCGCGCACGAGATTGCCGGACTATAGTCGTTTTCTGACTGAGATGTCCCTCCTCTCCGGCCATTTTAGTTAAGTACAGTCAGCTGTAGAGAAACCAGACTCCCCAAAAGAGGTAAGATAAAGTTTTTTTATGTAACTAACGAGATTTCAACGAAACATCGAATACTAGACGGAATCAAAATGTAATTTTTACTAATTTGCGTTAAATGCATTGAGAATTACATTAGAAACCTTAATTCTTACTTCGTTTGGTGAGTCAGCGGATTGTACCTACCTACCTAAAGGATACATGTATTAGGAGTCTTCGCACTTCATATGGTACATAATTGTAAGCTTAAAACTACATAGATATTGGTAGAAATTTGAGTTTGGTAGAAATGAAACTGCAGATATTAATAAATTCAATTTACTATCACAACACATTAACTACAAATATGTGTATAACTATAATTACATACTTTGTACTCAGTCTATATATGTGATGCCGTTGCAAGCTGTATTGCACTGTGTTAACGGCGAAAGTATGACACGAGAATTTGATAGAACGTGATATTTTGATTGAATATATAGGAAACATCATTATAGGATGCCTATAAGGCCTATTCAAACTTAAGCGGTATTACCACCTGCGGCAGAAAAAACTCAAGTGTGTATGCGGTAATATTGCTATTCCAAATGGGACTGTCCCGCTCTGGCCGCAGAACTTGATAACTAAATACCTGAGCGATCTTGATACTAAATAGCTGCCAATCCGTAGAGTACGCTCTCGTCTCCTTCGATTGAAGGGAGATCTGGCCCCTTACTCTTGAAGATAATTCCGCACGATCGCCATTGGATCGTTAATTTTAGGTACTCTTTACAGCTAAACTAGCGCTAACTAAATACTAAACTAAATGAAATCGGATTGTATGCTAACCAAATAGTTAATAAAGTTTAAAATTTCGAGGGTACGAATTGTATTTGCTGTTAATTTTGCATTTGAAATTATTCAGAATTGAAATTAAAATCGCGATTGCAATGCAGAGTAACCTAGCTGTATGCCTGCAGAGGGATGATTATCGGTTGATATGATATAAAATAAGCCAAACCTACAGCGGCAGCGAATACTGCTCCGGTTTAAATAAGCCTTTATTGGATAATTTAGGTATAAAAGTATCAAACTACTACTGATGTTATATAAAAAATAAATAGGTCATAATTTACCCGAGCAGCATATTAAAACTAATTCGCCGAATTGCACCCCCTTGTTCATTCAAAGATTAGCGAAGGTTTAACTAAAACTTGTCACTTTTCCAATTCTCCTCATGACAGTGACAAAACAGGTTTTAGTTAACCTTTTGTAATGCTTTGTCACAGATCTGTAACAAGACGTCATCGCGATTTTTATCACATAATTATTAAACGAAATCTAGAAGAAAGTGTTTACAATTCAGTTACAACTGACGTCTTGTCACAAATCCGTGACTAGGCATTTCAAAGGTTCACCTGTATTTTATCTTTTTCCTAAACTTATATTTATAAAGAAGAAAGATATGATTTTTGTTTGAATTAGGGTCCGAAACAAGTGGACCAATTTGAAAGATTCTTTCACTATCCCCGGGTGATATTATATTTCCCACATACGACAGAAGTATGATTTTAACTGAACACAACACAGATACGAGAGAGAATTGCTATTTGAAAAACAAAGACGTTTGTGTAAATTTGCTGTAAGATTTTTCCTAAATATAAATACGCTTAGGCCTAACGTTGGTCTTTAAAATGGACCCATATTCAAAATTGACATCCATTTATTATAGGCAAAAAGCTCAAAGACAACTAACTACAGTCAACTGCCTCCGCTTGGGCAGTGTATTTTTCTTTCAATTTTGTTGAATAGTGGCCGCTTGAAGCTGCCTGAAGCTCTAAGATATTGTATAAATTTGCACACCGTCTGCTTCTTGTAACAAAACTAAAATAAAAGGTTATCTATATCTCCTAGAATAAAAATTACTAAATAAACTTCCTACCCTATTTTTCGTGACAGCACGATACGCACATATTAGAAAAGCATAGTGCCAGACCAGGGGCCTAACTCTTGAAAATAATTCCGCTCGGCAAATCTTCAGAGACTACACTAACTCTTAACTAAATACTAAATTAAATCGGATTAAACGCTAACCAAAGTCTGTAAAGTATAAAATTTCAAAGATACTAATTAGCATTTTTCAATTGAATTGAAATAAAAATTACAATTTCAAGAGTAAGGTAGCTGACCCAGCAAGTATGAACTTACTGAAATTACAACAAACCATTAAACACTCAACAAGTTTACATGTAAAGAATGCTATAAAGCCAGTGCAGAAGCCGACAGACAGACGCAGAATCTTAACATAGATATAGCACGTTGGAATACTGACACGTATTACATTTATGGCTACTTGCCTACACCTAATTCACTCAGAGGGCAACCGCCTATTTTATTAAAACGTAAAGCTATCCAGAAATTCACCCTTCAGAATTCTTGGCCAGATCAAGTAACTTATTCATCAATTCTCCACCAAAAGATTCTCTATATTTCTGGCTAATGCTGTTTAACAATGCGTACGGCGTCTCATAGTTCATATTCTCTATCGATGAAAGGCTAACATCATCATATTTTCTACCCACTACCCTAAACCCTGCTGCGGACATCTCGATGCAGTAATCACTGCTCTCGAGGGTCGTCAGGTTGATGAAGATCTTTTGGTTGGTGTTCTTGAGCAGTGGCGATATGTTGGCAGTCTTGACGTGTTTTCTAATGTCGCTTATGGCGGCCTCGGCCTCCTGCGGCCAGGTCTCCTTGTCCAGGATTTGCTCGGTCATCGCTCAACTGGAATGAGAAATAATTTTTATTAGGCTCGACATAATGAGCATACAATCAGGGAATTTAGCATTTTGTACAATGTAATTGATATCTAACAAATTTTATATAAACGTGGCCAGTGCACTTAAAAACGTCTCTCAATATTTATATTTTTTAAACTAATAGAATTCTGGATTTAAAAACTAATCGACAATTTTGGTAGGCCGTAGAAATTAACGATTATTTAAGAGATACGTACACACACATCCATGCAGCAGAATAAAGCACTCAAACACAATAATAAATCGGATTGTACAATTCACACAGTTTATCAAAGACAATTAGGGCAGTGTTCCGGATAGGCACAATGAGGTAGGAAACGTCATTCATAGTGGCACGCGGTCGCTCCGGTTCGGTGCGCTAATACTTAAGACTACAAGCCTACATTCTCTCTTTGTGAACTTACTAATCTGATATAAAGAAGCTGTAGTTTGTTTTGAACGTGCTAATCTTTGAAACTAGTTGGGTTTGTGAGGTTGGCTATTCAACAATATTAACCATTAAAGCCATTTAAAGCAGAGACAATCGGACGAAGCCGCGGACAACAGCCACTAAATAATCAAGATTAATTTCATAAGACGTAATGTTTGTATGGAGTAAAAATTTTGGTACATTCTATTCACATTTCATGATATTATTGTTAACTTTCTTAATTTTCAGGCTTAAATTCCTTCAAGACTGGATTGACGAGGGGCCTCCCATGGTCTTCTGGGTCTCAGGGTTCTACTTCACACAGTCTTTCCTCACGGGAGTGCTGCAGAACTACTCGCGTCACAACAAGATACCCATCGACCAGGTTCAGTTTGAGTTCGTCATCACTAGTTTGGAGACTGAATGTGAACAGGAGCCTGACTTCGGAGTTTATTGCAAGGTGAGGGTTTTTGTCACACACAAAAACCACTCAAAAAATTTAATTCTAAACTAAGACTACGTACAGTGTAACACAAGTACGAGCGTTAGAGTCGCGTTTAGTTCTACATTGAGCTCTTTGTATGGTAGACCTCACGATGAAGTTATTGCAACTCCGCGGTGGATTATGAAAGGCGACAAAACACGCAGCGAATTCGCCCTTTCAGGACAGTCCGACTGCTGGGTATACCTAGGCCTATGAGTAGTACTTGATTGCTGATATTTTTTACATAAATATCATACTGTATTATACATAGAAACACCTAGAGCAAACAGGACGGGAGCCAACATGGACAGGGACGGTAAACTAATCATTGCTGGCTTAAACCTTTGAATCTGTCATATTTTATATAATCGGTAATGTATTTTTAAAAACTTTACAAGCAGCAACCGCACGTAGTGGATAAACAAGATCAGGAGCATAGTGTGTTTATATGGGTGAGTCTGTGTGCTGATGACTGCAGTGTTTGATCACAGTTTCAGAGCTGTTCCACACGCTGCGCTGTTTTATACGGTGCTAGATAAACAAATGATGAAGGAAACGTAGGCCACACTTAGATGCTTAGCGAAATTACTAAAACGGAGATATTTCATAAATAAAATAATTAGGATACAGTATTCTTAAACTATCCGCATTGGCGTAAATAAATTCGTGCAAATTGCCTTCAAGACCGTGGAATCCGTGAAATTTCGCAATGCGGACAAGCCCTAAAAGGACTTCTTTCATTTCGCTTAGTTTCTGGTGTAAACTGCGGTTTAAGGGTTGCACTTGCACTGCAGCGCTCCTGCTTATCATGCATGTGTTTTTGTTATCGCCAATTTCATACGTGTAATATGAATATTACACATTATATCAATGCATCCTTTGAGTTTTATCTTATTTAAATTTTGCTGCACGTCTATAATCTTGTTTTTGTTTTATTTAAATCTATCTAGTACTTTTTATGTGCGATAATTTGATTTGCCCTTTCATGTTATGAATTTATTATAATATATTCTCTATTATGTTCCGCTGATCACCAACTAATAATGGAATCGGAAATTAACGCGATTATACCTTGATATTATCTGACGTTTCGACCAGGTTGCTCCGGTCGTAGTCACATGCGAACTTTGCCCGACTATGCGATTAGGCTGCACCGGTCACACACTATATTTTTTTTTACAAATAAATAAATAACGATAGCTATGAATTATAAATCTCTTTATGTTTCAGAAAATATTGTGTTTTAACAATTCGACATTACAAATTGACCTCGTTAAAAATAAACACTTGGCTTCAATTGATTGCTAATGACAGCATCAACATAAACATGTTTTATTTTCGTCCACATTACCATTGTAAACGATTGTATTATAAACAGAAGCCCTAACTAAGCAACCTTGAACATGATTAGCAAAAATATTTGTATAAAAATATAAGGAAATTTGAGCAAAAATATATCCCATTGTTGACTTAGTATTTGACGGCAATAGGATGGTGGTGATAGGTGTGTTACACTTGAAAATTTATGATGATGTATTTTTAAGTGACAAAAAAGGCGGTAACTCTTTTCTTTCGCTATTTTACCAGTGGTCATTTTGCTTTTCTCCGAAATTAGTAGCTTAGAGTAGAATCAATTTACACAAATAATTTACTCTCTGACAATGATCTATTATTTGAATAAACGTTTTGATTCATTCAAATTACGGAAGCGTCTATTCAGTTTGATTTATATGAATCTCAACACGGAAGAAGCAGGCAAGAGCAATTTAAGTTCATTTATACGAGCGCACCAGGCTATTGTTTTAAAATTTCTTACAGAGTCTATTCCTATTGGAAAATTATATTTTCTTTGTCATATTTTAATGTCCCATGAAAAAAATATATAAACATGGTCCATGGTTTATGAGTTAGCTGATAAAACACATTTTGTTTAACTTCTAGGTCTTATTATTGTGATATTGAATAGCCCAACTTATAATATAGGTTATATTATAAGGCTATAATATAAATATGACTTTATCTTATCTATGTAAGGATGGCCGACGGAGCACGACCGATGCCGACCTTAATTTTAAGATTTGGGTTTATTTATTTATTATGCCTTTTTGTCGAACACAAAGGTTTTACTATGAAATGCTCTTGTTTGTTTGGACTCTCACTAGAGGTCCCTTAATTCGACGTGCTTGGGGTAAAGACCTCCTCTGAGTCCTTGCACAAGTTCCACATGCTCTATTTGAGTTACCCGAAAGATTTAGGTTACAAAATGCAAAAAAAAAATCTTTGAAGTTACTAATGCAGTTGAAGGCTGAAGCCCACAATTATTTAATACAATATTATTCAAATAATTTCTATTCCACAGGGCCTGTTCCTAGAAGGTGCTAGATGGAACCGAGTGACCATGCAACTGGACGAATCATATCCAAAAATCTTATTTGATACAATCCCCATTATTTGGTTTCAACCAGCCCTCATAGCAAACTTTAACCCACCACCATGCTACTTTTGTCCTATTTACAAGACAAGTGAGAGGAAAGGTGTGTTAGCTACCACGGGGCATTCAAGCAACTTTGTCATGTACATAACGCTATTATCAGACATACCTCAGAAACATTGGATTAATAGGGGTGTGGCGAGTTTGACACAGCTTGATGATTAAAATGAGTATGGATTTATAAATTTGATCTTGTTAAATACTATTCATAACAATATAAGGGCCACGAAGGAGCTGGCTATTTTTTCATACAAAAAACCCAGAGTAGACAAAAATTTCTTCAGTGATGTTTGAACTGGCTTTTTATGGGTATAAAAAAAATGCTTTTATTTTCTCTTTCAACTACTGGGATATCATAGATATTAGCCCAAGAAAATTAAGCCAATCAGAAGAAATAATTCGTGTTGTTTTGAAAATTGGCACAAATTATACCTTGTTGAGTCCAGTTCAACATACTTAAAGTCCTCGAGGGTGGGGGGAGGAGGTGCTGAGGGTGTAGTGGTGAGGAGTCATAGGTCAGTTTTTGATTTCTGCTTATAATCTCAAAAATCTGTACATATAGCATAATGACTTAACAATTTACCAAATTTTTTTTCAAGTCGAACACAAGTTTTTGTCTAAGCTGGGTATTTTTTGAGCCATCGTATTTTAGTTGTCTTTAAAAAAACGATAATTTTTTTTTTGCTGGATATCTTTGAATCAATTTTACTCTAAAAACATTACAGAACCTTACATCAACATTACGATGTAAACGTTAAATAAAAGTCATGGTGGTTTTAAATAGTAGGTACGAAATTATGAGTGAGTTGAGTGACCCCTAGGGTCGGTGCACATCTGACGGAAGATCTGTCGAGCGTATTATCATTTGTATGGTCAACGCACTAACGCATCATTGGTTGAGTGTGCAAGGTCGAATATTTTATTATGAATTTGTCTGATCAGATGTGCACCGACCCTTTTATTAGTTTTGAGTAGTTAATGTACGATTATGAACGATACTAATTAATACCAAAGCCAATATATAGGATATGTTATGAAAATTATATTATTAAATCTTATCAATTTATTTAAATATAACTATTTTTATAATAAACAATACCATGTATTTAGTGATAAATCATTTTCATCAATATATTTTATGTAATAATTGCATGTTTTTATCTGAAAAGGATTCAACCATCTTAGCAAAATATTAAATAATGGTTTGGAGAATTTGTAGTTTTACAAAACTATTTTAGTTCTTTCAAAACAAATTAATAACATTTTACCAAAACCCGTGCAACTTCGTTTGCATAAATCACTTTCCTGTAAGAATTCAGAATTAAATAAAATATAGGTTGGACCCTTTTCAATTAACAACATTCAATTAATCGTTTTCTAATAGGTAGTTATATTTTATATATCTGCAATTTCTAGTCAATTATTTATAGAATAAAATAAACTATTTTTATTCCTTGACTTTTTTTTTTATTGGAATGTGTCTTAGTAATGTTTCTATTCAGAAAATACAAAAACCTGTAGCTGTACATTCTAGAAACTAAATAAATCTACACTAGGTACAGTCAACAAAGGAAAGGGTTGACCAGGGCCGTAAATATTATAATAGATTTCTAAATATTGCGTGAAGGGATTTACTAGAAAATTTATTCGACAATAGTATTTAATGTAATCACAAGTTAAAGGAGAAAGAGAAATGTTTCGAATTTTGACTTGTCAAACTTTTTGAGTTTGTATTTATGTAAAATCTTTCACTATGAATTACATTTCTACATTATTTCAGATAGTCCTACGTTTCTTGAAATTAAATTATTAGCAATCATTGTTGGCATGATTTTGGTAAATAAATCATTAGTCATAGTAATTTCACAGGGAATTCTCATGAATCTAATAAGGAATGGTCAGACGACATTGTGCGGATAGCGGGACCCCACTGGATGATGAAGTGGCGTGAGAACAGGCGAACAGGGAGGCCAGTACCCAGAAGTGGGTGAATGTGGGCTGATTAAAAAAATATATGGTAAAAATATAGAATATGGCCCGTCGAATTTTAAGGGGGGAGGGGGGGGGAGGGAGGAGGGGGGGGAGGGGGCTTCCCCCCAATACCACTCCCCCACTGCGGAGATGCCTAGTTTTCGAGATATTCAAGGTTGAAGTTTGAGGTTAGGACTGTACTGAAAGTGACTTTTCTGGCCCATATACATTAAGAACCGTCGATTTTAGAGGTGATGAGGGGGGGGCTACTCCCCAATACCACCTCCGGCGGCGGGGTATTGCGAATATGTATAGTTTTCGAGATATTCAAGGTTGAAGTTTGAGGTTATGACTGTACTAAAAGTGACTATTTCATCAATTGGAAGGATTTCAAAGTTGACTACCGAAACAGTCGCGCCTCGCTCGCTTCGCTCGCTCGGCGGTGTTATGATCACAAGCTAACCCTAACCTAACCCACCATATCCCATTCGTCTAAAATCAAATTGACTGATGCAAGTGACGCAACAAAATGGCGACCGTACTTGCGTTTTGTTATGTCACATTTTATAATTTGTTAAAATCAAAAGTGATGTTACAATAAATAATTTAGCATATTTTAATAAATGAATTAGCGTATTTAAAGTAATAATTAAAGTATAATTTATTTTTAAGTAAATTGTGTCAAAATAAAAAATAAAAAATAAAAAAATGTGTATGAAGGAAATCAACATGTGTAACAAAACGTTTGATAATGCCAGTGAACGTCATCTATAGCTGTCAAAATACGTCTGACACCTCCATAATACTCGAAAATAATACAATTTTATTTATTTTTTTTCAAGAAAACTATATTGTTCCGCAACTTGAAACTTCGCACAGTGACTCTAAATACTGTTATCTAATTGCAAAAAAATCAGGGGCATCGAACTCGACGGGCCATATTCTATATTTTAGCCAAATATATATTATAGATTAGTGAAGATCGTAATTATAGTGCGTTCGGTAGTATACGAGTTTATTGTTTTCAGTCAGACCTATGCTACAGGTAATTTTTGTTGATAATAACATGCAAAATTATAAAAAATTAATAAGTCTTGATTTTATAGCTTATTTTTTTACACAATCTTTTAATAAAGCATATCACTGTCCAGATAACAATAAACCAAACAGGAAATTAAGTAGGTAGATGTATAGATAGTAGGAAAAATACAAAAACAAAGCAACATAGCCGGCACTAATTTGTAAAGGACATAATTTAAATTTCGCGCTAATAAAAATTACATTACCGTATAATGTTGTGCAGACAAATAGCGACAACGAAGTTATTGCATATTAATTCTATGCACGGATTACATTACATACAATATTTTGAAAAATAAACAATTACTCAATCCAGAAATAGAAAATGACAGAAATGACCTGACCGACCATAGACGTGGAATAGAGAGGTCGATGACGTCATGAGTAGTCATGACTTCAACAGTAGTGTTGCGCATTTGAAGTAGTCATAGACAAAAACTGATTCAAAACATAGTCGAGAAATAAAAACAATGTAGGTACATGTAAGTGTTAATACGAATACACAATAGAAATATGGTGTACATAATGGCCATTTGACCCTCCAAAACTTTTAATCCAAAAAGAACCATATCCTATAAAAGAGCCTTACACTCTCGCAAAATAATTTGGAAATGAAAATGTAGACTACCTACTCTCCATCCTAGTTTGTTTTCACTTGTCCTTTGTCTTATAACGTTGTGCCTAACTTCATTTCACTCAACTTCCCGAGAGTGGAGATAACCAAACAGTTCACATTGGTAGTTTGGTAGTGCAATTTTTAACATTGAGCAATAAAATTATATTATTATTGTCACTTCACCACCGCTCACGATTCTCAGTAATGAGGACCAGACCACGAGACGCGATGAGGAGGAAAACTGCACAAGAAAATATTATAACATTCAATGTAAACGTTCACACTTATATTTTAAGTAAGTAATTAGTGTTTGTAAATTATCTAAATAAAAAGAAATGGTTTTGAACCACCATAATTATGTTTACACTATCTAACATTGTAGAACAATAACAAAAACATATCGTGGTTGGCCTCAGCCTCATAAGTGAGATCCTTCATCATCCTTCAATAAGGTATGTTGGGGCTGGCGTATCATCAAGAAATAAAAGCCACAAAAAAAAATTGATTAAAAAAAAAACATATATCGTGGTTGACGATCTTAAAGTTGTTTAAAATAGTATTTAATACTACACACTGTGCAAACTGTTTAAGTAATCAATCCTTTAAATAAAAGTTAAATTAAAACATTTTTTTATATAAAATTATTAACCTTAGTTTTATAGATTCATTGATTTACATTCACAGTGGAACAACACTACTAAATTCATTATTCATAGATTCGTTCCGTTACACAATTTAACTACTAAATTGTTATTATTTTATTTTGACAATGATTCTTGTTAGTTGTTTTACAGATGTTTTACAGTAATTTCTTGTATCAAAGTTTTCTTCAAAATATAAAATAAACTGGAAGAATTCATATTTATTTACATAAATATAAAAACCGTGTAAAAAAATATCAAGTTATTTTCGTAAATTTTGCGTTTGACGGAACATCTTTTTAGTTTCGATTTGTTGGTATTTGCTTGCATAGATGGCGCACCGAACTTGTAAACTGCGTATGCCGAACTGACGTTTTTGGTTATTTTTGTTCTCGCCTCGTGTTTACTTTAGTGTCTAATTTCGATCCAATTGCGAAAATTCAGTTGTGCAATTCCTAAAAGCTTAATATTTCGTTCGTAGACGGAAATACCGTGCGGAATAGTATCGATCAATAGTTCCGCACTAAGGTATATGTATACAGTTTTATCACGTGGTGGTGTGGTGGTTTATATAATTCTTGTTTACCGCACAAGTCGAAACTTTGCGCATGTGCGTCCCGTCAGTAACCTCAAACAGTAGAGTAGGCACAGATTCGGCAGGTTCCGGATATCCGGGTCGCGGCGCGGAGGTGGCGGTTCTCGTTTCGGGTTTGTGATGTGCCCTCGTGCTAGGCGTTCACGCCCCGCGAGCGGTCAGCGTCAGTGTTGGTGATACGGACGCGCCTGCCATGGCCCAGACTCAGTTTACGCGGAGCTCGGAGAGCGACGCATGGGCGCTGTTGTCCTTAAAGTCGGCGCCGCCGTCGCCGTCCAAAGTGCAGTGGGCCCAGGAGCCGGCGTCGATCGCGATCGCGCGGCTGGACGGGCGCGACTTCGAGTACTTTATCCGGCAGAAGCGCGTGGTGATCGGGCGCAACTCGAGCCGCGGCCAAGTGGACGTCAACATGGGCCACTCGAGCTTCATATCGCGGCGGCACCTGGAGCTGTTCTACGACCACCCGGAGTTCTACCTGACGTGCAACAGCAAGAACGGCGTGCTGGTGGACGGCGTGTTCCAGCGCAAGGGCTCGGCGCCGATGCAGCTGCCTAAAAGGTGAGTGTACATACACATGTGTCGTCACTGATAACGCGCGCCCTGACGCGTTATTTACGACTATCATTAGCCTTGTGTTTGTAAACAAACACATTTGTTTATGATGTACCCACCTGTTGTTTAATTTAAAAAAAAAAGTTAATTCTATTCTATATTTTGTTATCTGTGTTGACACATGTGGTTCTATATAATTTTATTTAGAGTAAATATAGGTGTGTTTTTCTGTGGTCATTTTCATTCTCTTTGCTTGCTGTGTCATTGTGCTGTATCTAAAAAGTCTACATAGCTGCATTTTGACCTATTTATTGTTTATCACTACTTAGCACCTAAATAGTAGTTATTTCTTATGCCTATTACTATAAGATTTTATCTATGTTGTTGATTTGATATCAATATGATTAGCGAAGCATTTAATCTGTATATTATGTTGACAACTTTATTTGTACACAAACTAAGCTAGCTTAATATACCTACAACGAAACATACTATTTTGTATGTAATCTCATCGACTTGAAACTTTATTCATGTACTATATTAACCAATACAGTGTAGGGATGGAGTGTCGTTTTAAGTAAAACACAGGTTACGAAATAAGAACTATTATAGTCTGTTTTTTTTAACAAACGCACATTTCCGATATAGACAGAATGAGATTTTACCTTTACATTGTAACAACCAATAGCAACTCTTGTAATCACAACGCAACCAATAGGAATTATCGCATTACACCAATAGAAATGTACTAAATTTTTTCTCGTTTGTTTCTAAATAAACAATCTAGCATCGTCAAGAACTTGGTTATTATACAGAGCAGCATGTAATAGCAACAAAACTATTTATAGCTCTAAATAATATCTCTGCCAAGATTGTATGAACTTTTAACAATAATAAACAAAGATTTCAATCATTAATTAATGCAGAATTTTAACTACACAAGCACTTTGTAGTTTATCAAATGCTTTAAAATAAAACATAATATCTTGAGTGATATTGCGTTGGCACTTAGCATGATGCAATCTGTAGAAATATGATTAAGGTTATATTGTTGCCAGTCATTGTTACAATGTGTATCTAGACTTGTCTGATAGGTATTTTTGTTTAGTAATTTGTAATTGGTTTAATAACAGGATCTAACTATGAAAGCCCGGTGCCTCAGTTGATGTTGGCAGCGACCCTACCTAATATTAGAGGGCATAATAATGTGTTCTATCTCCATACAGGGCAAACTTTGGTTTGGCTTGGCGGCTAGTTTAAAAGACATACTCAATACCTTCATTCAACCTATAAACATCCTCGTCCCTTCATCGAAGGGGATTAGACCATACTCTGCCACACTTCCAATGTGGATTGGTAGAGACCAATGTTTTCATTCATTTCGTTTAGAATGAAATATCACTCACCATCGAGTTTCTCTTAATACACAATATGTATAATTTCTTTTTATTTTAGCATTAGTTATATATTTTGAACACTAAAATTGGGAAGTTTTCTATAACTAAGATAAGACTACCAGTAGTCTGTACTTCATAATACAATTAAAAACATGGAAAATATGTTAAGGAAAATTTTAATTTAATAAACTTTATATAACTTTTAGTAATAAATGTTTAAAAATAATTTGTATTTACAAGCCATATCATATATTATGTCAGTGAAAATCCCTTGACACTTTTTGGCTGATTTGGTTTCATTAAAAAAGTATTGATTTATATCAACTATTTAAAAAAAAAACATCTCAATCAAACAAAACAATCATCATCTTGTTGTGATTTAAGTCATCTCAACCTTAAACGCGGAGTCCCGCATGTTTCTGAAACTCATTGAGAAATGAGAGAAATCCTGTATCATGGATGCATCTAGAACTAAAAATTAAACAATGAAATATTATTCAAAATTATGTATTGAGAGATTAATAAAAATTATAACAATAGATAGTTCAGGCATTATTTTGATAGTAACTGCGCATTAATAGCATGTTGATAGTCTTGTCTGCCAAACGACTCCTAACTTTACATGCCAGATAGCCCGCAGCAGAAATCACTTGTTGTGCTACCACGCTTGTGGGTACAGTCAAGTCAAGAGCATGTCAACCTTTACATATCGAACATTGTACCGTTCTTAACTTCCATGCCTTAAGATGTACAAAAATTTGTACACCAAGTGTTAAGCTCGACATGCACCTGCCTGTACAACTGTCAATAAAGCGTTGTAAGCGAATTGGAGATGTTCAACAACACATGGCGCGTACCGTTGCGCAGTCCCCCTAATCTTGCGGGATCCCGCTCGATTTATGTGCGGGACTAGTCCCGCAAAAATAGTGCGGGATCCTGGTATCCCGGTATTGCATTCCCTAAATGCAGACTATTGCAGACACTTATATCAACATAATATTACAATGTTATTGTAAACATTAAATAAAAGTTGTTGCTGTTTATAGTATGTACAGATCATAGATTTATTATAACTTACTAGCGTAAGAAGATTGGCAATGCAAAAGAGATAGATCATAGCATACGCGTTTGTTAGAGCGAGATAGATAGACGAGACCATTTTTCCTATACACGCTATGGGCTTGTATCGCCCTAACGTCAGTCATGTTAAAACAAATGCCTGGATGTAACTCAAACTAAATGGAAAATCCACAAAATTATATATCTTGCTTGCACACATGTACATTCCACGCACACTAGTGTATTTTGTTTTTGGTCTCGCCTCAATCAAACAAAGCCGATCTATAGGTACGCTAGTATATACTAAATCTATGGTACAGATGGAATTACAAGTGGCCCTTATTTAGTTTTGTATAGTATACATTTCCTTTCTCAAACAAACAGAATTGAATATTCTATAAGTAATTAATAATCACAGTTGTTTGTATATTGTAGAGACCGGCGGTGCGGCGCCATGTTTAGCGAGTATACACGTGTATGTCAAATCATATGTGCGTGGCGGCGTCTCGGCCTTGTCCCAATATGTCAAAAAGGGTACAAGCCACTACAGACGCAAACAATACTGTGTTTGAATCACCGCTAGTCTACGATAGAGATTTTTTATTAACGAAGGTGATAGACGGGTTTTTTGTTTTGATATAAATTTTATTGTACGTGTGCATTCAATACCACATTTGTTTCTTGCAAATTCACGGATATTTTAGTGTGGTAGATGCGTTAGCTCGATAACGGAAAGTACCTACCCTCTCATTGAGTATCGGCGGAAAGCAAAGCGTTTCGTTCGGTGACGCAGCTGGCACAGGTGCTGCTGGTTTTGAGAGGACCCAGAAGCATTTTTCTGACTTATTCGCTTAATTTACTACGTATTGTTTTTTATTTTTTATTGAGACACCGCGAAGATCCGCGACCTGTTAATAGAAACGTCGAGGTCCACATATTGTAAAATACTATGTGTATAGATAAATTTTCATACTGCAATAGTGCATTAGAAGTACGAACATTGCTCTAACCATTCACATACGTTTGTAAGGACTTATGTTCACGCTATGTAGGTCACCTTCGTAGACAGTTGTTCGAGCGAAGTGCATATACTGCGTGAACTGCGTCGTAGTGTTAGTATTGCGATTCTTGCATAGGCACAATATGTACTTTATGCGGCGGTAACCAATTTCCATCTGTGGCTCGCTTGCTTGTTTGCTTGTTTGCTTGCGGTATAACAAAAAAAAACAATCCGTCAAACCTATCAATCCTATACATTAGGAACGTCACGGATCTCGATCTAGTTTTTTATGACAGGTGGACACGAGCTGGCGGTTCACATGATGGTAAGCGCCCCTTCCGATGGATATTCACGACTTTGACTGCTCGTGCTGGTGATCTATGTCGTGGTCTCTAGCCCTTAATTTTACCAATAACGAATAGTCCCGCTTCCATAAGAATTTAGTTAATTTTTTTATCTTATGCGTTTGGGTTTTCCAATGAGCAATCTTATATAAATCCTGATGCATTTCCAGTGATTGTTTATTCAAATATTACTTAGTAAAAATGTGAATCATATATTATCATGAATTAGTATGAATACATGGTAGTATGAATACTGATCGAAATAAGATTACCACGGGTCAAAAGTGGATTATTGATAACTTGCGGGTAGCAATGCTACATATCTCAAATTCTCAACTATCGTGCGTGGGTTACAATTCCTGGACAAGACAAATATTTTATGTGCACATTAACTTTATTGTTGTCTTAGTCTCGATGTTTTCTATTATATTTTAGGTATACAAAAAAATATGTATGTATTA
Source organism: Endotricha flammealis (assembly GCA_905163395.2). Classification (NCBI taxonomy): domain Eukaryota; kingdom Metazoa; phylum Arthropoda; class Insecta; order Lepidoptera; family Pyralidae; genus Endotricha; species Endotricha flammealis. Next base: position 1,259,218 of record LR990861.1, on the reverse strand, counting down.
TTATCAGCTATCTAGTTACCTATCTCATAGTATTTAGTTTAGGAATTGACGTTGTACACTCTTTAATTCCCATGGGAAAACGAAATTTTAAATAACATAATAAAAATCTACACAATACATACAAACTTTCACAATTGTAATAGTAAGGTGCATAGCGTGGCGTTGCATGCCGGATAACAGGCTCCATACCGCGGTGAGTCATCGCTACTTTTACTTTTTTACCCACCTGCACTATCAGGTGGGTCAATGGCTTTATATCATTGCTTATTAAAGGTTTCATTCCATCGCCATTTCTTTTCCTAGTGGTCGGTGGTAGTTTATAGAGTCCCTCAACTTAGTTTGAATTTCGAAAAATTCCTGTGTGTATTAAATACATATAAAACTTCCTCTTAAATCAATCTGTCTATTGCTGAAAACTGCATTTAAATCCGTTGAGTAGTTTAACAGATCTAAGAGAACAGATAGACATTTTTATATTATGTAATATATTTATTATATCAACTAGCCAATATCAGCTCGGCGTGAAGCAGCATTGTGTTTCTTTTGGTATGGGAAAAATCCCCTTTTATCCTTCTCCTTATTTCTTGATAACGTTTCAGGGATTCCTCTGGAGTTTCTATGCTCCATGGACGATGGTGATCACTTACCATCAGGTGACCCGCATGTCTGTTTGCTAATCTCTTCCATAAAAAAGAATACACTTGATAAGGACTCGTCTAGTTGTTTACACCGCGAAGGGCGTCGTTCGCTTCACAACGACCCTGTAACAGATTAAGGTGTATCTGCTTTGAACCGGATAGAGGCGGTCCCCTAATGACACTGCTTCCTTGCTTTGAGGAGTCCGATCGGCGGCGTACTAAATAAACACGCAAGTTAGACCTTAAGGTGCAGCCAGACGATCGAACTTTGTCCGCTACCGGATAGATGGTTCGACGGTCTGACACCACTAACTACTGACTATTATCCATAAATCCTTGGGCGATTTCATACAACCCAGATTCGAGAGAAACACAATGAATGCCATCACATTAATGTTTGTCACTTGTGGAGTTAAAACCCTCGGCTTATGCTGCCGAAGTATCACTACCAAACAAACGCGCTGTCGAGTAAACTTTGTGAAGTCTTTCGTTATTTCAATTGAATCTACATTTCTATAATTACGGTGAATTTTTCCATCATTATTCGAAACCCGTAAACATAGGTTGTGCAAACCCGTATGCGACGGTAGCGGTAACGCATATGCAACTATATGTAATTACAGATAATGCTATGTCGGCTTGTTTACATCGGCCGTGTGTGACGAATCGTATATTTATGTTGTGCGTCTAAAACGCAGGTTATGTAATTGGCGACACACGTTTTTGTATTGTGAACGAGCTCGACGCGGTTTTCATGTCATTGAAACGAAAGGAAATCTTTTATGCAGAGAGTAAGCCTTGACAAACATGTTCTATAGTCATATTTTACATATTATTTTAGTGATATTAAATAAATATATACATATAAGTCACTCTTGTGGTATTCATCACTCCCGAATGTATTCAAATAATTCTTATTAGTACCGTTCATGTTTGATTACGACCTTTACACAATAATTAAAAGTGCATTTTTGCAAATTTGACGTGGAATATTTTCATAGTTAGGAGTCTGATTCTTGAATTCTACAGCAAAAAAGTTTAAAATCCCAGTGTCAGTCGTCAAAAACGAAGAAAATCTAGGAATTGTTGTGTTGTATTGTAACGTTTTGATTATATTTTGACATCAAATATTTTATTTTATTTTTATACCACTAAGGTCCTGATGGTAAGTGGTCACCCTAGCCTATGGACGCTTGCAACACCGGGGGTATCACTCGCGCCCTGCCGACCCAGTAGAAACTTGTCTGTTAAAACTTACTACATTACGATGATTTTTATGTAAATTTTACGGCCGTTCGAAATTCACCCCCGTGTGTTTCAGGGTAGTTATGTACGCATGCGCAGTGCGGTGCACTGCCAACCATGCGTTGCGCAATGTCATATATTGGTAAACAACCCGAATGTCATCGCAAATAGATCAGGCGCCATAATGATTATTCGGCGAGTTGAAAGGATCGATGCCTTTAATTTGTATGGACGAAATTTGTGTCTATTTGTATGGTAAAGGTTAACACAATCCTACCGTTGTCTCCTGTAGACCCAGGATTATTAATGGCTGTCTCAGATTGACAATAAGCAATATATTGACGTCCTGTGGGAGAAACTTGCCACAGGCACTTTTTTCCAACAAATTAATAAAAAACTCTTAGTCAATACTACAGGTCGTAAAGAAAAAGACGAAAAATGGAGAGAAAAGGAAGGGTATAGTTAATTTAAACATCGCAAATAAGGCGTACCCTCCAATCTAATTGATGTCATCGAGTGGGTGAGCGAATGTCTAGATTTCTAGGCAATTAGTCATCTTACAAAGAACATTTTGATCACTAATTAATCATGCACATAGGTACTATGTTTCTGTCCCGTTTTGTCAATTATGACTAAAACAAGTACCTAGGGTGCAACCCTCCCCTTTGATAGCCCTTTAGGGCGCGTTTTATTGATTTTATTCTTGTCAGCCCGGTGGCATGTTCGTATTGGTTGTGGCTTTGTGACCCTACCTTCAGCACCAAAGGGTGCGCTTTCGATTCCTGATCGGTATGGATGGCATTTGTGTTTGTTTTCTATGTATTATAAGTGTTTATTTACAATAACTATCTTTTTCCCGCCTCGCTCGCGTTAAATTCAAGGTAACACGGTCCCCTTGCTACCTACCTTAAAAAGTGCGAAAAGTCCCATATAAAATTTCACTGGGCAGATTTCCAAAAAAAAAAATGATGCCCGATTTTTTTGTTAGTCACATATAGTCCGCATACCAAATTTTTAGCTTTCTACCTTGAAAATTGCGGAATGCTCCATACAAACTTTACCACCCCCCATTTTAGGGAAGTGGGGGGGGGGGCGGGTTAGAAAGAGACAAAAAGTAGCCTATGTCACTCTACATCCCTTCAACTATCTCCACTTAAAAAATCACGTCAATTCGTCGCTCCGTTTTGCCGTGAAAGACGGACAACGAACAGACACACACACTTTCCCATTTATTTAATATTAGTATGGATATATCCGTTGTCTAGTATACATAACAGAAACAGCTTACTTTGGATCAAGTGGCGCTGTGCGAATTGTGTAGAATTTATTTATTTATAACTTTTCGCCCAACCGCCACCCAGGAGGTCCCGGGTTCGAATCTCGGTCGGGTCATGATGAAAAACGATCTTTTTCTGATTGACCTCGTGTCTTGGATGTTTATCTATTATATGAATTTGTTATAAAATATAGTATCGTTGAGTTAGCATCCCATAACACAAGTTTCGAACTTACTTTGGGGCTAGCTCAATTTGTGTCATTTGTCCCTTTTTATTTATTTATAACTGAAAACTGGAGACAAGTTTTTTAGTCTTGTCTACTGTGATAACACAGCTTTGCCCGGCGTTTACTTATTATAACTTAAAATGCAAAGAATTTGAGATGTAAATCAAATAGTTTGGTGAGTTATGGGCACGCGACTAGACAGACGGACGAACCAGTTCCGATGTCACTGTGAGGAATGTGCAGACAGTTATTTTGAGAATAGTCTGCGTTGGACGACTGACGGCCCGTGTACTCGTGTCAAATTAGTATCATGTCTTGTGTTGTACACAATAATAGACATAATTTACTTAATTTACTTCATTTTCAATACAAAGAATACTGGCTTCAAGTTTTAGGTCTCTTCAATCAGCGATTTAGCCTGGGCCTTGATAGTCAGTCATTCAGGACAATAGATTATAGAAATACACTGGGCGTCAAAAATATCTCCTAAACTACAGAAGCTAGACCTTTGAAATAAAAAAAAGTTAAAAGACAATTTCATTTCATTTAATAAAAACTTTAAGCATAAAATCGTCTTTTAAAGATTGATTTTTATTTCAAAACTCTAACTTCTATAGTTTAAGAGTAATTGCAGTTTTAAAACTGTACTACTTATTTTTGACGCCCAGTGTATGTGGTCGCCAGTTACGGTATAAGGCAGTTCACTTCTCTCTATGATTATCGCATATGCTAGCTAATTCGTATACTGTAATCGTACCCACATTCCATTTTAGCCATTAGACCACCCAGGTCTTCAATAATATCAATTTATTTATTTGTTAATTACTTTTACATAGACAATAGGCACTTACTATCAGGCAGTCCACCATCTTAATGTGAAAAACAAGTTTTAATATAACCTAAGCGTAAAACGCATTCCCCTGAGTTTGTTTGTACGTTTATATCTCGTAAACATCTTTATTGTGCGACTGGGATATGCAACTGGTTCCGTGGGCTTGCAGGCCATGTCGGCGTCACAGGAATTTCCTGCGGAATTTCAATCGCCAGAGTTCATTTTGCCGTTTCGTAATCCCGCAGAATAATTAACGTTTTACGACTTGCGGGGCTGGATTGTGTGATTTATTAAAATATTGCTTTACTAGCTCATGGCCGCGGTTTTACGCGTGAAATACCGTTGTTTCTGTTCCAGGACTGATATCCAAGTTATAAACTACCAGTGTACCAAATTTCAAGCAAATCCATCAAGTCGTTTTTACGTGAAAGAGTAAGAAACATCCTCACAAGCTTTCGCATTTATGTTTTTTTTATTTTTTATACCACAAAGGTGGCAATCAAGCATACGGTCGGCCTGATGGTAAGTCGTCACCGTAGCCTATAGACGCTTGCAATACCGGGGGTATCACTCGCGCGTTGCCGACCCTCCCAATCTCCCTAAGTGGAGCTCTGGAGACCTTACTCACCGTAGGAACACAACATGGCCGATACCAATGCTATTTGGCTACGATCTTCTTTACAGAAGATGGTAGTTCCCCAGACGGGCTGCTCCGATTTGAGCAGATTATCCGCTGTGCCCTACCTCTCTTTAATGTATTAGTAAGGATATTGTATTATATTTTTAATTCCACTGCCTAGTGGCGCAATTATGCTTACAAAAGATGATGTTGTTTTGATGTCAATATGATGTTAATTCCAAGTTGACATGGTTTTTAAACGGTATTATGCTATATCAATTCTGTATCTCATTTTTGACATTAACGTGATACTGTTTTTGTCAAAAAGTGGAGTGTAATACGCGTTTAAGTTGATGTCAAGTTGAATCTTTTTGATATCGCATATTTCGGAGAGCATAATACGAAATCGTCTGTAATGTCAAGTTGACATCAAAACGACATCATAATTTTTAAGCATAATTGGACCACTACTGTTGGTGGTTGGTAGCGGAAACCACGCACGTAAACGAAATTGCGCGGGTTTTTCTAATTGTGTAAAAAAAATTAAGTAAATGTCGAGCTTTACCTTGTAGCACAGATTTTTTTCCTAAATATGATAACCCCGTACCCGTACTATGATCTCAAATGACGATAATAATATAGCCATGTCATAAGAATTACATCAGCGCCATCTGTGGCCAGTGTCCTAGACATCGCATTCTCAGTAGGTCGTCAAACTGGTATTTCACATATAAATAGAACTGATTCTACGACCACGTTAGCTTGACCTGTGCCTCAATGGCCGGCTTGTGTAACGGAGGGTCAGCATTATGGTTTTGCGTCGAAATAATAGCAACCTTCAAATTTTACGCGTACCTACTGTTTGAGCCGTCAAAACAAATAGAACTTTGTTCCCCGTCAAAATATATGAAACGTCCTTGGGTTTTTCTTGTATCTGTTCCTATGGGAATTCAATATAAGTAGCTCGAGATAACGAAATCCACTGGTTAAGGTTGAAGTTTTTGAAAGGAATCTTAGGCTAACGAATTTTTGTATTGAGTTGGCAGGGCAAATCAAATCTTTCCTCTTTATAAAATTAATACCTAGATGAAGATTCTAAGTGTCTAAGTGCCCGCCAGGTCCCATGGAATAAAGTATGTTTGACTTTAACTTTGTATTAATTTCTTTAACTATTTCGGAAACAAAACGTAAGTCACTGGTAAAGAAATGGCGCTATTTACAAATTCAAATTATTGTTACCTTGGAGACATAGTTCTCTTATCGCTGCAGTATTGCATGACGTCCTTATCGAATTCAATATGTCAGAGCGGGTAGGAAGTATGTACGTACTATGTAGATCGCGATTAAGATTTGCTAGTCATATTTGTAAGATCGTGGAGAATCAGTTTTGTGCTACGCTAGACGCATTTTCCGACGTTATTATGTTTGAGATGTTTGGTATCGATTAGAATGGTTTACTATGTGTATATTTGTTACATTTATATGATAAATATTATAGAGTATATCACACCATATTCTTTTCATATATTATGATTTTATCTAAATAAAATCTACTTAGACTACCAATTAGGAATGCTAACTGAATCTTATCTCATTTATTTAGGAAACAATTTTTTTTAAGCATGTCGATCTTTTTTGTAGTCAAACGAGCAATAAAGAGACGCGTTGCTTTACTCGACTATGCGTTAAAATCTTATACAGTTGGACATTGTTCAATGTCTAACTATAGAGGAGCTAGGTTTCTTTGATCTTTGCGTTTTCGCAAAAAATGTTGGAAAATTTGACTGCGCAAGAAATGGACAAAGTTAGGATGACGCGAATACATAAAGAATTTATTAAATGTATTTTGTTTTATTTTTAATTTAAATAAATAAATATTGTGAAAATATTTAAGGAATTATTTTCAATAACGAATAACGTTTATTATAATGTAAATTACTTTTCGAAATATTTTTATTTAAATGGAAAAAATCAAGGTAGAATTTGACACATTTTCTCGGAGTATCTGAAATATTTTAAAATTATTTCAGATACTCTATCAAAAAAGTAGTTCATTAACTGTCGATAAAAGTATATCTCTGGTACACACATATTTTATTTATTTATATATTTTTAATTTTAATGGAAGAATAAGGGATCCAAAAATCTTGCTTCGAGCAGTTTTTCGCAAACTTGACTTGGGAGATTATTAATATACATTATTATAAAAAAAATATTTCAAAATGTACTACATTAAATGTCGACGAAAAGAACCGAGCTATCCAAACAATGTACTGTCTAATGTAGTTCTACTAATGTAGTGTACTGTCTAAGTAATTCCTGACATAGAAATCTAGGAGCTCAAAAACACTCGTAAACGCGTAAAAACGTAAAATGGCTGTTAAGGTTGCCGATCAAAAGTACGAATTCACACGTAATTCGTTATCTTAGATATGGACCAGGATTTTGTTTGTATTAAATTAATATGTTTCGTTTGCATTCGATGAATAAATGGTGGATTTTTTTTTTTTATTTGTATACAGACCTACAGATTTTGGATTACAGCTCCGCTCAACTCCGCTGGTTAAGAAGTAGTTTGAGTTTAACCTATTCAATGGGCGGGTGAAAATTTTCAAGTACAAGGCTAAAGACGCCGATAGGCGTGTTGATTTTAAAATTTATTATGTAACTCAAATAACACTACAATTTTATAAGGACAGTTAAGTCGAAATATATTTATGACTAGCTTTACCCCGCGGCTTCGCTCGCGTTAATTTTATGACATAAATCTCGTTTGACAACAAAACAACCCATAGCGCGATTTGTGGCGCCATCTGTTGGCCGATACAGCGCCCTCTATAGTAGAAAAATTATTTTCCCATTAGAACGACATACTTTCACGGGATAAAGTAGCCTATGTTGGGCTCTGTACACCTTACAATATGTATGCAATTTTCATAATGATCGGCTGCTTAGTCAAGCCGTGAAGGAATAACAAAAAAAACTCATTTTCTCATTTATAATATTAGTAAGGATAAGGATAAGAAAGTAAGGATTGCATCGATCTCCGTGGCGTAATGGTTACCACGCCAGACCGCCACCCAGGAGGTCCCGGGTTCGATCCCCGGTCGGGTCATGACGAAAAACGAACTTTTTCTGATTGGCCTCGGGTCTTGAATGTTTATCTATATATGTATTTGTTAAAAAATATAATATCGTTGAGTTAGTATCCCATAACACAAGTTTCGAACTTACTTTGGGGCTAGCTCAATCTGTATGAATTGTCCCTATATATTTATTATATTTATTTTATTTTTATTATCATGCCAAAATTGGCGAACAAATTACTAATTCGAAGTACTGAGCACGCCAATGGGCGGGCTAGTATAAATTAATATGTTATTTTTAAGGCGGCAGTGAATTGGTTCAGTAAGTTCAGAAAGTTTTAACTCCTTTACTTTGAGAAAGAAAGAAAGAAAGAAGAACCTTTATTTTATTTTATTTTCAAACACATATTCATGCTATTTTATATATTTATTACATTTACAACCCGAATGGTGGCGCATCAATAATTCATATGCATTGCAAAAATGTTGTTGTCAACTTTCACCATTACACGACCGATCCAGGACGTGACGTCATCCGACCGTCACCCGAGATGGTCTGGACATCTGCCTTATTAGATTTCACCATAGATTTACGTCACTGTATCCGTTCCTGTTAAATTTTGAATGTTAAATGACGGTTTTTTTTTGCACATAATTCACACTGATTCTAAATCAAGCAAACTGGAACCTGCGTTATGGTTACAACATGGTCACATGTACGTACGTTAGGTTTTAGGACTAGCATTCCGGATAACTGAGCATTAAAAGTGCTTGTCTAGGAAAAAAACATTTTATTCAGAGACTTACGTCTCCGACACTTTCTGGAAGAATTAACTAGGTTGTCTTCAAACTATCTTTAACTTACGCTTGAAAGTCTTAACAGTTCGGATAAAAGTCCCCCCATGTTAGATATAGTTAGCAAAACAGTTATATCACTGTATTTATGTAGTTATATTGATTAGCTATCTACTACCTACAGTTCTGTCGGCCAATGAAAGAGGTAATCAGGATTGTAAATATGATTCAAGTTTTGTAAATATTACCTGAAACGATTTACTGGATGTTTTATTAAGTAAGTACTATGTAATTACTAAGTCGTTCTTACCATTTGATTCTGGCATTAAAATCTTTGTTAATAGCAAGTTGTCTACCCTGGATACTCTTTCATTTGTTGACTGTACAAGCTTTTCTTACTTAGTGAAAAGAAAGTTTTGTATAATATGTCCAGGGACATTTTTTTTTGTTTGAGTCAAACGACAACACGTAGATTAGGTAATAACGAAATTAAACTTTAAAAAAAACTCAAGTTATTATCTTCAAATTACAAAAAAGATTTTCTTGAAAACTCGATCAAGTAACTGCAACAAAAAAACTGTAGAATTGGATCTTCCGTAATAGTAGTAGGTAGTAGTAGTTTTGATACCACAGACGGAAACATCCTTTCTTAGGTTAGGGTTAAAAATCAATGCTATAATTTCTACTATTTATTTGTGTCAACCCTAGCCGTCATACGCCATTTTGGTACTGTCTAGACAGTGTCGGCATTTTCGACGAGATCAAAGGTGTCACACCAATGTTCACAGCTCTTTACACTGCGATTACTTGGCTTCGATAACAAGAAATTCCTATTATTTGAGTATTCAGTATTACTGTTGCCGTCGTTTTCATTTACTTCGGCCATATAAATTATTCTTATCACCCTAGTGTGAGACGGTCTTTGACGCTAACGCCGATCGGCGTCTTCCGCACTTGAACATGAAAAAAAGACGCCGATGGGCGTTCGCTGTTAAAAATAATATTTTATTTGTTATTCGATTATAGAAAAATATAATTAATTAAAAGATAATATTCTATCATCAAACAACAAATATTTTGAATACCAAAGTTATTACTTATTAATTTGGACAGAGAAATTTTAATTTGTCTGCAAACAGCAGCAAAATATAAAAGCTCAATTCAATTTGTATCACACTAAGATTCATCATCATTTCGGCCACAAGAAGTCCACTACAGCACATAGGCTTCCCCCACTATGATTGGTTGATTGAATATTAATTCATCCGGTCAGTATTTTTTACCGGTATAACTATGACAAGTACCTTCTTAAATTCATCTCATGTATACGTTATCTTTGTGCTACATATACTGTGTACTATATAGATACAGAATTGTTTGAATGCCACGATTACAGAATAAATAGTTTCATAGTTTCATCAAGAAAAGTGTCAACGCTCGTCGTCACAGTCGGAGTGACATAATTAATTGCCAGCAGCTGTACTGACCCACATGGCTTGTTATCTATATTTTTCCGGCAATATAGCTAATTTGCGAAGTTATTGTTTTTATGTAAAACGTTTCTTTAGTGTTGTCAAGTGAATAACATCTAAGTTCCGTAATAAGTAATAAGCAAGGCTTGTGCTCTAGTTGATAAATAGCCACGCATCCAAGATCTTGTGGTGGTGTTGAAGATGTCCAGGGGCAGCGGTGATTACTTCCAACATTTTTCCTTATTTTAATTATTTAATTACAACACTAATCAAATTATCATTACATTTTAATTAGTGAAAAAGACCGATTCGTTGAAAAAAGATATATTTGTCATTGAATACTTATTTTTTTCTAATTAATGTTATCTTAGAAAATTCCCCGAGTTAACATTGTTATGTTGATATATCCGTTAGCAATTTTGAAGACATGTTTCCTAATAATTAGGTATAAATAACCGACCAAGAAAGCAGAGCGAAGCGTGACCGAAATGGAACAATGCAACGGTAGGCCACGCGCACGCGCAGAGAGCAATCCAGAGACAATGCAGATGGTGCGAACCGGATTTATCTATTCAACTTATAGCCAGTTTCTGAAAGGCATGTTTAAGTTGCTTGCCAGTTCTTCTTAGTACAAATCTGCCGTCTGAACTGGTGGTAGGAAAATAAATTATTCGAAAGAGCTTGTAACATGCCCATTTGAATAAAAATATTTGATTTTAAAAATAACGCACGAAATAAACTGTCGTCACTGTGAAACTACACAAGAAAATATCTATATTTATTTCATGCTAAATTGAATCAGTTATGTAATTTTCTATACTAATATTATAAAGAGGAAAGATGATTCTTTGTTTGTTTGTTTGTTTGAATTGAATAGGAACTACACAAGAAAATATCTATATTTATTTCATGCTAAATTGAATCAGTTATGTAATTTTCTATACTAATATTATAAAGAGGAAAGATGATTCTTTGTTTGTTTGTTTGAATTGAATAGGCTCCGAAACTACTTGACCGATTTCAAAAATTCTTTCACCAGTAGAAAGCTACATTATCAGGGAGTGACATAGGCTATAGCTTTTCCCGAAATTCAATGTGGTTCCCATGGGAACGGGTCCGGAACTTCACGCGGACGAAGTCGCGGGCAAAAAAGCTAGTTTCATTATTAAATGTACAAACTAGTATAGTATCCGGCTCGAAGGACCATGAATATGGGATCATGGGCTGATAAAAATCGTTATTTTGTTATCGTTTTTACTTCTTCAATAAAACATTATATTTCACTCGATTTTGAATCAATAAAAAACAAGACATTTTTTACTTTAATAAATGTATTTTCATAGTCATATTAGAACATATAGAAACACTTACAATACGAACATTATCCTCTGATATAAATGACTCTATGACGAAGATCATAGCATCGCGTTTAGACGGAACGCATAATCTTGTATCGTAATGTTTATTTACGATCTAGCTGTGCTCGCATCATCGTCTTCGCCGTCTACTATAACGTGACCCCTCCTCAACACCATAACACTTGCTAAACATAGTTCATGTAAAATTTGCTGTTGAACATACAAAATATCACAGTCAAACCAATCACGGGGTTTATATGTTTAAAACATATTTTTGTAAATGTGGACGTAATCATATAAATCTGGTAGATTTTTATGGTATTTTTATATTATCCTATGTATTTTATTATTCTAGTAATACGCTCCTAACTAGGTCTGCAAAATTCCATCTTCGAGTCGCAAGTCAGAGCTTACTCTTGAATAAAACCTTTCTTAGTACACCCCTAGACATAATCGTAAGGAACCTACATTCCAAATTTGGAATCTCTAGACTCAGCGGTTTGGGCTTAAATTAGTTAAGTCAGGACTTTGAATTTTATCTATACTAATTTAAAAAAAATAAAAAGGAAATATTTGATTGTTTGTTTGAAATGAATAGGTTCCGAAACTACTGGACCGATTTCAAAAATTTTTTCACCAGTAGAAAGCTACATTATCAGGGAGTGACATAGGCTATAGCTTTTCCCGAAATTCAATGTGGTTCCCACGGGAACGGGTCCAGAACTTCACGCGGACGAAGTCGCGGGCAAAAAGGCTAGTATATTTATAAAACAATTAAAAATCAATTGTCGAAATGCAATGAGTACCTAATAACTATGAGTTTCGAACAACGTTTTAACTGCACACGCCAGGAGAATTGGCGTTCAGTATAATCTTGGCTATACTGCAGACACATGCGTGATAAGCTTATCTTGATGTGTACAAACCAATGCTGTGTGGGTCAATCCAATAAATATACTTCATACTCCAATATGGAAAATACTTTAGGGATGACTGCTATGTTTTCGTACAATAATAAAGTATATCTGTCGTCGACCTTTGTAGTTCTACACGCCTGGCGCTTTACTCTGCCAAATATACACGCCGTCACGTGACAACTCCTGAACTATTTCTGTCCAGAATGTATACAAAGGGATAATCAAGTCTTTGTCCACGTTGCCCGTCTTGTAAGTTACAACTTTCAAGACGGGCATACACTTTTGCAGTGAGATCCAATTCATCATCTTCAAGGCGCGCACACCTGTTTGACAAGTACGCTGATAAAGTGCAGAATCGGTTTTGTGACTTAATGTTTTCAAAATGGTGTTTTCTAAATAAAAATCTGTGATTTGCTGCCTCTTTGTATCACTGCAGCACACGCATTTCTACTAATAGAGTTGCGTCACTTTTAACTGTCTACTTGTCTTGTGTGTTTTTACAAACGAAATCACAGTCGCAGAAGATTCCCAACAATAACTGTACGAAATGTGCATTAAGCTGTCGGTCCCGACTGTTGTCGATAGGTAACGGTCGTCAAGTCAGTGACCGTTAGGTAACTTAAAAGCACTAACGCCAGCTCACCCTCTAACTCCAGCTAACCCTCAGTTGACACTAATTACGGGAAGCGCACGAAAAGGACAAGACTGTCAGGAATCATGAACGCTTATCAATTTCGGGCAATTTGTCTGCACTGCGTCAATCAATTGACTATCATTACTGGTCAAAGTATTAAAAATGATGACGCGGGCAAAATGGACAATGAACCGTTAATAGGGGAGGATAGTAGTAATATCACAGATATAAATCTTTAGTATGTAGTAAAATAAATGATAGATTTTGTTTTCCTACTAAAGGAGGGTCTTGCGGTATCCATTTACGTTACGTCTGTGGTTTTTGCTTCATTAACGATGGACGGATGACCTGTTTTATAATATGAAGTTATGAGCTTCAACGGCTGCTAATTACAGATTGCAGGAGGTGCTGGTTTTTAATGGTCGTGAATTTTACCGATGTTTATGGTCGAAGTAGTGGTATGGTCTTCATCATGATGTCAATGGCTTTTACAGTAGTCCTAAGGTTTACTGTCTTGTTTAGTTAGCACCTTAAAATGTATATATGTATACCAGTATATTGATACGCCTTTTTTTTTCTATTAATTTTTCTTTATTATTTAAAAAAAATTGCAGTTTTTTATTTATTTTGTTATTCTTGTTTGAATTTTTACTTTTATTTATCGTAATTGTAACTTATGTCATTACCATTTTAAAAGAGCAAGTGCTAAGTTTCTTGCCGGTTCTTCTTAGCACAAATCTGCCGTCTGAACTGGTGGTAGGGAAAAAAAAAGTGACGATTCGAAAGTGCTTGTAATATGCCTATTTGAATAAAAATATTTTGATTTGATTTGATTTTTGATTTGATTTGAGTAGTATTTCAGTTCAGAGTACTTAAAAGCAGGCTATTTATTTATTACTAGCTATTGCCTGCGGTGTTACCTGCGTTTAATTTTATGCACAGTAGCGCCATCTATTTTATAATGCGCCAGTTACTATCAAACTTTTGACCAAATCCTACGGAAATCGCGTACTTTTCGGGATACAAAGTACCCTATGTGTTAATTCAAGGTATCAGCTACCTACATTCCAAATATCATAAAAAATTACCCAGCCATTTGTGCATTTGTGCAAACTTTCGCCTTTATAATATTAGTGGGATTATAGTATTACTTACGAAGTAACTATTTATTAATCTGTGGTAATACAACGTAGAGGACCTCGATGGCGTCGCTGTGTGATGCACTCTATACGAACTCGCAAGTTATGCTGTATAGAGTAGACTCAGAGCCAGTGCTTCAGATCAGAGGGCACGTTAAGCCGTCGGTGGTGGCTGTTGTCCATGGATGACAGTCGGTAAGCCAATTCTTCTACCAATCAGCATTGAAGCATCGTGACAGAATACGCTCTTATCTTCAATTGAAGACCCGTATCCCTGCAGTGGCATGATTATGGGTTGTGGATACATCGTTGGTGACGTCATACGTATATGGGATTTCCCAGTGACGTCACGTACGTACTAACATTACGAATTATAATGCTGAATGTGCATTTTGTCATAGTGATTAAGAATCCAGTAGTGTCATTGAAGCGTACGTAAACGAATAGTAAGCGATAAGAGAGACAGTTCGATGCACTAGCTGATGTAATAATGGAAAATTGTTGCATTTCAATAGTAAACATGTTTGTGTATTGAGATTTAATCATACGAAAGTGTCTTAAAAATGGGTAAATAGGTAACTGGCACTGCACTGTTATAGAAAAACACTAGTGAAACTTATGTATACGTGTATTTATTTATGCACAGCAGCGCCATCTATATCAGACTTTTGATCAAATCCTATGGGAATCGCGTACTTTTCGGGATAAAAGTACTCTATCTGATATCGATGGCGCTGCAGTGCATAAATAAATGCACGCAAAAAGAAGTTGCGCGGGTTTCACTAGGCATAGATAAATTTATTTTGTTAGACTGTTTCACATACAAAACGTACAAAAAATTAATAAAACACCTTTGAGCCTAGCGCGTGTGTGTTATCATTGATTTTCACAATACTTAAAAATGAAAGTACTAGGCAATCATAAATATAAAAGAAATGTTAAAATTCCTGTTGGGAACCCCTAGCCCGTTATATTTGCGCACCAAACAAGCTAGAAGCTAATGGTTTATTTTCATGGAGTACTGTCAATATTTGTATCGAGTGTCTGTGTTAGGGTTGGTAAACTTTAAATTCTAAAACACGGTGAGTTGCATAACAAAATAAGTTAATGATATTATTATTTTCAATTGTTGTTCTCACTGTTTTCAATTGTTGTTGTTGGCTGTAAGTCGTATTAATAAATATAGATCAGCTTTTGTCACTTCGTTTAATTCATCTCGTTAATAAAAGTGACAATAAAGGTTTTAGTTAACTTATCTGAATGTAA
Source organism: Endotricha flammealis (assembly GCA_905163395.2). Classification (NCBI taxonomy): domain Eukaryota; kingdom Metazoa; phylum Arthropoda; class Insecta; order Lepidoptera; family Pyralidae; genus Endotricha; species Endotricha flammealis. Next base: position 1,243,714 of record LR990861.1, on the reverse strand, counting down.
AAATATTATTCCAATCGATCGGAATTATTTTCAAGAGTAACCCTGTAGTAGTGCAAAAAGTAAAAAACGTAAAAACTGCTATTGATTCCCTCAATCAATCAGTCTCAATAATGATTAGGTATATTATCTTTTATGAAAGTGTTATCTATCTTACCATACGAAATTTTCAATATTCATATAATTTTTGTATTTATATTTAAGAAAAGATTGACGTGTCTTTCATACGTCCTCATCTTACGTAGACTGTGGTCTTTTATACTCTATGACACAGATGACATTGAGAATATTATGCAGTTTTATTATTATATTTGATTATTCATATAAGATTCATACACGTCTATTTGTTATTTATACTGAACTAGTAACGCCTTCGGCTTTCTTCGTCTAGATTTCGATTTTAGCCATATCATCGCAATCCAGCGGGAACTGTTTTTTTTTTGGAAATTGGAAAACGAGCGTAGTAAGTTGTCACCGGACAGACATCTGAGTTGACATTTAAAAGAAAGTAGTAAAGAGAATAGTGATAGGAGAGAAATTGCCGCATGCTTTTACTCACTGAACGAAACGTATTGCTTTCAGGAAATAATAAAGCTTATTTGCTGTAAAACTTGTAACGTTTTTTTTATTGGGTTGCGTTTGTGCCAACCCTGCGCTGTCATGGCATGGTGTTTGCAAATGACGGGGTCAGTGATCCCGCGAGACTATATGACGCCGGTCGACAGTAATGTCTCCACTTCGGGTAATGCCTGCCAGCCTACACCGGCATACACTATCAAATAGACATAAAGTACACGTAAAAATATCACTATCTTTATGTTTATGATAGCAATATGCAATACTGCTGTGTGTCTATGTATGTTGATCATTGATCAATTCATCTCGCAAGTCGACCACAAGTCTTATTTAGTACGCTCTACTCCCCTTTGATTGAAATTGTCCCGTTTGTCCCGCAGTAGAATGATTATGTGTTGATATGATTTTTTTATGTCCAATTATAAAATGATAGACAGTCTAGCCTTTTAAGTCCAAGCTATAAATACAACGTCTAGTATTCAACAAAGTTAAAAGTAATTTAATTTGTCCATTACGTTTTCAGTAAAATTTAGTTTGGATAGTTTGAGAACGCTTTTATCTAATTGCACTTAACCAAGTTTATGTTTTCTAAAGTGGAAAGCACACTGAGCGAGCATCTCGCTCGTTGTCTGGTTTAAGAGATTCAATGCTTTTCCTGCATTTGTAGTCACCCTCTATGTACAGTTACAACAGTCAGTCCAGCTGTTGTCCTGACATTTTTTAAAGTATTTTTTTGTCTTTGACCTACCACTTGACCACCACTACCACATGTTTTGTGTTTCCCACTGCGGCATCGTGGTTTCCAAACGACGCTTCCATTCCAAATGACTTCCGATTCAGATTTTTGGGAAGTACTTTGATCGATATTTTTACTTTTTAGAGATTTTTTAATTAGGAAAATTTAAGCTGTAAACGTGTCGCTCCAAATAGATTATCTGCAATTTTTTGAGTTGCAAAGCAATGTTTTCCAACTCAAGCTAACAAAGAACGTTTTTAGATATTCCCTCCAGTACAAACAGAAGTGGCTAGCCCGTAAAATTAGATACAATTTTCTTGATGTTTGTACGTTGCTGTTTGTCTGTTTATCTCGAGTCCGCAACAAACCGTTCTGCTGTCGGTTTAATTAAATTCCCTTGGTTGTGCCGTCCTCCATTATTATTCGTGTTGTGGCTAGATGGAATATCGTTATTAAATACATATTCTATTATTATTTTTGCATAATGTTGGTTGAGTATTTTAAATATTTGTATCTTAGAATTGGATGATTCAAGATAAAAAAAATTGGACTCGATAGTAGATGCCAACATGGCTGGCCCGCGCAGACGTGAAACGAAGTTCGAAACTCCTACCTATTACTCAGTGCATAATGACAATCGATTTTTAATTATTTTATAAACTGTGAGTCCAAATTTTGGCGCGTACTTCGACAGATGTGTGCGTGTTATTAGGTATCATGATTCGATTTAGTACCTTTTCATACTAAAGTAAATAGACTATTGATTAAACGTATCAAGGCATCAAATTTCTAGGCCAAAAGCAACGACGAAATATTTTTCTTAATTGCTTCTATACAATCATCATTTATCAACCCATAATCATCCCACTGTAGGGAATTGGATACTTCTATACAATGCCATTGATTAATCTCATTAGAAATAATATTACGGGCTACGTGAATTATTTTCCCAAGCCCTCAATGTTTGCAAAGGCATCCTGTCTCCGTGTTGACACTCAATCCAACGGTTACCCAGAAAAGGTACTTCAAGCAATATTGATCTAAAGTATAACAGACGTAACATCCATTTTTATTTGTCCATGAGATGATGTTCTTGCCATAAAGATTTATACCATAACTTGTTGTGTAATAAGATCAGTTTTTACTTGCGGAGATTTTGCGGAGAATTGTTGTTATTGAGATTTCTACTTTTATGTACTGCATGTTGAGTTGGTTTCTGCTTATTTAATATTCGGTTAGCAACAGATACTATTATTTTTGCCTGTGTTCTACATGCTACCAGGACTCCATGCTGGCATACTTTTTTGACTTTTTAGGGTGGTTGCGGTAGACTTTTTTTTTATGTATCAATTCAATGCTTCGGGGTTAGGCACCGAATACGTTCAGAATTCATTGATTGATGTTTTTATATGAGAAAATGTTGTGGTACTCGTACCACGGATGTTAATACTATTTTATGGAAACTATAATTTAGTGCTCTATTGTAATAATATTTCGTGATAATGGCTTTTAAAAAAGATTTTGTTGCGGCGCTTTTTCTCAACAAGCCATTCACAAGGATGGTATTGAATATTGAAGTGCTTTCATCTAAATCTCCTTATTTCAGTAGCAATGTTTCACTGTTTATAACGAAAAAGTTGGTTTTCTTGTCATGAGGGACATACAAAGACTTGTCAAACGAAAAATGTATTATGTTCTATTGGCTTGTTTGTGTAGACAATGTGTCATCCATCTCTCTATTCGAAAACTAGGTATATCAATACAATATTCCTGTGATACAGTCTATGCCTGTTGGTATTGGGTCAAGCCCACCACACATTCTCACTTCTGACTCTTCGTCTTTTTTTATATCACTAAAGGTGGCAAACAAGCATACGGCCCGCCTGCTGGTTCACCGTAGCCTATGGACGCTTGCAATTTGAAAGGATTTTTCGTAATTCCAACGAAGTTGTGCTGGTTTCGTTTGTCGTATCGTAAATAAAGTTTTATAAATTAACCTGTGTTATGAAGAACGGCATGTGTCCTTTACACTACTTTACCAGTGAGATCACCGGACCTAGTTGCAATTTGTGTATTCATGAGATTATCAAATATGTAGTTTATGACACCAAGGTCGAGATCGTTGCGAAATGGTTCACGCGTTTTATTATAACATGAGAGGGAAAACGGCTAGAATCTAGCAAAACTTCAAAATAACATCTAGCCGCTAGATGTTATCAAATACTATAGACGAGTAATACGCACAGCTCTTGACGTTTCTCATACAATGACTTGGCAACCTCCGTTCACCTCATGCCGCTAGGGGCGCTATAACATTTTGCATACAAAACGCACAGTTCACCTCATGCCGCTAGGGGCGCTATAACATTTTGCATACAAAAGTTTTGAAATCGTTCACCTCATGCCGCCCTCATGCCGTAGGGGCGCTAGTGTCGCGTCTTGCCCGAATTCTTCCGAAGCTGTGGGTATTACTCGTCTATAGTATTTGATGTTATTTTGAAGTTTGGCTGTTCAGACTTTTTATTGTCAATTACAACTTGTATTCTAAGCCCGTTCGTACACAGGGCTACTCAAATTTTCGATACTCGACGATTTTACTCTCCAAGTGACTACCGCCGTACAAATCCATTGAGGTTCGTACGCGACTTAAATTAATATAAGATAATTATGTAGGTACTTAATTTTACTGTTTTTTTTTAAAGTCAACAATGTCACAAGTCACAACGCAATAGGTAGTGCGGTATAGATGAAAGTTGCTGAAATAAAGTAAAGAATTAAGAGAGGTAGGGCACAGCAGATAATCTGCTCAAATCGGAGCAGCCCGTCTGGGGAAGGACTTCCACCTTACAGAAGATCGTAGCCAAATAGCATTGGTCTCGGCTATGTTGTGTTCCTACGGTGAGTAAGGTCACCAGAGCTCCACTTGGGGAGTTGGGAGGGTTTGAAACGCGTGAGTGTTACCCCCGGTATTGCAAGCGTCTATAGGCTACGGTGATGCTTACCATCATTAAAAAAAAGTTTCGGATCCTTGCTACTGATTATTATGTAGTCGTCGGCAATGAAAAATATACACATTTAGTTCCTATGACGATGTAGTAAGGTCGAAATTTTAATACACACAACACATGACTGTATGCATTTATTGCCCGCGAGTAGTATTTTTTATGGATAGCCTTCCGTCCATTCATACGGAACAAGGCATAGTTATATTGTGTGCAAATGTCGAATGAGAGTCTCATTCGTATGTTGAACGGATAAAAATTTGTGACACATTTCGATTCCTTTTTTTTTTTTTTGTTGATTGATAGTATATGCATTATTTACATCACACAACAGTAAGATACATTATACGAGTACATGGACAGTTTAAAAACTAGTCACTGGTGTCATTGCAACGGCTTTATTTCTAAAAGCGATCTTTTCAAGCTGTTTCGTAGTTGTTGATGACACGAATTGAAAAAGAAAACCTTAGAATTTTTTAATTCACAAACTTTTTTTGATAGATAATATGCTTTATTTAAATACATTTTCAATACACAATCAAGTGATAAAGTAAACAGTAATGGTTACAGATAAGTGTATATGCAACAAGTCCGCCTTATTGCTGAATACAATATTTTCAAGGCAACCATAAAGTGCTTCTTCACCGCGAGCATTCGCGTGTAATGTAACATTTTAGATTCGACTTTGAGCATTACATTACAATACTACCTCCCTGACGAGCGTTCGCCTCCCTCACTGCTGTAATGCTCGAATATGTGCGTTACATTACACGCGAATGCTCTCGGGGAAGGAGCACCTTTAGGGTAACAAATAATAGTAGCTGTGCTAAATCCTAGACCTTGGCCAACGCCAATCGATTAGGATAATGAAATTATCAATTGCATTTATCAAAAGTGTCAAGTCACCATCCGCTAGTCAACTTTGATCAGTTCAATGCGGATTAGTAAATCATTTTGTGACTGGTGACTCATGTTATCTGGGTTTTTGTCATATCAAGTATTGACTGCCAACACGTCCTGACGTCATGACGTGGGATGGGCGACGTTAATTTAAAAATAAATATGACGTCATAAAGCCGGTCGACGTAAGCGGTATAATTTACGTTACGTTCACATTTTCTGTTGCCAAGTGAGGGGTTTTGTTTATCACTAAGGCCCGATTTCCACCAAAGAGGAGAGGAGATGTCTAATTTTTCCATAGAATCTTGTACAGCACGCGGCAAGCGGGGCGCGGCCGAGCGGAGATGTGTGTAGCCGGGTGGCACATCTCTCCTCTCCGCTCGCGTAATTTTTTTTCCATCGGAAAGTTTTTATCCTGTAAGATAGTGTTTGGAATAAATTGCCCAGCAGTGGGACAATGTAGGCTAATTAATAAATAAAAATAGGATAGTTTTTATCAGTCCTGGAACGGGATTTCGCGGATAAAACTGATGCATGAAGTACAAATGTGATTATGTGTGTGAATTTAAAGATCCGTTAAAAGCGCCTTTGCTCCGTGAATGATTTTGTTTGTTTTGATAAAAATAACGTCTCTTATCACGTCAAACTGTCGTGACTGTTACGTGGGTGCGTGTATACTATTTTTGTAGATTATCGTGATTACACCGTGTTTAATGTAAACGTTTATTTTCTCTTTAGTTAATAGTTGCTATGTACATGTTATGCTATGTCAAACTGTCGCACACTATTCTTTCCAGAATCCCTTCCGAGTTGCGATGGTCATTTCGTGGTTCCCCTTGACTACACTAGTCACTAGGCTTGGACAGATTTTTTTTCAATTCAAAACAACTAGCTTCTGATATAGACGTCTTCAACCAACCAACCTGTTCCACTTATTATGAGTTACTTGCCTTTAAATAATTAAATTAAATTTCATCTTCTCGATTCTTCTGCAATAGTTTTAGTGATATTGATCTCACAAGAAGAAAAGATACAGAACATAAAGAATATTTATCTCACAAGAAGGAAAACTATTCAAACAAATATGTATGCATAGATATGCATTTTGTTATACAAAGTTCCAGGGTCGGGGATCTACTCGTAGTACTCGTACATACGAAATGTAATCTAGGTTCAAGGATTGTAATACTAGATTTATCTGGCAAATATTGAAACAGTAACCTAACTTTATGCATATACAGATGGCGTCATCTTTTTTATACGATGATGGAAATGGTTAGAGAGAGACATTATTTCTGTGTTTTGACTTGGAGCGATCTGGTTATCATCATCATCATCGACCCACTGCTGGGTAATAAGTTTCCTTTCGTCCACACCATCTCTTTCTAGCCTGAGCCATCTCAAACCATTTTCTTCCAGAAATTTGCCTGACATCGTCGACCCATCTAGCTGCTGGACGTATTTATACTCCGTTTTCCGTTCCTATCACCGAACAGACTGTTCCGTGGTTCCTATGGTAACACTCGGTGACTGTCTTGATCCACCTTCCATCGTCCCTTCTTGCCAGCGATTTGCTATATCTCTTAAATAAAATCGCAATTTTATGTAGTAGCAATGCGTTTCATTCGGTGAGTGAGACACAACTCTTTTCCTATCCCTCTTCTACCTATAGGTACCCTTGTACTAGGGAACGCATTGTTGGTACACCTGGTATTACTGATGTTTATAAGCGGCGGCAACCATTTTCCTTCAGGTGGACTGCTTGCTTGTTTTGAATGCCATAAAAATCATCAAAAAAACACGTTTTTCTTATGATCCCTGGTTTTTTAGAAATGAACTTCTCGTCTTAAAAGGTTTTAAGCATCTGCTTCTATATATTTGTCGTTCCGTTTCCTCTCAATAAATGGACGGACGACGCGGCACTGGTGAAGACCGCAACGAGACGCTTTAATCAAAGCTAATCCTTTCATAAAATATTCCATTACGCTTTGCGTATTATAGAAAGAACTATGGAAATAAATATTATCATATCAACCCACTGCAGGGATACGGGTCTTCCGAAAGGGATAAGAGCGTATCTCTGCCTTGCTGCTACAATGAGGATTGGCAGAGGGCAGTGTTTTCAACCGGGACCGACGGCTATGAACGTATGTACGTCAGTGTCAGTGACGACACAGTGCACTGTGTCGTCACTGACACTGACAATTGGGGATACGTTCATAGAGAATGTATGAAAGAATATTTTGCACTGTTCCGGTACTGTATCGGAACTGTGACTTCACTGATATGGTGTGAACCAGCCTTTAACGGCGGCCCTCCGAAGCACGGAGAAGTTCGAGATACCGAAACTCATCCAAACACTGGCTAGGGTCATCGTTGCTTGACTTGCGTATTTGTTTTTAAAGTGCGACAAACAGCGACGCCAACGAAGTCCACTATGCTATCACCGCTTCCAATTCTATTACAGTGTTCACGCTATAAAAAATCTAGACAGCTGGCACCTTTTAGTAGCGATGTTTTTAGGTCTTACGCTTGCGACTGGGGCGGATTTAATCAATACCGCCCAGCAACCTAGTTAGTGCGTTTGTGAAACATGTCCGTAGTATTGTACATCAATAACTTCACGTGAAAAATAATGCTGTCTCTCTCTACATATACATTGAACGTGTATTTTTTTGTATAACACGATGGTCCACGATGACCACGATGATGATGGATCTCCGGAACTGTTGTGTTTGGATGGATCTCTGAAATTGGAAAAAAATCATGCTAGTAGTCTATATAATGAACCTACAAGACAAGAAAACTATCACGGTTTAGTAGGCTCTATTAGTTTTCGAGTTGACGAATTTATAAAATATAAATTACGTACAAATATTATAGAATATCACATTTCACTCATCTGCAAGAAAGCAAAGCACAGCGAATACGGAACCGTGGCCTGACACGCAGTTGCGTATTATTTTTTATAATATTAATATAGAGTTATGGATTATACCAATAAATTGTACCTAAAAGCGCGACCAGACGTGCACGCGCACGAACCGTGCTTGCTGCATCGAATGGACGCATCATATTGCCCGCATGCTCGTAAGCCCACACCATGCACGACGATAAAGTTTAATTTTTTCTTTATTATTTGTAAAAGCAGTTTTTTTATTAATATAGGTATTGCAATTGTAACTTTTATAGGTATTGCAATTGTAACTTTTATCAGTACCATTTTAAAAGAGCAAGTGCTTAGTTTCTTGCAAGTTCTTAGTAAAAATCTGCCGTTTGAACTGGTGGTAGGAAAAAAAATATGCCGATTTGAATATTTGATTTTGGCCACAGAATAATAAATAGTTGCTTCGACTTTGAAATCTATCGAGATGTTCCAATATTTCCAAATCCTTTTAGAAATGTTATAATTCGCTCGTGACAACTAGCGGGAACTGTCGTTTGCGAGCGAACTTGCGTGCAATTTCTTGCAAGCGTGCACGCTCCCTGAAGGCCCATTTAGACCACCGCACGCCAGTTTATTGCCGGTTACATACAATAATGTTATAGCAATTATTGATATGCGTTAACTTAACGACAATTGCTTAAAATTCCTGAAGGACAATTACTAGATCGCATGCAATTATTGCTCTTGAATGTACAAGAAACTGGCGTGTGTCGTCTAAATGGACCTTAAGACATCATACTTAGCTGTTAAACAGTAAGACCCTTGTTTTATGTTGCGATCCCCAAACATTTACATACCGTAGCAGTTTTATATTAAGTGCCCAAATGTTGCGTGTTGGATACACTGGTCGGGGGTGCCTTGCACGACCTTGGTGGGCCGACGACCGGGGTGACGTCATCGACCCGCCCCATTAGCCCCCCCGTTCCTGTTGCTAAGCGCATGCCGCCTGTGCGTATTTTAGAGTTTCACAAAAAACGTCGATAATCACTTTTTTATTGCGAGGTAATATTGTCATGACGAGACAGTGATGATAGTCATCATCATCACAGAGATTATTTATGTATAGCCATAGTCCAAAAATAAAATACTTGTACAAATTTTGGCGCGTAGTGCGCGTACTATATGCGTCAAAATTTAGACCCACAGTTTATAAAACAATTGAAAATCGATTGTCGTTATTCTCTGTGTAATAAGAATGAGTTACGAACTTCGTTTTACGTCTGCGCGACTCAGCCGTGGCCAATAGTATAAAACTTGGTTTGTCACTTCAATAATGACAGTGATAAAACAAATTGTAACATTCAAACCGAACAAATTACATGTAAAGTTTGTTAAAATGTGGACGGGACCTTCCCCCAATAAAAAGGAAGTCTTATTCTGACATCTATTGAACTCACTTCATTGTATTACCGGATATTGGAGTGCCAAAATGGCTTTGAGAGATTGATTGTGATATATTTTTATAGTATGTTTCATGATAAATAATTAAATATAATACTAATAGAGTGGAATAGTGATAAACTGATGATTGACGTGCATGGAGGACCATCTTCTTAACTGACTGATCACTGGTTCATTTATGCCCCAAATTCTAGCCTATTCTAAATGTCAATTATGACGACTGACTGACGACCTCCGTGGCGTAATGATTACCACGCCAGACCGCCACCCAGGAGGTCCCGGGTTCGAATCCCGGTCGGGTCATGATTACAAACGAACTTTTTCTGATTGGCCTCGGGTCTTGTAGTCCTCTCTGTATTTGTTATAAAATATAGTATCGTTGAGTTAGTATCCCATAACACAAGTTTCGAACTTACTTTGGGGCCAACTCAAGCTTATGTGATTTGATTTGTCTCTATTATCAGCTGATTATTCGCTGTGACCTACCTCTCTTAAAATTCTAGCGTATTCCTAAAGTCAATCGTGTTAGCAGCACCACAGGCAGCACCTTCATAGTGTAGACGCAATACCGCCTGCTGCGCTTCGATGCTACAAAGAGCATGTTATTCCAATCCGTCGAACCCGGCTTTAGTTCTTGGATGACAGTTACTAAGCCAAGTCGGTAACGGCTTGAAAACACCTCCGCCAATCCTCTTTGAAGCAGCGTGGCAGAGTGTGTACTCTGCCACGCTGCTTCAAAGAGGATTGGCGGATGGTGGATTAGAGTGTTCTAATCCACGATTGAAGGGAGATCCGTATCCCTGCACGTCTGAAATTATTATGGGTTGATACGCTGTCGTCGCTAGCACGACGACGCTCGATAGACGCTTGTGTGAGGGTATATATCATCATATCAACCTATAATCATCCCACTGCTGGGATACGGGTCTCCCTTCAATCGAAGGTGATTAGAGCGTACTCTGCCACGCTGCTCCAATGCGGATTGGCAAAGGCCGGTGTTTTTAAACCGCACATGGCTTAACGACTGTCATCCATCGACAACAGCCGGGACCGACGGCTTATCGTGCCCTCCGAAGCACGGAGAAGCTCGAGATAACGAAACCCGCCCAAACGCTGGCTAGGGTCGACGTCGCTTAACTTGCGTGTTCATATTAGAGTGCGACACACAGCAACGCCATCGAGCTCCGAGGGCATACAATATCTTATTAATTTAAAATGTTTATCTCCAACTCGCTGTAAAGTACAAAACATAATTATTATAAAGCGTATTGGCGTATATGCATACGTTTCCAAAGCCATAACACAACAGAAGTATGTTTTGAGCTTTAGTCCGAAGTTTCGACATTGTTTCTAATTAGCATTTTGTTTGCTACAGGTAAACAAAGTTTGAAGTTACTCGCTAATATTGCTCCTCGAAGAAATTATGGTAATGTTTTATTATGGCATGAGTATGTAAATTATTTTTAAAGCAAAAATGATAACGAACACACCATCATATGTTTATTCTGATGACATTACCATGTGAGTGGGTTCGCTTCTCACCAGTGGCCACTGCGGTTTGTTGCCAATGTAGCCATTGACATTGACTGTTTTCAGATGATTTTTCGTCAATTCATCTGACAGATTAGTTGTTTGTAACTTATCTGTTTTAAATTGGCAACTTTTTTTTATAAACTTTTGTATAATTTGGAAAGTCTTTTAATGCAAGCGCATGTCTACCTAAAAAGTTTGCTTCCGAATCTCTCAATCACAGAACGAGACGCATTGCTGCTTCACGCCGATTTTTTTTATACCAAAGGTGGCAAAGAAGCATACTGCCCATACTTGATGGTAAGCAGTCCCCGTAGCCTACGACGCTTGCAATACCGGAGGTATCACTCGCGCATTGCCGATCCTGTTAGAGAATGTTATTTCTTACTGCTGTTTTGATCTGTGTAGGTCATAAGGTAAATGAAATCGGTCCAGTGAACTCCATCCAGTGATCTATAAATGCGATGTGTGCGATGCTGTGACCTTTCTCCGTTGTTTCGGTAGATAGGCCATTTGGATGAGATCATACTGTGTTTTACTCAAACGCGAGTTGGATTTTCTTTTATTTTTTATTTGAGAGCTGCGTTCTTGTTGTTATAGCAGCCTTCATTTTCCGCTTTCCTGTGCCAGCTCCTTCATGTTGGAATTATAAATTAATTCAACACAGTATACACAGCGCCATCTGGTCTCAAAGTAAGTTGGACTTAACCTACTTCTGTTATGACCAGACAACGAATATATTATTGTTAATATGTACTTATAATACATAGAAAGAAAACACCTAAACTCGAGAACAAATACATTTAAAAAAAAATCATTATTTGAGGGATAAGCTATCTGAAACTTATCAGGATAATATAAATTCAACCGTTGTATACCTAGTTGTTTTTGTAAATACATAAAAAATTATTCAGTTCAATACAAAACAGACCATGTCCAACAAATGTTTCCACTACGCGGGGATCGAACACGCAACCGTGCAGTATGTAAATTATTGCAACAGCTGTCACACCGGTCGGGGTATTAATGTAAACCAAAAAAATGTTGATGACGTCAAAGTTTTGTTTGCGTTTTGCTCGTTTCTATTTGATAGAAGTAAGCTTGATATTGTATCCATTTTTTACCCACATACATCTCACGCTAGTTACACATCATATGTGTTACAATAAAGAAATTTAATATTTTTGAACTGAAAACTTCTTTAGCGGCGCTTGGCACTTTTTTAGATGGATAAAAAAATGTTAAACTCGCGTCAGATTTGTAGCCTGATCGAGAAAGCGTAAGACGGATGGAGAGGACGTTAATGTTTAAGATTTCACTTCTGCCGGCACTCCCGGAGTGCAACCCTTCCTTTTTTTTTGATTAGGCGGAGTTCATTTATACCGTTAAAAGTAAATTATGGGTAGACCTCCACAAGATACAGATTTTACGTCATACGACAGACAACCGGGCCTCTTGATGGAAAGTGGTTACTGCCGCCGACGATAAACATTAGACATTAGACAACAAACATCAGAAATATTTTAAGAGATATTTTACATTTGTGTAACAAACACAAATATTTTGAATTCTACGCGCATCTCACAAAAACGTTTAAATCTAGGCATACTATACCTTTGCGAACCTATCCAAAAGACGAACCGAATAAAGTTAACCATAATAAAGTAACTTGCACAAAAGAGACACAAACTGAACCTAATGAAGAAAGCTTTTTTCGTAAGTAATACAAAATTATTTGCAGTCTTTCACCAGAACATAATGTGTATCAAATCCAAATTGAACGAAATCGAAGTTTATCTAAAATCACTAAATCCTGAACCAGATATATTATGTTTTACCGAAACTTTCTTACATCAGAAAGACATACCCTATGCAAAACTAGAAGGATATGCACTAGCTTCCCACTTTTCCCGAAATAAACTTGAAAGAGGCGGTGTTTGTATTTTTGTGAAAAAATGTATTCAATATAACAGATTAGATTGGCTCAATGATATATCTATTAAAAAAACAATTGAATGCTGCGGAATTACCATACCTGAATTAAAGCTAAACATTGTAACGATTTATAGACCTCCGAACACTAAATTAGATACATTCTTTGATAGATTGGATGAAATGCTAAGCAAACTTACGCGAAAATGTCGTAATCTTTCTAGGAAACTTATTCTAGTTGGCGATTTTAATATAAATATTTTGGAAGAGACCAAACATACTAAACAGTTTGCTGAATCTCTAAAAAGATATAATCTGAAATTTACTATCAAGGAACCAACTCGCATAACTGATCATTCTAGCACTTGTATTGATAACATTATAACAAACATTGCCAAGTACCACTCAACAGTATTAGACAATGGCCTATCTGACCATACTGCACAATTAATAAAATTTAAATCTATAAATATTGATATTAGGAAATACTGGTTTGAAAATAAAAGAAAAACGGACATTTACCTCGACGTTTTTGTAAAATACATGTCGCAGATCAATTTCACTGATGTCTATGAGACCACTGATGTCAACACAGCATACAATACATTTTTGGAATTGCTGAAAATGGTCCATGATCTATGCATCCCAGTAGAATGTACTAGGGTCTCTTACAGAAAAAAACCCAACTGGCTTACAAAGGGGATTGGTAAATCATGTCGTTACAAAAGAAAATTAAATACTCTACTCCAACGTAAAAAAGCAAATAAAACTCATTACAAAAAATATAAAAAAACTTTAAAACTGGCAATTCGTAATTCTAAACGTCAAGCAAACTTAAACTATATAAAAAATTCTACAAATAAAACCAAAGCTACCTGGGGTTTGATAAAATTACACACAGCGGAAACAAATGAATTCAAACAAACCGTAAATACTATAAAAAATGACCAAAATATTATTAAAGACCAGGAAGATATAGTAAATTACCTGAATAAACATTTCGCGACACTAAATATTCATAAAAGTGTAAACTCATATTACTATAAGCCCAATTTTAATCAAGTCTGTAATAGTATATATCTGAAACCAGTAGACAAACAAGAACTTATAGCAATCATGAAAAAAATTAAGAACAAAAAGAGCTGTGGCGTGGATGGTATTTCCACACAAATCATGAAAGCTTGCTCAGTGTATCTATTGGAACCTCTTCTGTATTTGTTAAACCTAATGATAGAAACGGGGGTTTTCCCAGACGCTCTAAAAATAGGTGTTATTAAACCAATGTTCAAAAAAGGCGCACAAGATGATCCAAACAACTACCGGCCGATCACGATCCTTCCTAGCATATCTAAAATATTTGAAACTGTAATTTACTCTAGACTATTAATTTTTTTAAATAAAAACAATATTCTCAGTTCAAATCAGTTTGGTTTCCGCCAAGGTCGATCTACAACTATGGCTATATATCAATTTCTAAATGATGTATGGGACGCAATAAATAATAAAAAAAGATGTGTGGCATTGTTTTTAGACATGTCAAAAGCCTTCGACAGCGTAGTTCACTCAATTCTCTTAAAACAATTGGAAAGCATTGGAATCAGGGGAAGTGCACTTAAATTGTTGGAATCATATCTAAATAATAGACTACAATATACTGTCACCCAACATCTCAATAGAGACACGAGAACATTAGAACAAATTAAATCCACCCTACTAGAAACAAAAATAGGTATTCCACAAGGCAGTATATTGGGACCGCTACTATTCCTTATATACATAAATGACTTGCCTAAATTTACAAAACACCCTTGTGTTTTATTTGCTGACGATGCTACCTTATTATTTGTAGATAATGGATTAATGGGAAAAGAATTCGAATCGGAAATATGTAGAACTTTGAAAGAACTTGTAAATAAACTGTCGAGCCTAAATCTTAATATTAACGCTACAAAAACTAAAATTATGCAATTGCGTAAATATAATAGTATTAAATTGAATTTAAATATAAAAATTGATAACACCCAAATTGATGAAACTAATGAATCAGAATTTCTTGGAGTAACCCTTGACATGCATATGAACTGGAAAGCCCATATCGACAAAATAAATAATAAAATCTCGAGTTATTGTTATGCCTTATCGGTACTAGCTGATGTCTCGACGACAGAAGTGACCCGTAGTGTCTATTATGGCAATGTGTACCCATTATTGACTTATGGTGTAATTTTTTGGGGTAACTCAGTAAATGTTGGAAATACCTTTGTGCTTCAAAAGAGATGCCTGAGAATAATGTACAACCTTTATAAGGATGATTCGCTGCGTCCAATTTTCAAAGAAAAAAGATTTCTTACTTTAACTGGCATATACATACTAGAAACATGTTCATTTGTAAAAGGCAATGAATCTTGCTTTAAAAAAATCTCCGACTGTCGTACTCGAACTACTGCCATGAGACGTCGCGACAATCTGTACATGCCAAAAGTAAATTCGATGATTTATAGGAAAAGTACATATTGCAGTGCTATCCGCATCTACAACCATCTGCCTGACTGGTTAAAAGACCTACCTAATAATAAATTTAAGAGTAAATTGAAAATGTGGTTAATAGAAAATGTGTTTTATGATTTAAATGAGTTTTTTGGAATTTAATTTTATTGATAATGTATTTGGTATTTTGTTGTTGTCTATTTTGTATTCTGTAAATTTTGTGTGATTTTTTGTTATTGTATGCCCGGCATGGGTGAAACTGATGTACCTCCACTATGCAATGTCAACTAGCCCTCTGTAATCTCAGTTATATACAATAAAAATAATTCTATTCTATTCTATTCTATTAGTACCAGAGACGCCAGTTTTCCAACGACAAGGAAGCAAATAGGGTGAAAAGAGAAGGAAGAATTTAGATATTTATTACGTTAAGCATACGTTAAGTCACAAATATTTTGAAAGTCTTGTACAATTTCTTAGGCATGGGGTCTTCTCACTCTTCACCTCCAATCTAGTGATAAATAGAAATATTATGCACCTAAATCATATTATTATAACTAGAAGACTCTGAATTAACAATTTTATATAGTTTCAGTCGGCTAATAAGCTGGTTCGTCATCCATTGGGTTTGTATAAAGTCGCAGGGTTTCCCCTGACGACCTTACTGAACTACCCTAGTGTCCTCTCACTGCCAGTTGCACAGACTCATGCAACCGATCGTACTGACGGGTAAGGGTGTCTTGGCCACAGCGAGAGGTACACCAGGTCCGGTGGTGATTGAAACAGCAATCCGAAGTGAACACAGTTTATTAATCATTTATCTTATTATTTATACAAAAATATATATCGATGTGTGTATAATATTCACAATCTATTTGTATGTGTCTCATGTGTGTAAAGTGCAGCTGGTTAGTTTTACTAAATAAAGAATTGCTACGTTGCGTTCTTCATGTTTATTTGGTAAATTGAACAGGGCTTCATGTTACAAAATCTGATACCATCTTTAATTTTAAACATGCTATGTATGCATAGTACTTCAATGAAATCTGTGTGACAGTCCAAAATAATGACGTCAGCCTTTCACATTGTTGTAAAATTCAATAAAGCCCCCTCGACGCGACGGGGGGGTTGGGCGTGCGTGGTGCCGGCCGCCCCTGTCCCACCCACCCTAGGGTTGTTTACAAAACGCGGTCAAACTGGTGCCGTAAGAAAATTATTATAACTGCACAGTTACACATTATTGTATGCTGTTATGCTCGTTTGGTTTATTTAAATGTTTGGATCGATAAGCTTTTATGTAGCGGTCGGATTGTTGAGGTTTACCTAAGAACGCCATTCTTGCTTTGGTAGCGCTAGACGTAGTCAGTGAACCAATACAAATAAAATACATGAAACTAGCAAATACTGGAATATAGGCGATTTCTTCCAGACAACATAAATGAAATGGAGAAAGGAATCTTCTTTACATAGTATAAATGAAGTTGCTGTCTGTCTGTCTGTCTGTTCCTATTCATGCTTAGATCTTTAAAACTACGCACGCAATGGATTTTGATGCGGTTTCTTTGAATAGATAGAGTGCTTCAAGAGGAAGCTTTATATGTATGTATGTATGTATGTATGTATGTATAACTAGTAAAACACTTGCAACTTCGTTTGCGTATATCTGGGCCCTGGCTTTCCCGTGGGAATTTTGAAAAATCCTTTCTTAGTACACCCCTCGACGTTGTAAGGAACCTACATTCCAAATTTGGAATCTCTAGACCCAGCGGTTTGGGCTGTGCGTTGATATATAGTTAAGTCAGTCAGTCAGGACTTTGATTTTATATACATATATAGATATATTCCAAAATTCCCACGGGAAAGCAGTATACTCGCAAACGAAGTTGCGCGGGTTTCACTAGTATATTACGATTCAAGTTTTCTAAATATTGCGTGAAGGGATTTACTACAATTTTTATTTATCAACAGTATTCATATTGTGCCATATAATTACAAAGTTTCATGACGATGCTTTCATTATTAGCATAAAAATCTTTGCCTAAATACAACGAGGCAGTTCATTCGTTCGTTCATTTCAAAGAAATTTTTCATTTCAATCTTATTTGTACCAGAAACCTACAAAAGATTGAAAAGGTACTAATGGCAGGTGCCGAGTCATAGCCCCAAGTCTACCCTAAGTTTGGGGATGTTTTGTGCAGCTCCTAAAGGGCAATGGGCCAAGGCTACAATGGTTTAGCATTTGATCGATAATACAAGAAAGATTGCATGCAAATTTTAACTTTAACTTCGACTCTTCAAAGTTCGTTTTCAAAAATATGTATCACGGATAAAATGTTCAAAGAAATTCAGACTTTAGGTCTAGTATATAGAGCTTGTTCTACAGTCTAGGTTATAATATTGACCTGTTGGTGTTCGTTAGTACACGAGCTGGGTATTTTTGTTGGGATTCTAGAATTTTCGTCTGGTCTAGTCTACGCATCATGTTTACGTCACTGACGTATGGAATGGTGACACCGGTTTAGTTTTGTTACAATATATTATTATAGAATTGCGAGCTATACAACATGCTACATTTTAAATATGTATTACAAAAAGGAACAATCAATATTGAGTTCGTACAATGCGGATTTTCTCGCACAATGTATATCTGATATTTCATCATGAACCCATAATCGTCTCTCTTCAATCGTTAGAGCGTTCTCTGCCACGCTGCTTATTGAGCCGTGAGACCACGAAAGTGGGTCCACGGACAGCCACCGATGGGGTTGCGGAAGTATCGCCAGTTCCTGCGACCCCGCCACTCATACGTACTGCGATGGAAGAAGTGGTAGTCAGTCAGGATCTTAGTCGGTATGCGTCAAGTTTCGTTAGGAGGGGAGAGCCCGGCAGACCTCCGCCGATTGCCAAAATGTCGCGACATGTCAACACAAAAAACAAAACAAAAAAAAAAGTTTTTTGTTTGTGTTGACATGTCGCGCTATAGTACTACGTCGCCTCCTTTACAGTTTTTTTGACGCAGAGTATGCTCTGACGTGAAAAATATCACTAATAATGTTATCTATGTAATTTAACGAATTAACACACAAGTTTTCCTTATACAGTCAGACATTGTAAAGTAATATGTCGTAGTAGGTACTTATAATAACTACGTTATTTATACTCATTCATAAATCATAGATCAAATGTTTAAAGAATGTACATTTATGTATGCATAACAACATAATTACGTTATTTAAATTACTCAATTTACACTAGTATTATTAAATGTCAATATACTTTTTGTTACGGTTTAAGTGACTTAATTTAGATTAAATTTGATTAAAAGATAGTTAAAACCCAGACTCTGACGCTAAAAACAGTGTCCGAAATAAAATCTTAAATTATAAAGACACCTCAAACTTAAAACACGTCAAACTTATTTATCTTGCCGTAAGTTTCTTGCCAGTTCTTCTTAATACAAATGCCTTCTGAACTAGTGGTAGGAAAAAAATTGGGACGATTGGAAAGAGCTTGTAATGATGCGTGCAGACTGCTGTAACGTAGCATGCAATGTAACAAAATTCCCATAGTGTGGACGCTTTGTGCGCACAAACCGTGCACACTGCGCGCACGAACAGAGCATTAATGTCTACGGGAAATTCTTTCATTGTGTGTTACTACCAATTACCATAGAATGAGTAATAAACCGAGGTAGAATGGCCACTCTCGGCCCCGCACCGAATCGAGTTACCTCACCCCAGGAGCCCTCGAGGAGCCCAAGTCGCAGGGCCGTGCGCTTAGTGAACGAATGTGTGTTTCGAACATTTTCGATAATTCGTTTTAATACACGAGTTTTAGAGAATTTTATAAACGAGTAATATTAGTTCAATGCCTCCAAGGTATGAGAAGTCATATAAAAAAATAAATAATACAAGAATTTACTTTTATTGTTTCATTTAGCTACCAAGCAACCGATTACGTCATCATACAATAGGATTATATTTCAATAGAACTGAAGCATTAGTAAATTACGGCGCTAGTGCAAAATTACTTCACGTATAGTCGTACTTACAACATCGGCCGCCATTTTGAATGATAACTACGCGACGGCAGCCCTACTACATTTCACGCACACGTATGCGCGTGTACAGACGACATGGGCCTATGTAGTTGAAATAGGTAATTATTTCACGCGCGTTGTGTGGAGTGTCTGGGGTGGTTACAGCAGTCTGTACCCAGGCCCATTTGAAAATAATAATTGACTTTGAATAACCCTTTCTGGACACTGAAATACACGCGCCAAACAAGAATCCTCTTATTGGCAATTAAAAAGAGTTTCATGGACTGGTGTTTTGCTAATATCGTATCGACCCTGACCTTGAGTTCGCGTTAGGAAAAAGCCAGTGCTTACTATGAACACGTTTATATTGTAGTGATTGTTGTGTGTGGCTTCAATGATAATGTTTGTTTGCACAATGATTTATCGTTTCATTCACATATTATGTGCCCGTTGACCGGAATCGAATGGGTTGACCGGCAATGATAATTAGTTTCTTACGCGCAAAAAAGATAAAAATGTCTTTTTAAAATTATCTTATTTAAATGGTTTTAGTTTAAAGTATTTCTTTCTATTGCAAATCAGTGAGGCAATGCTGAAAGCAATTTTTTTTATAAGTGTAGTTTTGATGTAGATTGTTAAGTTTCTTGTATAATAATCAAGATGAAGATGAACACATCATTATTGATTGTTTAAATATTATTTTGGCTTTAATTTTTATAATCTGTCTTCGAGAAGTGATTGAAAATTTTCCATGCAAGATTTTTTAACATACCGTCAAAATATAAACCGTTAAGAAGTTCAATAAATCTTGTAATAAAAATATCGAGTAAATCCTCATAAGCAAGTTACGCAGTATTGCTTTAAATAGATTGCTAGACTTCCTAGGACTCCTAATTAAAATGGTTTCAATGTAACATGACCCTTACACGACCTAAGAGCGAATCAATACATCCCGGCTTCCCCGCTACTAGACAAAATAAAAACAGCTTTATACCTAGACACAATACGCGGTCCGTATGCTTGTCTGCCATCTTAGCGGTATAAAAAAATATGGTGAAACCCCAATTATCAGCACCACATTACCAATTTATCAAAAGGAATATTTTATTAAAGAAGTTGAGCAAATAAAAATATGTTTTAATTACGTTAATAATTAATTACATTAATGAGTTACTAATAAATGCTTATTTATATAAGATAATGATATTAAACATTTCTAGATACAGATAATAATTCACTTGAAAATATTAAACACTGACCTTTAACAGGAAGAAAGGAGGAAAGCTTTAATTGGCAATTTGAGTGACTTTATCATAAAAAAAAACTTGTTTTCCGAATTATCATTATCAGTGTTACCAAATCAAAAAAAGAAAAGTTATTTTTATTCTACTGTGTGCACTGGAAATAAAAGGTGTTTATGCTGATTATACATTTTTTGTTGTTGTTTTTTTTTTAATTTTAACGTTTAATATATTTCAGTCAACCATTAAGAAAATGTTATCAAGCAATTTGGTTCTTACGTAACCACCAAATACCAGAACTTACCCTCAAAACTTCACGGACATGAGTTTCAAGTACAACGAACTTTAAGCTCGCCTCATTGTCGAAAAGTTTAAAGCTCTGGAAAGCATCCTTACAAATTAACGCCTATTATCAAGATACGGTAAAGGACTTATTGTTACACTGACAAGTAGCTAGATTGGAGATAAGTGAGTCGTAAATTCGATTCCCACAATTGGAATAAAATTTTATGCTATAATTGGAAAAAAATATTAAATATTAAAGCTTATTAAATCATAACGTAAAACTATATTTAAAAAAATTTATATATATAAATACATATAGTAAAACTGTATATAAAAATTGGAGCAGCGTGGCAGAGTACGCTCTAATCACCGTCGATTAAAGGGAGACCCGTGGGATGTTTATGTGTTGATTTTGATTACGAAACAGTAAAGCAGTTCATTGTGAGCTGTTAACAGTTATTTCTGTTGTAATATGAATACGTTACTGCACTGCGGATTGTGTAAAACGCGTTTCATGGAATCATATAAATAGTTTACGTTACATATGTTTATAGCTATCGTTTTATCGATACGAACTCTATATTGTGTCCGTTGAACCCACGATGAACTCTTATTAAATTCTATTCCACGTTGGCTTGTACCACGTTGGGCGCCAATAAAGTTCGTTAGCGCCACGTTGGGCGCCACTAATCGATATTTTAAATATTTAACTTGTTATTTACGGAAAGCAGATTGTGATCAATATTTTATTTAACTAGATTTTCTGAAGGTCAAAAACCTATATACGCCCTTTCTGTCAATTTTGCACATAGATAAAATATTGTGGACGTCTCTGGTTATAGCATTGATGAATCTGTACGTCTCATTTGGAACATTGACTTCGCGTATCCATGCTTATTTAAAAAAATACACTATGCCATCAAAGGATTCGTTTCTTTTGAGAGGGTGATTCTTTGACGTTTAAGTTCAGACATGGTTCGCATACAATTTGTAGCGAACTGCATTTCTTCTGCGGAGTAAAACTACCAGGGGCCCAAGTCTGCTAAATACAAATGTGTCGATAGTGTGTCACTTAAATAGTCACACTATCTAACTACTATTGTTCTTTTCGGTAGTATCTTTCACATAAAAGCGTTTTAATTGAAATAGTAGCTCATGGTAGATTTTAACTGTCGACCATTCCGTTCATATTCCACTGACACCCTATAGTTAATACATTGAGAGACTAGTTTACTTTTAGCTGAAGTCGCCTAATTTAAAATAGCCCCTGGACCCCTGTAGCCAGTTCTGTGGGCTTCTCGATTACCTTTTATTAATTTATTTTAAAAATTAATAATAATATTTACAGATGCACGCTTCGATTCCCTTCGACGAACATTCGGCTGGAGTTCCATTCGCTGGTGGAGGAAAGCGGCGCTGGTGGGAGCTCCGGGCCCCCGTTGCCGCCTCTCCGCATCACAATACCTATGGAGAACGACGGACGTAGTCCTGCACAGTCTCCTACTGGTATGTATCCATTAAGACGTAAATGTTTAGCTGTCATTTGTTTTCTTGTTTGAATATAAACACCGAGACAAATACAGTCTACTAAACTTGTAATGTAGTAAGGTATCGAAAGGAAGGCGCTGACAGCTGTGTCACGGTTTATGCTCGTACAGCTGCCAACGTTAACCTCCTCCTTTATTGCCCGTGGTCCCTGTGATAGTCCCTGGAAATCCCCTATTTATAAGTGACATTATTCATGTTTCACTTTATTTAGGTTAGGAGTAAAATTTTTAATTTGAAGTGAAATAAATAATTATAAAAAATATAACCTGCCTGTCGTGAAATCAATTAGATCGATATTGGAGTTTTGACGTCACTTGCCAAATTGTTTCGAAATTGCATTGTCAATTAATGATCTTAATGAATTTATTAAATAAAACAACAAAAACTATGTTATCAAAAATGTTAATTCTGCAATATTTTTTTAATTACTTCATGGAAAATTTGCCCCCATTTAATGTCGCAGTGAATAATATATGGTGGTGTCCCTTCCAGGAACCATAAGCGCGGCGAACAGCTGTCCGACTTCCCCCCGCGGCGCCGGCTCGTCGGGCCGACGACACGCCGACCTGGGCCTGGTGGCGCAGTACGCTGCACTGGCTGACCATCAGCGACCCTCGTCTAATGGCACCGCTGTAAGTATACAATACAATACAAAACACCATTGCACCAAATCAAAAACAATAATACAATAAACTTAGGTAATACACGGTACAATAGACGGTCTTATCGCTAAGCAATTTCTTCCAGAGAACTTAAAGTAGGTATGCACAATTTGATAAAATTTTCTCAAACCTTTTTCAGAATAACCGAAACAACTATAAAAACAATCAAACATCGATAAGCTTCATCGCTTATTGTCAATCTGAGGTCGCCGTTATTGATCCTGGCTACACAGGAGACACATCGGTGCGAATGAGTGGTGGGCTTGCCCCGATAGCCACTCGACCACTGAACCTGTTAATGTATTCGATAATTTGAAGAATTTTGTAGTATTAGATGTCTACCGACAGAGGTGATTACTTGCCATCAGGTGATCCACTAGCTCGTTTGTACTCTGTCATAAAAGACGAATAAAAGTATTTTTGAAATAAAATTAAATCTAAAGACAGGTGCAAACTACGATAAAAATATAACATGTGCCTGAAATAGGATTTCCTGCGTTTCAGGCTACTTTCTTTACTTTCATTACAAATGTCGTAGGCGAAATATTCGCAGGTGTCGTCGACGACCTCGGACTCCGGCTACAACAGTCGCGATGCGCGTGAATCGCGCGACGTGCGTGAGACGCGCGACGACGCGAAGCCGCCGTACAGCTACGCGCAGCTGATCGTGCAAGCTGTGGCGTCCGCACCGGACAAACAGCTAACACTTAGCGGGATCTACAGTTATATCACTAAGAACTACCCGTACTATCGCACGGCCGACAAGGGGTGGCAAAACTCGATACGTCACAACCTCTCGCTCAATAGGTATGTTTTTTTAAATCTATATCTATCTATCTATATTCTGTCTATCTATACTGTTACTGTGTTGTAGATTGTGATTTTATTCAAATTCACAAGCTCTTTTCAATCGTCACAATTGTTTCTTTACCATCAGTAAAGACAACAGTTTTGTACTCATCCTACTGCAGGGGTACGCCACGCTGATCCAATGCTGATTGGCTAGTGTTTTCAAGTCGATTTTTGTAATTTTTTTTTTTGGACGAATTGCACTACGCACAACACAATAGTAAGAAAAGATTGTGTTACAGGCATATAATGTCTTGGTTGTAATTTGGAAGTGAAAGTACATGGATGTGTCTCCTTGCAGGTACTTCATCAAGGTGCCCCGCAGCCAGGAGGAGCCGGGCAAGGGCAGCTTCTGGCGCATCGACCCGCAGAGCGAGGGCAAGCTCATCGAGCTGGCCTTCCGCCCCCGGCGCCCGCGGGGCGTGCAGTTCCGCGCGCCCTTCGGACTCTCCTCCAGGTATGTTGCAATTCTGCAAGAGCAAGAAAATTTTCATTCAATCTTTTGCGAACTTTTTATAATTTTTTTTTTTGATGTGAACCTCATTATGTTTTCCTTCACCGTTGAGTAGAACATAAGCACAGCAAGTAAAGTAGAAATATATAGTGTAAATGACCAGTGGTGAGACACTTCATTTTCTTTTGGATATTAAAAGAACTAGGATGCGATTTTGTATTTATTATTATTTGAATATATTAAGAGCGTTTACGCCTTGCGCAGGTTTTTATATGGAGCGTTTACGTATGCATGCGCGCAGCGTTTTTTTAATAGATTTCAAATATTTATAGAAAAATAATTATACTAAATTATTTAACATTTCAAAGCGAATGTTTGAAATTCCATATTAAAAATCTATTATTTTAAAAAAATATTAGTATTTACTTAACGATCTTTGTAAATGGTTATTAATTTTTGCTAATTAGGTTTGTCAATATTTTCATAAACTGTAGGGTAAATGTTTTCTCAAGTAACCATTTAACTGGTGTGAATACAGGTCTGCGCCGACGTCTCCGTCGCAGGTGGGCGTCTCGGGGCTGGTGACGCCGGAGGAGCTCTCGCGCGAGCCCACGCCCGACCTGCTCTCGGGGGAGGAGCACGACGCGCAGGTACGAGCCCTTGCCACTCAAATGCCACTCAAATGCCACTCAAATGGCGACGCTTGACCTTTGTTTGTGTTCGCAGGCCAGAGAGCAGCGGCTGAACAACAATGGCAGCCAGTCGACGCAGTATCTGTACCCGCAGCGCAGCGGCGTCAGCCAGAGCGCGCCCGGATCGCCCGGTATATTGTTATTATATGGCCCGACTATCGGAAGACATAACCTTATGCGAAATGGTTACTGGCGCTTATAAACATCAGTACTGCTTCACACCGAAATTCTTTGTGCGTCTAAAACAGATAAATGAGGCAACTCTACCACATTGTTTTTGTCAAATTCCTCAATAGAATCGTTATTGTCTTATTTCTTCCTAGTGTTATTGTAAATAAAGTGAAAGCTACAATACAAGGTTGTTGCTAATCATCAGCCAATGTGTGGTGTTGCAGGGCACGGGCTCTCGTACAGCGCGGGCGGCTCGCTCGTGATGGCCGGCCACCAGATCACCGTCGTCACCAACGGCGCCGGCGGAGAGAGAGAAGGTAACATAAGCTCACAATCTTTACATATTTTAGATTGAAGTCGCTTCCGCTGTTTTCGATTTTAATACACATTTCAACAATAAATAAGGTGATTCAAGATGGTTTATCTTCTTACGGTGACGTTTTTGCGAATGTTGGCCATCGTAATGGCGATTTCAATTTTAGATACTGCCGCTCGGAATAATGATCGAGTACTCTTGTTATATACCATTGGCATTAGGTTCAGCCATGATGTTCTCCGGCAACCTGAGGTCTTTTACCCTGTATTATCAATTGCTGGTTGTATTTTTCGTTCCGCATTATGTGACCAAGATTGAAGTTTACGCTTTAAGGTTTATGTGTACAGTTAGAACTCGAGTATTTTATTTTTGACCAATTCAAATTGTTATAATATTACAGAGAAATACGTTGTTGGCACGAGTTCGGTGGGCAACCTGGTGTCCATCCAGGAGGAGGAGGTGCCGGCCAACGTCGTCATACAACATTCGCCTTACTACGGGTGAGTTAAACACTGTTTGGAGTTCGCACCGTATGTTTTAGCGTTACTTATTTAACCCAAGTGTTGTCAATGGGACGAATAATCAATGTGTGAATTATCTGAAAAGATGTAACATCGAACCCTCTCAATGGAAGAAATAGGCAGAACAGCACACAGCAGGTGGAGTGGCGCAATTGGTCCACCAAAAGGTCAGCGACTTAGTGGCAAGAAGATCTGCCTTAAACATTAAAAAAAAGACGACATCAAATCACTTCCTGCTGCAGAAAGTGCGCCATCAACAACAATTTACGTTGTTGGTGTGCTGACATGCGCACTATTCGAGCGCACTATCTCTGAGATATCTTTATCAAATATAGGTTCCCACATTGTTAAAGTTTGTCTAATAACTAAATGAGATTTCACTATAACAACTGTATGCGTTCGTTCCCAGCGGCTCGTACGGCGCGGGCGGCGCGGAGGACGCCGCCGGCCGCGACGACATCGCGCCGCCGCACAAGCGTCCGAGACACCACGTCAGTATCGCACATTTCACTATACTTTACACTATCCTACTATCAAAAACTCGTTGTAGACGGTGCCATAAATCACTTTTACAATAGAGATGTTATCGATAGACATACGTAACCAAACAACGTGCATCTCTAAGTATTTGTGACGTCACCCATAAACTAAGTGCGGGAGAGAACATGATATACGCTGTCTCGTTTTTACGTTTTATTGCCACAAGTTTTTGATATTAGTTTAATCACGGTACAATAATATACTGCGCCTGGTATTCTCTTCGATGGCCCAAGACTACGTCACGATCAGTGTGACATGTTATGACGTAATCTTGGGCCAATCACGTGACCTAGCAGTCATGACATGTTGCCTAGTGTATAGTGTATAATGGTGATTCCGTTTTGCAGATGTCGGACATAGAGGAGCGGCATGCGTATTGACGGCCCGCCTCCCGGCCCGCGTGAGGCGCAGAGACTCAGTGACGGATCAGTGACGGATCAGTGACGGATCAGTGCGGACGGTACTACGAACACGCGTGTCAGTGACAGTGCCAAGTGGGTGACTTGTGTTTGTGCCGAGAACGAGCAGTTATTCTAAATTACTTTTAATAATAAGGCCGTAATAGTGCGGACGTACGTGTACGTTTATATACGGATCACATGATCTTAGTTACGGCCAGAATTTGTAATGTCACAAAAATATTTTTAGAAAGTAGTAATGTGAATGAACAAGTTTACGTTTATGTAGCGTTGGCAAAATACTGACTCATACGTTTTAATAGAAAAATTGTATCGCAAATTCATAATTTTACACGGCGCGATTAGTTGCGAGCTTCAGCAATCGATAATATTACGTGAATAATTTGTTCTTTCGCAACGACTTGTAAGCGTGGTAGCCCCTATAGACGTGGCTTATGTTAAAAAATATCAAATTTATACCGCCTCCTTACTCCATCTTACGGTTGAGTCATTTGCTTTATTCCACGCTCATGGCATACGAAGTATTTCGTTTGTATATAGTCGTGTGCGCTTAACCGCCCGCTACAAACCGCTTAGTGCAAAATCGTACATAATAAGTTACAAGTATATAAAATGTAAGGCCTGAATCATACAGAAACGGCGTACGGCGAAGGCGCGGCGCAGGCACGATGCCCCTTCAAAACGTATTCATACAAAATGTATGACAAGGGACGCGCTACGTAAATTATAATGAAGCGACGCATCGCAGGCGAGACACAGGCATGCTGTATGCCGCTTAGTCGTCGTCCCGCGCCTTCACCGTACGGTCTCTGTATGTTTTATGCCTAATGTTTGCAGTATAAGTCTCGAATAACAGTGTGATTGTGAAATTGGACCTTCTCGCACAAACATGAGGTTCGTAATGGAGGTGTATATCTTAGCAATAATGGTAGGGTGTGAAGGCAAGCCGAGTACAACGGACGACCGCAAGGTGTCAGTGTGAAGTGTATTTAAGTTACGTTAAGTGACCCAGTAGAATGTATTTTTAGTTTATTTCTTAAGTTTCTCGCAAGGACTGCGAGGTAGAATAAAACGCTTGACAAATGATTTCTAATAGGCTCATAGTAGACAGTGTTGCCAGTGTCGAAAATGCTTTTCTTTGGTAGTCTTTCGACATCAACCAATATCTGATTGCTGGGATATGGTGTTTAAAATACTGTTTGGATCTTATGCTTTGTTTGCACTACACAACAAAAGGACACAAGATACAGATTTAGTAGGTGATATCATTATTAAATTTCAAAGCATTCTAACTCTCGTATGTAAAAGATTTAAAAAAGCCATTTTATTAGATTTAACATAATGTAATGTACATTACGCATACTTCATTCATCTCACTGTTGGGTTGCAATCGAAGGAGTTTAGAGCTAACTCTGCCACACTCTACTGAGTGTTGGCAGAGGTTTTATTTACACAAACATAAAATTGTATGTTTAATTTATGCACGAAAAGTATTTATAAATAAGAGAAGCATCTTCGAATCTGGCACGACCATTTCAATGCTAACTTGTGCAATGGTTAATTTTATTAAGTTAGGTAAAATGTAATTTCAAATCCTTGTCACCTAATATACAATATATTGAATTACTACGATTTTATCTATGATAATCTGTTAGATGCCTCACTCCTAAACGTGATACTCTGAAGTCTAAAAGAATTTCCCCTAGACGTAGAGGTTATATGAAATCTTATAATACATAATCAAAATGCAAAACAAACTGAAAGGAGAGCATTTATGAAATAGACCAGCAACTTTTACTTACGATATAGAAATAAGTCATAAATTGCTAAGCTTCAAAATTATGTCTTGGCATCGAAAGGGAATATTCGACGCAACGGCATCATCTTGAAGCTTAGCAATTTATATCTTACTAGCTGTTACCCGTGGCTCCGCCCGCGTGATCAAAGGGAAATGTCAATAATTTTTGCCATGGGTATCTCTTTATCCCGTGGGAAAAAGTAGCCTATGTCACTCTCCAGATCTTAAACTATCCCCAATAAAAAAAAAACGATCCGTTCATTACTTTCGACGTGAAGGGAGGACAAACAAACACATTTTCACATTTATAATATTAGTATGGATTGGATTTCTATATCGTAAGTTTAAATATCCATTGGTAAACTGGGTTAAAAAAAAAACAATGTACACAATTGTGTTATGGGTACTAGACAACACATATACTTGTAAAGCGCCATCTATATGACAGATAAAGAGACTTTTGACCAAATCATACGGAAACCGCGTACTTTTTGGGATAAAAAATATCCTATGTGTTAATACAAAGGTATCAGCTACCTACATAGACTGATGCCCTTTTTCACCAATTTGCCCTAGCGTAGGTATTCCCTAACTCGTAAGCGTTTGTATGAGTTAGGGAATACCTGAGCTAGGACTGGTTGGTGAAGGGGTATAGGCATTTTCTCAGGACTATGAAATAATTATACAATTTATGTATGGAAAAGTCTTGTATGTAAAGCAGGCAAGCTTTAACGTTTTTTTTTTCTTCTGTCTGAACAATTTTTGATAAAACTTTGTATATTAATAGTGTGTCTTGGAATATTTTCTTGGTTTTACGCGAGCGAAGTTGCGGGCATTAGTTGGTATGTAATAGCGATTTAGCTCTCAAAGTGGTAAACGAAATTAAATTTCGTTTTTACCATAATTAATATGAATTAATTAGCTGGTCCTAAGGAACATAATTCTGTTATTTTCTCATTGTAGTCATCTTACCAGAATTTTTCCCATTTTTGGGAAACTAGTCTTCTCTTGAAGACCTTTTCTTAAAATTAAATAACTTAATTTTGTTTTGAAAAAAGTCTATATTTGACTAAGGGTGCGTTTCCACTAATGCGAAGCTGGGCGGAGTGGAGCGGACCAATGACAGTGCTCGAAATCTCTACTCTGCGTAATGTCGGGTATTGTAATTGGTCCGCTCCGCCCAGCTCCGCATCAGTGAAACGCACCCTAATGTTCCCAACCTTATAGCAAAATTTTGTTAAAAAAAACCTTTATGTTTATTTTTAAAAAGTTCTTAGTATGACAGATGACGTAACTATGATGTAAAAAAATATAGCAATAATATTTCTTAGGTATCACTAATTTACAATCAGTATGTGCAATAACATTTCAAATTAATGTTTTAAGGCGAAAATAATCATACAATCTACTCGCGAAGTCGACCGAGGCAAAGTTAGACGAAGTAATATGAAGTGTACAGTTTCTTATTGGCCGTAACCTCGGTCAAGAACAATGTAGCGTCAATGTTAAATATTGAGATTGATATTAAATTTTCAAAGTTCGAAAGTGTATGACCTAAGCTATATTTATCATAATAAATTTTTGTAAGTTACTGAGTCCCACGGTCTTTTATAGAAGAGATTTGAAAAAATTAGGTATCTTGTTGGAATACCTATATAAAAAAATCCGTACCGTCTCGTACTGGTCGTCTGGACTATCATTCCAATGCTGGGCTGAGTAGCCCCCCCTCCTCAACTACATTGTCAATAAATAAGGCAGTGTTGGACTCGCGCACCGAGGACTCATCAATAAGTGTTGGGGTTGGCAACGTTTCAAGACGAAAGAGTTGCCGTGAAGAACTGAAAAACGTCGAAAGAGATTGCTAAATTCAATTGACAAAAGTCAGATTCTAAAGCCATCGGATGATAATTGAAAGAAATTATATGAAAAACCCTCTGAAGGAACTCTAAATTGATCGTAAAGGCTCTTTACATGCGACGTTACCCGATCAGCCTCGTTCATCTTTTAGTCTCTTATGCCGGCTACATACGTAACGATATACCGTAGTGATTTCAGACTGCAGATAAATCGAACGATGCGCGTTGCTAGTGTCTCCACACGCCTCTGATATCGGTGTCAATCGTCAGTTCTCCGCAGAAGCTTACGCAAAAAAAACAATGTCAATCGAAGATGGAAAATTACGTACTTACGATATTAGGCAGAGAATGATCCGTGAAGTACTGCCGAAATGAGCGATCGCCATCCACACTAGACGATAAATGAAAATCTTTATTTAATCAGAGATTAAGCCCTCACAGTCGCTCTCTTTTGTCTGAGTGTACATAATATTGATTTGTATAAATAGATCTACTTTATAAACTACCACCATTTCGGAAAGGGGAGAGCCACTTTGACCAGCCAGCGTTTGGATGGGTTTCGTTATCTCCAGCTTCTCCGTGCTTCGGAGGGCACGTTAAGCCGTCGGTCCCGGTTGTTGTCGATGGATGACAGTCGTTAAGCTAAGTCGGTGGCCTTCAGGCGGCTTGAAAACACCGGCCTCTGCCAATCCGTGTTGGAGCAGCGTGGCAGAGTACGCTCTAATCACCTTCGATTGAAGGGAGACCCGTATCCCAGCAGTGGGATGATGGGTTGGAATGATGATGATGATTTCGGAAACGAAAGCAAAATGGCCACTGATAAAAGAAATGGCGAAAGAAACCCAGTTAAGGCCTTTTTTGTCATTTATAAAACTGTCCAAACGCAATCTACAACGATTTATGACGACAACTGCCACAGATGAACGATATCTACAACAATTATTCATACACACGTTCGATAAATCTGCGCAAATCACAATGATAAATTGCTACGATATAACGTTACGTGTGTTGCCGGCAATAGTCAATTTGTTGATTCGACGCGTGTGTAAAGCGCCTAGTTAGTGCACGATTTATAGGGCATTCTACGAATTTAATCGATCGCAGTACAATCTTAATAATCTTTTTGAAATCGTCTTTCTAGTAAAATTTACACTTTCTAAATGAAATATATCGTCATGTTAAATACTATTGGTATAAATATTATTTTCGTAATTGGCTAAATTAATCGCATATGGTGATGGACTCATGATTATTAAGTCAGGACGTGAGGAATTTCTAAATATTAAAATTTCCTTTTAAAAATGTAAGTTTTTGAGGATATTCCCAGTGATATGCTAAGGATTTCATAATGTTATGATCAGTTGCAGATAGCCGGACAGATAAAATAATTTATTTGAGAGATTGCAATGTCGAGGTTTTCGGAACCAATAGCATGAAAAATATGAATAATTGAACGCATACTTACATTAACTGCATGTATTATATATGTTTCGCCTCTTAGAGACGCCGTTAGATGGCACTGCTTTCATAAAGTATGATTTTTAACCCGCAGTATCTTTTTATCATAAGTAAGTTATTATGATTAATGCCCAAAACACGGCGAGGATGGGAGCGGATCAAGAGCGATGTGATCGCGGATGTATTCCATATATTTATATGACCGACTTCATACAAACAGCGGCGCTGATCGCGTTTAACGATGCGAACGCCCTCTCTGACCTGCTCCCGTAGTTAGTGTTTTAAGTTTAAATGCAAATAATAGTTCCTTTAATTTGCCACATACGGAGTTAGGTAGTTTAGTAAATGCTCAATGTTCATTAAAGTGCAAGAATCGATCGATTCATAATAAAGACATTTTTTTAATACTGGCAATTGTAACCTATTTTATTAGGCTGACAACACAATGTTCTTTCATCGAACAGGTGTTGTCTATATTTATCTTTGATAATTATATTGGACGTTACATAACAGATTAAAACAAAAGAAACTCGTTATGACGTTTGCGATTTATGTAAAAAATCTCGAATATATTAAAATATTTAGAAAAGGATTAATGTACAGCGCACACTGCGGGCGGGTCGCACGGAACGCATATTATACGAAAAATTTCATACAGCGATGTCACTGAAGAACCTCATGCTGTTAGACATTACGGAAAACTTCAGTTCATTCCACAACCTTAAAACCACTTTCCAATGGCGCAGTTAACATATTGTAACTGTTTATTTTTATCATTTTGTGTGCCTTGGAGATGCAAATAAATTATACGTTACATTACAATTATAAAATATAAAAAAATACTAGCCAACATGGCTGACTCGCGCAGATGTAAAACGAAGTTCGAAATACTTATTACTCAGTGCATAACGACAATCGATTTTCAATTATTTTATAAACTGTGAGCCCAAATTATATCGCATATTATATCTATCTATCTTTGAGCATGAGAGGATAGTCCTATGCGTTACAGTACGGCCCACCCATAATGTGCGATATACTTTAACGTTATTACGAAGGATTTTTTATTACAGTTTAGACATTTAAAATATGGTATTTGGTTTTATAGTTTAAATAGTTTTCGATTACACATAAAACTGTAATTTCAAGGGTTTGAATTTTTACCTACGCAAAGATTTATATTAAAGTATGGTATAATCCATAGGCACTGAAAAGTTTAAAAAATATAAAAAAAATATTTATTTTGATTTTGGTTTGCATGACTGCACAGAATATTTTTTTATTATATAAACGAAAATTTTGGAAATCTAAGCGCTCGTGTACACGACAATGCCGCAGTGTTCCTATTACATTGCTAGCTATGAAGATGTCACGTATCACTCTCTCGTAGGCGACCGGTAATGAATTAACAATCGAGATCAGATATTCGATTCAGAAGGCGATAGAAGGGCGACGCGGCACCGCGGTAGCGGCGCACAATTTTGCAGTTTGCGTCTACATGAGCGTTAAGGATTCTTGTCCAAAAACTATATAGGTGAAATATACCGATGTGTCTCCATAAGACGCTGACATAAAAAAGACAAAATATCAGACGTCGCGTAGTATTAATAGGAGACTACGACAAACGGGCCTATTCTCGTAATAAAACCAGTTAAATATAGTTTCAAACTCAATAGTTATCTTTCTCATTTCGTATTTTGTATGTACGAGATGACACTTGAGATCGAAACTTGACTTTGACCATTTTAGTTATGAGGATAGGCTCTCTAGTGCATCGTGACGCACCGTACGGCTTGACGCTATTCGATTCTAGAAGACCACAGTCTAAAATAATGCATTCTACGGGCCGAGTTATTACGGACTGCTTGAAGCATTCAGCATGAACTGCTTCAAGCGCGACCGCAAATTGAACTACAGTCTTCTACATACACATACGAAACTGCTCGAACAGTTGCAACTGTTTCGGGCGTTTGGTCATAGCTGTTGACTATGACTGCAAGAGCAGTCCGTGTATGTCGGCCCTAAATACGTGTGGTTTGGCCATTGTGCCACATTTATTGGTACAGTAGAAAAGTTAAATATTTAGTTATTAAGACGATACAGCTTTATTTACGCAATGAAATCGAACAATGATTAGCCTATTACCAAACGCGTTTTATTTATTTTATTAAGATTTTTTTTTAATCTGTCGAAATTGAAATCTTACGCACAGACAGATGGCGCTCAATTGTGTTCTATAAATGACTTGACTTTTATAAATGGCGCTAGCATGCGTCACTTCTGTGCGCAAGGTTCTGTTCAATAAATTTTCGACAGATGGCTCTGTATAATAATTTTTAATTAGAATTATTTTTTAAAATAATGGCAACATAATTTTATTGAAAGCGTTTGTAATGTGCCTATGAATTTTAAATATTTTTTTTTTCAATATAAGTCACTTTTTATTTGTGGAATTGTGATTTAGTTTAAAGCGAGCATTCTCAGCGTATCTTCCTCGGTTTAGGTGTAATATAGTATGATACAAGATGTAACTAATATTACTTATAAACTACATGTATACATAGTATATAATAGATAGTAAAGACGAACTAAAAGCACTTAGATAACATTATTAGCATTTAAATATATAATTGTGAATTTTGTTTAGTGAGAGGCTTCTTTTCAATGTTTTATCTGCTGCACGCTTAAGTTCGAAGTTATTTCTATGACATAATATGAAATTATACCTACCCGTAAATCTGAGTAATCTTGTTCCATTTAAGAATAGGAAATGTCATTATAATTAAAAACAAAAACAGTATGTCATACCCTGTGGTCGCACCTCATTGTATTATCGGTTATCAACATCGATTTATATCAGAAAACTGTGCCAGGTATTGTGGAACAGGATATAACTTTATTTAAACTCAGTTCTAAAGTTAACCTATCACTAAACCCAGTATGATAAAAAAAATACAAAAATATATTATGTTTTTATATTACAATAGATAACGGGGATCTTTCTACTTAAAAAATCTTCAAAGCTTCG
This sequence comes from Endotricha flammealis, assembly GCA_905163395.2. Taxonomy (NCBI): domain Eukaryota; kingdom Metazoa; phylum Arthropoda; class Insecta; order Lepidoptera; family Pyralidae; genus Endotricha; species Endotricha flammealis. The sequence continues at coordinate 1,208,326 of LR990861.1, read as the reverse complement.
AACTTAACGTGTGTTTTTGACGGTTTATCAATAAAACATGCCCATTATTTTATAGCAAATATAATTTATTTATATATTTGTTATTTAATAACCCATACATTATAGAAAACATTACATAATGTTACTATATATTATATCAAAAATTAACAAACAGTATTTTAATATTGCATAAATGCTTGATCTCACATACCTACTAGTCTGTTGTTCTTTTCACAAATCTTTTGATATCGAAAAGTATCTAATAACAGTAATTTTATTAATTTTCATATATTGAGGAGCTCCTTGGCCTCGTTGTGGATGTTAAAGCGTAACGATTTCCCAAGTTAAGCAACATCAATTCCAGCCAATATTTGGATAGGTTTAAAAAATCTCGAGCCCTACGTGCTTCAGAGGACACGTCCAGCTGTCGATAGATAACAATCTTAACGACTGAAAGTCAGGGCAAGTCAAGTCAGTGACCGTAAACACTGACACCAGCTACCCTCAGCTACAGCTCAGTTGACACGAATTGCAGGAAGTACACGAAAAATAATGACTTTTCCACCTAATATTGATACTTACTACAAAACTTTTTAAAAATATTTAGAATTTAGTAGCTCTCATAATTTCTTTAAAAATACAAAAATTAACGAACACCAGTAATTAACAAGTTTTAAAGTCTTCTGCTATTTTGTGAGCGAGTGCGACACTTGTAGGTAATAACATCGAGCGTTATAATGATCATAGTATAAACTAACCATACTGTTTGTTATATTTTTGCAAATATTCGCAGTTTAAACCGTCATAGTATACAATATTTGAAATCAGTTACGACATCCCTAAACTTCGGGTGATCACACGAGCATTTCCAAAAATCCGTAGTTGATTTCAAATCGTGATATGTAAAGATTGTATAAAAATGTATACTCTAATAGTTACTGAGCGAACCGCTACCTTAAATTTAGTTTAAGGCATTTAATGCTATAATAAAATAATGTATTTGTGTCTACATGTATCTAGTTGTCGCGATACAAGGTTAGAATGATTATAAGTATATAATTTTGTTGTCTATATTTCGTACAATATCTTAGCGGGCGCGCCCCCCGGCCGGCATTGGTTGTTCCAAATTGACACTGATGTCTTTATTGACAGATTTTAAGAAATAAACGTATTTTATCTCCTTTGACGGCTGTTATTATTTTATTCCCTTTTAGGCAGCCCACCCACGACCTAAAATAGATAGAATCGGTCCGATTTTGTCCGACTTTCCGATTTTTATTCCTATCCTTTTCTCTCATCAATGAGAAACAAGGAAAGAAATTAAAAATCGTGAGTGACGTGAGCGTGCGAGCGAGCCTTAACGTATTTTTAACCGACTAATAAAAAGTATGTTCTCGATTCGAGTGTAGGTTCTTTTTGTGTTTGTTAACTTCGTCATTATATGGACCGATTTTCATAATTGTTGATACAGTCAACCAAAGAAGGAGGCTGCAGGATAGAGAAGTCCTATGGGAACGGGAAGTTTGTTAATGTTGTTATTTTCCAAAAATGTATTAAATAAATGAATAACAAAATGTTTGAGACCTGAGCGGGAATTGCACATGGTCTGGTGCCGAAGGTAGGCCTACGAACGCACCATCACCGACCGGGCTGTCAAAAGAAAAATAAGTAAGTATATCTATCCTAGAGTTCAAACGCCGACAAAACTTCAGACGCACGTCCGTAGTCTGTAGCGCATGATAAATGAGCACAACCTTTGAGCTACAGAAAAGTTTGAGCCCATTCCTGACATGCATTGAGAACTGCGCGCTTGGATACGTGCCGCGAGCGAGAAAGGGATAACATTCTACTTCTAGAAAATCTTACTAAGATAGAGAATATGCTTCATTTGCAATACATAACATAATAGACGGAAAACTTGCAGACTAAAGTAGCGGCACGCTATGATGGCCGTTTTGACATATTACAATAGTGATGTAAACTGTCAATTTATTCTCAAAAAAAAAATAATCAAATCTATAAGATTTATGTACCTGATTAAAAAGGTTTAATAAAACAAAAATATAAATGTTTACTATATTTGAACGTACTGAATATTGGAATGAAAATGATATACATACTTTATACGCACACTTTGAATTTCGAAAAACAAATGCAGAGTTGTGAGGTACCTAAATAAGTAATACCAATAATTATAATCTTATAAAAATAAAAGATAAATGTTCGCGGGACCCTAATATATATAGTTTAGAAATCAATGTAATAAATAATTTTTGTGTCTTATAATCATACATTCGATAAATTATATGACTAACTGAACGTCACTATTGACAATAAAGAATAGCAATTTGCTCCTTCAAATGTAATTATTAATTAATACGAAACTTCATGAGTGGACAAACGTCAAAACGGCCATCATAGCGTGCCGCTACTTTAGTGTCTATGCAACAAAGCGGCCATAATACTAAAAGCAATCTTTTCAAAGCAACCTTAGGGTAAAGAATTTCTGAAAGAACTGGGCAGGATCAGCAAGACACAATAACACAATATAGTTAAATTATCGATAAATAATATTTTCACTTCTCATGCTCAGAAAATGCTTATTTGCGCAGGATATAGGCTGCACAAAATCGAATTTTGTGCACAAGGGCAAAAACGTATCTACTCATAAATGTATCTATATTAAGGCAAAGGAAATAAGCCATACAGCCAAACACAACAAAAAGTTCAGAGATAGAATTTGTTATTTTATAACATTTACTTTAATTTATTTGCCTTATGTGTTTTTTAAGTCATAAAAGATATTAAAATTTAAATTAAAGTACGGTAGGTTATTTAATTAATTTAAGAAAATAATTTTATTACAAAATTAATTTAATAGTAGGCTGTATAGGTCTGCAGCCCAAGCCTAATTTCAATGTCGTAAGATTAAAAAAAAAAGTGGCGGGAAAGGGGAAACAGGTCTTGTTTTTCGTGCGTTTATTTATTTATTTCCTCGCAATCGAAGTGAAAAGCAGAGTTTATAACTCGTCCACAAAACCATTTCTATCCTCGACATTACTATCAGCCCTCGCCGTCTCGGATAGAAATGATTCGTTTTGTGCACTTGTTGTAAAATCTACTATTTACTAACTGCATTTGTAAAATCTAAAAGTACTTTATTTTCTGTGCCCTCGAGGGAACTACTTTTTTTTAAATGAAATGAAAAAGACAGAAGAAAATACAGTCAGCCAATGACAGAGGTTAACAGGACCATATTTTTTTTATACTACTAAGGTGGCAAACAAGCATACGACCCGCCTGATGGCACAGAATAGATAATAGTACGTATGCTGATGGTAAGCAGTCACCGTAGCTTACCTATTAGAAAAAGTACTTACTATATAAGTTTCCGTGTCTCATAAAAAAAATGATCCACCTAATTAATAGATATTTCATTCACTGGTTTGGTTATATACCGAAACACTCAATTCCATCTACTTGTCAGAATACCTCCCAATTACTGCTCCCGCTGGCTACAATTGAATAGTCTGATACTCGGAAACCCACTCAGTACGAGATATTCTGCTTTCTGAGAACATCATTAATTAAGATACATTCATGGCTTTGAGGTTGGTTATTGCAGATATTCTAGAAATTACTGATAGTTCGCCAATGCCGTATTATATTTAGTAGTAGGTTACATTTACTTACTAATATTATAAATAAAATGCCAAACTTAGTGAGGTTGTAGGGGGTTATCTCTGGATCTACTAAACCGATTTTGAAAATTATTTTACCAATAGAAAGCCACTTTATTTGTGTCACTGGCTATAACCTTGATAATGCCAACGCGGGAAAAGTTACGGGTAACAGCTTATAAAATCGGAGAACAAAATAAATATAATCTACACAATTACAGCGCCACGATCAGTGGAAAAGAAGAAGACAAGTGTCAAATTTCATAGTAAAAATGCACATAAAAATGTACTTTGAGTACATCAATAATAATTTTTAAAAATACTGTAAAAATCAGCAATGGACTTTTAAATCCACATTCAAATGACATATTTTTTACCATGGTATAAAGGTAAACATCTCTTCTTCCTTTTATTCGTCCATTTAGAATGGATAGACAGTGATTCCGGTGTGGAATGTGTTGTACCATTTTAACGGACGATGTAGAAATAGATTACGAAGTTAGGTACTTCCTCGCTATACATCAAGCTGTCAGCTACTTTCGACGCTGACGATACATCAAGTATTTGTTGGGCGACCGAGAACCCACATCAAAAGGAATCCGATCAATTGGCAACTATTCTAAACTTTAGATTCTTGGCGGGATTCTTGTAATTTTTTTTTCGTAAACTTTTTAAAGCTACCAGAATGTGTGTTTTTTTTGTTGTATAATGGATATGATGTCCTAAATGAAAAAGAGGTTGCCTGGAAGAAATTGCGTAGCTTTAAGGCCGCCTATTGTACCTACCTACTTCTAAATGAATTAAATAAATAAATAGGGACAATTCATACAGATTGAGCTAGCCCCAAAGTAAGTTCGAAACTTGTGTTATGGGATACTAACTCAACGATATTATATTTTATAACAAATACATATTTAGATAAACATCCAAGACCCGAGGCCAATCAGAAAAAGTAGTTTTTCATCATGACCCGACCGGGGTTAGGTTCGATCCTAGGTTCGATCTAGGAATTGTCCGTATAAAAAAAATAAAAAAAATCTCTCGGATCTCGGATCGGAACAGATGGAGGGAAACGGGGACTGAGTTACAATCCTCAACATTGAGGGACCGACTATGGAAGAGGATACCTTTTAAAACGACTTCAAAAAGGGAGAAGGTTCTCAACTTGTTTTTTTTATTGTTACCTCAGAACTTTCGACTGGGTGAACCGATTTTGACGATTCTTTCTTAATTTGAAAACTGTTGCTTCCCGTAATGACTATAATTTGACTAGCTCCGACAATAGCACCAATGAGATATTGAATTCGATTTTTTCTTTAAAATTTTATTTAGGTTGTGTATTGCAATAAAGTAGGTTACACATTACACATTAAATTTACCTGATGACAATAGTTTCTTTGATGTGCATTTAGCATTTCAGTGCCACTCTGTCGTTATATTCAGTCAGCGGTAACAATGAGCCGTGTCCGACTGACGCACATCAATCACAGCAATCAATCGTAACTGACTTTTATAGCAGTTGAATGGTTCAGTTGAATGGCAAATATTTTTGTTGCGATGCTAACGGACCATTAACTAAGGACGATGGTAGGTTGATTGACGCTTTTGAAGTCATTTATTCGTGTTACACAGAAGTAAGTGTAGTAATGTAATATAATATGTACTATCCACGGTGTTAGCCTATTAATTAAGACATTTATATTCTGAACTAGGCAGCTTTTTGTTAATCCAGACTATAAACTAACTGTGTGCCAAATTTCAAGCATAATGTTCAGCCGTTTTTGGGTGATAGAGTAAATATCCAGACTTAGAAACTTTCGCGTTTAAAATATTAGTAGGCAAGTACCTATTAGATGTTGAATATCTTAAACTACTGCACTTTTATATTGAAAAGGTACCTATAAAAATCAAGTCGTTTATTCAGAGACCACTTTCTTCAACTTCGATTTCTTCAAGTCAAAGTGTACAGTTACTCAAAGTTTAGTCTTTAATTAATCTACTCTACAAGCTACTTTATTTCTGAAAAGCAAAGCATAGTAAAAGAAACTGCAAAAGAAAACGAACGAAAATAGTTACGGCCTTTATTGTCATTTAGACAATTAATAAAAAAAACGCGTTATTCAAGCCATTAGTATGTTTTATGTTATTACTCTGTAGGCTTTATTTTCTTTTAACATTCGGAGCACGTATACCAACAATGGAAAGGTTCCGCCCACGACGACGTATCAAATAGAATGTACCTGCCTACATATACACTTAAGGTAATCTCGGCTCTCTCCCAAAGCCCCTGAAATAGATTGTTTCGACGCATATACTTTATTTGAAATCATTACCAGCTGTTCATTTCAAGTTGAGACACACAAAAAAACTATTTCTAATGTACACTACAACGTATTTTAGGCGATAGATACTTAGATAAAACGTTTATTTGTTACTTCAGACACAAATAGCATTGGTCTCGGCCATGTTGTGTTCAAGTCTCCAGAGCTCCACTTATGGGGGTTGGGATAAGGCAACGCGTGAGTGATACCGGATATTGCAAGCGTCTATAAGCTACGGTGTTGCTTACCTTCAGGCAGACCGTATGCTTGTTTGCCAACTTTGTGGTGTAATAAAAAAAACGCACTAGAATACATCAGGGTTTAAACAAAACAAGCATAGAATTAACAGAGTCAAAAACAAAATTATTTTATTTTGTAGGCCCTCGGCACTTGGACATGTCATTTACAATGAGAGATTATGCTTTCAAAGGGCACATTCTCTCGTCATGTAGTACATATTATTATTCTGTATTAATATTAAATAAATAAGCTACTCTATAAACTACTTTTAAGAGAGGGGCACAGCGGATAATCCGCTCAAATCGGAGCAGCCCGTCTGGGGAAGAACCTTACAGAAGATCGTAGCCAAATAGCATAGGTTTCGGCCATGTTGTGTTCCTACGGTGAGTAAGGTCTCCAGAGCTCCACTTGAGACGGTTCTGATCTGAGGGTTGGCGACGCGTGAGCGATACCCCCGGTATTGCAAGCGTCTATAGGCTACGGTGACAGCTTACCATCAGACCAACCATATGCTTGTTTGCCACCTTTGTGGTATAAAAAACAAAAAAAAACTTACCACTAGGAAAAGAAATGGCAGAATCCAATCATAGTGCAATGCACGTGTTGCCGCACGCAATAGAACAAAAAAGTCACTGCTCAGTGAGACTGAGACGTGTTACTCGGTTGGAGCAACCACTGGTTTTCAGCTGTCACCTTTGAAACGATAAGGATAAGTACATAGTGTGGTAAGGAGAAGGAGAAGGGACAGGAGTTGGTGTTCCCGATCTCTCACTCGCTAAACAAAACGCATTGCTGCTTTACGCATGATATTCTGTGAACGGGTCATATTTACCCTGTCGATCTAGCCTAATTCGTTAATGCTCTACCACTCCGAAACAAAGTTTCATTTCGTTTGTTCCAGTTTAGCCAGCACCTTGTATGCTTTTCAGAGAACAACTATTTGTGTTAATACAATGTACCAATGATGCATATAAAATGGTGTAGATTAGTTTATCATAAATTGATGTAATTAAAAAATATCACGGCTAGATCGTCGCGGTGGACAAACGATCGCCGACACGTCAACTTCAATCTCGGCCAGAAATAATCTCGTTCTCGGTGACGTCCCGGTGACGGTGGGGATGGACAAACAGCCAAGTGTTTTGTATTGCCGTCACTTCGGCCCGTCACAATCTCGGATCGAGTTCTAGCTGAAGCGCCGAACTAAGCGATAAATCGGCGGACGGCATGACGGCGCTCGGATGACGGGCGTGCGTTGGACACATGGCCATAGTAAATGTATGTATCGCTAAATCGGCGCCGTCATCTCGTACTCGGCGACGTCCCGGTGACGGTGGCGGTGGACAAACGGCCTAAAGCCCACCATTCACTACACGAGCCCGGACCCGACTCGCAACCCGGACCCGACCGCGACCAATCCGGCGTTGCCCATACACTGCACGAACCCTCTGCCAACCCTCCACTCGAAGTGTGACTTTGGTGAGCCCTACACGTGTATTTATTTATTATGCCGCCTGTACTATCTAAGAAAGTTCCTTATAAAGATAAATAAATTCTTCCCAAAACGGTTTGTTATCGTCAAAAGACATATTTGAATAAAAAAAAAACAAATAAAAACAACGAAAAAAAAATACAAATAAATACGAGCGCAGCGCGCAGTCGAAGTTCGACACTGACTGAGTCGGCCGACCAATCTGCCTTGCACACACACGCGCGGATTAGTCGGGTCGGGCGAGGGTTCGGTTGGCGCCCATTCCCGGACGAGCTCCGTCTGAGGCGCCGACGGGCGTATCGTCTGGAGGAGCCGACGGCTGGGCAGCGCACTGTTGGCGCTATCCTGCCCGTCTTAAACAATTGGATAGGGAGGCGCCACGGTGCGCTGTCATACCACGTTGTGCAGGTGCTGTCCGGTCATGGGTGTTTCGGCCGGTACCTGCACAAAGTGGCAAGGAGAGAGGAAACACCGAAGTGCCACGAGTGTGGCTCCGCGGAAGACACAGCGCAGCACACGCTTGAGGTCTGTCCAGCGTGGGCTGCACCTCGCGCCGCACTCATGGTGGAAGTTGGTTCCGACCTCTCGCTCCCGGCCATAGTCAAACAGATGGCTGAGAGCGAGAGATCGTGGGAAGCAGTGGCCTCCTTCTGTGTCGAAGTCATGACACAGAAGGAGGTCGCGGAGCGTGGTAGGGAGGTGGATCCTGCCGCCCCCCCCGCTTCGTCGTAAAAGACCGGGTGGTAGGCGTTTAGCCCATGCCCGGCGACTACCACCTTAACGGGGCTTCCGGGCGGTGGTTAGGGGAAGCCGCCGCCCATGGAACGGAAGTCCCCAAGCGGAGCAGGCGCGCTTAAAGCGCCGCTGAAAGTGACCGTGACCACTGAGATTGGGTCTACGGACGCCCGCCGGCGGGGTTGCGGAAGTATCGTCAGTTCCCGCAGCCCCGCTGCTATATGGCGGAGAAGGTGGTAGTCAGTCAGGTTTTTAGTCGGTATATCCCTCAAGTGTCCTTGGGAGGGAAGAGCCCGACAGACCCCCGCCGCTTCCCCAAGTGGCGGGACATGCAGTAATGCATTTTCCTGACTATAAACAAAAAAAAAAAAAAAAAAAAAAAAAAAAAAAAGGGTTCGGTTGGCGCTCGCGGCTCGCCGCGAGCCCGACGCCAACCCATTTGACAGTCTGGCGGACCGGTTCGTCGCTTCCATACACAGGCGGATTAGTCCGATGGCCGACCAATCTGCCGTACCAATCTGCGTGTGAATGGTGGGCTTTACACATCGATGCCTAACACGGTGTATTTTTATGTGCAAACGACGCGCATTTCACACAGGCACACTCAAGACGCTCCTACTGATTATAATATGTAGTTCATTTATTTTACTTTAGATCGCTTAGATCGATTCGGTGACAGGTATTTTTTTAGTTTCATTTTTAGATGGCGCGGTTTACAAAAATAAAAATAACTAACTCGAAATAACGTTCAGTTACCTTATGCCAATAATGGTATAAAAAGAGTTGGTCCTTGTTTATACATGATGTTCTTCGTCGAACTGTCTTTTTCGTCGTCTTCGTTTTCGTCTTTACCCTGGATATTACCATATAATCAATTACAGAAGGTTGTATATTTTCACTACGCAAGATGACATGATGATAAGATCTCCATTTTTTTTAAATACCATTGACCGTAACAAAGTAAATAATATGCATTTGTTTTGGTATTCAAACATTGAGAGTGCGAGCGAGTGAGAATTCAGGAAGGTTGAAGTTGTATACCTAATTAAAATGTAGCTAATTGTTTCGCCGCCCCCCCGGGGGTTGCTCTAACTCTATGAATATTGTATCACTCGGGGCAAATAGCCAATGTGTGATTTGGTATACATGATTTTCCCTTATATTTAATTCAGAATTTGTTTTAGAAATTGTTAGACGTCTTTTCCGCGAATGTGAAAATACTGAACAGAGAAAATCTTATCAATATTTTGTGCTGCTTCGCGCAATTGACGTCAACTGTGGGTATTATTATTGCCATGGGCTCGAAGAGTAATGCTTCGTCTATTGCTAATCCCTTTTAGTGTCCTTTGTCTAAATTTCTCTGTCCAGATCGGTTGCTTCTAAGAACTTCCAGATGTGCTGGGCCGAGAGATGTTGTATTTCCTCTGGAAGCAAGATGTGCTTTCCTAGATATCTATATAGGTAGGTACTTAACTGAGGGTTAGCTGTTGTTAGTATTTTCATGCCAAAAAGAGAAGGGAAGCGGGGAGGTAGCTAAGCGCTAAGAGAATAGACATTTCTTTTTCAATTCTTACAATAATCCATACTAATATTATAAACGTCATTTTGTATGTATGGATGCTTGTTACTCTTTCACGTTAAAACGTTTTATTTGCTTTAAATTTACGAATCGTTATAACCTGGATTAATACATAGGATACTTTTATCCCAGATATCAGTCCGGGATTAACGGGATTTCGCGGATAATACGCGGTTATCAACTAGTAACTTTTTAATTTTATCTTAGTCTAAATTTTATCAAATGTTTATTATTTTTAGATCTAAGTTTTATCAATATTTTTTTTTACTTTATATATTTTTTTTAGTAACTACATAGTTTACATGTAAATACGCGGAATGTCATACACAATAGTAATCCGTGGAGGACGTATGAAGTTTAAATGAGATCTTTTCAGCATAATTTCCTTTACTACAATGGCACAATCAATTTTGGTTCAGCGACCCGAAATTTATTGTGTGAATTGTACGCAAATTACTATGTTCAACCCAATTTTTTTATGAAAGAGGTTGGCAAACAGACGACCAATGGCCGCTGGTACAGGAAGGTTCTGGAATGGCGATCCACGTACCAGAAAGTGCAGAGTAGGATGACCGCCCGCGTGGTCAAACGACCTAAGGAAAGTCGCAGAAAGCTAACCGGTTATACTGGAAGCGTTTGGGGGGGGGGGGGGGGGGGGGGGGGGGGCTATGTCCAGTTGACTTCTTGTGGCTGAAATGATGATGGTGATGATGAACACTGTTTTTTTTATGAAAGAGGTTGGCAAGGCAAATCAAATATACAACAGGAAACATTGGTGACTTGAGGCACAGAATAGATAATAGTACCTACTACGTACTTGAGGGTAAGTGTTAAAAATATTTCTTGTAACTTGCAAAACAAATGATTTTATTTATTTTATCACCGCCGTGTATGGACCACAGAGACACGAGGAAAGTCCAGGAGTCATTGCTGACCTTCAAGACAAGAGAAATTAGGCAGCAAAGGAGAAGGAATGGAATTGACCTTATTTCACTCACCGAACTTCTCTGGTTCACTCTTTCTTTTCAACTATGAAAATTTCTCAAAAGTATTCCTAAAATCCTTTAGAAAATTCCCCGAATGACATAAATTAAGCTGATTTTCCATAATGAAAGCGCCCGGTTTTATTTATGTACGTTATCAAAATATTGTCTGAAAACACGGGCCGCGGCGAGGACACCCAAATGGCCCCGAAAAGGCCCCCATTATATCGGATACTGTAAGGATATCCCCCAACATGTGATTTGTCCCCTTCGGGTTGCTACATAATAAGTCTTTAACAGTAAGGACTTGGCCCGAATTTTCTTAACCGACATGTTATGATTTAAGAACTTTATTTTTCATAAGAACTTTACGTTCAAAATGTTCGTTTACCGAGAAACAGTTTTTCCCAATATTCTAATTAAACCGACCATGTGTGTGTGAGGCCACGCACACTTGCCAGTGATAGTTTTTCTTGAAGGTTACATTGGCTACGCCCATGAATTTCTTCTTTCTAAACAGTTTCACACTTTCGACTCAAGTCCTTGACAGAATGATGCTGGCTTCATGCACCATCGCATTAAAAAAAAATACGTAAAAGTATATTTAGAAATAATAATAATCAGCTCGTCATAATTTTTATATATGCACTAGCTTCTGCCCGCGGCTTCGCCCGCGTGGCCTAGTAACAATTAGCATATTTTTCTTCAGAAACAAATTCCGGTCTTGCACGGCCCGGTACGGTACGGTTCCATCCGGTCCGGTCGGTCCGGTCAGTCCGGGCCGGTCCGGTCGGTCCGGTCCTGATATGGAACCTACATGCCAATTAACATATTTTTCTACAGAAAAAAAACCGGTCCGGTCCGGCACGGCCCGGTACGGTGCGGTTCCTTCCGGACCGATCAGGTCTGATCCGTTCCGGTCCGGTCCGGTCCGGTCCGGTCCTTATATGGACCCTACATGACAAATTTGGCATCTCTAGACCCAGCGATTTGGGCTGTGCGTCCTCTCGCAACTACGTTTGCGCATATCTCGCTTTCCCGTGGGATTTTGAAAAATCCTTTCTTAGTACATCCCTAGACGTCGTAAGGAACCTACATACCAAATTTGGTAGAGCCTGGCAACCTCGTTTGCGTATATCTCGGTTTCCCGTGGGAATTTCGAAAAATCCTTTCTTTGTACACCCCTAGACGTCGCCGTCGTAAGGAACCTACAGTCCAAGTTTGGAATCTCTAGACCCACCGGTTTGGGCTGTGCGTTGATATATGTATAGTTAAGTCAGTCAGGACTTTGAATTTTATATATATATATATATAGTCCGGTCCAATCAGGTCCAGTCGGTCCGCTCCGGTCCGGTCGGTCCGGTCCTGATAAGATACCTACATACCAATTAACATATATTTCTTTAGAAAAAAAAACCGGTCCGATCCGGTTCGGTCCGGTCCGGCACGGACTCGGTACGGTGCGGTTCCTTCCGGACCGATCAGGTCTGATCCGTTCGGGTCCGGTCCGGTCCGGTCCGTTCCGGTCCGGTCCGGTCCGGTCCGGTCCGGTCCGGTCGGTCCGGACCATATAAGGACCCTACATGCCAAATTTGGTATCTATAGACCCAACGGTTTGGTCTGTGCGTCCTCTTGCAACTTCGTTTGCGTATATCTCGCTTTCCCGTGGGAATTTTGAAAAATCCTTTCTTTGTATATCCCTAGACGTCGTAAGTAACCTACATGCCAAATTTGGAATCTCCAGACCCAGCGGTTTGGGCTGTGCGTTGATGTACCTTCGCAACTTCGTTTGCGTATATCTCGGATTCCCGTGGGAATTTTGAAAAGAAACATACACTAAATGTTAAGTTGAGCAATTAGCCACATATTAGTGAAAACCGCATCCAAATCGGTTCAGCCGTTTCTGAGATTAGCGTGTACAAACATACATACAAACATCCAAACATACATACATACAAACATACAAACAGACGAACAAAATTTTACGAAATTCTTGTTCTATTGCTTATTCTTCATCGCCCTAAACAATTTTTTTGGAAATATATTCAATGTACAGACAAACTTTTTTTACACTTTTATTATATTATTATAGATATCTATATCTATATATAACATAAAATAAAAATAAAATCATTTATTTTGCAAGTAGATTAACAAGAAATACTTTTTCACGACAATATTTTTTTAACCTACTTAGCACTTGAATGGCCTGTTGAGAAAAAGTGCCGCAAGAAACTCAACTGTAGCCTTTTTTTAAAAAACCATTTTAACATACCTACCTACTATAGAATGTGTAGGTACTGCTTGGAATCTTAAATTGTGGCGTGGCATGGCCCCCATACACCCTTTTATAATGAGGATCCTTATTATGAAAATAAATACGTCTGAAAACGTTACATAATTTGCAATTACGCAATAGATAAGCCGTAATTTACACCATTATCGTAATGACAATTTAACAACGATTTATTTAAGCGAGTGGCATAATTTTATAGTGTTCTAGCTCCGTGGATTTTCCATAAGGGCAAAAACCTCCCTCTTCCCTGAGTGCGTCTCGCCTCTCGCCTTTCGCCTCTTCATTCCACTCTTACCCTCTCGTCTCTATCTATCTTCTACGAAACACATTGATGCTCTGTCATTGATAAACTAAATTATCAGAAAAACATAGTTTGATGTTTTTGTGCAAGAAACTGATTTTTTAAATTTATTTATTTATTTATTTATTTCCACTTACAATCTATCTTTACAGGTTATCACCTAATGCGATAGTGTAGCTATTAACAAAATGATTGACATAATGTGTGGTGTGTTCAGACTGAAGGATATCGGTTAATTTTTTTTAAAATTCTAGCCACACTCAATGTAACAAGCCGATATCATTGTATACTACTGGTAGAACTGTAGCGTAATTCAGGAAATATTTTTCACATTCTAGAGTAATATTCGGTAAACAAAAATTTTTGATAGATTCAAAGGGACTTTATAACTGGTAAACTGATTGACTAACTGTAATTAAAAGCTAATTGGCAATCAGCCAACGCAAATATTTTCAGTTCCGAATATGTTACTCAAAAGAAATATATTGCTATGCTTGCTACCAATTTATTTAAAAAAATTACTATTAAAAATACTTTTTTCGCACATATTTTTTATTAATATTAGGACTCTCTTACACAACTACAAGACGTGGCCGCGTGCGTGGGTTCAAAAACTCTCAAGTTAAGGGAACTGAGTGGAGCATGATTGCCGTATGCGGCCAGAAAGAAGGGCAAAAATATGAACTGTTTGCAGTTTTGCGTGAAAGAGTGACAAGCATCTACACAACCATTCGGGTTTATAATATTTGTAAATATTTTTAAAATCCGATACTTCGGGCGAAGTATCGGATTTACGTTTCCTGGGCCTAGAGAACATAATTATAATTATGATTATTTTAAAGTCTTTTCTCAGTATTTTTTTTTAACTGGTGTTAAATGACATTGACGGGCCGCCAACACCAATTATTATGGACAAAAACGCAAAAAATTAATAATGAAAAACACCATAGTATTCGTTGGCTACAAATACAATCATTCATTATTGTCTATCGGTTTGCCAATTCAAGTATCAAGAACTCTGTAGTAGGACGATGTTTATGAAATTTCAGCCTCTTTTCAGGGCTGTCAAAAGTGAATGACATTGATGGCCATGAACGCTAGGAACGCAGGATGCAATCGTTGTATTGTTTGCAAAAATTGAAACAAGAATTGCAATTATGCGGTTGTTTTGAAACCGTAAAGTTGTTATACCTACACTATTTATAAAGTAATCAATTTTATTAACCGCTTATGCATAACACTATGTATTTCTGTAATGTGTTCATAAAACATAACCCTTCTTTGCAGTTAAAAACTGTTATATGGAAAAATCGATTGTCAAACCACATTTTATTGGTAGAGTTTTTGGATTGGAGCGCGCAGACAAAGAATTTTGATCGAAATATTATTAATAAAACAAAAGTATATAATGTAAATTTTTTATTTGATTTTTATTTTAATTAAACTGTAACTTTTGCTGTTAACTGTATCACTTGTTTATGTATTGCAAATAAAGTATTAGCTTGCAACTAAAAATGTTTTGTAATTCCAGGAATATTGTAATTTATGTTTTACCTACTCCATCGCGTCTTCTTTGTATTTAGTCTACTTGTTATTAGTCTTAGTTTTATGTAAGTACCCGCTTCGTTTGCGCGTATATTGCGAATTTTGAAAAATCCTTTCTTATCGGATGCCTGCGTCATACTAAAATCAAACACTCCTAGTTCCAGGTCTCTATGATCAGTGGTTCAGGGTGTGCGTTGATTCGTCACTCATTTAGGACAAAGCATTACATATACAGAGTGACAGATTGATTTTTTTATTTTATAAAAAACTTTATACTACTTTTAAACACCAATATCTCGGTAACCGGTCACTTTCGACCCCCTAATGATGGGAGCTAATTTGTTGCAAATGACCTCTAGTTTAACCAGTTTTAAGGAAACGGACTTATAACCTGTCACCCTGTATATAGATTATGTATTTCATTAATAAATTTACCAATTGTTATCCCATTAAGAGAATTAACGGTCATCAGTAACACAATTAGCATTACAAATAGAGACAACACACATCAATTGTTAATGTCGCGATCTGTTCAACAACATTGGCATATTATAAAATGGACGATTCTTATTTTTTTTTGGAAATAGAATAATATAGCCTATGGCACCCAGGGATAGTGGTTTACACCCGTTGAAATAATTTTTCAAATCGATCCATAAGGAGACTATTCAATGTCACATCCAGTAGTTTTGGAGCCTATTCCATTTAAACAATATAAAATCTTTGATTTTTTTAAATGTTGTTTTCAGTTCAACTAGGTTCTTATTATTCAGTTGGAGTTCAATAGCACTCGGCCGGATTTAGAGAGGACGTGTAGGTTCGGAGATCGGATCCTACCAAGATGAAATTTTGCTTTAAAAAATATTTTTAATATAAGAATTGAACCGATATTTCAAAAACCATATCTATCTGCGTGACTCCAGCGTATCTACACTTTGCACATTAACTGGAAAATCTTCACATGTAAGTAAAACCAATAAAGGTTGGGTTTCCTTTAATCCCAAAAGCTAATAGGTACTCCATTAAAGGAGTGAGACATTTTCGATTTTCCCTACTTCTTGAAATACAAGGATTTTATGATATAACCAATTTCATTGTACTACAGCATATCGATCAATATAAATAGGTTAGGGCACGTGTGACGGCTGCCTGGCGGGAGGCCAACCAATAAGCCAACCAAATCGAAGACAACATAATTAAGATTGGCGGTGTGCCGCCGTGGCGTGGGGAGACTATCAAAGCTTTATATATTTTTCTCCAGCCTTTTGGTGTTGTCCTACTGCAAGGCCCTCTTTTCCCTTATTACTCCAAATCCGTCTCTGCAATCGTCAACATTATCCCGCTGCTCGAGGAGAGTACGCTCTAATGCTCTTGGATTTGAAAGAGGACCCGCATCCCTGCAGTGATTATTTGTTGATATGAATAAACTGCGGGGCTACCATGACCGCTTAAAACAAAACAAGAACGGCCGTGTAAGGGGGACAGCGCAATACATGATGTAAGGCGACTTCTCGTTTACACAATCGTTTTAGGATAGATATAAAAGGTCGTAGTACGGCCCCTGGTATGAAAACAGAACTGTAGAATAACTTATTTAGGCTTTTGCCGTGGATATGCCACGATTCAAAAAGCTGACAGACATCAGTACCGAAGCGGCGGCATCTAAAATAAGATTTTATTACGATTTAAAAAATGTGATTTTAATGAGAGATACAGCCAGTTTCTGACACTTTTATTTTAATTCCACATAAATTCTCAGGCTATCTCTTTTTTTCTTTAGTTGTACAGTGACAGCCATAATAAGCCATTAACTTTAAAAATCATTTTTTAGAAAATTACCGTTTGCGTTAGCCTAGAATGTGTTAATTATGTATCTCCAATAGTAAAAAAAACCAATTGGAAATAACGAATATACCTAATAAGAAAAATATTCGTGAATTTAATGAAATCGAAGCGCGAAATCATATTTCCGCCTTGACAAAAGTGCCCGGAGATTAATTACAAAAGGCTTTGTTTGGGGATTAACTTTTTAAAAGTTTCAACCCCTGCCCTCCAGCCAGCCATGAAATTGTAATTGGAAAGTTCTCATTGCACTCTCAAAGGAAAAGATACGGTTCTCTTAACAATGAGAAGTAAAAAGATATGACAGACTTTCTTTTCCCGTTACTTTTTGGTACGTTTTAGTCATCGAGTACTTAGCCCTTTTGAATAGAGCAGCCTTCAAGTCTATTGAGTTTGTCCAAATATGTTAGTACTAGCGAAACCCGCGCAACTTCGTTTGCGTATATCTCGCTTTCCCGTGGGAATTTTGAAAAATCCTTTCTTAGTGCTTCCCTATGTGATAAAAGGAACCCCTGTGCAAAATTTCAAGTTTCTAACCCTTATAGTTTAGGCCCTGCGTTGATTGTCAATCAGTCAGTCAGTCAGTCAGCTTCTCCTTTTATATACCTATACATATATTTAGACTCGGAAAGTTCCATACTAACGTTGCATCCCCGTTTTACCCCCTAAGGGATGAATTAAAAAAATACTCATGTTTAATGCCTTTTAGTAAAGAACCTTCTTGCTGAATTTCATTCGAATAACTTCAAAAACGGCAAAGTTTCATACTAACTTTGCACCACCGTTTAACCCCGTAAGGGATGATTTTTGAGAAAAATATTTAACTCGTGTTTCATGCCTTTCAATAAAGAACCTTCATGCTGAATTTCATTCGAATAACTTCAAAAACGGCAAAGTTTCATACTAACTGCACCCCCGTTTAACCCCCTAAGGGTTGATTTTTGAGAAAAATATTTTACTCGTGTTTCATGCTTTTCAATAAAGAACGTTAATGCTGAATTTCATTTAAATAACTTCAAAAACGGCAAAGTTTCATACTTACTTTGCACCCCCGTTTAACCCCGTAAGGGATGATTTTTGAGAACAATATTTAACTCGTGTTTCATGCCTTTTAATAAAGAACCTTCATGCAGAATTTCATTCGAATAACTTCAAAAACGGCAAAGTTTCATACTAACTTTGCACCCCCGTTTAACCCCCTAAGGGTTGATTTTTGAGAAAAATATTTTACTCGTGTTTCATGCCTTTCAATAAAGAACCTTCATGCTGAATTTTATTCGAATAACTTCAAAAACGGCAAAGTTTCATACTATTTTTGCACCCCCGTTTAACCCCCTAAGGGATGAATTTTGAAAAAAATATTTTACTCATGTTTCATGCTTATCAGTAAAGAACCTTCATGCTGAATTTCATTCGAATAACTTCAAAAACGGCAAAGTTTCATACTAACTTTGCACCCCCGTTTTACCCCCTTAGGGGATGAATTTCCAAAAATCCTTTCTTAGTGAGCACCTACGCCCCAAAAGGAACCCCCATGCAAAATTTGAGACTCCTGGCACTTGTAGTTTCCGAGATTTCGTGATGAATCAGTCAGTGATTTTCTCTTTTTAAAAGCTTTTATTTAACTTGACCTGTATGTATGTATGTATGTATGTATGTATGTATGTATGTATGTATGTATGTATGTATGTATGTATGTATGTATGTATGTATGTAAGGGCGGAATCTTGGAACGAAAATTTGAACCACTTCCCGAAGACCGATTGAGTTGAAATTTTGCTTAAAACTGTAGATCAGATGACAATACAATATTATGATAACAAAATTACGATACAGCCGTTTGTGTTCCGTTTTTCGTACAAAACCGTTCCGACCAAAAACCTATAGGGTACTTCCGGTTGTCCTAGAATCATGAAATTTGGCAAGAAGCAAGATGATGTAGCACAAGTACAGGAATAAATCTGAAAATCGTAAATTTGTAGTTACTTCTTCTTCTTTAAACAACCAATATAATGTGACCCTACCCTTAGTACATCTTACATTGGTACATGGCTCTTTTTATACCGGTTTTGAATTAAAATGTATTTTATCTATTACTAGCTTTTTCTCGCGGCTTCGCTCGCGTTAATTTTATGACATAGATCTCGTTTGACAACAAAACAACCCATAGCGCAACGTTTGGCGCCATCTGTTGACCGATAGCATCCCATACAGCGCCCTCTATAGTAGAAAAAATATTTTTCCCTTTGGCATTGACATACTTTCACGGGTAAAAAGGAAGCCTATGTTGGGCTCTGTACCCCTGACAATATATATACAAATTTTCATAATGATCAAACTGATTAGTCAATCCGTGAAGGAATAACAAACAAACAAACTCACTTTCTCATTTATAATATTAGTATGATAGTATGACTAGTATGATTATGGGAAGGAACCCTCATGCGCGAGTTCTACTTGCCCTTGGTCGGTATTTTATTTTTGATGGGTACATAAACCCGTTTAGTTTGTCGCAAGGTGACTGTAGTAAAATCAGGAAATTATATGTATATGTAATATTGCTGGTGCTAGTTATAATAACAAATAAATTCATTGGACTAGTACCGCCTCTCGACAATAGATGGCACTGCGAAACCTGTCCAGTGATAACTAAAAAGTAAAAAATAAATAAAAGTAAAAAATATATTTTTAAAAACAAGCTTTTATTTAATTGCGCTAAAAAGAATAAAATAAACTTTTCTTTTCAAACTTTAACTATCAACTTATAACGTCATTACACAATTTATATGACATAAAAGCTTGTCGCGAGATTTACCTGTATAAGAAAATATAATTATCGAACTAACATTTACTCGTACTAAGAGTAAATGTTAGTAATTAAATCTCGCGACAAGCTTTTATGTCATATAAATTGTGTAATGACGTTATAAGTTGATAGTTAAAATTTTAAAAGAAAAGTTTATTTTATTCTTTTTAGCGCAATTAAATAAAAGCTTGTTTTTAAAAATATATTTTTTACTTTTATTTATATAAATATAGATTTTGTACATATTATTATAATCGCTCACGATCTCATCACTATTTTGGTTGCGCGCGCAGTACCTAATTGACAACTGAGATTTGAGGACAATTATTTTTGAAGAACAAACATTACGTCTCTATAGGATACATACTCGCTGGCTTTAGTCTAACTAAAGTAAAAAATCCTTTTTGTGCTAAAAGATATAAATAAATATATATATAGGGACAAATCACACAGATTGCATTTGCAGCTAGCCCCACAGTAAGTTCGAAATTTGTGTTATGGGATACTAACTCAACGATAGAGATAACTAGAGAGTTAGTCATTTTCCTTTACTTTTTGATACGTTTTAGTTATCAAAAGACATAATTTTTAATCTACCAGCATTTCGGAACGACTTGACAGGAAGAAATGCCGGAAGAAACCTCAAAACTAAATAAGGCTTAACCCACACTGGCGCAGAGTCGAAGCGACACGCGACGCGCAGCGACTCGCAGCAAATCCTCTCGACTCCAGCCGAGCGTCAAAGTGCGAATGCGCGCGTACGCGTGTCGACGCGCTCTTCAATATTTACTTAGCAATAATTTGAACTTCAATAATGAACAATAGAGATGAATATGCAGTAGGCGGAAAAATATGACGCGTCGCGTCGCTTCGACTCTGCGCCAGTGTGAGTTGAGCCTTAGGGACATTCGTAATGTCGTACCCACTATATACAACCACAATTTTTATTTAACGTTTACTATGTATGTAAACGCATTGTAATGTTATTATTACAGGTTGATGTAAGTGTCAGTAATAGTAGGGGAGCCGAAGAGGGGTGATTTTTGCAGTTACTCGAGCGCGTCAGACTAAGATATTGGGGATATCTGATACATTGTTAAGTATCAACATATTTTCAAATATTCAGATGGGGGGGGGGGGGGGGTTGCGTCGTTCAAAAAAATCGATATCTTGAAATACTCAAGCAAGTCAGATTAAGCCAATAAGTTAATTACATTGTAGCGGGAGCGATGGCGATGTGCTCGACCGCCACAAAGGGAAGATCTTCCGGCCAGGCTGGGTGTCATGCCTGGGGAACCGCGGCTCCGACAATGTATGTGTCGGAGGTTGTATATATATCTCCATATCGTAGAAACTTCGATAGCGCGATTCAGGATTTCTAAGTGTCGTCGTATATGACGTCATGTGTTCGCATTGTGAACTTTTTCTTCACTCTGTAGTTCTTCTGTATGGCGATAGGTGTCGCAACAACATGCTGACAAAATGTGTATGTGTAAAAATTTACCGATTATAATGAGAGAGTTTTGAATTTGCAAAAACAAACACCTTGGCATTCTCAAGCGCAGTCATTTTTTTTTGTTTTTACGTAAATAGTTCAAGGATAACGGGAAATAATAATCTGCAAATTCGACAAGAAGAAGTAGTTTATGTCACTGTTTTTTTATATGTTTGAAAGCCTATCGACGCTCCCCACACCGATGAACGGGAAAACATCGTATAACATTTTTTGCTCTCCTCGAGTGATCTTCAAAATTACTTAGGTTTCCAGAGCGCTCGGGTCACTACAAATTTAGCATCGTCGGCTTCCCTACTATAATGTTTCTAATGTGAAATTGATTCAAAAGGATCCAGAAAAAAAGGTTAGTTTAAGATACTTAAAAGTGGCCCTTATTTTGTTTAAACTAGAGGTCTTTTCTCATTTACCATACAATCAATTCAATCTCATTAATTACAAAATTTATACATTATGAAATGCTTTGTCCTGTATTCAACAACTGAGTACAGTTTTGGCACTACTGTGGTTTTGGTCATGTTTGGTTTGAAAGGCGTGTTCATTAAAATTAAATGGGAAATATATTTAATGGAGTTCATGTCGTGGTCGCCGGGCAGTGGTGCGTTATACAGGGCCATACGCTCCGCTAGGTAACTCACGGTAGTTGCATTTGGCGTTGCCAGAATTATTGCCAAGTCATGATTTTGGAACATTTTGAGTGAAAAAAGGCGGATGTCGTCGAAAGCTACTAGAAAAAAAACGTATACTTTATAATCCGATTTTTTTAATTTTTTAATTTCGGTTCAAATTAAAGTTAACGTGACAATAGAAATAGCTATAGAAAATGTATTTTAATAATTTGATATTTTAAGTTAGATTTACGTTGATACGATACACACGATTAAGTTATCCCCAAAAGATCGGCAGCGGCTCAGGGACTAGGGAGTCCCTGAGCAACTGAGACACCAGGGGTGGTGTCTTCTGTGCTCTATGGGTGGTGGTGATTACTTAACATCGGATGACCCGCATGCTCGTTTGTCTGAGGATCTGAGACTGTCCCACGCAGGACCTATAAAGGAGGTGATACAATTTCCTTAGTAGAAAAACCCACAATAAGCGACATCTATGAAAGGAAATTCCAAATATACGCACTGACATGACGTTTTGAGATGTTTTTTTTGACAGGATTACGTGTTTCGTTGTTTCGGATGGACACTTTCATAGTAGACCCCAAGATTTTAATACGCCTACAAACGTTTATGAGCAAAAAACAAGTAGCCACCCTAAAGAGAGATAGTGATAGTTTACAATGGTATTTATAAAATAAATGTCCTCTAAAATCTGGAACACAAAATTTTTGCGCCGGAGCGTGGTGGGTTTGTTTTGGATCACCTTTTGATTAAAAAATCGGGACGTCCCGCCGTAATCGGGACGTCTGGCAACGCTGGTTAACATCATACTAATATTATAAATTAGAAAGTGAGTTTGTTTGTTTGTTTGTTATTCCTTCAAAGGAAAGGTTCTTACCGAATTAAAAAATGTTATGAAAATGGCTCAAAAAGATTGAAAAAATATATTTTTACCATTTATACATATAATTTTACATATTTAAATAACCTCGAGTATCGAGAGAAAGTGAGTTTGTTTGTTATTCCTTCACGGCTTGACTAATCAGCCGATCATTATGAAAATTTGTATATATATTGTCAGGGGTACAGAGCCCAACATAGGCTACTTTTTATCCCGTGAAAGTATGTCATTCCAATGGGAAAATATTTTTTCTACTATAGAGGGCGCTGTATGGAATGCTATCGGCCAACAGATGGCGCCACAAGTCGCGCTATGGGTTGTTTTGTTGTCAAACGAGATCTATGTCATAAAATTAACGCGAGCGAAGCCGCGGGGAAAAGCTAGTAACATATAAAAATCATTTACTATAAAATTACTGGCAAACACGGCGGGCTTATAGGAGCGAATTAATTTAAATTTTAAACTCAATTTCCACGTAGGTACGATATTAATATAAAAGAAAATCTGCAACATAAAATATTTTATTTTAGAGTTAAAATTGTTTTCACATTGTCATTGTTCATGGTCGTAATTGTTTTTTTAAATAAAATTGAGCGACAAAAGCGATCGTAACTGGTTACCTTTGGCAATTTCTTTTACATAATATTGTTGTAGTTTAGAATACATACAATACATACGCAGAACAGAGAACTATGGCTGGCTACTCTAGTTTCAGAAGACAAGATCCACTTCGGATCACTGAGCCTACGGAGAAAGTAAGTAAAAGAAAATAAAAAAAATAAAAAAAATATTGAAACTGTCACTGGAACATTCATGTAAATCTTCAAGTCATCGGTGGACCATCTACAGATCCAGTTGGTCGTAAAAAAGGACCGAAGTAGATCAAAATGTGGTTTAAGTGAAAAAAAAAACCATCTTATGATGGGTTACAGGATAATTGTATAAATAATAAATAAATAAATATAGGGACAATTCATACAGATTGAGCTAGCCCCAAAGTAAGTTAGAAACTTGTGTTATGGGATACTAACTCAACGATATTATTTTTTATAACAGATACATATATAGATAAACATCCAAGACCCGAGGCCAATCAGAAAAAGTTCGTTTTTCATCATGACCCGACCGGGGATCGAACCCGGGACCTCCTGGGTGGCGGTCTGGCGTGGTAACCATTACGCCACGGAGGTCGTCGTATAAAAGTATTAGAAAAGAAAGTATTATTAAGTTGCCATTTTGAAGGTGGTTTAGGAGAGCCCGACAGACCCCCGCCGCTTCCCCAAGTGACGGACCATGCAGTAATTTTCCTGACTATAAACAAACATAGGTCTTCTATATATAAAATATTTAATTAGACTTTGACGCGTGACCTATGTACCTTTGAACTATTTGTGTCGGTGCTTTTACATAGTTCGCATCTCGCCCTCAATACTAGCGCTATTGGATTGTAGTACCAAAAGCAATATGCGCCATTCCTCCAAATTGGAATACAGTGCTTTCAAACTGTTTGCGCTGACCCGAATTCAACAAGGAAATGACAATTTGATTCTCATTATCTCTGAATATTATCTATATATATGTCGCGTCATGGGTGGCCGGACACGATATCATGGGATGGTTGGAGTCAAGCATTTCGTCTCTTTTCATACTGTGGGCTCTAATGGGTATCCCTCGGGCAACGAAGACACAGTTCATAAATAACAATGATTTATTAGCACTCAATGACTTACAAAAATCACACAGTTAATAACTAGGAAATTAATTTAATTCCGACAAGTATTGCCCGGTCACAGACAAGTCCTATGGCTTTCAGTCAACCAACGCAATAATAATCTCAGTCCGAATCCCGCGAGTACTGGACTGCCGACCCTTTTATAGCCAAAGGCCTTGTCCAGGCCTCCCACTCCATTGGTAAGCCTGCGTTTCCGGTACAATACAAACCGAAGTAAAAACTCAATTACAATCGTTAATATTATCTAAACAATTCCTAAATTAATTATTCAGAATTAATCATTAATGATTTTCAATTATCTAAATCTGATCTAACATAATTTAAGAATAAAAATCACTTAAACAATTTTTCATAAAAATTTGTCGGTAGCAAACAGCGCCATCTATTAGAAATGTTGAGTAAACAACAGCGCCATCCCTTAGTTGCCGGCGAAGTTGTTCCGATAATGGTGCCTCATTTACGACATATATAAAATGCTTTATCCTGACTGACTGGCGGATCAATGCACTGCCTAAACCGTAGATTGTGGAAACTTAGAGGGTGTGGTTTTTGTATGACGTAGGCATCCGATAAGAAATGTTTTTCCGAAATTCTAACGGGAATTCGGAATACAGGCAAATAAGGTTGCGCAAGTTTCACTAGTCGGAACGGAAATAGTCGGTGAATCGCCGATCGCTGCGACTAACGGTGAATTTCGCGAAACCATTTTTGAAATTAACGACACATTATAAAATGGCCGTTACGTCTAGTAAAAGTCCATTATGTCTAGTAAAAGAATAAGAAACAAAATAACTCGAGACTTAATTTGGTAGTAGAATACGTTACAGGAACTGACTGTAATAGTAGTTAGTCTGAATAAGGCTTACGTAAGTATAATGAGCAGTCTAACAGATAATATAATGAGTGAGTCAGTGAAATTGTTGATAACTTTGAGTGACTCCAAGATGCTGACTCGTGGTCCTTGACAATGAAAGCTGGGCTTGTCTAAATTGTTTCATTTGTTTAAGATAAGACTAAGTTTGAGACAGTTCTCGAGATGTATTTCCATCTCGTTAGACTTTCCTCTTCAAATAATGTATACTTTGTTATCTGTGAACTCTGTTTCTGATAAATAAGGTGTCAAATTGTTTCATGTTTAATTATAACATTTAATTGTAGATGTTTGGCGCTATCCTTAATAAGGACAATAGACTGAACATAAGGTTTCTACACCAAAGGTCACGAAATCATAAGAACCGGTCAATTGCCGATATTTTGTGGCATTTAATTTCTCCACTTTACTTACTCTTACTCGTATCGTGAAGATGTAACGGGGCAAGTGTGAAAAAAAACAGTCTATTATAAATAACGTTTGTCATGGAGAAGCTATTCCATGTGATTGAATAGCGGTTGTCAATCAGATACGGCATTCGAGTCGCGTCCGCATACATTAAGCATAGTTACGCCCAATTTGTATCAGAAATAGATGGAGCGCCAAGCGTTTATGAACACTTTGTAGTTAATTATATGAGACGAGTGATTTGTATGCGGGATCTACAGTCCCAGACAATGTACGATTTGGTTGTCGAGTGGCATGGCGTCCACGTACCGGTGTGGCCGCAAGTGTAGGACGCACTAGTTCCTTATTTATTTTAGCGACCTCAAGAGACATGCTGCAGGGAGGCGATGGATGCTGGTAAGGTTGCCAGATGGTCGGGAATCGTCATCTCCCGACTTTTTTTGTAATCTCCAGACTCCAGACAAATCTCAAAATCTCCAGAAAAACGGAATTTCTAAAATTCCAATTTACCTGCTTATTATCCAGTTTGCCCTTGTTGGTACTTGGTTGGTGTATTGTAGAAAATGAAAACTATTTGAATTTTTTCCAGATATTTTGAAATTCTGATCTGGCAAACCCTAGATGCGGGTGGCGCAGAGACGTACATCCGTAGACTATAGGCTAAGCAGATGCAGCTGATGATATTTTTATACCACACAGGTGGCAAACAAGCATACGGTCGGCCTGATGGTAAGCCGTCACCGTAGCCTATAGACGTAAGCAATACCGGGGGTATCACTCACGCGTCGTAGGAACACAACATGGCTGAGACCAATGCTATTTGGCTACGATCTTCTGTAAGGTGGAGGTCTTTCCCCAGACGGGCTGCTCCGATTTGAGCGGATTATCCGCTGTGCTCTAC
Source organism: Endotricha flammealis (assembly GCA_905163395.2). Classification (NCBI taxonomy): domain Eukaryota; kingdom Metazoa; phylum Arthropoda; class Insecta; order Lepidoptera; family Pyralidae; genus Endotricha; species Endotricha flammealis. The sequence goes on along the minus strand of LR990861.1, from coordinate 1,181,593 downwards.
CTCTCTTAAATGATATCTAATAATAATATTTTTTTGATTTAAGACTTGTTTATTCCACAGTCGATTTCACACTATTGTGTATGACATTACGTGTATTCTTCATGTAAATGTACTTAATTAATTACATTGTAACGAGTGGAATAAAAATAATTAAATGACAAAAAGGCCGTAACCGGTTTTCTTTCGCCATTTCTTTTACCGGTGGCCATTTTGATTGTGTCCGAAATGGTGATAGTTCTAGCAAAATTTTTTCCCAATAGAACGACATACTTTCACGGAATAAAAAGTAGCCTATGTTGGGCTGTGTACCCCTGACAATATATTATACAAATTTTCATAATGATCGGCTGATTAGTCAAGCCGTGAAGAAATAACAAACAAACAAACTCACTTTCTCATTTATAATATTAGTAAGGATTAATCTACTCTAGACTCCATTTCAGAAACAAAAGCTAAGGCCATGTGAGGTCCGATGTAGTGTACCTTATTAATTTATTCCAGACGATATAAAATTATGTATATTATTCCATTCTATAATATGATGATATGATATAATCATGAATCACAAACACTTTATTACAATCAAGTTCACAATATTATGTAAGTAAAAAAAGGTATGTGTTTAAAGAATTTTTTAACTCAAGAATATTACATTCATTTACAAAGAGTCTTAGAACTAAAATACAGAATATAGCCAAATACAATGGTTATAAAAGGAAAAATAATAATGAAAACAAAATGACGAACGTTGTATGACAAACTAGTTCAAACACCATCACTGAATTGAACTGAAAATCTTGTACCAAGTCTATTGGAACCGGATATGAGCTAAAGCCTTTCCAATTAATAATAGATAATTGGATTTTAATTATGAATAATCAATGCCATAGAGAGACAAAACAATAAATATATCATCAATTGATTGGTCACGGGGCTTGGCAAGTGAAGTGACTTGTGAAATCAACCTACGTGAATGGGTTAGATAGGGTAAACAGGCCGAATGTTGGCCAGTATTATTCAATGACAATAATAATGTGGCTGTGTGGTAATGTTGGGATTAGAATGTACAGATGCTACTATATACTATATACTAGCAATGGTCACTTTATCGCAAGGGCCGCGGGTTCAAATCCTGCGCAAGGTAAACATTTGTGTGCATGAACATGTCTGTTTGCCTAGGTAGGATGTTTTCTATACATAATAAGTATTTATTTACAAAAAAAAGTATTTAAGTATATTTATCAGCAATCTAGTACCCATAGTACAAGCTTAGTTGCTTAGTTTGGGACTAGATGGCGTTGTGTGATTCGTCCCAGAATATTTATTTATTATAATAATTTTACTTTGTACGTATGTATTTAAGTAGTCATGTTTTAAACAACCATAGCCGTTTTCGTGAATTTTCGCACTTCCCAATGGTTGACTCGTAGAATTAGCATTTAGTCCGCCAATTGTATCATTACTTTGTATTGTGGTCAATAAAGTTGAATAAATGTAATAAAATCTGTACAATTTAAAAAAATATGAAATAAAATCACGTAGCACTCTCTACAGCTTTGATTTTATTGTCCTTTGAGTAGTTTAAATACAAAAAAATACAAAAATAATTAAAGAAAAGTTGTAAAGCAAACCATAGCGTGATATAGATCGATTATAAGTATGAAACTACAGACAATATAAATAAATAAATAAAATAAATATACAGGGTTACTTTTGGACCCCCCGCCAAAAATAGATATGTTATATGGAAAGCAATAAAAAAGTATTTTGTGTTTTTTTTTTTAAAAAAGTTTTAAAATCCACATTTTACAGTCGCTATTAAAATCTTACATTTCTAGGAACTTTCGGTCATCCTCGCGCCAGTCAACGACGGCGCATTGACATTGGTTGAAAGGATGATATCAGCTACGCATGCGCGTCCTATACCACAGAATAGATAATAGTGCCTATACTGCGAGATGGCCGCAGGCGCGGTAAACAAAAGAGTGACCATTATTTTACTTTGTGTTTGTAAAATTTTGAAAAAAATAAGTCATTAAAATAATTTATTTTTATATCGTAAATTCATTGTACTGCTGCCATAGAATCACCTACAAAAAATTGGCGGAGGGTCCAAAAATAACCCTTTATAGGGACAAATCAAGCAGACTGAGCTAGCCCCAAGGTAAGTTCGAAACGTGTTATGGGATACTAACTCAACGATACTATATTTTATAACAAATACATAGATAGTAAACATCCAAGACCAATCAGAAAAAGTTTTTCATCATGACCCGACCGGGATTCGAACCCGGGACTTCCTGGGTGGCGGTCCGGCGTGGTAACCATTACGCCACGGAGGTCGTTTAATAAAATAAACTAGGATTATTTTTTAATCTGAACTGAAAATCAAGAAGTAATTATTGCAAGTGAGTGTTGATTTACAGTAACGTGGGCGGAACTGCGAGTACATTTAGTGAGGATTAATTAACAACTACTGTGTATATAAAGCCCACCATTCACACGCAGATTGGTCCGGCGGATTGGTCGGCCATCGGACTAATCAGCCTGTGTATGGAAGCGACGAACCGGTACGCCAGACTGTCAAATGGGTTGGCGTCGGGCGGTTGCGAACCGCGAGCGCCTGTCGAACCCCACATGCCATACTTCGAGTGGAGGGTTCGTGCAGTGTATGGGCAACGCCGGATTGGTCCGCGGTCGGGTCCGGGTAGCGAGCCGGGTCCAGGTTCGTGTAATGAATGGTGGGCTTTAAGATGTGGGCTTTACATCGCCCACGCTATTTATCATGAGTGGGCCGTGGGAGTCATTGGCTACTAGCTCACTAGTTGCATTTCCACGTGCATTTATAACAAGTCAAGTAAATGAAATGTAAAACTATCAATTTACGTAGTTTACTTAAGGGAACTACGTTAATCCCACTGATAATATATAGGTAAAGTTTGTGAGTACGTTTGTTACTTCTTCATGCCCAAATGGCTGGACATTTTTTTATGATATTTGATAATGTAGTTAGCTAATACCTTGGATTACCACATAGGGTACTTTTTATCCCGCAAACACGCGACTCCCGTAGGATTTGGTCAAAAGTCTGATAGTCAATGGCGTTTTATAAACTAGATGGCGCTGCTGTGTATAAATACACGCCAACGAAGTTGCGCGGGTTTCGCCAGTGCTAGGAGCACGTTGAGATTTACACTTGCAGAACAATTTTGGCTCTTATGACATAGATCATTTTTTCCATTTCTGATAGGTTGTCTGGAAGAGATTACTTTTGTGCTATGACCGCCTTTTGTACTTCATTACATTGTTTATTCTCACTGTTTGTATTTTTAATGGTGCAATAAAGAGTATTGTATTGTGTATTGTATTGTATATAACTTAAGAATGCTACAAAGTCCGATATGTACCTAAAGGTCGACCTGCTCTTGACTGTACCTTAAATAAAATATTTTATTTTTACGGCTAAATTGGTAAACGTACACAGGATTTATAAAAAAAAGTCCTGCATGCGCATACACAATAAATCAATATACATATAAAAACCATTTTTTAATTATTTAATCATATATTATGGTGTTACTATGGACCTTTACGAGCACTTAGACAAGTCTTTTACAATGTGAGATACATTCTTTAATCTAAATTAGCATTTCGAAATGGACGGTTCGAATGATAAGGAACCTAACCTAACTGGAACAAAATTTGTATGAGTAAGGGAATATCTACGCTAGGGGTCGTTGGGAGATGAGAAGAATGAAGTGAAGAAATTTGTCTCAGTGTCCGCAACACGTACCATATGCCTTACAAGCATTGTTTGGACGTTTCACTCAAGGGATATGCCATAATTATGTTCTTCAGCGCCTCCATTCATGTGTAGTGGCCGAGGTTGTCTACAAATAGCTTGGTTATCTTATAATAACAACTGAATTATGCTAGTTAAGGATTAAGGGCATCCTTTGTTGTATGTAACACCAGGGGATAATGTTTTGTAATCGGGGAATAAATATAGTTGGATATTTCTAGACTTACACTAGGTACCTGCTTACTATGGCGTGTTGTGGATTATCATATCAACCCATGATCATCCCACTCCAGGGTTACGTGTCTTCATTCAATCGAAGGGCATTACTATGCCACGCAGTTCCAATGCGGGGGGAGGCCAATGTTTTCAAAGTGCCCTCCAAAAGGACAAAGTTGTGGTGAATAAGTACTGTTTTTTTTATGGAAGCGGTTGGAGCACAGCTTCACAATGGGGGTCCCTGAGCCATTACTGACCTTTGAAAGGATTATTTACGCTCCTATAATCACTCTCTCTCTAGCTCCTTTATAGCGACAATAATTTCCTGGTGTCAAAAAGACCGTGGAAGGTCTAGCTACATTTTGTCTGTTAAAAAAAATGCGACTACCTTATTCTACGTAAATGTCGACGATACCTAATAAATTTAATTAAAAACCGCCGCAAGATAGTTAACTGATAGCCTTTTAAAAAAAAATTGGGAAAAGTATTTAGTTTTGTTTTATACATTGCAAAATAAGTAGGCGCTGTGGAGTAAAATTGTTGTGACCACATTTTATTATTAACTAGCGAAACCCGCGCAACTTCATTTGCGTGTATCCCGCTTTCCCGTGGGAATTTTGGAATGTATGATACTTTAAAACCTTCCCCTTGAATCACTCTATCAATTAAAAAAAACCGCATCAAAATCCGTTGCGTAGTTTTAAAGATTTAAGCATACAAAGGGACATAGGGACATAGGGACATAGGGACAGAAAAAGCGACTTTGTTTTATACTATGTAGTGATAAAATTTATTTATTTTTTAATTTACATGCGATACAAATATTTTCAAAAAACCCGAGTGGATTTGTCTGGATGCTTGAACTGTAATTTACAATCGTCACAGTTTTAAAAGTGTACATACTATCGAGTTTTAATTATCTTTCACTTTATGATGCCATTTCATCAAGCAACCTTTAATAGTCGACTTTTTATGCAGATGCAAATCAATAAAACTTTGTGGTAGATTGTTGTACTTTTTTTATGCTTATTCCAATGAAATACTTTATTTCATTACAAACTTACTACGAGTTTTAGGTCACATTAAAACATGTTAACGTTTGTAAGCCGACCAAATTGAAAAAAGTTTCATATTGTGAAATTTGCCGGGTAACTCATTTCAAAATGTGAGCAAGTCACATAATTTTGATATGTAACACGCGTCTTATAAATTGGCACGCAACATGAGAGTTCCTCTCGATTCGAGATCGCCGCCTTGTCAACGAAGGTCGTCAAGATGGCGACCTCGGATCCTCGCCGTACCACGTTGCCTTTATAAAGTGTACTTTTTTTTGATAAACAGTGTTCATTTAAAATACTCGACATTGGCGAAATTGTCTATGTGTCGTTAGGACACGACAGAAACGCCACTAATTAAGAAAGAAAAGAGTTTCTCTCTACTTGGTCGGTTTATTGATGTCGACATGATCGAACGCGAACAAAAAACTATTACTAATCGCTGTACTGTCTATAACAGTAGGTACAGTCAACAAAGAAAAAGTTTAACTCGGGCCGTAAATATTGTTAAACATTTCTAAATATTGAGTAAATGAATAAAATAAATAAAATCATTTATTTTGCAAGTAGATTTACAGGAAATACTTTCGACGTCAAAAAATTTTTTTTATCCTACCAACACTTCGACGTGAATGCCCTGTTGAGAAGAAGTGCCGCAAGAAACTCAACAAACAGCCTTTTTTGAAAGCCAATATACATAATTATTTAGAAGTAGGTAGTTTGAAGTTTTTTATACATTGCAAAATAAGTATTGTTTGGTACAGAGGAGCAAATTACTATGACCACAAATTTTCATCTTTAAAATAATCTTCTACTTTATAATAACCTTTTTTCATTAAGCAACTTTTGATAGTCGACTTAAATTTATGCAGAGGCAAATCAATAAAACTTTGTGGCAGCTTGTTGAACATTTTTATATCTATAAAACTATTACCAGTCTTGTGAAGTCTGAGGCTCGGAACGGCAAGCTTACTGGTGTTGAAGCTATGGTAGTCTGCAATTTTTAGAAAAACATCATAATTTTTGCGTACATACAAAATACAATCAAAAATGTATTGAGACGCCACGGTTAGTATGTTAATTTCCTTAAATAATTCTTGAAGCGAGTCGCGTGGTCTAAGGTTGTATATGGCACGAATGGCCCTTTTTTGTAATAAAAGATCGTCTGAATATCGGCAGCGGAGCCCCACAACAAAAGACCATACGACATCAAGCTGTGAAAATAGCTGAAATACACTAATCTCGCCGTTCCAATATCAGTAGCTGCCTTATTTTCCTAACTGCATACGCGGCGGAACTGAGTCTTCCTGCCAGGGCCGCAATATGTGAGCCCCATTGTAATTTTGAATCTATAGTAATACCAAGAAAGATGGTGGAATTTATCAGCTCAATGGGTTCATCATTTATACTAAGGCTGTTTTGGATATGCCTTACGTTAGGCATACTAAATTTAATACATTTGGTTTTTTTGGAATTCAAAGCAAGGTTATTAGTCGAAAACCAGTGTAGGACTTGTGAAAGAGCATTGTTTACATCGTCAGATATATTGCTATGTCGGTCTGCTTTGAAAATCAAAGAAGTGTCATCAGCAAACAATACTATTTCACATAGGTCCTTAGTAAAGTAAGGCAGATCATTTATGTAAATAAGGAATAAAAGTGGGCCCAATATCGAGCCCTGGGGCACCCCCATATGCAGAGGCGCACCGGAAGAGTCAGTACCGTTAATGTTAACTTTTTGTATTCTATCTGTTAGATAAGATTCTATAAGACGTAACGAATCTTCTGAGGCACCATAATGTTTTAATTTTACTAATAGTATTTGATGATCCACACAATCAAATGCTTCTGACAAATCGCAGAATACGCCAATCGCATCCTGTTTATTTTCCCAAGCATCAAATATATGTTTGATAAGTTCAACCCCTGCGTCTGTAGTGTTTTTATTTTTAGTGAAACCGAATTGTTTTTGTGCAATAAATTGTTTGTATTAAAGTATGCTAGCAACTGGTTAAATATTATTTTTTCAAAAATTTTGCTAAGGGCAGGTAGAATAGAAATTGGCCGGAAATTTGATGGATCACTCTTGTCACCTGCTTTAAATAGTGGTATGATTTTAAGATCAGGAAACTGGCCCTCATCAATACATTTATTAAATATAAAAGCTAGATTAGAATGGATTTACTTACTAGAAAATTTATAATCCTACTAATATTATAAAGGCGAAAGTTGTGAGTATGTTTGTTACGTCTTCACGCTCAAATGGCTGGACCAATTTTTATGATATTTGGTATGTAGGTAGCTGATACCTTGGATAAAAAGTACACTATGTGTTAACACATAGGGTACTTTTTATCCCGAAAAGTACGCGATTCTCGTAGGATTTGGTAAAATATCTGATATAGATGGCGCTGCTGTGCATAAATAAATACACGCAAACGAAATTGCGAATTTCACTAAATATAGTATAATATGATATAATATTGATAAATATAACTTCTTGTAGATTGACCTGATTTATTTGGTAAAAAAAAACATAAAATTAAATAAAATTAATTAAAACTAAACTAACAATAAAAATTAAAAACTAAACTAACCATAGATTTAGTATATACTAGCGTACTTATAGATCGGCTTTGTTTGATTGAGGCGAGACCAAAAACAAAATACACCAGTGTGCGTGGAATGTACACGTGTGCAAGCAAGATATATAATTTTGTGGATTTTCCTTTTAGTTTGAGTTACATCCAGGCACTGCACAGGTAACCATTCTAATCACGTCGAATTAACACCAAAACTACACTTAAAAACCATAAATTTTGTGAAAATAAGTGGGATTTGTTTTAACATGACTGACGTTAGGGCGATACAAGCCCATAGCGTGTATAGGAAAAATGGTCTCGTCTATCTATCTCGCTCTAACAAACGCGTATGCTATGATCTATCTTTTTTGCACTGCCATTTTGCTTCTTACGCTAGTAAGTTATAATAAATCTATGAAACTAACAATAAAAACTAAAATTAAGCAATAAAGAGACATGCTCCCTGTGGCAGGGTGCCCAAAATGCTAGCAGCGTTACCTCGCTGAACGGCGATAGATATCCGTTGAGCGAAGTGCCAGCCTTTGGGTCACCAGTGGTTTGTCGCGGTTTTTTATTTCTTGTAAATGTATTTAGAAAACTTTAATCATATTTATGGCTTTGCTAATCTCCATCATTTATTGGCCGACTGTACGTAGGTATAATTGATATGCAGCCTGCAGCAGTTAGCTGCACCAAAGTGCCGGAACTCGCCTAACGAGTGCCTGGAACGACTGAACTTAAACCTTTGAAAGAAACGCTCAATGCAAAAAAATATAAAATAGGCTAAATTACTTCAGTTCTACAGGTATGTTTTAGAGTTTTGACGACCTTTGTTTTGAATGGTTACCACGCCAGAACGTCACCCAGGTCCCGGTCGGGTCATGATGAAAAATGAACTTTTTCTGATTGGCGTTGGGTCTTGGATGTTTATTATACATACATATGTATTTGTCAAAAAATATAGTATCGCCTTTATGAAATGAAATGAAATGAAAACGTTTATTTCAGAAATTAGACCTTCACAGGCACTTTTTCTTGTCATTTACAATTTGTATATATGTATAAAGAAAATAAACTACGTTATATACTACCACCATTTCGGACACAAGCAAAATGGCCACCGGTAAAAGAAATGGCGAAAGAAACCCGGTTACGGCCTTTTTTGTCATTTAGCAATTTTTTTCTTTCACACGTTTGTTATGATGTATAAATGTATTTATAAGAATAAATAAAATACAGATCCAGGTACATACAGAAATTTACAATATTAAAGTAGGATGAATCATTTTGCTTACTTATTTCATTTGTATTTGTATTTTTTATTCATTAACAAACAATTTTTGTATTTGAGTATTACATTTAAATTAAATTATCACAAGAAAATTATAAATACTTATTAACATTGGCTGACCCACACACAGAATATCGGCGTGAATATGTTTTGTACGATGAGTAAGAGTCGGAAGCGAACAATAAACTGAAAAGGTAGTATGGAACCCTAAAAAAGGAAATATTATCCAAAATTATTCGTAACAAGTAACTTATGTTCGCTTATACTTTGGATACAAATAAGTACTTTCCAAAGTTAGATAACAAGCGAAGTTCCCTTAAGTGCCTACCTATTAAACTACAACTCGATTTAAGGGCTCGTGTAAAGTCTCGTTCACATCAATAATAATAAATTGTACACAAATCACAAAGCGCTGGTCCCAAAGTAAACTAGCTTAGTTAACCTAATAATATGGATACCAGAAAACGGAAATATTATCGTAAATAATACAAATAAAAGACAAATTTGACTCACATGGGGATCGAACGTCTGGTGCCGAAGGTACTAACAACGCCACCGCACCGACGCCGACCGGACTGTAATATTGAGGCACGATTTGGTTAAAAACGTAAGGAAAGCATTTCGCGGGCCGGGATAATTGTAACCACCATAACTGTGCAGAATTTTAATTAATATTTGGCTTGTTACTGAAACGAATTTTTCTTCTTTAGTTTGACAGTGGTGCTAATTCTGTTGTACATTTAACTAAACTAGTTTTGACAGCACTAGAAGTGTTGCTATCTTTGTCAGTAATTGTAAACCAAGGAAGAACAACAACACCTTTGGTCCTGTTAAAATTAGTTTAGTCTAGTTAAATGGACAACAGAATTAGCACCAGTGCCAGCTATAATTTTAATCTGTCATCTACTTTAAAAATGCGTTTTTTTATTTAGCCAACCAAGTTGTTTCAACCAGTTTCGGCTGATTATCGTTTTTACACTGCTTTTATCTATTTTTCTTCTTTAGTTTGACAGTGATATCTATATTTTTAATCTGTCATCAACTTTAAAAATGTTTTTTAATTATTTTTATTTACCCAAAAAAGTTGTTTGTTTCGTTTCGATTATTTCATCCAGTTTCGGCTGATTATCGTCTTAACTATTAATCATAGCACCGACCAGTGATATCCCACAATCCCACACAATATGACATAAATAAAAATATTTAGAATGCCTATCCAAGTCAGCGCTGAGTCATCCATTGATGCGCTGACCAATTTTTCAACTGTGTCAATTGGCATGTGACATTATAACGCCCACACAAACATATTGGTAATTAGATTTAGTTCTCCCGCTGCACATAGTGTGTTCGGTGGTCACTGAGACCGAAGTGGACCTAGTCCTTGGACCTATCGCCTAGTATTTGAAGGTTAGTGCCTAAGGTTAGGTCAAGTGAGCTCTATTTTTGTAGGTCTATTTTGGAAAAAAATTATGAGCTAAGTGTTCTGCCTACTCCCTCGGGTATTACAAGCTGATTGTATTGTAAGTTATATTTTTATTTTTAAAATCAATATGCAAATAAATTTACATTTCTTCAAAATTTTTAATATAAGCTAAACTATACTAAAAAATAAAACAAAACTAATATTAAGAATTAAATAAGACAAAGCCCAGTCTTAATTTTAAATTATATTAAGAAAAAAATTAATTAAATTAAATAAAAAAATGTTACATGACAAAAAAGGTTTCCAAAATAGTGGTAGTTTATTTTATTTTATATCAATCTAAGTAATTGTTTATACAAGACAAGTTGTACCTAAATGACCAGAAAAAGTACATGTGAAGGCCTAATTGCTGAAATAAATAATTTCATTTCATTTCATAAAAAAAATATAATATATCGTAAAATATTTGTGACCCAAGAATGTATACTAATTGAAACTCTTTACTTTAACCTTACTGATGACTGGCTGCTATAACCTTTCCATTCAGGTGATCAGCTTGCTTGTTTATCGGTCGAATGTCATAAAAAAAAATGAATGTCCACTAATCAAAATATTAGAGAATTAAGTTTTAAAAGTGCGAATTAATTAAGTATATTAATAAAAATCATTTATTACTGTTTGTACTCTGACAAGAGAACGTGTTTGTAATGAAATGAAATGAAATGAAATGAAATCGTTTATTTCAGAAATTAGACCTTCACAGGCACTTTTTCTTGTCATTTACAACTTGTTTAAATAAAAAAAATAAACTACGTTATATACTACCACCATTTCGGACACAAGCAAAATGGCAACCGGTAAAAAGAAATGGCGAAAGAAAACCGGTTACGGCCTTTTTTGTCATTTTGTACTTTTTTTTTTTTTTTTCTTTTTTTTTTTCCACTCATTAGTTACAATGTAGGTATAAGTACATAAAAATTTATAAGAAGAATACGCGGAATGTTATACACAATGGTGTGGAATGAACAAGTCTTAAATCTACAATAAAATAAAAAGTCAGTACTGACAAGAGTGAGCAGAGTGTAAAAACCTATTCTCTGTATAAAATTTTTGAATTTTAACAGATGTATAAAATTTTACACAAAATAATACAGAGCCACCTTGTCCCAAGAGAGCTTTTCTTTTTTAAGAGGGGTAGGGCACAGCGGATAATCCGCTCAAATCGGAGCAGCCCGTCTGGGGAAGGACCTCCACCTTACAGAAGATCGTAGCCAAATAGCATTGGTCTCGGCCATGTTGTGTTCCTACGGTAAGTAAGGTCTCCAGAGTTCCACTTGGGAGAGTTAGGAGGGTTGGCAACGCGCGAGTGACGCCCTCGGTATTGCAAGCGTCTATAGGCTACGGCTTACCATCAGGTCGATCGTATGCATGTTTGCCACATTTGTGGTATAAAAAAAGCTAGGTTTATGTAACCTGCTTATGTACCAGACAACGGCTATAATATTGTAAATTATATACTTATTATAAACTAGCATAGTACAGATTTAGACAGACATAGACATAAGCGTCCCTGTGTGTCGCACTCTAATATGAACACGCCAGTTAAGCGACGTCGACCCTAGCCAGCTAGCCGTTAGCTCGAGCTTCTCCGTACTTCGGAGGGCACGTTAAGCCGTCGGTCCCGGCTGTTGTCGATGGTTGGCTTGAAAACACCGGCCTCTGCCAATCCGCATTGGAGCAGCGTGGCAGAGTAAGCTCTAATCACCTTCGATTGAAGGGAGACCCGTATCCCAGCAGTGGGATGATTATGGGTTGATATGATGATGATGAATATACTAGCGCTTAGAAAATTATAATATAAACTGTCACCCGTTGATAACGTGGCTTCCCAACGGTTTGGTTTTCGAGTCTATTCGTTTCAAACAATAATACAAAATCATAATCGTAAAGATAGCAAACACCCGGCATTTCTATTTTAAGAGTAATCCAGCTTTTTCATGTTGTATTTAAATAAATATACGTAATGTCATATTAATTAGGATACCTAAGTATTGCTCTGGAAAAAGTCCCTTTGTGTTCGAGCATTTGTGTGCGACACAAATATCGGAAAAGTATTATTGAAACGAAATGATCAGAAAATCTTTATTGGTTTCTTTTTACTTATTCAGAACAAACACTGAAAGAACACGTTTAGGTGGTTGGAACCATACGCACAGCCTGCGAACGATCGATGAATGCGAAATTTAAAATTTCTTACGTTTTTAACAAATTGCAGCTTCTTTTTATACCACAATGTTGGCAAACAAGCATACGGCCCGCCTGATGGTAAGCATCACCGTAGCCTATAGATGCTTGTAACACCGGGGGTACTCACGCGTTGCCATCCCTCCCAACCACTCCAAATGAAGCTCTGGAGACCTTACTCACCGCAGGAACACAACATGGCCGACACTAATGCTATTTGGCTACGATCTTCTGTAAAGTGGAGGTCAATCTTTCATTGTGCTTCTTTTTGGTTTTTGTGACAAATCTAAGTTTATAGGAGAAAAAAGCATTTGTCACAAATACAAAGAAAAGCGCAGCTATATATAATTTATATGATGATTATTCAGTAGATATATTGTGTTTATAACAAATATATCTACTGAAGTGGAAATTGCATTCTTATGAATGTGAAATGAATGATTGGGGTACAAATTTGTTTAAAACGTAAGAAAATTTTTATTTCGCGGGACGTGCAGCAGCCAACCATCTTAAAGTGGTATGTTCGACAGGACCCATGTTCTATTCTAAGTTGTATGCAAATAAAATTGTATACAAATAGACAAAATTGTATAAAAAAGTAACCTTTACTTTTTACGAAAACGTTACTTAAAAAGCAAATGAATCGATATATTTTCCTCTTTCACGAGTTTTATTTTAAACTACATACTAATATTACTGCAAAATTTTTAAAATATATATCCATGTTCAGCCATTATATTTTTAAAGTTAAAATGTTATTTTACAAATGGAAATAAAACAAAAAGCCGGATAGTGTTCTTTAAAAAGTTTATTTCATTTATAAAAAGCAGAAATTTTATATAGCACCCAATGTACACGTTATATGTAACACTATACTAGCGAATGATCGTGGTTTTACATGCAAAATCCCATTGTTCTCATTCCCGGACTGATTATCCGGGATAAAAACTATCCTATGTGTTTAACCCAGGCTATAAACTAATCCAGTACGAAATATATACATTTTTGTATTTTTTTTAAGTGTAATTATTTGCCTAAGCTGATAAAAAAAAAAAAAAAAAATAAGCAAATCTATCAAGCTGTTTTTTGCGTGAAAGAGTAACAAACATTCATACATCCTTACAAACTTTTGCATATATAATATTAATAACTAGTAAAACCCTTGCAACTTCGTTTGCGTATATCTCGCTTTCCCGTGGGAATTTTGAAAAATCCTTTCTTAGTACACCCCTAGACGTCGTAAGGAACCTACATTCCAAATTTGTAATCTCTAGACCCAGCGGTTTGGGCTGTGCGTTTATATATAGTTAAGTCAGTCAGAATTTTATATAGGTATATATAGTATATAGATCATATATAGTATATAGATCATGTATTGTATTCTTACATGATATGTACCTTTAGTATATGTAATTATCAGTATGTTATTATGATAAACCCTTATTATATCTATTATTTATTGCATGTAATTTATTTTCAAACCGCATTCATGTATATCTGCACTACCCAAAGGTTGACTGGTAGATAATGCTGTTAGCGTTAAGTCCGCCTCTTGTACCCTTATATTGTGGTCAATAAAGTTTAAATAAATAAATAAATAGATTTAGTATATACTTACTAGCGTATAGATCGGCAATGCAAAAGAGATAGATCATAGCATAGGTACGCGTTTGTTAGAGCGAGATACCTAGATAGGCGAGACTATTCTTCCTATACACGCTATCGGCCTGTGTCGGCCTGACAACCGACCGTCGACTGACCTTAAAAACAAATCCCACTTATTTTTACAAAATTTATGGTTTTTAAGTGTAGTTTTGGTGTTAATTATACGTGATTAAATATGGTTACCTGTGCAGTGCCTTGGATGTGACTCATACAAAAAGGAAAATCCACAAAATTATATATCTTGCTTGCACACATGTACATTACACGCACATTAGTGTATTTTGTTTTTGGTCTCGCCTCAATCAAACCACATCCGATCTATCTAAGCTAGTAAATATATACAAAATCTATGATATAGATAGATTAACACAGCATAATAATAATGCTGTGGTACTAGAATGTGCCCAATATTTTTTGAATAAAACTTTTTCTGTGTTACAAATAAACGTAGTATAACGAGTTAAGTTATACAATTGATGATTAAACGAACTTACCTGTACGTGAAGTTCTATCATAATTATACTAGCTGGTCAATTCTCATAATTAATTGCTTACTTACAGTATTATCGATTAGATAAACGGCAAATCACACGACTGTTCAGAGATAATCGAAAAAACTCGAGGACATCACTATTACATAGGCGTACGTTACACCCACATCCCTAGAAACGTCATTTTGTTTAAAGTACTCCTGACTCCGTAGACAGAGAATACCATTCTGTCTACGCCCGACTCGGACAATGTGGGCTAAATACAGATTTGTGTATCCCATACACTTACGGGAGGGGTACTTGGGAGGGACCTAATTATGAGAATTGACCAGCTAGTATAATTATGATAGAACTTCACGTACAGGTAAGTTCGTTTAATCATCAATTATACAGCGCTGGTCAATTCTCATAATTAATTGCTTACTTACAGTAGATGTTTAGAGCATCTGGATTTTTTGCCCATTTTGTCCTTAATATTATAACCAGAACCCCAAATACCTATAGGTATGGTATGCACACCAGTTCTGAAGATGATTCTGTAGTAAACAGAAAATTATAATATTTATCTTCCCTTTGTATTTCTGCCTACCTATCCCAAAAAAGGGTTGGCATGAAAATAAAAATAATTTTTTTTTTTTTTTTTTTTTAATAAATATAGGTAGGTACGAACTCCAAATAGTTTGGAATAAATGTCCATTTTGGTTCACAGTTTCAGAAAAAACATCTGACTAATATTTGTTTCTCAGTAAGTGAACATATTATTATTTAAGTTCTCATGAGAAACAGATTTCTTAAACCATATTAATATTGATGACTAGATAGGTAAAACCAATACAGATATTACAGTCATATTATAGATCTCAATTAAACACCATGCAAATGCAGTGTAAAATATATCTAAATGTTCTACTTTTAAAGTTCATGCCCATAGTTTTTCTCTAGAAAAGTGGACAACCTTTGATAAGAATTAACACACTAGATGAGTCAGTTCATAGTGAATTTAAAGTAAAAGGACAAGTTATTACAAAGTCCTACTGATTTTTACAGTACAAAAATCTCTTGCTTAGGTATTTATCTTTGAATATACCTATTTGTTTTAAATTTAAAAATCAATCAATGCAACTGGATGATCTTTCAAACCTGCATACACATTTCACTGAACTCCCCCCAATGTTTAAAGCAATTCAATGCAGGATTCGAAAGTCTAGTTTTAGTTATATGAAATGGAAATTTCAATAACCATTGTCCTTCCTTGTCTGGACAGGTTCAGTAATTTCTTACTGTACTTATATTGAATCAAAAAATATTAATTATAAAAGTACAAACTTAAAAAACACTATTTTCTGTTATACTGTCCGTTGATTAATTGTAAAACTTGCAACAAGCTTTAATCACATTATCTCATACCCTCAGCAACATAAGGGTTGAAGTGCTTCTTTGGGTGACAATGCTTATACAAGATAAGATCTTATACCAGCTAAGGTATAGCTGATAAATTAATTGTGTCAAATACTCGAAAGTCATTTGTTTATTTTAGAATAAACCACATTAGTTAAATTGTAGTTTTAAGAAATCAAAGTTCATCAATTTGTTTTGCGAACTGTACCATAGCTTAGTTCTGAAACATAAATTAAAAGTACATACATAAATATTATGCAATCAGAAAGCAACAGAATTGAGCAATTTTAATATTGTTCAATCATTAACAGTTTTATAAACTCAAGACTGGTCAGGATAATTCCAATCATGAATATATGTACTATATTAACTATAGTTTTAATGTAGTTAATTAATTCTATTTTTGTTTATTCACAGTACCAACATAATTACTGGATAAACCATGTTGACATAGAGAATATGATAGTATTTTAGTATCAACTATGTATAAATTCAACCATTTTTCAACAATAAATATATATTACTTAATAGAATAGGTTTATAGTAAGTGCATATATAAAATCACAGCAAATACTATTTATATTATTACACAAAAGGTTTAACACCAGTATCCTACAACCTGTCTTGAATATACACTGACGCTCATCATCACAAA
Organism: Endotricha flammealis; assembly: GCA_905163395.2. Taxonomy (NCBI): domain Eukaryota; kingdom Metazoa; phylum Arthropoda; class Insecta; order Lepidoptera; family Pyralidae; genus Endotricha; species Endotricha flammealis. Next base: position 1,164,772 of record LR990861.1, on the reverse strand, counting down.
ATGATCAAAGTATATAGGTATCACCCTATGTTCCATAAGATTCATAGTATTTGTAACTACTTATAGGAATTTTACATATGTAAAATCTTTCTTATTAAAAAGAAACCATATTTTTTACTTATACAAAGCAACAAGGGCCATTTCCATAACATAATTACTTGTATAGTATGTGTTTTTTCACACAATATATTAATTTTATTTAAAAAATATATATTTTTATTCTGCAGAAAAAAATCTTTTTATGACAAGATGCCTTATCTTATCTAAATGTATTTCTCTGCCAAGTAGGAACTACCTAATTCATACAACTTGTTTGAAACTGTATCTTGCAAGTTTGGTTGAGTACCTAATAAAAAATACAGATTCATTGTAATTTCATTACCTACTGACTTTCTGGTTGTGCTGTAGTACAAACATGTCGTTATGCTTTGTCATAGGTAGTCTTTCAGGCTAAGACCGCCAAGTGCAATAAGCGTATGTAAAACAGTTAAGTATACTGATCGCCAACACAGCTGGCTCGCGCAGTCCTAAAAAATAAAACGAAGTTCGAAACTAGCTCATACTTCAGTGCATAACAACAATCGGTTTTCCATTGTTTTGTAAACCGAGCCCAAATTTTGAGGCATACTTGACTCCTTCATTACTGCATGATTACACAACAATGCGATATATTTACTGTGTATTTACACATTATGGCTCCTTTAAACTTTGTTTACACTGAAAGGAAGGATTAATAACTTTTTTATTAATAATTATTTTTATTTATTCAAAAAACAAATCTTTCTCTGTCACTAATGTCACTGTCAATTTCGTGACGTTTTATTTACTTTTTTTTTTTTTTTTTTTTCTTTGGCAACAACTGTCTTTGCTAACAGTTTTTGGCATAATAGTACTGCTGTCAAATGAAAAAATAATTTTAAATTATTTTGTATTGCCAGTACTAAATTAATATATTGATAAATAGCCAATGGCTATTAATTAGCCATTGAAAAAATATGAAGTCTCGATCGACTGATCGAAGTCTTGTTCAAACAAGCTGAAATTCGCAAAAGAATAATGCGTCAGACGGGAGTTATAGATATTGCCAAAAAACAAAAGGCTGACTTAAGTTGGCATTTTTCTCGTTGTGAAAACAGAAAAAACGTTATAAGCTTCTATAATTCTGAAAAAAGAAAAAACGTTATGTTTTACCAATAAGAGTAATTATTTCAAGCACCATTTTTATAAATAATGCATAAAAGACAGAACAGTAGGTAACTGTCTCAAAAAACCTCCACTAAAGGCATGTAAACACATAATAATATATTTTTATGTACATTTTTAAAATAAATCTCCAACTATAACCATCACTTTCCTTGGTTAACATATGCCATTGTGTTTAATGCATTATGGTCTGGAATAAATTAATATTATTGTTTTTAACAATTTTGGCAGAGATGGTTCTTTTAAGAAACCATTCACATAACCAGGTAAACATTGTTCACCATTGTCATTAATGCATTGCTAGAAAAAATAAATTAATTTTGTGAAAGAAATGGTTCCTTCGGTTGAAGGGAAATCCGTATCCCTGCAGTGGGATGATTATGGGTTGATATATGATGTATGGTCTCATAAGGACAACTCGTATTCTGGAAATCAATCCATTATTTTCTGAAATAAATTATATTAATTCTGAAATTATATTCTTCACAAAATCACATGACTAAGGCCAACTTTGTTTTCCATTGCTTGCTTGGAAAAAGGATTTTCACGAAGGTAATGGTCCGAGAAAAGAAAATATTATTATAACCATACGCATCGCTAAGATACATTATTGTTAATAAATGCTAATATAATATTTGTGCCAGGAAAGAGGTATTCAGCACAAACAAAACCACATGGAGCTTAGTGCCTCCTGTCTGTGGATGGCTGCAATTTTTGGATAATAGATCCAGAGTAAAAAACCGGGAAGAAATAGCCCCAATTGTGCTATTCGCAATCCCTAAATCCAAGATTCTTATGAACAGGAAACATGATCTGACCCCAATGTGTCAGACGCTAATGTCCCAAAATCCATGATAAATAAGAACGGAACTAGTCCCGCAAACTAGACGCATCCTTTATATCTAGGATATAATTCGGAAAGAAATGATCCCTCAAATCATTCGCAGTTCCTTAATCTCGGATAAAAATATAATGGTTGGCATAATAAAAAATTCTCATGGCAGGTACACAAATTAATAAATAATTTCTTCTTTTCCAACTTTAAATTTGTGCCAAATACCTCTTATAAATTTTGTAAACTGTAAAGCAGCTGTAAAGACAGTCACTGCAAGAAATCCCATGTGTTACATAAAAGTGCGGCCAGTCTTTGTTTTTCTGTATTTAAAAAAATATATATATATGGAAAGGGTTTTCCAAACTATATTGGTCTACTTATAATGTATTCTTGTTGGTCCAGCAATGGCCATTTACCAAGGTCAAATAACTTCCAAATGTGTTAGTACCTAACACAATAATTGTGAAGTACAATAATTATTAATGTATTCATAATATTCATCTTAGACCAAATTGTTTTTGGTCAAACATCAAACAATTGTTTAGCTGAATGTGGTTTAAATACTAAGATCACTGATATTTGGAATGATGTTAGTCCATTGATGCATGGAACGTAGGTACCACTGAGCCACACACAATGCCTTGATTTGACATTATTTATAATAATATTATGCAAATGAATATGCAATGCATCACATCTTGGGAAAAGGATAACGATCATTACTTTTTCTAAAGGCAACAATCCCATAGAAAAAATTTGTTCATTACAAATTTAAAGGAACATTACGACAAATTATTAAAAAATTAATTGCAAAATGAACGGCCATTTTGTTTTCTTACCAGGTCGCCGGCCGAATTGTTAGGAAATCTAAATTATTAAGAGATTTTATTATTTTTTCTCTTTTTGAGAGTTCAACTTTAAAACAACTCACCATTTTGCTTTGAAATTATATAGATATTGGATATATATCAACCTACTTCATCGTAGCGGCGGCGCGGGCGGCGGCGCGTGAGTCTTGTTTTCGTCGAATTCCTCCATTACTCGATTTTTACACATTTTCTTTTTATCTCCTCTTCTTCTACATAATTTAAGACTTAATAATGTCTTAATAATAGAAAAAACTAATAAAATTGAATAAAATACATCTTTGCGTGTATTGCCGAATACACACGAAAAAAAGAATGACGTTTCTAGGGATGTGGGTGTAACGTACGCCTATGTAATAGTGATGTCCTCGAGTTTTTTCGATTATCTCTGAACAGTCGTGTGATTTGCCGTTTATCTAATCGATAATACTGTAAGTAAGCAATTAATTATGAGAATTGACCAGCGCTGTATAATGTTTTGTCACTTTCACACTTATTTAATTCTCATCAAGAAAGACAGTGACACAAGAGTGAGTAACTTATATACTCGTTATCCTACGTTCATTTGTAACACAGTTTGACGTTAAAACCGTGGACTGGCATATGTTGTGAACAAATTAATAACTGGAACACGCTCCTACCCAAAAGTACTTTCGATGAGAAACACTGTAAATGGCAAAGTTTATTCCGCTGCTTGCCGAAACATACGAGTCCATTATAAATAATATTAACCCAGTATGTAAAGAGTAAATGGGACTTAGTCAGCACGCTGCGAATATTAAACAACAAATATAATGTCCAGTCATTATATTTTTATTATGTCAAAAATAAATTAAAACCATAGAAGTAATAATTACCAGTTACCTATTACCATTCCATTCCATGATTATAACAGAAACTTCGACAGTGTTGCTATTTCTATGATGAGAAATACTGTTTTCACCTCACAAGCTCGGAAAGAATCTGTTTGTCATTCGAAATCTGAGCGCAAAAGTGCATTTTGTGCCCTAGCGTGGAAAGTATTTTTAAAATTCGAACCTTTCTATTCTTTAATTTTTTATACCGCAAGTCCTCTGAAAATGCATTAATACTTATATCATGCCAGTGTGCCAACCTTATTTTTAAAATAATCGAACTGGCCAGCACGACACCGCATGAAAAAAAATAAACACTTATTTAATATATTATTTGCGTTTTTCTTGCATCTAGGATTTTCCTCGCTGTAGTGAGGTGAAAAATTTTGTGTTTCGCTCGGCAGCAAAGTTATTCTGCGTCTCATACCTTTGAAACCCTCGCTACGCTCAGGATTCAATTTAAGTACTCGCGCCAAAAAACAACTTTGCAGCCTTGCATAACAAATAACTATTTTATGAATAAAACAATTGAAAGTATACCCCAAAAAAATAATTAAGAGTAAATTACTTACTACTTACTTCCTAAACAATTACCAACATTACGATGCAGCGAACAGATCAAACGCTAATTGAAACCTTAAACTCAGAATGGAGATGGGTGTAAAGAGACGATACCTCGAAAATCCTTTCTTATCGGGGATGCCTACGTCATAAAAAAAACACCCTTCAAGTTTCAGGTCTGTACCATCGACATAAAAGTATAGACAAGCTGTCCGGTACTGCCTGCGGCATATATCAATGGGATAGGTAATAAATATTAATAAAAACAAGGTAGGGCAAAAAAGACGACGAAGGGCTTGTAGTAGGCCAAATAAAAAAAAAAAATACCTTTAATATTTAAGAGGTTTTTTAAATTTTCCGTTTGAGCTTAACGTGTTTTTGATAAAGTGAGGGTTGAAACATAGACTTAAAACTTAGGTAGATGACACGAGTTTACTCCAATTGCTAAAAGTGCTAAAAGACCATCGAATTTGGTCTTTGCACTCAAATTACAAAAAAACGATGAGCACGTCATCACTCGTCAAATTTAAGAGAGGTAGGGCACAGCGGATAATCCGCTCAAATCGAAACAGCCCGTTTGAAGGACCTCCCACCTTACAGAAGATCTAAGCCTCATAGCATTGGTCTAAGCCATTTTGCGTTCCTACGGTGAGTAAGGTCTCCAGAGCTCCACTTGGGGGGGTTGGGAGGGTTGGCAACGCGTGAGAGATACCCTCGGCATTGCAAGCGTCTACAGGCTACGGTGACGCTTACCATCAAGCGGGCCGTATGCTTGTTTGCCATGTTTGTGGCATAAAAAGCAAATCTATCAAACCATTTTTGGGTGAAAAAGAAACAAATGTCCCACACATCCATGTTACGAATTTGTTTGTTACTCTTTTACACTAAAACTTCTGCCTTAAAATTTGATACACAGTAGTTTATATTACGGATTAACACATTGGTTTATCCCGTAGGTATATCATTTTGGCAACGGGAACAACCGCGAAATCCCGTTGTTCCGTTGCGGTATCGCAGGCAAATTTTTTTTGTGAATGCTATACCACTTCAATAAAGTTTCATATCGAGCCAGGATACAAACGTAAGCTCTGGCGACATCTATGAAGATTTACATCTTAGGTCATAATGTTCATTTATTATTTTAGGAGAAAATTAAGGAATCAATTCACGTTAGCTTACGCGCAATCTACTTTATAGAGGTACCGATATATTTCAGTTTAATAATTAATTCAAGGGTGTAATAAATTTTGTATCCCATTAAAGGGTATAATTTCGTATTTGTATTACTTCACTCGTAATCTGGGTGTGTAACTCTGTATCCGTATTATGATAGATAAAATATAGCTTTTAAACTATTTACATACAGATAGTTTTGTGAAAATATATTATGTATTCTGCAAGAATATAGATACATTTTCTATTTACAAATTACTAGCTGTTACCCGCGGCTTCGTCCGCGTAAAAATTAGCCTATGTTGGGCTCTGTACACCTGAGAATATCTATACAAATTGTCATAACGATCGGCTGTTTAGTCAAACCGTGAAGGAATAACAAACAAACTCACTTTCTCATTTATAATATTAGTGTGATTTATCTGTGCTAATGTTTAAGAGGTAAAAGAACCTCAAGTTTGGAGTAAGTTTTTGAAGTTGTAGGGGTAATCCCTGGATCAAACAGTTTTGAATATTCTTTTACCAATAGTGTTAATTGAATGATAGGTTAAAGCATTAATCCGAAAAATATGACGGCTGTTACCTATCGGCAAGTCGGGACCGACTGTTACACGTGCCATCCAAAGCACGGAGGAGGTCGAATTTTTTTAAACACATCCAAATGTTGACTAGGTTTGCCGTTGCTTAAGTAATTTGCGTATTAGTTTCACTTTGACACGCAAGGATTAGTAAATGATTTAATTTGAAGACAAATTGTGATGTGATTAGTCACATAGCAATTTGCGTTACAAATCAATATATATATATATATATATAGGTACAATTCATACAGATTGAGCTAGCCCCAAAGTAAGTTCGAAACTTGTGTTATGGGATACTAACTCAACGATATTATATTTTATAACAAATACATATATAGATAAACATCCAAGACTCGAGGCCAATCAGAAAAAGTTCGTTTTTCATCATGACCCGACCGGGGATCGAACCCGGGACCTCCTGGGTGGCGGTCTGGCGTGGTAACCATTACGCCACGGAGGTCGTCAATGAGACATCATTTACCCTTTGATCGATTCGAACATTTCGAACGCAATGCAAGTATCAAAATAAACAAATGATTCACAGCGTACAGGTGATCGATGGCTTAATTTAGATTGTAAAACAATTGGATCACCTGCAGGGCAATCGCGCTAAATAAAATCTGACGGATGTTTGCTGAAACATGGCTGACAGACGATTGTTTGGTGTATTCGGTATCGCGCTAATATTTTGACAGCTTCTTATATTAAAGTTATATTATAAGAACTGTCAAACACAAAATAAAAATAGACGGTAGGTATGGTTTGACAGCCTATAATAACGATACGAAACTGTTGTCAAAAACGTCAAACACTCATTTAGAGTTGATACACAATAGTTCGAAGGAATCGGTATCGCGCTAATAGTTTGACAGCTACTTATTTTAAACTTATTTTATAAAAACTGTCAAACACTAAAGTCAGAATGTAGCTATTTTTCGTCGATCGTTTTTGAATTATTCTATACACACCGCAAAATTTAGCGGAACAAAAATTAATGACTGCAACTTTTATGCAAAAATATCGACGTAATTTTAGATTTTTATTCTAGACCTATTTACATCGTCTTATAATTAAATTGAGAATTAATTACCTGCATAATGTTCAATTAAATTTTATTTCTAGTTGACTCCTCAAAATCGCGAGTAAAACGGTAAAATTTATTTAGTCATATCTTTTTTTTTTCTATGTGTAACAGTTTTTAATTTATAGCTTGTTGAAAATGCACATTTTTGAATATTTTCATACAAATTGTTCAATATTACGCGAATTTTGCCGGTGTGTATAGATTTATAATACTTAAAAATAAATTATAATAAATAAAAATGTATAACTTTTACCTAATACGGGAATATGTGTTAGAAAGAACTTGGAGAGTAGATGTAGGAGTGGCACCGGCAGAAGACAAACGATGAAACCTGAAAGATAGGTGGAGGGCCTTTTTTTGATGCCTAACAAGCAAATTTATCAAACGATATAAACTCTGCAATGAGAATTAGAAGAAATTGACGCCTCACATCCGACCAATCTAACGTGCCGTGCCCGTGCCGATGCTTTGGACATTACAACAAAGAAACAAAGATAAGTGCTTTATGTATCTTTCCAAGTAGAATTTTATAGTTTATTACATTTGTTCTAACATTTTAATCCAAATTTTTATTTGGCTTCATTTACAACAAGACAAATAGTCTATTTATATTGATACAATTCTCTTGACGTTCAGAATAAAGTATTAAAATTGATATTATGTATTTTACAGATGCTTGCTGGTAGACAGAAAGCTGTATTGCCCACAGTTGCAGCGAAACTCATAAGTGCTTACAGTGTGCTACACAATATAGCACGTAGGGAAAATTTACCATTCACGCCTCTTACACCGAGTGGCTGGTCAAGACCGCCGTCTGACTGAAAGTGCTAGTGATTGCAGGCGAAAAGAATGGCATTTAGTTTTTAGAAATTGGGCTTGCACGCCGACAATCACTCTAAGGTCGTTTGTGTATAAATAATAAATAAAATAAAAGAATTATATAAATAATCGTTTTTTAATTAAATTATAAAATAAACAGTTTATTTAGGTATTAGATGTTAGTGCGTGCTTCTTCTTGATTTGTATGTACTGAAATGTAAATGAGTAACTCATTGTTGTTCCATTGCACCGTGAGCCGCCTCCTCCTCACTCGTCATAAAGCGAGGTCTTAATACTTTTGCTAATACTCCAACAGAAGCTCCAATTTCCGGACGGTGGTCCATTAGCGAGGTTCTCCTTCCATTTTATATTTTTAGTAATTTTAAATAAACTCTAACGCACACAAAATACTTCGACAGGGTAATATATGTCTTATTTTTCTCTCTGGGGTAATAATAATGATTTGACATGACTCATGACACTGTTTCTAATCAAACTATCAAAGAGTAAAAGAAGACATAGAAAAAATCAAGGCAAACCACAATTTTTATTTTTTATTTATTGAGGCATTGGCACATATCTTCTTCTTCTTCTTCTTTCTTAATTAATGGCGTTTCTGTCGTGTCTTAACGACACATAGACAATTTCGCCAATGTCGAGTATTTTAAATGAACACTTTTTAACAAAAAAGTACACTTTAAAAGGGCAACGTGGTACGGTGAGGATCCGATGTCGCCATCTTGACGACCTTCGTTGACAAGGCGGCGATCTCGAATCTTGGCACATATCACAAACTGACAATTTGAAAATGTGTATCTATGACGGATTATACGGAAATTGCCAGTAAAAAAAAATAATCTTGAGTTCTATCTATAATTGTTTATGAAATGGTATCGTTTATTGAGGTATATTGTATCGTATGACGTTTGTGTGTTAGCGCGATACCAAAATCGGCACAGAGGATGTATTATTAAATTGCAATTATTACACGCTTTTTTCTAATGCCCCCTCTACACGTTGGCCAACACAGTGGCCAACATTTTTGGCAACTGTGTTGGCCAACGTGTAGGTAGTGTAGGGGGTTTGGTAGGTGTTGGAATTATGGTACGTGTTGGCCCACAAGCTGGCGCGAAATCCGTGTGGTGTCGGTTTTTTGACACAGATCAAAGGAGTTGGCCGTGGTTGTGGCAGAGTTATTGGCGACACGTCCACTCGTCCACACGTTGGCCGCGTGTTTAGTTTGCAACGAGCAAAAATAAACAATATAATAATATTCATTTAGTTAGGTAGGTACTTGTACCTTGTTTTGTTTCGATTTATTGACAACATCAACCACCTTATTTTTTTCCATGTCTATTTTATTACGTAGTAACGGTAGGTATGCTGAAAATAAATAAATCGTAGCAGCCGTCAGCGCCTCAATTATCGTCCGCACATTGGCCCGAACCAAATCAAACTGAACGACCTTCCAACGTGTGGACGTCGTCACAAACTATCACCAATGTGTTGGCCAACGTGTTGGCCAACGTGTAGAGCCGGCATAAGATCAAGAAACGAATGGCCGTTAATGTTATTAGTAGGTACCTATAAACTTTATATCAATAAATAATAATCATCATATAAATTATAAATATTGGCTCTTCTCATTATGAATGTGCATAATGCATGTTTATAGGGAAAAAGATGCATCGTGGACATTCATAATAAGAAGAGCTAGGTAATATTTATAATTTACTAGCTGTACCCGCGGCTTCGCCCGCGTGGATACTGCCTTTCCCGTGGGAATTCTATAAATTGCCGTCTTTATTCTTGTCAGCATCATAAAGGGAACCCATAAACAAAATTCCAGCTTTCTAGGTTGAGCGCCTGCGATAATACTCTTACAGTCCTATTTACTCCCTTTCCCATAGGAATTCTATAAATTGCCGTCTTTATATTTGTCAACATCATAAAGGGAACCTCTATTCAAAATTCCAACTTTCTAGGTTGAGCGCCTGCGTTAACACACTTACAGTCCTATTACTCCCTTTCCTGTGGGAATTCTATAAATTGCCGTCTTTATCCTAGTCAACATCATAAAAAGGGAACCTCTATACAAAATTTCAGCTTTCTAGGTTGTGCGCCTGCGATAATACACTTACAGTCCTATTACTCCCTTTCCCGTGGGAATTCTATAAATTGCCGTCTTTATCCTAGTCAACATCATAAAAAGGGAACCTCTATACAAAATTTCAACTTTCTAGGTTGTGCGCCTGCAATAATACTCTTACAGTCCTATTACTCCCTTTCCCGTGGGATTTCTAAAAAAACCCCATCTTTATTCTTGTCGCATACAACCCCATCTTTATATAGCCTAAAGCCTTTCTCGATAAATGGACTATCCAACACAAAAATAATTTTTCAATTCGAACCAGTAGTTCCTGAGATTAGCGTGTTCAAATAAACAAACAAACAAATTCTTCAGCTTTATATATTAGTTTTGATTTTTAAACAGCGACACCTAGCGTAATAGATTTAAAGTGCTTTAATTTTCGCGTGATATTTAGGTATAATTTGATGAAAACGTAACCATAGCGGCGCGATGTATCTTTTGAATATCGCCATCTAGCGTAGAATAGAAAGAACTTGAATTAATTTCGGCAAGCGCGTAAATTTTTTCCTATCACTACATAGTATAAAACAAAGTCGCTTTCTCTGTCCCTATGTCCCTATGTCCCTTTGTATGCTTAAATCTTTAAAACTACGCAACGGATTTTGATGCGGTTTTTTTTAATTGATAGAGTGATTCAAGGGGAAGGTTTTAAAGTATCATACATTCCAAAATTACCACGGGAAAGCGGGATACACGCAAACGAAGTTGCGCGGGTTTCGCTAGTAACTTCTAAAGTATCTATTTAAATTATATGGTGTAAAGATTATAATAATGTACATGAAATGCTTAAGGTAACTAACGTAGTTAACTGGATAAGAATTAATACTGTATACGTCAAAATCGGTTTCCAAATTCCGCATTATTACTCGGAAATCGCTTTTTTGGAGACCTAAATAAGAGGAATGTCCTATAATTACCCGACTGCCCAAGGCAAAGGTTTATGTGTTTTTTTTGTATTGTTATATCTCAAAGGGTTTAGACAGCGTTAGACTTAGACAGCGTTAGACTGAGATTTAGGTCTCCAAAAAAGTCCGCGATAGCATAGGTATATTTATCGTTAACGTATAACTTACCATAAAATAAAAAGCTATTTCCGAGTAATAATGCGGAAATTGGAAACCGATTTTGACGTATACAGTATTAATCCTTAACCAGTTAACTACGTTAGTTACCTTAAGCATTTCATGTACATTATTATAATCTTTACACCATATAATTTAAATAGATACTTTAGAAGTTCTAGCAAAAAATTGACGCGCTTGCCAAAATGAATTCAAGTTCTTTCTATTCTACGCTAGATGGCGCTATTTCGGCATTATTACTCGGAAATCGCTTTTTATTTGATAGTAAGTTATCCGTAAACGATAAATATATGCTATCGCGGACTTTTTTGAAGACCTAAATAAGAGGAATGTCCTTATAATTTTTGTATTGTTATATCTCAAAGGGTTTAGACAGCGTTTTCGTCGACAGCTCCCAAGCGGGTCGATTTTTTCCGACACTCCCAACAATAATCTTTATATTTCAGCCAATTTACACAAAATCCTGACAAATTTTATACATAAACCTTCCTCATGAACCAGGCTATCCGTTGGTAAAAACCGCAAGAAAATCCGTTGGGTAGTTTTGGAGTTTATCGCGAACAGACAGACAGACAGACGCGCGGGAGGACTTTGTTTTATAATATGTATATAAGGATTTGAAAATAAAGATATATTGTATTTGTTGTCGCCAAATTAATTTTCACGAAAATTCTATCAATGATTGAGATGCAATTTGTAAAAAGAACAAAAAAAATTAATTTCCCGCGTGGACCGAAACGTACCACCTTAAAAAAAGGCAAACCACAAACATTTTTTATTTATTTATTAGGCATGGGCACATAATCACAAATTGAAAATTGTGTAAATCGATGATAGATTATACGAAAATTTCCAATAATAAAAAAAAAACGAGTTCATCTCTTGTTCATGAAATGGTATCGTTTATTGTATCGTTTTAACTTCAAATTGACGTTTTACGTTATTATAGGAATAATTATTATTTTACAGTTGAAGTAACACCAAGAAACGAATGGCTCTTGTTGTTATTAGCGCGATTGCCCTGCTGATTTGTATGCTACGGACAGATGTGCTCATTACTAGCATGAGGCATCGTCTTAATAGGACGCGAATCCGCGATCATCGCGCGAATTAGCGATGCGACCATCGCATGTTCATAAGCGTGCGCCTAAGCGTCGCGCGATTGTCAGGACACGTTCGCGCGAACCAACGATGATCGCGCATTCGCGCCCTATTAGGACGGTGCATAAAGCTTGCTTTTATTATGGAAGTGCTCATTTGTAGAATTAATAAGTACATTACTAGTATAAAGCATGTTTATTTAGAGCGTGCTCTAAAATCAACCGACGTTTGATTATCGAGTATGCTACCTGAGGCGCGCGTGGAAGGGGGCGTGCTTTGATAACGTCTTAACAGTACCTTACAACAAGCACGTTTATTGCTGGCAAATGTGAACAGTTCATCATCATCATCATCATAACCCTCTAGTGAGTGTGGTTTCCGCACTTAATCCTGTACTGGACCATTGTACGTGAGCCGTGGGGCTGTCATTCCATCCAGCCCACCTCCCTCCAGAAGCGAATTAGTCCTCCCAAACTGCTCAGTGTGTCCGCAAGAGACATTGGTGACCCAAGTGTCTCTTTCCGGATTTGAGTGACGCCTGTGCACTCAAGGAGCACGTGCGCCACAGTTTCTTCAGTCTCCATGCATGCTCTGCATAGAGGGCTGTCCGTGATACCTATTGTGTAAAAGTGTTTGTTCAATGAGCAGTGTCCTGTGATGGTTCCTGTTACCAGGCGCAGGCTTCTCCTGTCCAGGCGCAAAAGGCGCTTGGACAGCTTGTTATCCAGGGATGATATCGCCTCCTTGGATTGCCTGCAGCCTGGTGCCGTAGTCCACCATCTCTCAGCTTGTGTGTATGTGATGTTTTGTAACCATCTGCGTAGCTGATTGAATGGGATTGGCACGATGGGCTCCGGTCCAAGAACTGTCGTGTCAGATCCTCTTCTGGCCAGTTCATCAGCTGCATCGTTACCTAGTGAGCCACTATGTCCTTTTATCCACAAATGTGAACAGTTGCAGAGCATGCTAATTTTAAGCAGCTTAGGAGCATACTTATTTTTGAGCACGTCTGTCCGTACCTTAAAAGGGCAGGCCACACTGACAGCGGTCTTTTATTTTTTCTACATCGCTTACAGTATTGAAATGACAGATTTACATTGACAATGTAACGGGTTATATTATAACATAAATATTCGTTTTATAAATAAATAAATATTCTTGGACGAATCGCACAACACACAAAATAGGTTTTAGTAAAAAAAAAATGCTAGTTACATTAACGTAAACAAAGTTAAAACGTAAATTACAAATAAACGTAAAAAATAACGTAAATAAAATTGTGACTATGGAAAAGGCTCGTGAAATTCTTGTTTTTGAACAATCACGTATTTCTAGTAATGTTTATTTTAGTATCGGCTTTGCCTTATAAGGCATGAAAATGGCTCCGTTTGTAACACGAAATGGCGCTGTTTAACTTTTTTAGTGGTAATTTTGTTGTAAAATACTATTTTAATAAGGGGTCAGAGATAACCCTGTTATTGTTTTAGTTATAAAGTAGTCATTTAATATCCTACTAATATTATAAAGGCGAAAGTTGTGTATATGTTTGTTACTTCTTCACGCTCAAATGGCTGGGCAAATATTTATGATATTTGGTATATAGGCAGCAGATACCTTGGATTAACACATAGGGTACTTTTTATCCCGAAAAGTACGCGATTCCCGTAGGATTTGATAAAAGTTTGATATAGATGGCGCTGATGTGCATAAATAAATACACGCAAACAAAGTTGCGCGGGTTTCTCTAGTCTTTAATATTACTGTAATCATTTTTGCGTTTGACTGTACATGTTTTGGCTTAAGCGATTGATTTTCTTATTCATTTATTGAGTGGTCCCAGTCGCCGGAAGGTAAATATAATTTTTTTATGGATCCGGCGACTGACACCGCTGTCCTGGTTAATGGCGGTCCCGGCCGCCGGAAACCTCAATTTAGGGAGGATGGGAGGTTTGTGTTTCATCATATCCACGTCCACCTATAACCATCCCACTGGAGATATTAGGGTTCCTTCAAGAAGAGTACTGCCACGCTGCTCCAATGCGGATTGGCAGAGGCGAGTATTTTCAAGCCGCCTGAAGGCCACTATTATCCATCGACAACAGCAGGGACCGGGAACCCATTCAAACACTTTCTAGGGTCGCCATTGCTTAACTATAGTGTGTTCGTGCGACACACAGCGAGATTTTCAAAAGTTTTCGAAACTCATGGTTAGGGTAATTTACTCCTGTTAGACGTACCTATGCTTACTTGGTTGACAATTACCTACGTATGTAAAAGTAATATAATTTTATTATGTAAATATAATGAATGTATACTTACTATATGACCACTTAATATTAAGTGACCTGTCCTTTGTTTTCAAATTACTTTATAAACCAAAAAAGAATAAAATGCTTGGGTCAGCTCAATTAAGATCGGCCGATTTTCTAAATGTTTCAATGAATAAAATTCAACTTTATTTCTTTTATATTAAAGATTGAATTTGAACGTCGCGTAATGGGCATGATAAGCGGAGAAATACTTTATTATGATTGAAAGAATAAGCGAGTATTGAGTCAAAGGAAAATATTTCTTAGTTCTCGGAATTCGGGTGTGCCGTCTATGCTCAAGGAGCATGTTTTATGAGAAGGTTGGGGGCCATAAAAATGGAGTTTGATTGAAATTAATTACATAATATACAGGGTTACTTTTGGACCCACCGCCAAAAATAGACATGATTTAAGGAAAGTAATAAAAAAATGTTTTCTGAAAATTTTGTAAAATCCACATTTTATAGTCACTTTTTTAAATCTTACATTTCTAGGAACTGTCGGTCACCTTCGCGCCAGTCAACGACGACGGCGCGGCGCATTGTCATTGGTTGAAAGGATGATAATAATATCAGATACGCATGCGCGTAGTGCTATGCTGCGAGGCGGCCGCACGCGCGGGTGACCATAATTTTAATTTGTGTTTGTAAAATTTTGAAAAAAAATAAGTCAATAAAATAATCTATTTTTATTTCATAAATTCATTGTACTGCTGCTATAGAATCACCTAAAAAAAATTGGCGGGGGGTCCAAAAATAATCCTGTATGTATGTAGCCAATGAAACAGGTGAGCAAAGCCATGAATGTGATTTACTGGATTTTTATTTATTTACACAAAACTATTAATTTATCAATAGTTTTTATATTGTATGGATCAAAAGTAGCCTATGTTGGACTCTCTGTACCCCTGCCAATATGTATACAAAATTTTCATAATGATCTTCTGCTTAGGTCAAGCAGTGAAGGAATAATAAACAAACAAACTAACTCACTTTCTCATTTATAATATTAAGTATGATGGCAGTGACTGACGTTGACGTTCGATACTCGAGGTTATTTAAATATGTAAAATTATATGTATAAATGGTAAAAATATATTTTTTCAATCTTTTTGAGCTTTACTTAACATTTTTTAATTCGGTGAGAACCTTAAGAGTATTAAAAAACTAAAAAAAAAACAACCAAATTGGTCTACCCATTCTCAAGTTATGGCGTGACAACGGGATTCATTTTTATGTAAATAGATTATAAAATTATTAAGTACTATATGCAGAATGTCAATTAAGAGAGGTATGAACACAGCACAGCGGATAATCCGCTAAAATCGGAGCAGCCCGTCTGGGGAAGGACCTCCATCTTATAGAAGATCGTAGCCAAATAGCATTGGTCTCGGCCATGTTGTGTTCCTACGGTGAGTGAGGTCTCCAGAGCTCCACTTGGGAGAGTTGGGAGGGTTAGCAACGCGTGAGTGATATCCCCGGTATTGCAAGCGTCTATAGGCCACGGTGATGCTTACCATCAGGCGGGCCTCATGCTTGTTTGCCAATTTTGTAGTATAAAAAAAGACAAAAAAAGATGACTCTCACGTTTTCGCTAAACTTCACACGAGAATGTAGAGCTAAAATTATGTTAGCTAGTATATGCTAACTTTTACAGCGTCACATAAGAAAAAGAAAGTAATATTTGGTACGGACAACTTACAAATTTTATAGACATCTCGCTAGCAATATAAAAATCTAGGCATTGAAACCTAAAAGATATAATAAAAATACCTAACTGTAACGTTCGTTTTTACGTCGAGTCACATGGCCGAGTAGTTTCGCGTTTTATGGCCCAACGACTGTGTGGCTTATTTGTTTGTTCGTTGATATCAGAACATACTGACTGAAAAATATGTAAATATTAATATTTTTGCAATAAATAATATAAATACGAAAGTTTGTGGATAGTAAATATACTATTTCATTTATTGAATACTTATGGTCTACACAAGTGCTTAGAACTGTATTCGTACCACTGACAGACCAACTTGAACTTCTTGATGTCACTTTAACGTCGTCTCTCAATTTCGGCTCCTATATTGAGTCCAAAGCTCAGTTGGCGGCGAAAAAGCTTGGTATTCTCTCGAAGGTGCAGCGTTACTTCAAGCCGGAACAGTTGCTCGCACTCTATAAAGCACAAGTTCGGTCGTGCATGGAGTATTGCTCGCACCTTTGGGATGGCTCCGCTAAGTACCAACTTGAAGCGTTGGAGTCGATTGAGAACAGAGCCATGAAGCTCATCGGTCAACCTCGCCTGCTTCAAAAGTTGCAAAGTCTTGAACATTGGCGTATGTTTGCCAGTCTGTCGGTTTTCTATCGGCTACATTTTGGGGAATGTGCAACGGAGCTGCACAATTTGATTCCACCCTCTCCGTTCTATCGCCGAACAACTAGAAGATCCGATGGAAGACATCGATTTACGGTGGAGGTTCCAAGGACGCGCACAAAGCGCTTTGCTTCATCCTTCATTGTAAGGACTGCGGTTCTATGGAACTCTCTACCGGAATCGGTATTTCCTGAAAAATACAATCCAGGGGTCTTCAAATCTCGAGTAAATAGGTTTTTACTAGGTGAGCGTGTTACATCGTAGATCACAGCGGTGCTTACCATCGGGCACGCTGTGGTCAAACGCAAACCTATTTCTGATTTAAAAAAAAAAACTTAATATAAATAAATGAAATACCTAACGTAGAAGAACTTAACCATGTGACTGCATATACTTAAATTAAACTTTTTTATTCAACGGCCTAATTACAAACTCTTTCGGGTCGTCACTTTTCCCTACTAGTTCAGAGGGCAGAATGGTATTAGTGGTCTGCTCTCTAGAAGCAACGCTGATCCTTTAAAGGAATTTCTGACACCTTTTTGTGCCAGTAATTCCTTCCTTTATCAGGTGACCAAGATAACCGATTTTCATAGACCCACCTCTCATAAAAAAATGTCCACCTCCCTTAGTTAAAATACTACTCATTTGGTTAATTAGCTGGAGTATCTCATCCATTGAACTACAACACCACCGACATATGCTATTTTCTAAACCACATTACTCGTTAAAAGAAATATTTACTTCATTTTATGTTGTTATTTCTTTCATGAATTTTATGGGGGCCGTAAAGAGATCCTTAATGGAATAAGTCCTCCATTTCAAGGTAAGTGGCCAGAGTCGCCCATAAAACATTAATCCCTTAGTAGCTGGTGCACATATGAGAGAACAGACTTGTCAATCGAGTCATAAAAAATAAGTATATTATAAAAGCTTGAGGACCATCGGAAGTCTACCTCGAGTGGTGGGAGGGACATCACCTGAAGCCTCAGATATACTGTAACCTTTTTGGACTCCTTCTAGCACAGCTAAAATGTCCCACGACATGGTCCCAGAGACTCTTGTGGTTGATGAGCATCATGTTGCGAGAAATGTTGACCAATAGGGGTTGTTTCCAGGGTCAAAATAATTACATTATATTTAGTCCGTATTTTAGATTATAAAAAAATATTGGACACCTATTTTTTCTTTTTTCCATTAAACAAAAAATAACAAAGATACAAGGCATAAAAATTTAGGAGTGGGGGCCTTTGACGTCACCCCGTGCGAAAAAATGCCACACGGCGTGACGTCACACGTAACTTTAATTAGGCTATATCTTTGTCATTTTTGGTCTGATTTACAAATGAAAAAATGAGTTGCCCTTATTTTTGAATAATCTAAAAGGCGGAATAATTACATTTTTTACGGCAACTAGCCTATTTGACTCCTAATGAAATACGAATTGCTGTTCAAATCGCTCATGTGGCTAAAAGCTCAAGGACCAGACGACAAGAGAAAAAAATTGTGACGATTCGAAAGATTGACTTGACTTTTATTTAGGCTTATTTGAATACAAATATTTGACTATTGACCCTTTGGGTCATACTTCGGAAAAAACAACCCAAGTCTTAATAGATAAATTGATAAATATACAGATAGGTATGATTATTATGAAGATGAGTGCAAGCTTGAAACTAATAGATGCTGGGTATGATCATTTCCGCCAATTATGGTTAATTACAACCCCGTTTGATGTCTGCTGTGTATCACTAACCGTTAATTAGTTAAAGTTACAAACTACATCTGTCGATCCAAATAGATTTCTTTAATATGAATTACAAAGAAATTCCTCTTTATAAAGACACAGTCAAGTCCACTGGTATACAAGAAATGGCGAAAGAAAACCAGTTACAGCTTTTTTGTCATTTAAAAATACGTCGAACATAAAAAAAAAAACTTTTCATAGTACAAAATGATGTCGATCTGTTCGCTTAGATATTTGAAACTACTCAACGGATTTTAACGTAATTTTCAACAATATATAGAGTGTTTCATGAGGAAGATTTCCGAAACTCCTTCGGCAAAGCAGAATACACGCAAACGAAGTTGCACGGGTTTCACTAGTTGGATATAAAAGTAGGTCACAAACGTAAGGTACAAAATACAATATTATTATTATATTATTATAAATTTTATTTCAGAATTATATTCCTTATTGAGGTTAGTAAAACAATGTACTTTGAAACTATGTTTTTTTTGATGTACAGCAGACAAACAAGCAAGCGGGCCACCTGATGGAAAGCGGTCACCGCCCGCCTATGGACATCAGTAACACCAGGGGCGCTACCAATGCGTTGTCCACCAAGGGGGTTGGATGAAAGGAAGGAGGAAGGGAAGGGAAAGAAGACGGGCGAAAGAGGGGATAGGGAAGGAGTTGGGCTTCCGGATCTCTCACTTACCGAACGAAACGCATTTTGCTTCACGTCGATATTCTGTGAGAGGGTGGTACTTCCCCGGTTGAGCAAGCCCATTTCATAATAATTGCTCTACGACACCAAAATAAATGCAGGTTAATAAAAAACAACTTATTTTATATTCACCATATAGGTGGTCTTGAACCAACATGGGTCTGGTTCCAATGCCTAACAATAGGACAACAATAATGGCTCGCTATCCCTGCCAGAAGGCTGTTGGAGCTGTCTCGGACACGGCGCCACACCGAGGCTACTCGCTTGCGCATTATAGTTTCAAAACCATCTATACGAGCCTCGGCAAACATTCCCGACGCACTGCAGTACCGAGGCAACCCCATCAGCGCCCTGAACCCGTTTTTATATTGTACGCGCAAGGCTCCGAATGTCATTAGATGTAACTTATATCTTTTTACACCTGCAGTCTATGGGTAGAGGTGTAAAAAGATATAAGTTACATCTAATGATCCCTTACTAACTATTCCATCTAAGTACTTCTACGTTGATATAAATTGTAACCATTTGTGTGAATCTTAATATTCTGAACATAGTTTGTCGTCTTAATGAGATGTGTAACAGTATACGAATAGTTAACACGCCATTAAGGAGCTGTTAGCGATAGTTGAAGTATATCTTAAGTCGTTAGGGAGGCTTCCCTCGAAGCCACGGAACGAGGATTTTGGGGAACAATAATAACACCCTTATTGTAGGAAATATATCCTTAACTATACATCATAATTAGCGAAATAAGGACTACTTTGTTTGTGTGTTTCGCTTTCCCGTAGGAATTTTCGAAAACTCTGTAGCCTTACCTAACCTAACGACCGTGCGTAGGCTTGCTGGACGACGAATTTGTCGTCCAGCAAGCCTACGCACGTGTGTTTTGCGTCGTGCATCGTGCACGGACGTCCAGCGCGGATGGACAGTGCGTAGAGTAGAGGGCTTATGTTATCCTACGTCATGTATGCCTACGTCATTCACTTGAAAATACAATATTAGGCTGGTTTTAGAGTTGCGCTGACAGCACGCTGACCCTCGGCGCTGACAGCCGAGAAAATTTATGAACATCTAGCAAGCGTTTTTGAATAACGCGTAGTTATCAGCGCGGACGGTTCATACCATAGATTTGGTATATACTAGCGTGTAATCTATGGTTTATACATTTTGCTGTCAGCGCAGACGGTACCAAATAACATAGGTTATATATATTTTTTTATTGGTATCCCTTCCCTACTAAGACTGCCAATTGTTCACTGTACTGGTAATTTTTACTTTGTATGATTGTGTTTTTAATGACAATTTAGAGTTTTGTATCGTATTGTATTGTGCTAGAAACTAATATTGCACTTATTTATATATATAAGAGTACAGGTTGAATCTTTCTTTTACCATCTAGATTTTAATATTTTTTTTTTCTGTGGAGAATATCATGATAAACATACATGACAATGTGTTCTATTTTATTATTACTTAGTACTAAAATACGAAGTTCCAACATCACAAAGTTGTCTAAATTCATAGACACCGTGCGCGCAACCCGGGAAAATACCTATTACTTTTTAGAAAATTTACTATAGATTAATTAATTTTTGTGTTTTTTATTTATTATTATAGATTAATAGGGTCTGTAAATTATTTCTACCATATTCACAGAAAGAGTCTGGATGGTGAAGGACAGTTAATCCTGTATACGTATGTTACTTAATAAACTCGTACATTGTATTGTATCCACGAGAGCTGCTACCGACTGAAATTGTTTGCACGTTTGCCAGACAATAATATATTAAAAATGTAATTTTTGTTTGAAAAAATAATAATAATATAGCTTTTACTAAAACCCTACGTGGGCAGAGCCGCGAGCATAGCCTGTGGAATATAATTACTAAGCGTGGGATGTTGATCAATAATAAGACGTGTGGGTTTCAGGTCGATTCGATACCGCTCTATAGACGATATTATAAGGTTTAATAAGTGAGAATAATACTGATACAGGGTAAACTCCCAGTCGTAGGACATTAACTTAACAGATTTTTTTATATATTTGTAACATTAATTTATATTTTATATATGTGTCCTTCTGAAATGAAACGTCTTTATATAAATAGGCCTAATACAAGCTCTTTCAAATCGTCACAATTTTTTCCTACCGACAGACAATAGATTTGTACTAAGAAGACCTAGGAATAAACATGGCATTTGCTCTTTTAAAATTGTACTAATCAAAGTTACAATTACAATATATAACAGTTCTGTACATGTTAATGCTAGAAACATGGTGAATAAACCTATAGATAGCTGAAGAGTGGATCTTTTTATTATTGTTAATTCAGCAATTTAATTCGGCATATTATTTTATTTTTATTAAAAAAAAAAAATAGAAAAATGTCCTAAATATATCGTCGTGTGACAGTGGTTTTTAACATTATAATGGAATTTGGATATATCTAAGATGATAATTAATCACAAAATCGCATCTTAGTTCTTTTGAAATCTAAAAGTAAATGAAGTGTCCGACGACTATGTATTTACCCTATTTTTCTTGGAATCATTATGTCTCCAGAATTATTATACCGTAAATATTTTTTTTGTCGTATAAGTACATTTTCTTTGAAAAGAAAATATCGGTATATCGCCTTAGTAACACGCTTTGGAATGGTAAGAGAATAAGTCGGCTTTTTTTCCTTTAGATCAAGGTGAGACTAGTAAAGAAAATGGGTCTTGTACGGTGAATAACAGAAGTGTATTAATACTTTTATGTAGGCATTCGATAAAAATAACAATATTTAATAGGCTGTTTTAACTTTACGCGTTTTCACCGCGAATTCGCGCGATACTTTGTAGTAAATGCAATGTATTGTTGCCTAGTACCTAATCAATTCACATCGCCAATTCCACAAAGTCTAAAGACGAAAGTCTTCAATCAGTGCGTCCTACCTGTTATGACATACGGTGCCGAGACGTGGACATTCACGGTTGGTCTGATCCACAAATTTAAAGTCGCTCAGCGAGCTATGGAAAGGGCTATGCTCGGAGTTTCTCTGAAGGATCTAATTCGGAACGAAGTGATCCGACAGAGAACCAGAGTCATCGACATAGCTCACCGGATAAGCAAACTGAAGTGGCAGTGGGCCGGCCATATCAGGCAATTATCAGCCGAAGAACCGGCAACCGCTGGGCTAAACGAGTTCTTGAGTGGAGACCGCGGATCGGTAAGCGTAGCGTAGGACGCCCTCAGACTAGGTGGAGCGATGATCTTTGCAAGGTGGCTGGCAAGAGCTGGATGAGAGTGGCCGAGGATCGTGCGCGGTGGCGTGCAGTTGGGTGGTCTATGTCCAGCAGTGGACAAATGTAGGCTGATGATGACCTAATCAAAACGCGTATGAATTTCCGCGAAAGTTGCGCGGTGAATCCGCTCTTTAAGGACATTGTTTTGAATATTAACACTTAGAATGTTAAATCATTATCTGTGTGTTTAAAATATTTTTTTTATAATACCGACAATTTTTAAATTAATTCATCATTACTTAACCTTTAACTGCTGACGTGTGTTCTCACAGGCCGCTCGAAATCTTTACATTGAACTCATTTACCAATTTGGGATTGGTTAAATTTTGTCTTTGAATATACCTTTATTGTTAAATGAAAAACACGTGAAATAGAATTAGGAAAATTGTATTTCTTTGTGCTCGGCGAGTCGGCGATCCTTTTACATCAAGCGACACGATGCTGTAAGAAATTAAATTGTTTATTTAGCGATCAGACTTTTATGGAATATCTCTGGTAATTCTGGTATAATTACTTCATTTACAAAATAAATCTTGTCAAAATCGGTCATGTCGTGCATGTACCCACCCATGCCCATGTTTACAAAAGTCTATAATTAAAAAAATATTATCTATTCGTTGAATATGAAACACGTTTAATCGGTTGAGATACTTATACTAGTAATATATATATGTATATATATACATACATAGGTACCTATAAAAGGCTTGTTCCTGATTGACTTATCACGGACCCTTGGTAGGACGTCTTCAGAAGGGTCTTCAGGCTGAGTGTTGAAATTTTGCACAAAAGTTCAATTTTTGACGTACACAAGATAGACGGGAGATCTTAAACCTTCATTGGAATAATGTGATAGTAGTAAGCAGCGTAGGTTTCATGTGAAAGTTACAACGTATTACGGAAAACATAATTATTTGAATATCAAGTCGTCGCCATGTCGCATCGTGTAAATAGGTTCTCGACGCGTATATCCTATCCAAAAGTCCCTTGTAATATTGAAATAGAACGCGCCGGCTGTTCTGAGACAATAAACTCTACCTCATAGTATACGTATAGGCTGTATAACACGATTTCTCAAACTATGTTAAAATAACATATAAAATAATTATCATTTAATATCATATAATAATTTCACGTAATAAAATTCGTTATAATAATATTATGTTACAATGGGTATAAAAAATACTCTGTTCAGTTTCTTGGGGAACTTGTTCTCGACAGACCATTTGTTTAAGACCAAAGTGCCCATAATATAAGTATATGCATTAATTTAGTTATCTTTTTAGTTAAAAGATGGCGCGGTTCAGGATTGGGTCTTTCCTGAATCCCGCTTTGGTTTGCCTTTTGAGTATTGTATGTTATTTTTACTTCGACAAATAAACCAACCAGCTCAACAGATCAAGGTGTAGTTTGATTTTAAACCTTACTACATCCTCATAAAGTACAACTTTAGTCGAAACACCAAGTACGGTGTTATTCACCATTTATGTTTAGAAGGATATTTTTTGACATTCAAGATTGAGCTCAGAGAAAAAAGCACTTTCAATTTTGGATTTAGAAGTGGCTTATATAAAACTTTTCGTTGAGACAGTCGAACGAGTCTCTTGAAATTTTTGTTACGTGGGACGAAGTTAACTTTGGGAACCACTGGCCGTATAATATTTGGCACTACGCAAAATATACACGTAGATGACGTAGAGTCCAATATGTTATATACAAATGGTCCTCTTTTTTGGTAAATATTGATGATGCTTGTGATAGCGAAAATATGAGCAAAAGATAAAAAGATGGATAAGCAAAATTGGCTTAAGTGCGAATAATGCAGAACTTAAAAAACCGGGCAAGTACGTGTCGGGCAACGCACAATGTAGGGTTTCGTAATGGCTACGCATTTCTTACTTGCAGATGAGTAAAATGTCATATTCTATGACATTTGTACGTTTTCGTCAAAGAAATTTTACTTCATAAGTTCGTCGGCTATTACTCGGTAACTAATAGTGCCTACTTACTTACCCGTTATAGTTTTCCTTGTAGGTTCACTATATGGACTACTTCAATGATTTTTTTCAAATTTCTAAACACAAGACTTTTGGAGATAGACGGGAGGGGACCACCATGCACAACGAAAATTTACACGTTAAATGTAAATAATTCGCAAACGGATCATTGTATCGGAAAATGGTCTACCCACACCCTCGATGAAATGAAGACCTGTCTAACGATACCCCACAACATAGGGTCGGTACGAAAAAAAAAATCACTTCCACTTTATCTGTAGGGAAGGCACCCAAAAAAAACATTTTTCAAAAATTTGTTCTACCACTTCGTTAGTATTCTTAATATGAGTATACATACCAAATTACAGCTTTCTAGCATCAAGCGTTTAGGCGCTAGACCGCGGACAGACGGACATGGCGAAACTATAAGGGTTCCTTGTAGTTTACTACGGAAAACTAAAAAGTAAATTTTAGTTTTGATTTGACATATTATTTTGTTTTTTATTTAATTTCAATAAGTATTTTATTATCTTTTAGGAAAAAAATAATTAAAAAACTAAATTAATTATAACTTCGCTGTCTAGGTTTGAGTATAGCTTAACTTGGGATTAGATGAATATGTGAATACAATTTATTTATTTTAACATTAACTTTCTCACTGCCGTAAAACGTAGCATAAGATAACAAAAGTATTGCATTTAAGCTCAGCACAGACAGTCATAAACTGAGAATACCATTTTAGCGACGTAATGCATTCATGCAAAATGGAGCTCTTAGTGGAGAGAGTTTTGAAAGAATTTCAAGTGTTTCTTTTGAATGCGTAAAGTCTTGAGATAAGTAATAATCTGCGTCTTTTGTTTCTGATATAATCTTCTAGAGTTGTACTTCTTGAATATAGATAGTATGCTTTATTTGCAACTAGTGAAGCCAGCAACTTCGTTTGCGTGTGTTTATTTATGCACAGCAGCGCCATCTATATCAGATTTTTGACCAAATTTTACGGGAAACGCGTACTTGTCGGGATAAAAGTACCCTATGTGTTAATTCAAGGTATCAGCTACCTACATACCAGATATCATAAATATTGGTCTAGCCATTTGAGCGTGAAGAAGTAACAAACATACACATAACTTTCGCCTTTATAATATTAGTAGGATACACAGACAGTGAAAAAGTACAATGAACACGGACAAATTACACAAACTTCTGTAATTACAACAACCGTCTTGATGCTGAAATCAACCTTTTCCAGGCTATCTAGGGTTACGAAATTAAATATAGAGTGGGCAGGGGTGAAAGACACGAATCAGTTCGACCAATAAATATACATTACTAGGTTTTCCCTTCGGCTTCGCTCGGGGTTAATTTTATGACAAAGATCTCGTTTGAAAAAAACAACCCATAGCGCGACTTGTGGCGCCATCTGTTGGCCGACATTAATAGTGTTGCAGCGCCATCTATAGTAGAAAAATGATTTTCTCATTGGAATGTCATACTTTCATGGGATAATAAGTAGCCTATGTTGGGCTCTGTACCCCTGACAATATGGTATACAAATCATAATGATCGGCTGCTTAGTCAAAATAGTCAAGTCGTGAAGGAATAACAAACAAACAAACCCACTTTCTCATTTATAATATTAGTATGATGATTATTAGACTGACACTAACTGACATTATTATTAGAAGAATGACTGTTGTTGTTTTATTTAATTTGATTCAAAACTAGTTTTTTTGCCCGCGACTTCGTACGCGTGAAGTTCCGAACCCGTTCCCGTGGGAACTACATTGAATTTTGAGAAAAGCTATAGCCTATGTCACTTCCTGATAATATAGCTTTCTACTGGTGAAACAATTTTTGAAATCGGTCCAGTAGTTTCGGATCGGAGGCTATCCATTTCAAAAAAACAAACAATCAAATCTTTCCTCTTTATAATATTAGTATAGATAGAAAATTATATAGTTAAAAATTCGCTAAAAATTACATTAAACCTACTCTTTAAAATTTTTGTGTATTAGGACTCGTGGCAAAAGATATGAAATATGAATTAATCTTTTCAGGGTAAAGGGTAATGCCACCAGAAATGTCTGTGTCTATGCGTCATACGAAGCTCAAGGCGTCGGAGGCGGCGCTGCTGGCTGGCGAGCTGTCCAAACCCTCGTGGGAGTCCAGGAACGAGGGCATCCACGAGAGGGTCAGCTTCGAAGACTCTATATGGGGCTTTGATCTTGCTGGCGGTTCCTTTTATAAGACTCCCTTGAGGGTTACTCATGTAAGTCCAGTGATAATTTGATTTCATACGATGTGATTTTCAGCAATTTTAATTAGTAATGAAATGAAAGTGATTTAGGATCTCTGTATTCTAAAACTTGCAAGGGCATAAAAGATTTTGACAGAATCTGAAGAACCAAGAAATTGCATTTCGAAAGATTTTTACGACTTAGATAACCTAAACCATATGAACGAATCTCAATCGGAAGAGAAGTTCGGGATTTTAGTGCTAATCTAACTACTAATGGTTTGACGTGCAAATATCTAATCGTACTGTATACAATTTATTAATATTGTTAAAATTTGTTCCGTGTGTAGCATCTCTCTACTGATACATGGTTGCTTAATTTAATTATCATTCAGTTTTGACACATGCAACAATGCCATCGAGAGAATAAATAAAATGAATAAATTAATATTCTTGGACGAATCACACAATGCCATCTAGTCACAAACTAAGCAACTAAGCTTGTACTATGGGTACTAGATTGCTGATAAATATATTTAAATACATTTTTTGTTAATAAATACTTTTTATACATAGCCCTTGGGATAAAGTAACCATTGCTGGCCACTTGACCACCGGGCCTGTCAATAAGTTTGTGTTGAGATAATATATGTAATTAACAATTACCTATCTATTGTTAAAAAGGTAAAAGCAGACAGCAGGGCTGAGAAAGCTGGTATCAGACCTGGAGACAAGCTGAAGAGGATCAACGACATAGACACCTCAACCCTCACGATACAGGAGGCTCACAAGATCATCATTGAATCGGGGATACATCTTAAAATTGCTGTCACTGCGTAAGTAGTATTATCGAAGAAAAAAAGTAAGAGAGTTAGGACACCGCGGATAATCCACTCAAATGGGAACAGCCCCGTCTGGGGAAGGACCTCCACCTTACAGAATATCGTAGCCAAATAAAATTGGTCTCGGCCATGTTGTGTTCCTACGGTGTGTAAGGTCTCCAAAGTGCTACGTTGCCGGGGAGGCCGATCAACGTAGGCAAGAATAGAGTAGAGAGTAGAGAGAGTAGAGAGAGAAGAGAAACAAGAGACACGGAATATTATGTTTATTCGTAGACTCAGGGTGTGGGCTATGAGAATTCACTTGCAATTCCTTGGGACACTTAGCTTAGGGCTTCTTCGGGCGTTCAGACGGCGGGCGTAGAGACCGGGAAGGGTAGATCTTCCCGGGAAGGCTGGCTCAGCAGTCAGCGGCACGGCGCGGTAGGGGCGCATGTTGCCTTCCACGCAGCGTAGAGTTGCGCAGTGAGTAGTGTTACGTTGCCGGAGAGGCCGGTCAACATACACAAGATAGGGTAGTGGTTGAGAGAGAGATGAAAGAAAGCATAAGAAAATAAATAAGTATTTATTCAGATTCTCAGGGTGTGAGCTACGAGAATTCACTTGCAATCTCTTTACGACACTTAGCTTCGAGTCTTCTTCGGCGCACGGACGGCGGGGATGTAATACAGAAGGGGTAGGTCCTCCTGGAGGGTCTGGCTCAGCAGCTCAGATGCTCGACGCGGTAGCGGCGTCTTAGGGTCGGCAGTGCAGCGTAGGGAAGCGCTGACCGGCTATGTTCCCGTAGTCGCCCGTAGAGTAGACCTCGGTGTCGGGAAGATGTAGCGCTCGGGAAGGGGTAGGCTCTCCCGTAAGCGTAGGAGTGTTGAACAGGGGTTTAGTTTAACCCTGGCGTAGTTGTCCTGGAATTTTAGATTGGACGGTGTCAGATTCCGCCTTCCAGGAATCCTGTGAGCCGTCGCCGACAATCTCCTTACAGGCTGGACGAGCTGAAGGTCCAGTCTATAATTGTCTTAGGCGGCCACACAGAATTACAGTGAAGGTAGGCTCGATCACGCACGTCTGAGGGACATACGCGATCTCACAAAATAAGCAATACATGAATTTAATTTAGACAATGAAATACACTAGTAGGATAGAAATTACACAAAGACAGATTAAAGCAAAAGAGAATCCTATTAGAGATTAATCAGTGCAGAACTCACCCAGCGGACAAGGGACTTACACTCGCGATTAAAATATCGGTAGTCACTAATTAAACAACTACTTGTCTGGTGACAGCAATCAGAGAATGTGCGCGCATTCTGCGCGCCGTGAATTTATAAACTACATTTTTCTCGAATGTTCTCGACGCGACCCACAGCCGTTGACCGGCGACAGCCAATCGACTGAAGAGACCGAATATTAACACGCCTCTTATCTGTGCATTGCCAAATTTGGTCATCGAGCGGTGGCCCGGAGTACGCACGGGCACGCCGAGGCATTGATTAGCCATAGTGATCTTAATGCCTCAAGAAATACGGTCGAGAATTCTATGTAGTCACTCCCGAAATCCGTTAAAGTGCAATTATTAATTTTTTATTGTTTTCAATATTCCTAAATTAGTTAATATAATTGATATATTACGTGTGAATCTAATTCACAACGTAACAGTACCCCCCCTCTTAGGGAAAAAAAAAAATCCTTAGCATTTTTTTTTTTTTTAAAGACCTATTAGACTTAGCTATCTAATAAGTACGTTCGCAAGATTAGACTAAATTTTTACTGAAAGTTCGCCATTACAATTCCTAAAATGCTAGTTCCCTAAGTTGACATATCCAGATGTTTAGCATCCGAATAGCAACAGAACTAACATGAACCTTTATCCGGGCTAGCCCGAACCTTGACAATAGCTTATCAAGATTAAATAGTTTGTTAATGAGTAGGCATTGACATAACTTTTTCCTCACGATTAAATAGGCTTTAGGCAATCAACTGACAGAACTCTCAAAAGATATGAACTTTGTCACGTTTAGGTTGTGACCAGAAGTTCTCATCTATCTACTCCAAAGAAAAGGAACAAAAATGTTGTATGACTTTATAGTTTTATTTATTAAGTGTGATTACACCTTTATAATGTAGTTCTAGAGAAAATTTTATAGAAATAATTTAATATGGCATTAGGATGATAAGCGAGAGAGAGAAAAAAATTTAAAAATATTTAATGTGTCATTAAATTTTAATGGGTCATTAACTTTAATGATCCGTTACGCAATAGTCCTAATGATAACGGCGTGAGAACTGCGTGCGCATGCACCTGTGCGAGCGTTATCAACAAAACGAATTAGCTAATGATGCACATTCCAATCGTTCGAGTGCAAGGTCGCGAATAGTTCCGACGACTGCCGAGGGACCCCGAACGAAGATATACGAACGGCTCGAGACAGCAGCGGTTTGACGCCACTACGAGTTATTAAGAATGAATAAGTACCCGCTTAGAAAATTATTGAGTTAAACAGCATTTACCCTGTTTTATAAATGTTAATGCATTATGAAAGAACATTTTATATATGAAGTTTTTATTTTTCCAATTGTAGATTTAAGTTGTAAGTATATTATGATTACAAAAAAAAATTATTATATTAAAATTACAGATTTTAGTTTATTTTAGATTTAGGTAGTTTGTTATGAATAGTGAAATTTATTATAATATTAATACTACGTTTAGAAGTTAGTTAAAAAAATATGTAGGTTTTTAAAGTATAGATTCAAGTAGTGTATTTAGATTAGCAAAATTTTTAATTTTATTACCAATACAGATATAGTTTGTTATAGATTTAAGTAGTAGATTATGAGTGGCAAAATTTTATTATTTAACAATTACAGATTTAAGTATATTATAGATTTAGGTATTAGATTATGATTATCAAATTTTTATTTTATTATATAGGTCTCCACATAGGAATCGAACCCACGAATCATCGCTTAGATGAGATTCTTATCGGAATTTAATAGAATTTAGACTAGATAAATAAACAAGTTTTTTAGATGTCGTCACCAGGATTACCAGTAAGTAGATAACAAAAGTATGAATGTGTGTACTAGGACGCAAGGAGATCACACTTAGTGTATTGTTATCTTATAAAACAACGATACTTGTTTATGTTTTGAAAACATTTAGTTTTAGATCTTTTATGTGCCACGCACCTATATCCTTGCCATGTCTGTCCTCAAGAATGTATACCAATGGTGAACGTTTACCTATGACGCGACACTTTTCAAATTTACGAGCCAATTTTTTAGAGAAATGAGCTGCTTTGTCGCTTTGGAAAAAACAACGCTTCCATACTACGTCACCCTCTTTAAACTCAACTTGTTTACGACGCGTATTATAACGTTGTGAAGCCTTTTGATGACTATGCCATAACGCGGTTTGAACCCTATCGAACACTGTGGCTAAATGCCCTAGGTTTTCCGCATAACTGTCCCTAGGCGAAAACACAAGTTCATCCGAGTCGTTATCAACAAAATGCGAGCCGCAAGTCACCAATTCGCGACCGAATGTTAGGAAAGCAGGTGTGAATCCTGTGACTTCATTAACTGAGTTGTTAATAGCAAATTGTACTTTAGGCAAATTAACATCCCAAGACCTATGATCGTTATCGATTAAGGTTGCGATCGCCGTGACTATGGTTTTGTTGTATCTTTCCACCGTGTTTACCAGTGGAGTGTATTTAGGGGTGTAATGAATCCTAGGAATTTTGTATTTAGATAACAATTCCTTTAGTTGTGAACTTATAAATTGTGAACCGTTGTCCATAATAATAGATTGAGGAACGCCGTGAGTTAGAAAAACGCTGTCCTCTAGGAATTTACAAATCGGGGCGGCGGTAGCTTGCCTTAACGGACACAATAAACAATATTTAGTGAAACAACAAGTCACTACAAGGATATAACTATTCTGTTTCCGAGAATTAGGTAGTGGGCCGACTAGGTCGCAAGATATGGTCTGAAAAGGTCTTGCGCAATTTTTCGGTCTACCCATCTTACCTAAGGTCGCGTGCGTAGGTTGTTTATATGCGAGACAGACTTCGCACTTCGATATAAATTCTACCACATCGCGATACATACCCGGCCAGTAATACGTACGCGTCAACCGTTTATATGTTTTGAATATACCTAAATGTGCCGATGTCGGTGACGCATGGTTAGCTAGAATTGTTTCATTACGTTGTTCGACCGGAACAACTTCCTTCCAGTCAAAATCTTTAGTCAATTTGTTATTATTTTTTGTATAACGATATAATTTAGTATTATGTAGAATATAGTTAGGATAATTACTGGGATTGTTTTGACAACCCTCGTAAATTTTCTTGTAAAAAGTATCTGCCGTGTCCGGTGAGTCACAGACAGTCGATCCCGCGCTTCCGTTATCCACCGCAGTTATTTCCGCGACGGGCGCGCGAGACAGTGCGTCCGGAATTATGTGGTCTTTGCCTTTTCTATGTTTAATAACGAAATTAAAAGAAGATAGTCGCACGCCCCAGCGAGCGAGCCGACCCGAAGGATTACTAAGTGACAGAAACCATTTAAGTGCCGCGTGGTCAGTGTATACGGGGAAGACTTTTCCGTTATCAAGATAGCATCTCCAGTGTTCTAAGGCTACTATCACGGCGAGAGCCTCCCTCTCCGTGACGCTGTAATTACGCTCCGCTCCGTTGAGAGCACGACTCATATAAGCAATTGGATGCTCGACCCCGTCAACGGTTTGACATAGCATCGCGCCTACACCGAAGTCGCTAGCGTCTGTGTGCACCTCGAACGGTAAATTGAAGTCGGGGCACGCCAGTACTGGAGTTATAGTAAGGTAAAATTTCAATTTGGCAAATGCCTGTTCGGCTTCCGGAGTCCAAGTGAAAGGAGGCGACTTTTTACCGCCTGCAGTTAGCTTATTTAACGGACCCGCTATAGTACTAAAATTTGGTATGAAACGACGATACCACGAGGCTGTTCCAATGAATCTTTTTACTTCTTTTTTATTAGTGGGGGTAGGAAAATTAAGTATGGCCTCCACCTTAGCCGGATCTGTCCTTAGGCCCTGACTATCGACAATATATCCTAAATACTTCAACTCGCTTCGAAAGAATTGGCACTTAGCCAAGTTAATAGTTAAATTAGCCTTCATTAATTTTTCCAGTACACGCCTCAACAAACTGACATGTTCTTCAAATGATTTACTAACTATGATTATATCGTCGAGATAACAAAACACCTTTAATTCGAACTCGGGACCGAACAAAGTGTCGACCAACCGCTGTTGTGTCGCAGGGGCATTAGATAACCCGAAGGCCGTAACCTTGAATTGAAAAGTACCTTTGTTTGGCGCGAAGAATGCAGTTTTTTCGCGATCCGCTTGTGCTATAGGAATTTGCCAAAAGGCTTTAGACAAGTCTAAACTAGTTAGGTATCTAGCGTCGCGCAAATTATCTAGTATTTCAGAAATGTAAGGAAGACTGTAGGCATCCTTTTTAGTAACCGAATTTAGTTTTCGGCTATCCAAACAGAAACGGTGAGCACCGTCCTTCTTTTTAATTACTAGAACTGGGGAAGACCAGGGACTTTCGCATGGCTCAATAACATCAAGTGAAAGCATATCTTCTACTTCCTGCGAAATGATACGCGCTTTCTCCGGTGAGAACCGGTAGTAACGCTGTTTTATAGGAATTGTTTCGCCTGTGTCGATTTTATGTTCAATTAGATGTGTCCTGCCTAAACCTTTCTCTTCAAAAGAGACTTGTTCGAACTGCCTCACCACCTCGTCCGCAACCTGTCTCTGAGAGTTGTCTAAGTGTGTATAGGACTTTAAGACTTGTTCATTTAACGACGAAACGGTAGGGCCAGCGCCGGTTAGGAAAGAGATTTCCTTAATATGTTTAGGAAAAATATTGAATTTGAACCAAAAGTCGATTCCTAATAGTAAAGATGATTTTATGTCAGGCACAACATGTGATTTTATAAAAATTTGTTTACCTTTAAAAATGATAGGTAAATTAATAAAACCTAATGACGTCATCGGTTGTCCCCCGGCCGCGGTAATATCAATACGTTCGCTATTATTAACGCGCAAACCGTATTTACTAAGTTCTTTATGAAAGTTATTACCTATTAAAGTGACCGCGGAACCCGAATCTAACAAACCATAGATGTCTAGCTTAATACAGTTTTTTATTTTTATTTTTATATAAGGACGCGGATCTTTAGTTGGACGATCAATTGTAGCGGCACTATACGCTTGCGAGAAATTAGATGCAAACTTTAATAATTTTTTATGTTGTTTGCTGTTTAGCGTGCTGCTACGAACGTTACCTAGTTTTTTGAATTGTTTGAATTATTTTCGCGCGAACGGTTGCAATCCGGACAGTTTGGAAAAATGATCCCTTTCTTTCCGCATTTAAAACATAGCGGGAATCTTGGTTTATCGCAATTTGATAATGAATGTCCGTTAACACGACAACGCGGGCAGAAACCGCCTACATTATTTTTATTAATCGCGTTTACCGTCGCGTGATTATTCTCGTGCCTATTCTGACGCGCGCCTCCCGATGAGTTAAATTTATTAAAACCAGAATGCTTCTGATTGTTATTGTTGTTATGATAGTTGTTAGAAAAATTTTTTGAATATGAAGGAGCATTAATATTGCTATTGAATCTAGAACTAGGATTAGAAAAACTAGAATAAGGCTTACTGGGTTGGCTGAAATTTGATCTACTTTGTGAGTAGGCAAACTCAGGCGCTAGGGTAGCTGAGGTAGCTTTAGGAGGCTCCTTAAAGTGCGTAGCCCTTATGTTATAATTCTCGTAGTTGTTACATAGGGTACGTAAAGTCTCTAGTGAAGTTATAGCAGGGCAACAAGATAACATGCTAGTATAGCAAGGCCTAATACTATGAAGAATGATTTCTATTTTTTCCTCCTCCGATAACTGTCTTGACAGCCTTGAAAACATGCCGTGCATAATAGACAAATATATAGTTATGTTTTCGTCCTCGCCTTGAGAGCGGGAACGAATTTCTGACATAAGTCGATAGTCGTAATCGGGGACTCCAAAATCTCTAATCAGTTGTGTCTTAAGTTCTTGCCAGGATTTTACCGTATGCCTAGTACTACGGAACCAATGTAGTGCATTGTCCACGAAAATTTCTGTCGCCACCGTCAAAATCCTGCCAGCCGGAATCGAACGCGCTTCTATGCACTCGTCCACTCTTTGAATGAACGCGCGCACGCATGATTTGCCATTGAATTTAATTTTACACAATTCGGAAACATGTCTCTCGTGACATTCCGAGACTAAAGGGCGTGGCGGTTCCCTCTGGATCTCCGATAGCTCGGACGATCCTCCGACTGGTTTAAACTTACTAAGTTCGTTTTGAATTGATACGAATAATTCCCTATATTCCTTCAATTTAACTTTCTCCTCCCTACTTTCCGTATGGATTCTATGTAACCTATAATGTATATGATTAAGCAGATTAACCGAACGTAGGTACAAACTTGTTTCGTACTCTTCCTTCAAAGTTCTTATATAAGTAATAGTTTTATTAAGGGATTCCCTGACGCCTTCCAGGTCGTCCAAGGGATCCAGATGAGATTCTAGAATCTCCTCAGGAGCGAAACCACGGCCTAATTTAGTGATTTGCCGACGCAACTCCGCGACGGTTGCTCCGGGCGAATCGCCACGTAACGCGACTTCGTACTCCAATTCCGCCTTTTGTAGCGACAAAAAGTTTATTGAGCGGTCCATGTTACTACTTGTAATGTTGAGCTAGCGCAATTAAATATTGAAACCTACTTATTTGTTCGAAGATTGTTAGAAAACGTTGAGATAAAAATAACCGTTATGAAAAAAAAAACAAAAAAAGAAAAAAAACGTCGTTTGTTGTTGTGACAAGTTTAGGTCGCAAATGAATGCGTTAGAGCCTATGGTGGACTTTTACCACCTGCCTAGGAGAGACGGCAACTGGAATATTCGATGTTTTTCTTTCACCCCTAATCCAGTATGGGGGTAAGGTAAGTTCACTATCCAGCTGTGCCTAGCACTGAGTAATCCCTAACAGCGAAAGAAATAAGGGAAATGAGCTTACCTTTCACAATTCGTCCCTAATGAGCGACTCCGTTATATATTTGAAATTAGGACAGAAAAATTTTGTAGGGTAGATTAAAAATTAGAAAAAAAATTAAAAATTAACGGATTTTTAGAAAATTGCTCCAGCTAGTGAGTACCCCAATAGGGGACAGAGAGAATCAGTTTATAAGGGTGTACTCCCTAGCTGAAGAACGGAGAGGCTCGTACACTGCTAGAAAAAAAATGTTAGCACACCTAGTACAATTACAGACAAAAGAAATTTGCAAGCAAACTCCCTTACTCTCACCACGAGCGTGGGCGCCACTTGTTACGTTGCCGGAGAGGCCGGTCAACATACACAAGATAGGGTAGTGGTTGAGAGAGAGATGAAAGAAAGCATAAGAAAATAAATAAGTATTTATTCAGATTCTCAGGGTGTGAGCTACGAGAATTCACTTGCAATCTCTTTACGACACTTAGCTTCGAGTCTTCTTCGGCGCACGGACGGCGGGGATGTAATACAGAAGGGGTAGGTCCTCCTGGAGGGTCTGGCTCAGCAGCTCAGATGCTCGACGCGGTAGCGGCGTCTTAGGGTCGGCAGTGCAGCGTAGGGAAGCGCTGACCGGCTATGTTCCCGTAGTCGCCCGTAGAGTAGACCTCGGTGTCGGGAAGATGTAGCGCTCGGGAAGGGGTAGGCTCTCCCGTAAGCGTAGGAGTGTTGAACAGGGGTTTAGTTTAACCCTGGCGTAGTTGTCCTGGAATTTTAGATTGGACGGTGTCAGATTCCGCCTTCCAGGAATCCTGTGAGCCGTCGCCGACAATCTCCTTACAGGCTGGACGAGCTGAAGGTCCAGTCTATAATTGTCTTAGGCGGCCACACAGAATTACAGTGAAGGTAGGCTCGATCACGCACGTCTGAGGGACATACGCGATCTCACAAAATAAGCAATACATGAATTTAATTTAGACAATGAAATACACTAGTAGGATAGAAATTACACAAAGACAGATTAAAGCAAAAGAGAATCCTATTAGAGATTAATCAGTGCAGAACTCACCCAGCGGACAAGGGACTTACACTCGCGATTAAAATATCGGTAGTCACTAATTAAACAACTACTTGTCTGGTGACAGCAATCAGAGAATGTGCGCGCATTCTGCGCGCCGTGAATTTATAAACTACATTTTTCTCGAATGTTCTCGACGCGACCCACAGCCGTTGACCGGCGACAGCCAATCGACTGAAGAGACCGAATATTAACACGCCTCTTATCTGTGCATTGCCAAATTTGGTCATCGAGCGGTGGCCCGGAGTACGCACGGGCACGCCGAGGCATTGATTAGCCATAGTGATCTTAATGCCTCAAGAAATACGGTCGAGAATTCTATGTAGTCACTCCCGAAATCCGTTAAAGTGCAATTATTAATTTTTTATTGTTTTCAATATTCCTAAATTAGTTAATATAATTGATATATTACGTGTGAATCTAATTCACAACGTAACAGTAGGTTCCCGAAGGTGCCACGCAGAAATGGTGCAGGGGAAGAGTAGATTATCCCGTAGGAGTCACGTAGAAATGGTGTTGGGGATGAGTAGATTATCCCGTAACAGAGAGTATCCAGGGCGTAGCCCGAGGGTAGTTGTCCTGTAATTTACAGATGGGGACGGTGTTAGGTTCGTCCTCCAGGAATTCGGTGAGCCGTCGCCGACAATCTTCTAGATGGCTGGCTGGACAAGCTAGGTGTCCAGTCCATAATTGTCTTAGGCGGCCACACAGAATTACATTGAAGGTAGCTCGATCGCATACGTCTGAAGGTCATACGCGATCTCACAAAATAAGCAATACAGATATTTAAATTTGACAATAAAAGACACTAGAACGATAAAATTAACACAAAGACAGTTTGAAACAAAAGGAATTGTTTAATGCACTCACCTGACGGACAATAAAATTACACTCGCGTTTAAATTATCGATATTCACTTATTACAGAGAGTCACGTCACAGCAGCACGCTAGCGAAGACAGAGAGTCACGAGCAAAGCCGTCGCGTTAATTTATAGACTAGGTTTGTTCTCGAATATTCTTAACGGCGAAATACGTACGCTGTCGTTTGACAGCCAATCGCGACTAAAGAGATCGAATAATGCCCGCCCTCTTCGCTTGTTACCATATATGGCGATCGACCTATCCATTGAATCGCTGTAATATTGATAAGCCAAAATGATCCTAATGCCTCAAGAAATACGGTCGAGTATTCCATCTAGGCAACTCGACGAAATCCGTTGGAGTTTAATTATTAAGTTATATAAGTTTTCAATATTCGAATATTAGTTATTACAAATGGTAGATTACGTGTGAATCTAATTCACAACGTAACAAAAGCTCCACTTTATACAGGGTCGGCAACGCGCGAGTGATACCCCCGGTATTGCAAGCGTCTGGCTGTCATAGGCTACGGGGACTGCTTACCATCAGGCGGGCCGGCGGGCCGTATGCTTGTTTAGTGGTATAAAAAGAAAGGTATATCAGAATAATAAATGCAAATTTCAAAATATTTATTCAAAGAGTAAGTCCTGACAAGCACTTTCTGTCGTCAAAGATTACATAACAGTAATATGGAATGTAATTAATCTACTCTATAAACTGCTTCCATTTCGGAAATAAAAGCAAAATGACCACTGGTAAAAGAAATGGCGAAAGAAAACCAGTTACGGCCCTTTTTTTCTCATATAACAATACATTTCATATTTTCAAATAAAATACAGATTCAGGTACAATACAGAAATTAAGTACTAAACGCGGAATGTCGATTCAATTGCAGCACATATTCGGTCACCGATTACTGTAAATAAGGTTGACCGTGTAAACAAGTTTTCGGTGACTGAAATGGCATTTATAATACTGATATTAAAATTATATAAATTGTCTAAATACTGACATTTTCGAAATATATCGTTTGACTAAGAGATCACTTCCTATCTAGCTGGCAGACATCTCTACTCCAGACTAGACAGAACTAAGGTCCGCATAGGTGGATATATCCTAGCTGAAAAGCTGAGGTTGAATTGAAAAAATTGCTTTGAGCAATAAGGAAGGACACCTTGTTGCATTATAAATAGGTATACAAATCTGTAACTTTTACTGTTTACTGTATCACCTGTTTGTGTATCTATATATATAAAATTCAAAGTCCTAACTGATTTAGCTATATATCAACCCACAGCCCAAACCGCTGGGTCTAGAGATTCCAAATTTGGAATGTAGGTTCCTTACGACGTCTAGGGGTGTACTAAGAAAGGATTTTTCAAAATTTCCACGGGAAAGCGAGATATACGCAAACGAAGTTGCGAGTATTTTACTAGTTACAAATAAAGCATATTTTATCTGTCTCAAAATCATCTCTTCTCGTCTCCACTTTCTTGTAGTCTTGGCCTTAAAACGTCTCCGATGCTGACAAGTGACCTTTTTTCCTGAACGTTCTTTCACTATATTCTCACCAAGTATACGTTAATGGTCAATTTAACACCATAAATATTAATTAGGTTTTACCATGTTTCTTTATGGCCAGGAAACGGGGACGGAAGCAGCCTACTTTTATTCAAAGACCTTTCTTGAATAAATCGCCATTTACACAATTGTTTTATGTGCATAAGTATTAAAATTGCTTTCAGTAGAAAATTATCATATGAGTCAAAGGGATGCTTGGTGTTTTACTGTCGGTTTCATTTCTACCGTTCCTGGGGCAATTTTTTAGATTTTATTTGTTGGATCCTCAATTCAATAAAGTGATCAGACATACTGTAAGATATGTAAGACGAATCGGGTCACCAATAGTTCATTAACTGCACTGTTCATAGAAAGGATGCCTTGGTATAGTGCGGAGTAAATAAAACCGAAGACTGAAGTCTTAAACACTGAATTTTATTGTACTCACTATAAAAACAATTAAACTTCCGAACGCGACAAGTAACCGGGAAGGACTGAGGAACAATAGGTGCACTGGGCACTTAAAATAATACAAAGATATCATTATGTGTCACTACACTACCTTTAGGCGAAGTAATTTGGTGATTCGGCCGCTTTTTGAAACTAAACTCAGCGACCAAAAACATGGAAATATAATTACTATTAAACACAGATCCACGCGGCTTAAAAGACAAATGTGGATAAGCATTGGTAGATTATAAAGTAGCTTATTCTATTTTATACTTATTTTATTACACATACAAGTATTAAATTATTAAAGAAAGTGCTTATGCCCAGTCTCTGAACGATTTGAG
The DNA here is from genome assembly GCA_905163395.2 of Endotricha flammealis. NCBI lineage: Eukaryota > Metazoa > Arthropoda > Insecta > Lepidoptera > Pyralidae > Endotricha > Endotricha flammealis. The sequence goes on along the minus strand of LR990861.1, from coordinate 1,124,592 downwards.
TTTGAGTTTAAGAATGTAAAATAAATAAATGAAAACATCAAAACTTACAATATCTTCGCTTTTTCATTATAAAACTAAATATAGTTAATACATTTTTAAACGTTACGACATGCCTACAACTTCTAACCTTTTTTTCGCAGCAATTTCGGCAATTTCATGGTTATCTGTTTTGCTTTAAAAGAATCCAACCCTTTCTTGATTAAAAAACCGGGCAAGTAAATGTCGGGCCACGCACAATGCAGGGTTCCGTATTGGCTACGCATTTCTTGCTTGCAAATGAGTACAATGCCATATTCTATGACATGTACGTTTTCGTCAAAGAAATTTTACCTCATAAGTTCGTCGGCTATTACTCTGTAACTAGAACGTTAAATGTAATATTTTTTTTTATTTTTTTTATATACCACAAAGGTGGCAAACAAGCTTACGGTCCGCCTGATGGTGAGCGGTCACCGCAGCCTATGGACGCTTGCAACACCGGGAGCATCACTCGCGCGTTGCCGACCCTGTAAAAATCTTTTAATGCCCTTTTTGAAGAACCCCATATTATAGTCTAAAGGAAAGACCTCGGCGGGGATCTCATTCCACAGCCTCAGCGTTCGCGGGAGGAAACTCCTCTGAAACCGCGTAGTACGCGACCATTTTGGTTCTAGTGTGTGAGGTTGGATTCCCCGCCGGTGACGAGCAGTTCGATGGTAGAAAGTGGCCGTAGGCATCAAGTCAAACAATTCCTCGGAACAAAACCCCATTATACAAGCGGTAGAACACGCATAGGGAGGCGAAGTCTCTCCGCAGACTGAGGGGCTCAATACCGCTTGTTAGCTCGGGATCGTCGACAATCCTCATAGCACGTCTTTGAGTTGAGTCTAGAGGTCCAAGTTGGTACGCGGGCGCTCCAGCCCATAGGTGAGAGCAGTACTCCATGTGGGGTCGGACTTGAGATTTATACAATACAAGTCTCTGCCCCGGATTGAAGTACTGCTTCGCCCTATTCAGCACACCGAGCTTTTTCGACGCCAACTTGACCTTGTCTTCTATGTGACTGCGAAACTGGACGTTGCTTGAGATCTCGACTCCAAGGATCCCTAAGCTGCCGGTAGTTATTAAGGGTGTCCCTTGGAATTGTGGGGCCATTGAAAAAGGGGATTTCTTCGCGGTGAACGCGCAGACTTGTGTCTTGGTGGGGTTAAATTGGACTAAGTTACGTCGTCCCCAATCGCTCACCCTGGTTAGGGTGCCTTCGATTTCAGACACAAGTCGTTCGCGGTTCTCCTCCACTACAGAACGAGGGATGCTAGGCCGGCCCGTGTAATAGGTGTCCCCGGTACTGTCGTCTGCATAACAATGAATATTATCTACAGACAACATATCATTGATATGCAGCAGAAAGAGGGTCGGGGATAGAACGGAGCCTTGTGGCACGCCAGCATTAATGTCCATGCGGTCCGAGCAACTGCCGTCAACTATGGCACTTATGCTTCTGTTGGACAGAAAGCTGGCTACCCATTTGCATAGTCTCTCGGGCAGTCCGTACGATGGTAGCTTCGATAGAAGACCCCTGTGCCAGACCCGATCGAATGCCTTCGCTATATCTAGGCTGACTGCCAATGCCTCACCTTGACTCTCAACGGCTTGAGCCCATCGGTCGTGAGATACACTAGAAATAATTCGCAAACGGATCATTGTATTGGAAAATTATCTACCCACACCCTCGATGTTTTTAAGAGACCTATCTAACGATATCCCACAACATGGTGTCGGCGCGAAAAAAAAACATTCCCACTTTACATTACTTTACTTTACATTTTCAAATTTTTGTTTCAGCACTTTGTTAGTTGTTAATATGTGTATATGTTACAGCGAAAGTGATTAAATTGCTATTATACATAATGACTGGTCATTATATATAATTACCAAATTGTCTAGTCAATGTAATTAAATAATCACTTTGTCCAGACATTATTCATAACTGCGGTTCAAAGTTAGCCAATGTACTATAACGCGAAATCGTAAGAAAAATTCGGTATTAAGATCACAAGATAACACTAACCTAACCCACTAATGTCTGTCTGACCCGCTGCTGTTATGAATAATGTCCGGACAAAGTGATTAATTTACTTGTTTTATTACTTTAACCAAATCATCGAAGACATTATATATAATTTCTAGTTAATGTGATTAATTCTGTGTCATTTATTACTTTGTCTAAATTGAGTAGACATTATAAATAATGGCTGGATAGTATATATAATATACGGATTTATTACTTTGGCTGTAACATATGCATACCAAATTACAGCTTTCTAACATTAAGCGTCTAGGCGCTAGACCGCGGACAGGCAGACAGATAGACATGGCGAAACTGTAACGGCTCATGTAGACCGGCTCACCTCGCAACTTCATTGTATCCTATACAAGACTGACGACCGGACGTAGACCCGGTTTGACGTCGGGCTTAGCTCCGGCGAGAAACCGTCTCGTCTGCATGAGCCGCGGGTTCCTTGTAGTTTACTATGGAACCCTAAAAAGGAGGTTCTATTTATGTTAAATATGATATCGATAAAGTGGCCAGCAACTGATTTTTTTTGGAATGGTAGAGCATTTTATGAAATGGACTAGTTCGGGGGAAGTACTAACCTAAAATCAGAAGTGCTTTCTTCTATGGAACTATTACTACTATTTCCTCGTGGGATTTTAGAAATGTTTATTATGATTTCGTTTTTAAATCTACCAGAATTTCGTTTTTTTTAATAGCACATCAAATGTACAAAAGGTCTTGTAAATAAATGGTAGTTGTAGCACTTGATAAAAGATTTGACTTTCAATGAATAATACTTTTTCTACCTGTTAAATCTTTTTGCATATATAGCCACACCGTTAAATTTACTGTATACAAGTGTACCTGCTTACTCTCTCGCTCAATATCTTAAAATAACACGAAGTATATAGGTAGTAAATATAATCTTACATTTACAACTCATTAAAAAAAACCTTTTCTAGCAAATAAACTTAATAATAATATAATTATTATTAATTAATTAATATACTAACAGCTAGTTTCTGAAACGCATGTTTAAAGTTAAAGACACGTTAAATTATTGTTGTTGTATAGTTCAACAAAAAGAAATAGCTTCAAAAAGGCTTCAAACTTAATTTTCAATTGAAATGCGATCCCGAAACTAGCTGTAATTCGTCTAGGAATTTATTTATTTATTTTATTTATTTATTTAAGGCCAATCAACAATTGTTTACACCTGTATAACATACAATGTTTATAATGCTAACACAATAAAAAGGTATAGATATAACAATTAATTATAGACTAGCACAACGTGTTAAACTTAAGAGTTAATATTAGCTAACAACAGGAATATTATAAGCTGTAATATTTTTTCTCTCTCATCTAGCTTTTCCCCCTAAAGCGTTTAGAAATATGTCATGGTGATTTCCGATACTAGATAATGTGAGTTTTAGCTACAAGTTAAACCATAAAGTTAAACTACGGATAATATTTCGATCCGAGCATTTAATAGTAAGTGGTCACGTACTGCGTTCAGAAGTTATCTCCTACGAAGGCTGTACAACTAATCTCATCTAATATATATTTAAAAGTTTTATCTCTATCATCTATATATCTCTTTTTACCTAAAATATTAAGAAATAATGTCTGGATAATGACTAGGCATAAGACAGATATATCTAGACTAGGTTAAAAACAGTCCTCCCACGACGCTATTTTTTTTTTGTTTTAAGTCAGGAAGATGCATTACTGCAAACCCCGCCGCTTGGGGACACGGCGCTATCTTAGTCACGCAACTCGACTCGAGTTGCATACGTCATTTGCCTGTTTTCGAGTAAAATATTATGTTATACAGGAACGCGCTCGCGGCAAATTTATGCAAATCAAATTGAAACGAAGCGATCTACAAATCGTTTCCAAAATGTTTGGACGATTTTTAAATGGCGTCGTTACAAGATTCGCGCGAGAGCGCTTTTTTTCTATTATGTCATTGTATGCAACTCTGGGGTTGCGTCAAATTGGATGGCAAAATTGTATGAAAGCTACTCACAAGCGACTAGTATGATACTCGAGTTGCGTCGTGGGAGGACTCGCAAAGGCTGGCAAAAGACTCGCAAAAGTTACTTCGCTCAACGCATTTCTTGCTTTTGAGCGAGGTAACGCTGCTGGAAGCGTTTTGGGTACGCTATGCTACCACGACGACCTTTTTTTTAAACAATATATTTACAGTTAGTCTTTTCAGAAATATTAAATATTTAGTTGTATATTGACTTAATAAAAAAGAATAACTAAAATTTTGTATTTTTTTTTATTTTAGACCCGAAGATGAAGAAGATAGCTACCACTGTTATGAAGATCCGCTTGTAAGTTTATGTATTTTATTATTAGCTATTGAAATTAATCTAAATAACATGCTAATCTTTTTGTTCATATTTACAGTGTTGTGTTGTGAGTTTGCATCATTGTTTCACACTCTAATTACAGGAACTACTGGTTAAAACTAAAATATGTTTTATCGTTGGATAGTTTATTTATCCAGAAATACTGTTAATCGTTGTATAGCGGATCACTGAACAGAATTTCGTGTAAAACCGTACGTAGGCATTATAGGTGAATTGCTCAAAACCATTTTAAAAGTTAATAACACATTATATTATGCCGGTCACGTTAAATGAAAAGAGGAAGATCACTTGAGACTTAATGTTAAATTATTGAATGAGTAAAAAATAAAATGGGTTTCAAAAACTGGCTGTATAAAATATCAGTTATTCAGTTGAAACTTAAATATCCACTGCTTACAAAAAAAATCACAAGCAAATAGTATTGATTAAGTTTTAAAAGGAAAACGTTTTATGGATAAAAAAAATATTTCGTTGTTACAAACTGAGCCAGTGATGAAGCTCTAAGAAAAGCTGAATAGTTAAAGCCATGTTTTCATATGATAATGAAGTGATATAGTTCTTGTTCAACATTCGCTTACAATAATATCGTTGTAGGTTATTTTATTCGCTTCAGAAAACATAAAGCAAGTTCTATTGGTTATTCAAATAAGAATCTAACTTACGTTGATACTAAAAATAGGTTTCAATTGGCCCCTAAAATATCAACATTTTGTTCTACCCATTTTATCTCTGTGGTTCTACCACTCTAATGGCATGCTACTAATATTATAAAGGCGAAGGTTTGTGGTTGTCAAATGGCTGGACCAATTTTTATTTATTTAGGTATAATTGATTAGGTAGCTGATACCTTGGATTAACATATAGGGTACCCGAAAAGTACGCGACTTGGTCAAAAATCTGATATAGATGGCGCTGCGGTGCAAAAATTAAACGCGGGTAACACCGCCGCAGTAGTAAGTTAATAATTCTGTAAACATGCCAAACTAGAGCCACAGAGCTTCTGTGATACGGTTCAGAGCAATCTCTTCACCTTAATATCAGGTACCTTTTCAGTCCCTAATGAATTAGGAAGCAGGATAACACTAGAAGAAGAAGAGTGAAACAAAATTCGTTTACCTAACATCGTATTTGTTTCTCTAGCAGAACTTAAGTTCACGCGGCATATGTTACGTTCACTCTTGACCTTAGTAATTTATTTTATTTCCTGAAGAGAGGTTTACTGTCTCTTTCATACAATAGCAATCAAGATAATCAGTATCAAAGGTGTAAAACTAAATAGATAACGCTAGTGTTTCGATCATCCGAAACAGTGACAAATCTTTTCGACTTTTCGCAGGTTGCTACCAAATTTTTTTGAATGTGTTATATATACTATACTGAGCGCCAATTCTCCTGGCGTGTGCAGTCATTATAACAATGTTCGAAACTCATACTTATTACTCAGTGCATAACGACAATCGATATTCAATTGGTTCAGAAACTGTAAGACAGATGGGGTGTATAGTTGTGCTTTCAACATTCTGTATTTTTTGTTTTAAAATAATCCCTACTAAATAATTATGAAGGTAACTCTGTCTGCTACATTTTCACGGTGAAACCGCTGAGTGTATAAGTTGAAAAGTAAATATAGTTTTATATTCCGAACAAATACTAAAGAGGTGAAAAGTAGCGTATGGTATTTTTGTTTGGATTTATTTGAAAAACTTAGTTGTATTGTTCTGGAGAGGGTGGAGAGAGGAGAGGGACCTATTTGACCTTACTGGAAGTCATCGTGGAGTCACAGGCACATATAGTATTAGATAAAGTCATGAAGACATAGAAGTTGCCCTAAGCAATGTAGTAAATGCAATGTAATGCACGTTGAATTGGGCACTGACGTCACGCATTGTCGGGCTGTGCCAATGCGGGGTGCGGCTCAGGTGCCAGTGTAGACAGGTTAAACACCCTTCCGTCAGCAACAAGGTCGCTCATACGAACGGCTCATTGTAGCAACTCCTCAAATTTCTTCATGGATAAAGTATTCAATCACTAGCCATCGCCCACGGTTTTAATTCGCGCAATATTTCTTGCGAATTTTCGGTGTAACTTCTGGGATACAAACTATCCTATATATTCATCGAGATGTTTGCTTGTTATATAACTGTGCCAGTGTACGAAATTTCAGAAGCAAATCTGTAGAGTGATTTTTACTCGAAAGTGTACAATGAAACCGCAACGAAGAGACGTGCGTTATCTATATAGATAAATATCATGTAGCTAAGTAGTTCATTTGCTAATGAACTGTAAATATCAGCATCGATTCCTTGCTTAAGGGAATCAAATTGTGGGGTAAGCGACACGGTTCACGGGTTTGTACAAATACAGTGGATAATTATCTAGTGGTTGGGAGGGTATCTCCGTTAATTACAGCCGCTTTTAGTTTGTTAGTTTTGTGTATAGTGTTGTTGGAAAAGGTACATGTCATATGTTTGGTTAAACTCATGGTTAACTCAATTTATGGAGATTCCATCAAGTTATACTGGTTTCGACGTCAATTTACTGCATGATGTCACCAGTTTTATAATTACACTAGCGTGACCGACTTCGCACGGTTAGTAAGGACCCTGATTTTTTTGAAAATATATCCTATGTTACCCAGGCCAGTGTAGCTTCTCAACAGAGAAATAGTTTTTCAAATTGGTCCAGTAGTTTCGTAGCCTATCCAATGCAAACAATCAAATCGTTCCTCTTTATAATATAAGTACAGATGTCACCTCAAAATTATAAAAACCGTTAGGTTATAATGTCGACGAAGCCTTGCTGCCCCTATTTCTAGGTTTAGGGCCACAACACAGATACATATATCATATCTGTGGTCCACAATGTAAACCTAACGAACCTACTGTCACACTATGATGTTACGGTTGCATTTAGCAGTTGTTACATTTACATTTACGGTGACATAGATATTGTCTTTTGTCGATGGTTTGTGGAAAAATATACATACCTACCCATGATAACGTGGTGGTTGAAATTTCAGGAGACTGGTTATGACAGCGAGGAGGAGAGACGACTCGAGGAAGAGAAGGCTAGGAAGCGGCAAGTGCACGCCAGAGTGGTAAATATATAATAGATCTACGAGTACACGTAAAATACATATAAATAATATCAAAAACATCAAAACAATCCTAAAAGCTATCCTTATTCATCCCATTTACATTGCAAAATAATCCTAAAGGCAATCCTAATACGTCTTACAAACATATATACTATACTACCTACTATAAATTACTAAATTGTCCGTGTTGCCTACATCAAAATTTTAAAGTAGAAAACTCGGATACGGATCAGTTTAGAAGTGTCCGAATAGCTCCCTAGGTCATTCAGCGTAGGTATGTATGTCTTTTTGCCTGTATTTGAGCTGACTCGTAAATATAAAACAGATTCTTATGTCATTCTAACCGCCAGAACAATCACGTCAAGTTTATGGATTACAGAGAGAAAAATAAAACATATAGAAATATCAGGTTATATAGGGTGGCGGAGTGTGTTCTAGACCTTTCTGGTTCAAATAGTGTGTGTTCAAGTGAAAACAATATTTCAGGCAAGAAGTAGTCTTCTTGATCCACCGGAACATATTCTCACTTCATTCATTAGCAACCTTGACGATGAAAAATAACCATAAAGCCTTTTTTTATTTTATTTGTTTGTTTCCAGAGCTCTTACTGGAGTTTGCAATGGCCATGGGTGAGCAAACGACGTGTTATTTACCGGGAATCGAACTGTTTCATGGTGCCCAGCAAATATGAAGATAAACACAGGTAATCATAACCGCTGTTCGACCTTCCTCTCCTAATGTAACCCTAAGACGAGGCGTGAGACTCCTCTGGTTAAAAATTTACAGTGTAGACACTGTAAATTTTTAAGTGATAAGAACTTTCCGTTCCTGCAATTGCTCTGTGCAGCCAGATTCACAGGTAACTAGAAAGAAAGGGTAATCATAACGTACCAATTTAATTTGATTACTCTTTTATCCAGTGATTAATGAGAAACTGTCTATTGTATTCTGATACATAGATTTGGTTAAATTTAGTCATGTTTTGCACCGGTTTCACGGTCTTATAATATTATTGTCAATTTTTTTTTTAAATTGCCTTATAATCGTACTAACGATAAAAAAGGCTATCAGGATATATTTCTTTAGGGTTTTAGTTGTTAGCCACTCAGAATTAAATAAAACCAGGTATCGTTGTCATATCATTGTGTTAGGTATTTTATATTTCTAAGGACAGGCTTTCTAATTGGTTTGATATTCAATCTGTTGTATGTTCCAATATAATATAACAGATTTCCCCTGAGAGTTCAGTGGGCTTCAGTCCTAGGTAATTGGCTGTTAATCCTCGCTACATGAGATTTATGGAACAAAGATTGATTTGACAGTCTTTACAAAAATGTAACATTGAATTTTTTATTGATGTAAAAAAAAATCTAGCCTTCTTTGATAAATAGACGAAAATTTTAAACTTTGACAAAAAATATTAATAATACAATTTTATTTCTAGGGACAAATTCCCAACGCAACCGCATCTACGAGTAGAAGACAGTATAAGTATTGATAGCATTAATCCTAACAAACAAAACAAACGTGTTGTCATTGAAGAAACCGTCACAGAAAATGGTGTTGATGTCACCACACAAAAAAGTAACGTAGAAGAATTAAAAACTGCTCAAACTCTGGAAAACGCTAATGTAGATAGTAACAATAATAGTTTAATTGTTAATGATAAAGAAAAACATGTAAATGGTCGTTTAAATGAAATCGTAGAAAATGAACATGAAATCGAAAATCATGACGAAGTAGAAAAACATAAAGGACTAGAAAATGATGAAGAACTTACTGAAGAACAAACAGATCATAATGACGAAAATGATGTTAGTATTGAAGAAAATAGTGAAGAAACTAAGACTAGTGAAGTAAATGAACACCCTAGAGATGATGAAGTAATTGAAGAATTATTAGATAGTAATGAACACGATATTTCAGAAACTGATGACGATAAAGTATTAGATAGTATTTTAAGCGATAGTGAAGAACACGACAATACTACCGAAAGATAGACTTATTTTATAAATAGACTTTTTAATTGTGATATTGTAATGTGATGTCAAGAATTTGCTCAAATGTCATTTGAAATAATGTAGATAACAAGGCTCTATGGAATATTATAGAATGTCTAAATATTTTTTTACAATAGAGATAATAGTGATTCAAATGTTCAGTTTAAGACGAGAAAAGAGTTTACAATAAGGTTATTTAGCAAGCCACATTACGACCCCTGCAAGGTGGTCAGACTACCTAAGGAAAGTTGCGGGAAGCCGCTGGATGCACGCCGCTGCCAAACGTTTCAAGGAGGCCTATGTCCAGCAGTGGTTTTCTTGTGGCTGAGGAGACGATGAACCACATCTTCATTTTAGGCTTAGGATAGGGCTCATCCTAGGTATTCTTATTGATCAGCAATTTTTAGCTTACAAAGAATTTAATCAGATATAAATATAGATTTTCCTCAGATGTAAGAGATATTATATTGGTATATAAAACCAAAATGATAAAGCAAGGGAAGCTCGATTATCGAGCATCACTTTTGCTAAGAGCCTCTTATACTTAATTTATAATTGTACCTCGCTAATGGCTTTGCGATTAACGCGAGGAAAACCGTTATTTTCCCGTATAAATCATTGCTGTTTATATGTTTTTAAAAGCGCCATCTAGTTGAGAAGTTTAGTATTATTTTAATTGATATCGAGAGAACCACAGTAATTCTCAGCATGTTTTATGATAGCTGTATATTTATGGAAGTTGAACGAAGTGATGTGAAGTTAGGCAAGGAGTTAAAGGACAAAGGTAAAGTGAAGCCGAAGTATGACGGGGAGTAAGACACTCGTTTTCGCTCAACTTCGAGAGAGTTTAGAGCTAACATTACGTTTTGAAGATTGTAAACTATTTGTGTGAGAAAATTTTATCGAACAACAAACATCAAAATCAAAATACAAGTAATATTATATTACCATATTCATTAGAGTTAACAATATTTATTAGTATTATAGTATTCGTGCTCAAGGATTATTAATATTGCGTAAGATGTATCTTTTCTGACGTTAAACTTAATTCCTGAATATAAAAAGACGTAAATATATTTTTAAAAGAATCTAAAAATAAATTTTATTTTTTACATTGCGTTTTATTAGTTATAGTAACCTGATTTTCTATTACAAAGAACTTTAAACTTGTCACATTTACACAATATAAATTTGTCACATTTTTAGAACTTTGATACAACCCCCAAAACACACACAAGTATAAATTAAAATTTTTAAAATACCCCGAGCAGATTTTTTAAAATCATAGCGATGAACACTCTCGATCAGCAAAATCCCCTTTTCCTGAACCGATCAACTACTTAGTTGTTTCGAATGGAACTCGACTGTGGTATTTGTTCCAATGAAACCAAATAGTTACACAACCTATTTACAGCGTGTTTTTGCAATGAATAAATGAATGATGAATTAGCTGTTGGGATGCCTTTACCTCTCAAACAAAAAGAAACCGCAACAAAATCGGACCATCCGTTTGGATGCTATCATGCCACGGACAGTTACCGATACGCAGATACTCACGTCAAACTTATAAAATCCCTACTTTTTCCGTCGGGGGCTAAAAATAATTTCGTACCCCCTATTAAATAACACATATTTTATTTAACGTTATGTTAATGTTACACATTGAAGTGTCTGCGATGTTTCTATATAGTGTGAAATTGATTCAAAATGATCAACCAAAAAATTGTTTTATGGTTTTTTTAGGACACTTATTTATACCCAATTCGTGACCCTTTAATTAGGATTAATTTAATATGTAAAAATTCAAAATTCAAAACTTTTATTCAGAGAATAGGTTTTCACAAACACGTTCTCTTGTCAGAGTATACAGTAATAAATGATTTGTATAAATTAATCTACTCTATAAACTATACTACCATTTCGAAAACAAAGCAAAATTACCACTGGTAAAAAGAAATGGCGAAAGAAAACCAGTTACGGCCTTTTTTGTCATTTAAAAATATATCGTATCGTGTGTAAGGTATATATGTAGCAAAACGTCCAGGAATATTTCTTTATTTACCCACGTAACCTTGTATAATGTGCTTGATTATACCACGTCTCCTGATAATTCATTTATGAGAGAAGCAGAATGCTAACCGCACATGCATATAGACAATACACATGTGCTCTTGAAGTCATTCGAATCACGTAGCAATGTTCCTCTGGTGGGCCCTGATATCTAGGACATAGCTCAACGTTAGAGCTACTAGAATGGAGACCTTGTTTAGTACACTGTCTTTGGAAGCCCTACGCCTTTCCCTACTTTTTAACCATATCTTTTAAAGAGACATGAAACTTGGGTGTGTTCTTTGTGTGACATAGGCAACCGATAAGAAAGGATATTTCGAAATTCGGAAAACGAAGTTGCGCGGGTTTCGTTAGTCTCCCTATGGTAACGCAATGCATTGGTAGCACCTCTGGTACTACAGATGTTTGTAGACGGCGGTAACCTGGTGGATAAGTATGTGGATAGTTGGAATGGTAGAGCATTTATGAATGGGGTCGACCACGAAAGAATGACCCTCTCACAGAACATCGTTGTGAAGCAGCTATTCTAATAAAACAGCATTAATACAATATCAAAACAACATCTACAACATCAGGTGGCTCGCTTGTTTGTTTGCCAGTCGCATGCCATAAAAATTTATAAAAAATCAGTTTGATCTCCGATTCTAAATAGTACACGACGATGACGTCTCCTGGGTAGCGGCTCCCAGTACTGTGGTTGCTTAATGCTTTCTCACAGAATGCGCCAATCGACCGTTTTGAAATTGCAATGACTGGATAATATACCACGCAGCGTCTAAGCCTTGCACGTCAAGTCAAAATTTGTTTATTCCGTAGCCCTTCCCGGGAATCCTGGGTACTTATGCTAGGAATAGCCTAACTGGTTACCGTTATTCCTACTGCTGATGGAGATAGGAGGCGTTGGTTAAAATTATTTTTGTTATTTAGTAGCATCTACATACTTTTTCTCTCATTTTCTTGAATAATTGATTGCACCTTAACATGATTTTAAATAGGGCGATGCAGGACATACTGTTCCACAATATACAAAATATGAATGATGAACATAATTACATAACGCTTGTCTCCAACGTACCTAACACGAAACTTTCGGCTGTGTCGGTCGTTTGGTTTCACCCAGTATTATGAATAACCAAGTATTAAGGTTTAGGGAATACCACAAGTTAAGTATACATGCATTTCTTTTAAGTTATGTAAGCTACAGAGCGGGGAATGGAGTACTTAACGGTTGAGTGCGCCGCCAAAATATATATATTTATTTCTATTTTTATTTTATATAGGGACAATTATTTTATTTATGACCACAGTATTGGATCCACACTTATATGGCTAAGAGGGTAATTAGTCAGGTTTCAGGTATGCATTGAAGTGTCCTTGAAAGGTGAGAATCCGATAGACGATTGCACCATATTCGAGTGGCGGAACATGTAGCAATTTTCGTGATAATCCCACTAATATAATACATAATAAAGGCGAAATTTTGTAAGTTATATTTGTTATTCCATCACGCTCAAATGACTGGGCCAATTTTTAAGGTATTTGGTATGTAGGTATTGTAGGTAGCTGATGATCCCTTGGATTAACACATAGGGTACTTTTTATCGAGAAAACTCCGCGATTTCCGTAGGATTTGGTCAAAAGTCTGATTGTCTATAGTGATACAGTCAATGGAGCTTTACAAGGCGCCACTGTGCATAAATACACGTAAACGAAGTTGCGCGGGTTTCGCTAGTGTAATAAACTGATTGTTAGAATAAATATTCGTAGACGAATCACACAACGCCATCTAGTCCTAACCAAACTAAGCAACTTAGCTTGTACTATGGGTTCCTTCCTAAGCATTTTCTATTGATCTGTTTTATGTTAATATGTATTGTGTGTCTATTGGCTGTAAATAAAGTTTATCTATTTATCTAAAGCGGGCATAAGTCCGGTGCATACTGCATAGTATGTTTCATTGTATTACGATGGGAGATTGCGGGGGAGTGCTACAATCCATTAAATTTTAGTGTTAATAGCTGCTGTTTGAATCTTACTGTACTGTGGAGTGACGGTTGGATGGTTGTCGGTATTATTAAGATTAAAAAGATTGAAGCGCTATTTTGTGCCAAAAATGTGCATTAAAATAATCATAGCAAAAACATAATTTGTGTTTGCTATGATGACCGTAACAACCAGAAGCACTATTCTCGTAACAAAAACAGTTTCAATATTATCTCAAATTTACGCACTCTCCCGCTCAATTCCTATTTTTTATGAGTGAGACAGCGTTTAATATTGACATGAGATTGATATTCCCATATTCAAAATTCCATTGAAATAAAAGTACGATTTATTAAAAACACTAGTTACACAGTTTAGTTCTGTCCGGCGGGCGCGGCGGGCAGAAACAAATGTACGCGCGACCCTATACGATGCTGCGACAGAGTGGCGCGGTCGCAGCAGCCGCCGCGCCGCCGCGCCCCGATCGGCTCGCCCGCCACCACGCTACCCCTTGCCTTGACAGTAAGCCAAAAATCGTAGCCTCACAATTTGTTGAAAGTTAATAAGATATTATTTGACAGATGGTACGTTACTAATGTATAACACCTAAGACTTAAGTCACAAACTTTATTTTTTCTTGGCTAATGCCAGCTAGACAATAAGTTCTTTTAGTGACTAACAGCCAGTTTCTAAAATGCATTTTTAAAGTTAATGACACATTAAAATATAGCTGTCGCTAAACTAAAGAAGAAGTAAGAGATAGATTGAGATATTTAAGGTAGAATTAAAATTAAAATGCACTAGTAACTGGCTGTGAAAGTAATATGGAAAGTGGTTCTCTACGCATTACATACGCATACGTATCCATCCGCGCTGGACGTGCGTGCACGATGCACGACGCAAAACACAAGTGCGTAGGCTTGGCTGGACAACATCAATAATAATTATTATTACCGTGATTATTGTCGTCCAGCAAGCCTACGCACGTGTGTTTTGCCTCGTGCATCGTGCACGATAATTATTGTCACAGATATTATAATATGTTATTGTTGTCCAATCAAGCCTACGCACGTGTGTTTTGCGTCGTGCATCGTGCACGCACGTCCAGCGTGGACGGATGGCTTTTCGCTTTGCTTGCTTGCCTGCGTTATGTTATGATATAAAATAAAACATAAATACAGTACAGCACTTCAAAAATATGTATATCAAGTTCGAAACTCTTATAAAACTTGACATGGAATATTGGAAATACCCTTCAAATTAATTACTGTAGGTACACCAACACATCGCCGGAAGTTTTGCCTCGACCCTGTCTATTGAATTTTGTGGAGCGTCGTAAAATCATTACTTTACGGACGGAACACTGTTCTATTCGGTTAAGGGTATATTACATTGACAGTTTATGTAATGAAGTATAGTAAGGCACATAATACTTCAAAGAATCGAATCATTTATCCAAATACTAGGCCAAAGGCGAAGTGCACACATACCCGGTAGCCCACTTCTTAAATGTTCTACTAATACAAATTAAATAAAAATTAAGTGTTTATTTACAAAAAAGGTGGATCGCCACATTTAATTTATAATATTAGTTTTGTTTTAGTTTATTTTTTAATATAGTTTAGTTTATAGTTTAATTGTAAAAGAACTGTTAAATATTTTAAAAAAATATACTTTATTCGCGGGCACTTAGACACGTCTACAATGAATTCAATTATATTATTAATCTGTATTAAATAAATAAGCTACTCTAAAAACTACCACCATTTCGGAAACAAAGCTAAATGACCATTGGGAAAAGAAATGGCGAAAGAAACCCAGTTACGACTTTTTTTGTCTTTTTTAAAATAAATTATGATATTTAGTCTCATATTGATTTTAAAAGAAAAGTTTTTAAAGAAAGAAAAAATATTTATTTGGAACACTTATCTTAACACCTAAACAACAATAACTTAAAATTACTTATAACTAATTGTGTCCCAAATGGGTCTCCACTCAGCATAATATGTGTTGAGGCACGAGTACTACGACGCTGGTTTTTTGTGGAAGTAGTGTTTTTATTTTGAGACTAGATGGCGTTGCATTCTACTAAAAATATTTGTGTTAAATAGATTTTGCGCCAACTTAGGAAAGAACCAAACTATATTTGTTTACGTGTGCCTGACGTCATGTGATCAACAGCTTGCAAATATTGCTCTAGCCGCGACATGTCCAATCGAAATGTGTGTGTGTTTGCTCACGCGTCACGCCCGACCTTCGTTCATAGTTTTGGGGAGGGTTCATTCGTGTGTTTTGTTATAAACAACGTGATCTGTGTAGGTCTCTGCGTACCTCCTCGTTGATGATAGGCGTGTGATTTTGATAATCATCCTCATCATGCTATTCTTTATCTTTTTCTGTGTTTATCGTTAGAATATCTGCCTGATTGACGCAGTACAAATTATGAAAGCTAACTCGACTGGGTAAGTACCGCCCCTCTCACAGAAAATAAGCGCCAAGCATTGATGTAGATGGACTACGTGCCACGAAGCAATATGTTTCGTTCAGTGATATTTTTTTAATTTTTAATTTTTAATGTCATGCAGTAGACAAACAAGCAAGCGGACCACCTGATGGAAAGCGGTCATCGCCGCCTATGGACATCAGTAACACCAGAGGCGCTACCAATGCGTTGTCCACCAAGGAAGTTGGAGGAAAGGAGGAGGAAGGGAAGGGAAGGAAGGAGAGGGAAAGAGGGTATAGGGAAGGAGTTGGGCTTCCAGATCTCTCACTCACCGAACGCATTGCTGCTTCACGTCGATATTCTGTGAGAGGGTGGTACTTCCCCGGTCGAGCTAGCCCATTTCGTAATAATTGCTCTACCACTCCAAAAAAATAAGAGATCCGAAAGCCTATTTTATCTCTTTTCTCTTTATTTCCATGTTTCTTTCATACTCAAGAACGTCTGCCCCGAGCGAGAATTGAACCCATGCCCTCTGCCCCCCCCCCCCCCCCCTATTCTCCTAATAAAAACAGTTACATTCTCATGTCAATCTCAAGCGCCGTCTCACTTATACAAAATAGGAATTGAGCGAGATAGGCATGAGTTTGAGATGAGATTAAAACGCTTTTGTTGGTGCTTAAAGTGGGATAACTACCCACGCACCACTGGGCTGGGTCTTAATACAGGGTAACTTTTCAAGGGGTTGCCATTTTTTGAGGAGGGACTAAGAATCAGGAGCTTAATCGATTGGCGTAAATTTAAAAAATATATATTTTATTGGGTATTTTAGTAGGGCGAGTCCGGCTTTATTGGAAGGACCGCCACTGTAAGTTTAATGTTTTTCAAAAAATACTACGAATAAATATAATTACGTCAAAAAGTCATATTTTTATATTGTTCTATAGAGTTTATTTTATTTGTTGCAAATAAAGATTTTATCTATCCTATTTAGTACCACTTGTTCATGATCTTTATTATGATTCTCATCAAAAAATATATGCGCGTATGTTGACCAAATAAGTCCTTCCACTTCAGATCGTGACATGTCACGTCCAACCAATATGACGCCGGGTGTTTGTACTATAGTGACGCCATTACTATTCAAATAATATTTTGTGGAGTAGCTCAAGGATAAAGAAAACTTAGGAGTTATGTTTGAAAAGATTTTTTTTAAGGTAAAAATTCTCTCACTGCGTTCAGCTGCTCCGATGTGGAACTTAGAATAGGTGAATATAAATTAAATAATCATAAATTAAAATTAACTGCTATAATTAAGCTATCACCATTTCGGAAACAAGCAAAATGGTAACTGTAATGTGTAAAAATGGCGATAGAAAACCGAAAAATAATTTCTCTGTTGCTATTATGTCGGATTTATTTTATTAACAACCAGTTTTTGAAACGCATTTTAACTTTAACTTCACAATAAGTCTCAAGCTAACTCTTATCTTATCTTAATTAATGGCTTCTGTCGTGTCTTAGCGACACATAGACAATTTCGCCAACGTCGAGTATTACAAATGAACACTTTTTAGCTAAAAAGTACACTTTATAAAGGCAACGTGGTACGGTGAGGATCCGAGGTCGCCATCTTGACGACCTTCGTTGACAAGGCGGCGATCTCGAATCCAAGCTAACTCTCTTTTTGTTCTTCAATTTGACAGTGACATGTATAAATTGAATGTGTCATTCATTGTCAACTTCAGAAACTGACTGTGAGTTAATCGTTTTTTACGGGAAATACTTTTATGAACCACTCAAACGTATGGTAATGCTTAAAATTCGAAGAAATATCTATGTAAAGATTTAGCACCGTCTCTCCTGGACGACAGATGTATTCCGGACCTAGCCCTTCATTTCCTCTACGTCCGTCCAACATGGCGGCGATGCGTAATTACAAATCCGTCTTGTAACAAGATTGAGTTCGAGTATCTTTAGCACAATTCTGCAATCATCATATAAAGGTGCTCCTTCACCATTCGCATTCGCGTGTAATGTAACGCTCAGATTCGAGCATTACAGCAGTGAGGGAGGCGAACGCTCTTCAGTCAGGGAGGTAGTAATGTAATGCTCAAAGTCGAATCTAAAATGTTACATTACACGCGAATGCTCGCGGTGAGGGAACCTTTATATCAACCCATAAAAACCCCATTGCAGGGATACAACAGGTCTTCCTTCAATCGAAGGACATTATAGCATAAACTGCCGTCATGCCGTGGTGCACCAACGAGGATTGGCAGAGGTCAGTGTTTTCAATCCGCCACGAACTTGGCACAGTGACGCCATCGAGCTGCTCAATGTTTTTCAAAAACAATCAAGAAAACTTTACACTCACAATGTCTTCATTTACTCTCAAAGTGAAAACATAATTCAACAATATTTATCATATCATATATAATAAAGAGTTTTTTTCGTGGAATTGTAGTAAACTCCCTACCTACGTATCTAATAATCAACGGTCTGGTTGTATAAATTCAATTGAAAATATTAAATTGCATCGAATCATTTTTCCCCGAACAACACAACACGCACAACACAACTACTATAACTTGTAAAAGTTTTTATTAAAATAAAAACTATATAAAGATTGCTTTGAGCAATAAGGCCGCCTTGTTGCATATACACCTTGTTTGTAACTTTTACTGTTTACTGTATCGCTGTGTGTATTGCAAATAAATCTTATTTTATTCTATCTATCTATCAAGGATGGAAAGATTAGGAAAAAAGGAAGAAATAAAAAAAACTTATAATAAAGAAAAATATGAATTGATGGCAAGAAGGTGAAAAAGTGAAGTGACAGTAAAATAGAATTTAAGAACCATAAAGAGGTATGGCACAGCGGATAATCCGCTCAAATCGGAGCAGCCCGTCTGGGGAAGGACCTCCACCTTACAGAAGATCGTAGCCAAATAGCATTGGTCTCGGCCATGTTGTGTTCCTACGGTGAGTAAGGTCTCCAGACCTCCACTTGGGGGGGGTTGGGAGGGTTGGCAACGCGTGAGTGATACCCCCGGTATTGCTTACGTCTATAGGCTACGGTGACGGCTTACCATCAGGCCGACCGTATGCTTGTTTGCCACCTGTGTGGTATAAAAAATAAAAAATTAAGAAAAAGGAAACATAACTATTCACAAAAGAGTTTTTCAAAAAGAGTTTGGTTTGCCACACTATCTATCTTGTTAAAACATATTTAAAAACCATTGATGTTTGTAAGTACGCAGCCCTCTCCGATCTGAATACCTCATTTGGCTGACTGCACTCCAATAGTACTTTGCTATTAACGCTTCATTCGAATTGATATCGTTTACCCTATTAGAGATTTTATATGGCCCCTTTACGGGTTATCCCCCTTGGACACTGAATGGGGCATTTGGTAAAATTGAAATGAAGGTTTACGTTCAGTAAACTTGTTCACCCTAGCCAGTGTTAAAAATGGGTTTCCTAATCATTCCACTACTGCTGGGATATGGGTCTGCTCATTTATAACGGTAAGTTTTTCGCAACATTGTTATTGATACGACATTCCGCTGATTTTTCATACATGTATTATTAATTTAAAGTAAAAATTAAAAAAAAAAGAAAAGAAAAAATATCTATTCTGATGGACGAAAAGGGGTTATAGCCTTTTTATAAATAAACATATAATGTAAATGATATAATAAAATATATAATTTATGTATAAAAATGTCACTTAGTCAAAGTAATGTAAAGGGAAAATTTCAACTTAAAGGGGAACTTAAGAGGGATGGCGTCTCGTAGGAGTTGCTAGTTGAAAATAATTAATTGAAGCTGCTCCTATCAAGTCCTATCTAATTACTCGGAACTGTGACAAAATGTGTTTACGTCCTATGGTTGACAAGAAGGGGATGATAATAAATCTTCGTGGTGTGCTGCGAAGCCCATAAAGCTGTGGTTACTGTCTACAATGTCATGGGGACTTTGTTTGCTTAGTAAGTGGTCTATAGCCTCTCTTATAACAGAATCCTAAAACTTTACTTAGTTGAAGATTAGGTTCCATTTAAAATATGCAATTTTTTTGGACAATGTAATAACAAACAAAAAAATTCGGTGATCACAAGTGTCACATATTACTTTACCATAAAAGATCAATAATTTTATTTTATAGATCAAAATTAATTATCATTTTATCCTCATCCACCAGACCCATTCCTGCTTCACCGTGTATCCATATCGTAGTTACTTTATAGGCAGCAATGTTTCCAAGTGTTGCGGGCAACATCCTATAAACAAAAAGTTATTTGACAAGTGGCAAAAGTTGAAGGATGTTACCCAATGTTATCGTGTTGCATTAAGTTGCTCCACAAAAAGTAACTGCGGTGTGCATCAAATCAAATAAAATCATTTATTTGCCAGAATACACAAATTTTTTATATGGGGTGTTAGTAATGTACATTGGTAAATGTATTCAGCCTGCAAGCAGACGTGCAAATGTTAGAATGGATATTTTTTGTTATAATGTTCTATGAATTCTTTAATGCTGTAAAAACTATTTCTCAATAACCAGCCACTAAATTTTTTCTTAAATATAGTGCCATTTAAATGGATGGATGCGCGGTTACGCTGATATTATGTGAAAGGGTGGTACTTACGAGTTATTCATAAATGGTCTACTACTTCAAAAAGTTTCTTCCTATCACTTAGTTAACATTCACCAAATAAGATTATTGGCTTAATTGAAACGGGTTATTTGAAATGTACAATTTCGACGCTCGAGCCAAGTAGCACCCCTTTGGTACTCCTTACAGAACCTTCATAATTAATGTTGATATAACGAAAATAGGGGAAATGGAGGACGCATTAATCTATGGATTAAAGCCCTTTAGTTTTAGTATGATCGTTAGTTTGCTTTTATTTAACCTTAATACTAGTCCTCAAACTCCTCATTAACTTCAGTTTCAATTTCTCGCTCACCTCTCTACGATATCTGACTATCTGTCCCGCTCAATCATTAATGTTTTTATTCTATTTCACTATAAATCTATATCTATACATATAATAAAACAGTTGACCCCGAAATGTCTGTACATTGGACATATTTGGCAAAAATGGAGAGGGAGCCGTTAGAGTAAGGTAATAAAAGCAAACAATTTTTTTTGGATTTTTTTGTCTGTCTGTTTGTCTGTCTGTTTGAACGCGCACATCTTCTAAGTTACTGAACGGATTTTAATGCTGTTTTCACAGGAAGATAGAGCTCAGGATGGAGCAGAATATAGACTTTGTTTCATTTAAATCGCATGTCAGAAAAAGGAGTCATCTTTATTTTAACATTTCACGCGGTCGAAGTCGCGGGTAACAACTCGTTAAGTTTTTCAGGCCGACAAGGTGAGACTCATCAGTGACTGCGCTTTTTATCCGAGTAGTCGATGGGTGTCACTTCTGGACTCCCCTACTGTTCCACATAAGCTAGAGCTAAATAAAATAAAAAAAATTATATATACCCTATAAAAAAAAATATATAGTTTTGAGTTCATTACGCAAAGTTTCATAACTTATTATGATGTATTATTAATATAGGTGGTAGCCATATAGTATTACTGGTTTAGGACCAGGTGGCTTTGGGTAAATTGTGTTTTTATTATCATCATAATACTACCAAAATTAATCTCCAAAAAACTAAATTTTACATACCAAACGGCCGTACATCTCGCGCAAGCCTTGCTCAGACATTTTATTGCCCCGCTAAGGCCCAAAACGCGTAAGGAACAAGCCTAGAACTCTAATTAATTACCCAAAATATGGGTTACATGGTAACCGTAAATTCGTTTGTACAATCCTCGGTGTAATCCTATGGTTTATCCTGAATTTTGTACGTTTCAGACATTCACTGAAAATCGTTTTCATTTGTTGGATTTTCAAAGGATTTAAAAATAGTACATTTCATTACGAGTGCGGAAAGCCTGTCATTGTAAAGAGTTCCGACAAATAGACCGATAGCGCTGGGCTAAAATGAGGTCATAAGTTACAAAAACTCTAAAGTTGTTGATTTCTCGCCTGTGGATACGGACGTACCTAAGAACCTTATTATTGCGTTTTGTGTCACATCTGTCACTTGCATTTTCCGCAATTCGATGGTTTGTGGTTGATTTTACTTAATTAAATCAAAACTGACAAAATTAATTTAAAGTTTAAAATAATTATGGTATCATATCTAGGATAGCCTGCGGAGTGTGCAAACTCAGTTTGTGTCATCTTCGGCCAGAGCAAAACTGAAATAGGGTCAATATGTAATAACAGTACAAAAAAAATATTACAATTGGTTGTATAACTATTTCCTATCTCAGATCACTTAATAAAATAATTAAATTTGTGCCAAATTAAGTCATGCAATGTTAATATTTTCAATTATTTTCCTATATAAAGCTACTAACGCTGCAAAAAAATATTACAGTCATTAGAGTTCACATATTTAATATCATAAATGCATGAAAAATCTACATTGTAAATTTGTGTCATTTTCATGCACGTTATAAATGAATAAAACACCAAAACAATAACTTCGGTTGAAACGGGCGTACGCGCGCAGGCGGCGATGGGCGGGGGTATACGCTACGCACGCACACAAGTTCGTTCGGTACCTACGATATCATGATGATGAACAAATCGCACCCTCATTCAATTCAAAAAGGACGTAGCCCGAAAAAGTAGATTTTTCAGTAAAAGCTTTATTTTTAATCGTAGAAGAATGATTTTTACATCAAAAAAGGGAGATTTTTTTTGCATTGGTTGTTTTCAAGTCAGTTCAATAGTTTATGGTTTTTTAGAAATAAGAAAATTAAAATATTATGCTACTTATTAAAATGGACTTTATATATAAAATACTAAGTTTTCGAGTTTAAGCCAAATTTATGTATATACAAAATAATGTATATTACAAAAAGTATGTTTGATTACATCAGTAATTAATTTATAGTACCAAACAATTTTGCGAGAATAACTAAACTTACTCCATTTTTCCCTGTGTCATATTTGTTATTTAGCACCATATCAGTTACTTACTCCTTTTTTCAATTTAAATATTTGTCAAAAGCACTTATGTAATAGGTAACGATATTGATGTTTTCCATTATATAGGTAATTAAAAATGTGACATCCATATCTCTCATTAATACCAAGGAATTAGTTAAATGTCAAAAGTAAATAAGGAGCAACGAAATGTTCACATGAACTATTTGTTTTTAAACAATAATAATTAATGTCTGTATGGTTACAAATATACTATATAATAATAACAATACTGAAAAAACAATGTACTTTTGGTAAATATTAACTTTATCTACCTACAGTTTTCCTATATTCATTCAAATCTAGAAAATATAATCAAAATAGGTACAAACTTGGTTTGATTCATAAAAATAACATAATTATATATTTTTTGTCTTATTTACAAGACTTATTATTTTTTTATTAATAAAAAAACAAAACACTTAATGTAATACAATCACAGAGTACGACAATAACGTACTATTAATAAAAAAAACGTGTTCAAATACAAACTTTAATAAATAAAAAGAAAAAAAAATACGTTTGTCTTTTTATATTATAAGACTTTTTTGTTTATTAATAAATAAATCGTGTTCATGTACATTCAGGAGCACGTTGAACTTTACACTTGCAGCACAATTTTGACTCTTATGACATAGAACTTAAGAATGGTACAAAGTCCTATATGTAAAGGTCGACCTGGGGCCCTACCCTGGAGTTAATAGCGATTTTAAACCCATTTCAATACCGTTCCAATGATCGCAAATATCAATTTTTATTTCGTACCCTTGAAACACATTGGATAGATGTTGGATGGAAATTAGTATCGCCTAAGGATTGGCAATGTCCACCTTGAAGTTAGCTCCCAAATAGTGATGGCCACGTGTCTATGCTAGTTTACGCCCCATCAATTATGTTAATATATTTAAAAACTCCGATAAAAACTACGCTAATTCATTAATTTATTAATTTCTTAGAAGATAAAACTCAAAAATACACTAAAAAATATTTTTCTTAATATTTTAAACATGTTTTATTTAATTTTCCTCGGAAGATTTAAGTATGGTAGTTGCCAAAACAGAAAATGAAGAAGTATTTATGAAGATTTTTTATTGTCAGTGTCAGCTAGGCTACTCTTGACACCAATACGCAGTGATCGGTATTGACAATTTGTCATTTCGTACTCTTCAGTTGCTATACTAGCGCCTATTGATATGAAATTGCGTGGACATTATATGAACTAAATGGCATCTAGCTAGACAACATCGACGTACAATAATCGGTAATTCGGTACCCTCGACACTATTTTGACAGCTAATTATTGGTTTGATATTGGCCAATAGCGGAGATTTTTCCAATAGCTAAATAGTAACTTTTTAAGTGAAGCTTCAAGACAATTCTTCATAATTATCGAAAACTATTATTGATAATAGTGTGCCTAGCACTCCCAACCTATTGTTTTATGCTCACAATACCGTAGAGCGCACCATAGGAGTATAAAAAATAGAAAATGAAGATGGGACTGCTTTATGTGAAACCCTGAGGAAAGCGAACGGAAGGAGCCATAGCTAACTAATGAAGAAGCAAACACAGCGACTTCTTTATACGGCGACGAGACGGCGCCACGCTGTAGAAAACCAGCGCCCTAATATTTCATATATGGTGATAAGTGCTAAATGTGAAATGTTGCATTAAATTGTTATCTATCGAATGAGTAGGTAAACATGATAAAATGCAGTTGTTAATAAATGTACAGGTAGATAATATTATTGTGTGTAGGAAGGAATGTTTTATAAATAGGGAAACAAGGAATTTATTGTTAAGTCAAGACAAGTCAAAGCGGTTTTTACAGAAAATATATTACAAAAGGTCTTAAAATATTACAATTGTTTCACTACCTATTTTATTAGATAAAAATATTATGCAAACTTGTGATTATAAAACTCCTGAAGACTATAGAAATATTGGCAGATCAACCATATCTAAGTTACTTTTTCATTAAGTATAAATTCAAGTATATTGATTAGTTTTGTTTTTGTAGAAGTGATAGAAGGATATAATTAGCTACTGATACATCATTAGGTATTCCTCTTGTTTTACAATGTCATAAAAATGGTGTGAAATAAATGTTATTGAATAAAACCATATTTTTCTCTACCAGTTCATCATCATCCCATTTTGCTGCATTATCATCCAAATAAAGCGGCAAAAATTATAAATGTCTGTGGTGAGTTTACATTACATTTAAATGAAAGTGATGTTTACTGAGATTGACATGAATAATGTTTCTACTGCTGAAGCTCAACAGGCCCTTACCGCTGGCTCGTCAGTTGCTGAGATAAGGAGGCATTTAAAAAAGGTCCCTTTTAGTTATAACTATGGTTAGCCCACACCACAGGTAAATATTGAGCGGGCCTGAGTAAGAATGTAAATAAAAAAAAACTAATACATTTTTTTATTGATTTTTTTTATATTTTTAAAATACTTATTTTAATTATCAAATCACAGTCAAAAGTTCAAATTAAAAATAAATAGTTTTATATAAAAAAAAATGTATTTAATCATTGCTGACGATATCCATATAAATAACAATAATTGTTTCGGCAAATTACAGTCAAGTTTATATTACAATAACTTTATTACAATTATTATTTTCTAATCATTGCTCACGGTAACTGTGTAAATAACAGTAAATGTTATTGCATAATTTATCAATCTAATTTACAGTTGAAAACGATAAATTAAATTCCTTTTTTATAACAATATTATTAGTTTCTGATTCTGATCTAATAGTTTATATAGATCCAGCACTGACAAATGCATCTGCTCATCATAACTCCCACCAGTTTTCCTTATGGAAGCTGCATAAGAGGCACACCTCTTCAATCGCTGCTTCTTTTGTACCCAGTAGTCCCAGTACTTACTGAAAAATAACATAAGAAATTAATCATTACAAACAACAGTCAGACGCAGCAGAGGACTTTGTTTTATAATTTGTAAGGATGGCTACTTACATGTACATAGATAATTGTATTAAAAGTGATATACAAGTATAGAAGATTTGATTTTGTTAATTTAAAGAACTTATTATAACTAGGTACATATATAACAATAATCGAAATTTAATTACCTTTGCGATTGAAAAGAGCACACTTTCTGTCCGTCTGCTGTTTGGTCTGCGATAAGTTCATAGCAAGGAAACTTGGCGATGCCAGGAGTTCAACTGCAAAAGTTCTCATCTCATCTTAGCTGCGAATATGCCATTTTTATCTGCAAAAGAGAACAAATTAATGTAGTAACGTACCGTAGTTCTAAATTTACAAGTATAAAATGTAAATAATTATCATTTTTATATAAAATACTTACCAAACAAAACGTAACACGTATTATTGTTATTTATTTATTTGTATTGTATGTACTGACACTGACAATAAAAATCTTCATAAATACTTCTTCTTTTTCCGTTTAGGCAACTATAAAACTTAAATTATCCGTAAGAAATTAAATAAAACATGTTTATAATCTTCAGAAAAATATTTTTTGCGGTATTTTAGTCTATTTTTGGGTTTTATGTTCTAAGAAATTAATAAATAAATCAAATAACGAAGTTTTTAATTTAATTATAACATAATCGATTTGGCATATCTAGCATAATCACCGTGGCCATCACTATTTGGGAGCTAACTTCAAGGTGGACTTTACCAATACTTAGGCGATACTAATTTCCATCCAACATCTACCCAATGTGTTTCAAGGGTACGAAATAAAAATTGACATTTGCGATCATTGGATAAAAATTGAAATGGGCCCCAGGGGCCGGTGATTATGCTAGATATGCCAAATCGATTATGTTATAATTAAATTAAAAACTTCGTTATTTGATTTATTTATTAATTTCTTAGAACATAAAACCCAAAAATAGAATGAAATACCGCTAAAAATATTTTTCTGAAGATTATAAACATGTTTTATTTAATTTCTTACGGATAATTTAAGTTTTATAGTTGCCAAAACGGAAAAAGAAGAAGTATTTATGAAGATTTTTATTGTTAGTGTCAGTACATACAATACAAATAAATAAATAACAATAATACGTGTTACGTTTTGTTTGGTAAGTATTTTATATAAAAATGATAATTATTTACATTTTATACTTGTAAATTTAGAACTACGGTACGTTACTACATTAATTTGTTCTCTTTTGCAGATAAAAATGGCATATTCGCAGCTAAGATGAGATGAGAACTTTTGGAGTTGAACTCCTGGCATCGCCAAGTTTCCTTGCTATGAACTTATCGCAGACCCAACAGCAGACGGACAGAAAGTGTGCTCTTTTCAATCGCAAAGGTAATTAAATTTCGATTATTGTTATATATGTACCTAGTTATAATAAGTTCTTTAAATTAACAAAATCAAATCTTCTATACTTGTTTACTATCACTTTTAATACAATTATCTATGTACATGTAAGTAGCCATCCTTACAAATTATAAAACAAAGTCCTCTGCTGCGTCTGACTGTTGTTTGTAATGATTAATTTCTTATGTTATTTTTCAGTAAGTACTGGGACTACTGGGTACAAAAGAAGCAGCGATTGAAGAGGTGTGCCTCTTATGCAGCTTCCATAAGGAAAACTGGTGGGAGTTATGATGAGCAGATGCATTTGTCAGTGCTGGATCTATATAAACTATTAGATCAGAATCAGAAACTAATAATATTGTTATAAAAAAGGAATTTAATTTATCGTTTTCAACTGTAAATTAGATTGATAAATTATGCAATAACATTTACTGTTATTTACACAGTTACCGTGAGCAATGATTAGAAAATAATAATTGTAATAAAGTTATTGTAATGTAAACTTGACTGTAATTTGCCGAAACAATTATTGTTATTTATATGGATATCGTCAGCAATGATTAAATACATTTTTTTTTATTTAAAACTATTTATTTTTAATTTGAACTTTTGACTGTGATTTGATAATTAAAATAAGTATTTTAAAAATATAAAAAAAATCAATAAAAAATGTATTAGTTTTTTTTTAATTTACATTCTTACTCAGGCCCGCTCAATATTTACCTGTGGTGTGGGCTAACCATAGTTATAACTAAAAGGGACCTTTTTTAAATGCCTCCTTATCTCAGCAACTGACGAGCCAGCGGTAAGGGCCTGTTGAGCTTCAGCAGTAGAAACATTATTCATGTCAATCTCAGTAAACATCACTTTCATTTAAATGTAATGTAAACTCACCACAGACATTTATAATTTTTGCCGCTTTATTTGGATGATAATGCAGCAAAATGGGATGATGATGAACTGGTAGAGAAAAATATGGTTTTATTCAATAACATTTATTTCACACCATTTTTATGACATTGTAAAACAAGAGGAATACCTAATGATGTATCAGTAGCTAATTATATCCTTCTATCACTTCTACAAAAACAAAACTAATCAATATACTTGAATTTATACTTAATGAAAAAGTAACTTAGATATGGTTGATCTGCCAATATTTCTATAGTCTTCAGGAGTTTTATAATCACAAGTTTGCATAATATTTTTATCTAATAAAATAGGTAGTGAAACAATTGTAATATTTTAAGACCTTTTGTAATATATTTTCTGTAAAAACCGCTTTGACTTGTCTTGACTTAACAATAAATTCCTTGTTTCCCTATTTATAAAACATTCCTTCCTACACACAATAATATTATCTACCTGTACATTTATTAACAACTGCATTTTATCATGTTTACCTACTCATTCGATAGATAACAATTTAATGCAACATTTCACATTTAGCACTTATCACCATATATGAAATATTAGGGCGCTGGTTTTCTACAGCGTGGCGCCGTCTCGTCGCCGTATAAAGAAGTCGCTGTTTGCTTCTTCATTAGTTAGCTATGGCTCCTTCCGTTCGCTTTCCTCAGGGTTTCACATAAAGCAGTCCCATCTTCATTTTCTATTTTTTATACACCTATGGTGCGCTCTACGGTATTGTGAGCATAAAACAATAGGTTGGGAGTGCTAGGCACACTATTATCAATAATAGTTTTCGATAATTATGAAGAATTGTCTTGAAGCTTCACATAAAAAGTTATACTTTATAGCTATTGGAAAAATCTCCGCTATTGGCCAATATCAAACCAATAATTAGCTGTCAAAATAGTGTCGAGGGTACCGATTATTGTACGTCGATGTTGTCTAGCTAGATGCCATTTAGTTCATATTATGACCACGCAATTTCATATCAATAGGCGCTAGTATAGCAACTGAAGAGTACGAAATGACAAATTGTCAATACCGATCGCTGCGTATTGGTGTCAAGAGTAGCCTAGCTGCTCTTGACTGTACAACTTTTAATTTATTGAAATATTTTATATTAAATTCAATTGAAAATCTATTTTTATCGTTAAACCTATTGGCAGTTTTAAAATAAACATTTATTAATATAAAATTTCTTCAGTTTAACTTTAATGTTGGTAGGTTTAATTTGATCTCGTAAATCGTGAGGTAGTTTATTAATTAGTCGAGGCATCAAATAAGTCGATGTCCGCTCGCCGTACATGTTATTCACTCGAGTTGTTAATAACAAGTTTTGTGTCATTTATAATGAAATGTAATTAATCTTCTACAGATGAATCAAATAAGCATGGTATCGACAAATGAACATTAACAGGAGGTAAAATGTTTGGTAATGCATAGGAATAGAATTCGTATCACATAGACTAAATTAAATCTTTTAATGAGGCATCAATAGGTAATAATAAATTGATGATAAGCATATAGGAAATTCATCTCAATCAATATCCAACCAGGAAACCACTATAATCCTTGGTGACTGGAACGCAAAGTTGGGAAATAGCAAGACCGACGATCACTCAAAATCTGTTGTAGGAAGGTATGGTCTCGGCATTAGAAATTAACATAGAGGAAGACTTCTTGACTTTTGCATTGGAAGAAAATTAAGCATTATAAACACCTGCTTCTAATACCATGCAAAACGCCTCTACACTAGTCTACACATGTAGAGTCCCCGGCAATATTTCCCCAAACCAAATTGACTAAATTATAATAAACACACGGTGGAATCCAAAAAAATGTAAAGACCTTTCCCGGTGCTGAGCGCGGCTCGGATTACAACCTACTTGTGGCCACTTTCACTGCTCGTCTTAAGGCGCCTTAAGCCCCCGGAACAGTCGCTCTTTCAGACCACGTTGGAAGAGACCCTAAAAGAATGCCCACCGCCTGACGTCACAGTCAGTATGTACATTGGCTCTTAAACTTCACACGAGAGACCTCTTTAAGAAAGTTCGTCCGCTCTTCAAAAACTTCCTGGGTGATTGAAGATGCTCGCGGTAACCCAATACACGACCTTGAACCCATAGCCGAAAGATGGTGTAGCTACTGCGAAGACCTTTATAAAGAACCTGCTATCAACAATGATACGCCTTTGAATTGGAATCTTCCGAATCAGCAACCAAACCACCCATACTACGTTCTAAAATCAAAGTGGCAATAAACAAATTAAAAAAGAGGAAAGCACCAGATCACATTACGTCAGAAATACTGAAGGCTTTAGGCGACGCGGGCATCGACTTATTGCACGAAATCAGCATCTACACTTGGCAACATGGCGACTGGCCCAAAGACTGGTCAGGCCGACCAGAAAATGCGACAACTATTGCACTCTTGCTCTGATCTCTCATGGCCGCAAAATCTTCCTTGCGCCACATACTGAACAATCGCAACCTTACGTTTTTTGGATTGGCAAATGCAGCGAGAACAAGCCGGATTTGTGAAAGGAAAGGGTACACGCGTACAAATCCTGAACCTCCAACAACTTATTGACGACCTCCGTGGCGTAATGGTAACCACGCCAGACGGCCATCCAGGAAGTCCTGGGTCCCGGGTTCAAACTTACTTTGGGGCTAGCTCAATCTGTGTGAATTGTATATATATATTTATTTAGTATTATTGAAAAAGCATATAAGTTCAACACGCCTAACATTATGTGTTTTGTCGACTACAGTAAGGCCTTCGACTGCGTCAACTGGATACTTTTGTCGAGAATTCTAACGAAGCTTAGCGTGCGGCCGCATCTAACTGCGCTGCTGCAGAAACTATACTGCAACAAACAGGGAATCATATGAGTCGATAAACTGACGTCACAACCTTTCAGTTTTGACTTTTATGACAGTAAGGCAGGTACTGGCTCCCATTTTGTTCAACGTTTATCGTGAATACATTGATAAGGCGTACCTGCAAAAACTGGGAAGGTAGTGTCACGATTGGTGGCGAGAAGATAACGAACTTACTACGTTACGCCGACGATACTACACTGTTAGCTGCCAACGAAAGTGAGATGATCACCTTACTGAACAGAATGGAACAGGTCAGTGAAGAACTTGGCTTTTCCATAAACAGCAAAAACTAAGATCATGGTGGTACACCGCACGCAGAAGCCAGAGGTCACTGGCGCGCTTAACCAGGAAATAGTTCACAGTTTCACTTACCTGGGCTAAGAATGTTATGTCACGGCTACAAAGAGTTTGAGTAGAAAGAAACATGTCCATAAATACAAAACACTGGTTGGTGACCACTCCGGTGTTCTCAATTTTCATATATGGTGCCGAGACCTGGACCCCAAGGAAAGCGGATGGAGGAGACTACTGTAAATCCCATGGACGGATCATTGCATCATTACTCAAAGAGCTCAATATATCTACAAGGCTTTCTACCATCTGCCTCCGTAGAATTCTTGAATTCTTCGGCCACATCGCCAGGAAACGTAAAGACGTCCTCAAACGACTTTATTTTCACTAGCAAAGGGACGATAGAAGACCTAGGGGGGCCCAAATGCGTTGGTCTGGCCAAATCCGCACCGCTCTCGACTTTTATGGAGCTATTCACGCCGCCGAATATAGGAACAGGTGGCGGAACATCATCAGAGAAAAGTTGCTTTCTAGACGTGTTCACCCTTACTTTGCCTCCGTTGGCTCCCCGTGCTGAGTATTCAGTGTTGTGAATCGGTGCAACAAATTATTCTTAGAGGAAAAAAGCGGTAATCGATATTTAAAATTATTTTTTACAGTGTATATAAAGACGAGCATTATAAATGACAAATCGGAATAAGATCATTATATTTATTACCTATTGTTTATTTTGTATAGGTATTAAATTTTAACGAAAAGCATCATAATCTTCAATATGTCCTATTGGTCAATTTATTATTTGCGTTTTATCACAATAGTACATTTCATTACAAGTGCGGAAAGTCTGTCATTGCAAAGAGTTCCGACAAATGTCGACCCGAGCCGAGGCGCAGCCGAAGGTGAGGGTTGACAGTCGGAACAAGTTGCAATGACGGTTCCGCACGTGTACTGAACGACTATTTTTAATACAGTTGCGAAAAAATTAAGCAATTTAATTACTCATTATGTGCAACAAACAACTAAAATCGCAAAGCAAATTTTTGGAAAATGGCGCCAACCGTAAAAGAATATAAGCAGAGATTTTTTTTTGTTTTCTTCACCCATTCTGGGTAGGCAAAGGCCGTCTATGCCCATACAGCCAAGTCTTCAGTAGTTTTTTTTTATTGATATGAAATGAAAATGAAATTTAATGAGATGAAATGAAATGAAACCTAACCTAACTCATTGAATCAAATCATTAAATCTGATATTGAAACAAATTAGTAGCTTCTTTTTATAAATATTTGCATGAGTCATAAAATCTTCTATGATTATTTTTTAATAAAAACTTCGTGGTTGAGTTTTTTTTTTAATAGACATTAATTTTGACAGTTGGGAAAGAGAACGCACGAGTGCGGAAAAGGTAAAGAAAAATCACGCGTGTGTAATAGCCCACTTTCCGAACGCTAAACGTCCCTGCAATACGTCACTTTTTGAGCAACTGTATTAAAAATTCCTTTTTCTCGAAAATCACACATTCTGATTTTTTTTAAACAAAGTTTCGTGCAATATAATTAATTTAACAGGAAAAATATGAAAAAAAAATGTATTTTCAAATTATGGTAAAATCGGGATTTCGACGTAATACCACTTATGTCTTTATTACCCTGGGGTTGCGAAATATGTGCCTCTCCTACCTATAGAGATAAAAATAATCACCGTTTCCTGTTGCACAACACAACTACAACTACAACTGCTACGCACAACTAATTTGCGAATTTTGTTTGCCCCTCCCGCGCGTCCGCTTTCTTCGCCGCGCTCGCCCTTCGCGCGAAGTTTGGTTATTTTTTAATGAAATAATAAGATTTCGTGCATAAAAACAGCACAAATTATGAATAGTGTTTTGTTACACTACAATAATCTTATAGACGTAACTTTAGTAACTTGCATTTTCTTTTGTGGCTTTTACAGAGTGTTGTAATAAAAAATTAAATAATCAATAAATATCGTGGATGAATTCGACACAAAATATTTTGAATAACAGATATCAGTAATTTGAAACGCTTAACATATATTTAACTTATTGTAATATTTTTTAGAGCTAGTTGGGTGACGTGTTAGGTATTGATGAAATATCAGGATTTTCGTGGACTGAGATGACACAAAATGCTTGTGTATATTAGTTAGTACTTCGTTATTATCATGAAAGTAAATTTTTTATCTCTAATTTTCTTTTCGTCCAAAACGGATCGAAAAGACAAATACCTAAATTTCTACCTATGCAAGTACCTAGGATGACACAAACTAATGTATAAGGTTGGGTAAATGGCCCGAAAACTATATGCGAAATACAAGCAACTTTAATGTTTTTGAAACATCAGAACCTAGCGCTACAGGTCTAAAATGTCTACACGAGCCGAGGCGCAGCCGAAGGTGTGGGTTGTTCCGCACGTGTACTGAACAACTATTTTTAATACAGTTGCGAAAAAATTAAGTAATTTAATTACTGATTTTGTGCAACAAACAACTAAACTCGCAAATATTTTTTTTGGAAAATGGCGCCAACTTTTTGAGCAACTGTATTAAAAAGTATTTTCCTTCGTTTATCTGTTGTAAATTTTACGTAATATCTTCATTAAGCGTTCTAATGAGTTTTATCTCTAATAAGTACGATGAGCATGCATTGTATTTTTATTTTGATTATTGATTTGTGTTCTGTATATAATTAAATAAAATACTGTAAGTATTATTAAATTGTACTATTTTTTTTTTGTATTCAAAACATACACAAAATTTTATTTTAAAATTGAATAACATCTAAATGTTGTATGTGGTGTTTTAAACAATATAATGATGATGTGTCGGGCCACGCACAGTAGTGTTTCGTGTTTACTACACTTTGCTTGCTTGCAGTAGTGCAATGCCATATGACATATTCTATATTTATGTTTACATTTTTGTACGTTTTCTACAAAAAAAAAAAAAATTTTAGAAGTTCATCGGCTATTACTCGGTAGCTAGTTGAGCTTGCTCAATCATGATAGTTTCCCCTGTAGATTTTCTATATTATGGACTACCTACTACCATGATTTTATTTTCAAAGTTGTCTTCTTCTTAATCGTTCCCTCACTGCTGAGGATCGTGACTGTACACGACCTTGTTGACAAGCTGCCGCCATCGGCTGCGCTCGGACGCCTGGTGTAGTGCGGCGCTGACAGTCGTATTCAGCTGACTGGATATCTGATCTGACCAAAGAATGGGACTTCAAAGTTGTAAACACAACAAAAATTTGCATGTTAAAATGTAAATAAGAATCAAAATATTATTTATTTGAAATAGACAATAAAGACATTAAATTATTCAAGAAACTTAACAAACTTGTAAATACTAGTTTCGATTTAATATCGACCAAATATAATTATCGGATTTTGACGGTTTTCCAATATTTGTACTAGAAATTTAATAGACGGGATTAGGTTAGCTATAATATGACTAGGGTATTTAACAGCCAAAAATTCATTGAATTTACTATATGTTTGGCTTGTTTACTTTATGCTATTAAATATATTATGTTAACGACAATCTGGATAATCAAATCAAAATCAAAACCTGGTTTTCAAGAGAGGTAGGGCACAGCGGATAATCGGCTCCGCATCTTATTAGCCCGTCTGGCGAAGGACCTCCATAGAAGATCGTAGCCAAATAGCATTGGTCTCGGCCATGCTGTGTTCCTACGGTGAGTAAGGTCTCCAGAGATCTACTTGGGGGGTTGGGAGGGTTGGCAACGCGTGAGTCATACCCCGGTATTGCAAGCGTCTATAGGCTACGGTGATGCTTACCATCAGGCGGGCCGTATGCTTGTTTGCCAACTTTGTGGTATAAAGAAAATAAAAGGTCAACTTGACTACACTAGTTACTAGAGGCTTGAAATGGACAGCTGGTACAAGGAAAAA
Source organism: Endotricha flammealis (assembly GCA_905163395.2). NCBI lineage: Eukaryota > Metazoa > Arthropoda > Insecta > Lepidoptera > Pyralidae > Endotricha > Endotricha flammealis. The sequence goes on along the minus strand of LR990861.1, from coordinate 1,089,160 downwards.
ATATCAACTTAAGGTCACGGCGGAAGAATATTTGAATACCAGCGGCGGCATCCACGGGCCTTGTTCAGGATGGCCTCCCTAACTGGTCATCAACCAACCTCGTGGCTGAGACGATAATAATGAATTCAATAAATATAATATAATAATTATATTAACTTTCCTTTGATAGAGTTAATATTGAATTCTTTCTACACTTTCGTATTGTTTGAGAACGACGTTTTCTTCCTTTAAAGTTACAAAGAAACTTAGGTTCTTTTCAATTTTATGAGACTATAAGTTGGCCGCGGTTTTGCGACTTAATTTCATAATCTTTTTTTGTCGTACCGCAGGCAAACAAGCAAGTTGAAATAATACGTTTATTTAGTACTAGCGAAAACAGCGCAACTCAATGCAGCGAATTTCTGAAAATCATTGTACCTTCTTTTTGAATCACTCTATTGATAAAAAAATATGATCGAAGGTTCCAAGTGAAATTCGTTAAATAGTTTAGAAATCTAAGCGAACAGTCAGCAGTAGCGACTTCACTATATAAAGATTTAAAACTTGAAAACTAAAGACAAAAAAAAGCTCAATTCCAAGGGTGACGAGAAACTTTAGATAATAGTCGGCCCCTAAAAGTTTTTCTATCGGAAACTTCGACCAGGAAACTTGGATTATCGTTCTGTGACTTGCCATTTGGTTAGAACAGTTTTAATTGAATTTTCCACTAGTACGATCTACTTGTTTCAGAATATTGATGTTCTAAAGTACTTATAACTAGTTGTATAGTTATTTGCCACCGGACACCCTGTAGATTCGTCTAAGATAAATTATTTCCATTTCCATGGATACATTTAAAAGCCACTTTATTTTACACATAAAGTCAATTTCGTGGAGCGCTGTTAAGTGCTGGCCACTCGCAATCCTACATTTTTAATTGCTCAATCCAAATAGTTTTCCGACACGAAGTAACGATCGACTTCCTTACTTTGCTACTTTGGTCTGGTCGACTCTCACGTCCACACAAGAATACACGAGAACGGTTGCTGCCTTTTGGGCCTGGTCTGCTCCTAACGTCAACACGATTTTGTATTTTATAGGTTACCACGCCAGACCGCCACCCAGGAGGTCCCGGGTTCGATCCCCGGTCGGGTCATGATGAAAAAACGAACTTTTTCTGATTGGCCTCGGGTCTTGGATGTTTATCTATATATGTATTTGTTATAAAATATAATATCGTTGAGTTAGTATCCCATAACACAAGTCTCGAACTTACATTGGGGCTAGCGCAATCTGTATGAAAAAAATAATAATAATAATAATAATTTTATGATAAGACATAGATATTAATAGCATGTCAAAAAAAATACGATATAAATATTTTTAAAAGATAAAAATGGCCGTAACTGGTTTTCTTTCGTCATTTCTTTTACCAGTGGTCATTTTGCTTTTGTTTCCGAAATGGTAGTAGTTTATAGAGTAGATTAAATTATACAAATCATTTATTATGTACTCTCTGACAAGAGAACGTGTTTAAAACGACTTATTCTCTGAATAAAAGTTTTGAGTTTGTATTGAGTCTGTTTTTTTTTAACAGAAGTGTATTGAGTACCGCAAGCTGCGGCGGGACATACATTTTCCTGGTATAAAACAAAAAAGGTAGACCCACAACCCTTAAGAAGTTCACAGCCCATTTAATTAAGTAGACAATAGGTTAGGATATATCCTATAAAGTTTAGTAAAATCTGTTTTTACGAAGATTTGAATGAATTCACAGCGCGCGTGACTCCATTTATAAGGGTATTCCGGAAAATTCTTTTTACTCAACGATTTTGAAGAGAACACGTAATGATACTTAACTTATATGAGTATAAGGTTGATTTTTATTTAGAATAGTACAGGTTTTTATGACTTTTCTCAATCGTTATGGATGTTACAAATCGTTTCGCGATCCCTTTACGAATGGACAGATAATCATGATTTATGAGTAGTATTTAAATCAAACTCTGAATTAATTCAAAACGAATCCAAATTAATTTTATTCATTTAGCAAAGAAGAGAAGGCAAACAAAAATAATCTCCTTTTTGTGTGTTATGTCAATTCATTATCGTCACCTTAGCCACAAGAAGTCCATTGCTGCCACAAGAAGACAGACCTTCCCCAAACGTTTTGTCAATTGCGAATTACTATGTAACTTATTATAACACGTCCACATTATGTAACCTTGTTATTCAACATTGCAACATAAAACAATACTGTACACATTAGAATAACAATGCAATATAACAATGTTATATAACCATTGTCGTTTGTCGTTCTTCAGTGCTATATCAATAACTAGTTATAAAAATTTATAAAAGCATTTTAATTTTAATATCACAAATACAATTTTAATACCTTGCCTAAAGGGACTCCTTTTAATAATATATTTTAGTTATTTTATTATATTTTTTAAGGTTTTTAGTTTTAGGTTCATTATAATTTGTTTATAATAATATGTTTAGTTTAGTTTTAGTATGTGATATTAAAAATTTATTATAACATGTTTTATAACATTCAGTGTTCACATTATCATGAAACATGTTATAAAGCAATGTTGTATAACATGTTATGTTATATAGTCTGTATATACCTATACCTTTAGACAGTGCCACCTGATGGCAAAGTAAGCTAGGCATGGTTGTATTATGGTTATCAGACAACGGATGTATTATTTTAAATGTATTGAAAACACCCAGATTCGAGAACAAATACCATGACAAAATGTTTGTTTCGTGTATCGCTGGGATACCGTGCGTGACCAGAAGGCGCGGGTAGAGGGTACCACGCGCCATCGGGCTGATCAGTATTATAATATAAATAACTAGCTTTTTTGCCCTCGACTTCGTCCGCGTGAAGTTCCGGACCCGTTCCCGTGGGAACCACATTGAATTTCGGGAAAAGCTATAGCCTATGTCACTTCCTGATAATGTAGCTATGTAGTTGTGAAAGAATTTTTGAAATCGGTCCAGTAGTTTCGGAGCCTATTCATTTTAAAAAACAAACAAACAATCAAATCTTTCCTCTTCTTCTCTTTGGGCAAATCACACAACGACATCTAGTCCCAAACTAAACAACTAAGTTTGTACTATGGGTACTAGATTGCTGATAAATATACTAAAATACTTATTTTTTGTAAATAAATACTCTTTATACATAGAAAACATCCAGACCAAGGCAAACAGCACACGAATGTTTGCCTTGCGCAGGATTCGAACCCGCGGCCCTTGGGACTTGGGATAAAGTGACCATTGCTAGCCACTCGACCACCGGACCTTTCATTGTTGGTAACAGCGCTGTCATGCTATCGACATTCTCTGACTTGGATTAACGAGTCTACTGTGATAACCGTTGGGGCTTACAGCGTAAAAAGCATTACGCAATTCAATATATAAAAATTAAATTTCAAATCGTATTTCTTACCGATAAAATCCTTTCATATGAGTTAATTAAGGTTCCGATAAAAGCAACCTTAGTTAATTTTGGTTAACTAACAGTATTTTAAGTAAACAGCGAAACTGTCAAATTTATAATATTAGTAGACTTAAATTGTGGTCTAGAGGACTTGCCAACTGTTTCTTATGAACTGACTGTGTGTCGACTTAATTAAATTTTACTGCAAGTCGATATTATCTGTTGTCTACCGTCTAGACAGGTTTAGGTGCAATTTTAACTAACATTGACTTTAACTGTTTGTTTCACAAGATGAAAATGAGAAAATAAATTAAATTCTTGGTGACATTACATTACTTTCAATATTTACATCTACCTATATACAAAATGTACGGCTCGCAACCCGGACCCGACCGCGGACCAATCCGGCGATGCCCATACACTGCACGAACCCTCCACGAACCCTCCACTCAAAGTATGGCATGTGGGGTTCGACAGGCGCTCGCGGCTCGCAACCGCGGACTGCGAGCCCGACGCCAACCCATCTGACAGTCTGGCGTACCGGTTCGTCGCTTCCATACACAGGCGGATTAGTCCGATGGCCGACCAATCCGCCGGACCAATCTGCGTGTGAATGGTGGCTGGCTTTACACCCCGTCCACACGCACCCAACTTTTGGGCCAATTTGATCTATTGTCCTGTTCTTGGTGATGTCTAAAGAAAAGGACAGGTATACAAATTGGCCAATTAGATTGGGCCGCGTGGCCCTTACACACAGTTTTCGTTTTGCGCAACGAAGCGGGAGGAGCGAAGGAAATAGATACAACTATAATATGTGCTGACAGAGAGGAACAATGCGCTCTATTAATTATTATTATCTACTGCAGGGTCGGGATATAGATTACTAGCTTTTTTGCCCGGGACTTTGTCCGCGTGAAGTTTCGGACCCGTTCCCGTGGGAACCCCGTTGAATTTCGGTAAAAGCTATAGCCTATGTCACTCCCTGATAATGTAGCTTTCTATCGATGAAAGAATTTTTAAAATCGGTCCAGTAGTTTCGGAGCCTATTCAATGCAAACAAACAAACAATCAAATCTTTCCTCTTTATAATATTAGTATAGATAGATGGATGGTGTAGAGGATAGGGGAGAGAAGTGGATCCAGAGCTCAAAATGAGATAAAATAAAATATACAATGCAGAGCAATAAAGGCGAAAAACAGACAGGAGAGCTGAAGGCGCAATGACAGCTTTCAAAACAAAACTTATGTAAAAAGTATAAAAATTAAAAAGTATCTCCTCCAGCATGAAGGCTAGTCCGCAACAGGTGGCATCTGACTGAGTGAAACCTAACCAGCATACCTAACTCATAACCTAACTCATGGATTAGTCGACCAGTGGACGCCCTTATTCTGCTTAACCAACACCGTTTAAAAAAACAAAACATAAACAAACAAAAAAAAAATTTATATTTAAATTTTTTTTAAGTTAATAACTAACTTTGCTGGTTTGTCATGTTTTTTTTTCTAAACATATACAAAAACATGGAAAATATAAATAACACAATAAAATTGTCATTTCAAATTTCATTGTACCCCATTTCCTTATGAAATGAAATTACAAAGGGTTTTCTGATGCGCATATACGAAAACAACTCGCTAAGAATGAAATCCAATATTCAATAATCTCTACGAAAATTTACATGTGGAAAAAGAATGTTATAAAAAGTTTGATTAATGTACAAATGACAATGCGTGTAAAAGTACCTACTTTTACCTTAGAAAACGGATTTCAAATTCCAAGCCCATTCATACATATTTCGAATCATAAAAACAACAACTTACAAAATAAATTATTTTATTTTATTTTTTATCTTAAGATATTCTAAAAATGGCAATATTTAGGCGAAACCTATGTTTGTTACTTCACGCTTTATGATATTTGGTATTTATGTAGCTGATACCTTGGATTAACACATAGGGTACTTTTTATCCCGAAAAGTCTTATAAGGAATGTCCTGTCTGTTATGTCTGTGGGTACGAGAATATGTACAGTTTGTGCGTTCCAGTAGGTCGGTGGTCAAGGGACAAGGGATCTTCTGGGCCACTGGTAATAAAATCGGTCCACTGTCAACAACAAACAATTATAAGAGTATCATACCGTTTTAGCTCATTTAACATTCACTCAGTTTCCGGCCGTTTCATTTTATTTGCATAAAACGTTATTTTGGACTTTTTGAACGGACTAATTGCGAAATACGTCATCTGAAATGATTCCTTGAAGTATTGTGTTGATTTTTGGTACACAAAAGGTTATTACAAAAGTTAAATGTCTGGGTCTATCAATCCCCTAAGTGGATTTTAAGTACAATTTTGATAAACATAATAAATTCTATACAAATTCACCTAGCTACTTTGGGACCAGCCTTGTTTACTTTGGGACCAGATGGTGCTGCCATCTGGTCCCAAAGTAAACTAGGTTTAACCTGCTTGTGTTATGGGTACCAGACAACGGATTTTATTATAATAATAATAAATAAATAATAAATATATAGGGACAATTCATACAGATTGAGCTAGCCCCAAAGTAAGTTCGAAACTTGTGTTATGGGATACTAACTCAACGATATTATATTTTATAACAAATACATATATAGATAAACATCCAAGACCCGAGGCCAATCAGAAATAGTTCGTTTGTCATCATGACCCGACTGGGGATCGAACCCGGGACCTCCTGGGTGGCGGTCTGGCGTGGTAACCATTACGCCACGGAGGTCGTCATTATTGTAAATATTTACGTAGAAAACGCTCAGACTCGAGAACAAACATGAATGCCATCGCATAAATATTTGTTCCTAGTGGGAATCAAAAAACGCGGGCCGCGTTGGTCGATTCCCAATCGGGCTGTCTAAACATGCTGTCTAAACCTCCAAGTTGAAGATACACTATATAGTGATACCCTTATTTCATCGAAGGTATCCCACTAATTTTATAGAGGCGAACGTTTGTCATTTGACGCTCTAATGGCCGGGCAAATTTTCATGATATTTGGTAGGTATGTAGGTAGCTGTAGAAGATACCTTGGATTAACACTTATGGTACTATTTATCCCGAAAAGTACGCGATTCCCGTAGGATTTGGTCAAAACTCTGATAAAGATGTGTGCATAAAATTAAGCGAGGTGGGCAACACCGCGGGCAGTATCCAGTTAAAAATATATTTTTCACCTCACAAGCTCGGAAAGAATCTGTTTGTCATTCGAAATCTGAGCGCAAAAGTGCATTTTGTGCCCTAGCGTGGAAAGTATTTTTAAAATTCGAACCTTTCTATTCTTTAATTTTTTATACCGCCAGTCATCTGAAAATGCATTAATACTTATTTCATGCCAGTGTGCCAACCTTATCTTTAAAATAATCGAACTGGCCAGCACGACACCGCATAAAAAAATAAACACTTATTTAATATATTATTTGCGTTTTTCTTGCACCAAGCATTTTCCTCGCTGTAGTGAGATGAAAAGTTGTGTGTTTCGCTCGGCAGCAAAGTTATTCTGCGTCTCGTACCTTTGAAACCCTCGCTAAGCTCAGGATTCTGTATTTAAACCACTCGCTTCGCTCGTGGTTCAATCCTAGAATTCTTCGCTAGCTCGGGTTTCAATATAAGTACTCGCGCCAAAAAACAACTTTGCAGCCTTGCATAACAAATAACTATTTCACCTCACAAGCTCGGAAAGAATCTGTTTGTCATTCGAAATCTGAGCGCAAAAGTGCATTTTGTGCCCTAGCGTGGAAAGTATTTTTAAAATTCGAACCTTTCTATTCTTTAATTTTTTATACCGCCAGTCCTCTGAAAATGTAATCGAACTGGCCAGCACGACACCGCATGAAAAAAAATAAACACTTATTTAATATATTATTTGCGTTTTTCTTGCATATAGGATTTTCCTCGCTGTAGTGAGGTGAAAAATTTTGTGTTTCGCTCGGCAGCAAAGTTATTCTGCGTCTCGTACCTTTGAAACCCTCGCTACGCTCAGGATTCTATATTTGAACCACTCGCTTCGCTCGTGGTTCAATCCTAGAATCCTTCGCTAGCTCAGGTTTCAATTTAAGTACTCGCGCCAAAAAACAACTTTGCAGCCTTGCATAACAAATAACTATTCTTAGCTTAATTTTTCGAAACAACCCTGAAGTACTATTATATTACTCAGTATTTATTGAGTACCTATTCTTAAATAAATACATTAATGGATTTTGTAACACCACCTTCTCAACATTAATCCTATAATTGGAACATCTGAGAAAATGGATTTCATTTTCATTAAATATTTAAGTTGGGCTTTGCTAATATGTATTCTTTCAACAATGTTTTCTTTCATATATTTTTTAACTACCTGTTTTTAAGGTTCCGTTGTAACCTAAATGTACAGACTTACTAATGGAGAAATGATGCGGAGAGAAAGGGAAAAGATAAATTTGATGAAAGAAATAGATACCTTTTTTATGCCACAAAGGTGGCAAACAAGCACACGGGCCGCCTGATGGTATTCATCCCCGTAGCCTATAGACGCTTGCAATACCGGGGGTATCACTCACGCCTTGCCAATTCCCAGCACTCCCAAGTGGAGCTCTGGAGATCTTATTCACCGTAGGAACACAATATAACCCAGACTCGAGACCAATGCTGTTTGGCTACGATCTTCTGTAAGGTGGAGGTCCTTCCCCCTACGGGCTGCTCCGGATTATCCGCTGTGCAGGTAGGGCACAGCGGATAATCTGGAGCAGCTCTTGATACTACAAGAAAGTTAGTGGGACATCTTGACGACAAAACGGAAACATCTTAAAAGGAAAGATAGAGATATTTTCAAATCGCCTAACGGTTACTGACTTATTACTTGACGATTGTTACCTACTAGCTTTTCCCCGCGGCTTTGCTCGCATTTAATTTTATGACATAGATCTCGTTTCACAACAAAACAACCCATATCGCCACTTGTGGCACCATCTGTTGGCCGATACAGCGCCCTCTATAGTAGAAAAAATATTTTCCACATTGGAAAGACATACTTTCACGGGATAAAAAGTAGCCTATGTTGGGCTCTGTACCCCTGACATAATATACAAATTTTCATAATGATCGGCTGATTATTTAAGCCGTGAAGGAATAACAAACAAACAAACAAACTCACTTTCTCATTTATAATATTAGTATGATCAACAACAGTCGGCGGGACTGACAACTGAACGTCTCCGAAGCACAGAGACTATTATTTTAAACCCATCTAAGAACTAATTTAACATGGGCGTCAAAGCACAACGGGCCCATCGAGTTCATAAGAAAACAAATGGAAGAACATTATTTTTGTTATCCCAAGAAATATTCTACTACGAAGCCAGATATTCATATTTCTCCGTGTTATTGTAAGGGAACCTAGAAAGTCTGCCCACTTGAGTTTCTCATATGAGAAATACGGTCACATTTGCTACGTACTTTGATCACAGAGCAAGATAGCACTATGCAATGATATTAGAAGGTGCAGATTGAAGGTTTTGCAATATTTATAAAATACATACGTTGAAATGGAGGAGAGGTCGCACCTTGTCTTAGGTGGGTCACGTAGTGTTTTTTGCGGAACACTACGTCCAAAATTATTCCGACTTTTTGATCGGTGCAGGAAAGAAGCCTCCCAGCCGTCCCCGCGGCGCACCCTGGTAATAGCTAGATACTGTAACGCAGTATGTAGTCTGCCCAATTCTTTCACCAGAATAACTCAACACTCAAAAACTATTCGAAAGAGCTTGGAACAATTTTAGTTGTGCCAAAATTAGTTGTGCGTAGCAGTTGGTCCAACAGGAAATGGTGTATATTAGGCCTATTTGAATAAAAATATTTTGAATTTGAATTTGAATTTGAACTGGACCGATTTGAAAAAATACTTTCACAGTTGAAAGCTACACTATCCGACTAGTGTATACTACTACTAGTGTATACTATTTAGTCGTCTGTGCGGGTGACATATAAAAAAAATAGGGATTCCTACAAACACCATGTGAAGCTGGGATGACACGACAGAAACACCATTAATTAAGAAAGAAGAAGAAGCTGGGATGGGGCGCTAGTGGATAATATATTCATGTGACAATCCGTAATCAACTATTTGTAAATAATAAACAAAACACCCTTTTCTCCCAAATTGCTACGCCAGACAAGGGTCAATGTAACACTGTTTATCTAGACTAAAATCTTTTATGTCATTAAAACGCAATAATATTATTATTATTAGTTATCTGGTAGATAATTTTAGCGTTAAGTTCGCCTGTTGCATCCAGCTATTCAAAGTCAAGTATTTTTATTCGAATAGGCATATTACAAGCTCTTTCAAATCGTCATATTGTGGTCATAAAACTTAAATAAATAAAGAAGACAGATATAGTTTCTCCGTCGGGAAGTCAATAAGCTTCATTACTTCTTGTTATTGCTTTGATTTTGCAAGTAGATTTACAGAAAATAATTTTGCACGTCAATATTTTATTTATCTTTCGCCATGAATGGCCCGTTTAGAAGAAATGCCGCAAGAAAATCAACAGTTTGCCTTTTTACACTCACAAAATATATCTTTGTGTAAAATCTACTTCTAGGTCCAGTAGTTTTGACAAAATATAATTAATAAAATAAGTATACCATATATAATATAGTAGATGTAACATCATATCATACAATAAAATTCTCAGACCGCTTAAATAACTTATCTGCACTTTTTTTTCATCATTGGCATTATCAATATAGCTTATTGATAGTTTCCGGTTCTATTCCAAGTCCTTTGTATAATACGAGACCTTTTATTTAGGCTGACTATGCAGTTGGAGATTTCCCTGTAGAAATCTCTGTGGCGTCATCTCATAGTGGAGTGAAGCTCCTTGATATGATGGTTATATTATTATTAGCTTAAACTATCTCACTGCTGGGAAAAGGCCTCCATAAAACCTTCCACGACTCCCTTATTAAATAAATAGGGACAAATCACACCGATTGAGCTAGCCCCAAAGTAAGTTCGAGACTTGTGTTATGGGATACTAACTCAACGATACTATATTTTATAACAAATACATTGTATAGATAAACATTCAAGACCCAGGCCAATCAGAAAAAGTTCGTTTTTATCATGATCCGACCGGGATTCGATCCCGGGAACTTCGGGATGGCGGTCCGGCGTTTAAAACATTACGCCACGGAGGTTGTCAAAAGTCCCCTATTGATTTCCCAATTATTCCCATTATAGTCTCAATCAACCAATAAACATGGGTTTGAAACTCAGGGGGCCCCCCGGCGGCGCGCCCCTGCAAAATGTGGTGCCGCCGAATACGACGTCTCGTGGTGACATTTAACATTTCAGTACATTTGTTCTTACCGCTCGTCGTATTAATAAAATTGGCCCATCGAAATGCCTGGGTTGTTATGTTTATTCCGCGACGAATTTACTTTGTGGTGAATTCTACAACAATCCAATTGAATGATTAGGTTGAGATCTATGATATAAACATTTAAGAACAATATGGATATTTAAAGTAACCTTTTTTTTCATTTTTATTTTAAACGTTCGTTATATTGCTTGAAAAAAAAAATTTTTTCATAGAACTTCAGAAGTCAGGTTGAGGCGTTTTTTTGTCCCATTGTTAGAGGAACAATGAGGAAATTGCTCCTGTTCTAAACGATTAACCAGTAATGTGCTGGAAAAATTATTAGCACTCCAGTTTGGGAAACACATGCATTTGACGTGGGGTTAACCTTTGAGGGTCTCAGTGATATATGACAGTCTTGTACTTCATTCCATTCTAAAATTTAAATTCTTTATGGAATTTTCTAATTGAAATACTACAGGGGGGGATAGGGGAAAAACAAGGAATGTCATTAAGAATGCCAAAATGAACTAATGATGCCATATAGCGGCATTTATGTATTTTAAAAAGCAACAATCGCCGATAAGTACTTAATAGCCAGTTATTTGGACTTGGCAAGAATCGTAAATGTCTCGCAAAAGAATTCCGGGAATGTCACTGCCAGTTAGCAATAAGACCAGGACCAGAGACAATAAGGTAAGTAATACGGTTGGTTGGTAAGTACTTTGCCCCGAGTGGGAATCGAAGTCGTGCCATCTGTTGCCGAAGGTAGGATCATTACCAATCAATTGGTTAGATAACCAAATACACGGCCGGGCTGCCACTTGGACCTGGTGGCGGCCACCGAGGTACTTATCAAGAATTTGTACGTTGTAGACTAGTCAATAAAGTTTAATTTGCTATGAATAAAAACGTACGCGGCGGGCGGCCGAGCGAAAATATTCGCGTCGTCAAAACGCGCCCTTAAGGTTTCTGTTGACATTTATCTTTGATCCTCTCCTGTACCTTTCAATTCTTTGTACCTTTTATTTGCAGCAAAATAGGATATCGTGGGCTCCCGTTTAATCAGATATCCTTATACAATATAGGATATGATTGTGTTTTCGTCCAATTTCCCGGCCCGAGGGCTATACCTCATATCTAGTGTTGTTTGTAAGTTAGTTATCGATGAAAATGCAGACACAGGCCACAGCACGTATAATATGATTGCCCAATGTAAGGGTACTATTATGAAAGGACATTGCTCGATTTGGCCAAAGAAACTCGAAAACTCGAACCAAGAGTTATTCGTTATGTCGAAAAAAATTAGCACGATCATGCGACTTGGCGCGATTTGATTTTACCAAAATTTTCGTCGTCAGCTCGCAGGACTATGAAAATTTCAGCTACAAAAAATCTTTTTGAATACTATAAAATAAAATAAAATGTTATAATAAAAATAAAAATAATAATTTTGTTTCAATATTGTATTACCTGGTTGTACATACTTTGTACATGCGAGTTGACGACAATATAAAGGTAAAAACGAATGGTGCCAAGTCGCACGACCGTCTGAGTTTTTTTCGAAAGGAAAACGATTTATAAACTTATTTGTCGAAATTCGTGATTTCACCACACTAGCACAATACATCTTAATAGTTTAGGGATCATTTTATATCTGCACCCTTCAAAACTAAGGAAACGCTTGACGAAACGGTTCGAAGCATTTAATAGGAATGTACTTCGGAACTTTCCTTAACTATAATAAAAGGGATTGCCATCCTATCGTAGTTAGAGATAGCGATAATAGTGTTTTAATAAAAGGTCTTACCTTATAAATAATTTTGGGGTGTCAGCGTCAGCGTCGTGGGACAGTCAGGTGTAAGTTGAGCTTTACACTTGCAGCACAATTTTGGCTCTTATGACATAGAACTTAAGAATGGTATAGAGTCCGATATGTAAAGGTTGACATGTTCTTGACTGTATTAGTGCTATGGCGTAATTGGCGTTAGCAGGAAGCGTTTGGTGGCGTAGTGGCGTTCGTGAGTGACCGAATTGCACACACTCGATTATATTTAAGTAATTTTAAGTTAAAACTTTCAATTGCTAACCCCAGCTAATATTGGGTGGTCTTAAATAATCTGGAGCTCCTCCGTGCATCGGAGAACACGTTAAGCCTGTCGGTCCCGACTGTTGTCGATAGATAGCAGTCGTTAAGCCATGTCACGTGGAAACCGTTAGCTTGGTTTGAAAACACCACAGACATGGAAAACACTGACACCAACTACTCGCAATTGACACTAATTGCAGGATTTGCAGGAATCATTTGTGACCGAAGACCTAAAATGAGTCACAATAAGATAATGGTGCTAATTCTGTTGTACATTTAACTAGACTAAACTAATTTTGACAGGACCAAAGGTGTTGTTGTCCTTCCTTGGTTTACAATTAGTGACAAGGATAGCAATAATTATAGTCCTGTCAAAATTAGTTTAGTCTAGTTAAATGTACAACAGAATTAGCACCAATGTTTCTTCTTTACACTATTATATGGGGTTGTTGACCCCCAGGGTTGCAAGCGTCCATAGGCTACGGTGACTGCTTACCATCAGGGGCCCGATTCTACTAAACAAATGCACTTAAACAATAACATAATTTTTAACTTATTGTTTAAGTCCATAACAAATGTCAAAAACTATTCCACAGGTACACTATCGACATTCTATTGAGACACCATTGAGAGTCTATTGGTGCATTTGTTTAGTAGAATCGGGCCCCAGGCTGGCTGTATGCTTATGAGGCCACCTCTCGGGGAGAGGTCATGTTGGCGGTGTCTCTTGACATCTCCAATGCTTTCAACACCCTCCCCTGGGGATGCATCAGGGTGGCACTCGCGCATCATGGGGTGCCTCACTACCTAAGGAGTCTAGTCGCGCACTACCTCCGCGACCGCGAGGTGGTCTTCCCCGGCCGTGAGGGCTGGGGCCGAAAAGAAGTGTTGTGCGGTGTTCCACAGGGTTCGGTGCTTGGGCCGCTCCTGTGGAACATTGGTTATGACTGGGTCTTGCGCGGCGCGTACTTGCGGGGGGTTAGCGTTATTTGCTACGCCGATGACACACTCGTTACCGCCCGCGGCAGGACCCACATGGATACGACACGGCTTGCCATGGCCGGGGTGGCCCAAGTGTTATGCAGAATTCAGCGGTTGGGCCTGGAGGTGGCCTTGCACAAAACTGAGGCCGTGTGTTTTCATAGGCCTTGGAATAAACCACCTCCAGGAGCGCACTTGGTCGTCGGAGGTGTCACTATTACCGTCGAGTCGACGATGAAGTATCTAGGAATCGTCCTCGACGGCCGGTGGTCTTATAGAGAACACTTCCGGCGGCTGGTGCCGCGCCTAATGGGAGCCGCCGGTGCCTTAAGCGGCCTGCTCCCAAATGTCGGTGGACCGGGCCTTGTCTGCCGCCGCCTATATATGGGAGTGGTGCGGTCGATGGCCCTGTACGGCGCGCCCGTATGGGCTGACGCCCTGACTCCCTACAATAAAGCCTTGCTGCGACGCCCGCAGCGGGCGATGGCAGTCAGGGTGGTGAAGGGGTACCGCACCATCTCATGTGAGGCGGCATGTGTCCTTGCAGGCAGTCCGCCATGGGAGCTGGATGCAGTAGTGCTGGCGGCTTTTTACAGGCGCACCGCTGAGGCCCGCGCGGGGGATAACTCGTTTCCGGACGGGGTTTTACGTTGGAAGGAGAATGCCCAAAGGTCCCTCGTCCGGGAATGGGCACTCCGATTGGAGGCACCGACGGCAGGGCAGCGCACTATTGGCGCGATCCAACCAGTGCTCCAGAATTGGTTAGGGAGGCGCCACGGTGCGCTGTCATACCACGTTGTGCAGGTTCTGTCCGGACATGGCTGTTTTGGCAGATTCCTGCACAAGGTGGCCAGGCGGGAACAGACGGCGGAGTGCCACGAGTGCGGCTCCGCCGAGGACACGGCTCAGCACACGCTGGAGGAGTGCCCAGCGTGGGCTGAGACTCGCGTTGCACTTGTGGCGGAAGTGGGTCCCGACCTTTCGCTCCCAGCTGTCATTAAATCGATGGTCGAGAGCGAAAGGTCGTGGGAAGCGGTGGTCTCCTTCTGCGGCGAAGTCATGACGCAGAAGGAGGCCGCGGAGCGGGTGAGGGAAAGAGATCCTGCCGCCCCCCCGCTTCGCCGTAAAAGACCGGGCGGAAGGCGCTTGGCACACGCCCGGCGTCTGCCACCCTAACGGAGGCTTCCGGGCGACGGTTAGGGGAAACCGTCGCCCATTGGAACGGAAGTCCCCGAGTGGAGCAGCGTGCCTATTCGCGCACGCTGCTGTAGAGCCGTGCCCAAATAAGATGGGTCCACGGACACCCGCCGGCGGGGTTGCGGAAGTATCACCAGTGCCCGCGACCCCGCCACGTGAAGGCGGAGAAGGTGGCAGACAGTCAGGTTTTTAGTCGGTATCCCTCATTGGTTAGAGAGGCGAGCCCGACAGACCCCCGTCGCTTCCCCCAAGTGGCGGGACATGCAGTAATGCATTTTCCTGACTTTAAACAAAAAAAAAAAAAAAAAAGGCTGGCTGTATGCTTGTTTGCCAACTGTGGTATAAAAAAATGATAATATTCCATTTCAGATGTAGTTTAGAAAGTATACATTACCTAACATTTCGTGATATTTCCAAAGGACCTTTCTATTAATAACTTCAAGGAAATTGCCTTCAGATGTGACCAGTACAGATATGTCTGTCCGGTCAACCCTAAAAAATATTATTCCTGTATTATTACGTATCACGGGTTCGATCACCGAACGGGGCAAACATTTATTTATGTGATTGCATTTATGGTTGTTCTCGAGTCTTTGTGTTTTCTGTATATAAGCAAATACTATAGAAGACTAATACCCACAGATTCGGAAGAATTCGGGCAAGACGCGACACTAGCGCCCCTACGGCATGAGGTGAACGGAGGTTTTTTGTATGCAAAATGTTGCAGCGCCCCTAGCGGCATGAGGTGAACGGCGGTTGCCAAGTCATTGTATGAGAAACGTCAAGAGCTGTGGGTATTAGTCTTCTATAGTATTTAATATAAGTATTATATGTATATGTTACGCTCAAAGACCGAAAACGCTCAGTGAGCGGAAAAATAGCTCACAACGCGAAATCGTAAGGAAAATTTGGTGTTATGATCACAACATAACCCTAACCTAACCCATCAATGTCTGTTGGTATTTTTCCGCACACCGAGCGTTTTCGGTTTTTGAGCGTAACATATTTATTTATAATAAGTAATATTATTATATTTGTCTGGTACTCATAACACAAGCACAAGCTTAGCTTACTTTGGGACGGTGATCCTGTGTGAATTGTGTAAAAAAATGTACCTAATGTTATTTGTGTAAAAAAAATTCTTTATATTTTTCTTGTGTTATTCTGTAGACTATCATTATCATTTTATTGACATCCCAAATTCGAACCCGAGACTATCCGGTTGAAAACCTAGTTCCCTATCCACTCGGTTGTTATCGTTCTGCGTAATTTTGTGTTATTTTTATAATAAAATCCAACGGACTACATCTGAAATGGTAGAAAAATAAACTTAACGCTCTGTTTATTTATTTTTCGTTGTAAAACTAACATTATATTCACTGGATATTAATAACTGACATCATAATTTTGGCATCAAAGAGTTACTGAATGTGTATCTAATATCTATCTACCTATGTATGTATATGTTACAGCCAGTGTGTTTAAAATGATATCTTTACATAGTAAAAAATGAAGTCGCTTCCGCTGTTCCCTTAGATCTTTAAAACTCATGCACATCTACTGATCACACACAACACATACACACACGCGCATGCACACAGGCATACACAGAATTATCAGCATATTCCCCGGGCGGTGGGGCTGCAAAGCATTTTTCTAACGATAAAAAAAAGGGTCGCAAAATCGTGCAAGACTGGCCTTAGTACAATAACTACGGATTTTTCAAGCCAAGGGCCTATGAATGTTCGATCATTTAGCTATCTGTGTAATGTAACCACAATGTAACCCTTTTCTTTTTTGTTTGTAGTCAGGAAAATACATTACTTGCATGTCCGGCCACTTGGGGAAGCGACGGGGGTCTGTCGGGCGCACCTATCTAGCCAATGCCCCTCATTGGCACTCATACCGCCTAAAATCCTGACTGTCTGCCACCTGCTCCACCTTCACAGTGGCGGGGTCGCGGGAACTGGTAATACTTCCGCATCCCCATCGGCGGGTCTCCACGGACCCATCCCGTGTAATGTAACCCTGGCTACGTAAACAGACGTTTTAAACATCTCGAAGCGAAGATGACGCCCGACCTGACCCCCTTATCAGGAATAATTGCGTAAATCAAATTAATTGCGCAACTCCCTAAAGTTAAATGACTCTGTAAATACTTATGTGAGTATAATTTTGCCCGAATTTACATTTTAGGTATAACTCGTTGACTAATATTGATCAATAACAAAAATAGACAGTGAAATTATTCAATAATTCAGAAGGAGCTCGATGGTGTGAGGGCCAGCCAGTGGCCTGTGTGTCGCACTCAAATGGTACCTTGAGCGGGATTCGAGCCCGTGACCTTTGAGATAAAATACCCACTGCTATATAGCCACTCGACCACCGCGCTTGCTGACCCGGGCCCGTGTGAAATGAATTTATTAAATTTATTCAAAAACACTGGCTTCCGTCAATCGTGGCAGAGTACGCTCTAATCCCAAGGGAGATCCGTATCCTTGCAGTGGGATGATTATTGATATGATGATGCCAGTTTATAAAAAGTAAGTAGTCAATGGCTATTAATGTTAGTCGTCTCTTCAGAAGATTTATTCAAGAAATAAATTATAATACTAATGAATTAGAATACAGTTGAAACAGCTATTAGTCCTATAAAAGTTAGTCTTGTGTTGTTCTCTTTATGGAAGAGGCTAGCAATCGAGTAGGTCACCTGAACTTTGTGACTCCTGTAGGGCAGGATCAACAACGGCGACCTAAGATAGACAATAAGCAATGAAGGTTATTGACGTCCCGGGGGAGAAACTGAAACTGTCTTGGAGCTCACAAGGAATTCAATCAGAAAGAAGTAAGTGAGTAAGATCTCCAGAGCTCCACTTAGCGGGGTTGGGAGGGTTGGTAACGCGTGAGTGATACTCCGGTATTGCATGCGTCTATAGGATACTACGGTGATGCTTACTATCAGGCGGCCGTATGCTTGTTTGCCAACTATGCGGCATAAAAAAAATAGATGGAGTGAGACAGGGCACCCCGACATGTTGAATCTCCGACGCGATCTCTCCGTTCCGCACATCTTCACATCAATGGAGCAAGAGTTCAAAGATTGTGATGGGGGACTTGGTTACAATACAATTATACTTAAATTACATAGGTACTTAAATATTTTATATACAGTTACATCGTTAATTTATATGGCACTTTTTTGGCACTTGAATACATAAATGGCACTTCAAAATCGTTTTTAATGTACTACTTATAGTTTATATAGTAACATGCATTGATTTACAAAAAAAAAAAATGGTTACATGACACTTTTTCATCGATTTATTATCATCACGATTTTGTAGGTAAAACTAAAAAAAATACTTGGAATGATACTTTGAGAAAGAGAGACAATATTTTTTCCCCTCTAACTAGAAAGAGAGACCAGAAAAATAGAAAACGTAATATTGACATCTTCCACACTTAAATTTTTTGATTCTTAATTTATTAGTTTTACCTATAAATTCGTAATTAACATTAATTTCGTAGTTTATGTTACGTGGATCTTAAGATTTTTACAAATATACTTCATAGTTCACACAGATTGAGCTAAGCCCCAAAGTAAATTCGAAAATTGTGTTATGGGATACTAACTCAACGATATTATATTTTATAACAAATACATCCTGGGTGGCGGTCTGGCGTGGTAACCATTACGCCACGAAGGTCGTCAAAACACACTTATTCCCGTTTTCACAGACAATTTCCAAAAACAAGGGTTTGGACATAGAGAAAGCTATTAGGAACTTTTAAATTTTAGGAATAGTTGATGAAAATGGGCATTAGACAATTAGTATTTTTTAGCAGTATTATAAACCGCTAAAATAGACAGAATTCTCAATGTACGTCTCGTCGTACAAGGGTCAACATTATTACGATTTGGATAATATAGAATTGGCCTTATTTTTAAAGTTATCCATAGCTATTAAGAAATTTTAAACTATAAATTGAATTTGTTTGTCTTTTTGTAAACAATTTTTTCATCTGAAAATACCTATCAGTTGGCTGTAAAATTGAAAAAGTTTTGCTTACTTCGAGTTGGTTCTTAAATATTGGCGAGTGACTCAAAAGTCTTAATAATAGGTACTTACTTATTTTATACAAAAGGTTTTTGTTTTAAAATGAATATTCGTAAAGCGTAAGACACTATCTATAATCGATTTAATATACCATTAATGTTAAGGTGCTCCTACACGCACCGATGACTAATGCTAGCACTAAACTCTTCCGAAGTTAAGTGTAAACGAGAGCCGAAGTCTATATGTTCTACTTCGCGAGAGTGTAGTTCTACTGCTAGAATCACAGTTTCAGAAACGCATTTTAATTTTAATTCTACATTAGCTATCTCTTTTTGTCTTCATTAGTTTGACATTGACCAGCCATCATAGAAAACTCAAAAAGTCCACATTAATTACTTAATTAATTTAGTAGTTATTAAACTTTGTAATAGCACTTATTAATCACAGAAACATCAAAAATCATTTTGGCACGGTCTTCTTATAGGTGTATCCTCTCTTGGATCGGTGCAGGAAACCAACTCTGGTCCCTGTTTCCTTTGGTACCAGACCAGCACGATCACGCATACGAGACATAATAATAGAAAAAATAATAGCATGAACAGCAGATAAATCTGAAAATAAAAAATAGTTTTTTATTTGCGATACCCGAGCATCTTTGTTTGCATGTATCTCATTTTCCTGTGGGTATTTCGGAAAATCCTTTATCGAACTTTTCAATAAATTAACATGTATTAAGTATAGTTTACAATAAAAAAATTACTTGCAGCCTTAGATTAATAACTTTCTAGATAGAGTGGGGTCATACAAGTGCTCTGTCAAAAGTGAATCGCTCGATGACATGTCGGTGACATGCACTTGAGACTTGCGTAATGTTGCCAATGGAGGTGTAGTTTCTAAGAAGCGGGGAAATAAATAGAGGTTTTTTAAATTTCTCAACTTTCAAGTAACAAAATTTTAAATATATGATATCGTAAATTCACAAGGACTTCCATTAGCTACGTAAATATTAGTAGCAGAAGCAATTGTTTTATAATTAATCAGTCGAAGCAATAAAAATAGTTAAAATAGGATCGGGCAACACCGAGCATTAAAATAATACGCTAAAATCGTATTATTTCTTTTTCATAATTAAATACAAATTACTATGAAATATTTAAAAGTTTCCTGTGAAAAGTGATATCGTTATATTTCTTTTGTTTTTCAGACGTATTATCAAATACTATAGACGAGTAATACCCACAGCTTCGGAAGAATTCGGGCAAGACGCGACACTAGCGCCCCTACGGCATGAGGGCGGCATGAGGTGAACGATTTCAAAACTTTTGTAAGCAAAATGTTATAGCGCCCCTAGCGGCATGAGGTGAACTGTGCGTTTTGTATGCAAAATGTTATAGCGCCCCTAGCGGCATGAGGTGAACGGAGGTTGCCAAGTCATTGTATGAGAAACGTCAAGAGCTGTGGGTATTAGTCTTCTATAGTATTTGGTGTTATGACACGATTTAATAGCACAAAACGCCATTTTTTTTTTTCCGGGAGAGACGTTTGGCGCGTTTTGACATCGACAACTACGAAGCAGTTCGGCAAAGCCAGTTGAGGTGTATCAAACCGGGTGCAGGGACACTCCCTCTATATATTGTTATTACTCTAAGCTTGCAGCTAACTTATTTTTCAATAAGATAAAAACATTCCACGTTACCATGTTAGTAAACAAGCGGCAAAATACAAAAACCCCTACTCGACACTGCATATCAAACAACCACTGACCTACTTTAACTGGCTGTTTAAACATCATGGAGAAGGGATGACATCACCACGAGAAAAACAAAACACTACGCATGCGTACGAAAAATCTAACGTGAAAAGAAAAAATGTTATTAACGTTTTATATTTTTTTTATAGATTGCCAGTGCAATTCGTAAAGTTGTACAGAATATAAAATTTAAAAAAATATTAGGACTTACTCCGAAATATATGAGTATTGCTCTGTAATCTATGGACGGAGACATGGTGTCCATGTAATAACCAATGGAATACTGACGGCGATCAGGGGAGACGCGGCATTCTGCCAAATTTTTTCACATATTCATCCCCATCGAAGTTTCTCTAAGTGTTTTTATTAGAGTAAGACATAAAATAGGTACCTATATCATTTATATTAGACCATTCGGTCCGAATTCAATTATCGACTAGTGATACGAGCTACGGGTCATTAAGATTAGATCATTTTATTTAACCAATTCGGTAACAGTCCGAATTCGATCATCGACAGTGTAAATGGTCATTCGTGGTCGACCACAGGCCAAATTTGGTCATTAACCAAGGTTAGCTTAACGTTAGGTTAGGTTAACTTTCCTTCACTTCGCTCAACTTCCTGAGACTGTAGATGTATTCGGCTGCACGACTGATATTGTGAAACGAGTCATTCATTGTTCAGCGAATAGGTTAACACCGTATCTATTCACTGAGTGACTTAACGTAAACAGCTTAATCCTTAATTGATTTGATTAAATTGAATATCGGCGAATTCGGCGACCGAGTTAATATAAACGTGCCTTTATTTAATTAAGTTTTACAAGATTAATCGGATTAATTAACGTAATTGTAAACAAAAACTATCTGTTAATAACTACTCACTCACGTATCTAACTACTGAGTAATAATTTTACGAATAAGACAATTTCTTATACCATGTGTAGAAAAGAAAAAAAAAAATCCCAAAATAACTATTACATAAGTAACGCAGAAAATAAATCAAAAGCTACCTGGAAGATAATCAATAGGAATAAAACACAGTACCCAAAGCCTAGTATTTCGCAAATAAGACATCGGGGCATCATTTTGAACAATCCTATTGAAATTGCACAAGCGTTCAATGACTACTTTATTGACCAAGTAGAAACAAATAATAACCGGAATCCAAATTATAACCTCATAAACGAATATCCTAATTCCTTTTTTATGCCACCAACAAATGCCGTAGATATTTATCGAATAATTATGTCCTTAAAGAATACTAACAGCACAGGTTATGACGACATTTCCACGAATGTTTTAAAGCATGTTGGCACATTGTTGAGCCCAGTCATCAGCGATGTTATTAACATGTGCATTGAGGAAGGTATATTTCCAACTGCTCTCAAAAAGACCGTAATTAAACCACTCTTCAAAAAGGACGATAAATTTGACATGAAGAATTTTCGGCCAGTAGCACTAATACCAATTCTAGCGAAAATCTTTGAAAGGGTTATTTATAATGCCCTATATAAGTACTTTGAGAAATTTAGTATGCTAACCAGCGAGCAAAAAGGTTTTAGGAAGAGTACCACAATTAATATGGCTATATACTCCCTGTTATCAAATGTTTTGACAAACGTTAACAACAACATGTTCACTGCAGCGGTATTTATGGATATGACCAAAGCATTTGACTTTGTTGACCACAATATCCTTATTAAAAAATTAGAAAGATACGGTATCAGAGGTAACATAAAAAATCTTTTAAATGACTATTTGCGTGGTAGAACTCAAGTAACTACTATAACTAAGATATGTACTAAGAGTAAACAAGAAATATCTTATATTTCAAATCCGCGGGTAACAACTTGCGGAGTGCCCCAGGGTAGCGTATTGGGGCCTTTGTTGTTCTTGATATATATCAATGACTTCCCCAGATGTGTGGATCACCCCATGATACTTTTTGCAGATGATAGCACTATTGTTATAAAAAGTAAATTGAAGAATGTGACTGAATTTGAAACTGAAATAAATACAGCATTAATAAATATAATTGAATGGCTAAACTCAAATAATTTAATAATTAATCTCAATAAAACAAAATATATGACATTTCAATATAAACCAAATAATCGTAAACATGAAATAAAATTGAATATTAATTATAATGATAATAACATAGAAAAAACGACAACTACCAAGTTCTTAGGTATACATATCGATAGTAATATGTCATGGAAAACACACACATCAAATGTGTGTAAAAAACTTAATCAGTATTCCTATGCACTTTACATGCTGAATAAGGTAGCTGATCGGGCTGCAGTTTTAACTGCGTACTATGGACTTGTCGAATCAACCCTACGCTATGGCATTATTTTCTGGGGAAATTCTACACAAAAGATCGACGTATTCAAAGCGCAAAAAAAGTGTGTTCGAGCAATATGCAAACTGGTCCCCACTGACTCTTGTAAGTCGTACTTTGTAAACTTAAAACTATTAACTGTGCCTTCTATATACATTTATGAAACAGCCCTATTTGTCAAAAATAATCCAGGTTTTTATGATCGATTTTCATATTGTAAGCGTAATGAGAATAAGTTAAAGCTGCCTATGTCGAGGACCACCACATTTAATAAAAATATATTAAGTATGGCCCCCAAAATTTATAACAAAGTACCAAGCACTATAAAACAGAGTGATAACTTTAAATTAAAACTTAAACAGTTCCTCATAAGTAAAGCTTATTATAGTGTGCAAGAATACTTAACAGATTAATTTTTTGTGTATGTGTTTGTTTTAATTTTTGTTTATATTTTCTATGCAAATTTGATATAAATCGATTGACATAATTCGTAAATAATTAATAGAAATTGTAATGTGAATTTAATTGTTTGTACGCCTGGCGGCAGGACATGGTGAAACTATTTATTGTTATCGACCATTAATATGTACCTATGTTCCACAAATAAAGAATATTTGTATTTGTATTTGTAAAAGGTAAAGTCGCTGTGTGTTTTCGTCGCGTCTCATATTATTCATCGAGGAGTTGCAATCATTTCATCGTAAAGTCTAACATACAAAGAGTTCAATGTAGCATGAAACACAACGTCAACGCACGAACATGTAAATAAATAAATAAATAAAATTATTTATTTTGCAAGTAGATTTACAGGAAATACTTTCGCACGTCAAAATTTTTTTTTTATCCTACCAGCACTTCGACGTGAATGGCCTGTTGAGAAGAAGTGCCGCAAGAAACTCAACAAACAGCCTTTTTTGAAAGCCAATATACATAATTATTTAAAAGTAGGTAGTTTGAAGTTTTTTTTACATTGCAAAATAAGTATTGTTTGGTACAGAGGAGCAAATTACTATGACCACAAATTTTCATCTTTAAAATAACCTTCTACTTTATAATAACCTTTTTTCATTAAGCAACTTTTGATAGTCGACATAAATTTACTTGTGTCGGGTCGGGTCTTAAAGTGATCGCTAGTAGAGTCACTTTACATATTTTTCATAGGTCATTTTTATGCCATCGCTAGCGACTTTTCAAGAGTTGATCGCTGTTTGTGCGTCGACAGTTTTTGATAAACAACACGTTTGATAGAATTCGTCGCTGTTTTCAATACCAACTCATCGTAAATATGTTCACTTGTGAAGCGAGAAATTATTATTGCACCTTATTTTCATAGCCATTTTTGTGCCGTCGTCGTTGCTAGCGAATTTTCGATACCAACTCATTGTAAGTTGTCAACTAGAACTTGTGAAGTGAGAATTATTTTTTTCTTGGGTATTCCAATGGGAAATCGTAAAGGGCTTACACGAGCCTTGGCTGCCTTAGCTTTCGGTGATATAATAAAAATAATATTATTTAAGACAAGTAATTCGTAAAGTATAGGAGTTACCAAAATGCGTCCAGCCGGCGCCGAGGAAACAGTTTGTGATCAGAACTTGTCAAATGGAAGGGTCAACGCTTATCTAAGCATTCCGCTGATAAAGTTGCATATAGATACTCCATAATGATGGAGTACTTACTTCATTCATCTTTAAGAAAATCATGTCAAAATGAGTGACAGCTCGTTAGTTTTTCAAAATGTAACGCGGATCGGGAGCACATTTTACATGTGAAATACAAATTGGCGTCATCTGTTTCGATTTATGCCTAAACCGTTTTCTGATTTTATATTCTTCCAAGCGTTATATAACCATCTGTTCACTTGGATTTCTTGAGACTTGAGAAGATTGTAGGATTCTTTAACAATTTCGAGGGAACATAGGATCTGATGGATGGATATCAGTTTTATATTGCCTTTCGAGTTGGCTCAAAGCTGGGATCGATCATAGAAGCTCGGTAGAGCCACTGGCTATGGCCAACTTGCTCAATTTGCTTGTTCGTTTTAGGTCACACGCCATCGAGCATATAATCCACGTAATAGTTATCTATATCTGTACTAATATTATAAAGAAGAAAGATTTTTATATAATAGGTAAACTAAAAAACCGATTTTCAAAAATTCTTTGGGAAGTTACATCACCATCCGTGTAAATAGGCATGACGACAGTATCAAAAAATCGTCAATTTAATATTTTTAGGTGAACATTCATATCAAACAAAAATAAAACATTGCTTTAATTTTGTTGAAAAAAAAACAGATTTTTAAGATTTTCAATAAAACAAAACATTAAAATACCATTGAAACACTAGCAGGTGTCATGGCGTCGGCTCTGCCGTCACACTTCGGTAATCATTACAACATTTTCTTCGTTACGCCAATTGATACTATATCATCGTATAAGCCTGGATTTGGGCACCAATTATTAGCGTATTTATTATAATATCGTTCTAATATCAGTCTATCAGAATGATGTTCGCATTTAGACACAATGACATTTTTACCAAAGAGTGACGTCAGAGCCGACGCCATGACACCTGCCGCTGTTTTGGCGCACTATTTGAATAATATTAGAAAAATGGTTTTAAACTTCGTTAAACTTAGGTTTATTACCGAAATAAAGTTTTTTTCGTAAATAGTAAATATGTACCCACAGTAAATATTATGTACATTATGGTAGAGGTTTTCAAAATCTTTCGTCACGCCTATTAATGTATATAATGTGCACAGTTGTGTGCCTATATTTATATTAAAAAAAATGGGGTTCTTAGTAAAGCCCGTGCGAGGCCGGGGCGGTCCGCTAGTAATAAATATGAGAGATTTGGTTACCAGAAATTTAGCAGATACTGGGATGAAATGTATGACAACCTGCTGGCAGGAAGCGTGGCTGTTCTAACATTATAGGTTAATCATATGCATAGACATGCCTTAATGCCACTTGTCTCTGCCGATTAATGTTTAGAGAATCTATGGTAGCAAATAGGGATTGTATAATATAGTTTAGGAATTAGAGTTGGTTTATGGATCCATTGACAACTTCGGGATGGGTTCGGCAGTTTAACGTGCCCTTTGAACAAAGGGAAACGTACCCGATCAAACTCAAACTCAAAAATACATTATTCTGTAGGCCCTTGCGTCATTTACAACATTTTATCATTTTGTATTAAATATAAAATAAATAAGCTACTCTAAAAAATACCATTACCACCATTTTGGAAACAAAGCAGAATGATCATTGCGGAAAAGAAATGGTGAAAGAAACCCGTTACGGATTTTTTTGACATTCAATTTAAGATTTTTTTACAATCTTTTATAATACATAGGGTAGAGTATTCAAAAGAATATAAAATCAATAATAACACGCGAAATGCCATAAACAAGAGTGGTTTGGAAAATATCGAAACACGGAAAAACTCGAGATTTTTAAACCCATCCAAGTATTGTGTATTTATATTATTCCCACCAAACGGCTCGCATCTGTCGTATCACATCTAATACAATATTACAACGAATGAACGTAACAGACGAAAAAGATGAAGTGAACGAAATGGGCGAGATGAACTGGTCACAATAGACATAACGGACGAAGTGGTCAAAACGGACGAAACTGTCATAAAGGATGAAATGAGCAAAACGGACGAAACTGTCAAAACGGATGAAATGAGCAAAACGGACGAAACGATCAAAACGGATGAAATGGGCAAAACTGACGAAACAGACAAATCGGATGAAATTGGCAAAACGACCGAAACTGACAAAACGGATGAAATGGGCGAAATAAGCGATGTGGTCAGAACGGATGATATAGGCGAAATCAACGAAGTGGAAAAAATAAACAAAACTGAAAAAAGCGCACCCAATCAATACCCTACCACACAAAATATAACAGGATAGAATACAAGTTTTACTTTGTATTTTGCCCCACACACTAAACCGATTACCGACACCGAACTACGATCGACAAGTGTCATTTCTCGGGATTACCACAAACATTAGATTACGCGATACAATACAACATAACAAACTCTCGAGGGTCAGACTCTGTAACTCTCATTTATTTTATTTGCTTTCTTTCCGACACTGTAATCATGATCCTTGACTGTATTTTATAAAACTTGAGAGACAAACAAGTTGATTTGGCATTAGATTGCATTGAACGGATTAAAGGTAATTGTGTAGAGATGTTCATTCATCCAGGTTCGTAATCCCCCTAAATAAATATATGGACCTAATCTATCGGTGTATTTATTCTCGTAATACTTTTATTTCGAGAATTAAGCAGCTGATTGTTCTCTTCAGTTTAGCTAAAATCTAGTCTTTAATAACGCTATAGAAAAAAGTGATAGGCAAAGAGAATTCCAGATTTCTCATTCCGAATGAAACGCAATGCTCTCATGAAATATCGGCATGGAGCAGCCGATAATCCATGAGAAGGGTGGTACTTACCCGGTGGAAAGCCCATTTTATAACTAAAAATAAATTAATATAATATTTGATAATTACAATTTTATAATAATATAATTTACTTAGCTAATACAAGTAATCTCATACTCAGTTCTATTAAATTTTAATACGATGCGAAGAGATATTATTACTATTTTATCTGGATTAACATCTTAATTAAATAGCCTTTTCTTCTCAAAATACCTATTAAGATTTGTCTCTATGGAATAACTCAAATACTATATAATAGCAGTAACGACGTAAATTTAGATAGATGCTGCTTTTTTCAAAAATTGTATTTCATTTATTTCATGCACCGCCGCCGCCGTTGAAATCAAAAAAATCATACTCCTATGCCACTCTCCAATGTCAATTGCGTTTGCGTGTGTTTGTGCTGTGTATATTGTATGGCTGCAGTGTCAAAATACTATATTGCAATAAATAAATATAATATACCTAAATAAAATAATAAACTATCCTTAATTTAGATCTAGACATTTTCGCCGCCAAACCAACTGCTAAAAAGAACTAAAGAACTGTGAATAATTATCAGACACTAGCTTTTTTGCCCGCGACTTCGTCCGCGTGAAGTTCCGGACCCGTTCCCGTGGGAACCACATTGAATTTCGGGAAAAGCTATAGCCTATGTCACTCCCTGATAATGTAGCTTCCTACTGGTGAAAGAATTTTTGAAATCGGTCCAGTGGTTTCGGAGCCTATTCAATGCAAACAATTGTTAGTTTGCATTGAATAGAAAGCAAACAAACAATTAAATCTTTCCTCTTTATAATCTTAGTATAGATAAAGCGATATCATACTCTCTCACCCTTCATTTTTACGTCAGTGGTTAATAAAAATCTTATTTTTACTTTGTCACGAATCTTAGTATTTGTAAAATAATGACTAGATATGCGGCATCTTTTTAGGTTCATGTCTACGTATACCAGCTTTGAGCGCGATAAAAATAATTAAAGTTAATATGAAGCTCCATAAATACTAATTTCGTGAGTTCAAAAAATATTATGATAATTAGGGGGTAGATTTAGTGTACCTCCTTTTAGTCTAAGTAAAGGTTGCTTAGAGCCTTTAACACTGGCCTTTTCTTTCCATAAAAGCCAATTCTTTTCTTCGTGTGCTACCTATAAATAAATAATAAATAAATATATAGGGACAATTCATACAGATTGAGCTAGCCCCAAAGTAAGTTCGAGACTTGTGTTATGGGATACTAACTCAACGATATTATATTTTATAACAAATACATATTTAGATAAACATCCAAGACCCGAGGCCAATCAGAAAAAGTTCGTTTTTCATCATGACCCGACCGGGGATCGAACCCGGGACCTCCTGGGTGGCGGTCTGGCGTGGTAACCATTACGCCACGGAGGTACCTATAAATTAGATAGTGCTAGTATTTCCAAATCTCATAACAGTCAGTGACTTGACTTAACGATTGTGACCTATCGACAGCATAACATAATTTATAGACAGATATCGTACTCCATAGTCGGTCCCTCAATGTTGAGGATCGTGACTCCGACGTAACTTAGTCACCGTTTCTCTCCACCTGTTACGATCTTGTGCCAGATGGAGAGCTGTGCTTATCGTCATTTACAGGCTTTCAGCTACCTGGTCCGTCCATCGTTTAGGGCTGCGTCCTTTTGGTCTTTTTTCTTCCACCATAGGCAGATATACTTAATCCATTAACAAAAAAAACGGTCCCGACTGGTAGTCAATGGATGACAGTCGTAAAACCAAGTTGGTGGCCTTCAGATGGCTGTAGTGTGACGACACACGTCCTCATTATTCTTACATTAACCTCACTTAAACCTTGTTTATATTTTATATCCTATTTTAATATCCTTGCTCTAAACCCCGTAACAATGTACCAATAACCTATTTCAGTAATTGTATATAACTCCATGTATTTTCAATCAAGCATTCAGACATCGAACGCAGTCCTTACCAACAACGTCTTTGATTTATTCACACCCCCTCGTGTCTCGTGTGACATTCCATGACTTGAAATCACTGGCCTCTGCCAATATACATTGGAGCAGCGTGATAGAGTATGCTCGAATTCCCTTCGATTGAAGAGGACTCGTATCCCTGCAATGGGATGATTATGGGTTGATATGATAATAGAATATCCTCTCGGCAAAAATGCATAAACAGTATGTGGGATCAGACAAAATGGCGATGCGTCACGTGCCAGGAAGGAAGGCGGTATTAAAATTCTTATTAAAATTCATACAGCAAGGCTAAGTGCTTCATCGAAAGATACACACCGGCGGTTTTCAAACGTTGACAGTTTAAAATATTATCGACGCTTTCTTATAGTAGAATCTGATTTGTAACGATGGAAACACTGTGTAATTGGTATGAATTATCGGGTTGATAGCGCCACGGCGGCGACTTGAAACAGTTTAAACAAATGACGAAATTTCGCCACTGTTTAAAGTCGCAGGGTTTCCCCTGACGACCTTACTGAGCTACCATAGTGTCCTCTCACTGCCAGTTGCACAGACTCATGCAACCGATCGTACTGACGGCTAAGGGTGTCTTGGCCACAGCGAGAGGTACACCAGGTTAGGTGTTTATTGAAACAGCAATCCAAAGTGAAGAGACTTTATTAATAATTTATCTAATTATTTATACAAAAAATATTTATCTATGTGTGTATAATATTTGCAATCTATTTGTATGTGTCTCATGTATGTAAAGTGCAGCGCAGCAGGTGAGTTGTGCTAGATAAAGAATTGCAGCGTTGCGTTCTTCATGTTCATTTGGTAAATTGAACAGCCACCATTACTAACTTTCCCAGTTGGTAGAACACTCGGCTGGATTTTGATAGGATGTGGTAAACCCACAATAAAAATAAATTTCACCTTTACCATTTTACCATTTATGAAATAAGCTAGTTCGATTGGGGAAATAACATCGACTGACGTAATACCGCGAAACAGCAACACATATCGTTTAATGGGTGCGAGATTTGAAAGCCTAACTCCTCTTCTATCACTTTTCTACTATAAGCTTTAATAGTATATTTAATAGAATATTTATTTATTTATGTTGTTCACTCAAATCAATCCTTGTATGTGATGAGATAACGCGTGTTTTTGAATAGCCACATCTATTCTAATTGTGAAGGTGTATAAAAGTGACAAACTGACATGGCCTTAACATCTCTACTTCTTTCACTAAGTATATTAAACATTTGTTGATTATTTTATTCATCGAATTTCATAAAAACTGTAAATTCTAATACGGATGAAAACGCGTATAAACCGTAATAAAACGTTGCTAAAACGCTTTACAAGCGTCTGTCTGTACTTTCAACAATAAAGAATCTTAGCTCCCTTGTGTTAAAGTGAATTTTTTGCCGTTGCCTTTTGCCGTTAAAGATGGGAGGCACCTGGGAATATATTACGTTGCAATCATAATCCGCGACTTTGTGCAAACAAGGCTCTTAAATATTAGCACTTTTATAACAAACATTGTCTTGTGTGTGTTATAAATGTTGCACATTCAGACAGTGGATTAAAGTTTTCTAAATATTGCCGAATTGAAGGGATTTACGTAAATTTTTATTTATCAATAGAATTTACTTTATATTATGTATTTACAAAGCATCTAAAGTCTTCTTTTGTACAATTAACTAATGAAAGAGGGAGGGCTTTCACAAAAATTTACGCGACTAGATGGCGCCACGTTGGCAAGAGGTCTCGTTCATAATAATCCGCGCTTTCAAAAGCTTCAACGATAAAAACATCTGGATTCGAGATCGCCGCCTTGTCAACGAAGGTCGTCAAGATGGCGACCTCGGATCCTCACCGTACCACGTTGCTTTTTTAAATTGTATTTTTTTTTTAAGAGTTCATTTGATATTGGCGAAATTGTCTATTTGTCGTTAAGACACGACAGAAACGCCATTAATAAAAAATAAAAAAACAGACACGAATTATGACGCTATGACACTTTTGACAGGTTTCTGGACCTGACCATCTGATGTCTCAGTGCTGCCGTCTAGTGGGTATCATTTCAGAAAACCCTCATTATCTATTAAAAAAAAAGTATTTTTTTAACGAAACATTTCACCACCCATCCCCAGATGGGATCGTATATTTAAAAAAAACAGATTTTGACTCTACTTAATAATGAAGGCATGGTTATGAAACTTTGTAACCTTGAATATGTATCCCTTATGCCTCTTTTTCAACCAACATACAGCGAAATATAATTCTTCTTTCTTAACTGGTTGAAACTTCGTTTACGAAAACGGAATGTTGGTCTACAAAAAAATATTTCTATATATTGATTAGATAGGTTGTGCTCATATTAAAAACATATGTGACTTGTGTATTTGATTGCGTTATTTTAACCCAATTTGATATACCGAACGCATTCAGATTCAACGTATCGACTAACATTGAATTAATTCGAGTATTATCATGGTTCGTGGTTGATATTACGCCATTTTGGCACACCGCATCATTTGTAATTCAATGAAAATATAGAATATTAATGTATCCGAAGCGATACATTAATGTGAAGATCTTAGTAAAAGCCAGGATAGAAAATAAGTAGATAACTGTGTTGTGAATTAATCTATTTAGACCGATAACTATATGTATACTAACCTATTTATAACATTTTTGAGAAAAAATACATGTGTTTTATTAAGTAGCGTATGGTTTGAGTAGCTACGGTCTGACATTCAAAACTTATATTGATCAGATATAATACCTATATGCTCTGCAACTAAGAATAGGTACTAAAAACTATAGTTCCCGAAAAAATAAAAGCTAAATATAAAGACAATTACCAAAAACGAATCGAATTGGCCCGCTGGTTTGTGTCTTTTTTATGACGCAAAAAATAATAATTGTCATCTTAAAAATCTTGGACCTAACGCTAGAACAAGACATACCTACGTATAGATATTCTTTTTCACGAAATGCGTTTGAGTATAAAATTTGTACACATTGTTTTAGGGTGCGTAACTTCGGAAACGCTCGTAAAATCGGTCACGCACACTAAAATAATGTACATATACGAACGCTCTTCGTGAAAAAGAATAATTGATTCTCAAACTTCAAAAAAATTTTCTTTATTCAAATATAGCGTATAACAAGTTCTAATTATTAAATACAAATTATTTTTTTTTCCTACCACCAGTTCAGACGGCAGATTTAGATTATGAAGAGATTCGTAATTATTTAGGTACTTAGAAGACGTTTAGCCTCGAATCACAGCTTTCAGTGATCTAGTTTTCTGCGTAGCGTAGCGTATTGTGATTGGTTATTTACATAATTTTCTAATTTTACAAATAGCACCCCCAAAAACGCACAGATGACACCCAATTTCCAAACTCGATCCAATCAAATCGAATCGTTTGGCGGCACCGGTAATGGTAATCTTGTGGTAAGGCTAGAGACATACTTATGTGATGTGCCGTTTAGTAGATTACGACAGAAGCGAAAAAAACTTCACTTTACATGTAGGGAAGCCTCCTTGTCTCTCTAGTTTCAAGCCAAGGAGCTAGGGGACCAGGGCAGACAGACATGTCCAGCCTCTATCACTGAGCTCACCATCAAATAAATGTTAAACTAACTGGTTATTACTCATTTTAGCATCAGTAAACTACTTTTGAGTAATTCAGTCACCTTTTAAGGTCCTTTCATTTACATTTGCCCCGATATCAATGAATCTCTTCAAAGTTAGGTTTAGGACAGTCAATAAATCAGCGCTTGGAATTAATTTGTATCTAAATGAAATATCGTGTTAAATTCAACGATATCAGGCTTATCTGGAATCCCTTTATAAATCGTGTTTGTGAATATATTTGTCTAAATATAAATGAAAACGGTTATTCAGAAAGTAATAAGCTTTCATAGACAAGTTTGCGTGTTGTACAGTCAGGTGCACGTCGAGTTTTACACTTGCAGTTACAATTTTGGTTCTTATGACATAAAACTTAGGAATGGTACAAAGTCAAATATGTAAAGGTGGACCTGTACATATTCATTGTAATAAGCTAGCTACTCTATATAAAATATCGCCATTTCGGAAACAAGACAAAATAACAGAAAGGAAAAGAAATGACGAAAAAAAAATCCTAGTTACGGCTTTATCATTTCATATTTTATCTAAGCATACAGCATGTCTTTTTAATTTTACTTAGTAATTTTTAAGCTTAATATTTATGTTAGACTAGTGAAACCCGCGCAACTTTGTTTGCGTGTATTTGTTTATGCACAGCAGCGCCATCTATGTCAGACTTTTTATCAAATCCTACGGGAATCGCGTACTTTTGTGTTAATCCAAGGTATCAGCTACCTACATACCAAATATCATAAATATTGGCCCAGTCATTTGAGCGTGAAGAAGTAACAAATATACACACAAGTTTCGCCTTTATAATATTAGTAGCATTAGTATCCATTGTTTTAAATTAATCCTTCCTTCGCATGCATATTTTTTCACCCAAATAAATAAAGATCCGAGGAGGGACACTGGTGAAGTGGTGACCTGTAACACAGGTTCTTTCGAACCTTCTTCAGGCACCAGTCTCTCACAGGGACAATGTTTATTAGAAATATGTTTAAATATAGCCTGCACATTGGTTGTATGTAACCTAGAATTAAGTATATTTAAGTCCTTTGTGAAGAAAAATAAACGTTTATTTATTTAATCATTGTTTGTAATTTTAATTTAGTTTTAAGAATATCTTCTAAAACGATTGTGAACTTGTTTTTCTCTTCATTATCATAATCTTTATTGCTTCATATGGTGTACTTACTTATGTGTTGTCACTACTTTTAAAAGTTCACAAACGAGTCCTGCAAGGGCACCGCATGTTAATTGTTTTACAATTTTATTAATACAAAATTAAGGTAAATACTTAAATTACAATTTTAAAAATACACACATACAGACATATTGTCTGCATTACATAGCGGATCTTTTAGTTTAAAATATGTACTTTTTATATAAATTTATTTGGTTCAACTTTCCTTAATTTCATGCCTTTTGTATGTTTTTTGCAACTTTAAAGTAAAAACAAATTTTCTTAACTTATCTACACAATAAGCTAGTTAATAACTATGTAAATTGTACTGTACTGTTTTTCGGCACTCGTTGTCTTTTCATTATTTTATAATTTTAAAACCTACTATATGAATATGATGTATGACTGTTTGTGCCATAATAAAGAGAAAAAAAAATAAACATTCAAATTTTTTTCATGCACGAATCCTCAAAAATTTAATTAAATAACTTTTACCACATCGCTCGCACATTGCTTCATCCGTTAATATTTGAATAAATATACTGTTTACTTTGTGAATGTAATATTAAAATGAATACAAGTAATATACACTGGGCGTCAAAAATAAGTAGTACAGTTTTAAAATTGCAATTACTCTTAAACTATAGAAGTTAGAGTTTTGAAATAAAAGTCATTTTATAGCAAATTTAACAAAGTTTTCTAAAAATAATACTTTATTTAGCATTAGTAAAGTTTTACACTGAAAATTAGGAAAAAACTAAAAAGCTAACCATTTTGAAGGAACTATCAAGAACTTAATTTTTACGTTTTGGGCCTTGTTCCCACTTTAGTAACTTGTGTTGCCGCCTCGGGCTCTGATGACAGCTTGGAGCCGGTTTGGCATGCTGAACACTAAGTTTCGGAGACGGTGTTGGGGAATATTCACCCATTCTTCTATCAGGGCCTGTTTTAGAGCCCTGAGGGTGGCGGGGGGTGGTCTGCGTCTTCTGACTAGCCTCCCAAGCTCATCCCAGGCGTGTTCAATCGGGTTAAGATCTGGGCTTCTTGATGGCCAAGGCATCAAGCTGATGCCAACCTCCTGAATGTACTCTTGTACAAGATGAGCGGTGTGTGGCCGGGCGTTATCATGCATTAGTATAGCTCCATCACCCATATTTGCTAAATATGGCCCTGCATACTCGTTAAGGATCTCTAATGCATATCTTTCACCAGTCAGAGTGCCATTTTCTATGACCACTAGCTCTGTGCGACCCTCTGAAGAGATGCCAGCCCATACGTGTACAGAGCCCCCGCCGTATTGAACTCTTTCCGAGATGCAACCTTGAATGTATCGCTCACCAGGTCGCCTGTATACTCTCCGCCTTCCATCGGAAGTGAATAAAGAAAACCGAGACTCATCTGTGAACAAAACTCTTGTCCATTCTTCTTCGCCCTATTGTACGTGTTGACGCGCGTAGCGTAGTCTTTCTACTCGATGCCCTGTCTCAAGTTTGGGGCCATTTGCTGGCCTGTACGACTTCAGGTTGGCTTCAGCAAGTCTTCTCCTCACTGTACTCTCACTAACGTAGTCTCTTCGGGTCTGAAGAAGCTGTTGCTGGACCTCAACTGCATTAAGGTGACGATTTCTTAACACAGTAGAGACAATTAAGCGGTCTTCTCGGGTACTAGTGCACCTGGGTCTGCCATTACTTGGTCTCCTTAGATGGTTTCCAGTCTCTTCGTATCTTCGCTTTACTTGCTGGATCGTTCTTAGAGTTACACCCACCGTTCTTGCAGTACGACGCATACTGATGCCTACTTCGAGAAAAGTTATGATTCTTGCACATTCTTCTGGTGAAAGAGGCATGATTAGTAAAGTTTACTCGCTGAAGACACATTTGCTTTTGAATTGCAATTGATTTATCAGCAATAAAGAAAACAATAAAAAACAAAAGTACAAGCCAACAGTTTAAAAAAATAGTGTTTTTATTTATTAAGTTTTTTTTCAGTCAATCTTAAAAAAATGATATTATGCATGAAGTTTTTATTAAATGAAATTAAATTGTCTTTTAACTTTTTTTTATTTCAAAGGTCTAGCTTCTGCAGTTTAGGAGATATTGCAATTTTAAAACTGTACTACTTATTTTTGACGCCCAGTGTATTTTTCGCCAATGAGATAAAAATTGCAGAACAAAGGGGAAAACACAAAAGGCGGGTATCGTCGAATTTTTGCCCGAAAAATATTATATTACGATTACAAAAGAAAATTTGTTAAAGTGTGTGTCATATAAACTTATTGATTTATGACACACAAACAAATAAAATTGTACTTCATCATCATCATCAGCCTACATTTGTCCACTGCTGGACATAGACCACCCAACTGCACGCCACCGCGCACGATCCTCGGCCACTCTCATCCAGCTCTTGCCAGCCACCTTGCAAAGATCATCGTTCCACCTAGTCTGAGGGCGTCCTACGCTACGCTTACCGATCCGCGGTCTCCACTCAAGAACTCGTTTAGCCCAGCGGTTGCCGGTTCTTCGGCTGATATGGCCGGCCCACTGCCACTTCAGTTTGCTTATCCGGTGAGCTATGTCGATGACTCTGGTTCTCTGTCGGATGACTTCGTTCCGAATTCGATCCTTCAGAGAAACTCCGAGCATAGCCCTTTCCATAGCTCGCTGAGCGACTTTAAATTTGTGGACCAGACCAACCGTGAGTGTCCACGTTTCGGCACCGTATGTCTCATAAGTATGTATCATAAAAATTGTACTTACATAGTCATATTTTTGTAGCATGTGAGTTCAAATCAAATAAAATCAAATCAAAAATACTTTTTTCTGTAGTTTTTCCCTCGCGGACACTTAGACACGTCATTTAATTTTTCGTGTTGCTAGAGTCAAACTTTAACCTCAAATAGTATTTCGTCATCATCATCATCCCACTGCAGGGTTACGGGTCTCCCTTCAATCGAAGGTGATTAGAGCGTACTCTGCCACGCTGCTCCAATGCGAATTTGCATTCCCGGTGTTTTCAAACCGCCCTGGCCCAAAATAGCCGGTGAAACCCAAAATGTGATGAAATTCCAATTTCTAGTTACTTTTGAGTTGCATTTGAGTTTCTGTCATAGACTCCTTCGACGGGCCACACATGACGCAACCCTTTTGAAATCGGTTTGAAACGCGTTGCATACTAGTTTCATTGAAATTGGCATGCAGGAAATGTAGGTAATGCAATTGACACTCACAATTTCAAAACGGCGTAACCCCTGTTTTGGGCCTAAGGCCACCGACTTGGCTTAACGACTGATATTCATCGATAACAGCCGGGACGAAGCACGGAGAAGCTCGATATAACGAAACCCATAAAAACAATGGCTAGGGTCGACGTCGCTTAACTTACGTGTTCGTATTAGAGTGCGACACGCTATCACTATTGCTCCTACCACCCTACCCTTATATATTTGAATGGGCTTAAAAATACCGAGATTCTTCTCGTTTCGGAGTGCAAGGTAAGTAGGCCAGTTAGCAGGACCGCCAGTTTCACTATCTGCACAATGTCGTCTGACCAACATAATACGAGTATGTCATGTCCTGATGGAACACCTGGATACCACAACGTGCCTATAATAAAAATTTATAAACTATCGAGTAAAAGACGTCGACTCACATCATGTATTGCGTTAT
This sequence comes from Endotricha flammealis, assembly GCA_905163395.2. Taxonomy (NCBI): domain Eukaryota; kingdom Metazoa; phylum Arthropoda; class Insecta; order Lepidoptera; family Pyralidae; genus Endotricha; species Endotricha flammealis. The sequence goes on along the minus strand of LR990861.1, from coordinate 1,050,989 downwards.
CTCGCTTACTCACTCGTCTTTGGACTGCTATAAGATGTCATGGTAAGAAGGCTGAACATCAGTGACACTAGGGACGCTACCAATGTACAGGAATGTATTTTTAAAGTTTTTTTTAATATGACCCTCACACGTATTTATTATTTAATTCTGTAACCTAAATATTTGTAAGATTACTCGCATCGTAATAACATTATATTTTCAATATAAGGAAAGCTTGTAATTTTTTTTGGCAATTTCCTCCCCCAATAAGCTTTGATATCAAACATAATTGGTGGCAGCGTTTGGGATTTCATATATTACAAAGTAATATATAACTCAATGGTATTCAAAGTGTTATAAAAAATATTTCTATGTATGAATTTCAAATTTAAAAAAGGTGATACAATTCCCTTTGTAGAAAAATAAAAATGAAATGAAATGAAATTGCAAACATACGAACTGACGTTTCGTTGAATTCTAACCAGTTTTGAACCCTATTCTAACTAGTAATGTCTTATTTGACAGGACTACGTGTTTCGTTGTGTCGGATGGACACTTTCATAGTATACCCGAAGATTTTAATACGAACGCCTACAAATCTTTATGAGCAAAAAAAAGTGTTAGCCAACCGATAGAGAGTAGTGATAGTTTAGAATAGTATTATTAATAATAATAAATACTCTTTATTGCACCAAAAACAACATAAAAATACAAAAATAAATTCATTAACAAAAGTACAATGGGCGGCCTTATCGCAAGGCAATTTCTTCCAGGCAACCAGTAAGAAAAATAAAATATGTAATATTTTTTTTTGCACGCTGTGTTCACTTCTAGAAGGACGAACTCTTATAACGTTACGCCCATGTTTGTTTTTAATGTATACCTGCAGTGTAACGTCCAGTTTAGTGAACCAATAAAGAAAAAAAAAAAGAAAAAAAAAATATAAAGAAAAGGTAGGTGGCGCAGCAGAACTGAAAATTAATAGGTATGCAAAACAAATATAAGAATATACATAAATTATAAATATCCTCTAAAATCTGGAATACAAAATATAGATCAATGGCCGGAGTGGATCTCTTTTTGTCTTATTTTGAATTGTTTATTTAGTAGTAGTATTTGTCATGTATTTGACTGTATGGTTTTTAATGAGAAAATAATATTTTTTTAACCTTAACTTTATGCGTCTAAAAGAGATATCCCGAAATCCCGATCATCTCAACATCTCATTGCTCTATGCACGTATATTCATAGTAATACTTATAGAATATATTTGTGACAGGAGTATATTTCTAGCGCGTGGAACGAAATGTTGAGAACCCACGTCTTGCCATTTATATTCACATTTATGTTTATTTACGTCAACATTCGACAGAATTGTATGATCTCAAAGGTTGTATTCACAATTTGAATACGCAATTCGGATATCAATGACACATTTTTGTTTCTTTTACTTTCGACCCGTGTCACGCGGTTTCTGTAGACGACAATCAGCGGAGTCTTTCGAGACTCCAAAACTAATAATAAATGACAAGGCACGGTGCCGGTGGCGCGTTGGTGAGGGTTCGATCCCCGCACGAACCAAATATTAATGTGATGGCATTTGTGTTAGTCTCAAGTCTAGGTGTTTTCTATGTATTACAAGTATACAGGTTCAATTCCTTAAAAGTGGTTAAACTAGAGATCATTTGCAACAAATTTGCCCTCATCAACTGGAGGTCGATAATGAGCGGTTTCCGAGATTTTGGTGTTTAAGTTTTTTTTTAAGTCCGACTTGCCATCGAAAGTCCAGATTTACGGAAATAGTACTTGTTTTTAGACACTTAATATTTCAATGGGTGGTTTAAATTTTCATAGAATTAAATAATCTTCATTCCCAAAATAAAAAATATTTATTAATTATAATTTTCTCATGGACAGAAATTATGTAACCGGAAGTGGTCTTTAGGTGTTCAGTCAGTTCAGTGTCTTGAATATTCACGGTGAACAATTCACAATCTTGTTAATAATTTGATATGCTTGAGAGAATTTAGATCAAGGATGTAGATTATATAGTAGATAGATCCATAAATAAATATTATTGGGCGAATTCACCATTTAGTAAAAAGACCTATCTAAAATAATAATCATCTCATCTTTTTTTTTATACAACAAAGTTGGCAATCAAGCATACGGCCCGCCTGATGGTAAGCATCACCGTAGCCTATAGACGCTTGCAATACCGGGGGTATCACTGATGCGTTTACGACCCTCCCAACCCCCCCAAGTGGAGCTCTGGAGACCTTACTCACCGTAGGAACACAACATGGCCGAGACCAATGTTATTTGGCTACGATCTTTTGTACGGTTGAGGTCCTTCCCCAGTCAGGCTGCTCCGATTTGAGTGGGTTATCCGCTGTGGGCTACCTCTCTAATCTAAAAATTAAATGTTCTAAGTACAGTTTCAAAGCAGATTCTGCTTTTTTTTGTAACTTGCGTACAGTCAAATGAAAGAGTAACCAGGGTAGAATAACTTTGCAATTTACATACTACAATTTTCACAGCGGATAATCCGCTCAAATCGGAGCAGCCCGTCTGGGGAAGGACCTCCACCTTACAGAAGATCGTAGCCAAATAGCATTGGTCTCGGCCATGTTGTGTTCCTACAGTGAGTAAGGTATCCAGAGCTCCACTTCACACTCTATAGGATTGGTAACGCGTGAGTGATATTATATTTTATAACAAATACATTATATTGATAAACATCCAAGACCCGAGGCCAATCACAAAAAGTTCGTTTTTCAACATGACCCGACCGGGATTCGACCCGGGACCTCCTGGGTGACGTTCTCGCGTGGTAACCATTACACCACGGAGGTCGTCAAAAGTAATTGAAAGATATGTAGGGTATTTACAAAGCCTACCAGTTCATAGTAGTAAGTAGCTAGACTGTACCACACTAAACACGAACTTATAAAATGTCCAACTACTCGTAATGTATTAAATGGACTGTGGGAAGACTGTTACCAATAAAGACGACCTACTTATCTAGACTGTTCAAATATATCATTGAATCCGCCCATTTCCGTATCTATTGATTGAGCAGACATTAAACATTATTCAGCAGCTTACAACTTTCTGACATGACAATGGGGACAAAGGACCTTACGATTCGATTAATCAGGGTTTTGATTCCCATATCAAGACAAAATGTCTGTAAATATTGAAAAACTAGCTTTTTTGCCCGCGACTTCGTCCGCGTGAAGTTCCGGACCCGTTCTCGTGGGAACCACATTGAATTTCGGGAAAGCTATAGCCTATGTCTCTCCCTGGTAATGTAGCTTTCTACTGGTTAAAGAATTTTTGAATTCGGAGCCTATTCAAATCAAACAAACAATCAAATCTTTCCTCTTTATAATATTAGTATAGATGATCATGATCTCGGATGACGATCAAGAATGAACGTGTAATGTGTTGTGTGGAATGATCAGGATCACACATTTGGATCAATATTGAACGTGTATATATTGTATTAAACCTTTCAACTGAATTATAAAAGTACTAACTATTATGCACAAGTTTCCTTCACACGCAGCAGCCATTATGGACTTGTGAAGTTTAAAAACTTGGCTATAAGTATTAAAATACATTTTAAAAGCGCTTCTAATAGGAGCAAAGAGCGTATCCTTGTGAGCGTTGTTGTGGTGTTCAAAACCATTATATTTTAATACATTATATTTTGTTATTAATTTTATTAGATACTAGTGCACAAAAAGGTTTATTAACAGTTTTATAGATCTTGTGAGCGACGACGTAATGGTTTTATCTAAGTTAAGTAGGTATGAAGTGATTTATTAGTGGACTTCACAGAGAAACCCACGCAGTTTCGTTTCGCTTTCCCGAGGGAATTTAGGAAAATTTCTTTCTTATCACGCCTACGTTACCTACGTCAGTTTCTGAAACGCATCTTAGTTTAAATTTTACAATAACTTTAAAGCGACCTGGTTTATTTTCTTCTTTAGTATAACAGTGACAGCCATAATATAACGTGACATTACCTTTAAAAACGGTTTAATCAATTCACCGAGCAGATATAACGTGTCATTAAAATAGCGTTTCAGAAACTGTCGGTTTCAGCATTGATTTTAAAATGTCATGCAATGCCACTAGCAGTCGTGATAAAACTGTACGTTATCCAGTAAAAAAATTGAAACAGAACTGAACGTCAATGGAAATGCTAATAAACTCCCACCTAACACCCGTTTCGTTGGGAAAAGGGGGCCAGTTGTGGAAAACTGTGCATCCGTGTAAATTGTCACTCGACACGGCTATGTCCAATAAAACCAGAACATTGCTGTCATTTTTGACGAACTCGCCAATCGTGTGGCTTGATTAAATTACGGAGATTTCACGTGAATCCAATCTGTACATTCTTTACTTTCTTACTAATATTATAAGGGTGAAAGTTTATGAGGATGGTTAGAGGTATTGGATGTTTGTTGCTCTTTCACGCAAAAGAGCTAGACGAAATTTGGTAAACGGGTAGTTCATAATCTGGATTAACACATAGGATAGATTTTATCCATAACATATCGGAAAAAATTGAATTTTGCAGGTAAAACAGCGGGCATCGGCTAGTATTTAATATATTTAATAGAAAACTGATCACTTCACCCAATCCGCATTGACGCAGCGTGGCAGAGTACGCTTTAATCCCCTAATTGTAGCGAGACCCATATCCATGCAGTGAGATGACTAGGCATTGTCCTAATAGGAAGCGAATCCGCGATCATCGCGCGAGTAAGCGATGCGACCATCGCGTGTTCATAAGCGTGCGCCCAAGCGTCGCGCGATTGTCTGTTAGGACACCTATTCGAGTTCAATATGTTTGATCGTGAGTTCGCGTCCTAATAGCCGGGTCCACAGTGTCCACACCGAACGATCTGTCTTGCTTGGAGCGGCGATCCCGCGATCCACGATACAAGATCACGGAGTGTGGATCGCGGATCGCGTTAGACCGATCCAGTTTTGGAAACTTGCGGTCCTAAGTATGTGCTCCTAGCGATCCGTGATTGCACGATGTGGAGTCACACGTACAGCGGCGGCGAATTGCCGTTGCATCAGTAACCTTTATTTCTCTTACACCTCGTATTCGTAAGTTTAACATCATTTGGGTCCCATAAACATATAAATTCCTTATAAAGCGATATCAGCAGCTCATACAAAATAGGAACGAACGGGACAGCGAGTGTGTTTGAATCGAAATAGAATCGGTTTTTGTTACGTGAATTGCCCCCCAGACGGCGACTTTGCGATATATGGTGTAATGGATCGCGCGAATCTCAAACAACCGTCCACACCGCGCGCGCCACGCTACCGAGGCGCCTTTGAACATGGCCAAAAAACCGACAGCAAACGGATCGGACGCATCAAAGAGCGCGCGCTCCAATCCGTGCGCTTGGATCGCACGCGGCACGTCCACAGCGCCCCTGCACATTTGGAGCGCGCTCCTGCCGCGCGCGATGGATCGTCCGGTGTGGACCCGGCTATTAGGACAATGCCTAGGGTTGATATATTATGATGATTTATTAATATTAACGAACATAACAAACAAGTAATTTCCAAACAATTTAAACTGAATACAAAATCATTCGTTCAATCCAAACAAAACATTCACGTTCAATCAGTCATCGGCAGTCATCGCATTCCTTTTTATGGACATAAATCATATTTTTTTCTATTGAATTCGCAACCAATTTTTCTACCAACACCTCGTCACGTTTTTCCTCAACGGTAAACAATATTTTTATTCGAACTTCGTCAAATATTTGTCACCAGTTACCAATACTATGGATTTACGACCATCTATATTAATATAAAGAGGTAGGATTTGATTGTTTGTTACATTCAAAATATTTATTTAGGTCTGCACAGGCACTTATCTCCTCCAGATGGACAGACGACCACAAGAAGGCGGCTGGAGGTGGATGGATGCGGAGAATCGCATTTGGTGGAAGGCATCGGGAGAGGCCTATATCCAGCAGTGAGTAGATACAGGCTGATGATGATGATGAGGCACTTATCTCGTCATAACATCGCCTCGTCATCAGTAAATGATTTGTGTAAATTAATCTACTCCATAAGCTAGGTACCTACTATCTTTTCGGAAAGAAAAACAAAATGACTATCTGGTAATAGAAATGACGAAAGAAAACCTACGGCCTTTTTGTTAACAATAGGTACATATCATATTTTTATATATTTTAAAAGAAATAAAAAGTACATATAGAAATTTAAGTACTTTGCATTAAATAAACTCTGAAACTATTGATCGATTTGAAAAATTCTTTCACCGTTCGAAAGCTACATTATCCCTGGATGACATAGGTTATATTATATTTTCAGAAAAGTCAGGGATCCTTCCTTACCCGTGAAAAGCCGGGGCGGTCTGCTAGTTTCATGCGATGTCATAAAAACGTAGGTAGATACTTCAGTCTTGTTTGGGATACCGCGCAGAGCTGCCGCGTCTCAGATTTTCTTCCCGAAGTTTAACTACGAACGTACTCGTACGAATTTGAAATACAAAAAAATAAAAAACGAACGTCATTTAAGAAAAAACTAAATTTATTTTGTGCCAGTTTTTTTATTATTTTAATTTGAGTATTAGAACTGTGATTTTGAGAATTTTATGTGGTGTGTGCTGTTTTAGTTTGAAGGGAAAAGGATTTTTTTATATACTGGTGTGTTTGTCTCTTCTAAGTGCCCCCATGGGGGGGTAATGGTGACATTTTGGGCATCTCCTGTAATGTAAGTGACTTATTGAGAGTAGTCTTGTGTTGCTTTATATTATGCATAGCCATGAGTACCTGCGCGTGCAAAAATTGTTTATTTTGAATGTGTTTGTTGTTGTTTTTTTAAATATTTGTACGGATTTTTTTTAGGATTCTTCTTATTGGATTTTGATAATTGTGCTTAGAAAGTTTATTTACAAGTATATTACAGATTTAAAGATAAATTTACAAACTTAAAAGAAATATATTTTTATGTTTTTCTAAACTTTTATGTTTCTAATAATAGTTAATTATTGCTAAAAATGCATTATTATAAAAATGGATATTTGTAAAATGCAAATATTCAAAATTATTAATAAAAAAAACCATATTTAAAACTAACATAAAGATAAATAAAATTTGGAATTTTTCACCACTTTTTTCAGTAAGTAGAGGCTAGCTCTACTTTGAATTGGTACTGGCACGTAAATGATCTGGCCCCATAGTAACATGGGCAGCACTTAACAAAAAAAAAAAATTTTTTTTTCACCATTTCTTTTTTTCTGATTAATAATCGTGCCTTCTTTGGAGACCATGATATTTATATTCAATCACTGAGCCGCCGAACGGGAATCGAACCTGTGCCCCATAGTGCCGAAGATAGAAGATAGTTGGATCACTACCAACACACCACCGGGCTGTTAAATTATTAATATCAATAAATTAGACTCGAATTATAGAAAATTCTTTAAGTTTCTTGAACCTTATACCCGTGGGAAGCCAGTACAGACTACTAGTATGTATGCCAATGAAAGATTTAAAGCAGGGCAGTAAAAATTATTCTAGTATCGTACTAATATTTGATATGAGAAAGTGAGTTTGTTTGTTATTCCTTCACGGCTTGACTAAGCAGCCGATTATTATGAAAATTTTAATACAATATGTAAAAATTAGTCTATGTTGGGCTCTTGTACTACAGAGCCCAACATAGGCTAATTTTTACGCAGGCGAAGCCGCGGGTAACAGCTAGTTCTAAATATTGACAATTCCAGTCCTGACTGACTTAAATATATATCAACGCACAGCCCAAACCGCTGGGTCTAGAGATTCCAAATTTGGAATGTAGGTTCCTTACAACGTCTAGGGGTGTACTAAGAAAGGATTTTTCAAAATTCCCACGGGAAAGCGAGATACGCAAACGAAGTTGCAAGTATTTTACTAGTTTATATTACATATCTTTTGTTCTTAGTTCTCCACCCTGCTCATGTCTTTCATTGGCTGACTGTGCTTATATGATCGATTCGAATATCACCGACCCGAACACTAGGCATCACATCAAACCGATAACATAAAATAAGATTTATTGCTGAATGGAGGGCATAAAACTAAAACTGTACCAAAGATAATATACAACGTAGACATTTATCGGCGAAAATACTATTTCATCTACTAAGTCTTAGTACAGCAACATTTTTTAGGTAGGCATTGTACAACAACAAACATAAAAAAACCGACCAAGTGCAAGTCGCACTTGCGCACGAAGGGTTCTGTACATTATCTATTCAACATTTGACAAATTTTAAATTAGCCGCGGCTCCGCTCGCGTGGTCAAGGGAAAAATGTCAATAATTTTTCCCATGGGAATCTCTTTATCCCGTGGGGAAAAAGTAACCAGTTATGTCACTTTCCAGACCTTAAATTAACCCGTTAAAAAATTATGAAAAAATAATGTTATATTTTTTTTTCCCGTGGGAATGAGATGTTTTTCCGGGATAAAAAGTAGCCTATGTCACTCTCCAGACCTTAATCTATTCCCAATAAAAAAAAACATATCAATCCGTTTATTACTTTTGACGTGAAGGGACAAACAAACAAACACACTTTTACACATTATTTTCAAAAGGCAATTGCATTCTAAAATGATGATGGGTGGATGGGTATAGTAAAGCGATCGCAGCGCTTGTCGTGGCAGAAATACGCAACAATCCGGGAAAGTAAAGTCAATTATCATGGAGTTCGTAATAAATAATAAATTTTAAAATGCCTAATAATAGATGTTGTGAACTGTTGTCTTGTGAACTGCAAAAATAACGGCAATGTCGGTCGGTGTAAATTTTGTATATTTCCTACATTGGACTGGAAATTAAATCAAAGAAATAAATGGATAGATGCCATCCATAAAAAGAAATAAGTAAGCGAATCATTACGTTTAAGGTCATGAGAGTACTTACCTAAGTTTAAACTTGTTAAGGCGTGTACGCACGACCGAACACGAACATGGTGAACATCGAACACGAACACTTTGTTCGCACGTGCGTACCACTAGCGAACATTAAACAATTTGTTCGTCAAAAGTGTTTGTGTCGATCCAATTTGGTTGTTCTGTGTGGACGATGTTCTCAGCACGACCCAGCAGAACATTGTTAACACGAACATCGAACCAAAAGAGTAAGGCTTGGTAGCCTCTTTTGTTCGACACTATGTCCTTGTTCGGTCGTGAGTGGTTGCGCGCGAACACAAGTAGAACTATGTTCGTAGGTGTTCATGTTCGCTTTGCTAATTTACGTCCACACGTGCGAACCACATGTTCCGTGTTCGTGTTCGATGTTCACCATGTTCGTGTTCGGTCGTGCGTACACGCCTTTACATAGGGCGTTAATATCACCGATGTTTGACGAATTATGTGGGCTCGTATTAAATAACTATTGCCATTCTTTCGTAAATCTTCAACATTTCTTACATGGTTGTGCTAAAACAATTTTTTCTCCTTTTAACACGGTTTGTGTTTTACACTTTCAAAACCAGTTTTTATAATGATATCCAATATTTTACGCACTGTTTTAACAAATTCCTTTAAAAATACCACTTGTCGTCTTTTTATTTATCTTTAATTTACTATATTTACTAGAAAGCAATAAAATACTGATATGTCATTATTTGGCATAATCCCAGAAAGTTGCGCATTCTAGTGGCGCTACCTGTCGTGCACATATCCAATAGAAAGATTGATTTATAAAAAACAGAATATACGATTTTATTAAGACGGTCCTTCGAGCCGGATTTGTAATAAAGCGGTCTTAATGCTGACAGAAATTTTTCGACACTTTGCTCATGTTTAGATAATTTATCAATCATTACACATAAGTTATATAAATAGTAGAAAAGATTTAACCAAATATTTTGCTTGTCAAAAATAACGAGGCACATTCTTGTCGGAATACAATCGCTGACAGATTGACACAGCTTAGAGGGGCGCCGACGTGGGGCCGAAAATCTGAAATATGTCATTTTGATTGATATCGGGAACACTTTACCGAATATATCTATGGTATAGTATAAACCTGTACTGCCCGCGGTTCCGTCTGTATGGGATGTAAAAGCTTTACGAGAAATCTAAATTAAAAAGGAGGAGGTTTAGCCACTTTTAAGGAATTGCACCAACCTGTCACCCTGTATATAACCTGGTTTATTACTACTTTTTATCTCGATAAATTTCCCCGTGAAACAACTAAATAGCGTCGGTAGAACCGTGGGTGTTTGCTAGTAATTTCCTTAATAAAGTTATCAGAAGTTAATAATACTGTATAATTATCCCAGGAATCAGTATAAAACAATTTCCACGAACATGAGCATCCGTCAATCGCAACGGCTCTGGCCAATATTATCGTGAACAACATATACAATATGTCATAATGATTGATTCTGCTCTCGCCCGCAAATACATGATTTCGGAATGCTCATTCATTGTATTATCGTTCGGGATATTATCATTTGGACGGCATAAGGTTGCTTTGCCACCAGAGAAAAGAAGAAACACTGAGAGTGAAAGAATATAGATATTATTAGTTCCACACTGTTTTTTTGTGATATTGTAATGTAACGTTATACGTACATGTTTACTCTAAATAAATTTGAATTACAATAAATAACATTTTTTTAACAAATCAGGAAATTAATTAAAACAAAAAAATAATTAAAAAAAAGGTTTATTTAAAAAAAAATATACATTTAACAAAAAAAAACATTACACTATATTTACAAATTTTAAAATTGTGCAAACTAAACATAATACTAATTAATTAACTAAATTGCGTCATACATACGGTTCATATATTTAACTAAAATAAAATAATATTAATAAATAAAGGAATAAAATACTTAATACTAATAAATAAAATGTAGGTGCGTGGATCCCTAAATGCATTTTTTGCAATCGGTTGGATGGCGTGATGTGCGGGGGCGTGGCCAAGCAGCCGTCCATTGTCCAGAGCGGGGATCGTCGTCGCGGCATTGAACTTTACCACGTTGACCAAAAATTAGACTGCGAGGCGAGAAGACGTATTCTCATAATCTCCTCAATTATTAAATTCGTTATAATTTCATACTTAGTCACGTCTTGACTATATTAATACGAACCACATAATATCATAGGTACTATTGTGTTGTGCCAATAATAAATCCTACGTGATTTAGGATTAGATATTTCCCTAATTAGGTAAGTGGTGATTTTAAGTGTTATTTTGTGAACCGTAGTCGCATAGTTGCAATTATAAATTATGTCTATTTAATTATAATATAACGTACTGAATGCTTTCCATTTCATTCATTTCATTGTATATTGTCTAGTGTACCTTCATTGCAAACTATGCTATTTGTGCCTACGCATTTCTTTAGCCGTTTTAGTTTTTTGTTCAGAATATTGATTAAATATAAATTAATTAGTAGATTAAAGTATACTTTAACAAGTATTACTAGCATTTCGTTCTGTTTTTTTGATTGTGTAATTAATAATTGAATCGAGTAAATTAATCTACCTACATACAGTTTTTTCTGCATACCTACTTACGTAGTTCTTGTAATCCGTCTGATTGCGATCTTAATTAGTAGCCACTTCACCTCCTACTGAAATATACCCGTCTTCTTTGCTTTGGCTTGGCTTGGGTTGGCAATTGAGGATCGCAATCGACGGCTTTGGAAGACCGAAATAACAATTTCTTACTGGAACGTGATTTCAGGGATAACAAAGTCCGGGATAACAAAGTCCGGGATAACAAAGTTCGGGATAAGGAAGTCCGGGATAAGACGGGACGCGTCCAGCCCAACCAATACTTTTGCTACCAGCCTCCCTACCGCTGTCCACTACACCGCCAGGCCATCATCAACTTCGGCCGGCCCTCCTGCAGGGAAGTACGGAACCGCGGAAGTGAATAACCAGTCGGGATTCGAACCCACTACCCGAGTATCTGTCTCGGTGGGTAAATAAATAAATATTTATTTTGTGCACGCTGGGTCTTTAATCATTTATACCCCCACGCGACACTGGCGCCCAACGTGGGGCCAAAAAAATAAAAATAAAAAAAATTGTACGGAACCCCAAAAATTTTTTTTTTTTTTTTTAAAAATAAATATAATCAATTGTGTAAGTGGTGATCTAGTGTTCTAAATTACTACTTTTATATAGTATAACTCCGTCTGTTACAAAATAGCAAGCTAAAAAGTAATAAAGCACAGAAGAAGTTATATAAAGAAGCAAACTACATGAGCTGCAAATAAAAATAAAGAACACAAACCAAAAAGAAAAGAAAGAAAAACGTTATACAATAAAGCACACAACACACAACTACCTACTTACTACGGAAGCAAATAACCAGTCCATAAATTACCAAGTTGAGGCGCCAGTGTCGCGTAAACACCCACAATTTGAGACAGTGCACCGAAAATAAGGACGTTATTTACTGTTTTAAGTGCGGCCGCAAGGATGTTAAAACCCCCCAATGTCCAGATTGCAACAAAACTAACCCTACCGTTTCAAAAAACTAGTGGAGCAGAATTGTGGAAGTTCGTCGAAAAGTCATTTTGATAAAGACGATTGGCAAAATTGGCTTCGAACTATAAGTGTTTTCTTTAAGTCATATAGAACTGCCACAATTCTTAGTAAACCAATCGATGACGTTAGGCCCTACGTTACAGTGAACATAAATAATAATCCTTTCACTGGACTACTTGACTCGGGTTCAGCAGTCACTATTTTGGGTAATAATTCACATCTCTTATTACAAACCCATGGCTATAAATTGCTTACTGACCGATTTATTTTTGTAACCGCAGCTGGCGGTCAGTCTCTAAAAAGTTTAGGTTATATGAACATTCCAGTACATTTTGAAAATCAATTTCACTTGATTGAAGCTGTTGTCGTCCCAGAGATCGAAACGTCTCTTATATTAGGCGTTGACTTTTGGCAAAAGTTCAAAATTTGTCCTAAATATTTAGGTAGCATTTCTCTCGCTGCACCTAATACTGACATAAGTTTGCCCACTGAAACCATCATACATGGTTACGAAAACCTCAGCGAATCCGAAAAACTTATTGCGGACAACATCATTGACCAATATAAGGACATTTCGTTTGAGCGTAAAGGTCTTGGCAAAACGAGCCTGATTACTCATCGCATCAATACTGGAGACGCCCAACCAATACGGCAGAGGTATTACCGCATGTCGCCGGAAAAACAGCGTATTTTGGTTGAGCAGGTAGATGAGATGTTGTCTCTTGACGTGGTTGAGCCGTGCGAAAGTGCTTGGTCTTCGCCAACCTTATTAGTGACGAAGAAAAATGGTCAGCCACGGTTTTGCCTTGACAGTCGGAAGCTGAACTCAGTGACGAAACGCGACGCATACAATTTGCCGTACATCTCCGAAATTTTGGACAATCTCCGGGATGCCCGTTATTTAAGCAGCATAGATTTGTCTAAATCGTTTTGGCAAATTGAGATCCCGCCTGAAGACCGCGATAAGACCGCATTTTATGTCCCAGGTAGAGGAACACTCCAATTTAAAAGGACTGCATTTGGTTTGACCAATGCACCAGCTACCCAACAGCGTCTGGTAGACCTCTTGTTCGGCGAATTTGGTCCCAATGTTTTCGCGTACCTTGATGACATTATAATTATCAGTAGCGATTACCAAAATCACGTGACTCTGTTGCTTAAGGTGCTGGATAAACTTAAACAAGCTAACCTCACGGTAAACTTGGAAAAGTGTAAATTTTTCCGAAGTCAACTCAGGTACCTTGGCTATGTCGTTGACGGTTGTGGACTACGTACCGATCCCGAGAAGGTGGAAGCCATCTTAAACTATCCGACACCTACTTGTCGAAAAGATCTCAAACGCTTTCTCGGGACAGCTACTTGGTATCGTCGCTTTGTCCCCAATTTCAGTACAATTGCCGGCCCATTAAACAGGTTGACTTCCTTGAAAAAGGGTACACCCCCGTTCAAGTGGACTACGGAGGCTGATGTTTCCTTTCAGAAACTTAAGGAGTGCTTAGTGTCTGCTCCTGTTCTGGCTTGTCCTGATTATAGCCAAGCATTCGAGGTTCACACCGACGCGAGCAACTACGGTGTTGGCGCTATGCTCACCCAGACCAAGAACGGAAAGGAACATCCCATTGCCTACATGAGTCGATCCTTGACCTCTTCTGAGCGAAATTACAGTATCACGGAGCGTGAAACTTTAGCCGTGATCACTGCGTTAGAACATTGGCGATGTTATTTGGAGAACGGAAAAACCTTCACTGTCTATACAGATCACAGTGCCTTAAAATGGTTCCTTTCTCTTAATAACCCAACCGGTCGATTAGCTCGATGGGGAGTACGTTTGTCCTCTTTCGATTTTGAAATTAAGCACCGACGTGGAGTTGACAACGTCATACCCGATGCTCTTTCCCGGGCCATTCCAGTTAGTGCCATTTGCTCTTCTGATATATCGGACACTAAAGACGAATGGTATAAAACTATTTTCAACGGTTGCCTTACTAAACCACAAAATTTTCCAAATTATTTAATTAAAGACAAACTTTTATATAGGCTTTCAAAAGGTAAATACGATTTAAATAATGAATTTTCGTGGAAAATTGTAGTCCCAGCAGAATTGCGTGAACAGGTTCTCATCGAAAACCATGCAGACCCAACAGCCGCACACTTAGGCATTTTTAAAACTCACCATCGTCTTATGCTTCGGTACTTTTGGCCAGGCATGCACAAGGATGTCGTCAGGTTTGTTGGTTCTTGTCAAAAGTGTCTCGAGTACAAGACGTCTAACCATCAAACATTAGGTGTTATGGGTCGTCCTAAGCAGTGCTCACGTCCTTGGCAGATGATCTCAATAGATCTCATGGGCCCCTTGCCCACTACTCGTAAGCAAAATAGCTACATCCTAGTTATCACTTGCTGTTTTTCTAAATTTTGCCTAATTTATCCAATTAAAAAAGCAACTTCTGCTATAATTATTAAAATTTTGGAGGACTTAGTTTTCTTGGTACATGGAGTTCCACAAACAATATTTTTAGATAACGGATCTCAATTTATTAGCCGTGACACAGCTACATTTTTCAAAAAGTATAACGTCCCAAATATATTTTTTACACCTAAGTATACGCCACAAGTAAATACCGTAGAGAGATACAACAGGACAATTATCACTTGCATTTCCACTTTTGTTAACAATGACCACAGAACTTGGGACATCTATATTCCAAAAGTACAGTTTGCCATCAATAACTCTGTGAATGAGGCTACTGGTTTCACGCCATCGTTTTTAGTTTATGGCCGAGAACTTGTTGTCTGTGGCACTCACTACACAGATGCAGAGTTAGGTGAAGAGATCCTCTTCCTGCCACGGGATATTTACGCCGAAAATTTAGGTTGTCTATCCACCATATTTGATGACGTACAGGCAAAGTTATGGCATGCGCATGAAAAAAATACCGCACATTATAATCTACGCCGTAAACCAGCCGAGTTTCAGGTAGGAGACGTAGTGATGAAACGCGCGTTTGTTCTAAGCGATAAAGACAAATATTTTAGCAAAAAACTAGCACCAAAGTTTATTAAATGCCGGATCACTGCGAAAAAGTCACCTTTAGTTCACGTCTTGGAAGATATGTCAGGTAAAAACGTAGGTACATGGCACATTAAAGATTTAAAATTAACTGGTTTAAACAAATAATATTTTTTATAATATATACAAGAAAGGGGTCGGACATTTTAAATAGTCACTACTAATGACTTCACTATACTTCAAAGTTAGTTATTAATTAATGAGTCTAAGATAAACGGGCCGTACAGCTAGTGCACCGTGTCCGCCAGAGCCAGACTTGAGTCGTCTAAGTTAAACGGGCTGTACAACTAGTGCACCGTGCCGCGCCAGAGCCAGACTGAGCTGCGAGTCGCCGTGCACCCCTTTTATAGCTGCCGCGCCGCACCGGTCGAGTAGTGGGGTGGTAGGGCGCTTGATGACGCGGCCTGTGCACGTGTTGTTTTTCTAGGCAACAAGTCTCAACTTGTGTTTTTGACGATGCCGTCATATTATATCATAAATAATTTACATTTTTATTAAGTTATTTGGAGTGGACTGTACTGTAACGTTGTCTTTTGGGGTAATTTCGCGTAATTTAACATCATTTAATCAGCATTTCAATTGTACGGGTTACCAGTTCATAATATAACAGGAACCTCTCTTATTGTTAGTGTGTGTCAATATTCTTTAAAATAGTTTATTGTTACTTTTATGTTTGCGTGAAGTATGAAATATTTGAATGAAAGTGTTAATACAAATAATTACTTATTGCTTGAGTGCGGATTTTATTAAAAAGGAATAAAATCCTTGGTGACGCGAGGGGGTAATGTAACGTTATACGTACATGTTTACTCTAAATAAATTTGAATTACAATAAATAACATTTTTTTAACAAATCAGGAAATTAATTAAAACAAAAAAATAATTAAAAAAAAGGTTTATTTAAAAAAAAATATACATTTAACAAAAAAAAACATTACACTATATTTACAAATTTTAAAATTGTGCAAACTAAACATAATACTAATTAATTAACTAAATTGCGTCATACATACGGTTCATATATTTAACTAAAATAAAATAATATTAATAAATAAAGGAATAAAATACTTAATACTAATAAATAAAATGTAGGTGCGTGGATCCCTAAATGCATTTTTTGCAATCGGTTGGATGGCGTGATGTGCGGGGGCGTGGCCAAGCAGCCGTCCATTGTCCAGAGCGGGGATCGTCGTCGCGGCATTGAACTTTACCACGTTGACCAAAAATTAGACTGCGAGGCGAGAAGACGTATTCTCATAATCTCCTCAATTATTAAATTCGTTATAATTTCATACTTAGTCACGTCTTGACTATATTAATACGAACCACATAATATCATAGGTACTATTGTGTTGTGCCAATAATAAATCCTACGTGATTTAGGATTAGATATTTCCCTAATTAGGTAAGTGGTGATTTTAAGTGTTATTTTGTGAACCGTAGTCGCATAGTTGCAATTATAAATTATGTCTATTTAATTATAATATAACGTACTGAATGCTTTCCATTTCATTCATTTCATTGTATATTGTCTAGTGTACCTTCATTGCAAACTATGCTATTTGTGCCTACGCATTTCTTTAGCCGTTTTAGTTTTTTGTTCAGAATATTGATTAAATATAAATTAATTAGTAGATTAAAGTATACTTTAACAAGTATTACTAGCATTTCGTTCTGTTTTTTTGATTGTGTAATTAATAATTGAATCGAGTAAATTAATCTACCTACATACAGTTTTTTCTGCATACCTACTTACGTAGTTCTTGTAATCCGTCTGATTGCGATCTTAATTAGTAGCCACTTCACCTCCTACTGAAATATACCCGTCTTCTTTGCTTTGGCTTGGCTTGGGTTGGCAATTGAGGATCGCAATCGACGGCTTTGGAAGACCGAAATAACAATTTCTTACTGGAACGTGATTTCAGGGATAACAAAGTCCGGGATAACAAAGTCCGGGATAACAAAGTTCGGGATAAGGAAGTCCGGGATAAGACGGGACGCGTCCAGCCCAACCAATACTTTTGCTACCAGCCTCCATACCGCTGTCCACTACACCGCCAGGCCATCATCAACTTCGGCCGGCCCTCCTGCAGGGAAGTACGGAACCGCGGAAGTGAATAACCAGTCGGGATTCGAACCCACTACCCGAGTATCTGTCTCGGTGGGTAAATAAATAAATATTTATTTTGTGCACGCTGGGTCTTTAATCATTTATACCCCCACGCGACAGTAATCAAGTTTATTTTTTTATAATTTGTAAATTTTATATCTCTGTTGCAGTCAAAGTGTTTTATCTATTTATATATTTTATCTTAAATTGTGCGGTGAGCGAGGAAAGAATCAAGAAAACCTGGCCATCGTCATCATATCAACCAATTATCATCCCACTGCTGGGATACGGGTGACCCTTTAATGGAAAGGGATTAAGAGCACGCTGTGCTCTCAGTACAGAGAAGCACGCGGTTATACGAAACCCCATCTAAGTTCCTACTAAGTTATAAAAAAATAAGGTGCTAGTGTCTTTAAAAAGCTCATAATATAGTCTAGACATTGAACAGAGCTTAAAAGCTACCTATGTTTTTGACACCAAGAAATTAATAGACGGTCGCTGTGTTTTATGAGGCGAAATTTTTTTTATTACTTAGCTCTCACTTTGAAATAACCTAAAAGTTTCTAAATGGTATCAACCCTCAAACGGGAAATTAGAATTGGTAAACGGATAATTTTTAGGTAGAACGAAAAAGTCCTTTCAATACTTCTTGTAATTTTTTCTGATTAAATTCGTTGTGAGTTGAGCTGTAATTATACCACCAGGACGTCAATAATGTCTATTGCTTGGTGTCGTGATACCCCCCCCCCAGCCCCCCCCCCCCCCCGGATTTTACCGCTTACCATCAGGCGGACCGTGTGCTTGTGTGCCACCATAGTGGTATAAAAAAATCGTTCTCGAAAGTCTATTACAAAAACACTGAATACACGTCTTATCTGAAACCATCCACACTTTTTTACATATAAATTTTCCACGTCATCAGTTATAAACAGGTCGCGTTCGAGTCGCCATGTCGAAGTGAAGCCTTACATTACCATAACCCATCCCAACCGTCGTTATTCGTTTTACCCTTTTAAAGGACAAAATTTTAGCGTTCAGGATTAAAGATTATGTTTTTGAAAATCAACCGTAAAATTATTATTAATTTGGTATTGGTAGGTATATGCTCGCTAAGTATATGTCGCACCTGAAATCGAACACGTAAGTTAAACAACGTCTTTTCTAGCCAGTGTTTTGATGGGCTTCGTTCGTGTGTTGGATTAAATTATGGGTTGATATGATGCTATATAGTAACCGTGGTTTCGCTCGTGTTTTACATATATTTTACTAGTGAAACCCGCGCAACTTCGTTTGCGTGTATTTATTTATGCACAGCAGCGCCACCTATATCAGACTTTTGCTCAAATCGTACGGGAATCGCGTACTTTTCGGGATAAAAAGTACCCTTATGTTAATACAAGGTATCAGCTACCAACGTAGCAAATATCATAAATATTGGCCCAGCCATTTGAGCGTGAAGAATTAACAAACATACATATAACCGTGGCTTCGTTCTCGTAAAAATTAGCCAACGTTAGGCTCTGTACACCTGACAATATGTATACAAATTTTCATAATGGTCGGCTGCTTAGTCAAGCCGTGAAGGTATAACAAATAAACAAACAAACCAACCAACAAAGAAACAAACTCACTCTATGGGATATCGAAGAGATTTGGCAATCGAGCTTGTTGGTCGTCTGAGTGCTTAGTACGAGTTTTTTGGTCACATTCGAACGTGTTAACGTTTACAAGCCGACCAAAATGTAAAACTGTTTCATATTGTGAATTTATCAGACGCGTGTTACATATCCAAATTAGCCGGGTTACTCACTTCGAAACGTGAGCAAGTAAGCCGCATAATTTTGATATGTAGCACGCGTCTTATAAATTCGCAACATGAGAGTTCTTCTCTATTTGGTCGGTTTGTTTACGTCGACATGATCGAATGTGAACAAAAAAACTCGTACTAAGCACTCTGATGGTATATGGTCACCGCTGATGACAAAAGCGATACCACCAGGGGTGCCTAAACCGGGAGGTTATAAGAAGAAAATCCATGGGCGTGGTTTCGGTTCCCACTGGCAAACCTTTGTGTGAAGGAATTAGTGTTTGTTCTCCATCCAGATTTTTTTCTATGTATTAAAAGTGTATACTTACAAATATATCCGTTATCTGGCACCCAAACAAAAGCAGGATAAGCCTAGTTTACTTTGGGACCAGTTGGTGCTGTGTGAATTGTGTATAGTCATTTATTTCATCAAACATTTCCCCTCATTCAGCTAATATTAGTTCCTTTTTACTAACAATACATAGTTTTCGTATGGAATTCATGCGTGACTCTAACAACGTAACCGTTAAAAAAAATATTACTCTAACCTTCATGATATTATCTTTGATTACCCATAAATACTTACAAACGGGTTAGGCCTTGACTTAACTTGAGGTAACTTACATTGTGCTGAATATAAAAGACATAGCAAGCTTATTAATTCCGTATACCAAAATGGTATCAATAAATTAATTAATATCTTTTCTTGAACGAATCACACAACGCAATCTAGTCCCAAACAAATAAAAAGCTTGTATATGGGGACTAGATTCAAATTCTTTATTCTATATATATATTGACAGGCCTGGTGGTCGAGTGGCTAGCAATGGTAACTTTATCCCGAGGGCCGCGGCTTCGAATTCTGCGCAAGGCAAACATTTCTCTGCGTGCACATGTCTGTTTGCCTTGGTCTGGATGTTTTTATGTATAATAAGTATTTATTTTTTTAAAGTATTTATGTATATTTATCAGCAATCTAGTATCCCATAGTACCTACAAGCTTAGTTGCTTAGTTTGGGACTAGATAGCGTTATGTGATTCGTCGAAGAATATTTTATTTATTTACTCATATTCAGAGACTGAGCCTTCAAAGGCACTTTCTATAGTAATTTACAACTTGTATTAAAACTCTTAACTCAAATTCAGAACTACAATGTTTTGATTTAGTTATTTCTTTAATAATTTACAATTATGTAGTATGATAATATTAATAAACAGTAGAATAAAATCTACTCTAAAAGCTACCACCATTTCGGAAACAAGCAAAATGGCCACCGGCAAAAGGAATGGCGAAAGAAAACCAGTTACGGCCTTTTCTGTCATACAAAACATGTTGTAGGTAATAACTAGGGTTTCTTTCCCGGGTTTCCGATCCCGGGAATACCCGGGAAAACTATCGATCCCGGTCCCGGGAAAATTCAGTCGGTAATTCCCGATCCCGACTTTCGGGAAATAAATCTAATTTTGTATTACCACAGAATAGATAATAGTACTACGTACAGAAGATTCACTCCGCAAAATCAATTAAAGAAATAGGGACTTTCGCTACGATACAATAAGGTGCAATTCAGCTCGCACAGCGCACACAACCTACAGTTATATTCACCTAGAAGTTGCCTCTCTTTTTATCGCGTATTTTTTACCTCTTCTGACGACGTTAGGGTTGTCTTCTTTTAGAGAAGAATTTAATCTGAGTATTAAATTACCAGTTAGGTATGTGCCTATTTCTTTAATCTAAGAAGATAACAAAATATCATATTTAGATATTCCCTTGGATAGCGCTAAATTGAAATCGGTTTCGATGCAAGAGCATAAGGTTCTCATTCGCCGATATAAATTGTACCTACTTATTTAATAAATAATAGATAAAAATAACATGTGTATCACTTAATTCAATAAATAGTAATATGTAGGTACTAAACTACTGTATTACTAAAGGTAGGTAAGTATTTAAGTATAAGTAAACAATGATAGTAGCACTTCCTTAAAGATTATCGGTACGTGTTGTGTACGTCATGTACGGTACGAGCCAAAAAACACATCGACGTTTATTTAAACAACCGGGCACACAACAGTAGTACCAAATTTTCGTATAGTTTGTCACTTTTATTTACTCGACGTTGCGGCCGAGTCCGCGCGATGCGTCTAGCTAGCGGCACGAGCGAGAGCCGAGTGGTGGTAGCCTTGAGATTAACCGGCCGGGCCGGTTCCAAGGTCAATCGTACCTAAACTGCGGAGTGGGACCCCCCTGGTATTACGCGCTGTGGCCGCACTGCGCCGCGCGATCACCGTTCGTTTCGTTCAGTCAGTCAGTTATTAATTCGTTGGCTATGCAAAGAGGATAGTAATATTGGTAGGTATAGAGTGGCAACTCCGGGGCGAAATCGGCATCTATGGAAGGTGCTGCCACCGCAGGGGTGGGTGAACTAAAATTGTAAGACTTAACAAGGATTTTCAACTATTTGAGGCCTCCCGGAAACGTATCCCGATTCTGGAGTTACTATACAAAGCTCTGTTGTCTATTTAACCAACATCCACAGAGAGTGAAAGAGCGTTTTCGGTAGCAGGTAATTTGTAACTTTCAGTCATAAATAAATACGAAGTTCAATGAAAAAATTTAATTATTTTATTTCACTTCCCACCTTCGGTGTCGGTCAGCAGCGTCGACGCGTGGTCTGTCCGCTTGTATTTTATAACATAAAATTTACAGAAAGGAGTTCAAACGTAATAATGCATATTTTTATAAATTCCCGATTCCCGGGAATTCCCGGGAATACATATTTTGCGTTCCCGAGTCCCGGGATCGCAAAAACCCCCGGAATTGAGAAACTCTAGTAATAACATGTTTTTTCTTCATTTTTCTAAAGATATTCTTTTATGTTGTCATCAAAGAGTAAAAATAATTTGATTTTCTGTTCAAACGCATTATTAGGATTGAGAGCCATTGAAAATGAAATATTTTTTACGTACATATTTCCATTTTCTTTAAGTCATCAAAGCGAGCCATCTAATAAATTTTTCATAAAATCTCTTACATGGAATTTTTGTCATACTGTCGCATGTCGTCGTAATCAATTTGTGTATATAAAAAAGACCTTTTAAGTGGTAAAGCACCTTGATAAAGCTTACATCATGGACAGACAGTCGACAAACAAAAGACGTAATCGGATAGACTTAAAAAGGCGGCCAAGTGCCCATGTCACCCGAGGATAGCAACGTTAATTTTGGCACAACTAAAATTGTTCCTGTTGGACCAACTAGTTGTAGTAGTCGAACAGGAACAATTTGGAAAAAAAATCCTGTTGGCACAACTAGATAATTGTCATTAAATGAGTGAGTTTTTGGGATGAGTTAAGAATGGTTTTGGAGTGTGGATTCCCAACGGTGAAAGAATTTTTGAAATCGATCCAATCGTTTTTGAGTCTTGTTTTTGAGTCTTGTTTCTGAGTCTTGTTTTTGAGTCTTGTTTTGAGTCTTGTTTTTGAGTTTATTTGTTATGAACAAAAATACAATTCTTTCCTCTGTATAATGTTAATAGAACGCATTAAGATTTAGGTATTAACTTCTAAATACCTGCCTTACTTCTGAGTACCTGCCTTATAAGGCAGGATAACTTTAAACTTACTATAAATAGATAATTTATTTAGTGTCACAAGTAATAACGTGTGTACACCGTGTACACTATGTACATTTAGACTGTGACACACAGCACGCCATCGAGCTTCTCATGACGACATGTTTCTATTTTTCCCTTTTTCTTTCCAACACTATCTAAAATCTGACAGCAGACATGCTTAAAATATGTTATTGTTAGCACACTTGTATACACTATGACTTAACCCTGAGTAAACTTAAAAGAGGTTGTCAGTCAAACTTAACTTTACTGAAAAGACTTTACATGAGGAATCGACTACTTTATTCAAAGAATAGGTCTGCACAGGCATTCAGCTCATTAGGCACTCTACTCATATTTTACATCTTTATTAACATTAACTTTAAATCATAAAAATAAATCTTTATTGGTAAACATAAGTAGCTACTTTTAGCTTCTAGTAGCTTCTACAAAGTTGGCAAACAAGCATACGGCCTGCCTGATGGTAAGCATCACCGTAGTCTATAGACGCTTGCAATACCGGGAGTATCACTCACGCGTTGCCAACCCTCCCAACCACCCCCAGTGGAGCTCTGAAGACCTTATTCACCGTAGGAACACAACATGGCCGGGAACAATGCTATTTGGCTACGATCTTCTGTAAGGTGGAGGTCCTTCCCCAGACAGGCTGCTCCGATTTGAACGTATTATCCGCTGTGCCCTACCTCTCTTGAACTAAGAAAATGATGACCTCTTTTACTTACATAAAGTTCAGTGTCTGGTGTCCCCTTGTAAGCTGGTAAGCTTGTGTTAGGGGCCACCGCTCTTCTATAACACATTGTCAACTTTACTAATATATTATGAGCTTTTACAAAAATTTTAAATGTTACTACCCTTTTTTTAGTTTTAATTTATTAATAATAAAAAGTCTCAGATCTTATTATCTGTCTGTATGTATACATGTGATTAGAGGTATATGCGCGTGCATGAACCTTTAATTATATGAAATACCTGTCTTATATATAAACTACCATCATTTCGGAAATAAAGTAAAATGACCACCGGCAAATAAAATGGTGAAAGAAATCCTAAGAAAAAAATAAAATCGTGACAGAAAGACGAATACTCTAATACCTGTATTTTACTTTATAGTTTTTCACTAGGGATCAAGCTTAGAACTTATTTCTAGATAGGACAAGATCTGAAACGACAATTTGGAGACAAAGTTTTTAAAAAGTTTTATAAATTCCTAGATTTTATATAGGTCGGCCTCATAAAGGCAAGACGTGAGGACTGTGTAGGAACGTAAGCTCGACTTAACTTCAAATTACACTATGTGAAAGCTCTGAAACCACCAGAAGATAAAAGAGCTTTTATTCTTAAATATATTTTAATGATCTATATTGACTATCATTTGGAATTTTCTTCTCGTCAATCGTCATTTCGAAATGCTGGTAGATTATAAAAAAAGTAATAATATAAAACACTAGCTCGCGTCTAGCACTGCCCGCGGCTTTGCCCGCGGCTTTGCCCGCGTGGCCTATTAACAATTAGCATATTTTTCTTTAAAAACAAATTCCGATCCGGTCTGGTTCGGTCCGGTACGGTACGGCCCGGGTCATTTGGGTGTGATTTTGAACCACCCGGTGAATTTTTCACCTGGGTGATTTTGAATGTTCACACTAAAGTTGTTGAATAAATTAATATTTTAGTAAGTTTAAAATAATCCTGCTATAAAAGGCAGGTACTCAGAAGTTAATACCTAAATCTTAATGCGTTCTATAATAACAAACCCTGTAAATTTTATTAAATATTAAAGGATGTCGTTAAAGGCACCGAAGGTAGGCAACCTTACGACACTGTATAACAACTTCTGTACATTTTATTAAATAACTAACTAGCCTTTTGCCTGTGGCTTCGCTCGGGAAAGTTTTAAGTAATTTAGAACTTGTTTGATCGAGTTGATTTGAAGAAATCAAACCATAATAATGATAGTATCTCCACCGACTGTTGACCGACTTTGCACCATACAGTGCCATCTATAGAAGATTTAGGTAAGCTTTTTTCCAATAGGAATGCGATAGTTCCACGGGATAAAACTAACCAATGCCTTTTTGTACTTCGACAATATGATACTTTTCATAACTATCGGCTACATAGCAAGGCTTGAAGGAATAACAAACAAACAAACAAATATGTATACTCACTTTCTTATTATAGAACTCAGGACGTAAATGTAGGGTTTTTTTTTATACCCCCGCCACGTGAAGGCGAAGAAGGTGGCAGACAGTCAGGTTTTTAGTCGGTATCCCTCATTGACTAGAGAGGCGAGCCCGACGGACCCCCGTCGCTTTCCCAAGTGGCGGGACTTGCAGTAATGCATTTTCCTGAAATTAAACAAAAAAAAAAAAAATTTTTATACTACAAAGTTGGCAAACAAGCATACGGCCTGCCTGATAGTAAGCATCACGGTAGCCTATAGACGCTTGCAATACCGGGAGGGTATCACTCACGCGTTGCCAACCCACCCAACTTCCCCAAGTGGAGCTCTGGAGACCTTCCTCGCCGTAGGAACACGACATGGCCGAGACCAATGCTATTTGGCTACGATCTTCTGTAAGGTGCTTTCCCAGACGGGCTGCTCCGATTTGAGCGGATTTGAGATTTATCCGCTGTGCCCTAACTCTCTTTAACTACTGGTAGTTTAACAATTCGCAAAGACCGACAATAAAGAGATTTTTGATTGATTCCAACTTAGTAACGAGACCATCTGGTCTCGACTGCACAAAGAGTATTGTACAGACAACCAATGAAAGAGATGAGCAGGGTAGAGACCTAAGAACAAAGATTATCAGTTTGACTAAAAAGTTTGACCACACGAGGAAGGACCGGATTTTTATGCTAATTATGTAAGCATATTTATGAAACTTACATAGTACAATTCGAAAATACTGATTTAACTATATATCAAGGCACAGCCCAAACTGCTGGGTCTAGAGTTTCCAAATTTGGAATGTAGGTTCCAGACGCCTAGGGGTGCACTAAGAAAGAATTTTTCAAAATTCCCACGGGAAAGCGAGATATACGCAAACGAAGTTGCGAGTACTTCACTAGTTGAAAAATAAAAAATCGAGTAAATCCCTTCACGCAATATTTACAAAACTTATTATCATATTTACGGCCTGCTCATCTCTTTCATTGGCTAACTGTACCTTACATTTATCTTTTATGTCAGGTCTTTTATTTATATGAGTTGCTGGACAAATATGATATATAAATAAAAATAACAAAGGTTGTGGAAAGCAATTTTTCAAAGTAGTCGACTGTTGAGGGATAAGTACCCCTGATTACAAAATACACCCTTATTTGTGGCGCTTTGAACTTGAGAGGACCAAAATGGCTTCCGGCCAAGGGATAGAAATTGATGCTTTTTCATCTAAGTGGTAGTTTGGTTAAACTGTGTGTTGATGGACTGAGTTTATGTAAAGTCTGTGTCTGTGCCAGCGGCGCTATTTTAAATCCCTCTTCACAAGTGCTCTATTAGTGGTTCCACTTAAAAATAATAATGGTTATTAACAGACTTTAATTTTTTAAAAGACTGTGTGCTCATTATGTAATAATTTTTGCTTTTAGCTATTTATAATTAGGACCATGTGCATCACTTAGAAAAGTGTATGTAAAGCTCTTTTAGCCAATGATGGACATACCGACCATAAACATGATGATTATTTATATTATATCCACGATTTCGGTTTTTTTAGAGTGATGCGGATCTACTTCCGCACGCGGCGCGGGTAATATCCGCATACGTGCCACCGGCAACTTACGGACGCACGCACGCGGTACACTGGGTCGTTGGTGGCTGGCCGGTAGCGCGCGGATATGCGTGCTGCCCGCGTGTTTATTTATTCATGTGCCCGCGTGCAGCCTGTAGAACATATGCGGATCTGGCAGTACGTCCTGCACTTGAAGCAAATCCACACGACGCGACGCTATAAATAAATCCGCACGTAACAATATCCTATGAGTTGTTTCAAAAAAATGAACAAAAAAGCTAAGAAAGAACATTCGATCACTTCTAGTATATAAAACTCATGTGTGTGTATATTTCTGACAGTACACATCTATAGTTAGATACTTTCCGTTTTATATTTATTGGGACATTGGAATTCATGAGTAACACGCGAGTCGATTCGTTGTGGCGTCTGTTCATTCGGTCGTATGGCTATCGACCGATCCTCAATAAAAATAATCGGTCAAGCGCGAGTTGTGTTTTTGTACTAAGGTTTTCGTAACTTATATAATTTAACAAATTTTATAATTAATTTGTCTTTTCATTTGTTTTACTTAGCGGCTTAATGGCACGCATGACATGCCATTAGGGTACAATTTTCTTTTCCATGCGCTGCCGCTGAGTACGACGTCACGTACCTTCATACAACAGCTTAGTACATTTTGTTCTTACCTTCTTCTTCTTCTTCGAGTGCCATCTCCTATCGGAGGTCAGCTATCATTAGGGCTATCCTGATCTTGGACACAGTGAACTGTCTGTGTGTCAAGCCGTCTGAAAGCGACGAATTTGTGGCCTGTATCTGTACCGACAAGACTGTCAATCAAATTTCGTTTTATTTCATCCAAAATAGTATCCCATATCAGTGGAAAGGTTCGATTTATGTTATCGAGTGAAGCAGACCCTCTTGTCAAATTACAGACCCCTACGTAAAGTGTTTGCAACGATTTTATTACAGCTATCCATTACATATTGAGTGTTTTGTCGTTTAGTGCCAAAGTTTTGGAGAAATCTCTTTAAAAGGCCTCGAAGGGGTAACAGCTTACTCCATGCACGATTTCATACCCCGTCGTTTTGTACGAAATAGCCTATATATCCA
Source organism: Endotricha flammealis (assembly GCA_905163395.2). Taxonomy (NCBI): domain Eukaryota; kingdom Metazoa; phylum Arthropoda; class Insecta; order Lepidoptera; family Pyralidae; genus Endotricha; species Endotricha flammealis. The sequence goes on along the minus strand of LR990861.1, from coordinate 1,022,969 downwards.
GATTGCCTTGAAAAGAATAGATTACTGAATAAAATAAAGAAAGACCTGAAAATTGCTATGACTATACTTTCTGGTGATTTAAACACAATTCGCCACACTATTTTTGAATAAATGGTGTCATCATTATCATCGTCAGCTTTCCTCGACCCACTGCTGGGCATAAGCCTCCTTTCGTCTACGCCATTCTACCCTATCCTGAGCCATCTCAATCCATTTTCTCCCAGCTAACTGCCTGATGTCATACATAAATGATGATACAGACAAGTAAAGATTTAGATGCTAATAGTTGTAAGCATCGTTATGTATAGTTTGTAATAACATAGTAAAATATGAATATTATATAAAATGAAATGAAATAAAATCGTTTATTTCAGAAATTAGACCTTCACAGGCACTTTTTCTTGTCATTTACAATTTGTATATATGTATAAAGAAAATAAACTACATTATATACCACCACCATTTCGGACACAAGCAAAATGGCCACCGGTAAAAGAAATGGCGAAAGAAACCCGGTTGTAAAGGATAGGGGAGAGAAGTGGAAACAAGAGCTCAAAATGAGATAAAATATAATAAAGGAAATAATATAATACAGAGCAAAAACTAAACCAAGGCAGAGAGAGACGCGTAAAGACAAACGTCAAGACCAACGTCAAAAAGAAACAAAAAATAATTAAAAAATATAGTCTTAAAAAGTATTTACACCTCCAGCCTGACGGCTAGTCCGCAACACCGGTTACGGCCTTTTTTTGTCATTTAGCCATTTTTTTCTCTCATGTATATGACTATTGATCTTACATGTGAAAATCCTGTACTTAACAGGATTTTTATTTAAGGAAAAAGTTGAGTTTCCTGGAGGGCTACTACGAAACGTAAATCCGATATTTCGGCCGAAGTATCGGAAGAATTTTAACCGTGAAATACAAGTTATACCTGTATTCCTAAACGAGTCCCTTTATGAATCGCAAACCACGCCCTACATACTTATTTATGTCTTTGAGACAGTACTATTGAGTTTTAGCCCTGTTGGAAACTAGTTGACCTATTGACGAAGCATATATTTTTGGGCTTTCTTCAAATCGTGATGTTCTTTAAAAGCCGCATTAAAAGATTTTTACAGAAGTCTAGTGATACTCTCGGTATTGCAAGCGTCCATAGGCTACGGTGAACGCTTACCGTCAGGCGGGCTGTATACTTGTTTGCTACCTTCGTGGTATCCTTACTAATATTATAAATGAGAAAGAGAGTTTGTTTGTTTGTTATCGATCGATCGATGTCGATCATTATGAAAATTTGTAAATATATTGTCAGGGGTACAGAGCCCAACATAGGCTACTTTTTATCCCGTGAAAGTATGTCGTTCCAATGGGAAAATAATTTTTCTATTATAGAGGGCGCTGTATCGGCCAACAGATGGCGCCACAAGTCGCGCTATTGGTTGTTTTGTTGTCAAACGAGATCTATGTCATAAAATTAACGCGAGCGAAGCCGCGGGGAAAAGCGCGTAATTTCTCATAAAAAACACAACAAGAACACATTACAGTTCACTTGATAATGAGGACAGTGTATCAGAAATATCATGCTAAATAAGTATTCGAATCTGTGTCCGGGAATATCCTACTAATATTATAAAGACGAAAGTTTGTGTGTATGTTTGTCACTTCTTCACGCTCAAATGGCTGGGCCAGTTTTTATGATATTTGGTACGTAGGTAGCTAATACCCTAATTAACACATAGGGTACTTTTTATCCCGAAAAGTACGCGATTTCCGTATTATTTGGTCAAAAGTCTGATATAGGTGGCGCTGCTACGCATAAAATTAAACGCAGGTAACACCGCGGGCAGCTAGTAAACTATATACCTAATAATGATTTTCACATTCGAACTCGTACTTCGTATATGTACATAATTGTAAGAAACTCATGATAAAGAGACCTTTACCCAGCTATAAGATAGTTTAGTCTAACAACAATAATGGTATTACAAAACACGATTAATTTGAAAACGTTAGTGTGGAAGAAAAATAAGAAAAAAGTCCAGTAATGGCCAGAAGCAGGATAATGGATGTGGTATAGTTAGACACTCGTGTATTACGTTCGCCGCAGGTAAAAGCTAACTAAAGTACTCATATTCATCATGAGTACGTAATTGAATAGAACTCCACACATAACTTTTTAGAGTTCCGTAAGAAACGTACGAAAAACTAAGAAGGGAATTTTATTTGATGATCTTACCTAACAGCACGTATAGCATCGAATCAGAATGGTTTTCTGCCCATAACCATCCCACTGCAGGGTAACGAGTGTCCCTTCAATCAAAGGGATTTCAAAAAAAAATAATGTGGGTGTGTGCGTCTTCGTTAGAATGCGATATACAGCGACTCCATCGAGCTGATCATCACTGATTTTACACTTAAACGATATTAAATCGTGCAACACAGTAATTTAATTTAACCTATAAAACAGCCACGAGCGTGATACGTGTAACCTATGGTCTGGTCATCGTCATATTGCGCTAACAACTCATCAACATTTTTTCTTGCACCAAACATACATAGTAATTACTTATCTTTATTTAGGTAAGTACTTTCTTTTAAGCGAGTTTTTTCTTCTGAACTGTTGGTAGGACAAAAATTTGTGACGATTCTAAAGAGCTTGTATTAGGTCTATTTGAATAAAAATATTTTAGTACAGTCAACAAAGGACTTGACTGACCTCCCCCCCCCCCCCTGTAATATGATTAAAGATGTCTAAATATTGCGTGAAGGGATTTACTTGAAAATTTGTAATTATATAGTACGATATGAATACTATTTGGCGACCTCCGTGGCGTAATGGTTACCACGCCAGACCGCCACCCAGGAGGTCCGGGGTTCGATCCCCGGTCGGGTCATGATGAAAAAACGAACTATTTCTGATTGGCCTCGGGTCTTGGATGTTTATCTATGTATGTATCACTACATAGTATAAAACAAAGTCGCTTTTTCTGTCCCTATGTCCCTTTGTATGCTTGAATCTTTAAAACTACGCAACGGGTTCTGATGCGGTTTTTTTTAATAGATAGAGTGATTCAAGAGGTAGGTTTTTAGGTATAATACATTCCGAAATTCCCACGGGAAAGCGGGATACACGCAGACGAAGTTGCGCGGGTTTAGCTAGTTTGTTATAAAATATAATATCGTTGAGTTAGTATCCCATAACACAAGTTTCAAACTTACCTTGGGGCTAGCTCAATCTGTATGAATTGTCCCTATATATTTATTTATTTATTTACTATTGATAAATAAATTTTCAAGTAAATCCCTTCACGCAATAATTAGAAATCTTTAATCATATATACAGGGGATGTCAGTCAATTCCTTTGTTGACTGTACTAGGATAAAAAATACTGATGTGCAAAATTATTTACTGTAATTTGCAAAATATCATAATCATTTATTTAGTTCATGAAACATGGGTTAGTAACAATATGATCATATGAAATTATAATTTGTTTAATTAAGATTGAAATTGATTAAAATATAATATAATTGAGTCATATTGTTTAATAACTTTGAGAAAATTAGAATTTAAGATAAAATTTGATTTAACAAATCCCTAATCATAAAACGCCTTTTCAGTAAGATAACTATTTAGCATACATTTGAATTTATTGTTGTTATTAATGGATCTAATGTGTGAAGGGATTTTATTATAAACAAATTGGTGCCATAAAGTCAACGCTCATCCTACTAAGCAGAGTTTTGCGTAAATGTACTCTTTTAAGAGTCCCTTCACGGGGTTCAAATTAAAATATTGAAGATTTTTTCGAACATAATTTGCGACTTCGCTTATGTAGATGGACGGCAGCGTCAGAATTTTATATTTGTGGAAGTAGGGTATGCATGTATCAAATCATCATCATAATTATTAACCCATAATCATCCCACTGCAGGGATCACCCTTCCATCGAAGGGGACTAGAGCGTACTCTGCCACGCTGCTCAAATGCGGATAGCAGAGGCCGGTGTTTTCAAGCCGCCCGACGGCCACCGACTTGGCCATCTACCGATAACAGCCGGGACCGACGGCTTAACGTGCCCTCCGAAGCACGGAGAAGCTCGAGATAACGAAACCCATCCAAACGCTGGCTAGGGTCGACGTCGCTTGACTTGCGTGTTCATATTAGATTGCGACATACAACGACGCTATCGAGCTCCTCAAAATAAAGCATTTTATTTATTTACTTAAATTTTCATGTATTGGGTTATACGTTCATTCCCACTAGACCTTTTAACTACCAAAGGGACTAGGGAATAAAGGTTGTTATCTAAGCACTGGATTAAAAAAAGAAAAACCAGTGCCTCAAAAATTAGATACGAAATCATTGTTACCAACCAGCTTTGGCTTCGCCAGATATCGTTCTCAATGCCGAGTTGCAGTATATGGGCGGCTCAGAGGCAAACCATAGCGCGATCTATTTTGCATTCAGGCGCCATCTAGTGACAGCGCCAGCATGTTAAATATTTCACGTGTGTGGGTGATTTTATTATTATTTTAAGTGTAACTCAATACTTTTATTGTGTTTGACATTCCGCGGATTTTTCATACCTTGTACAATATCTTTTTTGGAAAATTGGAAAATATATGATAGATTAAAAAGATAAAAAATCTGCTGGACGAAAAAGGCAGGTTTTCTTATGCCATTTCTTTTACCAGTCGTTTTGCTTTGTTTCCGAACAGTAGTTTAGAGTAGTTTATGTATAATGTACTTTATTTAATTATATTAATTAAGTTATTATAGGAGAGAAAATGCCTGTGAAGGCCTAAACAGATACAGAAATACATTTACACAATCTACCTTTGATGAGAATTAAATAAAGATCGGTATTTCGATTCAACCACTGGACAGTCCGTGGCTATATATTGACAAATGTCCAACAGTCCATGGCTATATATTGCCATTGCAAAAATGGCGCGGTTTGTCTATGCATTTTATTTTTTTAAATAAAAATGGTACGGCTCTCGCGTACGAGTATTTTTGGTGTTGCCCGGAATAAAATGAGAAGTAGCGTAGCGTTCTTAACATGTACCACTCCAGTAGCAAAAAATTTAAAAAAAAAAAATGCCAAAGTCAAAAGTCATCAGTCAGTCGTCCAGCAGCCGGAGTTACTCGGACTGTTGAGACTATTTTATTCTAAAATATGGACATTTCATAAGGAACATGCCAAGGTAATCATGAGGGGTGAATCAATCGATAAAAAAAAATGAATTTATTTTTCTTTATTGTTATAGGTAGAGTTACTTGCTTGAAAAAATCAAATATGTCATTATGCGGGCGCTACACCAAGCACAAACATTTGAACACTTAAATGACGACTTTGCACACTTGTTTGTACACTTATTCAAGCAACCTGCCACACTGCTTTGCAAAGTGATTTTCTCCACAGTACGTTGTCGAACCACAAACAAGATGGACGACGATTTTGTGGATGCAATGTGCTTATTCTATTTGAGTGTATGTCATTATATAGGTTTTTCAAACTTTTCTGGCACCATGCTGAATTTGACCCCTTTTCTATGCGGCTGTGAGGCACTTATAGGCCATTGTTTATCCAAATCAAATCATTTTTATTCAAATATGCATATTACAAGCACTTTCGAACTTGTATTTAAAAAAAAATTTAACTATCTATGTATGTAAGCAATTGTTTTGTGTTTTCCGTCTGTTTGTATATGTAAATTGCTGTTGTTGTCTTGTGTCTCATGTGCTGTACAGAATAAATGGTTTTCTTTCTTTCTTTGTATTATTTATTAAATGTGCAGAAAAATATGAATCTATCAAAACGGCCACAAAGAAGGCGTGAACTTTTGGGGTTCCATAAGCATGGCTCCGCTTGTAGTAACTCGATAATTATTTAAAGTACGCATTCATTGCTCCAGTCCATCTTTGATATTCAATAAGTCAAAGTACTTCATATTCAAGCGCATTCGCTCACCAACACTAGCGCGACTGAACTGAGCTTTGCGCAAGTGTAGCAGGCTACGCAAACATTTGAACATTGTCAACTTTGAACGCTTTGATGTACGCTAAAAAACCGACACCGCTTGCCAAGTGCATTTCTTTGTGCACTTGTTTGAACAAAGTCTTAAACTCCCGTGCGACACATAGCTTCATTCAAATGTACAAATGTTTGCAGCTTGATGTCTACGCCCGCATAAATGACATATTTGATTTTTTCAAGCAAGTAACTCTACCTATAACAATAAAGAAAAATAAATTCATTTTCTATTGATCGATTGATTCACCTCTCATGATTACCTTGGCGTGTTCCATGCGTATATCGAAATACCGATCCTCATTTAATTCTCATCAAAGGTAGATTGTGTAAATGTGTTTCTGTATCTGTACACTCCTTTACCTCCGAAATGGATTCATTAATTTTCCGGGATACACACATCAATTTAAGTTGAACGCCGACCATAATAATTAAGTTTGTGTGGTTTCCAATTCTAATTCTAATATTAATAATTGAAATTCTAATGTACTATTGATAAGCTAATTAATAGGCTTGAAATTGATTAAATTGAATGATAGGCTTCATTAAATTGAATGAGATACTATGCTCACATCGACTCGTCGACGATACGCGGTCATAGGAGTTTTTTAATGCCACAAAGGTGGCAAACATGCATACGGCCCGTCGCCTGATGGTAAGCATCACCGTAGTGGAGCTCTGGATACCTTAAGTAATCACCGTAGGAACACAGCATGGTCGAGACCAATGCTGTTTGGCTACGATGTCCTTCCCCAGACGGGCTGCTCCGATTCGAGTGGATTATCCGCTGTGGCCTATACCTCTCTTATAAGTAAGAGCGATAGATAGCACAAGGGGCTTATTTTTAACGCGATGAGAACGCGTTTCAGGAACTCGCGGTTTTGGTGTAGATACCGATCGCTTGAATAATTTGTCACTGAAATTGATTAAATTTGTAAAATTTTCTTGCCTAAAATACAAGGTATGTTAATATTAAAATATAATATTAATATAGTATTAAAATCAACAATTAAAATTATAATATACAAAAGTGACAAGGTACTGAAGTGGTCACATATTTATGAAACTGTACATGGAAACTGTACTAGGGAAATATCTTCAGTTTCGTTACAAAAAATAAAAATAAACTATTTGCAGCTTATTGTCGCTGCCGCGAACAGATTAGGTGGATTACAAACGTTTATTGTGCCCGTAATAATTGAATTCCAATTGAACTGAAGGTCGCGTGGCTCCAGGCTATTTGTACTAATCGGCCACGACTTGTAAAAGCTATAATTCCGGGGCTAAATCTAATAAGCTCTTGACCGCTCGCATTTTATGAGCGCTCTTACGGGATTGTTGGTAGGGTTGCCGATTCCCTAATGCCAGTATTATACTCGCAATCATGAAAACATTTACAGTAAATAGAGCCATCCTATCACCTCATTCCCTTTTATTTCAGGCTTAATAGACCATGACCTGACTTAACCCTTTTTAGGTAATTTATATGTGACAATCGAAAACGAAAGTTGTTAATATGTGACAAATACAGTTTCATTAATTGGACTTTATAAAAGAAAAATAGATTTACACTAGTGAAACCCGCGCAATTTCGTTTGCGTGTATTTATTTATGCACAGTAGCGCCATCTATATCAGACTTTTGATGAAATCCTACGGTAATCGCGTACTTTTCGGGATTTATAGTACCCTATGTGCTAATCGAAGGTATCAAGCTACCTACATACCAAAAATCATATATATTGGCCCAGCTATCTGAGCGTGAAGAAGTAACAAACGTACACATAACTTTCACCTTTATAATATTAGTAGGGTTAGTTTAAACTAATGTTACCTAAAAAAGTTCTAGTTTGCCCTCTGTTACGCTTTTATTTCCGACGACCTCCGTGGCGTAATGGTTACCACGCCAGACCGCCAGAAGGTCCCGGGTTCGATCCCCGGTCGGGTCATGATGAAAAACGAACTTTTTCTGATTGGCCTTGGGTCTTGGATGTTTATTTATATACGTATTTGTTATAAAATATAATATCGTTGAGTAAGTATCCCATAACACAAGTTTCGAACTTACTTTGGGGCTAGCTCAATTTGTATGAATTGTGCCTATATATTCCTATATATATTTATTTATTTACTTGGATTTTGAGGAAAAAAATATTTATAGTTTGGTTTCTTTTGGTGGTCTGTCTGAAGACAGACGCTTCATAATTTCATTATTTTTGATGAATTGATTTCAGTTTGGCGGTTTCTTGTCATATCTACGTATAATTAGTTGGTTTTTTAAATACACACACTATAAATTTATCTGAAATTCACAGTTTTACAAATAAAAACGAAATCTGAAAATTAATATTAATCTTTCTATCCATGTACAGAGCATAGTCCGACACCATGGCATTACACTATCACAATTTATATTTCTTGGTAATGTATGGTGGATATAAAAAAATATAAAAAATGATTTATTTCTCTCAAAATCTTACAGGTTGGATAACAAGGTGCGTGATTAAATCTAAGATTATTAGAGACTGGTGGCTGAACTAGGCGTGAGCTTGTATCTCGGCACACCAGCCTCTCCCCTCGTGGAGTTATATAATAAAGTAAATAGTATATGGCTAAAATAGGATATCCCGATGAACCGTCCCCAGGGTACGGACCCATTAAGTGTTTCGTACTGTCATCGGGTAGATATAATTTGAAGATGATCATTAATCAATGAATAGTTTAGGCGAGTAGCAACCCTAGCTGACCTCAATAATTCGTTAAGTGCGAACTCTAGTGAATTATTAATATGAACATTTCAGTTAAATGCCGTAATTTTAACTGCTCGATGATAACATTTCATGTTGAGCTGTCACATATGTACATAGTTAAAATAAATAAATTTAAAAAAATGTTTAGTTTTTTTTTGTTTGGTTAGAGGATGTCTTTTTGATAACTGAAAGTGTTCTGAGTTCAGAGACAGTGCCAAGTGGAAGGGAATCGATGTTGTCCACTTTACTTTAATACATCACCATGTTACATTATATAATTCGAGCCATACAAAATATATGTATTTATTAAATAAATAATAACAGTGTTTATTTATATATGCAAAACATCATTATTTTTAAAAATATATTAAAAAAAGATTTTATTTAATTACTTTACTTAAGTATACTTTATTAGAGAGCGATCCAATAAATAAAAACAAAATTCGTACAAATTTTGAAAATCTATCCACGTTAGCAGACGGAGCCGGTACAGCTAGGTAAAAATAATCAACTATATTTAAACTCATTATGAAATTAATACCAAGTGTAAATAAGTAAATCATCACGTGAAATTAATATCACGTTATTAACTTACTAATTAAGGTAATTACTGGAAGGTGCTCACTTTACTTTGATTAGGTACGGAATAATTTGATGGTAGAATGTTTATTTTACCTGTAGTCGAGTAGGCTGATTGAATGTGTATTTAGAACTAGCTTTTGCACGCGGCTTCGCTCGCGGTTAATTTTATGATTAAGACCACGTATAGCGCGACTTGTGGCGCCATCTGTTGGCCGGCAATTGCGAATTGCAGCACCATCTATAGTAGTAAAAGTATTTTCTCATAGGAATGACATACTTTCACGGGATAAAAATTATCCTATGTTGGGCTCTGTACCCCTGACAATATGTATACAAATTTTCATAATGATCGGGTGATTAGTCAAACCGTGAAGAAATAACAAACAAAGTAACTTTTTCATTTATAATATTAGTATGATTGGTTGTACTGCTGTAGACGGATGAATGGCCTTCAAGCGGCTTGGTCTGTTCTCTGTCAATCCGCTTTGGAGCAGCGTGGCAGAGTACGCTTTAATCCTTTTCGATTGAAGGGAGACTTGTGTGAACTCGTGTGAACGACGATCTCTGTGGCGTAATGGTTACCACGCCAGATCGCCACCCAGGAGGTCCCGGGTTCGATCCCCGGTCGGGTCATGACCCGAATGAATATAATATCGCTGAGTTAGTATCCCATAACACAAGTTTCGAACTTACTTTGGGGCTAGCTCAATCTGTATGAATTGTCCCTATAAAAAAAAACTAGCCCCTGCAGTGGAATGATTATGGGTTGACAAAATTTTCTCCTTCTCTTCCTAATCCTGGTTTCCATTAGATGTTAAACAAGCTCGCTTGTTTGCCCCCGTATGACATAAAAAAAATGAATCTTCTTGAAAATAAAATGAAATCATTTATTTCAGAGACTAGACTTTCACAAGCATTTTCTCTGGTCATTTACAACTTAATTAGTTATATAAAATAACTTGCTTATAATAAAAGTCCCACCAAAAACATTTTCATGTAAAAATGTGGCCAAGACGAGTCTACCTTAATCAAAATCTATGAAAAAGTGGTCAGATCTCATGTAGAGCCAAGATTCTTGATCTATGCGCCCTTACTTTACCAGGCCTAACTTCACATACTCTACATTTTAGTCAAAACGTGTGGCTTGGCCGTTTTATTTTACACACGATGAACGAATGCCTATGAAATCTTCGTAACGGTAGCAAAACGGCCAAGCATCACGTTTTGGCTAAAATGTAGAGTACTTAGGAGAAGTTAAAGGGTTGGGGAATGAAAGTTCCAAGTTTTATGATTTTTTTGTTGTCTTTGTAGTAATATTAGCTTACATACCAAATTTCAGCGTTCTAGGACTTCAGGAAGTACCTTAAGAACTATGATGATCAGTGAGTGAGTGAGTGAATCAGTGACGAAATCGGGGGTTTTTAGACATTAATAAAATCTAAAGTATAATAGCTACGACATTCAAACTTTGTATGTTTAATGATTGTACTGGTGTCATTATATCTTGAAATTTTTAACTATTTAGCATCATCCAAACCAAAGTTATGAGAGTTCAAAAAAACGACGAAACGTTTCGAGAAAAGGTAGGTAGTGCCCTTGCGCTCCGCTTGGCTCGTCTTGGCGGGGGCACTGCCGTGCCCCCAGATACAAATCCCCAAAAAAATAATTGACGGGTAGATAAATTTTAATCACATAACTTGACGAGCAATTAACAATGTTTAGATAATGTCCAGTTTAATGAAATGATGTGTAGATTAAAGTAATGGGTTTCGCGCAGGTGGGCGGCACGCGATTTCAGCGAGGAGTGTCCGCAGTGTATTTACTGATGAAATGGAATATAATTAATATATTTTACAAACCCAATATTTAAGTAAATATTTATTTTTAGTATATTTTAAATTCTAATTCAAAACTTTTATTCAGAGAATAGTTTACAAATTATTATATAATGTTTAAGTCCATAAAAAATGTCAAAAACGATTCCACTGATACACTATCGGCATTCTATTGAGACACGATTGAGACACCATTGAGAGTCCATTGGTGCATTTGTTTAGTAGAATCGGGTCCCTGGTTGTTGTCGACGGTATAGTCGTTACGCCGCCGCGCCGCGCCGGCCGGTGGCTTTAAGGCGGCTTGATTCAGAGATTCAAAATTTTTATTCACAGAATAAGTCTTCTCAAACAGTTGTCTTGTCAGAGAGTCATATAAATAAATAAATATATATAAATGTTTTGTGTAATTAAATGATTGAAAACACGACTCAAACACAAACTCGACTCCACACACAGACACACACACACACACAAGTGACTCGTCTTCTGCCAATGAGCATTGGATAATATGCAGTTTCGTTGCAGTTACATTTCACTGTCTGTTCTGGGCTTTACGTTTTACCGTCCATCACGGACAACGAGCAGTTCCGGATTGCACTGAGAGCATCCTTGAGACCGGGATAACATTAGAAAAGATTTATTTAGTTAGCAGATGTTATTTTGACATTACAAACAGATGCTGCAATATTATTAAATTGAGTAGCATTTTACTTTTGAAATTAGCTATCTCATTTATCTTTTAATATTACTCTAGGAATTAACTCGTTTGTTTTGTTTAAGGACTAACTGTGGAGATGATTCTCAAACTCTTTTATGGTAGGGTACTGACTGCCTTGTTGTTGCAACAATAAAATTATATTACGTAGCAATAAATAAAATAAATAGGGACAATTTACACAGATTGAGCTTGCCCCAAAGTAAGTTCGAAACTTGTGTTACGGGATACTAACTCAACGATCTTTTTTTAATAACAAATACATATATATAGATAAACATCCAGGACCCGAAGCCAATCAGAAAAAGTTCGTTTTTCATCATGACCCGACCGGGATTCGAACCCGGGACCTCCTGCGTGGCGGTCTGGCGTGGTAACCATTACGTCACGGAGGTCGTCAAATGCACGAGCAATGCCACGTATTCGCCGTTATCAGAAAGAGTTGATTAGTTTTGTGTTATGTAATTAATTACAAAGTTAAGTAAGTTTAACATTATTGGCATTAACATCTTTCTTCTTTCTCTACCCTGTGTTCTCTCTTTCATGTTTTTTTTTTAAATTTTTAAATTTTTATACATATTAGAATTTAGGTACAATCGTTGATTACATGATTGACTGTACTAATGCTGGTTGTACTCATGGTACAGTCAGGTGCACGTTGAGCTTTACAATTGTAGAATAAGTTTGGCTCCTAAGACATAGAACTTAAGATTGGTACAAAGTCCAATATGTAAATTTTGACATGCTCTTGACTGTACAATAAAATACTGCGTCTGGTAAATACCCCTCCCGTGTCTATGAGCCCAAGAGAGGCCCAAGCTACGTCACGATCAGTGTGACATATTCAACCTTATCATAACCGCACCACAGACGATGACGTAATCTTGGGCCAATCACGTGACCTAGCTGTTACGGGAAGAGAATACCTTGTTGTGTTATATCATGGCATGGAATAATGAGGTTAAAAACTCAAAGCTCATCGTAGGTGGCGTCACTGTTGACTGTTCCAAGACCCGCCATATTGGTTCATTGTTTAAGTTTGATGTGAGAGTAATTGCTAAAAATCATAGAAATGTAAGCGACCTGGAGTGTTATTACGATTGAAGGAGGAACTGCGGAAACGGAAAGCCAAGACCACTAGCAAAAAAGCCTTATAAATCGAAAGGTAAATAATTTACAGGCATTATTGTGAATTGTAGGTTTTGCTGTGTTGTTTTTATTTATTTCAATTTCTTTTTGTAGACTGGAGACGTACGATGGAAATTACCTCATCGAAGTTGAAGACGAACTTGAGGATGATATTCCTGAAATTTCTACCATGGATAAGTTCAGAGATATTAATTCCAGCAATAATCTTCCACCACTCTATAAACTACACATTCAAGAGTTTGCAGACAGGTAACAAACCATACATTCATGATTTCCTTATTGTTCCTTGTTATTTTAATGTTTCAGATAGAATTAGACATTTAATGACATACATGTTGTTTCAGATTTCAAGCAACACTGAACGGGAGATACACTACTGTATGAAAGTAGAAGCTTAATAACCGTGAGAGTTGCCTTTGAGGAAAGTTATATTTATTTCCATGCGCAATGCAAAGCCCAAATGAAGAAGCTTCTTTAAATATCATTCTGTTAAAAATGGATAATAGTGGCATGATAGTGGAGTCACTGCGAATGTGCAACTGGAAAAGGAGTAGAAGCACACTGTAAGCATGTTTTTACAGTTCTCCATGGCATAGAAGATATAGTGCCTACTAAAACTATAATTTTGTACAAAATGTGCACAGAACAATTGATGACATTTAAAAAACCGAATAAAGTATTCTATAATTCCCCGATGCAATCCCGTTTTACCAGGAAAATATAATGGACAATTCAGAAGGATATGTCAAAATCCTAGCAGTTTCTCCTGTACTACTAGTAGTAAAATGGCTTATCTCCAAGTAATCAAACCTGCCAATCCATATGCTATTGAAATGGACCATGATTACTTGGAAATATTTTCTTATACTTATGAGTATTACCTTTGTAAAGTTTTTGTTAAACCTATTTTTAAACCACTAATTTTAACAAATATCTGTATAAAAATTATGATTTTTGATTATGACAGTGTAATAAAACAAAATTAATACCTATTAAATAGTTTTATTTTCATAAACCTATGAGTATTACATAATACACTCTAAAATTACAACATATATGACACAAAACATGTTTTTGAAGTTATTTTGAGTTTGGACCCTGCTAGACCCAGGAGGATCAGTAAAAGAAGTTTCATTAGCATCACATTCATTTTGAGTTTGGATCCGGTTAGGTCCTGGAATTGGATCACGAGACGTTTCAATACACCGTTTCATGCAACTTCTTTTTAGCAATCGATCTGAGCGTTCTTGTGCTAGTAGGTTAACAGATTTGATTTAATATAGAGGGCACAGCACTTTTCTTTAATGTTCGGTATAAATTTTCATTGTCTGTTAATTACTTTTAATATTATAATCTTCGGATCTAAATTGGGCAGCACATAACCTCGACCATTTACTGGATTTCCAATTTTTCCTTCGAAGAGCCTTTTCCCACAGTTTTCTTCGTTTTATTTCTTTGGAAAATAAATAGATTGGAACATTTTTACAATCGATAGCTGCACAATGAGTCATATTTCGGAATTATTTAGAAAACAAATAAGATGTTTACAAAAATAGTATGGAAAATGACAGCTAGCTGTCAAATGTTTGGAACAGTCAACAAAGCGACATCTGAAGTGAGCAAAAGGCAGTTTTTAACCTCATTAATAAGCCGAGGTAGAATAGTCACTCTTCGCCGCGCACCGAATCGCGTTACCTTACCCCAGGTGGGTTTTTACGTGCACGCATACGTGTGCGAGTGTACAGGGCCCGATTCTTCTAACACAAATGCACCAATGGACTCTCAATGGTGTCTCAATCGTGTCTCAATAGAATGCCGATAGTGTATCAGTGGAATAGTTTTTGACATTTGTTATGGACTTAAACAATAACATAATGTTTAACTTATTGCTTAAGTCCATAACAAATGTCAAAAACTACTCCACTGATACACTATCGGCTTTCTTTTGAGACACGATTGAGACACCATTGAGAGTCCATTGGTGCATTTGTGTTAGTAGAATCGGGCCCCAGATGACATTGGCTTATGTAGCAGAAATAGGTAGTTATTTCACGCGCGTCGTATGGAGTGTCCGGGGTGTGTGTTGTACTCACCTTAAAAGCAATCTAAGTCCACGTTAGCTACGCGAGCGCAGTTGTTGGTTATATCTAGTTGGTTTATGGTAATGTTTATGTTAAATTCATCTAAATTCCTACCCCTGACCTCCATTCCTTTGTGCATGTTAATTAAAGCGACTTAAGTGTTTAATTAAAACAGTGGCGACGCCCGCGGAACAAAATTGAACTTTGGTTTTGTGCTTTATTATTTCAAATTGAATATTTTGTTAATTACTTTGTTATTTTGTTCTGATTACTTCGATTGTTAAAGAAAACCACACTTCATGTTTCAGACTTTAAATTACCGCATTTTACCCTTCATCATTTGTCGGGTCTTCATAAGTCAAGCTTTTACAACGATGCCGATTTTAATGTTCAATTTCGCCATGTCTGTCTGTCGTGGTCTAACTCAGAGACTCTAAATTAATTACTATAAATCTGAAATTTAGTATGTTTATACAAATTGGGAAAAGGTTTTTTTTAAAATGTCATGAATGATTCGATATAGCTCTCTTAAAGACATTGAGGGTGTGAGAAGATCAGAGTTAAAGCCAATTTTTTTAAATTCAAATAGGCATATTAAAAGCTCTTTCGAATCGTCATAATTTTTTCCTACCTTCCAGCTTACAGCAGAAACTTATCACATCATTTTTCGATATAATGATCCGTTTGATAATTTAACGTACAAATCCTTTACATTTCTAGAGAAAATGCATGTAAGATATTGTAAAGTCCTATTCTCTAAGTAAAAAATGATAATTTCGAACGTTCGAAATAGCGAATATTCGTTTTCGCACAAGTGTTCAATCTGAATCCACCCGTACGTCAACATTGATGAATGAGCTCAGCTTCCGTCCTTCCTTCAAGTCCGGAAGGTTTTAATTATATCCCGGACATATATTTTCCCGGTGATCAATTTGAAGGAGGATACTTGTGTAGTGTTTTTCAAAGTAATTCATACAGACTTGCGTCCACAGGTCGCGGCATCATACGTCCCGGACGCATCAGATTAAATTCAAATTCAAAACTTTTATTCAGAGAATAGGTTTTCACAAACACGTTCTCTTGTCAGAGTATACAGTAATAAATGATTTGTATAAATTAATCTACTCTATAAACTACTACCATTTCGGAAACAAAAGCAAAATGACCACTGGTAAAAAGAAATGGCGAAAGAAAACCAGTTACGGCCTTTTTGTCATTTAAAAATATATCGTACTATTCTTTTTTCTTTTCTTTTTCAACATAAAATTTAAAACTAGGTACATACATACAACATTACGTACGCGGAATGTCAATAAATAGTGCCATTAATTTGTCTCAACATAAAATTAAATCTAAAATATAAAATGCTAAATCGGTGTTAAAGATAGGAGCAGACCGCCCGCAAGGCAGCAACCGTTCTCGTGTATTTTCGAGTTGACGTGAGAGTCGGCCTTCCAGCCTCCATTACTGGGCTCACCATCACGATATTATGAACAATATTGTAGGGAACAACAGTAACCCGACCCCCAACGCCACCGCCAGTAAAGCGATCGGATTTGTCGTACGTCGTTCGTGCGTCCACTTTTCGGACATACATAATAGAATGCGAATCAGTAGACGCACTGGTATGGCTTTCTATATAAAGAATATTACGATCCGTTTAATCCAACGCGTCCGATACGTACGATGCAGGCCCGTGGACGCAAGCCTTAAAGCGATTCTACATAAAAACAGGGGTGGGCTCAAAAATTCATTCTTACTTTACATCTCCGACCTATGGCACCCCAAAAATATATTTTAACTATATATATATATATTCCAAATTACAGCATCTCGGTGCTAGACCACGAAGATACGAAGTTGTTAGTTTATTACAGAACCCTAAAAATTTATGACCTCTACGTGTTACTTAGAAGTCAGAAATATTAAAGTTACTTTCCTCCAACAACGTGAGAGCAATTTAAAATAATCTAAGGAGCTCAATAACCTGATTATAAATCATGGTATCAATAAATTTGGAAAGATTATTATATTTTTAGGTATCAATTAAGAAAGTTCTTCGGGTACTACGCGAGCCGATGAAATATTCAAAGCGACCCCTGCTTTGGCCTCTCATAATTACAATCACGACCCACGAAGGGACGCGGGTCCATTACCATATATTTTCATTTTTTTTGTTTTTTCCACGAGTGCCCAGAGCAAAAAGAAATTCACAGCTAAATGATTTAATTGGAGCAAGAACAAAAGTTATGAGGAAAATTTGTCCGTAGAGAATTTGTCCACGACTTAATTTGAGTGTAATAATGTACTTACCTATTTCAATTTTTCGTTTAATTTAATCTAAGTTATTTGGCAAACCAACAAGCAAGCAGGCCACCTGATGGAAATTGTTCGCCGCCTATGAATAACAGTTATATTAGAACACTAGGGACGCTATCAATAATAATACTTGTTAGGTTGTCGCACCTTATCCGCAAATAGGCATGTGTTATATTTTACTAGCTTTTCCCGCGGCTTCGCTCGCGTTAATTTTATGACATAGATCTCGTTTGACAACAAAACAACCTATAGCGCGACTTGTGGCGCCATCTGTTGGCCACAAGTCGCGCTATAGGTATCTGTTGTCTATAGTAGAAAAATTGTTTTCCCATTGGAACGACATTCTTTCAAGGGATAAAAAGTAGCCTATGTTGGGCTCTGTATCCCTAACAATATGTATGCAAATTTTCATAATGATCGGCTGCTTAGTCAAGCCGTGAAGGAATAACAAACAAACAAGCTCACTTTCTCATTTATAATATTAGTACTTAAGGATATTGTAACAAAAAAATACAAAGTAAGCCGTAACTGGTTTTCTTTTGCCATTTCTTTTATTTTAGTTTCCGAAATGGTATTAGTTTATAGATTAGTTTAATTACACAAATTATTTAATGTATGTACTATATAACGAGAGAATGTGTCTGTAAAGATCTATTCTCTGTCTAAACGTTTTGAATCATTCAGTCCTTTTTCTACGCTTTCATCCATCATTATTCTCAACGGGATGCTTATTATTAAACTGTCGGAAGGAATAGTTAGGTACTAAGTTCCCTTGAAGGGAATAAGATTGAACGTGCAAAGAAATTAAAAGTTTACGCTTTGAGATTTAATAAAGAATGATTGACGATACTTATACAAATATTGACGTTTCTCGAGTGGTAGAGCATTAATGAATTACCTCGAACGGTAAAGTGCCGACCAGAATTTAAATTAAAGCATCCAGTGCGTTTCATTCGGTGCATCCCAGTGAAATGAAATGAAATCGTTTATTTCAGAAATTAGACCTTCACAGGCACTTTTTCTTGTCATTTACAACTTGTTTAAATAAAGAAAATAAACTACGTTATATACTACCACCATTTCGGACACAAGCAGTAGTATCCCATACCTGTAGTTCTATAGAACTGTTCGGATATTCACCATGCTATTCATTCATCAGTACTATGTAGTACTGATGGGATATTAAACACTAATATGAGGCCTCAATAGTTCTATAGAACTACAGGTATATGTTACTGAGATGCACCCTTTCATTCGGTGAATGTGAGATCCTTCAGCACAACTCCTTAAGGTCTTTTCTCCTTTTCATTATCTTCCCTCTCTATTCCATTGCCTGTGGCAGGCATAGCATCTGGTATTACTAATGTTAATAGGCGACGGTAAATACTTTCCATTAGTTGCTCTATCTACAGATCCACTTGCTTGTTTGAACTGCGAAATTACATATTTTTTAAGAGAGGTAGGGCACAGCGGATAATCTGCTCAAATCGGAGGATTCCCCATCTGGGGAAGGACCTCCACCTTACAGAAGATCGTAGCCAAATAAATAGCATTGGTTTCGGCCACGTTGTGTTCCTACGGTGAGTAAGGACTCCAGAGCTCCACTTGGGGTGGTTTGAAGAGTTGGCAACGCGTGAGTGATACCCCCGTTATTGCAAACGTCTATAGGCTACGGTGATGCTTACCATCAGGCGGGCCGTATGCTCGTTTGCCACCTTTGTGGCATAAAAAAATAGTAGATTTAAACAATAGATTTGTTAATATATCTTCTTACCTGATAGCAATCTCCGTCTTTCATGGACATTTGTTATATACATGAGAGGGTCGGTAACTCATTGTTGGTTCGCAGTATTTCTTAAAGGACAAAGCCGACCCGAAGCACTTTATATGTTCGGCTTCATTAGCCATGCAGCAAAGCCTATCTACCTTTTTCGTGAACAGTCATCTACATATGTTAAATAACTCTCAACTGTAGCTTAAACTTGATGAAAACTGCCTTAAACGATCTCGCTAAATTGAAATAAGTATTTTATTTAGAGACTAGCGAAACCCGCGCAACTTCGTTTGCGTATATCTCGCTTTCCCGTGGGAATTTTGAAAATCCTTTCTTAGTGCTCTCTACTCCTGACAATATGTATACAATGATCGGCTGCTTAGGAATACAGTCAAGCCGTGAAGGAATAACAAAAAACAAACTCACTTTCTCATTTATAATATTAGTATGATAGTTAATTTTGTTGTTTTCGGCCTCCCAATAGACGTGTACCCTATACGTCAAGTTACATTACAAGTAACCCTGTATACATAATAGCGTTCATTTGTGAGTCAACCTTAACTTTCAATTATTTTAAATTAATCTTGAACAAGCTGAAATTCACGGAGCACTCAAACAGTAACTTCAAACCAAGTTAACAAAGATACAGCCCTTGGAAGGCTTTTATTGTGATTACCAGAAATCAATGATGAAACGTAAACAATGAAGATCCCCTTTGAAACTGTTTGAAACGAAAGGAGATGACATCGGGGGCTTCAAAGTACTTCGTAACATTTATTTTCGAAACGAATGGATTATTATTGGAACTCGGAATTTCGATGTAATTTGACCTATTCGTATTTCCACAAAATTGATATTTCATTTTCGTTAAAACGTCGGTATTTGTCAGCATATTATTATTTGTTTCACAAATCTCTGAAAATTCCTCAATTTCCAGAAACAAATGAACACCGTTAAAAGAAATGGATTTGGTATTCATTACAATATAAAAATGTATTATTCTTAAAATCTTTCAATTTAAAAATATATTTAATGTTAATTTAAAAAGTTATTTTTTATGCCACGAAGTTGGCAAACAAGCATACGGCCCGCCTGATGGTAAGCATCACCGCAGCCTATAGATATTACAATACCAATGGTATCACTCACACGCGTTGCCTACCCTCCGCCAGTGGAGCTCTGGAGACCTTACTCACCGTAGGAACACACCATGGCCGAGACCAATGCTATCTCATTCCAATGCTATCTTCTGTAAGGTGGAGGTCCTTCTCCAGACGGGCTGTTCCGATTTCAGCGGATCATCCACTGTGCCCTACTTCTCTGAAAAGTCTTTAAAAACGTTTCCAAGCGGTGAATCATTTTTTCAAATCAGTCCAGTAGTTTCAGAGCCTATTCAGTGCAAACAAACAATCAAGTTTTTCCTCGTTATAGCAAATACTATAGAAGACTAATACCCACAGCTCTTGACGTTTCTCATACAATGACTTGGCAACCTCCGTTCACCTCATGCCGCTAGGGGCGCTATAACATTTTGCATACAAAAGTTTTGAAATCGTTCACCGCATGCCGCCCTCATGCCGTAGGGGCGCTAGTGTCGCGTCTTGCCCGAATTCTTCCGAAGCTGTGGGTATTACTCGTCTATAGTATTTGGTTATAGTAACAATTTATTTCTTTTTATCCGCCCACGTACATACATTCTCGACACTGTGTATTGGATGCATTGAATTAAACGTATTGGGAAGGAAACAGGAAGTGGGTATATCTGGCTCTCTTTCTGATCGTATGAAACAGTATATTACGGCTATTTCAAATTTCTATATATACTAGCTATTGCCCGCGGCTTTGCTCGCGTTAAATTCGGGGTAACACGGTTCCCCTTGCTCCTTTACCTCAAAAACTTCGAAAAGTCCCATATAAAACACCCCCTCTTTTAAGGGGTTGAGGACAGATTTCCAAAAAAAAACGATGCACGATTTTTTTGTTAGTCACAAAGTCTGTATACCAATTTTTAGCTTTCTACCTTCAAAATTGCGGAATGCTCCATACAAACTTCCACCCCCCATTTTAGAGAAGTGGGGGTTAGAAAGAGACAAAAAGTAGCCACGCACTTTCCCATTTATAATATTAGAATGGAGTGGAAGTATGGATGAACGAGAGGGTGGTACTGGTCGAGCCATCCCTTACGAGCCACTAAAATAATAATTAGATGCTAGCAAGTAGAGATGCACTCCTGTATTTTCTTTCACATAATTCACACAGCGCCACCTGGTGCCAAAGTAAGCTAAGCTTTACCTAGTTGAATTTTGAGTACCAGAAATAGTATTGTAAATAACTAACACCCAGATTCAAGAAACAAATGCCATCACATAAAATGTGTGCTACGTGCGGGATTTGAACCCGCGCCCGCGGCTGCTGAAGGTCTCTACGGCTCCCGTTCATTGGTACCCTTGACTACCAACGCGCCACCGGGCTCTGTATTATACCCACAGTGATTACATGCGTGAAATAATAAAGGTAATAAATTGAATGATAATTTGTGGTCACCATAATTTGCTCCTCTGCATTTTTTTTATATTTTTTTTTATAGCAAATTTAATCTTAAAATATGTTTTTCAACGCATATTTATTTTTTAAAACACCATGTTAAAAATATTATCGTGCATAAGTATTTCTTGTAAATCTACTTGCAAAATAAATAATTTTATTTTGTTTAAAAATATATTTAACACGCCGCCGTCACTAGATGGCGCCTGAATGCAAAATAGATCGCGCTATGGTTTCCCTCCCAGCCGCCCATATACTGCAATTTTGCATTGGGAACAATATCAGGCGATGCAAGTTAAAATGTTAAGGCTTCATGTAGAATTTTTGAGGCACTGACTTTTCTTTTTTTAATTCAGTGCTTAATTAATTATAACAAATGAAAATGTAAGTAAATAAAGGACCCTGTTTTTTTATTTTGAAAATAGTTTTGAAAGAAAAACTTCACCTCTCGCCCCAGGTGGGATTCGAACCCACGTCCTCTCGATATCCGGCCGAGTGAGCTACCGGGAAGGTTAGTTAGTAATAGTGGTGAAATTTTTCTTTCAAAAATATTTGTGTCTTTTTAAATCTATTAGGTTTAGTAAAATAAAGTTAAATATTTAGTTGTATTATTGACTTTGAAAATGTTATTTAGTAAATAAATAAAAACGACACGGTGGCGTAATGGTTGTCGCTTCGGACCGCCGCCGCCCAGGAGGTCCCGGGTTCGAATCTCGGTCGGGTAATGATGAAAAACGAACTTTTTCTGATTGGCTTTGGGTCTTGGATGTTTATCTATATATGTATTTGTTATAAAAAATAATATCGTTGAGTTAGTATCCCATAACACAAGTTTCGAACTTACTTTGGAGCTAGCTCAATCTGTGTGATTTGTCCCTATATATTTTATTTTATTTTAAATTTATTTTAAGTATTTAATGGAAATAATTTGACAGGTCAATATTTTTTTATCCTACTCGTAGGTACCATTGTTTGCATTTTTTTTTACTTGTAAATTGTGTTGTGTTTTAATTGTAATTGTAACTTTTATTCGTACCATTTTAAAAGAGCAAGTGCTAAGTTTCTTCCCAGTTCTTCTTAGTACAAATCTGCCGTCTGTACTGGTAGTAGGAAAAAATGTCGACGATTCGAATGAGCATATTTGAATAAAATATTTCAGTTTGAGTTATTTGCGTTTGAGACATGTTTATATACATATAACGTAAATCTAAAAATCACACTATTTTTAATCTATTTTGTAGTTGAGTATCCAAGCTTTACGACCGCCATTAACTCGCACAGTACGCAATAAAATTGATTTGTTTGTACGCATTTAAGTAGTGAAGTGACGTATATCGGTAATGCCGTCCACTTTTATATTTGGTCTATGGATTTTGTTTATAGAATACCTAATAGCGGTCTATTCTGGGAATCAGTAAATCTTTCATTGGAATATTTGATGTGAGTGAGCCCGTTCATCCGAGATTATTCATTTTGTTATTTAACTAACGGGTTTTCGGAATTCGACCATGCAAACCCGTCGTTGCCGTTCTTATGGGAACACTATTTTTTTCAGTTTAAAACTTTTCGAAGAAAAAATATTATTAATCAGAGTTCTGTTCTTTATTATCATACTAGCGAAACCCGCGCAACTTCGTTTGCGTGTATCCCGCTTTCCCGTGGGAATTTTGGAATGTATGATACTTTAAAACCTTCCCCTTGAATCACTCTATCAATTAAAAAAAACCGCATCAAAATCCGTTGCGTAGTTTTAAAGATAAGCATACAAAGGGACATAGGGACATAGGGACAGAAAAAGCGACTTTGTTTTATACTATGTAGTGAAGTAGTTCCAGCATATTATGAACATACTAATTTTAATAAGTTAGTGCAAATAAATAGGTGGAGTAGATTTAAAAAATTGGTTATAATAGCTAGAACGGGGAAGCACCACCCTCTTACATAATATCAGCGCGTAATAGCAATGCGTTTCGTTCGATGAGTGAAAAATGGAAGCCGAATTTTATTCCTATTCCTTTTTCCAATTCATTAAATCTGAATTAAATCTTTAAACAAAATTATATCATGAACTATAGTTCATATGCGTGTATTGTTTACATATTTAAATAATCCCGAAAATACAAGTATAATAAATTAGAAGATTATTTTAATGATAAGAATTTGTGGTCACTATAATTTGTTACTCAGCTTTATTTTTTATTTTTTTAATCTTAAAATATTTCTTTTCAACGCAAAAGTATAAATATTTTTAAAACACTGAATAAATTACTTAAAAAAGGCTAACAGTTGAGTTTCTTGCGGCACTTCTTCTCAACAGGCCATTCAAGACTAGTGCTAGTAGAATAAAAAATATTGACGTACAAATGTATTTCTTGTAAATCTACTTGCAAAATAAATGATTTCATTTTGTTAAATATTTAACACG
The DNA here is from genome assembly GCA_905163395.2 of Endotricha flammealis. NCBI lineage: Eukaryota > Metazoa > Arthropoda > Insecta > Lepidoptera > Pyralidae > Endotricha > Endotricha flammealis. Next base: position 998,759 of record LR990861.1, on the reverse strand, counting down.
CCGCGCCGTCACTAGATGGCGCCTGAATGCAAAATAGATCGCGCTATGGTTTCCCTTCCAGCCGCCCATATATTGCAATTCTGATTGGGAACGATATGCGGAAAATAGTCAAGTTAGAGAAGCTTCATGTAAATTTTTTGAGGCGCTGATTTATATTTATTTAAATCAGTGCTTAATTAATTATAATAGATGAAAATGTAAGTAAAAAAAGGACCCTGTCTTTTTTTAGGGTTCCGTACCTCAAAAGGATTTTTTTTAACCGTATACCTACTCAGGTCTACGCGTCCCATGAGGTTGTGAAAAAATAAAATTTCTAAGTTTACGTAAACAAAAGATACAGCGGTTTAATCAGCAAAAAAACGCATATTTCAACATTTTGAAGGAAATCAAAACGGGTCTACTATGAAATGAAATTCCGAACATGCTGACTGACGTTTCGTTGAATTCTAGCCAGTAGGTTTGTTAGGTTTATGGGTGTTTCTTGAGAACCTGGATTTTCGTTGTCCGGAAGTAAAAAGTGTACGTATAATTGAAATAAGCGTATGAAGTATTTTTTTTATTAAAATTTAAACTGTAATCTAACTGGGTCACTACGATAATTAAGAAAAATATAAAACAAAGTAAGTAAAAAAAAAATCTGAAGTGTTAAAAATTGATTCCACTGGCGTGTCCGTACTCCAAATTTGTACACAATATCATCCATATCATTTTTTCCATTCAGTTCATAGATATTTCAATATTTTATATTAGATCCCAAATTGATAAGGATTAATAAATAAAATAGATGAACCACGTATTTTTAGTACATTTAATTATATGAATTTTTTAAATGTTGTCCGGGCCTTAGCAGTGATTCCACTGGTACATCACTGAAATGTGCGTACGTCCTTAGTGACACAATTTGGAAGCAATGTGTACCCCCGGAGCGTTAACCGTCAGTCATGTTTTGAGTGTCGAGGGAAGAGATGCGCGGCTGCTTGCTGCATTCCAGAAATATAAAGGTAAGTATCTGATTCCACTGGGTTTGGTTTGGTACATCGTTGATTACTTTGACTTCAATTTTACCATCAATTAATTTTATTAGACGACTAAAAAAAATTATGCACTATCGCCACTCTAATGACTACCTAGGGTGTAAAGGTCATTGTACTAGATACAGTCATTTAGCGACAATCGATAATTTTGCTACATTTTTTGATTTCCCTGACATTGATTACTCTGTTTCTAAGGTCAGTGAAATCAAAATGTGATATAGTTTTTGACTGAAAAATTATTTCATCATCATCATCTCAGCCACAAGAAGTCAACTAGGCCTCCCCAAACGTCTCCAGTGCGTCCTGCTGGCAGCGGCCTGCATCCAGCGGCTTCCTGCGACTTTCCTTAGGTCGTCTGACCACCTTGTAGGCGGGTGTCCTACGCTGCGCTTTCCGGTACGTGGTCGCCATTCCAGAACCCTTTTGCCCCATCGGTCTTCGGTTCTGCGCGCTATGTGATCTACCCACTGTCACTTCAGTGTTTGGCTATGTCGGTTATTTTGGTTCTGCTACGGATCTCCTCATTTCTGATTCGATCTCCCCGAGCATAGCTTTTTCCATGGCTCGCTGAGTGACCCATAGCCTTCTTATGAGGCTCATAGTGAGCGACCACGTTTCGGATCCATAGACAACACACATTGCTCGAAGGTTCTTCGTTTCAAGCACTGAGGAATTTTGGACGAGAAGATATGCCGTAATTTCCCAAAAGCTGCCCAGCCAAGTCGGATTCGTCGATTGACCTCTTTCTCGAAGATGGACCTACCTAATTGGATGGTTTGTCCAAGGTATACGTACTCGTCAACAACTTCGCGGATCGAGCTCCCAACTGAGACCGGAGCGGGTGCGACATGGACATTCGACATGATTTTCGTCTTGACCATGATCATTTTTAGACCCACCTGTTGGGAAACTCGATTGAGGCCTTCGAGCATGGTGCTGAGGTCCTCCAGCGACCACGATGTCATCGGCAAATCGAAGGTGAGTTATATACTCGCCGTTGACGTTGATGCCGCATCCTTTCTCGTCCAAAAGTTGAAGGCATCTTCCAGAGCGGTCGTGAACAGTTTCAGAGATATGACATCTCCCTGTCTCACGCCTCTGTGTAATGAGATTGCTTTCGTGTTCTGTTCCTGTACTTGGACTGATATGATGGCGTTTTTGTATAAGTACGTCAAAGGTTCGATATACCTGCAGTCTATGCGGCATCGCTGGAGAGACTGTAGCACGGCCCATGTCTCGATCGAATCGAAGGCTTTCTCATAGTCCACAAACGCTAAGCATAATAGCAGATTGTACTCTTCGGTCTTCTGTACAATCTGCCGCAGCGTATGGATGTGGTATAATTCTTTAAGATGGTTTTATCGCCCTTTTTAAAGAACAGAACCACCACGCTTCTGTTCCACGCCTCAAGCGTTTTGCCATCGACCAACACGGAATTAAAGAGCTTCTGCAGGACTTTAAGCACCGGTGTACCACCCGTTATCAGAAGCTCTGCTGTGATTCCGTCCTCGCCTGGCGCCTTGTTGTTCTTAAGCTGGATTAAGTAACATTTTTTTAAACTTTATTTTTGTAAAACATTTCTAAAATTTCGCAATTTTCCTAATATTCCTTTTTTTATTGCAGGAATATGACAATAATGTTGTACAAATGGGGTGCTCTCAAGGAACACGAATGTGATTACGACACCAATAGATTATTAGATATTTATGTACCTATGTCAGACGATTGTTTACAAAAGTAGATAATAATATCTGAAAATTGAAGAATACATGTTCACATTTGTTAATTTTATTTAGATATGTATAACTGAGAATTAATTTTGTAATTTTTGATATGTAAAAACTTACAATTTCTTTAAAAAAAGTACAGAGTTATTGATTTTTGATTCCCCTGTAACTATTAATTGATTCCCCTGGTCATGATTTTTTTAATGTCTAATATCTTGGAATTTATAGGTTCAAAATGAGTGCCTATTCGAAATTTATACTTCAGGTTTAGCCTATTTTTACGTGTAGTACCAGGTTTCATTATATTTTGAAAAAAAAAACTAGCCAGTGGAATCAACCGAATAATCGCATTTCCAAGAATCACCCTTATCTTGTGACCCCACGCCCAAAAATAGGATTATTAGAATGTTTTATTCAAACTAAAGGTTTAAATTCTTTATTTCTCTAAAGATTTACAAAAAAATCACTTACGTCATGAGAAATAAGATAACATTTACACTAATATTTTTCCGTTCGAATATCGCTTAGAGGTACTTAACACTTTACGAATATATATTATTATTTCAATTTAAACTATCACTTAAAAGTTAGTAAAATACAGTTCACAATCAACATCAATCATTACAATAAGATTATAATGTTCTCCAAAATTCAACACTAAACAAAACTACAATTATTTTATTCACACCTTTCGCGGGTAGTTAAAGAGTGTCGCTCGTTTGGTGAGCGATATGGATTGAAACTCATTCAATGTCATAAAGGCCCATCCACACTAGAAACCCTTGTAGCAATAAATTTCTATTTATTTTGTTTTTAATCTAGTTTTATCTTTGTTTTGTAATATTTAGTATTTGATAATATTTAATTTATTTGTTTGTAATCTGTTTTATTGTATTTATTATTATTACATATAATTATTTTTAATTTATTTATTTTATGTTGTTATTAATTAGTTTCGTAGATGGTGGCAAACAAGAAATGTTACGTAATTTTAAATTGTTTTTATAAATTAATTTTACTTACTGGGGTTTATTTAAGATGTGATGTTTTAACATACGCTTAAACAAAATCGTTGATTTGGCCTCTTTAATGTCCGTTGGAAGTGCGTTATAATGTTTTGCTCCCTCATAGGTGATGTTTTTCTTTCCATAGTTGGTTCAGATATTGTTTAAGTGTATGTTATGCGCCCGTCTCAAAGTCCACTTCTGAATGTGAATTTTTTTTGGTGAATGTTATTTGTGTATGTATTTCCTTTCTTAGAATTTTACGTATCAACATACATGTATTGTATTGATATATTTGCGAAATATTAAACAAATTTGTTTCTTGGTAAACCTTTTCAGTTGGAGTATAATAACTGTAGTGAAACAGAACTTTTATGATTTTGTTTTGTGCTCTCTGTAGTGTTACAAGGTTAGTCTTTGCAGCTGAGCCCCATATCTCTATAAGGTATTCTAGATGGGGTTTGACTAATGAATTATAGACAGTCTTCCGTACTTTGAAAGGCATACATCTTACAATGCCACGACAGGCTCCTGTATGACTTCTAATTTTAGGCCGTATTTTTTCTATATGCGGTTTCCAAGATAATTGACTATCCAAAACCAACCCGAGATACTTTTCATGAGGAACCTTCTTAAGTATTTCTCCATTAATCTTTAAGGGACTGTGTGTAGGTACTTTTTTATTTTTAGCAGCAAATACCATGTAATTAGTTTTTGATGTGTTTATTGTTAGGAAAACCACTTTTGTATTAAGATTAAGTCATTTTGTGCTTCCTCTATGATGGTTTCTATAGAATGTCCAAAGTAAAAAAGACAGGTATCGTCAGCGTAAAGTGTGATATGTCCTTTTAGCCCTATTTCATGTATGTTATTAATATATATAAGAAACAAAAGAGGACCCAGAATCGATCCCTGTGGCACGCCACAAGAAATCTCTTTTGATTCACTACAGACTTCGCCAATTTTAACAACTTGCAATCGATTTTTGAGATAGGATTCGAATATTTTCAGAGCTGTGCCTGTTACACCAGCCGACTCCAACTTCTCTATGAGTAGTTTATGACTGACCGTATCAAACGCCTTTCTCAAGTCAATAAAGACTCCCAAGACCATAATATGCTTTTGATCTATTTCGGTTCGAATTTTTGTAATTATATCTACAGCTGCAGATTCAGAAGTGTTCGATTTCGCTCTAAACCCATATTGCCGGTCAAACAAAAAGTTCTTTGAATCTAGGTATTTACTGAGTCTATTATGTAGAAGTTTCTCAAAAACTTTTGAGAGAACCGGCAGAACTGAAATGGGTCTATAATTTCCGGGGTCTGTTTTAGGTCCTGATTTAAAGACTGGCACTACTTTGGCTAATTTAAGTGAATCCGGAAAATGTGCATCAGCCAAGCATTTATTAATAGATTTCGTCAGACCAGGCAATATTAGTTTATGGATACATTTAATGGCTTTAGCGCTAATACCATCTAAGCCTGTGCTAGTGTGGGTTTTGAGATTGTGAATAATACTCGAAAGTTCCTCTTCAGTAGTTGGTGTTATGTGTGTAAGTTCTGTATCTGTAGATTTTATGTGTGATTTAGTGAAAGTGTGGTTGTTGTGGTATTTATCTGGTATTTGGTTAGCCAAAACCTATACTGGAAAAGTAGTCATTAAATATTTCACATATTTCCTTTTTATCTGTTATTGGACCTGTTTTATGGAATTTACCGGATGCCTGGTCGTTAGTCTATAGATTACCTAGGAATTGCCTAGGAAGTCTGTATATTATCTAGTTGATGTAAGAAGTGAATAATTTTTTCCAACCTCACACGCTAGAACCAAAATGGTTGCGTGCTGCGTGGTCCCGTGAACGCTGAAGTGCTGAAACTGTGGAATGAGATCCCCGCCGAGGTTTCTTTAGACTTTATTATGAAGTGATATATCTTCTTCTTCTTCTTCAGCAGCATGTATTCGCACACCGTTGGGCATATGCCTCTCCATGTTTCCTCCATATTGCACGGTTTCGTGTTTCTCATCCAGTGATATATGCGCGAGTGATACTCCCGATGTTGCAAGCGTCCATAGGCTACGGTGACTGCTTACCTTGAGGCGAGCCGTAAGCTTGTTTGCCACCTTAGTGGTTTAAAAAAAAGTATTTCTACGTACGGAACCCTCGGTGGGCGAGTCCGACTCGCACTTGTCCGGTTTTATTAATTTTGAGAATAGTTTTGAAAGAAAAACTTCACCTGCGCCCCAGGTGGAATTCGAACCCACGTCGTCCTACGCCCTCTCGATATCCGGTCGATTGAGCTACCGGGAAGGTTAGTTAGTAATGGTGGTGAAATTTTTCTTTGTTTATTTTTTTCTCCGTGTCTTTTTAAAAATATTAGGTTTAGTTTAATTTTTAGTATATGTAGTTTCGTTTTTTAGTCCAGGGCTTCTACTACGAAAAGTCAATTACGAACAATCGAATCTGACCGATAGCCGACCGAAGTTTCCGTTGTGACGTTACCACGAACTTAGTTCGGATCCGATCCTCTTCATCGGAATCATAGACAATTGGTAGACTAATATCGGACCGAATGAAACCTACGCACTAGTGACACAACGTGACACAAAGCTTATCGACATTTTATCGATAATTCATTTCTAAGTCAATATTATTCTATCTAACGAGTAATGTTAACTTGTAAATTATAAAAATGAAATGATAAGTCCATTTCATAATTTTAAATAAGAGAAAAAGCAATAATACTCATGATTTTCTCAATAAACGAAAATTTAATGTATATCCTAATAGTTTAAAAAGTCGTCGCGAAGCTAAGCTACTCATTTATCAGAATGACTTTTCAATTTGGTTGCATTGTAAGTACGGCACAGTAAAAATTGTATTACCAAAATGGTAGATTTTTATTAGTATTGGCGTACAATTATCGAAGGCAATAATTCTCATATCGTTTAAAGTTGTTATATTTTTACACTTTTGTATTTAAAAATAATCTTTCAGTATATGGGATTAATTTTTTCACAAAACTTTATTTGATTTTCAAATTTTGTCAATCAGTGGTAGAATTTTTGACTACTACACATACATACTATTAGATTATGACATTTAGTCTCGTCTGTCTGTCTGACGCAGCCGTCACTTCACTGCCAGTGACATGACGCGTTGTATAGTGTTTCTGTTAGGTTCGTTTCGTATTTATTTATACTCCAAGTTGAAACATGACTGCACCAACGGCGGCGCAAATCGAAGCACTCCTCAATTTCCTCGAGGAGCATCGCGACCTAGCGAGAGGAAATTTGAGGAGTGTCTGTTGACTGTTGACACGTCGGCTGTGGGACGAGATCTGCAGCTCCTTAAATGCCATGGGGGTGTACGAACTCCGTAAAACAATGGCAAAAAGTAAGTCTTCTTGGTTTTAAATATGTGTACTTAAATCAATTTGCTATGAATTGCGTAGACATACATATAGATACTCAAATATCATTATTTTGTTGTAGGTGTGGACAGATAGAAAATATTTGGCCAAAAAGGCAGCACGAAGTTCTACATCTTCTACTGGTGGTCTCCGCCTCTCTTCCAATGGGACGAAAAAGTAATTTCTATTATGAGAGACGGGTTTGGTGAGCCGCAGACAACAGCTAGAGTGCCTGCATTTGTTGAGGTTTGTACACATATTTTGCTTGTTTCTTTGTCTATGATGAAAGAACACACATGTGTATACAATTCTTATTATACACATTAAAATTCCTATGACTTTATGTTTATGTTTAATTTTTTTTAGGTCTTATTCTTCTGAACTATCAAATTTATAAAATTATAGCCTATAAATCTTTATTTACTTTCCAGCTCAGTAAAGAGCCATCTGAGCCAACTGCTGCCTTATTGCCAACACAAGAAGAAAATACAATTTATGGTATGTAAAACAAATCAATATTAACAAGTTATGTTGAATAAATTTAATATAATTGATCTAATATAAAAGAGATGATTTCTAACCATGGCATAGGTTCAACACTTCAGTAACTTTTACTATAAAGTGTATATGCTGTGTGCTATACATATGATGTTGTTTTATACAGTGTGCCCCGTCATAAAGTGCACAAATGGAAATGTGTGATAAAATACTTCAGTTAGTAAAAAACATACCAAAAAAAATCTAGTTTTTTTTTTCAAATTTCTCAAGTACAACAGGCTGTAACTTTTGAACCACTTGTACACATGTTGTATTGTTGTCTTGCGGGCCTTCTACGAAATTAGGCAGCCGATGTACCCTTTGTCTGTGCGATATTAAAAGAAAAGTGGTTTTTTACCATGACTATTTATGCTTTGTATTTAATTTATTCTTCAAAACACATTATTCATTATAACAAACTACTCACTAATGTATTTATATTATATTTTTTTAAAGTAGTAGTTATGTTTTTTTAAAGTAGGCATGTGTAGTATAGACAAATATAATGATTAATTAATTATACTTTTTTTAGTACATTCATATTGTTTACCCCCAGGTCCATTAGAAGAACCAAGAGAACAGCCAGACATTGTCCAGCCGGGTCCAAGTCAAGAAGGTCCCACTCCATGTCGCTGTATGTTATATTACAATTTCTGATTAACAATATTATTACGAGTTCCAATTTCTTTGCAAAATATTTTAAACCAATATTCTGAATTTTCTAAACATAAAGCAAGTTATGTTACTAACTGGGAGCACGGCAGTACCCCCGCCAAGTCGAGCATTCAAATTTATAGGAAAGTTTGGGTTCCTTTAAAACCCGAAAAAAAGTTTGAAGCTTTTATATTGAAAAGCATTTATTCAACAGCTTATGTAATTTTAATTTTCTTTTTTAGCCACAATACGACGAAGACAGAGGGCCAGCTGTAGCTGCAGCTTCAGCTGACAGATCACTGCGCAACAGACTGTTCCATCTGGAGGAGCAACGTCTGGAGCGCGCGAGGGCTAGAACTGGCGGGCATTAGAATGGCAGTTCAAGAAATGAGTAGGCTTATGAGGCAGTTAATTGAACAATTGAAACACTGACCTCTGCCAAACCGCATTGGAGCAGCGTGGCAGAGTACGCTCTAATCACCTTCAATTGAAGGGATATCCCTGCAGTGGGATGATTATAGGTTGACATGAAGAAAAAGAGTATATTTAATTAAATTACTTGTTAAATAAAATATGTATATGTTTTTTTTTTACAAAGCCCTTTAATGATATACCTATATGATTTTCATATAAGAACTACCTCCTAAAGTGTTTTTCAGATAGCATGGGTACGGTGACGTTTGAGTTATTTTCACGTATTTCATTTCACGCACGTTTTATTCGAAACAAAAAACCGCGAAGTACAAAAAGAAATAGAAAAAGAGTGAAGAATAAGCGACTACAAAAAAGTAGTAAATTCAAATTTGCATAATTAATGATACATTTATTTTTAATTCCCTGTAAATTCCCTTCAAATCCCAAATGTCACCATACCCATGCTATCTGAAAAACATTGTAATTAGTCATTTTTTAAATTTTCTTAGAACAAGAATTATAAAAATAAATAACACAATTAACTAAATTACACAATTGGAAAATTGAGTTTATTGTAGTATATTTCATAATTCAATTATAACTAGGATTCTTGTCGAGAGGCTTCTGCTTGGAGCTCGTCTTCTGACAGTTCGGGAGCAGTCACTCCAGCCGCAATGCCCATATGAAAGCATCGTGCGTCGCTCCACCATAGCGCATAGGAAGCATCCACATTTAGGATTTTACAGTCGGAGTCGCATATCTGTCAAATAAAATTATTGTGTATTTTTACCAAAATATTATTAATCAGTCAGTAGGGGCCTAACCTCCAGAGTGATAGATATTTTTCATAATAACACAAGATTGTATAAGCACTAAGCTTAGGAAGATGTATTTAATTGTCATGATATATCAACATAGGAACATAACTTAACTTACCACTTGAGTGTTGAGTGAGTGAAAATGTTTTCGATTGAAAAATTGCTCCTCATTGTTACTCGGCTTTGCGATTGCTACGTGAGTGCAAACAATACATCTAACAACCTCCGGTAAATAGTATTTCATATAAAACCTGTAAGAAAATCAACACATAAAGTTGTACAACAAATATTTAAATCATAAATTATTTTAAAGTTTGCAATAATGGTCAGTGACTTCAATTGAACTCAAATAGGTGTGGCTTTAATATTTCTAATAATTAATGGAAGGAAATACAAAGACATACAAGTTGAAGTCTATTCTTCATAGGTACCTTTATTGCAGAGTCAATTCCTCGCCTGTTCCTCTTTGGTGGCATAAGAGGGATAAGTTCTTTACAGAGATCCTCATATAGTGCTCGAGTGAGTCTATAATTCGATATAAACTCAAATCGGGCACTAAATTCATATTAAAGGCATCTCTTAATTGGCGGCGATTCCTTGCGCTCCTCCTATCGCCGCCGTTTCAACTAAAAGTATACGAAGTGCCATTTTACTGTAATATAAAGACATTAAACTGATGTAACTTCAAAAACATTAATTTCATTAAGATGTACACAGTAAATTCATAAATATAATATACTTACCGTAGAGAATTCTTCGATTTTCATGGTTACGATAATCACAAGTTATCTATTTTGATATCGTGAATTTTGACATTAAATCAACGACGAACCTCCTGTCAAACTCAAATAGTCGGTAGCACTTCGTGCGTTCAGAGTAGGGTTTAGGACTAAACAACTGTCAAACAATGTTCGGTCGGAACGAATGACAATCGCGCCGACCGACCGACCTATAGACGCGCTCGTAGTAAGAAACGTCCGAAGAATCGGCCGAATCTTCGTAAATCGTATGTTCGTAGTAGACGCCCAGTAACTTTATACGACACAGCATGCGTCAAATCCGGTAGTTTAGATTTTTTGCAGACTTGTTTATGATGTTGGCCTAATGAATAATCCAAGTTTGTGACCTCGAGCGCCGAACGCAACTTTGTCAAAAATAAAAAATAAACGAAAAAAAGACTAGTTTTTAAAAAACTTTTGGACTTTTTTAAAATATAAATTTGCTACAATATGATACTAAAACTGTCTCTGTAGACCCAACAGTTTTCGAAATTAAGCTTTTTAAAGTTTATAATTTTTTTTGAACTTTGCAATTTTTTGCAATTCTTTCGTTCCGAATGAATTTTGACCATGATTATACTATCGAAGCCCTGTATGTTGGATGTTAATAAAGAAAATGAGAAGTGTGAACTATGATGTAGGATGTAACCTGTCTAGATAGAAGCTGGTTTTCATCGAAAAAAAAAATATATTAATCAAAGTTATTACCATAAGTAGTTTCAGCATATTATAAACACACACTAATTTTAATTAGTTAGTGCAAATAAATAGGTGGAGTAGTAGATTTAAAAAATTGGTTATAATAGCTAGAACGGGGAAGCACCATCCTCTTACATAATATCAGCGCGTAATAGCAATGCGTTTCGTTCGATGAGTGAAAAATGGAAGCCGAATTTTTTTCCTATTCCTTCTTCCAATTCATTAAATCTGAATTAAATCTTTAAACAAAATTATATCATGAACTACAGTTCATACACATCAAATTGGAAGATTATTTTAATGATATGAATTTGTGGTCACTATAATTTGTTACTCTGCTTTTTTTTTTCTTTTTATAGCAAATTTAATCTTAAAATATTTCTTTTCAACGCAAAAGTATAAATATTTTTAAAACACTGTTAAAATTACTTTAAAAAGGCTAACAGTTGAGTTTCTTGCGGCACTTCTTCTCAACAGGCCATTCAAGATTAGTGCTAGTAGAATAAAAAATATTGACGTACAAAAGTATTTCTTGTAAATCTACTTGCAAAATAAATGATTTCATTTTGTTTAAATATTTAACACGCCCCGCGCCGTCACTAGATGGCGCCTGAATGCAAAATAGATCGCGCTATGGTTTCCCTTCCAGCCGCCCATATATTGCCATTCTGTATTGGGAACGATATGCCGAAAATAGTCAAGTTAGAGATGAGGCTTCATGTAAAATTTTTGAGGCGCTGATTTATTTTTATTTAAATCAGTGCTTAATTAATTATAACAGATGAAAATGTAAGTAAATGAAGGACCCTGTCTTTTTTTTTTTGAGATTAGTTCTGAAAGAAAAACTTCACCTCCCCGCGCCCCAAGTGGGATTCGAACCCACGTCGTCCTACGTCCTCTCGATATCCGGCCGAGTGAGGTACCTACCGGGAAGTGGTGAAAGTTTTCTTTGAAAAATATATTTTTCGCTGTGTCTTTTAAAAAATATTAGGTTTAGTTAAATTTTTAGTATAGTTTCGTTTTTTCCAATTCATTAAATCTGAATTAAATCTTCAAACAAAATGATTCATGAACTATAGTTCATACGCCCTGTTGAGATATATCTCAAACAGGACGTGTATTGTTTATAATTTTAAATAAAAAAATTTGACGACCTCCGTGGCGTAATGGTTACCACGCCAGACCGCCACCCAGGAGGTCCCGGGTTCAAATCCCGGTCGGGTTATGATGAATAACGAACTTTTTCAGATTGGCCTCGGGTCTTGGATGTTTATCTATATAATATGTATTTGTTATAAAATATAGTATCGTTGAGTTAGTATCCCTTAACACAAGTTTCGAACTTACTTTGGGGCTAGCTCAATTTGTGAGATCTGTCCCTATATATTTATTTATTTATACTTAAATAATCCCGAAAATACAAGTTTTCGTGTATCTTTTATATTTTCAATAGAACCTCACTATTCATATTAAAAAGGTATTCACATATTCTGAAGTAGACTTGATATCCTGCTCTATCGCCCAATTTTAGCCGCCCGCAACACGTAACGCCCTTCCTAATCCAATATACCGATACGCGACCTGATTCACATATTCGTAGGCTCGTGCTCAATATTTATGAATTAAGGTAGCCAAAATGATTTGCTTGAATATAGATAAAGGAGTTTTCGCCATTTTGACGATTATGATATTTCATCCTCAAGAGACGGCTTTAAATGTAGCAAAAATGACTTTCATGAATATAAATAATAGTTTAATCACTTCTCACTCTATTACTATTATAACAGCTTTATAAAAAGACCTTGTGAGAGTCTGGAATCCGTATTATGGTTGTGCGCTATACGAAATAAATAGTTTTTGCTCGCGATTTTGTCGATTACGATATTTCATCCTCTTATGGAGGCTTTTTATGCGCCTGTAATGCCCAACAGATGGGCAAAGATCTTCTTTCTCTCTTTACTCTTCTCTGTCTAACTCAATCCGCATCAATCTTTTAATTTTAATGTTGATTGAAGTGGAATTAATAGTCGCCAAGCATATTTATGTTGAGTCTGTCGCATGCCTGAGGGTGCTTCAATTTTTTTTCTTCTAAAAACTCATTCGTGATGTAGAAAATGTTGTGTAGTGAGCAACCGTTACATAGCGCATGTAATGAAAGTTTCATATAAGGCATGCATCTAGCACAAGTTGATCTTTCACTGATGGGTTTACATACAACATTTTTTACATTATGGTAAAGAAAATGGCAGACGAAAATTTACAAACCTTAGAAATTACGACGATCGACTACTTGCATAGAGACTTTGAAACTCCCTTGTGACTCCTTCAGATGAATTTTAAGTAATCCTTATTTAGTGCACCGTTCGATATCAAAATAACAACCAAAAATAGCTTTTGTGATGCCTTTGTATCGAGACTGCGTTTTAACTACTACGCATTGTAATTACAAGTATTCGTTTCACAATTATTGATGTTTGACTGCGTAAATGAAATGAATTGCAGAAAAACTGATTTGATTGAAAAATTTAGATGTGATTTACTTAATTACAACCGATGTCTCCGCGCTTAGGCGGTGATTAAGCCGTGATATTTTGTCTAGATAAAGTGGTATTATAATATTAAGAGTGCACTAGTCGAAGACTCGAACTCGTTGGTGGGCGTGGCTAATTTGTATGCTATTTCGCTGAGAAAGGGATAGACTCGGTTATGAACAGTGCGAAACTGTTTACACCGATTTACACACAAATATTGTTGAAATAAATAAATAAATATTATATGCAAACACAAATATTGTTGAAACGGGCGTGTAAAAATTTACGAGTAGGCTTTTAAGGCTGTACCAACAAATTTCGCTAAAATTTTGCTGTTTTTCAAGTTGTCTCTACTCCTAGCTACCATAACGAATAACCACCAAAAAAATATATGTTGTGCTATAGTCATTGTACTACATTTATGCTGTTTGAAATTTGAAATTACTGAATATTTATGGAGTAATAAAATATTTAAGGAACCTAGTAATCAAAGAAAGAATGCGATTCAACTTGGGTATTTATGCATCGATTCGTGTAAAATTTACATTAATACATAGGCAATAATATTATCTACTTATTTGTTGTTTGGTTTTTGAATTTGAGTGTATTTCCACCAAGTCACAAGCAATTTTCCGTCAATTACGTAATTTCTGGATAGCTGGTGACTGGACACAAGGTAATCAGTGCGCTCCCACGCTTTCGGATGGATGGACGTGTGCCAAATTTTCGCTGCACCATGCATGCTCTCGATTTTTTATTATTATGACGAAAATATCCAAATATAAAAAATATCAACTAAAAAAATATAATAAATGCATGAAAGTTATTTATCTTTATAAAATAAATATTTTATTTTATTTTTAAAAAGATAAATAACTTTCATGCATTTATTGTATTTTTTTTTGTCATACAGATTCATACAGATTGAGCTAGCCCCAAAGTAAGTTCGAAACTTGTGTTATGGGATACTAACTCAACGATATTATGTTTTATAACAAATACATATATAGATAAACATTCAAGACCCGAGGCCAATCAGAAAAAGTTCGTTTTTCATCATGACCCGACCGGGGATCGAACCCGGGAAATCCTGGGTGGCGGTCTGGCGTGGTAACCATTACGCCACGGAGGTCGTCAAACCAAATACGTTGAATTATATATTATGACGTATATTATTTTATCCACGATAATGATTGCGGCGCATTACAGCGCCACATACAATACTTAAATTTCGACACTGCTCCTATTGGTTACATGGTTTTTTGGTAGATTCAACAAATCGCTAGTTTTAGTCCAGTGTCTCCTGGTTCGATCCTTAGGTTGGTGTTCATGCTTTTTGATTTTTAAACTTTTTTTTACAATAAAATTTTATGTTTTACTTTTTACCTATCTACAATTGCAAGCAGTAAAAAACTATAATAAAAATATGTAATAAAATGCATTAAATTTTTTAAATAGGAATCTGAAATTGTCGAAGTATTTTTATACACTTTAAAATTATATTTTTCTTTTTATCTCTTTTTAGACGAGAAAAAAAAGAGATAAGACGAAAAATATTATTTACTAATGTGTATAAAAATAGACAATATCAGATACCAATTTAAAATTTTGAGGACATTTTTATTATAATATTTTTTTACTGCTCGTACGTAACTTATTGTTAGGTAGGTAAAAAGTAAAACATAAAATTATATTGCTAAAAAGAAGTGTAAAAATCAAATAAAAAACATGAGCACCAACTAAGGATTGAACTTGGACACTAGACATTATTTACCACAAAGCCATAGTAAACAATAAGAGATGTGGCGGAATTTAGTATTGTATGTCGCAAATAAAATTATGATATAGATTACGTCATTTATTTGACTAATAGTGCCTTTCATACCATACTAGTGGGTGCCTGCGGCTTCGCCTGCGTGGAGTTTGGTTTTTCTAGTTTTACGCATTTCTGGGATAAAAAGCACAACTCTAAATGTTGACTCGAGATCTCCGTGTAAAATTTCATCAAAATTCATTCTTTAAATTCAGTGGTTTTTGCGTGATACGGTTTAACACGCAGACGTACAGTTTTTTTTTTGTTGAAAATGACTATTTTGGTACTGTATCGATAGTAAAATCCAGCCGATCAATATTTAAAAAAAATGTGTGAAAACCGGTACAACACGACTTGTAGCAAAATGACCTTTTTCATTGAATGTGAATCAGAGAAAAATACCCAATTTTTCTGTCTAATCCATATTTTGATAGGGCTTATAGTTCCCGAGATAGTATGGTACAACTAGAGCAAAAAAACGGGATTTGTTAAATAATTTTGTGTAACCAACCAAATACGACATAACATACATCGCCTGCAAAATTTCATTTGCAATGTTAAGATTTGTTTTTAATAATATATATTTAGTTCTATCATAATTCATATATCATTTTAAAAGTGTCAACTGATATTGTTTAGTTCTAGAGGTCTATGGAAAGTGTTCAAATATTTTAATAATTGGTTTCTCAACTAGATGTCGTTAATATTACCGCGCCGCGCGTCATTGCCAGCCCTCTAGTGGTGAAAAAGGCAAGGTTTTTAACAAAACTTAGTACTACAAAAGGCTCAATAGATGTCAAGTTTTTGGCATTTTACGTAATATTAAAGCGGGGTGAAGGGGTGAAGTAACGTTACTTAGAGGTCAAATCTTCAAGGTCATCGGCTATATGGAGCCCCTTAAGAGAAGTGTTTTTGTGATAAAACAGCTGAATGTTTTAATTAAAAATAAAGTTATTTAAATTTTTGAATAACCAAACTATGCTTGTATTAATTTGTTTTAGAGATTTCATAGTCCTTCCAGTATTTAATTGTGCCCAGAGTTGCGTTACAATTACGTGTTGAAACGGAATGTTTTGAGGCTCATAACTTTTAAATTACTGATCATTTTACAATTCCGTTTTAATACAAGCATGGATAACGACAAGACAAATCGATATTATTAACAACTTTAAACGAACTATGTCAAACAACGGAGTAATCACCCCACAGCATTTGTATGGAGAAAAACTCGACTAGCGCAATCTAAAATCAGTTACTCGACCATTGAGACCATAGTACGCTTATGAGATGACGTATATTCAATTGAATACGAATATTTATTTTTTATTGTTTATTTTAATATTTTCTCGTGTAATTTGTTTGTTTATGGGGTCACCATGAACTGAATAGGTACTCAGTATACGTCCTGAAAATCTACGGGGTGTTGTTTTTCTTTTATTAGCCAGTAATGACCTTCTATTGTCATCTTATTTCTTTGTTCACAGCTGGAAAACAATGGGAAAACTTTAGAAGCTGGAAAAATGGAGAACCAAAGCCCGAATATCATTAAAATTGTACGCGAGAATCTTTTTATTTGGATTTAAGATCCCAATTAGTGCCGCACGTCTTTTTCTAAAGACCAACTAAAACGTAAGTATTTTTTTTATTGTTGTTTAACTGTCTGTAATTATAAAATTAATACTAATAAGTAAAAAATTGTTACGTCTTTGTAATTAATACAATGAACAAATAAAAGTTATGCAATTAAGTAGATTTTATTCTTTAAGTTTAAGTTTATAGATACAGATTTTTAATTTATTTTTGACGGGATCATGAGAGTTCTTGTTACGAACTAGCCATCAGCTGGAAGCATAAAATACTCTTTGATAGCTTTATTATTGTTTACACATTTATATAATTTGATGGCTGTCATATTTGTTTTGTTCTTACATTGTTCTTGTACATTTTATCGATCGCTCTTGTATTTCTCTTTTTATTTGACTACTAGCTTTTCCCCGCGGCTTCGCTCGCGTTAATTTTATGACATAGATCTCGTTTGACAACAAAACCACCCATAGCGCGACTTGTGGCGCCATCTGTTGGCCGATACAGCGCCCTCTATAGTTGAAAAAATATTTTCCCAATGAAACGACATACTTTCACGGGATAAAAGTAGCCTATCTTGGGCTCTGTACCCCTAACAATATGTATGCAAATTTTCATAATGATCGGCTGCTTAGTCAAGCCGTGAAGGAATAACAAACATACAAACTCACTTTCTCATTTATAATATTATTTATGTATATATAAAAAGAGAAGCTGACTGACTGACTGACTGACTAACTGACAATCAACGCAGGGCCTATTAGTGTTAGAAACTTGAAATTTTGCACAGGTGTTCCTTTTAACCTCTATTTAAAAAGCAAAACGCAGAAGATATGTCTTGCTATCGTTCGATTTCGCTCATTCCTGTTCTTTCCAAAGTCTTTGAAAAAATTATTTACCAAAGATTTTACAGTTACTTTGAAAGAAATGGAGTACTAGCAAATGAACAGATAGGATTCCGAAAGAATAAAACGATAAATCAGGCTATTTATCAATTCTTAAATAAAGTAATGGTATGTCTTGACAAAAAGGACCATACATGTGCAATGTATATGGACCTAACCAAAGCCTTTGTCTATGTCGACCACTCCATCTTAAAAAACAAACTCTATACATATGGTATTAGAGGAAATTCCCTTAACTTAATTGAATCGTACCTATGCAAGAGGAAGCAAGCAACAGTTATTTCGAGAATCTGTCTAAAGTCGAAATCGGGGACAAAATATCTATCTGAATACAGAGAAATTACAAATGGCGTGCCTCAAGGAAGCATACTGGGGCCGCTGTTATTTCTCATATATATCAACGACTTTCCTAGCTCTGTAAATTTCCCTATGGTACTGTTTGCTGACGACAGCACAGTAATGTTTTCGAATAAGGATACACTATCACTTCAAAATGACATAAATAATTCTTTAATTAATATAATTGATTGGCTAAATTCAAACAACCTTATGATAAATTTAAACAAGACTAAGATAATGACATTTAGAAACAGAAATAATATAATTAGCTCAATGAACATTAATTACCTCGGTACGAATATTGAAGAAGTTATTGCAATTAAATTCTTAGGATTAACAGTAGATCATAGTCTTAGTTGGAAGCCACACATAAAAAATCTATGCTCACGATTATGTCGTTTTTCGTACGCTTTACGAATGCTCTCCAAAGTTGTGCACATTCCTACTGCTGTGACCGCTTACCATGCATATGTGATGTCGACAATGCGATACGGTATAATTTTCTGGGGGAATTCGACAGATAAAGACTCCGTATTTAAGGCACAAAAGAACTGCATAAGGGCTATCTGTAGACTTACTAGGAGAGACAGCTGTGAACCATATTTTAAATCGCTGAAAATCCTTACCTTACCATGCCTCTATATTTATGAAAGTGCAATATTTGTTCGGAGTAATATGAGCTTATTTACGCAACGCCAAAGTGCTCGTCAAAAAAATAGATTATGCTTGCCACCATGTGGGACTTCATTGTACCGTAATAGTTTCTTCTGTATGGCTCCCACAATATACAATAAACTCCCTAACAGCATTATCAACAGTAAGAGCCTATATGTATTTAAACAGAGACTACTTGATATGTTGCTGAAAAAGGCCTATTATTGTGTCAAAAGTTACCTCGAAGACAAAGAAATGTAAGATTTAAATAGTAAAATTAGTTATTTGAATATTATTTTAAAATTTATTTTTATTTGTATCTAAATTATTAAAATTTGCATGCCATTAGGTTGAATATGGCTTGGCTACCTGTAGATTAACCACCTATGTATTATTTACCCATATTCGCAAATAAAGAATTTGAATTTAATTGAAGCGAGATATACGCAAACGAAGTTGCGCGGGTTTCGCTAGTAACAATATAAAGAGGGAGTGTCCCTGCACCCGTTTTGATACACCTCAACTGGTGCCAGTCTCTGGCACCAAACGCCGAACTTTGCCGAACCGCTTCGTAGTTGTCGATGTCAAAGCGCACCAAACGGAAACGGTCTCCCGGAAAAAAATTAAATATGGCGGTTTGTGTCACAAAAATGACATTATATCGCTTTTCTTAGTTTTAAATATTGCATAGTAATTTGTAGTTAATTATGAAAAAGAAATAATACTATTTTAGCGTATTATTTTAATGCTCGGTGTTGCCCGATTGTGAAAATAGTTTCCCATTTTAACTATTTTTATTGCTTCGACTGATTAATTTTAAAACAGTTGCTGCTGCTACTAATATTTACGTAGGTATGTGACACGTTCTCTAATGGAAGTCCTTGTGAATTTACGATATTATTATCATATACCTAAAATTTTGATATTTGAAAGTTGAGAAATTTAAACAAACTCTATTTATTTCCTCGCTTTTTGGAAACTACACCTCCATTGGCAACATTCCGCAAGTGTCAAATGCATGTCACTGACATGTCATCGAGCATTTAGCGATTCACTTCTGACAGAGCGCTTGTATGACCCCACTCCATCTAGTTTAATCTAAGTATAATAATATAAGTGTAAGTAAGGAAGTAAGAATAATAATTATATTATTTTACAATGAGCCCTGGATTTTGCAATTCTCTTCTTATTGTTTTGGTACAATAAAGAGTTTTTTATTTATTTATTATTATTACTATTATTTACAGTTCTTATAGCTTTTTCACTGTTCTGCGATCTTCAATAAAACCCAAGATAAATCGTTAGAAACCTATTTCTAGAAGACTGATGTAGTGTTTCCTACGTTAAATATATAGAAGCACTTTACACTGCACGTGTTCTCAGGCGAGCTCGGAGGGAAATTTCAGCGTAAACTGAAACTAGATGGACTAAATATTTGAATCCAATTGCTTACTTTGATATCGGGTTCGATCCCCGCTTCGAGAAAATATTTGTATGGTGGCATTAAAATTTGTTTTTGTTTCGAGGGTGTTTTTTTTATGTAATAGTATGTATTTACAATAATATTTCAGTTCTCTGGTGCCAAGCATCAAGGCAACAAGCAGGTTAAATCTAGCTAGGACCAGAAGGGGCAGTGTGAATTAAGTACAATTTTTAAAATTATATTTTTACTAGATGCTGCCCGCGTTTAATTTTATGCACAGCAGCGCCATCTATATCAGATTTTTGACCAAATCTTACGGGAATCGCGTACTTTTCGAAATGTGTTAATCCAGGGTGTCAGCTACCTACGGGGGCTTCCGGGCGGCGGTTAGGGGAAACCGTCGCCCATCGGATCGGAAGTCCCCGAGCGGTGCGGCGCGCCAATTTCAACTGTGCGCGCCGCCAATAGTGCCGAACCCAAGAAGAAGGGTCTTCGGACAACCGCCGGCGGGGTCACGGAAGTATCTCAGTTCCCGTGGCCCCGCCCATCTAGGCGGATAAGGTGGTAGTCAGTCAGGTTTTTAGTCGGTATACCCTAAGTGGTTAGAGGGGGAGCCCGACATACCCCCGCCGCTTTCCCAAGCGGCGGGGCATGCAGTAATGCATTTTCCTGACTATAAACAAAAAAAAAAACAAAAAAAAAAAAAGGGTGTCAGCTACCTACATGCTATATATCATAAAAATTGGTCCAGCCATTTGACTGTGAAGTAACAAAACATACCACAAACTTTCGCCACTTATAATATTACTTCTTCTTTCTTAATTAATGGCGTTTCTGTCGTGTCTTAACGACACATAGACAATTTCGCCAATGTCGAGTATTTTAAATGAACACTTTTTAACAAAAAAGTACACTTTAAAAGGGCAACGTGGTACGGTGAGGATCCGAGGTCGCCATCTTGACGACCTTCGTTGACAAGGCGGCGATCTCGAATCCCTTATAATATTATGTAGTAGGATTCATAAAATTTATAAAAATTCCTAAATTACTAGGGTACCCTAAAAATTCAGGCTTAAAAATGGTGTGCCTGCTTAATATCCGTTAGGCAATAAACATTAGTAATTATTTGAACTTTTCAAAGCTCCTGATGTAGCAGGTGTTTGTAAACTGAATTTCTAGAAGTTCTTTAATAAAAGTTGTCATTTTTTATTAAATTTCAAGCTTTTATATATAATGAAGGTAAGTTAGTTAGTTTATTTTATTACTTATTTTATTTGCAAAAGTTAGTGAATTGATCTTTGAAAATTGTCAATCAATAACTATTTTGAAATTTTATTTGTAGTTTTTCCATCATCTTTGGAATAAAAAGTAGTATTTTAAAGAAGTATTTATTTAGAAATTGTCTACCTGCTTCTTTTCTTTTATCATAGAGCCTGCTCTTTGTCCTGACAAACGATTTAGCGGGTCGCCTGATGATGAGAAATCAACGCTGCCCGTGGACTCATCATCATATTAACCCATAATCATCCGTCTACAGGGAAACGGGTCTCCTTTCAAACGAAAGGGACTATACAAAATATAAAATAGTTTATTCGGGTAAATTGTGTACTCTGCCACGCTGCTCCAATGCGGATTGACAGAGCCCAGTGTTTTCAAGCCGTCTGAAGGCCACCGACACTGACATGGCTTATCAGTTGTCATCCATTAAAAAAAAAAACGTATTTGAATCCCACTAATAATATAAAGCCGAAAGTTTGTAAATAGTTTGTAACTTGTTCAAGCTCAAATGGCGGGGGCAATTTTTATGATATTTGTTGGATTAACACATTGAACACTTTTTACCCCGAAAAGCATGCGATTCCCGTAGGATTCGGTCAAAAATCTGATTGGTAATGGCGCTTTATAAAATAGAATAGAATAGACTTTATTTGCAATACACATACAATAGCAGGTTTGTTGCTAATACACTACGTATTAGCAACAAGGCGGCCTTATTGCTAACAGCAATCTTTTCAAGGCAACCTTAAGGTAATGAATTATTATGAAAGAAACGGGCAAGCAAGACAAGAATCGGACAAACAAATTTTGTTTCGTAAAACATAAATTGAACTAATCTTGAATAGCGATATGAATACACAATAAAACCACATACATACATATCTTAAACATATATATTTATATATCCTTATCCTTACATATTATAAAACAAAGTCTTCCCGCGCGTCTGTCTGTCTATCTGTCTGTTCGCGATAAACTCAAAAACTACCCAACGGATTTTCTTGCGGTTTTCACCAACGGATAGCCTGGTTCATGAGGAAGGTTTATGTATAAAATTTGTCAGGATTTTATGTAAATTGGCTGAAATATAAAGATTATTATTGGGAGTGTCGGAAAAAATCAACCCGCTTGGGAGCTGTCGACGAAAATGCTGGCTAAACCCTTTGAGATATAACAAAACAAAAATTATAGGATATTCCTCTTATTTAGGTCTCCAAAAAAGTCCGCGATAGCATATATTTATCGTTTACGGATAACTTACTATAAAATAAAAAGCGATTTCCGAGTAATAATACATAAACCTTCCTCATGAAATAGGACTGTAAGTGTATTATCGCAGGCGCTCAACCTATAAAGCTGAAAATTTTGTATAGAGGTTCCCTTTATGATGTTGACAAGGACAAAGATGGGGTTTTATAGAATTCCCACGGGAAAGGGAGTAATAGGACTAATAAGTGTATTATCGCAGGCGCTCAACCTAGAAAGCTGGAATTTTGTATAGAGGTTCCCTTTATGATGTTGACAAAGATAAAGACGGCAATTTGTAGAATTCCCACGGGAAAGGGAGTAATAGGACTGTAAGAGTATTATCGCAGGCGCTCAACCTAGAAAGCTGGATTTTTGTTTATGGTTTCCTTTTATGATGTTGACAAGGATAAAGACGGCAATTTATTGAATTCCCACGGGAAAGGCAGTATCCACGCGGGCGAAGCCGCGGGTACAGCTAGTATATATATAAATCATAAAAATACGATAAACAAATAATGTCGTAGTAGGTACCAAAGAAATAAAACAAAACATCTTACTTACAGTGAAAGGAAATGATTTTTCACAAGTTTAAAAAAAATAAAAACAAATTTAAATAGATGGCGCTGCTGTGCATAAATACACGCAAACGAAGTTGCGCGGGTTTCGCTAGTAACTAATAATTAAATATAAATAAAATGTAAGTATAATTTTAACAAATTGTGCTAAGTAATGTGAAATTTGCATATGAAACCGCACAGCCGTAGGGTACCACCCGCAACGGCTGTCGTAACTAATTTCCATACATTGAAAGGCAAAATTAATCTATTAGAGTGTTCGCAAGATTCGTTAAGTTAAGCAACAATTAGTTCTTGTAACATAGTTCGTAACTTGAGACCACAGTTGCTTGATAGTTTTCAAGGATCTATTATACAATCTAGAATACTATAAAAAAATGAGAAAGTGAGTTTGTTTGTTATTCCTTCACGGCTTGACTTACCAGCTGATCATTATGAAAATTTGTATAAATATTATCAGGGGTACAGAGCCCAACATAGGCTGGCTTTTTATCCCGTGAAAGTATGTCATTCCATAAGAAAATATTTTTTCTACTATAGAGGGCGCTGTATGAGATGGGCTGTCGGTCAACAGATGGTGCCAGAAATCGCGTTATGGGTTGTTTTGTTGTCAATTTATGTCATAAAATTAACCGAGAGCGAAGCCGCGGGGAAAAGCTAGTCTAGAATATTTAAGCTGCATAGATCTTTGTCGGTTTAGGAAGGTCAGTCATCTATCGCTACTGTAAATATCGTCTTTTTTGCGTAGATTTTAGCCATCTAAATTCAGCCTAGCTTAATTTGGATCAGGTTGCGCTGTGCAAATTGTCTAGAATTTACTCGCATTCATTTTATGCACAGCAACGCCATTATTTTATAAAGCGTCATACTTTTGACGAAATCCTACAGGAATCGCGTAGGTACTTTTCGGGATAATGACAAATATCATAAAAATTTGCCCAGCCGTTTGAGGGTGAAGAAGTTACAAACATACTCACAGACTTTCACCTTTGTAATCCTACTAATATTATAAAGGCGAAAGTTGTGTGTATGTTTGTAACTTCTTCACGCTCAAATGGCTGGGCCAATTTTTATGATATCAGGTACGTAGGTAGCTGATGCCTTGGATTAACACATAGGGTACTTTTTATTCCGAAAAGTACGCGATTCCTGTAGGATTTGGTCAAAAATCTGGTGTAGATGGCGCTGCTGTGCATTAAACTAAATGCGGGTATCAACGCGGGCAACAGCTAATATTTATATAGTGGGATAGTGGCATGATTATGCCCAGCTTATCATATAAGTTAAATCGCATAGTTCTACTTTGTTTTGGAAACTACATCAGAGGAATACACAATGATGCGTACAAATGGTTTTTCTGGACAACGATAAATTTCAATATCGACAGATTTATGGTTGATCGAAAAACGTATTGGTCCTTGTCCTTCGGATATACAAATCAAACTAAAACGTTTTCAAACAATAGTAAATTTCTAACTATAATTTAATGGTACGGTAATTTTACGGCAAACAATCATTTAAAAAAAACCCACTAATATTATAAAAGTGAAAGTATGTTAATATACACTGGGCGTCAAAAATAAGTAGTACAGTTTTAAAATTGCAATATCTCCTAAACTGCAGAAGCTAGACCTTTGAAATAAAAAAAAGTTAAAAGACAATTTAATTTCATTTAATAAAAACTTCATGCATAATATCATTTTTTAAAGATTGACTGAAAAAAAACTTAATAAATAAAAACACTATTTTTTTAAACTGTTGGCTTGTACTTTTGTTTTTTATTGTTTTCTTTATTGCTGATAAATCAATTGCAATTCAAAAGCAAATGTGTCTTCAGCGAGTAAACTTTACTAATCATGCCTCTTTCACCAGAAGAATGTGCAAGAATCATAACTTTTCTCGAAGTAGGCATCAGTATGCGTCGTACTGCAAGAACGGTGGGTGTAACTCTAAGAACGATCCAGCAAGTAAAGCGAAGATACGAAGAGACTGGAAACCAACTAAGGAGACCAAGTAATGGCATACCCAGGTGCACTAGTACCCGAGAAGACCGCTTAATTGTCTCTACTGTGTTAAGAAATCGTCACCTTAATGCAGTTGAGGTCCAGCAACAGCTTCTTCAGACCCGAAGAGACTACGTTAGTGAGAGTACAGTGAGGAGAAGACATGCTGAAGCCAACCTGAAGTCGTACAGGCCAGCAAATGGCCCCAAACTTGAGACAGGGCATCGAGTAGTAAGACTACGCTACGCGCGTCAACACGTACAATGGGGCGAAGAAGAATGGACAAGAGTTTTGTTCACAGATGAGTCTCGGTTTTCTTTATTCACTTCCGATGGAAGGCGGAGAGTATACAGGCGACCTGGTGAGCGATACATTCAAGGTTGCATCTCGGAAAGAGTTCAATACGGCGGGGGCTCTGTACACGTATGAGCTGGCATCTCTTCAGAGGGTCGCACAGAGCTAGTGGTCATAGAAAATGGCACTCTGACTGGTGAAAGATATGCATTAGAGATCCTTAACGAGTATGCAGGGCCATATTTAGCAAATATGGGTGATGGAGCTATACTAATGCATGATAACGCCCGGCCACACACCGCTCATCTCGTACAAGAGTACATTCAGGAGGTTGGCATCAGCTTGATGGCTTGGCCATCAAGAAGCCCAGATCTTAACCCGATTGAACACGCCTGGGATGAGCTTGGGAGGCTAGTCAGAAGACTCAGACCACCCCCCGCTACCCTCAGGGCTCTAAAACAGGCCCTGATAGAAGAATGGGTGAATATTCCCCAACACCGCCTCCGAAACTTAGTGTTCAGCATGCCAAACCGGCTCCAAGCTGTCATCAGAGCCCGAGGCGGCAACACAAGTTACTAAAGTGGGAACAAGACCCAAAACGTAAAAATTAAGTTCTTGATAGTTCCTTCAAAATGGTTAGCTTTTTAGTTTTTTCCTAATTTTCAGTGTAAAACTTTACTAATGCTAAATAAAGTATTATTTTTAGAAAAATTTGTTAAATTTGCTATAAAAAGACTTTTATTTCAAAACTCTAACTTCTATAGTTTAGGAGTAATTGCAATTTTAAAACTGTACTACTTATTTTTGACGCCCAGTGTAGTTGACACTTCTTCATGCTCAAATGGCTGGGTCAATTTTTATGATATTTTTTATGTAAGGTATGCTCTTTAAGTCACACGTAATTCTAAACCTAGGTTTATTAATATCCTGCAAAATTACAAGTCTAATATAGTCAAAGGCGCCTTTTAAAGAAGATGACGCTGCCGGCTGTACATAAAATTAAAAACGTATGCCGTAAAAACAACCTGCTAATATTATAAAGGCAAAAGTTATGTGTATGTTTGTTGCTTCTTCACACTCAAATGGCTGGGCCAATTTTTATAATTTCTGGTATGTAGGTAGTTGATACCTTGGGTTAACACATACGGTTATTAATATTATGAAAAGTACGCGATTCTTGTAGGATTTGGTCAAAAGTCTGATATAGTCAATGGCGCCTTATAAAGTAGATGACGCTGCTGGCTGTACATAAAATTAAAAACATGTACCGTAAAAAATATTGAATAATATATGTATGTGTATAGCCACAGAATAATAAATAGTACTACGTATATAGGTATAAATTAAACGAGGGTAACACCGCGTGCAGTGACAAGTAAACTATCATTTCACGCTTATAATACTATTTTTGAAGTGAAAACTTCTTTAGCGGCGCTTGGCACTTTTTCTAGATGGGTAAAAAATGTTAAACTCGCATCACATCCGTAGCTGATCGAAAAAGCGTAAGATTCCATTCCAAAATATTCAAAAATGCACAACGTTGATGTTTAAGTTTACACTTCTGCCGGCGCTCCCGGAGTGCAACCCGTCCTTTTTTCTTAACTTCTTCTTCTCACCCTTATCCCATTTTACGAGGGGTCGGTACAGCATAGTTTCTTCCATTTCCCTCAATCATTAATGTCAGTATCAGTAACGTTCCTTCTCCAAATATCACACCTTTACACACTCAATCCATCTGTTCTTTGGTCTTCCCCTACTTCTTCTTATAATATTATTTCTTTTTTTAACATTATTTTATATTAGTGAAATGAAAGAGTGTATTTTTTATGCACAGTAGCGCCATCTATAACAGACTTTATGAAATCCTGCGGGAAACGCGTACTTTTCGGGATAAAAAATGCCCTATGTGTTAATCCAAGGTATCAGCTACCTACATACCACATATCATAAATACACGCTCAAACGGCTGGGGTTTGAGCGTGAAGAAGTAACAAACATACACATAACTTTCGCCTTTACAATATTCGTAGGATTGTTTACTGTGGAAAATAAAATGCCTCTAAGGGAAACGTCACTAATAAATTCAATGAGGGCACCACACGCGCCTGTAACAGAGTTAGCGAACTAATAAGTGCGGTTGCAAGTCGCTAACTAATTTAAGTCAACTAATTGTCTTGCAAGCCGTAGGGCGCTCCTGTACAATACGTGTACAACATATTTTCTCAGAACATTTTGTTTTTGCTGTAGAACAATTTGAATATTTTAAACTACTATCTGATGCCAGAAGTTTTGAAATAAAACGATTTATTTCAGAGACACTTTTATAGGTACTTTCTTTGGTTACATACAACTTGTATGCCTAATTAGATTAATATAAAATAAATTACGACACTGACACCATTTCAAAATGGCCAAATTACCACCGGTAAAGGAAATGGCGAATAAAAACCGGTTACGGCCTTTTTTACCAGCGGAATCTGGGATATCCAGGTTACATCCTACCCGTATACATGCAAGCAAATTTTATCAAGCTATTTTTGCGTGACAGATTAACAAACATTCATTCATCCTCACACACTTTCGCGTTAATAATATTAATAGCATTGCTGTATACAACTAAATCACTGGTGACCCAAAGGCTGGCAGTTACTTCGCTCAACGGATATCTATCGCCGTTCAGCGAGGTACCGCTGCTAGCATTTTGGACACCCTGCCACAGGGACCATGTCTTTTTAATGCTTAATTTTAGATTTATTGTTAGTTTAGTTTTAAATTTTTATTGCTAGTTTAGTTTTAATTAATTTTATTTAATTTCATGTTTTTTATTTATGTATTTTACGAACCAAATATATAGTAAAAACATTGAAAAAAAAAAAAATGATTACGCTTACGTTAATAAGATGTTTGGTAAAGGTGTTTAGTATTAAAGGAATAGGACCTTACATTGATTATAAGAGGTTGAAAATCAAAAGGTGCGAAGAAAATTTATTAAGTTTCTGTGAGATGGATGATTCGCGAAATGAAATGCTTGTTTTTATAGAAATTGATGGATTATCGATGTTGATTTGTTTCCCCCGCCCTAGGTGGGATAAAATTTTGATTTGTAGGGGAGGTGACAATTTATTTTAAGCATTTTTCAAAATAAGAATGGTTACTTGAACTAAAGCAGCTATAAAAAACCGGGCAAGTACACACGTGTCGGGCCATGCACAATGTAGAGTTCCGTATTTGCTACGCTTTGCTTGCTTGCCGACAAGTACAATGCCATATTCTATGACTTTGTACGTATTCGTCAAAGACTATTGGATTATATGGACTACTACCATGATTTTTTCAAATTTCTACACAAGACTTTCCGAGATAGAGGGGGTGGGGGGGGACCACCACCGTGCAAAACGAAAACTGACACGTTAAATGTAAATAATTCCGAAACGGATCATTGTATCGAAAAATTATCTTTCCACATCCTCAATGTTTTGAAGAGGCCTATCTAACGATAAACCCACAACATGGGGTGAGCGCGAAAAAAATTTTCATTTCCACTTTACATGTAGGTAAGGGTTTTTCAAAATTTTGTTCCAGCACTTTGTTAGCATTGATAATATGTGTATACATACCAAATTACAGCTCTCTACCATTAAGTGTCTAGGCGCGGCTTCCTGCGACCTCAAGTCGTCTGACCACCCCATAGGCGGGCGTCCTGCGCTGCGCTTTCGGGTACGTGGTCGCCATTCCAGAACACTCTTGTATCGGCCATCGGTTCTGCGCGCTATGTGCCCTGCCCACTGCCACTTCAGCTTGCTGATCTGTCTACGGTATAACATTAAAAAAAACAGAGTATTCACGCTCAATCGCTATCTTATACAAAACAGAAAATGAGCGGGATATCGCGAGATTAGAACTGTTTTAGTATAGACTCAGAACTACACATACATTATTTAGAGTGACAACAATCCTTCGCCCTATAGGGAATCACACGACTCTTCTGCGCCAACCAAACTCGACTCCACATGCGCGCTGTATCATATTTCAAATCTCATCATTTTTACATTCTGAACACATCTGTGGTGTAATGTACGCTATCAGTCTACCCCCGAGCACTTTTACGACTGTAATAATATATTTTACAGCTGTCATCACACGTTATATACTCAAACTGACTGTTGTAATCGGCGGATATCAAATATGAAGAGCTTGCGATGCTGTTATTAAATATAATTAAAATGTAACAGGGATTATTCAGTCACACGTTCGCATAACTTTTCATATGCTTGCCGTGAATATCATTAGATTTTTTATTTATGTCATACAGTAGGCAAACAAGCGAGTTGTTAAGGCGGAGAAGGTGGCAGACAGTCAGGTTTTAGTCCGTATGCCCCTCATTGGCTAGAGAGCCTGACAGACCACTTTTATTTATGACACTCCGCGTATTTTGTATTTAAGTATTTTAAAACATTGTTAAAAAAAAACTAAAATTGAATGACAAAAAAAGGTAACTGGGTTTCTTTCGCCATTTCTTTCCCCAGTGGTCATTTTGGTTTGTTTCCGAAATGGTGGTAGTTTATAGCGTGCTTATTTATTTTATATTCAACACAGAAGGACAATATGTCGTAAATGAATGCCCTACAGAATGAAGTATATTTGATTTGATTTGATTTAGGTCTACATCGCTTCCCCAAGTGGCGGGACATGCAGTAATGCATTTTCCTGACAAAAAATAAGTAATAACATAAGTTAAAAAAAACTATAATAACATTAAAAAATTAATTAAAATAGCTAATATATTTTTTTTTCTAAAGGGACAAATCACAAGATTGAGCGAGCCCCAAAATAAGTTCGAAACTTGTGTTATGGGATACTAACTCAACGTTATTAAATTTTATAATTTATAACAAATACATATTTTATATAAAGATAAACATCCAAGACCCGAGGCCAATCAGAAAAAGTGCGTTTTTCATCATGACCCGACCGGGATTCGAACTCGAGACCTCCTGTGGGCGTGGTAACCATTACGCCACGGAGGTATTAATTAGACAGAGTCTCTGTTGCAGACCAAAAAACGCTTATAGCGTTACCTCGCTGTTAGAATGAACGATAGAAATGCGATGAGCGAAGTAACTGCTAACTTTTGGGTGACCCGTGGTTTCACGCAATTCTGGGATAACATTAAAAAACCCTTTATACTTAAATATGTCGAAAACCATTAAACTTTGTCTGTACATTGAGGTAGTAAATTTTGTTGCTATTGAACACCACTGAACTCTGTTACGGATGGCAGGAGTTGTAGAAGAAAAATAATATAAATGTAAAAATTGCGTGAAAAATTTGTATATTAAAATATAACAGATGTAAGGCGAGGGAATTTAAGAGAGTGAATGACTTATAAAGATAAATAATTGAAAAAAATATAAAGAATGAAAAGACTTCAGTTTGCCACAAGCCCCTTCTGAATCTGAATATACAAAGTATTACGAGTAACCTTGTTTAATAACAAAATTTTCGATTAAATATTTCATAAAAATTTATATCAGGTAACCGAATACCCAAGTATGTATATGCAAATAACATTTCGTTTAACTTCAAAAATAAAACAAATTATGAAAAGAATTTTTCAACTGTGAGTTTCGCACGGAAGAAATTTACTTATTTAAATCAGAGACCGCAATGGCTGGCTGCCAAATGTTATGTATTTTTCAGAAATTGTATTTAGTTGCCTACTTTATACGAATAAAAATATCATAAACATTTCATTTCCTAAAGGGGAGGCACCCCAAAAAAAATATTTTTCAAAATTTTGTTCCAGCACTTTGTTACATACCAAATCACAGCTTTCTAGCATTGAGCGTCTAGACCGAAAGACGAAGAAACTATAAAAATGAATAAAATGCTCTGTATATGGAAAACATCGTCAAAATTTAGAAAAAAAAGACGTTTCAGAGTAACAAATATGTAAATAAAGCAACTTTCTACTTAATTTAAAGATTTTTTGTTTTGTTACAACTCAGAATAAAGTTAAATTACATTCAGATTGTCATCTCGATAAGCTACACTCATCTTACATTTTAAAAAGTTGAAAAATACAATCCCGTTTATCTCGAATACTCTTTGTTTATACGAAAATATCTTCATTTGTTAGTATTCATTGTTTTGTTTGTAGCGAAGTTTCACTTGTCCCTTCAAAGGAACCTTATACGTATTAATAAAGGACTAGGGGAATTAATATAATACTCGTATTAGCCTAAATATTATAAAAGATATTTATGTGTTTTATAAATAAACTTGTGAAACCCGCGCAACTTCGTTTGCGTGTATTTATTTGTGCACAGAAGCGCCATCTATATCAGACTTGATGAAATCCTACGGGGATCGCGTACTTTTCGGGATAAAAAGTACCCTATGTGTTAATCCAAGGTATCAACTACCTACATACCAAATATCATAAATATTGGCCCAGCCATTTGAACGTGAAGAAGTAACAAACATACACATAACTATGCCTTTATAATATTAGCAGGAAGTAGGATAAATAAATACCACAGGAGATAAAAGCCTATCAGCCAGTTCCTGAAACGTATTTTAATTTTAATTCCACATTATATCTGTCTCTTTATTTCTTCTTCATTTTTACAAAAGGCACATTTTTTTGTGATAGCTATAAAAATTATTAATTAATTAATTTATATATTTTGGAAACAAACTGTCATATACAGAATGTTTCTTAAATTAATGTACACAGACTAAAATGGCAAACAAGCATACGGCCCGCCTGATGATAAGCATCACCTTAGCCTACAGACGCTTGCAATACCGGGGGTATCACTCACGCGTTGCCAACCCCCAAAGAGGAGTTCTTTTCGCTACTAAAAAAGAATGACAAACAAAAAGCAATAGACGAAAACAAGGAGAATTCACGAAAAATACAAATTCAAAAATAAAAACTATCAAATAAAGGTGCACAGTTAATACAATTTATTTGTTACTGCAGTTAGGTTATGTATATCTAATAAACTGCGGTTCACGACCAGAATCTCACCTAGCCAATATTAGAGTACGGTAAGCTGATATTGGAATCGGTGCCTAGATAGGGTTTCATAGACCAACTACAAGCGAGATGGCGAGAATGCAGGGTGGAATTTTCGTTACCGGTTACGAGTTTTTGGTTATGAAAATGTAATAAGCACAACGGTCCATTTACAGGAATGGCTGGAATAGATGATGTGGTAGAGAATTCATGAAATGCGGTAGCTCGACCGGGGAAGTATAACCATCTAACAGAATATCGACGTAAAGCAGCAAAGCTTGTTCGATGAGTCCTGGAATTTCAATTCCTTTCCCTTCCCTCTTACCTTATTCTATCTCTTCCTATTCCCTTCTCTATAGCAGAAAACGCATTGGTTATTAACTACACATAGGCGATGGTAGGTACTTACCATCAGTATCCGCTTGCTTGTTTACTTGCGGTATCCCAAAAAAAAGTTAGTTCTTATATTCAAATATTTTATTCAGCGATTATGCCGTCACAGGCACCTTCTCTCGTCCTGAACATTAAATAATTATAATTATATGAAATACATAATTATAGTCTACTAGCTGACCCGGCAAACTTTGTTTTGCCTTAGAGGCACTACCCTACTACTACCCTACCCTACCCCTACCCTACCACTACCCTACACCTACCCAACCCCCACCCTACCACTACCCTACCACTACCCTACCCTATCACTACCCGACCCTTACACTACCGCTACACTACCCTACCCTACCCCTACCCTTCCCTTACCCCCTACCCTACCCCTACTCTACCCTACCCCGTGGGAATCCTTAATTTTTCTCTCCGTAAGAACCATCCTTATACTTCAAGGAATATTCTAAAAAAAGAATTAGCGTGATCGGTCCATCCGTTCTCGAGATTTGCGCTTAGTAACACATTTAGCGACTCATTTTTATATTATAGATTTTTATAGACAGATAAACTACCACCACAACGATTTCACAATGATCATCTGGTTTTCTAACATAAAATTGTAATAAACTTGTTGTCTCCCGTTGTCAATATCTCAAATTGAAATAGTTGATCAATGGCGTATTGTCACTGCGAATTTACTTGGAATACTAATATCAGTTCTCAGTTCAAAGTTCAGTTATAGAGATAACTAATCCCGAAGCTGATATTTCCTAGTGGGATCGCAATATGGTAATACTCAGAGTTACTTCGCGTGTAAGTATGACACTAGTTTTTGGTCATGGCTTCGTTTACAATAATGTTTTTCTCATGTATATTATTAACCATAACATAAACATATAAATTTTCTATTTAGGGGAGGCCTATGTACAGCAGTGGACTACTTGTGGCTGAGATGATGATAAAATTAACATAGTTTTAAATAAACATCGAAAATACCTATTGTAACGATTGTACTAACTTAGTCTATAAGCCTTTGTATTGAATCATTGTCTGAAAATAAAGAATAAAAATCTTTAATTTTAATAATTCTTACAACCACTTGAATGACAATGCCATGACTCATGACCCACTTTTTGTATGTGAAAATGAAATCTATGCAAATGCAGTAAAGCACACGTAAAGCAAAAAGTCCGCCAGCATTTCTGCTGTACGGCTGTGCTGTACTTCCACCGATCTAACCGATTTCATAAATCCAACGCATTTCATAGATGATCTCTCCTCTACTTGTAATCTACTTGTTGTTGACTGTATCAACGCGACACATATGATTACGTATGACAGTTCTAAGATGGATACCATTCTATTTAGGTCACAATCTTAAGGCATAGTAAAGTACACACAAGTTTTTGAGACGCTGAAAAGAATCATTTCACGGAACTGGGTCTTTTCATCTCTGTTGCTCGGTATCTATTCACTACAGGAACTGTGGACCGGGGTTTGTCAGTTCCGTCGGGGACCCGATAAAAAACTTAGTTCGCATAGAAAATTTCCACTCGTTTAAGTTACAATAACGTGTTTTTGTAGGGAAATGGAAAATACCTAGGTTTTGGTAGTGACTATGCTTGTGTCGAAAGACAATATATTTTTAGGGTTTCATAGCAAACAGAGAACCCTCGTTTGTCCACCGCCTCCGTTAACGGGACGTCACCGAGAACGTCATGACGGCGCCGAAGTAGAGATACATACATTTACTATTAGCCGTGTCTCCACCGCAAGCACGTCAGGAGATCCAAGTCATCGCGAACTATATTTCCGCGGACAAGTTGAGACGGCGCCACGCATGACAGCTGCAACAAACTGATTGAAGCACCTATATCGTCGCTGTGGACAAACGATCGCCGCCGTCACGTTAACATGATCTCGTCATCGCCATGTTTTTTTTAAATGCCTCCTAAAAGTAAGGTAGTATTTTTTTTTCGGAAACCACATTAACCCCTTATATGATATTCGTAGGGAAACTTACGCACGTTTTTGTTAATTTCCAATATTCATTGAAAGATAACCTTTCGTGTCACCTCATGTTATATTTCATGGCTCATTGGGTGAACGTAAATATTAATTCGAAGCCTCCCACGGACTGTCACGGGGGATTGAATATTATCTGCATCGCATTAAGTTAAGGCGATGTTGTTCAGACACGGGATTTTTCTGTCATACCCTCAGTAAAGTCGTTATTAACAATAAATTTATAAAGACGTCTGACCTAATCTAAAAATGATTTGGGTTGTTTAGGTCAGACGGTCATCGTTTTGTGTAAATATCATTGTAAAACAAAGATTTTAGGTGTAGGATAGGTATCATTAGGCATATAAGGGATTTTTGTTTGAGCAGGCAACACGGGAGTGACATACCTCGTGGGTTACCCGAAGTTTCTCTGTCACACAATGGACCTGGCTGCGACACAGCGAATTCGTAATGGAAAAACATACCTTTCTTAATTCATCATATCAGTTTGAAGAAATCTACTGCGGGGCCAGACCTCCTCCTATCTTAATTGCCATCTGTAAAAACAGCTCATTATCATAAACCATCAACAAGACATTCCACTGTTGAGTGAAATCCTTTTGATTGCAGCTTAGGGAAACCATAATCGAATAATTTCAGAAAAAAACGCAAATACAATCGAGGGGGACTATTTTGTGTGTGTGTAACAGAGTGAAGTGGTTAAGCATATAGAAAATAAGCTAACTCAACCTTGGTAATACAATCTTCAGCGAAGCAAGCAATGCGTTTCGTTAAGTGAGTGAGATATACGAAATCTCGAATCCCTTCCCGTTTCACCCTACTGTCGCTTTCCTTATCATTCTATACTATCTGTTGCTCGCGACTTTGCCCGCGTGGTCTAGAGGATCTGCCATATATTCCTTTTTTCCGTGGGTATGCTTTCCCGGGATAAGGACAAACACATGTTCGCATAATATTAGTATAGATATCGTTAGTAACATTGCTATCGTTAATATTCATATGTGGTGGTAACCACTTAGGTCGTCCATTTGCTTGTTTGCCTGTTATATAATGAGCTCAAAAAGACCTACAGTTTTTTGATAAAAAAGAGTGTAAAAAAAACCGACACCTTAATCGTAAACAGACCTGTTTACTCTCAGCAAAGTTCAGTTATTAATGAGTTTAGTTAACTTCATTTGGCGACATCGTTTTATCTTTTTATTAACGTTTTGTGAATATAAAATCATTTTTCTTCCTCCATTTGCTCCTCTGGTGGCCATTTTGCATTTGTTTCTGAAATTACCATTAATCTATATATATAAAAGAGAAAATCACTGACTGATTCATCACGAAATCTCCGAAACTAAAAGTGCCAGGAGTCTCAAATTTTGCATGGGGGATTCTTTTGGGGCGTAAGTGCTCACTAAGAAAGGATTTTTGGAAATTCATCCCCTAAGGGGTTAAAACGGGGGTGCAAAGATAGTATGAAACTTTGCCGTTTTTGAAGTTATTCGAATGAAATTTAGCATGAAGGTTCTTTACTAAAAAGCATAAAACATAAGTAAAATATTTTTTTCAAAATTCATCCCCTATGGGGTTAAACGGGGGCGCAAAGTTAGTATGAAACTTTGCCGTTTTTAAAGTTATTCAAATGAAATTCAGCATTAAGGTTCTTTACTGAAAAGTATGAAACATGAGTAAAATAATTATTTAAAAATTCATCCCTTAGGGGGTTAAACGGGGGTGCAAAGATAGTATGAAACTTTGCCGTTTTTGAAGTTATTCGAATGAAATTCAGCTTGAAGGTTCTTTATTGAAAGGCATGAAACACGAGTAAAATATTTTTCTCAAAAAACATCCCCTATGGGGTTAAACGGGGGCGCAAAGTTAGTATGAAACTTTGCCGTTTTTAAAGTTATTCAAATGAAATTCAGCATTAAGGTTCTTTACTGAAAAGCATGAAACATGAGTAAAATATTTATTTAAAAATTCATCCCTTAGGGGGTTAAACGGGGGTGCAAAGATAGTATAAACTTTGCCGTTTTTGAAGTTATTCGAATGAAATTCAGCATGAATGTTCTTTATTGAAAGGCATGAAACACGAGTAAAATGTTTTGCTCAAAAATCATCCCTTAGGGGGTTAAGCGGGGGTGCAAAGTTAGTATGAAACTTTTCCGTTTTTGAAGTTATTCGAATGAAATTCCAGCATAAAGATTCTTTATTAAAAGGCATGAAACACGAGTTAAATATTTTTCTCAAAAATCATCCCTTAGGAAGTTAAACGGGGGTGCAAAGTTAGTATGAAACTTTGCCGTTTTTGAAGTTATTCGAATGAAATTCAGCATAAAGGTTCTATATTAAAAGGCATGAAACACGAGTAAAATATTTTTCTCAAAAATCATCCTTTAGGGGGTTAAACGGGGGCGCAAAGTTAGTATAAAACTTTGCCGTTTTGAATTTATTCGAATGAAATTCAGCATGAAGGTTCTTTAGGCGATACGAAGTTCGCCGGGTCAGCTAGTTATATTATATTTAACAGATCATAGAATTTTCGAAATTCTAATTACATTTAAGTTGTTTTTAAGGTTATGTACGGTCTATAATTTTCTATGGAATCCTTTAATATTTGAATTTCTAGTTTCAAAAATATTTTTGTAAGAATAATTTCATCACCATCATCATAAGATTTAAATGGAAATTATTTACGGTAAAGACATTGCTAAAAGAACCCACAAAATTCACTTACAATGAGAACTTAAAATAAAAACTTTATGGACGCGTACAAAAAAATATTTGACTTTGCCATTAAACAGGTCCCTGGGGCAGGGTACCCAAAATGTATGCTGCGTTGCCTCGCTGAATATTGTCTTGTTGCCTCGCTATTGCTATAGAACATTGAGCAAAGTAACTGCCAGGATTTGGGGCACCCGTAGTTTCACACAGTGGTTTATAAATATCATGCACTGGATCCCCACAAACCCAAGTTTTTTAACACAGAACTGGTAATTGCGGAAGACTCCACAGTAGAAATGCGGTTTGCTGTAAATTGTATGCGAACCATGTCTGTAAGTTAAACGTCAAATAATCACGCTCTCAAAAACCGTGTTTTATATGTGGTTTCTACACCAAAAGCCATAAACAATAAACCGAACATATAATTCTATTATTATGAACCATTATCAGAAAATACTTCCGCGATGTTTCTCCAGAACTTTCCTTAATCTTACTTAACGAAGTGATCGAGTTATCTTGTTTCTTATGTTGAGCCGTGATAGCCTTCATACGTTGCGAAACTGTGAGAAGAGAAATAAAATAAGAGCAGGATCGGAATAGTTTTTTATATTAGGGGGAAACAAACTAGCGTAGAAGTTAGCTGAATGCGGAGGCATTGGCTGGTATTTTTTATTTATTTAGGTTCGCCAGCGTTTGTTTACACTCATACATTTACATATAACTCTAAATCTAGTCTAAATGTAACAAACAAATTATTGGAGAACACAACATGCATCATCAAAATTTATAAAATATCATCAAAAACAGAAAACTTTAATCAAATAAATGTATGTAGCTTAAAATTAATTAATAACAAATACTACGAGGAGCCGGTGGTAGTATCATTGGCCAAATGTCTAACCAAAATATTGCGGATTCTCAAACGCTGTCTCACTCATACAAATAGAAATTGAGCAAGATATTGCGTGAATTTGAGATGAGATTGAAACTGTTTATGTTACAAAAATGGGGGAGGCAGATTTGATACTGATAAGGGTGTTACCAGAAGGAAGTCCTCAAGTGCACTCAGTTGGGGACAATGGGCAAGCTAATAAGTGTGCCATAACTGGAATTACGGCTCCACAGTCGCAATTGATGTGGATCAGACTGACACGACAACGGCCAACCTGGGTCCGAAGTCTATTAAGCGTATTCCAGATTGTCCATTGTAGTTCATGACCAGCTATTTTGACACAATGAGATGATGAACACACAATGAAGGCATTCAATATATTCACATCCTTTCTTGGCATTCTTTGACAGCCCGAGTTGTGACTTTAGGCACAAATTGTTGTCTCACGTGCTAAGGAGAGAAGTTCTTTCAATACTTCTATTTCGTTTAATTTCTTTCTGGTTAAATTCGCTGTGAGTTCCAAAATCGCTGTGGTTTCTCCCCTGGGACGTCAATAAGCTTCTTTGCTTATAGTCAATCTGAGGTCGCCGTTGCTGATCCTGGCTGTACGGGAGACAAACCGGAGGGAATGTGTGGTGGGTTTATCCCGAGGCCGCATAGTGACCCTACCTTCGGCACCGGACCCATGAGAAATGGAAAGTGAATTCCTGTCGTTCTTTTAACGGAGGGGGAGTATAATAATTTCTGAACAAATTCATAATTACTAAATAATTTCATTTATTTCTGAACAGGGGCTGTGAAATTAATTCGTCGACAAAATTACATTAAAACATTTTTATCCTCGAAATCATTACACATTTTTACCGCGTAAAAAATTGTGTTTTCATGGGCCAGTTTCCTTAAGATCTTTCCTGAATCATTACTGGTTGTAATTTCGTCGAATTTCTTTTGAGTAAGTCCACATGTATTTTTTTTTCTAAATCTTCGTTTGTTCTAACTAATCTTTGAGATAATGTGCCGAGATCCTCTACTCTTTTAGGATAATCTGTCCATCAATATATGCTTGGATCACTGTCTTACGAATGAACGGTTTTTACGGAGCTACCTTTATGACTAGGACCGGTTTCCACTAAAGCGGAGAGAAGAGGAGATAATAATACGTCATTTTTTTCTTTGTATTTGGCTCAAGATTCTAATTTTCACAAGAATCTTGAGCCGCACGCAAGCAAATGGACGCGACCGAGCGGAGATGGTGTGTAGCCGGCCGCGCATCTTTCCTCTTTGGAGGAAACTGGGTGTTAGCCTTCTTTTTCAAACAGTAATTTTTATAATTAAACATACCTATTTTTTTTTGCCCTTCAGCGAGGCAACGCTGGAAACATTTTGGGTACCCTGCCACAGCGACATTCTGTTTAGTGTGTTTAGTTTTGATGAAATTAATGTTAAGCTCGTTAAGTTTCTTGTATACGAGTTACAATGTCTTTGTTTTGCATAGTCTCAATCCTGATACATCTTACAAACATAAATTACTATAGTGTCCGAAAATTGTCCGAATTGCCTACATCGAAATTTGAAAAGCGCGGACACGGATCAGTTGTTTGTGTCCGAGTTGCCCCTAGTCTTCTGACCATATTACAAAAAGAATAGCACAACAAAATTAAGATTAAGTCTGTTAATTCAATTCAAGCAAGTTCCCTTCTTGCCATTTGGAAAATAAACAGTATCAGTCTTCGGAGTTCAAGGCATTCTAATCCAATTTCACTTTTAAACTGAATTAAGTCTGAGTTCCTTTTGTGAGCTTTATTCACACGGTGGAATTATACCTTTATTAGGAGGGGCGTTATGTCACTCGCGCAACTTTGAAACTTGATTGTAAATGTTACCTTTTTCGAAACAGAAGTCTTCCTATTTATTTGCCAGATGATTGTAAATCGTTACCCCCGCGCAGCCTATGGATATCAGCATTAATATCAGAGGCGTCATCACTTTTTCCAGGATAAAGTAGCCTATGTCACTCTCCAGGCCTTAATATACAAAAAAAAACATAAATTAATTTCGACGTTAAAGAAGGACAAACAAACAAAAACAGACATAGTTCCGCATTTATAATTTTTAAAATATTCCATAACTAAACGTCTTACTGCAAAGCCTTCTACATTAATGGACATGAAAGAGGCGTTTGGACGTGAAAATTTCATATCCAGAGCGCTATTTATTTTATAAATAACAAATTATTTTATTTTAAATAACATGAAATTCAATAAAATTAAT
This sequence comes from Endotricha flammealis, assembly GCA_905163395.2. Lineage (NCBI taxonomy): Eukaryota > Metazoa > Arthropoda > Insecta > Lepidoptera > Pyralidae > Endotricha > Endotricha flammealis. The sequence continues at coordinate 957,728 of LR990861.1, read as the reverse complement.
TAAAACTAAACTAACAACAAAAATTTGGAGAGAGGTAGGGCACAGCGGATAATCCGCTCAAATCGGAGCAGCCCGTCTGGGGAAGGACCTCCACCTTACAGAAGATCGTAGCCAAATAGCATTGGTCTCGGCCATGTTGTGTTCCTATGGTGAGTAAGGTCTCCAGAGCTCCACTTGGGGGGGTTGGGAGGGTTGGCAACGCGTGAGTGATACCTCCGGTATTGCTTACGTCTATAGGCTACGGTGACGGCTTACCATCAGGCCGACCGTATGCTTGTTTGCCACCTGTGTGGTATAAAAAATAAAAAAATAAAAAAAAAAATTTAAAACTAAACTAACAATAAAAACTAAAACTAAGCATTAAAAAGACATGGTCCCTGTGGCAGGGTGCCCAAAATGCTAGCAGCGTTACCTCGCTGAACGGCGATAGATATCCGTTGAGCGAAGTAACTGCCAGCCTTTGGTCACCAGTGGTTTGTCGCAGCCTTTTATTTTGAATTTCATTTCCATTAACACGTACACGACACGATCGCGTATTCATAGTAACCCATTTTCCCATACCCTAAGTACTTTGTAGGAAACGGATTTGTTTGTAGGGACGTACTCTATGTTTGTCGGTAACGGTGTTTTAATGTATGGTCACGCTACTGAATACACAACAGCTTGTTGCCTTTTTCTTTTGTTACAAACGAGGAAAAATGCATTATTGCATGTCCCGTCCCATTCCCATTTGGGGAAGCGGCGGGGGTCCGTCGGGCCTTCTTAAGTGAACAAGGGAAATACAAACCTGACTTCTGCTTCATAAATAAAACTGGAAAAACACGAAAATATCACAACAAGAAAGCTTTTACTGTCTTTTTCACACAAAAGCAGTTGGAAAACCTGGTTTTATATATAGTGGGGTTGAGGCAACATAACATAAAAGGACGTTACTGGTTTTCTTTCGCCATTTCTTTTGCCAGTGGTTATTTTGTTTTTCTTTTCGAAGTGGTGTATCGATAGAAACGTCTGTGAATACCCATTCTCTAAATAATAGTCTTTGAATATTTGAGTCATGGTAATTGTACACGACGGCTTAGTACATAAGCACTATGTAACGTAACGGCCTATTATGTAAATATTAAAAATAAGTTGTGAATCGAGTATATCGATAGGTTGTCTCGCTCGCACGCGCCTGGCAGCGCTGCGACTGGCTGGGCCCGTGCGAACCAAAAGTAAATACACGTTTTTTCCGATAATTCGCTATCGAATTGAACATTAATTGCGTGATACGTAATAGTTGGGAAGTAAGGTGTCCATTTCCAATAAGAATGTTCAATAAAAGCTAAAATAAATTTGTATTTATATGGCACGTGTAGGAAAAAACCGGTTTGAACCGGTTCCTTACACGTGCCAACTTCAAGAGGTCAAAAAAGGTACTTCTACTAAGAATATAAGGAAAATGTTTGTTGTTCTATAAACGTAGACTATAGAACTCTGTTGTGAACGTAATTTTATTAAGAATAAATGAATTTTGTGTTTTCGTGCTTCGGGCGAAAATAGTATAAATAGGAGGCCAAATTTGATACGGTAGTCAGTCGCCGAATAGCCACCGATAAGGAACAAGTATCCCGCCCGAAGCACAAGCGCTCTTACCAAGAACAAAGAAAAAGTTTTATTTTACCTAGAAGTTTAGAGTCAGTTTTTATTTAAGTATTAGAGTCAGTTTTTATTTTCCAAGTATTTAACGTAGAGTCACATATTCTTCAATAAACACCTAGTATACAGTCCACACGCGTAATAGACGCAAAACAAGTGACCGAGGGAGCATCCAAGTCGTTTATCACGATTAGCTCTTATCAGAGCTGGGTCTCCGGATAGGTAGGCATCAAGTCTACAGATAGCATCATATGTGGAGTGGTCCGGTCCTCCACATTATATTGTCCTTCGCGAGCCGAATTTTGAAGGTTGAAGAATGCCAGTGACGAGGAGCAACAGGGGAGGCGCAGACGAAACGTCGGAAGAGACGACCACACCGACAACGTCTACAGGGACGATGGCTACGACGACCACGGACACCACGACGACGGCAGAGACGGCGCAAACCAGCGGGACCGCGGTCGACGTTGACCGCGCACCTAGCAGGCCCGCGACAGCTGCCGCTCGGTCACGCTGTTCCCGAGCCAAACGCACACAGATCCGTGCGGAGTTGGAGGCGAAGGAGCAGCTGGCTCAGCGGCGCCTAGCGGAGTCACAGGCAGCGGTAATGCTGGCTAAGGCACAACTGGCGCGCGCCCAGGCCGTAGCCGAGAGCGAGGATGACACGGATGAAGAGGACGACGGCGGCGCGTCCGTCGCTAAGGTGAACAGGTGGCTTCAGCAACAGCCACCGGGCGACGCAACGCAGCCACCACCAGCCACCACAAAGGAAGAATGTAGCAGCAGTGCCAAGCCTGCCAGGGGTGAGGGCGCCTTCGACTTCGGGGACCTAGCGAAGGCCATCACCATGGGAATGAAGCAGGGGGCCACAAGGATGCCTACCCACTGCCAGGACCTACCTATCTTCAACGGGAACAGTGGAAATTGGTTGGAATGGAGAGCCATCTTCGAGGATACGTCATCAAGCTTCTCCGCATCAGAGAACGTGGTGAGACTCCGACGCAGCTTGAAGGGCGTCGCAGCAGAGGCAGTCAGCGGGTTGTTGATTCGTCGACCCGAACCCGAGGAAGTACTGACTGCGCTCGAAAGGCGATTTGGAAGACCAGGTGCCCTCATAGAGTTGGAAGCTGAGAAGATCAGAAGGCTGCCACGACTAGCAGACTCACCGAGGGACATCTGCATCTTCGCATCGCAGGTGACCAATATCGTAGCGACGATGGAAGCTATGAAGAGCATACACCATTTGCACGACACTGCGATGGTGCGCACGATATTGGAGAAGTTAACTCCGGCGCTTCGGGAGAAGTGGTATGACTACGCAGCGGTCAAAGAAGATGGCATCCCCGACATGAAGAGGATGGCCCTCTTCCTGGGAGTAGAGGCCGACAAGCGGACGGAATACGCACCACCGGAGCGCGCCGGAGACATCAACATAGCGCAGCCAGCAGCGAGACGCCGCACGGAGCGGGCGTATGCGGCGCGCGACACAGAGGCGGAGAAGGAGTCGTGCCCACTCTGCAAGGCGGATCACAAGTTTTACACTTGCAGGAATGTGATCAAGGCAACGACACAACAGCGATGGGAGCTGGCGCGCAAGCACAACGTGTGTTTCAGATGTTTAGCAAGCACACACCGACGTTTCCGGTGCCGAGCCGCGCCCTGCGGGCTGCGCGGGTGCCGCCAGCCGCACCATCGTTTGCTGCACGAGGATAAGCCTGCCGCTACAGAACAGCCGGCAGTGGAGCAGACCAACGCCGCCGGGACAACGCAACGAAGACGGCGCGCTTACCTGAAGATAGCGCCTGCCGTGCTCACCGGCGACAACGGAACGACAGCGGAGGTCTACGCGCTGATGGATGAAGGCAGCACCGTGACCATACTAGACGGCGGCATAGCGGACGCGCTCGCGCTGAACGGGCCTACAGAGGCAATGCGCGTGCAGGGAGTCGGCGGCGAGGAAACGCAACACACCAACAGCAGGATTGTGAATGTGAAGATACGGGGCGCGCACAGTGACCGCGAGTACACACTCGCAAACGCGCGCACAGTGGACAAGTTGTCATTCACAACACAGTCTATTTTCCAGGACGAGCTAGAGGACTGTTGCCACTTAGACCACCTGCCGCCGCTCACCTATGGAGAGGCCTCGCCAAAGCTGCTCATCGGTCAAGACAACTGGGACCTCATAGTCAGCCGCGAGGTGCGCGCGGGCCGGCGCGACCAGCCGGTCGCCTCACTGACCCACCTAGGATGGGTTATACACGGATGCCGAAGTTCGCGCTGCCACCCCGTCGCCTTTTGTGGGTACATTACGGAGCCGATGGACGAAATAATTAAGCAGTATTTCAGTCTAGATTCCATCGGGATTACGGCGAGGAAAACAAGAAGTGATCCAGAGCAGCGCGCCCTCGCAGTGCTAGATGCGACGAGCCGCCGCCTTCCAGATGGCCGCTTTGAAACAGGACTCCTGTGGAAGCAAGAAGAAGAAGTCATCCCGAACAACTATGCGAACGCATTATCACGGCTTCGCAACTTAGAGAGGAAACTGGATCGGGACGGGAACTTCAATGGGAAGTACACAGAGAGGATCGACCATCTGCTGGCGGCCGGGTACGCTGAGCGAGTCACCGCCGCGCCCACGCCGAAGAGGACTTGGTACCTGCCGCACTTTGCCGTTGTCAACCCAGCGAAGCCCAAGATACGTGTTGTGCACGATGCCGCAGCGAGCAGCCACGGCCGCAGCCTCAACGACATGTTGCTGCCGGGCCCCGACCGCTTGCAATCGCTGCCGGGCGTCGTGATGAGATTCCGACAACACAGTGTAGCGATCTCAGCGGATATAGCAGAAATGTTCATGCAAGTGAAAGTGCGAAAAGAGGACCGCGACGCGCTGCGCTTCCTGTGGCGAGGCGACAAACGAGGCGACGCCCCACCGGAAGAGTTCCGCATGACGTCGCTAATCTTCGGCGCGACTTCATCACCATGCACTGCGCTCTACATCAAGGACCGCAACGCAGCTGAACACAGTGAGGAGTACCCTGAGGCCGCGTCCGCCATCGTCCGCAACCACTACATGGACGACTACATCGCAAGCTACGCCGATGTGACAACAGCGCAACAGGTAACGCAAGCAGTCGACACAGTGCATCGGCGCGCGGGCTTCGAGCTGCGCGGGTGGGCGTCCAATGTCTCGGACGCCGTGGCCCCCTTGGCAGCCAGCCGCGCCGATATCACCATCGCCATCGGCGGGAGCGAGCTTGAGAAAACACTCGGCTTGCTCTGGAACACGCAAGAGGACACGCTGAGCTACAACTACGGACAGCGTGCGACGCCGGAAGTGCTGGCCGGCACCCGGACGCCGACTAAGAGGGAGGCCCTGAGCGTCGTAATGTCTTTATACGACCCGCTCGGGCTAGTAGCTCCAATCACCACACCGGCAAAAAGGTTGTTGCAGGACACATGGCGACACGGCACCGGGTGGGACGAGCCACTACCACCAACACTGCAGGCGAGCTGGCTCAGCTGGCTGGCTGTGCTGCGGCAGCATCAACAGCTGCGCATACCGCGGTGCTACGACATCGAGCCCGCAGAGAGCTACGAGCTACACACCTTCGTCGACGCGAGCGAGGAAGCCTACGCCGCCGCCGTATACTGGCGGATGCGGCGCGCCGACGGGTCGGTGCGGGTCGCGCTGGCAGCTGGGAAAAGCCGCGTGACCCCCCTGAAGCCGACATCGATCCCGCGCCTCGAGCTGCAGGCCGCGCTGTTGGGCGCGCGGCTGGCGCGCTCAGTCACTGACGAGCACGACTTCACGGCGGAGCGTCGGGTCTACTGGAGCGACTCGAGCACGGCGCTAGCGTGGATACGCGCCGAGCCCCGGACGTTCAAAACGTTCGTGGCCCACCGACTCGCCGAGATAGAAGACATCACAAGGAAAAGCGAGTGGCGTTGGCTACCCTCAGCCGACAACGTAGCCGACGACGCCACCCGTGCAACACCAGCGGACTTCGGCGCCGGGCATCGGTGGTTCCATGGGCCCGCGTTTCTACGCCGGCCGGAAGAAGAGTGGCCCGCCGAGCGAGAGAAGCCCGCCGCCCGCATCAACACTGGAGAAGAGAAGGAGTTAAGCTGCGCCGCCGTCGCGACGCCGCCCGGAGGACACTTGCCAGACGTCCGACGCTTTTCGCGTTGGCCGCGCCTGTTGCGCGCCACTGCGCGAGTACTACAGTTCATCGAACTTTGCAGATCACATGTTGCAACAGTGGCCGCGACCCGCCGCAAGCGAACGCGGGCCAACGCAGCGAGTGACCCTACATGGACAGCGGCGCGATCCCGCGCCGACGCCGCAGCAACACCCCGAGACATCCAACCTGCTGCGCGGAGCCACGTGCCACTAGAGGCGCGACACCTTCTCCGCGCCGAGCAGCTGTGGGTGTGCGCTGTACAGCGCGACAGCTTGGCTGACCCGAGCCGGCTGGCGGCCCTCACCACATTCCGCGACGGAAGCGGAATAGTGCGAGTGAAGTCCAGAGTGAGCGCCGCCGCCGACATCACCGAGGATGCAGCAAGCCCAATGTTGTTGTGCGGGGACCACCCGTACAGCAAGCTGTACATACAACACGTGCACGAAGAGCTACACCACGGCGGCACCGAGATCGTCGTCAACGAGCTGCGACAGCGGCTGTGGATTCTGCGAGTGCGGCCCGCGGTGAAGAACGTCATCAAGAGCTGCCCGCGCTGTCGCCTGTTGAAGGCGAAACCCGCAACACCTCTCACGGGTGACCTACCTCACGCGCGCCTGGCTCACCATGCGCGCCCGTTCACATTCACCGGCCTTGATTATTTCGGGCCATTTGAAGTCACCGTGGGGCGACGTCGAGAGAAGAGGTACGTCGCGCTCTTCACCTGCATGACATCACGCGCCGTACATCTGGAGGTCGTCGCATCGCTCAGCGCAGACTCAGCTGTGGCCGCCCTGCGCCGCTTCTTTGCGCGCCGCGGCCACCCGACTGAAATCTGGAGCGACAACGCGACGTGCTTCAAGGCTGCCAACAAGGAGCTCAGCGAGGCAGCGGCCGCCGCAATGCAAGCGGTGGCCGCGCTCCGCGAGGCAGCAACAGCACGACGCATCACGTGGCGCTTTCAGCCCCCCGCCGCCCCGTTCATGTGCGGCGTGTGGGAGAGGCTGGTGCGCACGGTGAAGACAGCACTGCGCCACACCCTGCACGTGAAGTACCCGAGCGACGAGACGCTCGCCACCCTGCTCGCCGAGGCTGAGCACACCGTGAACTCCCGCCCGCTGACACATGTCGCGGTGGGACCCGACGACGCTGAGGCCATCACGCCCAACCACATCCTGTTGGGCGCGAACTCGCACTCACCATCGCCTGGCGTCTTTGATGCCGGCGACCTAACGGCGCGCCAACACTGGCGGCGCGCGCAGTACCTGGCCGACGAATTCTGGCGCCGGTGGCTGCGCGAGTACCTTCCGCTGCTCCAACACCGGCGGGAGACGCACACCCGCGGGACAACACCGAAGGAGGGCGACGTCGTGATCATTTGCGACAACAACTTGCCCCGTGGGACATGGCCGCGCGGACGAGTGACGCGGCTCTTCCCCGGTGCAGACGGCGAGGTACGAGTCGTCGACGTCACCACCAGCAACGGCAACGTGTTGCGCCGCCCGACCAAGAAGATCGTCGTGTTGCCAACAGGAGATCGCGAAGCGACGGCGGGAGAATGTACACGACGGCTTAGTACATAAGCACTATGTAACGTAACGGCCTATTATGTAAATATTAAAAATAAGTTGTGAATCGAGTATATCGATAGGTTGTCTCGCTCGCACGCGCCTGGCAGCGCTGCGACTGGCTGGGCCCGTGCGAACCAAAAGTAAATACACGTTTTTTCCGATAATTCGCTATCGAATTGAACATTAATTGCGTGATACGTAATAGTTGGGAAGTAAGGTGTCCATTTCCAATAAGAATGTTCAATAAAAGCTAAAATAAATTTGTATTTATATGGCACGTGTAGGAAAAAACCGGTTTGAACCGGTTCCTTACACGTGCCAACTTCAAGAGGTCAAAAAAGGTACTTCTACTAAGAATATAAGGAAAATGTTTGTTGTTCTATAAACGTAGACTATAGAACTCTGTTGTGAACGTAATTTTATTAAGAATAAATGAATTTTGTGTTTTCGTGCTTCGGGCGAAAATAGTATAAATAGGAGGCCAAATTTGATACGGTAGTCAGTCGCCGAATAGCCACCGATAAGGAACAAGTATCCCGCCCGAAGCACAAGCGCTCTTACCAAGAACAAAGAAAAAGTTTTATTTTACCTAGAAGTTTAGAGTCAGTTTTTATTTAAGTATTAGAGTCAGTTTTTATTTTCCAAGTATTTAACGTAGAGTCACATATTCTTCAATAAACACCTAGTATACAGTCCACACGCGTAATAGACGCAAAACAAGTGACCGAGGGAGCATCCAAGTCGTTTATCACGATTAGCTCTTATCAGAGCTGGGTCTCCGGATAGGTAGGCATCAAGTCTACAGATAGCATCATATGTGGAGTGGTCCGGTCCTCCACAGTAATAAGCCCTTTTTAAAATAAATAAAATATTGTATTATGGGAACAATACCTTACACTCATTTAAAAAAGGACGGTTGATGTTTAAATTTTCACTTCTGCCTGCACTCCGGGAGTGCCGGCAGAAGTGAAAACTTAAACATCAACGTTGTGCATTTTTGAATATTTAGGAATGGTTAGGAAATCCTACGCTTTTTCGATCAGGCTACGGATCTGACGCGAGTGACATTTTTTACCCATCTAAAAAATGTGCCAAGGGCCGCTAAAGAAGTTTTCACTTAAAAAAATGAGTACTGAGTATGTTCTCCGCATATTACCGATATTGATAGAGTGATATGGGCTATTTTAACAAACAATAGAAAAGCTCATAATCGCAATGGGCAGGCCAAGTCCTTTCACTTGAACCCATTGCTTGATCCCTTAATGGATCCTAAGCTGCAACCAATTGCAATACATAGACAAATAGCAACGCAGTAAAAAAAACTGTACTTATTTGTTAAAAAAATAAGATAAAATGTCAAAATATTATATCCCAAAACAAACACTCCATCAAGCCATTCATTCAATTACGTCATTAATCAATTGTTCTTGATTAATTGACAGGGGTACACACACGCACGCAATAATACATCTTAACGTAAAGAGATAAAGTGTAATATTAAATAAAAAAATATTTTACGATTCCGTTTACGTAATTAATTCGTTCATTTCTGTACACTGTTCTCGTAGCGACAACGCATTGAAATTGCGAAGTCGATATATGATAGACCATGCATCGGAATCTTTTATAAGCTTTTTCGTCATTTATAAAGAGCACCGTCAGGAGCACAGACGCTAGAACAAAGTGGGCGCCAGTGTAAATGTACTTTGAAAGAGGTAGAGCACAGCGGATAATCCGCTCCGCATCTTTAGCAGCCCGTCTGGGGAAGGACCTCCATCTTACAGAAGATCGTAGCCAAATAGCATTGGACTCGGCCATGTTGTGTTCCTACGGTGAGTAAGGTCTCCAGAGCTCCACTTGGGTTTGGGAGGGTTGGCAACGCGTGAGTGATACCCCCGGTATTGCAAGCGTCTATAGGCTACGGTGATGCTTACCATCATGGGCCGTATGCTTGTTTGCCGTACGTCTGTTATCGCCGCACCGCACGCTCGTGACTGCAACGATTGGCTCGGTTTGTTACTATAATATAGTCGCGTTACTATCGAGACAAGAAACTTTGAAAACAAAACGTGATTTAAGATACATTGACGTTCTCATATAAGACAAACAAAACCACAGGCTTAAAACTTGTATTGTATACTGTACTGATTGAAATGTGTGGTTTTTAACAAAGCATATAAGAGTATATTCTACTTCGAAATTTCTATGGGCTTGTTTATGTTCAATGCCTGATTGTATTGATCAGTTTACGAGCGAATAATTCAAACTACATAATATAATAATTTTTATAGAGAACAGTGATTACTTAGTAGATAAGGAAGTAGATTATTAAGGGGATATGTGAAAAAAAGAAGGGTCCTTAGAAACCAAATATCTTCTAAACTACTAAAATTTAGACCTAGATTTTTGGATATGTATTAATTCATCATATAATCGAAATTTTGGAAAGAGCCAAAACACGATTGTGACACATTTCCTCGATAGAAAAAAAATCCGAAGTAACCTCTGTTTTTTCTTCAGAACTCTTGTAACTTCTAAACGGTAAATAGTAGAAGTTTTAAACTTCATATAAAGAAAGACATTAATGTTTTCTAGAGACTGTAAAGACAAATTCTTAAAAACTCAATTAATGAATTTTAAATAAGCCTAAATGTGTTTTGGCGCTTACGACGTTAAAAATTCGCCGTGTTCACGGTGTCCCATCTCTGTCTCTCGCAAGAGGGATTGATATATGCGTCGCACGGGTGGGGCGGGCTCAGTCGGCCGCTTACTCTTGTCTGGGACGGATCTACGTTCGTCGAGATCTCGCGCGCAACCCATCGAAATAATATTATTACGTATAGAAATGACAGCGCCTTCAAATTTTGGCGCCGCGTTCGGCCGTGCGGGGCGCGCCCCTCCCTGGCCCCGCCCCCAACCGAGTCATAGAATATGACATTACTACGCAGGGGCGACACTTTGTTTATATTCTGCCTATTGGACATCTAACTGATTATTTTATTTTATTACAATATTTTATTTTACTTAATAGAATAAACTTAATAGAAAATAGGTATAACATTAGCTTTATAGGTAGGAAGCTACATTACATTTTTGTTCTTAACTTAATATTAGTCAAAAATAAACTGAGATTAAATCAAAACTTTATAATGAAGCTATTTATATATTGAAGTATTTTGTAATATATGCAATAACTAGGAGACGGTCGCCTGCCAGACAAGACAACTCCTCTTGTTGAATGGTAACGTATCTTTACTCCGAAACTTGTTTGCCCGAATTTCATTTGTTCGAAAATGGTTGGTCGAAATTTAAAATGCTGTTTCGTTTTCCATCTTTTTGTTTTCTAGAAACTATTTTTTTTACTTAGTAACTTTATCCACATTTACGTATTTTTTACCTACTATATAAAAATATTTTGGAAATATAGTTTAAAAAATCAATATTTAAATTACATATTATTTTAAAAAAAGAATTATGAAAATCGGTCCAAAATTGAAGGAGTAATCGGCGGACCTCCAAAAAAAAACAATGAAACATAGAACCTCCTCCTTTTTTGAAGTCGGTTAAAAAAAAAGCAAAAAATGAATATAGACATTAAGCAATGTGGTTTGTTTATAGACGAACAATACCCGTTTTTAGGGGCCACGCCTGATGGAATAGTTTTAACGCATAATATGCTTGTAGAAATTAAGTGCCCCATAGCACCGTTCAAGATTGGGATTGATAGGGCTATATATAGCACTAAACAAAATGCATTTTTGGAAAGAAGACAAAAATACTGGAAAAATATACATTAATAAAAAATCTGATTGGTTCTTTCAAGCACAGGGGCAAATGCATATTAGTAAATTTCCAAAATGTTTATTAGCTGTGTGGTATGGGGAAAATAAACTAAAAACAGAAATACTCCATAAAGATGATCAGTTTTGGAAGACGAAAATGGAACCAAAATTATTATCTTTTTATTATGATTGCTTGCTACCAGAGCTTGTAGATCCTCGGCATACAAGAAATATGGCAATTCGTGAGCCAAGTTATGTCATTCGTAAAGGTAAAGAAAATAAAAATGTTGACACAAATGAGACAAATGCGGGTTGTAATAATGAGAAGATTATTGCCTTAGAGAAATTTTAAAACTATAACTTTTAAAATTTCTCTAATGCTTTATTATTAGTTCTTTTATAAATAAAACGATTTAAAAAGTACGTGATTTGCATCTAATTAGAATTTATTATTAATTAATTATATTCTAGACAACATTTTCGTATATTTCAAAATTGGCTCAGCCTGTAGTGTGGTACTGCATATGCACAGTCTTCAGAAGAAGCCACAGAAAATTTTCATAACATAACTTTGAATAAGTATTTGAATGAAACGATGAACATTCCTTATTATAACAGCTTTAGTATGTAATCCCATTGTTTTATCATTTTACTAAAATATTCCTTACAATGACATTAGCTCTTAGACTATAAAGTAAAACGCAGTGTGTGTAATGTTTTATTCGATTGCAAAAAGTATTTTGTTTGTCTGTAAAACTATTTAAAATTTAATATGTACTTATGTAAGTAATTATTTTGCTTATTTATCAATATATTTAGTTATAGACCAAATATCGACTGTCTTGTATTTCACAATTATTAAAATAAATAGACACAGGTATTCATTTACTTTATTAGTTAAGATAAACTTAAATAGCTACTAAACAAACAATAACAAGTGAACAGCGAAACGTATCGTATTTCCGACGAAAGTATTTTCAAAACTTCGCGGGAAAACGGCCGGCGGTCCGGCCGGCACGCGCGCGAGTGCAGCGCCGCCGCGGCGGCACTCGCGCAACTTTTGGCTAGGCCCCGCCCCTTTCGTTTCAATTATTTTACGGCATAGCGTCTTAACTAACTGGAGCTGGATAGCGTCGCTGTGTGTCACACTTTAAAAATAAACACCTTAGCCAGTGTATGGATGGATTTCGAAATCTCGAGTTTCTCTGTGCTTCGGAGGACACGTTAAGCCTTCGATCTCGGCTGTCCCGGCTGCTGGCGATAGTCAGTTATTACTTAAAACTGCATTACGAAAGACATAATTAATTAGATAGAGGTAGAGCACAGCGGATAATCCGCTCAAATCGGAGCAGCCCGTCTGGGGAAGGACCTCCACCTTACAGAAGATCGTAGCCAAATAGCATTGGTCTCGGCCATGTTGTGTTCCTACGGTAACGTCACCAGAGCTCCACTTGGGATGTGGGATGAGTGATACCCCTGTATTGCAAGCGTCCATAGGGTATGGTGATGCTTACCATCAGGCGGGCTGTGTGCTTGTTTGCCAACGCTAGGAGGAAGAAACCATTCGGAAGGTACGAGAACACGGGATTCCGCGGTTTTTATCAGTGTTGTAATATTCGGTTTTCTTCTAAGTATCATAATAAACAAGATGCATAAGGGGCTATAAAATTAGCATACTCTCGTAAAACTGAGATAAACATGAATTTCAAAGGATATTACGATATATTATGTATTAAAGCTATTAAACAATGCTTCGGGAGTCTCTTGAAAATATCACATCATCATAATATCAACCCATATTCATTCCACTGCATCATGCATGTATGGAAGTCCCTCAACCGCTTACGGTCGCAAGTGGGCCGCAGTAGGTACAACCTTAGAAAATGGGGCTTCATAGGAGAATCATCCGACATTGCCTGTGACTTGTGCAACACTGGTGCCCCGCAGACAATGAGTCATCTTCAATGTTGCCCGGGTTGTCCTACTGACTGTGCCTTAACAGATTTGTGGAAGGCCACGGATAATGCCATCTCACTGGCTGAACATCTTGCCAGTAGGGTGTAGGAATTTTATTTTGTTTGAGTCACTGACACGAAAAGAAGAAGAAGAAGAAGAATGCCACTGCAGGGATACGGGCCTCCAAATTGAAGGAGATTAAAGTGTGCTCGTCACGCTGATCTGCTCAAATTTGGATTACTGTCATTGCTGATGATCTTCAAGCCGCTTGAATGTTACCAATCTGGCTTTTGGCCACCTTTTAACGACTCTCATTCATCGACAACAACCGGGACCGATGTCTTAACGTTGAAAATTTGTCAAAACCTAAAAAATAAATAAATACAATTAGGAAAGCTTGTTTGGATATGGGAATGTCTGTCTTTTACGCAAAAATATCTTCACGGATTGGCTTGAAATTTTGTATACGAGTTTAAAACTTTTATTAACAGATAGGATTGTTTTTATCCCGAAAAATAACTTGGAAACCAACCGGCAATAATCGCTCTATTTGTCTCAATAAACAATAAATATAAAAATGCGACCCTGCTATAAAATCCCGCTAAATCATAACACTAAAAAAATACTATATAATAAAAAATAAATATAGGGACAATTCACACGGGTTGAGCTAGCCCCAAAGTAAGTTCGAAACTTGTGTTTTGGAATACTAACAAAACGATATTATATTTTATAACAAATACATATATAGATAAACATCCAAGACCCGAGGCCAATCAGAAAAGTTCGTTTTTAACATGACCCGACCGGGATTTGAACCCGGGACCTCCTGGGTGACGGTCTGGCATGGTAAATTTTAATTCCACATGAAGTTTCAAACTATCTCTTTTCTTTTCCATAAGTTTAACAATGACAGCGATAATTTAATGTGTCATTAACTTTAAAATTGCGTTTCAGAAACCGACTGATAGTCTCCATTTTACTTTAATGGGACTAGACCTTTCAAAATTGTCATATCGCCGAAACAATTAACCAAATATAACAAAAGGTCGGGGTTAGGGTCGTTGTAAAATCATTTTAAGTAAGACTTAGAACCAGCCCGGCTTCGCGCGGGTCATACAATGAATCTATAGACTTGAACCCTTTAGACGCAAAGTCAAAGTAAAATTTTTAAATAAATAAATTGGTATTCCTGATGACCATACGCGGCGGTGACCACTTTCCATCAGGTGGCCCGCTTGCTTGTTTGTCTGTCGTGTAACATAAAAAAGTTTAATGAATGCCAATTCTTTTAATTAATGCCATTTCTTTTTACCAGTGGTCATTTTGCTTATGTTTCCGAAATGGTAGTAGTTTATAGAGTAGATTAATTTATTACAACTGCATACCCTGACAAGAGAACGTGTTTGTGAAAACCTATTCTCTGTTTAAAAGTTTTGAATTTTTTGAATTTTGAATGTTCAAATAAGCCTTTATAGGCCAATTACAAGTTCTTTAGAATTGTCACAATTTCTTCCTACCGCCAGTTCAGACGGCAGATTTGAAGAACTGGCTAAATACTTTGCTTTTTAAAAATGGTACTAATAAAAGTTACATCAATCTACCTACGATTGAAAGGAGACCCGTATCTGTGCAGTGGGATGATTATGAGTTAATCTATACATATAAAAAAAAACAGCAGACCCCGATATGTCTGTACATTGGACATATTTGGCAAAAATGGAGAGGGAGCCGTTAGAGTAAGGTAATAAAAGGAAAAAAAAAAATATTTTTTATTTTTTGTCTGTCTGCCTGTCTGTTTGAACGCGAACATCTTCTAAGTTACTGAATGGATTTTAATGCTGTTTTCACAGGAAGATGGAATGGGCTGGAGCAGAATATAGGCTTTGTTTCATTTAAATCGCATATTAGGAAAAGGAGTTATCCTTATTTTAAAATTTCACGCGGACGAAGTCGCGGGTTACAGCTCGTATGTAATATGGGATAAGATCGTAGCCAAATATCATTGGTCTTCAAACATCAACCGTCCTTTTTTAAATGAGTGTAAGGTATTGTTCCCATAATACAATATTTTATTTATTTTAAAAAGGGCTTATTACCATGACTCAAATATTCAAAGACTATTATTTAGAGAATGGGTATTCACAGACGTTTCTATCGATACACCACTTCGAAAAGAAAAACAAAATAACCACTGGTAAAAGAAATGGCGAAAGAAAACCAGTAACGTCCTTTTTTGTCATGTTGCCTCAACCCCGCTTTATATAAAATCAGGTTTCCCAACTGCTTTTGTGTGAAAAAGACAGCAAATCTTTCTTGTTGTGATATTTTCGTGTTTTTCCAGTTTTATTTATGAAGCAGAAGTCAGGTTTGTATTTCCCTTGTTCACTTAAGAAGGCCCTACGGACCCCTGCCGCTTCCCCAAATGGGAATGGGACGGGACATGCAATAATGCATTTTTCCTCGTTTGTTACAAAAGAAAAAGGCAACAAGCCTTTGTGTATTCAGTAGCGTGACCATACATTAAAACACCGTTACCGACAAACATCAAGTACGTATCCGTTTCCTACAAAGTACTTAGGGTATGGGAAAATTGGTTACTATGATCGTGTCGTGTAAGAAATGAAATTCAAAATAGAATAATTTGTTATTTATAAAATAAATAGCACTCTGGATATGAAATTTTCACGTCCAAACGCCTCTTTCATATCCATGAATGTAGAAGGCTTAGCAGTAAGACGTAAATTCGGAACTATGTCATGAAATGAATTCGGAAATATGACATTTTGCTTATGTTTCCGAAATGGTAGTAGTTTATAGAGTAGATTAATTTATTACAACTGCATACCCTGACAAGAGAACGTGTTTGTGAAAACCTATTCTCTGTTTAAAAGTTTTGAATTTTTTGAATTTTGAATGTTCAAATAAGCCTTTATAGGCCAATTACAAGTTCTTTAGAATTGTCACAATTTCTTCCTACCGCCAGTTCAGACGGCAGATTTGAAGAACTGGCTAAATACTTTGCTTTTTAAAAATGGTACTAATAAAAGTTACATCAATCTACCTACGATTGAAAGGAGACCCGTATCTGTGCAGTGGGATGATTATGAGTTAATCTATACATATAAAAAAAAACAGCAGACCCCGATATGTCTGTACATTGGACATATTTGGCAAAAATGGAGAGGGAGCCGTTAGAGTAAGGTAATAAAAGGAAAAAAAATTATTTTTTATTTTTTGTCTGTCTGCCTGTCTGTTTGAACGCGAACATCTTCTAAGTTACTGAATGGATTTTAATGCTGTTTTCACAGGAAGATGGAATGGGCTGGAGCAGAATATAGGCTTTGTTTCATTTAAATCGCATATCAGGAAAAGGAGTTATCCTTATTTTAAAATTTCACGCGGACGAAGTCGCGGGTTACAGCTCGTATGTAATATGGGATAAGATCGTAGCCAAATATCATTGGTCTCGGCCATGTTGTGTTCCTACGGTAAGTAAGCCCTCCAAAGCTCCACTTTTTACAGGGTGGGCAACGCGCGAGTGGTACCTCCGGTGTTGCAAGCATCCATAGTCTACGACGGCTACCTTTAGTCGGGCCGTAGGCTTGTTTGCCACCTTAGTGGTTAAAAAAATGGGTCATTGATTAGTAGGGGTATTAACTACCACGTGCCGTTTCATCGAAAATCTAATTTCATATAATCAATGTTTGATTTAGTACATTTCGGTATGCGGTCTAGTTTATATCTCTTCCAGTCCAGTTTAATTACGATCCCGGACAATCAAACTTTGTTATTAACATCATCGTCATAGACATCATTTAAAATAGATGCCCCTAAATTTTTATGAATAAATATTATTAATTTAAAAAAAAAATCTACACAATTTATGGCAAAGATTCCAGAACAATGTCTCGAGAGCAATGACAAATGCACCTTGGTTTGCAAGAAATGTGGAGATATATACGCCAACCAATATATATGCCAACAATCAAAGATGAGGTAAACAAAATACTGCGTAAAATGCAAAGAAAGACCCCAGAAGCACACAAATCAACTCGCCAGGGACCTGGTTAACCCTAACAATGACACCACTAGGCTGAAACGATGGCAAATATTGCAACTGGATCAGAGACACTGATTTGAGGGTGGACTCTTTTAATGAGTGGGGAGAGTATCTGCTGAGATACCCCTCGAAAAATCATAACATCAAGACATAAAATCTGATTATGGTTAAAATATGGATAAAATATGAAGAAAAAAAAAATCATACAGCGCAATCTGGTCCCAAAGTATGCTAGGCTTAATCATCGAATGTTATGGAGGGATATTAAAATAGATATGAAATGCTTTTGTGGCGACACCTATCGCCATACAGAAGAACTACAGAGTGAAGAAAAAGTTCACAATGCGAACACATGACGTCATATACGACGACACTTAGAATCCTGAATCACGCTATCGAAGTTTCTACGATATGGAGATATATATACAACCTCCGACACATACATTGTCGGAGCCGCGGTTCCCCAGGCATGACACCCAGCCTGGCCGGAAGATCTTCCCTTTGTGGCGGTCGAGCACATCGCCATCGCTCCCGCTACACTTTGTACTGAATGACAGACTGTCGGATCAACGCACAGCCCTTACCGCTGATCGTAGAAACCTGTGGCTTTTATAATTATCCTTATACGATTGTGTAAGCGAGACGTCGCTTTACATCATGTATTGCGCTGTCTGCCGTACTCAGCCGTTCTTGTTATGTTAAGCGGACATGGTACGGCCCGAAGCTTGGAGACTGTTATTATTATAAAATCTGTATTTAAATACCATGGAAACAATAAAATAATTGAATTTGAATTGAATTGACTGTGTTTTTGTATGACGTAGTACGTATCCGTAATTACCAGGGTAAAGCGAGATAGACGCTAAATCATACTTCATATCATACTTCATACTAATATTATAAATGAGAAAGTGAGTTTGTTTGTTTGTTTGTTATTCCTTCATGGCTTGACTAAGCAGCCGATCATTATGAAAATTTGCATACATATTTTTAGGGGTACAGAGCCCAACATAGGTTACTTTTTATCCCGTGAAAGTATGTCATTCCGATGGGAAAATAATTTTTCTACTATAAAGGGCGCTGTATCGGCCAACAGATGGCGCCACAAGTCGCGCTATGCTTTTTTTTGTTGTCAAAATAGATCTTTGTCATAAAATTAACGCGAGCGAAGCTGCGGGGAAAAGCTAGTATTATACATAGAGATCACCCAGACTAGACTGACAGACGCGACCAAACCGCTACTGCATCGCTACAAATAAAAGTAGTCTAAATATGTATATTCTGTCGTGTCATGGAATCATCTAGATAGTCATATAACTGTGGCGTTTTAATAAATTCGAGCACGCTTTTGTGTTGAAAACGTATCAACAGAACCCCACATTTGTTTGAAATAATACCTATTGTTTTCAGTTCGATGGAACCGAGTTTATTGCAATTAATTAGTTTTAGTAGAACACAAAGAGTGCTTTATACAGAATACAGACGTAATTTCGTCATTTACTTGCCACTGCACGCACACACATAAACACATATATATTTATTTATCACTTTAATTTTTAGTCTGTGTCTGAAGCAAGAACTGAACGATTTTACTATCTACCTCTCGTGGTATAAGATACATAAACATGAAGCAACAACGAAATCTATGATTATTTTTACCAACATAAAATACTTAATTACCTACATATCTATTACACTTATATGCTTTTGCTCAGACTCTTTCACGGTCCAGGCTGTCCATTTATCTCTTTACCTCTAGATCTGCGGCAAGCTCAGAGTATTTTTAGTTTATAAAAAATTGTCAAAAACGCTATCTTTTAGCTTGTGATTAATTGACAGCACATCAGACGAGATCTATGTCATAAAATTAACAAGGAGAAAAGCTACTTTTTAATAAAATAATTCGCCACTACAATCCTTTCTGGTAGCTTATGCCGCACCACGATTTCGTAGCAAGGCTGTAAATCCGAAACTTAGTCTAAGCTTTTAATGATTATGGCCGAAAGAGTTTCAAATAAAATTTTCTTAATGATTGTTTATTTATATACAATCTAGCCTAAACGAAAAAGTAATTTCGCTTTGAACTATAGTTGTTTTAAAAAGCCTTAAAATAAGAATGACACTTCCATTTCTGTTTGAGCCAGTTTCAGGAGCGCATTTTAGATTTAATTTTAAGTTAATGACACATAAAAATAAATCTGTTAAACTAAAGAAGAAAAATATTAATTCCACATTAAGTTTTAAGCTATCTCGCTTGAAACTTAATGTGGAATTAATATTAAAATGCGTTTCAGAAACTGGGCGTTTGTTTTTAAAAGTAACATTAACATTTGAAGTTGTCTAACTCGTGCCTTTACCACCAACGCTAATAAATTAGGAAACTGGATAACGTTAACAGAAAAAAAAAAGTCTAACATCGCCCGATAAAAGGAAACTTGGTTTACGTTATTTATTATTTTACTTTCCAAAATTTTTAAATTGGTATGAAATATAAAATTGGATGACGTAGGTAAGTGAGAGCGGTTATAGACTAGCGTTTTATAAGCGCGTATAGGCTCCTTTTGGGAGCTCATGTAGGCGCGTATAGGCGCGTATTTCGCCACATTCGCAATTCGTACGAGCGTTAACGCGCTTATTATTTTATTTTAATAGTTCGAAAAACTTACAGCTATGAGTTACAATACAATATTTTAATATTTGTCACAAATATATTTAAGAGAAAAAAATACATTGATTTGAAGTTAGTTTTGGTTGATCTGAGCTGAACTAACTGACAATAACATTAAACAAAAGAGAGAGAAAAAATAAATAAAATAAGCTCGTATAATCGAAATAGCTCTGATAGCTCTGTTTTTTCTTTTAAAAATAATGAAAAAAATACTTATTGAACTTTCAGAAAGCCAAATAATTGTAAGTTTTAAGTGCCCAATAAACGTATTTTCTTTATTTCTCTCTTACTTTCAAATATTCTCGTGCAAGCGACTCTGGTTGTTTATGCGCGCGTGTAAGTCCGTATGTCGAAACGATAAGTATCCTTGCGTATAAAACCGCTTTAAGCGCGTATTCTGAAACGAATGTGTACAGTGCAAAGAAACTTGACCCCCCAAAAAAAGCAAGCATAAGGTTTTTTTAGGTAAATCAAATTTCAATGAAACATCGAATACTATACGTAATCATAATTTTCATTTATATACATTTGAGAACTACATGAGAAAAGAAAACTATATTCTTCGTTTGAAATCAAAATGAAATGAAATGAAATTGTTTATTTCAGAAATTAGACCTTCACAGGCACTTTTTCTTGTCATTTACAACTTGTTTAAATAAAGAAAATAAGCTACGTTATATACTACCACCATTTCGGACACAAGCAAAATGGCAACCGGTAAAAAGAAATGGCGAAAAAAAACCGGTTACGGCCTTTTTTGTCATTTTGTACTTTTTTTTTCTCTCCTTTTTTTCCACTCATTAGTTACAATACTTACAATGTAGGTATAAGTACATTTTGTTTGGTGACTCGTTTGGTTGGTGACTCGCTTGGTTGGTGAATCTCTGTTTATCTGGTTTCTCTACAGTCTGTGCGTGCGTATAAAACGCTAGTCTGTAACCGCTCTAACGGAGGCAATAGCCAATTACAGTGCCGTCCACTGTCTGTGTTTCCAATTTGATGCAAAACTTTTTTCATAAACAAAAATCTAATCCGTAAAGTATGTTAAGAAAAGTAATACTCGTGGATTGGATAAAATATTTATATTTTTCTTTTGTACAAAACTCTGAAATATTTATTGGTTATTTTCAGACACCGACAGCTTTTATTGGTCTCCTTTGAAATACAGCATTTCAGATATCCAGTATGCTACTAAAATACAATGTAGTTATCTAGTGAACTATTTATTTATTTTGTTTTCAAAGTTTACATGTAGATATTGAACTAATCTACGTTGATTGGAAACAGCCAGGTTTTTAGCTTCCCCAAGCGAGATATGACGTAATCCATTTTCCTGACTAAAAACAAAAAAAGAGCCATGGGATTTAAACCATCTTATTCAAAAAGCCACGCAATATTCGTAGCCCAGAGGGTCCCATAATACTGGCAGCATTACCACTATGAAGATCCTTTGAGATAGATACGACGCAGAACCGATCTCATTTAATGATGCCTAACACTGTGCAGTTTAAAAATGATGTACAGTCAGCGGCATAAATATCTTGTCAGTCTTGTCACTCTTGTATATCATTTAAGGTTTGTTTTCGAGTGCTGACCTCACGCTGACCGTCAGCGCTGACAGCAAAATGTTGTTATTATTATGTATTCATTCATCATATCATATCATCCCACTGATGCTGGGATACAGGTCTCCCTTCAATCGAAGGGGATTAGAGCGTACTCTGCCACGCTGCTCCAATGTGGATTGGCAGAGGCCGGTGTTTTCAAACCGCCCTAAGGCCACTGACTTGGTTTAACGACTGTCATCCATCGACAACAGCCGGGACCGACGGCTTAACGTGCCCTCCGAAGCACGGAGAAGCTCGACACCCATCCAAACGCTGGCTAGGATCGACGTCACTTAACTTGCGTGTTCATATTAGAGTGCGACACACAGCGACGCTATCGAGCTCCTATTACACAGGTATTGTTATGTATTGTCTTATGTTTATGTAACTATGCATTATGTATGTAATAATATTATTTGGACATTGAGAAAGCTAGAGACTTTAATTTTTTTTGAGGAATTTTTGGTAAAAACGGGCATAAGTGTTTATATTTCTGTTATTGATAATTTAATCTTTATAATTATTATTATAGCTTGCTGGTGCTTTGAAGGTATTCTCTGTGAACTGCTTGTGTATGAATAAATAAATGGTAAATAGTAATGCAGCTGACTGTACTACCTGGCTTCGTATTGACTGCGTTCTCCCACGTTCATTTCGAACTATGAAGTTCCAATAAAATGGAACCCAACCGCTCTCGCTCCCAACTTTATTTCAATTACGGCTGTTTAGAATATTTTTTGAGCAAACGTTTTGTAATATTCTAGCGTGGGTTATATTCTGCGAGAGGTTTGTCGAGGAGGTCAATTGTAAAATGAGTAGTCCTAATAATTTAAGAGAGGTAGGGCACAGCGGATAATCCGCTCAAATCGGAGCAGCCCGTCTGGGGAAGGACCTCCACCTTACAGAAGATCGTAGCCATTGGTCTCGGTAAGTAAGGTCTCCAGAGCTCCACTTAGGGGGGTTGGGAGGGTTGGCAACGCGTGAGTGATAGGAATCACGCTTGACGCTTGCAATACCGGAATGCAAGCGTCAAGCGTGATTCTTACCATCAGGCGGGTCATATGCTTGTTTGCCACCTTTGTGGCATAAAAAAATAAAGAAGATTGACGAACTCGATCCTAGATGATGATCTATACAGATTTTCGCATTTATATTATATTTTTTTTTGGATTTTCTGGGGTAAGGCTGTATTTTATTCACAGATCTAAATGTAATTGCTGCTTTACGCCGATATTTTATGAGAGGGTGGTACTTACCCGTTCGAGCTATCATTTTATAAATTATTACTCCAATTCATACAAATGAAGGCTTAGGCATAATTTAGAATTTCTATATTTTAATACATTGAGATGATCTCAAAAGGTAGATCCTTTCGATCCCACGTTAGGCTTTTTCAACGTAATTTTACCCCAAAACTATCATAATTACTTTGCGTCTAGTGAATTTTAAACATGGACCCACAGGCTCAAACAAAACAAAACGGGAATGGAATAAAAGTTTCTCACTTTGAACTATTAATTTATGCTGAAACTCTTTTGAACAACCCTTAATTGACTAATACTAGTTAGTATACGTTGACTAATTGATAAAGTTTCGTTAAAATCGTATGTGAATTCATTAGTCAAAGACATTTTTAGTTTCGACACAGTTCTGGTCCGTTGCTAAGGCTCCTACACACTATGCCGGCGGCACAGCCGGCGGCATAGCCGGCGGCTTTTTGCTTTTGAGTCAGAGTGCTTAGTAGGTACGAGATTTTTGGTCAACGTAAATAAACCGACCAAATAGAGAAGAATTCTCATGTTGTCGACGACCTCCGTGGCGTAATGGTTACCACGCCAGACCGCCACCCAGGAGGTCCCGGGTTCGTTCCCCGGTCGGGTCATGATGAAAAACTAACTTTTTCTGATTGGCCTCGGGTCTTGGATGTTTATCTATATATATGTATTTGTTATAAAAATATAATATCGTTGAGTTAGTATCCCATAACACAAGTTTCGAACTTACTTTGGGGCTAGCTCAATCTGTATGAATTGTCCCTAAATATTTATTTATATATATATATATATATTTTTAAATTAGTCGGCTTGTAAACGTGATCAAAAAAATCGTACTAAGCACTCTGGATGTTTTCTATGTGTCAATTTATATAATACTATATCCGTTGTCTACACTCTTTTCTTTCTCATTTTATACGTATGAGGGAGATAGCGCTTAAGATTAGATTTTTTATGAGAATTAAGAATACGTCCTCAGTTTTGTGTACCTTAAAAGTTAGTTAAATGGAACATTTTAGTGTAAACTGTAACTTAAATCAAAATACTCTAACTTAGACGATTTAGTTTAAAAGCTAGCAGTTCGTAATACGAATGCTTAAGTTTAAATGCATTCTCCACATTACAGGTGCAGTTTAGAGAACTAACTTACTATATATATACAGAGCCATCTGGTGTCAAGATAGGCAAACTTTAGTTATAACAATATGAAAAGATAATATATTAAATGATTTTTACAGGGTCGGCAATTCGCGAGTGATACTCCCGGTGTTGCAAGCGTCCATAGGCTATGGTGACCACTTACCATCAGGCAGGCCGTAAGCTAGTTTGCCACCTTGGTGGTATAAAAAAAGGCAAGGGATACGTACTCGATGATTAAAGGCGGTGATTGAATATCTGCTGATCTAGGATTTAATCTCGTAGCAAAAAGCAGTTAAAATATAGTTTCAAACTCACGCCATTTCATATTATGTATGAGCGAGATAACGCTTGTTATTGAAACTAGATTTCAACTGTTTTCGTAACGAGGATAGGTCCCTGTGTTTTGTAAATAATCTGTTCTCGTAATGGAAATCGTTCCAATGTCGTGTCAATCTTCATTACATTCCACAAATCTACAGAGCATCTGTAACCGCTCAATCAAATCGACATATGGAAATAAGCCACTCGTTTAACCGGGGATTTTCAATAATACCAGCTGAGCTAATATTATTTCTAGCACTAAATCATTTTGTGAAAAATACAATGATTATATCTATATCGAAACGTAATCCAACGCTGTCATCAATCATGCTAGGATTAGAGGGGCTTCCACCATCATGTCATAAGCTGAAGCGGATTTAATAACTTTATCTAAGTACTTATAATGTATAAAATTCAAAATCCTGACTGACTTAACTATATATCAACGCACAGCCCAAACCGCTGGGTCTAGAGATTCCAAATTTGGAAGGTAGGTTCCTTACGACAACGTCTAAGGGTGTACTAAAAGGATTTTTCAAAATTCCCACGGGAAGGCGAGATATACGCAAACGAAGTTGCGAGTATTTTACTGGTTTTGTAATAAGAAGAATTGGAGTTTCGAGTGAACGCTTATGAAATAGGTTAGTTCGAACGAGGAAGTACCAATCTCTCATAGACTATCGGTGTGAAGCAGTCATTACTGAAAATATTACATTATTTTCGATATATTACTACACCGAGCCAAAAATAAACCCATTAAGTCAAAAGAAACAAAAACTTGCTCTACGTTTCGATTATTTACGTAGGAGCTGACGATTTTTCTGCTGTTTAGTACTTCTAAAACGGCCCTTACATTTGGCTAAATTCAGAGTCTAACAAAAGAGATGGTGCTATACGAATAAGCGAGAAGCGCTCTCAACTTTTTACTTATTAGTATTGCATCATCTCTTTTATTAGACTCTGAATTTAGCCAAGTAAAAAGGCCGTTTTAGCAGTAGATGGCGGTACACGGATGGAGAGAGGTAGGGCACAGCGGATAATCCGCTTAAATCGGAGCAGCCCGTCTGGGGAAGGACCTCCACCTTACAGAAGATCGTAGCCAAATCGCATTGGTCTCAGCCATGTTGTGTTCCTACGGTGAGTAAGGTCTCCAGAGCTCCACTTGGGGGGGTTGGGAGGGTTGGCAACGCGTGAGTGATACCTCCGGTATTGCTTACGTCTATAGGCTACGGTGACGGCTTACCATCAGGCCGACCGTATGCTTGTTTGCCACTAAAAAAAAAAATTAAAAAAAAATACCACGAAAAAACGTTTTTTTTTTCCACGCAACCTCGATACTCCTACGAATTGCACCACACAAATATATTTCAAACGTATATTATCTTAAATCATGAAAGAATGATTTCAGTACAAAGTATTAAGCTTTGAAGAGGCGATATTCTTAGATTTATTATGTATGAGAATGCTATAACCTTTCAGATTATATACTTTTCATCGCCCCCACATAACATGATGTACGGTAAATGGCTTTAGAAGGAATGTGTAATGAAAGATTAGAGGATATTTGGGTTATATGCGGATATTATGGGAGTATATTAAAATTAGAGCACGTATCATATAGTTCTCTTTGACCAACAGCCAGATTCTGAAACTCATTTTAATTTTAATACCACATTAAGTCTCAAGATAGGTACTCTTTTTTCTTATCTGGCTTAAAATGCTTCTTTCCCTTTCCTATCTCCATCATTTCCTCCAACCTCCTTGGTGGACAACGCATTGGTAGCGCCCCTGGTGTTACTGATGTCCATAGGCGGCGGTGACCGCTTTCCATCAGGTGGCCTGCTTGCTTGTTTGTCTACTGTAAGATAGTATTTATGATATTCGGAATAATCAATTTCGTGTTTTTAATAAACAGTAATTTTTTTATATTTTAAATAATATTTTAAATATGTATTATGTAAATTCGGAATTTTGTATCGTAATAATAATATTAAGTTCGTAAATTCGGGATAAAATATTTCACCGAAATATTGTACTTAGTGTAATTTAGGTATGGGTATGGATGGAAATTGGATATACACACATTGATAGGAGATAGTATGTGTGAAGGCCAAATTCTCTAAAAAAAAGATATAAATTACATTTTCGGTATGAATCACAAAATAATACAAATGGCCCTTGCAAAAATATTATCAAAAACCAGTTTATTATCCAGACATTATCACACACACGTTAAAATAAAAATATTCAAATATTGCGATAAAAAATATAGTTTCGGATTTCCAATACGTTCTGCTTTTTATTTCTGGCGGACTAACTTTTATTTAAATTTTTTATGAACTCGTGAACGGGTGCCGCCTCGTGAACTGGCTCGGTTTATTGGTACCGATTTTTATTACCTTTATTTATTTTAAGAGTAACAATAATGATAGAAATAGTTATTTAATAATATTAATTACCTGTAATTTTATTATTATTTTTAAAGCTTTAGCCAAGGAACTGTTATCTATGATAAATATGATAATTTATGAATTAATAACACGATTATAGTCAACTCATTAGCAGCACGGTAACCACTTTTTATCAGGTAGCCTGCTTGTTTTCATGCTGTATGATATAAAAAAGCGTTTTTCAAGCAACGAACGCAAGACGACGTAAAAAACGTAAAAAAAGCAATGTTTAGACGCCGCGAATCGTTTCGCTCAATAGACGCTAGTATGAATCTCTTTATAATGCAAAACGCAAACAAAACCTTGAAAATCGCAATAATTGTCAACGAATGTGATAAATGGTTCAGCCAAAAATACTTGCCGTGAGATATTAAACCCATTAATATCACTTGGATGGAACATGGTGCAGAATAACATGACATATTTTCAATAACAGCTATCATACTAATATTGATTATGAAATTATGAAATGAAATCGCTTCCCTGTCTGTCTCTATGTATACTTATCTTTAAAACTACGCAACGGAATTTGAAGGTTTTAATGTTTAATACATACCGAAATTCCCACGGGAAAACGAGGTACACGCGAACGTTGCGCGGGTTTAGCTAATTTATTACATGTATTGATTTCTGTCCTGAACTAATAATCGCTGCCATATGTTCTTAAATTACATGTTGGTGTAAATAATAAAAGTAACAATCAGTAACTCCCCTTACTAAGAAACGTATATGAGTATAATAGTTATTCACAGTGTTATGTCACTGTCTTTGTTGATGAGAATTAAATGAAGTGTGAAAGTGACAAAACATTGTATAACTATACACGCATGACACAACGTTTATGAGTAAGTAGTCGGTATTTGTACAAGAAAAACGAAACGTCACATTCATATTAGTTTTAATATAAAAAAGATACATGATGAAATTATTCAAGGTGTAACACATAATAGCGTACATTTCGGTAACGTAATAACAAGCGAAATTATGAAACATGAGAATGTAATATTGTGTGTAAATTGTTTTCCAGCAATATGTAAAAAGAAGTTTATTTAATATACCTAAGGAAATTGAAAAATAATATGATCAATTTAACATAGGGTAAAAGATATTTAACGTGCTTTCGAAAGCACGAAGAGGCTCGAAACCCGTCCAAACACTAGGGTCAACGTTTAACTTGCATGTTCGTTTTGTTACTATCATTTTTATAAAGATTTAGATGAAGTGCCGAATGGCACAACATTTATTTCCAGAAGTCCCTTTATTAGTTCCAAGGAATTTGTGAAACTTTTTTGGCCCACTTACTCACTTTTTTGAAACACAACTAAGTCTAGCGGGAAAAAAAAGTCTAACTATAGTTCCTTTATCAAGTGTTAGGGAAATCGGAAGAAGTAACGGACAGTTTTGGAATGTGCTAGGAATGGGCTAGTATTTGGAGCGAATTAAGAATGGTTTTGAGGTGAGTTAGAAATTCATTCACGTTTTAGGATCTGTGTAAATAAAAATAAATAAAATAAATAAATATATAGGGACAATTCATACAGATTGAGCTAGCCCCAAAGTAAGTTCGAAACTTGTGTTATGGGATACTAACTCAACGATATTAATGTCAACGATATTTCGAGATACTAACATTCCAATACACAAAATCGTAATTAAGTAACTGTAATTTTAAACAACTGTTTCTGCTTAATAAACAGACTAGTGAAACCCGCGCTACTTCGTCTGCGTGTATTTATTTTTGCACGGCAGCGCCATCTTTATCAGACTTTTGTTCAAATCCTACGGGAATTGCGTACTTTTAGTGATAAAAAGTACCCTATTAATCCAAGGTATCAGCTACCTACTTAACCAAACATCATAAATATTGACCCAGCCATTTGAGCGTGAAGAAATAACAAACACACAACTTTCGTCTTTATAATATTAGTCTACTCACATTCCAATACACAGAATCGTAATTGAGTAACTATAATTTTAAACAGCTATTTCTGCTTTATAAACAGACAGACCAACGGCTTATATTTGTGTAAACGATTCGTACGTCAATGGCTCGTAACTCAGTTTGTCCATTAGCACTGCTTAGTAATCACCAAGTGAATTTATATCCCTAAATAAAATGTTTTTTTAAAAATAAACATGATTTTATTTAGTACGAAATAAAATTTATATTTATGATCTTACTGCAGGAATACAGGTCTCAATTCAGTCGAACGGGATTAGAGCGTACTCTGCCACGCTGCTCCATTGTGTATTGGCAGAGGCCAGTATTTCAGTGTTTTCATGCCGCCTACCTACATAGCAAATACTATAGAAGACTAATACCCACAGCTTCAGAAGAATTCGGGCAAGACGCGACACTAGCGCCCCTACGGCATGAGGGCGGCATGAGGTGAACGATTTCAAAACTTTTGTATGCAAAATGTTATAGCGCCCCTAGCGGCATGAGGTGAACTGTGCGTTTTGTATGCAAAACTAGCTGACCCGGCGTACTTTGTATCGCCTAAAGAACCTTCATGCTGAATTTCATTCGAATAACTTCAAAACGGCAAAGTTTCATACTAACTTTGCACCCTCGTTTAACCCCGTAAGGGATAATTTTTGAGAAAAATATTTTACTCGTGTTTCGTGCCTTTCAATAAAGAACCTTCATGCTGAATTTCATTCGAATAACTTCAAAAACGGCAAAGTTTCATACTAACTTTGCACCCCCGTTTAACCCCCTAAGGGATGATTTTTGAGAAAAATATTTTACTCGTGTTTCATGCCTTTCAATAAAGAACCTTAATGCTGAATTTCATTTAAATAACTTCAAAAACGGCAAAGTTGCATACGAAATTTGCGCCCCCGTTTAACCCCCTAAGGGATTATTTTTGAGAAAAATATTTTACTCATGTTTCATGCCTTTTAATATAGAACCTTCATGCTGAATTTCATTCGAATAACTTCAAAAACGGCAATGTTTCATACTAACTTTGCACCCCCGTTTAACCCCCTAAGGGATGATTTTTGAGAAAAATATTTTACGCTTGTTTCATGCCTTTCAATAAAGAACCTTCATGCTGAATTTCATTAGAAAAACTTCAAAAACAGCAAAGTTTCATACTAACTTTGCACCCCCGTTTTACCCCCTTAAGGGATGAATTTCCAAAAATCCTTTCTTAGTGAGCACATATGCCCCAAAAGGAACCCCCATACAAAATTTGAGACTCCTGGCACTTGTGGTTTCGGAGATTTCGTGATGAATCAGTCAGTGATTTTCTCTTTTATATATATAGATGTTATAGCGCCCCTAGCGGCATGAGGTGAACGGAGGTTGCCAAGTCATTGTATGAGAAACGTCAAGAACTGTGGGTATTAGTCTTCTATAGTATTTGTACATAGCATAACGACTGTCATCAACTTCAATCGACAACAGCCGTGATCGACGCGACGGCTTGCCCTATGAAGCACGTAGAGCTCGAGATAAAGAAACCCATCCAAACACTGGCTAGTCGACGTTGCTTGACTTGCATGTAAATGTAGGCTGCGTTCCCAGTGGGCAAACTGTTCGCTGCCGACTGAGTTAGCGGCGGCGTATCGGTTTAGTATTTCCATATACCTACTTGAAATGGAGTGTTCACAGTTTGCCGCATCTGCGGAAGACCAGCGCCATGGAGTCGGACGACCCCACGGTTTATGCTGAGCAGATGCCTTTTTGTTGTCTGATCTACATTCTTTATTATTTTATTGTTGTTAGTTATTTTTTTAATTTCTGAAATGTAAGTTAGATAATAAATAAACCATTTTCTTTCTTTCTTTCTTTCTTTTGCGCCACTTTGTGGCTCACTCGGCCGCGAACAATTTGCCTACTGGGAATGCAGCCTTGAGTCCGACACACATCAACGCGAGTATCGATTTCATAATAAAATTCAGCATTTATCACCAGTTAGCTAAAAGATTAAACGTTACACAAAATATTTTCTAACGAATCTTTTTTTTCCGCTAAATAAGTTTTTTTATCGGCTTTTTTAGTTCACCTGTTATCTGGCCTGGCCTGTCAGCTCGCAATGTAGCTCGTACTGTAATTAATGACAGTGGTAACGGTGTGGACATTCTACCAATTGTTTTTCTGTTATATTAAACCGAAAATCCCTTTTTTATTGCCTTTTGTAAATCACGGTACATTTAGCTTTGTACATTTAGTTCTTTACAAGAAATTAAGTCTAGATTTATGATTATCTCATGAATATTATTATTTTTTTATGTAAAATAATAATGTTCGCGGTTTTACGCGCTAAATCTGAAATCTCGCTAAAATATTTGCTTCCGAATCTCAATTTCGAAAATTTAAAATAAACATTCGCCTTCCCTAGACGGGACTCGAACCCACGTCCTCTTGATAATCGCTCAATGCCTCTTATATCTAAAGGCTCTGTTAGTTCTAAATGCAAGCAGGTAGATGGCGCTACATTGTGGCTTTACTGCAGCTTTAAGAGATAGAAAAAACAAAGTAGGTAGATGTTGAGTACTTTGTCAAATATTACAAAGTAGACCAACCCTTTTAGACCTTTTTGGATAGCTACATTACACATAGGCTGTTACGTGTCGTGTTCCTTTTTTAAAAATATCCTCTGTGTTAAAAGTGTTATTATCCGAATAACATTATATAATATTTATTTATTCAAGCCAGTTTATTTCCAATTTCACATTATTTATAGCATACAGCATTACATTAAATAATTAATAATTTCACATTATTTATTCTACACCTACTATAGGCAAGCACTATCTACTATTTCAAAAATATTTATTTACTTTATGGAAAATATTTGACCCAGTGAAACGTTTGAAAGGCGTTTTATGTAGCGAAAAATCTCACACATTGAATTTATATTGAGAATATTTTTTATCCCCACAAGACTTTAGTAAGACTTCAAAATAGTTTTCACATTAACCTTTAAGTTTGAAGTCACTTAAGTATATTGCTTCGGAAGATTCACAACTTCGAAAATTCAACGTTGAATGTTTACGTATGCTCTTGCAAAGTTTTCACGACAAATCGATTGTAAACATTACGTTTTTTTAAAGAGTGGAACACTATTGAGGTGTTTTTGCGGAGAGGCTTAATTGAAATAAGTTTTGTTTTATGCAATGACAATAAAAGCCTATTCAGACGTAATGGTATTCACTACCATCGAGCAAGTATTGACTTTAAAATTATAATAATTGGAGTGGTAGAAAATTTATGAATAAAATCTGCCATCAGGAATACCAGACGCGCTATGAATTCTGTGCTACAAGGAAAAGGAGAAGTAAGAGATGCATTGCGTCGATATTTTGTGAGAGGGGGGTGGTACTTCGGTTGCTCTAATCTATTTTCATAAATACACTCACCAATGCACTTTCACCAAATAACAAAAATAGTATGTTTAGTGTCAAACTGCTACATAACTCATAAGAATAGATAAAAACCAAGTTCCGTAAAAGGGTAATGGTGCTAATCTAACCCTTCCACTTCCGAAATCATAAATAAGACAGAACAGAACTTCAAGGAGCCTTAACCTTGCCATTTAGACCGGAGCTAATGGCGTGAAAAGAGGACGGGCACGCTCAACGGTGCGTTGACGTGAACGAATGAATGAATGATTCATCTGTTACACGAAACCATCCGATTATGTATCGTCCGTGACAAAGAGTGTATTCTATAAATCTTTTGGTTATTGTATCTTAACATATTTGTGCTTCAGTGAATCCTTTGAAATCTATACGTTTCAAATGCTTTGCCCACAATGAATGTTGATTCGTCAGTCATTCAGGATCGGTTTAAAGGCTTTAAACCGCTGATCGTAGACACCTGACAGTTGGAGGATGTTCCTAGTTTTCTAAAGATTTTCCAAAATTCCTATACATACATGCAAACGAAGATTCGCGGCTTTCGCTAGTCTTATTATACAGATATTAAAATTATTTTTACAATCTTATAGTTTAGTTTGACCTTTGCCTATATCTGTCTCATCCACGTTAAGGTGCAAGACAGAAATGCGGTCTGGGTCGGTCAATTTCACTGCGAACTATTTATAAATTGTTGTGAGGAGGCAAATTGTTGTGAGGATTTCAATTGTTGTGATGGCTTATAATAAAATGAAAGAACAAAGGAACTCCTATTCCTGCAAGTATAGGGAAAACAACGCGTGAGAAAGATAGAGACAGAGACGATCTGATGATGAAACTAGAAGGCCACGTAGATCTTTGTCAAGCTGCGGCTACATTAGCGCAAATGTAATAAATATGGGCGAAGTTACTTCGTCTTTACTCTCAAGCTTTTTTTATACCACAAAAGTGGCAAACAAGCATACGGTCGGCCTGATGGTAAGCCGTCACAGTAGCCTATAGACGCTTGCAATACCGGGGGTATCACTCACGCGTTGCCAACCCTCCCAACCCTCCTAAGTGGAGCTCTGGAGACCTTACTCACCGTAGGAACACGACATGGCCGAGACCAATGCTATTTGGCTACGATCTTCTGTAAGGTTGAGGTCCTTCCCCAGATAGGCTGCTCCGATTTGAGCGGATTATCCGCTGTGCCCTACTTCTCTTAAAGTGTTGCAAAAGTTCAAGCGAGTAATCGATACTATAATAATATTATGTTGCAACGATCTACCTGGTCACACTATCGCGTTAACACGAATATTCACCGTAGTAGCCTACTAATGTAGCCACACCATAATAAAACCATATAACTCTGAAGATCTGACACCACTTGATTCTTAACAAATACTCCCTCAAGCCTAAGCTTGTGTTAAAATTTTGGGACAACTTTTTTAATTTTGCTTTTTATTATTACTACAAGTTACAGTCAATTGGCCACTTGAGACAGAAATGACGAAATAAAGCAATTCGTGTTTGCCAAAATTATATCTACTTTATAACTTAACTGGCTAGGTTTTTTATTTCTCTGAGCACATTACGTATGGATTACTTTTGTCATTTCATTTAAATATTAGACTTCTTAGACCAAAGCGCTATTTATAATAACATTTTCAAACAGATATGCTTAATTACACTGCTGTGATAAGTTGTGGTTTAGCGATTACTGTCGCGACATGTTTGCACAACCATGTGTCATATTGGGGTACGCCTAGCCCACCACTTGTCTTGGTAAAAATCGCTCACGAAGCCTCCGACTGTGGTGTATCGTGCGTGACATGTTGCATACATTTTGGTACATTTGATCTTATGCTCGCCGCTCCAATAGCAACCAAAAAACTGAGATTGCGAGCGAAGACTGTGTGTCTGGAGACTTTAGACTCCCTCCAAACCATTACTACCGGCTTTTTTGCTATTTTAGTATCAAGTAATTTTGGATTGGTCGCGTTTCGTGCGTCGACAGTAAACAACATTTTTCATAGAATTCTGCGCGTTTCGTTCGTCGACTACGTACTGTCTGTGTAATTTTGAGATAGCTATACAAAAGTCGCACGATTGGCAAATTCTAATTCTTCGAGTGATGTGTGGATACGTCTTTACAAAAGTTTTCTGTGCTTTTTAAAATACTTGCTCCCTAAGCTCTAAAAAAGTTTCTTTAGGTTAAAGATAATGCACTGCAAGTTATTCTGTATAATAATGTTTGCATAGTAAATCCTTTTAGGAATTTAATCAAATAAGATTATGTATTCCTATTGAGTGAGAGACATTTTTACTCAAAAATCTAGATATGGCAGGATGACAGGCTGAAGCGACAATATGAAAATGTGATATTTCTTGATACGTTTTGAGGATCGATATGTTGAATTGCAATAGTCAATGTGCTACATATTATTGTCTAACTAGAAGTCCAAAACAGTAATAGTTGTCAAATAACGTCTCGCTTTACACAATTGTCACATTAATTATGTGGGCTACTAAGGGCGCTACCAGTTCGTTACACATGGAATCCATAACGGGAATCGAATTGATAGCGCCATTAGTATTGCGTATGTTCATGATGACGGCGATAACCGCTTTCCATGAGATCGAGCGAAACGCATTGCTGCTTTGCCCTGATATTCTTTGAAGGTGGTACTTTCCCCGATCGAGCTAGCCCAAATCTATAAAATACTCAACCACTTCAAAAATCTACGTTATGTAGTAAAAACAGGCACTATTGTTACTGTATAAAAAATAACATAATATTTTTTTAATGCCACTCATAATCACAGCAATAAATAAAGCAGGAAAGTTGAAGCGAGTGCTGGCTGGAAGATTTACGTTTTCCAAAACGCCTCATATTTTAGTTCGCTCGCTAAAATAATAACTGTTTCCGCTACATTGTTGTCCAGCTTTTCATGTAACCGTATTGTTAACCAACATGTCTTTTGTTGCAGGTACACAAGAAATATGAGACAGTAAATTAACAAGATGGACTCAACCGAAGACGACTTTTTTAGCATGTGTGTAAATTTAACCAGCGAAGAGGCCATTTTAGGAGGATGCAACTATAGTAGTGAATATGAAAATGGGGAACTCCTAGAAAAAGTAGTATCCAGAGTTGTGCCAATATTCTTCGGATTCATCGGAATAGTAGGATTAGTTGGCAATGCGTTAGTAGTGTTGGTAGTCGCCGCCAACCCTGGCATGAGATCAACTACAAACCTACTAATAATTAATTTAGCCGTTGCCGATTTACTATTTGTTATATTCTGCGTACCATTCACAGCAACAGATTATGTTATGCCAAGATGGCCGTTTGGTGACTGGTGGTGTAAAGTAGTGCAATATTTTATAGTTGTGACGGCTCACGCGTCTGTATATACATTAGTATTGATGTCACTAGACAGATTCATGGCAGTAGTACATCCAATAGCATCAATGTCGATAAGAACGGAAAAAAACGCATTGCTGGCAATAGCGTGTACGTGGGTGGTGATACTGACCACGGCTATTCCAGTCGGAATCTGTCATGGAGAGAGGGAGTACGCGTACTACAACAGAAACCATTCTTCATGTGTTTTCCTGGAAGAGCAGGGTTATAGCAAGCTTGGCTTCCAAATGTCTTTCTTCCTGTCTTCCTACGTCATTCCGTTGGCTTTAATTAGCGTGCTGTACATGTGCATGCTGACGAGGTTGTGGAAGAGCGCTCCTGGAGGGAGAGTGTCAGCTGAGAGCAGGAGAGGGAGGAAGAAGGTGACAAGGATGGTTGTCGTCGTCGTCGTGGCCTTTGCTGTTTGCTGGTGTCCTATCCAGGTAAAAAATGTATTTTATACGTATACTATTCGTTTACGTTTATCGCGCTTTCCCGTGGAAGCAAATGTACTAAGGCGATGAATTGGAGAAGACAGAAAGCATTCTGACCTCGTTAAAGAAATGTACAATTGAAATTGGCTTCGCAACATAATTTCCCGAAGGTTTTTAAGGGACATCCAAAAAGATAAATGGCACCAATTGGTGTCTCAAATGACGCTGAGCCAAATAGGACATTTCTTTTGGCCCGAACATAATATTTAAATGTACTCGCCGATCATTTATCTTACTCAAACTGACATTTTTCCCTTTACTAACTCAGAGTTTTTCACTATCAGGAAATTTAGTTAATACCCCCAAATGTATTACGCAAATTTTATTCGGGAAAGTAGGTTACGGCACGTAACTGTATATCAGTCGAACTTGAATATGTTATTCATGTGCTTTATTTCCTTTTTCATTCATCTAATGCGTTTTCAATTCAATTGAGTCTTCATTTGGTAGTATTAGAGAGAAAATAAGAACAATGTCTAGATGATTTCCATTCTGAGTATGAAATTTTTAAAT
Source organism: Endotricha flammealis (assembly GCA_905163395.2). Taxonomy (NCBI): domain Eukaryota; kingdom Metazoa; phylum Arthropoda; class Insecta; order Lepidoptera; family Pyralidae; genus Endotricha; species Endotricha flammealis. The sequence continues at coordinate 921,312 of LR990861.1, read as the reverse complement.
TTTAAATCACATTTCATATATGCAGGACAGACAGAAATAGTTTTCCGTCGTTGTCTTACTAATAGGAGTAAATAGTAAATCAATATCAAAAATACCTTATTCTGTAGACCCTCGCGGGCTCTTAGACACGTCATTTACAACATATCGTAAATGAAGTGTGTAAGTAATCTCTAAGTAGGACTTATGCTTATTTATAAAAAATTAATTAAGTGTTCACTACGACAATTCGTATAGTGCAGCAGTTTCGAATATAATCGAACACAATTCGAAATCAAAGTGAAATATTTTTTTTCAAAAATATTTTACAAGTTCTTTTGAATCTTCATATTTTTTTCTTACCACCTTCTAAGAGAGGTAGGGCACAGCGGATAATCCGCTCAAATCGGAGTAGCCCGTCTAGGGAAGGACCTCCACCTTACAGAAGATCGTAGTCAAATAACATTGGACTCGGCCATATTGTGTTCCTACGGTGAGTAAGGTCTCCAGAGCTCCACTTGGGGGGGTTGGGAGGGTTGGCAAAGCGTGAGTGATACTCCCGGTATTGCTTACGTCTATAGGCTACGGTGACGGCTTACCATCAGGCCGACCGTATGGTTGTTTGCCACCTGTGTGGTAAAAAAAAAACACGGGTGTAGCAGATTAATTTGTACAACACAGAAAATCTATAATAATGATAAAGCTATGTTATTGTTGTAATTGGAGATCGAAGTATATTATAAGACGGTAGTTGTGAAGATGTAATGTAATACATTCTATGAGTAGATTGCTCACTAACCCAACAAAACAGAGTACACAATATATTTCTTCAACATCGTAACAATAACACTGGTCTTGTAAAGATAATGGCGTAACTTGTTTCTGTCATCTGAGATCCCAAACCTTCAATGACAGATTATTAACGCTTCACCCGTCGCGCGGGGTCTTTAAAGCCCAGCTTTTATTATAACATTTCAATTAATCTAAAATTCTCTTGGTAGTTACCTAAAATAGATACAAAGAGCTAAATAGATCCATATAATAAAGGCTTATGTCATTTGACCCACTTTTGAAAAGTGATTTCATAATCCGTTTCTTTCCACACATGCAGTGATAATTTTCTTCAAAAAATATTAATACAATTCTGCGAACACTTTTCATGGCAGTATATTTTTATCTATATTATGTTAAAATAATGCGTAAAATGTATACCGTACGTAATCCAAATTATACTAAGTTATTTCTTCGAGTCTATAAAGACCCCACGCTACGACTCGCGTACCTAAACAAAAACTGCGAGACGGGAGGGTTAGGCCTCGGTCACGAAGGTAGCGGACAGCGGGCGACGAACGAACGGTTAAGACAACGCTTGCTCCTTATTTGCAACTTTGTTTGAAACTAGTGGGGCAAACGTGTTTAATATTCACAACTGAGACTTGAGTCGTAACCACACAACTTTTTGAAGGATTCAATATCGCGCTAACAGTTTGACAGCGGTTTAAAACGAAAACGAACCGAAATTGTATCAGAAAAGCTGTCAAACACCAAAGTCAGCTTCGTTAGCGTTTATCCAGCTATTCTATGAGAATTTCGAAAAACCCCGTTTTATACCTCTTAACTCAGTCTAATCTAAATCATTCAGTCGCAGTCACAGTCTAATTTAAATTTTTTACAGATGTTCTGTGAAAAATTTAAACTTTCTACAACGAAATAAGTTACTGATTCAATTCGGAATTCTGTGAAACGATGGCACTTCTTCTGTCGAATTTAGTCCATTTCATAATGTGTAATGTGTCATCCAAAGTTTGCGTAACTAAATTTACGCCGACAGCTCAATGACGCACAGCTCAGTTTAACGATGCACATTTCTTAGTAAGCGTTTTACCCGCTCTCACTTCACTGCCCGCTACTCGCTACTTCATGGACGTGGCCTTAGAATAACACAAGAACAAGCAATCTAAATTTATTATTCGTTGAATACCCGGCCTATTTACATTCAAACAATTTAATAGACATTAAGACTAGCAATTGGATTACAATTGGATCTGAAGTTAAGGATACGTTCAAATTGTGCCTTTGTGAAAATGGACACTCATTTGTTTGGGGTCCAACTATTTGGCTTCTCATTTGCATTTTGTAATAGAAACTAATCGGTGAAAATACGAAAGATCACTGGGCTCTCAGATGTTACAACCAGTTCTTTGTCCGATTCCATCTAGTTTTTGTCCGCCTTGCCTACCAAGTCCACCTTGTTTGTCTACAAAATGATCGTTTTACCTTTTAGTATATTACTTCTCTTTCAAATATTAGTTTTTGATGACGGTATTATACTTATACAGTTAATTATTATTTCTCTTATCTATTTTTAATTGGCTCACGTACTTTTAAACTGAATATCAGTGTTTGCTATTAGAGAAATAGCAGCGAGTTAGGCCTTTTTGTGTTTTATTATATTAATTTTTGTCGTCAATGTAAATAAATAAATCACACAGATTGAGCTAGCCCCAAAGTAAATTCAATACTTGTGTTAAGGGATACTAACTCAACGAATATTTTATAACAAATACATATTATATATGTAGATAAACATCCAAGACACGAGGCCAATCAGAAAAAGTTAGTTTTTTATCATGACCCAACCGGGATTCGAACTCGGGACCTCCTGGGTGGTGGTCCGGCGTGGTAACCATTACGCCACGGAGGTCGTAAATGTTTTTATGTATCTATCTCAGTTATTTATTAGTTGTTACACTGTACTATGTTTGCGTGTAGAAACTTCTCTGGACACCACTCATTCAGTACATAACATTAAGGATTTCACGAATATTCACGAACACGATGTCTGATATCCGCTAGTTGTGCAAAATTAACATTTGACTTCGAAGTGAAATGTTAATTTTGTATTTCAGAAATAATTCCCTGTTTTAAGTTGTTTTCTCTTAAATTCTCTGCCATAAAAAGACTTTCAAACGATGTACCTACTATTTGATGATCACTTAAATATCTTATTAATTTCTCGGGTTCTCACTTTAAGTCTTTATTGTTATTTTATTATTTACTAGCAGACTCTCAGTTCTGTCTGGTTTTCATTGTTTCAAATTACCATATTGATTTTACTAAATATGTTTCTGATGTTTTTTCTTTTTAAATTGCTTTCAAGGCAAACTTCATTTTAACCTGTTCACGGTATTTATTTTCGTATTTGTAACGTTCGGTGTATTATGCTACAAGAGAGAAAAATCCAAATTTTTATTATCCATCCATAACGTGGCAGAGTACGCTCTAATCACCTTCGATTGAAGGGAGACCCGTATCCCAGCAGTGGGATGATTATGGGTTGATATGATGATGATACTAATATTATAAATGTGAAAGTGTGTTTGTTTGTTTTCACTTCACGTCGAAAGTTGATATGAATTGATATGAGTTTTTTATTGGGGATAGTTTAAAGTCTGGAGAGTGACATAAGCTCATTTTTTTCCCCACGGGATAAAGAGATCCCATGGGAAAAATTATTGACATTTTCCCTTGACCACGCGGGTAACAGCTAGTTCCAAATAAAATCAAAATAGTTTCCTCAGAGATTTAATTTTCACAGGCACATCCTCTGGTCACAATATGCAACTTGTTTAAATTAAATTCTAACTAGCTTTTGTCCGCGGCTTCGCTCGCATAAAAATTCTTAAAAAGAAAATCTACTCTATCATATAAGTTAAATAGTGTTTTTGTAATAGTGTATGTTTTTTAACTTTTTTATCCGAATAAAGTTTTATTTTATTCTATGACAAGTCGCCGTTCCGAAATTTTCCTCAAATCTTACTCTACCATAATTTTCCTCATTTCAATCTAATTGCTCTACATAATTAAGAGGACGTAATCATGATAACCTTTGATAATGCTCTGCGTAGACCTTTACAAAAAGATTTCGCCCAAATTACATTCCTAAGGGTCAATAGATAAGAAAACGTTTCAAAGGATAGCTAAACTGTGCTATCTAACAATGGGGACAAATTCCGGGGATACTCACAAAGAGATTATACTCAATATAACTGCATAATTATTTTGTTGCTTTTAGGGTTCTGTAACTTAAAAGGAAAATACAGAATCATTATTAAGATGACTTGTCTGTTTGTCCGTCTTTCAAACTTATTTCTCAGAATGTGTTTGAGTGGTAGATAATGTTTTGAGCGTGAAGTCCGCTAAGTTTATTTAAATAAATAAACGCGTCAAGCAATTGAACGGTTTTAGTTTTGTTTTAGTGTTTTTTTTATTGTATACCATATACTTAATATATGAATAAGATATATTTATATGTCCTGCTATAAACAGTAAACAACAGCTCATAGCATTAGGTCCCAATAGTAATGTATCAATAGACCGTGGTACTCGGCAATCGAGCCTCACTTGATTTGCCATTTCTCTAGGTTATAATGCCTTTTGCTTCAAATTGCTGTTTCTCACGTAGGTAGTTGTTAAGGAGGGAAGTCCTTTCAATACTTCCTACTCCGACTATCTTCTTTCTGATTAAATTCGTTGTGAGTTCCAAGACAGCTGTAGTTTTCTCCCCCGGGACGTCAATAAGCTTCAGTGCTTATTGTCTATCTGAGGTCGCCGTTGTTGATCCGGGCTACACAGGAGACACAGTGGTAGGAATTTGTGGTGGGCTTGTCCCGATGTCCTTCTGTTTTGCTAGCCCTGCTAATCTATACAGAATTTCGTTACCCTAAGGTTGCCTTGAAAAGATTGCTTTGAGCAATAAGGCCGCCTTGTTGCATGTACACTTGTTTGTAACTTTTATTGTTTACTGTATCACTGTGTTTATCCTTACTAATATGATAAATGAGAAAGTGAGTTTGTTTGTTATTCCTTCACGGCTTGACTGCAGCCGATCATTATGAAAATTTGCATACATATTGTTAGGGGTACAGAGCCCAACATATTCTACTTTTTATCCCGTGAAAGTATGTCGTTCCAATGGGAAAATAATTTTTCTAATATAGAGGGCGCTGTATCGGCCAACAGATGGCGCCACAAGTCGCGCTATAGGTTGTTTTGTTGTCAAACGAGGTCTATGTCATAAAATTAGCGTGAGCGAAGCGGGGAAAGCTTATACTATCTATCTAAAAGTTCTATGTCAACGCAAACAAAAGATATAGGCATTTATGTTCGATTTTTGACCGCCGTCTATTCATCATAAACTCCAGTCTAGGACAAGGAAAGTGAGAAAAGAAACTGAGTCTACAATGATTGTTAAAAATGCTTGGTCCATTTCAATAAAATATTTTGGATTTGTATCGTCTAATACGCCCAAGATTTTAGGGTTTTTCGACATAGTATCACGAATGTCATTAATGTAGAAAAACTCGGTATCGTGTTGTCGACGTGACGTGCAAATTTTTGTTATCCTGTCATAAGAATGCACGACACGATACCGTTACACGTTGTAGGGTCTTATTAATGTCAAAACATCAATTCTGTGAGCATATCGTACGTGCCGGTTCCGATGATGACGATCGAAATTCCACGGCAATATTGCCGTACCGTGTATTAGGACGTCACGTCAATGCATTGTGCAAGGGGATTAGAATCCCGCACACGTCAAACATTTTGTCAATTAAAAGTATCCATTCGAAATAGTATCAGTTTTATAACAATTTTTTATGTTGATTCTTCAAAAACCAATAATTTTATTTCAATTTAAAGTAAGTCTGAACTTATCTATTCCTAAGAAATTCGTTTGCAAAGAGTTATTATCTCCGATTAGAGAGGTGCTTTCAAAGGCTCCTTTCCAATTATTTATATTTTCTTAAACATTGCAACATCATTTTTCACGTTGTTCGAGAGTTAATCTGTATTGGTCTAAAATATAAGCCTACAATCAAATATAGTTGCTGTTTGAGGAGTTATTGACTTGAAGACTGTTGCCACACAGATTTTTGGAGTGGTAGAGCAATTATTATGAAATGGGCTAGCGCAACCGGGGAAGTACCACACTCTCACAGAATATCGACGTGAAGCAGCAATGCGTTTCGTTCGGTGAGTGAGAGATCCGGAAGCCCAACTCCTTCTCTATCCCCTGTTTCCCCTCCTTCTTTCCCTTCCCTTCCTCCTTCCTTTCCTCCAACCTCCTTGGTGGACAACGCATTGGTAGCGACCCTGGTGTTACTGATGTCTATAGGCGCCGGTGACCACTCTCCATCGGGTGGCCCGCTTGCTTGTTTGTCTACTGTACGACATAAAAAAAATAAAAAATAAAAGATATTATCAACAACCGACAGCTTAACGTGCCATCCGAAGTACTGAGGAGTTCGAGATATTTTAAACCCATCCAGCCAAGCTAACATGACAAACGCGACAAAATTTTCTCGCTCCGGTCTGCCAATAGCGTATCTCGGTTATGTCTACAGTAGACAAGACAGGCAATGCTATTGGCGAAGAAGCTTTGTCGCGTGCAAGAAACTATCTCGAGTGTAGTTGTCTTTTCTTAATGATACGGGATCGTTCCTCTCTGATACGGCCATCGAGCACCTCTGCTTGGCTCCACCGGCTTGATTGTTTCACTATTTTATAACAACTGATCGATTTTAAACAACGCCCCAACTTCTAACTTAGGCTAGACCATAAATAATTAAGGAAGAACGTTTCGTTAAATAATTTATTCTCTTTTATCTTTTTGTCTGAGTAGCTCAGTACTCTTGTAATTAATAATTGACAGTCATTAAGATTAGATTTGCGAGTATTGTTAAAGTATTGGGTTGTATAAAAAAACAAAGATAAAAGGTAGCCATTTTGATAATTGCCTGGTGGAAATTCGAAACATCTTATAAAATATTTTTTGATAATACAATTATAATTGGGGTTTTTTTTAGAAGACTTTCATTTCTTTAACCGGAGGCCATTTTGCTTAAAGAATTTTATAAGTATATTTTGAATTGAGTAAGTGCCTGTGAAGGCCTAGTTTCATAAGAAATTATTTTATTTTGTTAAAATATTTTTAAAAGCTAATAATAATATACCCTCAACTAAATTAAACCTTTTTACCTTTTTTGGGTAAAATATTAATATCAAAAAACACTATTATGAAGTGTTGTTATTGTAGAATCCTATTAGATTGGGTTGTACAATTTTAAAAGAACTATTATGTTTTTTTTTTCTACCGATTTTTTTAAATGAAATCAAGTTTTACATTATTTTCTACGTCATTACTGATACTTTGATACTACATCCCATCAAAATATGCAATTTCAAGACGCTGGCAGCTATAATGGTAATTTTTACTAACAAGGCAAGTCGAAAACGTGCCATTTGGAATCGTCCATTTTTTGCACTAGAAAAGTTTTTCAAGTACCCTCTACTGAAGTTTTTCGTATGCCACTTTGCGGACTGTTAAGTGGCTTGTATGGTTGGTTGCCAACTTTAGACGTACTATTTTAGGAAATAAAAAAAATATCATTTATGTCATCATCATATCAACCCATAATCATCCCACTGCAGGGATATGGATCTCTCTTCAATCGAAGGCGATTAGAGCATACTCTGCCACGCTGCTCCAATGCGGGTTTCAAACCGCCCGAAGGCCACCGACTTGGTTTAATGACTGTCACCTATCGACAACAGCCGGGACCGACGGCTTAACGTGCCCTCCGAAGCACGGAGAAGCTCGATTAACGAAACCCATCTAATCACTGGCTAGGGGCGATGTCGCTTAACTTGCGTGTTCATATTAGAGTGCGACACACAACGACGCTATCGTGCTCGATATTTGTCATATTATGTATAAAATGAGTACATATTCGAAACTTGCTGTATATGTATATACAGCCAGTTTCTGAAACGTATTTTAATGTCACATTAAGTCTTAAGCCATCTCTTTTTTTCTTCTTTAGTTTGACAGTGACAGACATAATAATAATGTGTCATTAACTCTAAAAATGGTTTTGACCTATTCACCGATAGTCTAGTTGTCTTTAACAGGCGAGTACTGAGTATGTCCCTCACTGTTCACGCGCGAACGGTGCCAACAGTAAAAGAGAAGAAGAAGAAGATTTTTTTTTAAATCTGTGCTGGTTTTTTTACTCTTTTCTTTTCCGGTTCCGCGTTCTGGATGTATTCTGTCATTTTTCAAGCACGCAACAAGTTGTAATTGTAATAATTTTTGATTATAGTCTTTTTTTTTAAAGAAAATGTGTTTTTACTCAAGACACATTACAAATGTTTACGAAAGAACACTCACATATTTCCGATAGTGATTGACTGAGATCCGTCTTTGTCCCAATAGCAACGCTCGCAATCGTAGCTCAACCAATAGGAATTACGTGGACCAATAGGAGCGTAGTAAAAATTTTCGAAAATAATATTACTTATTCCATTGTTTCAGATCATCCTGTTAGTGAAGGCTTTAGACAAGTACAACATAACATACGCGACGGTGACGGCCCAAATCGTGTCGCACGTGCTGGCGTACATGAATAGCTGCGTCAACCCTGTGCTGTACGCGTTCCTCTCCGAGAACTTTAGGGTTGCCTTCAGGAAGGTGAGACACATCAATACAATACTATTACTGTACAGTCAAGAGCAGGTCGACCTTTACATATCGGACTTTGTACGGTGTACCTTAAGTTCTATGTCATAAGAGCCTAAATTGTTCTGCAAGTGTAAAGCTCAACGTGCTCCTCACTGTACCAATAAACGACATAAAACAAAAATAACAATAAAAAGAGGATGCAATAGGCAGCCTTATAATAAAAATAAATTTTCTACATAATCCATACAGCGCCATCTGGTCCCAAAGTAAGGTAGGTTATGCTTGTGATATGGGTTACCTTACAACGGATATTATATTATTTACAATACATTAAAAACACTCAGACTCGAGACAAACACAAACCCCACTGTCTGGTGCCGAAGGTAAGGGTCACTTATTTGAAATTTCAATACAAATATTCACAGATTTTCATAAGTCGATACAATAAATTGTTTGACATTAAGCTTTTCGTAAATTATGCCTAACATTCTGTGCCTTGTACCACATTGGTACAACAATTCTTGAAATAGCATTGTTGAAAATTTATTTATCGTCGTTTCGTCGAATATTGTTTTATCTACAGACAATTTACATAAACCTAATATACTAGCTGTTATTGTAACTTACTCGTAGTTATTGTAATACATACATTAGCAAAACCAGTTTGTTTGTTAATTGTTATTTATTTATTTATTTATTGGATCACCAACAGCTGATAACATTGAAACTTAAACATTAACAAATAAAAAAAATTCTAAATGCACAGCTATTAAGAGGCGAACACGTCATGCAAAAAAGTATACCTAAGTATAAATTTAACGCAAAGCACCATTATCTATTCAGACAGCCAAGCGGCAATCAGAGCATTGGCCAAGGTAGAGACCGTATCAGGGCTGGTCAGAGAGTGCAAGTCTGCTCTCAATAAACTAGCCGAGGTAACGACGGTCACTGTAGCATGGGTTCCAGGCCACCAAGGTACATTAGGGAATGAAAGAGCAGACGAGCTCGCAAGAGAAGGTGCCAGCTCGAGACCTATAGGACCGGAGCCCCAGCTCCCGATACCAGCCACCGTCACTAAGGGAGTGATAAACGAACTTATGAAACGCGAGGCACAGGACGCTTGGGCAGGGAGTAACAGCTGCAGACAAGCAAAATTGTTTGTAAAAAAAAGAACCACAAAAGAACCCGGTCACTACTATCACTAAGCCGGGAAAGACTGGGCATAGTCATGGGCATCATCACGGGCCACTGCAGACTTAACCGACATATGTCCCTCATAGACAACAGCATAGACCCCGCTTGTCCCGAATGCGGTAAACCAAAAACCAGCCAGCATTTCCTGGCTGAATGCATACACTACAGCAGGCTCAGGTGGGAAACTTTTGAAGCCGATAGGATCGAAGAAGGAAGACTATGCGACCTGGACACTGGTCGCATTGCGGAGTTCTGCAGAAGGAGTTCATGGTTTTCTGGGGGGAGGTCATCGGGGCCACAGTAACAACCGTACCCACACGGGAATAGGGTGTAATGAGTCCAACAAGCGACTTGAACACCCGCCTGTGTCCCGCAGGCGTCCCACCCTATAATAATAAGTATAAAATTTTACTTATCAAGCAAAACAGATAAACAGAAACTGATTTTAGGCACATACAACTTTAGTAACTTCCTTTTGAAATTGTTTGGTGGTTGTTGAGTGGATGTTATACATAATAAGTAAAATATTCGCAACTTCGTTTGCGTAAATCTCGCTTTTCCTTGCGAATTTTGTAAAAATCCTTTCTGCACCCCTAGACGTCGTACGGAACCTACATTCCAAATTTGGGATCTCTAGACCCACCGGTTTGGGCTGTGCGTTGATATATAGTTAAATTAGTCAGGACTTTGAATTTTATTTATTAGATGAACCTTTCTCTTATTCAAGAGGAAGGAATCATTCTATCTAAGCGAAAAGACAGTGGACGTGTCTTCATTTTATACTAATGCATAAAATGTTTATATTTCTGTCACTATCTCTCTTTTTGATTTCAGTTACTATACGTACATATGGGTATTTAAATTTTAATAAGCAAAGAACAAAACATAGGAACATAATTAAAAGAAATAAAACTCAACTACTATTTACAAATGAAAAACTTGACCCAGATCCCTCGAAAACGGGAGCGTTCCCAGAAGGCTGGCAGAGTTACCCCGCTGTATTGCGAGGCTAATCATTTGCGCGAAATACAGGCCAGCCTTCCGATCATAGGACGCATTGTCCAAGCGCTCAGAAATCTCCTTAAAGAGATAGTGAGCACCTGGTCCCCAAGGCCCGAGAGTTTCAACACCAAACGGCGCAAAAATGAGGTCACTGCTCAAACCGGCATTTTCGCGCCGCTTGGCGCTCTTAGCGATTGCGGCAGCGGAGCCAGCTTTGGTTGCTGTTCCTGGAAGATGCGACGGAGCAAAAGTATCAACGCAAGTAGCGTCCCATACCAAACACCGACCCATCTTCCAGGGTACGAGCGTCATTCCGTCAGGTCTTTTTCCGTCATCTCTAGTACATATTATTTAAATAAAGTATTCTATATTCATATAAAGCTTTAAGTATATTAATCGACATTAAATGAAATGAAATGCTAAGGAGAATTCTCGAAATTTTCGCTTTGATGAAAAATTAAGATAAACCGGGTTCATTGTTAATAGAATGTTGATTATTTCATTTTATATTTTAAATTAAAATTTTAACATAGCTCTCAGATGTTAAATGAATTTTTTTGTTATATCTACATAATATAAAGTATATGTAATTTGTTTAAAGTGTTTATATTTTTTTAATGAGCTGCATTCCGGAGAAATATAGTGATTTCAACAACAAAAGATTTTTATATTTAATCGTTAAGAGGGTCTCACTAAAAAAAGCATTTCTAAACACCTGCCATAGGTACTCTTAATACTAAAGCCTTAATAAAGCTCTTTAGGAAATCCGGCTGATAGTAATTGTTGTACTGCTTCGGCTGTCACGAATACGTTACTATCTGTCATCTGTCAGATCGGGTTGTATGTACCTTATCTATATATATAAAATGCTTTGTCCTGACGAACTGAGAATCAACGCACAGCTTAAACAGCTCATCGTCAAAAACTTGGCAGGTGGAACTATTATATGACGTAGGCGTCCGATAAGAAAGGATTTTTCAAAACTCGAACTCAAGGGGGTAAAAAAAGGGGTGTAAAGTTACTATGGGACAACTTGATTCCTTGGTCCAATCTACTTCAAATTTTGCTTAAAAATTGTTTAAGAGAATTGATGGAAGACGTGATTCTTATTTGACTCGGATGGAGGTGGACCATGGCTCATTGAATATTTGAATTTCTTATTACAAATTAATTAGGTGGACCACGGGCAAGAATAAATGCCTATGGTCCACCCAGGTGTACCACGCAGGTGGACCACGACCAATACGGGGGAAAAAATGTATTTTGTGGGTAATTTTCTTCGAGTTGATATCAATACTCATACTCATAAGTGCTTTTGATTACAATTACATTTCATTTTGACACATCCGTGAAGTGAAGGGTGTCATCTGTCATGTAATATTTTTTTATATTGCGAATATTCAAACAAAATGAATTCATAATGTCGTCGTACTATTTATTCTGTTTGTGATCTCGGAAAAACAGCTAAAATTCTAATTACCTATGTATAAAGCGGACTGAATCATATTCATCGATAATAAACAGTAAGAAATTAAATATTAAATTTAATAATATTTGACAGGGTTCAAGTTAAATTGGTCAATGGCTAAATGGCATATTGATATTGTCTCTTTCTCATTTACAGGAAATCTCATTACGTAGACTCGCTCTAATATTTCGTAGTGTTGTTGTAGGGGATGATTGTAGGCTGAGGTTGTAGGTATTGAAATACCGATATACTTATGCATTTTTTTTACGGAAGTGGTTGGAAAACAAGCTAAGGAATATGGATCATTTGATATTAGGTGATTACCGTCGACTATATGGAGCACATAGATTCTAGGGTACCTGACCCGTTACACCTATAACACCCATAACAGGAAAAAAACAAGATTTTTTTTATACCACAAAGGTGGCAAACAAGAATTTCGGATATTTCACTCTCCGAACGAAACGCATTGCTGCTTCACGTCAATATTCTGTAAAAGGGTGGCACTTTACCGGTCGGGATAGCCTATTTCATAAACGCCCACTCCAAAAAATGTAATGAGAAGTACATTTAAATAATCATCTTATACACATGAAAATGTTTTGTCTTGACCGTAGAGACCTGAAACATGGGTGTGTTCTGAAAAGTGTGGTGTATGATGTAGGCAATCGATAAGAAAGGATTTTTTTAAATTCCCACGGGAAAGCGGGATAAACGCAAACGAAGTTGCGCGTGTTTATCTAGTATAAAATAATATTATTGGGTTAATGCAATATTAAATTCAATTAAGTCTTCAGGAAAACCACAAACTAATATTCTTATAAATTTATAATTAATTAGTTATTTACGTCAGCACATAAGTTTTTAAGAATTAAATATCCTGGTAATTGTCTTCTATGACCTTCTATGACTTATCTATACTAATATTATAAAGTGGAAAGATTTGATTGTTTGTTTGTTTGCATTGAATAGCCTCCGAAACTACACTGGACCGATTTCAAAAATTCTTTCACCAGTAGACAGCTACATTATCACGGAGTGACATAGGCTATAGCTTTTCCCAAAATTCAATGTGGTTCCCACGGGAACGGGTCCGGAACTTCACGCGGGCGAAGTCGCGGGCAAAAAAGCTAGTAATGACATCAAATCCAATCATGATCAACCAAATCTAGCATTCCAGTTGCGACTAGGTAGGTTCAATGCCAGGAAACTTAGAGGACCAGCAGTCGGGGCTTGATAGTCACGACCACAGAATTGGAAACTGGTAGTTTTACTTCAGTAGAAATGCTACTTATATGCTGTATACTTTGTATGCGAACCATGTCTGTAAGTTAAACGCCAAAGAGCTACGCCCTCAAAAGAAGCGAGGCCTTTGACTGGAAGTGTATTTTTGAAAATAAGCACGGATTATCGAATTCAAAGTGACTGTTTTCAAATACAATAGATGTACAGATTCGTCAATGTTATGATCAGACAGATCACGCTTACATTGCCTATCTATTAGTTTCAGTCAGTCTTAAGGAATCTACGAAAAATACTGTCATAAAGTTCAATTTAATTGAAGAAAGACAATCATGCTTTCATATGCTTTTATTCGTACAGAATCAAATAATTTATTGTTCAATTTCGAGTTGAAATATTAAATCATTACCAGAATCCTCACGGGAGTCACACTGACAAGACCTAAGGAATAAATTAGCGAAATGAAATTTTCCTCTGTATAAAAAATAATAATTTAAATTCTAAGATGAAAGAAATTAATTTCAAAATTTCATTTTTGTTCATCATTTGTCAACTGACATCTAAAGCCGAGACCAGACGAAAATATGATCGGTTTCATGTATATAAAAACAGATGGCGCTGATATTTTATTAAATCACGCTGCTATGGTTTGGTTTTCTCAAATTAATCCAAATTTTCTTTGAGCGAAGCGAATGTTGTACAAAAACTTAATGTCCTGACTAACTGATCGTCTTCTAAAACTAGACAGTTGAAAAAATCCTTGTAATTCTAGCAAAGACTGTCAAGTTGGCGTTGCTTTTTGACACACGTACTCCTATTATTTTTCCAATTTTCATTGTTTTCTTCTAATTTTATTGAGTTTTTTTCATTGTTTGTTGGTGGTGGTTATTTGTGCAGGTAAGTAGTTTCCTTCCCCTGTACTCTTGAGTGGCATACAATGATGAGGGACCCCCCGGATCCTCCGGATCCTCCGGATGATGATAGGCGGTCTCCGCTAATATTTACAAGTGATAATGGCCTTCACTTTGAATCCCCTCCTATAGAAGTGTCTAGGAAGCGTCCCGCAGATGCTTTGCAAAAGAACCCGGATAAACGAACCCGCGACGATCTTAATCCTGAATCTACAGTTGCGATCGAACAATTATACACACACCCAAAATACTCGGAATCACGTACTTATAATGAAATGGATTCAGGTCCATTTGTAGTTCATGTGTCCAGAGTTGATCCAGATCCAGCTGCGGGTACCACTATCCGCTCAATTAAATTTGGACAGTTTCTACACAAGAACAAAATTTCTAACATTGTCAGAGATGGTGTGTCCAACATAGGACGAAATAGGATTGCTGTCCAATTTAAATCAGCTGTTCATGCCAATAACTTTGCCAAATCTCACTGCCTGGCGGAAAATAAATATCAGGCAACAATACCCACATACAAAGCGAGACGATTAAACCGTAAGAGTACTGCCAATGGAAATACAACTTGGTTGCCAACTCAAACTGTGGTCCTTACTTTCGCTGGTCAGAGACTTCCTAACAAAATTTATTCCTTCAACTCATCCGTTATAGTCCAGCCATACCAAATCCCAACAATTCAATGCCATAACTGCTGTCGCTTTGGTCATGTGAAAACACAGTGCCGTTCTCAACCTCGATGCTACAGATGTGCCCAAAACCACCTCGGGGACTCCTGTGAAGTTCTAGAGGGTAAATCTTCTTGTCTCCTGTGCCGTGGTAACCACTTTGCAACTAGTAAATTCTGTCCGGAGCAATCACGGCAAAGGAACATTAAACTTCTAATGTCCCAGGAAAATATCTCATTCTTGGAAGCTTCAGCCAGAGTTCCATCAACAAGACGCCCCTACAGTGAGGTCACTAGAGAAACATCTCCCCTGCTGTCCTCTCCTCCACTGTCACAGCCAAATTCCCTTAGACCCACTCAACACATCCCAACAATGTCTAGTTCCTATAGGAAAACAATTTCTACCGTCCCACGCCCACGCCCTCCCCTCTCCCAAGGTTTCGACAGGCAAGCTCATCAGGCCATAGTGTCCAACCCCTCTTCCATGCTCCCCAATGGCTGTGCTTTGATTGATCCCTGCTCAGTTCCAGAAGACAGACTGATAGAAACGACGGTATCTCTGTTGACTATCATTCTGTCCAAATTTAATGATGCCTTACCGTCCAACGTTGCCTCCCAACTTCAAACTCTCTTCAAGAACCTGCCGGTAGAAATAAGACAGAGTCCTATCTCCAGTGAGCCCAACGATGGGCTCTTGCCAGTTCCTTCAATGGAACTGTAATAGTATCCGTCGCAAAAAACAAGATTTAATTTTTCTTCTCAACAAGTTCTCTGTGGCCGTGGCTGCCATCTCTGAGACTTGGCTTGTGCCTGGTTCCCATTTCAGGGTCTCTGGGTATGCATGTCTTAGGGATGACAGAGACGATGGCTATGGAGGATCTGCTGTTCTTATAAATAGACAATATATATATTCTCAACTTCCTCTCCCAACCCACAGTCCATCATTTAATGTTGTGGCTGTGAGAGTAATGGGTATATCATTTATCTCAATATATATTCCGTATCCTTCTTCGTCTATTATCTCTGAGCTATCTTCTGTTTTTTCTTCTGTTCCTCCTCCTATTTTTATTCTTGGGGATTTCAATGTTCACCACAGAGCATGGGGTTCTCATTCCTGTGACGCTTTTTCTACCCAGTTAATAGATCTTTTCGAAGACCTCAATCTCTGCATTTTAAATGATGGCTCTCCAACACGGCGCGTTCCGCCGACTCAGGATATCCGCTCCGTGGTGGACCTCACTGTTTGCTCCTCTTCTCTTGCACCCTTATGTTCCTGGAAAACTTTATTACAGTCTCATGGTAGTGACCATTTCCCTATTATTGTGACAAAACCTCTGTCCGTCGTTCCTTCCGTCTCCCCTCCCCCCCTACTTAAATATAAAACGAAAGAGGCTGATTGGTCTAAATACTCTTCTCAAATTGACAATTTCTATGCCACCCGCGACATAAACCTCTCCCCAAACGTAGAGGACAGGTTGTCTATGCTCATGGAAGCTATATTATTTGCAGCAGATGCAAGCATTCCCTTGAAGAAACAAAACCGCAAAAAACTCTCATCCCCTCCTTGGTGGGACTCGGAATGCACCGAGGCAATTGCTGACCGAAAAGCTGCCGAAGTGGAATATGACCTATCCATGAACATAGATAATTTTATTAGGTATAAACAGGTTGCTGCGCGCACGAAACGCACCTTATCCAAAAAGAAGAAACTGGGTTGGATTAAGTTTTGCGAATCACTTTCCCCCAGAATTCCATCCTCAATTGTCTGGAAGAATATCAGAAGGTTCCGTGGTTCTCTGATCGGCCCATCTCCATCATCCAATGATCCTACCCTATGGTTGAACGATTTTGCTGATAAATTATCCCCCCCTTTTGTGCCCATTCAGGGTTGCTTTCCTGCTTCTCACCCCATTTTACAGAGTACTGACAGATTTGACCAACCGTTTTCTCTAACTGAGCTAAGAAACGCCTTACGCGGTCTGCGTGATTCTTCACCTGGCGAAGACGGCATTCCTTACTCCTTCCTCTCCCACCTGGGTTCAACTGGGGAACATCATTACTTAGAACTTTTGAACTCCGTTTTTATATCTGGCGATGTTCCTCAGTCCTGGAGATCACAGGTGATTATACCCATATTGAAACCGGGCAAGGATCCTTCTGACGCCTGTTCCTACCGCCCTATTGCTCTATCGTCCACCCTAGCTAAAGTTCTGGAACATATGATCAAAAATCGCCTCGAATGGATCGTCGAAAATAAGGGATTGTTGGCCAATAGTCAATTCGGTTTTCGCAAGTCTAAGGGCACCTCAGACAGTTTAGCCATTCTGACTTCGGATATTAGGATAGCCTTCAGCAAAAACGAATGTTTGGTGGGTGTTTTCCTAGACATTGCATCTGCCTATGATAACGTCCAACTTCCGGTGCTCAGGCAGAAGTTACTTCGATTGAGTCTCCCTGAGAGGTTAGTTCGTTGCTCTATCAATCTACTTTTAGGCAGATCAATAACGATTCAATCTTTTAACCACACTCTACAACCCAGTACCATCTGGCAGGGACTGCCGCAAGGTTCAGTCCTGAGCCCTATTTTGTACAGCCTATATACACACGATCTCAAATACAAATACAAATACAAATACAAATAACTTTATTCTGCTAAAAATGTGGTGGATACAGATATTTGAAAATGTCATAAGTTTCACACATTTAACCAGACTCTGGCATGCAAAATATATCAAATTCAATAAGTTGAAATTAATAAAAATTTATAAAATAAAAAATTAATTCACATTAAATTATGAAATATTAATGACAAGTATACAGAATTAATATGATTTAAAATAATTAAAATATTCATCAATGGAGTAGAAACAGTTGTGTATTAGCCAGTTTTTCAGCTTCGCTTTATAGGCATTCAAAGACAGAGACTTTATATCCTCGCCCAGTCTGTTATATATCCTAACAGCCATTTGATAGCTATTGTTGCTAAAAACCGATGTGGTCATTGGGAGCATGTTGAGTCTGTTTGGATTCCTAAAACTGTACCCCACGTTTTCCTGCCGCTTTGTAAACAATGTATGGTGGTTCTTAACGAATACACAAGTTTCAAAAATGTATACGCAAGGAACTGTCAAAATTTTTAACTCCACAAACAAAGGTCTGCATGATGTTTGTTGATCAACATTACATATGGCCCTGATGCATTGTTTCTGCGCTTTGAGAACGCGATCTATATGACAGGAGTTTCCCCATAGAAGTACGCCATATCGAAGTGTAGAACCTATATACCCATGATACGCTTGAATGGCGACTTTTTTACTACTGATATTAGTTAATCGCCAAAGTGCATATGAGAACGCATTAATTTTCTTACAGATAGTATCAATTTGAGCATCCCATGTACACTTATTGTCCAATATTATTCCCAAAAACTTAGTTCGCTCAGATTCTTGAATTTTTTCATTCTCATACATTACATTCAAATTAAATTTTTTGCCATTTTTATTCATAAATTGTACGTATGTTGTCTTTGATATGTTAACTTTTAGGTTATTTTCATTTAGCCAGTTTATTATATCAACTATAGTTTTATTTATTTCCGTGTTATAATTTGAAATGTCAATGCATGGTACGACTACAGACACATCGTCGGCAAAAAGTGTGCAATCATAATTAGTGGCATCTGGCAAATCATCACCCTTTACTACCTCAACATCTGGTTAGAAGAACATGGTTTATCCCTTTCTATCCCTAAAAGCAACACTGTAATATTTTCAAGGAAGAGATTTAATCCCGATACTGACATTAATTGTAATGGTCAATCTATTCCAGTTGACAATAAAGTAAAATTCCTGGGTGTTACCTTGGACTCCAGAATGACTGGTGCTCATCATTTCAACTCAGTGGCCCAAAAGTGTGAGAAGGGTGTCAATATTCTTCGATCGCTTTCTGGTGTCTGGTGGGGATCTCATCCTTACAGTCAAAAGATCCTGTATAACGCAGTTGCCCGTAGCCATCTGGATTATGCGTCGTTTCTCCTAGAACCATGCAACAAAAATTCATTAAACTTGGCCGAGAAACTACAGGCGAAAAGCCTAAGAATTATCCTGGGTGCAATGAAATCCTCCCCAAAGAATGCCCTACAAGTTGAGGCTATAGACCCCCCCTTAGACTTACGCCGTCAATATCTGTCGGATAGATTTATATGCAAATTAAATCAGCTTAATTCTCATCCCCTTCTTCCCCGCCTTCAGACTCTATCCGATATAATCTCCAACCCTTCATTTCAATATTGGGCACATAAGAAACCCCCTTTAACCATTGTAAGTCTTAGAAAGCTTCCTTCCTTGTCATACCCAATGTTGCAATTCCCTACGAATCCACTTTTCCAAATCCCTTACGATGCACTAATTTTTGAACCCCAAATTTTACTGGATTTTAATATCCAAAAAAATGACCCCATGGCTAACCACATATTCAATACGAAAATCGAGAAGGAGTGGCCGCAATGGTTGCTTATTTACACAGACGCCTCGAAAACAACGGAAGAAAGCCCAGTGGGAAGCGCGGTCTGGATCCCTAAATATCAGGTTCTTCTGAATTTCAAGTCTCCCAAAGAATCATCGTCATTTTCTGGTGAATGCATCGCAATTTTAGAAGCCGTATCATACATACTTTCTCACAAACTCAACAAGTCTATGATCCTATACGATTCTAAAAGCTGTCTCCATGCCCTTTCCAATAATTTATTCCGTTCCAAATTTGTCTCCCCCCTTATCCTTAGTATCAAAAAACAACTATATCATTGTCATAACGAGAACATTGAGGTAGTACTGACCTGGATCCCAGGGCATAGTGGTATCCGCGGCAACGAGCAGGTAGATGCATGGGCTAGAGATGCCATACAATTTGGTATTGAACGTCGGTATAATCTTGCGCTTGATATTCTCCCTCAATCCACAAAAACGCTCTTTACTGATTGGCAAGATAGATTCGACGAATCTTCGCGGACTAAGGGGCGCCATTACGCAAGCATTCAACCGGAAATCCCCCGGAGACCGTGGTTTTTCGAACAAAAAACCACGGACAAAGCCACTATTTCCACGATTTGTAGATTACGTATTGGCCATGCTTGCACCCCGATATTTCTCCACAAAATACGCGTGAAGGACACGTCACTATGCGAATGTGGACTAGACGAAGGTACACCAGATCACATATTTTTTAATTGCCAAAAGTACCCCACCTCATTGTATGACATTCTACCCTCCGAAATTCCCCGTCCTATTAACCTCCAATATCTTCTATGTTTTCCTCTTCCCTCTATTATAAAATATTTATGTAATTATATTCACTTCTATAACATTAAATTATAAACATGAATCTCCCTACTAACATTGTGTCGTCTATATGTTTTGTGTTGTCTGTTTTAGGTGGTGATTGAAGTAGACAGAAAAAACTCAAAAAAAAAAAAAGTTTAAATCCAAACTTCACCGGCCAATTCATAATATTTCACCGGTCAATCTCCAAAATTTGACGTGTCTCTTTAACCACTCGACATTGGCGGAATTTAATTGTTTTAAGATAAACATAAGAAGCCAGAAAAAAAAAAAAAAAATCTAGCAAAACACGCCGCGCCGCTTACGTGCCACGTCACACAAACAATAAAGTTAACGCTAACGCAGATGACGCCACATATACTTATTGCCTTTTGTCTATAAGTACTACTTATAGATACACGTCTGAATTGAGTCTGTGAAAAATCTGCGACAGACTTTTTGCGGGCTATTCGGGACAAACCCACTGCACATTCCCGCCGTGATTCCTGTACAACCAGGATCAACAACGACGACCTCAGATTGACAATAATGAAGCATATTGACGAGGGAGAAACTACAGCGGTCTTGGGACTCACAACGAATTAACCAGAAATTAGATGGAGTAGGCAGGTGAAAGCGCATGGAGACTTGGGCACCACAAACTTGATTGCATAAAATGTGAGACGTCTGTCGTCTGTGGTACCCGTTACTGTCTCCCAGAGCCTCTTTTCCACTCCATTTCTTCTAATACCACAGATAGATATATAGACAATGTTTCTCCAATTAACTTAATATGATTGAAATGGCCGAGCTTTTTTTGAGGTCTGAGTGCGCGCCTTCGA
The DNA here is from genome assembly GCA_905163395.2 of Endotricha flammealis. NCBI lineage: Eukaryota > Metazoa > Arthropoda > Insecta > Lepidoptera > Pyralidae > Endotricha > Endotricha flammealis. Next base: position 900,165 of record LR990861.1, on the reverse strand, counting down.
TTTTCTATTTGGTCGCCCGCGCCATTGAATCCAAACGTTCGTGATTGACGGAGAAAATATTTGTTTCTTTGTTGTGGCTTTTCTTGTTTCATTCACCAAGGATTATTTACTTTGGGTATACATCAAAAGTAATCATGATTGTATACAATGTTATATTTGTTTTTGTACATTACTAGCGGTTGCCTGCGGCGTTTTACGCTCTCTTATTCTTAAAATAAACTAGTAGAACAAATAATATGGCCTTCTGTTGGTAAAAGAGTTTTCAAAATCGGTACATTAGTTTCAGAGATTACCACAACACGTAAACTTCACCAATTTATAATATTAGTATAATTATATTATGAGACTCACAATCACAAATAACGTGACTTACTATTGGTAAAACAATTTTCAAAATCCGATAAAACTAAATACGCAAATTAAGTTACGTCAACTCTAGATAGTATTTCGTTCGTATTCGACACTGACCTCCGCCAATCCGCATAGCAGCGTGGCAGAGTACCCTTTCCCCTCTATTAAAGAGAGATGATATTATGTCATATGCAATTGTAAATGGTTCGTACGAGGAAATTACTCGTTAAATTACACAGCAGTTTGTGAAAGATGCTGATGTCATTATTTTTTATTGCTTATCAACCTCCCTTTAAGCAAGTCACTGTAGAGCTTTTAGCCGAGAATATTGTCTCTATTAACCTTTGAGTGATGATATAACAAGTCTGTGACTCCTTGAGGCTGTAGGCAGAGTTTACAGTTGGTTAGTAAAAAAATATTTAGGAATTTATTATTAAACACAAGGAATCGAAAATTTTGAACTAAAAAAAGAAATCAATAAAAATTATGAAAATGAAACCGTTTACTGAGAGGTATTTACAGGCACGGTAATACATTATTGTTTCATGTTATTCAATCTATACTAATCTATACTATCTATACTTAGGTATTATAAAGAGGAAAGATTTGATTGTTTGTATGTTTGCATTGAATAGGCTCCGAAACTACTGGACTGATTTCAAAAATTCTTTCACCAGTAGAAGCTACATTATCAGGGAGTGATATAGGCTATAGCTTTTCCCGATATTCAATGTGGTTTCTACGGGAACGGGTCCGGAACTTCACGCGGACGAAGTCGCGGGCACAAAAGCTAGTAAATATTATAAATAAAAAAAGCTACTTTATAAACTGCTACTACAAAAAGAAAGCACACAAAACTTTTTGTATTTATTATAAGGGTACTACTAAAAATTTAACTAAAGCTATATAGTCATGGAATTCTTTTCTAAGAAATTGAAGGATATTTTCTTTGGGAAATTCGAAAATACGATTACTTGTAGTTTTGCTCGATAGAAAAAAAATTGTTGCACTGGCGAGGGTCGACGACGTTGATTAAGGCGTGTTCGGTTTACACTGCGACGCACAGCGACGACGCCATCGAGTGCCTCAATTAGTAGCCTCTGTACAGCATTAGGCAACTACAGGATCATTAAAAGAGCAAGTGCTGAGTTTCTTGCCAGCTCGTCTAAGTACAAATCTGCCGTCTGAATTGGTGGTAGGTAAAAATTGTGACGACTCGAAAGATTTAGTAGCCTATTTAAATAAATAAAAAATGACTTTGATGATGACTATGATTAACAGATTTTGTTTGTCCACAGGTGATGTACTGTCCACCACCATACAATGACGGCATGTCTGGTCGTCCACAACCTACGAAAACAACACGAACGGGAAATGGGAACTCATGTCATGACATAGTCTGAGATTCGGTGCGCAGTCGCGCGCGCCTATACTCCGCTGACCAAGCAACTATCGTGTAGAAATATGGCGCTCGCGGCTGATTTTTCCTTTACACGCCAAAATACTGGCCTATTGTAAAAGAAAAGATGTTAAGTATGTAATTAGAAAAGTATTAGACACACAAATAAATTTAAAAAACTGGCCGATTGTAAAAAAAAGTCGTTTATAGTAATTAGACTTGCCAATATAAAAAATAATAATACTGGCCGATTGTAAAAAAAATATGTAGAGTAATATTTTTTTTCAGCTAGACAACGTTTACTACGCCGAATTAAAGAAAATGTAGTCAAGCGTGAAAAAAAAGTGGCCGATTGTAAAAAAAAATAAGTAATATTTTTTTCAGTTAGACAGCGTTCACTTTGTCGAACAAAAAAAATGTCTAGCGTTAAAAAATACAATTTATTTTTCACGAAATACTGTGATGTAAATATTATCGATAAAATATGTAGTTGTGAATGCTTGTAGAAATAGAGAAATTAACATTTTAAAAAATTGTATGTAGTTGTAAATAATAATGCGAAAATTATGATCTATATTATGAGCCCTAATATAGAAATGATTTTCGTATGTAAATATCAATAGTTATTAAAATATATAATAAAATGTTTTTAATAATATTGTAATGTTAATAAATAGTTAAACATCGAACTATCAAAGATAGGTTAGGTTAATAAATGTAACGAAATAATAAAAAAAGTAAGCTTTATATAGATAGTTAATATTAAAACATATTTTATGTTTAAAGGAGGTTTTTGTTTAAAAATGAATAGGTAGTTTAGTGTACATTATAAAATGAGAATAAATTAAAATTATAATAAGATGTATGTTATACAGTGGGACTATATGTATGCTTCGATGACACAAATAAAATATTAATGTTCATTTTTAATTTAAGTTTTATTTAATACAGTAGGTATTGAAATCGTTTAATTGGAGACTAGACCGTCACAGACACTTTCTAGTCAAAGTATTGAAATAATATATCTATTTTGTCTCTTATATGTCTACCATTAGGTACCAGTAAACACTTTTCTATCATTTTCGTAATGATCTACTATTTCGAAAGAAAAATGTCCATTGGTAAAGAAAATGGCAAAAAACGCGGGTTCGACCTGGGGCTCGGGGCAAACATTAACTTATATGATATATGTTTGTTCTCGAGTCTCAGTGTTTTTTTATGTAAGAAGTTGGCAGTCGAGCATGCGGGTCACCTGATGTTCATGATGATCAGTGATCACCGCCACCCATGGAGCACATAGACACCGGGGGAGTCCCTGAGCCGCTGCCGGCCTTTTAAGTGCATGTATGCTCGCTTCTTGAAGGTTCCCATGTCATAGTCATTTGGAAACACCGCTGGCTAGTTGGTTTCAGATCTTTACTATGCGTGGAAGGAAGTGTCGCAGGAATCGAACAGTGGCAGAGGTCCATTCATCCTGATGATGTTGATGGAAATAGAGTCTGTAGCGGATGATACGACAGTAGAACCGAGCACCTGGAATAAAACTGAACAACAATTTTCTATATTGTCTTCAAAAAAATATATAAAATAGAAAGTTGCCAAATCGCACGATCATCGGTGCGAATTTTTTTCGTGGGAGATGACTCCTCGTATAATAAAATTCGGTAAAACATAATAAAAAAAATATTAAAAGTAATTTCGCTTTTGATGAAAAAGAGCAAACCAAATGTTGTGAGTTGTTTGTGACACTTGTGACACGGGAGTCAAATATTCTATTTCATAAAAGATAAGCAGAATATTGACAGCCTCACTAGTTCCTTTATAGGAACTAATAAAGGGACTTTTTCGTATAAATGTTGGTAACAACTCTTTATCGGACGCCAGAGGATACGGGTTCGATCCCCGCATATAATAAATATTAATGTTGTAAACATTAAAGTTTTACCATCCGTTAGGTTGTCTTGTTCGACGTTTTTATATTATTTTATATGTATACAAGTAAAAGCGAGACATACGCCAAACGACTCCAACTTCGTCTGGCGTATATCTCGCTTTCCCGTGGGAATTTTGAAATCCATTCTTAGTACACCCATCATCGTAAGGAATCTACATTCCTGGAATCTCTAGATCCAGCGGTTTGGGCTGCGCGTTGATATAAGTTAAAGGTCGCTGTATACATAACGTGTTTTTCCCGGACGCGACGGGACGGGACGGGAAGTTAAATATAGTTCTATAACAAATGTATGTGAATATGCATATGTGTCGAACAAAAAGTCACGTCCCCGTCCCGTTCGAGGTATTATCCCGTTGCGTATACAGAGACCTTAAGTCAGTCAGAACTTTGAATTTTATATACATAGATTTTTTTTTTCGAAAAGAAGACGATGAGAAGATGATATAATCCAAACTACAGGCAAAACTTGGACTAGACTGGCGAAATATAGAGAAGAGTGGAAGGGGTTAGAGGAGGCCTTTGCTAGTGGGCCTCCAAACTGTCCAAAAAGATAATAATAAAAAAACTTAATACAAAAATATAATACAGTTTGAAACAAAGGCTGATAATAATTTATTTTTTATGCCATAACACAGGTAAAGACTAAAGTTACAAAGAATAGGGAAAGAAAGGAGAAGAGAAGGGAGTTAGGCTGAATATCCCAGCCACCAAAAGTGAGTAACCCGGCTAATTTGGATATGTAACACGCGTCTAGTAAATTGACAATTTGATTTTTTTTTCAATTTAGTAAATAAATATATAGGGACAATTCATACAGATTGAGCTAGCCCAAACTTGTGTTATGGGATACTAACTCGACGATATTATATTTTATAACAAATACATAGATAGATAAACATCCAAGACCCGAGGCCAATCAGAAAAAGTTCATTTTTCATCATGACCCGACCGGGGATCGAGCCCGGGACCTCCTGGGTGGCGGTCTGGCGTGGCAACCATTACGCCACGGAGGTCGCCGCGACGGTCAGTCGGCTTGTAAACGTTAACACTTTCAAATGTGATAAAAAAACTCATACTAAGCACTCTGAATATCTCAACCACCAAAGCACACTGCTGCTTTACGCCGATATTCTATGAGAGTGTAGTACTTCCCTAGTCGAACTAGACGATTCCATAAGTGCTCTCATATGCAGGTTCATATCCTTAAATTTTAATTTCACTCTATTTTTTGTATGAAGTTTTATACAAAAACCGTGAAAAAATATTTCAATGAAGAAACGCGTGTTACAGCATAGTCTTATTTAAAAATAAAATGTTCGAACCACAACAAAGCCTTAATAACTTTTAGTAAAGGCTTTTTTATTAGAATTTTACAGAAATAACAAAATAACTAATTTCATTACACGCTAGTACTTGAATTAAGATTATTATCAATGACTTTAAAAAAGTATATTTCCATGTCGCTGATCGCGTGTGCAACTTTTTGATAAGAAACAGTAATTTGGTTTCTTGAAAAGGCCGCCTTTTCCGTGATACTAATCGGTATGATATTACGTCAAGCTGACTGTACTAATTTTGTTCGCCGGATTTTTCATTTATTATTTTTTATTGACGACCTCCGTGGCGTAATGGTTACCACGCCGGACCGCCACCCAGGAGGTCCCGGGTTCGAATGCCGGTCGGGTCATGATGAAAAAAGAACTTTTTCTGTTTGGCTTCGGATCTTGGATGTTTATCTAATATATAGTTGTTATAAAATATAGTATCGTTGAGTTAGTATCCCATAACACAAGTTTCAAACTTAGGTACTTTGAGGCTACCTCAATCTGTGTGATTTGTCCCTAAATATTTAGGTAAGTATTTATTTATTATTATGAAGTAAATTTTTGAGTGTTATGATTTAGTGGGATTTTATAGCGGTGTCGCATTTTTTAAAAGACAAACAGCCAGTCACCGTAACGCAGTTTAATTTTAACACTTATACACTAATTTTCACATTAAGTGACAGCTTTCATTGAATGTCTCATTAAATTTAAAAAATGCGTTAAATAAAATATATCACTTTTCCGTAGTCAAGTCGATATTTTAAACTCGGACACGGATCAGTGTTTTAATGTCCGAGTTGCCCCCTAAGTCAAACAAAGACAAAATAATGAACGCAAAAAACAATCGACTATTGTTAGTACTTAAATTCCCGCAAAAAAGTTTATTTATTTTTTCATAATTCGACACAAAAGGAATGTTACAAATGATAAATGAGGGAAAGTCAATAGCTGCAGCCCTTACGAAGGGTTTTCACATAACTTTTTTAATATCAACAAGGAAGAAAATTTAAAATTCAAATTTTGGTAGCGCCACGTTCAACCCCGTTTTGTTTGTTTAGCCTATTTTTGTCGTTGAAATAGTAGTTGCGTTCTAACCTGCATTTACAAACGATTACACAAGTCATGCAATGATTGCTGTGTGTTTTAGGATGGGTCAGAAAATTATCCACAGTGTAAAGTGCTCTGGCTTGTATAAACGATTAGATAAGTCAAGCAATTTTTGTTGCTGTGCGTTTTCGAATGGGTCATCACATCACACACACACATCAAACTCTAGCTCCTACCGAGTGCAGGCTTGACTAGTTTCCGAGCAATAGTCGATAAAGTAAAAATTTAATTTCTTTAATGAGTTTTATTACTAATCGGTAACCAAGCAAAGCGTAGCAAATACGGAACCCTACACTCTGCGTTGCCCGACACGCACTTTCACAGTTTTTAAAAAGGTGAGTCTGTATCCAACGTTTTTTTTAAATTCTTCACAATTTACACAGCGCCACCTGGTATCAAAGTAAACTTGTATTATGGGTACCAGACAACAAATATTGTAAATATATACTCATAACATAATATATAGAAAACAGAAAACGCCTAGAATCAAGAGCAAACACAAATGTCCCCACATTTTTTTTTGACAGACATACAGATTGAGCTAGCCCTAAAGTAAGTTCGAAACTTGTGTTATGGGATACTAACTCAACGATATTATATTTTATAACAAATACATATATAGATAAACATCCAAGACCCGAGGCCAATCAGATAAAGTTCGTTTTTCATCATAAACCGACCGGGGATCGAACCCGGGACCTCCTGGGTGGCGGTCTGGCGTGATAACCATTACGCCACGGAGGTCGTCATATTTGCCCCGTGCAGAAATCGAGCCCGCACCCTCTGATCCCGAAGTTACGGCAAAATATAAGGATCCCCTATGCGCTCACTTAATTAAGGTCATTAATATAGATTATTATTTTCAAAGTGGAATTTAATTATCCTGCTAACTTCCGTATTGTAAAATATTTAATTCGAACCCCAAGGGTTAGTTATTAAATAATTAAAAGGGATACATATTATTACGGTTAAGCCCCCCAATTTGTTTTGCAACTAATTACGAGAAGATTCAAATAACTTCTGGTATCTTTTGGACCTTCTAAACCTCTGTTAATGTTTGGTAATCTTTTTAGTGGTAGAGCAATTAAGAAATGAGCTAGCTAAAACGAGAAATTACAGTCAATTATTAATGAAAGATGTGATCAAATTAGAGGACTAGGGAACACATTATGGGAACATAACAACATAACGTAGTAAGGTAAGGTTTAAAATCATACCACGTTCATGATCTATTGAGCTGGCTGGTTGAACGGTTTGGAGTGAACTTTTTTATTTGTCAAAAGTAACATAAAAACAAAACCATAGCGCGATTCAGGATTGCTTCAATCCCGAACCGCGCCATCTCTGAACTAAAAACATAAGAAAATTAATACATAGTTATATTATGGGCTTTTTGGTCTTAAAAACACCTCTTTCATCCCTCTCACAGGGTATCGGGGTACTGTTCGCCGAGTGAGATATCCGAAAAGCTCCCTTTTTTACTTCTCTCTTCTCATTTCATTTAGTGACTGAAAGATTCGGAAGCCCAATTTCTTATTTCCTTTCCTCATTTTAATAGCCGGCAACGACTCTAGTCAACATTTTATAACAGAGGATAGCAAACAAACAAACCGGTATCCGTTCCTATCTATTTGGTTTTCAACATCAATGCGTTGTATCACTACATAGTATAAAACAAAGTCGCTTTCTCTGTCCCTATGTCCCTATGTCCCTATGTCCCTGTGTCCCTTTGTATGCTTAAATCTTTAAAATTACGCAACGGATTTTGATGCGGTTTTCACCAACGGATAGCCTGGTTCATGAGGAAGGTTTATGTATAAAATTTGTCAGGATTTTATGTAAATTGGCTGAAATATAAAGATTATTGTTGGGAGTGTCGGAAAAAATCAACGGCTTGGGAGCTGTCGACGAAAACGCTGGCTAAACCCTTTGAGATATAACAAAACAAAAATTATAGGATATTCCTCTTATTTAGGTCTCCAAAAAAGTCCGCGATAGCATATATTTATCGTATACGGATAACTTACTATAAAATAAAAAGCGATTTCCGAGTAATAATGCGGAAATAGCGCCATCTAGCGTAGAATAGAAAGAACTTGAATTGGAAACCGATTTTGACGTAGGTATACAATATTAATCCTTATCCAGTTAACTACGTTAGTTACCTTAAGTATTTCATGTACATTATTATAATCTTTACATCATATTATTTAAATAGATACTTTAGAAGTCACTACATAGTATAAAACAAAGTCGCTTTCTCTGTCCCTATGTCCCTATGTCCCTATGTCCCTGTGTCCCTTTGTATGCTTAAATCTTTAAAATTACGCAACGGATTTTGATGCGGTTTTCACCAACGGATAGCCTGGTTCATGAGGAAGGTTTATGTATAAAATTTGTCAGGATTTTATGTAAATTGGCTGAAATATAAAGATTATTGTTGGGAGTGTCGGAAAAAATCAACGGCTTGGGAGCTGTCGACGAAAACGCTGGCTAAACCCTTTGAGATATAACAAAACAAAAATTATAGGATATTCCTCTTATTTAGGTCTCCAAAAAAGTCCGCGATAGCATATATTTATCGTATACGGATAACTTACTATAAAATAAAAAGCGATTTCCGAGTAATAATGCGGAAATAGCGCCATCTAGCGTAGAATAGAAAGAACTTGAATTGGAAACCGATTTTGACGTAGGTATACAATATTAATCCTTATCCAGTTAACTACGTTAGTTACCTTAAGTATTTCATGTACATTATTATAATCTTTACATCATATTATTTAAATAGATACTTTAGAAGTTATAGCAAAAAATTTACGCGCTTGCCGAAATTAGTTCAAGTTCTTTCTATTCTACGCTATGGATGCGCGCGCTATTCAAAAGCATCGCGCTATGGTTACGTTTTCATTAAATTATAAATATCGCGCGAAAATTAAAGCACTTTAAATCTATTACGCTAGGTGGCGCTGTTTAAAAATAAAATTATAGATACTTACATACTTTTAATTTGTTTATGCTTCACAATTTGAATTATTTAAAGTTAATATTAAGGGTGCATTTTATTTGTTTCGTGTTAAAATTTTTGATACAATTGATTGTAAATAGATAGATATAGATAGACACTTACATACTCGCTTCAATTTAGTCCTTTGTTTGGGCTTATTAAAATTTTAACATCTGTCGCATTTTATATTGGTTTCGTGTTGATTTATGTTATCTTTGAGTTTTTTTTTTATTGACAGATTATAACAATTATTTAAGTTTAATTAGCAATATAAAGTACCTATTTCATGACAATTTAATCATGCCTCGACGAAAGTCTAATATAGGACGCAGTACATCTTCTGCCAAAAGAATTCGTTTGAGTCGAAGCAACGAAAATGATCAAGAGAGGGATGTTCGTTTATCGTTGGACCGTGAAAGGCATGTTTCCGAAAGAGCGCGAGAATCGTCGGTGGATCGCACAGTTCGTTTATCGTTGGACCGTGACAGTCATGTTTCCCAAAGAGCACGAGAATCGTCGGTGGATCGCAGAGTTCGTTTATCGTTGGATTGTGAAAGGCATGTTTCCCAAAGAGCCCGAGAATCGTCGGTGGATCGCACAGTTCGTTTATCGTTGGACTGTGAAAGGCATGTTTCCCAAAGAGCGCGAGAATCGTCGGTGGATCGCAGAGTTCGTTTATCGTTGGATTGTAAAAGGCATGTTTCCCAAAGAGCGCGAGAATCGTCGGTGGATCGCACAGTTCGTTTATCGTTGGACTGTGAAAGGCATGTTTCCCAAAGAGCGCGAGAATCGTCGGTGGATCGCAGAGTTCGTTTATCGTTGGATTGTGAAAGGCATGTTTCCCAAAGAGCCCGAGAATCGTCGGTGGATCGCACAGTTCGTTTATCGTTGGACTGTGAAAGGCATGTTTCCCAAAGAGCGAGAGAATCGTCGGTGGATCGCACAGTTCGTTTAGCGTTGGACAATGATAGACATAACGCTCAAAGAGACAGAAACGCCCGAAGATAGACAACTCCGCTTACGTAACGACCGTATTCGTTGCTGGAATCGACTTAACTACTCAATGTTTTTCACATGGACAATTGTATGTTGCCCTGTCACGTGTAACATCAAAAAAAAAATATGTTTGTTTTTACACGAAATGACGCAGAAGTTGTCAATGTGGTATATAAAGAAATATTTTAGTATGTTAAAAAACAAACTAAAATATTTATTTATATATGTAAGTATACGACTGTTTAACACAGGCAGATAGTTATAACCCGTGCGAAGCCGGGCCGGGCCGCTAGTTGAAGATAAAGTGCTACAGCAGGCAAGCCAACACCTTGATACCTTCTTTAATATTTCTGCTATTTCTTTCGCTTGCTTGTTTGTCTGCCATGATATAAAACAATATTTTTATCTACGTTTCATTAATACAATTAACTTGCCTCGCCTCTCCTAATCAATGGCTCATAAAATAGTAATCTAATCACAGTAAAATTAATTAGCTTTAGCCAAGTTAATGATAGACTTTATTGGTAATGAATATACCTCAGTTGCCAAAAGGCATGGTTTCAATACCTACAACAATATAAAATTATTTGTATATATACAAATAATTATAATTCACACAGCACGTCAAGGTTAGCTAGGCAAAACATGCTTGTATTATGGGTAGAAGCATACGACGTCTCTGTCTTAAACAGTAGGTAACTAGGTAGTCTAAAAACTGTCAAATTTAAGAAGATATAAGAATGTAAGTACAACTTGTGTGTGACATTGGAAATAACGGGAGAAAAACGGTCCGGCACGTGCTTGTACCGACAAAACCTGGGCCCTTCAGTCGTGACCTCGCGACGCGGGTTCTTGTAGATTCGTCATGGAGGACACTTATTAAAATTTAAACGAATTACTTTTAACGTATTTAGTGTACAAATATGACTATTTATTTTGTGACGAATGTATAACAACCTGGCGACTCTCGTCACTAGCGTCTCACAAGCGCGGCGGCAAAAAATATGAAACTGACAAAAAGCTCGATAGAGCGCATCGCCTGCAGGCTGCAATGCTGTAAACCATATAACGCAATGATCACAGTAAACTCAGTTCAAACATTAACAGTTAACTGTAAACATGAAAGTTCCACGGTGAGAGGAACATCTGTGTGTAATTAATTCAAATCACGTAACTGTACATTTCAGTGTTTACTGTTGGGCATTAGAAAATCTCATTGACAACAACACAAATTCCAGATTAACATTGAAACATCTTGATGGCGACGTTGGCAATGAACCAACAGAGGACGCGGATTCACCACTATTAATACTCATCACCAATTTCCTCATCATAAAATTCGACTCATCGCCAATTCGATTTATTACCAATGCGACTCATCATTAAATTCGACACGTCACCTATTTGATGAGTCACCAATTTGACCTATCCCCAATTCGTTAAGTAGGTATTTAGTTAGTATCATATTGAGCTGGACAATCAGTACAGTAGGCACTTATTTAAAAAAATTGTGGCAAAGCTACGAATCTTTATTTTCTGATTGGTAAATCCCTCCGTTGTTTCGTGGCACATGGGACCTGAGTCAAGTATTTTCTTTGCCAACAGAATTAACCTAATCAGCGGATAGTAGGCAGGCATTTCAGGATTCTCAGGCTCACTCCGGCGAATATTTAGGTTAATTGAGTTCAGCTAATTATTCCCAGTCTCTGTTACCTTGAATTTTATATCACAACTATGAGCACGTGAATTTGTCTGCACAAAAATGTGTTCCCAAATTTTTTATAAACCTTCGAAAAACATATATGTCTAAAATGAAAAAAAAATCGGTTAGAAGTCCACCACAATATATTTTTGGAGTGGCAGAACAGTTTTTAAATAGCCCAGCTCGACCAAGGAAATACTATTCTCTTAAAGAAAATAGGTATAAAGCAGCAATGCATTGTTCATTGAGTGAGACGTCAGGAAGGCTCACGCCTTTTACATTTACAGCATCTTCCATAGGATGGAGGAAGGATTTCGCACCGCCTCCGCCGGCCAGCGCCGCCTAGAGCGACTCTGGAAGAGAAAGTCAAATGGATGTAGCCAGACTTACATAATTTTAATCCAGGTACTCATTACTACTTGTTAAAAATACATGGATCTACATAATTGCACTCCTCTGAACGGTTACTCCTCCTTGACCAACATCTGAGCGAATAATTCTTGCAATAAAAACAGTTTTTAATATCAATATCAAGCGCTAATTTTCTCATACGAAATATAAAACAAGCGAGATATCGCTTTTTAGTTTTTTTTTTAATTCTTTCGTTTGGCAATCGAACTTTAGACGAAGATTCCATTGTGCCATGTTCAAGTTATACTTGTGTACGTAAATTCAAAGCAGCATATTCATGCTATCTCGACTCAGTAGTCTCTGAGTCAAGACGCCCCGAAGAAAGATGATAGCAAAATTTCTTCAGACTAGACGGATTATGCACTTTAAAAGTTCCTGATCATTAAATGCAATCACTATGCACTAAAGTGGTTAAAACCAATGTTTGCTTCACATTACACTATCAATATGAATCAAATGTTGAAACATACAGAAATTCATCTTTTAATCACGAGCCCAATTTGGACGTTATCGTAGTTGGCGCCAAAATCCCGCTTATTAGTTACGAGAATTTCCCCGCTGCCGCTAGTAGCTATTTTGTTCTACTGTGCCGCTGAGCCGAAACCTATTTGTGCAACGCAAAGCACATTGTGCTAATTGCTAATGACATTGTAGGTATACAATTTATTACTATTGTAACTTGATCCGTTAATAGCAGTTAACAAATAAAATATTTCTGTCTATCTATCAGACTCATTTTTTTGTTAATAACAGAGAGATTACCTTTCAAGAACTAATAAAAACTTATCTTTTATTAGTCAAATCTTCTTAAAGTCTTACAAACTAATATACAAAATCTCACTGGCCAACCCCGGGGTGGGTTTGTCAGTCTTTGATTAAAATAGACAAGTTTTGTGGCCGATGAGTGCAAAGTTGTAATCCTATTACTTGTTTATTATTGATGAAACGACGACTTGAAAGCCCAAAACTTACGGTTGATTTGTTATCAGGGTCGCACCGATCTCGAATGATATTAATTTGGAACAAACACGGTGGTCAATGAAAAGTAAATGGTCACAGTAGAATGGAAAGTAAATGGTCATAGTGAAGACTCATGAAAATTGTGTATTTACTATGTGTATTAAGTTCACTGTGTATTTGTTTTAAAAAGTGAAATAATAATAATTATTATTTTAAAAGTAAACTGATTTCACGACTTTTTTTATACCACTAAGGTGGCAAACAAGCATACGGTCACCGTAGCCTATGGACGCTTGCTTTTTAATTTGTAGTAATTTTGACATCTGTCTTCTTATCATTACTATTTTTATTTTTATATTTTATAGACAAACAAGCAAGCGGTTCTACAGATGGAAAGAGGTTACCGCCGATTATTTGGCTGACTGGAACTCTATGGACGGCTGTGATCACTTACCATAAGGTAATCATGCTCATTTAATTTTGCTTACCTCTTATATAAAATATATTTGAAACTACCATTTAGCGTTAAAACAGTCTTAATTTATTTAAAAAGCTTTCATATTGCCAAATGGCGACCGGACATCCTTACCGGATACCTTGTACTTAAAGCTTTTAAGTATCAGAATTTATAAAGACCTCCAAAGTTCTTGGACAAAAGGGATGAAAAGGCCAATCTACTTTATATTCAAAATGGTTTGATTCAAGTTTTAGTGAAGTTTTTTGCGGCTATTTTTGGAAACAAACAATTCCTTGTATAAATAGTTCTGAAAGGTCGTGGATATGAATCCTGTTGAACATAAGCGAATACGTGCTTGCTTATATATGATTGTTTGCTTTGATCTTGGAGTTTTCTATATCATAAGATGTAAGTCGGACGGGGAGTCTAAGATCGACACTCTTAGCAGCCCGGTATTCTTGTAACAAAACAGATTCAGTCTCGATTCAAATTCAAGCACGATCTCGCTCAATTCCTATTTTGTATGAGTGAGACAGCGATTGAGTTTGATTCGAGAAAGAATCTGTTTCTGTTGCAAATAGGGGAGCAGAATTCTGAATATTAGTGACTACTAGCTTTTTTGCCCGCGACTTCGTTCGCATGAAGTTCCGGACCCGTTCCCGTGGGAACCACATTGAATTTCGGGAAAAGCTATAGCCTATGTTACTCCTTGATAATGTAGCTTTTTCTGGTGAAAGAATTTTTGAAATCGGTCCAGTAGTTTCGGAGCCTATTCAATGCAAACAAACAATCAAATCTTTCCTCTTTATTGTATTAGTATGGATAATTTCATATCACTTCTTGAATATCTACCTCATGGACACAATCATGGTTGACTTAGAAGTAAAAAAAATTTTTTAAAAGGAAAGACATACTTCCTAAATAATGAGTAGAGAAGTCCTCACTGGAGGGGCACACTCTAAATGTGACTGCAGCCTTTTTGAAGCCCAAATTATCGCTGATCGCAGATTTAAGAACAGCAGAAAAAAAATGCTAGATTTAAATGCAAACAATGATATCGTGCTAGAAGAGCATGCATTACATACGTAATAAAAGTTGGATGTTAGTATTTGCCGTAAATGGTAAGTATGTACTTAAGTTTCGACGGCGTCGAGGGAGCTTTTTAAAAACACAAATTTTAAAATTAAAAGTGTATTTTCTTTAAGAGAGCTTGTTACAGACTAACTTAAAATCTAACATAAGTCTACACAAAGGACTGCAAAATGCTAGTCCGCTAAAATGCCAGACAAAACAAAAGTGGTCCGATAATGCGTGGGCAGTACGAGGAATATGCACTAAGCGTTGATAAGGACCGTACGCGGTGGAGTAGCGCCGTGCATAACTCCTCCCTCACCAAGTTCGAGATCATCCCTAGGATTATCTCGAATATTTTTCTTATATAATTTTTTCCAAAACTTATATCTATAACATAGAGCTATGAAAACTAGAGTCAGAATTATCGCTACATTTCCTATGCTAACACTTTTCACAACACCTTGTAGCTCTACACTATCACTGGTAACTTGTGAGCCACTTTTATGCACTAAATAGTTGAGAAGCTTAACATCGGTCAAATTGATTTCATCCAGGTTGATGGGTTTTGGCAGCTCCGAAGTATCGTTTACCCTTGGTAACTGGATTAGTGGTATTTTATCTCCAAACATTTTCTTTCCTTCTGTAATGTGCGTTTTCAGAATGACCCCTTGAATTTTCACAGAGCAATTATTGTCTATAGTCAAAAGGTAAGTTCCACAGATAGCCTCTTGGGTTATCTCTTCACCGCAGTGGTTGGTAAGTACAATTTCATTATTTGTATAAATTACCCAACGACCTGGTTGTACTGATTCTATTTTTACATCATTAATGACAACAGGAACAGGGTGGCAACTCGGCGTGCTGGTGGAAAACTGTAAAAGTTCAGCGACACAATCGTCTCTAGATAAAGGAGAGACATTATCTTCGTAGCACAGGAACCGGTCTTCATCAATTTCAGGACATGACTGAGAGAGCGGCGTTACTTTCAACCCCTTCACAAGGACATATGGATATTTTGGAAGGATAATGGAAGTCTGACCTTTATTTTCATCAAAAATAGGCAATGGAATTAATTTATAATAAATGTAAATTTCATTTCTTATCAATGGAATATGCATAATAAACTTTATCTGATTTTGTTTGATATAGGCCTTTATCTCCGTGCAACGTTCTATTTTAACAATATTTTCGGCAGTGGCAGAAAACACTAGCTTATCACTATTTTCTATTTCCTTTAATATTAACAAAAATTCATCAGAATTAATAATAGATTGGTGTAATATTTTAATTTTACTAAAAGCAACTGCGGTTTCTATTTCATTAAGACGTATGTAGATCATTTGGAAATTGTGTAAAAATGTTGTGTAGATATGTAAAACTTCATTAGCTGTTTCATCTAGTTTAGTTTTATTTAAGTAAAGATTTAATTCTCGTACGGTATTTCCGATTTCTATAAAGTTGCTTCTAGTAGAATTTGCAATTTTAGTGAAAGCATCCATCATTTCAGTGACAATGGTCATTTTAGCATTTAAGGAATCCTGTTTTGTTTTAATATTATTAATTGCTTCTTCATATCTCATAGCGTCATCACTATCCAAATTGCCAGTTATAGCTTTTATGAAAGATCCTAAGGGATTAAGCAAACCACGTTTAATTTTAGTTGAAGGAATTAATTGCCTATACTTCTCTATAGCTCTATACATAATATAATCAGTTTGTGACTCTACGTCGATAAAATCTGAATTAAAATTGTTAATGCCTATATAACTATGAATATCATCCTTAAGGGCTACGTACCTATTTATATTTAACTCTATTTCTTCATAAATTTTTTCTAAATCTAAAACCTTAATTATAGTCCATTTGTCGTAGCTGACGAATGCTTGACCTTCCTTAACTGGAAGTAGTCCCGGATTCCTGTCAATCCGGTGCAGTAGAAGGGCCTGGCTTCGGATCATTTGGATGACCAGAAGTAACCACCTGTGGAGGGCGCTTAATGTCTTTAATAGGAACCTTAGTTTCACGATTACGTGTAATTATAGGCACAACATTCCTATGAATTGGTCCCGTGACCTGAGCCTTCTGATAGCGAGGTTTGTCCTTGCTACGTCTAGTATTCACCCCTTTTATAAATATTTCGTCTCCTGCCTCAATGTCAAAATGAACTTCACCCGGACGTTTAGCAATAGTAGATTGCTTCTTTTGAACAATCTTATCGGTCAAATATTCGTATAAATATTTCGTTTTTCGAACATGTTCTTTAACTAATTGTTGAGTAAATTGTTTTTCAAAATTTACTGAAAATGGATTATTAGATTCGGTGTGTCCAAATACCACCTCAAAAGGTGTTAGATCGGTAGTGGAGTGGATAGTATTATTATAGGACATAACTGCATAAGTCATAACGGATGTAGCGTCAGTGACCTTGCGCTCGTATTTAGCTATGCGATATATCTCTATAATAGTTGAGTGAAATCTTTCTACTAAGCCCATTGAATTTGGGTTATGTGGTGTCCCTACGTGAAGGTCAATTTTATAGAATGCTAGCATTTCTTTCATTAAAGTATTATTAAATTCCATACCGGGATCTGAACTTATTCTGTTGGGAATTCCATACAGGGAAAAATACTTGATTAAAGCCCTAACTGCTTCCGGGGTAGATTTGTTACTCATTTCTATGGCTTGGCCTAACTTACTGAAAGCATCAATAATTGTAAGGTAAATTTTTCCTTCAATTGTGAAAGTATCGATAAACAATTCTTGAAATGGTCTAATCTGGGTCTGTGATAGCTGCAGTTCTGGTTTTAAAGGTTTACGCTCGTATTTCATTTTTCGGCATATTTCACAAGAATTAATTATACTAGCTACAGTTTTATCCATAGAGTTCCAATAAAACGTACGTCTGAGGTGAGCTAGAGTTTCTTTGACTCCCCTATGGCTAGTCCTACCTGTATGGTACTTAATGACAATATCACGTTGCTCGTTTTCATCATCAACGTTTATTACCCGTTTGGTACACTCGTAAAATTTTACAGTGCCCTTTTTAAATAGTGTCGCGGTTATTTGTGAAAATTGCTTGCGATGTAAATCACTTTCAAAATAAAAGAAATATTTAATTTTAGGTCTGGTGTATTCTTTAAGAAAACGTTTGATAAGATCGGGATTATCTTCAGGTAAGTGTATTTCTAATATTTTTTGCGATTTCCTAGATAAGTTTTTAACTGACATTTCATTTCTGTTCCAGGTGTGTACGAGAATTTGGTTTGGCTTCGTGTCTACAGCTTCCTGCAAGATAAGTATACCTTCTGTGTCTGAGTGCATTGCGGAATGTATTGTATCTATGTCATCACTGTTTTGATTTTCAGATGCGGATGCCGTGCTGCTATCTACTGATGGGATGGAATAAGGAGATCGTCGGCGTGGCCTTACTTCAATTATTGATTTAACCGAATCGTCGGAGGAAATTGATATAGGGGATGGAGAACGTGATCGATTTTTATCAGCTTTCTCGTTTTTACCTAATTCAGCAATTTCTCCCGTTAAGCTTTCTAAATACTGTTGTAATTTTTGTTCATTTTCGTCTAAATTAACTTGAGTTGATAAGTTGTCTTTTTCACCTAAAATGTTAACCTTGATTCGCGACAGTGCATCTGCATTAGTATTTTGCTTACCATTTTTGTATTCAATGTCAAAGTCGAATTCGGAAAGGCGCAATTTCCACCTAGTAATTTTGCTATTTGGTTCATTTATATTTCTCAACCAAGCTAACGGTCTGTGATCTGTGTATATTTTAAATTTCCTCCCATATAAATACGGTCGAAAATGCTTTGTCGCCCAGATGATTGCAAGCATTTCTTTCTCTATTGTGCTGTATCGTGACTCAGCATCATTCAGAGTTCTGCTCGCAAATGCTACAGGCTTATCACTGCCAATTTGGCCTTGTGACAGGACTGCACCTAATGCGAAATTTGAAGCGTCCGTTGTAAGGACAAACGGTTTGTCGAAATCCGGAAACTGTAAAATTGGAGCATTTGTTAACAATTCCTTGCATCTCTCGAATGCGTCTACATAGTTCTTATCTATTACAATTTTATTTCGCTTTTTTAAACAGGAGGTCAAGGGTTGAGTTATACGAGCAAAGTCCTTTATGAACCGCCTGTAGTAACCTACAAGTCCTAAGAAGCTCTTTATCTCGGTGACAGTTTTTGGTAGTGGATAGTTCAAAACAGCCTTAATTTTTGCGTCATTGGGTTTAAGTCCTTCGTCAGTAATTGTATGTCCCAAATATAGTACCTCCTTACATAAAAATTCCGACTTGTCCAGTTGGACCTTTAAGTTAGTATGCCTAAGTCTGTCAAATATTTTACGTAATTTTGAAATATGTTCTTGTAGGCTTGAAGAGTACACGATAATATCATCTAGATATACCATGCAGTGTATGCCATGTAAGCCTCGCAGGACATTATCCATGGCCCTTTGAAATGTGGCTGGGGCTGTCTTTAAACCGAAGGGCATACGTTTAAATTCGTAGTGCCCTGACTGGGTAGTGAAAGCGGTTTTGGGTATATCAGCTGCGTCGACCTCTATTTGATGGTAGCCAGACGCTAAATCTAACGTGCTGAAGTATGTGGATTTACCTAATTTGTCAAAAAGGTCGGTGATGTTCGGCAAGGGGTATTTGTCATCTACTGTCAGTTCGTTAAGTCGTCGGTAGTCGATGACCATTCTAAATTTGGTCTCCCCTGTAGCGTCCGGTTTTTTCGGTACCAAATGTACCGGTGCACTCCAAGGTGAATATGATTCTTGAATGACGTTATCATTTAACAATTTATCTATTTGTTTTTTAATTTCCTCATTTTGAGAGTGTGGATGTCGATAAGGGCGAATATGGATTGGGTCTTCGTTAACTGTTCTTATTTGGTGCTTTACCTGATTTGAGAAAGAGAGGGGAATTTTGTCACAATAAAATATGTCACGGTATTCATAACATAACCTGTAAATACTATCACGTTCCTCTTCATTGGTATGATCTAATCTTAATTTCGATAAATTTTCTTTTAACATATCATCAATGTTACAGTTTTCATTCATCATATTTAACTCACCTACTTCGTCCTTGAACACAATCACACTAAAAGGTTCGTCAAAAATAATTTTTTGCTGTTTTTCAGTAATATTCTGTATTATGGTTTCCGCAAAGAAATTATCACATTTCACTAAAGCCGTTGGCATGCGTACACCTTCACTGAACTTAGTGAAATTTAATATCGCCTCACCGTTTTGATAATTCGTAGGGACCTTCACCCTTGTTTCAGTTCGCGGTTCTAGAACTACCTGATATGGAGGTTTATAAATTATAGGAATCTGTGCGTTGGGCGTCTGTAAAACCCGATTGCCCATGTCTATGTTAGCTGCTAATTTTGTGAGGAGATCAGAGCCTATGAGACCGTCATATCTACCGTCAACATCATACACATGAAATTTATGAATAAGCGTACTCCTAAATGTTTTTAATAACGGAATACAAATTACTTCATAATGAGTGCTTTGAGCATGGGTGCTAACAACGGTAAAGGGTTCGTATTGCTTAAAGTTGTTAAAAAATTGATTTGCTTTAGCTGGGCTAATAAATGATCTGCTACTTCCGGTGTCTATGAGGAATTTCGAATTAATTTCCGGTAACTCTATGTGAGGTAATTTAAGGATACTATCGCAATAATTGAGGTTAATTATTTCACCTGATCGTCCGAGGCTGTTGTGTGAAAATTTTCCGAAGATGCGTTTTCATTGTCAATTGTTATTTCAGGATTTTCAGCATAATCATAATTAGTAGAGTCCTCTACATAATCAATATATGGTTCACTAACAGTGTAATTTAAATCAAAATTATCAGGATAATATTCGGAACTCGAAGGCGTTGGCTCACTATAAAAAGGTTGATTAGTAATCATATTTTGTCTTACAGGTGCGGTCCGCATAGAGACGTCTGTGTCTTCATTCAGTCTGGGCGGCGCTTGTTGGTTTTGGATGCCAAATTTAAATTGGTTGGGGTTAGACTGTTGTTGAGGGATCCCAAATCTAAAACCATTGTGCTGGAAGGGTGCACGGGGTTGTTGCATAGGATTAGGGTTGAAATTACGCTGAAGTGTATTCTGGTTTTGGGGTGGACCGCCAAATCGGTAACCTTGGAACGGCATGACTCTATTTGGTACAAAGTTTGGTTTAAAATTTACCTGTCCCTGATTTTGAGGAATACCAAATTTATAATTCTGCTGATTAGGTGTAAAATTAAAGGGACCATTAGCAAAAGGCCTTGAAAAAGTTTGCGTAGTTGGGCGTACAAACGGCCTTGGCTTAGTGTTCTTAGCTTTATATTGTTCTAAAAAGTTGACTTCCTCAGTTACTACACTTAGCGCATTTTCTAAACTAACACACTGTCTTAACCGCACTATACGTATCATATCCTCCGGTAAATTATATAAGAACACGTTTAACGCTGTATTATTGTAAATGATCATTTTTGCCGCTTTAATTCCTTCATCTTGTAATATGTTTACTTTTGCAAACAAAGAACTTTTAACATTCTGAACGCGGTGGCAAAACTGAATATATGATTCGCCATGTTTAATTTTTAAGCTTTCAAGCTCAATAGCAATGCACTCTTCAGAGCGCGGGTCGCCAAAATGTTGACAAAGGACTTCCTTAAGTTGTTCCCAATTCACTAAATTTGGATGTTCACTTAGTAGAGTCGCAGCTCTATCAATAAGCCTACTAGTTATGGAATGGAATAAATACATATTTTGATGGAAGTTTCCTTCCCTATAGAAAGCTCTATGGACATATTCACACTTAGATATAAACAAATTCAACAATTTTTCATCTCCATCATATTTGGGAATTATATTTAAAATTTCTCTAGGTATCATAGTTAGGTGTTCCATTTTTATTTATATTCTATTTATATATTTATTTAAATTTTTGTTTATATTTTATTTATATAAAATTAACAAGACTATTTTCGTAGTGATGTTACTAACTAATACTATTTATAATAACTAATTAATTACGAATACTACGACACTTGTATCATACAAAATCAGATAGACGTAATTTAATTAGGTCGACTATTTGGGGTCGGAAAATGTGGAAAAAACAGGGAATATGAAAAACAGGAGTGAAGAGGTCTACTCACGCACTGCTCGATCCCATGTCTTCCTGTGAGTCTGCTCTGCTGCTCGAAGCTCTCTCCCGATGTAACACTGAGTTTATAGTGTAATCGCGTCTTCTATAAGTTATTTATTTGGTTCGAGGATACCCGAATCCGCGCTGAACCGAACTTGACGTAAAAAATCGATTTTTGGATTTTTACAAGCGTTAGCTCGGCAGCAGGATAACGACGGATATCCTACCGGCTGCGCCACTTAAGTTTCGACGGCGTCGAGGGAGCTTTTTAAAAACACAAATTTTAAAATTAAAAGTGTATTTTCTTTAAGAGAGCTTGTTACAGACTAACTTAAAATCTAACATAAGTCTACACAAAGGACTGCAAAATGCTAGTCCGCTAAAATGCCAGACAAAACAAAAGTGGTCCGATAATGCGTGGGCAGTACGAGGAATATGCACTAAGCGTTGATAAGGACCGTACGCGGTGGAGTAGCGCCGTGCATAACTCCTCCCTCACCAAGTTCGAGATCATCCCTAGGATTATCTCGAATATTTTTCTTATATAATTTTTTCCAAAACTTATATCTATAACATAGAGCTATGAAAACTAGAGTCAGAATTATCGCTACATTTCCTATGCTAACACTTTTCACAACACCTTGTAGCTCTACACTATCACTGGTAACTTGTGAGCCACTTTTATGCACTAAATAGTTGAGAAGCTTAACATCGGTCAAATTGATTTCATCCAGGTTGATGGGTTTTGGCAGCTCCGAAGTATCGTTTACCCTTGGTAACTGGATTAGTGGTATTTTATCTCCAAACATTTTCTTTCCTTCTGTAATGTGCGTTTTCAGAATGACCCCTTGAATTTTCACAGAGCAATTATTGTCTATAGTCAAAAGGTAAGTTCCACAGATAGCCTCTTGGGTTATCTCTTCACCGCAGTGGTTGGTAAGTACAATTTCATTATTTGTATAAATTACCCAACGACCTGGTTGTACTGATTCTATTTTTACATCATTAATGACAACAGGAACAGGGTGGCAACTCGGCGTGCTGGTGGAAAACTGTAAAAGTTCAGCGACACAATCGTCTCTAGATAAAGGAGAGACATTATCTTCGTAGCACAGGAACCGGTCTTCATCAATTTCAGGACATGACTGAGAGAGCGGCGTTACTTTCAACCCCTTCACAAGGACATATGGATATTTTGGAAGGATAATGGAAGTCTGACCTTTATTTTCATCAAAAATAGGCAATGGAATTAATTTATAATAAATGTAAATTTCATTTCTTATCAATGGAATATGCATAATAAACTTTATCTGATTTTGTTTGATATAGGCCTTTATCTCCGTGCAACGTTCTATTTTAACAATATTTTCGGCAGTGGCAGAAAACACTAGCTTATCACTATTTTCTATTTCCTTTAATATTAACAAAAATTCATCAGAATTAATAATAGATTGGTGTAATATTTTAATTTTACTAAAAGCAACTGCGGTTTCTATTTCATTAAGACGTATGTAGATCATTTGGAAATTGTGTAAAAATGTTGTGTAGATATGTAAAACTTCATTAGCTGTTTCATCTAGTTTAGTTTTATTTAAGTAAAGATTTAATTCTCGTACGGTATTTCCGATTTCTATAAAGTTGCTTCTAGTAGAATTTGCAATTTTAGTGAAAGCATCCATCATTTCAGTGACAATGGTCATTTTAGCATTTAAGGAATCCTGTTTTGTTTTAATATTATTAATTGCTTCTTCATATCTCATAGCGTCATCACTATCCAAATTGCCAGTTATAGCTTTTATGAAAGATCCTAAGGGATTAAGCAAACCACGTTTAATTTTAGTTGAAGGAATTAATTGCCTATACTTCTCTATAGCTCTATACATAATATAATCAGTTTGTGACTCTACGTCGATAAAATCTGAATTAAAATTGTTAATGCCTATATAACTATGAATATCATCCTTAAGGGCTACGTACCTATTTATATTTAACTCTATTTCTTCATAAATTTTTTCTAAATCTAAAACCTTAATTATAGTCCATTTGTCGTAGCTGACGAATGCTTGACCTTCCTTAACTGGAAGTAGTCCCGGATTCCTGTCAATCCGGTGCAGTAGAAGGGCCTGGCTTCGGATCATTTGGATGACCAGAAGTAACCACCTGTGGAGGGCGCTTAATGTCTTTAATAGGAACCTTAGTTTCACGATTACGTGTAATTATAGGCACAACATTCCTATGAATTGGTCCCGTGACCTGAGCCTTCTGATAGCGAGGTTTGTCCTTGCTACGTCTAGTATTCACCCCTTTTATAAATATTTCGTCTCCTGCCTCAATGTCAAAATGAACTTCACCCGGACGTTTAGCAATAGTAGATTGCTTCTTTTGAACAATCTTATCGGTCAAATATTCGTATAAATATTTCGTTTTTCGAACATGTTCTTTAACTAATTGTTGAGTAAATTGTTTTTCAAAATTTACTGAAAATGGATTATTAGATTCGGTGTGTCCAAATACCACCTCAAAAGGTGTTAGATCGGTAGTGGAGTGGATAGTATTATTATAGGACATAACTGCATAAGTCATAACGGATGTAGCGTCAGTGACCTTGCGCTCGTATTTAGCTATGCGATATATCTCTATAATAGTTGAGTGAAATCTTTCTACTAAGCCCATTGAATTTGGGTTATGTGGTGTCCCTACGTGAAGGTCAATTTTATAGAATGCTAGCATTTCTTTCATTAAAGTATTATTAAATTCCATACCGGGATCTGAACTTATTCTGTTGGGAATTCCATACAGGGAAAAATACTTGATTAAAGCCCTAACTGCTTCCGGGGTAGATTTGTTACTCATTTCTATGGCTTGGCCTAACTTACTGAAAGCATCAATAATTGTAAGGTAAATTTTTCCTTCAATTGTGAAAGTATCGATAAACAATTCTTGAAATGGTCTAATCTGGGTCTGTGATAGCTGCAGTTCTGGTTTTAAAGGTTTACGCTCGTATTTCATTTTTCGGCATATTTCACAAGAATTAATTATACTAGCTACAGTTTTATCCATAGAGTTCCAATAAAACGTACGTCTGAGGTGAGCTAGAGTTTCTTTGACTCCCCTATGGCTAGTCCTACCTGTATGGTACTTAATGACAATATCACGTTGCTCGTTTTCATCATCAACGTTTATTACCCGTTTGGTACACTCGTAAAATTTTACAGTGCCCTTTTTAAATAGTGTCGCGGTTATTTGTGAAAATTGCTTGCGATGTAAATCACTTTCAAAATAAAAGAAATATTTAATTTTAGGTCTGGTGTATTCTTTAAGAAAACGTTTGATAAGATCGGGATTATCTTCAGGTAAGTGTATTTCTAATATTTTTTGCGATTTCCTAGATAAGTTTTTAACTGACATTTCATTTCTGTTCCAGGTGTGTACGAGAATTTGGTTTGGCTTCGTGTCTACAGCTTCCTGCAAGATAAGTATACCTTCTGTGTCTGAGTGCATTGCGGAATGTATTGTATCTATGTCATCACTGTTTTGATTTTCAGATGCGGATGCCGTGCTGCTATCTACTGATGGGATGGAATAAGGAGATCGTCGGCGTGGCCTTACTTCAATTATTGATTTAACCGAATCGTCGGAGGAAATTGATATAGGGGATGGAGAACGTGATCGATTTTTATCAGCTTTCTCGTTTTTACCTAATTCAGCAATTTCTCCCGTTAAGCTTTCTAAATACTGTTGTAATTTTTGTTCATTTTCGTCTAAATTAACTTGAGTTGATAAGTTGTCTTTTTCACCTAAAATGTTAACCTTGATTCGCGACAGTGCATCTGCATTAGTATTTTGCTTACCATTTTTGTATTCAATGTCAAAGTCGAATTCGGAAAGGCGCAATTTCCACCTAGTAATTTTGCTATTTGGTTCATTTATATTTCTCAACCAAGCTAACGGTCTGTGATCTGTGTATATTTTAAATTTCCTCCCATATAAATACGGTCGAAAATGCTTTGTCGCCCAGATGATTGCAAGCATTTCTTTCTCTATTGTGCTGTATCGTGACTCAGCATCATTCAGAGTTCTGCTCGCAAATGCTACAGGCTTATCACTGCCAATTTGGCCTTGTGACAGGACTGCACCTAATGCGAAATTTGAAGCGTCCGTTGTAAGGACAAACGGTTTGTCGAAATCCGGAAACTGTAAAATTGGAGCATTTGTTAACAATTCCTTGCATCTCTCGAATGCGTCTACATAGTTCTTATCTATTCAATTTTATTTCGCTTTTTTAAACAGGAGGTCAAGGGTTGAGTTATACGAGCAAAGTCCTTTATGAACCGCCTGTAGTAACCTACAAGTCCTAAGAAGCTCTTTATCTCGGTGACAGTTTTTGGTAGTGGATAGTTCAAAACAGCCTTAATTTTTGCGTCATTGGGTTTAAGTCCTTCGTCAGTAATTGTATGTCCCAAATATAGTACCTCCTTACATAAAAATTCCGACTTGTCCAGTTGGACCTTTAAGTTAGTATGCCTAAGTCTGTCAAATATTTTACGTAATTTTGAAATATGTTCTTGTAGGCTTGAAGAGTACACGATAATATCATCTAGATATACCATGCAGTGTATGCCATGTAAGCCTCGCAGGACATTATCCATGGCCCTTTGAAATGTGGCTGGGGCTGTCTTTAAACCGAAGGGCATACGTTTAAATTCGTAGTGCCCTGACTGGGTAGTGAAAGCGGTTTTGGGTATATCAGCTGCGTCGACCTCTATTTGATGGTAGCCAGACGCTAAATCTAACGTGCTGAAGTATGTGGATTTACCTAATTTGTCAAAAAGGTCGGTGATGTTCGGCAAGGGGTATTTGTCATCTACTGTCAGTTCGTTAAGTCGTCGGTAGTCGATGACCATTCTAAATTTGGTCTCCCCTGTAGCGTCCGGTTTTTTCGGTACCAAATGTACCGGTGCACTCCAAGGTGAATATGATTCTTGAATGACGTTATCATTTAACAATTTATCTATTTGTTTTTTAATTTCCTCATTTTGAGAGTGTGGATGTCGATAAGGGCGAATATGGATTGGGTCTTCGTTAACTGTTCTTATTTGGTGCTTTACCTGATTTGAGAAAGAGAGGGGAATTTTGTCACAATAAAATATGTCACGGTATTCATAACATAACCTGTAAATACTATCACGTTCCTCTTCATTGGTATGATCTAATCTTAATTTCGATAAATTTTCTTTTAACATATCATCAATGTTACAGTTTTCATTCATCATATTTAACTCACCTACTTCGTCCTTGAACACAATCACACTAAAAGGTTCGTCAAAAATAATTTTTTGCTGTTTTTCAGTAATATTCTGTATTATGGTTTCCGCAAAGAAATTATCACATTTCACTAAAGCCGTTGGCATGCGTACACCTTCACTGAACTTAGTGAAATTTAATATCGCCTCACCGTTTTGATAATTCGTAGGGACCTTCACCCTTGTTTCAGTTCGCGGTTCTAGAACTACCTGATATGGAGGTTTATAAATTATAGGAATCTGTGCGTTGGGCGTCTGTAAAACCCGATTGCCCATGTCTATGTTAGCTGCTAATTTTGTGAGGAGATCAGAGCCTATGAGACCGTCATATCTACCGTCAACATCATACACATGAAATTTATGAATAAGCGTACTCCTAAATGTTTTTAATAACGGAATACAAATTACTTCATAATGAGTGCTTTGAGCATGGGTGCTAACAACGGTAAAGGGTTCGTATTGCTTAAAGTTGTTAAAAAATTGATTTGCTTTAGCTGGGCTAATAAATGATCTGCTACTTCCGGTGTCTATGAGGAATTTCGAATTAATTTCCGGTAACTCTATGTGAGGTAATTTAAGGATACTATCGCAATAATTGAGGTTAATTATTTCACCTGATCGTCCGAGGCTGTTGTGTGAAAATTTTCCGAAGATGCGTTTTCATTGTCAATTGTTATTTCAGGATTTTCAGCATAATCATAATTAGTAGAGTCCTCTACATAATCAATATATGGTTCACTAACAGTGTAATTTAAATCAAAATTATCAGGATAATATTCGGAACTCGAAGGCGTTGGCTCACTATAAAAAGGTTGATTAGTAATCATATTTTGTCTTACAGGTGCGGTCCGCATAGAGACGTCTGTGTCTTCATTCAGTCTGGGCGGCGCTTGTTGGTTTTGGATGCCAAATTTAAATTGGTTGGGGTTAGACTGTTGTTGAGGGATCCCAAATCTAAAACCATTGTGCTGGAAGGGTGCACGGGGTTGTTGCATAGGATTAGGGTTGAAATTACGCTGAAGTGTATTCTGGTTTTGGGGTGGACCGCCAAATCGGTAACCTTGGAACGGCATGACTCTATTTGGTACAAAGTTTGGTTTAAAATTTACCTGTCCCTGATTTTGAGGAATACCAAATTTATAATTCTGCTGATTAGGTGTAAAATTAAAGGGACCATTAGCAAAAGGCCTTGAAAAAGTTTGCGTAGTTGGGCGTACAAACGGCCTTGGCTTAGTGTTCTTAGCTTTATATTGTTCTAAAAAGTTGACTTCCTCAGTTACTACACTTAGCGCATTTTCTAAACTAACACACTGTCTTAACCGCACTATACGTATCATATCCTCCGGTAAATTATATAAGAACACGTTTAACGCTGTATTATTGTAAATGATCATTTTTGCCGCTTTAATTCCTTCATCTTGTAATATGTTTACTTTTGCAAACAAAGAACTTTTAACATTCTGAACGCGGTGGCAAAACTGAATATATGATTCGCCATGTTTAATTTTTAAGCTTTCAAGCTCAATAGCAATGCACTCTTCAGAGCGCGGGTCGCCAAAATGTTGACAAAGGACTTCCTTAAGTTGTTCCCAATTCACTAAATTTGGATGTTCACTTAGTAGAGTCGCAGCTCTATCAATAAGCCTACTAGTTATGGAATGGAATAAATACATATTTTGATGGAAGTTTCCTTCCCTATAGAAAGCTCTATGGACATATTCACACTTAGATATAAACAAATTCAACAATTTTTCATCTCCATCATATTTGGGAATTATATTTAAAATTTCTCTAGGTATCATAGTTAGGTGTTCCATTTTTATTTATATTCTATTTATATATTTATTTAAATTTTTGTTTATATTTTATTTATATAAAATTAACAAGACTCGATTTTCGTAGTGATGTTACTAACTAATACTATTTATAATAACTAATTAATTACGAATACTACGACACTTGTATCATACAAAATCAGATAGACGTAATTTAATTAGGTCGACTATTTGGGGTCGGAAAATGTGGAAAAAACAGGGAATATGAAAAACAGGAGTGAAGAGGTCTACTCACGCACTGCTCGATCCCATGTCTTCCTGTGAGTCTGCTCTGCTGCTCGAAGCTCTCTCCCGATGTAACACTGAGTTTATAGTGTAATCGCGTCTTCTATAAGTTATTTATTTGGTTCGAGGATACCCGAATCCGCGCTGAACCGAACTTGACGTAAAAAATCGATTTTTGGATTTTTACAAGCGTTAGCTCGGCAGCAGGATAACGACGGATATCCTACCGGCTGCGCCACTTAAGTTTCGACGGCGTCGAGGGAGCTTTTTAAAAACACAAATTTTAAAATTAAAAGTGTATTTTCTTTAAGAGAGCTTGTTACAGACTAACTTAAAATCTAACATAAGTCTACACAAAGGACTGCAAAATGCTAGTCCGCTAAAATGCCAGACAAAACAAAAGTGGTCCGATAATGCGTGGGCAGTACGAGGAATATGCACTAAGCGTTGATAAGGACCGTACGCGGTGGAGTAGCGCCGTGCATAACTATGTAGTTCATGTTGTTTGATAAATACATGTTCTTTTGATACAAATACTTGGTACGGAACTTTTGTTTTACAACTTTCTGTGTTACCTTGGGAATTGTAGTTTTTGCGCCGTCTTGCCAATAAAACGGAGAGTTGTAGCCGAATTGTAGCGTATTACGTGTAGCTTACATAAAATAAAAGACTGGTTGTTTGACTCACTTAAACCCCGCCATAGCCAAAACACTTAGGCTGAGTTGCACCATCTTACTTTAACAATAACAAACAACGAAACTTCAGTTAAAGTACCGGTTAGACTACAAATGAGTTGCACCAGTTGACAAATAGTTAAATGACGTCATAACTTTAACCTTAACCGTAACCGCTCACTTTTTGCTGATTAGTGCTATTGTTTATGTTAAATTGTCCGTCAAGCTGTCAGACGCGTTGAAATAAAACAAACGTACCGTACTGTCAAAAATTTGACACTATTGGACGAAGCTAGATGATGATACCATATTTAAAAATGTTACCCCCAACGAATTTGGGGTAAATCACACCTAATTTGACTTGCAACATTTTTAACTTTTAAAATAATAATAAATAATAAATTTTGTTTATTTCACTTTAAGTTACAGGATATCCTTTTAATCTAATTAAATTAAAACATAATTCTATAGATCACTTAAAGGTAAGGAGTTTAACGTTGGCAGCTGTACTAGTATAAACTGTGACACAGCTGTCAGCGCCTTCCATTAAGGTACATATTATTGGACTTAAAGATAAAAATTTACTCAAATAACAATAATGAAACGAAATAAAGAGAACAATAATGATAATAAAATTTAAACTAATATATTAAAGATAAGAGACCAATTTCCCACTAAGTATGAGTTTTGTGGGTGTGTGTGTGTGTGTGTGTGTGTGTGTGTGTGTGTGTGTGTGTGTGTGTTTTGCTCAGTAGATGTGCTTGATCATACAGCTAGTAATTTGTTAGAGTTTCCTCTGTTTCTTTATAGTTCAACTTTAACAACCACTGACGAATGCTCTGTTTGCATCTATATTTAGATAGTGAAACAATATCATTGATTCTGTTTCCCACGTTGTACAGATGAGAGCTAATAATATAATATTGGTGTTTGGCAAGGGAGGTCTTATGCGGTTGAGTAAAACAAACTTTTTTAGTCTTGCGTTGCGACAGGCTAAAAACAACACTTTTATGCTTACGAAGTATGGTATTCAAAATAAACAGTTGCCTCACCGTAAGTACCGAGCATTCACTGTACAGGAGAGTAGTGCCATATCTCCGTGGTTTCCCGAGCATTACTTTTAGAATGGCCCTTTGGGCTCTTTCAAGGGGTAACATTGTGGCAGCTCCGACGCCACCCCACGTAACTATACAGTACTGAATTAAACTCTGGGCCAAAGCATAGTAGACACACAGTAACGTATCACGATCTGCGGAATTTCTCAGGTTCCTAAACATGGGTATTATTTTTCTAATGCGGGAAGTCAAGTTACTGATGTGCATCTTCCAATTCAGCAAGTTGTCAATGATTAGCCCCAGATACTTTATGTTAGACGTTCTTACCAATAAGGGACAAGAGCAGTCGAATTTTCGATCACACGTGTGAGCTCTAACCTGAAACTCTTTAGGTGGCTGTGTAATATCAGTTGATGAGAATGTGATATATTTCGTTTTATCTACATTCAGTGTTAGTAGATTACAATTAAGCCACAGAATTACTTCACGAAGTGCCTCTTCAGTGTAGTCCCGCGTCTCAGTCCAATTTCTTCCATTCACAATTAGCGCATTGTCGTCGGCATAAGCGATAATTTTACAGTGTGGTAGAGATTTTTTACACAAGTCGTTAATGTATAGAAGAAAAAGGGTTGGCCCCAGCACACTACCCTGTGGCACTCCGACGGTAAGATCTACTTTGTTACTAGTGAATTTTCCTATTTTAACATACTGGGTTCTGTTTGAGAGGTAATCACGAAAAATATTTAGCACAACTCCACGAATGCCGAACGATTCCATTTTAATGAGCAAAAGGGATATTGGGACTGTGTCGAAAGCCTTCGACAAATCTAAGAACACGCCTATAACTTTAGACTTGTCATCGACGTTTCTAGCTACAGTTTCTGTAAGCAATAAAGTTGCATCCTCCGTCGACTTACCTTTCATAAAGCCGAATTGGTTTTCTGCAATGATATTATTGTGTTCTAGGTATTTGACGAGTCTACTGTTAAGTATTTTCTCCAATATTTTGGAGACAACTGTTAGCACTGAAATTGGCCTATAGTTTCCAACACAGTCCCTGTCTCCACATTTATAGATAGGATGAACGAGAGCACTCTTTAAGACATCCGGAAACACACCGGTAGATAAACAAAGATTAAACAAGTGAGTGAGAGGAGGTATAAGAACCTTTTTAGCACTTTTGATAACTAGTGTTGGTGTTTTGTCAACGCCAGCAGCTGAAGTATTTTTCAAACTAGTAATAATATTTTCAATCTCACTACTATCAGTTGCAAGCAATGCCATGGAGTCTCTGGGCGAGTTAAATTCTTTCAGATTTTTATTCTTTTCTTTACAATCTCCTGCAGGATATTTGCTTCGGATCTCCCTAGCTAGTTTGGCACCAACTCCAGCAAAGTATTCATTTACTTGATTCACAGATTCAAATGGGTCTTTATTTAGATTAAGTAGTTCATTAGAAGGCAAAGTAGGTTGTTTAAAATTTATGATTTTATTGATAGTGTTCCACATACCTTTCATGTTACTTTTATTCTTCAGTAATTCAGTTTTTTCATATTCAAATTTTAGCTTTTTTAAAAGATTATTACAATAATTACGGTACCTTGTGTAGGTGAGTTGAAGTATTATGTTGTTTATTTCTGTTTTAGCTTTCTTGTGTAGCTTGTCGCGGTGTCTAATGCAGCGTACTAATCCTGGTGTTAGCCATGGTTTTTTAAATCGAAGGCGATGTGAAATTTTTATTTCCTTAGAACAAGTCATGATAGCCCTTGTTACTACATCAGTAAATGCCACCGCAGATTCATTGGCATCAACAGCGTTATACACGCTACAAAAATCGGCACTCTCCAGGTAATTATTCAGAGTGGGGTAATCTATTTTTGTGATATAAGTCTTCATTTCCTTCTTTTTAGTTTTAGAATTTAAGCAGAATACCAGAGGGGAATGATCTGTGATAAAAGAGTCCAGCACTAATGTTATTGCGTGTTTGTTAGTTCTAAGCATAACATGGTCTATGCAATTTTCTTTATGAGTTGGAAAAACATGAGCTGCCAATAAACCATGTTGTGCCAGGAGATTTAGGTATTTGTGATAATTTGAATCATTCCTACCAGGGGAAATACTAATATTAATATCGCCGATCAAGATTACAGATTTAGTTAGTTCCAGAGTTATCAGATAATGATCAAGGCTATCACAGAAATTATCAATGTTTCGTAATGATGGCGAACGATATATGGCCAGGATTGCATATTCGTTTTCATACTTTAGACAAAGACAATTGGCATCAACTACTGGAGGTGTTGTAATATTGTGATTTAAATCGGAACGAATATAAATAACAACACCTTCATTTTGGTTGTTAAAATCGGATGAATATGATATGTAACCATTTATTTGCGGAACTGCTGCTACCTTACTCAGCCAGCATTCAGTCAATATGAGAATGTCGCATTCGATATTAATTCTATTCAACATGACTTCAAAAGCGTCAAAATTGCAATTTATGCTGCGAATATTAGTGTGAATGATTTTTAAAGATTCTAGCTAAGATTCTTTTTAATGATTCTGTGGTTGAACAATGTAATTTTTTACACTTTCCGGGCAACAGACAAAGGCTTCGGACAATTCAACCGAGTCAATCTGATCAGGAATATCATCTAATAACATAATTTATACGTAGAAATTCAATGGGCCATATCGATATCGCAAAATATTTTTTTATTTTTTTATATGGGATGTCAGAGCTTGAAAGTCTTGAAACAGATGAAATTACTGTACTTACTTTGTATGAGCTGTCAACTGAGTTTTCAGTGTATGTGTGTATAGCTTGTGAGTGTTTAGGGGTATCACGATATAAAAAGGTCTCAAATGCTAAATAATAATGCAATATTTTGTAACAAAATTCAAACATGCAAAAGTTGAAAAGTGGAACTGGTAAGCACATTATAGAGTATGGTCACTTATCCGGCTGGGAGAGAAGACGATCCAAATCAGATTGCGAGTCAATGCGACGGGACGGCGCACCCTCTCTCTTTCGAAGATATATTTTTCCATGGGCAGTCCAGCAGAACTGATATTGGTTGTTTTTGCTAAACTCTCGAGCAAGGTAGTACATTTTTCTTGCTGCTTGGGTGAGGCATTCCGCAACAAAAACTGGTTTAGGTTGGCCGTCAACTTTAACATTTTTAGTGTTCAATTTCTTATCTTTATTAGTCCTGTTGTGAGTCCTCACGGCAGCCAATGTTTTTTCTTTCAAAAACACAGTAGTGAAGTCCACTATGACAGGACTATTGTCTCCTTTCTTAGAGTTCAATCTGAACACATCCCGGATCTCATTTTTCTCTATGTTGACACTTACAGCCTCTCCAACCCTTTGAACTAAATTCAGTAAATCATCCTTAGACTCACTTTTTGGAACGGGGATGTTCCGTATTTCAATACTGGCCTGTTTCTGTAGTCGCTCAAGATTTTCTACCTTTACCTCCAGTGTTTGTATATAAGCCAGGTGAGTCTTTCTTTCAGTTTCCATTTTGATCAATTTGTCCCTTAACTCATCATATTGCTTTGACAAGAACTCCATTGTTGATTTAATGTCACTATTTTGTTTTTGTATATTGTTTATAGTGCCTTGTATGCTGGCCTGTTGATTCCCAAAGGTCTCCATAGTTTTCTTAAGCTCCATTAAAACAGCGGTCGCTTCATCATCATGTTGTCGCTTGCGAGCCCGCGGCCTGGTGGAAACCTTAGTGGAGTCCTCATTTTCCGTATCAGTGACCGCTGAGCTTTGGTTTATATCGGAGTCAGCGCTATGTTGCGATGCTCTTGATGCTTTTGGGGGTGTTCTTTTGAGAGGCATCATATCGCTACAATTAACTAGGTAGGTATAAGTTTCAAGTCAACGTTACTCTACTCGATCGTAACGCAGCAGTGCGTAGTCTAGGAATATATGGAGCAATAGTTAATGTTTCCTTAGTAAATATGTAGAGCAATTTTTAACAAATAATATTTGACGATAAGGGCAGAACATAGACATTAGCCGTAGCGTGTAACAATTTATTTTATATCAACTCACTGAGCCTCACGTAGCAACTTCTCACGTAGCGCATTCACTGAGCGGCGGCCTCGTAGCATCACGGCTCCGCCCACTGCACCGTAGCACTGAGTTTATCCGTAGCGATGACGTAGCAAACAACGTGGTAGATGCACTGGCAGGTAACTGGTTTATTCGGCGCTGGTGTTTACTTGTTCGGTGGCCTGTTGGACAGCACTGGCCGCTTCACACAGACGACTCAACAGTGCACGAGTTCGAACCCTCGTGTCAACAAACAACACTTTTCAAACTTGATTTTTAAATTCAATTATTAATTTATCGAAAATTTAGCAACAGTCTGACACGTCCACACCACAAGGCGGTCCGAAGGGAAGGGGGACTTTAACAAAGCTAATGAATTCGCCGGTGCAACACATTTTGCTGGAACCGTTAAAGTCAGCGTTACTGTTAGTGTCAAATTTAACACAAACCTTTACTATGACTTCTAATATGGTGCAACTCAGCCTTAGTGCCGACAGTTTCAAGCGGCATTTTGACAATTGACATTTGCAAATTAGCAGCGTGACCCTTATATTAGTGACCCAGTGGCCCATGACGGATTCGTTTTTTCTTCTGAGTTTAGGCTTATCAGACTACGTTACATACAGCACAGAATAAAATGGTTACAGGTGGTATAGTTAATTAGTGTAGTTAATTACTCTTCAGAGAATGGTTGTAATGTACCACATTTTGTAAATACAAATTACCTATTAACCAAATTTTACGTTCAGTAAAGGCTACGATTGAAATTCGGACTAAAAAACTATCCAAGACATCTTTCAGCGTTGATTAGGTAACATGTTTTTTTTATACTACAAAGTTGGCAAACAAGCATACGGCCTGCCTGATGGTAAGCATCACCGTAGCCTATAGAGACGCTTGCAATACCGGGGGTATCACTCACGCGTTGCCAACCCTCCCAACCACCCCAAGTGGAGCTCTGGAGACCTTACTCACCGTAGGAACACAACATGGCCGACACCAATGCTATTTGGCTACGATCTTCTGTAAAGGTGTAGGTCCTTCCCCAGACGGGCTGCTCCGATTTGAGCGGATTATCCGCTGTGCCCTACCTCTCTTTTTTTTAGAGGATTTTTGATAAAAATTCGTATAACTCATTAAAAACCTCTCGGAGCACAAGTAAAAGAGAACTAATTTACTTAAAATCTTGTATTCATATACTCAATATTCTTGAAAGAGCCATTTATTCCCCTTTGTACACTCAGCCTCGCGGCTTTCTGGTGCCGATTTATCGTTATTTATCTTTATCGCTTTCCTATTCCCCAGCGGCGATTAAGGGTTATAGTCCAAAGGCAAAGACATATATCCAGCGAGATTTAATAATGGATAACATCACTATATAATATATGTCGCAGTGTAGCATACGGTCATGAGTATGGACATAGACGCTAAGCAGAACGAGGGTGCGCCATCTAGCGGCGTGTTGAGAAAACGTTGCTTTTGGCGCGCTCGGGCGGAGCCGTGGCGGTTGGCGGGGTCGACTGGACATACTTCGTTATCGAGCGCCATAGAGAGTTGTACTCGTAGTCACGGAACTGTCGCGTTTTACCTAGTGTCTATTCTGTATTAAGTCATATTAAGAAACTGTACCTAATAAAACTTGTGTTGTAACAGCGATTGAGAAAAAAGACCTAGACTGAGGTTTTTCTTGCGGCATTTCTTTTCCATCAGTGGTCATTCCGAAGTGCTAGTAAATTGAATAAACATTCTTTAAGTAAAACTAAAACTGTTGTTTCTCTCATATCACGACTACCCTCGTTACGCCCTTGTGATGTTGAATTGCACATCGAATTACCGCTAGGCTATCCGACATCAGAATTGGGATGCAAGTCGTGGTATTGAGAGTTTAACAGATCTCAGTCTGGTCTCATTCAGTCTAGTTGTGACGGGTAAGACGTGACAAATCAAGAAAGTACGTGTTCGATGTACGACGGACAGTCTACTATCGTCGACTACGAGTGGTGGAGTTTGCGGACTACGAGTAGCGGATTCTACCGACAAAGAGTATCGTATGGTGGGTACTTAACCTCAAAATGTATGGAGATTCTAATATGGTGTAATTTCAGGTGTATGACCGTGCTATACTCGACGATGTGTGACGGGTAGCTGAGGCTGAGACGCGACGCGCACCAGGCGGTGGCGGTACTGGCGGTGCAGCGGCGGCGGCGGCGGCGTGCCCCGAGTCGCAGTGCAATTGAGGCAGAGACGTGCCACGACACGAGTAAACACGGGTGTGTGTGCCCGTGGCGGACTGGTAAAATGTACCCTCCGATATTATAAAAGGTCAGTGTTGATTACGTATGATGATAAGTTTAAGCTTAAAGTGTTAAGTTGAAGCTGAAACTGTGTAAGTTTTAGCTAAAACTGTGTATGAAGTTAAGCTCATTGGTCATTTAGCACTATTCATTGAAATTAATGATTTAGAGGTCAAGGTCATTAAAAGGTTAATGCTCAAAATTATTTAGAGGTCAAGGTCATTTAAAGGTTAATGCACACACAGAATAAAGTATTTTTGACTTCAACTTTGACTTTGAGATTTTTGACTTTGGAGGTCAAAATCAAATGTATCACGTGGAAAGTGGGGTTCTTAAAAGGGGTTCAAAATTTTCATCCTTTTATCGCTAGGACGCACCGTTTTCGAGATAAACGTTTTTTTTTAATTATTTTCACTTAGTAACTTCAATGAACTCAAACAATGTTTTATTTTCGATTTCCGGACAATGGAGTCAGCGGTGTGCAGACTTTGAAGTGGACCAGGTTTGCTCGTGATGGTGGTGAGCTGGCGAGGCAGACGGGACCACCGGCGCAGTCGAGGTGCCCGGGATTTCTTGAGGAGAGTATTGTTTGATAATTTTAAAGTGGAGACTACTGAGCAATGACGATGAATTTTAAGTTTTGAATTTTGAAAAGTTTTGTTTTCATGTAAAGTGAGAGACACTTAAAATTAAATTTTGAGAGATAGTTGCTCAATGGTTTCGATTGTGGAGTATAATTTAGAGTTTAGTTCAAATTGTGCTCAGAAAGTAATGTGCCATTTTAAGTTAACGTACCAATTTATAATGTTGAGTCTGATGAGGACAGTGCCGGTGAAGGCCCTTCTAACTGTGTGTGAACACTTACTGTCATGGCTACTCATTTGATTAAACCGCACGCTTCAGTCGTAGTCGTAACTGCGAATTTTCGTACAGGGCGCGATGCGCGGCTGAGGGTGTGGCAGTCTATGTCTCATGGGAGACCATGTCATTGTGATGAGCACAGATGACCATGTCATTGTGATGACCACAGATGACCGTGTCGTTGTGATGACCACAGAATTGTGGTGACCACAGATGACCATGTCATTGTGATGACCACAGATGACCATGTATATTGAGTATACCGATTCCATGTGGGAATCCTTGTCTTTATGTCTCATGGGAGACCATGTCATTGTGATGAGCACAGATGACCATGTCATTGTGATGAGCACAGATGACCATGTCATTGTGATGACCACAGATGACCATGTCGTTGTGATGACCACAGAATTGTGATGACCACAGATGACCATGTCATTGTGATGACCACAGATGACCATGTATATTGAGTATACCGATTCCATGTGGGAATCCTTGTCTTTATGTCTCATGGGAGACCATGTCATTGTGATGAGCACAGATGACCATGTCATTGTGATGACCACAGATGACCATGTCATTGTGATAACCACAGAATTGTGATGACCACAGATGACCATGTCGTTGTGATGACCACAGATGACCATGTATATTGAGTATACCGATTCCATGTGGGAATCCTTGTTATTTTTTTGTGGCCTGTTAGTAATGTGTGTTGATCGTGTGACTTTGATTTTAAAATTTTGATTACCTATGTTAACTTACTATGAGGCATACTTTCTTCCTTATTTTTCTGTGTACCTACTAACCTTTTAGTCAGGTTAAGCCGAGCGAGAGTTAGCTCCATTATTTAAAATTGAGTCATTTTTATTTAAAAGAGTTTTGATGGAACGAAGGCAAATCTTAATAAGGTTTCTATTGGTGAAATAGTGACAAATAAGTTTTGAGTAATGAGAAAAGTTTAGTTGATTTAATTATGAGTTACTGACTTGAAATGTAATGTAATGACCGGACGTTTTGTGTCCGATGTGTCCGATGGACTTGACATTGTATGTTCGATGGACTGAACTTATTGTGTGACTCAATGCCTATGGATAGGATTGAATTTGTGTGTTGGACCAACACTGTTGGTATGAGAAGTGATGCAATGTAATGCATTGTAGTATGTTAATTAAGTTTCTTTGAGTAAAGTTTTCTCATTACTACAACCTATGCCTCTGTTGTTAAGGCCAAGAGAACTGAGTAGATTGTATTGGCAAAATACATGAAGTCTAAGTACCAATTTTATTGACGTGAGTAATGATTATTTTACTGTAAGTGATTTAGTTTTGTTTTTTTTTAATTTTGTCAAAACTGGTTTCATGACTTAAAGCTGCATATGTTGGCATGTAGTCGTAGCTCCGGTCTAACCGAAGAGTGCGCGATGCGCATCTAACTATGCATCCTATCACTGGTTAAGTGAAATCACTGGTAAAGTGAAATCGCTGGTCAAGAGAAATCGCTGGTTAAGCGTAAAATTTTAGAATGGTCGCTGGTCAAGTGACTACTAAATTCAATGCTGGTCAAGTAACGACGAAAAATAAAAAGTGATAGTGTAAACAAAAAAAACAAAAAAAAAAAGAGTTGTATCGCTGGTCAAGTGATACAACATTATTGAGGTTCTAAAACCAGTTTGTTGTTTGTACATGATTGTTTGATGAACAAGGTCACAGGGATGATCTAGTGGTTTGTCAAAGGGATGATCAGCTGTAACCACAGGGATGGTTATGGCACCTTGCTTTTGATAAACTCCGTTATATTCGGTTGTTAATTAATTTTATTTTCATTATTGGTACTAAGCTCTTCATGGTTAGGTACTTGATTTGCTAAGCTAAGTGTGTTTACTTAGAATAGAAGTAAATTGGACTTGATATTGAAACTTTGGATTTGAGTT
Source organism: Endotricha flammealis (assembly GCA_905163395.2). Taxonomy (NCBI): domain Eukaryota; kingdom Metazoa; phylum Arthropoda; class Insecta; order Lepidoptera; family Pyralidae; genus Endotricha; species Endotricha flammealis. Next base: position 859,988 of record LR990861.1, on the reverse strand, counting down.
AGAGAGAAAGTCCTATGTGTGGTCAGGAGTGACCGAACGTTGTGATGCTGTGTGAGTGTTGATTGTTTCAGAATCACACGCGAGGACGCGTGTCTTGCAGAATGGCCGTGTCGCAGTGTAGCATACGGTCATGAGTATGGACATAGACGCTAAGCAGAACGAGGGTGCGCCATCTAGCGGCGTGTTGAGAAAACGTTGCTTTTGGCGCGCTCGGGCGGAGCCGTGGCGGTTGGCGGGGTCGACTGGACATACTTCGTTATCGAGCGCCATAGAGAGTTGTACTCGTAGTCACGGAACTGTCGCGTTTTACCTAGTGTCTATTCTGTATTAAGTCATATTAAGAAACTGTACCTAATAAAACTTGTGTTGTAACAGCGATTGAGAAAAAAGACCTAGACTGAGGTTTTTCTTGCGGCATTTCTTTTCCATCAGTGGTCATTCCGAAGTGCTAGTAAATTGAATAAACATTCTTTAAGTAAAACTAAAACTGTTGTTTCTCTCATATCACGACTACCCTCGTTACGCCCTTGTGATGTTGAATTGCACATCGAATTACCGCTAGGCTATCCGACATATATTTCCGCAAAATAATACAATTTCTGCAAGAAATTATTGAATCGTAAGCAGACATTATACGGTCAATACAGATTTGACAGCTGGGTAAATAACCTAACAACACATTGTCATGAATAGAAAAAAAATAAAAGAGGAAAAAAAATTAGAAGATAAGAATGTCCTACAGCGAAATTAAACACAAAGCTCAAGACGGGGATGGAGAGTCACTTGTAGACACCTCTGTCCCATTCAGGGGACTTAGGATCAAAAGTCAAAGTAAGTCTTAAGTAATGAAATAGTCTAGGAGAATTACTCCCACGGGATGTCTAGCATCACTGCTCATAATAAATTTGGCTGTACTGGAGACAGGAGTATGTAATTTGAAACATAAAGCATGTTAATACGCGTGATATGAAAAGTCATAATCATTAAAAGTGGTTCTATCGATCGGATCTCCGTCACCTTTCTGATCGTCCCTTTACAAAGCTGTCTCAGCGATTTATCAGATAATGGAATGGGTGTTTGTAAATTGTTTTAAGGGTTAAGGAAATCATACGATATTGCTTTATATAATAATATTTATATCGGTGTTGTAATGTACTGCATTCGGACGAGGTATTAAATTGTTAGTTTTGGTCTGTGAATCGGGTATCAAAATAAAAATAGCTTTACTCCGTGACTCCTCGCGAATACTTATGGCCTGAATTCACTTTGATTAGTGCATCACCCTCAGTACCAAAAATTCTACAACCTAAATCTTTTGCATCGTAGTAATTGCGGGTGAATCACCCTCAGTCGCTAATCACCTGCACTCGCACTAATCAAAGTGAAAACAGGCCTTTAGATGTCTTTTTCAATGTTAGGTTTATTTTTTAACTACCAACAATTAGAAAATTCGTGCAGAAATGTTACGAATTTTATTTTTTATTTCCATAAATATAGCAACATCTATCTATAACAATGCTTCTTCCACGCCAATTTAATTACTTGCAATGTTAATTAAAATTCATGTGCTGCCCTCACCTTACATTGCAATTGAGTACGTGCTTCCAATAAATAAGATGACCCAAATAAAGTCCCATAACACTAATAACAAATAGATAGATCTATGTCTAACCTAACAATTGTTGAGGTCTACTCAGGTTAAATTAAATAGAATTTGTTCGGAAAGATAAGCAAAGCGTAAAATATATCTAACTAAACTACACTGGGCGTCAAAAATAAGTAGTACAGTTTTAAAATTGCAATGAAATAAAAGTCATTTTATAGCAAATTTAACAAAGTTTTCTAAAAATAATACTTTATTTAGCATTAGTAAAGTTTTACACTGAAAATTAGGAAAAAACTAAAAAGCTAACCATTTTGAAGGAACTATCAAGAACTTAATTTTTACGTTTTGGGCCTTGTTCCCACTTTAGTAACTTGTGTTGCCGCCTCGGGCTCTGATGACAGCTTGGAGCCGGTTTGGCATGCTGAACACTAAGTTTCGGAGGCGGTGTTGGGGAATATTCACCCATTCTTCTATCAGGGCCTGTTTTAGAGCCCTGAGGGTGGCGTGGGGTGGTCTGAGTCTTCTGACTAGCCTCCCAAGCTCATCCCAGGCGTGTTCAATCGGGTTAAGATCTGGGCTTCTTGATGGCCAAGCCATCAAGCTGATGCCAACCTCCTGAATGTACTCTTGTACGAGATGAGCGGTGTGTGGCCGGGCGTTATCATGCATTAGTATAGCTCCATCACCCATATTTGCTAAATATGGCCCTGCATACTCGTTAAGGATCTCTAATGCATATCTTTCACCAGTCAGAGTGCCATGTTCTATGACCACTAGCTCTGTGCGACCCTCTGAAGAGATGCCAGCCCATACGTGTACAGAGCCCCCGCCGTATTGAACTCTTTCCGAGATGCAACCTTGAATGTATCGCTCACCAGGTCGCCTGTATACTCTCCGCCTTCCATCGGAAGTGAATAAAGAAAACCGAGACTCATCTGTGAACAAAACTCTTGTCCATTCTTCTTCGCCCCATTGTACGTGTTGACGCGCGTAGCGTAGTCTTACTACTCGATGCCCTGTCTCAAGTTTGGGGCCATTTGCTGGCCTGTACGACTTCAGGTTGGCTTCAGCAAGTCTTCTGCTCACTGTACTCTCACTAACGTAGTCTCTTCGGGTCTGAAGAAGCTGTTGCTGGACCTCAACTGCATTAAGGTGACGGTAGAGACAATTAGGCGGTCTTCTCGGGTACTAGTGCACCTGGGTCTGCCATTACTTGGTCTCTTTAGATGGTTTTCAGTCTCTTCGTATCTTCGCTTTACTTGCTGGATCGTTCTTAGAGTTACACCCACCGTTCTTGCAGTACGACGCATACTGATGCCTACTTTGAGAAAAGTTATGATTCTTGCACATTCACACACATGAAAGAGGCATGATTAGTAAAGTTTACTCGCTGAAGACACATTTGCTTTTGAATTGCAATTGATTTATCAGCAATAAAGAAAACAATAAAAAACAAAAGTACAAGCCAACAGTTTAAAAAAATTGTATTTTTATTTATTAAGTTTTTTTTCAGTCAATCTTTAAAAAATGATATTATGCATGAAGTTTTTATTAAATGAAATTAAATTGTCTTTTAACTTTTTTTTATTTCAAAGGTCTAGCTTCTGCAGTTTAGGAGATATTGCAATTTTAAAACTGTACTATTTACTTTTGACGCCCAGTGTATTTGACAATAGACCCTCTGGCATTTATCCATCTGGCGTCCTTTGACATTTAAGGTAGAGTAAATTCTTCTTTGTTATTTTTCTTTATTACATTATTTTTTACTAGTGAAATGCGCGCAACTTCGCTAGCGTGTATTTAGGCACAGCGTCGCCATCTACTATGTGACTTTCGACCAAATCCTACGGGAATCGCGTACTTTGTAGGACAAAAGTACCTTATGTGTCAATCCAATGTATAAGCTACCTACATACCAAATATAAAAATTGGCCCAGCCATTTGAGCTTGAAGAAGTAACTTACTCAAAAATTTATTATATTAGTGGGATTACTTTTTATTTTTCTTTGAAAGTTGAAAATGTCTTATCTGCATAATATACATTGCCTACCGTAACTAATCTCCGGGAAGACCCTTCATTCCAGGAAACCTTTCCCTCATCATTTGTAATTCACTGTCTTCAAAATACCTTATCGAGGGACCCCAGGTAGTTTTAAGGATCTTACACTGTCACTGGGTTTTAAGTGAACATTAATTTTCCCGGAAAGGACACTGTGATTGATATTCATAATGTTAATATAGTTTTTTTTTAAATCATCTATACATATAATAAAACAGTAGACCCCGATATATCTGTACATTGGCTATATTTGACAAAAATGGAGAGGGAACAGTTAGAGTAAGGTAATAAAAGCAAAAAAAAAAAATTTTTTATTTTTTTGTCTATATGTCTATCTGTCTGTTTGAACGCTTACATCTTCTTAGTTACTGAACGGATTTTAATGCTGTTTTCACAGGAAGATAGAGCTCGGGAAACTCGGAATGGAGCAGAATATAGGCTTTGTTTCATTTAAATCGCATATCAGGAAAAGGAGTTTTAACATTTTACGAGGACGAAGTCGCGGGTAACAGCTCGTATAAAGTTACTGAAAACAATTACTAATTAATAGTCCGCAACAAAGTACTGCGTCAAGAAGATGATCACGACCCTCAGCATTGAGGAGACCGACGCGGGGAGGAGGAGGATTTTTATTCAAACAGACTTATTACAAGGTCTTCCAAATCGTCTTTTCTTATGCGCGTTAGCATTAGAACTGGCTGCCGATAAACTAGTAATAGTTTGGCATTTCACTGGTCATTGTATTTTTGGACATAAAAAAATAAAAAATAAATTAAAAGTAATTCGAAATGATCATTATCAAGAAGAAATGCCAAAAAGATTGTCAAAAGACGTAGACAGTACAACATTCGTTGGTAAATTCGTGAGACTAGTACATTATCCTCTGAGCTGTAATAACGCTTAATTGACAGATAAACAACCTCGAAGAATATCAGAAAAAATGATAAAAATCATTAGCCTGTTATAAATGTTAGCATTATGACTCCGTAACCATATAATGTTACGAGTGATAAGGTTGATGACGTTTTATCTTCCTCTGGGGAAATTGTTATGGCATGCTATATGCCATCATAGCACCTCAGATTTTTTTAGGTCAAAGGTCAAAGTTTATTGTTGGTATGATGAGAAAAAAGCAAGTGCGTGTCGGGCCACGCTCAGCGTAAGGTTCAGTATTTGTTACGCTTTGCTTGCTTGCAGAGTGCAATATCATATTCTATGATATTATGTAGAACTTTATTAGTTTAATCATTTTAATAAAGACTTCTATGATATTTGTAAGCGAAATGTGAAATTAAATAAATTTTGTTTTTGTAACTTCGTCAGCTATTACTCGGTAACTATTTGAGCCTACGTAACCGTAATAGTTTTCTTTGTAGGTTCACTAATGGACTACTACCATGTTTTTTTTTTTCTAAAACACAACAGTTTTGGTAGAGCTTAGCGTCAGTATTCAGTACAGCCCTTTCGCAGAATACCGACGTGAATTAGAGTTGTAGGTTCTGAAGTTCGTAAATTATGAAAGTACTGAATATTGCTTTAACGAAAAGATAAACATAAGTTTGCCGTTTCCAAACTTGTTCCTATTCTTAGAAAAAGGTCATGGTTAGTTTACGAACAGCGGGCTACCTAATGGAAAATGATAACCGCCGCCTATGAACATCATTAATACCAGAGGCGCCATCATTTTTCTGTCACTCAGAGTTCACTTACTACTTACTCACTACTCTTCACAGTTTAAACTATCCCCTAAAGAGAAATCACGTCAATTCGTTAGCCAAAAAACAGTTCTAAGTTTATTGGTAAAATACATAATTAAATAACATGAAATTCAATAAAATTAATTAAAACTAAACTAACAATAAAAATTAAACTGACAATAAAAACTAAAACTAAGCATTAAAAAGACATGGTCCCTGTGGCAGGGTGCCCAAAATGCTAGCAGCGTTACCTCGCTGAACGGCGACAGATATCCGTTGAGCGAAGTAACTACCAGCCTTTGGGTCACCAGTGGTTTGTCGCAGCCTTTTTGCGATGACCCTAAAAAAGGACAACGCACTGGTACCCCACGGGCCTAATGTTTCTACACCAAAAGCCACAAAATCGTAGAAACCAGTCAGCTGCAGTTTCTCGGCGGACTCCGCCGCCGCTCCCGCACTCCTACTCGTACCGTGAAGATGTGACGGGGCAAGTGTGTCAACGCATGTCGCGTCCCACACCAAGTCCCGTCCCATAAAAAATACAATACCAAAATACATACTTTCATATTTATTATATTACTAGATGTTACCCGCGGTTTCGTCCGCGTAAAAATTAGCCTATGTTGGGCTCTGTACCCCTGACAATATGTATGCAAATTTTCATAATGATCGGCTGCTTAGTCAAGCCGTGAAGGAATAACAAACAAACTCACTTTCTCATTTATAATATTAGTATGATATACTAATATATGCTTTATTTGCAAAATACACAACAAAGTAATAATATATATTATACACAAATAACTTACTTACAGCCACTTACAGCCTAACTTACAGACAGCAGTAGCAACAAGGCAGCCTTATTGTTGTAAGCAATCACACGTTATTTGAATTTAAACTCAAATTAATTCGCCTTTATTTAATCAAATAAATTTTAAAAGGATACTTTTTCTGAATGATAAATGAGAGAGGTGACAAGTTGGTATTAACTCTTTGAAAGGAGGCTTTTAAAACAGCGATTTACATTCACCAAAACTGACACAAGTGCCCTTTTGTTCAACGAAACAATGGATCCAATATAACAACATTAACGAGAGGACTCCTATAAGATTAAGTTTAACAGCGATGGTTTAATATGATTTATCTTATTTGTTTTTAAATATATAAAGCAGGCGTCGTGTTTAAAGCTAATGTTTATTGTCATCAACCCATAATGCAGAAGATTCAGGTTTCGCTTCAATCGGATTAGAGCCAATCTGCTTCAATACGGATTGGCTAAGGCCAGTATTTTCAACCTGACGGGACCAGCTACTACCATCATCTGGTACGGAAATGGTTTACCATCATATCATCTGGTAATAGAAATGGTAAAAGAAAATCAATTAAGGTCTTTTCTTTAATTTAAAAATATTATTTTTATTAAGAATATTAAATTGAATTGGGATTATTATAAACCCGATAAAAGACGTTATCATAAAGGATACAGAAAGCTATCAACAAATTGTGTATATTTATTATTCATTAAATAAAATATTACCATAATCTTAATACTCGTATCGTTATTGAAATTTTCCTAATATGTTTAATATTTTGTGAAAATACTTGCTAAGACCAATAACTTTTGTGGAACAAGTCACAAGAGCCACTCTATTTACTTTATGTTATTTCGTTTAACGGATTTCTATAATAATGATAATATTATTATGTGAATGAAGATTCAAAACTTTTATTCAGACAATAGGTTTTTACAAATGTTTAAACGTAATAAATTATATGTGCAATTAATCTACTATATAAACGACTATTATTTCGGAAACAAAAGCAAAATGACCACTGTTTCACATTCATTTGAAACTAGCTGACCCGGCGAACTTTGTTCCGCCTTAGAGGCTACCCTACCCTACCTTATCCCACCCCACCCTACCCTACCCTACCCTAACGGTTCTAAGCTACCCCTCCACCAATTTTCAGCCAAATCGCTTCAGCCGTTCTTGAGTTATACATAGTGTAACTAACACGTCTTTCTTTTATAAAAGGTCCTAATTAACGTAACCTATATAGTCACGTGTTAAAAGGAAGTTCATTAATAAATTAGGACCTTATATACCTAGGTATATAGATTATTGTTGCATACATTCAAGAATCGGATTCTAGCAAGTCAAGACAAGACGTTTCTTTGTTTTTTTAATATATTTTCACTTTTTTTTTTTTCTAAGTTGTAAAAATTAAGCCTGCGATACACCGTTTTAAACCCAGTTTGAAACAAAGGTAACGATTTGCGCGTTGCCGGATACATGATTTAAAACGAATTTCAAACTTCAGCAATAATAGACTATGACGACCTCCGTGGCGTAATGGTTACCACGCCAGACTATCACCCAGGAGGTTCCGGGTTCGATCCCCGGTCGGGTCATGATGAAAAAAGAACATTTTCTGATTGGCCTCGGGTCTTGGATGTTTATCTATGTATATTTGTTTTAAAATATAATATTGTTGAGTTAGTATCCCATAACACAAGTTTCGAACTTACTTTGGGGCTAGCTCAATCTGTATGATTTGTCCCTATATATATATATATATTTATATATATAAAAATAAAAAAAATAATAGAATGCGTCAAATGTATGCCCTGCTACTCGGCGTAGTGGCACAAGATCGTTTTTAGCAATAATAAGGCCGCCTTTTTGTGATTACACTAGTCTGTAAGCGGTTTCTGTATACTTACTGTGTTTTACTGTTGTGTATTGCAACTAAAGAATATGCTATCTATCTATCTAAGATCGCAGCGATCTAGCTACAAATGTCTATTAAAAAAAAAGATGCAATATGTAATGTAAGTTTAAAAAAAAATAAAAGTTTGTAAATTGGACCACGAAAGAGATAAGCGTTGAAAAGCTTCCTGTTGCCGGATTGCACCATAAAATTTAACGCCAACCGGTGTCATATGGGATCCATTACATCTCTTTTCGACCATAATGGGTATTTAGTAAGGCTGTAGGCCTTTATCACACATTGTTTTCTAGTCATGTAACGATATAAAGAGGTCTAAGTACCTATTAGGATGGCTAATTCTTAATAAATGATATCCATAGCCTGCTATTGTACAAGTAAAATGAAATCTTTACTTTTTGGACGAATCACACAACGCCATCTAGTCCCAAACTAAGCAACTAAGCTTTAGGTATACTATGGGCACAGATATTATAATACTTAACAGTACTATGGGTACTAGATTGCTGATAAATATACCTAAATACTTTTTTTTTTGTAAATAAATACTTATTATAGATAGAAAACATCCAGACCAAATTTACTTTATTTTCAAAATCGTTCCGACCAAAAACCTATAATTATGTTTTCTTATAAAGGTAAATCTCGCGACAAGCTTTTATGTCATATAAATTGTGTAATGACGTTATAAGTTGATAGTTAAAGTTTTAAAAGAAAAGTTTATTTTATTCTTTTTAGCGCAATTAAATAAAAGCTTGTTTTTAAATATATTTTTTTTACTTTTAATTTATTTGTTCTTTTTTTTAGTTTTTGTGAGCTTACTTATTTTGGAATAATCTAAAAGACGGAAAAATAAATCCATACTAATATTATAAATGTGGAAGTGTGTTTGTCCTCCCTTCACGTCGAAAGTAATGAACGGATTGATATGATTTTTTTATTGGGGATAGTTGTTTAAAGTCTGGAGAGTGACTTAAACTACTTTTTTTCCCACGGGATAAAGAGATTCCCATGGGGAAAATTATTGACATTTTTCCTTGACCACGCGGGCGGAGCCGCGGGTAAGCAGATAGTTTTATATAAACCATACAGCGCCTTATGGTCCCAAAGTGAGCTAGGCTGAACCTGTTTTATTATGGGACAGGTTGTTCTAGTATAAATACCCGTTGGTCCAGTGCCCACTTTGTTTCAAAGGTGTGCATGAAAACTTATTTATCTTACAGTTTTGGAAACACAGTGTCTAACAATTAACAAAATTTTCTTGAATAGTAAAAAGATGAACGATTCCAAGTTCTTTTCTATGTAGGTATAATAAGTATTTTTTTATGTTATTCGGCAAACAAACGGGCAAGCGGCCACTTTGTTTTATTTATAAAAAAAGAGTTTTTATTTATATTTATTAGTAATCTAGTCAAATTCTAGATGAAGTCATCTAGAATTTGATTAGATTGCTAATAAATCAATCCCCCCAAGTGGAGCTGGAGACCTTACTCACCGTAGGAACACAACATGGCCGAGACCAATGCTATTTGGCTACGATCTTCTGGGGCCCGATTCTACTAACACAAATGCACCAATGAACTCTCAATGGTGTCTCAATCGTGCCTCAAAAGAATGCCGATAGTGTATCAGTGGAATAGTTTTTGACATTTGTTATGGGCTTAAACAATAACATAATGTTTAACTTATTGTTTAAGTCCATAACAAATGTCAAAAACTATTCCACTGATATGACTAATACACTATCGGCATTCTTTTGAGACACGATTGAGACACCATTGAGAGTCCATTGGTGCATTTGTGTTAGTAGAATCGGGCCCCTGTAAGGTGGAGATCTTTCCCCAGATGGGCTGCTCCGATTTGAGCGGATTATCCGCTGTGCCCTACCTCTCTTATACAAGTAGCGCAAGACCGAGGAAAATGTAGAAGTCTGAAGGAGGCCTACTCCAGATTGGTAGAAAATGGCTCAGAAGAAGAAGAAGCAATGTAGTAGCCATGCTTAGTTTGGTTTGGGACTGAAGGCGTTGTGTGACTCGTCCAAGAAAATTTATTATTATTATATTATGGTAGCACATTCTGAGTTATCAAAAATAATATAACGTAACTTAAATATCTTTGTAATTAAATCTGTTAAAAATTACATCACACAATCTTCTGAAAATTGTTTATGATAGCTTTTATATGTCGGGGACATCATTACCGTGACATCTAAAGAGCTCTACAAAAATAGAGATCGTAGTCCACAGTAATGCAATTTCTGAAGGCTTCTTAAGCAGAATATCATGATCAAAGGGACCCACGTCAAAGTTTGCTGCAAAATGATATTAAAAATACATAGAAAAATACACAGACACCCCTTTGCAGGCATATGTAGGTAATGAGCTATATAGTTTTTTTTATTTTATATTACTAAGGTGGCAAACAAGCATACGGCCCGCCTGATGGTAAGCATTACTCGCGCGTTGCCAACCCTCCCAACCCCCCTAAGTGGAGCTCTGGAGACCTTACTCACCGTAGGAACACAACATGGCCGAGACCAATGCTATTTCGCTAGGATCTTCTGTAAGGGTCCTTCCTCAGACGGGCTGCTCCGATTTGAGCGGATTATCCGCTGTACCCTACCTCTCTAAATTTAGTTTGTAGTATTTTTTTTTTATTCCTTTCTTTTAGAATTTTAGAAAGAGACAATCAACAAGAGTAACCTAGACAACAACATAGAACCAATAATTTAATATTTAATTCAAACATGGAATGTAGATGGCCAGCGTACGTTATACTTCCAACACCCTCCCATAACGTCGGCATCATGGCTTCATGCTACACCAAGTTGTCTAGTGAAGAGTTCGTGCTTGGCACAGCCCAGCGGCTTAGTGAACACATCCGCATCATAGCATCCGTAGGGATATATACAATTTCTACCTCAAATCTTTCTATCACATCTCTAACATAATGGAATCTTATTTCTATATGCTTGCTCCGTCTGTGAATAGTGTGATTGGTAATAAGTTGAATAGGCTAGTTGCCGTAAAAAAATTAATTAGTCCGTCTTTTAGATTATTCCAAAATAAGTCAAATTCATTTTTTCATTTGTAAATTAGACCAAAAATGACAAAGATATAGCCCATTTCAGTTACGTGTGACGTCACGCCGTGTGACATTTTTTCGCACGGGGTGACGTCAAAGGCCCCCACTCCTAAATTTGTATGCCTTGTATTTTTGTTATTTTTTGTTTAATCGAAAAAAGAAAAAAAACGTGTCCAATATTTTTTTATAATCTAAAATACGGACGAAATATAATGTAATTATTTTGTCCCTGGAAACAACTCTATAGCAGATTGAATATCTTTCTTTTCTTAATTACAAAACATCACTGATAGCCAGCGTTTTAATAATAAAACTTTCATTTGTGACACTGACAGCCCAGTGTGGTGCGTTTGTAGTTACTCTACCAGAGGGCGCCAGGGGAATGATTCTCGAAACAAAAACCAATTCTATTACGATTCAAACACATTCGCTGTCCCGTTCAATTCCTATTTTGTATGAGTGAGACAGCGATTGAACTTGAATTGGTTTTTGTTACGAGAATAGTGAATCTGTTCTACTCCCTACTTGTAGTCATTCTACCAGAGGGCGCCAGTTCTACTCCTGGTCGGGGCAAACATTTCCTTGCAGCAGGTATAGACCGTAATTTTTAAAAAGTATTTAATAATTATGTAACCTAACAGAAAAAATCTAATTAGCAAACAGCAATGTTATTTCTCACAAAACTAACTAATCTGAAAACTCTTTGTGCACGTTTCGAGTTTTCAGTTTCAGTTTCAAATAAATTCACATTACAAAGTCAAAGGGCAACTGACATTTAAAAAAGCCACGTGACCTATTTTGGGGTTTCGAAGTAAACTAGAAACTCAAAAATACAAATTAAATTTTGACATATCCGTCTCTCGATCTAACTTACTCGAAATTACGTTTTTTAATGACAAAAAAATAATATTGAAAATCGGTCCACATTTGACGGAGTAATCGGCGGACATACAAAAAAAAATACAATGAAACATAGAACCTCCTGCTTTTTTGAAGTCGGTTAAAAAGGGACGTAACTGGTTTACTTTCGCCATATTTTTTACCAGTAGTCATTTTGCTAATGCTAGTAGATTATTAGGGTAAGTTTATTATTATTTAAATATATGTTTTTATATGTGTTTCTGACAAGAGAACGTTTTTATAAAAACCTATTCTCCAAAGTTTTGGATCTTTTGATCTTAACTTCATTTTGTACTACTTAATGATTTTAGCCCTAAAATGTACATAATAAGTTAGAGATTTTTCTCAATATACTTAAATAAATAAATATAAATATATAGGGACAATTCATACAGATTGAGCTAGCCCCAAAGTAAGTTCGAAACTTGTGTTATGGGATACTAACTCAACGAAATTATATATTTTTTTATAACAAATACATATATAGATAAACATCCAAGACTCGAGGCCAATCAGAAAAAGTTCGTTGTTCATCATGACCTGACCGGGGATCTTCTTTAAACCAGCATTGTAATACATTTTTAAATTTCAGTAGGCACTGACCTTTTGTATCGGAAAAATATGCAAATCCTAACAAAAAGCGTATTTCAATCTCGTTCCATTGACGGGCGTGTTGACAGGGAGCGGGCTTTGCTTTCATTCAATCATTGAATATCAAAGTTGTAACCGGAATCAAAAAACAAAGTCTGAACCGATGAATTTTTAATTCTGCGTTCGTTCGACCTAACAGCTGCAGGGAGCTATTTCAATTCAATTCATTTATTTGCGCAATGTAGGTTACAGTAGACGTTACATATTACAAAACGTTATTATACTTTTGCCTTACAAGTCAGGCATGCAAATATATTTAAGTATAATAATTAATTATTCAATAAAAAAAAGAAAATAAATTACAAAAATTATAAATATTTTTTAATTTTTGTATTATGTCAATGAAAAATATTTATCAATGAGTTATTGTAAGTAAGAAATTCAGCGAAAAAACAAGATTTCTTTTTCAAGTAGCCACTTTTACAATCTATAAAGAGAACTGTCTTGGCGGTAACTATTGAATATCCGTCGGAATACCGTACAACTTAACCACACATTACATAACTATTTTTTTTGAAAAAGTGAAGTTTGGGGCCGTGGATAAGACTAATCTGTCAGAATTTCTCGTGCAGTTGGGACAAATGTCACGTGCTCGTTTAAATAGCATCCGATTACTCTTTACAAAATATGCTGATTCGAAGATGTATAGGCGAAGTGAGTGATCCCAATTTCCTGAACAGTGACTAACAGGATTCCCATGGTTTGACTCCACATATCGCTCGGATACATTTTTTTGTGCGATAAATGCTCGCTGGATGTTTGTTGAATTAACCCACAGCAACGATCCATATCTTAAAGTAGAAGTGATATAGGTACATGGTACAGAACCGTGTTCCGGTTGGACGTTTTCCTTAATTTAAATAGGACATAAACATAACGGTTTAGTTTATTGCTATAAGTTACGGCATAGTTTATATGCTCTAACCGACAAATAAATTTAAAAGTAAGATACATACTGTTAAGATAAGAATAAAAAAATAAGCTGACCGATTTATCCATTAAAAAAAAGTAATAGTACTTCAAGTTCAGGAAGGAAGAAAGTTTGGTGACAATAAAAAAAAAAATCTTTAAAAAAATTATGGGCCCTTGGTCAAAATTTTTGGCTCAGCAAGTAGCAGATCGTCTAACCTTTCTGTCATTATCCCATGTCCAATCCTCTACCAAACATCCTGTATATACATATAGGGACAAATCACACAGATTGAGCTAGCCCCAAAGTGAATTCGAGACTTGTGTTATGGGATACTAACTCAACGATACTTCTACGATATTTTATAACAAATACAAATAGATAAACATCCAAGACCCAGGCCAATCAGAAAAAGTTCGTTTTTAATCATGACCCGATCGAAATTCGAACCAGAGACCTCCTGGGTGGCGGAACGGCATGGCAACCATTACGCCACGGAGGTCGTCGTTAAGCCGTTAATGGTTGTTGTTAGTGTTCCGTCAATTCGGTGACCTTCAGGTGGCTTGAACACTGGCTTGCTAATCCGCATTGGAGCAGCGTGGCAGAAACTCAAACCCAAATATTATGATCCAAATAGGACAAGAATCGTCACAATTTTTTCCTACCATCATATATATCAACCCATAATCATCCCACTGCTGGTCTCAGGTCTCCCTTCAATCGAAGGTGATTATAGCGTACTCTGCCACGCTGCTCCAATGCGGATTGGCAGAGGTCGGTGTTTTCAAACTGCCCTAAGGCCACCGACTTGGCTTAACGACTGTCATCTATCGACAACAGCCGGGACCGACGGCTTAACGTGCCCTCCGAAGCACGAAGAAGCTAGAGATAACGAAACCCATCCAAACGCTGGCTAGGGTCGCCGTCGCTTAACTTGTGTGTTCATATTAGAGTGTGACAAACAGCGACGCCACCGAGCACAATTTTTTCCTACCACTACGCTCTAATCCCCTTCGATTGCTGGGAGACCCGTATCCCAGCAGTGGGATGATTATGGGTTGATAATGATGATGTAATGATTATAGATTGTACTCTTTGTTTGTTCATTTGTATACTCATTTCGTATTCAGTTTCGAAATAATGCACGTGAATCCTACTAATATTAGAAAGGCGAAAGTTTCTGTGTATGTTTGTTACTTCTTCACGCTCAAATGGCTGGATCAATATTTATGATATTTGGTATGTACGTAGCTGATACCTTGGATTAACACATAGGGTACTTTTTATCCCGAAAAGTATGCGATTCCCGTAGGATTTGATCAAAAGTCTGATATAGATGGCGTTGCTGTGCATAAATAAATACACGCAAACGAAGTTGCGCGGGTTTCACTAGTGGGTTGATAATGATATGATGATTATAGATTGTGCTCTTTGTTTGTTCATTTGTATACTCATTACGTATTCAGTTTCGATATAACATTACACATGAATAAAACAAAAAAATGTTTAGTTCGTTCGTACAATTTTCTACTTTTTTACGAAACTAACGCATGGCGGTGTTTTAGTTTCGCGAAAAACTGGAAACTGCACTTCGAATATATGTTTCCGAAATATAAAATACTTTAAAAAAATGGTCGGCAAAGGAACACCCTAACGAACTACGAACTTTGGGTACACATGATGGTAAGTGATCAGTCTTTGGAGTATCACCAATGGAGTTTTAGACTTTTAACTTGAACGAGGAGATCGATGGCGTCGCTGTGTGTCGCACTCTAAAGTAAACACGCAGGTTAAGTAACGTCGACCTTAGCCAGTGTTTGGATGGGTTTCGTTGTCTCGTCCTCGCAGCTTAAGCCTAGTTTACTTTGATACCAGGTGGCGCTGTGTAAAATTAGAATTTATTAGTGAATTATCACTGCGTGTGAACGAGATGTTAGGTGACACGCAACACGTTTGCCTCCTCTAAGACAGTAAAAACACTACAACAACAACTAGCCTGTATATCAATAAGGAAAAGGGATAGAATAAACTACAAATAAGTCTTGAACAGGATCAGGTGTCCTATCGTAAAATGGCGATTGCTTCCGATCGTCTTCAACACCTTCAGTGTAATGGAATCGCGATGCTTTGTCACCCATTTTAAATATTGGAACTTTACTAAGATCATAAAATAACACAAATAAAGTTTGAAATGTGATGTTGGTCGTGATCTTTTCGGACCAGAGGCCGCGGATTCGATTCGCACTCGGGGAAAACAATGTGATCTAGCCATCGACATAAAGTATAGACAAGCTGTCCGGTACTGAGATTTTGCGGCATTGCGATGGTGCACATGCACACCACCACCCTTCAGTCAGCGACAGAAGCAGTTGTGCTAATTCGGTTGTACATTTAACTAGACTAAATAAATTTTGACACGACCAAAGGTGTTGTTGTCCTTCCCTGGTTTACAATTAGTGACAAGGATAGCAACACTTCTAGTCCTGTCAAAATTAGTTAAGTCTAGTTAAATGTACAACAGAATTAGCACCAGTGGTGTCCAATTGACAAAAAACGATCTATTAAAAAAAAGACAAAAAACGACATGTTAAATAAAAACTGCTTCTGTCACTCGCTCGCAGCTGAGTGAAGGGTGGTGGTACATGGGTGGTGGTGTCCATGTGCACGCAAAATCTCAGTACCGGAAAGCTTGTCTATATTTTTATGTCGATGGATCTATCTAGCTATATAAATAAATTTGAAATGTCTCGTGTATATTGTGTAGGATTTATTTACCTACTAGCCGCTGCCCGTGGTGTTACCCGCATTTAATTTTATGCACAGCAGCGCCATCTCTATTAGATTTTTAACGAAATCCTATGGAAATCGCGTACTCTTCGGGATAAAAAGTGCCCTATGTGTTATTCCAAAGTTTCAGCTACCATCATACCAAATTGTAATGTATGGAATGAAAGACGGACTATCGCATACTGATTTATTGTACGAAACGTTTGAGTGACAATGTTATAATTAAGTGGGTAGGTAGTTTTAATAAAGTTTTTCAGTTACCCACATACAAACATTACATTTTTCTCCTCTTAAAACTAACATATCTAAATATTACCTATATATAACAAACCATGTATTTCTATAATGTATCATTCTGATCTATACATAGGCATAAGTTTTTATAAATAGCAAAATAGCTATTTTAATATTGGAGCGACTAAATATTATACAATAAAAATCAAATTATTTTACTCTTTTTTCTTTCGCGGTCTCAAAGTCATACCAAGCGGACCAATAGTGCGGTGCTCTTTTGAACTAATATTATCATTGCGTTGATTCCGTTCGATTATCGACGTTGCTGCAGACAGCTGTGCTTCGTGTACACGGTGCGGACTGCTGGTGCTAATATCTGCATTGGGTGACTGCCCTATGCTAGAACGAGGAGATTGGTTTAAAGGCGTTGACCAACCATCAGGCTCGGGCTGCTCATAGTCATTTTCCTTTGAGAAAATGTCGTCCCTGGATTATCCCGGCAAGTTACGGAATACCGCGATTTAGTGCCGCTTTTATTAATAATTTGATCAATGTGACGTTTATGTAAACCTTCTTTAGCTTGAACTACATATGAAACAGGACCGGATTTCTTTACTATAGTGCCTTCCTTCCATTTGCAATCTTTATTATTATAATCACGCATCATCACTACCTCTCCATGAGCTATTTCTCGTATTTTACTATTTCGACGCGACTCCTGACGGTCTTGTTGTTCGCGAACTATCTCCTTAGTATTCGGTCGTAATAAATCTAATCTACCACGCAGCCTATGCCCCATTAAAGCCACTGCTGGTTCTTTTTGAGTAGTGCAGTGTTCGGTGTTTCGATAAGAAAACAAAAATTTACACAGTGCCTCATTGTAATCTACACCTTCTAGGGTTGCCTTTTTAAGTACTTGTTTTATAGTACGCACTGCGTTTTCAGCAGCTCCGTTACTAGATGGATGGTACGGAGCTACTAATATTCTTTTGATTCCATTTTTCTCTAAATACTTTAAATATTCTGCTGAAGAAAATGGAGGCCCATTATCACTGACTATACTCTTTGGAATACCGAGACGTGCGAAAATTTTTCTTAAACTATTTATAACTGAAGATGCGGATGTGCTAAATACGTTATCGACTTCAATCCACTTGGAATGGGCGTCTACTAGAACAAGAAAATATTTGTTGCGATAAGGGCCTAAAAAGTCAACGTTAAGACGTGTCCATTTCTCCGTAGGCCATGCCCAGGAGTGTAACGGGGCGGGCGGCGGCTGATCCCGCTGAGCGGCACAAGCTGAACATTCACGACACATTCGTTCAATGTCAGCATCTAATCCCTCCCACCAAACGTAATTTCTGGCTAATTGTTTCATTTTAATTACGCCTATGTGTCCACTATGTAACTCTTCTAAAATAGTACCGCGTAACGAAGACGGTATGACAATACGATACCCCCAAACTAAACAGTCATGTTCTAAAAATAAATTTTCTTTTTTCATAAAATAGATTTTGTCTTTCTCCTCTTCGTAACTATTTGGCCAACCGAATTTAATGAAACCCGCAATTCTATTTAATTGGTTATCACGTTTCGTCTCTTGTTTAACTTCATGAAACGTAATGGGCAATTCATCTTTGATAAAATTTAAATAACTGTTTGCGTGGCAACTTTCCTTAATTGAATACGCTAAAGGTAAACGTGATAAAGCATCCGTAAAACAGTTATTTTTAGAATTAATGAATTCAATATCAAAATTATATGCGGCTAATCTAACAGCATACCTTTGTAAACGGCTGGCAGCCGTCTGAGGTATCCCTTTATTTTTACCAAATATAACTTAAAGCTCGATGATCGCTACGCAATAAGAAATGTCTACCGTATAAGTATTGATGGTGTTTTGAAACACCAAACACAATGGCTAATGCCTCTTTATCAAGTTGTGAATAGTTACGTTCGGCCGCATTGAGTGTACGCGAGGCACAGCTGATAGGGCGCTCCGAGCCGTCGGGGTACCACCGGTGCGCAAGCACGCCACCTATCCCATACGCGCTACTATCGACAGATAATATAAGCGGCAGACTCGGGTCATAATGTGCTAGCACCGGACTATTACTCAACATTTTCTTAATTTTATTAAAAGCTATTTCACACTGGTCGTTCCATTGCCATTTAACATCTTTTTTTAGCAAATTATATAAAGGGTGTAAAATATCACTACTGTTTGCACAAAACTTTGAATAAAAATTAGTAAGGCCCAAAAAACTCTTCAGTTGTGTTACATCTTGAGGAGTGGGCGCTGCCACAATGGCTTCAACTTTTTTATTGTCGGTATGAAGACCTTCTTTATCTATACGATAGCCCAAGTATGTAACACTATTTTGAAAAAACTCACATTTTGACCAATTAACACGTAATCCAGTGTCTTGCAATCTAGTTAACACTGCCCGTAGATTTTCAAAATGTGTTTTTTTATCTTTTCCTGTAACACAAATATCGTCTTGGAAAACCACCGTTGACGGCAAACCACTCAGTGCTTCTTCAATTCATTTTTGAAAATCTTCTGGGATACATTTTATACCAAAAGGAACACGCTTATAAACAAATGTACCTACGTGAGTAGTGATTGCTGTCATCGGCTGTGATTCTTCCGATAATAATGCTTGCTGATAGGCACTGGTAAGATCCAATTTTGAATACTGCTCCCCACCAGCGAGATTGGCAAAAATATCTTCAATACGCGGGAGGGGATAGTGAAAATCTTTTAACAAAGGATTTATTGTAACTTTGTAGTCACCGCAAATGCGTATACTACCATTTTTTTTAACTATTGGAACAATCGGTGTCCCATAATCTGAACGTTCCACTTTATAAATGACGTCATCGCGTTGCAGACGTTCAAGTTCGCGTTCGACCGGGCTGCGCATAGCGAGCGGCAGTGGACGAGCCTTAAAAAAAACCGGGGTGGTGTCCTTCAAATGTAACTGTATTCTAGATTTATTATAAGTACCTAACCCGTCAGCAAACACCTCAGGAAATTCTTTTTTTAACATATTGACTGATTCATAATCAGTGCTGTCGTCGGCCATACTATATCAAGGTGTAAATGTCTTTAAATTTAAACATCTAATCCAGGTACGGCCAAGCAATGGAGGGCCGCCGTTTTCAATAACAAATAATTTTAAGTTTTCTTTTATTCCGCCATAAATAACCGAAACTGTGACATAGCCGAGAGGACTAATTATGCTGCCAGTGTAAGATTTTAATCTAAGCCTTTCATTAACTAATTTAACATGTGAAAACCATTTATCATAACATGATTTAGATATAGCCGATATTTTACTACCTGTGTCGATTTCGAATTTTATCATTCGACTTTCAACCATAACATTCACGAAATAGGGTTCGTCTTTGCCTTTGCACGATAACATAAAAAAAACGATATCACTTTCCGAACTAGATTCATTTAAAAAAAACTGACCTTTGGTTGCTAGTGACTTACGACACACTGCCTTCAAGTGTCCTTTTTCTCCGCACCGGTCACATGTATACATCTTGAATCGGCACCTAGAGGGCGCGTGGCCTTCCTTGCCACACCTGCCGCATCGCGCGCCGCCGCCGCCGCCAACGCTGCCGCCAGGGGCCAGCTGCGCATGCGCCGCGCCCGCTCCATCCGCGCCGCCCGCGCTGCCGCCGCCGCTCACCCGCCAGCGCGAGCCACGCGCCCGCGCCACGCGGTGCATGCCCTCGGCCGCGCCGCCGCTCGTTCCGCCGCTCGAGGTGCCGGACGCCGCCAATGCCGCGTGCCTGTCCGCCGCTTCGAGTGCGAGTGCGAGCTCCACTGCCCGTTTGTAATCGAGCTCTCGTTCAGCAAAAAGCCTGGATCTCATATCCTCATGAAGCAGACCAGACACAAATTGATCTCGTAAGTTCACTTCCAACGTAGTTCCAAAGTTGCAAGTTTTAGCGAGATGTTTCAAACTCTGAAGGTATTCGTTAATATTCTCGTCCTGCCCCTGCTTCCGTTGCCGAAACACGTGTCTTTCTGCGATCTCCGACCTTTGTGGCTCCAGATGTTCCTTCACTATACGTTCGAGTTCCTCTAAAGATTTGGTTTCAGGTGCCGAAGGTGCGCATAAATCGCACATTAATTCGTAACAAGCAATGCCGACATGTGTTACTAACGTGGCCACATGAAGTTCTTCTGCAATGCTGTTAAGTGCAATAAACTGTTTCATACGCCTACAATATGCATCCCAATTGTGTGCACCTATTATGAAAGGTTCATTTTTTCCAATAGGCATGTTTAACACTTGCACTAACACAAACTAAAACACTGTTATTCGTCGTATTTCGACTGCGCCAATGTAATGTATGGAATGAAAGACGGACTATCGCATACTGATTTATTGTACGAAACGTTTGAGTGACAATGTTATAATTAAGTGGGTAGGTAGTTTTAATAAAGTTTTTCAGTTACCCACATACAAACATTACACAAATATCATAAAAATTGGTCCAGCCATTTGAGCGTGAAGAAGTTACAAACATACACACAAACTTTTGCCATTATAATATTACTAGCTTTTCCCCGCGGCTTCGCTCGCGTTAATTTTCTGACATTGATCTCGTTTGACAACAAAACAACCCATAGCGCGACTTGTGGCGCCATCTGTTGGCCGATAGCCCACCCCATACAGCTCCCTCTATAGTAGAAAAAATATTTTCCCATAGAGATGACATACTTTCACGGGATAAAAATTAGCCTATGTTGGGCTCTGTACCCCTGACAATATGTATACAAATTTACATAATGATCGCATGATTAGTTAAGCCGTGAAGGAATAACAAACAAACATACTCACTTTCTCATTTATAATATCCGTATGATATAGTAGGATTAATTTACAAGTGAATGATCACGTCTATCAGCACCTTTAGGCGAAAAATTTTACGTAGACAAAGGAGAAGTTATTTGGGGAATGTGGCAATAAAATACTGTTTATAATTAAACCCTGAGATTAAAACCAATTGGTCTATAACAACAATGTAATTTCGGGGGTCTTTGAGGACCCCGGATGTTGCTGAGGTATTTCTGACGGGAAACAAAGGCAAAATTACGTTTTATAAAAAAAATTCTTTAAACTTTACAAGTGGCCGCATGAATACGCACACGAGCGCACTACGTTGTTCTTTGTGTTGATTTTTGTGAGAGGTAGGGCACAGCGAATAATCCGCTCAAATCGGAGCCCGTCTGGGGAAGGACCTCCACCTTACAGAAGATCGTAGCCAAATTAGCATTGGTCTCGGCCATGTTGTGTACCTACGGTGAGTAAGGTCTCCAGAGCTCCACTTGGGGGGGCTGGGAGGGTTGGCAACGCGTGAGTGATACCCCCGGTATTGTAAGCGTCTATAGGCTACGGTGATGCTTACCATCAGGCGGGCCGTATGCCTGTTTGCCAACTTTGTGGCATAAATAAAATGCTTTATTCTGCAGCCTTGCGGTCACGACACGTCAATTTTTAAGGGGAGTTAAATAAAGTTAAAGGTAGTACCGACAACTACGACAGCATTTTGAGCTATATTAGAATTTAATTTCTACCATTTCTTTCTGTGTGTTTCGAGGTTTTATTTATAAGTATTTTGATATTCCTTTCATATTTCTTAGATAGATAGATAGATAGATAGAATATGCTTTATTTGCAATACACAGACTGTAAACATTAGAACACAACAAATACAATACGATACGGTAAACACAAAAAAAAAAGATTGCAGACTAGTGTATTGGCAACAAGACGGCCTTATTGCTCAAAGCAATCTTTTCAAGGCAACCTTAGGGTAACAGAGCTATATATGGAGTAGGCAGGGCTAGCAATAATAAAATAAAATAAACTTAGATTAAAAATATAAACAAGAAGATCACATATTAATACTCATTTGAGTAGGTGAAGTAAATACTTCTTCTGGGCGTCTTGACACAGAGACTGTATGTATAATGAGTCGTCAGTCGAGACTCGAGACAACATGAATACGCTGCTTTGAATGATATAAAGGACTTCTGAAAGGCTACTTGAATACGTTTCTGTTTTTTACTTGATACTCACTAAATTGCAAAGAATAGGAATGCAAAAGCCATAATATATAAACAAACGAATTGTTAAGTAAAGAAAAAATATATTTTGCAAGTAGATTCACAAGATATGTAAAAATTTATTTATTTTTCTTTCTAGCTGAATGGCCTCTGACGTGAAGTGAAGAAACTCTAATGTTTATAAGAAAATTATAGTGCGATTTCTTACCAAATTGTTGTAAATAGCTTTAAATAATCTCTAAAGATATCAGCTTAATTTACTTAACCACGGTTTAATGTTCGCCAGATTTCGAGCATCGTTTATTACTTATAACTAATCCCTGGATCTTAACATTGGGCACGTGAACTGTCAGTCTTAAAGATAATAGTGTTGTGCAACATTAGACATATCGATAAAAAATAATTTTATTTCCTCAATGACCTTTGACAAACAGATTTGATGGATGCACACACCTAAGAGTTATATAAAAATGCCCCGAATGACATTTGACCAAAAGATCTGAAATAGACATCAGAAATGAAGAGATAATGTGGATAAAGGATAACACTTATTGATATTTTTACGGGATATACACAAATGAACTATGATAAATTCCGAAGAAATAATGAAAATAGCATTAGTCTCGGCTGTTGGGTTCCTACGGTGAGTAAGGTCTCCAGAGCTCCACTTGGGAGGGAGAGGAGGAGGGCAACGCGTGAGTGATACCCTCCCCGGTATTGCAAACGTCTATAGGCTGCGGCGATGCTTACCATCAGGCGGGCCGTATGCTTGTTTGTCACCTCTGTAGCATTAAAAAAATATTTATTGTCTTACATACTTTTAAGAACTGTTGGAAATGTACCGCTCCTGTGATCGAAAAAACTATCGTGACAGTTTTGAGTTGCCTGAGACGAATTATCAACTTCATCTCATCCATTAGCTCAACATTATTATTACCAACAGCTTACCAAAAGCGTAAAAATTACATTGTTTAAAGCATATTGCCAATCGTTTTACACATGCAATCGGTGGGTCAATTATACGCAGAGGGCCTACAACGCTCTTCGTATTCGTATAATAATGCTTTCAGGGTGCTGGTGGGGCTCCCGTGGTTCTGTAGAGCGTCATGCATGTTTGCGGAAGCGCATACTGACGGCTTCCACACTATAATACGCAAGCGAACTGCGTCTCTGATGCGCAGGATCCGGGGGAGCACTAACGGCATTCTGAAAATACTGGGTGACAAGCCGGACTGTCCGTTCCTGGGGCACTGGGACCGCATTCATAGTTGTGTTCCTAGTGCAACAGGTAACGGGAAGGCCGGTAGATATATGAATTAGACATTTATTACATAATGAGTGTCTAATTCATATATTATTTATAAAAAAAAAATAATGAATGTGAAATGAATATTTTGAATTATTTAAATTTTTTTTGTCTAATGCAATAATACTAACATAGTTTTTTAAGTGTGCAAATGTTACTAACAAAATGGATAAATATCTGAAATAAAGAGATTATTATTATTATAGAAACGTGTTTTTTTTTTAAATCAATTAATAGCTTTTTAAACAAGTTGTAAAAATTATAACTAATATCGACAATGTGGTAATTGTTACAACAATATAACGGGATAAATAGCATAGATCCGATTAGGGACCCGCCGAGCCATTTTGCGGAGTTGCAGACTATTTTATATACAAAATCTGAAATTCCAAACAATTAATTCGATTAAAATTTTCGAAAAGAGCCTTATGAGATTATTATAATATTATTGTGAAGCATCACTAATATTTTGTTATTAATGGACACAAGCCAGTTGTTTTCGTTCGTTGATTTTCATATTAATAAAAAAAAATCCTGAACAATTATTATTTTTTACTCACGATGCTGCGGCTACATTAGCGGGCGTAGATTCATGTCGCATTGTCGAGTTAAAACGATGTAGGGTTCGAATACCTGTCGGGTCATGATGAAAAAAAACTAACTTTTTCTGATTGGCCTCTGGTCTTGGATGTTTATCTATACTTATATAATGTATTTGTTATAAAATATAGTATCGTTGAGTTAGTATCCCATAACACAAGTTTCGAACTTACTTTGGGGCTAGCTCAATCTGTGAGATCTGTCCCTTTATATTATTTATTTATTTATTCGCCGTAGCTTGTACAGACAGGAGCACGTCGAGCACACTTGCTGTACAATTTTGGCTCTTATGACATAGAACTTAAGCATGGTACAAAGTCCGATATGTAAAGGTCGACCTGCTATTCACTGTACGAAGCAAAGCCGTGAAGAAAAACTCTGTATTTTACAATAAATTTTGATTTAATATGGGTAATTTCTTTTTTTAATAATAAACTGTTTTTATGTTGACAGTTTTATTATTTAGACGTTTTGTTTATAAGTTTTAAGAAAATTGTGTTAAAACAGAAAATTGAGGTCCGCCCGCGGGAGACAATAAATTATTCAAAGTTTCCTGTCCGCAAAAAATGTCAGAGCGCTTTTTATAATATGTTATTATTTTTAATTTGTCAAAAGTGCGAGTCGGGACAGAGGTTCCGTAAAAGCATGAAGCTATTTTCATTAATTATTTTGGTTCTATGGGTACGGGTGTTCGTAGGAAGATTTGGGATTATCGAATTAAAAAAACTAATTAAAAAAAAGTGAGTAGGTAATCCGGAATTTTCTTTACCAATTTTCTTTATTATTTCCACCTTTCTTCCTAAACTTCAGCATTTGCTTCCCTGGAGTATGGACGTCGACTTTTTCATAACATAACACTTATATGTGTTGTATATGACTTAAATAATACTTTCATTATACTCACGCGGAACCCCATTGTAGAAGTTCCCACGGGAATTTCAAACAAGTTTTTCCTTATTTATGTAAGAAGAGACTCACAAAACATAGTATGTATTCCTAAAAGTCCCCAAGAACCAGATTAACTTCATGTATATTTAAATTTGGAGCTTTAATTTCCTTGATATAAAACAAGCTGGCTTCTTCTCCGAGCTTTTAATTAAGAAATCATTTTTCATTTTCTTGCTTCTGTGATAGCAAGCATACTTTTGTAAGAATCCGTAGTAAACTAGGAACCTTTACACCGTTCGCCCACCGTTCGCTCATAAGCGACTCGAGTAGCATACGCGTATTCTACTAGTTGCTCGTGATTAGTTTTCATAATTCGTCTAACTTTCACACGACGTGACACGTGTGCTGCCGGTCTGATACCAGTTGCGTGCGACTGGTCATTCATTGGTCACACACACGCCACGGAAGTTAATTACGAATCTTATCAAAATGGCAGTCAACATAGTATCGTGTACCATTTCAAGGAAAAATTTACTAATTAAAGTCGTATGTAAAAAAAATACATCACCCCACCCGCGCCGTGTACGAACACTTATACTAATATGCGATTTGGTTGCGTTGCACTGGCGTCCTTTGGGTACCGTGGTGGGAGAAGGACAGTCCGCGTTTTTGCATTGTGCTTGACTTGGCTTAGCAACATGGCATTAGTGTAATGAGAAACAGAAAGACTAAAGTCTGTCTCTCCCGTTGTTAGGCGATACAGCGGGAACTGATGATACTTTTAAACTTTGAAACAAGACAAATTACTAACTAGATAACTAATATTATTGATGGATTATCTGTAACTTAGAGCTATGTTTCAAGTTGGAAACTACTATCCAGTCTAACTGAACGCCAGAAAATATTGTCATTTAATTGAACCGGATTCAGTAGAGAGTAATGGAGGTAGTTCTCCTGGAACGGTTCCAACAAGGAACTGAACAAATTGAATGTCACTCAGTATCTTAAGGATATATCAGTACTAAAAACAAAGAGTAATTTGGTGTTCACATTTGATTGGACTGTTACTTACAATGCAAGGGCCTTTTAAGATTCATTCAGATTTGATAGCGTACGTCCCGTGAATGTAAAGTAGATTAATTACAAAAATCATTTTTATTACTATACGAGGGTCAAACTGAAAGTACTCAGAAAATCAAATACTGGGCAAAAATAAAAGTTATTAGTTTTATTATATCTTTTCAAAATAGTGTCCCTTCACATCAATGCATCGTTGCATCCGATGAAACCACTGAGCAAAGCAGTTTTCCCACTCGCCTTTAGGGGTTTCTTCGACGGATTTTGGGCATCGGTCAAATTATGAGGTATCCACCGGGCACAAAGCTTCCTAACCGCTAACTGTTCATGGAGGATTCTGTGCACTTGACTTATACCGATGCCTAAGCTTGTCCGAATTTGCTGATAGGTCACTCGTTTGTCATTCTTTATCATACGCCGCACAACACTGATGTTAACTTTAGTCGTCGCCGTAGAAAGCCGTCCTTCACGCATATCATCGGTAAGAATAGTCCGACCACGTTTGAACTCATTATACCAGTTGTAAATTGTGGCACGGGATGGGGCTTCATCATGAAAGGCCATTCGAAGTCTATTATAACATTCATGTTGACTTATATGACATCGAAAGTCATAAAAAATCATGGCACGAAAATTTACTCTCGTTGAATTCATGCTGACGTGATTCGGGAAAATTTCAATTTGCCGCCAAAACGTAAAACAAAAGAAAAAAAAATCATACTCGTTCATATTAGCAAAGAGTTCCATTTTCAAAATTTAAACTTATTTTTTAATTATATTGTTTACAAGTGGCCAGTTTTAAAAACTTGCAGTGTCGCCCTGGTATACTCCCTGAAAGAAGAGTGGATAGAGATCTATTTTTGAAATAAATATTTTGAAACAAAATTTAAAAAAAAATGGAAATATTTATTCAGAGAGAAGGTACTCACAGACACTTTCTCTCGTCAAAGATTACATTAAAGTAATAAATTATTTGCGTAATATCTACTCTATAAACTACTATCATTTGGGAAAGAAAATCAGTAACGGCCTTTTTGGAATAAATCAATGCATTTCATATTTTTTAAATAAGATTAAGATCCAGGTACATACATACAGATATTAAATTTTAATCTATAGCGCTATGATCAAATATTTGAATATGTCGCGCCGTACCATTTTATTTAAAGAAAAAAAAAATACATTTGTAGTATCTTTACAGAAAAAACGTATTCTTTTTGTCAAATTAATATTTTTCTAGCCAAAATCAAATCCCAAACCCACAGGTGTTAGCCATCCATTTAGGTTACCATCAAAGTTATGGCATATTTTCTAAAACTATGTCGGCACTTATTCATTGTTATACAGCCTGTAATTATGGTTGTATCATAAACTCGGTTTTATTTCCTCTATGCCATAAAACACTTTGGGCTTGTTTAACACGGCATAATATCGAATTTTACGAGCGTGTGGAACGATGTTTACTTACTGTACAATATATTTTAGGCCATTTGTAAAGATAAGTTGCATTCATGTAACATTTCATATGTTATAGGAACTTAGCCAAGTTACGTGAGTACTGTTTTTTTTTTGTTCTGAGACATTCAAACATTCTGAGGTAGGTCTTTGTACAGACAATTTCTTTGGTCAAAAAGTACATACGATAATAAATGATTTTTGTTATTTAATCATCACCATTTTGGAATCCAATGCAATTATAACCACTGCCAAACGGGTAAAAGAATATCAAACTTCTGACGTAATTTTATAATCTGTGGCACGATTTTTCTACCGCTACAATATCTTAGACAGAATATAACAGAAATATGTAGTACCATCTTGTTTTGATGTGACATAAAAAGTACATACGGGTATGTGATAATGAACGCGTAATCATGTTGGATTCCTTACATGTACGGGCGTAGTTTATTATTCTGATCTCGTAGCGAGCAGAGAGGATTATCAGGCATTTAGAAGGTTCTGCAATGTCTATTATTGGAATCAAAATAGTAAACAACAGCTCATTGCATTAGGTCCCAATAGTAATGTAACAATAGACCGTGGTGCTCGGCAATCGAGCCTCACTTGATTTGCCATCTCTCTAGGGTATAATGCCCTTTGCTTCAAATTGCTGTCTCTCACGTAGTTGTTAAGGAGGGAAGCCCTTTCAATACTTCCTACTCCGATTGTCTTCTTTCTGATTAAATTCGTTGTGAGTTCCAAGACAGCTGTAGTTTCTCCCTCGGGATGTCAATAAGCTTCATCGCTTATTGTCAATCTGAGGTCGCCGTTGTTGATCCTGGCTACACAGGAGACACATCGGTGGGAATGTGTGGTGGGCTTGTCCTGATCACAGGTGTCAAAGTTCAAATCTTTAGCGTGTTGACGCGTGGACGCGCCTTGATTCGCATTTTAAATATTATTTTGTATTGTACCGATGTAACAAAGAAAGACAAGAATCATTATTATTAAAAGAAATATTATGAGAAGTATAATTATTTTAAC
Source organism: Endotricha flammealis (assembly GCA_905163395.2). Classification (NCBI taxonomy): domain Eukaryota; kingdom Metazoa; phylum Arthropoda; class Insecta; order Lepidoptera; family Pyralidae; genus Endotricha; species Endotricha flammealis. Next base: position 830,881 of record LR990861.1, on the reverse strand, counting down.
AATTAGCTAAATTAATTTAATGAATTTACTTTTAGGGAACAAAATAAAAACTTTTTTATATTAAAATTGTATACAGTACACGCTTCGGCCATAAGCGTAAATTAATTTGATGCTGTGTTGCAGAACACTTCGTTTAATGGGTCCACCTGAGTCGGGTAAGTGATAAATGTCTTTCTCACACACTTTTTGTCAAGCAAGGGCGAAAATGGTATAGGGTACTTTTCGCCAGAATTTTATATTTATACAAGCGACACCTGCGCAATTTCGTTAGCGTATCCCGCGGAAATTTCGAAAAATCCTTTCTTATCGGATGCCTACATCATACAAAGAATACTTTCCCGTTTCAGGTCCAGCGGTTTCGGCTGTGCAAAGATCCGTCAATCAGGAGTTAATATCATATCGGTGCATTTGTAACTCGCGTATGTTGCAGCTCGCCTATGTAGCAACAGCTAGGTTACTCTGCATAGCAATCGCGATTTTATTTCAATCCTGAATAATTTCAAATGCAAAATTAACAGCAAATCCTAATTCGTATCCTTGAAATTTTATACTTTACTAACTATTTGGTTAGCATACAATCCGAATTCATTTAATTTTGTATTTAGTTAGCGCTAGTTTAGCTGTAAAAAGTATCTAAAAGTAACAATCCAATGGCGATCGAGCGGAATTATCGCCAAGAGTAAGGGGGCTGGTATGAGTCAGTCATTCAAGATAAAGTGTTTCATATGTTTAAACTATAGTTACAAATACGGAGTTACAAAATGAGAGGTAGGGCACAGCATCCACTCAAATCAGGCGGGCCGTATGCCTGTTTGCCAACGTTGTAGTATAAAAAAATGTAAATAAACTAATGTAATTCTTTTAAATAGTGATTAATAGTTAGTATTCTTTACATAGTATAAAATGAAATGAAATGTGTTCCTACGGTGAGTTAGGTCTCCAGAGCTCCACTTGGGAGGTTGGGAGGGTTGGCAACGCGTGAGTAATACCCCCGGTATTGCAAGCGTCTATAGGCTACGGTGATGCTTACCATCAGGGCCGTATGCTTGTTTGCCAATTTTGAAGTATAAAAAAAAATAGCTTCCTCTGTCTATTAGCTTAGAATTAGATCATTTAAACTACTCATCAGATTTCAATGCAGTTTTCTGAAATATATTTAAAAGGAAGGTTTATTTGTATGATACATACAAGGATTTTCCGTGATTCCCACGATAATGCTTTCCCGTGGGATAAATGTAAAATTCCTACACGTCATATCGCTGTCCTACTCACTCTTAATACAATGTAATATGAGAACTATACGAAGCACCATTTCAATAATTCATATCAGGAACGCAAAACTTAAATTGTCGTGGGACCGCAGAGAATTCAACGTTACATTATTCGAAATTATACTGGAATGGTGAGGTTTTGGTTGGACGAATAGTGAATCACTGTCCGTTGACTGTCCATGAGTGTCGAATCAAATTCAAAATATTTTTATTCTAATCTTTCGAATAGTCACAAATTTTTACTATCACCAGTTCAGACGGCAGATTTTTGCTAAGAAGAACTGGCAAGAAATTTAGACGTAGCAAGTGTATTAAAACTGAAGAAAAATTTAAATAAAGAAAATGTTTATTTCGAACACTATTTGCTCTTTACTTAAAATTACTTAGGTGTGTCCAAATCGGTCTCCACTCAGAATAAATGCCTTGGCACAATTACCACGACGGTGACTTTTTTGCAGCGTATTGTCACAGAGCTGCCTTAGGTCGATATTTTATGACCCGTGTCGAGTTGACCCATTTCATACATCCTTTAAAAATATTACGTCACGATCATATGGAAAATTACAGCCAATTTACGGCCTGCAAAAGTTATAACATGTTTTCTTGGTAAAAGTTTTGCGGACTTCAAGTTTAACACTCCTGCCTGCTTTGCACCCATTACGTTCATTAACTAGAAAATTTCAGTTTTGTTTACGGATACCTATATTAAACTAAAAGTTTGTAAGTTAAAACTTTTTAACGTAATAATATTTTTTATGTAGGTTTCGAATATAGACCAACCAAGACTGGTTTCATAGAAGTAAGAGAAATCCTTATGTACCATTTGCACGAGCGAGTTTATTGCAACGTGTTCGCTCACTAATCGTTGGCTACCACAAGGCGGCTATTATGCCGTCAGTATGTCGTCTCACATTTCAACAGATAGACCCAAGACCGCGGCGAGTGTGGATTGGATGCTATTGGATGGGATCTTCGTCCTACTTCGTTTTGACTTTTAATTTATCATCTGACTTTGTAGCTTCACTTCACTTTACTTAACATTCAGAGAGTATAGACCTAGCATAAGATGTTAGGAGGGCACATGGAGGGCAGGAGGTCGTGTCACGTGGCAAGAGTACTATGACTTGCCTTTATTCAAAGAAGTCCATTCCTTTCCAAGCGTGGCGCGACGTTGACATTTTGTTTATTATTTATGTATACTTTTAAAAAAGGTGGTTTCTATCTTTTAAAAGTAGGTATCCGCATTTTATTTATTACTAGCAAAAGCCGCGCAACTTCTTTTGCGTGTATCTCGTTTTCCCGTGGGAATTTTGGAATGTAATATACTTAAAAACCTTCCCCTTGAATCACTCTATCTATTTAAAAAACGCATCAAAATCCGTTGTGTAGCTTTAAAGGTTTATCCATAGGTTTATATGTATAATATAATACATTCCAAAATTCCCACGGGAAAGAGGGTTACCTACACGCAAACAAAGTTGCGCGGGTTTCGATAGTCTGAGATAAACATGGCCGTCACCTTAATTATGTTTGATATTTGTTGACCTTTCTTTATTTATTTCAAACTAGTTTTTCCCCGCGGCTTCGCTCGCGTTAATTTTATGACATAGATCTCGTTTGACAACAAAACAACCCATAGCGCGACTTGTGGCGCCATCTGTTGGCCGATACAGCGCCCTCTATAGTAGAAAATTTGTTTCCCATTGGAACGACATACTTTCACGGGATAAAAAGTAGCCTATGTTGGGCTCTGTACCCCTAACAATAAGTATGCAAATTTTCATAATGATCGGCTGCTTAGTCAAGCCGTAAAGGAATAACAAACAAACAAACTCACTTTCTCATTTATAATATTAGTAAGGATTCAGATTATTTCATTGAATATACACCCTGTCACCATGGTTAATCACGCTCGTGATCAATCAATGTCACCCAGATTTCATGCCATTATACTCGAGATCATCCAATTAGCTTGGTTTCATAGTGAGTTTCCGAAATTTTCTTGTAAATTTTAACATAATTTCATTTTACTTGTAATAAACAAAGTATTTAATAAGGTTATGCGTAATCAATCATCTATTGATGATATTTGAATATCCTTATTTAATCATTATTTTAACAAATTAAAAAAGTATTTTCATGATCGAGTCAGATAGCGGATAAGACGTGACGGAGACGCGACGTATCGGGAAATGGCTATATTAGGAAGTGGTCATGCGGGGAAGTAGCCCTAAAGGCGTGTACGCATGACCGAACACGAACATGGCGCACATCGAACACGAACACGGAACATGTGGTTCGGACGTGACACCTACAAACATAGTACTTGTGTTCGCGCACAACCACTCGCAACCGAACAAGAACATGGTGTCGAACAAAAGAGGCTACCAAGCCTTACTCTTTCGGTTCGATGTTCGTGTTAACAATGTTCTTGTTCGGTCGTGCTGAGAAAATCGTCTACACAGAACAACCAAATTGGATCGACACGAACACTTTTGACGAACAAATTGTTTGAAGTTCGTTAGTGGTACGCACGTGCGAACAAAGTGTTCGTGTTCGATGTTCACCATGTTCGTGTTCAGTCGTGCGTACACGCCTTTATGGTCCGAAAAGGTTGCGTTGACAGTACGGCAGCGGCGTTAACGTGGATGTCACGCTGCGAGAATGATGGTGGAGACAGCGTCGTGTCCGGCTCGTATACAGCTGTCAGTTTGACTGCTGAAGTGAATACCATATTACAGCCGACATAGAAGGACTGCTCGATCTGTTAGCTATTAGATCAACATACACATACCGTTCTTACAGTTATAGGCAACATTTTGAAGTTTTGACCGCACGACCGCCCGAACTAGTTGCATCTGCTCGAGCGGTCCGTGTGTATGTAGACGACTGTAGTTCACTGTCGCGGCTTCCAAGCTGTTCGTCCTGACTGCTTCAAGCATTCCGTGTATGTCGGCCCTTTGTACATATATATTGCGTTTACTTGAAAATTTGTAATTACATAGTACAATATGAATACTTTGGTAAATGCCTTCACGCAATATTTAGAAATCTTTAATCATATAAACAGAGGGGGGTCAGTCAACTCCTTTGTTGACTGTACCGAACAGAACCATTTTCGCGGAGGGTACCTATTACGCAGTACAGCTATTTCGCGTTATGCCTAAGACGATTATGTGCGCCGGTCCTTACAATGCTGATTTCATTATTTCAGACATACATTTCAATAATTCTAAAGGTTTTTTAAAATGAGATCTCGATATCTAAAATTGTCCGTTCGCCCAGTACTCATTTCTAAACTATAAACCTCAGATTTTACGATGTAAAATCTCTTATTCCCCGGCCGATATCAATTTACGACCGAAAAAGGTTTCTGGTCCAGCATGCTCGGTTATTTTTTATGTCTCTAAGCCAATTAGATTCAGATATCAAGATCTTTAAACTGACTGACTGTGTCTGCGAAAATCTTCAAATTCGAAACTGTGGCTAATATTTCTGTACCGACATATTGAAGATGGTTCAGGCTACTACGCAGACGAAGTTGCGCGAATCATGTTGTGCTTGAATATGCATGTAATGCAAATAAGTGTCAGAAAGTTTACATTAAATTTATTATTATTGCTTGCAACATTTGCCAACATTTATTTAAATTTTGCAATTTCGGTTACAACTCAATTAGTGATGTGGAGGAGGTGATGCAATTCCCTTAGTAGAAAAACCCACAATAAGCAGGCAAACCATGAAAGGAAATTGCGAAAATACGGATTGTTGTTTTGAACTTTATTCTAACTAGTAATGTTCTGACAGGACTACGTGTTTCGTTGTTTCGGATGGACACTTTCATAGTAGACCCAGATTTTAATATGAATTACAAACCTTTATGAGCAAAACAAAGTGTTAGCCACCCGATAGAGAGATAGTGATAGTTAAGAATATAAATAAATATATAGGGACAATTCATACAGATTGAGCTAGCCCCAAAGTAAGTTCGAAACTTGTGTTATGGGATACTAACTCAACGATATTATATTTTATAACAAATACATATATAGATAAACATCCAAGACCCGAGGCCAATCAGAAAAAGTTCGTTTTTCATCATGACCCGACCGGGGATCGAACCCGGGACCTCCTGGGTGGCGGTCTGGCGTGGTAACCATTACGCCACGGAGGTCGTCAATAGTTTTTAAAAAATCCTCTAACATCTGGAATGCAAAATTTTTGCGCCGGAGCCTGGGTTTGTTTTGGATCACCTCATTTAAGAGGCTCACTCTTGTCGAAATAGCAGTTCACTTCTCTAAAATACGACGTCTGCCTTACCTTCACCTGTGGCGTTACTGGTTCGATTTCCTAACAATTGATTTTATGAAAAACAATTGTGTAGAATTTGATAGATTTATTTAACTATCGAAATAAAAATCACGATTTTATTGAATAGTATGCTAGCTAGGTAGCTAGCAATCCCTGATCTTCACAAAATGTGACACTGTCGGAATGTCCGATACACCATTGCATTGGCGGAATAAAAATTCTAAGTGTACTAGTGCATACGTGAAATACTTTCTGTCATGTGAAAAATGTTCTCACGTAAAGGTTTGAGTTTATTTCTGTGACGGATTTTTACATTAAACTTTATTTTCATATAGTTAATAGGATAAAATTAAATGCATGCTTCTTTTGAAGTTAAACTTAACATAGTATCAAAAAAAAATACATAGATACTTTATTTGTAGATAAATACCTTGAACAAAGATAACACAAAGACCGAGACACACAGATATTTTCATGCAAACAAATGTTTACCTTCTGCAGGATTCGAACCTACCATTAGAAAAAGTAGCAAATGCTAGCTCATTTTTTTAAAACATAAACCACCAAAATAGAGTGCTGTGCATTGTATATTAATCGCCCTAAAATGAAACACATAAAAGTAAATTAAAAGTCGCGTAAAAAAAAATGTACGTCAGCGTGAAAAAAAAGCGTAAAAAATAATAAACGCGAGAGAGCGAAACAATTTGTAATAAATCTTTCTGTACTCCGAAAGACGTACGGGTACGTTTCACGAAAGTTTATTTTGTAAATTACATTTCAGACTGCAGTGTTTTCATATTTTTATTACAATACTGGAGAGGCAAACAGGAAGAATTTAGAGTATGTGTAAGAGATTTAATTTTGAAATAAACGATTGCATTTGAGCAAAGGATGTTACTAGTTCAGGATTTCAGGGACAATGTTATGGTATTTGTTTGTTTCTTTTAACTATTGTTACTATAGCCGTAAGTTTCATGAATAAAGATTAAAAATAAATAAATAAAATTGTATGTAATGAGTAATGAGCAGTATAATTATTTTAGGTATTTTATAGCTTTCCTAAATACTCGACAGATGGCGCAGACGGTACTTTAGGTAATAGAAGAGTGAATGGGTGCTGTGAGTGGATGGGTGGAACCTTTTTGCTATCAATTTGTCATTTATTTTAATATTTAAAAAAAGTTTTTGCCATAAATAGAATTTAGATAGAGATAGAAGATAGAATATACTTTATTTGTAATACACATCCAACAGTACAAAGAAAAGTTACATTTAAATCTTACATACTAGTGTATTAGCAACAAGGCGGCCTTATTGCTAAAAGCAATCTTTTCAAGGCAACCTTAGGGTAACGAATTAAAGAAAGAAACGGGCAGGGCAAGCAAAACAAGAATCTTATTAACAAAATTTGCAACGTAATAAGTACATAAATCAATAAAACTGAACTAATTTTGAATAATAATACTTACATAAGAATACACAAATCATACAAATATATATCTCATACATAATATAAATATAATTAATATACATAAATACATACACATACCTACACATATATACATATATATATATCATAAACATATGATAAATAAATAAAGTAATGTCGTAGTAGGTCTTAAAGAAAAGGAAGAAAACATTCGCTTACTGTGAAAGAAAATGGTTTTTTACAAGTTTTTTAAAAATTAAAATAGATTTGGAAGTTCTGATAGCTACAGGAAGATTATTCCACAGTCTGATGGCCTGTATAGTAAAAGATAGGTCAAGGAATTTAGAAGAGTGGACAGGAATGAGAAGAGTGAGGGTTTCCGAGGAACGAAGAGATAAAGCATGAGAAGAAGATGTGAAAGTAAAGTTTTCTTTGAGATAGGAAGGAGCTTGAGGACTATAGAGAATAGTATATAGGAAGGTTAAAATATGTAAGTCCCTACGTTGACGAATAGACAGCCATTTTAGTTGAGTTCGGTACTCAGATACGTGATCAAATTTACGTAATCCAAAAATGAATCTGATACAAAAATTTTGCAAGCGATCTAATTTACATAGCAACTCATAGTTAAGGTCTGAATACGTTATGTCGGCATAGTCAAGGATGGGAAGAAGGAGGGATTGAGCAAGAGCAACTTTGGTGGCAGTGGGTAGGAAGTTTCTTAATTTACGAAGAGACGCAGAAGCGACAAATATCTTCCTGCTAACCTCGGCCACCTGTGCTTTCCATGACATTGTGGAATCAATAATAATACCAAGGTTTTTAACCGAATTACTAAAGGGGATGCAGATGCCATCAAGCATAACCGGCGGGATACGCTGATAATCTAGCCTTGAGATAAAAAATGGACTGCCTATAATGATAGTCTGCGACTTGGCTGGGTTAACTTTTAATCCATAGGATTTACTCCAGAATGATATTTTATTTAAGTCTTCGTTAGTTTGAGCCACAGCAAATGCAATATCATTTAAAGGAGCCTGACAATAAATTTGCAAATCATCTGCATAAAGGTGATAGGAAGAAGAAAGTGAACGTGTGATAGAAGAAATAAAGACAGCGAAGAGTAGAGGAGACAGCACACCACCCTGCGGCACGCCAGCGGTTGTATCACACCAAGAAGAAGTTTGGTGATCAATTTTGACACATTGCCGACGCCCGTACAGGTAATTATGAAACCAATCATGCACTGTCGGAGATATGTTAAGAGAAGAAAGAACTCCTAGCATAATATCAAAATCAACCGAATTGAAAGCATTGCTAAAATCAAGCAGGGTTAACAGAGTCAGCTTTTGATGTTCCATACCACGCCTAATATCGTCGGTAATCTTGACTAAAGCAGTAGTCGTACTATGACCAGGTCGGAAACCGGATTGGAATGGGTTATGGATATCGTTAGAATTAAGAAAACTATTCAGTTGCCAGTGAACTAGTCGTTCCAAAACTTTGGAAAGAAAAGGAAGTATAGATATGGGACGATAGTCATTGAGAACAGAAGGATGCATTTTTTTGGGTAATGGGATAATGTGAGCTTGTTTCCAGCATTCGGGAAAGGATCCAGTCGAAATAGAAAAGTTAAGGATTTTAGTCAGGACGGGAACGAGTAGGTCTAAGAGAGGAATGATCATATTACGACTAATACAATCACCTCCAACGGCATTCGACGTGATGGACAATATACTTCTCTTAACATCACAATCAGCGAATGATTTGAAGGTAAACGGTGAGTGGTTGGGAGGAGGCATCGAAGAAAGATTAATCAATGTATCAGATTTGACTTTATTGTCAAGAAATGTGCAAGAGGAGAAGTGACTATTTAGAGAGTTAAGATCTATATTTGAAGCACAGGAATTTCGAGATTTACCCACTCCCATTGATCTAAGAAATTTCCAAACTTTAGCTTGGTCCTCATTCTCTACAGATTGATGAATGTGGCGTCGCTGTGCATCCCTACACACCTTATTGCAGTGATTTCTGGCCCTATGGTATTTGTCCCGCTTGACCATGTCCGATGGATCGGCTTTATGACGAGCTTTAGCACGATTCTTTTTTTCCCGGAGAAGCCTGATATCATCAGTTAGCCAAGGAGCAGGAAGATGCTTAAGTTTTACCGGTCGCACAGGTGCATGAGTATCGTAAAGCTCAATTAAGAAACGATTAAATAAACGAACTTTCTCATCTACAGTGTCGGCATCATCGATGCTTGTCCAGTTAAGTTTAAGGGCGTCACGGCGCAATTGTTCAATATCCAGTCCACCAAAGTTGCGCTGCATGAGGATTTTGGGTTTAAATTTTGGAGGACGAATTTTATAGGAGAGGTAAACTAGATCGTGGTATGAAAAGGCATCCGCACTTAGTTGGCCATGCTTCGCAACATGATCGAGAGAACTAACCATGATAAGGTCTAGAAGTGAGGGGGTACAATTAGGGAAGTAATGCGTAGCATTTAGAGAAAGTATATTCATATTAGTTGAACTAACCAGGTTTTGAAGGCGACGAGCACGGGAGTCACCTCTCAAGAGACACGTGTTGAAGTCGCCCATTATAATGGAATGGTCATACAATGGACAGAGGTCTTCAAGAAGAGCCTCATAGGAAGGAAAATAATTAATTGACATATTCGGGTTATAAAAAACACCGAGAAGGACTTTGGTACCTGATAGCGATAGTTCTAGAAAAAGATGTTCAGCAGTATCAGGTGGAGGGGGCTGAGGAGATTTACTAATGATAGTGAAAGAAATATGACTACGAAGATAGATTGCCACACCACCGTGAGAAGAAGTAGTTCGATCGTTGCGAATGAGCTGGAAACCTGGAAGAGAATATGTAGTGGAAGGCAAGGATGGATGAAGGAAGGATTCGGACACAAGAATTGCATGAATGTTAGTGTTGTTTTCAAAAGTATAAAGCAGATCTATATAATGCGCTGGAATGCTCTGAGCATTAATATGTACGACGTTAAAATTTTTTTGGACATTTGCAAAAGATGAAATAAGAGAATCAGTGAGAGAAGGTCCATCAAGACTATGGAAACTATCATCAGACAAAGAAAAATATTGATTATCATTTTCTTCAGAACTCGACATAATGATATATAATAATATGTTATACTATTATAATAATAAATACAAATATACTTCTTATAAGTAAATAAATAAAATACTAAGAAAATCCTTCAGCAACTATCAATTATTGTTACCCACCAGCGACCTGCATTATGATAAATGGCTATACAAAGGCGATGTTCCACTATTAAAACTAAGTTACACATTCACAGAGGCACAGAATACACACTATATACTTTATAAATTATTGTAATACTACACAAATACAGCATTTTTAGACGACACAAATTTTCAGTGACATTGAGGCGTCATGAAGTGGTTGCCATTAAAAAAAGAAGAAGAATAATACGACATATGACATTGACAATTAAAAATATAAAAATGTTATTATTTTTTTGTTTGACTATATTGTGAAATGTAAAGTGCAAGCAACATTATGAAAAGAAATGTATCATCTACCTACCTTACAGTGTTAAATAAATGTTCTAAAATTGCGGGTGTGTGCTCTGTGCAAATTGTGGGAACACGCCTATAACAATCACATTATCAACGCTTAAGCGGGCACTACTTCTTCACGGCAGGGGCGACGCGTTGTTTACGAGTCTGCATATTTTGTTGGGTCGCAGGCTGCGCAACAGACCTCGCAGCCCCCGCAGCCTTATCAGAGCCGCTAGCAGCATTACCTGCAGCATTAGGGCCAGCGAGGGCGTCCAATTGTGTAGCGGAAACGATGCGCTGCTTTTTGTTGTCCGCGCCCAGGCAATATATGTCACCATCCCGGGTCCAGCACCGCGATACTCCCAGCCTTTCACGCGCAGCCATAAAGATCTTGTGCCGACGTGCAGTCAAGAACTCGGACACTGTCTTTCCACTATTCTTGAGCCGTTTCTTGTTGAACCAGACTCTGTCCCGACAAGCCACTTCGCGGAACTTCACCAGTAGCGGTCGAGGCTTCGCCCCACCGGCTCGACCCATACGGTGACATCTACTGATATCCGCAGCAGTAATGGTTGACTCCTGAACACAGTCCTCCAACACCAGCGCTGCAGCGGCTACAGCATCTTCATCCTTCCGCTCGGGCACACCATGCAGAAGTAAAATTTTGCGTCGACTTCTTGTCTCCAGTCGATCAATAATCTCTGCCAGGAGCGAAACCATGGCGTGCAAGGTAGCAAAAGTGGCAACGGTTTCGGACCGGAAGAACTTGAACTCAGCGTTGAGGGAATCCAACGTCTGCTTGTTGGTGCTCGGAGACACACGTGCGGCAGCCAGTTCTGCATCAAACCGTGCCATCTGAGCGTTCAACTGCTCTGCAATCTCTTCAACACGTTGTACTGTTGCAGTAGTGACATCCATAGTGAATTGGTGATGATGAATATTGTGGTGATGTGCAGTGATTTATTATAGGAAAAGCAAACTGGTAGGTAACTTTCTAATTAGAATCGCATAAAAGATTAAAAAAGTACTTTTATATAATTTTATTGTATATATTAAAATTGAGCAACGATTTACACGTGTTATCCAAGCAACTACCCGAAAAAAAAAAAAAAAAATTTATCATTTTTTATGTTCCCTAAAAACTGTCTTTGCAAACTGTTTTTATATTGCGTGTGAGAAAGGACTCCTAGTTGTTAATATTGTGTTGAGAAAGGATCAAAGGACTCGTAGTTTATTACTGAATTTTTGAAATATGTGCCTCTACAACACCAAAAGTGATGCTAGCGCCATCTTTTGATGATTTCAAAAACTGATTATACCTACTGGAAAACTGCTCATTCACACAGCACCACCTGCTAAGCTACTCTCGAAACCAATCTTGCGCGATCGGTATTGGATTGTTACGTTTAGGTATTTTTGAGAGAATACTAGCTTTAACTAAATAATAATGAAATCGGATTGTACATGAATAAATTAGTACGATTTGCTGTTAAGTTTACATTGATTTGGTTGCAGAGTAACCTAGCAGGTCCCAAAGTAAGCTTAGACTGCTTGTATTGTTATTGAAAACTAGCTTTTTTGCCCGCGACTTCTTCCGCGTGAAGTTCCGGACCCGTTCCCGTGGGAACCACATTGAATTTCGGGAAAAGCTATAGCCTATGTCACTCCCTGATAATGTAGCTTTCTACTGGTGAAAGAATTTTTGAAATCGGTCCAGTAGTTTCGGAGCCTATTCATTTCAAACAAACAGACAAACATTCAAATCTTTCCTCTTTATAATATTGTATAGATAATATTTGAAAAGAACTAAAACTAAGAAGAGGTCTTAAGACGTCTAAGAGGATTCGAACCTTAAATAACTTGATATATCAATTAGCATTTGGAAATACCAAAGGCTAATTGATATATCAAAGCTAGAATAATGTTGGCAGTTAGCACACTTTACTGAGGAACCTTTAATAAATCATCTAAAGACGTACTAAAGACCTTTTCAGTTAAATGAACCATCATTAACATTTTAATCTGACAGACGGACATACAGATACGAAGTACGGAAAACATTCTATAATACTGAGTGAATTTATATTGGAATTTTACTGTGGAAATAAGGCGTTCATTTCAAAGTTGGCAAACAAGCATACGGCCCGCCTGATGGTAAGCATGACCGTCCGTAGCCTATAGACGCTTGCAATACCGGGGGTATCACTCACGCGTTGCCATGAAATTTAATAGCCTGTTAATAGCCTGTTGAGAAAGAGTGCCGCATTGGTTAACTATACTTCAAGACGAGATACTCATCGTGAGTATGGGAAAAGCATCTATGAAAGATGTCATCTGTGTATGTATAAATCAATATATTTGTTCGTCATTTGAGAAGGCTGTATGTGTCTTTGATATCAATGGCTGCCTTTGGCATCGACATGATTGATGTGCACAGGTTTTGTGAACTAAAGGGGTTCTTATTTTGTAACCGTTACCTTTCGCATTTTGTAAGGCTTTTATCCTTTAGAAACTATGAATCGACAGGTCTTGCTGAAATTTATTCATAAAATGAAATGATGTGCAGTCCGGTGACGAACTTACCGCTATCAGAGGTGACAATTATAATTATTATAATTTTTATCAATATCATCTACATATTTAGTGAAGAAAGTCAAATTAAGAAGGGAAATATTTTTAAACCTAATGCGTCATTAACTTTAAATGTTTTGTGTAATTGGCTGATAGCTTTGCTTAGACAGATTGAAACATGGTTGATGAATTTATTAGAAAATTTTGGAAAATAAATTTGTGTATTTTTGTGGGCTAGTGCACGCGTGCGAGGAGCGTTGGCGTCCATATAGTACCTCTCATACATCATTTATTCAAAATACTCCTGGAACGTGCACGCAGACCTAGCCCTTAATTGGTTTATGACTGCGCGTGCCAGGAGCGTTGGCGTCCATTATAAACATTACACTGCAAAGTTATAGCATGTGACAATAAAAATTGACATACAACACTAAATAAAAAGTTAGTGTTAGCAAAATAAAATCCTTAATTATTTACGCTGGATTTTGCTGAGTTTTACGGCCAGGCCATGACTTTTGGCTTAGATGCAAACATTTGTATGCGAGCTGACCTAGTTATAATAATAAATATTATTGGACGAATCACACAACGGCATTTAGTCCCAAACTAAGCAACTAAGCTTGTACTATGGGTACTAGATTGCTGATAAATATACTTATAATAAGGTACATAGAAAACACCCAGACCAATGCAAACAGACATTTCCATGCACACAAATGTTTGCCTTGCGCAAGATTCGAACCCGCGGCCCTTGGGATAAAGTAATCATTACTAGCCACTCGACCACCGGGCCCGTAGAAGGTGCAATACCAATGGTTCTATTCTCGTAACAAAAACAGATTCAATATCAATTCTCGCGCGCTGTCCCTTTCAATTCCTATTTTGTATGAGTGAGACAGTGATCGAGTTTGAATCGAGATTTTTTTTTGTTACGAGAATAGGGGGATAAATTTTAACTGATTTTTGAGAATAGACTCTGATATGTGTTATGTCCAAACAGAACACATTTGACACAAATAGTCATACATACACACTTTTTTGTTTGTCTTACCAAGATTCGAACCCGCCCCTTTTACTGGCATTTTACCCCATCGGCCACTCGGTCCATCGAAACGGGACCAAACCGCAAAAGTTTAAAAGTGTCAATAAAAATTTTGTTATCTCATTTTGGAGGTCAGGAAGCATAGTAACAATGTAATTTTTATTTTATTTCGCGAAAGCACCTCGCAGTCAAGTGGCAGTACAATTTCGAGGGTCCCAGGTGCTTTACAAGAGGGCCCTCGTAACAACTTAAGTTACGTCAAAACTTTCTTGAACATCCAATCAGCTAAGACAGCTTTTTTATTTTCCACTAGAAAAAAGCATTCGTTTAATAAATCAAGTGTGCTTCATTTATGATAAGTTAAATAACGTTACACTTACTTTGCTCATCTTAAAATGGTTGCTTTGAATTAAGCGTATCAAGCTCTGTGAACAAAGGTGCCTGTCCACCGGCGCGGAGCGAAGAAATGGAGAAATAATAACCAATAAGTTGCACAAAACCTAGGAGCGGAGATTTAAGGTCTCTGTATACGCAACGGGATAATACCTCGGACGGGACGGGGACGTGACTTTTTGTTCGACACATATGCATATTCACATACATTTTGTATGGAACTATATTTTACTTCCCGTCCCGTCCCGTCCGGGAAAAAACACGTTACGTATACAGCTACCTTTAGATAGACACCACGCTACCGCTAAGCTCGTAGCAATCTCGTAGCATACATACAGCTACGCGTTCAGCGTAGCACCATGTAGCACGTACTATCAACGTAACCCCTACGTACGTAGCTAAGATACCGCGTGCTACACGATTTGTTTAGTTGAACTACCGTGCGTAGCGGTTGTATTGTAAGCTGACTACAAAGGGCGAATTGGCTGCGAATCTATCCGTGTGTAAAATTCATACGCTTCACACGCGTCTTGGCGAGGTTAGGCACCAATACAGTGTCCACACGTGTAACGCGAATTGGCGGCGAAGGCAAAGTGAAAATTCGCCGTTTTTAGACCGTGTCTTTAGAATAGTGTAGGAGTGCCTGTATATTTTTCTTAATTTATATTTTGCAAGTGAAATATTTATTTATGCACAGTAGCGCCTATATCAGACCTTTGATGAACTCCTACGGGGTTTGCGTATTTTTCGGGATAAAAGTACCCCATGTGTACTTTCACATTGGCCCAGCCATTTGAGCGTGAAGAAGTAACAAACATACACATAATTTTCGCCTATAGAATATTAGTAGGATAACTTTCGTGTTATTTTAGGCTTTCAATCATAATGAGGTATAGTTTGTAATAGAAATATGTGAAAACTAAATTACTCTTATGGAAAGGCGGAATGTATTAAAACAATGATTAATTTACATAAAAGTAATCCCTAAAATTTAAAAGTCGTGAATTTTTAACAATATTATAAATGAGAAAGTTTGTGAGGATGTACGAGTATGGATTACTACACGTAAAAACGGCTTGATAGATTTGCATGAAATTTGGTACACGTATAGTGTATAACCTGGATTAACACTTAGGATAGTTCTTATCCCAGACATCAGTCCAGGAACCGCAATAACGGTTAAAATAACGGGATTTCGCGGGAAAAACCGTAGACATTGGCTACAAAAAATCCACAGACTTTACGCAGTACGCAAGAATCTTAGAGAGGTAGGGCACAGCAGATAATCCGCTCAAATCGGAGCAGCCCGTCTGGGGAAGGCCCTTCACCTTACAGAAGATCGTAGCCAAATAGCATTGGTCTTGGCCGTGTTGTGTTCCTACGGTGAGTAAGGTCTCCAGAGCTCCACTTGGGGGGGTTGGGAGGGTTGGCAACGCGCGAGTGATACCCCCGGTATTGCTTACGTCTATAGGCTACGGTGACGGCTTACCATCAGGCCGACCGTATGCTTGTTTGCCACCTTTGTGGTATAAAATCTTCGCAAGAATCTTAGTACATTCAAAATGTACCATAGTAGCTAGACGGTTATGAGCGACTGTACGTTATAAACATCCTGTGGTATGTGAAGTCTTTATCGAAATTGTAAATGTCCTTAAATGTATTAAATTGTAATAATTCTAGAAGTTATAGCAGATTATGTGTTTTTCGTGAAATCGATCCCATAAACGTTTTCAATGTTAAAAATGTATTTGTAATAAATAAGAAAAGTCCCAAAAATATTTTTCATCCTTTTCCTTTATCGTTTATAGAAATTGAACGAAACTGACTGTAAAAGTGTTTTGCCGCTAATCTAACATATACAATTTAGTGCGTACATTAGAATGATATGTGGGGTGGGCTCCACGAATCGTGTTATTGTGAAATATGTCTGGGGCGATACACAGCTCTGCGTGTAGCAAATTGTGCTACAATATTTATATAATATTTCTCAAACATAATAATTAGTGATAGATAGATAGATAGAATATACTTTATTTGCAATTCACAAATAGTTAGGACACAGTATACATAAACACAACATACACACTATTGAAATCGCAACAAGGCGGCCTTATTGCTAAAAAGCAATCTTTTCAAGGCAACCTTAGGGTAACGAATTATTTTATGGACTGGGCAGGGCTAGTAAGTTAAGTACTCATGAATAGAAATTATAATATAAAATATGACATAAAAACTACGAATAACGAATATCATAATAACAATAAATATACATAAATGCGTACACATATATTTAATAGTATAATATATAGGTATATATAATACATAAATATAATATACATCAATATACATAATCATATACGAATATGAGAAACATAGGTACTAGGTATATAAAATCAAAGAGCCAGGAAATGACATTTCACTTGCCTCTTGAATATGTCAATGGATTTCGCTTTCCTAATGGTGACTGGTAAACTATTCCAAAGTCTGATAGCCTGAATGGTGAAAGATTGATCTAAGAATTTGGAAGAATGAATAGGCATGAGAAGAGTGAGATTATCAGAAGAGCGGAGAGATAGGCCATGGGCAGAAGAGGAAAAATTAAAGCATTATTTTAGATAGGGGTTCGAGGATTAAAGAGTATAGAGTAGCGAAGGTAGAGAATGTGCATATCTCTACGCTGACGAATGGGAAGTCATTTTAATTGTGCACGGTAATCGGAGATATGGTCAAATTTACGTAGACCGTATATAAATCTGATGCAAAAATTTTGTAGGCGATCGAGCTTATTAATCAGAACAACGTTAAGGTCAGAGTACGAAGTATCTGCATAATCTAGGATAGGAAGAAGAAGGGATTGTGCAAGAGCAACTTTGGTGGCAGTGGGTAAGAAATTTTTAAGTCGGCGAAGACACCCAGAAGCAGCAAACATCTTCCTGCTTACCTCAGCCACCTGATCTTTCCAAGAGAGTGTGGAATCCAATATTATGCCGAAGTTTTTAACCTTGTCACTGTAAGGGATGCAGATTCTATCAAACATCACCGGAGGTATACGAGATTTGTCCAGTCCCGAAATATACGCTTGGCTACCTATTATAATGGATTGCGACTTGGCAGGGTTAACTTTTAAGCCAAAACGTTTACCAAAAGAAGAAATTCGGTTAAGATTAACGTTGGTTTCTGCAACAGCTAAGGCAATATTGGTCAAAGATGCCTGGCAATAAATTTGCAAATCATCTGCATAAAGGTGGTAGGAGGAAGAAAGTGAATTAGTGATAGGAGAAATGAAAATAGCAAATAGAAGAGGAGACAGCACACCACCCTGCGGCACGCCGGCAGTCGTATCACACCAAGTAGACTTTCGGTGATCAATTTTGACACGTTGCCGACGCCCGTACAGGTAATTACGAAACCAATCACACACTGTAGGAGATATATTAAGAGAAGAGAGAACTGCTAACATAATATCAAAATCAACAGCATTAAAAGCATTGCTGAAGTCAAGTAAAGTTAATAAAGTGAGCTGTTGATTTTCCATGCCACTCCTAATGTCGTCAGTAATCTTAACTAGAGCAGTAGTCGTACTATGACCAGGACGGAAACCGGATTGGAAAGGGTTATGAATGTTATTGGAATTCAGGAAATTATTAAGTTGCCAGTGTACTAACCGTTCCAAAACTTTGGATAGGAATGGAAGTATGGAGATAGTGTTGTGATAATTATACTTATCTTCTTAGTAACCTTTGACGATCTTCGTGGCGTAATGGTTACCATGCCGGACCGCCATCCAGAAGGTCCCGGGCTAGAATCCCGGTCAGGTCATGATGAAAATTAGACCTTTTTCTGATTCGCCTGGGTCTTGGATAAATATCTATACATGTACTTGTTACAAAATATAGTATCGTTAAGTTAGTATCCCCACATTTTAACTTACTTTGGGGCTAGCTCAAATCTGTGTAATTTGTCCCTGTATA
Organism: Endotricha flammealis; assembly: GCA_905163395.2. Lineage (NCBI taxonomy): Eukaryota > Metazoa > Arthropoda > Insecta > Lepidoptera > Pyralidae > Endotricha > Endotricha flammealis. The sequence goes on along the minus strand of LR990861.1, from coordinate 812,333 downwards.
TTTACTTATTAGTACAACCAAATACTATTGAAACTCTACCGAGTTAATACGCACAGCTTCGGAATAATGTGGGCAAGACGCGCGACACTAGCGCTACTATAGAAATAGGGCGGCATGAGGTGAACGATTTCAAAACTTTTGTGCGTTTTGTATGCAAAATGTTAACGCGACACTAGCACCCCTAGCGGCATGAGGTGAACAGGAGGTTGCCAAGTCATTGTATGAGAAACGTCAAGAGCTGTGCGTATTATATTTCTATAGTATTTGGTACAACTGACGTCTGAACCATGAACGGGTGTGGTAGGAAAAAGTTGTGACGATTCGAAAGAGCTTGTCAAAGGCCTATTTGAATATAGTAATTTCAAATAACTAGCGCAGCTTCTCCCACGTGGTTCAAGCACAAATAATAAAATTAAAATAAAATCCTGTGGGAATAAGATGTTTGTCCGGGATAAAAAGTAGCTGACACTCTCTAGTCACTTTCTACTTTACTGTATGTTGTGCCACGAAACCCGTTAAGATTTCTTGACCATTTTCTTTTAGGTTGTCTGGAAGAAATTGCTTAGCGATAAGACCAGCTATTGTACCGTGTATTACCAAAGATTTTTGTGTTATAGTTTTTGGTGCAATCGTGTTTTTTATTGGATTGTACTTTCGACACACTTTTCCATTTATAATTATTAGGGTGGAAGTACAGATAATAATGTTTTTGGATTAACTAAACATAAATTAAATAGGAAATTCTAGGTACCAACCAAAAAACCTTAAAAACCCAAATATAGGGAACCACTGGACTTCGTTCTTACATTGCGCATTGGGGTGATTAATTTATGTCGAAACCCGTCCAAGCACTGGCTAGCGTCAATGTGTAACTACAATGACGTATAAGTAAACAGAAAACCTTGAAATGTAATGATTTATTTCAGAGACTAGGTTGATTGATTATCGTAACAAAAACCGATTGTATTTCGATTCAAACACACTCGCTGTCCCGTTCAATTCCTATTTTGTATGAGCGGGACAGCGATAGAATTGAAATAGAATCGGGTTTGTTACGAGAATAAGGGGGAAGGCCTTCACAGGCCCTTTCTCTGGTCACTTACAACTTAATTAATCTACACTAATATTATAAAGAGGTTAAATTTGTATTTTTGTGTGTGTGTGTGTGTGTGTGTGTGTGTGTGTGTGTGTGTGTGTGTGTGTGTGTTAGTGTGTGTGTATGTTTGTAATGAATGAATAAACACAAAAACCTCTGAACCGATTTAAAAAATTCTGTCACTGTTTTGGAAGGTACATTACCCCCGAGTAACATACGCTATATTAAATTTTTTTTTAAATCCTTTGTAGTATATAGTAAAGTATATAATAAACTACTTTAGAAACAAGTAAAATGACCACCGGTAAAAGAAATGGCGAACGAAAATTGGTTACGACCTTTTTTTATTTAACATCTTTTTTTTCTAATCGTTACAATGTAACATTTACAAGAAGAATACGAAAAACACGTTTAATCGTGTAACATAATATATCATGCCCCACCCCACCTTCAGCGGACGGCCGGTCACATATTCCGGGATCGTTTGTAAATCACGAGCCAGCAATAAATCAGAGATAACAATATTTGTAGATACTACAAATATTACTACACATACACACAGTGAAGTTATTTCTTCATTTTATTGTTCGGTGAAAGCCATAGATTTAGTATATACTAGCGTACCTATAGATCGGCTCTGTTTGATTAAGGCGAGACCAAAAACAAAATACACTAGTGTGCGTGGAATGTACATGTGTGCAAGCAAGATATATAATTTTGTAGATTTTCCTTTTAGTTTGAGTTACATCCAGGCACTGCACAGTGTGACATACCGGGGTGAAATAAACAAAAGACACCGGTAGTCAACAAAATAATATATATATTTACTAAATATTTAAAATGAATTGCAAAAAGAAGTTAATTAACAAAAAATTTGAACCTGGGCACGGTTCGATAAGGCCGTCTAGCTGTACTTCGAGGAAAGTTAGGTACTTCCCTGGGCGTGACGGTGCATAAAATGAGTATGTTGCTCGATGCCAGCTGATCCACAATCGAATTGAAGAGTTGTGTCGACGTCGACCTTTTACGGCTCAGCCCCAAACTTGGACCCTGGAATTTATAATCGAAACTCCTACATCAAACAGCTCATTAAACGAGCTCCGCGGCTAGCACTAGCGTCACAAAAGAAATACCTAACGTGAAGTAAGTGGAGTGGAGTGCGCAGCCAAAAGCGGAGCTTACAATAAAATTATTAAGCTGTTAAATATTCACACAATAACAACATTACGATAAATAAAACAATAGATTATAAGAACTAACCATGAACAAAGAAACGCAAAAGCATATACGTGGCTATCTAACAAAGGAATGCAGCAGTTAAGAATTTATAAAAAATATGTTCACACTCACCCGAACAGGGGTATATCACTTTCACAAAATGAATAAGTATGACTCCTCAAGAGTGTATATAATTAATAAATATTTTCAAATAAAGCCAATTAATCTAAAACGAGATTTAAGGCGAGGTGCGCGTACGCTTGTTACAAGACACAACGCAGCAGTGCGACGGCGGCGGCGCGGCGGCCGGCGTCTTGCCGTGTTAAGCGAAACCGGTTTCTCGTAAGCCGAGACGTTGGAGATCCGCGTCGTCGGCGCTCGATTTTTAAAACCATATTTCAATAATTGATTTACTAGGTATTTTATTTTTTAATAATGTTACTTTATTTAACTATGTATATATTTTTTAATAAAATAATTTCAATTACGTTGCAACGTTACAGTTCCCCCCCGGTTCAAAACGGATTTATCTGCTTGTAGTACCAGATATAATACGCAACTAAAACCTATTCCTACATTTCCCGTGTAATGATTGGCAATTTTAAATCTTTAATGTGCCAAGCACCAATATTCTTGCCACTTAAATCTTCTAGCTCATAGACAAGTGGGGACCGTTTGGTAACTATGCGACATTTTAGGAATTTTGGAGCTAATTTCTTTGAGAAACGTTTATCCTTATCGCTCAAGACGTAAGCACGTTTCATTACCACGTCGCCAACCTTGAACTCGACAGGTTTGCGACGCAGATTATAGTGAGCCATGTTCCGCGAATGAGCTTGCCAAAGTTTACTCTGAACCTCGTCGAATACAGACGCGAGGTTGCCTAGATTCTCTGCATAAATATCACGGGGCAAAAATAAGATCTCATCTCCTAAGTCGTTATCCGTGTAGTGAGTACCGCATGTGACCAGTTCTCTGCCGTAAACTAAAAATGAGGGAGTGAAACCAGTCGATTCGTTGACAGAGTTATTAATGGCAAAATGAACCTTTGGGATGAAAATATCCCAGGTTCTGTGATCATTATCTACATATGTAGACAGGCATGTGATAATTGTCCTATTGTAACGCTCTACGGTGTTTATCTGTGGGGTATATTTTGGAGTGAAGAAAACATTGGGAATCTTATATTTGGAAAATAAAGCGCTGCTAATATTACTAACGAATTGCGTCCCATTGTCCATCAATACAGTCTGTGGTATTCCGTGAATAAGAAAAACGGATTCTTCTAAAATCTTTGTGATTATCATAGAAGTTGCATTACGTATAGGAAAAACTAGACAATACTTCGAGAAGCAACAGGTAACAACTAAAATGTAGCTGTTTTGCTTACGGGTTATAGGCAACGGACCCATTAAATCTATCGACAACATTTGGAATGGGCGAGAACATTGTTTAGGACGACCCATTTCACCCAAGGTCATATGATTTTGAGCTTTATACGACAAACACTTTTCACAAGAACTTATAAACTTAACAACGTCCCGATGCATGCCTGGCCAGAAATAGCGTAAGGCTAGGCGCCGGTACGTTTTAAAAATGCCTAAATGACCTGACATGGGTTCAGAATGATTTTCATTTATAATCCTCTCGCGCTTTTCAGTGGGTACTACCTCCTTCCATGAAAACTCGGAAGTGAGTTCATGCTTATTTTTGGATAATCTATAAAGAGTATTATTTTTTATCAAAAAATTTTTAAAATTTTCAGGTTTTTTCAGACAACCGTTAAAAATATTTTTATACCAAATATCCCCAGTACCTGGCAATTGCGATGAAATCGAGCCTATTGGCACAGCTCTAGAAAGTGCATCAGGGACAATATTGTCGCACCCACGTCGATGTTTGAGGTCGAAATCAAAAACCGACAATCGAACACCCCAACGAGCTAACCTACCAGTAGGGTTACTTAGAGAAAGAAACCATCTTAACGCACTGTGATCAGTATAGACAATGAATCGTTTCCCATTTTCTAAGTAACACCTCCAGTGCTCCAAGGCTACAATGACAGCTAGAGTTTCACGTTCGGTAATACCATAATTTCTCTCAGCTGCCGACAGGGACCTGCTCATATAAGCCACCGGATGTTCCTTACCATCTACGACTTGAGTAAGCATAGCTCCCACTCCATAATTACTCGCATCGGTATGAACCTCGAATGGTTTCGTAAAATCAGGACAAGAAAGAACTGGCGCAGAGACTAAACAATTCTTCAGTTTACAAAATGCACTTTCCGCTTCTAACGTCCACTTGAATGGTGGAGCACCCTTTTTTGTTGAAGTCAATGCGTTCAGGGGACCGGCTATAGTGCTAAAATTAGGAACAAACCGCCGGTACCAGGTGGCGGTACCAAGAAAACGTTTGAGGTCTTTAGAACAAGTAGGTGTTGGGTATTCCAAAATCGCCTTCACCTTTTCGGGATCAGTTCTTAAACCATTGTCATCTACTACATAACCTAAATATTTCAATTCACTACGGAAGAATTTACATTTTTCTAAATTAATTGTGAGATTTGCACCCTTGAGTTTCTCGAGAACCTTACCTAACAGAGTGACATGACTGCTAAAATCGTCAGAGATAATAATTATATCGTCGAGATAAGCAAACACCTTCAACTCAAACTCAGCAAACAGAAAGTCTACTAAGCGTTGTTGAGTGGCAGGTGCATTAGTTAACCCGAAAGCTGTACGCTTAAAACGTAAAGTACCCTTACCAGGTATGTAAAAAGCAGTTTTGTCCCTATCCTCGTTCGCGATAGGTATTTGCCAAAATGCTTTAGACAAATCGATGCTAGACAAATAACGGGCATCACGGAGATTGTCTAAAATCTCCGAGATATAGGGCAAACTGTAGGCGTCGCGTTTAGTGACTGCATTTAACTTCCTACTGTCTAAGCAAAACCTAGGTTGACCATTCTTTTTTTCTACTAGTAAGACCGGAGAGGACCAGGCACTTTCGCAAGGATCAACAACATCCATATCGAGCATTTCATTCACCTGTTCGTTCAAAATACGACGTTTTTCAGGTGACATACGATAATAGCGCTGTCGTATAGGTTGGGTGTTACCTGTGTCGATACGATGCTCGATTAAAGGCGTTTTACCTAAGCCTTTTGATTCTATGGAGATAGACGTAAACTGAGAAATAATATTATCTGCTATGGCTTTTTCTTTATCATCTAAATTGTCATAGCTATGAACAAAGGTAGGAGTAACTTTATCAACGTCAGGATGAAGAAACCCGACAGAAATTGAATTTAAATATTTAGGACAAATTTTAAATTTACTCCAGAAATCAATGCCTAATATGAGACTTGAAGTAATTTCAGGAATGCAGTGTACTGTAATAATATGAGTATTACCATCAAAAGTTATAGGCAAATCCATGTACCCAGAACTTTTTAATACCTGTCCACCAGCAGCGCAGACCGTTATAAAATTATCCTTGATTGTTTCGACCCCTGTTTGTTCTAAAAGTTCATGAAAGTTATCGCCAACAATAGTGACGGCCGAGCCAGAATCCAAAAGACCAGCTATAGTAATATCATTGATTTTAACATTGACATATGGTCTGTAATCGTTTTGAGGTTTATTTTGCAGAATTGTATCGACTTTGTACGTACTGGAATATATTGAGACGAACCTTAACCAATTAGTCCAGTCCTCAGAATCAAATTTATTATGATTTCTGACACAATTCTGCTTAACTAGTTTTTTTGCATACTTGACTGACCTTTGGAGCAGTTCGGACACTGCGGTGTTTTAACTCCCTCATATCCGCATACAAAACACACAATTTTATCCTTGGGTGCCGGACATTGTCTTAAGTTATGAGTGTCCACACGACACCTAAGGCAAAACTTCGGTTTCTTTTCCTCAACTTGTAATGCATGTACATAGTTTTGGTTATTAGTATCAACATTATTGTTACGATAGGGGGTAGAATGATTATTATTATATTTATTAGTACAAGAATTATTATTTTGTGTAAATTTTGTATTTTGAAAGGTTTTATTAAATTTATTATTAGGACCTATATAAGAGAAATCAGGAGCCAAGGTGTCGGGAGTCGGGCCAGTGGGTTCGCGAAATTGAGCAACACGTGCCTGAATTCTTTCGAAATTACAGCATATCTGACGTAAACTGTTAATGTCTTTAATATCCGACACCGATACCAACGCAGCCGCGTAGCATGGACGAATATTATGCAATAGGATTTCAAGCTTTTCTGCCTCTGAAGGTGGTGTAGAAAGCCTTGAAAAAAGTCCTGACATTATCGCCAAATAAACCACGATACCCTCTTTTTCGCCCTGAGTTCTTAAATGTATTTCTTGACGCAACTTATAGTCATAATCGGGTTGGTCAAAATCTTGTTTGAGTAACTCGACAAGCTCATTCCAATTCGACACCCTATCCCTGACACTCCTATACCAGTGGATAGCATCCCCCGTAAATATTTCCGTAGCGTACGACAGTATTTTTGAGTCTGCTATATCCCTGGCCTCGCAAAATTCCCTAAACCGTTCTATAAAAGCACGCACGCACGTTTTGCCATCATATCTAAGTTTCCCAATATCAATGGTTTTGCTGCGGTCGCAAGAAACCGTGATATTAAACGGAGCACTAGTTGCCGCTTCATTTATTGTAGGGGAAATTAGCCGATCAACGCCAGTATCTTTAACGGAATTAAGTAGATCGAAATAATATCTAAACTGCTCTGAAAACTTATCAACTAAAACTTTGATATCGGGTTTAGTATCCTCATCAGTGTACAACCTATTAAGGCGGTGGTATAAATAATGTAACAAGTTTTCCGTTCTTAACACATTATTCTTATCCAAGGAAGATTCTAAATTATGTTTAATCTTACCAAGAACGATATCAATACCGGCAAGATCGTCGGATAATGAGAGACTACTCTCCAAAATATCATTCGAAGGAAACTGAGGACCCAAATTTGCTATCTGCTTACGCAACTCCTCTACTGTACTAGCAGGTACGGTACCTCTAATTGCGACCTCGTATTCCAATTCGGTTTTTTGCAAAGACAAGAACCTTACCGGATATGACATTTTAGACAAAATTATAGCAATTAGAATAACCCTATTTGAGTGAGGTGTGAACTTTAAAAACAAATATATATAGAGAAAAAAAAAAGAAAATACTCCGTTTTGTCACAAATAAATAGGTACACTACCAAACGTTTAGGTTGCTAACAAAATAAGTATAAACTTAAAATAAAACAAACAAAACTAAAAGAAAAAAGCGTTATGAGGCAACTAAAGTGTACTTATAGTAAAACAATGTGTATTTATCGCCTATAATAATCTAAAAATATTACAATAACAATATTTTTTTTAATATTTTTATTTGAGGGTACCCAAAAAAAAAATTTTTTTGAACCGTCGTCGGTAAAAATACAATTATTTGAGGTGCTCCTCCTTTTTAGTACACTTTAGCTGCTATTGCAACCAAAAAATAAAAATAAAATAAACGTTTTACAAAAATATAACAAAAACACAACCACAACCACTAATACTACCACGAAGCAAAGCTAGACCAATAAAAATTACCACGTTTAGGCGCCACTGTGACATACCGGGGTGAAATAAACAAAAGACACCGGTAGTCAACAAAATAATATATATATTTACTAAATATTTAAAATGAATTGCAAAAAGAAGTTAATTAACAAAAAATTTGAACCTGGGCACGGTTCGATAAGGCCGTCTAGCTGTACTTCGAGGAAAGTTAGGTACTTCCCTGGGCGTGACGGTGCATAAAATGAGTATGTTGCTCGATGCCAGCTGATCCACAATCGAATTGAAGAGTTGTGTCGACGTCGACCTTTTACGGCTCAGCCCCAAACTTGGACCCTGGAATTTATAATCGAAACTCCTACATCAAACAGCTCATTAAACGAGCTCCGCGGCTAGCACTAGCGTCACAAAAGAAATACCTAACGTGAAGTAAGTGGAGTGGAGTGCGCAGCCAAAAGCGGAGCTTACAATAAAATTATTAAGCTGTTAAATATTCACACAATAACAACATTACGATAAATAAAACAATAGATTATAAGAACTAACCATGAACAAAGAAACGCAAAAGCATATACGTGGCTATCTAACAAAGGAATGCAGCAGTTAAGAATTTATAAAAAATATGTTCACACTCACCCGAACAGGGGTATATCACTTTCACAAAATGAATAAGTATGACTCCTCAAGAGTGTATATAATTAATAAATATTTTCAAATAAAGCCAATTAATCTAAAACGAGATTTAAGGCGAGGTGCGCGTACGCTTGTTACAAGACACAACGCAGCAGTGCGACGGCGGCGGCGCGGCGGCCGGCGTCTTGCCGTGTTAAGCGAAACCGGTTTCTCGTAAGCCGAGACGTTGGAGATCCGCGTCGTCGGCGCTCGATTTTTAAAACCATATTTCAATAATTGATTTACTAGGTATTTTATTTTTTAATAATGTTACTTTATTTAACTATGTATATATTTTTTAATAAAATAATTTCAATTACGTTGCAACGTTACAACAGGTAATCATATTTAATCACGTCGAATTAACACCAAAACTACACTTACAAACCATACATTTTGTAAAAATAAGTGGGATTTGTTTTAACATGACTGACGTTAGGGCGATACAAGCCCATAGCGTGTATAGGAAAAATGGTCTATCTCTTTTGCATTGCCAATCTACTTACGCTAGTAAGTTATAATAAATCTATGGTGAAAGCTGAACAGTTTGTTTTGAAATTTAGAAAGTATTGCTAAGAACATTTTTTTAAAATTTCGCGAACCGAATTCTTTTTTATTCATCTTTACACATCGATATGAAAGTAAGACAAGGTCCGGTACTGAGATTTTGCGGCATTGGGCACATGCACACTACCACCCTTCAGTCAGTTTACGCTTAGATCCATCACTCAACATTCGCAGAAGTCCAACTATGTTCAAAGCTCGTTAATAAACATACCGCCTCTCAAATAAATTTAACACCATGTACACATAACGGGGTACCGAACTTCACGAGAATTCTCATTACATTCAAATATTTTGATAAGGCGAGTTCTATAAACGTTGTGAATTCCGAATCCTGCGTAAATAGTCCCGACATTTGTTTAACGTTCATACGTCAAAGTTAACGTCTATTTAGATTTGACTTAAACGGCCTTTAACGGCCCGGTCAGAGTCGCGTTAGGGGCCCGTTTTCACAAACAAGTCCTAATGTTTAAAATTCTCTTAACAGCTTATTGTAATATAAAATTATTGATTATTAAAAATCGTATTTTTATTGATTACTTTATACACGTACCAAAAACAAGGATTTGGACATAGAAAAAGCTTTAAAAATTTATGAATTATTTGAAAACGTTCATTAGGGTCAAATAGAATCGCAATATATTATATGTTATACCACAAAGTTGGCAAACAAGCATACAACTGATGGTAAGAATCACCGTAGCCTATAGACGCTTGCAATACCGGTATCACTCACGCCGCGCAACCCTCACAACCCCTCCCAAAGGGAACTCTGCAGACCTTACTCACCGTAGGAACACAACATGGCTGAGACCAATGCTATTAAGGCTTCGATCTTCTGTAAGGTGGAGGTCCTTCCCCAGACGGGCTACTCTGATTTGAGCGGATTATCGGCTGTGCCCCTACCTCTCTTTGGATATAACGAAAATGCAATATTCCAGACACAAATAATAATGTACAAAGTTTAAGACAATCCCAGCACAAATTCTCAGTTGGAACTAAGCTGTAGCTTTAACAATTTCAAGCATTAGATATCTGACAAGTATGCCCTCAGGTACAGCCTTACGTCGGGCTCACGATTTGATCCGAACTTCATAAGTATTCTACTCACGAACTCAATAGATTTCGTAAATAGCCATCGTATTATGGGTGAGTGATATGGGAGCGATCATATTAGTGATAATATGATGTGTAAAACACAACATTTTATCTGTGAGATACAAAAACTACCTATAGTAGGCTAAGTTAGTAAGTAAATATTCAATTTAAATACATTACTAGCTGTTATCCGCGGCTCCGCCCGTGGTCAAGGGAAAATGTCAATAAATTTTCCCATGGGAATATCTTTATCCCGTGGGAAAAAAGTTGCCTATGCCACTCTCCAGACCAAAATTATATCAATCCGTTCATTACTTTCGACGTGAAGGGAGGACAAAATAACACACTTTCACATTTATAATATTAGTATGGATATGAAGTTTAGTTCTGTTTAAGTTTTGTCTTTTTTTTATTTTGTCAGTGCATTTTTCTTGTTGGTTTATTTAGTTCAGTCATGTCTTTAATTTCAATTTTTTTTTACAAATTCATATTGTTTATTTTATTCTAATTCTAGCTTATTTGCCAGCGACTTCGTCCGCGTGAAGTTCCGGCCCCGTTCCCGTGGGAACCACATTGAATTTCGGGAAAAGCTATAGCCTATGTCACTCCCTGATAATGTAGCTTTCTACTGGTGAAAGAATTTTTGAAATCGGTCCAGTAGTTTCGGAGTCTATTCAATGCAAACAAACAAACAAACAATCAAATCGTATTTATTATCTTTTTTCTTTTTTTTATATCATTTACTTTTGTTTGTTCGTTTATTTGTTTGTATACAACATGTACGTTGTCTTCGTATCTCATGTGTTGTACTCATCGAGTAGCCATTTTGAATAGAGACGCTCAAGTCTGTTAGGTTTGTCCAAATGTGTTGGTATTTTGCCCTCATTGTACATATAATCGCTCACTATTTTGTTTGTGCGCAGTAATTGTCAACTGAGATTTGAGGACAATTATTTTTGAAGAAAAAAACAAACATTACGTCTCTATTAGATACATACTCGCTGGTTGTACTGAATAAATGTTTTTCTTTCTTTCTGTATTTCAGCCATAATTTTTTTTGTATATCAATGATTTCACCATTATTGAAATATATTTTATATTTCGAAAATTGTCAGTGGCAACGTTAATATATTGGAGTGGTAGAGCATTATGAAATTGACTAATACCACTTCTCAGAAGGGGCAAACATATGCGTGAGGGCATTTTGTTTATTCTCGAGTCTGGTTGTTTTCTATGTAGGTATTATACATAGATTTAGTATATACTAGCGTACCTATAGATCGGCTTTGTTTGATTGAGGCGAGACCAAAAACAAAATACACTAGTGTGCGTGGAATGTACATGTGTGCATGCAAGATATATAATTTTGTGGATTTTCCTTTTAGTTTGAGTTACATCCAGGCACTGCACAGGTAACCATATTTAATCATGTCGAATTAACACCAAAACTACACTTAAAAACCATAAATTTTGTAAAAATAAGTGGGATTTGTTTTAACATGACTGTTAAGGCGATACAAGCCCACAGCATAGCGTGTATAGGAAAAATGGTCTCGTCTATCTATCGCGCTTTAACAAACGTAAAACGTATGCTATGATCTATCTCTTTTGCATTGCCAATCTTCTTACGCTAGTAAGTTATAATAAATCTATGGTATTATATAGATACCGTATTTTTCTGTCTTCTTTTCAAAAAAAATCCAAATATTTACTGAGGTAAAAGGGCCTCACAGACATTTTCTCTCGTTAAAGATTACATTACAGTAATCAATTATTTATGTAATTAATCCGATATGGTGGTAGTTTTTAGAGTAGTTTATATACACGTAATGTATTTTTTTGTTAAAGATGTATATGCCGAGAGAAGTGTCTGTGAAGGTTTAGTCTCTAAATAAAAAAAACTGATTCTGATTCCAATAATAAAAAGTTATGACACCCTTCCCTGGGTCCATGTTTTTAAGTATACATGTTTAGATTTAAGCTTAACATGTGTAATAGAAACAAATAAATACGCCGACCCCTGTGGCGTAATGGTTACCAGGCCGTCGCCGCCGGTCCGCCACCCAGGTGGTCCCGAGTTCGAATCCCGGTCGGGTCATGACGAAATACGAACTTTTTCCGATTGGCCTGGGTCTTGAATCTATATATCTATAAATGTATGTATCTATATATGTATTTGTTATAAAATATAGTATCGTTGAGTGTATCCCATAACACAAGTCTCGAACTTACTTTGGGGCTAGCTCAATCTGTGTGATTTGTCCACATATTTTTATTTATTAAATAATAATCTCCCAAAAAGGAACCAAATTCAAGTTTGAACAACACGATCCAAATATTATTCCGCTGTTTACGCGTGAACAAAGGTCGACCCTTACCAATGTGTTGGGTATAACACCTAGTACATTTCTATCTATATGAAAGATAATTTTATTGGTGAAAGTATCAGGGGGTTTCTCCCAATCCTTGATGGATGAGGGGGGTCTCCGCCCTTCAAATCACGTTATACTGTTGTGTTCCTAAGCATCTTCCAGGAAATTTGTCACAAGATTTCCAGAGTAAAGTTATTAAACCAACATCAAAAGGTCTTTCAGTGTTTATATTATTAGGGTTCTATCTGATAGTGGGACAAAATTATTTGTTAATTTAAAACTATGATAAAGATAAATTTATTTCTAGTATCCATAGTACAAGCTTAGTTGCTTAGTTTGGGACTAGATGGCGTTGTGTGATTTGTCCAAGAATATTTATTTATTTATTATTTATTTGCAGAAAACTTGAGTATTTACATAAAATGTCGGGTATGTTTTTTTACAATCCATGTTTTGCCTTGTCGGCGTACAAACGCAGAATTAATATTGCTTGCTGGAAACATTAAATAAGAAAAATTTTGTGTTTTTCTATATTTATATAAGCGCAAAACAGCGCTACAACCTAAAGCGTCATAAAACATACATTGTTATATAAAGGTGCAAAGGTTGGTTGTAAGACCAGGTGAATTGTAATTTTTTTTGAGGAAAGAAAACCTTTTGAGACATAATTTTTTAATCGTTAAAAAACATCCAAAATTTTCCACGGTTACCTTATGATCTAAAATCTTGTTAGGTATTTCTTTGTATTTTAATAAAATCTAATTATGCTATTTTATATAAAATCTAATTATTATATTTCTTATTCATGAGTACTTATTTTACTAGCCCTGCCCAATCCATAAAATATTTCGTTACCCTAAGGTTGCCTTGAAAAGATTGCTTTTTAGCAATAAGGCCGCCTTGTTGCGATTTCACTAGTGTGTATATTGTGTTTATGTATACTGTGTCCTACTGTTGTGAATTGCAAATAAAGTATATTCTATCTATCTATCTATCTATTTGAGAACATTAAAAATATACTATAATTTGTGGTCACCCTAAGAGGTGTGATAAATTAATTAACGAAAAGGACACGTAAATCATTTTGGAATTTTATTTGTGACTACAAAGCAAGCCCTGATATTTGATGTGACATTTTTTAACTGGTTTAACGTCAACACATTAAACCATTTAAACGCTAGTATTTGAATTATTCAATTATTTCCATTCCATCGAACTTGAAAGCTTGATTACGTGCATGTGTCGTTAATTTGACCTGACTTATAACTGGATTTTATCTGGGAAAAGCTATGCAAATAAAATGAAATAAATCACTAATGAAAATAAATGTAATAAATCCTAGTAGTAGAACTTAGGGTCCATCTCCACGAGCGAGAGAATCGCGACGATAACATCGTACCACCTAATTCAATATTGTCTTAGAACTTGTCTCAACACGGCGATTTCATCGCGGCAATTTTCATTCGGCCTCGTCTATTATATTCTCTCGCTGGTAAAGATAGTCCCTATGACTAACTATTTTTAAAAGGTAAAACCTATATATATCTTTAGATCGTCCGGAAATATAACGATCACTGACATGACTTGATGACTGTTATATATCGACAACAGTCAAGACCTACATCTCAACGTGTCTCCAAAGCACGGAAAATCTCGATATTTTTTATTGCCATTCAAGTATTAACTTTGCCACGAGGCCATCGAGCCATCATCAGCCGGACTAAGTAATGAAATTAAAAAGTAAAATAGAACCTTTGTACGACTATTTTCTCAGTCTGTCAAGATCCTTTTTATGTTACCCGCACCTTAGTTTCCGATTAATATTGAACGCTGAAGTGCTAACGGCCCTTTGGAATCATAAAAAATTCAGGATTCTAAAATGCGAATCCGATCCTACTAGTCGTTAAGTAAGTGACATAATGGCACATGTTTTTCTTTTGTATTTGCTAAAAAAAAATAGAAAAGCTCGAGATTAGGGTCGACATTGCTTAATTTTCGTGTTCACTTAGACACACACACAGTGACGCCATCGAACTAAATACAGAACTGTTCGAATTTGCCTTTACCAATCTTTACACACATTACGCAATCCGTAGACCTTATAACACATAGACATTAGTGTCAATCATCTACATCGAGATAGCTGAGATTATTTCTCAGGAGACAAATAAAAGAGTACTTAATCATTGTAGTGAACAAACAGTCCCTCACAATACCATTAGATCATTTAGAAAAGAGGTGTAATTTTGCGTTTTAACCCCTATACAAAAAGAGATTGATTTGACATAGTGCCTGTCTGTAGCAGCGTAGCTCTGAAAGGAATACTTAATTAAATTTTTATTTGGTTTGAATAGTAATTTTGGTCACTTGATCATACACTCTTTTAAAGTTTGCCTTGTTGATGGTTGGAGTATTTCGAAGCGATGGTTCTTTATAGTTTTATTTCTTTTGAAATGCATTCAGGTAAGTAAATAAAAAAAACTGCCAAAAACCACTGTTTGTATGTTACAAACGACAAATAAAATTATATTTCTTTCTTTCTTGCTGGAATGACAGATTCTTTAGAAATTCACAATTTGAAAAACAAAAACAAAAACAAAAAGCGAAACAGTTACATAATACGTCAAATCAAATTTAAATTTTTAATACGTAATTAAAATTTGTTTTTTTTTCACGGTCCTATTTTTTGACACAATCTAAGCAAGTCAACGTGTTTATTGATTCGAGGATACAGACGTAAAAATTGATCGCCAGCTCTTGTTATGGAAACTCCATGGCTAATCTTGACTTTGATTGATGGTATTTTGCCCTGACATAAACTCCAGTCGAATATTTATTAGAGAACAAGCACTAAGACTTATCATGATTTACTTCTACTTCTTTAACCGGAACACTGTTGCAGAACACAATATAGTGTTAATAAAATATGACAGTTTAAAAAAAAATAACTAAACTGAAATGGAAATCATTTATTTAGAGACTAGGACTTCAGATATTTACAACTTGTATTCTTATTTAACATAAACTAAAATAAACTACTTTATAAAATACCGCCATTTCAACAAAAAATGCAAAATGGCCACCCGTAAAATAGTAAAAGAAAACCATTTTTTTTTAAATGATATAGAAAATATACCAATTCTATTAATATTGATCATAATACATTTAAATCATCATAAAATTTTAACTAGGCTAATTAAAAGAGTTTGTAGTAACAAGCTCTTTTATCTAACAAAGGAGAAACTTACTGTTCTTACATTTTCTCTCTCAAAATATCTTGATACTAAAATCATCTATTTTTTACCGCTTTTAATAACATCCGCACACTTTTCACCTATCATTACACCAGGGGCACTCATGGCGCCACTAGTTATAAGAGGTAACACGCTCACATCAGCCACTCTTAAACCTTCCACGCCATTGACGTTGAAATTGGAATCTACCACATCCCCAACAGCACATGTTCCAGCGTAACTTTCAAAAGTCAATGCCAAATTAGACACATATGATTTCCAATACTCGATACTACCTGGCGCTGCGTCGGTATCAGGCAGATCAACAAATGCAGCAAAAGCTTTTATTTCTTTAAAAAGAACCGTTTGATTTATTGTCATGTAAAATTCTAAATATTTCGCAAAATTTTCTTTGTCCTCCTCTACAGAGAACCTTCCGAGTTTTATTAAGGGCTTGTCCAAAGGATTTGTACTTCTCAGTGTTACTGAACCTCGCGATTTTGGATGTACAAGTGCCATAAAAGTAAACAATACTTCCACTCCTGGTCCTGGGTTTATTTTAGCGAGCATTGCATCACACATTTCGGTGGTAAAACCCTCAATTAGGCAAAACACCATAAATAACTCTGAATTTAATCTATAGATATAAGTAACAAAATCAGGCGTATTTGCATTTCTATCTAAAGCCAAGGCTCCATAAAACATTGGTGTTGGAAAATCATTTGGATTTGATTGGCATGTGGGATACATTATAGTACCCATATTGAAAAGGACTGCCACTGCAGCATGATCTTGCAAGTTTTTCCCCACAGGCAAATCAGAAATACAATCAATGTTTTTGTCGTTCAATTCAGCTTCAGGTCCGATACCAGATATTAAGAGTAGTTTGGGGGAACCAAACGGTCCTGCTGATATTATTACCTCTTTTTTAGCATAATATTTAAATGTTTCATCTTCATTGATAGCTTCAACGCCAATTGCTTTTTTATTATCATCAAAAAGAATTCGTGTAGCTATCGTGTTCCTATAAATTATGAGATTTTTACGTGTACTAAATCTCCCAGAGAGGTATGTATATGCTGTACTTTGACGAATATTATTTGCGATAGTAACCATAGCACTACCATAGCCTGTCTGGTACTCTGCATTAAAATCGTCCACTACATTGACTTCGAACTCTTGAGCTGCTTGAAAATAAATTGCATTTGAGTCATAAACAAGTTTTGTAACTCCCATATATCCGTCTGTTCCGTGATATTTTCTATTTTGACTATTTAGTTTGTTTAAATCGTCATAACGCTCTGCTTTTTTAAAATACTTTAAAATATTTTCGTATTTCCAAGAGTCATCACCGATGAGATCTGCGCATGCGTCGTAGTCTGCTGGTGTTCCTCTGATGTAGTTTAAGTGATTCACACTACTGGACCCTCCTAACATTTTACCTTGCCCGAATATAGGTATTGAATTATCTTTGAAGTTAGTGTAATCATTATTTTGATCCTTATAATCCCATTCGAAGCTGCCACGTGTGAGATAAGGTACTAATTCTGGAAGCTAAATATTAACATTCGTTAGTAATAAGTGTTGTAACTCTAAACAAAAAATCTAAAAATTATGTGGGAAGATCCATCCAAACATTTAGAATTTATTGCACATTTCGTTACAAAAAAGTTGATTGAAAACCTTACAAGATTGTGGCACCTTCTGTTTCTTTTGTGCCTATAATAATGTATTTTTTATTAATAAGTACATTTTTTGCTCCGTCGTACAAGTGTCGCAAAAGTACTGAGTATAATCATTATGGGTTTGTTGTGGATATATTCAATTTTATTCGTTTACCTCTGACATTTTGTTTGGGTTACCGCCAGCCTCTATGAGCAGCACAGTCGTTTTTGGATTTTCTGTAAGTCTATTTGCTATTATACTACCTGATGTCCCACCTCCAACTATAATGTAGTCTACGGTAAATTTATCTGAAAATTTTATGTAATTATGTAAATGACTAGTTATTATAATATGTAAATACCTACACGTAGTATTGTTTACTTATATCTAGCATATTGTCGCTCCATTTCATAATACTGCACATTTAGCGATTGTATACAGCTAACAAATGATGAGAAAATTAGTGAAAAAATAAAACATGTTTTCCCAGTGGACCAACTAGTGCAAGTAAAATATTCTAATAATAATAATAATAAAATTTATCCATTTTATTAGTAACACTAGAGAAACCCGCGCAACTTCGTGTGCGTTTATCCTTTCCCGTGGGAATTTCAAAAAATCCTTTCATATCGGTTGGTCACACCCAAAAAATTTTCATATGTATAGTTTTTTTTTCTTCTATTTTTATACTTCTCATTACAATCTTTGGAGTGGGCGTTTATGAAATAAGCTAGCCCGACCAGTGAAGAGCCACCCTTTTACAGAATATTGACGTGAAGCAGCAATGCGTTTCGTTCGGGGAGTGAAATATCGGAAATTCTTGTTTCTCACCTTTGTGGTATAGAAAAAATCTAACTAATTCCTTATACTATTTCTCGCTATATCCTGTTTTTTCCTTTTATAGGTCGGTAACGGGTTAGGGACCCTAGAATCTATGTGCTCCATAGTCGACGGTAATCACCTAATATCAAATGATCCATATTCCAGAGCTTGTTTTCCAACCACTTCCGTAAAAAAAAATGTATAAGTATATCGGTAATTCAATACCTACAACCTCAGCCTACAACAACACTACGAAATAATAGAGCGAGTCGACGTAATGAGATTTCCTATAAGTGAGAAAGAGACAATATCAAAATGTATGCCATTTAACCATTGACGAATTTAACTTGAACCCTGTCAAATATTATAAAATTTAATATTTAATTACTTACTATTTATTATCCATGAATATGATTCAGTCCGCTATAAACATAGTTAGAATTTTAGCTGTTTTTCCGATATCACAAACAGAATAAATAGACGACATTATGATTGAATATTTACAATTTATAATTACATGACAGATGATACACTTCACTTCATGGATGTGTCAAAATGTAATTGAAATCAAAAGCACTAAGGAGTTTGAGTATTGATATCAACTCGAAGAAAATTACCCACAAAATACATTTTTCACTTCTCATGCTCAGAAAATGCTTATTTGCGCAGGATATAGGCTGCACAAAATCGCATTTTGTGCACAAGGGCAAAAACGTATCTACTCATAAATGTATCTATATTAAGACAAAGGAAATAAGCCATACAGCCAAACACAACAAAAAGTTCAGAGATAGAATTTGTTATTTTATAATATTTACTTTAATTTATTTGCCTTATGTGTTTTTTAAGTCATAAAAGATATTAAAATTTAAATTAAAGTACGGTAGGTTATTTAATTAATTTAAGAAAATTATTTTATTACAAAATTAATTTAATAGTAGGCTGTATAGGTCTGCAGCCCAAGCCTAATTTCAATGTCGTAAGATTAAAAAAAAAAAGCTGCGGGAAAGGGGAAACAGGTCTTGTTTTTCGTGCGTTTATTTATTTATTTCCTCGCAATCGAAGTGAAAAGCAGAGTTTATTTATAACTCGTCCACAAAACCATTTTTATCCTCGACATTACTATCATAAAAGTCTCGGATAGAAATAATTCGTTTTGTGCACTTGTTTTAAAATCTACTATTCTTTCTTTCTGTATTTCAGCCATCAATTTTTTTGTATATCAATGATTTCACCATTATTGAAATATATTTTTTTATATTGGAGTGGTTGAGCATTATGAAATTGACTAATACCACTTCGCAGAAGGGGAAAACATATGCTAAAAGTCTCGGACAGAAATGATTCGTTTTGTGCACTTGTTGTAAAATCTACTATTTTTCAAGAATTTCAATAAAATAAGAATTTTTTATTTTTTTTATTTATTTATTTATTTATTGCATTACATGAATTATGAGGACTGCAGCCGGAGGTCTCAAAAAAAACGAAAATTTTATAAGTAATTTATTAAAATAGAAAAATTACAAAAATGAAAATTAATTCTAATTATAACTAATGCCTTCAATCGAAGTAGGATTAGAAGTGACGCACGGCGGGCAGTCACGTAGGCCAGCGCGGGCGCCTCGTGGAGCTAACTCAGCATTACGCCATCGTACGACTTTCCATAGAGCTGCCTCAGCATTACGCCATCGTATGATTCTAACATGTGTTTATATCGTGGTGCAGAGTCAGCGGATTCCTCTCTGGAGCGATGCGTAACACCTCCCCTCTCAGATGAGCAACTATTTTTGAGATTCATGCAAAAATGTTGCGGGATTGGTCGTCTTATGGGATATCCCTGGAGTGGCATAAACTGGCTGCTGCAGATGCTGCATAGGTAGATCTTCGGGCTGTGTCCTCCTCAAGAGTAACCGTTTTCTTATTATGATTATGGTCAGCAGAATTAGAGCGCACACTATAATACCATAAATTGGGATGGTGGTATGGTACAGTACTGACGATTCTTCTAAATGTATGGGCTGCTGTTGATTGTTTTTCCCAAGATGCTATGCAGCTTCCTTAAATCGACGGCGTTAACCCTTAGCGGGGTCGGTGTAGGGTTTTCGTCAGTTTTACTCGGGATTCCGGTGATCTTCATATATTGTCCTTCTATCCTGTCGTTGACATTAATTATGGTAAACTCGTCCGTATGTAGCTTGCAGTTGTGTGGAACAGTGGCTACAAAACTCCCGTTCAACGTGCTGTATTCGTCGTGCTCGCATGTGAGTTTGGTGGATGTTGGTCTTTGAAAGGCAATTGCGTAGTGGCGATCATCAAGCTTTTCCATGGCTGGTCTTGTGAGATCGATGTTGGTTGTCTCGCAAGATTGGGATGCTGTTCGGCCCTCAATGATGTTGCAGATGCAGTCTGGTTGATTCTTCAGTTGGTGATTGAATTTCTCCTCGCATAGATATAGAGAGCTCAACTTCGGGCATTCAGCCTCTATATACACGTGAAAGTTACCAGTGATTGCAAGGAGAGGGTTGGGTGGGATAATAATCTGCCTATACTTATTGGGTAGAATGACTAATCTGTACAAAGTGTACATAAGTGGGGATACTATTGGAAATTTAAAAACGAATACTACTTGATCCTTCATAAAATATGAGGCTGGCCTTATTATATTATAATATTCCCTAAATTCTAAGTCTAATATATTTTCTGAACTATATATAGTTTTTAGCTTATCTATCATATTACCTAATACGTCTAAACTTATCAAAGTATGATGAGTGCGTATTGCACTACAGAATGCTATTGCATTTTCTATCCTGTTTAGCTCGCTTAGTAATCTATCTACATTGTCAGTAACAATTCCTAACAATTGGGATAACTTTGCGAATTTTATCAATGAATAGTGACGGTGCGCATCCGCGTTAAGTAGGGTGTGCACGGACTCATTAATATAATGCTGGTTTTCTATGACCTTAGATACTATGTTCGAATGCTCCTTCATCCATTCCTTACTAATACTAATATAATTATTATTCTCTTTTACTATTTTGTCTTGGTTTTTCTTAAGAACGTCTAGGGCGATATTATATCTTTCAGCATCCGTAGCATCTAGATTTCCGGTGATGCTCTTTATAACTGATCCCAGACCATTGATAAGACCTCTCCTAAAACGATTTGGTTCTAAAGATCTTAATTGGGATGCAGCGGTATCTAGTTTGTCCGACAAATGATTTATCTGGAGTTCGTACAGAGCGTAAGTGTTATTGTCTAGTCTGGTTTTAATGTCAGTTAGTTGTAATCGTACTAGATTGATATTGTCGTTAATGTCCTTTAGTTCAATATATTGTAAGAATGTATGGTAGTGTGTAGTTAATCTAGCATTTCCTAACTTGAAGGGAAGAAGTCCAGGTCCATCCTCGAGCCGTTCAAGTTTTATCTCCCGAGCCTTTGTCAAGCTGAGGGTCACGGTCATCAGTATCCTGCAACAATTTGGATGATTTAGGGACCCTCTTAAGTCTAGATTTTGCAATAGGACCCTTTTTTTTTGATGTATATATATGTATAGGAAGATCTGCTAATACTTTATCCTGTGTGTACCTAGGTGCTAGCTTAGATCGACTAGCGCAAGGGTTACTGACGAATACCTGCTGGTCTGGCTGGTATTCAACTTCCGACTCCCTATCTTTGTTGCGATTGTCTATAAGAGCAGTACGTCTCTCTAGAGAGGTCGCGTTAATAAGATCATACACTTTTTTCATCTGTTCCCTATGTGCTTGAGTGTACTGTTGTAAAAGATGCTCAGTCACATTAATATCTGTAGGATCCCGTGGGTCCGTGTGACCTAGAATTAGATCGTATGGCTTACATTTAGTAAAGCTATGCACTGAGCTGTTATCTTTCCAATTTCAGGATGCGAAGGTGTTCGAGGAGGGTAGAGTGGAACCTCTCTATATTCCCGTTGGCATTGGGCGAATGTGCTAGTGTTTGATGGTGGGTGATCTTATGGATCTTACAAAATTCTGAGAACATCTGATTGGTAAATTCCGTACCCTGGTCTGTTACTATGGTTAGAGGTAGGCCATGGTGTGTGCTAAAAATTAATAGAGCTTGTATAATGCTCAGAGCAGTGCCGTCTTTCAGTAAATACGCTTGACCGTATTTAGAAAAAACGTCTATAAATGTAACATATTTCTCGTTTTGGGCAGTGAAGCTGTCCATATGAACGATCTTGTTAGCTAATGTTTCAAATAGTACTGATAAATGATAATATGATGATATTGTGTATTAACTTAGATTGTTATTTGGCACTTCCGGTTCACAAGTAAATGTTAGCTAATGTTTCAAATAGTACTGATAAATGATAATATGATGATATTGTGTATTGACTTGGATTGTCAGTTGGCGCTTCCGGTTCACAAGTAAATGTTAGCTAATGTTTCAAATAGTACTGATAAATGATAATATGATGATATTGTGTATTGACTTGGATTGTCAGTTGGCACTTCCGGTTCACAAGTAAATGTTAGCTAATGTTTCAAATAGTACTGATAAATGATAATATGATGATATTGTGTATTGACTTGGATTGTCAGTTGGCACTTCCGGTTCACAAGTAAATGTTAGCTAATGTTTCAAATAGTACTGATAAATGATAATATGATGATATTGTGTATAGACTTGGATTGTCAGTTGGCACTTCCGGTTCACAAATAAATTAGTGTTTCAAGTGTTTAACTTGAATGTCACTTAGTCACAAATAAATTAGTACAAATGATAAATGCAAGTGATAATCTTTAATCATATTATTATTACTTATGATGTAATAAAATTAATAAATGATACTCTGCACTTCCGGTTCGACTTGTTAAATGTTACAAGTCGTACTTCCGTTCTGAAAATAACTTGGTTAACGATTTATTTATTTGTTTTAAATCCTTGTTAAATTTATGTTAAAATTGTTTTACGTTTATTATAAATTTATTTAATTTATAATTAGAAGTAAACTGAGTTGCTATTTTGACTTGTTGTAACGATTGGCGGGGAGGTGACGATTGGCGGGGAGCGAGGTTATATAAGGACATGGTAGAACGTTAGGCGGGAGTTATTGTGAGGCCGCCGGACATTAAAGATAAGTTCCAATTGTTTTTATTATTATTGTAATGTAATTTTGTATTTGTATGAAAAAGATGTGTTAAAATACCTGATCGATAAAAAAGGCCATAACCGGTTTTCTTTCGCCATTTCTTTTACCGGTGGTCATTTTGGTTTATTTCCGAAATGGTGGTAGTTTATAAAGTAGTTAATTGATTTAATAAACATTTTGATTATCTGCCCAAGTTTTGGTTTTAATTGAAAATATATAATTTACTAATTACCTACTTTGTTTAATTTACTTTCTTGATACTTATTTCCTTTTAATGATCTTAATAACCTGACAAATTAGGGTAGTATCTAACAATCTCAAACGGTCTCGTGGCTGGTGGAACTATATTAAATTTTTGCTGAATAGGATGCCTATCGTACTTGGCTTGTCCGCACACGGTGCAATCATTTATGAATCTGGTTACATTTTCGCGCATCTTAGGCCAATAGTATTTAGCAGATAACGCCAAGCAACACTCGCTAATACCACGATGGTTGGTCTTACCTTGGTGGTAATGGCGAATGATTTCTTGCTGCCTGAGGTATTCCTTGACGTTTTCGACCTCTCTTTTAGCGATAACTAGATTCATAGATGAGCTTCTAAATTTACTTTGAATTATGGGAACAATTTGATACATGCCAAGTGGGGGATTAATTAAAATGGCAGTCTTAATTTTCGGATTGACGTATTCCTTAATTGCGTTTACTACATCTTCCTCTAAGTTAGATTCTGAGAGTTGCACAGATGTTCGAGTATGTGTGTCAAAGGGTTTACTAGCTGTTGGTCGTTTTTTTATGTCGCCTACGATCGTTAAACATAATTGCCTGTGAAATTTGTTTAGTGGGTCGTCCGTAATGGGTATCTCTAGTATGGGGTCTTCGTTCGCGGTGTGAGCAGTTATTGTATTAGAGTTATCTCCTATAGAGGGTGGTTGTTCAGTCGTATTGACTACTAATGAATTAGTCTCCTCGTTGCAGATCTCAATTCGGGAGAGAGCGTCGGCGTTGGTATTGGACTTGCCCTTTTTGTATATTACCGTAAAATCGTATTCGCTCAGTTTGAGTCGCCATCTCGTTAACCTAGAATTCGGCTCTTTGATATTCATGATCCACTGGAGTGGTCTGTGGTCTGTCAATATCTTGAATTTGCGACCAAAAAGGTAGGGGCGGAAATATTTAGTGGCCCATACGATAGCCAAAAGTTCCTTTTCTATCGTACTGTAGTTAATTTCGCTCTCATTGAGCGTACGTGAGGCGTAAGCTACGGGCTTGTCCGATCCTACGGGCCCTTGAGACAGGACCGCTCCTAGTGCGAAGTTGGAGGCGTCTGTTGTCAGGATAAATTCCTTGTCAAAGTCGGGGTATCTCAGTATGGGATCGTTAGTGAGCAATGTCTTGCATTTCTCGAAACTTTGCATATAGTCACTGTCGAAAGTAAATTTCCTCCCTTTCTTTAGGCATTGTGTTAAAGGCTTGGTAATTCGAGCGAAATCTGGAATGAATTTTCGGTAGTAGCCGAGAAGCCCTAGGAATTGTTTTATCTCCTTGGCAGTCTTGGGCAAGGGGTATTTCTGTACAGCGTTGATCTTATCGGGATTGGGTTTTATTCCCTCGCCACTTATAATATGTCCTAAGTACGCCGTTTCGAGTTTTAGGAACTCGGACTTGTCCATCTGGATCTTAAAGTTGGACTCGCGTAATCTTTGGAAGACCTTCTCAAGGTTTGACATATGTTCTTGTAAAGAAGTGCTAAAGACAATAATGTCATCTAAATATACTAGGCATATCACATTTTGTAGTCCTCTCAAGACGTTGTCCATGACACGTTGAAAGGTCGAAGGGGAGTTTTTTAAACCCATGGGCATTCTCAAAAATTCGAAATGCCCATGTTCTACATTGAACGCTGTCTTGGGAATGTCAGGGGGGCTCATTTCCACCTGATAAAATCCAGAGGCTAAATCAAGGGTGGTAAAATATTGACACCTGCCTAATTTGTCGAGAACGTCATTTATATTAGGGATGGGATATTTGTCGTCAATAGTCTTTTCATTGAGTTTCCGAAAATCGACGACCAAACGCCACTTTTTTTTACCTGAGGCATCATCCTTTTTTGGGACCACCCAGATAGGTGAACTCCACGCAGACTCCGATGGTCTGATAATTCCCTGACTTAACATCTTCTCTATTTGATTACTAACTTCCTCTCGATGGATGAAAGGGTACCGATAACTTTTTGTATAAACGGGAATTTCGTCTACTGTTTTAATACTGTGTTTTATTCTGTTTGTGAAGGTTAAGGCCTCCCCTTCAATATAAAACACATCAGCATATTTGGAGCAAAGAGCTATTAGATTGGCCTTTTCCTCTTCGTTAAGGTGATCGGTACGCAATCGGGGGATGACATTGTCAGCGCGTTGATCTACTGTACTCTCAATGTTAAAAACAGAGGCGCGCGTGGCGTGATCTAACGAAAAAATTATATCGTTTTGAGTAGGATTCACGACTTCTACTAAACCGCGGCTATTATTAACAGTGGTTAAACAGCTGACTATTGTACAATTACATATTGTTTGTTCTTCAACTGCAACCTCACCATCCGGGGCGTTAATCGGAACGCGTATTAATTTTGAACTATTGGCGGGTATAATATCTTCATAAATGTTTAAATTGCGAGAGTTATAAATCTGAATAGGGTTAACAGCATTCTTGGTTGCTAGGGTCATATCCTTGAGGTCTAACTTAGCCTCCCAATTAGTTAACAGATCCATACCTATAAGCCCATCGAAATGATCATGGAACTTATAAACGAATAATTTTACGTCACTTGTCTCATTAAATTCCGGAAAGCAAGGTATGTTAATAGAATAGTCGTTCCTACTGGTCGCATGCACGTTAGTTACCTCGAATGGGTCATAGTTAAGCGGTATATGTGAAAACAAATTTTGAACCGCCTGAGGGCTAATGAACGACTGATTAGCCCCAGTATCTACTAAGAATATCAAAGGGGGGTTAGTTATGCGAACATAGGGTAGTTGCCGTTGAGTTTGGAGGTTCAGTTCTATTTTAATTTTTTTGACATCGAGCCTATCTGAAAATCCTCGTTAGCGGAAGTGGAGGACGACGGTGGCTGATCCTCGATTGGCTGAATCTCACAGTCGGCGGTCGAGCTAGTGCTGGGGGCCGCATAGTCATAAGAGTATGCGTTATAATATTGGTCATAGTAGTTGTAGTCGTAGTAGTCATTGTAGTCGTAGTTTTCATAGTGTTCGTCATAGTCGAAACCAGAACAATCATGCATATTTATATCCCGCGCCTTAAAATAGTTGGATGGGGGAGGATTGCCTTGTTTCGCCCAATTCCAACCACTAGGTGGCAACGTCTTAGCAACGAAATGTGAAACGCCACTCATAGGCCTAGCACCTTGGTGCGCAGGGTGAGGCGGAGGCCTCTGTGGTAATTTAAAAACATTACTACGCGCATTATAGTTAGGGGGCTGCGCACCGAACATTTGCTGAGTGCGCGTCGGCACATGGTGGCTGGGCTGGATAAAATTAGGCCTATACTGAGTTTGTGGCACTGGCGGTCTCATAGCGGTCTGATAGCGAGACGGCCCGGGCATATTAAAGTTAAAAGGAGCGTGTGGTGGCACGTGCATGGGCGCGTGCGGGGGCGCCTGCGTGTTGAGAGGTTGAATAGGCATCTTAAAACTGAGCTCTAATACGAGCTTTTTACCCGATAAGTGGTCATTACGATGTTGCATGTACATGGTGTTTGACTCTTCATGCACAAATTCCAAAGCCTTCTCAATCGTCTCAGGACGCATACACCTAACACGTGAACCCAGTGGGTCCTTTAGGCCACGTAAAAACGCCTGAAGGGTTAACTTCTTATACAGATCGCGCTTCGCTTCTATCGTGCTCTGTAAAGGGTCATGCAAAGATACGTACGTCATCACGGTGCTAAACAGGTTCTGGCACCTCTCGTAGAACTCCTGAGGCGAGCTGGTACCTTGAGTTAGTAGGGCTAAATCGTTATAAAGGGCTGTTTCGTCCCTTTGGTCAGCAAAATTATTTATTAGTGCATTACGGATTCCTATCCAATCATTCGGTATGCCGTTCGAGTTAATTAGGCGAGCGGCGGGCCCTACTACTTTGTTCAGTATACCATTCAGCAAGGCTAATTTACACAATTCATCTTCGTGGTGCTCATACTGAGCCACTAGCCGGTCACATAATTTTATAAACCTTGTTAATACGTTCGGGTTTCCGTCGAAATCGGGCACCAGACGTAGAGATTTGAAAATAGTATCTAAATCGGCCATTTCACTAATATCACCTAAATTTCTATTACTATCTATCCCTTCTAACCTACGTGCACTAGCCCTAGAACGAGATTCTCGGGGGTGAAAAATCTTGAAATTATTTAATACTACTAGGGGGTGAGAAAGCAATCACTAGATAATAATTCAGTGTACTCACATAAACAGCATTTCGTCTCTCTTGAGATGTATCTATGTTCGGATCTCCAGCGGCGTAGTCACTCAGGTTCGATTTGGTACTTGATGCGGCTTAAGAAGGCGCACACAGGCGTTAGCTCAGTTTAGCGAAAACTGAACTTTTCGAAGCTCTTAATATCTATAAAAAACTTTTCTAACAGACTTATGAATTACACAAAATGTTAGACAATATTGTTGCCTAAATAGTTAGTAGAAAACATTTTGTCATGTAATGGAATATTTATGAATGCTATCGTGATAACCGAACAGTGTTTTCTCGATTTCACGTTCAGTGCCAACTTCGGATGTCAAAATATCCCCGTAATGCTGCCAATTGTAAGAAATAAATTATAAAATCTAACGGCAAATATACTTAAGCATATAGTTAGTAGAACATTTTTGTAATTTTTTGTTACATAAATGAGATATTAACATCCAAACTAAGTGAAATTACGAAGAAAGTCAAGTCGTTGTTATGTTTGTTTTCACCATTAAATCTTAGTTATTTTATGTCAATATTATCATCATCTAAGAGATAAAGGTATTCCCTAAAATCTAGGCTCCAAAATTTATGATAAATGTTTACCATTATTTTTCTACCAATTTTTTAATATAGCCATAAAACCACTATAAAACCGCGCGCGTCTTTTATTACGACTCAGTCCAGCCGCCGGCTCTGCGGAGAGAGGTCACGTCGCTCCGGCGCAGGATTGACCTCACGTAATTTTTGTGCCCATACGCAGTGCAAACCGTGTAGCGCGACCGACAATCTAGATACTTTGGTAAGTAAAATATGACTTTTTGATGATATGACGACGAACTATTTACTTTTTTAGTGACAACAACATAATATGTTTCAGAGTATGGGGAACAAAAATAAGCAGTTTTTATCTAAAAAAAGAAAAAGACGAAATGTTGAAAATTTAAATAAAGCAAGGGCTAAAAGGCCTATAATTAATATAATGGTTATAAATTATAATATATGACAAGTTCTACTAAGGAGGTCGATTATTGCGAAATCGAAAAAAAAATTTCTGTTTCATATGTTTCAGTCCGTATGATGAAGGAGGACACGAAGAGGAAGAAAAACAAGAGCCCGTACTTTTCATCTTCTTCAAAATGAAAACCATCCTGGTGATGGAATTGAATCCTAATCCCAACCAAAGAATCATTTCTCTTTATAACCCATTTGTTAATTTTTTCGTTTTTTTGAGATTGTGGGTGAACCGTTAGTCTCACAAACTTCGCTATGAGGTCTAATAAAAGCTAGTTAAATCTACTACAAAGTATTTTCAGTGACGGTTCTTCGTAGGTTACGTGGTTTTTTCCAATATTTCGCGAAGTACGTAAAACTTGAAAATTTCAATGTTTGGTAAAATTAGGTTATATATGAAGAGCCACAGCTTGGCTCCTATGGTATCAATAGAGCTGCGATTGGTCTCACATTGTAGGTAATGTATGTAATTTAATACATATAGGTGTAGAAAACATTGTGAAAAATGCATAGTTTTAGTCCTGGAGCAAAAATTTCTAAAATTTCGCAATTTTTTCAAAAACTGCTACTTGCTGATGCTTTTTTTCTGCAATGGAGTAACTTAGAGCAATTATTTTTCCTTTTTTGGATAGAAAACAATTGTAGATCTTACTCAAATGAAGTATTTACGAAATTAGCAAGGCCTTTTTAAAATATTTTAATTGAATTTTTGTTGAAAATTTCACAAAATCAAAATTTGTTTTCTAAAATTTTTGCTTTTATTTCCGTATGGATAAAAAATAACACGATTTTGTACTGTGCATTACAGACCAATATCATAACTCTCCAAATATGGCAAAAAAAATCGAATTGCAAGGTTTTTTTGGGCCCCAATTTCGTCTGAAGACTGCCAGAATTAAAAGAGATGACGAATTTTTGTCATCAAAGATGGAATCGAAATTGGTGAAATTTTACAAGAAATGTATTTTACCAGAATTGGTAGATAGATGGTAGAGTCTATGTATGCCAATTAGAAACTAATACAAATAATTATATGTACCTATATCTATTATGAGTACTTTATTGTTATACTTCTCCATAATCCATAGGCATTAATACACGAGTAAAGATACATTATTTGTATTTATTTCCAAACGAGACATGAAGAATGTCGAAAAAAAATTTCAATTACATAATAACAATACTTATGTTCTACATAGAAATAGGTCTGTAGCTAAAATCACATGAACTTCGATATTAAATAGTGAAGTCTTATCATAAAAGTATCAAAATCATTTGTCTTCGCCGGCGCACGCTCATGTTCGTGGCTCAGTAGTTTCGTAAAATAACACGCTTCGATTTTGAGTTGCGTTGATTTGGGTGCGCCCTCTTAAGAGCTCGACCAGCGGCGGTACGATTGGGAGCACTCTTCTCTGGATGCTGTGAAGACCGATCGCGACGCGCACTGACTCAAGTAACCTACCAAGACTGCGCCAATTATGAGGACTGCAGCCGGAGGTCTCAAAAAAAACGAAAATTTTATAAGTAATTTATTAAAATAGAAAAATTACAAAAATGAAAATTAATTCTAATTATAACTAATGCCTTCAATCGAAGTAGGATTAGAAGTGACGCACGGCGGGCAGTCACGTAGGCCAGCGCGGGCGCCTCGTGGAGCTAACTCAGCATTACGCCATCGTACGACTTTCCATAGAGCTGCCTCAGCATTACGCCATCGTATGATTCTAACATGTGTTTATATCGTGGTGCAGAGTCAGCGGATTCCTCTCTGGAGCGATGCGTAACACATGTGACACATACACTCACATCACATCTTCCATCAATTCTCTTAAACAATTTTTATGCAAAATTTGAAGTAGATTGGACCAAGGAATCCAGTTGTCCCATAGTAACTTTACCCCCCTTTTTTACCCCCTTAGAGTTCTAATTTCGAAAAATCCTTTCTTATCGGACGCCTACGTCTTATAATAGTTCTACCTGCCAAATTTCAGATTTTTACGATGAGCGGTTTATGCTGTGCGTTGATTCTCAGTCAGTCAGTCAGTCAGTCAGTCAGTCAGTCAGGACAAAGCATTTTATATATATAGACTAGAGAAACCCGCGCACCTTCGTTTGCGTTTATCCCGCTTTCCCGTGGGAATTTCAAAAAATCCTTTCTTATCGGTTGCCTACATCACACACCCAAATTTCAGGTCTCTACGGTCAAGAACAAACATTTTCATATGTATACATGATTATTTTTCTATTTATATACTTCTCATTACAATCTTTGGAGTGGGCGTTTATGAAATAGGCTATCCCGACCGGTGAAGTACCACCCTTTTACAGAATATTGACGTGAAGCAGCAATGCGTTTCGTTCGGAGAGTGGAATATCCGAAAATCTTGTTTGCCACCTTTGTGGTATAAAAAAAATATCTATCTCCTTCCTTATACTATTTCTCGCTATATATCCTGTCTTTTCCTATTATAGGTCGGCAACAGGTCAGGGACCCTAGAATCTATGTGCTCCATAGTCGACGATAATCACCTAATATCAAATGATCCATATTCCTGAGCTGGTTTTCCAACCACTTCCGTAAAAAAAATGTATAAGTATATGGGTGTTTCAATACCTACAACCTCAGCCTACAACCATCCCTACAACAACACTACGAAATAATAGAGCGAGTCGACGTAATGATATTTCCTATAAGTAAGAAAGAGACAATATCAATATGCCATTTAACCATTGACCAATTTAACTTGACCCCTGTCAAATATTATAAAATTTTATATTTAATTACTTACTGTTTATTATCGATGAATATGATTCAGTCCGCTTTATACATAGTTAGAATTTTAGCTGTTTTTCCGAGATCACAAACCGAATAAATAGTACGATGACCTACGACGACATTATGAAATCATTTTGTTTGAATATTCACAATTTATAAAAATATTACATGACAGATGACATCTTCACTTCACGAATGTGTCAAAATGAAATGTAATTGAAATCAAAAGCACTAAGGAGTATGAGTATTTATATCAAATCGAAGAAAATTACCCACAAAATACATATTTTTCAAGAATTTCAATAAAATAAGAATCACGTCTTCCATCAATTCTCTTAAGCAATTTTTATGCAAAATTTGAAGTAGATTGGACCAAGGAATCAAGTTGTCCCATAGTAACTTTGCACCCCTTTTTTACCCCCTTAGAGTTAGAATTTCGAAAAATCCTTTCTTATCGGACGCCTACGTCATACAAACAATCCACCCTCCAAGTTTCAGATTTTTACGATGAGCGGTTTAGGCTGTGCGTTGATTCTCAGTCAGTCAGTCAGTCAGTCAGTCAGTCAGTCAGTCAGTCAGGACAAAGCATTTTATATATATAGATTTGAAAACATAAAAAGATGTTAGTAATATTATAATAAATTAAGTGTATTCAATTAAAATCAACAAGCCCATACGTTTTTTTACTTAATTATTATTTGTACACTACGTTGCAATAATCATTCTTTAATACTAAACCCAGTGGGTTTAGTATTAGGAGGAGATGGAGGTCTCAATATTTTGTTTATTAAAAGTAATTTTGTTACCTTCTATTACAGGCTGCGGGGAATATAGGCATGCTAATGTAAACAAGAAAGTAGTTGCCACTTCCAGGGCATTTCTCACTGTCTCTAAGTTTACTAATGCAGCCGCCGCCGTAGACATTATGGCAAATTCTGAAATATAAAAAGATTTTTGTAGTGTGCCATCAAAACTAGAGGACATAAATTAGAAATTACAAAACTACTATTTGTTTAGAGTCACAAGTTAAATGTGATCTCAACGAACAATCTGTTGCCAATAACCAAATACTATAGAAACTCTACCGAGTTAATACGCACAGCTTCGGAAGGCATGAGGTGAACGGACGTTGCCAAGTAATTGTATGGGAAACTTCAAGAGCTGTGCGTATTAACTCGGTAAAGTTTCTATAGTATTTGCAATAACTGACTGGCTGACGGATCAGCGTCGCCTAAATCGCAGATCGTAGAATTCTGGAGGGTGGAGTTCTTTGGTTGAAATAGGCATCTGTTAAAAAAAAAGGGATTTTTAGAAATTCCCACGTGAAAGCGGGATACAGGGACACGAAGTTGCGCGTGTTTTGCTAGTAAATTCTTCTAATATTATTAAGGCAAAAATTTGTGTGCATGTTTGTTACCTCTTCACGCTCAAATGGCTCGGTCAATTTTTATGATATTTGGTATCGAGGTTATGCTTTGAAAACCATACTAATTATCTGATCAAAATGTGAAAATGAGACAAGTGGTATACAAAGTTTCAGACGTTAAAAATGAACCGTACAAGATAGCTACATGATTATTTATATATTTCATCCATACATTGATTAATATACTATAATAGGCGTAGTTTTACAAAAAAAAGATCGCTTTGTGGTATATTTATGTAGCTGATAATCTTGAATTAACACATACGGTACTTTTTATCCCGAAATGTACGCGATTCCATAAAACCGCATTCGTGAATTTCTGCACTTCCCTATGGTTGACTGGTAGAGAATGCAATTTAGCATTAAGTCCGCCTATTGTATCAGTACTTTTGTATTGTGGTCAATAAAGTTAAATAAATAAATTCCAGCAGGATTTGGTCAAAAATCTGTATGTATCTGTAATGAATAAAATTTAACGCGGGTAACACTGCGGGCAGAAGCTAGTAATAAAATATATTGAAAGTTGAACATTGGAATTGTTAAGACAATGAAAACGTTATTTAAATAAATTGACGCAAAAAAATAGTTGACTTACTTTTAATGGTTCATCAAATAAATGAGTTTCCTTTCAATGTTACCTTAACTATGAATAGAATGTGTAATTTGTTCGCACTTATAATATGTAACCTCAAACCACTTTATCTATACTAATATTATAAAGAGGAAAGATTTGATTGTTTGTTTGAATTGAATAGGCTCCGCAACTACTGGACCGATTTCAAAAATTCTTACACCAGTAGAAAGCTACATTATCAGGGAATAACATAGGCTATAGCTTTTCCCGAAATTCAATGTGGTTCCCACGGGAACGGGTTCGGAACGTCACGCGGACGAAGTCGCGAGCAAAAAAGGTAGTCTAAATTATTTTTAAAAAGACTAATAAAAATTCTGCGATAATATAAATGCCTCTGTTTTCGTATTTCATTTTGTTCTACTTCCTACTAATATTATAAGGATGAAAGTTTGTGTATGTTTGTTACTTCTTCACGCTTAAATGGCTGGACCAATTTTTACGCTTAAATGGCTGGACCAATTTTTATGATATTTGGTACGTAGGTACATACAGCTACCTTGGATTAACACTTAAGGTACTTTTTATCCCGAAAAGTACGCGATTCCCGTAGGATTTTGTCAAAAGTCTTATATAGATGGCGTTGCTAGCAGGGGACAGGAGCTAGTATTTTATATTCTGAGAATACTTTTTAATGGTCTATAGATGTACGTCTTCAGTGTAATTCAAACAAAAATAAGTTTAAGTACGTAACTTTATTTATAAATCCAAATTCAAAATGTATCCTACCAATTTTAAAACTAAGTAATTAACATGACAAATATGATTTGAAAACCAGAGTTACGAGATTTTTCCGCTAGTTATAAGAGGTAACACGCTCACATCAGCCACTTTTAAACCTTTAACACCAATGACATTGAAATTAGAATCTACCACATCCCCAATGGCGCAGGTACCTGCAAAACTATCATAACTTGTGGACATATGCGTCACATATGATGTCCAATACTCTGTACTACCGCGTCAACTCGTGAACGGGTGCTGCCTGGGGGGACTGGTCTGCTCACTCTTGTCAGTACTGACTTTTTTTATTTTATTGTAGATTTAAGACTTGTTCATTCCACACCATTGTGTATAACATTCCGCGTATTCTTGTTATAAATTTTTATGTACTTATACCTACATTGTAACTAATGAGTGGAAAAAAAAGGAAAAAAAAAAAGAAGTACAAAATGACAAAAAAGGCCGTAACCGGTTTTCTTTCGCCATTTCTTTTTACCGGTTGCCATTTTGCTTGTGTCCGAAATGGTGGTAGTATATAACGTAGTTTATTTTTTTTATTTAAACAAGTTGTAAATGACAAGAAAAAGTGCCTGTGAAGGTCTAATTTCTGAAATAAACGATTTCATTTCATTTCATTTCATTTCATTTCATTTCATTTCATTTCATTTCATTTCATTACCTTGTGCTGCGTCAGTATCAGGCATATCAATATATGCAATAAAAGCTTTTATCTCATTGAAAATGTCTGTTTGATTTACACTTACAAAATATTCAATATACTTTACAAAGTTATCTTTGTCCTCTTGTTCTGAAAATCTTCCAAGCTGTATGACAGGATCATCTAAAGGATCCTTACTTTTAAGAGTTATAGAACCTCGTGATTTTGGATGTAGAAGAGAAACTCCGCTGAAGAGTAATTCGCCTCCTGGCCGTCGATTAACCTTAGAATACATCTCGTCGCAAACTTCATTAGTGTATCCCACGATAATACAAAATACTATAAAATAGTCAGAGTTAAGTCTATAATTATAAGTTGCAAAATCAGGCGTTTGTGCGCTGGCGTCAATGGATAAAGCACCGTAAAATATGGGTGTTATGTAGTTATGAGGATTTGTTTGGCATTTTGGATAATCTATTATCCCCATATTGAATGGAATGACTACCGTTGTATGGTCTTGTAAATTTTTCCCCACAGGCAAATCAGCAACGCAGTCGATATTTTTATCATTTAATTCGGCTTTAGGTCCGATACCAGACAGTAAGAGCAACTTAGGTGAACCGAATGGTCCCGCTGCGATAATTACCTCCTTTTTAGCAAAATATTTATATTTTTTGCCGTCATTTATAGCTTCAACGCCAATTGCCCTTTTATCACCATCAAACAGCACTCGTGTAGCTATAGTATTCCTGTATATTATGAGATTCTTACGCGCACTAAATTTTCCAGATAAATATGAATACTTTGTCGAATATTATCTGCAACAATAACCATAACATTTCCGTAGCCCATCTCATACTCTGCATTAAAGTCATCAACTATATTTACTCCAAACTCTCGAGCTCCTTGGAAATAAACAGCATTCGAGTCGTAGTTAAGTTTAGAGATTCCCATATATCCTTTAGTTCCGTGATATTTTCTATTTTCCCTATAAGCTGATCTATGCCGTAATAACGCTCGGCTTTTTTGAAATATTTCAATATGTTTTCGTACTTCCAAGAATCATCTCCTATTAAATCTGCGCATGCATCGTAAGTCTGCTGGTGCTCCTCTGATGTACCACATGTGACTCACACTGCTGGATCCTCCTAAAACTTTACCTCGGGACATCAAGCGTATTGAATTGTTCTTGAAATATGTGTAGTCACTATTTTGGTCAACATAGTTCCATTCCAGACTGCCACGAGAGAGATAAGGTGCCAATCCTGGAAGCTGAATATTAACAATATTAGTTTGGCGTGGCGTAATGGTTACCACGCCAGACCGCCACCCAGGAGGTCCCGGGTTCGATCCCCGGTCGAGTCATGATGAAAAACGAACTTTTTCTGATTGGCCTCGGGTCTTGGATGTTTATCTATATATGTATTTGTTATAAAATATAATATCGTTGAGTTAGTATCCCATAACACAAGTTTCGAACTTACTTTGGGGCTATCTCAATCTGTGTGAATTGTCCCTATATATTTATTTATTTATTTATTTATCCTCTAGAGACCTCAAGTACTTGAGTACATAATTATATTGTACTAGTGAAACCCACTTTCCCGCGAAATTTACTTAGGCTTTTGGAATCTGTTCTGCTCTGAACTACTTGGGCGGTCCTTTAAAAACTGTTTCTGAAAGCTTAATAATAATAACTAACATATGTATATTAAGGCAATAAATCACAATTTACCTCAGAAACTTTATTTGGGTTTCCTCCAATACAGTAGTGTGTGGATCTTCTGAGAGTCTATTGGCTTAGATACTTCCTGCTGTTCCAGCTCCGACTACAATGTAGCCTACGCTGAATTCATCTGTAAATTGTAACTTAAATGACTGGATGTTTTGAAATGTGATGTCTTATTTTTATCTCATTCTATCTACATAATTATTATCAGAAGTAGTAGCCCATCGAATTCAGACATGACATAGAATAAACACATGTTTTCCTTGTGAACCAACAAGTATGCACTAGTTGTGCACTACTGTTGCTACTAGTGCTATTCTAAATAAGTATTCTTGTTGGCACAACTAATGTTTGATGAATTCTATGTTGAATAAGTGTATACTTTCAGTTATATGTACGGTTACATAGGCACCCTCTTTCGTTACCTGGCACAACAGGCTGTGGAGAATATAGGTATGCTGTTGTAAACAAATACGCTGTGACCACTTGTAGTGCATTTTGCACAACTTCAAAGTTTGTTAATGCAATTTCTGCTGCAGACATGATGTCCATTCCTAAAAAAAAATATTTATATTAGGCGTCAAATATGAATTTATTGTACTACAGCTGAATTTTCATGCAAGTTATGAAACGCCGATTGAGAATCAAGTAAGTTTCGGATACTTACTTATACTATTGTTTTCTAGTTCTTTCTAGGATACTTACTTATACTATTAGTCCTGTTGTGAGTACGTAACAGTTGTAGTAGATAAGCTAGCAGTTGGGATACGAATCCACGTTTTCTCGAAACACACTCTTCGAGAGTATTCGAGAGGACGTGGGTTCAAATTCCACCTGGGGCGGACAAGAGATATTTCATTCAAGAAATGTAATATTTAAGCGATAAGATCACCTGTAACTGAGTAATATAATAACCGCTGCGGTCTGCTACAAGTATCCATGATCTAATAGTTAAAAAATAAACTTACTGTAATTAGAGTAACATCAAATTAGATTTGTTAATGCTATTCCTTTTACACTCGTCACTTAAATTTTATTTTGAATATACTTTTCTGCTGAACTGAACGCAACTTATAGTTTCCTTAA
This sequence comes from Endotricha flammealis, assembly GCA_905163395.2. Classification (NCBI taxonomy): domain Eukaryota; kingdom Metazoa; phylum Arthropoda; class Insecta; order Lepidoptera; family Pyralidae; genus Endotricha; species Endotricha flammealis. The sequence continues at coordinate 774,346 of LR990861.1, read as the reverse complement.
ACCTGTATCTTATCAATTAAATGGGCTTTGGCACAATTTATTGTAACAATGAAGACATATTATAACTCAATGATAATAAAGTTATCGCCATTTGAATGGGTAATTGCGCAAATACTTTAATTTACATAATTCAGAAATGTGTATTCTGTTCAGATATTGGATACATTTGACGCTATTGAAGAACACTAACTTTACGGCCTATATATAGAATAAAAATTTAAGGTAATCATATAATTTATTTCAAGGATAATAAAATTGCTTCCGAGTAGCTCAATGGCGTCGCTGTGTCGCACTCTAATATGTAAACGTTTGCATGGGTTTTGTTATCTCGAGCGTTGTCGACAGATGACAGCCGTCAAGCCAAGTCGGTGGCCTTCTGGCGACTTGAAAACACCGATTTCTGCCAATCTGCATTGGAGCAGCGTGGCAGAGTACGCTCTAATCACCTTCGATTGAAGGGAGACCCATATCCCTGCAGTGGGATGATTATAGGTTGGTATGATGAAAACTGCTTCCTGTTGCGTAAGTTACTGCTTAAATTTAGTAATTAGTTGAATGAAATAAATAATAAATTAATTGAATAAATAATAATTAGTTGTGGCAGACTTTATAATGTATTACATTTAATTTAAATAAGCAAAGAACAAAACATAGGAACATAATTAAAAGAAATAAAACGAAAATAAAAAATTATCTTTATATACCAATTTTGATGGCTCTTTGTAGCATTGCCACAAAAACTTAAATATATTTGGTAATTTCAACCGTACTTGTGTCAGCAGGGCGCCCCTATCAACCGAGTTGAAAGCGTTTTTCATATCAACCTTCAGCACGACTTCCCCCTCTTGGTGATTTAGAAATGATCTGAGCGCATGTAACGATGCCTCACAGCCACCCTTAGAGCCAAAACCCAGCTGAATTGGTTGAAAAATCCCAGTGAGATTTTCAGCCGCGCTACGACAGCAAAGTTTGGCTGTAAGGCGGCGGTACGTGGTACCAACCGCCATTGGTCTTATACCACCACCACATTTTTTCTTTAAGGCTATCAAGTTAGCGCCATATAAAATATCAGTGATGGTATCTGTTACGGAACCTGACAGCATTAAATTTACTAATGCTGTCAATTCCTCTAGGAGACCATCACCGGTATCACCACAGCTGCCGCCAAGCAGGTCTTTCAGATGTTGCGGCGTTAGTCCATCAAGGCCGACAGCGGAACCTGTTGGAAAAGAAAATACTGCCTGGCGGACTGCATCAGCGCCAACTTGAAGTGCATTAATTGTGTTGTCGGGGGGATTAGGGAGTTGAAGTCCTGCCGAAGATTGTGGATGCTTAGCACGCAAGGCATCTAAGGTCACGGGTACATCGGGGGCAATAGTGTCACTGGAAAACAATAAACGTGCAGCACCCCTGATATCACCTCCACTTATCTTATCCTCTACATTTTTGTAAATATTATAATGTTTTCTGGTTTGAGAATTGGACGGGTCTAAAGTTTTAAAAGATACTGTCGGAACAATTTTGTTTAACGCGAGATGTAAGAGATTGTTTAATTTCATTTGAATTATTACTTGAATAGTAATGTAGGATACGTAAAGGGAAAGTAAACAGATGCTCCCAGGCTTTTTCTGTATTGGGTAAAACTAACTTTATATCTTTTGTTAGTAGTTGTGCTACTGAGATTCTTGCGCCCCGCGGAATCCGTTTTAATACCGGTTTAGACCGTTTCAGACTACTTAGTCTTTTCCAAATCGGTTCAGTAGCCTCAAGCCGTGGTGCATCATCAGGGGGGGAAACAGGGGCTGAAGAGGTAACTTCTGCATGGTTTTGATGACTCTTACCGATGTGTATATTAAGACCTCATCGCCCTTTGAAAAGGCGTTGGGAGTATCTGAATGAAGTTGTCCTGTGACAACTGGCTGCTAGATTGAACCGTAACTTGAGGGTTCTGAGTTATATTCAAAAATATATATAAACTAAACTGAACTCAAGTAAAAAACAATAAAAATTATTTAGAAAAACAAATCAAAATAAAAAACACTGAAGTCATTGACAGGATGTTCTGACAGGGGCCGCGCTGCTCCCGACAGTCAAAAGCTGCGCACGCAGTACTAAAGGTGTACAAGTATCTGCCGTTGCTAGGTGATAAAAGACGTAACGATTATAATAGTAATAATAATAATGTATTTAATTTGGTGTGTTTAATTATATCGAAATCTTCCCAGTGGTGGCCAAAGATTTCGATTTAAATATCTGTTTGCGAATTGTAAATAATTCGCAAACAGATTTTACAGGTGCTTTATTTTAAGTACCCTTAGAGTATAGATGATATTTAAGTGGTCTAGAAATTGCTGTCAGTATTAATTTAATTAATTTATTATCATGTGTAAGTGTTAAAAATGGTAATTGAACACTATTGAGTTTTAATTACCGCTTTAATGTGGTTTCCGATTAAATGTCAGACTTTTTTCTGAATTAAATTTTGAATTTAAATTGCGCATGCTATTTTGCCAATTTGTAGACCGAGATTTATAAAATCATAATCCGACGACCTCCGTGGCTTAATGGTTACCACGCCAGACCGCTACCCAGGAGGTCCCGGGTTCGATCCCCGGTCGGGTCATGATGAAAAACGTACTTTTTCTGATTGGCCTCGGGTCTCGGATGTTTATCTATATAATATATGTATTTGTTATAAAATATAGTATCGTTAAGTTAGTATCCCATAACACAAGTTTCGAACTTACTTTGGGGCTGGCTCAATCTGTGTGTCTGTGTGTGAATTCATATTGTAATTCATTTATCAGCAATCTAGTGCCCATAGTACAAGCTTAGTTGCTTAGTTACTGTTTGGGACTAGATGGCGTTGTGTGATTCAACCAAGAATATTTATTTATATTATATTTATTATTGCGGTAAGAAGCTTCTGGCCTTTTAGTTTACACGAGCTGTTCCCCTGACCCGCGACTTCGTCCGCGTGAAATGTTAAAATAAGGATAACTCCTTTTCCTGACATGTGATTTAAATGAAACAAAGCCTATATTCTGCTCCATCCCGAGCTCTATCTTCCTGTGAAAACAGCATTAAAATCCGTTCAGTAACTTGGAAGATGTGCGCGTTCAAACAGACTGACAGACAGACAAAAAAATCCAAAAAACATTTTTTTGCTTTTTTTACCTTACTCTAATTGTTCCCTCTACATTTTTGCCAAATGTGTCCAATGTACAGACATATCGGGGTCTACTGTTTTATTATATGTATAGATTACGGGACAAACCCACCACACATTCCCATCGTTGTCTGCTGTAGATCTTAGGATTAACAACGGCGAGACTGACAATTAACAATGAAGCTTATTGACGCCCCGGGGGAGAAACTACAGTTAATTTGGAAATCACAACTAATTTAATTAGAAATAAATTAGATGGAGTGTTAAAAGGTCTTCCCGCCGTAGGAACTACGATTAGATTAGTTGATTTACATTTTCTTCTAAATAGACTCTCGGTTTTTCCCCTTCGTCCACTTTGATAATTAAATCAAAAGATGCAGAGAAAGAGCATTTTTGTTTTAATGTCAGTGCAACAAACATTAATGTCAGCGAACACAATAAATTTAATAAGCCTCAGTCCTGAGCATGACCAGCACAACACAGTATAATATATACCAGTTGGTTCAAAAATATTCATTTATATTGCCCTTTAATTTGGGGTATATCCCGTATATCATTACCTCCTTGAACTTCGTCTCTTCTTTAGGTATCACAGTAGTGTCGGTTGGTGTGATAGTAGTGTTTTTACGAGATCAGTGGATTCGATTCCTAGCTAGAGTAATTATTTTCAAAATTATAACGATGCAGTTTTAGTCATTGTGGCTTAAAACTTTTTTACTGGTGTTCATTTCGATTAATTTTTCAAAATGGTGGAAGTTTATATAAATAATGGTGTAGTTAATCATTTAATGATAAAGATGTAGATGATTAAAGAAAGTCCCTTTGGCCATCCATGCATACTTGACAAATTCATTCTAAATGTGTTGCCTTTTGTATTAACTGCTTTATTTTACACTGTGCCATCTAACAGCAGGAACCTTTTACGGTAAACAACTTTGTTACAAACGGATTTTCCAATTTTATTGACACTGAGTTTATCACATTCGACATGCTTTTTAGAATGTGTGCTATTTTATTTTCATTGTGATACAGGCGTCTTAGAATCAGAGATTATATAAAAATAAAAATGCAATCAGTAACGTAGTTTAGGTAAACCAATAATATTTACAATTTTATTGGCTACAAATCATGGTGAATTGTTGGAGATGAATCTGTCTCCACTCAGTATGGTGCTCTGAGTGTGACGCAGTCACAGCGTTAATTTTCGGTAGAGCCACCACTCGAATTAGTGGCGTGCATGAGAATGAGGCGTGCGTGCTTTAATAATATCAGCACATTTTTCACCTATCATCACAGCAGGAATATTCATAGTTCCGCTAGTGATAAGAGGCAACACGCTCAGATCAGCCACTCGCAATCCGGTAACACCAATAACGTTAAAATCGGAATCTACCACATCTCCAACAGCACAGGTTCCTGCATAACTTTCAAATGTGAATCTCAGATGCGAAACATAGGATTTCCAATACTCTATAGTACCAAAAGCCGCATCGGTATCAGGTAAATTGATAAATGCAACGAAAGCTTCTAAATCCTTAAAGGTATTTGTTTGATTGACACTTACAAAATGTTCAAGATATTTGGCAAAATTCTCCAAATCCTCAGTCTCCGATAATCGTCCAAGTTTTATGATTGGGTCGTCTAAAGGATTTGTGCTTTGCAAACCCACAGAACCTCGTGATTCAGGATGTACGCTACTTACCACACTAAGCACTAATTCACCTCCCGGACGCGGATTTAATTTATCCATAATTGCATCGCAAATATCAGTAGAATAGCCAACAATTAGAGAATATAGTCTAAAATAATAAGGATTTACTCTATAGTTATAAGATACATAATCCGGCGTCATTAGCATTGAGAGACATTGAACCATAAAACATTGGTGATACGAATTTGTTTGGACTTGATTTGCATTCTGGATAATTCAAATTTCCCGGGTTGAATGGGACGATTACTGAAGCATGATCTTGTAAATTTTTCCCTACAGGTAGATCAGATATGGAGTCAATATTTAAAGCGCTTAATTCAGCTTCAGGTCCGATGCCAGACAGTAAAAGTAGCTTAGGAGATCCATATGGATCTGCTGAAACAATTACTTCTTTTTCAGCAAACAATTGATACGTTTGACCATTATAAATGGCTTCAATGCCAGTCGCCTTTTTATCGTCATCGAATAGAATTCGTGTAGCCATCGTATTTCTGTACATAATGAGATTCTCGCGTTTACTAAATCTCCGGACAGATAGGAATATGCTGTACTTTGTCGAATGCCTTTAGCAATGCTAAACATAGGATTGCCAAATCCTAAAACTTTCTCTCCATTAAAATCGTCAAGTATTTCATCTCCAAATTCTTCAACTTCTTGCAAATTTAAAAAGAAAAAACATCTTATTAGTTTATTTTGTGGTGATTTATTGTTTTTAGTGTTGTGTAAGTTAGCATAGTGCTGTGATGTAAAAGGTCTGTACATTTTTTCTTGAATAAATTTATTCTATTCTATTATTCTATTCTAAATATATTATGTCATTCATGTCAAAATCATATTTTGTGACACCCATATATCCCTTAGTTCCGTGGTATCTTCTATCGTTTCTACTTAGTCTACCGTAATATCGCTCGGCTTTCTTGAAATAATTCAAAATGTTTTCGTACTTCCAAGAATCATCTCCGATTAAGTCTGCAATTGCGTCGTAGTCCGCTGGTGTTCCTCTGATGTAGCTCAAATAGTTTACACTACTGGACCCGCCTAACACTTTTCCTTGTGACAATATTGGAATTGAATTGTCTTGGAAGAGAGTGTAGGCACTATCTGTGTCTTTAAAGCCCCATTCTTGATTTCCACTGTAACACGGTAAGGCACTATTCCTGGAAGCTAAAGGTTGGAACATTTAGTTTTAATTTTTCTTATAACATATGCACATTGCAATGGCGTTAAACATTTCTGGAGATACCAGAAAGACTTACTTCTGAGATTTTGTCGGGGTTTCCTCCAGCCTCTATGAGCAACACAGAAGTGCGGCGATCTTCTGTAAGTCTATTAGCAATGATGCTTCCAGCTGTTCCACCGCCGACTACAATGTAGTCTACACTTAACTGATCTGTAAATCAAATAAATTTTCAGAATCTTAGACGATTAGAAAATTTAACAAGGAGGGATTAATTATGAAAATAGTTATAATTTGTCATACTTGTTACTTCGGGTGGTGGTGCAAATACAAATGTTGTGCTAAATAGAGTCGCCGCTAGTGACAAAGCACTTCGTAGTGCGTGGAAGTCTGCTAATGCTGCTACCGACGATGACATTCTGGCCAATTCTAAAATATATGATATTTATTTATGCAGTTTTCCAAGAAAAAATCAACTTTTGTCATGACAAGTTGTCTTATATTGCATGTTTGTGGTCTTATTTGCAAGTACCTACTTGAAAACAACGTTATATACGTAAGCGTAAATTTTATCAGTTTCGTATATATACGTTTATAACAGCCATATAAAGCCCATTGCTGAATATTGGCCTCCCCTAAACGCAAAATGATGTACATTATACGTTAAATAATTGGAGCCCCGTGACGGACTTTACTCAAAGCATCTTTGATTGATGTGAAGATTTAATCCCATCAGTGGGATAATAGTGAAATGAAATTATGAATTTAATATTTAGTTAACTTAACCAATAAATTACATGAAATAGGCGAATGATTCCCAAACAATACTAACCGTGAATGTTTTTTGATAATCTAACTTATACCTGCTTTTATAACACAAGTTCACATTTATTTTCGCTGTTTATAGTTGTTTGATGGTAATTTAAAGACAATCAACTATTTAACTTATAGTAAAATGATTCACTGTGTTTTCTTTTTGCTTAAATTTTTTTTTCTGTATTTGTGACAGAGAAAGGAGTTTTATTATCATAAATTAAAATTTATAATTTCTCTATAGCAGCACATAGCTCTTGTGAGGAAGGAGGCCGGGGTATACGCGTTCACTCATGCGCCAGTATGATCTGACTCTTTTGGATTCCGAAACCCCTTGAGTTGCCGCAGGTCACTTTGTGCCCAGGTTTGTAATTCCACACAGAATAGATGTCTTTGTAATATAATGGTCAACACCACGTACGCTCGTGTGCCAAACCACCGGCTCTCTACCACGCCACACAAAATGCTTTGTCCTGAACAACTGACTGACTGCCGCACAGCGGCACAGCCTAAACTAAACCACTGATCGTAAAGACCTGAAATTTGGAAGGTGTACTTTGTATGACGTAGACATCCGATAAAAAGAATTTATAGAACTTCCCAAGTAAAAGCGAAATACACGTAAACGAAGTTCCATGGCAACAGTAAAGCAAAAAGTATTAGCTGTAGTCTGTACATAGCTTTTCAATGGAGTAATTGTGATGTCAAATAAAGGGCGAATGCCTGTTATTTTTATTTCTTTTTAATGTAGGTATATTTTAGTTTTCTGCCGTAATATTTTTCCACCATTATTATAATGGTATTTAAACTATCGATTAAAAATATATTTTAAAAAAATATTCCCTAATCTTACTTTTTAATTTTGATTACTAGCATGATTTTGATGGGCTGATCAACTAAAACAGTTGCAATTTCATGCCGATACCATGCTATTTGGTGAAGATCCTTCCTCAGGCGGGCTGCTCCGATTTGAGTGGATTATCCGTTGTGCCTTGCGTCTCTTAATTCATACAGGTAAGATAATAGATGTTATAAAAAATAAAATGCAGGTAACTTTTAACAGTAATTTTATTAAAACTTTAGTAGACTAACAACAGTTTCATATTTCTCTTAAAGACGTCTTCTAATATACAACATGGTATGAAATATAAAATATCATTTTAACAATGACCCACTATATACTATGCGTAAAATCATTACTACACACACTATACACACTAATCACTGTTTTTAATAACATCAGCGCATTTTTCACCTATCATCACAGCAGGAATATTCATAGTTCCGCTAGTAATGAGAGGTAACACGCTCAGATCGGCCACTCGCAATCCGCTGACTCCAATAACGTTAAATTCGGAGTCTACCACATCTCCAATGGCACAGGTTCCTGCATAACTTTCAAATGTTAACCTCAGATGTGACACATATGATGTCCAATAATCTATAGTACCTGGAGCCGCATCGGTATTAGGCAGATCGATAAAAGCGACGAAACCCTCTGTTTCTATAAAAGTATTTGTTTGATTGACACTTACAAAATGTTCAAGATATTCGGCAAAATTTTGTAAATCCACGGTCTCTGACAATCGTCCAAGTTTTGTGATTGGGTCGTCCAAAGGGTCTGTGCTTTGCAAAGTTACTGAACCCCGAGATTCTGGATGTGCAAGAGCAACTACGCTAAACAGTACTTCACCTCCCTCACGTTGATTTAACTTATTGATCATTGCATCGCAAACATTAGTAGAATAGCCCAATACTAGGCAAAATAGTGTATATAGATTAGTATCTGTCCTATAGTTATAAGATACATAATCTGGTGTGTTTGCGTTAGGATTAAGAGCCATGGAACCATAAAACATCGGTGTTGGAAATTTATGCGGATTAAATGGGCGGTTTGGATAATTTAAATTTCCCATGTTAAACGGAATAAGAACTGCAGCATGATCTTGCAAGTTTTTGCCCACTGGCAAATCAGAAATGGAATCTATATTCAAAGTGCTTAATTCAGCTTGAGGTCCGATACCAGACAGTAAAAGTAACTTAGGAGATCCAATTGGACCTTTTTTTTTTTTTTTTTTTTTTTTTTTTTTTTTTTTTTTTTTTTTTTTTTTACGTCAGAAAAATGCTTTGTGGCAGCCCCACCGCCCGGGGAGCACGCTGTGGGGACTGTGGAACTTACCACTAAAAAACTGACGGGATGCCTCTTGCCCTGTGTGGCGGGGCCACGGGAAACTGGGATACAACCGCGACCCCGCCAGGGCCGTCCGGCCAAGGTACCAGCCGGACCCGCTCGCCCCCGATACGCTCCGTCAGCAGTACACCGCATCCAGGTGCACTGCCGACACCGAGGACCATCGCTCCCTCAAGACGACGGGCCTTCCCCGGCCCGCCGTCTCGGCTGGGCTATGGTCCCCGTCCACTCGGCGATCGCACCCACTGTGCCGACCGCCAGCCAACGGCCACACCACACTTATTCAGCGTGGCGCGGCCGTCAGCTCCGCTCGTGATTTTTATAGAGGTTGTCTTCCTCGCGGCCCGGGCGGTTAAGCCAAGGCCCCCGGCCCGTGGGTGGAGGACCCACGGGTTACGGTATGCGCCGCACGCCGGCTGGTAAGGCCGGCGCCCACTAGGGCGTCCGCGTCAACCCGCGAGCCGAGCGCAGGGAGTGGACACACCCGTCCGCCTGCAACCCGCACCCGGCGAAACGCAGGGACCGGACCCCGCTCGTCCCCCTCAACCCGCGGCTCGCCGCAACTCGAGCGCAGGGAGGGGACCCACGTGTCGGGACTTCAGCCGCCGGCAAGGACGCGCCGGCGTTGCCCGGGGTGGACCACGTGGAGGTATCCCGACAACCACCCCAGATCCAATTGGACCTGCTGAAACTATTACTTCTTTTTCAGCAAAAAATTGATATGTTTGACCATTATAAATGGCTTCAATGCCAGTCGCCTTTTTATCGTCATCGAATAGAATTCGTGTAGCCATCGTATTTCTGTACATAATGAGATTCTCGCGTTTACTAAATCTCCCGGACAGATAGGAATATGCCGTGCTTTGTCGAATTCCATTAGCAATAGTAAACATAAGACTGCCAAATCCTATAACTTTTTCTCCATTAAAATCGTCGAGTATTTCACCTCCAAATTCTGCAGCTCCTTGCATATAAATGGAATTATCATAATGAGGTTTTGTGACACCCATATAACCCTTAGTTCCGTGATATCTTCTATCGTTTCTACTTAGTCTGCCATAATATCGTTCGGCTTTCTTAAAATATTTCAAAATGTTTTCATACTTCCAAGAGTCATCTCCGATTAAATCTGCGCATGCGTCATAGTCAGCTGGTGCTCCTCTGATGTAGTTCATATAGTTTACACTGCTGCCGCCGCCTAAGACTTTGCCTTGTGACAATAAAGGTATTGAATTATCTTGGAATGCAGTGAAGGCACTATCTGTGTCTTTAAAGCCCCATTCTTGACTTTCGGTATTGACATAAGGTACCAATCCTGGTAGCTGAAGAAATAAAACAGTTACCCCTATATTAGTACAAGTTGAATTATTTTGGGACTCTCATTTCTGGAGAGAATTCAATGATAATCGAAAGATTTGAGTGCAAAATTATAAAAATTAAATTACGTTTTTAAATCAAATAAATTATCCATATTATTTCAATGCATATTTTCAATATAAAGCTAGCTAGGAGGAGCTGCTTTTAGGCGATCCTTTGCTGATCATTTATTAATACAGACGTTAGCTTTGCTATTTCTATTCTGATCGAGACGTGAGTAATACTTACTTCAGAGACTCTATCTGGATTTCCTCCAGCCTCTATAAGCAACACAGTAGTGCGGCGATCTTCTGTAAGCCTATTAGCAATAATACTTCCAGCTGTTCCACCTCCGACTATGATATAGTCTACGCTTAACTGATCTGCAAGTTAGATAATATTATTAATATAAAACAATCGGAGCTCTGGAGAACTTTATTTGCTGTAAATTGTGTGTTATGCTGATTCGATTGTGGTTGCAACTGTCATTATCATAATATGTAGTAATTTCTAAATAATGGATTAGAAATAAAGTTAAGCTATGTTAAGTAGGTAAATATAGAAAGCCTGGAATTCAAACATAGAGACACTATTGTAGGTATGTCATAATGCAGAACTATTTGATAGGACGCACACAGCACACAGGTTGCGACAGAAACAACACCGCATCACTACGTCTTTTTTTTTAACTTCAAACTGTTGAGGCTATCACCGTGCATCCACACCGCAGTTACTTTTTGTAGAGAAACGTTTCTAAGTAGTAGCGGGCAAGATTTGATAACAAAAAGCAAAAAGAAACTGGAAAAAGTTGAAGAATGTTACCGTGTTGCATTGTGTTGCTCCATAAAACTTAACTGCCTAACGGTGTACGGTCAGACATACCTGTCACCTCGGGTTGTGGTGCATACAAGCATGCAGTGCTGAAGAGTGTCGCTGCAACTGCCAATGCACTCCGCAGCGTGTTATAGTCAGCTAATACAGCTGCTGACGTAGACATTCTGAAGATATTCTAGAAAATTCTTTTGCTTTTAGTACTATTTTAGCACTATTTTATACGCTTGATGGTTTCGTTGCGAAATGCAGAAATATGTAGTAGGTACTAGCTGTTAACCGCGGCTTCGCCTGCGTAAAAAATAGCCTGTCTTGGGCTCTGTACCCCTGACAATATGTATACAAATTTTCATATGTCCGGTTGCTTAGTCAACCCATTATCAGCTCATTTATAATATTAGTATGATGTATAGTAGTTTTTGTTAAGTAAAAAATTTCTCAGTGCTTAAAAAGAAAACCTTTCGAGCAATGTGTGTTAGCAGTGTTAACTTTAGTCATCGAGACGTATTCCTTTACTGAGCCTTATGAGAAGGCTCTGGTTTACCCAGCGAGCTATAAAGAGATCTACGATCTACAAGATCTAATTAGAAATCCGTAGAGCATTAGAAATCAGCCCCCTTACTCTTGAAGATAATTTCGCTCGATCGCTATTGGATTTTTACTTTTAGGTACTATTTACAGCTAGACTAGCGCTAACTAAATACTAAACTAAAAGAAAACGGATTGTATGCTAACCAAATAGTTAATAAAGTATAAAATTTCAAGGGTACGATTAGGATTTGCTGATAATAAATTTAATCTAGATTAATAATGTATTTTCAATATTTTTTTATTTTATTTTTTATGCTGCACCCCTTATTACCGATTAAGATGTCCCAAAGGTAAACTGGGAGACAATGCTTTAGCATTAAGTTCGCCTTTTGTATACACATTAAGTATTGTGTGCAATAAAGTTTAAATAAATAAATAAAATAAATAATTTTGCATTTGAAATTATACAGAATTGAAATTAAAATCGCGATTGGTATGCAGAGTAACCTAGCAGGAGATCCGTAGCAAAACATACGTAACCGACATAGCTCAACGGATTGGCAACCTATGTTCTTGTCTTTACCCTCAAGTTCCAGCGGTTGCTACTGTCTACCAGGCCACACTATCGCGTTAACACGAATATTCGCCGTAGCCCGCTAATGTAACCAAGCCGTAAAGTAAAAACTTTAGGAAAAAGAAAAAAAATGGAAACTTACCCAAAAGTCTTACATCAAATAGTTGTTTTCCGTTTCGCTCACAATGTTAACTGTGAGTGATTTTTTTTTTTCAATTTATATACTTTTTGTCACATATATATAGCTGTTTAATGTTAATTTATAGTAAATGATCTACGTAATTCTTTTAATGATGATAAAATTACTACCTATTTTTATTTCTGCGTAAATTTAATTTTCAAACAAAATTATTGCGATACTAAAGAAGGCTTAACAACTAATTTATAGTTTTGAAATTAATTGAAAAAGATCAAAAATACACAATAAATAAAAATAAATATATAGGGAAAAATCACACAGATTGAGCTAGCCCCAAAGTAAGTTCCAGACTTGTGTTATGGGATACTTAACTCAACGATACTATATTTTATAAAATGTATAAAACATCCGGCGTGGTAGGTCGTCAATAGAATGGTTACTTAGAAAACACCTTCGTTCCTCTCCACCTATCGTGATTCCTCGCCACCTATCTCCGCACGACTCTGCTCACTTCCGCTTTTCTTATCCAAATCCGTTCACTTTCTACATCTGCCAATAATTAATTAGTACACCCTTCTTCACCAAATTACACAAATATACAACTTGTTGACCCATGCTTACCCGTTCTCGTGAAAATATCTAAAAATCTTAGTTGTACCGTACGACGTAGTCGCCAAATTTTTAGCTTCGAAATTTCAATGTCCATGCGATCATTCTTTAATCTGTTAATGTACGCATATATATTTTTTAATACTATTTAACATAGATACAATTATATCGGTAAAGTTGTTTAAAACATTGGGTTTTTTTCACGTACTTATAAATCCTACTAAAGGTGAAAGTTATGTGTATGCTTATTACTTCTTCACACTCAAATGGCTGGGTCAATATTTATGATAATTGGTATGTAGGTAGCTGATACCTTGGATTGACACATAGGGTACTTTATATCCCGAAAAGTACGCGATTCCTGTAGGATTTCATCGAAAGTCTTATATAGATGGCGCTACTGTTCATATATGAATACACGCAAACGAAACGAAAACGTTTCACCGGTATTAAATATATTCTACAAAATTTACATACTGCAACTACGTCCCAAAATAAGCAAGACTTAACTTTCTTTGGTTATCACTACAGACAACGGATATACCCAGACTCAGACAAACATATATGCCAACACATTAGTTTACCCCGTGCGTCCGAAGATGAAGCCTGGTACTAACGCGCTAATTTAAACAGTCAGTTTTTGTATTAACCATGACGACCTCCGTGGCGTAATGGTTACTATGCCTGCCCGCCACCCAGAAGGCCCCTGGTTCGAATCCCGATCGGGTAATAAAAAACGAACTTTTTCTAATTGGCCTCGGGTCTTGGATGTTTATCTATAAATATTCGTATTTGTTATAAAATATAGTATCGTTGAGTTAGTATCTCATAACACAAGTTCCGAACTTACTATGGGGCTAGCTCAATCTGTGTGATTTGTGATTTGTCCCTATATATTTATTTTATTTATTATTTACTAGCTTTTTTGCCTGCGACTTCTTCCGCGTGAAGTTCGGGACCCGTTCCTGTGGGAACCACATTGAATTTCGGGAAAAGCTATAGCCTATGTCACTCCCTGATAATGTAGCTTTCTACTGGTGAAAGAATTTTTGAAATCGGTCCAGTAATTTCGGAGCCTATTCAATACAAACAAAAAAACAAACAATCAAACTTTCCTCTTTATAATGTTTGTACCTATAGATTTGTTTTATGGTATCTTACAGATTGGTATATAAAGCTGAACTTTATTAAAATGTATCAGAGAGTCATCCTTTATCTAGAGAGCTCCTCTTTGAGCCCTCCAAATTTTATGAGCCTCTCAGCAAAACTGAAGTGGTTCTCCGGAGCTCTTCTATTGCGGGGGAGTACACGTTTTATCAAAATGAATTTCTGATTTGACTAGCCATTTTGTATGGTTTTACCCGTGTAAAATCATACAAAATGGCTATATAATATAATATAAGCCCGTGCTTTCTAACATGGTAACCATGTAAGTGTAAGGGACGCCACATACAGGATTCCGAAGAGGAATATCGAGTCAGTCAGTCAGTATGCGCCGCACGACCGAAGCGACAATTAATTTTAATTTATTAGTTATTAATATTTATTTTATTTTATTTATTAGAATCAACAACAAATTGTTCACACCATAAAGAATATTACAATGAAATTCTCTCACCAACGACCCCTTGCAACTATTTAATAATCTGTGCCCTGGAACAAATTTGTATTAGTTAGGAAATGTCTACACATTTCCTAACTAATACAAATTTGTTCCAGTTAAGTTAAACCTATGGTAGGGGTCGTTGGCGAAAACGGGCATCAAATCTCGGAAACCGCTCATTGTCGACACCTTGTTGTTGAAAGTCTATTAACCATTAACCTAACCTAAACCATAAGAATTCTTATTTATATTCTTATGTTATAGTATTACAAATCGCAGTTATGTTAGCAGCCTTGACACGATCGATTGCAATTGACAAATTCTACGTAATTTTAACGCTAGCCTTTGGTACAAAATTAATAGCAATTACTTATTTGTGATAAATATTATTTTTGCTGTACATACAATTGTTTGTAAGACGGCCTGGTATCTAAATAAACGATTTGATTCTGTCACTGTATCCGATGGACCTAGTACATTTCCTAAATGCTCTACCAGTTACCACTTATCCAAGTTCATGAAGTGCCAATGTTGATATCTGTGTCCCAGTTTTATACTCCTGCAGATCATCGTTTTTTTTTGTTATAATTAAACTTTGTTGTATGGCTTCAAATAAAAGATTTTAATAGTAGGTCGTACGTAGCCAGTATTTATAGATCACTGTACTTCACATTTAAGTTCTACATTATCTGGATATTGATTTTAAGTACTAGTTTGGTTGATAAAAGTGCCAAAAATAAGAAAGTGAGTTTGTTTGTTTGTTATTCCTTCACGGCTTGACTAAGCAGCCGATCATTATGAAAACTTGCATACATATTGTTAGGGGTACAGAGCCTATCATAGGCTACTTTTTATCCCGTGAAAGTATGTCGTTCCAATGGGAGAGTCATTTTTCTTCTATAGAGGGCGCTGTATCGGCCAACAGATGGCGCCACAAGTCGCGCTATGGGTTGTTTTGTTGTCAAACGAGATCTATGTCATAAAATTAACGCGAGCGAAGCCGTGGGGCAAAGCTAGTAGTAAATAATTTATGAAACTACTTGGCAATTTACTTACCTACATTAAAATAATCTCCATTAATCAATCTAAAAATGTTTGTGTTGTGACTTAAGGATAGTGTGTATAGTTTTAATCGCAAGCGTTTGCATGTCTACAATTTTGCCTACTATATTCTTTATTCAGTGTTATAAAGAAAAAAAAATTATTCACAATACACACAGCGCCACCTGGTGTCTGGTCTTGGCTTGTGTTATGGGATGGGTATCAAACAACAGATATATTATTGTAAATTAGAACATCCAGACTCCACACATGCCATCACATGACATTGCGAGATATTTCGATTGTCCAACTTGCCCCTATGCTCAACTAGCCCCGACCTACCCTACCTAAGATCCACGGGAACGGCTGCCGACAAACTGCAGTTTTATGCAGTTTGGTAATTTTTAAGTCAAAATGTACCTTCTCACTTTTTAATAAAATAAATAAAAACATAAATGTTTGTCCCGAGCGAGAATCCAAACGGGCTCGGTTTGGTGCAATAGAAAATTTGGAAGATAAATCATTATAATAATGATGCAGTGATGGCAGATCTGCACGAGATGGAAGCAGTAGACTGGCCGGACATCGCGCAGCACAGAGAACTCTGTCACTCTCTATTTTCATATGCACTCGGGCCACTGAGAAAACGGAGTAAGTAAACAATTAAAAGAATTCTGCCTCTCTCTTCCATATTGATTTGCCTGACAACGTTGATGTTTGTATTCATGTGTCTGTTATAGATAAACAAAAAATATGTATGACATGTGACCAGGCACACCTCAGGGGTACTACGGGTACTTTGAATACAGAACCCTAGAAGTAGGTTTGGTATTTGGTACGAAGAACTGTTATGACAGAAAGTGCTATATATTAGATTATAACATCACTAACAATTTCCCGCCATTTATGCACGAATGGGCTAATGGTAATGAATTATTTAACTCAGCCCTCGCCAGCGACAGTTAACAATTTAGCTCAGTTTGTGACCATAAACTGGTTTGATGAATGGTTATGTGCAAAACCAGGATATCCCAATATTTTGATTATAATAATTTGCAACGATATTAAATATTTTCCAATATACACTGGACCGCAAAGAAAAAGTGTCGCTTAGAAAATATTTAATATCTTCAAAAATATCTGACACTAGCGAAACCCGCGCAACTTCGTTTGCGTATATCTCGCTATCCCGTGGGAATTTTGAAAAATCCTTTCTTAGTAATAAAGACTAAATTAAAGAATATTGAATGGCAAATAAAATAATATCTCAGACTGTTAAATTTATTTTTATAAAATTGAGTAAAAAAACTTAAAATGTCGTTTTTGAATTAAGTTAAAAAAAAAAGATTGTTTCGTGTTTAATGTTAAAATAGTGTTTTTAAAATTAAAATAATTTTGACGAAGAAAAAGTTCTATCTATCATAAAAGCAGCGCACTTGAAGAAGCGCGTCCAGCAGACTTATTTGTTTATTTATTCATTGCAAATACATGTAAGTATACAACACAAAAGTACACATAAACCTTTTGAGGCACAGCAATGGAATAAAGATAGGCAGACTTGTTTTAATAGTTTATCTTCCAAATATTCCATTACAGTACTTGACTTAATGTGATTTTTTTTTTTGTGAATAAAAATTAATTTATTAGATAGGTCTCGACCTTACCGTTATCAACAACAACTTAGCACGTGTTGGCTAGTGGTACAAACAAGCGTGTATTTAAAGTATAATAAAAGAAGCCAAGTGGGGCGCGTTTCATCACGCCACGACAGGACACGTTGGTTGGAGAGCGTTGGTCATGGGAATATTTACACAGCGGGCGGCGTGACGTGCAGCAGGAAGAAACATGATCATGTCGTATGCTCGCAACCGTAACTCAACCAATAGCAATTGGCCAAAAACACCAATAACAACGCAGTAAACGTTTTCAGTAACCCAATGTGATGCCACGATTGCGGTGTGCCCCGATGCGGGCAGCGGTAGCGCATGAACAGACTAGCCAGCGCCACACTGGGCGGAAATACCGTCGAGGATCATCCGTTACGAAAATTCGTGACTTATAAACTTGGGCGCAGGATTATCAGTCGACTGCCAACGTATACAGTGTGGTTTTCCGTGTTATCCGTCCTTGTGGCGCGATGCATACAAATATTTGGAACATACAGAAATTCGTCTCCATACAGAAATTCGTTACCTTAAGGTTGCCTTGAAAAGATTGCTTTTTAGCAATAAGGCCGCCTTGTTGCATTTACACTAGTTTATAAGATTGTTTTTGTACTTTTTCCTGTGTGTAATGCAAATAAAGAGTATTCTATCTATATATCTATTTGGAATGCCACTTTGCCGATCTTACGCTGACGGAATAATCTTTGAATAAATGATTTGAGTTTGAGATTACTGTAGTAAAGTAATAAAGAATCCTTATAGTTTCGCCTTGTCCGTCTGCTATGTATAAAAATTCACCATTTTTATACACAGCGACTATTTGCACAAACCTTCGGTTTCGGCTACAACTGAAGGTTGTGGCAATAACCGATTCATCGACGGCCAAATATAGACCGGAATTAGAATTATAGAACAACTCTTTGCCTACAGTTTCTTTTCACCCAGCACTTTACCTACAGTTCATCTGAAATGATAGGTACGGATCTGCAAGGATAAGGAGCGTGCGCCTTCAGTCGAAGGGGATAAGATCGTACTCTGGCACGCTCCTCCGGTATGACTCCGGTGCGGTTTGTCAGAGGTCATTGTTTTCAAGCCGCCGCCGCCGCCGGATGATTGTCATCCATCGAATAGCTAAGACCGACGGCCTAACGTGTCCTCCGAAGCATGGAACCGACCAATAATGATGAATTTCAGTTTTGACAGCAGCATGTCTTCCGCTGCAGCGGTGGCGAATATTACGAGTCTACAAAATGTTCTGTCAGTAGTAAACACTTATCTGCATCTAACTGCATTTCTGTTCTGCCCGGGAGACGAAGTAAAAAGTGAGTATTCTATAGTGCAAGTCCTCGTGAGTGCGGGTCGCTTCGTATCACCGCGGGTAAAGTGTGCAATATGCATATTGTGAGAAACCTGCGCACGCAGCCACATGGTACTGCGCTGTGACACGCTCTTATGTAAATGATAAACACGATTTACTATATTGTTACTGTTACTGTGTTTTTGTTTGTGTATTGTAAAGTGATCGCAAATAAAGTATTTTATTGTTTTGTCCCGAATGGCTGACGAATGGAATAACGCACAGTCTAAACCGCTGATCGTAGAGCCTTGAAACTTATGACGTATAGTAGTATAACGTATGACGTAAGCATATGTGAGAGAAGAAATTGTGTACGTATTTCAAATAAAGTGTTATAATATTGTACTTTTTCAGATGAAATTACGGTTGACTACATCATAGTAGGAGCGGGATCATCAGGATGTGTTATTGCGAACAGACTGACTGAGAATTCTGACAAAACAGTTTTGGTCCTTGAAGCTGGTGGACCCCCACCAATTGAATCTATGGTAATTTTATTAGTCTCTGAGTTCTTCAACAGGTTATAATCTGCTTGGTGCAGATGAGACTAATTGGTTTTGGTTCATTTGCATCGGAGCAAATTAGAATCTGCGTGACTCTAAAAAGGTCCTCAGACATAAACACGCACAGTTGAAACACGTACAAAATCATTAAATTTTAAAAACAAAACGGATTATGTAAAACTTTACATTAGCTTTTTTTATACCACTAAGGTGGCAAACAAGCTTACGGCCCGCTTGATGGTGAGCGGTCACCGTAGCCTATGGACGCTTGCAACACCGGGAGTATCACTCGCGCGTTGACGACCCTGTAAAAATCTTTTAATAGTTATTATTATATAGTCTCTGCCTAATTAGTATTTTTAACATTCGTTGTATTAATTACAAATATTTTGTTAACAAATTTCAGAAACCAGGACTCGCGGTATATGCCAAAAACTCCACACTTGATTGGAAGTTCACAGACGAAAATATTAATTACGATTATTTTAAGAAGGATTTTCCGACAATACTTCAGGGGAAAATGTTCGGCGGGAGTACCGGGGTAAATTATATGAGCTACGTTAGAGGAGCACAAGCCGATTACGATGCTTGGGCAGAACTACTCAATGATGACTACTGGAAGTATGAAAATCTACTGAGATTGTTCAAAAAGAGTGAGAAATTTTATAACATTCAACAACTTACCCAGAAAAAATGTAACTATCACGGAACTGAAGGGTATATGGGAATAACAATACTTAATGATAATGAAACTCACATTTATTTTAAAGCAATCAAAGAAATGGGATACAATATTATTGAGGATGTAAATGGTGAAGATGCCCTGGGTTATACTGAACCAATGGTCACTGTAGCTGAAGGTTTGCGGCAAAGCACAGGTTATTCATTTTTATCAAAAATTTGGAATCGCAAAAATCTAATTGTCTACGGAAATACTATGGTAACAAGAATATTGTTTGATGAATCCAAAAAAGCAACCGGAGTGGAAGCTATTTATAACAGACAAACTTATAGATTTTACGCAAAAGAAATTATACTTTCAGCGGGACCATTTAATTCTCCGAAAATACTAATTAACTCTGGAATTGGAATAAAATCAGAATTGGAAAATTTAGGAATAGATTGTATTTCTGATTTGAACGTTGGATCTGGCCTACAAGACCAAACTGCGGTAGTTATAGCGTTCAACATTACAAAATTAACGTATCCAAAGCGGACAAGAAATCCCGATGAGTTTCCAATACCAATGATATACGGGTCTATTGCTCAAAACCCTGAATCAGTGACACCGGATTTTTTAAGTTTTAATTATGTAGTGAATTCGAAAACATTTGCAAAATACTGTGCTCACTCAGCTGGTTATAAAGATGAAATTTGTGATAAATTTTATACACCAGATACTAATAATCAAATTATTTTTGGTATAGTAGCTCTCGCTCACCCGCTATCAAGAGGAAGCGTCACATTAAAAAATATAGATCCTTTTCGAAACCCAATAATAAGACTTGGAAGATTTTCGCATAATCAGGACTTAGAGAACTTTGCGGCGTTTCATGAAGAGTACGTTAGCGTTATTTCCACCAACACTTTTAAGGAAATTGGAGGAGAATTAGTTTACCTAGATATACCCGACTGTGAGGCGACAAAGGGAAGCAGAGATTATTGGAAGTGTTACGCTTTGGCTACTACTTATCAAAAGTTTGCAGGCACCTGTGCTATGGGTGATGTAGTAGACTCAAAATTATTTGTGTATGGTGTTCAGAATTTACGCGTTGCTGATGCTAGTGTAATTCCAATTTTAACTAGCGGTGCCATGAATATAAGTATATTGATTGGTGAAGCAGCAGCTGATCTTATACAACAAAATGAAAATAACATATTTATTAAGATTTGCATTTATATTGAAAGCTTGATTGACGATATAATACAGAGATTAGATACAGAGTCTAATGATATAAAGACTGAAATAACTGAAAAAATAAATACAAAAATACAAATATTCAATAAACAAAAATATAAACTACCACAATCATTAAATTTGCAACTAACGATAATAGTTCAGAATATTCAAATAATTTTTGACTTAGGAGAACCAATGTCTACATTTCTCTTGCCAAATACATAAAAGAACTCATTATAAAAATTCGCGTGGGCATAAGTTCAAACACAAGTAAGACTAAAGAAGCTATAATAGAAGAAATCTACGAAATCGAACAAAAGATTATCAAGCAATCAAAACAACTATCAGATGCACTAAATAACAATTTTACAGTTATAATTCAATCTATTAATAAACTAATAAGTATTATAATACAATATAATAATAATAGTAAAGTCATATTGAGGTCTATCTATATAAATAAATAAATAAATATAAATAAATATATAGGGACAATTCATACAGATTGAGCTAGCCCCAAAGTAAGTTCGAAACTTGTGTTATGGGATACTAACTCAACGATATTATATTTTATAACAAATACATATATAGATAAACATCCAAGACCCGAGGCCAATCAGAAAAAGTTCGTTTTTCATCATGACCCGACCGGGGATCGAACCCGGGACCTCCTGGGTGGCGGTCTGGCGTGGTAACCATTACGCCACGGAGGTCGTCTATGTTGAACAGTTAATTGTGACAATTGGAGAAAGACTAATCACAAATGTTAAAGATACCGAGGAGCTTTTAACAGCACAAATTTTAGTTATCAAACAGCGTATCATAGAACTTAGTGGACAGTCAACGCATGCGATAAGAATTTCTGTGACAGATATAATTCAAATAATTGAAGAATTTTACGTCTTAGTCGAAGAGAAGAAGTCGGATGACTTAGATGTTGTAATATCTATAACCCACTATTTAATTGAACTTATCGTCAAAATTAGAGATAGCGTGAGTTACAATAGTGTTGAAGCTAAAGAAATAATAATCGAGCAAATTCAAATAATTCAACAAAAAATTGCTGAAAAAGGAGAAAATCTTTCAAATGAATTAAAAATAAAAGTTACAGCTTTCGTTCAAGAGATCGAGATTATTATAAATAAATATCGTGAGGATATCACTAATTTAGAAACTGATAATGAGACAATATTACGTTGTATTTACATTTATTTCGAGCAGATAATTGTTAAAACGGGACAGCTTATAGTAACAAGTGTCACGGAATCTAAAGAAACTTTAACAGTACAAATTCAAGAAATCAGACAACGAATTAAAGAACTGATCGTACAATTGACAGAAACTGTTAGTATATCTGTGACTGTAATTATTCAACGTATTGAAGAATTTTTTGTTGCAGTTAAGGAAAGTGGATCGGAAGACGTAGATGTTATTATTTCCATAACACGTTATTTAATAGAACTAGTCATCAAAATCAGAGACTTTGCGAGTATAAATACTGATAAAGCTTTAGAAGTAATAATCAAACAAATAATAATTATTCAGCAAAAGTTATTTGAGAAGACAGATAATCTTTCAGATACTCTTAAGATCAAACTTTTAGCTATTATTGAAGAAATCGAAATTATTATAAACAGTTATAATGGGGGTTCAGGCACCGATATTGATATAGTACGCTCTATTTACATTTACTTCGAGCAGATTATTGTTAATATTATTGGACAAGCGACCACTACTGTGACTGAAACGAAGGAGAACTTGACGATACAAATAGCTGAAATCAGAGAGCGTATTACAGAACTAGTTAAAAAACTATCAGTAGGAGTCAGTAGCTCTATTACAGTAATAATCGTAAGAATTGAAGATTTTTTTGTGGCAATAATTGAATCAGTCGAATCAGACAAGAAGACAATAATTTCAATAGCTCACAGCTTGATCGAGCTAATCATTAAAATCAGAGACTATGTAAGTGCAAACACTAACGAGGCCATAGACATAATTATCACTCAAATTGAGATAATTAAACAAAAGATCAGCGAAAAAGGAGAAACACTTTCAAAGACTCTACAGATCAAAATTACTGCTATTATACAAAAAATCGACATCATCATCAGCAAATATCGTGATCATCATGGTGATGGTGACCAAACTGGTGACTCTAGCATACTGCGATCTATTTACATTTATATTTAACAATTAATTGTAATAATAAGAAAACGGGTAGTTACAACTGCCACTCAAACTAAAGAAACGTTAACCGCACAAATTATAGTGATTAAACAGCGTATTACAGAACTAGTTGGAAAATTATCGAAAACTATTAACATTGCTATGACAGTATTAGTACAACGTATTCAAGACTTCTTTGATTCAATCGATGAAAATATTAAACCAGAAGATGCTGAGATAAACAAATTCTTTAACCCGGTACTTATTAGAATTAGTCGTCAAAATCAGAGACCGTCTTAGTCCAAATACTAGTGAAACGAATGAAATAATAATCATACAAATTAAAATAATACGAAGAAAGATTGTAGAACAGGGAGAAAATCTTTCTGATGACACTCTTAAAATCAAAATATCAGCAATCGTTCAAGAACGACGTTATTGTTAATAAATATAGTAATAATGAAGGTGATTTACAAACAAACAACATTTTGAGTTCTATCTATGTTTATATTGAGCAGCTGACAGTGAAAGTAAGAGATTTAATTAACACAAGTGACACTAAGACCAAAGAAGTCCTATTGGCACAAACTGAAACTATCAGAAAGCGAATTACAGAACTTACTAAACAATTAAATGAAGATGTCAGAAATACTGTTACAGTTCTAGTACTATTTATAGAAGAATTATTCGCCAATATAAATGACAGTGATGACTTAAATGATACAAACACGGTCATTACTATAACTGAATATATAAAGGAAATAGTAGTGAAAATCAGAGATGGCGTAAATGCAAATTCGAGTGATGACAAACAGACTATAATAGAACAAATACAAATAATACAACAAATAATTTTATGAACAACAAGGACAGTTATCTAATGCCCTAAAAATAAAGTAATGTCCATAATTAAAAAAATTCAAGCAATGTTTAACTTATCTTAACTTATCTTTAGTTGTAGTAAAAATACAATAAATATAAAGATAAGTTGTAAAAAAATCATTCTGGCAATAGGAAATAATACTAAAAATTATAATGTGTGTTCTAAGTAGAAATCGTGTTTGTTCTATTTCTCCTTTTTTGTATAATTCAATATTATTGAAGTAGGAATTTTTCACCATACATTTACCACACTATACATTTACTATTTACATTACATTACCATACATAATTACGATGAAATTAATACACACGTGTATTTTAGGCATATTCAGTTCATTGAATCCACAAGGCACTATACAATTTGACACGAGTAAAAGGAAATTGAACTCGGCTTTATCTTTACATAGTCTATATATATAAAAGGAGAAGCTGACTGACTGACTGATATATCAACGCAGGGCCTAAACTATAAGGGTTAGAAACTTGAAATTTTGCACAGGGGTTCCTTTTATAACGTAGGGGAGCACTAAGAAAGGATTTTTCAAAATTCCCACGGGAAAGCGAGATATACGCAAACGGAAGTTGCGAGGGATTTACTATTTATAAAGTCGTTTCAAAAAAATATTTCAACTGTACAAAACAACACATAGTAGATAGATAGATAGATAGAATACTCTTTATTCGCATTATACACAGGAAAAAGTACAAAAAAAAATAGTATATAGGCAATCAGGAAAATAATTCATGTAGTTTTGAAAATTGGACTAGCAAATAACAAAAACACATTACTAATAATAATATCTACTCAAAAAGCAGAAATAGAAGAGAAATCAAGTAGAATCAAGAATTAGAATAAAATGACAACCTCCGTGGCGTAATGGTTACCACGCCGGATCGCCAGATTTTTACCAAATATGTCCAATGTACAGACATATCGGGGTCTACTGTTTTATTATATGTATAGATAATAAAATATATATATTTATTTATTTATTTATTCATTGCAAATACATGTATACAACACAAAAATACACATGAACCTTTTCAGGCACAGCAATGGAAAAGAGAGAAAGGCAGACCTATAATAGTTTATCTTCTAAATATTCCTTTACAGTGTAATAGGCTTTCGTATGGAGTAATTTTTTGATGAGCTTAATAAACTTTCCAAATGATGTCTCAGATTTTATGTTTTCAGGCAGTTTATTATAAACTTTTACGGACATTAAATATGGACCCGAGCTATGTAGTACTAGTGTAATAATAATAATAATAATAAATACTCTTTATTGCACCAAAACATTATCAAAAATAACAAAATCAAATAAATCGGGTGAAATATACAATAGGCGGCCTTATCGCATAGCAATTTCTTCCAGGCAACCTGAGAGAAAGGATTAAGAGGTAGAAATAGGTAGGTGGCGCAGTAGTACCGAAACAATACTAAAAAGAAAAATAATTACATATAAACAAGAGAAAGGGAAAAACAAAACAAAAATAAGGTAATAAAATAGATGAATATACTTACATATAAAATATAAGATAAATAAAATGAACATTATAATTATGTGGACAAATAGTGACGCTTGATCAAATTTTTAAAAGAATGAAGCGACTGAGCTTGTCGAACATTGAGAGGAAGGGAATTCCAAAGACGGACAGCTCGGACAGAAAAGGAATTTGTGAAAAAGACAGTGGAGTGTGGAGGGGTAACAAGGCGAAGATTAAAATTGCTGCGAAGAGTGGGACCATTAGTGTTGCTGTGATAAGCAAAGCATTCCTTTAAATAAGGTGGTGTAGAAGGATTAAAGAGGATAGAATAAAGTAGGGAAAGAATATGTAGGTTTCTGCGATAACGGACAGGGAGCCACTTGAGTTGAGAACGGTATTGGGAGACATGGTCATATTTCCGAAGGCCAAAAATGAAGCGAATGCCGAGATTTTGGAGACGCTCTAGTTTATTAAGCTGCGCTTCAGAGAGATCAATGTAACAGCAATCCGCATAATCAAGGACCGGAAGGAGTAGCGATTGCGCAAGCAAAATTTTAGTCTTCATTGGCATAAAGTACTTAAAGCGACGTAGGGAGCTCGTGATCGCGAACATTTTTCTACTAACCTCACTAATCTGGTGAGACCAAGAAAGGGTCGTATCAAAAAGAATGCCAAGATTTTTAACCTTATCGCTAAAAGGGATATGCACGCCTTCAAAAATGATTGGTGTGATGTTAGACCAGTCAATTTTGGATATAAAACGGGAACTGCCAATAATGATCGCCTGAGATTTAGAGGGGTTAACTATCAAACCGTGGGCTTTACTCCAATCGGAAATGGCTTGCAGATCATAATTTATCGCACCAATAACTGCAGGTAGATCGTTAATGTGACCCTGCTGATAGATCTGTAGGTCATCAGCATAAAGGTGATAAGAGGAGCTAAGGCGAGAAGTAATAGAATTAATGAAGAGAGAAAAAAGTAACGGAGATAATACGCCACCCTGCGGAACGCCGGCTGATAAGGTACACCACGAAGAAAAGACACTGTTATCGATCTTAATGCGTTGTCGGCGTCCGCAAAGATAACTACGAAACCAATCAATGACCGCAGGAGATATGTTAAGAGAACGCAGAAAGCCCAAGAGTACGTCGAAGTCGACGGTGTTAAAGGCATTACTAAAGTCTAAAAGTGTCATAACCGTGACTTGGGAGTTGTTCATCCCTAGACGAATATCGTCCGTAATTTTGACAAGAGCGATAGTGGTGCTATGACCTTGCCTAAAGCCAGATTGGAAAGGATTCAACAGGTTATTATTAGAGAGGAAATTGTTGAGTTGGTGTAGGATAAGACGCTCAAAAACTTTGGACAGGAAAGAAAGGATGGATATAGGACGATACTCGGAATAGGAAGACGGATTACTTTTTTTAGGCAAGGGGGTTATGTTAGCATCTTTCCAAACAGTAGGAAAGACGGAGTTCGAGATGGAGTTGTTAAAAATGGCTGTGATTACAGGAAGGAGAGTATCTATGAGAGGCAAGATCATAGCACGACTGATGTCATCAGCACCTGTCGCGTTGGAGGAGATGGCCAATATGTTCTTCTTAACATCACTAACGGTAAATTGACTAAATGAAAAGGGAGGAAAGTCAGGAGTTGGAGAGGCAGAAAGTGAGTTTAAAGTTTTAGATTTAGTTTCGCTATCAAAAACAGCGGACGAGGAGAAATGCCTGTTAAGACAGTCGAAGTCAATGTTATTAGGATTAGAATGCTGATTTTTCCCAACTCCTAAAGACTTAAGAAACCGCCAGACCTTGGCAGGGTCACCGTTTTCAACTGCAGAATGGAAATGTCTACGCTGTGCCTCTCTACACATTCTATTACAACGGTTGCGGGCAAGAACGTACTGGTCTCGAAACTTGACAGGATCGCGTTTGAATTTCCCTTTGAGATGGTTTTTTTTGGCAATGGCTGATTTGATCTCCTCAGTGAGCCACGGTGCAGGAAGATGTTTCACCCGGACTGGACGAACCGGCGCATGTCGATCAAAAAGTTGAAGGAGTATAGAGTTAAAGGCAGCAACTTGTTCGTCTACAGAGGGTAAATCAATAATAGCTGCCCAGTCACAACCCTCCGCATCCCCACGCAGCTCGTCGGTATTAATGCCAGCAAAGTTACGTCGCAGAAGGATCTTAGGCTTGGGTTTTGGAGGACGAATTTTAAAAGAAAGAAAAAGGAGGTCATGGTAGGAAAAGGCATCGGCTGCGAGTTGGCCATGCTTAGCAACCAGGTCTAAAGAGGAGACGGCAATTAGATCCAGAAGGGAAGGAGTGCAGTTAGGGAAGTAATGCGTGGCTTGGAGAGGTAAGAAGGAAAGGTTACAGGACTCAATCGCAGAACGAAGGGAATTGGAACGGTGATCATTTTTTAAGAGGCAAGTATTGAAGTCACCCATAATAATGGTTTGATCGAAAGAAGGGACATGAGATTCAAGGAGATTTTCCAAAGTAGAGAAATAGTTGATGGTAGAAGAAGGATTATAGAAAACTCCAAGAAGAACTTTAGAGTGAGAGAGCAACAATTCAATAAAAAGGTACTCGGCTTCATTAGATGGGTGCAGGACATTGGAGAAGGAAACGATTCTATAAGGAATATGCGCTCGGAGATAGATCGCAACGCCTCCACCACCCTTACCAAGGCGGTCATTCCGGATAAGGTGAAAGCCAGGCAAGGAATACGAAGTGGAAGAGAGACAGGGTTTCAACCAAGATTCTGAAACCAGAATGGCGTCGATGTGTTTGGAGTCAAAAGAGGTAAGAAGGTCAGGAAAGTGAGCAGGAATGCTTTGGGCATTGATATGAACTACATTAAGGCTTTTGGAGACATCAGCGTAAATAGTTTCAAGTTTCTCATTTAATGGCAGATCTAGACTGTGGAAGCTGTCACTACTTAAAGAGGAAGAAGAAAAAGAACTAAAATCACTATTATCAGAATGATCAGAGATCATGAACAGATATAAAAAATAAAAATAAAATATACTTATATGTAAATATGAAAAACACAGTGTAGATGCTTGCTTGATATAGTAAAGTACTAGTAATATTTCATCTGGCAATTGGGTATGATTATCCTTGTAGCGTGGACACTAGTGGTCCGTTGACATCGTGTTAAACAATCATTGCAATTTTGTTTCATCATGCACTTTGACTTAATACGAATCTTTAAAATCCCATTATTTTTAAAACCAAACTATGTAAGCAGTAAAAACATTAATTCTATGAAAGTAGCAATTAGGTAGCAATTTTTGGTTCATCGCACTTTCAGCAACTCGATGCTGAACAAAGATGCAATCAACGGTTCTGATGTCAGAATGGTTAGTCAATAAAAAATTGAAATTTCTCAGAATATATTATAGGTAGCAATTTTTTTTAAAAGGTAGCAAATAGATAGCAATTTTTGAATACACTCTTAATGCCTGATGCTACAAACCACCAACCATTCTGACGGTAACCTAATAACTAAGTTTTTTGCAAGAATACCTCTTTAGCATGAAAATATCAAGTTTTTTATTCACTGCATTGTACAAATGTGTTGCTTGTCTATCAAATTGCCGTCCAGCAAAAGCTGTCCTGGCTATATAATTTATTCTAATCGCGACCTTTCTGCGTTTTAATTGATATGATGGATCAGGTGTTAGTGTTTTAAGTAGTTTTAGAACACATGTAGAATGTATAACTTTCTTTCTGACAAGAGATCACAATCTAAGTACAAATTGGAAGTAGAAAATGTCTTTGGTGTAAAGTAGGCTATCTTCTATCTAGGCGATCTTTCTACTTCCAAAAATTTTACCTTGGTTGCACCACCCCATATAGGAATGCAGTAGGTTAGGACCGACTGTGCTAGGGCAATATAAATTAGCTTAAGTAAAGACTTAGGTGTATTATCATTTATTATTATTATAACAGATGCTTTAGAATTATGCGTATATAAAAAAGCATTGTGTGAATTACATTCGTTCAGTCTATCATCAGTTGTCTAAGGTAAGAAAGAGTTGGCAACGCGTGATTGATACCCCCGGTATTGCAAGCGTCTACAGGCTACGGTGATGCTTACCATCAGGCGGGCCGTATGCTTGTTTGCCACCTTAGTGGTATAAAAAAATATCAGTTCGGGAACTACAAACACGTCTACAATGCCAGAGTCAGACATACTCAAAAACCATCCGAAAATCATTTGAAAACTATCAGTAAAAGCTATTCGCTTTGTTGTCGTTTGTTGTTGCAAGTCTCCATAGGCTACAGTGACCCCTTACCATCAGGAGGGCAGTAAGTTTGTTTACCACCTTAGTGGTATAAAAAAAACCTTAATGATTGAATTATAACTCTAATGAATTTTGGATTCAAGTGAAAAAAAAAGTCACCTAGGATTGAGGGATCAAATAATAATTCCAAGTGGAATGAGGGAACATGTAGTATCAGAGATTCCGATGATGAAAGATTTTTGAAATCTTCGGGAAATTTAAATTGGTCTTGTAAAAAATTGCATCAAATCAAAATATACTTTATTATGTGTGTTCTCGTGGGCACTTAGACACGTCGCTTACAATGAGTATTAAATAAATAAGCTACTCTATAAACTACCACCATTTTGGAAACAAAGCAAAATAACCACTGAGGAAAGAAATGGCGAAAGACACCCAGTTACGGCATTTTTTGTCATCCCATTTTTAATTTTTCGTTTATATTTTCTTCTCTTTCATTTTTTTTTAATACATACAGACCATACAGTACATATTGTAAAGAATACAAAATTAATAACATTAAGAATAAAAATAATGTAAAAAGCAATTTAAAAAAAAGTAATAATAATAAAGACAATAAACAAAATACGCGGAATGCTTAAAGTGGTTTGTAAAATAAGGAAAAAAGAGAAAAGAAAAAACCAGTACTGATATAAAAGAGATGACCAGTCCCCCAGGCAGCACCCGTTTACGAGTTGACGCGAGAGCCAGCCATCACTGTGCTCAACCATATTAGAGGGAACTCAGCGACCCGACTCCCGACTCCACCACCAGTTTCGACATTAAAGTGAACATGACATCCTCATTCATATCAGACGTTGTCATAGAAAACTTAAAATTAACTCATTATGGTACTTTAATGCAACACAATTTATTAATGACACTACGGCGCATGTACACATAACGTCTTTTAATATTAGCACGGTTTTACTGTCTGTGTAAATTTTTGTACATTGATTGGCTACTACAGACAAGTTTTAACATGGGGGCCATGGAGATTTCGTATTTAAATATTCATTACAAGAATAGTATGCTTTGTTTATTAAAAAAGTTTTAACATTTGATTTAAAGCTTTTATCAGAAAGATTTTTAATGTATTCCGGTATATTATTATACATTGGCAAGCTCTGTACCAGACATGATTTACCAACTTTCCTTAGTCTAAATGGAACAAACATGGAAGTAGCTAAAATAGGCTAATCTGGCCGTTTCAATACTGGTAAATTGTCTTACCTTTCTAACGGCATAGCAGCCGCACTAAGTCTTCCTGCTAAGGTCTTATTTTGAGTATGCCACTGAAGTTTGCATCAAGAACAATTCCTAGAAAGGTAGTGGTGTTATCCATTTCTAGGTGTCACCGTCAAGAATGACAGATGTTGCAGCCTGTGTTACATTGGGGAGGCGAAAACGTTAAGCATTTTGTTTTACTCGCGTTAAGTACTAAATTATTCACAATGAACCATTGGTGTACTTTAGACATTTTCAGAACTATAGGCAGATTCAAATATCTTACTTAGAGCTGGCAATATTGATATCGGCCTAACATTGTTGGGATCCTTACTGCAGCCTTTTTTTTAAAGTGGTATAAGTTTGCTAACCTTCATTAAATTTGGAAAGACACCAGCCTGATATACAATCATTAAAAGTTATAGCTAAATATGGTGCTATTATGTCTATTATATTATTTAGAATCGCTACAGATAGTCCCCAAGCATCCTCTGACTATTTAAAATTGAGAGATCTGTAAGTCTTGACAATTGAATTGGAATTAACAGATTGAAAGGAAAAAATGGATGTGGGCTCAGGTACGTTTAGTCCGAAGAATCTCATCGGCTAAAGTGTGGAAAGAATTTAAAGATTTCGTCGTTTTTATCGGAATATCAGAAAAAAAGTTTTGAAAAGTATCTGCTACGTCATCATCGGCAGAAACAATACGGTTATTTATCAAGAGCGAGTACTGAACGTTGTATCGCTTTGTTTTGCCCGTTTCACTATTAATAATATTCCAAGTAGTTTTAGTTTATACAAACAAGCTTAAAAGTTTTGGAATATTCCTACACATATTTATTCAATTGTTCATTGTGATTATATTGTCATTGCTCATATAAATCATAGAGTTTTTTTTTTCTTGACGATGTTGTGCAAGCTAGTGAAGCGCTAACGGGATACGCTTCACCAGCAACATTGGTTTTACGTGGGCGAGGTGTCAACCCGCCGCACAACCCCCGAAATGCTGGAGGACCACACCCGTCGTTGGTCAGCGAGTCCATCGGACTTAGCCGGTTAGTGTAGCTAGGCTGTACTACCGACCATTCCCCTATCCGCCACCTTGGGGACGCTCCCCTACGCTGTGAGGGCCAGCGCGGGGTAAATCATAGAGTTTCCTTCTACTAATATAAATGCCCGGCATTGCCCAACGAAATTTAAGTTTATCGCGAATTTCCTTAGTCCTAAGTGGGAAAGCAGTTTTAAATTCTTTTCCAATAATATTAAGTAAGTTGTTACATAACTTATCTGGATCCGTACTAGTTATTGACGAGGTATTAAGAATATTTTTAATATTATCTCTAAACTTATCTTTTCGTGAGTCTGTGGTCTGTCTGAAAGTCACCTTTTTTTAAGTTTTTATTATTACTTACTAACCGCAATGATCTGATCCTAAACAATTCATTATTTTCTCATCAGTGACAACACAGTTACAAAAAAATCGTAATCGATTCATCATTTACAAGTCATGTATGTACGGTGGCCTCGAAGATAGGAGGACCATTTTAGAAAAAAATCGCTTGCACATCTTGTAAGCGGATTTTTGGTCAGCTCCGTTCTTTTCTTTGTTACCAAACAGGGTTTTTGTTTATTAGAGCCGCATGTGTCCACTAGGATGTTGGATGTTACAACCAAAAATCATCCTAAAGATGGTCCTGCTATCCTCGAGGCGACTGTACCTATAAATTATTGTAGACGACAACACAGACATACTTCTCTTTTTTCGTCGGGATTTAAAAATACAAATATTTTTTATACTTTTATAATATTAATAACTATTAAATTATTTGGTATTTGAGCAACCAAAACATATGCTTATTTTACTGATTGATAATTTTGAAACATAATTCAGATTTTTTATAAATTCCGAAGATAAGTTTCATTAACATTTATCGCTTATTCAGCATAATAAATAGTAGCATCTTTTGGAGTATATATTAACTATTTTTTTTTTTTATAAATCAAAAGAGCAATTTGCCAATAAGTTTTTTGCTAGTTCTTCTTACTACAAACCTGATGTCTGATTGACGATTCGAAAGAGCTTGTAATACGCTTATTTTTAGAAAAGAAAAAATTTTGAACTTTAATAAATTCGTTTAATAGAGAAAAACAATAATAAAGAAGAATCTTATTTTTTATAAAATTCAGGAAGCACCAGAAATAATAAGCCAATTTAGATAAACAAATTTCTTAGAAAAACTGTAAGTATGGAGAACCAACCATTCTAATCAATTAAATTTATACAGTTTGAAAAAAAAAACTCGTACCTAACAATTTGACAGTTCTCATATAGACTAAAAAAAGTGACTGTGTAACGGTTTTAATTTAAAATTAAATTAAAAAATATGTATTTACATATAAATAAATTCTATAGAAAATAACTAAACCATTAAATCTATTCAAATAAAAATTTACAAGTAAACCCCGGACGCGCGGCTTGTTTTGCGATTTTTTTTGTCTAGCGGAGGCACATGAAAATAAAAGGTTTATTTACTCATGTGGCGGATGTCAGGCGCGGCGCAGCCGAACACGACAGCTATCTGCATTGCTAGGCACGGTCGCGACCGCTCGGTGTGGAATCCCCAAGTATTGGGTGAGTGTTACAATTTTGTTTGATTAGACTGTTATAATAATTGTCTAAAATGATTTTGCATATTTTGCCACCTCATGTTAATTTTAGTCAATTAATTGTCTTGCAACGCAGAAAATATTATCTTATTAATATTGTACTTCTGTGTGCAGTGTCAGTTGAATTATAATATTGTAGAACATAATAATGTAATCTTTAGAAATAATTCATTGTGTTTGCGCTGCAACAATAGTGTAAATTACAATATTAATGATATATAGTATTCCTATTGGATATTTTGCTCCAACTTGCCTAGTGATTAATTAATAGTATGATTTTAATTTTCCTTTGTTTTAATTTTGCTATTTATAAATATAATTGCATTGGAAATTATTTCACTATCATCACAAATTTATGCATTTCAACTTTATTGCGCCATCTACATTCTCGCTCAAACTTCCTTCGCAGATCATGTAGATTTCCGCATCTAGTTAGCTGCCATCGATATAACACTGGCGGCACATTCCGGTTTTTGTAGTTATGTAGTTTAACTAATGGTACTCAGGGAATGGTGATAATGTAAAATTGTGATGATGAAGGAATTTTTGAAATCGGTCTCGTAAAAAATTGCATCGTAATCGGTTCATACATTCACAAGATATGTATAAAATTGTAGACGACAACACAGGCAGACTCTTCTTTTTCGTCGGGATTGAAAAATACAAAATTTTTTATATTTACATATAATATTAATACCTATGAAATTGGTTGGTATTTGAGCAACAAAAACATTCAAGCGTCGATGTGCTTATCATATTGGTTGAAAATTTTGAAAAATAATAATCATTTTTTTTATAAATTCAGAAGATAACTTTGATTTACATTTTTCACTTCTCATGCTCAGAAAATGCTTATTTGCGCCGGATATAGGCTGCACAAAATCGAATTTTGTGCACAAGGGCAAAAACGTATCTACTCATAAATGTATCTATATTAAGGCAAAGGAAATGAGCCAAACAGCCAAACACAATAAAAAGTTCAGAGATAGAATTTGTTATTTTATAATATTTTCTTTAATTTATTTGCCTTATGTGTTTTTTAAGTCATAAAAGACATTAAAATTTAAATTAAAGTACGGTAGGTTATTTAATTAATTTAAAAAAAATATTTTATTACAAAATTAATTTAATAGTAGGCTGTATAGGTCTGTAGCCCAAGCCTAATATCAATGTCGTAAGATTTAAAAAAAAAGCGGCGGGAAACAGCTGGTCTTGTTTTTTCGTGCATTTATTAATTTATTTCCTCGCAATCGAAGTGAAAAGCAGAGTTTATAACTCGTCCACAAAACCATTTTTAGAAATGATTCGTTTTGTGCACTTGTTGTAAGATCTACTATTCATCGCTTATTCAGCATAATAAATAATATCTTAGCTTCTTTTTGATTACATATTAACTACTAGCTTCTGCCCGCGGCTTCGCCCGCGTGGCCTAGTAACAATTAGCATATTTTTATTCAGAAACAAATTCCGGTCCGGCACGGTACGGTTCCATCCGGTCCGATCAGGTCCGATCGGTCCGGTCCGGTCGGTCCGGTCCTCATGACAATTAGCATATCTTTCTTCAGAAAAAAAAAAACCGGCCCGGTCCGGTTCTGCACGACCCGGTACTGTGCGGTTCCTCGATCAGGTCTGATCCGTTTCGGTCCGTTCCGGTCCGATCCGGTCCGGTCGGTTCGGACCTTATAAGGACCCTACATGCCAAATTTGGCATCTCTAGACCCAGCTGTTTGGGCTGTGCGTCCCCTCGCAACTTCGTTTGCGTATATCTCGGTTTCCCGTGGGAATTTTTAAAAAATCATTTCTTAGTACACCTCTAGACGTCGTAAGGAACCTACAGTCCAATTTGAAATCTCTAGACCCACCGGTTTGGGCTGTGCGTTGATATATAGTTAAGTCAGTCAGTCAGGACTTTGAAAAAAATCCGGTCTGGTCCGGTTCGGTCCGGTCCGGCAGGGCCCGGTACGGTGCGGTTCCTTCCGGACCGATCAGGTCTGATCTGTTCCGGTCCGGTCGGTCCGGACCTTATAAGGACCCCACATGCCAAATTTGGCATCTCTAGACCCTGCGTTGATATATAGTTAAGTCAGTCAGTCAGGACTTTGAAAAAATCCGGTCTGGTCCGGTTTGGTCCGGTCCGGCAGGGCCTGGTACGGTGCGGTTGCTTCCGGACCGATCAGGTCTGATCCGTTCCGGTCCGGTCGGTCCGGACCTTATAAGGACCCTACATGCCAAATTTGGCATCTCTAGACCCAGCGATTTGGGCTGTGCGTCCCCTCGCAACTTCGTTTGCGTATATCTCGCTTTCCCGTGGGAATTTAGAAAATTTCTTTCTTCGTGTCTTACTTACTTAACCTTACCTAACCTTTCTCCTTTTATATATATAGATGATAGAACCTTTCAACCATCTAGATTGAGCGTCCCAGGTAATACACGTGCAGTGCCATTATTCCCGTTCCCATGGGAATTTCGCAAAATAACGAAAGGAACCTCCATGAAACAGTGGAAACTTTTGGCACTTGCAGTTTCAGAACACGTAATGATTCAGTGATGTACACGTTCAGTCCCATTACTCCCGTTCCTGTGGGAATTTCTAGATAAAAATACCCCATGTATTACTCTAGATTAAATTCTACTCGTGAACCAAATTTCATTATAATCCCTTCAGTAGTCAGTGATTTACACGTTCAGTCCCGTTATTCCCGTTCCCGTAGGAATTTTGAAAAGAAACATACACTAAATGTTAAGTTGAGCCAATCGCTACATATTAGTGAAAACCGCATCCAAATCGGTTCAGCCGTTTCTGAGATTAGCGTGTACAAACATACATACAAACATACAAACAGACGGACAATTTTTTTCGAAATTCTTGTTCTATTGCTTATTCTTCATCGCCCTAAACAAATTTTTTGGAAATATATAGACAAACTTTTTTTACACTTTTATTATACTATAGATTGTTATTTTTTTAAATAAATCCTTTTTTCACTTCTCATGCTCAGAAAATGCTTATTTGCGCAGTATATAAGCTGCACAAAATCGAATTTTGTGCACAAGGGCAAAAACGTATCTACTCATAAATGTATCTATATTAAGGCAAAGGAAATGAGCCATACAGCCAAACACTATAAAAAGTTCAGAGATAGAATTTGTTATTTTACAATATTTACTTAAATTTATTTGCCTTATGTGTTTTTTAAGTCATAAAAGATATTAAAATTTAAATTAAAGTATGGTAGGTTATTTAATTAATATAAGAAAATTATTTTATTACAAAATTAATTTAATAGTAGGCTGTATAGGTCTGCAGCCCAAGCCTAATTTCAAAGTCGTAAGATTTAAAAAAAAACGCTACGGGAAAGGGGAAACAGGTCTTGTTTTTCGTGCGTTTATTTATTTATTTCCTCGCAATCGAAGTGAAAAGCAGAGTTTATAACTCGTCCACAAAACCATTTCTATCCTCGACATTACTATCTGCCCTCGCCTTCGGCTCGGGCTGCTAAAAGTCTCGAATAGAAATGATTCGTTTTGTGCACTTGTTGTAAAATCTACTATTTCATATTCGTATTTTATTTAAAAAACCTAATTTCAATATCTTGAAAGACTTGGCTTGCAACTTTAACCTAGTCTTTCTCATACATTATTAAAGAGCTTTGTAGAAAGAGTTCGAGATTTAGAGTCAAGCTTCAAAAGGACAGCTCGAGTCACAGCTCGAGCTTTCAACTTTCAACTCGAGTCAAGGCTTGAGCCCTATATAGAAGCTGGAACCTTCAACGATTCCGAGACTATCAAAGCTCGAGCCTTTTAACAACACTACTTCAACCTGCTTGTCTTGTAGATACCATACAACTAATGGTTTATATTAAGACGTCTTAATTAACAAAAACACAAAAAACCAATCTATAAAAAAAAACGCAAATGTACATAACATAAAATAATTCCTTCATGTTTTTCATATAGGTTCACAAGATCATCATGGATGCTGCAGCTGTACTTGAAGGCATACACAGCATTCAAAATGCGTTTCAAGCTATGACAACTTTGGCAATGACAGCTTACTTGTTTCGACAGAAAGTGAATATATCTGGTAAGTAAATTAGTAATTAGAGTGAGCCACCAAAAGATTATTGCCGGGATCACTTGAATAATAATAATCATTTTTCTTTTGTCAAATGAACCCGTAATTAAAATCATCCATGATGTACCCAGTCACAAAAAATATAGAGGAAAAATTATAATCTGTATATTTAAAAATAGATGGAGACACTTTTGACTACATAGTCGTCGGTGCTGGATCAGCCGGAGCTGTCATAGCGAGCAGATTATCTGAAGATGCAGGAGTAACTGTTCTACTTGTGGAAGCAGGAGACGACCCGCCTGTGGAGTCACTAGTAAGTACAGAAAAAATTGAATGTCCCTTTTTACATAAAATTATTAAAAATTAAAAAATCTTATTAATAATTTAATGACAACAAATATTTCAGCTTCCAGTTTATGCAGTCTATTTGAAAAACAGTAAAATGGACTGGAACTACACATCCATAAGAGACGGAACGCAGGAAGCACACGCGAATGGGGTTACCGATCTGCCACGTGGAAAAATGCTTGGTGGCAGTAGCAGTATGAACTTTGCGATGTACGTGCGAGGTAGTCCAGAAGATTATGACTGTTGGGCAGATTCAATTAAAGATGATTCGTGGAGGTACGATAACGTTCTGCCTTACTTCAAAAAAACTGAAAATCTCCAAGATGATGCTATCCTTCAATCTCCATCTGGAATATTCCATGGCACCAAAGGTAACGTGGGTGTTACGCGGCAGATAACTAGTATAAATGATAAATATTTGCAGCCATTCAAAGATGTAGGTTTCGACGTTGTATTAGACATAAATGGACATACGAGATTGGGCTATGAACACATCTTGTTCAACATAGCTGACGGTATTAGACAAAGTACTGCATATTCGTTCTTGAGACTAGCCAAAGACCGCCCAAATTTGATTATCGCCAAACGTACATTAGCGACACGAATTGTATTTGATAAAAATAATAATGCAGTTGCCATAGAAGTTCTAAGAGAAAATGGAAAAGTTATAGTATTTCACGCAAGAAAAGAAATTATTATATCAGCAGGAACTATGAATTCTCCTCAACTTCTTATGCTGTCGGGTATTGGACCTAGAACACATCTGGAACAATTGGGAATAAAAGTGATCGTGGACTTACCTGTGGGAGAAAATTTTCATGATCACAATCCTGTAGCAATGGTTTATGTAGCTGGAAAAGCTCCTCCTCCAGAACCCATAAACCCTCATAGTGCACCAGCGCAAATGATTTCTGGTTATATTGCTATAAATATGTCGCAAAATTATCCCGATTATCAAGCAGTTCCACTCATAGGTGATGCCCCTACTACATTTGGCACTTGTAGATTCTTATTTTCGTTTCGAGATGATATCTGTCAAAAGTTTTACAACGAGAGCGTTGGAAGAGAACTACTATTCACCCTCATCACACCTGTAAAGCCTAAGTCTAGAGGTCGCATTCTTTTACGCAGTACTGATCCATTACAACATCCGTTAATCGATGTTGGGACATATTCTGACAGGCGTGATTTCGAGGATGTGATTTCGTATATGAAAGATTTTGACCGGGTTTCGGAATCTCCATATTTTCGGCAGGTAGACGCTAGGTTGTTAACGCCTCCACAATGTGTAGGGATGAAACAGAAAAGTCGTGAATATATGCAATGTCACGCACATACCATGACCACCACGATGTTCCACTATGTTGGAACATGTGCCATGGGTAGCGTCGTGGACTCGCGGCTGCGCGTGTTTGGCACAAAAAGACTTCGCGTCGTCGATGGAAGTATTATGCCGACTATCACTAGAGGAAACACTAACGCACCCATCATGATGATTGCAGAAAAAGCAGCCGATATGATCAAAGAAGATAACAAGTAACATTGTAAATTACTTATTGAATGTGATCTTCAAAGATGTCAATTCGTTTTCAGTAAACAATCTTATAATTGAGTCTCTTGTATTTTTTAAATTTTTTATCAAACCTTTATCATCCCAAGTATCAAAGATGTGCCCTACGCGTCTCCGACTTGTCATTGATTTCATTTGTTAGTACATCATCACTTGTCATTGCATACATAGAACATTGATCAGATGCGACACGACAGAACTACTAATATATACTTCAGTTATACACAGTAACTATGGTAGTGAACCAGGGGTGCGAGCATAAATGGATCGATGGATAATCATTAGATACTGACTTGGTGACAATGGGACCAAATTGGGAGTATGCATTTATGAATAAAAAAATAATTTTGAAAATCGGTCGTCGGCCGTCATACAAAACAATATATTCAAAGAAACATAGAACCTTCTCTTTTTTTGAAGTCGGTTAAAAATTAATGATCCTTAACCGACCTGTGATGATAGAAAAAAATCTAATGTCTAATACACCAATATACCTACAATACTTAAAGAATTATCCCCTAACTCCTAACCGAGTTGCACCTTCCATCATCACCTCGCCAACATGGTATGATGACTTCTAGACGTAAATACATGAATCGCTTACGGAAACATATAACGCGTTATACTTACGTGTCTATAAAATTTGAGGGTTGCCCTCCATTTACCTGGGAGTCCAGCTTGTGAATATGCACTTTCGAAAAAAATAAATCGGTCCACAATGGACGGAGTAATCGGCGGACATACAAAAAAATACAATGAAACATCATCAGTTAAAAATCATAGGTTATATTAATTTCAAAGCAAAAAATATATCAAAAATAAATGAGCGCTTGTATGGAGACATTCCTTCTTTATGTTATTATTCTAAGGTCAACACTGTATTTAAGAACAAGCCATTTTTAAGAAACATTTACGCATGAAAAGTGACGCCTTTATCCTGTCATGATTTTATTTCAAGAAGACAGGATGTCTAGACTTATTTTATTAAATATCATTGTATTTACATGTATTCCGGTTGTATTGTCCCATTATTGTCGATATGTACTACATTATTTAATTTATATTACGGGTTGGTGGCGCCATCTCTTGATCGCGCCAATCAAAGCTAATGCAGCCAATCAGAATCTTTCCCGCGCCGCATTATCTAGCGCCATCTCTTGATTGCGAGAATCAACGCTAATGCAGCCAATCAGAATCTTTCCCGCGCTGCATTATCGTTGCGGAGAGGGGATTGGAAAGAGAAACAGAGTTGGCAGAGTAAACGCAAGGCATTCCGATTACCGCATCAAGGGAGGAAACTTGAAAGGGAACCACTGAAGTACTTAACACCATTTTCTTCACAATCAGAAGTGTCCTATAAAATAACCCACCCACAAAGTGAATCCTGAAAAATTTATCGTAAGTACATACATAGTTTTATTTCTTACCTTGCTTATATTGTCAATAATTTGTGTTCAAACTACTGAATTTTTTCATGATATTTAAACGTAGGTAATAAATTCTTGCAAAATACCTACCTACATTGTTTTATATTTTATATCATTAAGCAATGCTATATAAAATTAAAAAAAGAAATGACGGTAGGTACTGATAATGCATTGAAACGTAATTTAAATTTAAAGATTTATTTACTCGCACGTTGGGTTTTGTGTATTATGGTATTATGGTAAACGATGGCGATAGATGGACACATAGATAGACGATGGCCCAATAACTATCATAGCTGTCAACTTTCAGTTGTCCATCTAAACCCATATTGTACCTATGCTAAATGTGGACCGAGTCCAGCGACCCACTCGGTACTTTAAGTACCGAAGTACCTACTCCCTCGGGAATTTTAGGCATGCGTGAGACTACGTTATGCTATGCATGTTTAAGTTATTTTTGATAATTGTCATATATTAGAGTATGTAATTGGTATTATTTTAGACGCGAGCGTGCGTTAGTTTTCAAATGATGCGAGCGTGCATTGATACCATTATTATATTTTATGTTTTGGACGCGAGCGAGCGGCACTTATGTAAGATGTGAGCGTGCATCGAGAGAAAATATTTTGATATTTTAGACGCGAGCGAGCGTTAGTTTTAAAATGATGCGAGCGTGCATCGAGACCATTATCATATTTGATGGTTGTGGACGCGAGCGAGCGACACTTATGTAAGATGTGAGCGTGCATCGAGAGAAAATATTTTGATATTTTAGACGCGAGCGTGCGTTAGTTTTCAAATGATGCGAGCGTGCATTGAGACCATTATTATATTTGATGTTTGTGGACGCGAGCGAGCGGCACTTATGTAAGATGTGAGCGTGCATCGAGAGAAAATATTTTGATATTTTAGACGCGAGCAAGCGTCAGTTATGTAAAATGTGAGCGTGGTGTATTGAGAGCACATTTAGTATTTTTAGTTGTGTGCAAGCATAAAGCAATGTGTAGAATGATATGAGTGTGCATCAGGTGTATAAATTTGATAGACGTATGGGAGCGTCGTCATCAGTTAAAGCCATATAGTCATTATTATTGGAATAATAATATTATGCACTGTTTAGACGTTAAATGTTACTATTTCAAAATGATCCAGTTTAGCGCTATTATTTATGAGTATGAACATGATTGTCAATTATGTATCTAAGTTTTAGTCTGATCGAAATTGATATTAAGTAGAAGTCAGTTTATAATTTAAAGTCTATTCCAATTTTCCGGGAACATTTAAACAATATTACTGATAATATTAAAGACCTAGGTGAAGTGAGAAATGAAGTAAAAAAGAATATCGATGAAAAACAAATACAAATGAAAGAAAAACACGATTCGAAAGTAACACCCACCAAACAATACAAAGTTAACGATTTAGTTAAGCTAACTAAAGTTTCATTTAATGAAAATCCTGGACAAAGTAAAAAAATTACTACCTAAGTTTGTAGGGCCATAAAAAGTCAGTAAAGTCATCGGTAATGATAGATACGAGTTAGCGGGCATACCAGGTTTTACTAAAGTAAAAAGATCATCTACAGTCGTCTCGGCAGATCGACTGAGGCCATGGATCCATGTAAAAGCTCTGAATATAGTTAGTAGTGATGAAAGTACCGCCGAATCAGATTCCTCTTAAACTCAATTCCTCTTAAGCTCAATGTATATTTTTATTTATTTTTTTTTTTTTTTATTTATTCAAGGTAAAAACAGAAAATATAATAACAAATATGCCGCACCACAAAAGCCGCGCAGGGCTTATCCGAGTGCCTTATATGGTACTGTTGTATTCTATTATTATAAAACCGAATGTCATGATTGTAGCGACGGATATTATACTTATCTATGTATAAAATTACAAAGATAAATAGATACTAACCTAAAATATAGTCAATAAAATGTTTGTTAATGTAAATTAATTAGTGAGATTAAATAAAAATATAATGATCAGCACACAAGTATTTCCTTTCATATACTATTCAACCTTATTATTTATAACGTGCGTCGGAGTCTGCACGTTGTCCGATGGCCGAATGTCATGATTTTATTTCAAGAAGACAGGATGTCTAGACTTATTTTATTAAATATTATTGTATTTACATGTATTCCGGTTGTATTGTCCCATTATTGTCGATATGTACTACATTATTTAATTTATATTACGGGTTGGTGGCGCCATCTCTTGATCGCGCCAATCAAAGCTAATGCAGCCAATCAGAATCTTTCCCGCGCCGCATTATCTAGCGCCATCTCTTGATTGCGAGAATCAACGCTAATGCAGCCAATCAGAATCTTTCCCGCGCTGCATTATCGTTGCGGAGAGGGGATTGGAAAGAGAAACAGAGTTGGCAGAGTAAACGCAAGGCATTCCGATTACCGCATCAAGGGAGGAAACTTGAAAGGGAACCACTGAAGTACTTAACACCATTTTCTTCACAATCCAAATCAATTCATTTTTATTCAAATAGGCATATTATAAGCACTTTCGAATCCTTATTTGTGTTTCGGCTTGTGTTTTTACACTTCCAAAACGAACACAAATGCATAATTACGTGATAACCTCGAAAAAAAGTGAAATAAACTAGGTTAGCTAAGTGCCCATTCACAGCAAACGCTTGTTTCATACTGAGGCAAGAGTTGTGTGTGCGTGCACCAGTTTGAATAATAACATAATTGCACTCTTCATCTAACGATATACGATCGATGATCCCAAAGTATTAAATTTAATATGCGATTGAAAAGTTAATCCGCCATTTTGTAGTTGTAGCCATCTTGAATTAGCAATGATACAAAACCTCGTTCTTTTTTTTTAAGTTTTCTGATTCTGTTAAATCTTTATTTTAATTTTATAGTGCTATTTTAAAAGAGCAAGTGCTAATAAGTTTCTTGCTAGTTCTCCTTAGTACAAATCTGATGTCTGAACTGGGGGTAATACAAAATTATGACTATTCGAAAGAGCTTGTAGTACGCTTATTTTAAGAAAAAAATTAATTTGAACTTAAATAAATTCGTTTAATAGAGAAAAACTTGAGTTTTTTATTATTTTTTTTATAAAATTCAGGAAGCACTACAGAATAATAACCCAATTTAGATAAATTTCTTAGAAAATTTGTAAGTATGGAGATACTAACCATAATGAAGTAACTGCTTACACGTGCCACGTGTTATATTTATACAGTTAAAAACATTACTCGGCGGTCGAGCACACCTCCATCGCTCCCGCTACTTAATGAAAGTATTTACATGAACATCTATATTTGTGATTAATGAAAAATAAACAATTTGATTTATATCAAAGGTATAAACAAGCGAAATGCACAACCCTAAAGGTCTCTGTATACGCAACGGGATAATACCTCGGACGGGACGGGGACGTGACTTTTTGTTCGACACGGCCACGTTCCCGTCCCGTGACCCGTCCTTGTATATATGCACATTCACATACATTTTGTATGGAACTATATTTAACTTCCCGCCCCGTCCGGGAAAAAACACGTTACGTATACAGCGACTTTTAGTGCCCTTTTTGCCAGATTTCAGAATTTTCTTTCATTTTGTTGTGAAA
The DNA here is from genome assembly GCA_905163395.2 of Endotricha flammealis. Taxonomy (NCBI): domain Eukaryota; kingdom Metazoa; phylum Arthropoda; class Insecta; order Lepidoptera; family Pyralidae; genus Endotricha; species Endotricha flammealis. The sequence goes on along the minus strand of LR990861.1, from coordinate 729,418 downwards.
CGCTGTCAAAGAATTGGATTCTGAGACGCGTTTTATCAACTATAGAATGTTTATCTGCCATTCTAATAAAGATAATAAGTAACGTTTATCAAGTAAATTTTGACATTTCGGTAAAGTTGTATTTATTTATGCAAAACCTATTTTTATCAAAATTATTTTTATTAAGACACACGCGTACGTATGCCTTATTGTAATGTAAATTTTATACAAATAACAAACCGTACATATGCGTCAATTAAACAACAGTCTGAATTAAAATTGTAATATGTTATATGTATCAATTGACATTGTCTGAAGTAGGTAAGTAAGATGGTTAAATAATAATAAATTTTACAAAAATCAAACGACGTCACCTAACACCAAGTTAACCAACTGGTTATATATGGTTACCAAACAACTGTTTTTTAAAACACTAATAACTAATGACTGTGATGTCTTAATTTACAAAGAAACACCCAAAGTCAAGACAAACACAAATGATCATAACACAAATAAAAAAGTTCTTCATGTTTCCTATATAGGTTTACCAGATAATCATGGGTGCTGCAGCTGTACAAGACATACACCACGTCCAAAATGTGTATCAAGCTATGACGACTTTGGCAATGACAGCTTATTGGTTTCCAGGACAAGCGAATGTATCAAGTAAGCAAGTTAATAATTTATTATTAGCCACCGAAAGGTTCATGTTAAGTTACAAGAGCCACAGAAAAGATGGTACTCTTGTTTAAAACCTCTTCTTCGTTTTTTAACTTAACAGAATCAAACAGCCATCTGTAGAAGACCAGCGCTATGGAGTCGGACGACCTCACGGCTCATGCTGACCAGATGCCTATTTGTTGTCTTATTTATTTATTTTTTATTGCACAAAGAAAAGTACAATTGGCGGACTTAATGCCTAAAGGCATTCTCTACCAGTCAACAATCGGGTAAGGCAGAAAGATAAGATTAAAAGCAAGTATCTAATCTACTGGTTACCAAAGAGCCAATTATACATATACGGCTAAAATATACACATATTAATAAAATATATTAATAATAAACTTACATATACTATAAGTAGTTAAATATCTTCGCCCGCGGTTAATTTTATGATTAAGATCACGTATAGCGCGACTTGTGGCGCCATCTGTTGGCCGGCAAGTATATCATTCCCATTGGAATGACATACTTTCACGGGATAAAAAAAGCCTATGTTGGGCTCTGTACCCCTTTTTTTTTTTTTTTAATGTTGGCGATGTTCTGGCTCCAAATCAATACGGGTTCAGAACAGGAAAATCAACCCAGGACGCAGTTTTAGAGCTTACAGATACAATTGTCAAGAACCTTGATTCGAAACAAAAAAATATCGACATCTTTTTAGACCTTTCTAAAGCGTTTGACACTGCCTCCGTCTCCATCTTACTGTCTAAGCTGGAGTTAATTGGTATTAGAGTCGCATTGGACATGTTTCGCAGTTACCTGACCACCCACACAGTGCGTTTTAATTGATTCCTACCTGAGTCGTGATAGTTCCATTGACTTTGGAGTCCCTCAAGGTGGTCCTTGGACCTACCCTATTCTTAATATATATTAACGAACTGTGTCAAATGTCAATCCCAAACTGCAAAATAATCACATACGCAGATGATACGGCTCTACTTATAAACGGGAGGAACTGGCACGATACTAAAGCGCTTATTACACTACACGATTTCTCGGGCCCTGCCGGCAGGGACAGGGCAATGTACTAAGAAACAGGGAGTCAGGGTCCCTAAACAGGGCGATCGAGTGGTTCCGATCTTCCTGCCTCCCTGCCGCCCTGCCGATTGGGTAGTCTAATAAGAAACAGGGAGGCAGGGAGCTCAGTCACTGCGGCGCGTTCACACGTTCTGTTGTTTTTTGTGCGTTATACGGAGCTATTATAAAATATATTATTTGTCGGATAGCCTAGCGGTAATTCGATGTGCAATTTAACATCACAAGGGCGTATCGAGGGTAGTCGTGATATGAGAGAAACAACAGTTTTAGTTTTACTTAAAGAATGTTTATTGAATTTACTAGCACTTCGGAATGATCACTGATGGAAAAGAAATGCCGCAAGAAAAACCTCAGTCTAGGTCTTTTTTTCAATCGCTGTTACAACACACATTTTATTAGGTATAGTTTCTTAATATGACTCAATACAAAATAGACACTAGGTAAAACGCGACAGTTCCGTGACTACGAGTACTACTCTCTATGGCGCTCGACAACCAACTGTGTCCAGTCGACCCCGCCAACCGCCACGGCTCCGCCCGAGCGCGCCAAAGCAACGTTTTCTCAACACGCCGCTAGATGGCGCACCCTCGTTTTGCTTAGCGTCCATGTCCATACTCATGACCGTATGCGACACTGCGACATATTTATTAATAAATTAGTTATTCACTAATAAATTGAATTCTTTTTTTTAACTTTAAGAAATATTCAAATTTCTCCTTTCTTTGAAATCAGCTGGATCCAGAGCATTGAGTATCCGCATATTTGAGTGCTTTCCTCTTAATTTCAGGTATTGCTTGACCCAGATCCTTCTTCTTCTCTTTTTTTCTTAAGATGAGGAACGTTGAACTGCGCTCCCTCACACAAGTAAAAGACGTAGGTGCAAAAACTGCCAGTTAAAGTGGATGTGGCCTGTGTCTGCCTTAAGCAACCGGAAAGATGGGCAAAAAATATCAACTTTTTGGGTTCCGAACGAGCGACGAGGTAAAGGAAGACCGAGGAGGCTATGGCGGGAAGATCTGAATGCCTTCTTAGACAGGTGGCCAGAGGTAGCTTTGGACCGTGACGAGTGGAGAAAGGGAGGGGGAGGCCTTTGCCCAGCAGTGGGACACAAGACCTTCAGGCTAGGAAATAATAAAAATAAAAAATATTAATGGATGTAGTAAGTGCCAAAGTCACCGCTAAAGCAACTTTTTGATGATTCGATAAAGTCGGTGCCATAGCGACAGACGTGCACAGTCATTCACGTTCAAACTGAGAGAAAATCAAACAGGGCGCGATTTCGTCGTCGATCGTAGTGTAATAAGCCGCACCCTAACTGGTAGGCAGGACACCCTGCCGACAGGGCCCGAGAAATCGTGTAGTGTAATAAGCGCTTAAAGTAAACGCAGAATTCGCACTAAAGCATGTGATGAGCTGGATAGATTCCAAAGTTTTAACTCTGAATATTTCAAAGACCAAATTTATTCCTTTTTTTTAAATACCACAAAGGTGGCAAACAAGCTTACGGTCCGCCTGATGGTGAGCGGTCACCGCAGCCTATGGACGCTTGCAACACCGGGAGCATCACTCGCGCGTTGCCGACCCTGTAAAAATCTTTTAATGCCCTTTTTGAAGAACCCCATATTATAGTCTAAAGGAAAGACCTCAGCGGGGATCTCATTCCACAGCCTCAGCGTTCGCGGGAGGAAACTCCTCTGAAACCGCGTAGTACGCGACCATTTTGGTTCTAGTGTGTGAGGTTGGATTCCCCGCCGGTGACGAGCAGTTCGATGGTAGAAAGTGGCCGTAGGCATCAAGGCATTCGATCATGTTTCGCAGGCCCGGACCTCTTTCACCGTCCATGCTCACACCTGTTCATGGTCGTTTTCAACTCCAACTGGCTCGTGTGCGTGTGCTCAAGTGGAACGCACATCGTGTCTCAAATATCTTGGAGTACTGATAGACAATTCCCTATCCTGGAAGCAGCAAATAGATTCTGTCACCTCTCGAATCAGGAAACTTATATACGTCTTCAAAATTTTAAGAAATATACTCGATCTTCATTCATTAAAAACGGTTTATTATGCTCTTGGCCAATCAATATTGTCGTATTGTCTCACATCTTGGGGAGGGTCTGCCAAAACTAATTTGCTAAAATTGGAAAGAGCGCAAAGGGCGGTCCTGAAAGTAATGATAAAAAAAACAATCATGTTCCCTTCTAACGAATTGTTCCCAATTTGTCAAGTTCTTAACGTTCGGCAACTTTTTATACTGCATACCACTCTTCGCAAACATACAGAACTAAATTATGATCCGACCTTGGCGGCTTCTAAGCGAAGATCAGACAAAGTCTGCAAAACTGCTCCGCGCCGTACAGAGACTGCAAGTCGGCATTATTTTTTCATTAGCTCTAAATTGTATAATAAATTAAATAAAGAATTGAATATTTACCCACTAACTAATCTTCTTACCCTTTCCTATAAAGACTGAAGATCTTATTTGCAATTAGCAAAGTGACTTAAACTCTTCATACAAACACACACACATACCCACATGCGCGTCACACACATACATCATACACAAACTCACACATACAAAACACTATTCACTATGTAAAACATATTTTTAAAATTAGGATTAATTTGAAATTAAATACCTACTATGTAAGTAATTGGAATTCAAGCGCACCTCGAGTTCGGGGAGGGCGTTGATATCTGTGTCACAGTTTAATACTCCTACAGACGTCATCGTGTTCTTTGTTTTTGTAACCCTTGTTATGTATTCCAAATAAACTATTTGAATATTATCTCGTTTAATAGTTTATTTATACTCTAAGTTTAATAGAATCCTCGAAAACCAAGCCATGGTACGTTGGTGCCATCTGTTGGTTGACTTAGGAATTATTTAATAGTTACATACAACGAAAAGATAATTAAGTATATTTTTCGCTTGTTTCACATGCTACATGTAAAATCTATACAGTTTAGAAAAAAAATAGTTTGTCTGTCTGTTTCAATTTGGTATTTTTATATTGGATGCGTTTTATGCGTTTTAGGATAAAGGTTTTAACAAAAGGTTTTATTAAAATAAAATAAAATATTAACATACATACAAGTAATTTTTGAACGTCAATGGTGCTAATTCTGTTGTACATTAACTAATTTTTACAGAACCAAAGGTGTTGTTGTCCTTCCTTGGTTTACAATTAGTGACAAGGATAGCAATACTTCTAGTCCTGTCAAAATTAGTTTAGTTCAATGTACAACAGAGTTCAATATTTTTTATCCTACTCGCATTTCGGATGTAAATGGTCTGTTGAGAAGAAGTTTTAATGCGTTTATTTTGTTTCCCAATATGACTATGCTAAATTTCCTCCCTCAGGGGAGTTGTGCATAAGTACAGTAAATCGACAGATAAAAATGTATGGACTTATAATATCAACTATCAGGCTACCGAATATCCCTGATTCCACTTGGATCCATTATTTGATCCCTCAATGGATAAATACCCGATCGCCACTTATGCACTACTGTTGGAATTTTCAGATTTGATGTTTTTGGTACATTTAGCGACACCTATCGACTATACACATCTCCACGTACACTAAAACTACAGATCGTCGTCAAGAAAGTTTACAATGCGAACAAGAGATGGCTTTATCCTGAATCGCGCACACGAAGATTTCTCGATCTGGAGATAATAATATATAATACAACCTCCGACAACTAATCGCCACGACTCACCATCCAACGACGACAACCTCCGACTCCCCCGCTGTTCCCCAGACATCACACCCAGCCTAGCTGGCTGGAAGATCCCTTTGCTTGCTTTGCTACAGTGATGACCCCGACGACGTGATCTGAACAGTACTAAGTTCTTCTTCAAAAAAAAAAATTGTAGACATCAATATAATCTCCGGCTGGCGTTCACATCCTCTAGGGAAAACGAGAAAAAATCTCTGTAAGCCAGTTTGATTCCAGCATATTTTTAAAATTAATTCGCGGTTCCATTTGCAACCCAGACTTCCTTGCTTTGGTGAGATTATACGTTCCCGATGCGTATGCCCGCCGCTGCTGGCCGTGCCTAGTGCTCGAACTCAGCTGCTGCATCGCGCTCCGCTCACGCGCACGCTGCGCACTCTCAACCAAATAGCCATGAGAGACCTGTCACTTGTTCTTTGAGCGAATTCCAAAAAAATATTGATAATACTTAATTGCTTCACTATCGCATTGGTTTTAAAACTGTAATGGTAGACTTAAGCTGTGTTGTAAAATATATAAATAAATAAATTTGCAAATAAATAACTTGATTTGATTGATTTGAATAAAATATCAGCACCTCAGCCACAAGTAGTCTACTGCTACATAGAGAAGTCGTAGACACCAGTTTCATACATCAAATGAAAGGTCTCGATGAGATCTAATTGCACAGCTCCAGGATTAATTACACTGCTAAATTATAGTCTAGTGGAAAGTCTCTCTACTTAGTTATAATATTTCTAAATAAAAATGTAACTACAATGTAACTAGGTGGAACAAAGTCTCCATATTTACATTAAAGTAACATTTTGAAATAATGTAACTACTAGGAATAAAAATGTCCAACTAGTTACATAATGTAACTATAACGTAACTAGGTGGAACAAAAAAGAAACATTTTGAAATAATGAAATAATGTAAATACTTGGAATAAAAGTGTCCAACTAGTTACATCAATGTTACTATGTAACTGCACTAGTTACAAACACTTGAAAAAACCGGGCAAGTACGTGTCGGATCACGCACAATGTAGGGTTCCGTATTTGGTGTGCTTTGCTTGCCTTCAGTTGAGTCCAATATCAAATTCTATTTGTAAGTTTTCATCAAATAAATTTTATTTTATAAGTTCGTCAGCTATACTCGGTAACTAGTAGAGCCTACTTAACCGTTATAGTTTTCATTGAAGGTTTAACATATTTTATTTTTTTTCAAATTTCTAAACAAGGCATTCGGAGATAGTGGAGGGAGGGGGTACCACCGTGCAAAACGAAAATTGACACGATAAATGTAAATAATTTACACCATCAATGTTTTGAAGAGACCTATCTAACGATACCACACAAGATAGGGTTGGGCGCGAAAAAAAAATCATTTTCACTTTACATGTAGGGGAGGCACCCAAAAAAAATTTTTTTCAAAAATTTGTTCCACCACTTTGTTGCCATTGTTAATATGTGTATACAGTCATATCAAATTCTAGCGTTCTGGCATTAAGCGTCTAGGCGCTAGACCGCGGACTGACGGACAGACAGATATGGCGAAACTATAAGGGTTTCTTGTACTACTACGGAATTATAAAAACAAGACGTAATTACTTAATTGTTATGTAAATTTAATACAAAACATTATTCGCTATATATTTGCATTAACACTATTAAATTATTCTCAAAATAGTTATGGTTAACTTGATAATAACATCCTTTGCTTTCAACTTGTACAGTCGATCATCAGTTGCCTCTAGGTAAGAATGAGTTGGCTTGAATGTGTGATACATAGATATTTATTGATTTTTAAAAAAAGCGGCTAAGTGCGACTCGGACTCGCCCATGAAGTGTTCCGATTTTATCACTTTGGAAGTAAACTATTTTTTTTTTTGGACAATTCTCACAGATTGAGCTAGCCCCAAAGTAAGTTCGAAACTTGTGTTATGGGATACTAACTCAACGATATTATATTTTATAACAAATACATATATAGATAAACATCCAAGACCCGAGGCCAATCAGAAAAAGTTCGTTTTTCATCATGACCCGACCGGGGATCGAACCCGGGACCTCCTGGGTGGCGGTCTGGCGTGGTAACCATTACGCCACGGAGGTCATCATTTTAGTAGTTAGTTTAGAAAAAAAATATTTTAGAAACCCCAATATCATTTTCGAAGACCTATCCATAGATCGTATGGGTTTGATGAAAAAAATATTTTTTAGTTTCAGTTCTGAGTATGGGGTTTTTTTTTTCTATTTTTGTGTGAAAATCTTAATGCGGTTCACAGAATATATCTACTTACCAAGTTTCAAAAGTATAGTTCTTATTGTTTCGGAAAAAAAGGCTGTGACATACGGACGGACAAACAGACAGACATGACGAATCTATAAGGGTTCAGTTTTTTGCCATTTGGCCACGGAACCCTAAAAACACTGAGGTGGCAAACAAGCTTGCGGCCCGCCTGATGGTAAGCGGTCACAGCATCCTATAGACACTTGCAACACAGGCCGGGTGGTATCACTCGCGCGTTGCCAAAATAGCTTATGAAATGAAATGAAATCGTTTATTTCAGAAATTAGACCTTCACAGGCACTTTTTCTTGTCATTTACAATTTGTATATATGTGTAAAGAAAATAAACTACGTTATATACTACCACCATTTCCGACACAAGTAAAATGGCCACCGGTAAAAGAAATGGCGAAAGAAACCCGGTTACGGCCTTTTTTTGTCATTTAGCAATTTTTTTTCTTTTACTTGTTTGTTACAATGTATGAGTATATTTATAAGAATAAATAAAATACAGCTCCAGGTACATACAGAAATCAAGCACTAAACGCGGGATGTCGATCCAAATAGCGCTATGGTCAAATCCTAAATATGTCTAATAAGTAGATGTTAATAAAGCGAGCAGACCAGTCCCCCAAGATGACAACCACAACTGAGAGAAATATGAATGACAAATACCACATTAATAAAAGTTTACTGAGTGTTACAACTAGTATAATTTCAAATGACGTGTGTTTATTTATATCTACCAGATTATCATGGATGCTGCAGCTAAACTTGAAAGCATACACCACATTCAAAATGCGTTTCAAGCTATGACGACTTTAACAATGACAGCTTTCTTGTTTCCCCAGCCAGCCAATGTTTCATGTAAGTTAGTTACGTAAGTTAGTGATTTAGTGTTCGACTAAAAACAGAGTTTTTAGAAACATTTTCTCTATCCTATTTCAACGTGTCTGGGGCCCGATTTTACTAAACAAATGCACCAATGGACTCTCAATGGTGTCTCAATCGTGTCTCAATAGAATGTCGATAGTGTATCTGTGGAATAGTCTTTGACATTTGTTATGGACTTAGACAATAAGTTAAACATTATGTTATTGTTTGTGTGACACAGTTGGCACAACGTATTACGTAAATACATAACAAATCTTCATCATATCAATGCATAATCATCCCATTGCTGGGATACAGGTCTCCCTTCAATCGAAGGGGACTAGAGCGTACTCTGCCACGATGCTCCAATGCGGATTGGCATAGGCAGAGCATTAGCAGGCGATAACACCTTGGATTTACACATAGGGTACTTTTTATCCCGAAAAGTACGCGATTCCCGTAGGATTTGGACAAATGCCTGATATAAAATGGCCACTGCTGTGCATAAAATCAATTGATAAAAGAAATTTAAAAAACTTATGTTTGATGTTTTTTTGTAGACAAATAGTTTATTTCATTTCTATTATAAGAATCTTGTTATGAACACGGTCCATTGTTTAGTTGCGATACCATCAGTTGACTTTGAAGAAAAAAAGGTTAATATTTTTATGATAATCGATACTTCTTCGATGACCTACTCTCAAGACGATTTTCAAATTCATCCGGTATCATTGAACATTTAAGTACCATATTAGTAATTAAATTACTAATCAGTATATGAATAATTATCAATGTAATGATTAGTAATTATGTATTAATTACTTGTCAGTATTACCAGTAATGATTAATGATTAGTGATTATGTAATAATTAGACAAAGTAAACACAAAGGAAATGAATCGGTACATTAAGGTTTTTACGATTCATTTTGTGTGGTTTTATATAGCGATAATTCTTATAATAATTATTCTTATCATATAAGTAACTATTATTATCATTGATTTTAATTCCAGGTGGTGATTCCTTTCATTACATTATTGTGGGATCTGGTTCAAGCGGAGGTGTGATAGCCAGCAGACTCACTGAAGATCACAGGAATAGAGTTTTACTTATAGAAGCAGGAGGAGATCCACCTGTAGAGTCAATTGTAAGTAATATCCTTACTAATTTTATAAATGTGAAAGTTTGTTAGGCAAGACCGATTTGCTTGAAATTTGGTATAGGGGTAGTTTCTAACCTGGATTAACACTTAGGATATTTTTGTCCCAGATACCAGCCCGGGAACGGAAACAATGGGATTTGGATAAACCAACAGTATCGGCTAGTTCATGATATACAACCACTGAAACCAAACTTTTTCATGACACAAAAATGATGTTATCTTTTTTATGACATGTGTTTATGTTTTTGAGCAATTGATGTGAACTGTGGATTAGCAAGTCAGTGTTTTTATCATCGACATTTTATCAACAATAGGTGGAACGGATAGACGAAGTCCTTTCCAAAGCACGAAAAGTTCTAGATTTTGAAACTCATCCGTTTGGATGAGTGGAATCGTCATTGCTTTACTTAGGTTATAATACCAATGCCCATGGCATTGGTATTTGGTATTTGCTTGATAAAAATACATATGTTAAAACAATGAATTATCAGCTTCCAGGGTACATGATCTACATGAAGAATAGTAAAACAGACTGGAACTACACTTCAGTAAGTGATGGAACCCAAGAAGCTCATAGGAATGAAGTTACAGATATGACACGAGGAAAAATGCTGGGCGGCTGCAGTAGCATGAATTACCTTGACTATGTCCGAGGTTGTCCACGAGACTACGACAACTGGGCGGCTATTGTCAACGACGAGTCATGGAGTTACAGAAACATCTTACCCTACTTTAAAAAGAGCGAAGATTTGAGAGAAAAATCCATACTTTGTTCCTCACATGGTGCATTTCACGGTACTGAAGGCTACATAGGTGTTACAAAACCGCATTCTAATAAAACTAACATATATTTTGATTCTTTTGAAGAAATGGGTTATAATATTGCAACAGATACAAATGGATTGGATAGATTAGGATATGAAGAACCAATGCTCAACGTAGCTGATGGTGTTAGACAAAGTACAGCGAATACTTTTTTAAGAGCAGCCAAAGATAGGCCTAATTTATTTGTTATGAAGGATACTTTTGTTACTAAAATCATTATAGATGAAACCAATACTGCTGTTGGTGTTGAAGCTCTGGATGATAACAATAATAAATTGTTTTTTAAAGCAACTAAAGAAGTCATTGTTTCAGCTGGAGCTATTAATACTCCTGTATTGCTTATGTTATCTGGTATAGGACCAAAAGAGCATTTGGATGAAATGAATATAGTAGTTAAGGCTGATTTGCCTGTTGGTTACAACCTACAAGATCATAATCCTGTTGTAGCTATATATACAACTGGCAAAGCGCCACCTAAAGAACCTTTCAATCCTCATACTGTACCACCATCAGTATTTGGTTATGTGGCAATGAATAACACACGCGATTGTGCAGATTATCAGTCAATTTGCTTTATAGCTGACGATGATTTTCTACTGTCCGACTGCGCGTTTGTTTTTACTTTCAAAAACGAGCTATGTCAAAAATTCTACAACGAAAGTAGAGGTAAAGAAGTCATGTTCTCCTACATCTCTCCATTACGCCGTAAATCTCGTGGTCGTATCTACTTACGCAGTACCGATCCCCGTGATCATCCTCTAATTTATTTAGGTATATACGCAGATAATCGTGACGTCACTGATGTAATATCATATATGCAAGATTTCGATCGTGTAGCAAAATCTACATACTTTCGACAGAAAAAATCCAAAGTTCTAGTTCCAACACAATGTTTAGGACTAAAACCAGGTAGTAAGAAGTACTGGGAGTGCCACGTAAAAACTATGGTAACCACTATATTCCACTACGTAGGCACATGCGAAATGGGCAGCGTTGTAGACTCACGGCTACGCGTGTATGGAGTGAACCGACTCCGCGTCGCTGATGGTAGTATTATGCCAATAATCTCTAGCGGTAATACCAATGCGCCTATCATGATGATTGGAGAGAAGGCAGCTGATATGATTAAGGAAGACAATAAAACACAATAAAATCAATCTCAAAATATCTTTTATTAAATCCTCCAAGCATTTTCTGACAGTTTCTGAACCCTTTTTTGTTTGTAACTAAAATAGAGCCAATGTACGCTTATTATTGTTTCATTTCATCATCATCATCATCATATCAACCCATAATCATCGCACTGCTGGGATACGGGTCTCCCTTCAATCGAAGGTGATTAGGGCGTACTCTGCCACGCTGCTTCAATGCGGATTAGCAGAGGTCGGTGTTTTCAAACCGCCCTAAGGCCACCGACTTGGCTTAACGACTGTCATCCATAAACAACAGCCGGGACCGACGGCTTAACGTGCCCTCCGAACCACGGAGATGCTCGAGATAACGAAACTCATCCAAACGCTGGCTAGGGTCGCCGTCGCTTAACTTGCGTATTCATATTAGAGTGCGACACACAGCGACGCCCTAGAGCTCATCTGACACACAGCGACGCCATCGAGCTCCTTTCAAACAATGTGTTGCATTATATTACTTTCATGACACCTATTGACTACCTTAGTTTTATTTTTTCATTATGTAAAGTAACCTATGAATCGGCTTCGGTTTCCTTCAACCGATGTGGGATTTCGCTGAAATTGCTTGCAGGACAAAACATTTTCTTAGTAACGCGTAGGTAGCGTATCTGCTAGTAGCAAATCTGCTTGCAATATAATAATCATTACTACTAATCACAATTTTTAATAACATCAGCACATTTTTCACCTATCATCACAGCAGGGATATTCATAGTTCCGCTAGTGATAAGAGGCAACACGCTCAGATCAGCCACTCGCAATCCGCTGACGCCGATGACGTTGAAATTAGAATCCACCACACTTCCAATGGCGCAGGTTCCTGCATAGCTTTCAAATGTTAGCCTCAGATACGACACGTAGGATGTCCAATATTCTATACTACCAGGAGCCGCATCGGTATTAGGCAAATCGATATACGCGACAGAAGCTTTTATTTTCTTGAGAATGCTTTTTTGATTGGTACCAGCAAAATATTTAATATATTTTGCTAAAGTTTGCAAATGATCGGTGTCTGATGATCGTGCAAGTTTTATGACTGGGTCGTCCAAAGGATTTTTGCTTTTTATAGTTACTGAACCTCGTGATTTCGGATGTACGAGAGAAATCACACAATAAATTATTTCAGCTCCCGGATTAGGATTTAATTTAGCCATCATTGCATCGCAAACATCAGTAGAATAGCCTATGATTACGCAATATAGTCTAAAATAAAAAGCATCTACTCTGAAGATGTAAGCTACAGCCTCAGGAGTCTTTGCGTTAGCATCAAAAGATAAGGTAGGGCATAATCATAGGTGTTGGGTATTCGCGTGGATTTCTTTCTCTTCCCGGATAACTTAAAATTCCCGTGTTAAACGGGATAATGACAGAAGCATGATCCTGTAAATTTTTCCCAACAGGTAGATCAGAAACGCTTTTGATATTTAAAGCACTCAATTCAGCCTGAGGTCCAATACCCGACAGTAAAAGAAGCTTAGGAGATCCAAATGGACCTGCTGAAACTATTACTTCTTTTTCTGCAAAAAATTGATACGATTGACCATTATAAATAGCTTCAATGCCAGTGGCCTTTTTATTATTGTCGAATAAGATTCGAGTAGCCATCGTATTTCTGTATATAATGAGATTTTCGCGCTCACTAAAATTTCCGGATAGATAGGAATATGCTGTACTTTGTCGAACCCCATCAACCATATTATACATAGGATTGCCAAATCCTAAAACTTTCTCTCCATTAAAGTCATCAAGTATTTCAGCTCCGAATTCTGCAGCTCCTTGCAAATAAATAGCATGCGTGTCATAATCAGGTTTCGAGACACCCATATATCCCTCAGTTCCGTGATACTTTTTATCGTTTTCACTTAGTTTACCGTAATATCGCTCGGCTTTCTTGAAATATTTCAAAATGTTTTTGTATTTCCAAGAATCATCTCCGATTAAGTCTGCGATTGCGTCATAGTCCGCTGGTGCTCCTCTGATGTAGTGCATATAGTTCACACTACTGGATCCACCTAAGACTTTACCTTGTGACAAAATAGGTATTGAATTGTTTTGGAAGAGAATGTAGGCACTATCTGTGTCTTTAAAACACCATTCTTGTTTACCACTGTTGACGTAAGCTGCACAGCCTGGTAGCTGAAGATAGAAAATATTCAATTAATGCAAGTATTATTTATTATAAATTAGAAATTTTTCTGATCACAATAAAGGAAAACATCCTCAGAGACACTAGAAGTACTTACTACAGACACCAAACACAAGCCTACCTACTGCTAGGTACTTAATTATTAATATTGCGCATATATATATGCATATATTGTATATACACTTTCTACCTTTATTTAATTTTGTACATCTTTAAATGTAGGTATATACCTACATTTAAAGATGTACAATTAATATACTGGTATACATATATATGTATACCAGTATATTAATACGCTTTTTTCTCTCTTCATTTATAGTGTTATTAATCGTTAATTATTTGTATAATTTTTTTTTTCGTATTCAGAAATTACAGATACTTTGTGTTAATTTTATTTTTTCTGTCATTGTAATTTGTATCTTATTAATACCATTTTAAAAGAGCAAGTGCTAAGTTTCTTGTCAGCTTCTTCTTAGCACAAATCTGCCGTCTGAACTGGTGGTAGGAAAAAATTGTGACGATTCGAAAGAGCTTATATTAGGCCTATTTGAATAAAAATATTTAGAATTTGAATTTTGAATTTACTTCCGAGACTTTGTCCGGGTTTCCTCCAGCCTCTATGAGCAACACAGTAATGCGTGGGTCTTCTGTGAGTCTATTAGCAATGATGCTCCCAGCTGTTCCACCTCCGACTACAATGTAATCTACTCTCAACTGATCTGAAAATTAGATTTTAATGTCAGAAGATCAAACATTAGTGCGACAATGATGATTTCTTAGACCTAGTTATTTCTATACCTGTTACTTCGGGCTGTGGGCCAAATATGCATGCAGTGCTGAAAAGTGTCATCGCAAGTGTCAAAGCACTCCGGTATGAGTAGAAGTCAGCTAATGCATTCAGTGACGAATACATTTTGGTCAATTCTAAAAAAAGATTACCACAAAAATTATATTTTTATCTTGTTGTGTTAACCCTAGAGAGATAACCTACGTCGCATAGGTCGTGCATCATGTTGCTTTTTTATCGCTTATGTTTTTTTATTATATAACTTTTTTTAAATTTTATTAGCGTGCGAATTTAGGCCAACTCTGGTCGTCGGTCTATCCTGTCGCGGAACGACAGTTACGTAAGTACTATATTTTATTTGTTATATAGCAGTCTGTGGTGAACACAAAGGGTTTCGTTCGTTTGTCACAAATGTCTTTGAATGATTTTTTTAAGACTGTTAATAATATGATAGGACTTTAAATGTTAAAAACATGTTTTAAAAAAAACAAAGGTTTTTTGCGGTAGTTTTTTATAAGGAGACTATTGATTTCGTTAAAGACATTGTGATTTTAGTTTACAAGTGCATAAAACAGTGCATTTTTATTTAAAGACGTAAATTATTATGAATCCTTGAAAGGAGCTGGCAAATTTTTCCTACAAAAAAAACCCAGATAAGACAAAAATTTATTTAGTGCTATTTGGACCAGCTTTTTATGGGCATAAAAACAATGCTTCTATTTTATCGTTAACTACTGGGATATCATAAATATTAGCCGAAAATTAAGCCATATTTATAAGGGGCATTAAAAGATGTTTACTACAGGTTCGGCAACGCGCAAGTGTAGTATAGGCAATCAGGAGAACTAATTCGCGAAGTCTCGGCCATGTTGTGTTCCTACGGTGAGTAAGGTCTCCAGAGCTCCAGCGTTTGGGAGGGTTGGCAACTCGTGGGTGATACCTCCGGTATTGCAAGCGTCCAGGCTACGGTGACGGCTTACCATCAGGCCGGCCGTATGCTTGTTTGCCACCTTTGCGGTATACAAAAAAATCTCGAGCCAACTAGGATATCGACCACCTCTGCCACTTCTGTCTCTGTCTTGATAACATCTTTTGTAATCGTGCAGTCACTGGCGAGAAAATAATAAACTGTTTAGGAACCGACCATTGTGGTCAACAAAATCTCTTTATATCCTTCCTTACTAATATTATAAATGAGAAAGTGAGTTTGTTTGTTTGTTATTCCTTCACGGCTTGACTAAGCAGCCGATCTTTATGAAAATTTGCATACATATTGTTAGGGGTACAGAGCCCAATATAGGCTTCTTTTTATTCCGTGAAAGTATGTCGTTCCAATGGGAAAATAATTTATCTACTATAGAGTGCGCTGTATCGGCCAACAGATGGCGCCACAAGTCGCGCTATAGGTAGTTTTGTTTTCAAAAGAGATCTATGCCATAAAATTAACGCGAGCGAAGAATCGGGGAAAAGCTAGTTGACATTAAAACTGTAATACTCGAAAAAATGATCTTTTAAGCTAATCTCTCAATGACGTGAAGAAAAAGTAACGTTTTTACGATTATAATTTATTGTAAACTCACCCAATTTTATATCGATTTATTGCAAACTTTCCCAATTAGGTGATGTACATAAAATTTTCGATTACTGTGTCACATACTAACTGTGTCTGTTTTTTTATTTATTTTAACTTGTTGCTGTTTATAGCGTGATACCTGAGTGTATTTGGTCGCTCCTATAAAACTATATTAAACGCTCATATATTAACTTGCAAATATTTTTTTATGTAGTGGGTTCAGTACCTTTAGAGGACTTTCATTAACATAGATTAAAAAATTACCATTGCTCGTTTTTGAATGTTCAGTTCAGTTTGTAGGAAAATAATATTATTCGTACGTCGAAGGCGGTTCGTATAATTCGCCGTATTACAAAATAGCCAGCCGTTTCAAAAAAAAAACAGGGCCATTGTGTATTACGGCGAAACGGTCTACTGTTGTCACTTGACTTTGGAAGTCCTACCATTGTCAGATTGTTCTCCCTCATTGTGCGTTCTTTCATTTCATTTGTCTGAGTATTTATACTTCCCTTTGCTATGACGACATTCAATTTTATTATTGTAAAGACTTAACTTAACCTTTTCTTTGGTTTCATTCGATTTGGTAATTAATTCGGACACTTGGCTTTTCAGGTTATTTTGCTCTATACCAAGTTTCTCGGTTGTAGATTTTGTATCATTCAGCTTGCTATTCATTCCATAATTGCATAACTTGTAATGTAGCATCTTGAGAAATCGCAAATTTTTCCAACAAATATTTTATTTCCTTTCAAAAGTCTTTGAGCACTTGTAAACTAATTCAGTAGTGGTCCGGTTGCTTGCGTTTACGATACATCACTATTGCTGCTGGTGGCGCTGGCGGTTCCGCCCTGATTTCACTTGCTTTAGACAAAATCTGTTAGCAAGCCACTACTGTCGCTAGTAGGTCACAGACAGACGTCACGCACGATGCACTCGTGTTCTCGTATTCGGATGCGCCCGCGCCATATCGAGCGAGATAAAGAATGCTTCTGTTCTATTTACCCAAAAAGTGAAAAGCGCCACTAGCAGTTCGCTTCAATGGCACTGTCCTTTGTTGAAGCGTAGAGACAAAGTTACTGGCATTATTGATAAAGCAAACAACGCTTAATCACGGTGCTATAAGATTTGAACTTATACAACTCAGTTTAATATTTTTGTGAATAAATCACGTCTGCTCGGTACGAGCTATCGGACATAGTTTCCCAGGCACCCCAAGGGCTAGACGTGCGTGAGTGACAGTTACGATTATAATTTATTTTAAACTTACCCAATTTTATATCAATTTATTGGAAACTTTCTCAAACAATGTAGGTACATCAATTGTCGATTTCTGTGTCACCCACTGACTGCGACTGATTTTTTATTTCAACTTATAGCTGTTTATAACGTGACACCTGAGTGTATTTTTATAAAACTGCATCATGCTTATATACAGGGTGTTTGGTAGAGGATTGAACATGGGATAATGGCAGAAAGGTGAGATGGTCTGCTACATGCTGAGCGAAAAAAATTTGACCTAGGGCCCATAGTTTTTTTTAAATGTTTTTTTTTTAATTTTCACCAAACTTTCTTCCTTCGTGAATTTGAAGTACTATAACTTTTTTATTGGATCAATCGTCCAGCTTACTTTTTTATTCTTATCTTAACTGAATGTAGCTTGCTTTTAAATTGACATTTGTTGGATAGAGTTACCAGGAAAAAAATTATGAGCCCTCAAACATCAAAAAGGCGAGAAGTCCATGCCGAGCGTTCAACTTTGGACTGCAGTTAAAAAAAAACTAAAAGTGGTACAGCAGTTCTAATTATAGGAAAACAGCTCTAGTTCATGCCCTTTCGAATGGTATGTAATTTGTATACTTTATTTTTTTCTAAGTAGTCTTTCTCGTACTTTCTACATGAAATTGACCATTTCTGACAAAAATACTTTTATGAAAATAAATCAAAAAAATGTTACGAAACATAGAGCGGGATGGTTACGGTTCATCATTATCAGTCCGTTCTTCCTTTTTCACTATTCATAGGTGGGCAATGCATCCAAGACCTTGTAGTGGTGAAGAGTGGTAGAGCGTAGCCACTACTATGAACTAGTAGTAGCTCGTAAATGGGCAGGCTCGACCGGGGCAGTACCTCGTATGTCCCCCGTGTTTCGTAGGATGAGTGAGAGAGCCGGAAGCCTGATACACCTCCTCTTTCTTACTCCCTTCTTAACTTTCCTTCCCCGGTCCTTCTTTTTTCATTTCAGAGTTAGTATCATATCGGTGCATTTGTAACTCCTCGTGTCAAAAAAAAAGTTGTGCACGTCTATGGGCAGCGGTGATTGCTTACCATCAGGTGACTTGCTAGCTAGTTTGTCCTCTTCGTGTCATAAAAAAATCGTAGATGTCAATAGGCAGCGGTGATTGCTAACCACTTACCACTCTTCACCACTACAAGGTCTTGGATGCATTGCCCACTTATGAAGAGTGAAAAAGGAAGAACGGATGCTGATATTGATTAAGAGAAACGTTAACGTATCTACCTGCCTTGTGTAACCATCCCGCTCTATGTTTCGTAACATTATTTTGATTTATTTTCTTTAAAGAATTTTTGTCAGAAATGGTCAATTTCATGTAGAATGTACGAAAAAGACTACTTAGAAAAAAAAATGTAAATTGAATACCATTCCAAAGGGCATGAACTAGAGCTGTTTTCCTAGAATTAGAACTGCAGTACCACTTTTAGTTTTTTTTTACAGCAGTCCAAAGTTGAACGCTCGGCGTGTACTTTTCGTATTTTTGATGTTTGAGGACTCATATCATTTTTTGTGGTAACTCTAATCGACAAATATCAATTTAAAGGTAAGCTACATACAGTTAATATAAGGATTTAAAAAAAAACTGACCGATTGATCCAATAAAAAAAAAGTTATAGTACTTCAAATTCACGAAGGAAGAAAGTTTGGTGAAAATTAAAAAAAAAACATTTAAAAAAAACTATGGGCCCTAGGTCAAGTTTTTTTCGCTCAGCATGTAGCAGACCATCTCACCTTTCTGCCATTATCCCATGTTCAATCCTCTACCAAACACCCTGTATAACTGTTTCAATTTCTAGAACATCCACGTATAATGAATAAAGTTTCGTTTGGATCAATTAAATTGCAAATCATTTTTTCATTAACATTTTATAATTAAAAGATTATCATTGTGTCTTGTTTTTTTAATACATATAGAAAAACTGCATACTCAATAGTGAAAAGAAAAATATGTGTAAAAGTACATGGAAAGTCATACAAAACGAGACTCATTCTTCGCAACCCCGCACTTATATAAAATAATGAATTATAATGGTAGTATTATTGAAGACCCAAAAACTATAGCTACTAGATTTAATGAAACTTTTATTAATTCCACTAACAAAAGTATTGATAACAAAACTAATATTAGCCTACCTAGTAATATTAATAATTCTATATTTTTGACTGCTATAGATGAATGTAATGTTAAAAAGGTAATTGATTCGCTTAATAATACTATATCAGAAGGTTATGATCATATCAGCACACTGGTCATAAAATTATGTAAAGTGGAAATTATAATATATCTTTATAAAGCGGAACTTTACCAGAGAAATTTAAACTATCTTTAAAAAAATGAGTTTCAGTTCTAAGTATGGGGAGCCCCCAAAATTTATTGTATTTTTTCTATTTTTGAGTAAAAATCTTAATGCGATTCACAGAATACATCTACTTACTAAGTTTCTACAGTATAGTTCTTATAATTTAGGAAAAAAGTTGCTGTGACATACGGACGGACAGATAGACAGACAGACATGACGAATCCATAAGGGTTCCGTTTTGCCATTTGGCTACGGAACCCTAAGAATCAGTTACGGTCAGTGTGCTACAGAAAAACCAACAAGTTGATGTAGGTACATTATTCAGTAACTATAAAATAAATTATTATCGTAACTGTCGCTCACGTCTAGATTTACCGACTATAGGGCGTGTCGTTATGTAATATGTCCTATAACTTAAATGTTATATTGAAACAATGTAATGTAATATTGCAACATGTTATATTACTGTAATTTATTAACATGCCATGTTACATTTTCTATTTTTAGATTTGACCAGAATGTATTCGTCACTAAACGCATTAGCTGACTTCCAGGCGTACCGGAGTGCTTTGACACTAGCGATGGCAATATTCAACACCGCATTTTTATTTGGCCCTCAGCCAGAAGTAACAGGTAACTAGGCCCTACCCTCTTTCTAGTATACATCAATGAATTGTGTGATCTTAATTTGAAAGGAGGGAGGATTATCACCTTCGCTGATGATACTGCTCTTTTATTCAGCGCTGACACTTGGAGGGAGGTAAATTGTATTGCTCAGACCGGGTTCAATGTTGTCACTACGTGGTTACATAGGAATGTCTTAAGTTTAAACCCCGCTAAGACTAAATTTATTTCATTCACAATCAAAGATTTTTCCAATTCAGCTTCATCTTCCAAAAAAACCTTGTACTGAGCAATGCATAATTAAAGCACATTTTTGTAATTATCGCTCCACTAAGTGCTCGTGTCCGTTTTTGGAAGAAGTAAAATCAGTAAAGTATTTAGGTATTGTAATCGACTCCAAATTGAATTTCCAACTTCATATTGACCAACTAGCAGATAGGCTTAGAAAATTAATTTTTGTGTTTAGAAATTTAAGAACTGTAACTTCTGAGAGAGTGTTAAAGTCAGTATATTTTGCCTTGTGTCAATCCTTGATAGCATATTGTATCATTGCTTATGGCGGTGCATCCAAATCAACACTTTTAAAGTTGGAGCGAACTCAGCGATCTATCTTAAAAGTAATGTTTTCCTTACCATTTAGATATCCAACACACGAATTATATCGCAAAGCCAATGTATTAACAGGGCGTCAACTTTTTATTTTAGCCATTGTTCTAAAAAAACATTCTTCAATGGTCTATGATCCGTCAATCGTGAATAAGAGTCGTAAGGATTTAGTTTTTAGTGATAATAAGGTGTGCACAACTTCATTTGCCCAAAGATTCTTTTACTTTTTAGGACTTTTCTTATATAAAAGAATTACTAGGGAACTAGATATTTATAGTTTGAATAGAATTACTTGTGGGAAGTTAGTGAAGAACTGGTTGTTGAAGTTAAGTTATGAGGACACTGAGATGCTACTAAACTATTTGGAGTAGGTAATAATTTATCTACTTCAGGTGCGGGCTATTCTTTATTTTTATTATATTTTATTAGCTTATAAATAATAAAAAAAGAAAATAAAAAAAGAAAAACTATTCAACTATTATTTTTTAAGTTATGATATGAGTAAGTTATTATTTTTGTTTTGGTTTTTTGTTTTTGCTTAATTGGAAAAATTCCTTGGGGTGGAGTCCTGGTGACCTATAATACAGGCCTCGCCTAGCTTAGGCACCAGTCTCCCACATTTCACTTGTATAATGTTGCCATTCATTGTATTTTTATTTTGTGTGTAACAGATGGTACTGTTGTTTTATTTTTCTAATCTTAAGACTTTGTAATTGTTACCTTTGTGGGAGAAATAAACGTATTTATTATTGTTATTTATTAACTAGGTTCATAAGAAGTTATCGTGGTCGCTTTCATGTTTAATCTTTTTCTGACCGCTGGAATTCTGACATTTATACCTAATTTGCAGGTCAGTTAAGGGTAGATTACATTGTAGTCGGAGGTGGAACAGCGGGAAGTATCATTGCTAATAGACTCACAGAAGATCCCCGCACTACTGTGCTACTCATAGAGGCTGGAGGAAACCCAGACAAAGTCTCGGAAGTTAGTATTTCTAGTGTCTCTGAGGATGTTTTCTTTCATTGTGATCATAAAATAAAATAAAACTTTGTAGTGTATGGGAGCAGCAATGAAACGACCACTTATTAAGACAGCTGATTTATTACTAACTTAGCCGTGCGGTGGCGCCGCGCGCGCCCAATGTGCATACAAACATATCAAACTTACAATAATTTAATGTTTTCTATCTCCAGCTACCAGGGCATGCAGCTTACGTCAATGGTGGTAATCAAGAATGGCGCTTTAAAGACACAGATAGCGCCTACACTCTATTCCAACAAAATTCAATACCAATATTGTCACAAGGTAAAGTCTTGGGCGGATCCAGTAGTGTGAACTATATGCACTACATCAGAGGAGCACCAGCGGACTACGACGCAATTGCAGACTTAATCGGAGATGATTCTTGGAAATACGAAAACATTTTGAAATATTTCAAGAAAGCCGAGCGATATTACGGTAAACTAAGTGAAAACGATAAAAAGTATCACGGAACTGAGGGATATATTGGTGTCACCAAACCTGACAATGACATTAATGCAATGTATTTGCAAGGAGCTGCAGAATTCGGAGCTGAAATACTTGATGACTTTAATGGAGAGAAAGTTTTAGGATTTGGCAATCCTATGTATAATATGGTTGATGGGGTTCGACAAAGTACAGCATATTCTTATCTATCCGGGAAGTTCAGTGAGCGCAAGAATCTTATTATATACAGAAACACGATGGCTACACGAATTATTTTCTACGACAATAAAAAGGCGACTGGCGTTGAAGCTATTTATAATGGTCAAACTTATCAATTTTTTGCTGAAAAAGAAGTAATAGTTTCAGCAGGTCCATTTGGATCTCCTAAGCTGCTTTTACTGTCTGGTATCGGACCTCAGGCTGAATTGAGTGCTTTAAATATGAAAAGCGTTTCTGATCTACCTGTAGGGAAAAATTTACAGGATCATGCTTCAGTCATTATCCCGTTTAACACGGGAATTGTAAATTTTCCAGATAGGAAATTAAGTGCGCTCGAATACCCAACACCCATGATTATGGGTACCTTGTCATTTGATGCTAACTCAAAGACTCCTGAGGCTGTAGCTTATAACTACAGGGTAGATGCTTTTTATTTTAGACTGTATTGCGTAATCATAGGCTATTCCACTGATATTTGCGATGCAATTATGAATAAATTGAATCCTAATCCGGGAGCTGAAATAATTTATAGCGTTATTTCTCTCGTACATCCGAAATCACGAGGTTCAGTAACTTTAAAAACCACAAATACTTTAGACGACCCAGTTATAAAACTTGCACGATTATCAGACACCGAAGATTTGCAAACATTGGTAAAATATGTTCAATATTTTGTTGGTACCAATAAAACAAGCATTCTCAAGAAAATAAATGCTTCCGTCGCGTTTATCAATCTGCCTGATAATAATGCAGTTCCTGGTAGTATAGAATATTGGACATCTTATGTTTCACATCTGAGGTTCACATTTGAAAGCTTTGCAGGGACATGCGCTATTGGAGGTGTGGTGGATTCTAATTTCAACGTCATCGGCGTCACCAGATTGCGAGTGGCTGATCTGAGCGTTTTGCCTCTTATCACGAGCGGAACTATGAATACTCCTGCTGTGATGATAGGTGAAAAATGTGCTGATGTCATTAAAAACAGTAATGATTATAAGATTACAAACAGAGTTGCGACATAGGATGATATTTGGTATAATTTTTGCAGCATTATAAAGTTTACTAAAACTATAAAGTTGTCTGAAGTTGTCTTTTTTTATTCTTCTATTCCTATGGAAAATCCTGGAACAAACTTCATAAATGCTAGGTATTCATACAGAATTAACTATGGTATAAGAGAAGATTAAGGGCTCTCAAATGCACACACACTCGAGAAGGGAATAATTCTTTTTGTGAAACGGTTTGACTGTACAACAGAAATGCTAATAATAAGTTTTTTTATGTTAATCGGCAGACAAACAGGAAAGCGAGCCACCTGATGGAAAGTGGTCACCGCCACCTATGGACTTTACCAACACCAGAGGCACTATCAATGCGTTGCCCACCTCTGAAGAAACTTCTAATGTGCCTCTCGTTGTAAAGTTGTCTGCTACAAATTAAATAATAGGGAGGGAAGGTATAAGGAAAAGGAGACGGGAATTCAATTGAGCTTCTGGAATTCTCAGTCACAAAAACCTATTGTTGCTTTAGGCCGATATTTTTTCCCGATTAAGCCAGACTATTTCGTGAATGCACCACTTCAAATATTCATATAATTATAACATGTTTTTTGCGAAAACAGGGATATGCATACATACCTAAAAATTATATATATATATAAATATTCTTTGACGAATCACACAACGCCATCTAGTAAATAAAATAAAAAGTAATAATTTTTATAATAAACAGACTGAATACATTATTTGCTTATCTGATAAAAGGTTCAAATCGAACACTTTCCCTCAGTAAAAGGTTTATTATAAAATCAAGGTCTATGTAACCGATAATAACTTCTGAATCATCAATCCAACACACTTTACAGTCAGCACATTATTGACAAAAGTATTTACTTTAAATATTCAATGATAATATAAATTGTTTCTATTTGCATAGGGCAAGTGAGAACAAATTTTATCATTGAATTTATTTAATGTTTTCTTTGTTTCAATAAATTACATTAAGATAATGATAAAAAGAATAGGTACTTTTACTAAAAATATAAGTTACGTTACTACAGAGCGAGCTACAAAGTGTACTCAAAGTCGTGTGTAGAAAAAGTATTAGTTGATCGGCATGTGTGCGTGTTATGAAAGAGTTAGGATTACATCACGATTACATGGTCGGGTAGGCGGCTTTGCTAAGGATATGGAGTCTGGCCCCCCGCTCATGGGCTCTCCATACGGCCGGGTCAGGGGTGTCTTGGGAGACCCGAATTTATTTTCCCCTAGGTCTAATCTACATACACTGCACTCAAAATGTTCCCCTGTAGGAAATGTCGGTGACGCAATTTGCAGAGGTTACTTGTTTTGTGTTGAATTCGTGTTTCGCTGGGTTTCTATTCAAGTATATCAAATATTATACTCGCTGTAAAACTGATTTCATATGATCAATCCGCGAGTGAACGGCGAGGGGAGGAGTACGCTGTATATGTAGCGCGAGACCCGACGACGGGACATCGAGGTGCGGCCGAGCGTCGAGTCATCAATGCCCTTTATTTCCAATGAGCTCAATAGTTCGGAGTAAATATAGTTGATGACTTCAATGCAGAGTATATTCCTGGTTATGGAAATGCAATGGCGTCAATTGCAAATAATGTTAGACAAAGTACAGCATCTTCATATCTTTCTAGAAAATTGGTTCTTATAATATCTATACTTATAATAAAACTGTAGAGAGGTCAATATATTTCCATAATAACTATCAGGGGGTGATTAGTGATCGAGACTGATGCCAAAAATGCAATCAGTAAAATTTTTGTCTGTCTATCTGTCTGTATGTTCGTTATAGAAACAAAAACTACTTACTCGACGGATTTTAACGAAACTTGGTACTATTATTCTTCATACTCCTGGGCAGGTCATAGTATACTTTTCATCACGCTACGATCAATAGGAGCAGAGCAGTGAAGGGAAATGTTGGGAAAACGGGAGAAGTTACTCCATTTTTTAAGCTTCCGTTTCTTTTATATATAAAAAATAGAAAAACACGGTGACTGATTCATCACAAGGAGTCTCAAATTTTTCATGGGGATTCCTTTTGGGGCGTAGGTGCTCACTAAGAAAGGATTTTTTTTAATTCCCACGGGAAAGGGAGTAATAGGGTTGTTAAGTGTTTTATAGCAGCTGCTCAACCTAGAAAGATGAAATTTTGTATCGAGGATCCCTTTATGATGTTAACAAGGACAAAGATGGGGTTTTATATAATTCCCACGAGAAAGGGAGTAAATAGGTCCGCAAGTGTATTATCGCAGGCGCTTAACCTAGAAAGCTGAAATTTTGTATAGAGGTTCTCTTTATGATGTTGACAAAGATAAAGATGGGATTTTATGAAATTCCCACGGGAACGGGAGTAATAGGACTGCACGTGTATTACTCCTAGATTTTGTCACAGCCCGGACACTCCATACAACGGACGTGAAATAATTACCTTTTTCTACTACAAAGGCCAATGTCGTCTGTACACGCGTATGCGCACACGTATACACATTCGTTCACTAATCGCACACCTTTGCGACTGCACCCGCCACGGTACCCGCCTGGGGTTGAGGTAACGCGTTTCGGCGACGGGGCGGAGAGTGGCCAATTTACCGCGGGTTATTACTTATTCTATGATTTTGTATTAAGCTTCCCTTTACAAAGTAGACAAGGATAAAGTCCGGTTTTTTTTGTAATTCCCACGGGAACGAAATTATTGACATTTTCGCTTGACCACACGGGCGGAGCCGCGGGTAAAAGCTAGTACAAGGATATAACAACTTTACGAGTTCTATTTGATCATGGCAAAAGGCGATAGGCGTTGAAGCGATCAATAACGGAATGAAATTTAAATATTTTGCTGAAAAAGATTTAATCATAGGTCCGTTTGGTTCTCCTAAGTTGCTCTTACTGTCTGGAATCAGACCTGAAGCTGAATTGGGCAATAAAAATATAGACTGCATTGCTGATCTGCCTGTGGGAAAGAATTTACAAGATCACACGTGTGTAATTATCCCAATGAACATGGGAGTAATAGACTATTCAACATATCAATTAGATCCTCACAAATTTGTAACGCCTATATTCTACGGTGCTTTGTCTTTAGACCCCAACGCAAAGACCCCTGATTTTGTAACTTACAATTACAGAGTAAATTCTTATTTCTGTATGATATTTTGTCATATAGTGGGATGCACTAATGAAGTTTGGCATGCAATATATGCTAATGTAAACCCTCGACCTGGAGGTGAGTTACTATTTCATAGATTTTCTCTTATACATCCGAAATCACGAGATTCAGTAACTCTGAGAAGTACAAATCCTTTGGATAACCCTGTAATACAACTAGGGCGATTTTCAGAACAAGAAGATAGAGATAATTTTGTTAAATATGTTGAATATTTGGTAAGTGTAAATCAAATGGATATTTTTAATGAACTTAAAGCGTTTGTTGCATTTATTGATTTGCCTGATATTAATGCAGCACAAGGCTGTACAGAGTATTATTGGACATCGTATGCAATACATAATGTCGACAGTTACGAGAGTTTTGCAAGAACCTGCGCTATTGGAGACGTGGTAGATTCTAATTTCAATGTCATCGGCGTCAGCGGGTTGCGAGTGGCTGATATGAGCGTGTTACCTCTTATAACTAGGGAGCTATGAATGCTTCTGCTATAATGAAAGGTGAAAAATGCGCAGATGTAATTGAAAATGGTAGATAATAAAATAAATTATAGTCAGTTCTTAAAGAAAATAATTAAGTGGTAATTATACGTAAGTGGGATGGTCTTAGAAGTAGAAAATATACTTAAGTTTTAAAATGTATTAATTTAATTTTAGCAAAACTGTGAAATTAAGAAGCGATGGCGTGTCGTAGGTACTCTAAAACAAACAAACACTCGACCCTAACCAGTGCTTGGATGGGTTTCGTAATCTCGTGATTCTCTGTCGATGAATCTCTGACTGTCATCCATGGATTTATTTATTTAACAAAGCAACACAATTAGATTAGGCAGAGGCAGTAACCTTCAGGCGAAAATACTGGCCTTCGCGAATCCCCATTGGATCAGCGTGGCATGGCATTACAGCTGTACAATTTATAACCTACTAGCTTTTCCCCGCGGCTTCGACCGTGTTAATTTATTATATCAAAACAACCCATAGTGCGACTTGTGGCGCCATCTGTTGGCCGATACAGCGCCCTCTATAGTGGAAAAATTATTTTCCCATTGGAACGACATACTTTCACGGGATAAAAAGTAGCCTATGTTGGGCTCTCTAAACCTAACAATATGTATGCTTTTCATAATGATCGGCTGATTAGTCAAGCCGTGAAGGAATAACAAACAAACTCACTTTCTCATTTATAATATTAGTAAGGATCATTGTTATTATCTCTCTAGGTGCGCTAGGCTTTACTGCAAATGTTTATATAGACGTAAATGGAAAATTTATTATCTCTAAAATACAACTGTTTGTGCAAAATATAAAATGGAAATTGAATGGAGGGAGAATGTTCTAAAGACAATTGGTACGACACTTAGCAGCGCATTTCATTCTCAGCACAATGGCATATATACCACATATTCAATCTTGACTCTGTAACGCAAGCACGCATCTCGCAGAATGAATGCGAAATTAGGAGACCATTAAATTCCAAATTGCTTGTATGTTTTAGAGCGTGGATAATTCACGGATGAATGAAGCTATTGTGTTTTAATATTTGCTATGCTGAATACTTATAGTTATAGTAAAGATTAGTGTTTATAAATAAATAAATATTTTTGGACAAATCACACAACGCCATCTAGTCCCAAATTAAGCAACTAAGCTTGTACTATGAGTACTAGATTGCTGGTTACTTTTTTTTGTAAATAAATATTTCTCATAGTCATAGAAAACACCCAGACCAAGGCAAACAGACATGTTCATGCACACAAATGTTTGCGCAGGATTCGAACAGGCGGCCCTTGAGATAAACCGACCGTTGCTA
Source organism: Endotricha flammealis (assembly GCA_905163395.2). NCBI lineage: Eukaryota > Metazoa > Arthropoda > Insecta > Lepidoptera > Pyralidae > Endotricha > Endotricha flammealis. The sequence goes on along the minus strand of LR990861.1, from coordinate 700,588 downwards.
GCCACTCGACCACCGGGCCTGTCGGCCTGTGTGGTGAATAACATTCTTGATTATATTTACGAGTCTGCTGAACCTCCCGGTGGCCATTATTTTATTTTATGTCTGACACTATCTCAAAATCAATCGCTGTCTCACTCACACAAAACAAGAATTGAACGGGACAGAATCAAAAAAATCAAAATATTTATATTCAAATAGACATATTACAAGCACTTTCGCGTGAGTTTGAATCTATTTTGTTACAAGGCTTGTCATCATCATCATTATCAGCCTGTATTTGCCCACTGCTGTATAGTCTTGCTTGCTTTTCATTATATGCTATCCTTATGTTCGATATTCATTTGAAAAAAAGATGGTTTAATATTATTAATTTCTCAAAAGAACTTAAAAAAATACATGAAAAACTAATTGCTACATAGGTTTAGTTTTGATTCATCAGCGTACTGAACTGAGTTTTATCACTTGATAACACTGTACTGTGAATTAACGCAAAACATCAAAACTATTTAAATAAAGACGCACCGCAACAAATAATGCCTCAATTACAATTTTATTTAATTAAGACCTATATATAAACTCTTATTTTGTTTATGCCTAACCTTACTTACCATGCGCCTTTTACATACTACGTAACAGTCACCTTCGCTCGCATAATAGAAATTGCCAAGGTTGGCCATATTTACATACTACATACCTAATATAAATTGATTATTATTTGACAGTAAAGTATAAAAAACCTCTAAAAACTAGACAATTCTTGAGATACATCGATAATAATACAAAGCACATTTTCTGCGCGTATGAATTCAAATTGCGAAGGGCCCCGTTGGTCGAACAAACCTTTTTTTAAAGAAAAAAGAAAGTTAAAGATTCCTTGAAGCTAAAACATAAATCGAGAGGTACATTTTGAGCTAAGTAACGATTATAATTTTAATGTATTTCTAGCAAGAGACAACGGAGTGCCCGCTGGATGGACGAGTTGGTTTTTTCTAATTTCTGTCAAAACGGTTGAGGGACTTTGGATCTTGTTGTGAGGTACATTGGACGAACTAAGCATTGCCACTAGTTTTTTTAGTCTAGCTGGCGGCTCCCGCTATTTAGAAACACATCCAAAACGTTATGTAGCGTTACCTCGCTGAATAGCAATGGAAAGATTGTATTCAAAGATCTTATGTTGAATATTTAAACACTCGGTTATTGATATAATAAACAATTACCATGTACGTCATAGTATATTTTAAAATTGTGTATTCACATGTTCCATTCTCCTTATTAATTTGATGATGATATTGTAATGGTTGTTGGAAAGTTTGAGTCATTTGCTTTAATGAAACCATGGACGTCGCTGCAGCTTTGGCGAACATACACGAAAGGCAGAATGTGTTCCATGCTATGGCTATGACACTGGCGATGACCGCGTACATGTTTCCGGCACATTATGACGTTCCTGGTAAGCAATTTAGTCCAGCTATCCTATTTTTTTTAGTAAATTCATATATCTTTTATTGAGTAAAATAACAAAGTTTTTTTTATGCCACAGAGGTGGCAAACAAGCATACTTCCCGCCTGATGGTAAGCATCACCGTAGCCTATAGACGCTTGCAATACCAGGGGTATCTCTCACGCGTTGCCAACCCTCCCTACCCCCCGTAGTGGAACTCTGGAGACGTCACTCACCGTAGAAACACAACATGGCCAGACCAATGCTATTTGGCTATGATCTTCTGTAAGGTGGAGGTCCTTCCCCAGACGGGCAGCTCCGATTTGAGCGGATTATCCGCTGTGCCCTACCTCTCTTATCTCTTAGATTAAACTAATAATAAAATTAAAATTCAAACTAAAAACTAAACTTAAAATTAAAATAGATTAAAACTATTAACTAATTTTAAAAATAAAAATAAATCGCTGAATGGCAATGTAAATGCGATGAGCGAAGTAACTGCCAGCCTTTGGGAAACCCGTGGTTTGGTCAACCTATTGGGGATGTCCTTGAAAAAGGACAATGCTGGGGTTTCTAAGATTTACAGTAAATTTAATTTTTTCTCCATGTCGCACTTATTCATTTGACGTTAAAGTATCTACTACACTTGTCTATTTAAAGTTTGGGTAAAAAACGCACTTTGATATGTGTTGTACATCTCAATACATGTTCACAGTCCACACCACCGCAGATGCCACCGCGTGAGTCAGGCTTCAATCGCCGGGATAGTGGGTCTTGACAGAACTTCGATATTTCGGTAGCAATCAAAGTGTTGTAAATTTAAAATTGAGTTTAAAATGGTCCAGCGTGCGTATATGATATGGCTATGGTAAACCGTTCATAATTGAGTGCAATATGCTACCAAACGCCACATCGCTGGTTTGTGCGTAGTGTTTGTTTTCAATTATGAGTTAAGCGGATAAGATACTTTCTATTGTCGCGGCCTGTCAAATGGCAACACCCGACGCATTTTTAATCTGTATTTTTCATCTGTGGTTCTTCGCGTAATCTGTGCGACGTGTTTGTTGTGTGTCCAAAACGTGAAATTAAACTTCATACATAGGTACTAATTCATTCTGTTTTTAGGGTTCCGTACCTCAAAAGGAAAAAACGAAACCCTTTTAAGATCACTTTTTTGTCCGTCTGTCTATCTGTCTATCTGTCAAAACCCCTTCAAATCAAACACTCAGGTCTACCTGTCCCTAGAAGCTCTAGCCTAAAAAAAAATCAAACTTCTAAGCCCACGCAATCAAAATAACATCGAAATAATATTACTACGTATAGAAATGACAGCGCCTTCAAATTTTGGCGCCGCGTTCGGCCGTGCGGGGCGCGCCCCTCCCTGGCCCCGCCCCCAACCGATTCATAGAATATGACATTACTACGCAGGGGCGACACTTTGTTTATATTCTGCCTATTGGACATCTAATTGATTATTTTATTTTATTACAATATTTTATTTTACTTAATAGAATAAACTTAATAGAAAATAGGTACAATATTAGCTTTATAGGTAGGAAGCTACATTAAATTTTTGTTCTTAACTAAATATTAGTCAAAAATAAACTGAGATTAAATCAAAACTAACTTTATAATGAAATTTTATTTGTTCGAAAACGGTTGGTCGAAATTTAAAATGCTGTTTCGTTTTCCTTCTTTTTATTTTCTAGAAACTATTTTTTTTACTTAGTTAGTAACTTTATCCACATTTACATATTTTATACCTACTATATAAAAATATTTTGTAAATATAGTTGAAAAAATCTAATTATAATAATTACGACAACAAAGTAACGCGTTATACGTGCCCATGAAATTTGAGGGTTGCCCTCGATTTTCCTGGAATTCCCATCATCAGATCCTGAATTGGTGACAACTTGGGAGTATGCACTTATGAATAAAAAAAGAATTTTGAAAATCGGTCCACAATTGGAGTAATCGGCGGACCTCCAAAAAAAAAACAATGAAACATAGAACCTCCTTTTTTGAAGTCGGTTAAAAAAAAAGCAAAAAATTTTTCAAAAATAAGTACATAAATTATATTATAAAATTGACTCACGCTTAGTACCTACGTATCCCATCTGTACGATTACTTTTTGATAATCTATGATTTTCACATAGAAATGGCGGATGCAATCATGATGCAATAGAAAATAATGAAAAAAAATTGTTTTGGTTGGTTTTACTTAATTTTTTGTATACTTACCGATGATAAGTGACGCCGCTATCTTTCTTTCTTACTGTTGAACGGTTTTTGCAAGATTTTATTGAACATGACGGCATTTTTTAATTATTTTTTTTAACATAAATCAGAGGACCAATCACGATGAGCGTCGGCAAGTTTCTAAACGAGTCATAAACGAGTTGATGTCTATTGGCCTCAACGTATGGGGACAAAAATTTTGTTCGCGGTGTCATTTCTATACGTAGTAATATTATTTCGATGCAAAATAATAATAATAACAAGTCTTGTGCCACCAAAATGTCGACAAAGAGGCGTCAAACACGTGGCTCAATCGCGAACTTTTTCCAGAGACTGAAGGCTTTATGATAGCTATCCAAAATCAGGTTATTGAAACCCGAAATTACCAAAAGTTCATTATGAAAAACACAACAATAGATGTATGTAGAAAATGCAACAGTTCAGCAGAAACGATACAGCACATTACAGGAGCATGCAAATCCATAGCTCAAACTGACTACAAACACCGAAATGACCAAGTAGCTAATATCATACACCAAAGACTTGCACTACAACATAATTTCATTACATCAACGCAGCCTTATTATAAGTACAAACCAGACACTGTATTAGAAAACGACTCAACAGAATTGTACTTTGACAGAGCCATACTTACCGACCGAACAGTCCACTATAACAGACCCGACATAACTATAATAAATAAAATTGATAAAACCGAATTTTTAATAGATGTTGCCATCCCAAACACACACAACTTACAGTCCACAATGGCAGAAAATTTTACGAAATATATAGACTTAAAAGACGAAATTATGAGGCTTTGGAAGCTTCAGAAAGTTACTGTAATTCCCATCGTTCTCTTAACCACCGGGGTGATACCCAAACAATTACACCAATCTCTGCAAACCATAAACATGCTGCAACACATTTTCAAGCTTGCTCAAAAAGCTGTAATTTTAAATACTTGCCGTATAGTCCGCAAATTTCTACAGGTCCAGCCCGATTCATCCATATTACCAACCCACATGTAACAATAACAACCCAACAATCCTGGTATATACTTGGCTTAGGCCCGTGTATACCAGTAACCCGGTTAAAAAAAGACCGAGAAAAAATAAAATATAAACATAATAATAATAGGTAGTCATTTATTTCAGGCAACATAAAATTTTAACAAATTATCGGCCCATATAATATATATCTTAGACTAACATATATACAATAATATAAACACTATAACTATTTCACATGGGATGTCGGCGACATGTAACGCGCATTCTCCGTAGGTAGCCGCCCGCGGAATCTCCGAAACACGACGCCCTGCGGCCAGAAATCCTCCTTCAAGAAGGTCGCTAGATGGTGGGTCGGAACTCTCACTACATAAGAATTGAAATTCACTTTGTGGCGGGATTCCAACCGTTCGACCCTTAAGGTGAAGTTGGACTTCTTCCTGACATAATCTACAACCTCCTCTACCGTTGTAGACCAGTGCAATCTGAAAACATACACCTGCGTCGACGGTGTCGCTGGACGCAAAAGGTGGTTTGCTCCGGTCGGTACTGTGCCGCACTGGTTGCGACTGATGGGCTTCCTTTTCTTCTTTTCCACCTTAAAAGATACAACCTTTTATGACTATGGGACACTCGCAAGGGAATCTAAACCTACAGGCTTAGAGTAATAACAATATATAGAGGAAGTGTCCCTGCACCCGTTTTGATACACCTCAACTCGTGCCAGTCTGGCACCAAACGCCGAACTTTGCCGAACCGCTTCGTAGTTGTCGCCCGGAAAAAAATTAAATATGGCGGTTTGTGCTATTAAATCATGTCACAACACGTCTGAAAAACAAAAGAAATGATATCACTTTTCACAGGATAGTTTTAAATTATTCATAGTGTGATGTCCACTGTTTGGTTCGTAATAAAACACAATAACGTTTGCTATATTCCAATGCCCCGTTCCGCACGCGTCCGTCCCGTAGCTAAGCCTGGGCAAAAGTGCTCGCCCCGACCCGCCACCTAGCGAGGCGCGTGCGTAACTTTGCATTGCATTTATTTATACGTCACATCTATAATCGTAGTATGGCACATCTACCTTTTACAAAATTAAATATAAAATAAATAAGCTACTTTATAAACTACCACCATTTCGGAAGCAAAGCAAATTGACCACTGGGGAAAAGAAATGGCGAAAGAAACCCAGTTACGGCCTTTTTTCCATTATTATTGTTATTATTTTTTATTTATTTTTTCATTAAATTATTTTAATATTGTTACAGTGTTTAGAATACATACAACTGGTAATGGCAAATTGAACAACAATGAGCCTTTTATATAGCGAGAATAATCGCATGATGACGTCTACCTTTCCTTTAATTATAAAAATGACACTAATTAAGGTAACAATTAACCTTTCGCAAGACACGTCCAAATGATAGCCACTGATAATAATCATATATACATAATTAATTTGGTCTTATTTTAGTGTGACAGTCAAGCAAAACATTCTCGCGTCTCCTTTTAAGTAGACTATATTATATCATTAAATAAAGTTAAGATGTTAATCTAAACAATGTTAGCAAAATATAAAAACAGTAATGACTGCAGTTTCACAGTTCAAAAGTATCTAATTATGTAGAATTATAATAACTTGAACCAAGCAACTTGTTAGTTAAAATAAAGAGATATAGTTTAATACTACAAGTAGTTAGTTATAGCTGAATATAAGATACATTTAATTTATTACATAAGACTGGATGAAACTATTCCACTGCTAACAATGATTTCATTTAATGAAATTATATTTTCATTTTGGACTATTCCCTAGTACTCTATCAATTGAAAACTTTAATGTAAGATCATTATAAAACAAATAAAATTAATTAAAATTTGCTTCAAATTATCCTAGCTTTATACCGTGCTTATGAATTACAAACAACAACAGTCTGTCTATTCAAATGCTAGGTTTCAAACTAGATAAATTAGGTTCATATCATAAATCATAAATAACAAATGATATGTATAACCATAACATTTCCTCCAAACTTTATAATAATTTGATTTCATCATATGTCACACAACAACAACTATGTATGTATTTAAATTCCAAACGTTTTAATCGTTTGTTTTGTAATTTCATAAAATGGTTTAAGTTCCAAACGTTTACATCGTTTGTTTTGTACACATTGTATCACAAATAACAAATACCTATATATGTATATAATTCTCAAAATTACATTAAACTGAAATCCAAACATTGCAATGCAAGTTTCAGTTAAGTATACTGTTTACTTAGTTCTCTTGACCTTAACATACTACAATACAATGTATTGCATTACTCTTCATGCCAATACACCAATATCATCCATAGGCATCGAGTCATACTCTATGATAATGGGGAATGTAAACATTACACACAAACACAACAAGAGATACATTTTAATTAGATCAACCTAAATATGACAAAAACACATTAAATTCACTATACTTTTTGATTGAAAATTGTAACTTTCGTTTCCATTTGTTCCCATATTTTATCATTTTTATAATATTAGAATTATCATTAACCCAGAACACATAACATAGAAACATAACATTTACCCAGAAAAGGGCTTATAGGCAAATAATTATGTATCTGTTATATGCATATGACATTTTTCGGCCAATGACATTTGCCACTTTATACAGGGAGGAAAAAAACGACGAACACAGCCGAAAGTTTGATGATATGTACCTTACATACATGCGTTTTGTGCAAGTTTAATTTAAAAATAGTTTATTGAAAAAAAAAGGCACTGACCTGCTAATTTTCTACGTGTAGGTATCCCTAATACTACACAACAACAGTGCATACGGCAAAAATACCTACACGGACAGAAACTACTACGCTACGGACAGTCCGTAGGCCACGACACACACATACCTGCCTACCTATTCATTGAAATTCTTATTATCACTTAAAAAATCAAAGTTTTTACATTAAAAACCGAAGTACGTACCGGAAAGTATCTACTACACACAATGCTCGATGTGTACGAGCGCCTCTTATGCCACACAACACTCAAAACCACTAAAGAACTCGTAAAACACTAAACACCATTCAAAACGCCTAATCCATTTAACAAATAACAAATAAAACTAGAAATTTTCATAATTTAGTTTTAGTATTTTACCTATTGACAGAAGTTTATTTATTTGTCACTATGGTAACCGTGACAATTACTATGCATAGCAGGTGCACGTCGAGCTTTATACAATTTTGGCTCCTATGTCATAGAACTTAAGAACGGTACAAAGTCCAATATGTAAAGGTCGACCTGCTCTTGCCTGTACGTAAGGAACAGCTGATTTAGGGATGAAAACACACAGTTATTCAAGGAATGTTTGTTAGTCAATTACTCCGAAACTATTACACTTAGAGAAAAAATCTTTCACGAGCATAAAGTAGATGTATAAACCTCTTAAGATATTTCGGGAGTGTCGGTCGCTCTCAGGGCACCCTGTATTGTGTGGGTAAGGATTCAGATGTCTGGTTAAACTCAAGACACTGATCAGTGTTTATAGGTCACTGTGCTTGATCTAGGATCAGCCATGTTGGGCCTAGCCACCATAAAGTGTATGACTGCAAGGATTGAGGCATGACACCTAGATTCATCAAGTCTGCTGGATTCTGCTTTGTATTAATATAATACCAGTCATTACCTGAGATGGAGTTCGCGACTTGCATGAGTCGATGTGAGACACGAGAACGATATATATCGTGTTCGTGTTTGTATTAGTGATGCACCGATACCTATTTTGGGGATTCGGATTAAGATTAGGATTATTGAGGAAAGGAAATGCTAACTGACTTGAAGTACCTCATAATGGCTCATAATATGACTCTATTTATTGGTTATAATATTAATATTCAAAATTAATAACAGATAAGTTTTTGTTTAAAAACACAGCATTTGCAAATGATTAGGGTTCTCTTTTGCGAGTTTGAATTTTTTGTTCGATGGCAAAGACAAAGGGATTAGAACCCTAGGATTAATCGTAAAAATGCTGATAATCGGCGATTACGATTGATCCGAATCCTAATCGTTGCATCACTAGTTTGATGGGGTTTTGATCCATTTTGAGAAAAGAAGATTTTGTTAATTCATAAATTATAAATTGTGGCCATAAACCTATTACATAGCTAATTTGGACAAGTAGAACGTTCCACACAATTCTAAAGTGGAATGGGTTGTTTTTTTTTTTTTATTATTTTTTTACAAACTACCACTGGTATTTGTTTTTTTTTTTTTTTTTTTTAACCAAGTCACTCAAAAATATAATATATATTCCGGTTGTCAATACAAGATCATTTTTTGATATCATTTTCATGATATAGACATTTTTTTTTTATTTTTTTTTTCCGGTTTTCACCGAACCACCGCAAGATCTTGTCAATACAAGATCATTTTTTTTTTTGATATCATTTTCATGATATAGACAATTTTTTCCCGGTTTTCACCGAACCACCTCTTGATCTTGTCAGTACAAGATCATTTTTTGATATCATTTTCATGATATAGACAATTTAGGTACCATTCGATTTTCATCGACTCATCATTGCTCAATTTAGGTACCATTCGATTTTCATCGACTCATCGTTGCTCCAATTTAATGGTGCTTCAGCTCCAATTTCATGGTGCTCCACAATTTAATGTGATCCAAATTGGAATTGACAGGTTTCCCTTTGAAACATTTGGTTATTTGATCCAATTATATTTTTTGAGTGACTTGGGTGGGTAGGTAATAAATGTATTTGCAACGTATTATGGTCACAATGTAAAATATGTTCGCAATCGTATGTGAAATGTGAGGGTAGGTACTGTAGGTAGGTATCTACTATAATAAGAAATAATAATTATTCAGAGTAAGTATAATAATCATCATCTAATTTCATTCCCTTATTATTTTTTTATTTAACATTGATATTGAGATAGTGTATTAATTTAGGAAGACCCTAATGCACTACTATAGATTTAGGTCCTAAATATACCCTGCATGAACCTTTGAAATGAGTAACTTATAAAATATATTAAAAATTTAATAACTTAGGATACCCATTATTAAAATGTGCGATTAGTATTTCGTGATCTGCTTTTAGATTACCTACCCCGTTTACTCATAGAATTTCGTACATACTTGTACTGATCGCCTACAATTTGACCAGTATATAGAACTTGATTGATATTCAATTTCATTGTGCATGTACAATTTTGGCTCTTATGATATAGAACTTAAGAACGGTACAAAGTCCAATATGTAAAGGTCGACCTGCTCCTGACCGTACGTAAATTGTATCGACCAAGGATCGACCATAGAAATAATTTATTTATCCATGGTCAGTGTGATCTTAATTTGGTATTCATGTAGGTACCACATTCCACCTCGCTCACACATTACACCATTTTTAAACAGCGCTGCCATTTTAAACATGAATTCGCGCAGAAAACTGCATCTTGCTTGCTTATTATTTGACCTTCTAAAATTTAAACGGCCACAATACCTATATTCTAAGCATAAATTTCCTCTTTCACATTCTTTTTATAGTACGCGACCGAATCGATTTTTATTGGCGGTACACTCGCACAAAACAACAGCTTTCAGAGGTAGTTTTCGTTATCAAGCCACAAAATGTTGGAACAACATACCCCCTCCTTTGCGATTACTTCATAGCAAAATTACTTTTAGAACAAAATTCAAAAATACCTACTTGATAAACAACAACTTGATATACCCTTGCGATACGTTGATGAACTTTTTGTGTGCTAATTTTTTGCCACTATTATATTCCGACTGTATTCTGTTCCAGTATACTTGGCACAGGATTTCCAGTCAATTTCAATGATTGTGTTTGAATCAGATTGGCTTGCCTTTAGGTGCTTTATTGCATTGCAATGTAGTGATTTGAAATCGTTTCAAATTGATTTTTTTATTTTTATTTTTTTTTTATTTTTTTTTTATTTTATTATTATTATTATTATTTTTTATTTTTTTTATTTTTGACATTAGTATGGAGTTTCTATCTATCTACCATACTGGTTAGTCTATTCGTTATACTAACCTTTCGTCAGTTATTGATACGTCTATCAACAACCCACGTCGATCGACTACATATATTATTGTTAAGACTACTTTGTGTACATAAATTGTTTTCTCGTATAAGTAATTAACATTGCAATTTTTATGAGAAATAAATATCTTAAACCTCTTAGAGAACGTAAAATTTGAAATTTTACCGATATTTCAACAAAGTGTAAATAAAAGTAGGTAGAAGTAAAACGCACTGCGTTCGACCACCCGGCGCATATCATAATTATTATGCAAAGGAGGTGCATGGCCATTACTCGTTACTAACTAGATTTAAATTTAGCGTTGATAAATTTTGATTGAAAGAAATTTATGATTTAATTAATGACGAATACACAAATATCCAGTATCTATATATATAAAAGAGAAAATCACTGACTGATTCATCACGAAATCTCCGAAACCACAAGTGCCAGGAGTCTCAAATTTTGCATGGGGGTTTCTTTTGGGGCGTAGGTGCTCACTAAGAAAGGATTTTTGGAAATTCATCCCCTAAGGGGGTAAAACGGGGGTGCAAAGTTAGTATGAAACTTTGCCGTTTTTGAAGTTATTCGAATGAAATTCAGCATGAAGGTTCTTTACTGAAAAGCATGAAGCACGAGTAAATTTTTTTAAAAAAATTCATCCCTTAGGGGGTTAAACGGGGGCGCAAAGTTAGTATGAAACTTTGCCGTTTTTAAAGTTATTCAAATGAAATTCAGCATGAAGGTTCTTTATTGAAAGGCATGAAATACGAGTAAAATATTTTTCTCAAAAATCATCCCTTAGAGGGTTAAACGGGGGTGCAAAGTTAGTATGAAACATTGCCGTTTTTGAAGTTATTCGAATGAAATTCAGCATGAAGGTTCTATATTAAAAGGCATGAAACACGAGTAAAATACTTTTCTCAAAAATCTTCCCTTAGGGGGTTAAACGGGGGCGCAAATTTCGTATGAAACTTTGCCGTTTTTGAAGTTATTTAAATGAAATTCAGCATTAAGGTTCTTTATTGAAAGGCATGAAACACGAGTAAAATATTTTTCTCAAAAATTATCCATTAGGGGGTTAAACGGGGGTGCAAAGTTAGTATGAAACTTTGCCGTTTTGAAGTTATTCGAATGAAATTCAGCATGAAGGTTCTTTAGGCGATACGAAGGTCGCCGGGTCAGCTAGTTATTTATATATTCATACACTTTGTAGGTTCTTTTACTGCAACATGTCTACTATTGCATAAGAACATTAAGGTCAAATAGATAACTATTTTCTCCTATGTTTTTTATACCTATCCCATCCTCGTCGCCACTGTGATGTCCACTGTTTGGTTCGTAATAAAACACAATAACGTTTGCTATATTCCAATGCCCCGTTCCGCACGCGTCCGTCCCGTAGCTAAGCCTGGGCAAAAGTGCTCGCCCCGACCCGCCACCTAGCGAGGCGCGTGCGTAACTTTGCATTGCATTTATTTATACGTCACATCTATAATCGTAGTATGGCTCACATAGTATTTTGTAGTTAATTATGAAAAAGAAATAATACGATTTTAGCGTATTATTTTAATGCTCGGTGTTGCCCGATTGTGAAAATAGTTTTCCATTTTAAATATTTTTATTGCTTCGACTGATTAATTTTAAAACAGTTGCTGCTGCTACAGATATTTACGTAGGTATGTGACACGTTCTCTAATGGAAGTTCTTGTGAATTTACGATAATCATATACCTACAATTTAACAAAATTGTAGGTATATGATTATCGTAAATTCATGTAACAACTTGAAAGTTGAGAAATTTTAACAAACTCTATTTATTTCCCCGCTTTTTGGAAACTACACCTCCATTGGCAATATTCCGCAAGTGTCAAGTGCATGTCACCGACATGTCATCGGGCGTCTAGCGATTCACTTTTGACAGAGCGCTTGTATGACTCCACTCCATCTAGTTTAATCTAAGCCTACAGGTTACAGCGTAAACTCAGAATTTTTAAATTTGGTACAAAGCAACCTCTTATAGCACAGACAAAGGAAAAATTGCGAAAAGCAATTATATTTTTGGTTACATCATAAAATAAAAATATTAAAAAAAAATGTCGAACTTACTATTTTACTCTAATACTAATATTTAGTGCGTGAGTCCGACTCGCACTTGGCCGGTATTTTTTCTGTTGACAGATGGCGATTGTTTCGACTACATAGTAGTGGGCTCGGGATCAGCGGGCAGCATAATAGCCACGAGACTCTCCGAGGATCCTAACGTGAGAGTCCTACTTGTCGAAGCCGGAGGGGATGCACAAATTGAATCAGACGTAAGTGAGCAAGATGTTATATAATATGTAAATATTAATTAACAATTGAAATAGCGCCACCTAATTCCAGTTTAATGTAGGAATCTGTTCATGTTATGCCATAACACGAACAGATTCAAGCCTACTATCAAACAATGGATACCTTTTTGGAACCATTTTTATTTTGAAAAAATATAAAAAAAAACCTGGGCCTTGAACCCACGTACTCTCGATAACAATAAGAAAGACCTTCCCAGTAGCTCATGCTCATTCTCATTGCAGATACCAGGTTATGCAACATTCATGCCAAATTCAAGAGTTGATTGGAATTATACAGCCATACCAGATGCAATGCAATATGCCCATAAAGATAACAGACCAGAAATAGTACGCGGTAAAATGCTGGGCGGCTGCAGTAGCATAAACTTAATGCTATACATTAGAGGATGTCCTGAAGACTACAACACCTGGGCAAAAATAACGCAAGACGACTCGTGGAAATTCGATAATATCCTGGAATACTTTAAGAAAAGTGAGAATCTGCAAGACGACGCTATTCTTAAATCTCCCACCGGAAAGTTCCACGGAACTAAGGGATATATTGGCGTTACGAGACTACAATATAATGTCAGTCAGAAGTATTTAGACGCTTTAGCCGAAATAGGTGAGGATATCGTTTTAGACACAAGTGGAACTAACTCCTTTGGATACACACAACCACTAGTTAATGTAGCTGATGGTGCTCGACAAAGCACTGCTCGCGCGTTTCTGGGAGCAAGTAAAGATCGGCCCAACTTACGTGTTGCCAAGTTTACATTGGTAATTGAAATTGTTTTGGACGAAAACAAAAATGCCATCGGTGTTATAGCTAAAAAACAGAACGGTGAGGTGGTTATGATAAGAGCGCTGAAGGAAGTAATTATATCAGCTGGAGCTATAAATAGCCCTCAACTTCTTATGTTGTCTGGAATAGGACCCAAAGAACATTTAGAAGACAAGGGAATAAAAGTAATATCAGATTTGCCTGTTGGTGAAAATCTTCAAGATCATATTCTTTCAATACTCATGTATCCTACAGAAAAAGCACCGCTTGCGAAACCAAAAAATCCTCGGGACATCTTCGCCCCTACCATAGTAGGATACGTTGCTATGGACGAGAATAAAAATCAACCAGATTATCAAGCAACAATGTTTACAGGAGACGCTAATATGGCCCTACTATTTTGTGTACTCTTTTCATTTAATACTGATATATGCCAAAACATTTTTGATGAGACTAAAGGAAAAGAAGTTATGTGTGCTTCCGTGAATATTCTCCGTCCTAAATCTCGAGGGAGTATTCGTTTAAAAAGTTCTAATCCATTGGAGTACCCGCTGATAAACCTCGGTATATATTCAGATAAACGTGATATAGAAGACAGTATTTCTTATGTAAAAGACTTCGATCGTATATCTCAATCAACATACTTTCAAAAATTTAACTCAACGCTTTTAGTCCCACCACAATGCAAAAATCTACAAAAGGGTAGTCGGCTGTATTATGAGTGCCTCGTAAGAACTATGGTGACCACTATATACCATCACGTGGGTACTTGTGCCATGGGCAGCGTCGTGGACTCCCGGCTGCGCGTGTATGGAGTGAACCGACTCCGCATCGCGGATGGGAGTGTTATGCCGATAATTACTAGTGGCAACCCTAACGTACCAATCATGATGATTGGCGAGAAAGCTGCTGATATGATCAAGGAAGATAATCCTTATTAAATAGTGTTGTGTACGTGGTATCCTGCTTGTAGCATACCTCCGTTACAATTTTTCCGTGAGTTGTAATTCTTTACCAGTCGAAGCAGAAGAAAAAATCCCATCTCTATCATACAAATTTTGATTTGTTGTTGTCTAACATGATTTCGTCTATTTGCTTAAATACTGGATATATCTCCTGCTGACCGGCATACTGTTTCACATCTAAAATTGACAATCAGTTTCACTGAATTCGTTTTAACAGTGATGTACTACAAGCATCAATATTTTATAATATTTTATCAACAATTCAATAAGAAAGTGCGAATGAAATAGTAAAAAAACAAATATACAATTTCTGGATCACATGGTCTCTCATCAAATTTCTTATATTAAAACGTTTAAACCCTAACTATTGACGTTTAATTTTATAATAATAGCAAATTTTTCTAAAGATGCCTGCGAACTAGCATTAATTAATAATAATAATAAATATAAAGGGACTAATTAAAAAAATACAGATTGAGCTAGCCAACAACAGACAAGTTTCGAACTTACTTTGGTAAGTTCGAAACTTGTGTTATGGGATACTAACTCAACGATATTATATTTTATAACAAATACATATATAGATAAACATCCAAGACCCGAGGCCAATCAGAAAAAGTTCGTTTTTCATCATGACCCGATGACCGGAGATCGAACCCGGGACCTCCTGGGTGGCGGTCTGGCGTGGTAACCATTACGCCACGGAGGTCGTCCAAAAAATTAATAAAAGACCGAAAATAAAAACCCGTCAAAGAGCATCCATCCGGTAAGGGGAGGCTGAAAAAGTCGGGGGTGGTGGTCAGGATACCTCCACGTGGTCCACCCCGGGCAACGCCGGCGCGTTCTTGCCGGCGGCTAAAGTCCTGACACGTGGTCCGCTCTCCGTGCTCATTATTATGAGTGCGTGGAAGACGCGGACGCCGTCTCCTTGCCGCAGTCGCGGAAGGAGACGGCCGAGCGGAGCCCGGATGCGGGCGGAGCGCCGGCCTAACCAGCCGGCGAGCGCAGACCGTAACCCCGTGGTTATGTCTCACGGGGCCGGGGGCCTTGGCTTAACCGTCCGGGCCGCGAGGAAGAAAACCTCTATAAAAAATCACCCGAATCCCAAGGTTCGGACCGCGCCGAGGGGATGCGTGGCCAGTCGGAGACTGGTCACTAGCGGTCCAACCCCGCCGGAACTGGCAACCGAGCGGGCGTATCAGTGCCTTACTGTCGGGAATGGCCGTCACCCCGCAGTGGACCCCACTATATCGAGCCTACTCGTGGGAACAACAATGCAGTGTCCAATAATTAAAATAAAAAACAAATTTGACGGTTTGGAGGTGGATGAGAGTGCGGAAGTTGCAGAGGTTGGAGAGGAGAGCAGAAGGGAAGTATGTCGCTCGCCGGTGGTGCTATTACACCGGCTGGAAGGGACACATGTAAGTGGTGCGGAGAGCAGTCGCCCGAAACTTGGGCCGACGCTCTCGGACTCTGACTCGGCGGCAAGCATGCTGTCGGTCAGGTCGGCTGGAGCGCGCCCGCTCACGAGCCGCATCAAGAAGCGGAAGCTGGCGCAAGACGGAGAGGACTCCGGAGCGGAGTCGACGGCGAGCGAGGCTAGTGTTGCCCCGCCGACGGCACCGCTCCCTCCCCGGGAAAAGAGAGGTCGTGGCCGCCCCCCCACCACTGGTGAGTTTGTGGGGAGAAGGAAGGCGCAGGAGCAGTTAAACGCCGCCATGCGCGAGGCGATGGAACTGCAGGCCGAGAAGGAGATGGCCGAACAGCGCGCACGCGCCCGCAAGAAGTCGGCCCGCATCGCCGATCTAGCGGTGAATAGCGGTGACGACCAGGCGACGGCCTCGGAGGGTGAGGCTGAGGGCAAAACCCGAGCGGCGCTGTGCGATGTCGTCCAGGAAAACCTGGAAACCATCCTCCACGTGGCGGCGAGGTCCTCTAACCTCAAGGGCACGTTCCAGAGGTCCCTGAAGCAGTCGGTCGCCGGTATAAGGGAGGCGACCGCACTGTTTTAAAGGAGGTCCGCCACTGCGGAGAACATAAGGCTGGAGGCTGAAAACAGCCGCCTCCGAAACGACATGGACCAGCTCCGCCGGGAGTTTGAGGAATTCAGGGCTCGCCAAGAGGCCAGCCCGAAAGCGGCGCAGAAGGCGCAGGATGTGGGCACAACAGGGCTGTCCGATGAGCAACTGCGGGCGGTGGTGCTCATGGTTGGCAATATGGTGGAGGCTAAGCTGGCTCCAATAAAAGAGCGCCTCCCGCCGGAGCCACGTTTGCGCCCGCCTCTGGCCGCTGATAGGGCCAACGCCAGGAAGGCCTCTTACGCCGCGGCCGTTGCGGGCCCCAGCAGGGTGAGGGAAGCGAGCCTAATTAGAGAGAAAAGTCCGCCCCGAATGCAGGTGGATCCGGCTCCCCAACCTGCCCAGGGAAAGGGCAAGGGAAAGGGGAAGGGCAAGAGCTCTGTGGCAGCAGCTCCGACTCAAAGGGCAGCCCAAGCACAAAGTGCGGCCCCGAGCGCTACGGCCCCCGGTCCGAGTCGTCACGACGATGACAGTGACGTAAATGACGCGGACTGGACGCCGGCGCAAAACAGGAAGAAGAGGGCCGCGGCACGAGCAGCCGCGCGCCAAAAAGCCGCAGCCGCCCCGCAGCCCGAGAAGAGGGAAAAGAAGCGCAATAGGAGGCGGCCCCGCCGGCTGCGCCCACCTCAAACGGCAGCGGTAGTTTTGACCGTGCTGCCTGAGGCGCAGCAGCGCGGGGTCACCTACCGCGACGTCGTGGCCCACGCCAAGGGCAAAATCGAGCTCGCCGCTCTGGGCATTGAGGGGGGCGTCAATATAAGACGCGCCGCCACCGGAGCCTATCTTCTGGAGGTGTCCGGTGATGCAAATGCGGCGAAGGCTGACACGCTTGCGGAGCGGCTTCGCGGGTGCCTTAGAGAGGAAGATGTGCGCGTGGCCCGGCCCACTAAATGCCTGGAGTTGCGAGTCTCCGGTCTGGATGAGACGGTGACCAAGGAGGACGTCCGGGCTGCAGTCGCCAAGACCGGCGGTTGCCCAGAACAGTCGGTCAGGGTCGGCGAAATTCGGCCGGACGTCGCCGGCCTCAGTTCGGCCTGGGTGAGCTGCCCGGTTGAGGCGGCCAAGCTGGTGGCCAAGCAGCGTCTGCTCATCGGCTGGGTAGCGGCGCGCACACAGCTGCTGGAGCCCCGGCCCACGCGGTGTTACCGCTGCCTGCAGAGCGGGCACGTGAGGGCGCAGTGCACGGCGCCGATAGACCGCAGCGATTGCTGCTTCCGCTGCGGTGTCGCCGGACATAGATCGAGTGGATGCACTGCGAACCCGCACTGCCCGCTCTGCGAGGCGGCGAAGAAGCCGGCGGGGCACGCGGTGGGGGCCAAGACCTGCTCCGCCCCAAAAGCGCGCAGGCCAGCCAGGGCTGGCGCACAAAAGCGGGCAGGTCCCGCGGATCGGCCGTCGCCCCCTGAGGGGCCTGGGGCCGTGCTAGAGCCTATGGTCGTGGGATAAATTATGGTGGTGGCCTTTCGCCTCTGCCAAGCGAATTTGAACCACTGCGCCGCTGCACAGGATCTGCTATTGCAGTCCATGGCGCAGTGGGACATCCACGCGGCAGTGGCGGCCGAGCCCTACTACGTCCCCCCCAGAACATCTTGGGTGGGGGACAATTTGGGCTTGGTAGCCATCATCACCAACACGACCGTAGGCGCCCCGCCTCTGCAGGGGGTGAGGCGAGGAGACGACTGGGTTGCGGCTCTGTTGGGGGACGTCGTTCTGATCGGCGTCTATTTTTCCCCCAACAGAGTCCTGGCCGAGTTCGAGGCGTTCCTCGGCGAGCTCTCGACGGCGGTGCTCCAGAGCGCTCCGCGCCCGGTGCTTGTCGCCGGCGACCTCAACGCCAAATCCACGGCTTGGGGCTGTCCGGCGACCGACGCTCGCGGCGGGGAGCTGCTGGATTGGTCGGTGATCAGCGGAATGGTTGTCCTCAACCGGGGGTCGACGAACACGTGCGTGCGGCAGCGGGGAGGGTCCATTGTGGACGTTACGTTCGCAACACCCGCGCTCGCACGCCGTGTTCAGGGCTGGCGAGTCCTGGAGGACGTGGAGACGTTGTCGGACCATCTCTACATCAGGTTCGACGTCTCCACGGTCCCAGCGACCGATGTCGGCCCAGGCCGGTCCCCGGTGGGGGGCGGCCCCCGTTGGGCACTGACCAAGCTGGATAAGGAGCAGCTGGAGTTGGCCGTGCTGGTCCATAGCTGGCAGCGCGGCCCCAGAGATCCAGCGAGCACCGACGTTGAGGAGGAAGCGGCGCGACTCTGCGCGGCCATGACGAGCGTATGTGACGCTTCCATGCCCCGCGTAGGGCCGCGTCGCTCCAGACGCCGGGTGTACTGGTGGAGCGAAGAGATCGCCCAGCTGCGTCGGGCGTGCGTTGCAGCCCGCCGCCGGTACACCCGGTATCGCCGCCGAGCGAATCGCGAGGAGGATGAGGAGGCCCGCCTGTACGAGTCCTACAGGCAGGGCAAAAAGGCGCTTCAGGTGGCCATCCGCGAGGCGAAGTCGGAGGCGTGGAACCAATTGCTGGAGGACTTGAACCGAGATCCGTGGGGGAGGCCATACAGGCAGGTGCGCGCCAAGTTTTATTTTTATATTTTTATAAGGAAAAGATTACAGTACTATTACAACAAAATATACATAAATTTTCACTTCGGTGTACTCAATTACGTTGTTTTCACACGTAGTCGTCTAAATGCTTGTTGTTTGGTGATGCCTAAATGGAAACACTTTATAATGAGGAGAATAAAAAAGAAAAAAGAAAATGAAATCTACTAACAAAAACCAAAAGTAAACGACAAATCTTTATAACAATTAAGTTGTCAGGGAACCATATCGAACCAAGCCTTTGTGAGCGTGTGTTTGAGTAAAGTAGATTTGGAATTAAAAAGGTCTAATGATGGGATTTCGTCAGTCAATTTATTAAATGCATATGCCGATCGTATAAAGTAGGAATTTTTCCTGTAGTTAGTTGCACATAGAGGTACTATGAGAGTGGCAGTGTTTCTGGTGGTTTTATTGGAGACTCGGATGCTAATGTTAGATAGGAGTTGTGGAGAATCGATTTTAGATTGAGCAATTTTTAGGAGAGTTGATAAATCAGCGATTCTTCGTCTTTCCTGGAGCGGCAGTAAGTGATGTTTTTTGCATCTTGATGCGTAATCACGTTCGCTACCTTTGCACTTAAACTGTATAAATTTTAAGAATTTATTTTGGATGCGTTCAAGCCTATTAATATAAACAGCATACTGAGGATTCCAGATTTGCGAACAATACTCGAGGATGCTACGCACATATGAACAATATAGGATCTTCGTTACTTTTACGCTTGAGAATTGAGAGCATGATCTAATGACGAATCCTAGGGCCTGGCTGGCTTTTTTTGCGATGTGATCAATGTGTGCATCATAAATTAATTTGGAGTCATGGATTACACCGAGATCGCGAATTTTATCCAGTTGTTTGAGTTCGAATCCTTGAAGTTTGTATTTACAACTAATAGTTGCTGGTTTGCAACTGAAGGTCATACTATAGCATTTGGACACATTCAAATTCAATTTGTACCGACCACAGTATTCCTCAAATCTGTCAAGATCCCGCTGCAAAAGACAACAGTCGTTATAATTACTAATTTTTTTAAATATTTTCATGTCGTCTGCATAAAGCAAGAAACGAGAATGAATGAAACAGGAACTGATATCATTGACGAACAGGTTGAAAAGCAAAGGGGCGAGCAAGGATCCTTGTGGCACCCCTGACGGGATGTAAATCCACTTTGAGATATAGCCATTTACTGCTACGGCTTGAGATCGATTCTCTATGTAAGAGGTAAACCATCTCAGCAGGTTTCCATGGATCCCCGCCAAGAAAAGCTTTTGTAAGAGAAGTTTATGGTCAATTCGATCAAAGGCCTTACTGTAGTCAGTAAATATCGCGTCAACCTGTCCACCAGACTCCATTTTTGATGTAGCATACTCGGTAAAGGATAATAAATTTGATGTTGTCGAACGGTTTTTAAGGAATCCATGTTGCTCGGGAATGAAAGAGTTTGAGAGTGTACTGTAAACTTGAGTGTACACAATGCGTTCGAAAACTTTAGCGAATAAACAAAGTTTAGAAATGGGGCGATAATTTTTTATCTCACTTTTGTTGCCACATTTAAATATAGGCGTAATAAAAGCCGACTTCCATAAAGTAGGGACGACACCTTCCCTGATCGGACGCTGAAATAATATAGTTAGAGGTTTGGATAAAGCTCTTGCACAATGAACAATGAACATTGACGGTATATTATCTGGCCCCGCGCCCTTAGATAGGTCCAGTGACTTGAGCAATTTGTAAACCGAATCTGAGTTGACTTCAATGTTACATATTGTGCGCTCACAGTTAGAGGGGGCCGTGTTAGGTGGAATATTAGCACCGTCATGCGAGCTAGGCGGGAGAAATGTCGATTGGAAATAAGAGGCAAAAAGATCACATATCTCCTCTCCAGAGTTGGCTGAATGTCCTTCGTAAAATAAAGTTGCCGGTAGCGAGTTGGTTCCTTTTTTGTTTGATTTTATGAAAGACCAGAAACACTTGGGGTTCTCAATTATGGCTTCCTCTGTTTTTCTAATATATGTGACGTAGCATTGGCGCTCTAGTACTTTGGCTCTTTTTCTGAGAAGAGAGAAGGTATTATAGTCTGATGTGTTGCCGTATGTGCGATATTTCATTAAAAATTTATATTTTTCTTTGAGAATCTTTTTCAGTGCGGAATTATACCAGGGTGGAAACGTTGATGGAAACACTGTTTTATGAGGTATGAAGTCATCTCTAGTTTGATACAAAAGTGTGTAGAAGTGATCAACCGCATTATCTAATGAGTTCGTAGGCAGTAGAAGATCCCAATTAATATTGTTTAAAAATTCATTTATTTTGTCATAATCCCCTGACTCATAGAAATATTTTTGTTTTGAATTTGATTGAAGTTGTTCTGAAAATGCTAAATTAAGATCAATTCTAAGGGACTTATGATGGGGATCCTCTGGGACAAGAGGGTCATCACACGAGACTGATGTTAACTCATGGTTAGATAGCACTAAATCTAAAATTCTGTTATTGACATTAAAACTTGAATTATATTGTAGCAGGTTACATTCTGACAGAGTGTCAAAAAAGTAAATTTGGCTTTCGCCTGAGGGGCCTGAGGCTTCCAGGTGATTACCATTTATTGACCACTTAATGTAAGGCATGTTAAAATCACCTAATATTATAAAAGTGTCATTAGGTCACTGGAGTGACTCGATCTTGCATAGAGCAGACGTGCCGAACGACCGCTTTTGTGCCCGTGTTATAGTGCAAGCGCAGCACTGTCCGTCGCCGTCGCGCAGCTAGCGCGTGCAGTGTGTGTGCGTCACGATGACCTACTTAGGCCGTTGACCTTAGTACTATAGTCTAAGCGAAACATATTATTGTTTATAAAATAATAAATGTTCGTATTAATTCTAAATGAAACCATTTAAAAAAAATGGCTAGCAATTCTCCATCTACAATAAAAATTAAAACTGAGAATGAGATTATTCTCTATAATTATTATAAGAGCGAGAAGGATGCCAGAGCAAAGTTAGAATGTCAGGTGCAAATGCTGCAGGACCAGTTGAAAAATTTGCAGCATGATCTAGAAAAGCTGCAGATTAGCAAAGAGCAGAAGGAGCCACATCCTTCTGATAAAGACACTAATAAAAAAAAGGATTCTTCTGAAAATGTTGAATATTGCACGGATGAAGAAGAACTGGCCAAAGAAACTGGATGGGTGCGCGCAAAGAACAGAAAAAAGAGGAAACTCATAAACTCACCATCACCCACAGCTACTCCAGATGTTAGGAAGGAACCAGAACCTCCAAAAATCAAAAAGTTACCGTCACCGCCACCGATAATCGTTGACGGAATCCAAAACTACCAAAAATTCTACGACTTCTTGGTAGAAGGTCTCCTAGGCGACCCATTTACAATAAAAACACTGAGTGGAGACAGTGTAAAAATCAACACTGACAACGAGGAAGTATTTAGGCTGACCACGAAACGGCTTACGTCCAATAATTGTGCGTGGCACTCCTATGAAAACAAACAGGATCGCCCTATAAGAGTGATTGCTAAAAAGCTACACCACACGTGTATTCCAGAGAGAATAGTTGAAGAACTGTTGTTTAAGGGATATAAGATAGAAAGTGCCGTAAACAAGCTTAGATGGAAAGATAAAGAGCCTCTAAATATGTTTATGCTCACTTTTAAAAATGACGAAGACATAAATAAAGTCTTCGGTATTAAAAACATTCTGGGATGCAGAGTAGAAATACACTCTCTTAAGACCCCGAAATTAGTTCCGCAATGCAAACGATGCCAAGCCTACGGTCATACACAAAGGTACTGCTCCAAAGACCCACGTTGTGTGAAATGTACTGGCAAACATCACACTAAAGATTGTACAAAGTCACCACAAGACAAACCAAAGTGTGTGCACTGCGGCGAACAGCATCCTGCAAATTACAGAGGGTGCGTAGTAGCCAAAGAGCTACAAAGTTTTAAAAACAAAACACAAAAGAAAAAAGAACAACCTAAACAATCGCTGTCGAAGCAATCACGCATACCGACAAATACCGAAATGCCCGAATCCACTACATTGGAATCACACCAAAAAGTCGTAAGTAATACTGGCAAACAAAGTTACGCACAAATAACCTCCAAACATGCAAATGATGCTGAGCACAATGCTGGTATAGAAGATAAATTGAACACGATGCTCAAATTAATGTCATCATTTAACGAGCGTCTTAAAAAAATTGAAAGTAGCACTAAAGGAGCTACAACTAAAAAACAACCATGTCTAATTTGAAAATCATGGCTTGGAACTCAAATGGACTTTTGCAACATAAAAACGAGTTGCAAATAGTCCTAGATACTGAAAGAATTGATGTGTGCTTAATCTCAGAGTCTCACTTCACCAAACATTCCTACATACAATTTGAAGGCTATAAAATCTACCATGCACTACACCCGGACAATTGTGCTAGGGGAGGCAGCTCTATAATCGTAAATGAAAATCTATGCCACTACGAAAGTATTAAACACGAGGAACATGAAATGCAAGCTGTAGCGGTATGTATTAAAACAAAAAAATACCCAATTACCGTGTCAGCAATATACTGCCCTCCAAGGTACTCGCTAAAGCAAGAGCAATACAAATACTTCTTACAACGACTTGGAAATAGATTTGTTCTCGGGGGTGATCTAAATGCTAAAAATGTACATTGGGGTTCCCGATTAACAACTACAAAAGGACGAGAATTGCTTAGCGCCATACAAGATAGCAAATGTGATACAATATCTACTGGAAAACCAACATATTGGCCCACAGATCCGAAAAAAATACCAGATTTAATTGACTTTTTTATTTATAAAAATATCTCGAACTATCATATGGATATCAAGGAAGAGTTTGATTTAAACTCAGATCATTCACCTATAACGCTGACCTTAAGTGAACAGCCTATTCATAAAGAAAACAACCCAACATTAGTAAATAGAAAAACAGACTGGGAAAGTTTTCAAATCGATTTAGAAACTAGAATTAACCTTAATGTACCAATACGCAACATAGATCAATTAAATTTAGAAGTAGAAAAGTTTACAACTGACATCCAACAAGCAGCATGGCAAAACACGCCTGTCGTTAAATGGAAAACTAAAGGAAATAGATATCCGAAAGAAATAATGGACCTAGTAGTCCAAAGAAGAAGACAAAGGAGGAAATGGCATCAAACGAGGTGTCCATAAATATGACAAACAACTGTTAAACAAGCTAACTAAAACACTTAGAGCAGCCATACAGACTTTTAAAGATGAAAACCTCACAGAGTATTTAGAGCATTTGACAAATGACCGTAGCACGAACTATTCTCTCTGGAAGGCCACAAAAAAAATGAAAAGACCTATTTTGCAAATTCCTCCTTTAAGGGAGGAAAATGGAAATTGGGCAATAAGCAACGAGCAAAAAGCAAAGAGATTTGCACAGCACTTGGAAAAAATATTTCAGCCAAATGAAGGAAATGATGTCTTAACCAATAATGAAATTCTCCAAGAAGAATTAGACATAATAAAATTAGTCACACCAAAAGAAATTGCAAATGAAATTAAAAATAACATTAATCCAAGAAAAGCTCCAGGATACGACCTTATAACTGGAGAAATTTTGCTACATCTACCACGCAAAGCACTGGTCAAACTAACAAACATCATAAATGCTGCTTTCCGACTAAAGACAGTTCCAGATATATGGAAAGTAGCTGAAGTGATCATGATAGCAAAACCGGGAAAACCACCTCATGATGCGACATCATACAGGCCAATCTCCCTGTTACCTATTATATCCAAATTATTTGAAAAACTACTTCTCAAAAGATTGAAGCCTATTTTAGAAGAAAAAAATCTTATCCAACATCATCAGTTTGGTTTTAGAGAAAAACACTCTACCATAGATCAAATCCATAGGATAACAAGCGTTATAGAAAAATCTTTAGAAGAAAAGAAAGTATGCTCGACTATATTTCTAGACGTTGCGCAAGCTTTCGATAAAGTTTGGCATAAAGGTTTAATATACAAACTCAATACAATTTTGCCAAAACAGTTTACGACTATACTAGAGTCATATCTCTCAAACAGAATGTTTAGAATCAGACAAGAAGATGTTTTCTCTGATCTAAAGGAAATAAAAGCTGGAGTACCGCAAGGTAGTGTTTTAGGTCCGGTCCTGTACTTATTATACACCTGCGATTTTCCAGAATTAGAAAATAATACAGTTGCCACTTTTGCAGATGACACTGCTATAATTTCTGTCGGAAACTCGCATGAAGAGGCAGTTAGTAAAATCCAAGTTGCTGTTACAAAAGTTCATAAGTGGGCTCAAAAATGGCGAATCAAACTTAATGAATCAAAATCTGTTCACATTGATTTTACAAACAAAAATCCGCACTACCATCCAGTGTATATAGATAGCCAACCAATACCGTATTCTAATACGGCCAAATATCTTGGTATGACCCTAGATGCGAAACTACGCTGGAAAGTTCACGTCAAGAAAAAAAGAGAAGAGCTAGAAATACGTTATAGAGACATGTATTGGCTGCTTGGTAGAAGCTCCAACCTGTCAACATACAATAAACTACTATTATACAAACAAGTCCTCATGCCAGTGTGGATGTATGGCGCACAGCTTTGGGGCTGTACCAAACATAGTAATAGACAAATTATTCAACGATTCCAAAATAAAGTACTTAGGGGCATTGTAGGTGCACCTTGGTACTTCACAAACGACAATCTCCATCGGGACCTTAAAATGGAGCTCGTAGATAAAGTGATTCAAAAGTGTGCGGAGGCTCACGAACAAAGACTTCGACATCATGTGAATCCTGAGGCAACCCAGCTTCTTGATAACACAGACCTATTGAGAAGGCTCAAAAGAACTAAACCCTTTGAGTTAGTGTAGTGTAGTGAAAACAATACTAGTGATAGTGCAATAACATTTATAACACATGAACAAAGTGTTTTCAATTAACAGACACTAAGATAAGTCGATGGACAATATTCTTAGACTATACGTTTTATAAGTTTAGGTTAAAGTTAAATTACTAATTAGCCAATAGCTAGATTGTAATATTCTAAAGTAGGAATTACACATTAATACTTTACTTAAAAAAAAAAAAAAAAAAAATTAGGACACGAATTAATTATAAATGACAATTTATCAGTAAAGTTATCTAATTGTGTATTAAATGAGTTTCCATTATTTTCGCTACATAGGTATAACGTACATATATGTAACTGTCTGAGTGTGCGGTCTTTTAGTCTATACGATATGGTAACCCATAAGTCCTCCGCCGATGAAGACCACTCAGGGCGGTCCACTGAAGTCAACTCTCGCCTCACGGCCAATAATACTCCCCCACCATATTTCTCTCCAGTACGTATGTAGTCCCTATCTCGTCGGAACACAAGGTACCTGTCATCAAAAATTTCGCTATCGGTAATACTATTCAACAGCCAGGACTCCGTAACCGAGACAATGTCAAATGCGTTCAATAATAAATTACGTTTAAAAGTATGTGTTTTAGTTCGCAGCCCTCGAGCATTCTGGTAATATATACTAAGGTTATTCATTGGTAACAGAAGTAGCAAACCACCTAATAAACAACTTTATAAAAAAACAACGCAACAATCCAGAATCCTGAGCAAGACGGTAGTTACTAATTAAAAAAATAATCCGTGGGTACGTTTGTAGTGCAAAGACACGAACTATACACGATGCTAACACAATTAGTATTGTAAATATGACAAGCGAAACATAATTATTGTAATACGTAGCATATAATTTTAATAAAATTGAATGAGGTAACAATCGATATAAAATATAAAAGATAATATGTACGGTGTCAATACAACAATTACAAATGATTAATCGCGGTCGACATCGGCCCATTCTCTCAAGCGCAGGTAAAAATGACCCGAATGATAATGCATGCGCATAGTTGCAACTATTGCATAAAAAAATTAAAACACTTACGTGGTTTAGTGATTGACTGACGATATCATTGTGAATACAAAAGACTTTGTAATTGAACATGATTCCCAAACTGTATTTGTATGTAATTATGAATAATTTACTATGGTAATTAACTATGTTATTTTTTGAAGATCCTTTTCGCATCTGATATATATTGGGGTTATAGGCGCAGTATCTCCTCCTCCACAGGCGCCGCAGGCGGCGGCGCCTGTGGAGGAGGAGGAAGAGGACAGAAATAGCGTGGTGCCCCCGGTGACCGAAAGGGAGCTCCGGGCGGCGGTGGCGCGAATATCTGCGCGCAACGCCGCCCCGGGCCCCGACGGTATCCCGGGCCGTGTGTGGGCGCTGGCCCTTGACGAGGAAGGCCTCGGACCGCGGTTGAGGAACCTGCTCACCGCGTGTCTCGTCCATCATTGTGTGCCGCTGCGGTGGAAGTCCGGCAAGCTGGTCCTGCTACAAAAGGACGGCCGGCCAGCTGATGTGCCGTCGGCCTACCGCCCTATCGTTTTGTTGGATGAGGCGAGTAAGCTGTTAGAAATAGTAGTCGCGGCTCGCCTCATCCAGCACTTGGAGGAGGTAGGCCCAGACTTGAGCGACCAGCAGTTCGGCTTCCGCCGCGGCCGGTCCACGATGGACGCGGTCGCGCGGTTGCGGACCCTCACGGATGAGGCCACCTCCCGGGGTGAGGTCGTGTTGGCGGTATCTTTAGATATCGCCAATGCCTTCAACACGCTCCCCTGGGAGGTAATCCGGTCAGCGCTCGCGCACCACAGGGTGCCACGCTATTTGTCGGAGTTTGTCGCGCAATATTTGAGCGCGCGAGAGGTGGTGTACCCGGTCGCTAGCGGGTACGGCCGCAGAGCGGTCACGTGCGGTGTTCCGCAGGGGTCTGTTTTGGGTCCGCTCCTGTGGAACATCGGGTACGATTGGGTGCTGCGGGGCGCCAACTTGAGAGGTGTCGGCGTTTTGTGTTACGCCGACGATACTCTCGTGACGTCCCGCGGCAAGACCCACCGCGATGCGGCCGTGCTGGCTACGGCCGGAGTGGCGCAAGTTGTGGCGCGAATTCGGCGGTTGGGCCTGGAGGTGGCCTTGCACAAGACCGAGGCCCTGTGCTTTTATAGGCGCCGGAACAAGCCACCTCCGGGAGCGCACATAGTCGTCGGGGGTGTGTCCATCGTCGTCGAGCCGAGTATCAAATACCTTGGCATTGTACTCGACGGTCGGTGGACATTCGCCGAACACTTCCGGCGACTTGTGCCGCGTCTGATGGGGGCCGCAGCCGCGCTGGGCAGCCTGCTCCCTAATGTCGGTGGACCGAGTGTTGCCTGCCGCCGCCTATATGTAGGGGTGGTGCGGTCTATGGCCCTCTACGGAACTCCCGTGTGGGCCGACGCTCTGACCACACGCAACACGGCCCTGCTGCGACGACCGCAGCGGGCCATGGCGGTCAGAGCGGTGAGGGGATACCGCACCATCTCGTGCGAGGCGGCGTGCGTGCTAGCGGCGAGTCCGCCGTGGGAACTAGAGGCAGTGGTGCTGGCGGCGGCCTACAAGATGACCGTCGAATTGCGAGAGGGCGGAAACCCGTTCCCGGATGGGGTCCTACGCTGGAGAGAGAGTGCCCAAAGGTCCCTTATCCGGGAATGGGCGGCAAGGCTGGAGGAGACGGACCGGAGAGCTGGAGCGCCACGTCAGCGCACCGTGGACGCCATCCAGCCGGTGTTGAGCAATTGGTTAGGGAGGCGCCACGGTGCGCTGTCGTACCACGTTGTGCAGGTGTTATCCGGCCATGGGTGTTTCGGCTGGTACCTGCACAACGTGGCGAGGAGAGAAAACACGGCGGAGTGTCACGAGTGCGGCTGCGCGGAAGATACGGCGCAGCACACACTAGAAGAGTGTCCCGAGTGGGCTGCGCCTCGCGCCGCACTCGTGGCTGTTGTTGGCGACGACCTCTCGCTCCCGGCTGTTGTCAAACAGATGGCCGAGAGCGAGAGGTCGTGGGACGCGGTAGCCTCCTTCTGCGACGAAGTACTGACGCAGAAGGAGGCAGCGGAGCGGGTGAGGGAAGCGGATCCAGCAGCCCCCCCGCTCCGCCGAAAAAGACCGGGCGGCAGGCGTTTGGCCCATGCCCGGCGACTGCCACCTTAACGGGGGCTTCCGGGCGGCGGTCTAGGGAAACCGTCGCCCATCGGATCGGAAGTCCCCGAGCGGTGCGGCGCGCCAATTCCAACTGTGCGCGTCGCCAATAGTGCCGAGCCCAAGAGGACGGGTCTTCGGACAACCGCCGGCGGGGTCACGGAAGTATCTTAGTTCCCGTGGCCCCGCCCATCTAGGCGGATAAGGTGGCAGTGAGTGAGAGTTTTAGTCGGTATACCCTAAGTAGCTTAGAGGGGGAGCCCGACATACCCCTGCCGCTTCCCCAAGCGGCGGGGCATGCAGTAATGCATTTCTCTCACTATAATAAAAAATAAAAAATAAAAAAAAAAAAGGGCTGAAAAAGTCGTCAAAGCCAAAATTCCACAGGTAGGGCCCCAATACTGAGCCTTGTGGGCAGCCTAATGTGAGCACCTTTGACGCAGCATAGTGTCCGAGTTTTTATTTTTGTAATAATTAAGTAATACCATTATCAAAGTACGTCAGAATAAGAGAGTAAATATTGCTATAACATCCTCTGGTGTTAAGTTTAAGTAATAACATTGGCCACCAAACATTATCAAAAGCACCCGAGATATCCTAAACTATAAACTAAGATGTTACTGTTTTCATCGTCTAACTCTAACTGTTTTGATCGTTATCTATATACTAGCATATTGTGTTATGATGTGTGGCTATGTGTGTTACCTGTTGATAATTATGGATTTCACAATTTCAATGATGAGGTATGTAACTATGTATCATTTAACTTGGCAAATTTATGACGAAACTACAAATGAACAATATAAACTATTACAACCATACGTACATACATATAGCAACTATGTTTTGCATTTTGTTTCAAGTGGCACGCATTGTTTATTGGTATATATTGCCTTATATTTAATGATATTAAGTTTTTATATAAATCACAAAAATGTCTAGTAGGCTAAGGTATTTACAGTTGGGTCTGTACAATGCGGGTTCACTTCATACTGGACAGGATGATTTTCTGGTTGCTATGGACAGATTTCATGCAAATATTGTTGCGATAAATGAGAGCTGGCTGCGCAGCGGGCAGGAGGCTCGTGCGCCCGTCGCGCCCGGCTACAGACTGCGCTCCGTGCCGCGTCCGGCGCATATGCGTGGCGGCCGAGGCGGCGGGCTCGCATTCTATGTTAAGCGTAGCCTCAACGTGCGTGTGCTCCGGCATCCAACTGCAAATATCGAACAGATGTGGTTGTTAGTCCCAGCGAACGGTTTGCGTGTTGTTGTGGGTACGGCTTATCGACCCGAATGGGTAAATATTGACATTTTTATTGATGCATTAACGGCATCAATCATCCATTTTTCCAATTATGACCATATCATCTTACTGGGAGATTTTAACATTGATATGTTGGACATTCAAAATCCGAAAACTACAAAATTTAATAATTTCTTAACATATATAGGACTTAATCAGGTGGTTACAGAGCCGACGCACTTTTCAGTTGAGAATGAGACACTTTTGGACGTTGTTTGCACCAACACTCGAGTTCATGATGTGTCTGTCACTAATATAACCGGTTCATTGGGGCATGCAATGGTGAATGTTTCACTTCAAATAAAAAAACCTAAGTCTGTGCCGAAATGGCTAGTATATCGCCCCATTAATAATATTAATATGGAGAATTTTAATAGGGATTTACATAATATGAACTGGGAAACGATGTTAAATCTAACAACAGTTGATGCGATGGTTAATCAATTTAATTCAAATATCTTGGCACTTTTTGATAGACATGCGCCCGTTAAAAAAATTAAAGTGGAAAATAAATCTTTGCCTTGGATTACGGATGTTGTTAGGATAATGATTGATTTGCGTAACTCAGCCTATCGTAAATACAGAAATACTAAGTTGCCTACACACAAACAATATTATAATGATTTAAAACAATTAGTAAAGAAAAGTATCTATCGCGAAAAAAGAGCATATTATGATTTTTATATAAATTCAACACTAAATAATAGTAAAACGTTTTGGAAAAATCTTAAAGAAAAAATCTTACCTGATACAAAATGTCGTGACTCATTGCCTAGCCACTTCAATGATCCTAATACCATTAATGCTCATTTTTTGAACGTGCCTGGCCCTTCTTCTTTGCCTGTCTCAGTGTTAACATATTATGAGTACCACAAGTTCAGTGATGCTCGTTTAACTTTGAGGGTGGTATCTGAGGACGAAGTGGCAAAACATATACTAGGTATAAAAACAAACGCATTGGGATTGGATGGTATTGGAAGAGAAATGATTTTATTTACCCTTCCGCGAACATTACGTGTATTGACTGCTATTATTAATAGGTCCGTGGTCACTGGTTCTGTTCCAGCAGTATGGAAGTCAGCACTGGTTAGTCCTTTGCCCAAAATAGATAATCCTCTAGAGATGAAAGATTTAAGGCCAATCAGTGTTTTGCCATTTTTGTCAAAAATTCTTGAAAAAGTTATCTTCAAACAATTGTATAGCTACGTAGAAGATAATCACATTTTGCCTGAATTTCAGTCTGGATTTCGCAGTGGCAGGGGCACCATATCATCATTACTTGATGTTATCGACAACATACTTGTTAATCAAGACAAGGGCAATGCTACAGCTCTTACTTTATTAGACTATTCCCGTGCTTTTGACAGTTTGAATGTTTCGTTACTTCTTTCAAAATTATCTTATTATGGTGTAGAACCACAATCGGTTACATGGTTTGACGATTATTTCAGCGGCAGGCTTCAAACTGTAAAATTGATTGATAAAACGAATAAGGATCTACTTTCTCTTCCAGCTGCCGTCAGCAGGGGTGTTCCACAAGGAACTATTCTTGGCCCACTTCTCTTTATTATATACTGTGCCGACCTTTCGAAAATAATCCATCACTCAAAATTCCACCTTTATGCCGACGATGTTCAAATTTATATTTCATTGCCACGCGAACATCCACTGCAGGCCATAAATAGTATCAACCAGGATCTGGACTGCATAGCAAACTGGTCTACTAAAAACGCACTTATTCTCAACCCTTCAAAATCAAAATATATGATCCTTGGTTCCAAGCATCAAATTAATAATATTTTGTCGTGTAATCCTGTGATCAGCATTTCTGGCCAGACTGTTGATCGTGTTGATGAAGCCAGGAATCTTGGAGTGGTAATTGACAGTGAGCTTCGGTTCGAAAGCCATGTGCTTAATCTGGTGCGAAGTTGTTTTTACCGTTTAAAAATTCTTTATAAAATACGTAACTTATTGTCAGAGGAAGTACGTGTGACATTGTGTGAATCTTTAATTTTGTCCAGGTTGAATTACGGTGATCTCGTTTATGGTCCTCGGTTATATTCTAAAACACAACGCATGATACAGCGGGTACAAAACGCATGTTGTCGTTTTTGCTACCATATTCCACCTCGTTCACATATTACACCATATTTGAACAGCGCTGCCACTTTAAACATGAATTCGCGCAGAAAACTGCATCTTGCTTGCTTATTATTTGACCTTCTAAAATTTAAACAGCCACAATACCTATATTCTAAGCTTAAATTTCCTCTTTCACATTCTTTTTATAGTACGCGACCGAGTCGATTTTTATTGGCGGTACACTCGCACAAAACAACAGCTTTCAGAGGTAGTTTTCGTTATCAAGCCACAAAATGTTGGAACATCATCCTTTGCGATTACTTCATAGCAAAATTACTTTTAGAACAAAATTCAAAAAATACTTACTTGATAAACAACAACTTTATATACCCTTGCGGTACGTTGATGAACTTTTTGTGTGCTAATTTTTTTGTCACTATTATATTCCGACTGTATTCTGTTCCAGTATACTGGGCACAGGATTTCCAGTCAATCTCAATGATTGTGTTTGAATAAGATTAGCTTGCCTTTAGGTGCTTCATTGCATTGCAATGTAGTGATTTGAAATCGACTCATGTTATTTCTAATTGATTAATATTTTTTCGTATGGATATCTGTATATTGACTATTGTTGACGCATTTCTGTGCCAAGTGTCGTGGATGATGTATACTTCCATTTATAGTTTTATTGTTGTCTGGTGTCAATGACTGTGTAAATTTGCCTTTATGTGTTAAATATTATTCCAAATTCTAAATCTAAAATTGTAAAAGAACCCCTCTAAATTAAATTTAAAAAACGATGTTACAGTTTGTGTCTCGTGACTCGCGACTGGCCTTGTTTGGTTGCAACTGAAAATCAGTGTTTTGCTCAGTACGAGCAATTAGTATACATTGAGGTGCGACCATTTCGTTGCTGCGGATGTGCCAGGATTGTTTGTATTTAAGTTGCTGTTGTGTTATTGTAAGTTAGTAATAAGTGTTAATTGTGTTATGTAAATTGTATTGTCCGTGGCAAACGAATAAATGTTTTATCTATCTATCTATCTATATCTTAAAAACTCGCCTATCACATATTATTATTTACTTTCAGAATGCTCAACTGCTTTACGGACGGTAAGAGCTGCATCGACGGTAGATTTCCCGACGGTGAAACCAAACTGTCTTTTGTGAAATTTACCACCTGGTAGCAAACGCGGAACTATGAGACGTTCGAGAATCTTACCCAATGATGGTAGAAGGGTAATAGGACGATAGGATTTAGGATCGTCAGGCTGTTTATCACCGTCTTTAGGTATTAATCTAATGAAGCCTTGTCGCCAGACGGTAAGAAAATAACCTTCATGCAACGATTGTAAACCATTAAGATGCAATCAGCGACTACTTTGCATGCTTCTTTAATCATCCTATTAGTTATTTTATAGTCACCAGAAGCCTTATTAGTTGGCAAAGCCTTAACTACCGATAGAAAGTCGTCTAGTGACGGAAGATCGGATTTTGGACGACCTCCGTGGCGTAATGGTTACCACGCCAGACCCGGAGGTCCCGGGTTCGATCCCCGGTCGGGTCATGATGAAAAACGAACTTTTTCTGATTGGCCTCGGGTCTTGGATGTTTATCTATATATGTATTTGTTATAAAATATAATATCGTTGAGTTAGTATCCCATAACACAAGTTTCGAACTTACTTTGGGGCTAGCTCAATCTGTATGAATTGTCCCTATATATTATATATTATATTATTTCAGAAATTAGACCTTCACAGGCACTTTTTCTTGTCATTTACAATTTGTATATATGTATAAAGAAAATAAACTACGTTATATACTACCACCATTTCGGACACGAGCAAAATGGCCACCGGTAAAAGAAATGGCGAAAGAAACCCGGTTACGGCCTTTTTTGTCATTTAGCAATTTTTTTCTTTCACTCTTTTGTTACAATGTATAAGTACATTTATAAGAATAAATAAAATACAGATCCAGGTACATATCAATCATAGGAAATCAATCTCTAAACGCGGGATGTCGATCCAAATAGCGCTATGGTCAAATCCTAAATATGTCGAATATGTAGATGTTAATAAAGCGGGCAGACCAGTCCCCCAAGATGACAACCACAACTGAGAGTCGGCCCGCCAGCCTCTATCACTGAGCTCACCATCAACAATATTATGAACAATATTGGATGGAACACAGCGACCCGACTCCCGATGCGACCGTAATCCCGAGAGAGCCCATTCACAAAAACAACCCCGTCAAAAAGAATTAAAAGTAGTATAATGAAAATGCAGCACTATTTAGATGACACCACGACGTGTGTCCATTGATATTATGAGAAAAAATATGATAACGAACTTTTATTATTTATGGAGTTTATCGAACATTGACTGGCTTTTAATGACAAGTTTGAGCATTTCATTTTCGCATGGGGGCCATGGAGACTTTTCATTTAAATACTCATTGATAGTGTAATAGGCTAGAATTTTTTAACATTTAATTTGAAGCTATTATTGGAGAGGTATTTAATGTAATCGGGAATTTTATTATACATACGCAATATTGAATAATAAAAGACTTTCCCGCTTTTCTCAGCCTAAATCCTGTGCCAAGAGATCCCGCTCTGTATATAGCATTAGCATAAGTTCGCACATATATAAATCATATACATTTGTACACACACACACACACACCCCCAACATAAATATATAAATAAATATATATACATGTAGGACGATAGGGTTCGTTTCCGACAATTAAACAGCCTGATTCTTTCGATAAACTCCGCTTTAATCTTACTTATATAAAAAATACAATTTTAGCACGTCTTATACGTCTTTCTCCAGCCATGACAGCCACCGAGAGTGTACAACATGTCACCTCTTCCTACTCCCTCGCACCACACACATTGAACATACATCCGTCCTTTTCACTCATTTCATACATTTCATTCCGTTCAAACCTCACTCACAGCATTCAGTCCTACATCTCGGCCATTCCTGATACCTGACTGTCCTCAGTCAGCTCCATACAATCAAGTTACTTAACTTACATCTAGATATTGGTACAAAATATCAACTTATAACTACTTAAAAAGGTTTTGAACATTTACTGTTTAGAATGCCACCTTACTCTGTAGTGTCGGCCGTATCAGGTTTCTGAATAATTTCTTAACACCTTTAGTTGACAATATTTTAATAGGTAGGTAAAGGGTACGTGGGTTCGACCCGATTGCAGTGATAAGAAGCAATTAAATTGAAGGTATATAAATATAAATTGGATCGTTGGAGCCTGGCGAACTGTACTGCCCTGTGAAGGTCGCCGGGTGCTGAACAAGGGCTTCTTCTTCTAAGGCGACGAGGTTCCTTATCTGCAGGCAGGACCCAAGCAGTATAGAAGTCCCCAATTAGTGGGGGATAAACACAATAAATTAATGATTTTAAGAAAAACATGTAAAATGCACACGTTTGCTAAATTTTAGGGAGCAAAGTGACGTGCGTTCTGTTATATGTGATTTCGAGGAATCAGTCGCAGGCCGACCGCCTCGATGGCTGACCGGTTCGACGCCGCCAGCGTTCTCGTTCATTCAACAACTCGTTCTTAGTGCATTCCTATGATAGTCGATAGATATTATCGACTATGAGTCGATAGTTCATTGATAATTATTATTATCAATTGATTACAAGTAATACTGTTATGTTTTTGTAAATATTTAATTTTATTTTTATTTATTTATTTTAATAGTATAATTAAGTAGGTAGTTTTAGTTATTTTTTTTATCAAAAGGTAACTGCGTATTACCAGTAATAAAACAATAACGCTACAACTCTTAACAACAACTTACATAATTTTTAGACTTGAAATGTTTTAACGCCATGACTTTAATAGGTAAACAACTTACATTATTTTTATACTTAAAATATTTTAACTAACGCCATGAACTTACATAAATAAAACAATTTTACCTAACTTCTATAATCACAAAATGTTTTACACCATGAATTTAAATTTACAACTTTTTAACTCAAATAAACAATTTAGTACTTATCTTATTGTTTCATTTTCACATACCTTACTCTATAACAACCTAATCTACTACCATTTATTTATTTATTTATTTATTTATTTATTTATTTATTTATATTACTTTATATCCTTGACAGCATTACAGTTTCAAAACCAATTCGCTCGTCAGGGACCATTTACAACATTATACATTATTATTTAACAATTTATATTATGTAATTATTTATCTATTATTACAACTAGATTCTAAGTAAACTACAGCCACTCTGTGAAACTCTGCAGGCGAACAAGAGAATAGATCTAATGAGCTGTACCTAGACAATAAATCATTGAGCAGGCGAAGCGCTCGAGGCACTGGGGCGTAGAATCCTATCTGTGTCCTGCAATAAGGTATGGCAAAAAGGCAGTGTGACCTAGACCTAAGGTAGTTGTCTGGAACATTAAACGCAATGAGCTCCAAAACTTCAGCATTATTTCTCACACCTCTCAGCAAGCCGAACACAACTTCAAGAAGCTGCACGTTACGTCTGACCTCAAGACTGTTGTATCCGAACATACCGAGCAGAAAAGCACTGGGATATATATTCGGGAAGCCAACGCGATAACCATATTGTTTAAAGTAAAGCCAGCGTATACTTTTCCTTTGCAACTTCTCTATCATGAGTGCGTATTTGTTCTCATAAGGATTCCATATTACAGCGTCACTTTCTAACTGACTACGTACAAGTGCATTGTAAAGCGTTTTGATGATTGTGACGCTGCTAAAATGCTGTGACTGCCGCAACACAAAACCCAAGGATCTAAAAGCACGTGTACTGATGTTAACAATATGGCCATGAAAGGACAGATCGCCAGACATCTGTTTTTTTTTTTTTTTTTTTCTTTTACTTCAGAAAAATGCTTTGTGGCAGCCCCACCGCCCGGGGAGCACGCGGTGGGGACTGTGGAACTTACCACTAAAAAACTGACGGGATGCCTCTTGCCCTGTGTGGCGGGGCCACGGGAAACTGGGATACAACCGCGACCCCGCCAGGGCCGTCCGGCCAAGGTACCAGCCGGACCCGCTCGCCCCCGATACGCTTCGTCAGCAGTACACCGCATCCAGGTGCACTGCCGACACCGAGGACCATCGCCCCCTCAAGACGACGAGCCTTCCCCGGCCCGCCGTCTCGGCTGGGCTATGGTCCCCGTCCACTCGGCGATCGCACCCACTGTGCCGACCGCCAGCCAACGGTCACACCACACTTATTCAGCGTGGCGCGGCCGTCAGCACCGCTCGTGATTTTTATAGAGGTTGTCTTCCTCGCGGCCCGGGCGGTTAAGCCAAGGCCCCCGGCCCGTGGGTGGAGGACCCACGGGTTACGGTATGAGCCGCACGCCGGCTGGTAAGGCCGGCGCCCACTAGGGCGTCCGCGTCAACCCGCGAGCCGAGCGCAGGGAGTGGACACACCCGTCCGCCTGCAACCCGCACCCGGCGAAACGCAGGGACCGGACCCCGCTCGTCCCCCTCAACCCGCGGCTCGCCGCAACTCGAGCGCAGGGAGGGGACCCACGTGTCGGGACTTCAGCCGCCGGCAAGGACGCGCCGGCGTTGCCCGGGGTGGACCACGTGGAGGTATCCCGACAACCACCCCAGACATCTGTACTCCTAAATCCCTAGCGTTGCAGGATCTCGGTAGGATAGAACTGCCTAGACGGTAGTTGGCTCTTATTGGATTCCTTGCAAGCGTGAATGACATAATAAAACACTTGTCAACATTAAACAATAATTTGTTCTCCTCGCTCCAACATACAACATTCCATACCATACGTCTCTCAAAAAAAATTAAACAAACACTCATAGCGATCAAACAATCACTCACCTGATTCTGAGTCTGACCCATTGCCTATCCACGGCCATGGCTTCATAAAATCTGCAGATGAAGAAGTTATTCGAGATCCTTCAGCTCTAGGGTCCACTTTCTCCACATCATAGCGATCATTTCTCTTAACCTTAGTAACACGATAGGGACCCAAGTACTTAGGCTTTAATTTTAAGTTTGTACCGAACAGGGTGCGTTTGATAGCAACTAGATCCTTCTCCTTATATTTGTGACTTTCTTTCCTCTTCTTGTTATATGTTTTACAATTTTCCTCTTGTATCTTTAATATCTGCTTCTTTGCTTTTAACTTTAATTTTTCACGGTCTTCAATAAAACAATTCTCTTGTTCTTGGCTGAGCAAGTCATATAATTCCAAATCATCATTGTTCCTCATTCTACAACCTGTCAGCAATTCAAATGGAGTAGTATCAATACTCCTTTGATATGTACTGTTCAGTGCCCTCTGCATCCGGCTTACATGTTTATACCATAGGGACGGTTCTGAAATGCAAAATTTTGTCAGTACAGCAATAACAATTCTATGTATTCTTTCGACTTGTCCATTCCCTCGCGGGACACCCGTGGTTATCTTCACATGTTGTATTCCTTCCTTTTCGCAATAATCCTGGAACTCGTGACTCGTAAATGCTGTCCCTCTATCCGTTATAATCCGCATCGGGTTGCCAAAAACCTGCTGGTGAATCATTAGTTTCTCAATTGTTTCTTTACTGGTAGTCCCTTTCACTGGGAACAGCCACACAAATTTAGAAAACGCATCGACAACAGTTAGAATATAATTATACTGCTTTTTCGTCTCTGATAATGGTCCGATGTGGTCACAATGCAATGTATGCAATGGAATACTGTCTTTGTCAATACAGTTAAGAAAACCTTCCTGTTTGCCTTCTTTTTTGGTAGCCAATAAACAA
Source organism: Endotricha flammealis (assembly GCA_905163395.2). NCBI lineage: Eukaryota > Metazoa > Arthropoda > Insecta > Lepidoptera > Pyralidae > Endotricha > Endotricha flammealis. The sequence continues at coordinate 660,729 of LR990861.1, read as the reverse complement.
GGTATACAACTGAGCAAATACTCTTCTATTTTTGAATTTAAACTTTTAATGTAATAATCTTTCTGCAAAATTTCTATCATCTTTTTCTTTCCAAAGTGACCTTTCTCATGTATTCTTTTCAAAATATCTCTTTCTAAACATTTGGGAATTACTAACCTCCTTTCTGGTAATTTGAATAATAAGCCATCGTTGTAGTGATAATCCTCATACGCTTGACTTTTGAGGATTTCACAAATAGCCTTACAGCTCTCGTCCAATGATTGTGCTTGACTTACTTGATCACGCAAAGTCAGTTTCACACAACCAACAAAAGGATTTCTGCTCAGGGCGTCTGTATGCTTCATTCGGCTTCCTGCGCGATGCTCAATCACAAAGTCGTACTCTTCTAATAGTAATATCCATCTCGCAACTCGTGTAGTCAAGTCTTTCTTTGCCAATGTTTTCTGAAAAGCTTGACAGTCGGTTATTATTTTAAATTTTATACCAAACAAGTAATGTCTAAACTTCTTTACTCCTTCTATTATAGCTAAGGCTTCCAGCTCATAACTAGTGTACTTTTTTTCAGCATCTGTCGTCTTTCTACTAAAATAATGTATGGGGTGTAACTCACCTTTATCGTCTTGCTGCAGTAATATAGCGCTGTATGCTACTATAGACGCATCTGTGTGTAATTCCGTGTGCGACCGTGGATCATAAATGCTTAACACTGGGCTACTTGATAATGCATCCTTCAATAAGTTGAATGATTTTCTCTGTTCCTCATCAAAGTGAAATCCAACATCCTTCTTTAAGAGGTCTGTTAATGGTTTACACTTCAATGCAAAATCTTTTATATACTTTCTGAAATAAGAGGTCAATCCTACAAAACTATGCAACTGTTTTAAATTCTTCGGTTCGGGGTACCTTGTTATAGCTTCAATTTTCTCTTGTGACGGTGATATTTTTCCATCTTCTATTGTATGTCCCAAATACTCCACTCTGCGACACAATAATTTCGCCTTTTTCCAGTTAATTTCCAAGCCGTATTGGGATGCAACTTCCAACACTCTTTTAAGTCGTTCTAATGTCTGAAATTCATCATTTGCAAGTATCAACAAATCATCAATAAATATAACCAAAATCCCTTCTGTGATCAGTTCTTGAAATATTATCGTGACGAATCTCATAAAATACTTAGGGCATATTGAGAGTCCAAAAGGAGCTCTTAAAAATTCGTATTGCCCGCTATGCGTGACAAAAGAAGTGTACTTTATACTGTCTTTACTTACTTCCAAATGAAAAAAACCATTTTTTAAATCTAACACTGTAAATACTCTTGAATCTTTTAATTTATCAATTATATCTTCTATTAAAGGTAAGGGAAATTCATCTTTTATCATCTTTTTGTTAACCTTTAAGCACCGACGTGCATTTTTTATAACGTTAGTGCCGACGTGAGGCCTGAGAGGCCGCTCATATTATGTAGTGTTTTTTAAAGAAAGTGTTGATTTAAATATTTGTCTCTGCAATATAATGGAAAATAAAGGGTTTTAAGAAAAAATAGATTTAGAAAGAAAATAAACTTTATAATATTTTTAAATTAAGGACTACAATAATATTTGGCTTGAATTTTGGGGGAAAATCCGACTATTAGATATAAAAAATCATAACACAAAAACAAATCCTCTCAGAATAACAAAAAATAGTATTTCTTACATAAGACTAATATAACCTTAAGAAAAAAAATATAGTAGGAACATAAAACTTTTGGAAAAAAAAATGTCCACAGTCGAACTACACCTTAAATTCTAAGCACAGTCAGGGCACACTTGTTTCGCGCACTGTAAACAAATGTGTTTTTTGCACGAATAGCACCTATACGTCGATTTTCTTTTGAGTTTAGGTTGACAAGAAAAACAAGTCTTGCGTGTCTTGACTTCTTCAGCTTGATCTTCAGATGCCTCTGGCTTATCAGAACCAAGTACTCTTGCCAAACTCATTCTAAGTTCACGAGGCAATCTTAGGTTACAAAATCTTCGCTTCATGTGCTCTAATACCAACGTTGAGCTAATTTTTTTATAAAGGCTCCTCTATCAGTTTGTCTTCCGACATGTACATCATGTAAAATATGAGAATTGACGGAACTTATATCAAAAATCCGGTAAAAAATTGTCATAGGCCAGCGTCTTGATCGGCGGCTGCAAGTGTATATAGAGCATTTCTTATCTATTTCATCTACACCACCTTTCGTAATATCAGTGCTAGTATCTGTATAATGCTCACTGTGCTCCGGACAAAAATCTTCACTAACGTCGTCAACCTCAGTCCGCTGGAATCTTCATCCGCGATCCAGCTCTCAATCACTCGCGTATAATTTGGATTAGACACATTTATACCTATCCGAAGTCTCTTTGAATGCTGTAAATCTGTTGCAGAACTATTTCTCTTACTACCTGAAGGTCCTGGTCTATCCATAGTTTACAATATCTGTAAAAATAACAGTTAACTGTAACAAAGAAATAAAACAAAAAAACTTACGTAAGTACCGATGTGAGGCCTGAGAGGCCGCGTCGGAATTTCAAATTGTAATTACTCACCAAATGCACGCGCGACGTCACGCCTTCCTGTTTCAATGTCAACGTGGGCACTGTTCTTGCAGCTACTTAAAAGCAGGGATCGGAATTTTGCGGGGAAAGGGGTACAGTAGCAAGTCAAGTGCCTGCCGGGGCCTCTCAGACCGCACGTCGGTACTTAAAGGTTAATAGGGCGATAATCTATGCAAACTCTCACATTACCATCTTTTTTTCTTATTAAATAAGTAACGGGGGGCGCAACGCGCGTTTTAAAAAAACAATTATTTTAATGTGCGTTTATTGTCAAAACTACAACAAGACTGCCAAAATGATTGAAATGAAATGAAATGAAATGAAATGAAATCGTTTATTTCAGAAATTAGACCTTCACAGGCACTTTTTCTTGTCATTTACAACTTGTTTAAATAAAAAAAATAAACTACGTTATATACTACCACCATTTCGGACACAAGCAAAATGGCAACCGGTAAAAAGAAATGGCGAAAGAAAACCGGTTACGGCCTTTTTTGTCATTTTGTACTTTTTTTTTTTTTTTTTTTTTTTTCTTTTTTTTCCACTCATTAGTTACAATGTATATAAGTACATAAAAATTTATAAGAAGAATACGCGGAATGTTATACACAATGGTGTGGAATGAACAAGTCTTAAATCTACAATAAAATAAAAAAAGTCAGTACTGACAAGAGTGAGCAGACCAGTCCCCCCAGGCAGCACCCGTTCACGAGTTGACGCGAGAGTCAGCCATCGCTGTGCTCAACCATATTAGAGGGAACTCAGCGACCCGACTCCCGACGCCACCACCAGTTTGGACATTTAAGCGAGCATGACATACTCAACCCTATCAGACTTTGTCCCAAATATATAATCTATGTATTAGTAAAATGTCCATCACCATAGTGGACAACACTTCGACGCGTGTACAATATAATGTATAGTCTGGAACTAAAAAAAAAAACAATAAAAAATGTAAAAAATAAAATGGACGCACAATAGTTTACAGCGCACTTGACGCCTGGGGACGCTCTTGTCGAGTGTCTTGTGTCGTTTTACATATTAAAGTCCACGCATTCTTATCATTGATAAATTCGTTAATGGTATAGTAGCCTTTATGCAATAGTGAACGCTTAATGAATGACTTAAATTGGATCAAAGGCAGGTTTAAAATTTCATTCGGTATTTTGTTATAGAAACGTACTCCTTGAGCTACAAAAGATTTGTTCACTTTAGACAATCTGCATTTGAGACCTACTAGCTTATTTTTGTTGCGAGTGTTAAACTGATGGACCTCCTCTAACCTTTTGTATTGGTGTAAGTATTTCCTCACAAACATTATGGTAGTATAAATGTATTGTGAGGCTACAGTAAGAATGTTGATATCCTTAAATACGTCTCTAAGTGAGTCGCGATAACCTAGATTGTAAATAAATCGAACTACTCTTTTTTGTAGTACAAATATCGACTCGATATCAGCTGCCCTACCCCAAAGTAGTATGCCATAGGACATTAAGCTGTGAAAGTAACTAAAATAAACTAATCTGGCAGTTTCCACATCAGTAAGTTGTCTTACTTTTCTAACGGCATATGCAGCAGCGCTAAGCTTGCCTGACAAGGTTTTAATATGTGGATGCCATTGCAGCCTATGATCTAGCTCGATACCTAAGAAAACAGTCGACTTCACTACCTCAAGACCGATACCGTTAAGCATTATTTGATTAGAATCTACACTAACATTCGGTAAAGTAAATTTGACACATTTCGTTTTGTTTGAGTTTAGCGCTAGATTATTTGTGCTGAACCAGTTTTGTATAAGTGATAAAGTGTCATTTATAAGATTCATGTTATCTAGTTTTCTATCAGTTTTAAAAATTAGTGACGTATCGTCGGCAAACAGAACCATGTCACACTTATCCTGGGCTAGATAAGGGAGATCGTTAATGTACACGAGAAAGAGAAATGGACCTAAAATCGATCCTTGCGGCACGCCCATCTTTAGTGTTGCGCCAGATGATAGAGCTTTATTAATCTGTACTTTCTGTGTTCGATCGTTAAGGTAGGACGAGACTAGAGTAAGTGACAAATTATCAACTCCATAAAATTTAAGTTTCTCGAGTAATATTTCGTGATTGACGCAGTCGAATGCCTTGGATAAATCGCAAAAAATGCCATAAGCATTCATATTCACTTCCCAGGCATAGATCTGACCAGAGTAGCTGCTGCGTCAGTTGTAGAACGTCCTTTAGTGAAACCAAACTGGCGATTATGAATTAATTTGTGGTGATTGAAAAATGATACTAGTTGGTCTAGAATTACTTTCTCAAATATCTTACTGAGAGCTGGCAAAATAGAAATAGGCCTGAAATTATTGGGATCACTTTTACTGCCATTTTTATGCAAAGGAACCAACTTGCTGAATTTCATTAAATCAGGAAAGACTCCTTTGGCAATGCAATCATTAAAAATATTAGCAAGCTGCGGAGCCAACATTGTTATGATGTCGCATAGGACGTGAACAGATATTCCCCAAATATCTTCTGTTTTTTTTATTATTAATATTTTTGAACGTTTTAATAATCACATCACCCGAGATTGAGTTAAAGCTAAATGTGGCCTTTGGCTTAGGAACATTATTTACGAGTAAGGTATTTGCCATTGTAGCTGACGAGTCTAGTGTTCTAGTAGTATTATAAGGAATTTCAGAGAAAAAATTTTGAAATGTTTCAGCTACTTCAGAATCAGAATTTATAATTTTGTTTGAAATTTCCAGTGAGAAGGACAAGTCGTTATTTTTGACCTTACCTGTTTCTTTATTAATGATATTCCAGGTAGTTTTGATTTTATTGGAGGCATAGTTAATCTTGCGACTTAAGTATAACGACTTGGCTGCAATACATACGCGTTTAAATATTTTAGAGTATTTTCTCACATAATCAACAAATATCGGATCGTTATTGTATTTTTTTGTTGCATACAGTTCGTATAATCTCGTCCTACTCTAGATCCCTTGTGTAGCCCAGTCACAAAATTTTGTCTTATTGTTACGTTTCGAAGTCCTAACAGGGAAGGCACTATTAAATTCATCATTAATAATATTAAACAAATTCTCAAACTGTGCGTTAGGATCCTTATGTGATTTATTTAAGCCGGCAAGTTGCTTTTTAATATTTTGTTTAAAACACTCTTTCCGATTTTTAGTTAGCGGCCTACTCGTAACAGTGTGTACAGTATTAACCTCTTTGCACTCAAACGCGATTTGTTGACCATAGTGATCGGAGCCGAGACAGTCAATTAATCATTTTGAGCTAATTTCAATATTACAAATAATATTATCGAGACAAGTGGCAGTGTTTTCGGTAACTCTTGTTGGTTCTAGAAACAAGTTACATAAGTTAAATGATTTGAATAGATTTACAAAACGAACGCCAATAGATGACGGCACCAATAAATCAATGTTAAAGTCACCACAAACAATCAAAGATTTATTATTGGAGCTAGTGCGTTTTAAAGCTTCCTCCATTACACGTTCAAAAGTGTCGTAATTAGATGACGGCGGCCGATATACACAAATTATTATCTCGAACGAATGTCGCGCAGAAGTATAATTAGATTTTATATAAAATTAATGCTTAAAAATAAAATTAATGTTGAAATCGCTGACGCTGATATTCCGGCCGGCGCGTGTAGCGATCGCGCTAGCCTTGCAGGCGGCGTCAGCTGGTTTACCATGGCTTGCCATGCCATGGTAACTCCTCCCTCCTTAAGATAGAACCGGGTCCCACCGGTTCGTTCGGGGGTATCTCTCGATGTCGCTGGTCCAGGTGATGGGGTTGTTGGTTTTCTTCCTTGGTAGTATTTGTATGTCTTCCAGGATAAGAAGGCAGCACCGATGATATACAGCATTATTGTCGTCCAACTTGGGGTCAAAGATACAAGTGGTTCTTCATATTGGTCATCATTAGGTTGGTTTTTCGCCTTATTTATAAGTTGGTGTATGTTATCTAGTGATATGTCTTCCAATTGCACTTCGACTCGTATTTCGTCGTTTATCCTATGTTGTTGCTCCGGCAATGGAATGACGTCATGTATGTGCACGGTGTTACTATGTGTTTGCAGCGTCTGGTTGAGTACTTCTGCGCGACATTCGTTCGAGATGGAGATGAGTTGTGATTTCGAGAGGGTATGGTAAGTAACTTCGTTTCCACACGTAGCTTTCAATACTTCATGGTTGTTGGAGATGAGCAGCCAGCTGTTGGGGCTGATATTCTGGAGTTTCCCGTTTTTCATTATCATCTTCGCATATGAACATTTTCGCTGGTCGGGATGATGTTGAATTATAGATGTAATACAGTCTCCAGCCTCTTCGAGTTGCTTCGTGATCAATTGCTTGCAGATTTGGGAGTCTTCGGTAACGTGCCGACAATCTTCCTCGAGGTATGCGTACTCTCCACTGCCAAGTACTAGGTATTTGGATTTAGGGATGATGGTTAAATTTTGGTCATTGGGGATGGAGTATATGTGGATAAGGTCGTAAGGGGTTGGTTCTACAGAGTGTATTTTTCCAAGATAAAATTCAACGACCGTTTATTTATTTATTTATTTAACTTTATTGACCACAATACAAAAGTACTGATACAATAGGCGGACTTAATGCTAAATTGCATTCTCTACCAGTCAACCATAGGGAAGTGCAGAAATTCACGAATGCGGTTTTATGATAAATATACATACATACATACATTACAAACTATTGTATAGACGTACATAAATACATATAATAATAATCATTATATATATATATATATGTATTAATATATATAAATACTGATGATTTATAAATTAACTACAAAAGTGAAACAAATATAATTACCTAATAGGTATAATGATGATTTACTTTCGCAAGTTATCTAGCAAATGCGCACGCACTCTCTTTTTAAAAGTAAAATTATTATGGGTATCTCTTATGGGTTCAGGCAGCGCATTCCAGAGTCGTGTAGCTTGTAGAGTGAAGGAGTTGGACATAAATCCTGAATGAGAAAGGGGAGTAAAAAGTTTAAGAGTGTTGCCTGAGCGAAGTTGACGTTCATGAGAATGACAGAGGTACTGAAATTTACATTTGAGGTATTCTGGAGAGTGAGGATTAAAAAGAATAGAGAAGAGTGTGCACAACAATCTCTGTTGCCTACGCTGGCGAATTGGTAGCCATCCAAGTTTCGTACGAAAAGAAGAAACATGATCAAATTTCCGCAGGCAGAAGATAAACCGGATGGCATTGTTTATAAGCCGGTCAAGCTTATTGAGAAGATCTTCGTTAAGATCAGGATAACACACATCACAGTAATCAATGAGGGGAAGAATAAGAGACTGGACTAAAGTAATTTTGGTAGTAGTAGGGAGAAAATGTCTGTATCGATTAAGGAAACGCAATGCTGATATGACAGAGCGGCTAACCTCAGAAATTTGTGTACACCAACTTAATGTGCTGTCAATGTGTAACCCAAGATTTTTAACACTAGACCCAAACGGAATAATTTTACAATCAAGCGTGAGAGGCATAAGAGAAGTATCGTCTATTTGAGCGATCTGCCTAGAGCTCCCAACAATAATTGCCTGACACTTATTAGGATTAACCGGTATGCCAAACGTCTTGGACCAATCACTAATGATGTTGAGGTTAATATTTAGTGCGTTAATTGCGGCATTTACACTATTAGCAGGTGTCTGCATATAAATTTGCAGATCGTCTGCGTAAAAATGGTAAGAGCAGCTAAGCAAAGAAGACAATAGATTTATAAAAATAGAAAATAAGAGAGGGGATAAGATACCACCCTGTGGAACACCAGCAGAGAGACCATTCCAATTCGACGTTTCACGCCCAGCGCGCACTGCCTGCTGTCGACCACGAAGATAAGACGAGAACCAATCCAAAGCAGGGGAGGAAAATTTCAGATGTTCAAGGATGGTAAGAAGGATATCGTGGTCTACCATGTTAAAAGCATTGGAGAAATCGATGAGTACGATAATGGTGACCAACTTGCCTTCCATACCTTCACGGATGTCTTCAGTTATTTTCAAGAGGGCAGTGGCAGTACTGTGTCCAGGGCGAAAACCGGACTGAAGTGGAGATAGAAGGCCGTTAGAGAAAATAAAAGATGACACTTGCTTATGTGCCACAGCTTCAAGAACTTTGGAAAGGAAAGGTAAGATAGAAATAGGCCTATAGTTACTTAATAGCACAGGAGTAGGAATTTTGGGAAGAGGTGTTACTAGCGCCTGGCGCCATAGGGAAGGAAAAGTGCCACTCTGAAAGGAAAAATTAACAATATGAACAATGACTGGAAGAATATTTTCCATGACAGCGACGACCATGTCTCTACTCACACCGTCGCAACCCACCGCTTTGGATTTAATAGACATAATTATTTTACGAATATCATCGTCAGAAGATGGACAGAAAGAGAAAGTTCCATTCGGGGACTGGACCATGGAAGCAATCTTCGAAATAGTGTTAGACTTAATCTTGTTGTCAAGAGAAGGAACTGAAGAAAAATAATTATTAAGTTCATTAAGTGAGAAAGATAAATTTTGACACTCAGTTGGTGACCTACCTAAACCAAGTGAGTGAAGAAACTTCCATATATTGGTCGGAGATGAGTTAGTAATGTTGTCATGGAAATATTTTCGCTTAGCAACTCTTACCATAGTATTACAACGATTCCGCGCTGTTTTGTACGACTCCCAGTTCAATTCAGACCTCTCACGCTTGAACACACGAAAAGCGCGATCACGTCGTGCCATGGCCAAACGCCAACCGTTCTGTACTATACGCTTTAACCTCTATAGATTTCTCGATGGCATGAATATTTTCTAGGCTAATGGGCGCTACAGCTGTGAAACTAAAGTTTTTTCCTATATCTAACATATCTGCTATAAGATTTTTAGAGTTAATTATACTAGGGTGCAAGATACTTATCTGTGCGAACTCCATAGCGTCTTCTAATAACATAAGTTTATCTAAAATTATCTGCAGGCTAAAATCTATTTGTATATGGACCTGTAACATATTAAAATGCCTATAGACCAGATTAGAGTGACTGGTTATGTTATTTATTACTGAGCTTAGTATGTGTTGGTTTTCGTTTATTTTGTCTATTTGGATGGAAAATTCAGTAACAGCGTTCTGAGCTATGGTTACTGATTTTTCTTGTACATTATTTATTTTATTGTTAAGATTGTATATTTGCTGTTCTATTCTCTCTGCATCTTTATAATCTAAATTACCAGTTACTAGCTTAACTACTGAACCTAAACCATTAAATAAACCACGCTTTACTCTACTATAAGGTGATAAGAAAATTAGTTTATTATTAATAATTTTTATTTTGTGCTCAATTTGACCTGTTTAATGATTTATGGAATTCTCCTACAAGGTTAGGATTGAAAGATTTAGTGCTTTCATAGAGACTTTCTAGCATCTGTGTGGTTACGCGGATGTAAGTTATATTATACGTACAAACTAAATTAAAAGTATCTATTTGTCTAAGTACCACGCCTTGTTTTAATAAAAGTAGGCCGTTAGAGTTATCCACCGGAGTAATGTTCACGGTGGCTGCTGATGAGAGCACGAGGGCTCCGGAGAGGATGGCCCTGGAACAAGGTGAGGCCTTCGTAACATTTTAAAGTGAACTCTTATTGACTTCGAGTTAGGATGGTTGCCTATAATCTCAGCCACGTTGTTAGGATGTAAGTGGATGATTTTATACAGACCTTTAAACACTGGCTTTGTCTTGTCGTTCCGCGCCGTTTTAGCCACCTGTTTATAAACAGTTTCTCCTACCTTTAGCTGGGTTTCCTCTGCTGTCTGATTTCGTTTTGCTATTACCTGTTCCTTATTCTTTGAGAGATGAGCTGCTATACACTCCTGCACGGCTTCTGCATTTGCCCTATGCTTGAGCACAAAATCTTGATAAAATTCTTTAGGGTAGTATATCTCCAATGGGTTCCTAGCTGCTGTGTGTCCATAGAGTAACTCGTGTGGAGTGTAACCTGTCGCCGAATGTATGGAGTTGTTGTAAGCTATTACTGCATATCTCATAATAACTTGTATGGTATCATCTTTATTGGTCATACGTTGGATTCTAATGATTTCACCAATAGTTGAATGAAATCGTTCTATTGGGGAGTTTGAGTTGGGGTTGTATGGTGTAGTAAAATGTATCTCAATGTTGTGCGTTGCGCATATTTCTTTTAAAACATCATTTTCGAACTTTGTGTCTGAATCTGTTGTAATTTTTAAGGGTAGTCCTAGAATAGAGAATATTTTCAAGAGAGCGTCGGCAACGTGTATACTACTAGAACCATTCATGGGGACCGCTTGGGCAAATTTAGAGAAGTTGTCTATAAGGGTCAGGAATACTCCACCTCCTGTGGAATACAGATCCATGAAGAGATGCTGTAATGGCTTCGTAGGTGTTTCGGTTACCAAAATATGAACGTCACCCCCTGAGACCACCCGGTCTCAGGGGGTGACGTTCATATTTTGTTTTGAGACATGTATCGCATTTGTTAATGAAAGCTTGGATGGTCAGTAACATGTTAGGCCAATGGTAGTTCCTACGGATATGTTTGTATGTCTCCTGTATACCGCGGTGTATGTTCTTTCCCTCATGGTATCTCTTAATTATCTCTATCTGCTCAGTTTTATTTTCAACTAATGTTACACGGCATTTACATCTTATTAACTTTGGACCTCTGTCATTAAATACTGTAGTGTATACACGCGAGAAAGCTAAGTACAGACTTTCGTCCAGGAAATAACAGTGAAATACCCTACCAGCTATGGTATGCTCTTTGAGGAATTTAATTATTTCTTGTTCTGTATTGTTAACAGGTATAAACACGTCCTTAACGATAGTTTTAGAATTAGTGGTTCTATTCTCAACTCTATAAGTAGAACCTGATGTTAACCTTATATAAAACTGTTTTTGCTGTCTCTCTATAGCATCGTCTATTATAGGGATGCCGATATTTTCATTATCAGGCTGTGTATGGTTTGTGGAGACTAACTGATTACGATCTAATGACACTATGCTCATACTATCTGATGTCGCATCAGTTTGTGATGGGGCTACGGGCTCCACAGGATTTTGCTGATTGTTATTATTGTTATTATTTTCAGCTTCGCGTTCCATTTCCCGGCGAACGTTTTCGAAAATTCGCGGTATGATGTCATCGTCATCGTTATCATTGAAATTAACTGCCAGAGAATCTACACTATTGTGGAATATTTTAGCCCTAGATAAGGCGTCTGCGTTCGTATTTTGACAGCCTTTTTTGTAAATGACATTGTAGTCATACTCAGCTAGTTTTAGTCTCCATCTAGTTAGCTTGGAGTTGGGGTCTTTAAGAGACATAAGCCATGTGAGCGGGCGGTGGTCGGTATAGCTGGTAAACTTGCGACCGTATAAGTAAGGGCGAAAATATTTTATGGCCCATACTATGGCTAACAGCTCCTTCTCTATAGTAGAGTAACGAGACTCGGTGTCGGATAAAGTTCGGGATGCATATGCTACCGGTTTATCTGAACCTATTACGCCTTGTGATAAGACTGCTCCGAGAGCAACATCTGACGCATCTGTAGTAAGAATGAAAGGTTGGTCAAAATCGGGAAACTGTAGGATAGGGGCATTCGTCAAAATCTGCTTACATCTATTAAATGATTCAATAAATTCAGACGTGTGCTCAATTTTATGATTTTTCTTGAGGCACATGGTCATTGGCTTGGTTAACTTTGCGAAATCCTTTATAAATTTTCTATAGTATCCTACTAGCCCTAAGAAAGCTTTTATGTCTTTTGGCGTTTTAGGTATGGGGAAGTTCATTACAGCTTTTATTTTATCCTGATTAGGCTTAAGGCCGTCTGATGTTAACTCATGACCTAGGAACTGCACGTGCTTTTGTAAGAACTCTGACTTATCCAGTTGGATTTTTAGGTTATGGAGCTTAAAACGGTCAAACACCTGTTTAAGCTTATCCATGTGTTCCTGAAGGGATGTTGATGCTATAATAACGTCATCTAGGTAAGTGAAAACATTGTCTATACCGCGTAAAATATGGTCCATCAATCTTTGAAATGTACTGGGCGCATTTTTGAGTCCAAACGGCATCCTAAGGAACTCATAATGCCCTCTCTTGGCTGAGAAAACAGTTTTCTCGATATCTCGGGGGTGCATTTCCACCTGGTGGTATCCGCTCGCTAAATCGAGGGTGCTAAAATACTGCGCGCGGCCTAACCTATCCAGTATGTCACTGATGTTTGGTAAAGGATATTTGTCTTCTATAATCCTATCATTCAGCCTCCTGTAGTCTATAACAAGACGCCATTTAACCTTGCCTGAGGCATCAGGTTTTTTTGGTACTATATGCACAGGGCACGACCACGGAGACACGCTTTCGCGTATGATACCTTGTCTCAGTAAGTCATTTATTTGTTTCTTAATTTCCTCCCTTTGTTGCGGAGCCTGTCTATAACTGCGTACAAAAATAGGAGTGTCGTCTGTTAGTCTTAACTCGTGCTTAACTGCATGTGTGAATGTTAGGGGTATGTTCTCAGAGTAAAAGATGTCTCTGTATTGGTAACAAAGCCTATTTACCTCACGTTTCTCCTCTTCATTCATATGTTCGGTTCTGATCTTATTTAGGTTCTTAATAAGCTCTTTGTCTATACCCGTTTCTGTTTGTATTGAGTTTAGTTTGTATTGGGTGTTAGGGGTGGTATATGGGGTTAAATGAATGGGGGTTTTATTGCATAATATTTTTTTTAGGGTGCAAATTTAAAACTTCCGTTAGGAATGAACCTCTAACTACGTTAACAATTGCTGCGGGGGATGTTAACCCTGCTGTCCATTCGTATTCATCGTGGACGTAAGTACCATCTGTATAGTTGGTCTTTACTTTAATTATCTTTCTACAGTGTGGATCAACTCGAATTTTCCTTATAGGATAGTCAAAATAGATAGGTATTATCGCAGTGGATGTGCGTAGTACCTTATTTTTCAAATCAATATTGCTAGAGAGCGATTTTAATAAATCCAAACCAATAAGCCCTTTATATTTCGAATCGAACTCGAAGATGAGAAACTTGTGAGTTATGTTGCTATTAAAAACCGGTGGTAGTGGTAAATGTGCGACATACGTGTGTCGAGTTACCGCGTGAGCTGTTTTTACCTCGAACGGTTCGAAGTCGACACAGTGTTCGAACACTGTGTTTTGTATGACGCAGGGAGAAATCATAGACCGCGAAGCACCGGTATCGATAAGAAACTTACCTTGGAATTCGGGTATTTCTATATAAGGGAGATGATCTTTGTCCTGGTGATTGAGTTTTATTAGCTGTGGTCTTCCAGCTCCCTGTCCTCCAGAAAATCCTGGGACATACTACCCTGTTCCTCCTCTACGCTCATAGCGGGATAGCTCCCGTCCTGTTCGTCCTGGTTGTGGTAGTAGTCGCTTTTATAATTATAATAATATTGAGATGGGTTTGCGTTACCTTCATGCGGAGAATAAAATAGCTCCTCGAACGCGAATTGTGGTGGCGTCGGCTTGTTAACCGATCGCATTGTCACATCCGATGAAACTTGAGGGGGGTTAACTTGTTGTTGTGGCATGTTCGGCTGCCTTTGAAAGTTTCCTGTATTCCTAAAATTGCCTGAATTATTTCTAAACGTACCTTGAGATGCTCTGTTCTTCCATGGTAGTACAGAGTTTACGAGCTGCTGTCTCTGACTGGGTGTGAGGTTATTGCGTTGGGGTACGAAATTATTAGGGGGTGCAAATTGTGGCTGAGGTGCAAAATTGAATGGTCTGTTAAAGGGTTGATTATTAAAAGTGTGTTGAAAGTTGCTCTGATTATGTCCTGGTTTAAAATTATCAGATCTTTTATTTTGGGGGTTGCTACTAGAAGGGTTGTTAAAATTAGGGCCCTGTCTGTAGTGTAGGACTTTGGCTTCTTCCTGACGAGCAGAAACAATTGCAAGCTCTAAGCTAGTGGGTTTATTAATGCGAACACCTATATACTTGAAATTCTAATTGATTTACATATTGCTCAATAGCCATATTCTCGTAATATGATTTATCTGAGTGTTGGCCAACCATGTACAGAGTATCAAGCACTTCCCTAACGCGTTTGCCAAAGGACTCAGCATCCTCGTTCTTATTACGACGAGTTCGCGTGAGTTCTTGCATAACTTGAATTTCATTTCGAGGCTCTCCTAATCTCGTTAGTAAAGCGCGTTTTATTTCTGGCCAACTATTAAGGGGTCCTTCGGGTGCAAGGGCATCTATGGCTGCACCGCTGAGTTTACTTTTAATTAAACAAACTACTGTAAGAAGGCCTAATTCGCCGTCACTGGGCCTTATTAGCTCCATAAGATTATCTACTTCACTAATATAAAACTTTAACCTCTTTGGGTTTCCATCGTATCTGGGCATAAGCTCCGAGATCATCTTCAAATCTGTTTGGCACTGCATTTTAACAGATTTGGTAACTCCAAATAAACGTGTGTACTTAAACTTTGCAATTGATTCTAAATTAAGTCTATAATCTACAGCGATATAAGCCTATAGACAGACACACGTAGAATAATATCCTAAAATTATTACGAGAGGAAATAGAGCAGAAAGGAATGTACTTGGAAAGCGAAAGAGTACTCACCAACACAGCATCCTCTGCATCTCCTGCTCGGGTCTTGTTGAAGACGGGTCTCCAATGTTCCGGATACCCGCGGGATTAAGCGCGCTGCGATAACCGCCGTAAGGTTCTATACGATCGCGGTTGACAACGATTGAAATCGTTCACCCGGTTCACGAAGAGTCTATTCGCGAGAAGGACTTTTATCCCGAAAGTCCCAGGGTGCCGCGACAACTACCAAGACTGCGCCAAATAAGTAACGGGGGGCGCAACGCGCGTTTTAAAAAAACAATTATTTTAATGTGCGTTTATTGTCAAAACTACAACAAGACTGCCAAAATGATTTGATATAAATTATTATTTTTTTTTTTTTTCTTTATTTAATTTAGGGACTTTGATCCATAAAAGACATGTCAGTCCCATCGTAACTTAATCTAAATTTACACACACAAACATAGACATATAAAATAAAAAAAGTATCATAAATGCTTAAAAATAAAATTTATGTTGAAATCGCTGACGCTGATATTCCGGCCGGCGCGTGTAGCGATCGCGCTAGCCTTGCAGGCGGCGTCAGCCACGTGAAGGCGGAGAAGGTGGCAGACAGTCAGGTTTTTAGTCGGTATCCCTCATTGGCTTAGAGAGGCGAGCCCGACAGACCCCCGTCGCTTCCCCTAAGTGGCGGGACATGCAGTAATGCATTTTCCTGACTTTAAACGAAAAAAAAAGGCGGCGTCAGCTGGTTTACCATGGCTATGCCATGGTAACTCACCACTGGAGAAGAATATTCAGAGAAACTTACTTGTACAATTCCGTCTTTGATCCATTCGGATACCTGTTTTTCCACAATGTTCTGTTCGGCTAGTGACAGACGTCGTGGGCGCTGAGCCACTGGTATGTCATCCTTGAGCACTATTCTTAGCTGGATTGGAGCGTCCTTCGTCTTAACAGGTTTGTAATTTTCCACACAGCTAACCACCTGTCGCCTTACCTCTTGATCCTGGATGTTACCTAAAACAAATTGTTCCGGGCATACCAAACAACACAGACTTTTCAACCATTCGTCTTCACTTGGGACAATCATTACTGAACCTTTCGACATAATGGTAGTAACACTTTGTAAAAAATCTTGTCCTAACAGTAGTTCGCAAGGCATAGTGTCTCTAGGTATCACGTAAAACATCACCTTATAGTCGTGTCCATCGAGTTTGATCGTCGTATAAAACTTTTTCGTTGACGTAACTTTGCTGCGACCAAGTCCAGAAAATGAAGTTTTCGTATTTTGACACTCCGGGGAACCTATTTGCGTGTATACGTCACTTGTTATTAAGTTTACTGTACTACCTGATTCTATTAACGCACTTAATTGACACTGATTAATGAAAATGTTCTTAAACGAAATATTTTTAGCCGGTTTCTTGTCAAACTTTTCTTCGTAAACAAACTTGAAGTTGTCGTCGATGTCATTCCGCCATGTCGGATCCGCCATATTGCCCTGTTCGCCGTTCTCGCCTGTGATTGGTCGTAGGCAATCCTCGTCGGTATAACAGATCTGTTCATTCCGCTCATTCGGCTTCTGCACAGTGAAGTTGGCCACACACATAGCCGAAGTCGACGGTCGGCTGTACTCGGCGGTCTTCGTCTTCGCATAATCCGCCTGTCTCACCCGATCGTGGGTTTTCTCTGTCTCTCCCGAGGCACTACACTGTTTCGAAATATGACCGTAATTGTTACATTTGAAGCACTTCATACCTTTTTCTTTACTCGGACACTGAGAAGATTGATGATTTTTTTCCCCACAGTTATAGCAGCGTATTTCCCTTGTAACAGGTCTCTCCTTGCCTCTCACGTCGGTCACGGTGGTGTTTCTCGACTTTTCTTTCACGCACTCGTAAATTCTCAGCTTTTCTTTTAGCTCAGGATAGGTTGAAGCACCGTACAGCAACATTTTATTAACTTCAGCGTCCATGATGCCGTCGATTATGTACCTTATAGCAACGTAGTCGGGCATTTTCCCTCTTTTCCCCATTTCCTTCATAGTTAGCATATAATCCATGCAGCTTTCGTCTCTTCGTTTTTTACGCTTAGTCATCATCTCGTGCACTGTTTTGCTGTCGATCGCGTCAGGAAATTCTTTGCTGAGGCCGGCCTTGAGGTCGTCCCAGTTCTTAAAAGGACGTTCAGAGCGTAACCATAAGGCCGCCGTACCTGTTAGCGATCTCCTTGCTACGACAAGCGTCTGCAATGATGTCCACTGAAATATTTCAGCATTGTCGTCAATGTCCTGTACCCATCTGGCTACGGAGTACATTTTATTTGTGCCGCTGAACGTGGGAACAAGATCCTCCGTCTGCGCGTTGAAATAACCGATGCCGCCTTTGCTCGGCCCGCCTTTGTCGCGGTCGTCATGGCAGTCGTGCGCGTCGTCATAGTCTTCCTGGCGACTTTTTCGGCGATCTTTGCCGCGTCCTGGCATTTCCGTCTTGAAAATATCGTCGTCTTCGTCTTAAAAATGATAGAACTGCAAGCGCCGTACGTCGTTTCGTCGCCTGCGCAGCCTCGCGTCGTGATGCCGCAATGTGCCGGTCGAACACACCGTCGTTGTAATGGGATTTCAGAAATAAATCCAATCCCGGACGAGAACCCAAATTGTAGGACGGTAGGGTTCGTTTCCGACAATTAAACAGCCTGATTCTTTCGATAAACTCCGCTTTAATCTTACTTATATAAAAAATACAATTTTAGCACGGCTTAAACGTCTTTCTCCAGCCATCAAATCAAATCAAATCAAATAATTTATTTGTGATCCACAGGTAAATAAGATACAGATGTTACAATACATTATTTTAGAGCAAGCTGTGATCAGCCTTATAGGCATACAAATTTGTTGCAAATACATAATTATGTTTGTAATCATGCACTCAGTCGGACATCAACAATTTAAAATTTAGATTCCAGGAAGTCATTAACGGAATAGAATGCATGCTCAATAAGGAATCTATATAATTTACACTTAAAAAACCGTTGTACAGTGCAATCTCTTATACTGTGGGGAAGCTTGTTATAGACTCTAGGAGCCATAGTAAATATACTTTTGTCATACAAGGTGGTTTTATGCTGATACCTATTAGCATTTTGCAAAAAATTTCGGTTACGAGATCTATGAGTAATCTTAAATAATTTCGGGTAACGTCGTACAAACACGCATATTTCGAAAATATATAGTGAAGGCATGGTTAAAATATTTAGACTTCTGAAGTATGGGAGACAACTGTCGCGTTTCTTTAGGCCGCACATGGCACGAATACAGCGCTTCTGACTTCGGAATACTTTATCCCAATTAGTTGCATTACCCCAGAATATTATCGCGTATCTCAGGCGAGAGGCAACATAGCCATGGTACGACGTAACCAATGTTTGGAGTCCAACTTTTTTGGAAAGCATGTATAGACTATAAGAGGATTGAGCCAGTTTTTTACACACAAATTCTATATGACTTTGCCATTTCAAATTATAATCAATTTGTAAGCCTAAAAATTTAGCTGTTTCCGTAGTTTCAACTATTCGACCATCGTTTTGAATAAGAATTCCAGGAGTATTACCACCCATTTGTTTAAATTGCATTAATTTTGTCTTTTCAATATTTATTTGTAGATTATTGTTTTGTAACCACTCCACTATAGAAGCTACGCTATTGTTTATTACATTATCATTATTATATACAACTGTACAGTCATCTGCAAATAGTACCATTCTGTCATTAATTGAATAAGGAATGTCATTAATATATATTATAAAGAGTAAAGGTCCAAGAACGCTTCCTTGAGGGACACCGTAGAGAACAGATCTAGAAGTTGATTTATGCTGAGTTTCTAGCTTCGTTTTAGGACAGATTCTACTAATGCTAGTGATCTGTGTTCTATTACTAAGATACGACTTCAATAAGTTCAAAGCGTTACCCCTAACACCGTAACTCTCGAGTTTGTCAAGAAGCATGTTGTGGTCGACGTTGTCAAACGCCTTGGACATGTCCATAAACATGGCATAAATGGGCTTTCTTGCATCGACGCTAGGATAAATTAAATCCAAAAGTTGGTATATTGCTAAATCCATTGACATATCCTTCCGGAACCCTTTCTGCTCGTGACAGAAAATGTTGTTTTTTTTCAAAATAACTATATAGATTATTAGAAATAGCTTTTTCAAAAAAATTTGAGAAAACTGAAATCATAGCTATTGGTCTATAGTTTTTTATATGTCGTTTATCGTCATTTTTATGAAGGGGCTTGACTATTGTCGTTTTTAGTACAGAAGGAAAGTCGCCCTGTTCGAAGCATAAATTAATAATTTGTGACAAAATGGGAGCAATAATTATATTGACATACTTCAAAACCAATACGCAAACATCATCTATGCCCGTACTTCTAGTATTTTTTAAATTTTTTATTATGGAGATTATATCAGAGGGTACCGTTGGATTTAAGAAAAGTGAGCTGCTGGGTACGTTGAATGTATTAATTTTAGTTTTATTGCATTGTAGTCTTAGAGGTTGGACTGAATCGATATAGTGGTTGTTAAATGATTCAGATATCTGATCCGGATCTGTAACATATTTATCATTAACTAGTATTCCTGAGATATTTTCTGCAGGAAAACGTTGATTTGAACTCTTGATGACAGTCCAAGCAGCCCTCGATTTATTATTTGATTGTGATATATAGTAGTTATTTTGCGCTTTTTGGGTTAAGTTAATAATTTGTTTGTATCGTTTAGCATAGTCTTTAAATTTTTCCTGGTCGTTAAGGTTTTTAGACTTTCTATATTTCCAAAGGAGACTACGTTTAATTTTACTACACTTTTTTATGCCATGAGAGAGCCATTTAGGACGGTTTTTAACTGTATTTTTTACTGTTACAATTGGGAAGCACAGATCATAAAACATCCTAAACATATCGTGGAATGTAGTAAAGGCATCATTCGCGTTGTTAAGCTGGAAGACATCATTGAATGTTAGCTGGCTAAGACATTCTGCAAACTTCTGCAGATTTTCTTTACAGTAATCACGTTTGAAGGAGAACCAGTGGCTTAAAAGGCATGTTTTCTTAACTGGGCATTTCAGAATAAGAGCTTTATGATCGGATAGGCCCAGTTCAATGAGTTCACATTTAGCACCATGCACATTATGAAGCATGTTGTCAATACATGTGCCACTATTTGGCCTAGTGATTTCTTTACATGATATTCTTAAATTATAATTATTGATCATCTCAATAAATTCAGTGCTTGGCTTATGTCTTTTTAGAAGATCTATGTTGAAATCTCCGCACACGATGACCTTTTTCTTGATATTACTCGTTAATAGATTCAAAATGCTTTCAAGGGTGTTGTAAAAAAGTTCAAGATAATGTTTGCTTAGATTATTTTTAGGTACTCTATAGACACATACCACTACCATGTCGTGGTCTAATAGATCAATGGCGCAACATTCGACAACATTGGGGATACTGCATCTCTGTACATAGTCGAGGTCTACAAATTTCAAGTTATATTTTACTAAGATGCATGCACCGCCCTTTCGGGAATTACGAGAAAAGTTAGATGCAAGGATATAATTAGGTATACTCAATAAGTGTGTATCATCAGACGTCATATTATGCTCCGTGAAACATAAAACATCAATGGCTTTACCAGTCTCTAGTAGATCCTGTAAGCACACCGTAAACAAATCCGATTTAGTTATTAAGCCTGCTATGTTCTGATGTAATATATTAATGTAATTAAACACGAAAAAAATTATTATTATGTGAAATCGCTTCTTTACTATTAATTGTTACGTCATTCGTATTAGAAAAATTATTTGTGTTGATGTCGGTCTGAGTGCCACGCGTCTTCATACATTTTTGCCCGGATTCACATGATACTTGTTGACAAAAATGGCCTTTGCAAGAGGAATTCGGTAATTTAAGAGATGCACTACCTCTCCCATCAATAATATTGCACTTTTCACTGTAATATAATCGTAGTAATTCTCTCAGCAAGTATCTACAAACATAAAGCGTGAATTCGCTCCGTCGGGGCTTAAAATTTAGTAAATTCATATCTAAGAAAGTAGTATTTGAAAATTTATTACATAACATACGCAACTCATCATTCAAGTATTTCTCCTTCAGATACCTGTTTGAAAGAGATTCACAAATTAGAATATTAGTATCACTATTCAACTCAATCCATGGAATTAAATTATTACGGATGACTGGATGACTGTCATCATTCATAAAGCCTAAAACAACCACATAGTCATCTTTTGAAAGTAACGATATTTCAGAAGGAAATGTATTTAGAAGATCAGGTAGTTTGCCGTTTGGCTTAAAGTAACAGAACACTTCATATTTAATTCCTAATAATTGCTGAAGCATCTTCTGAATCCCTCGTCCTTGTTGATCAGCCAAAATAATCACCTTCTTTCTTTGTACTTCTTTAGAGCTCGTACATGTGGTATGTTTGTCGACGTTCTGCAACGGTTCCTTCGGTACTGGGGATATAGGACCGCTTTCTTTATTCAATATCGATAACAGAGTAGTTTGTGGCGAAACGGTAGGCGTGCTCACATTGCGAGGTTTATTGGTTTGTGAGTTAATTTCGGTGTTCGCGTTTTCTATATTTAAATTCGCGAAACTCTGATTTTGTTGCTGCGTGTTCAAACTATTTCTTTTATTTTTATTTTTACTTTTCATCGATCGACTTTTTATTACATTTTTACTCGCGGACAAACTTAAAGTTTGTAAGTGGGAGCAACGATTTTCAATTTTTTTAATTTTTTCTTTTAGACTAAAGTTTTCGGCAAGTAAATTCTCAAGTTCATTCTCTGCACTAACCAATTTCTCCTGCAGATCTTCCATTTTTCTCTCCATTTGATCCATTTTAAGGTAGACAGTAGAACTCTCCGGACAGCTCCTGTTACATACATCGTTTGATAGAACGACTGAATGATCTGTATCATCGCTGCAATTTGAAAGGCTGTTTAAAATTTCAAAAGAGTTTTCTGTGGGCACCATTGTTCTATAGTTACTTCGTACAGTTCGTACCGTCACGTTATCAAAGGAAGAATTTGGTTTTCTAATACAAGGAACACACTTCCAACTATGTTTACTTTCGGTTTCCATCAGGTAGAATCTTTTCGAAGAAACATTACAGCAATCAATGTGGAAGGTATTTTTACAGACAGAACACGTCAAAGACTCTAGATCCACTGTCGATTTTTTACATTTGTTGCAGACTTGAGACATTTTTTGGTTGAAATCGGTAGCAATGTTTTCAATAAATAATGTTTTTAAGTACTTTTAAAATTTTAGGGCGTAATAAATTTTTTCGTTTTCTTGGTCTCGAACCCGGGCACCTTGGGTCATAAGTAGTCGTAACACTTACGCGCTGCCACTGCACCATCAACTACGTATCGTACGGCGTTGAAATTTGATGTATGATGCTAGCCAACGTCTTTGATCGAGCTTCGATATTACCATATAAGGTGCGAAGCTGTCCTCCGGACAAAACGCGCTGCAATTGGTGGAAGGATGGTGACTCACCGACTGTTGCTTTGCACCTCGGATTTATTTATGATTTCTGATAATTTGTTATTATTATCAACTACTTATTATTTTTTGATTATTAACTTGTATTTTAATTTTAATTGATTGTTACTTATTTTAATTATTTTTTATACACATATTACACTGTTTTATTTATTTATTTATTTTTTATCTTATAGTATCAGAATTTTGTTGTAATTTTATATTTATTAATGAACACTGTTTCACAAATAACTGTTCTAACTGGAAACTTCTTCGATAAATGTAATTTTGCTATTTTTAAGAATATTTTAACTCGGAGCGCAATGTTTACGTGCCGGCTGGCGCGGTGGTTCGATGAATGAAAGCCATGACAGCCACCGAGAGTGTACAACATGTCTCCTACTCCCTCGCACCACACACATTGAACATACATCCGTCCTTTTCACTCATTTCATACATTTCATTCCGTTCAAACCTCACTCACAGCATTCAGTCCTACATATATATATATGTCGGAGAGATAAAGTGGTTTCGATACTAGTAGCGTCACCTATTGACAGCTATTAGAACTATAATGACATCACGTATTAATCTATGGACGACAATGACGTTTATCTTTATGTTGCCAGTGTTAAGTGTCAGTAGATCGTGGGTTGAATGGTGTGACAGTCTTGACCGATGTTTGACAGATAAATCAGACGCCATTGGATACACGACAGTGCCATCGTAATGTTGTGCACACTGATTCTTTACGTGTCTGGTAATATCAAGATGAGGTATTTGTATTGAAAAATGAATCTAAATGAATCTGCGACAGCAGCGGTGGGATATGATCAACATTCCTCCAATTTGCCTGACTAACCTGCTACCTACCATTGACGAGGAATATTTCCGGGATACCGGGACTCATAATAAGTATTGTAATAACAAAAGAAAGGTCAGTATTTTGTATTACATTTTAATTTTGGCACAGATTCATTGGTTAAAAATGTGTTCTAATTAAAGAACAATGTGAAATAATGTCGTTTCCACGAAGGACAAAATGACCAATGAAATGTTCTCGGCATCGTGTAGATATTCCGATGTGTTGTTGAAAATCAATAACATAGTATAATGTTTATTTACAAGTTTTGCAAGACGCTTAGATTCGAAGTGGTATAAAAGTTTGCCGATATTAATTTACGTTTACGAGTATTTTGATATTACAAAAGATACGCTTCTGGGAAAGATGCCTCAGTGTATCGTAACATCGGAAACTCGATGTTTATGGGGTTCTGATATACAACGTGAAAGTGAAGTGGTATAGGGCTTCCGCGAGTATGTAAACACACGATATTTGTTCGTTTTTATCACACATTAATTATTGTAGTCGCCACTGCAATTCTTCGTGAACCATACAGGGCGCGATTCGCGTGTTGTGTTCGTGTGTTGTGGTGACCGCTGGTTCTCATTGAGACTTGTTATCACGATAACTGATGAGTGTAAACTTTGTTTCTGGAAGTTGCACATTGCATAACCTTGCACTGCGTAGCGGTCAGGTCGTAATGGTGTGTGTGTTTGTTTACTGAACATAAATAAAATAAAATTACAAGTTGATGAGTAGTGATTTTATGAATAATGAGATATTTTTATAGCTATCAATCGTATTGTCCGACAATGGATCAGAAAATGGACTGATATTGTCGCATTCTATGAGAAAGTTTAGTGTCTATGATATTATTCGGAGAGTTTTTGTTCTACATTTATTTGATTTTAGACAATGACTGTGTTATACTACAAATAAGAGTGGTATGTACAAGCTCACATTCTTTTTATTATTATCTCTGAAAAAGTGTCCTAGTTTCATAGATACAAATAATAATTGTCTAATCACACAACTCTTAGTGTAAAGAGATAGTTTCGTCCTGTTATTCAAGACTACTATTAACCCCTGTTATTGTTACTAAGATTAAAAAGGGGTCAAAATCAAAGGTATCATGTGGAGAGTGTGGTTATTAAAAGGGGTTCAAAGTTTTCATTCATTTTGAGATACTTGGATGTTTTGTTTTATTTTCACAAAGTAACTTTTATAACCTCAAACAAATTGTTTTATTTCCGAGTTCCGGACAATGATGGCCGGGGAGACAAGAATTAGCGCGGCTGGTCCGAGGTGTACCAGGCCTGCCACCTGCTCATGGTGGTGGCGAGGTAAACGTGGCCGAGGCCGTCTGTGTGGCATGGTGCGGGGCCGCAGTAATAGCGCTCGCAGTCGAGGTATCCAGGATAAGGAAATGGCCCGGTGATGTATTGCATACCCTGATGATTTTCATTGTTAATGATTGAAGTGACTACTGAGCAATAATGTTGAATTTTAAGTTATGATTTTTATAGAGTTCTGTTTTGTGATTTTGAGTGTATACGCCAGATGGAGGCAATGACCTCATGTTACCAGAACTAATTGAAGTTATGAATTTGTTTTGAACTAAATGTTGTGAGATAGTTGCTCAATGGTTTCGATCATGAAGTATAATTTTAAGTGAAAGTTAAAATTATGCTTTATTAATTGATTTTTATTGAATTATGAGCATTGAATGGTAAACCTACTTGTGCGGTTCATGATATGTTTGATTGATGGCAAGTGTGACAACGGAATATGCGAGGTCATATACCAGTTTAAGCTAAAATACTAATTTGTAATGTTGAGTAGAGTAAGTGATCTATGTGGCGGGAGATCAGTGGATCTGTGAGAGCCGGTTGGCTAGGGTAGCCATGGAAATGGAGAACTTACTCAGCTGATTATCTTTCAAGTAATTAGACACCATTTTGTTGTAGCGGTGATGGTACATGATTCTCTCTGGTAGACCTTAGTCTGCTCCTATAACACTTTATACCAAAATTTCAGTTTTTGTTTGGTAACTTGTAATTTGTGCCGCACAACGATATTTTAATTTTAATGAAACTGGTAAGATGTAAGATTCTTTATTATTTCCATTAGCACACGACACATTAGTGATTGTCTGTTTGAAAACAGAATGTGACCTTAAAATAAAAACATGTAGTTAATTGTGAGTTGCTTGCAAAAACGCATTTTAAAGATAATAACACATTATGGCTGTTGAGATATGAGTAAAGTCTGACTGTTACACATTAGTGATTATCTTTTGGAAACAAAACGTGATCACAAGTAAAATATTTAATTGTGAGTTGCAGAAATACATTTTAAAGTTAATATCACAGTAAGACTGTTGAGATATGAGTAGTCTGTGACCGTTACACATTAGTGATTGTCTTTTAAACAACAAAGTGACCATAAGGTAAAATATTTAATTGTGAGTTGCAGAAGTACATTTTAAAGTTAATATCACAGTAAGACTGTTGAGATATGAGTAGTCTGTGACCGTTACACATTAGTGATTGTCTTTTAAACAACAAAGTGACCATAAGGTAAAATATTTAATTGTGAGTTGCAGAAGTACATTTTAAAGTTAATATCAGAGTAAGACTGTTGACATATGAGTAGTCTGTGACCGTTACACATTAGTGATTGTATTTTGAAAACAAAACGTGACCATATAGTAAATTATTTAATTATGAGTTGTAGAAACGCATTTTGAAATTAAAATATGGCTAGGCAGAGCCATTCGAAGTAGATTCATTCGAGACAGTCGCCCATTATAAAAAGTAAAGCAGCCGTGCTTCAACCTCGCAGAACTCTAGTTGCTGAACACCATCTAGTAGGTCTAGTAGTGAAACTTTATAGCTAGTCTTTGATTTGGTTAAATGACCGAGACGTTCATAGCGTAGGTACTTGATATCCCCAATAGAGAAAATCAGCGTGACGAACGCAATAAGTGGTTACCTATGTTACATAGGTTATTAGAGCAGTCTGAGTTAACAATGTTCATGAATCCTATATTCACCTCGCGTATGATAATATTAAGATAAGACTCTAGGAAGAGTTTACGATTATTAATGATTTGAAAGTTATTATTTCCTTGATTCAACGTTTGTTGTTGATGATGATGACAAGTGACGACGTAGACTCTGAATTCTAAGTCCGTGTAAAATCGCCAAGGTTTTGTCTAAATGATTGTCAGGTATAGCCGAGCCAATATCTAGGAACGTGGCCAGTGTCTGTCATGAACGTTTGCGTAAATAGCCATCTAGCCTACCAGAATTGACTGAATCCTATAGAATCCAGAGTAAGCGATGATTAATTTTATTTAATTAGATTCCATCTTCGTAATGTGCTGTAGTCTTTCATCTGTTAATTGGCACAAAACGTGTCAAATCGCATTAAGACTGTATTATTTTGACTTCTATTACAGAAAATAACTTCAATGTTTTAATTTTATTAAATGTGAAGTCGAGTTGAAAAATAACTTGTATTTATTTCAGAACGATAAGATGTTTTACTACATTGAAAGCTTCTACGCTTTGTGGTTGTATATTTGGATTGGTTTGAATTGACATTGAAAGCTTCTACGCTTTGTGGTTGTATATTTGGATTGGTTTGAATTGACATTGAAAGCTTCTACGCTTTGTGGTTGTATATTTGGATTGGTTTGAATTGACATTGAAAGCTTCTACGCTTTGTGGTTGTATATTTGGATTGGTTTGAATTGACATTGAAAGCTTCTACGCTTTGTGGTTGTATATTTGGATTGGTTTGAATTGACATTGAAAGCTTCTACGCTTTGTGGTTGTATATTTGGATTGGTTTGAATTGACATTGAAAGCTTCTACGCTTTGTGGTTGTATATTTGGATTGGTTTGAATTGACATTGAAAGCTTCTACGCTTTGTGGTTGTATATTTGGATTGGTTTGAATTGACATTGAAAGCTTCTACGCTTTGTGGTTGTATATTTGGATTGGTTTGAATTGACATTGAAAGCTTCTACGCTTTGTGGTTGTATATTTGGATTGATTTGAATTGGCACTGAAAGCTTCAACGCTTTGTGTTTTGTATACTTGGATTGATTTGAATTGGCATTGAAAGCTTCAACGCTTTGTGTTTGTATACTTGGATTGATTTGAATTGGCATTGAAAGCTTCAACGCTTTGTGTTTTGTATACTTGGATTGATTTGAATTGGCACTGAAAGCTTCAACGCTTTGTGTTTTGTATACTTGGATTGATTTGAATTGGCACTGAAAACTTCAACGCTTGTGTTTGTATACTTGGATTGACGTGAATTGGCGCTGAAAGCTATAACGCTTTGCGGTATACTTGTACTGGCCTACGAATTTCTCCTCACTTTGAGTTGTGACCAACATTTTAAGTTTTTGGATATAGACAAAATGCAATAATGAAGTAAGAGAACTTAGTGGAGAAACGGAATAAAGATTATTAATGTGAAATTGTGTGTTGAACTTATGCTGGAAACTCCAACGCTTCATGGAATCGTCTCTAAGTTGAAGGTTATTGAAAGTTCCATGGTTCATGTAAATGTGTTGAGTGCTTGACGCCTTACGCAATTGTTTTATGTGGTAAGCTATGAGCTTTGCGGGCGTAACGCGTTAGGAGCCTCGCGCCCCATGAAGGCGAATGTTTAGGAGAACTGTGCTCCATGTGGTCTACCTCAGCGTATTGTGTGAGTATGTGTTGGCAACTTGCCGGTGTCGCGCGAGAGCGCGCAACTTGTCAGCATGGCCGTGTCGGAGAGATAAAGTGGTTTCGATACTAGTAGCGTCACCTATTGACAGCTATTAGAACTATAATGACATCACGTATTAATCTATGGACGACAATGACGTTTATCTTTATGTTGCCAGTGTTAAGTGTCAGTAGATCGTGGGTTGAATGGTGTGACAGTCTTGACCGATGTTTGACAGATAAATCAGACGCCATTGGATACACGACAGTGCCATCGTAATGTTGTGCACACTGATTCTTTACGTGTCTGGTAATATCAAGATGAGGTATTTGTATTGAAAAATGAATCTAAATGAATCTGCGACATATATATATAAATACATACACAAATATACATATATATATACACATATATATATTGTGCTCCTCGTCGCTCAGCGACAATATTTTTTCGAATTCCGTAGATTCATTTCCAATGTGCACGATAGTCGTGTGAAGCACGAAATCTGTGAATTTTTTTAAAAATGAATAGTCTTGTTGACTCGTGGAAATCGTTCAAATTTTAGAACAGGCTTATTTTTCTGATCCTCGGTCGCGCGCCCGGTCCGTCACCCGTTAAATGCATTCTGTCCGTATAGTTCTACCGTTCAGTAGGACTACGAATAAACGGGGGACTAGTAGAAACTAGTCCCCCGTTTATTCGTAGTCCTACTTTTTTTGTCTTATTAGTAGATCCACGAGGGAGAACATCGTGCTGTTGTCCATTGTCGCAAAACGCAATAAGTATATCCGTTTTCTGGTGTCCATAACACAAGCAGGCTTGGCCTACTTTGGGACCAGGGTGGCGATGTTTAAGTGTGTAGAATTTTATTAAAACTTACAAGTCAGAACACTATACCCAAAGGCCTCGTTTAGGCAAATTATGCTAGTCTGCAGATTTTGTGTTACAAATTTTCGTTGCTGCGCACTTAACCAAGGGAAGTTCAAAATGATCCCAAAGGAATACAACAAAGTTATTGTAGTGATAAAGTGGGTAACTAGTAAACTTGACGAAACTTTACGCGCTATCTCGAGAGTTCAAGTTAGTGTTAAGTAGCTAAAAATACATTTTAACAGCCAGACCACAAACTTGCTATCAGCGAAAACTTACGCGGGGCGGCGAGCGTTAAATAATAATAAACTAAAAATGTTCACAAACTTGCCGCCTGGCAGTGTCAGTTGATCAAATTACCTAAAATTTATACGTTAATACATTTCAACAGCGGTTGATGATTTTCCATTAGTTTATCAACTAACTAAAAAGTTGATCAAGATATTCTGAATGTTATAAAGCCAATAATAGGATACGAACTCAAACAATATTATCTGCCTAATAATAATAATAATAATATTTTTATTTCGACCAACTCAGATCACGGGTTAGTAATACATAAATTCCTTATACCTATTGTTAGTTCACAAAAAAAAAAAAAAAAAAAAAAAAAAAAAAAAAAAAAAAAAAAAAAAAAAAAAAAAAAAAAATTAACATGCACAAATTTAAAATTGACTGTTCCTCAGAAGATCAAATCTACTTGATAATGCGTTCAGGATGCTGTTGGCGCTGGCCCGGGCCCTGCGCGCCAGAGATGCACACCGCTTACGCATTGTAGTATAAAAACAATCTGCTCTTGCGTCGGCGAACATCCCTGACGCGCTACAGAATCGCGGCAGCCCCATCAACACCCTAAACGCATTATTATACTGCACACGCAGAGCGCTGATCTGTTTCTGCGTGTAATCAACCCATAGGCTGCTCGTGTATAAGGAGGTGCAATAGGACTTGAATAACGTCACTTTGACTTCAGCTGAGCAACGCGCAAACCTACGGGCTATCATATTGGCGCGCACAGACAGCGCCCTGCGCTCTCGTTCTATATCAGTATTGTCCTTCAAGTCAGAAGTCACCCAGTGACCTAGATATTTAAATTGTTCCACCCTTTTAAGCGGGGTCCCATCCAGTTTGATTGGAGGGACACTAAACTGGCATGACTTTCTGACTCGAAAGACTATACATTCACTCTTTAGGACATTATATTTATATAATATATATAATAAAGAGAATATCGGAGCTGGAAATGTAATTTGGAAGCGAAGTTTAATCCAATGTTTGACTTATACAAACTGAACAATCTTGTTACTTCGTAATACGCTTACTTCTATAAAACTTTGAGCACACATTTTTAGGGTTCGTACCCAAAGGGTGCAAACGGGACCCTATTACTAAGCGTCCGCTGTCTGGCTATCCGTCCGTCTATCACCAATCTGAATCTTATGAACCGTGACCGTGATAGCCAGACTGTTGACATTTACACAGATGATTTTCAAAGGTAACTATTGCCGCCAAAACAACAAATAATATTTTTTTTATTTGGGTTCCATACAACAATTATAATTTTTTGCCTTTTGTATGATGGTAAGGAACCCTTTATGCGCGACTTAGACACGCACTTGTTATTTACTAAGCTGTAACATATTATTCAAAATCCATGATGGTAAGCAGTCTATAGACGCTTGCAATACCGGGGGCATCACTCGCGCGTTGCCGACCCTGTAAAAAGTGGAACTCTGACCTTACTCACCGTAGGAACACAACATGGCCGAGACCAATGCTATTTGTAAGGGCTGCTCCGATTTGAGCGGATTATCTGCTGTGCCCTACCTCTTGATTGTATACGTTGTAAATTTATTTAACAAATTATTTTGATAGGGACACGCGTAGGGATGAAGAGGTTTTCAAGCGTATTCCACGCTAATCTCTGGTTAAGCGTGTCCGTTGTAATGATGAAATATGACCACATACGACCCGTATGTATGTGCTTGTTAATAGGTTTTGCGACCTCTTTACTATGAGAACGTCAGGAAAATTAAATTTCTTTAGATATAATTTACTAGCGAAACCAACGCAACTTCGATCGCGTATACACCGCTTTCCCATGGGAATTTTGGAATATATTATACATATAAACCATTCTTTTGAATCACTGTATCTATTAAAAAAATCACATCAACATCCGTTGCGTAGTTTTAGAGATATATGCATACATAGGTACAGATAGACAGACACTTTATTTTATACTATGTAAAAATATAGATTTCGATGGAATAGGCCACTGTCATGTTGTCAGCTCGATAGCGTCGCTTTGTGTAGCACTGTAATATGTACACGCAAGTTAAGCGACGTCGACCCTAGCCAGCGTTTGGGTGGGTTTCGTTATCTCGAGCTTCTCCGTGCTTCGGAGGGCACGTTAAGCCGTCGGTCCCGGCTGTTGTGTCGACAACAGCCGAGACTGCATCCCAACTCCCAACGGGCAACTGTCATTCATTGGGATGACGGTCGTTAAGTCAAGTCGGTGGCCTTAGGGCGGTTTGAAAACTGCATCCGCATTGGAGATTATGCTCTTATTAGCTTCGATTGAAGGGAGACCCGTATCCCAGCAGTGGGATGATTATGGGTTGATTATGATGATGACAATTTTTGTATTTTGTTTGAAATCTTTTAATTTAAAAGTTCTAATCCAATCAAAAATGTAGCATACCGCCATTAATTTTCTTAATAATTTCATTACAAAATAAACAATCAATTTTTTTCATCGTAATGTCGTTATTCAAAAAAAATGTTACAGCACTTATTTACACTCTCTTTTAGCAAAACCCTATTATCTCTTAGTAACAGTTAGAAACCCAAAAGAAAATAGAAATTCGTAATAATAAAAGATAGATAGATAGATAGAATACTCTTTATTTGCATTACACACAGGAAAAAGTACAAAAACAATCTTATAAACTAGTGTAAATGCAACAAGGCGGCCTTATTGCTAAAAAGCAATCTTTTCAAGGCAACCTTAAGGTAACGAATTTCTGTATGGAGTGGGCAGCGCTAGCAAGACAAGAAAATAAATAATAAACAAGAAAATGATAGATAAGTATCTAGGACATCTAAATATTAAAACAAATATTAATAAATAACTTCAATCAAATATTATATTACTATACTTACAATAATATATTATATAAATATTCATATTCAACCTACCATAAATACAAATTATACTGTAATATACATACAATACATATATACCTTATAATAAAATAAATAAAAATGTCGTTGTACTTGAAGGCAAAGAAAGGAATTAAAAACTAAGTGCTAAGAAGTGATTTTTCAACTGTCGTTTAAATACCTCAATGGATTTTGCAGTTCTGATGGCTACCGGTAAATTGTTCCATAGTCTCATAGCCTGGATAGAAAAGGATTGGTCGAAGGATTTAGAGGAATGAACGGGTATTAGGAGTGTGAGATTATCAGTGGAGCGCAGTGACAGGCTATGGGATGAAGAGGAAAAGATGAAGAATTCTTTAAGATAGGAGGGAGTACATGGATTGAAAAGTATGGTGTAAAGAAAGGAAAGGATGTGCATGTCCCTACGTTGGCGAATGGAAAGCCACTTCAATTTTGTCCGGTATTCAGATACATGATCGTATTTGCGTAGACCATAAATGAACCTATTACAGAAGTTCTGCAACCGATCTAATTTATTGAGCAAATCTACGTTAAGGTCCGGGTACGATGTGTCAGCATAATCAAGGATAGGGAGAAGAAGGGATTGTGCAAGAGCAACCTTGGTGGCAGTTGGTAAGAAGTTTCTGAGTCGCCGATGTGACGCAGATGTAGCGAACATCCTCCTACTTACCTCGGCCACCTGATCTTTCCAAGATAATGTGGAGTCCATAATTAACCCGAGGTTTTTTACCGAATTTTGAAAAGGAATGCAGATACCATCAAACATAACCGACGGGATTCGAAAATTATCTAACCTCGAAATAAAGGCCTGGCTACCTAAAATTATGCATTGAGACTTGGTAGGATTAACTTGGAGTCCATAGCGTTTACTCCACTGCGTAATGAGGTTCAAATTAGCATTAGTATCTGAAACAGCCGTGGCTATATTACTCAATGACGTTTGGCAGTAAATTTGTAAATCATCTGCATAAAGGTGATAGGAAGAAGTAAGTGACCTAGTGATAGAGGAAATGAAAATAGCAAACAATAGAGGAGATAGCACACCACCCTGCGGCACGCCAGCTTTCGTATGACACCATGTAGAATTTTGGAGATCGATTTTGACACGTTGCTGACGCCCGTACAGGTAATTATGAAACCAATCACACACTGCCGGAGATATGTTAAGAGAAGAGAGAATACCTAGCATGATATCAAAATCAATGGAGTTGAAAGCATTGCTGAAGTCGAGTAATGTCAATAAGGTTAGCTGTTGATTTTCCATACCACGCCTAATGTCGTCAGTAATTTTGACTAAAGCAGTAGTCGTACTATGACCAGGCCAAAAACCGGATTGAAAAGGGTTATGTATGTTGTTAGAATTTAGGAAACTATTCAGTTGCCAATGAACTAGCCGCTCCAATACTTTAGATAGGAAAGGGAGTATAGAAATGGGACGGTAGTCACTAAAGGCAGAAGGATTGGTTTTTTTAGGCAGTGGGATTATTTGAGCTAGTTTCCAGCATTCAGGAAAGGAGCTTGTGGAAATTGAAAAATTAAAATTTTTTTTTAGGATAGGAACGAGGAGGTCTATCAAAGGGATGATCATTCTACGACTAATGCAATCACCCCCGACGGCATTAGACGTGATGGATAATATGCTTCTCTTAACATCACAGTCAGTGAATGATTTGAAAACAAATGGAGAGTAATTGGGAGTGGGCATCGAAGAAAGATCTTTTAATGTACTTGATTTGATATTTTTATCAAGAAACGTGCCGGAAGAGAAATGACTATTGAGTGAGTCAAGATTTATATCTGAAGCACAGGAATTTTGCGATTTGCCAACTCCCAAAGTTCTAAGAAATTTCCAAACCTTAGCTTGGTCTTCGTTCTCAACAGACTGGTGAATGTGGCGTCGTTGTGCGTCCCTACACACCTTGTTGCAGAGATTTCTGGCTTTTTGGTATTTTTCACGTTTGGCGATGCTTAATGGATCTGCTTTATGGCGCGCTTTTGCGCGGTTCTTTTTCTCTCGGAGCTGCTTGATCTCATCAGTTAGCCAAGGAGCAGGAAGATGCTTGAGCTTCACCGGCCGAATAGGTGCATGAGCATCGTATAGATCGAGTAGATAACTATTGAATAACCTAACTTTCTCGTCTACAGTGTCAGAATCATCAATACTAGACCAATTAATTTCTTGAGCATCGCGACTCAAATGTTAAAAGTTAGAAGACGTAAAACAATTTGAATCATATTACCATAATATAGAGTTAAATTTCGAAATAAATGTGTTATCGATTTATGCGGGCGTTATAATGGCCCAACCATGTTAGTTTAGGATTGTCCTTTTTGATGTAAAAGTGTGTCATATAGTCCAGGAGACTAAATACAGGGACTAGTGGTAAAACTTAACGAGAGGTAGGGCACGGCGGATAATCCGCTCAAATCGCAGCAGCCCGTCTGGGGAAGGTCCTCCACCTTACAGAAGATCGTAGCCAAATAGCATTGGTTTCGGCCATGTTGTGTTCCTACGGTGAGTAAGGTCTCCAGAGCTCCACTCCACGGAGGGTTGGGAGGGTTGGTAACGCGTGAGTGATATAGGCTACGGTGATGCTTACCATCAGGCAGGCCGTATGCTTGTTTGCCACCTTTGTAGCATAAAAAAATAACTTGAAATGACCAAAGTACGACGGATATATTGTTGTAAAAATATACTTACTATAGAAAACATCCAGACTCGAGACAAATGACATTACATAAATGTTTGCCCCGAGCGAGAATCGAACCCGCGTCCTCTGGGGCTAAAGATCACTACCAACGCACCATGGGACTACATAATTTTACGCCATACCCATATAGCCCTTTCATAATTTAAAAATGTAAATATATATTGTAAAATAAAAATTAAATGTACAATATAATACGAAGTGCTAAAGTAATATTCGTACGAAATTGGCATCTCGACGACATCGCTTTAACTCTTTGAGAGCGTCTTCACAATTCAACAAAGTCATATTCAAAATTGCAATGCAGTAATTGCATAGTGCATAATTTTACTTTTTATAGTCTTATTTCATGTATTACAAAATCCACAGCTCTTGTATCTAGTTTAACAAAGCTTTGCAAAACATACTTATGGATTTACAATTTTTACAATAACTAGATAGCAATAGTAAAATGAGAAAATTGAGTGCTTACATTCGTGCTTCTGATTTTGATGTTGTGTTTATGTTGTTGACGACCTCCGTGGCGTAATGGTTACTACGCCAGACCGCCACCCAGGAGGTCCCAGGTTCGATCCCCTATCTTTTTTGTAACTTTTTCTGATTGGCCTCGGGTCTTCGATGTTTATCTATATATGTATTTGTTATAAAATATAATATCGTTGAGTTAGTATCCCATAATCTACCCATAACACAAGTTTCGAACTTACTTTGGGGCTAGCTCAATCTGTATGAATTGTCCCTATATATTTATTATTATTATATGTGTGTGTGTGTGACTGCGTGCGTGTACTGCGTGTAGTCTAGTACAGTCAGACAATGAAAGAGGTGATCAGGGCTCGTAAATATAATTCATTGACATCTTCCTTCAGTGCATCGACCAGAATTATCAAACGGTCACAATTAATACGATAAAAATTGGTTTAACTTCTTTTGTAATTCTTTTTCATTTTTGCTTAACATTTTCTTTTTTGAAGTTTAAAACCGAAATAAAAAGTGCATGCTGTGTTCGGTAATAGTAGGTTGTTGCAACTTTTAGTTATAAAATTACGTTTGTATGGATTGTACCCTGTAGCAACCAGTTTGCGAACCACATACTTAATAAAAAATGAAAAAGAAAAAACAGTTTTTAAATATTGCGTGAAGGGATTTAATCGATTTTTTAATTATGTTCACTTCAAACTTTCGCGTTGCATTATTATAAACTAGCTGTTACCCGCGGCTTCGCCCGCGCGGTCAAGCGAAAGTGCCAATAATTTCGTTCCCGTGGGAATAAAAAAAAACGACTTTATCCTTGTCAATATCATAAAGGGAATCTCTATTAAAAATTTCAGCTTTTCAGGTTAAGCGCTTCCGTTAATACACGTGTAGTCTAATTATTTCGAAGTCTGTGGGAATTTAAAAAAATCTTATCCTTATGCTTGTCTACTTTATAAAGGGAAAGTTTATACAAAATCTAGGAGTTCTAGGTTGAGCGCCCACGATAACGATAATACACGTGCAGTCCAATTTTTCTCGTTCCTAATTTATTAATGGGAATTTCAGTTTAAAGAATTTTTTTACTCGAATTTACGCGGTCATACCTTAATATTGCCTGACGTTTCGACCAGGTTGCACCGGCCGTGGTCGTGTGACCACGGCCGATGCAAATGATACTTAAGATCGCGTTAATTCCCGGTATATTATTAATTTATGTTCATATTGTACTATGTGATAACAAAGTTTCATCGATGCTACATTACTAACATAAAAATATTTTTCTTAGGTTCACTTCCATGGTCACCGCTTTCATTACTTGACTGTTCTGTTCCCAGCTCTATCACTTATCTACCCTACTTCCTATACATGGTTACTTTTGGATCCCCCGCCAAAAATAGACATGATATAAGGCATAAAAAAATATTTGGTGAAAAGAAAAAAAAGAAAAAGTTTTAAAATCCACATTTTACAGTAACTTTTTTAAATCTTACATTTTGAGGAACGTTCGGTCACCCTCGCGCCAGTCAACGACGGCGCATTGTCATTGGTTGAAAGGATGATATCAGCTACGTATGCGCGTAGTGCTATTGGTGTTATAATACGAGACGGCCGCACGCGCGGTAAACAAAAAAGTGACCATAATTTTGATTTGTGTTTGTAAAATTTTGAAAAAAATAAGTCAATAAAATAATTTATGTTTATTTCAAAAATTCATTGTACAGCTGGTATAGAATCACCTAATAAAAAAAAAGCGGGGGGTCTAAAAGTAACCCTGTAAAATAAAAACATTATAATCCTAGATCACAGCACAGCACATTAAACTCTGAGTTATTTACGATGCACTGCTATCGAATATTAATGGCCACACTAACAACAACAGAAACAGAGAATATCGACTGAAAACTTATTTAACGACTTCTGATAGATAAACACAATAAAATTTTGACACGGAAGGCGGCAGTGCTTTCTAATGCGTACACATATTAGAAACGAACTTCTACCCGCGTCTTCACCTGCATGGCCTTTAGCTTGATAAAACTTTTTTAATTATGAACCAATTGACACATTTAATGTTATGTGGAGCAAACCGCAACGCATTAATGAAAACCGCATTTAAACTGTTTCTGAGATTGGCGTGCGACAGCGGACAACTTCGGGATGTGCGAAGTGCTGTTGATTGACAATGACTGTATCGACAACCAACAGCACAGCGTACATCCCGAAGCACAAAGTTTAAAATTGATTTGAGATCCTAGACTGGCATCAATCAGTGTCAAGCCGCTCGCGACGTAATGTAGGTCACTCATGGGAGCCATTTGTTAATAAAGTGGCAGAAATTAATTACACTGTAAATTGACTCGCCTCATTAAGCATGAGAATAATGTTTAATAAATCAATTAATTAAATTGTTCATGACATGCAACATTGTGTCCCACGTTGTCAGAATCAATTTTTATAAATAAGTTTGTAAATTGCAGGTGCTCGGTGCATGCATACCTTCATAAAGAGATACGTATTGTACGTATTCATAAAGAGATACGCCTTCATGCTTCCTTGTTGCAATTATGCTTACAAATTATGATGTCGTTTAGATGTCAACTTGACATTACAGACTATTTCGTATTTAGGCGCTGTCCCACTGCTGCGCACGAACACGTGGGCCACGTGGCACATTACAGCTGCGTCGATGACTACGTGGGTCTACGTTTCCACTGCAGTCCAAGCTATACACGAATATAAAACCACGACTACGTACAGCTGTAGCGTGGCCCACCACGGCGCACGGAGAGGCTACGCATTGATTGTCATAGTTTTTGGTTGGTGTAATGTGCCACAGCGTGTGCAGCGATGTGCACGCTTTGTGGAACAAGCTGTGCACCGCATTCACTGCGTGCATGGCGTTGACAGCGTTGAGCTATGTTGAGCAAGCCACGCGTGTATCAATGACGTCACTTGATGGTTAACGTATCCGTGGGTTGCGTGCGTAGACAGCGCCTTATGCTCTCCGAAATATGCAATACCAAACAGATATCAACTTGACATCAAGTTAAACGCGTATTACCTTCACTCCACTTTTTGACATAAAACAGTATCATGTAAATATTAAAAATTAGATACAGAATTGATATAGCATTTTAAAAACCATGTCAACTTGGGATCAACATCATATTAGCATCAAAACGACATCATCTTTTTTAAGGGATAAAATTAAAAGTAATCTACCGGTTACCTAATAACTAATTATATACTTATACGTCTATAAATATACACATATAAATAAAATAAATTAATAATAAACTTACATATACTATGTAATTAAATATTCAAACATGTCCGTATCGACGAATGAACGAGAGGTAAAAAAAAAAAAAAAAACGAAAATAATAGTTCTAAGATCAAAGAGACAAATTAGGATTTTTCAAAAAAACAAAAAAGACAAAAAACAAAAAAAGATAAAATAAAATTTCATTGATGACATTTTGAGTGCGTTCACACATTGTCTTTCTTAATCATATCAGCGGCTTTCTCTCCAATCATCATGGTAGGAACATTTGTATTTCCACTAGTTATCGTTGGCATAATACTAGCATCAGCGACGCGGAGTCGACTAACGCCGTACACACGCAGCCGCGAGTCCACGACGCTGCCCATGGGACAAGTACCCACGTAGTGCCAAAAAGTAATCGATGCCGATCGAATGTAGCATTCCATAAACTCTCTACTACCCCTCTGTAATCCTTCACACTGTGGTGGAACAATAAACCTTGAATTATGCTGTTTAAAAAATGACGATTCCGTGACGCGATCAAAATCTTGTATGTATGAAATCAAGTCATCTATGTCGCGAGTATCTGAATATACACCATGATATATTAAAGGGTATTCCAATGGATCCGCACTTCGCAAAAGAATACGCCCTCGCGATTTCGGGCGCATGGGATAAACAACAGCACTCATGACATGTTTTCCTTTACTCCTATTGTAAATTATTTCGCACATCTCATCTTTAATTTGTAAATAAAACGTACATAATATTAAAGCTAATTCAACATCAATTACTGTCACATGCGTTTGATAGTCAGGATAGTTTTGGGTCTTGTTCATTGCAACGTATCCTAATACAAAAGGCGCGATATAGTCGTGAGGATCTATTGGTTTTCTAAGTAACAACGGTAAAGCTTTATCAGTGGGATATACAAGAAATGCCCCAAGATGATCCTGAAAATTTTCACCGACCGGCAAATCTGCTATTACTTTTATTCCATTATCTTCTAAATGTTTCTTAGGACCTATACCCGATAACATAAGCAGTTGAGGACTGTTTATAGCTCCAGCTGATACAATTACTTCATTGAGCGCTCTTAACATGACTTTCTCCCCGCTTTGTTTCAATGCAATTACACCGATAGCATTTTTGTTTTCGTCAAAAACTATTTCAGTAACCATTGTATGCTTAGCAACATACAAATTTGGCCGATCTTTACTAGCTCCTAAATACGAGCGAGCGGTACTTTGTCTTGCACCATCGGCCATAGTAACCAGTGGCTGAGTATACCCACATGTGTTAATTCCACTTACGTCTAAGACAATGTCATGACCTATTTCTGCAAAGGCTTCTAAGTATTTCTGACTCTCTTCGAATTGCAACTTGGTAACGCCAACGTACCCCTCCGTTCCATGAAAATCTCCAGTGGGAGACTCGAGGATGGTTTGCTCCCGAAGATTCTCACATTTCTTGAAATATTCTAAAATATTATCATACTTCCAAGATTCGTCGTTTACCATTTTTGCCCAGTTATTGTAGTCTATAGGACTTCCTCGCACGTAAAACATGAAGTTCATACTACTTGAGCCACCCAACATTTTACCACGCGTTAATGGAATTCTTTCATTTTTAAGACCTTCTAGTGTTTCATTTCTTACGGAGGTATAGTTCCAATCCACTCTTGAAAACTTCATAAACGGCAATAAACCTGGAACCTGTAAAGTAAATTTTAAAAAATCATAGTTTGATAATAGAATATCATAATAGAGATCTCTAGAGATCAAGAGAGGTAAGGCACAGCCGATAATCCGCTCAAAGCGGAGCAGCCCGTCTGGGGAAGGACCTCCACATTACAGAAGATCGTAGCCAAATAGCATTGGTCTCAGCCATGTTGTGTTCCTACGGTGAGTAAGGTCTCCAGAGCTCCACTTTGTATTGCAAGCGTCTATAGGCTACGGTGATGCTTACCATCATCTTACGTATGCTTGTTTGCCAACTTTGTGGTATAAAAAAAATATGTACTTTGTAAAATAGTGATTAAAGAAAACTTACGTCTGATTCAATGGGAGGGTTTCCTCCAGCTTCCACGAGCAGAACTGTAACCTTAGGATCCTCGGTGAGTCTGGTAGCTATTATGCTTCCCGCTGATCCCGAACCCACCACTATATAGGAATAAGTATCACCATCTGTTAACAAGTACATATTATTGAAAACGATATTATTACTAGAATTGCCACTTACTTACTACACTTACTTGCTCTTCTAGTTACTAGTTCTTAGTATGAAAACGTACAAAATGTCATTTAAAATGACATTGACTATGAAAATGACAATTAATGTTCTGACCGTTGCATCTCAATATATTTATGAAAATATAATGTATGTACGTAAAAATATAAGAACATTTGTAAAGTTAAAGTTTTAGAAATAAACATAAATTAGTTACACCTAAGCACCGGCTCGCCAAGACCTCAAATGGTTTTGTTGTTAATAGTATTCGATTTTATAATAAACTGCCTGAAAACGTGCTGAATTTACCAGGAAAAAGGTTTAAATCCTACATTAAATATTCACTCAGCAGAAAGGCTTATTATAAAATTGAAGATTATCTAAATGATAAAAATAGCTGGAATGATAAACTCGGCACAGACACCAAACACAAGCCTACCTACTGCTAGGTACTTAATATATTGCGCATATATATATGCATATATTGTATATACACTTTCTACCTTTATTAAATTTTTTACACCTTTAAATGTAGGTATATATGTATACCAGTATATTAATACGCTTTTTTTTTCTCTTCATTTATAGTGTTACTAGAGAAACCCGCGCAACTACGTGTGCGTTTATCCTTTCCCGTGGGAATTTCAAAAAATCCTTTCATATCGGTTGGTCACACCCAAAAAATTTTCATATGTATAGATTTTTATTTTTTATTTTTATACTTCTCATTACAATCTTTGGAGTGGGCGTTTATGAAATAGGCTAGCCCGACCAGTGAAGAGCCACCCTTTTACAGAATATTGACGTGAAGCAGCAATGCGTTTCGTTCGGGGAGTGAAATATCCGAAATTCTCGTTTGTCACCATTGTGGTATAGAAAAAATCTAACTCATTCCTTATACTATTTCTCGCTATATCCTGTTTTTTCCTGTTATAGGTCGGCAACGGGTTAGGGACCCTAGAATTTATGTGCTCCATAGTCGACGGTAATCACCTAATATCAAATGATCCATTTTCCTGAGCTTGTTTTTCCGTAAAAAAAATTTATAAGTATATCGGTAATTCAATACCTACAACCTCAGCCTACAACAACACTACGAAATAATAGAGCGAGTCGACGTAATGAGATTTCCTATAAGTGAGAAAGAGACACTATTAAAATGTATGCCATTTAACCATTGACCAATTTAACTTGAACCCTGTCAAATATTATAAAATTTAATATTTAATTACTTACTATTTTATTATCGATGAATATGATTCAGTCCGCTTTAAACATAGTTAGAATTTTAGCTGTTTTCCGATATCACAAACAGAATAAATAGACGACATTATGATTGAATATTCACAATTTATAATTACATGACAGATGATACACTTCACTTCACGAATGTGTCAAAATGAAATGTAATTGAAATCTAAAGCACTAAGGAGTATGGTATTGATATCAACCCGAAGAAAATTACCGAGAAAATACATTTTTTTCAAGAATTTCAATAAAATAAGAATCACATCTTCCATCAATTCTCTTAAACAATTTTTATGCAAAATTTGAAGTAGATTGGACCAAGGAATCAAGTTGTCCCATAGTAACTTTACCCCCTTTTTTATCCCCTTAGAGTTCGAATTTCGAAAAATCCTTTCTTATCGGACGCCTACGTCATATAATAGGTCCACCTGCCAAGTTTCAGATTTTTACGATGAGCGGTTTAGGCTGTGCGTTGATTCTCAGTCAGTCAGTCAGGACAAAGCATTTTATATATATAGATTAATCTTTAATTATTTGCATTTTTTTTTTC
Source organism: Endotricha flammealis (assembly GCA_905163395.2). Taxonomy (NCBI): domain Eukaryota; kingdom Metazoa; phylum Arthropoda; class Insecta; order Lepidoptera; family Pyralidae; genus Endotricha; species Endotricha flammealis. The sequence continues at coordinate 617,797 of LR990861.1, read as the reverse complement.
TTTCGTCATCAGAAATTACAGATATTTTGTGTTAATTTTATATTTTCTGTCATTGAAATTTGTATCCTATTAATACCATTTTAAAAGAGCAAGTGCTAAGTTTCTTGCCAGCTTCTTCTTAGCACAAATCTGCCGTCTGAACTGGTGGTAGGAAAAAATTGTGACGATTCGAAAGAGCTTATATTAGGCCTATTTGAATAAAAATATTTTGAATTTGAATTGTACTTATTAAAGCAAGCAAATCGTAGCAAATATCGGAACACTACACGTGACTACACTTTGTGTGGCCTGACACGCACTTGCTCGGTATTTTATTTATTTATAGCCACATGTAAGTTTTATGAATTCCCTTTACAAATTTTTTTCTTATGTTTTATAGCGCCTGTAACATTTTTACTCACCACAAATCCTAGCCTGTGGCGGGAACAAGTAAGCCGTCAACGCCAAGATGGACGCTACTATAAACGCTTTTTGAATGACATAATGTACGCCTGCCGACGCAATGGCAGCGACGCCCATATTTACTTGGATCATCGAAATAATATTACTACGTATAGAAATGACAGCGCCTTCAAATTTTGGCGCCGCGTTCGGCCGTGCGGGGCGCGCCCCTCCCTGGCCCCGCCCCCAACCGATTCATAGAATATGACATTACTACGCAGGGGCGACACTTTGTTTATATTCTGCCTATTGGACATCTAACTGATTATTTTATTTTATTACAATATTTTATTTTATTTAATAGAATAAACTTAATAGAAAATAGGTATAATATTAGCTTTATAGGTAGGAAGCTACATTACATTTTTGTTCTTAACTTAATATTAGTCAAAAATAAACTGAGATTAAATCAAAACTTTATAATGAAGCTATTTATATATTGAAGTATTTTGTAATATATGCAAATACTAGGAGACGGTCGCATGCCAGACAAGACAACTCCTCTTGTTGAATGGTAACGTATCTTTACTCCGAAACTTGTTTGCCCGAATTTCATTTGTTCGAAAATGGTTGGTCGAGATTTAAAATGCTGTTTCGTTTTCCATCTTTTTGTTTTCTAGAAACTATTTTTTTTACTTAGTAACTTTATCCACATTTACGTATTTTTTATCTACTATATAAAAATATTTTGGAAATATAGTTTAAAAAATCAATATTTAAATTACATATTATTTTAAAAAAAGAATCATGAAAATCGGTCCAAAATTGAAGGAGTAATCGGCGGACCTCCAAAAAAAAAAACAATGAAACATAGAACCTCCTCCTTTTTTGAAGTCGGTTAAAAAAAAAGCAAAAAAAATTTCAGAAATAAGTACCTAAATTATATTATAAAATTGACCTACGCTTAGTACCCACGTATCCCATCTGTACGATTACTTTTTGATAATCTATGATTTTCACATAGAAATGGCGGATGCAATTATGATGCAAAAGAAAATAATGAAAAAAAATTGTTTTGGTTGGTTTTACTTAATTTTTTGTATACTTAAAGATGATAAGTCATGCCGCTATCTTTCTTCCTTACTGTTGAACGGTTTTTACAAGTTTTTATTGAACATGACGGCATTTTCCAATTTTTTTTTTGACATAAATCCGAGGACCAATCACGATGAGCGTCGGCAAGTTTCTAAACGAGTTGATGTCTATTGGCCTCAACGTATGGGGACAAAAATTTTGTTCGCGGTGTCCGTTCTATACGTAGTAATATTATTTCGATGACTTGGATTTATATGGTTTGTTTTCGAAGTCTTGTTAAACGAAAATCCTTACATATTATAAAACAAAGTCCTCCCGCGCGTCTGTCTGTCTGTCTGTTCGCGATAAACTCAAAAACTACCTAACGGATTTTCTTTCGGTTTTCACCAACGGATAGCCTGGTTCATGAGGAAGGTTTATGTATAAAATTTGTCAGGATTTTGTGTAAATTAGAATTCTGAAATATAAAGATTATTGTTGGGAGTGTCGGAAAAAATCAACCGGCTTGGGATCTGTCGACGAAAACGCTGGCTAAACCCTTTGAGATATAACAAAACAAAAATTATAGGATATTCTTCTTCTTTAGGTCTCCAAAAAAGTCCGCGATAGCATATATTTATTTTACGGATAACTTACTATAAAATAAAAAGCGATTTCCGAGTAATAATACGGAAATTGGGAACCGATTTTGACGCGTTTTATGTACATTTTTAAACTTTACACCATATAATTTAAATAGATACTTTAGAAGTTATAGCAAAAAATTTACGCGCTTGCCGAAATTAATTCAAGTTATTTCTATTCTACGCTAGATGGCGCTATTCAACAGTTACATCGCGCGGTTACGTTTTCATCAAATTATAAACATCGCGCGAAAATTAAAGCACTTTAAATATATTACGCTAGGTGGCGCTGTATAAAAATTATATATATAGAAAAGGGTTTATTGGTTTCTTTTTGGGCGCATTTTATTTATTTATTTGTTTCGTGGTATTTGGTATAATATATTGATTGTTTGGTTTAATATATTGATTGTAAATAGAGATAGGTAATTAGTTTTACAAAGTATGTACCTACATAAAAGTTTTATGTACATACTTTTAATTTATAGTACCTAACCTACTTTGTTTGGACTTCTTTACACATCTTGCATTATTGTAAAATTCATTTTGTTTCGTGTTATAATTTTTGGTAGAATTGATTGTAAATAGATAGACTTTATAAACTTTTAATTTAGTCATTTGTTTTGGCTTCTTAAAATTCTTCACACACCTGTTATTCAGTGGATACAGTCATGGATAGAGAGGAGGCAGTGCATTACCCAACCGAATTCTTAAATTCTTTGACGCCTCCCTGAATTCCGCCACACAAGTTAGTATTGAAAGTAAATACACCCATTATATTATTACGAAATTTAAAATCCCAAAATTGTGCAAGACTTAAAGTTGTCGGCTTAATTTTTTTTTTTTGATCGAATGTACCATAATAACTGGTAACGGAACTGGTGAAACTGTTTTCGTTTTTTTTTGTTGAACCTAGAATTCCGATGATACCTTCCGAAATGCCTTTCCAATTCAAACGTCTACAATTTCCTGTAAAAATTAGTTTTTGGATGGAATGACCATCATTATGGCACAAGGCCAGACGTTAACAGTTGCTGGAATCGACCTAACTACTCAATGTTTTTCACATGGACAATTTGTATGTTGCCCTGTCACGTGTAACATCAAAAAAAAATTTTTGTTTGTACACGAAATGACGCAGAAGTTGGCAATGTGGTATTTAAAGAAATAAATATTTCTTTATATGTAAGTATACGACTGTTTAACACAGGCAGATAGTTATAACCCGTGCGTGGCTAGCTAGTGTTTAATAAATCAATTAATTAATTAATACATAAGACGTGTTCATGACATGCAACATTGTGTCCCACGTTGTCAGAATCAATTTTTATAAATAAGTTTGTAAATTGCAGGTGCTCGGTGCATGCATACCTTCATAAAAAGATACGTATTGATGCCTTCATGCTTCCTTGTTGCAACTATGCTAACAAATTATGATGTCGTTTTGATGTCAACTTGACATTACAGACTATTTCGTATTATGCTCTCCGAAATATGCGATATCAAACTGATAACAACTTGACATCAAGTTAAACGCGTATTACCTACACACCACTTTTTGACATAAAACAGTATGACGTAAATGTTAAAAAGTAGATACAGAATTGATATAGCATAATACCATTTTGAAATCCATGTTAACTTGGGATAAACATCATATTAGCATCAAAATGACATCATCTTTTGTAAGGGATAAAATTAAAAGTAATCTATCGGTTACCTAATAACTAATTATATACATATACGTCTATAAACATACATATATAAATAAAATAAATTAATAATAAACTTACATATACTATGTAATTAAATATTCAGACATGTCCGTATCGACGAATAAACGAGAGGTGACAAGAAAAAAAAACAAAAAAAAATACTTAAGGTTCTTTGATTAAAGGTTTGAGTAAAGGTTCTAAAGGTGCGTACAGACTATGTAACATATTATATAACATGTGTTTTATAACACGTTCACATTATGTAACCTTGTTATTCTACATTGCAACATAAAACAATACTGTACACATTAGAATAACAATGCAATATAACAATGTTATATAACCATTGTCGTTTGTCGTTCTTCAGTGCTATCCACATATAACATTGTTGCACATATCAAATTTATTATAACATGTTTTATAACATTCAGTGTTCACATTATCTGAAACATGTTTTAGAGCAATGTTGTATAACATGTTATGTTATATAGTCTGTACGCACCTTAAGATTAAAGAGACAAATTAGGATTTTTCAAAAAACATTATAGACAAAAAACAAAAAAAGATAAAATAAATAAAATTTCATTGATGACATTTTGAGTGCGTTCACACATTGTCTTTCTTAATCATATCAGCGGCTTTCTCTCCAATCATCATGGTAGGAACATTTGTATTTCCACTAGTAATCGTTGGCATAATACTAGCATCAGCGACGCGGAGTCGACTAACGCCGTACACACGCAGCCGCGAGTCCACGACGCTGCCCATGGGACAAGTACCCACGTAGTGCCAAAAAGTAATCGATGCCGATCGAATGTAGCATTCCATAAACTCTCTACTACCCCTCTGCAATCCTTCACACTGTGGTGGAACAATAAACCTTGAATTATGCTGTTTAAAAAATGACGATTCCGTGACGCGATCGAAATCTTGTATGTATGAAATCAAGTCATCTATGTCGCGAGTATCTGAATATACACCATGATATATTAAAGGGTATTCCAATGGATCCGCACTTCGCAAAAGAATACGCCCTCGCGATTTCGGGCGCAGGGGATAAACAACAGCACTCATGACATGTTTTCCTTTACTCCTATTGTAAATTAGTTCGCATAACTCATCTTTAATTTGTAAATAAAACGTACAGAATATTAAAGCAAATTCAACATCAATTACTGACACATGCGTTTGATAGTCAGGATAGTTTTGGGTCTTGTTCATTGCAACGTATCCTAATACAAAAGGCGCCATATAGTCGTAAGGATCTATTGGTTTTCTAAGTAACAACGGTAAAGCTTTATCAGTGGGATATACAAGATTTACCCCAAGATGATCCTGAAAATTTTCACCGACCGGCAAATCTGCTATTACTTTTATTCCATTATCTTCTAAATGTTTCTTAGGACCTATACCCGATAACATAAGCAGTTGAGGACTGTTTATAGCTCCAGCTGATACAATTACTTCATTGAGCGCTCTTAACATGACTTTCTCCCCACTTTGTTTCAATGCAATTACACCGATAGCATTTTTGTTTTCATCAAAAACTATTTCAGTAACCATTGTATGTTTAGCAACATACAAATTTGGCCGATCTTTACTAGCTCCTAAATACGAGCGAGCGGTACTTTGTCTTGCACCATCGGCCATAGTAACCAGTGGCTGAGTATACCCACATGTGTTAGTTCCACTTACGTCTAAGACAATGTCATGACCTATTTCTGCAAAGGCTTCTAAGTATTTCTGACTCTCTTCGAATTGCAACTTGGTAACGCCAACGTACCCCTCCGTTCCATGAAAATCTCCAGTGGGAGACTCGAGGATGGTTTGCTCCTGAAGATTCTCACATTTCTTGAAATATTCTAAGATATTATCATACTTCCAAGATTCGTCGTTTACCATTTTTGCCCAGTTATTGTAGTCTATAGGACTTCCTCGCACGTAAAACATGAAGTTCATACTACTTGAGCCACCCAACATTTTACCACGCGTTAATGGAATTCTTTCATTTTTAAGACCTTCTAGTGTTTCATCTCTTACGGAGGTATAGTTCCAATCCACTCTTGAAAACTTCATAAACGGCAATAAACCTGGAACCTGTAAAGTGAATATTCAAAATCATAGTTTGATAATAGAATATCATAATAGAGATCTCTAGAGATCAAGAGAGGTAAGGCACAGCCGATAATCCGCTCAAAGCGGAGCAGCCCGTCTGGGGAAGGACCTCCACATTACAGAAGATCGTAGCCAAATAGCATTGGTCTCAGCCATGTTGTGTTCCTACGGTGAGTAAGGTCTCCAGAGCTCCACTTTGTATTGCAAGCGTCTATAGGCTACGGTGATGCTTACCATCATCTTACGTATGCTTGTTTGCCAACTTTGTGGTATAAAAAAAATATCTACTTTGTAAAATAGTGTGTATCATTAAAGAAAACTTACGTCTGATTCAATGGGAGGGTTTCCTCCAGCTTCCACGAGCAGAACTGTAACCTTAGGATCCTCGGTGAGTCTGGTAGCTATTATGCTTCCCGCTGATCCCGAACCCACCACTATATAAGAATAAGTATCACCATCTGTTAAAAAGTACATATTATTGAAAACGATATTATTACTAGAATTGCCACTTACTTACTACACTTACTTGCTCTTCTAGTTACTAGTTCTTAGTATGAAAACGTACAAAATGTCATTTAAAATGACATTGTACTTATCAAAGCAAGCAAATCGTAGCAAGTATCGGAACACTACACTTGACTACACTTAGTGTGGCCTGACATGCACTTGCTCTCTTATTTATTTATAGCCACATCTATGTTTTATGAATTCCCTTTACAAACTTTTTTCTAATGTTTTATAGCGCCTGTAACAATTTAACTCACCACAAATCTTAGCCTGTGGCGGGAACAAGTAAGCCGTCAACGCCAAGATGGACGCTACTATCAACGCTTTTTGAATGACATATACGCCTGCCGACGCAATGGCAGCGACGACCATATTTACTTGGATTTATATGGTTTGTTTTACCAAAGTCATGTTAAACGAAAATGAAAAATAAAATCTTGAGACCTAGCTGTTTCACTGGTTGCCGTCAAGTCTATCTTTTGCTTATGCTAAGATGAAATTTCGTAAAACTTCCAACTCCATGCGGAAAATTTTTGTGACTTCAAAGGCCGTAGTTTTTCTACTTATACTGCTCCAAATAACAATACAGATATTCTTGGCTGCTGTGTTTATTTATGATAATATTATAGTCCAGTGAGCCTAGGTTTTCGGTGGTACTTTAAGTGCAACAATGCAATATAAACGAAAAATGACAGAACCCAGTTTTAAAAAAAACTATTTTTATAATCGTGTACAAAACGGATTTTGTTAGTATCGATACTTTGTTTGATTGATACACGTTTTTAAGGTATCGCCGTTTCCTGTTGGACCAACTGTAATGCACAACTAGTTGTGCCAACAGGAATAATGTGGAATAGTGAATGTCTTCAAAGAGATCTCGATTGTGTGTCTAACTGGTGTCGTGAAAACAAAATGTTCCTTAATGCCCAAAAATGCTGTTTTATTTCTTTTACTAATAAGCTCAATAAAATAAATTATCAATACAAACTTGAAGGCCAAATTCTTGAACGTAAAGCCAAAGTCAAAGATCTTGGGATCCTTTTTGATGACAGGCTGACATTTAGGGAACATTATGACGGTATAATAAGAAAGTCATTACAAATGCTTGGTTTCATCGGTAGAACCACGAAGGATTTTAGGAACGCAAAAAGCATTGTCCTTCTTTTTAATTCTTTGGTAAGAACTAAACTAGAATATGGCTCGGTCATTTGGTCTCCTAATTATGCTGTTCATACTAAGCACATTGAGAGGGTTCAAAGTAAATTTCTTCGTATGCTTAGCTATAGATTCTCTCCCAGTCGCAACAGATGCTCCTACCACGAGAAGCTTGCCTTGTTTGGGTTGACCGATCTTTGTACACGTCGCCATCAGCAGGATTTATTTGTGTTGTTCAAGATTGTTCACTCCATTCTTGATTGTCCACAGTTGTTATGTCATTTACATTTTAATGCTAAATACAACGCTAGACGCAGTCTACCCATCTTTGTTCTACCTGTTTACAGCAACAATATATCTTTCTTCAACCCTATAGGTAGAATGTGCCGGAAGTATACTTCGTTATAACGAGCTTTCTTATAATTCCGATCTTGATATCTTTAACAACCACTACATTAAATTCAAAAAATCCATCAAGCTTATCTTCAGCCTTGTCTCTTGTTCCTAACTGTATGTATAAGTGTAAATGAATGGTATATTATTTTTTGTATTTATATATATTTATGGATTTATGTATGTATATGTACATGCATGTATTAGGTATTTATGTGTGTGGTTACATTATTTTAATCATCTCGAATGGTCTTAGTATTATTGTTTCTCTATGCATACACGTTTTAGGATATTAATCTAGATCTTAAGTAACTATATGTTAAAATTATTCATAACTATTTTAAGCATTTATGGTTAATATCTGTTGTGTTGCTTTGTTAAATAAATAAAAATAAAAAATAAAAATAAATGAATAATTTGGAAAAAAAATATTGTTCTTGGCACAACTATGGCCCAACCAGATAATTGTCATTAAAATTTAGTTCCCAATGGCACAACTATATAAATAAACATTACGACGCAGAGACGACGGGTATTCGCGGCGCCAGTGCGCCAGTGTCCCTGACGCGTCGACTCTGGGCATATGTCCATCGAAAGTCAATGCCGCATTTATATTTCAGCGTATAGAAGAACACTCTTCGTCTGTTAAATTAGCTACTTTAAACCGAAGAAATATCCAATTTATCAAACCAAACTTATTTGACATGGTGAATAAATAAAAAATAAAAATAAAACTATAATACGATTGCAACTAGTAATTTCTAGGTACTATCACAAATTATTTAATACTAGCTTTTCCCCGCGGCTTCGCTCGCGTAAATTTTATGACATAGATCTCTTATGACAACAAAACAGCCCATAGCGTGACCTTTTTTTTTTTTTTTATAGAAGCGTGATTTGCACACTTAAATATTACAATCTAGCTTATGGGCTAATAAGTAATTTAAATTTAACGTAAACTTTAAAATGTTTTAGTCTAAGAATAATGTCCATTGACTTTTCTTAGTGTCTGTTAAGGCGAAACACTTTGTTCTTGTGTTTTAAGTTAATACACTAATATTATTCATTTCACATAGCACTACACTAACTCAAAAGGTTTTATTCTTTTCAGTCTTCTCACTAAATCTGTTGAATCGAGCAGTTGGACTGCTTCGAGATTCACATGATGATGAAGTCTATTATCATGAGCTTCTGCATACTTTTGTATAACATTGTCCACAAACTCCACTTTAAGGTCCCGATGGAGGCAATAATTTGTGAAGTACCAGGGTGCATTTGCGATGCCTCTGAGTACTTTATTCTGAAAACGCTGAATAATCTGTCTATTGCTCTGTTTGGTACAGCCCCATAACTGTATGCCATAGGTCCACACAGGCATGAGCACTTGTTTATACAGAAGCAATTTATTATGTATTGATAGGTAAGAATTTCTCCCAAGCAGCCAATACATGTTTTTATAACGTAATTCTAACTCTTCTCGTTTTTTCTTGACATGAGCTTTCCAGCGCAGTTTAGCGTCTAGAGTCATGCCTAGGTACTTAGCTGTATTAGAATACGGGATTGGCTTGTTATTTAGGAACACTGGATGGTAGTGCTGATTTTTGTTCGTGAAGTCAATATGAACTGATTTTGACTCATTTAGTTTAATTCGCCATTTTTTAGTCCAATTATGTACTTTTGTTATGGCAACTTGTACTTTCTCTACTGATTCTGCGTGTGAGTTTCCAGTTGCCATTATAGCAGTATCATCGGCAAAGGTTGCAATGGTGTTATTTTCTAGTTCTGGAATATCACAAGTGTATAATAAGTACAGGACCGGACCTAATACACTTCCCTGTGGTACTCCAGCTTTTATTTCCTTTAGGTCAGAATAAGCCTCCTCTTGTCTGATCCTAAACATTCTGTTAGAGATATATGATTCCAGTATTGCAGTAAATTGTTTCGGTAACATTGTCCTAAGTTTATATAATAGACCTTTGTGCCAAACTTTATCAAAAGCTTGTGCTACATCCAAGAATACGGTAGTGCATACTTTCTTTTCCTCTAATGCTTTTTCTATTACATTTGTGATCCTATGCACTTGGTCTATAGTTGAATGTTTCTCCCTAAAGCCAAATTGATGCTGTGGTATTAAATCCTTTTCATCCAGTATTGGCTTTAGTCTTTTAAGCAAGAGCTTTTCAAATAATTTAGACATCACTGGCAATAACGAGATTGGCCTATATGACGTAGTTTCGTGAGGTGGTTTGCCCGGTTTTACAATCATAATTACTTCCGCTACTTTCCATATAGCAGGAACTATCTGAAGCCTGAACGCTGCATTAATAAGGTTCGTTAGTTTGACCAAGGCTGTACGGGGAAGATGTTGTAAGATTTCTCCCGTTATGAGGTCATAGCCTGGTGCTTTTCTGGGAGCGATGTTTTTCTTTATTTCGTTCGCAACTTCTTTTGGTGTTACAAACTTTATTTCTGATTCTTCTTGCACAGGATCTGGGCACATCAAATCATCGACACCTTCGTTAGGTTGGAATATTGCTTCCAAATGTTGTGCAAACCTTTTTGCTTTTTGTTCATTACTTATTGCCCACTTTCCATTTTCTTCTCTTATGGGAGGTATGTGCAGAACTGGTCTTTTCAATTTTTTGGTAGCTTTCCAAAGAGAGTAGTTAGTACTGCGGTCATTCGTAAGCTTTTCCAAATGTGTTTTGAGACATTCATCCTTGTAGGAGTGGATGGATTTTCTCAGCTTTTTAGTTAGATTATTGAGGAGTTGTTTTTCGAGTGGAGACCGAGTTTGGTGCCATTTTCTTCTTTGTTTCCTTTTTTGGCCTATTAGATCCATAATATCTTTAGGATATCCATTTCCTTGTGTTTCCCACTGGATATCTGGCGTATTATGCCATGCTGACTGTTGAATATCGACTGTGAATTTTTCAACTTCTGAATCTAATTGGTCTGCAGTACGAAGCGGTACATTAAGATTAATTCTGTTTTCTAAGTTTATATGAAAACTCGCCCAGTCAGTTTTTTTGTTAACTAAGGCTGGAATGCTCTCTAAATGTAGAGGATTTTCGCTTAGGGTTAGAGTAATTGGTGAGTGATCTGAGTTCATATCGAACCCTTCTTTTATTCTCAGGCAAGAGGTGTAAATATTTTTGTAGATAAAAAAATCAATCAGGTCCGGAATTTTTTGTGGGTCAGTGGGCCAATAAGTAGGCTTACCAGTAGATAAAACGTCACATTTACTTTCTTTTATGGCATTAAATAATTCTCGCCCTTTAGTTGTTGTTAATCTGGAACCCCAATACGTATTTTTGGCATTGAAATCACCTCCGAGAATGAACCTATTTCCAAGTTGTTGTAAGAATCTTAAGTAATATTCTTTTTGTATTGAATGTCTTGGCGGGCAATATAATGCTGATACAGTTATTGGATACTTTTTAGTTTTAATACATACCGCTACAGCTTGTATTTCTCGTTCTTCATGAGTGATGTTTTGATAGTGATAAATATTTTCTTTCACGATTATAGAACAACCTCCTCTCGCTCGATTATCGGGATGGACGGCATGATATGTTTTATAGCCTTTAAAATGAATGAAGGTTTGCTTAGTCATGTGTGATTCTGAAATCAAGCACACGTCAATTTTTTCTGTATCCAGAACAACTTGTAATTCGTTTTGGTGTTGAAGTAGCCCATTGGAGTTCCAGGCCATAATTTTGAGAAAACTATTCATAGTTTATGTTTAATTATTGCTCCTTTAGAGCTAGTTTCAATTTTTTTGAGCCGCTCGTCAAAGGATGACATAAATTCGAGCATTTTATTCAGTTTTTCTCCTATGTCGACGTTAAATTGCGCATCCTTTTTAATTACATTTTTGGATGTGATTTGTGCGTAAGATATTCTTTCTGACTTACTTTTGTCTTCTTGACATGGTGGCACTGTTGTAGTCCCGTGTGTTTTGCTTTCTTTTGGTATAAGTTGCCGTTGAGGCTGTGAATTTTTCTTTAGATTTTTATTTTTAAAGTTCTGCAATTCTTTGGCTACTACACACCCTCTATAGTTTGCAGGATGTGGTTCACCACAGTGTATGCATTTTGGTTTTTCTTGTGCCGGCTTTTGGCAGTTTATGGTTAAATGCTTGCCAGTACATTTAACACATCGTGGTTCTTTCGAGCAATACTTTTGCGTATGACCATATGCTTGGCATTTTTTACACTGAGGAATTAGCTTCGGTGTCTTTAGGGAGTGTATTTCAACCTTACATCCCAGTATATTTTTAATGTTGAAGATTTTATTCAAATCTTCATCATTTTTAAAAGTGAGCATGAACATATTCAATGGCTCCTTATTTTTCCATCTTAGTTTGTTTACTGCACTTTCAATTTTATAACCTTTAAATAGCAGCTCTTCGACTATTCTTTCTGGCTTACATGTATGGTGCAGATTTTTTGCCATCACTCTTATAGGGCGATCTTGCTTGTTTTCATAAGAGTGCCATGCACAGTTATTGGAAGTGAGACATCTACTGATTAATCTAAATGCTTCCTCATTATCAGCGTTTATTTTTACGCTATCTCCACTTAACATCTTAACTTTGAATGGGTCACCTAATAGACCTTCTACCAAAAAATCATAAAATTTTTGGTAGTCTTGAATTCCGTCTACGATTATTGGCGGAGGAGGAGGTAATTTTTTGCTCACCTTTGGTTGTTGATCATTTTTAACGTTCGGAGTTGGCGATGGCGAGTTAATCAGCTTCCTTTTCTTTCTATTTTTCGCACGTACCCATCCAGTTTCTTTAGCTAGTTCCTCTTCGTCCGTGCAATACTCAACGCGTTCTGAAGAGTTACTTGCGGTATTGGCGTTACCACTAGAAGCAGGAGTTTGTACCTGTTTTTCTGCAGTTTCTCAAGTTCTTGCTGCATATTTTCAAGCTTAGCTTGCAGGTGACGCACCTGACATTCAAGGTTTTCCCTTGCTGCTTTCTCATTTTTATAATAATTATAGAGAATGTGTTCATTCTCAGTTTTGACTTTTACGGCAGATGGAGAATCTTTACCCATTTTTAAAGTTACCCAAACATTTAATATTATTTAAATAAATTGCTTCGCCTTAACAATAGTTTGTTTTGGTTATTTGATGCCTAAGTGGGTCATCGTGTCGCGCACTCCACAGCTGTAGACGCGCGAAAATGATGATCACTGCACTTGCACTTTTAACTAGAACACGAGAGCGCTGCGTTCGACACGTTCGCTCTGCACAATATCGGAAACCGAACTGACCGTGACCTAGCGTGACCTGTGGCGCCATCTGTTGGCCGATACAGCGCCCTCTATAGTAGAAAAAATATTTTCCCATTGGAACGACATACTTTCACGGGATAAAAAGTATGTTGGGCTCTGTGCCCCTAACAATATGTATGCAAATTTTTATAATGATCGGATGCTTAGTCAAGCCGTGAAGGAATAACAAACAAACAAACTCACTTTCTCATTTATAATTTGTATCATCATTTACATTGTCAATTTACAGGGTGCCAAAGTTAGATATATGTCTGAAGGTCCCTGGATCTTCGACTATACATAAATTCAAAATGTTACGACGTTAAGTAGGTACCACAGTAGGTACACTTAATTAAATATTGATTTATTAATCGCGCATAATATTATTTTAAATATTTTTACAATGACACTTGTTTCTTTTGGGACGTGTTCTCGTCAATGCTCATTCCAAAATGCTGGCAAGTAAAAAAATATATTATGTAAGCTTGTAAAAGATGTATCTTAAGTGCCCGCGAAGCAAGAAGCAGCTATTTTTATAATTATTAATACAAAATACCATTTATTTCAGGTTTTATGAGCCTGTGCTCCGTGTAACATAATTATATCAATATAACTGTTTTTCTAAATTTAATTATATTCTCCTACTATATCATACATTTTTAACATGTTTGTGTTTTCCAGTTACAATGTTTGTCTATGGTTATACCCAAAAATTTTGTTAGTTCCGTTTCATGAATAATTTGATTCTGGCAATGAATATTTAGTTTGTTTCTTTGAGCTTGGTGATTACAAAATTGGATATAGTTAGTCTTCGATAAATTTACTTTTAAGTCGTTTCTCTCTAGGTAACAATATATTGTTTCAATTGTCTCATTTATTGAATTTTCATAATTTGTTTCGGCAATGTCATTACTATAGATAGATCGTCAGCAAATAAAATACATTTGTGATCTGTGATCAAGGGCATGTCATTTATGTAAATAAGAAATAATAAGGCCCAAGAATGTTGCCTTGTGGAACTCCAGCAAAATTACGTAAATAAGAGGACCTGAAATTTTCAATCGTCTTATTTATATTAACCCTTGTTACTTCAACACATTGCGATCTATCACTTAAGTAGCTTCTCAACCATGTAAGTGCTACACCCCTGATCCCGTAATTTTCACATTTGCTTAGTAATTTGTCGTGATTGACCATGTCGAATGCTTTGGTCATATCAAAGAATACAGCTGTAACTGGATTTTTTTTTGTTGATATTTTCCGTTATATCTTTTACTAAGGAGTGTCGTCGATTTATTCTTTTGAAAGCCGTTTTGCTCTTTGCATATAATATCATTACTATTCAAAAAGTTTATGATCCTATTATGAAATTCTTTCTCAAAGACCTTTGAAAGTATAGATAAAAAATAATGTGATAGGTCTAAAGTTGTTGACATCTTTTTTATCATCTTTCTGCAAGGGTTTAATAATTGAGGCTTTAAGTTTGGTGGGAAAAGCCCCTGAAGTGAACGAAAAGTTAACAAGATATGTTAATATTGGAGTTAGACATAGAACATTGTAGGAAAGAAGACTTTGTCCAATATTTTGAATTATTTTGGTTTAACACTGATTAGTTTGAAATATTTTTTTATGTAAACATTACATTTTATAATGTATAAATTTACTTTTGATTAATAAATTTACATTGGGCATTAATTGGTGTTTGATTAAAATATATTTTGCAGTACATTATCGGAAGTAAAACAAAAAAAAATGTTCCTTTAATAATTAGGTGTATTATTATTTATACAAAGCAACAGTTATTAGATAGGTGAGCATTATGAAATATTTTAGTGAACGTATTTTGGTGCACAATCAGAATATTTGGCGGAACAAAGGCAAATTTGTTAAAAAAAGAGAATAAATTGAGGTACATTTAAATACCATCCGATGAAATATAGTCGCCCAGAGCTCGCAGGACCAGTCGGTTAAATGATTAATTATAAAAAACCGGGCAAGTACGTGTCGGGCCACGTACAATGTAGGGTTCCGTATTTGCTGTGCTTTGCTTGCCTTCAGTTGAGTCCAATATCAAATTCTATCACATTTGTTAGTTTTCATCAAAGAAATTTTATTTTATCACTTTGTCGGCTATTACTCGGTAACTAGTAGAGCCTACTTCACCGTTATTGTTTTCATTAGAGGTTCAGCATATAGACTACTTCTATGATTTTTTTCAAATTTCTAAACATAAGACTTTCGGAGATAGAGGGCGACCACCGTGCAAAACGACATTTGACACGATAAATGTAAATAATTCCGAAACGGTTCATTGTATCGAAAAATGATCTTTTCTCACCCTCAATGTTCCGAAGAGACCTATCTAACGATACCCCAGAACATGGGGTGGACGCAAAAAAAAACATTTCCACTTGACATGTGTAAGTCCCGACACGTAAGCCCCTCCCTGCGCTCGAGTTGCGGCGAGCCGCGGGTTGAGGGGGACGAGCGGGGTCCGGTCCCTGCGTTTCGCCGGGTGCGGGTTGCAGGCGGACGGGTGTGTCCACTCCCTGCGCTCGGCTCGCGGGTTGACGCGGACGCCCTAGTGGGCGCCGGCCTTACCAGCCGGCGTGCGGCGCATACCGTAACCCGTGGGTCCTCCACCCACGGGCCGGGGGCCTTGGCTTAACCGCCCGGGCCGCGAGGAAGACAACCTCTATAAAAATCACGGGCGGAGCTGACGGCCGCGCCACGCTGAATAAGTGTGGTGTGGCCGTTGGCTGGCGGTCGGCACAGTGGGTGCGATCGCCGAGTGGACGGGGACCATAGCCCAGCCGAGAGTCTTGAGGGAGCGATGGTCCTCGGTGTCGGCAGTGCACCTGGATGCGGTGTACTGCTGACGGAGCGTATCGGGGGCGAGCGGGTCCGGCTGGTACCTTGGCCGGACGGCCCTGGCGGGGTCGCGGTTCTATCCCAGTTTCCCGTGGCCCCGCCACACAGGGCAAGAGGCATCCCGTCAGTTTTTTAGTGGTAAGTTCCACAGTCCCCACCGCGTGCTCCCCGGGCGGTGGGGCTGCCACAAAAGCATTTTTCTGACGTAAAAAAAAAAAAAAAAAAAAGGCCAATATTTAGTATGAAGGTATCTGATACCTTAAATTAACACATATGGTACTTAGGATAAGGGTAGGGTAGTGGTAGGGTAGGTCTAGGGTAGGGTAGGATAGGGGTAGGGTAGTGTAGTACCTCTAAGGCAAAACAAAAATTGCCGGGTCAGCTAGTTATTTAATAAATAACCTGTTAACCTCAAACAGTTATTATTTAAAGTAAAGTAAGTAAAAATGTGTTTATTTTCTCCAAAATGAAGTACAGTAACTTAACTTAAATGTAATATATATGACTGACAATTTAAAAATACACTGGCTTCTTTTGTTGGAAAAGTGTTTTTACTCGGTGGAATTTCTTGAAACGCATTGTAATATTGTGAATTAAATAAATAAATAGGGACAATTCATATAGAATTGTGTTGTATGTTTTTTTTTATTATTATTGTACTTGAGTGAATTAATTTGTTTTTTTTTACTAAATTTGATTGATTATGATGAATTTTAATATTATTTTTTATTTATTGTGCTATACTTAATTTCGATACAATGTAAATTGTTTTATGAAATAAATGAAATGAAATCTTACACCATCTTGTGATCCGCTCGTCAGTCCACCTCTGTTATAAAAAAACTTCTTTACTCACCAACAAAGCTAGCCTGTGGCGGGAACAAGTCATCCGTCCAACCGAAGAGGGATATAAATAATAACACTTTCTGGATGACATTCACGACCGTCAATGCAATTCCGGCGACATCCATATTTGCTTGGATTAAAAATGTATTGTTTCCGAAGACTTGTTGCAAATGAAGAACAAAACCTTGAGACTTAGCCGTTTCACTGGTTGCCGTCAAGTCTATCTTTTGCTCACTCGACGCTGATATTTTGTCGAATGCTATTAAGTAAAAATAAAACAGGCCAAGTGTGTGTCGGGCCACGTACTGTGTGGAGTTCAGTATTTACTTATATAGAAAATTTATTTCATAAGTTCGTCAGCTATTACTCGGAAACTAGTCGAGCCTACGTACCTTACTATACACTATGAAATGAGCACGAAAACAAATCCCACTTTACATGTGAGCCTTCAAAAACACCACAAAGAAATATTTTTCTGGATTTTGTTCTACCGCTATGTTAGCATAGTTAATGTATGTAGACATGCAAAATTACAATTTTGTGGTATTAAGCGTCTAAGCGCTGCACTAAAGACATGGACATGGCGAAACCATAAGGATTCTTTGTTAGTTTACTACGGAACACTAATATAATAAAAACATTTAAAGAAATTTGGATAAGTGTTCATTAATTCCGGCATAATAATGAATTTTAACGTCTATGTATTTACCATTTCAATTAGGACATAACCCAACCCATTTAATTTAGGAAGTTTGAATACATTAAATGTGTTTACACTTTTCCGCACCCGAAAAGACAGACCGCAGAGGGCAGCGACAGACCGCATGCTATGTAATTCTATAAAATTACTTTCATAGGCAGACGCCACATTCGTAGAGTCTACGTAATTACTTTGATAGCCGGCGAATGTGCTACGTCGTAGAGTAACATAGAAACTACTAGTTTCACCTGTGCTGGTCTGCCGCTGGCATCGGCGGTCTGTCTTCAGCAGATTTAACGGTCAAGCCACTCACGTATTTTGACGCTACTACGGTGAGAATGTGTGGTGGGCTTGTCCCGTGTAGGTAACCATTTTGTCGTGGGAATAAAAAAAATTCAGATTAAAAATACTCCCTTGCTCTAATATCTCGACTCATTCATCTTTCGCCTCAGCATTTCAGTCGTTATAGCCTTCTTTCCAACCTGCAATATTTGTTCATTTATTCTGTTTGCAGTATTAATTAACCTACATGAATTAGTCGAAAAAACGACTAAGAATTTGGTAATATCATAAATCGATTTTAAGTTAACTCATCAATTTACATATTAATTAATAAATTATAGCTACAGTGTCTATTTATCCGAAATTTATTTTAAAAAAATTGCACAAAAGTAAAGTACAATTGGCGAACTTTATGCCTAGAGGCATTCTCTACCAGTCAACCATCGGGTAATACCAGAGAATATTGTAAGGGTGCCCCCCTTATAATCATATTTTATTAATATGTACATGAATAAGTAGAAGTCGACCATACGTTAGGACTTCTATACAAACGTAATATAATTTAAAAGGAAACATATCGTAAATAGTTTTTTGTTAATTCATCAAATTTACATATTAATTAATGATAATAAAATTATGGCTGTAGTGTCTATTTAGCCTAAATTTATTTAATTATTTCAACATTATCGGGACAAGCCCACCACACATTCCCACCACTGTGTCTCCTGTGTAGCCAGGATCAACAACTGCGACCTCAGATAGACGGGGAAATGGGAAGAAAACTACAGCTGTCTTGGAACTCACAACGAATTCAATCAGAAAGAAGATAGTCGGAGTATGAAGTATTGAAAGGACTTCCCTCCTTAACAACTACGTGAGAAACAGCAATTTGAAGCAAAAGACATTATACCCTAGAGAGATGGCAAATCAAGTGAGGCTCGATTGCCGAGCACCACGGTCTATTGTTACATATTGGGACCTAATGCTATGAGCTGTTGTTTACTATTTCGATTTTAATAATATACATTACGAAACCTTTTAAATGCCGGATAATTCTCTCTGCTTGCTACGAGATCAGAATAATAAACTACGCCCGAAGTAACATGTAAAGAATCCAACATGATTACGCGTTCGTCATGCCAAAGATCACATTCCCACATAACGTGATGAGCTGTTTGTTCTACACTGGTATTCGCGGTAAAATACACAGAAAGGAGAAGATACAACCTTGAAATAAAATAACTTGGCCTTTTTCCGTGTCCCCTTAAAAATTGAGCTACTTGATGGTCGACCTCAGCCAGGTTTTCTTTAATCTGTCTCACCGTTGGCGAGATCCTACCGTGCGGAGCAAAAGAAATAACGATACAGATGACGGCCTTTTACGGAAGCCCCATCTTTCCTGCCATTCCGATAGAAGAATCTCTAATACGTCATCTAACGGGTTAAATAGTCTATTTATTTTGTCACGATCCGAGGGTCATTTCTTTTGATCGATAGTACATCGACGCGCGACGCTGTATCTCCAAATCGACGGGTATTACGCCAGCCAGCACAGGGAGTGCCTCCGTGCTGACAGTTCTGTAAGACTTACATTTACAATATTTACAAAGAGTTCGTGCCACATTCTCCGCCTCGTATTCGATACTTCCGACTATTCGAAAGATGCTTGGAAAATAACTATTTATTTGACTAAATGTTTATTTTTCAGTTTGCAAAGCGTAGCCATAATGATAATAAATAAATAAAATAAAGATTGTTTCTTCAATATAATTGTTGTTATATTGTGAGAAAACTGAGCCCCGAAATAAAAAGAAAATGGTAATATATTTTTTCCTACAACGATTTCAAGGTTCTTGTAATAGTATAAGTGAGTGTCTATAACAAAACCTATCTAATGATATATATGACGGCACGGGTGGTGGAGAACAACACCGACTGATGAATCATTGGCAGCTGGCGGCGCAACGTCAAAACAGCACGTGCGCCGTGAGTCATCGGTTGCACCGGGCGGAGCGGTGACATTCTCTCCCCGGCCCGGCACGCGATGCACAAGCTTTCATAACGCTGTTCTATTGGCTTAATCTATTGTTTTAATTATTGCTTATAGTTTAATGCTGATTATAATTTAATTACAAAAGAATAAAAAGAGCTACACTGGGGTTTTTCTTGCGGCACTTCTTTTCCTTCAGTGGTCATTGTGAAGTGCTGGTAGTTTAATAAAGTTATTTAAAGTAGAACTAAAACTGTTGTTTCTCTCAAACCTCGATTACTCTCGATACGCCCTTGTGATGTTGAATTGCACAAAGAATAACCGTTAGGCCATCCGACATATAGCTTGTAATTATAGGATACTAGGCCAAACTGCCCATCCTCCTATCTATCTCTTCTAACGTGCACTAGCCCTAGAACGAGATTCTCGGGGGTGGAGAATCTTGAAAGTATTTTATACTAGTAGGTGAGAAAGCAATCACTAGATAAAAATTCAGTGTATTCACATAAACATCATTTTTTCTCTCTTGAGATGTATCTATGGTCGGATCTCTGGCGGCGTAATCACTCAGGTTCGATTTGGTACTTGATGCGGCTTAAGAGCTCGACCAGCGGCGGTACGATTGGGAGCACCCTTCTCTGGATGCTGTGAAGACCGATTGCGACGCGCACTGACTCAAGTAACCTACCAAGACTGCGCCAAATATGAGGACTGCAGTCAGAGGTCTCAAAAAAAACGAAAATTTTATAAGTAATTTATTAAGTAAGAAAAGTTACAAAATGAAAATTAATTCTAATTAAAACTAATGCCTTCAATCGAAGTAGGAATAGAAGTGACGCACGGCGGGCCGTCACGTAGGCCAGCGCTGGCGCCTCGTGGAGCTACCTCAACATTGCGCCATCGTACGACTTTCCATAGAGCTGCCTCAACATTACGCCATCGTATGATTCTAACATGACGTGTTTATATCGTGGTGCAGAGTCAGCGGGTTCCTGTCTGGAGCGATGCATAACAAGTACTTTAAACATAATTATGTCTTTGGCAGTAAATATACATGCGGTGTTTACCTTTAAGTAATTATTACATTTAGTTTTGTACATAAAATATTTTTTTGTGGTGTTCTTTATGGTGTAAACAATTGTTGGTAAATCAAATAAATAAAATAAAAATAAATCACGTAAATGTCAAAAATGAGATACAGAATTGATATAGCATAATACCATTTTAAAAACCTTGACAACTTGGGATCAACATAATCATATCATATCAACATAATAATATTATTATTAGCATCAAAACGACATATCTTTGTAGCAAAATTGCGCCACTGTCCTGTTGAGCTGTTGACGGCACCTAACGTCGACTTTCGGAAACGTTTAATCATACAGTCTTTCCATTAGTCCACTACTAAACATACACCTCGCAGCCTCGCCTAAAGATAGCTCTGTAAACATCAGGCATCATCTGTCTAGTTTCTACATCTATCAGATGGTCATCTAATGAAGGTTCTATGAAATAAAAATTAACACTAATTTTACTATTTTTATTAAGCACTCACGCTACACCGTGCGGGGCCCTAGTCGGCCCTAGTACGGATTACCTAATATTACATAATATCATTATGTTATAAATGACATACTCGCACTACTTATACCGAATCGCACTAGAGTGTGGTCCATTGTAAAATATATTGGCCGACGCCCGACACAGAAAAAAACACACGAAAAAAAATTCACACAAAGTAAAAATAAATCGACAAAACAATAACAATATTATTACGCATTGGCCCTTTTGATCATTTCAGCAGCCTTCTCTCCTATCATCATGGTTGGTGCATTCAGATTGCCGCTAGTAATTACTGGCATAATACTGGCATCTGCAACGCGCAGCCGTTTCGTTCCAATCACGTACAGTTGGGAATCCACTACGCTTCCCATAGCACAAGTGCCAGCGTAGTGCCAATAAGTTGTTACGATCATGTTAACGTAGCAATCCCATAACGCTCTACTACCTTTCTCTAATCCTTCACACTGTAATGGCATTATAGCCGTTGAGTTAAATCGTTTGAATAATGTCGATCCCGTAATACGGTCGAAGTCTTGTACATATGTAATCATATTATCCAGGTCGCTTTTATCTGAATATATACCAAGAGATATTAGAGGATACTCTAATGGATTTGCACTTCGTAAAAGAATACGCCCTCGCGACTTGGGACGCAATGGATGAAGAACAACACCTATGCCTTGTTTTCCTTTAAACATCTCGTAAAATCTTTCGCATATCTCATCCTTAAATTGAAGGTTATACGTACAGAATACTAACATATATTCAGGCTCAATTGATATCACAGTTACTTCATAATCAGGTATAGGATGGGTTTGGGTCTTGTTCATTGCAACAAATCCTAATATAATAGAGGCAAAATAGTCGTAGGGATTTGGTAGTGACGGTAGTGAGGCTTTTTCAGTGGGATACAGAAGCAGTGTTGCAAAATGATCCTGTAGGTTTTCACCAACAGGCAAGTCTGCCACTACTTTTATTCCCATGTCTTCCAAATGTTTTTTAGGACCTATTCCAGACAACATTAGAAGTTGAGGACTGTTTATAGCTCCAGCTGATACAATAACTTCTCTTAGCGCCTTTAGCATAACCTTTTGACCGTTTCGTTTTAAGGCAATTACACCGGTAGCATTTTTATTTTCGTCGAAAACTATTTGAATGACCAAAGTATGCTTAGCAACATATAAATTTGGCCGATCTTTACTTGCGCTAAGAAACGTGCGAGCGGTACTTTGTCTAGAACCATCTGCAAGAGTAAGCAGTGGCTGAGTATAACCTACTGTGTCGGTTCCACCTATGTCTAACACAACGTCATGACCTATTTCAGCAAATGCGTCTAAATATTTTTGATTATCATCACGTTGTAATCGAGTGACGCCAACATATCCATTTGTACCATGATAAACTCCAGTTGGGGAATCCAGAACGGTTTCATCTTGAAGATTCTCACTTTTCTTAAAATATTCCAGGATATTTTCGAACTTCCACGAGTCGTCTTGGACAGTTTCTGCCCAGCTGTCGTAGTCAGCGGGGTTGCCTCGTACATATAACATGAAATTGAGACTGGTAGAGCCACCCAACATTTTGCCGCGGGTTAAATAACTTCTTTCATTTTTAATCATTTCTTGTGTTCCATCTCTTGTGGACGTATAGTTCCAATCATATTTAGTCAACTTCATAAACGGCGCTAAACCTGGTAACTGAAAACAAATATTTATAAATTAATTAATTTCATAAGTAATATAGCTCTATCCTTTGTAAAATAGTGTAATTATAACCTCTTATAATCACGTCACTCACGTCTGATTCAATCGGTGGGTTCCCTCCGGCTTCTATAAGCAGGACTCTAACGTTAGGATCCTCGCTGAGTCTGGTGGCAATTACACTACCAGCTGATCCCGACCCTACCACTATGTAGTGGAAACGATCACCATCTGTTAAAATGTACGATTCATGAGTTAATTTCGACGAATATTAATATTTTTTTTATAAACTGATATGAAAATGAAAATCTTTATTTAGTCCGTCAAGACCCCTTTTCTCTGGAACGCATGGAGGTATCAAGATAGATAGATAGATAGAATATACTTTATTTGCAAATCACAAAAACAGGACACAGTATACATAGCTAACTTACAGACTAGTAAAATTGCAACAAGGCGGCCTTATTGCTTACAAGCTGAAATTCATATCAAATACTCAGGTCTACTGTCCTTAGGAGCTGTGAAAAAATAAAACTTCTAAGCCAACGCAATTAAAAGATACAGCCGTTTATGCCATATTTTCGACGACAAGGGAATCAAAACCTACATAATACCTACTTCCCGTAAACTCAGAATCTTGAAATTTGGTACAAAGCAAAACAACGTCTATAGTACTACAGATAAAAGAAAAATTGCGAATAGCATAATTTTTTGGTTACATCATATTTATAATAAAAATATAAAAGTTTGTACGGAACCCTCCTCGGTGCGCGGTCCGACTCGCACTTGGCCGGGTTTTTTAAAATAAATTCTACACAATTCTTACTGCAGTACTTTGTGGGAGTCTCTATTATATCGTCGTAAAGCAGATTTTTTTTATGTTGACAAGAGAGTTGGTGGTGGTTTTGTTGCTCACAAAAGTGTGTAAAAAAGTTTGGTCAAAATTTGTATTCCTTCCGTTCCGTCGTTATATGTATTTTTCTCTTTGACGTCCTCCCTAGCTCTCAACGCACAAGCAACTGAGCGCTGCCGCTCCGTCGTCACCCCCGCCCGCTTCGTCTCGGGGGCTGCAGTTCCGTCGAGTGCGCGCTGCGTCGCGCTGCGTCGACACATTGCGCCGTGTGAACACTATGATTATTAATATGTCAAACGACGCAGCGACAACGCTGCGTCGACGCAACGCGCCCCGTGGACGGGCTGCTGGGTTGTTGTATCGTTAGATAGGTGTTCTCAAAATATTGAGGGTGTGGAAAGAATCATTTTTCGATACAATGATCCGTTTCGGAATTATTTACATTTATCGTGTCAATTTTCGTTTTGTACGGTGGCCCCGCCCCTTCTATCCCCGACAGTCTTGTGTATAGAAATTTAAAAAAAAACATAGTAGTAGTCCATATGCTGAACCTTCAAACTATTACGGTTAAGTAGGCTCTTCTAGTTACCGAGTAATAGCCGATGAACTTATGAAATGAAAATTCTTTGATGAAAACTTAAAAATGCCATGGAATATGATATTGGACTCATTTGCAATTGAAATTGGTTTTTATGTTTGTTGAATACTGTGCATTTTAAGTATGTTTTAATTATTTTACTTCACTTTGTAAGGTCGCCCAATGTCACTTTATCTGAATAACAAAATGGTTGACATGATGTATTGAATTCATAAAGGCGTGTACGCACGACCGAACACGAACATGGTGGAACATTCACGTCGATCCAATTTGGTTGTTCTGTGTGGACGATGTTGAGACACAGTCACACAGGTGGCATATTCGCATGGTCATATAATATCGACATTTAATTTTCTTCAAATTCAAATTCAATTTAAACTATTTTTATTCAAATAGGCCTCATATAAGCTCTTTCGATTCGTCCAATTTTTTTCCTACCACCAGTTCAGACGCCAGATTTGTGCTAAGAAGAAACTGGCAAGAAACTTTGCACTTGCTTTTTTAAAATGGCATTAATAAGATACAATAGGCCTGTGTCGTAAATTTCAAAAATGGCTTATTTCGTTAGTTTAGTACCTGTATTACCCCAAAAAAATAATATTTCATGATAAAAATTATATTTAAAACATATATTTTAAGTTTTAAGAAAATATTTTTAATCTGGCGTAAAAACACAAGAAAGTGTCATGGCGTCGTGAATGACGTCACATAGTGGCAAACGATTGTGTTCACTTACGGCAAAAGTTTGTTTTGTTGAAATAAAAATGGAAATCTCGTATTTTAAAAACTGTATAGTGCCCCAGTGTATAAATACAAGTATAAAAACTCCGAATAAATTATTCATACGTGTTCCGGTCAACCACTATGTGACGTAATACGTTCTGACTGGCGTTCACAGCGGAGGAGCCAGGGGGGGTATTTATTTGATTTTAATTTGTAAAAATAACAATAATCATTAATTTTTATGTGGAATTATTTCGGTTTTCCCTGTTTAAATATTACAATTTACGTCTAGAAACATTCATCCATTGATTTCATTGTTAGTTGACACAAGCCTATTACAATGACAGAAAATATAAAAATAACACAAAATACGATACGACAGAGATAGGGCACAGCGGATAATCCGCTCAAATCGGAGCAGTCCGTCTGGGGAAGGACCTCCACCTTACAGAAGATCGTAGCCAAATAGCATTGGTCTCGGCCATGCTGTGTTCCTACGGTGAGTAAGGTCTCCAGAGCTCCACTTGGGGGAGTTGGGAGGGTTGGCAGCGCGTGAATGATACCCCTGCTATTGCAAGCGTCTATAGGCTACGGTGATGCTTACCATCAGGCGGGCCGTATGCTTGTTTGCCACCTTAGTAGTATAAAAAATAATAATAATAATAATATCTGCAATTTCTGATGACAATAGAAAAAAATTATCAAATAATTAAAGATTAATAACACAATAAAGAAAAAAAAGCGTATTAATACAGCTGGTATACATATATACCTACATTTAAAGGTGTAAAAATTTTAATAAAGGTAGATAGTGTTTACAATATATGCATATGTATATGCGCAATATATTAAGTACCTAGCAGTAGGTAGGCTTGTGTTTGGTGTCTGTGCCGAGTTTATCATTCCAGCTATTTTTATCATTTAGATAATCTTCAATTATAAAATAAGCTTTTTTGCTGAGTGAATATTTAATGTAGGATATACCTTTTTCCTGGTAAATTCAGCACGTTTTCAGGCAGTTTATTATATAAAACTTAAATTAAAAATTTAAAAAACCCCGACTCAAAACCTCTAAAATGTAAATAAATAATAATTATGTACCCCCTATTCGACCTTTTAATTTTATGATATAATATTTATATTAGTTAATGGTAGTTAGTCATACATAATACTTCCAAAGCGTCATCCCGTCGGGGGACCGCTAAGTAAAAAATTATTGCTAGCTGACAATTTGATATCTACTGTCTATTAGTTAATAGTACCTACACAGTTATGTTTAAATGTCTATAGCGGTCCCCCGACGTGATGACGCTTTGGAAGTATTATGTATGACTAACTACCAATAACTAATATAAATATTATATCATAAAATTAAAAGGTCGAATAGGGGGTACATAATTATTATTTATTTACTTTTTAGAGGTTTTGAGTCGGGGGTTTTTTAAATTTTTAATTTAAGTTTTATTTGGCGTTTTTTATAGTTTCGTTCCTATTTTATTCTAATCCCTATCCGTTTCATTTGTATTTTAGATATGTATGAGAGGTATTGCCAAATATGTATGAATGGTATTGCGTGAAATATGTACGAATAGTATTGCGAAATATGTATGAGCGGTATTGCGAAATATTTACGAAAGGTATTGCGAAATATGTATAAGTAAGAGGTATTGTGAAATATATATGAATGGTATTATGAAATACGTATGAGAGGTATTGCGAAATATGTATGAGAGGTATTGAAAGTACTCGTCAAGACGTATCAAACGAGCCCAAACTCGATAGGGTTATGTCTTTTAATTACTGAGTTCCTATGGCAACCACCCAGCTCCATCATCAGACCCTGGTTACCTCTAGCACCAAAGTATACAGATACACACGTCAAACTTATAACACCCCTCTTTTTGGGTCGGTGATAAAAACACAGCGAGATAGCAATAAACATTAAGTATGACGAGCGAAGCCGCGAGCCCAGCTAGTGAATTATACCTAAAAATGAACTATTCAATGAGACCATTTCAATGAATCCAAACACGATACATCTGCTGTAATTTGACGAGGAGTTGAGTATACTGCAGGTTCCAGATGATGCTGCAGCATCAGATCAAGTTTACCATATTCTTGTAATATCATGACAGTAACAGTATACCAAATTTCAAATCGATCTAACCAGTGGAAGTTGCTCATTACCCTTCATCAAATAGAAAAAAGCTGGTGATCTTCAAACGGCTGAACAGATTTTCATGAATCATAGCTAAGAACACTCCCGCACAGGTCACCTTTCAAACAAAGAAAACTGCATCAAAATCGGATCATCCGTTTGGTTGCTACGATGCCACAGACAGATCCACAAATACACACGTCAAACATACAACACCCCTCTTTTTGCGTCGGGGGTTGAAAATCGAATACTATTAACAAACAAAACTATTTGAGGTCAAGATTTGTAACACAGTCAAAGTATAAATGATTTATTCGAAGTTTATAGACAACTTGCTGCTGCCCGCGGTATTGCGTCTTATTATACCTACCTATACACATATAACACAACAGCGCCATCCACTTTATGAAGCGTCATTGACTATCGAACTTATGACAAAATCCTACGAGAATGAGGGTTTTCTGAAATGACACCGTCTCAGTGCTGCCGCCTAATGCGGCAGCACTGAGACGTCAGGTCCAGAAACCTGTCAAAAGTGTCTTAGCGCCTATAAATTCGTGTCAGATTTTTTGATGTGTCAGATTTTTTTTGACGTTGACCCTTTTGACAGCGTGAATTATTGTGATGGGACCTCTTGCCAAAGTGGCGCCAACTAGTAGTGGCGTAAATAAAATCTTAATTTTAATAAAATCCTTTTCGGAGTAAAAAGTACCCTATGTAATCCAAGGTAACAGCTACTTACATACTGAAATCATAAAAAATTGTCTAACTATTGAACGTTAACAAACATGATCATAAAGTTTCGCCTTTACAATATTAATGGGATTTTAATAATAAAATGAGTTTGTTTGTTTGTTTGTTATTCCTTCACGGCTTGACTAATCAGCCGATCATTATGAAAATTTGTATATATATTGCCAGGGGTACAGAGTCTGACATAAGCTATCCCGTTTTTATCCCGTGAAAGTATGTAATTCCATTGGGAAAATATTTTTTCTAGGGCGCTGTATGGGATGCTATCGGCCAACAGATGGCGCTACAAGTCGCACTATGGGTTGTTTTGTTGTCAAACGAGATCTATGTCATAAAATTAACGTGAGCGAAGCCTCGGGGAAAAGCTAGTTATAAATAAATTCGACACAATTCACACAGTGCCCCTGATCCCGAAGTAAGTTAGGCTTATCCTGTTTGTGTTATGATATGGGTACTAGAAAACGGATACAACTATTGCAAACTAGCTTTTGCCCGCGGCTTCGCTCGCGTTAAATTCGGGGTAACACGGTTCTTGATTTAGAAAACAGAAGAGAACGGAACAGAATATTATTTTATACGCTACTGTGGACGGCGAAACCATATAGAATTTCACTAAATTTGATTGATTATGATGAACTTTAATATTATTTTTAATTTATTGTGCTATGTAGGTACATACTTAATTTCGATACAATGTGAATTGTTTTATGAACTACCTAAATAAAATGAAATGAAATCTTACACCATCTTGTGATCCGCTCGTCAGTCCACCTCTGTTATAAAAAAACTTCTTTACTCACCATCAAAGCTAGCCTGTGGCGGGAACAAGTCATCCGTCCAACCGAAGAGGGATATAAATAATAACACTTTCTGGATGACATTCACGACCGTCAATGCAATTCCAGCGACAACCATATTTGCTTGGATTAAAAATGTATTGTTTCCGAAGACTTGTTGCAAATGAAGAACAAAGACTCACTAGACGCTGATAGTTTGTCGAATGCTTTTATGTAAAAATAAAACAGGGCAAGTGTGTGTCGGGCCACGCACTGTGTGGAGTTCAGTATTTAATTATATAGAAAATTTATTTCGGTTCGTCAGCTAGTACTCGGAAACTAGTCGAGCCGACGTACCTTACTATACACCACATGAGTAAATAAACTATACACTATGAAATGAGCACGAAAACAAATTCCACTTTACATGTGAGCCTTCAAAAACACCACAAAGAAATATTTTTCAGGATTTTGTTCTACCGATGTTAGCATAGTTAATGTGTGTAGACATGCAAAATTACAAGTTTGTGGTATTAAGCGTGCACTGCACTAAAGACTGACGGACATGGCGAAACCATAAGGATTCTTTGTTAGTTTAATTAAGTTAGTTCTACGGAACACTAATATAATAAAAACGTTTAAAGAAATTTGAACAAGAGTGTTCAATTAACTCCGGCATAATAATGAATCTGGGGGCACGGTAGTGCCCCCGCCAAGTCGAGCGCGACACACAAACACTGCCGTACCATCCTTTACTGGAACCATTTCGCCGCATTTTCAGGCCCCTATTTGAGAACCTCTGGATAAGACCAGAACGCAGAAATTTTCGTCATCCAGTAAGCTATAATCACATACTTAAAATCCAAAATTTCAAGTCTGTAGGTCATTTGTTATGACACTCACTCACTCACTAATGATCATCAGAATAGAACTAGTACTTGCCATAAACTCAGAGAGCTGAAATTTGGTACAGAGTTAGGGTTTAATGGCCACATAAAGGGAAAACTATAAAAATTAGGATAATCGAAGATCTGGAGTACCCGGTGACTCTTATTTGAAAATACAAGAGCCCAACCAAACTATTAGAGATCGACTTACCGTCTTTACAAAAAATATTCAACTTGGTGGGCCGCTTCATTTGATGTCAAAAATCGATGATCTGTAGTATCTAATAAAGAACCCTCAGCTGGTCTTAGCTGTATTAGAGATCTGGTAATGCCCCTTTCTACTATTGGTACATATAATAAAATTGACTGTCATTGCAAAAATCCAGCGTACGGCGTAACATCTTCTAATTTAATCTAGCCTATAGCGTCCCACTGCTGGGCGAATGCCTCCCCTTCTGCTTTTCATACGCATATATATAAAATTAAAGGAAAACTCTGTATAAGACTAGACTGGCTTACTTATACTAGCTGTTACCCGTGGCTCCGCCCGCGTGGTCAAGCTAAAATGCAAATAATTTCATTCCCGTGGGAATTAAAAATAAACCAGACTTTATCCTTGTCAACATTATAAAGGGAATCTCTATTAAAAAAAAACAGCTTTTCAGGTTAAGCGCTTCCGATAATACACGCGTAGTCTTATTATTCCGAATCCTGTGGGAATTTTCCCGTGTTTATCCTTGTCTAGGTACTTTATAAAGGGAAGCTAATACAAAATCTAGGCGTTCTAGGTTGAGCGCCCACAAAAACACACGTACAGTCCAATTTATCCCGTTTCCGTGAGAATAAAAAAAAACGGTCTTTATCCTTGTCTACATCATAAAAGAACCTCAGCAACAAAATCTCAGCTTTCTAGGTTGAGCGCCCCCGATAATTGAATCTGTAGGAATTTAAAAAAATATCCCGTCTTAGTCCTTGTCTGCTTTATAAAGGGAACCTCAATACAAAATTCTAGTGTTCTAGGTTGACCGCCCACAATAACACACGTGCAGTCCTATTTGTCCCGTTCCCTTGGGAATTAAAAAAATCCCGTGTTCATCCTTGTCAACATCATAAAAGGAACCTCTATACACAATTTCAGCTTTCTAGGTTGAGCGCCTGCGATAATACACTTACACTCCTATTACTCCCTTTCCCGTGGGAATTTCATGAAATCCCATCTTTATCCTTGTCAACATCATAAAGGGAACCTCTATACGAAATTTCAGCTTTCTAGGTTGAGCGCCTGCGATAAAACACTTACAATCCTATTACTCCCATTCCCGTGGGAATTTTGGAAAATCCTTTCTTAGTGAGCACCTTCGCCCCAAAAGGAACCCCTATGCAAAATTTTATGCTCTTGGCTCCTCTTTACTATTTTAGTTAATGTTGTGTGACTTGGCCGTTGGAGGGTACACAAGGGTACAAAACAAGGTGGTCCATGACATCATTGCACCAATCTGTCGCCAAAACCGCTACCCATTGACGATGGAAAATTGCCACTTGGAAAACGTTGATTCAATAACCAGTCAATTGTAGGCTTGATAAAGCTGCGTATTTCAATAATACTTATGTATAGGCGAGCCTGAAACAAACAGTATAAAAAAATATTTCCAGTACAGACGAACTTCCCTTGTGTACCCTTCAACAGCCAAGTCACACAACAATAACTATAATAATAAAGAAATCGCAGTAAGGAACCTTAGACTAGGCATGACTTTGTCTAGATTTCATTACTTTAAAGAGATAAACAAGCAGCTCCATCGAGACTTGGCTAGTTTTTGATGTTTTTGATGGGATATGTTTTTACCATTTTAATTAGGACATAACCTAACCCGTTTAATTTAGGAAGTTTGGATACATTAAAAGTATTTACACTTTTCCGCACCCGAAAAGATAGACCGCAGAGGGCAGCGACAGACCGCATGCTATGTAATTCTATAAAATTACTTTCATAGCTGCAGACGCCACTTTCGCCGGCTATCAAAGTAATTACGTAAAGTAACATAGAAACCACTAGTTTCACCTGTGCTGGTCTGCCGCTGGCATCGGCGGTCTGTCTTCAGCAGATTTAACGGTCAAGCCACTCACGTATTTTGACACTACTACGGTGAGAATGTGTGGTGGGCTTGTCCCGTGTAGGTAACCATTTTTCGCGTGGGAATAAAAAATTTCAGATTAAAAATACTCCCTTGCTCTAATATCTCGACTCAATCATCTTTCGCCTCAGCATTTCAGTCGTTATAACCTTCTTTCCAACCTGCAATTTTTGTTCATTTATTCTGTTTGCAGTATTGACCTACATGAATTAGTCGAAAAAACGACTAGGACTTTGGTAATATCGTAAATCGATTTTAAGTTAACTCATCAATTTACATATTAATTAATAAAATATAGCTACTGTGTCTATTTATCCGAAATTTATTTTAAAAATTTGCACAAAAGTAAAGTACAATTGGCGAACTTCATGCCTAGAGGCATTCTCTACCAGTCAACCATCGGGTAATACCAGGAGAATATTGTTAGCGGGGCAAAGTGAAATAATCATATTTTATTAATATGTACCTACATGAATAAGTAGAAGTCGACCATACGTTAGGACTTCTATACAAGGGGTGGAGAGTTGGGATACCTCCACGCGGTCCACCCTGGTAACGTCGGCGAGTAATTCGTTAGTTTCTGGAGCCAACTCTGGAATTACTTGCCGTTGGCCAAATTCCCGACGCGATTGGTCTGTTCCCCGTGCTCCTGTCTTCGAGTGCGTGCGTGGAATGCGGACAAATCTGCTGCCCCTAGCATCCGTACTGGTGCTGGGGGTGGAGCGATCGAGGAGACAACCTCGTTAAAAAACAAGAGGTGTAGGTGAGGCCGGCTGTATGATTAGCGGTGGTGGACTCATTCGCTCGCTGACCATACCCAAAAGCGTCTTCGCCGCGACTGGTGTCCGGGCTCACTCCACCCGTTGATACCGGGGGCGATCTCCGTATGGTGGAATGCGGAGGCCCTGTAGACACTGGGTCTCGCCAACCCAGACACTGCGGGGGGCGTTAAGGGTTGGGTCACATAGGCGAATGTGGCCACCCCAAAATCAAAAATCAAAATCAAAATATTTTTTTATTCAAATAGGCATATTACAAGCACTTTCGAATCGTCACTTTTTTTTTCCCCCTACCACCAGTTCAGACGGCAGATTTGTGCTAAGAAGAACCGGCAAGAAACTTAGCACTTGCTCTTTTAAAATGGTAATGACATAAGTTACAATTACGATAAATAAAAGTAAACATTCAAACAAGAATAACAAATTTAAAAAAAAAAAACTGCAATTTTTTTAAATAATAAAGTAAAATTAATAGAAAAAAAAAGGCGTATCAATATACTGGTATACATATATACATTTTAAGGTGTAAAAAAAAAAAGGTGTAAACAGTGTGTGTAAATAACATTTATATATATATATATGCGCAATATATTAAGTACCTAGCAGTAGGTAGACTTGAGTTTAGTGTCTGTACCGAATTGATGATTCCAGCTATTTTTTTTTTTTTTTTTTTTTTTTTTTATGTAAGAGGTTGGCAGACGAGCATGCGGGTCACCTGATGTTAAGTGATCACCGCCACCCATGGAGCACAGGGACACCGGGGGAGTCCCTGAGCCGCTGCCGGCCTTTTAAGTGCATGTATGCTCGTTTCTTGAAGGTACCCAGGTCATAGTCATTTGGAAATACTGCTGGCGGGAGTTGGTTCCAGATCTTTACTGTGCGTGGAAGGAAGTGTCGCAGGAATCGAACAGTGGTAGAGGTCCATTCATCCAGATGATGTTGATGGAATTGGAGTCTGTGGCGGATGGTACGATAGTAGAACCGAGCAGCTGGAATAAGACCGAACAACTCCTCGGAACACTCCCCGTTGTAAAGTCTGTAGAGCACGCATAGAGATGAAATATCTCTTCGCACAGACAGCGGATCCAACCGATCAGAGATAGCTGGGTCACCGACTATTCGGGCTGCTCTACGCTGGATGCGGTCAAAAGGAAGAAGCTGATAATCAGGTGCTCCAGCCCACAGATGCGAGCAGTACTCCATGTGTGGTCTAACCTGCGCCTTATATAATTGAAGGCAATGGCTTGCCGTGAAATACCGCTTCGCTCTGTTGAGCACACCGAGTTTTTTGGAGGCAAGTTTAGCCTTGTTTTCCAATTGACCACGAAATTGAACATCAGCCGATATGTCAACACCCAGAATCCCAATGCTAGATGCCACAACTAAGGGAGTGTTATCAAAGATAGGTCCAATTAAAAAGGAGTCTTTTTTGGTAGTAAACGCGCAAACTTGTGTCTTCGAAGGATTAAATTC
Source organism: Endotricha flammealis (assembly GCA_905163395.2). NCBI lineage: Eukaryota > Metazoa > Arthropoda > Insecta > Lepidoptera > Pyralidae > Endotricha > Endotricha flammealis. Next base: position 583,438 of record LR990861.1, on the reverse strand, counting down.
GACTAGGTTCAGCTTTCCCCAATCAGCAGCCAGTCCAAGGGATGTCTCGATCTCAGACACAAGCTTGGCTCGGCACCACTCGACGTTGTCCCGAGAAGAATTCGCACGGCCAGCGTAATAGGCATCTCCCGTACTGTCGTCCGCATAACAATGAATGTTGCTAATTTGCAACATGTCATTGATATGCAGCAAAAACAGCGTGGGAGATAGCACGCATCCCTGCGGAACACCAGCATTCACGGGCATGGAGTCTGAGCATTCACCGTCTACTACGACTTTTATGCACCGCCCTGCAAGAAAGCTGGTCCAAATCCAAGCGCAAAGACCTTCGGGAAGTCCATATGAAGGCAGTTTGGAAAGAAGCGCCCTGTGCCACACTCGATCAAATGCCTTTGCAATATCCAGACTAACGGCCAATGCCTCCCCCTTGCTCTCCACAGCCTCAGCCCATCGATGGGTGAGGAAAACTAGAAGATCACCAGCTGAACGGCCTCTACGAAATCCGTATTGGCGGTCACTTATCAGCTGATGATCCTCCAGATACCCAAGCAGTTGGTGGTTTATAATACTTTCCATTATTTTGGAAAATATTGAGGTTATGGCAATAGGCCGATAGTTGGACGGATCTGATGTGGCACCTTTCTTGGGGATCGGATGGACCAGGGCTAATTTCCATGCTTTGGGCACGATGCCAGCAGAATAAGAGTGCCGAAACAAGCGCGTCAGAATTGGAGCCAGTTCAGGAGCACACATCTTCAGTACAATCGGGGAAATACCATCTGGCCCACTCGACTTGTGGATGTCCAAGGAAAGGAGTGCTCTACGGACAGCGCCTTGGGTAAACCGTATTTCTGGCATGGATCCATCACACCGCGAGACCGAAGGCGGTGGTGCTCCCCGATCATCCAGCGTCGAGTTACCCGCAAAGAGAGACCCCAAGAGATCGGCTTTCTCCCTAGCAGTATGGGCCAACGAATCATCCGCCCTGCGCAATGGTGGAAAGGACGACTGACAAAAGTTGTTTTGAATAGCTTTGGCAAGAGACCAGAACGCACGACTCCCAGAGGGTAGGCGCACAAGCCTCTCACCAATTTTACCAATATACTCCGATTTTGCAATAGCAATTTGCCTCTTAAAGGATCTGGAGGCAGAGTTGTATGCCTTTTTAAGTTCACTCGCGTTAGTGTTTCCAGCAGTGTGCGCTGAGGCCCAGGCTCGATAGACCCTCTTCTTCTGGCGGGACGCCGATTTGCAAGATCCATCAAACCATGGCCGAGACTTGCCGGCAACAGGGACTACAGAGCATGGAATAAACATTTCCACCCCCTGCAATACCACGTCAGCGACCGCTTCTGCACAGGCGCTAGGGTCTTTCAGCGAAAAACAAATCTGCCTCCATGGGTAGGATGCAATGAAGTGTCGCAAACCGTCCCAATCTGCCGACCGATAGTGCCAAACACGGCGACAACCCGCAATTTTCGGGCGTATAGGGCATGTGAGGGGCACCGCACTCCGAATCAGGCAATGATCTGACGAACCGATAGGCGCGTAGACACAAACCCGATAATTATCGGGATGAGAGGTCAGCAGAAGATCCAATAACGATGGCAAGTGGTCCGCCACATCCGGTATTCGCGTGGGCGATTTAACCAATTGTGTAAGACCGTTGGCCAAGGCAAAATCATGGACAAGTCTTCCCGCATGGTCAGTTTTGGTAGAACCAAGCCATTCGGCATGGTGAGCGTTAAAGTCTCCCATGACCACGATCATCCTCGGAAGGGACTTGTTGGAGTATAGTGTCAGCCGTCGACTGGACGTGTTCAATGAGCCGCTCCGCCTCCAAATTGCCACTGTGAGACCTGTACAGGCACGCATACACTCGTATTTGGTCTTCAGAGTCTACGCGTAACCAAATAAGGGACAGGTCTTTACCTTCAAGATTGCCAAAGCGTCGACTACAGATATCCTCCCGAATGTACACGCATACACCCGCTTTGGGTATGAAGTTATGTTCTAATGTGTAGCCCGGGTAGCGCAGATAAGAAACATCTGCAGGGGAGGATATCTGCGTCTCTGTCAGAAAGAGCAAGGCGGGCTTTTCTGTTTCTAGGTGGTGATGGACAGAATTAAGGTTAGTGTGGATACCCCTTATATTGCAAAAATCAACAGTGTGCATGGGCGGCGGTGCCTTGGTGGTAAGTTTGCTTCGTTTGACCCTGGTAGAACGTTTAGAACCGAGCGGAATATTGCCCACCCCAGAATACGAAGGGCAGCCTGATAAAGAATCAGGGAGGGATTCCCCGGTACAAGTGCCGGTACCCTCCTGGGGTAATGTCTTTTTTATTGCCGCTTTCATTATTGGGGGGGGGGGGGGATTGGGCCTCCGGATCTCTCACTCACCGAACGAAACGCAGTCCAAAGACTACTTTACGTCAATATTCTGTGAGAGCGTGGTACTACCCCGATCGAGCCGGCCCATTTCGAACTATAGTAAGACTACAGTTTGGCTCTACCACTTTTAATATTCTTATCATTTAAATAATCTTCAATTCTATAATAAGCCTTTTTGCTGAGTGAATGTTTAATGAAGGATTTAAACCTTTTTTCTGGCAAATTCAGCACGTTTTCAGGCAGTTTATTATAAAATCGAATACCACTTGCAACAAAAGATTTTGAGGTCTTGGCGAGCCGGTGCCTAGGTAGAATCAATTTATGTTTATTTCTAAGATTTACATCAGAGTAATCACTAAACTTTACAAATGTGTTTATATTTCTGCGTACATACATTATATTTTCATAAATATATTGACATGCAACGGTCAAAACATTGATTTCTTTAAAAACTTCCCGTAATGATTCTCTGGAACCCATATTATAAATGGAGCGGATAGCTCTTTTTTGTAAAATAAAAATTGCCTCAATATCGGCTGCTTTACCCCACAGCAATATGCCATACGACATGATACTATGAAAGTAACTAAAATATACTAGACGCGCTGTCGGTACATCAGTCATTTGCCTAATTCTCCTGACTGCGTATGCAGCAGAACTTAGTCTGCTTGCAAGTTTTTTAATGTGGGGGGCCCATTTCAAGCCTGAATCCAAGGTAATACCAAGAAATATAGTTTCATTGACAAAATCTAATTTATTACCATTGAGCTTGATGTCCGTATCAACTTGACGTACATTTGGCAAAGTAAATTTTACTATTTTTGTTTTATTTGAATTTAATAATAAGTTATTGCAAGTGAACCAGTTTTAAATGGCAGAGAGTGCACCATTTACTTTGATAGCATTGGGACACTTGCGGTTAATATTGAAAATCAAAGAAGTGTCATCAGCAAATAGCACTGCTTGAATATCTGCCATGTTTTGGACCATGTAGGGGAGGTCGTTAATATAAACTAAAAATAGAAAAGGACCCAGGATTGAGCCTTGAGGCACCCCAATTTTCACGTTAGCACCATTAGATTTCACACCGTTAATGTCAACGGTTTGCAATCTATTGGCTAAATAGGAGGCAATCAAGTTTTGCGCATTATCTCTTACTCCGTAATGTTTTAATTTGAGCAGTAATGTCTGGTGGTCGACGCAATCAAAGGCCTTTGAGAGATCGCAGAATACCCCGATAGCATCCTGCGACCCCTCCCACGCATTAAGGATATGCTTGACAAGAGCGACTCCAGCATCAGTGGTGGACATCCCGGCGGTGAAACCATACTGCTTATTATGAATAATATTGAACAAATTAAAATGCTGTTGCAATTGGCCAAGCATAACCTTCTCGAATATTTTGCTCAAAATTGGTAAAATAGATATTGGTCTGTAATTACCTGGTTCATGTCTTTCACCAGACTTAAACAAAGGTATCAATTTACTATATTTCATTAAATCAGGGAACAGACCAGTATCTACACAAGCATTAAAGATGATGGCTAAATGTGGAGCGATGGCGTCTATGACAGCATATGGACTGGTGCTTTAATGGACATTCCCCAATGATCTTCAGTATTTTTAACATTGAGTTGTTTAAAAGTTTTAATAATTTGACAAGGGGAAATATATTTGAATTTAAAATCTTCTGCACATGGCTCCACATTTTCCATTAACAATTTATTCGCACTATGAAGAGAGGAATTAAGAGAATCAGTAACTGTGATGGGGATATTAGTAAAAAAGTGTTCAAAGGCGTTTACAATATCATTCGTAGCTGTTATTGTACGATCATTAAGTTTTAGGGAGCAGATGGTATCTCGTTGTTTAGTTTTGCCCGTCTCCTTATTGATAACATCCCATACAGCCTTAATTTTGTTACTTGATTCCGAAAATTTTTTCTTAATATATAAAGATTTCGCTTTTAGACAAACAGCTTTAAACATCTTTGAGTAATTTCTAACATAACTAACAAAATCAGTTTCAAATCTGTATGACTTTTGAGCGTATAGGTCAAATAATTTATTTCTGCTTATCAATATACCAGGAGTTGCCCAATCAATAAAGTTTAATTTATTAGTAGATTTAATAGATTTTTGTTTAAAAATGTTTCCATATTCTTCAAGCAAAGACAGAAATAAATTATTATACAGCAAGTCAGGGTCGTCTACAGAGTAGTCCAAAAGTGTGAGCCTTTCCTTAATTACATTATTGAATTTATTCAGTTTATTTGAAGTTAAAGGCCTGCAAACAAAGGCATGACTCACAATTTCGTCGGTAACATGTTCAAAGACTACAAGTTGGCCACAGTGATCGGAAGGCAAGTTGTTCACTATTGAACTACTGAGATGTCGACAATTACAAAAAATATTGTCAAGGCAAGTGGCTGATGTAGCCGTAATACGTGTGGGTTCCAGAAAAAGGTTCGATAAATTTAATGATTTAAATAGATTTATAAATCTAACACTCATTACTGAATCTACTAGTAAATCAATATTAAAGTCACCGCAAACTATTATGTCTTTTTTGGAATTAAAAACTTTTTTCAAAATGTTCTCCATTGCATTTTCAAATTGAGTAAAATCACCACTTGGTGGTCTATAAACGCATATCAATATACAATTCTTCAATTCAGCACAGGACACTTCAATAGTGCGTTCCACAGAGAGTCTGCTGATGTCCACCCGTTCCTTAGCTTTAATGCAATTTTTTAATAAAATTAATGAACCGCCTCTTTACGCCCCGGAAGAAGGAGTGCCTGTTGGCGTAAAGTGTCACAGTGTCCACTGAGTACGTAGTGGATGCTGTGGCACTCGGAGTGGCGCGGGTGGCGCGGTGGAGGAATAAAACGTCGTTGAAAAATTGAAAGAGAGGGGCCGGCGGCTTGCGGAGCCCGGCCAGCGGTCGCACGTTGTTGCGACCGCAGTGATGGAGGGGACCCTTGCCCAGCCGAGACGGCGAGCAGGGGAAGGCCCGTCGTCTTGATGGGGCAATGGTACACGGTGTTGGCAGTGCACCTGGATGGTGCGCTGCTGATGGGGCGTTCCGGGGAGAGCGGGTCCGGCAGTTTAACTTTGGCCGGACGGCCCTGGCGGGGTCGCGGATGTATCACAGTACCCGTGGCCCCGTCACTTAGGGGGTGAGTAGCATTCCGTCAGTTTTTTTGTGGTAAGTCTCACAGGTCACTAGTCCCCACCGCATATTCCCCGGGTGGTGGGGCTGCTGCAAAGCATTTTTCTGACGATAATAAAAAATAAATAAATAAATAAACTACTTCTATACAAACTCAATATAATTTAAAAGGAAACATATCGTAAATAGTTTTTTGTTAATTCATCAAATTTACATGATTAATGATAATAAAATTATGGCTGTAGTATCTTTATAGCCGAAATTTGACGATATTATATTTTAAAACAAATTCATATATAGATAAACATCCAAGACCCGAGGCCAATCAGAAAAAGTTCGTTTTTTATCATGACCCGACCGGGGATCGAACCCGAGACCTCCTGAGTGGCGGTCTGGCGTGGTAACAATTACGCCACGGAGGTCGTTAATATACATTACAAAACCTTCTAAATGCCTGATAATTCTCTCTGCTCGCTACGAGATCAGAATAATAAACTATGACCGAAGTTTCATGTAAGGAATCCAACATGATTACGCGTTCGTCATGACAAAGATCACACTCGCACAGAACGTGATGAGCCGTTTGTTCTACTCTGTTACTCGTGGTAGAACACTCGCATAAATGAGAGGGAACAACCTTGAAAGAAAAAACCTTGGCCTTAAAGTTACTGTGTCCCGTTAAAAATTGAGCTACTTGATGATCGACCTCTAGCCAGGTTTTCTTTAATCTGTCTATCACCGAGGGAAAGAACAGATACAGTTGACTGCCTTTTACGGAAGACTCCCACCTTTCCTGTAGAAGAATCTCTAATACGTCATCTAACGGGTTAAATCACAAAAACGCCTCCTGCTTCCAAAAGCAGGACTGTAACGTTAGGATTTTCGGTGAGTCTGGTAGGTATTATTCTGCCCGCAGATCCTGACTCCACCACTATGTAATAGAAACAATCTCCATCTGCTTAAACCATAAAACTTCAATTAGGTAGGTTAGGTCTACGAGAACACACAGTAAAAAAAATCGAGGGGAAAAACAAGATTCATTACGTATTGAATCAAGTGATAGAGCCAGGATGTAATGGGCTGGCTAGGCCGAAAAACTTTTAATGAATTTAGTTGTCAAGCGTCTTTCTCTTCTCTCTTTTCTCTTTTCTCTCTATTTTCTTCGTTTTCCGTTTTCTTATTACACGACAACATGATCGCTAACCATCAGATAACTCGTCTTGTTCACTGATATCATAAAAACTATCTTCATAATAGAAATTTGGAATAGATTAAAAAATCCTTACCAGAAATATCCACCTGTTGTGGGAACCTGTAAGCAGTCTTTTGACGACTTTGACTTTATGACAGAGAAACATCAGCAACTCTGGCTGCAAGAAATGTGGGAATAGGTAGAAAAGGTATTGGAAAGCTAAGCTTCCGAACGTTTCATTCACTATACGAAAGGCATTGCTGGGTCATGTCAAAATTCTTTGACGGGATGAACCCTAGTTTAGCTAATCCAATTTATACATTCTGAAAATGATCTGTTATGAGTTGCACGAAATAGTATCGAAATTGACAAATTAAAAATAATATTCTGACATTGTCAAATTCAGGAAACAAATAGAGATAGCGTCATCAAGTTTAAAATGGTATTGTTCTTCTGTATTGTGCAAACATGCGTCAGTACTTTATATTTCGCAATATTTTGAATATTACATGCCTATAGAAGAAGCGGCGCGCGAGAAAGTGTAAAATATAATGTGAACTAGTTTCGTGTACTTACATTTTACATAATGCCTTTCACGAGACTATTTGCATTAGAATTTTTGTATTTTGAATCCTAGGCGATTGTATTGTTTTTTTTGTATGTTTGTAATGCTTGCTTTACATTCACGGGAAGTTGAGCGAAAGCGAGGCGGTTGGATTCTTCGTTCTGCTTCATCTTCACTTTTCTTTTGTTTCTAACTTCGTGCCTAACCTCACTTAACGTCGCTTAACTTCCCGAGAATGTAAAGCTAGCATCATCATCATCTCAGCCATAAGAAGTGCACGCTGGACATAGGCCTCCTAATAAGGTAGCATAATAACAATGAATAATATATTTTTTAAATAGTCATGAGTTTTAATATTGTTTCTACACAGTTAAATGCAGCTAGATACACACGTAATAGGTGTGATTTTTTTACATTTGACAACTTAAATTTGGCTGAAGAGAAGATATATTGCACTAAGTATTAATATTTTGCAGCATTATCCTGTTTTATAATATCAGCGGCTTTCTCTCCGATCATCATGATAGGCGCGTTGGTGTTGCCGCTAGTGACCGCCGGCATAACGCTGCCATCTGCGACGCGGAGTCGGTTCACTCCATACACGCGCAGTCGGGAGTCCACAACGCTGCCCATGGCGCAAGTGCACGAATAGTGGAATATTGTAGTCACCATAGTTTGTGCGTGACATTTATACAACTCCCAACTATATCTCTTCAGGCCTTCGCATTGTGGTGGTACTACCAACTTTGCATTCACCTTTTTAAAAAACGTCGATTGTGACACACGATCATAATCTTGCAAATATGAAGCGGTGTCGTCTAGATCACGTTTATCTGCATATTGACCGAGAAAAATTTCAGGGTGATCCATTGGATTTGAACTGCGCAAAAGTATACGTCCTCGAGATTTAGGGCGTAAAGGAATAATTTCACTAAATAAACATTGTCTTCCTTTGGCTTCATTGTAAAACTTTTGACATATATCAGGTTTAAATGTATGAGAAAATGAACATGTACTTAATAATCCTGGAGCGTCCAAGAGAAGTATTAGTGCTTGATAGTCTGGATAAGTTTGACTCTTGTTCAAAGCAGCATATCCCAGTATTGAAGGCGATGGAAATTCATAAGGATTTTTAGGTTTATCAGACGGTGTTTCATCACTACAGTACAAGAGTATAGCCGGACTGTGGTCTTGAAGATATTCACCAACAGGCAAGTCTGCTATCAAATTTATTCCCATATCTTTCAAATGCTTTTTAGGACCTATTCCGGACAACATAAGAAGTTGCGGAGAATTTATAGCTCCAGCTGACACAATTACTTCTCTTCGCGCTCTTATCATAACCCGCTCGCCATTTTGTTTTAAAGCTATAACACCGATTGCATTTTTGTTTTTGTCAAAAAGTATTTGAATAACCATTGTATGCTTAGCGACAAGTAAATTCGGTCTATTTTTATTTGGTCTCAGATACGAGCGAGCGGTACTTTGTCTAGCACCGTCAGCAATAATAACCAATGGTTGTGTGTACCCTACTGTATTCCATCCACTTACGTCTAAGACAGTTTTCTCGCCTATTTCAGCAAATGCATCTAAATATTTTTGAGTCTCGTTAAATTTTAACATCGTGATGCCAACGTACCCCTTGGTTCCATGGTAAATTCCGGTGGGCGAGTTAAGGATGGTTTCCTCTCGTAGATCTTCACCTTTCTTGAAATAATGCTGCACATTATTGAAGTTCCATGACTCGTCTTTGGTTATTTCTGCCCAAGAATTAAAGTCTATGGGACTTCCCCTCACGTAAAACATTAAGTTTATGCTACTGGAGCCGCCCAGCATTTTCCCGCGCGTTACATCTGTTACCTGATTAATATGAAATTCTTGTGGTACGGAGTCCCATATGGAGGTATAGTTCCAATCTACTGGAGTTTTTTTCAAATACCTTGCGTAACCTGGTACCTGTAAAATGAATTATCAGTCAATAAAGAAAAGGGCTTACCCGGCTCGTAATGATTAAAGATTTCTAAATATTGCGTAAATGGATTTACTAGAAGATTTATAATTACATAGTACAATATGAATATTATTGATAAATAAAATGTACAATTTTTGAAGTGGTAGAGCAATTAAATGGGCTAGCTCAACCGGGGAAGTACCACCCTCTCACAGAATATCGACGTGAAGCAGCAATACGTTTCGTTCGATGAGTAAGAGATCCGAAAGCCCAACTCCTTCCCTATACCCCTTTCCCCCTTCTTCTTTCCCTTCCATTCCTTCTTCCTTTCCTCCAACCTCCTTGGTAACCAACGCATAGGTAGCGCCCCTGGTGTTACTGATGTCCATAGGCATAATAATAAATATATATATATATTGTAATTGTTACCACGTGTTAATATATATATTTGACGTTACCAGGCCGGACCGCCACCCAGGAGGTCCCGGATTCGATTCCCGGTCGGGTCATGATGAAAAACGAACTTTTTCTTTGGTTGATTGGCCTCGGGTCTTGGATTTGTTATAAAATATAATATCGTTGAGTTAGTATCCAACAAGTTTCGAACTTACTTTGGGGCTAGCTCAATCTGTATGAATTGTCCTTATATATTTATTTTTTATTTTTATTTTATATATATATAATATGATCATATATATATATATTTATTTATATACATCATTTCTAATTATCATTTACCCAGTGGTTAAGGAAGTCATTGTAGGGAACCTGCAATCCAAGACCCATTCCATTTTCATAACCAAAATCTTGTAACCGGTTATGAAAGAAGAATTTTTTTCCACTTTTTGTACCAAAATTACCAAAATTATTATTATTAATATCCATTTTGAAATAGTATTTCTAAGTTATCTTGGTGATTTTTCGGATTATCCATTGATCTTACATCTGATTCAAACGGTGGGTCCCCTCCGGCTTCCACGAGCAGTACTCTAACGTGAGGATCTTCTGAGAGCCTTGTGGCTATTATACTGCCCGCTGATCCCGCCCCTATCACTATGTAGTCGAAACAATCGCCATCTGTCAATTAAATACTACATTGTAACAAGTGAAAAAATTGGACACAAAATCCAGCAGTGGACTTCTAGTGGCTGAGATGGTGATGAGTGCAAAAAAATTTTAAATGACAAAAAAAGCCGTAACCGGTTTTCTTTCGTCATTTATTTTACGAGTAACCATTTTGCATGTTTACTAAATTATGGTATTTTATGAAGTATCTTATTTTATATCAATCTACAACTTTTTTTTTATACCACAAAGTTGGCAAACAAGCATACGGTCCGCCTGATGGTAAGCATCACCGTAGCCTACAGACTCTTGCAATACCGGGGGTAACACTCACGCGTTGTCAACCCTCCCAACCCCCCCAAGTTGAGCTGTGGAGACTTTACTCACCGTAGGAACACAACATGGCCGAGACCAATGCTATTTGGCTACGTTCTTCTGTAAGGTGGAGGTCCTTCCCCAGACGGGCTGCTCCGATTTGAGCAGATTATCCGCAGTGCCCTACCTCTCTTTAAAACTACTACTATTATCTTAATAAATAAAAGAGAAAATCACTGACTGATTCATCACGAAATCTCCTAAACTACAAGTGCCAGGAGTCTCAAATTTTGCATGGGGGTTCCTTTTAAGGCGTAGGTGCTCACTAATCAAAGGATTTCTTAAATTCCCACGGGAAAGGGAGTAATAGGACTGCACGTGTATTATCGTGGGCGCTCAATCTAAAACGCCTAGATTTTGTATTAAGCTTCCCTTTAAAGTAGACAAGGATAAATACGGGATATTTAAAAATTCCCACAGGATTCGGAATAATAAGACTACACGTGTATTATCGGGAACGCTCAACCTAGAAAGCTGAAATTTTTATAGAGATTCCCTTTATGATGTTGGCAAGGATAAAGCTGGGTTTTTTTAAATTACCACGGGAACGAACTTATTGGCATTTTCGCTTGACCACGCGGGCGGAGCCGCGGGTAACAACTAGTACTATATATACAAGTTGTAAATGACCAGAAAAAGTGCTTAGTCTCTAAAATAAATTTATTTTCAAAAAAACTTCATGAACAATAACTTTTTTCCCCGTTCTTCTTGAAATACGTCGTAGGTACTTTAGAACTTTTTGAATTTTAATTTTATGTTACTCACTAGGTATATCATAATGTAGCGGGAACAAGTATGCAGTCATAGCCAGAATCGTGGCCATGGCTTCAAACACATTTTGAGTCTCGTACAAGCTCGCCAACGATGCAGCAACGTCCATGATTTTCAATGAAATAAAGTATTACTCACGCAATTACCTCAAACTTCTTATAAAATTTTCCTTGAGACAACACAAATGTTCCAATATTTGTCTACAATAATCTATACATATGATAAAACAGTAGACCGCGGTATGTCTGCACATTGTACAAATTTGGCAAAATGTATAGTAGAACAATAAAAAAACCGGGCAAGTACGTGTCGGGCCACGCACATTGTACGGTTCCGTAACGGCTACGCATTTCTTGCTTGCAAATGAGAACAATTCCTTTTACATCAACCTGTTACATAAAATTACAATGTTATTGTAAATGTTAACTACAAGTTGTGGCCCTTTAAATTAATTACGACAAGTTGTGGTTGTTCATTGTAGAAACTAGGACATTTGTACGTTTTCGTCAAAGAAATTTTACTTCATAAGTTCGTCGGCTATTACTCGGTAACTAGTGGCACATGAGTAAATAAATTCACTTCCATACAACTGTGATACAACGTCGCGCGCCGAGGACACGCACTCAAGCATGAGGCGCGTGTATTGCGTGTCCTCAAAGCGCTCGTCACGTACACATGCTTGTGTGCGTGTCCTCGGCGCGCGCTATTGTATGGAGTGAAGTCTCTGTTCCGTCAGTTTATTTACTCATGTGCTAGTGGTGCCTACTTAACCGTTATAGTTTTCCTTGTAGGTTCATTAAATGGACTACTACCATGATTTTTTTTAGATTTCTAAACACACGACTTTCGGAGATAGAGCGGGGGGGACCACCGTGCAAAACGAAAATTGACACGTTAAATGTAAATAATTGGCAAACGGATCATTGTGTCGGAAAATGATCTTCCCACACCCTCGATGTTTTTAAGAGACCTATCTAACGATACCTCACAACATGGGGTCGGTGCAAAAAAAAATTCAATCCCACCTTACCAGTAGGGAAAGGCACCCCAAAAAAAAATTTTTTCAAAATTTTATTCTACCACTTTGTTAGCATTGTTAATATGAGTATACATACCAAATTACAGCATTCTAGCTTCAAGCGTCTAGGCGCTAGACCGCGGACGGACAGACGGACATGGCGAAACTATAAGGGTTCCTTGTAGTTTACTACGGAACCCTAAAAAGGAATAAAGCGCTGTCTGTTTGTACGCGCACAGCCTCGTAGTTACTGAACGGATTTTAATGCTGTTTACACAGGAAGATAGAGCTTGACTATATATGTATAGCAAAATATACGCTTTATTTATAAGTCGGATATCAAGAAAAATTTTTTTTTCATCTACGTGGACAAAGTGGTCCGACGTAATGAAAATTAAGTTCCTGAAAACTTCTCTAGATGTCACTGACTCCGATTTATCCGTCGATACTCTTTTAACCACAAACCCCATTCCACGCGGGCGAAGCCGTGGGCACAGCTAGTACATATTATATTAAAAAGAGTTAATTTGTAGAAGTGCGTCATTTAAATAAATATATAAATACATCATAATGTTACTTGCTACTGACTTTCAAAAGGAAGGGAGAAATTTCTTTAGTATCTCTGTATTGGGCAGCGGCGATTACTTATCATCATGTGAGCCACATGGCATTTGCCAATCTCTTTCATGAAAAATACCAAAAAAAAACTGACTGTCTGCCACCTCGGCGCTATCAACGACATATCGCGGTGTTGGCGAGCGGTGAGAGCAAGCGTAGTGTAATGTTGAATGATGACCATAAAACGCCACTTTCAAGAGCATACAAATAATTTGTGAAGATCCGAGAAGTATGTACATAAAGGAAACAAATATACGCGCATCCCAATGCGTTGCCACGACACACAGCTGTACGTGCGAACCGTCACTCCGTTTATATTTCGATGCTCTGAAACAGATTTACATTCTTCTTATAAATAGGTAATATGTACGAAAGTAACCGTAATGGGTTTGCCCAATGAAACTCACTCAACTCAAAGATATTTTTAAAGAATTGTTTTGAACAACGCCATCTGGTGATAAATATATAGGGACAATTCATACAGATTGAGCTAGCCCCAAAGTAAGTTCGAAACTTGTGTTATGGGATACTAACTCAACGATATTATATTTTATAACAAATACATTATATAGATAAACATCCAAGACCCGAGGCCAATCAGAAAAAGTTCGTTTTTCATCATGACCCGACCGGGGATCGAACCCGGGACCTCCTGGGTGGCGGTCTGGCGTGGTAACCAATACGCCACGGAGGTCGTCAATGGTGGTGATGACTGTTTGATGATAAGAATGTTTGACTTTTTATTTTTATTTCTTTGGTTTTGTTTATTAGTTTAATTTATTGTATAACAAAATTAAAATAAAAACTCTCTAAGTAGTGTTAATATAAACGTACTTGGTTATGTACTTGCCATCTAACAATAAGTACTACTATTTATGTATTATCCTTTTTCGAGGAGGGGGTCCTGGTGTCCTGAGATACAGGCCTCGGCTTAGTTCAGGCTCCAGTCTCTCCCTGTCTAATAACTGTTTTATATGTCTTGTTAAATTACCACCTAAGCCTATGATTGTGGAGAGAAAATAAACGTTTTTATTATTATTATTATTTATAATTATCTGGTGTCACATATACGTTTCGATAGCAAAACAATTTGTTATTACGGCCGAACCACACACTGACTAAACTAAACTGATTCGTTTTATAGTTAATATGGGTATTTCAATAATCAATTATTCAATCCACCAGTAATCGAATTAATTATGATATTTAGTTTTATCTGAATTTGAAGAGGAGCAATAAGGAATTTTCTTCAAAACTAATTTCTAGTTCGAGGACGTCGGTGTCGGCCACGGTTTGTTAGAACCACAGAACTGAGAACTGAATGTTTTACTCCCCAGTAGAAATGCGGTTGGGTACAAATTGTATACGAACCATATCTGAAAGTTAAACGTCAGTTATCCACCGTGAGACGACCTCCGTGGCATAATTACCACGCCAGGAGGTCCCGGGTCCGAATCGAGGTCGGGTCATGATGAAAAACGAACTTTTTCTTATTGTCTTGGGTCTTGGATGTGTAACTACACTGGGCGTCAAAAATAAGTAGTACAGTTTTAAAATTGCAATTACTCTTAAACTATAGAAGTTAGAGTTTTGAAATAAAAGTCATTTTATAGCAAATTTAACAAAGTTTTCTAAAAATAATACTTTATTTAGCATTAGTAAAGTTTTACACTGAAAATTAGGAAAAAACTAAAAAGCTAACCATTTTGAAGGAACTATCAAGAACTTAATTTTTACGTTTTGGGCCTAGTTCCCACTTTAGTAACTTGTGTTGCCGCCTCGGGCTCTGATGACAGCTTGGAGCCGGTTTGGCATGCTGAACACTAAGTTTCGGAGGCGATGTTGGGGAATATTCACCCATTCTTCTATCAGGGCCTGTTTTAGAGCCCTGAGGGTGGCGGGGGGTGGTCTGCGTCTTCTGACTAGCCTCCCAAGCTCATCCCAGGCGTGTTCAATCGGGTTAAGATCTGGGCTTCTTGATGGCCAAGCCATCAAGCTGATGCCAACCTCCTGAATGTACTCTTGTACGAGATGAGCGGTGTGTGGCCGGGCGTTATCATGCATTAGTATAGCTCCATCACCCATATTTGCTAAATATGGCCCTGCATACTCGTTAAGGATCTCTAATGCATATCTTTCACCAGTCAGAGTGCCATTTTCTATGACCACTAGCTCTGTGCGACCCTCTGAAGAGATGCCAGCCCATACGTGTACAGAGCCCCCGCCGTATTGAACTCTTTCCGAGATGCAACCTTGAATGTATCGCTCACCAGGTCGCCTGTATACTCTCCGCCTTCCATCGGAAGTGAATAAAGAAAACCGAGACTCATCTGTGAACAAAACTCTTGTCCATTCTTCTTCGCCCCATTGTACGTGTTGACACGCGTAGCGTAGTCTTACTACTCGATGCCCTGTCTCAAGTTTGGGGCCATTTGCTGGCCTGTACGACTTCAGGTTGGCTTCAGCAAGTCTTCTCCTCACTGTACTCTCACTAACGTAGTCTCTTCGGGTCTGAAGAAGCTGTTGCTGGACCTCAACTGCATTAAGGTGGCGATTTCTTAACACAGTAGAGACAATTAAGCGGTCTTCTCGGGTACTAGTGCACCTGGGTCTGCCATTACTTGGTCTCCTTAGATGGTTTCCAGTCTCTTCGTATCTTCGCTTTACTTGCTGGATCGTTCTTAGAGTTACACCCACCGTTCTTGCAGTACGACGCATACTGATGCCTACTTCGAGAAAAGTTATGATTCTTGCACATTCTTCTGGTGAAAGAGGCATGATTAGTAAAGTTTACTCGCTGAAGACACATTTGCTTTTGAATTGCAATTGATTTATCAGCAATAAAGAAAACAATAAAAAACAAAAGTACAAGCCAACAGTTTTAAAAAATTGTGTTTTTATTTATTAAGTTTTTTTTCAGTCAATCTTTAAAAAATGATATTATGCATGAAGTTTTTATTAAATGAAATTAAATTGTCTTTTATCTTTTTTTTATTTCAAAGGTCTAGCTTCTGCAGTTTAGGAGATATTGCAATTTTAAAACTGTACTACTTATTTTTGACGCCCAGTGTATATATGTATTTGTTATGAATTATAGTATCATTGAGTTTAGGTATCCCATAACACAAGTTTCGAACTTACTTTGGGGCTAGCTGAATCTGTGTGATTTGTCCCTATATATTTATTATTAGTTATCCGTCATATAACTGCGACCTCAAATAAACCGTATCCTTTGATTAGCAGTGTATTTTTAAAAGTAAGCACGGCATAGCATAAGCAGTTCGCGAAGTCAAAGTGTCACTTTTCAAATGAGACATACATACAGAATAGATGTTCGTTAATGTTATAACCAGAGAGAATTCTATAGTTTCTTTTATCTTTGGCATATTAGATAGAACCTGTATTAAACTAAATGCAAGAAGAATCTTGAAGTGTCACGTAAACTATGTACTAAGTAGTGTCAGAGCATTTGGCTATGAATGTTGTGAGGTTCAGATGCATATTATTGTAGTGTGTGTGACCTCGGAAACGCACGTAATGACGTATCCACACGCTCGGCAAACAACGGCGAACAGCGAACACGAACAGCAAACACGAACGTGTGGACAGCTGTTTGTCTGTTTTTGTTTGTGTTTGCCGTGTTCGGCGTCGGTGTCGGTTTTTGTGCACGAATCAAAGGGTGTTCGCCAAACATGTTTGCGATGTATCCACACGCTCGTGAAGCAGTCAGTAGTAATTGATAAACGAAAGCTTTGTTTCCTTCTTTTTCTGATTATTATTTAATAGTAATTGTGAAAATTATTTAAATTTCAATAAATAATTATCTAGGTTTTATTTATTTAATTTTATATATTAGGGTATCTAATCCTAGTTTTTTATTAATTTAGGAATAATTTTATTTATTGTTTCAGTTTTTTTTTTCTTTTAATATTTTTTTTTTTGAGCTTTTTTCCACAGAAGTTTTTAGGCAACTAGCCGTTCATATTTTGAAATTGATTTTTTGAAAGAAACATTTCACCCCCCAGGTGGGATTCAAGTCCACGATCCCTCGATATCCGGCCGAGTGCTCTTCTTCTTTTTCGTTTAATTTTACTTTCCTTTTTTTTATAAAAATAAGTCGTGCCAAAAGTGATCGGTGCCACCACAAGTTCGTCGTCCACCATGTTTGCTAAACCGGCATAGACTGACACGTTCGCCAAGCGTGTGGATACCGCGTTTGTGATCGGTGTTTGGTGTTTGTGGCGAACTGCGAGCGTGTGGAGGCCCCATAAAATTGCTCACGCACACATAAACCATGTGCATGTGCACTTACAACATCCAAATGCTCTATTATCTCAAAAAAATACTTATGACGTTAGTTTAAACATCGAAATAAGTATTTTCACAAGTATTGTTTTCGGTGTACACAGTTGGAATTAAATGTTAATTTTATTTTACTCTGTTATTACCACAACTTATCAACCTTATACATATCGTTGTTATCATTGTTTTATTTTCCTTTTCAAATATAAAAATTAAACATTTATTTTGCAAGTAGATTTACAGGAAATACTTTTTGCACGTCAATTTTTTTTAATTCCAACAGTATTTCGACGTAAATAACCTGTAGTTAAAAATAAATAGCCTTTTTTAAAGACTCAACAATATCGTACCTTTTTAGGGTTCCGTATTAAATTCAAATTCAAAACTTTTATTCAGAGAATAGGTTTTCACAAACACGTTCTCTTGTCAGAGTATACAGTAATAAATGATTGTATAAACTAATCTACTCTATAAACTACTACCATTTCGGAAATAAAAGCAAAATGACCACTAGTAAAAAGAAATTGCAAAAGAAAACCAGTTACGGCCTTTTTGTCATTTAAAAATATATCGTACTATTCTTTTTAAAAGCTTTTATTTAACTTGACCTGTATGTATGTATGTATGTATGTAAGGGTCTAAACTTATAACGTCATTACACAATTTATATGACGTAAAAGCTTGTCGCGAGATTTAATTACTAACATTTACTGTAATACGAGTAAATGTTAGTTCGATAATTATGTTTTTTTATACAGGTCATAAAAGCGACAAGCTTTTATGTCATATAAATTGTGTAATGACGTTATAAGTTGATAGTTAAAGTTTTTAAAGAAAAGTTTATTTTATTCTTTTTAGCGCAATTAAATAAAAGCTTGTTTTTAAATATATATTTTTTCTTTTCTTTTTTAACATAAAATTTAAAACTAGATAGATATAAGATAGATAGAATACTCTTTATTTGCATTACACACAGGAAAAAGCACAAAAACAATCTTATAAACTAGTGTAAATGCAACAAGGCGGCCTTATTGCAAAACAGCAATATTTTCAAGGCAACCTTAAGGTAACGAATTTCTGAATGGAGTGGGCAGGGCTAGCAAGACAAGAAAATAAATAATAAACAAGAAAATGATAGATAAGTATTAGGACATCTAAATATTAAAACAAAAAAGGTACATACATACAACATTACGTACGCGTAATGTCAACAAATATTTCTCTCAACATAAAATTAAATATAAAATGCTAAATCGGTGTTAAAGATAGGAGCAGACCGCCCGCAAGGCAGCAACCGTTCTCGTGTATTTTCGAGTTGACGTGAGAGTCGGCCTTCCAGCCTCCATTACTGGGCTCACCATCACGATATTATGAACAATGTTGTAGGGAACAACAGTAACCCGACCCCCAACGCCACCGCCAGTTTGGACAATTTGCGAGCATGACATGCACGTACACATTAACATCCTTGTCATATAATTATAAATTATATAAAAATGTAAATAATATGAAAAACAGCACCACTTAGATGACACTACGACGTACATGTTACAATATTGAACACAAATTTTATTCATGTAGTTTTTTGAACATTGACTGGCTTTTCATCACCTTCGCAGGGAGGCCAGGGATTCCTTTTATTTAGATACTCGTTGATAGTATAGTACGCTTTGCTGGTTAAGAATTTTTTTACATTTTTTTTTAGATATTAAAATTTAATTTAATTTAATTTTACATTTAATTTAAATCTATTATTGGGCAAGTTTTTAATATATTCTGGAATTTTATTATACATATGCAAACTTTGGATCATAAATGAGCCCGCGTTCCTAAGCCTGAATTTAGGAACAGCTAATTTATTTCTGTTACGCGTATTAAAATTATGAATATCGGACACCTGGTTATTGTCATGAAACGAACAAACATGATGCTATCAAGAATGCACTGTGATGCCACCGTGAGAATATTAGTGCTTTTGAAAAACTCGCGAAGAGATTCACTGTAAAAATTTTTTTTTTTTTTTTTTATTTGTTTGGTGCGGCTGTAATTTCACTGCGACAAGGACTGGTCTATTGTGATCGCCACATGAATTGTTAGAGCTCACCGCTAAACCTTAATATAAATAAAATTTTAGCTATGATGAACCGCAGGATTTACTTAGGGGTGAACTCCTTTAACTCATCTGGGCTTAATAAGTGTTAGTGTTAGTCCCTAGATGAGTGCTGCGCTTGTGTATAAGTGGCCCACATTCCTCCAAAAGATGCAGTGGTGTTTCATCAGTCTCCTTACATCGTCTGCAGGTACGTGTGTCACTCAGCCTTAAGTTGGACATGTGCTTGTTGAGGCGACAATGTTCTGTTAAGGCTCTGACCACAATTCGTAGGTTGCTTCTACTGAGCGCTAGGACAAGGTTGCTGTACCTTTTGTCGTAGGCTTTGATTTGAATTTTTGAGTGATTCATGCCCGGCGATTCCATCCAGAGCTTGATAGCATTTTCAAAACAAGAGTACGTAAGGGTTTTGTGAGCTAGGCTTTTTTGTATACCACAGAACGGCTCGGGTCCCTCCTGTACTCCATTAGCCCCCACTCTTGCAAGCTCTCTATATCCGCTGCTTTACCCCAGAGTAAAATGCCCTACGATAGCAAACTATGAAAATAACTGAAATAAACTAGTCGTGCCGTGTCAACATTGGTAAACGTCGAACTTTCCTAACAGCGAAAGCAGCAGTCTTTAGTCTACCTGCTAGGGTTCTAATATGAGGATGCCATTGTAGTTTTGTAGTGTGTGTACTGCACCTCATCATACTAATATATAAGATCATCTATTGATGTAACAAAACACAGTATTAAACCTATATTCAACCCGAACAATACGTATCATTTACGAACCTAGTTCACACCTCTCTACAGTTTTCTATCAACTACAATGCCCAGAAAAGTAAACACCGCGGGCAGCATCTAGTAATAAATAAATAAAATAAAATTCTCAGCAAATATCGCTAGGTTGCGAACTTCTACATACTCAAACTCAACTGCTTACAATATTTTTAATTTTTATGGTGATAAAAAGTATTTACTAGGAATATATACCTTAATATATCCTACGTATAAAACTCATCATCACTACACATATAACACATCACCATCAACAAAGATAACGTGAGTTTACTGTGCGAAATACATCATCACCAACAGTAAAACGTGAGTTTACAATACATTATCTTCCTTAATCATATCAGCTGCTTTCTCTCCAATCATCATGATGGGTACATTAGTATTGCCGCTAGTGAGCATCGGCATGACGCTGCCATCTGCGACGCGGAGTCGGGCCACTCCATACACCCGAAGTCGGGAGTCCACGACGCTGCCCATAGCACAAGTTCCCACGTAGTGGAAAATAGTAGTCACCATAGTTCGTGTGTAGCACTTAAGATACTCTAGGGTACCCTCCTGCAAGCCCTTGCATTGTGGTGGAACTAAAAACTTCGAGTTTACTTGTTTAAAGTATGTCGATTGAGATATACGATCAAAGTCTTCCAAATATGTAATAGCATCCTCGAAATCGCGTTCATCTGAATATATACCAAGGTCTATCAGAGGGAGCACCAATGGATTAGTACTCCGTAACCGAATATATCCTCGAGATTTAGGATGCAAATGAACCAAAGAAACATACATAACTTCTTTGCCTTTGCATTCGTTGTAACATTTTTGGCAAATGTCAGCATTAAATGTAAAAGAAAATGAACATAATTGTAACGTACTCTCCGCATCTCCTATTATAATAAGCGATTGATAATCTGGCCAACTTTGAGTTTTGTTCAAAGTAACATATCCTAGTATCATGGGCAACGGATAATCTCGAGGATTTTTCGGCATCGCTGGTGGAGCCTTCTCTGTGGGGTACATAAGCATAACCGGAGAATGGTCCTGAAGATTTTCACCTACTGGCAAATCTGCTATTACTTTTATTCCCATATCTTCCAAATGTTTCTTAGGCCCTATACCAGATAACATAAGAAGTTGAGGAGTATTTATAGTGCCGGCTGATACGATTACTTCTGTCAGTGCCTTTATGAAAACCTTCTCACCATTTTGTTTTAAAGCTATCACACCAGTAGCATTTTTGTCTTTGTCAAAAACTATTCGAGTGGCCATTGTGTATTTAGCAACATATAAATTAGGTCTATCTTTATTTCGTCCCAGAAATGATCGAGCAGTGCTTTGTCGGGCACCATGCGCCACATTAATCAGTGGTTGCGTGTACCCAAATGGGTTAGTCCCACTTGTGTCTAAGACAATATCCTCGCCTATTTCAGCAAAGGCATCTAAATATTTATGACTAACATTAAATTGCATTCTGTTGACGCCTATGTATCCCTTAGTTCCGTGAAAGATTCCTGTGGGAGATTCGAGAATGATTTTATCCTGAAGATCTTCACTTTTCTTGAAATATTTCAGGATATTATCAAATTTCCATGACTCATCTTTGACTATTTCTGCCCAGTTATTGTAATCAGCTGGAGAGCCCCGTACGTAACCCATGTAATTATTGCTGCTGCAGCCACCCAGCATTTTCCCGCGTGTTAAATGAGTTCTACTACCTCGATGTCCTGCGTGTGTTGTATCTCTAATGGAAGTATGATTCCAATCCACGTCTGAGTTTTTCAAATACGCCATATAACTTGGTAACTGTAATAAAAAACGTATATTAGGTATGACGTAATATATGCAACTCCTTATTTATATTTGTGTTTATAAATGTTTTTGTGATATTGTTTCCATGTTAATTTGGATTCTTAAAGAATTATGCGTGAATTACTTGAGCGCATCTTGAGCGTCATTACTTACTTCTGATTCAATTGGTGGATCCCCTCCGGCTTCTACAAGTAGAACTGTAACGTTAGGATCTTCGGAGAGTCTGGTTGCTATTATGCTACCAGCTGATCCTGATCCCACGACTATGTAGTCGAAACATTCGCCATCTGTTAAAAACATATAATTTTTTCCAAAAATATGGATATTTTGGGTAGAAATCTTGATTTCCCTAAAATTAACCGCTGCCCAGGTCGCACAAAAAACGTTTTTGGGAGGCCTATGTCCAGCAGTGGACTTCTTGTGGCTGAGTTGATGATGATGAACTGTTAAAGAATATATATATATATATATATATAGGGACACTTTTCACAGATTGAGCTTGCCCCAAAGTAAGTTCGAAACTTGTGTCATGGGATACTAACTCAATGATTTTTTTATAACAAATACATAAATAGATAAACATCCAAGACCCGAAATAACTTTCATGCATTTATTGTATTTTTTTTTAGTTGATATTTTTTATATTTGGATATTTTCGTCATACAGATTCATACAGATTGAGCTAGCCCCAAAGTAAGTTCGAAACTTGTGTTATGGGATACTAACTCAACGATATTATGTTTTATAACAAATACATATATAGATAAACATTCAAGACCCGAGGCCAATCAGAAAAAGTTCGTTTTTCATCATGACCCGACCGGGATTCGAACCCGGGACCTCCTGCGTGGCGGTCTGGCGTGGTAACCATTACGCCACGGAGGTCATCAAAAAATAAAAGCAGAGAAGGTTATTTACCTGAAATGTTATACTGTGGCGGGAACAAGAAAGCAGTCATCGCTAGAGTTGCGGCCGCAGCTCGGAATACATTCTGTGTGTTGTGTATGCTACACAATGAAGCTTCAACGTCCATAATATCCCTTTGAAAAATGACATGCATACAATACAAATGCACGTTCAGGTATCAACGAAATAACAAAGGTATGATATAAAATTGCAAATATTTGGAGCAATAAACGAAATTTTATCGTTGTGATAAAAATATTTAATTAACACCTACAACTGACAAACATATCCGCCAGATATACGGTAACGAAGTATATTAATAAGATAACCCTTCATTGCAATTACTGCGTCTGCGTACTAAGTAATTATACAATTTACTAGCTTTTCCCCGCGGCTTCGCTTGCGTTAATTTTATGACAAAGATCTCGTGTGACAGCAAAACAACCCATAGCGCGACTTGTGGCGCCATCTGTTGGCCTATAGCCATCCCATACATCGGCCTCTATAGTAGAAAAAATGTTTTCCCATTGGAATGACATACTTTCACGGGATAAAAAGTAGCCAATGTACCCCTGACAATATGTATTCAAATTTTCATAATGATCGGCTGCTTAGTCAAGCCGTGAAGGAATAACAAACAAATAAACAAACTCACTTTCTCATTAAAATATTAGTATGAGTATGATGATGATTGTTGTTCCTTATAGAATTGCAGTTTGTTTGTAAAAGTAAGGTCACAGAAGTAAAAATAAGGAAGTAAGGTCGCCATAGCTCAACTTGGGGAGGTTGGTTGGCACGCTTGCAATACCCGGTATTGCAAGCGTCTGTGCACTTAATTAAAATTTAGTTTATTATACATATAATTTAATTTAAAGTTTCATGTAATATTGTTTTGTGTGCTACAATAGGACAAATAAATGATTATTCTATTCTATTCTATTCTATTCTATGCATCAGGCCGTCCGTATGCTTGTTTGCCACCTTTATAGTATAAAAAAAAGTTAAAGAATACCATCCAATTGACTTACACTTACTTATAAAAAACCAACATATTTTTTGTGTTTTATTGTACTACACCGATGTTAAATAATGTTATTGAACAAATTGTAACATTTTTTTAAGTCATGGCTTTGCATTCTTGTTCGTTGCAATTACCCAGTCATATTGTAATTAAGATAATAGAATTAGTATAGGTGCATTATCATTCAAAGCAGAGTATTCATGTTGTCTCGACTCAGTATACAGTCTCTAATTCAAGACGCCCCGAAGAAAGATGATACCTTTTTCAAAGTACACGGATTTTGAAGTCGACACGATAATGCACTTTAATAGCTCCCTATCATAAACTCCAATCACTAAGCACTTTAACCATTCAAACCTTGAGACACAGAAATTTAATTTCTTTCAAGTTGACGACGCCATCGTAGTTGGCGTCAAAATCCTATGATATTCTTATACACATACGAGTATACGACAAAGAAAGGAGGTAAATAACAATACATTAATATTTTATTGTTATTTACCTCCTTTCTTTGCCGTATTACAATGTAATTTAAACATGTGCAATCATACTAATATTATAAACTAGTTTCAGCCCGCAGCTTCGCCCGCGTGGCCTACTAACAATTTGCATATTTTTCTTCAGAAACAAATTCCGGTCCGATCCGGTTCGGTCCAGTCCAGCACGACCCGGTACGGTAGGTACGGTTCCATTCGGTCCGATCAGGTCCGATCCGTTCCTTATAAGGAACCTATATGCCAAATTTGGAATCTCTAGATCCAGCGGTTTGGGCTGTGCGTTGATATACCCTCACAACTTCGTTTGCGCATATCTCGCTTTCCCGTGGGAATTTTAAATCCTTTCTTAGTACACCCCTAGACGTCGTAAGGAACCTACAATCCAAATTTGGAATCTCTAGACCCAGCGGTTTGGGCTGTGCGTTGATATATAGTCAGTCAGTCAGGACTTTGAATTTTATATATATATATGAGAAAGTGAGTTTGTTTGTTTGTTATTCCTTCTCGGCTTGATCAAGCAGCCGATCATTATGAAAATTTGCATACATATTGTTAAGGGTACAGAGCTCAACATAGCTTAATTTTTACGCGGGCGAAGCCGCGGGTGACAGCTAGTAATAAATAAATATGCAGAGTACAGAATTTATTTATTTCTAGAAAAACGAGAATAAATTTACACTTTGAAGTTATTTGTATGGTTTCGTACGTTTAATATAAACTTCTGTAGAATCATGGACTTGAACTGCCTCGATTTCACATATGAGGAACATCAGACATAGCCCGCTGCAAAAATGATACGAATAGGGAAATAACAGATAGGGAAGAAATTAGGTACAGTCACCTCCATGGGTGACCGGTAATACGTTGCATTTCTTTGCAAGGGGTTAAAGTAGAGCTCATTTGCAACTTATTTAGTCATATGACACTATGTCCGAAACTTGGTCATTTCTGAGTAATTCGAGTTTTAGGGATTTTAATCAAAATATCCCGATTTCGAGTTACAAAGTACCATTGTAGTGACTTATTACCAATTTTTTTTAATTCTTTTATTGTTTTCTAGTAGGTAAAGAACAACAGCATCACTTAGAATCAAAATAAGCTAGAAAAGAATGTTATTTTTTCATTTAAGACTAAAAACCTAAGCTACATTTTACAAAAAAAATATGTTCAAGCTCAAAGAATAATTATTTTAAAGAAAAAAATGTATGGGATGTCGCGTACAAATTACGTAACTAAATTCCTCAATTCATTAGCCATTCAAAAAGGTACAGGTGTCAACAAAAATCTTTGAGGGTTATTCACTACCCTGACAAGAAAGATCAAATCCGATTTCGATCCGAATTTTTTTTAAGGAACGACCTGAACCTTTTATTGGACGATGTCCCTTTAGCTACTAGAAGACACCTTATTTATCAGCACGATGGTTGTCCAGCTCACTTTCGGCTCGGTGTATGCCAATGGTTAAATTAAGAATTTCCACTTCGTTGGATTGGGCGCGGTGGACCAATTCCTTGGCCTGCGAGAAGCCCCGATCTAACGCCGTGTGATTTTTTTCTTTGAGGTTACATGAAAGATCTCGTCTACGTCACCCCTGTCAACACCGAAGAAGAGCTCCGTGAGTGAGCGGATTGAGAGAGCAGCACAAGACATTCGACGAAGTCTTACAACAAGGGTGACGAAAACAGAAATCAGAAAAAGACTTCGAGCTTGTATTAGGAAACGGGGCTCGCAATTTGAACAAGATTCATAAAAAAAAAGTTTAAAAAAATATCTGGACTGGGTAGTAAATAAGCTTCGATTTTTTTTGTTGAAACTGTATCTTTAAGAAAATCTGATTATTTAAGTTTTAACTAAGAGTTTTTAAGTCTTAAATGAAAAATTACATTATATTCTAGCTTATTTTGGTTTTAAGTGATGCTGTTCTTATTTACCTATCAGAAAACAACAACAGAATAAACAAAATTCCTTATAAGTCACTACAACGGTACATTGGGATTGTGACTTGAAAACTGAGAAAATCGGATTTGATCTTTCTTGACAGGGTAGTGAATAACCCTCAAAGTTTTTTGTTGACACCTGTACCTTTTTGAATGGCTAATGAATTGAGGAATTTAGTTACGTAATTTGTACGCGACATCCCATACATTTTTTCTTCAAAATAATTATTCTTTGAGCTTGAACATATTTTTTTTGTAAAATGTAGCTTAGGTTTTTAGTCTTAAATGAAAAAATAACATTCTTTTCTAGCTTATTTTGATTCTAAGTGATGCTGTTGTTCTTTACCTACTAGAAAACAATAAAAGAATTAAAAAAATTGGTAATAAGTCACTACAATGGTACTTTGTAACTCGAAATCGGGATATTTTGATTAAAATCCCTAAAACTCGAATTACTCAGAAATGACCAAGTTTCGGACATAGTGTCATATGACTAAATAAGTTGCAAATGAGCTCTTCTTTAACCCCTTGCAAGGAATGCAACATATTACCGGTCACCCTGTATATGTAGTCATTTTAGAACCTTGTCACTATAACATTGTTAATATGTTCACTCAAATGTCTTAAGTTTAATGATAATTGAAATGATAATAATACAAAAGTGACAAGTTACTAAAGTGATTACATATTTATGGAGGTCACTGTACATACACACAGTGTTATTTATTTTTTGTTTATCTTTTTATAAGGGATCAATCACACAGATTGAGATAGCCCCAAAGTAAGTTCGAAACTTGTGTTAACTATATTTTATAACAAATACATATACAGGGTGACTGGTTAAACATCGTACGCATTTTAATAGATAAAAAAGTAATTAATTTATATCCCTTCTGCATAAAAAAAAACAAAAATAAAATTAAAATAGGCGAGATATGCGTATTTTAAAAAAATATTAAAATCGGCCAATTTACGTATACTGTGGTGTCACGTGGTGTCGAATGTCGAAGTCGCGCGAGCGCCGCCGCGCCGCGGCCTGCGCGGAGTGCGCGGGCGGGGGCCATTCATTCATTTACTACTTAGTCTAGGATGGTCTAGGTATGCTACGTTGCCGTTGCTACGAATGACAAAAAATAAATTTGTTCTTGGACGGGTCGATAATGAAACGGATGTCGTCTGTCTGTATGTAGCAGATTCCACACCGTATACTGTGACACATTAAAACGTCTTGCGGCATTCCGCGTACTCTCGCGTGGGTTGTGGTCAAAGTATTCTAAAATGGCTTCATGCAAGTCTACCGGATAAGGTTCTGCTCCTCGTGCTTGGGCATGAGTGGGCACGGTAAACTGGCCGAACGCTCTTAATCTAAAATTGAGTCCTAACATCAAATCATATGATGGTACTCGCCGGTTTGGGAACGTCTCGCGATACAACGTAATTGCGTGTCTAACAACGTTATTTGCCCTCGCGTAACATTGCACCATGTCCCAATACTCCTCATTGGTGTATTGATAAGCCATTATTACTACTCACTAGTTCACTCACACACAAGTTCACAACACAAGCGCGGCACACGCGATTCCAATCAAGTTCGCCTCAAGTTTGCCGGTGTCGACCGTTATGACGTCACATTAACGAGTAGAAATAAAATAAAAAAAACAGAATAATCGAGTAATAGCGAAAATAATATCTTTCGCTATTACTCGATTCAGTGTCGCTCTCGCCGATTGATAATCAATTGTCTTTCGTTGTTTTGCGATAAGCTAACAGTCCGAGCAACTGCGGAAGCGGCAAACTTGAAACGGACGGGTAATACGTACGTACGCGACGTGCGATCGATGCCAAAACAAGTTTGCGACTGCGGGGTGGGAGCGAGCGAGGTCCGCGATCGGGTTGCGTTTGCGATGGGGTGCGGGCGGGTCGCCGGGCGGGGCGCGGGGGGATTGCCGGGTCATGAGAGTTCATGCATAGTATAATGTAAAAAACGTAGAATGAACATTAAAATAAATAAAAATTAAAAAAAATAAGGTGGTGGTTTTTAACACTTAATGGAATAGGCATCAGCTTCTTATTCACCTCCTTTAATGGGTCCGTTGTTCAATCAGTCACCCTGTATAGATAAACATCGAAGACACGAGGCCATTCAGAAAAAGTTCGTTTTTCATCATGACCAGATCTAGATTCGAACCCAGGACCAGGGTGGTTCGATCAGGGTGGCAGGCCGGAGTGATTACCATTGCGTTTATTGTCTATTTAACATCATAGGTATACGGCATACGAAAATATTATTGTCATGGTAATTAACCGGCTTTAGTATGCTGTAGCCGGTTGCTAAAGCTGGTTCAAGAGTGTTACACACCTGAACAATCACAAAACTAAACAGCACATGTAACAATATAGAATCCTTAGAGACTAATTAAAATGATTACATATACCCTGTAAGGGTGTAGGCAGATAAATAGAGTGGCGCTGATGAGATCCTATACAGCATAAATAACATACTTAAACTAATAAACACAAAAATATTTTTACATTCATAACAAAGCCATCAACATTATAACATCCTATCTTCCATAAACTCTTTTATTGTGTAATAACATTTTTCTTCTAAGATGGTTTTAAGTAGTTTTTTGAATAAATTGCATTTTTGTTCTTACTTTTATATTTGTGGGTATTTTATTATAAATTAAAATAGATCTATAATATGGGCCTGATTTGTACATTACAAGTTTAGGTTCGGGAAGGGCTAATTTATCTCGGCGGCGGGCATTTTTTGTGAATTGGAAGTATGTAAGATGACTGTGTAGGAATGTGGTAATTTCCAATATATATAATATTTAATGTACGTACAGCAGGAATATAAAACATAAAAACCTCTTCATCTGGTAACTCACTAAATCTGAGACCTAATTAGTTTGCGGCATTATCTTCCTTAATCATATCAGCGACTTTCTCTCCAATCATCATGATGGGAACGTTAGTGTTACCACTAGTAATTGTGGGCATAACACTTCCATCCGCGAAGCGGAGTCGATTCACACCATACACGCGCAACCGGGAGTCCACGACGCTGCCCATGGCACAAGTGGAAAATAGTAATCACCATGGTTCGTGTGTAGCACTTAAGATACTCTAAGGTACCCTCCTGCAAGCTCTTGCATTGTGGTGGAACTAAAAACTTCGAGTTTACTTGTTTAAAGTATGTCGATTGAGATATACGATTAAAGTCTTCCGCATATGAAATAGCGTCCTCGAAATCGCGGCCATCTGAATATATTCCTAGGTCTATCAGAGGGTGCTCTAATGGATTAGTACTTCGTAACCGAATGCATCCTCGAGATTTAGGATGCAACGGAGCCACAGAAACATACAAAACTTCTTTATCTACATTCGTTGTAAAACTTTTGGCAAATGTCAGCATTAAATGTAAAAGAAAATGAACATAATTGTAACGTACTCTCCGCATTTCCTATTATAATATAATAAGAGCTTGATAATCTGGCTGACTCTGAGTTTTGTTCAAAGTAACATATCCTAGTATCATGGGCAATGGATAATCTCGAGGATTTCTCGGCATCGTTGGTGGAGCTTTTTCTGTGGGGTACATAAACACAATCTGAGAATGGTCTTGAAGATTTTCACCTACTGGCAAATCTGCTATTACTTTTATTCCTATATCTTCCAAATGTTTCTTAGGCCCTATACCAGATAACATAAGAAGTTGAGGAGTATTTATAGTGCCTGCTGATACGATTACTTCTCTCAGTGCCCCTATCATAAATTTTTCACCGTTTTGTTTTAAAGCTATCACACCAAGAGCATTTTTTGTTTTTGTCATAAACTATTTGAATGGCCATTGTGTAATTAGCAACATATAAATTGGGTCTATCTTTATTTTGTCCAAGCAATGATCGAGCAGTGCTTTGTCGGGCACCATGCGCCACATTAATCAGTGGTTGCGTGTACCCAAATGGGTTAGTCCCACTTGTGTCTAAGACAATATCCTCGCCTATTTCAGCAAAGGCATCTAAATATTTATGACTAACATTAAATTGCATTCTGTTGACGCCTATGTATCCCTTAGTTCCGTGAAAGATTCCTGTGGGAGATTCGAGAATGATTTTATCCTGAAGATCTTCACTTTTCTTGAAATATTTCAGGATATTATCAAATTTCCATGACTCATCTTTGACTATTTCTGCCCAGTTATTGTAATCAGCTGGAGAGCCCCGTACGTAACCCATGTAGTTATTGCTGCTACACTTATATTGGGTACACGCCCCAAACGGGTTAGTCCCACTTGTGTCTAAGACATCATTTTGTTGACGCCGATGTATCCTTTAGTTCCGTGGAAGATTCCTGTGGGAGATTCGAGAATGGTATTATCCTGCAGATCTTCACTTTTTTTTAAATAGTGTAGTATATTATCGAACTTCCAGGACTCTTCTTTGGTTATATCTGCCCAAGTATTGTAGTCTTCAGGACAGCCTCACTCATAACACATGTAGTTCATGCTGCTACAACCACCCAGCATTTTTCCACGAGTTAATTCTAATCTTTGATTTGTGGATGTGTAATTCTAATCAACCTTTGAATTTTTCAAGTACACCATATAACTTGGTATCTGTAAGATATATACACTGTTATAATAAGATTTAAAAGATTTGTCATAATATATTTTTTTAATGCTAGTTTTAATGTAGTAGTTTATTGTTTTGTATATTAATTATATAAATTTATTTTTATCTCATTGTGTAAAATTATTATTATTGGGCTTGTAAAAGTTCTGATTCGACCATTGCTAAACTTTTGTAGTGCCCTTTGACAAAATTTCTGTTCAGACTTTTTTTTAGGGACAAGTCACACAGATTGAGCTAGCCCCAAAGTAAGTTCGAAACTTGTGTTATGGGATACTAACTCAACGACACTTATTTTATAACAAATACATATATAGATAAACATCAGACAAACAATCAACAATCAGAAATAGTTCGTTTTTCATCATAACCCGACCGGGATTCGAACCCAGAACCTCCTGGGTGGCGGTCCGGCGTGGTAACCATTACGCCACGGAGGTCGTCAAATTATGAGTTTTTGAGTAAGCTTTTCGTTTCATTTCTTTTTTTTATACTTACATCTGATTCAATTGGTGGATCTCCACCGGCTTCAAGTAGCAGAACTGTAGCGTTGGTGTCCTCAGAGAGTCTGCTGGCTATTACACTACCCGCTGATCCTGATCCTACCACTATGTAGTCGAAACAATCTCCATCTAATAAAAAAGTAAACTTTCTTAGGTTAAATAAAAATAATCATGTCTTGAATTAAAAAAAAATTGAAAATAATTTATTCTGTACAACACATGAAACACAAGATAATATTTTTTTAAATAATTATAACGCAATAACGCGGGAATAATTTCGCGCATATCTCATTGGGATTGGAGAGATGATTTTTCGATAGAATGATTTGCGAAAAATTTGCATTTAACGTTCAAATAACAGAAATTTACCATAAAAACTTTTTTTTTTGTTAAGTGTAGGAAATATATATTTTATTTATTAAGTATTACCCCTCGCTTTACATTGTTCCTTCACTGATTTACGTCAAAATGGATAGTCATGTCACGCATCGCACTACCAAATAGCGTATTTAAATTAGGTAATAGCTTTAAATAGACTTAAATTTTAGCCTGTGGCGGAAAACATTCACTTGAAAGAGTAGCTTGTGGCGGGAACAAGTAAGCAGTCATGGCCAGGGTCGTGGCCATAGCTTGAAACACATTCTGTGTGTTGTGTATGCTCGACAACGCTCCGTCGACGTCCATGTTGATATCATAAGTACTAAACTAAAACTGGAGCCCATTTGGAGCCACTTTTGACTCCCTCTTAACTCAAAAACTATTTGACGTAAACATGTCAAATTTGGCTCATATATTGAAAGTTGCGAGATACATAATGTGGTCAAAATTTCATAAACATATCTAACTCAAATGGTTATTCTTATCAACGTCTAAAAATCGTCATATTCAAGTGATCAAAATTATCTAGGTCATCTGGAACTGCGTTAACCCAGTTCCTGATGACTTAGAAAGTTCACATTTGGCATCCGGATAGGTAATTGGGTATATATACAAAGGGAAAAATCAGCTGGTCTACCATGAAACAAAATTTTGAAAATTCGGACCTTCGTTTTGTTGAATTCTAACCATAAAATACCATTAAATCTTAACCGCTCGCTTTCCAACTTAAACGCGAGTTACATTGTTCTCATCAAAATGGATAAGGTCATTTTACGCATCGTATTACGAAATGGCGTATTTACCACATCTAGTCTATTTAAAACACTTACCAGAAATGTTAGCCCGTGGTGGAAACAAGTAAGCAGTCATGGCCAGGGTTGTGACCATTGCTTGGAATACGTTCTGAGCATTGTGTATGCTCGACAACGCTCCATCAACATCCATGCTGATATCATACTAAACTATAACTGCTTCAATAAAACCTTTTACTTAAGTACGTCTAATTACATTTAAAATTAACCTTGAAGTAATAATAACAATTAGTAGGTTGTACAAAATTTATAATAGTTTTGTAACGTTTACGCTTTATACTATAGACGCAGATGCGTTTAATTCAGAGACTGTTCGTATTAGAAATTTGTCGTAATTTATTTTATTAAGTACAATCTTTTGAAGTTTTTAAATGTTTCAATCAGCCAAAATTAGACATAAAATTTATAACTTCTACCTACCCCACCCGGGTCTTTCTCTGATTTCGATGAATTCGCATGTTTTTAGCAATAAAAAACAGTTAATAGAAAAATATCCATTTACCCATTCGATCTAACGTTTAATTAGCTATAAATGCCCCAAATATGATAAATACAAATCAAACGATAACAAAGATATAACCATATAATAAGCCAAAAAATCACTACCTTCAGTGTCTTCAGCACGAGTGTTTGTAAAGACCATACAAAATTTTAAGGATTCCGTTGATCCTAACTCTATTAAATTTTATATAATATCACATACGTTCCGACGACTCGTTATATTGTATTTTAGTACTTTAACATACGCTAAATTTTTTTAAAAAAAATATCAATCTTTTGTCACATAAAAAAATTAATTACCTTCATCCATTATTGAAATAGGTTTTTTGATACCTGTATATTCCTTGACTATATCGCCCGTTGGCTCCTCGCTCACGCGTCCCTAAGTCGACCCGATAGCGCCAAGCCAGGAGGACCCACGTTTTAGTTACGGAAAAAAGATCGAAAATAGTAGGTGGATTTGTTGTTTGTCACGTGTTTGCAATCTTTACCAACACTTTAATTGTCGGGTAAGTATATTTTCTATTGATTTAATTATATTTATAAAGCTTGTAAGAATATGTTGTGATAATGAGTTGTTGATACTTCTATGTCCTTTTAAATAAAATATTAAAAATGAAAAAGTGCAAAAAAATCATTACCATCAGTCTCATTACCTTCAATTACCTTCAGCTTAGAATTGGAAGGTAATGATAGTAAAATGCTGGAGGTGATATTTTTTAAATTATTTTAAATTATTACTAAATAGGAGAATACGTGTGATAATTATTATTTCATATAGTGATGTATGTAGTTATCCCTAAATAAAATACAGTCTTTCCAGTTAACTGTTGCTGCTTTAGAAACAAGTAAACGATGAAAAAAAACAAGTAAATGAAGAAAAAGATGTTAAACTGGTAGAAGAAAAAGAAAATAAAAAGAAAACGGACGAAAATTATAGCGATGATGATGATGATGAATGGAACATATTTTGAATTAATTTTATTTTGAAACTTTTGCACTATATCTCATATTTGTGCCGTTCCAAGCAAAAAGGGTATCTTCGGGATGATTTATTATATGGCAAATTTTTAATTTATTATAAATGCAGCTAAATTTTAGTCTAATTCAAGCACTAACTCAAAATTATTTTTAATGTGCCTTTTTGTTTGGAATGACATATTTGTTTTGTTTATTGTCGGTATACTATTTAATGCTATTGTATGTAACCAAAGCTTTTAGTCAAAATATCAATCATAATTAATTGCAATACTAGTAAGTAATTCATTAAGCTTGACCAAAATCTTTAGTTTAAATTTGATCTCCAAGGTTATAGAAAAACAATTTTTTAAAAGTTATTAGGAAAGACTGAAGACTTTTTTATGAGTTTGGAGAAATTTTATGTTTATTTTAAGTTTTTAGCCAAAACTTCTGTTTTGTTATTTCTGTTGGGATTAATATTAATTATTAAAGACTGATAATTATTTAAGAAGAATAGTGAGAACGTCCAAGAAATCTAAACATAAAACTTAATTAAGTAGTTTGTAAAACGATTGTTAAACTTTTAAAAAGATTTTCGTTGTTTTTAGAGAGTATAATAGTAATATAATTAAACATAGGCTGTATTTGACATTATGAAACAAATGATACTTAGTATGAAAATGGTTGTGTTTATTATAATATTTTCATAGTTTATTTCCTATTATAACATATATAGATTATATTATGCTATTTTGTCTAATTTGTTACAAGTGGAAGATTCCACATAATTATAATGATCATTACCAGTAAAATATATTTCATTACCATAACCAGCAATCATCACCATCAGGAGACTAATCAATACCTTCACCGTCTTGGAATTTTAAAAGCCTGTAACTTCGTAATTTTTGAGTGCAATTATGTATAATTTTGTCACATTAAATAATTATAGCTATTTAATCGTTTCGTTAAAGATTTTTCACCTTTTAAAAGTTTCTCTAACTTTGTCTCGATTTCCTCGTAATCAGAGAACCACCCACCCACCTATTTTCAAAAACTTTATAGAGTTTAGTGTATAATTTGTTTGTTTTTATGACTTGAACTATTGATTTTTTTCTATAATCATTAATAACCACTATTTTGAATAAAATTCAGACCCTTTTATTATTTATAAATTACTTCTATTAAAAATGGTAAGCATAAAACTATAATGTTCTATTCTAGTTA
Organism: Endotricha flammealis; assembly: GCA_905163395.2. Lineage (NCBI taxonomy): Eukaryota > Metazoa > Arthropoda > Insecta > Lepidoptera > Pyralidae > Endotricha > Endotricha flammealis. The sequence goes on along the minus strand of LR990861.1, from coordinate 547,939 downwards.
TAATAAATAAACAAGTCTCACATCGTTTATTAATAAATACATCATACATTTTAAATATCAATATCCAACAATACTAAAATTTAATTTAAAAGCTTCAATAGTTAAAGATTGTGGACTAAGATTTGTTACTTTCCAAGATCCATCTGGGTAAATTCTTGTACTGAATACTACCTCTCCTTCGCCGCAAAACAGTTCCAATGAGCTGGCATCCAAAAAGAGTCTCCATGATCGGCGGCCAATAGGAGACCACTCAACTTGTCTAATATCAGATCCTTTATCAACAATTACTTTACCAACATTCGGATCCCATTTCAGCCACACCTTCTCGCCTCCATCCTGACCCTCAATCAATATTTCAATGTTTTCGTCTAAATCACCTTCTAAAATTATTTCTCCGGTTTTGCCAAAATCTATCTCCCCGTTCTGTTGCAGTTCTCCATCAAATACACTCTCCTGTCTAAGACTAGTTATAGATTCTATAGGTTTCTGCAAAATTCTATTATCAACAAGCTCCAGTTCTCTAATAATAGTTAGAGCCCCTGCCCACCCGTCCTCTGCCTCAGGATGTTCCTTCTCCCACGTAGAGAACCAGGCTACTAAATATCTTTTACCATCTTGTTCCAGTGTTTGTGATGCATAAAAGTCGTGACCAAAATCAATTTCTTGGAATTCTACTTCAGGGACAAACTTAAACGTTTCGTAATCAAAACTACCAATTATATAACCGGTTTGATAAATATTTTTGTATCTGTCTCCTTGTGGCTCTACGCCTTGAGGAGACATCAGAAGTATAAATTTACCATTAATCTCAAAGAAATCAGGGCACTCCCACATGTAACCTAAACCACCATCAGATACTCCAATAACAGACAAAAACTCCCATTCTTTTAAATCTGTTGACCGGAATAAAAGCACTTGTCCTCGTTCATCTGTAGTCTGGCTTCCAATAACAACGTACCAGTGGTTTTCATGCTTCCAAACTTTTGGGTCTCGGAAATCGGGTGACCCCTCAGGATGATCAGATAAAACAGGATTTCCTTCATATTTATAGAAATTAACACCATCGTCGCTCAATGCTAAATATTGTTTTTCTGTGAAAAAAGGAGCTTCGTTCGTATTAATACGGCCAGTATACATGAGTACATGTGTGTCGCCATCGACGACGGCGCTACCGGAAAAACACATTTCTTCTTCCGGGAGTAATGCGGTTGGCAATTGTTTCCAGTTTACCAAATCTTGACTGGAATAGTGACCCCAATGCATAGGTCCCCATACGCTGTCGTAGGGGTAAAATTGATAGAACATGTGGTATTCTCCTTTAAAGTATGAAAAACCATTTGGATCATTCATCCATCCCACTGGTGGGGTGATGTGGTACTGTAATTTATACCTTTGGTTAATTTCCGGCGTTTTATTTTGGATATACTCCTCTAATTCAGCCTTAGTTTCATCTGATTGTCTTGTATCTCTTGCGTGCACTATCACAAACAGACTAACAGCCAAAAAAAATCGTCTTATTATCATTTTGAAGTCAATATATTTCGGTGACTTTTGCAATATGAGCCGCATCTTATACATGAACTCAGTTTTATCCGAAACTAATCTAATGTTATCTCAAGAGTCTTCCCTTCTTTATCTATCTTCATATGCGATATTGATAATCGTGTATGGTAGAATTTTTGACATCTATATATATAAAATGCTTTGTCCTGACTGACTGACTGACTGACTGACTGACTGACTGACTGACTGACTGAGAATCAGCGCACAGCCTAAACCGCTCATCGTAAAAATCTGAAACTTGGCAGGTGGAACTATTATAAGACGTAGACGTCCAATAAGAAAGGATTTTTCGAAATTCGAACTCTAAGGGGGTAAAAAAGGGGGGTAAAGTTACTATGGGACAACTTGATTCCTTGCTCCAATCTACTTCAAATTTTGCATAAAAATTGTATAAGAGAATTGATGGAAGATGTGATTCTTATTTTATTGAAATTCTTGATAAAAATGTATTTTGTGGGTAATTTTCTTCGAGTTGATATCAATACTCATACTCCTTAGTGCTTTTGATTTCAATTACATTTCATTTTGACACATCCGTGAAGTGAAGTGTATCATCTGTCATGTAATTTATAAATTGTGAATATTCAATCATAATGTCGTCTATTTATTCTGTTTGTGATATCGGAAAAACAGCTAAAATTCTAACTATGTATAAAGCGGACTGAATCACATGCATCGATAATAAATAGTAAGTAATGAAATATTACATTTTATAATATTTGGCAGGGTTCAAGTTAAATTGGTCAATGGTTAAATGGCATACCTATTGATATTGTCTCTTTCTCACTTATAGGAAATCTCATTACGTCGACTCGCTCTATTATTTCGTAGTGTTGTTGTAGGCTGAGGTTGTAGGTATTGAATTACCGATATACTTATACATTTTTTTACGGAAGTGGTTGGAAAACCAGGAATATGGATCATTTGATATTAGGTGATTAGGTACCGCCGGCTATGGAGCACATAGATTCTAGCGTCCCTAACCCGTTGCCAACCTATAACAGGAAAAAACAGGATATAGCGAGAAATAGTATAAGGAATGAGTTAGATTTTTTTTATACCACAAAGGGGACAAACAAGAATTTCTGATATTTCACTCCCCGAACGAAACGCATTGCTGCTTCACGTCAATATTCTGTAAAAGGGTGGCTCTTCACTGGTCGGGCTAGCCTATTTCATAAACGCCCACTCCAAAGATTGTAATGACAAGTATAGAAATAGAAAAAAAAATCTATACATATGACAATTTTTTGGGTGTGACCAACCGATATGAAGGATTTTTTGAAATTCCCACGGGAAAGGATAAACGCACACGAAGTTGCGCGGGTTTCTCTAGTTACAATATATATTTTAAACTTAAGTGCAGTGAATAGTAGAAATAACTAGTAGTTTCGGTATTTACAAAGATAACGTTAGTGTTATAATATCTACTATTAATATGACGTAATGGTTACCATGCCAGACCGCCACGCAAGAGGTCCCGGGTTCGAATCTCGGTTGGGTCATGATAAAAACCGAACATTTTCTGATTGGCCTCGGAACTTGGATTTTTTTGGACAGCCTAGCCGCTAATACTTCGCTACGCTACCTTCTTTGTATGACGTAGGCATCCGTTAAAAAAGGATTTCCGAAATTCCCATGGGAAAGCGGGATACACGCATAAGAAGCGATTATTCCTCTTGGCCACCGCCTGTTTGGCCACCGCCGGTGGCCAACGCCACATGTTTTAAAAAGTTGGGCTCTAAGCTGGCCACATCTTTTTTATGAATTAATTTAATATTTTTATAAGGACCTGGGGTGTGTTTGGGATGTGTTAGGGGTGTGTTAAGAATGTGTTAGGAATGTTTTTGGAGTGTGTTAGGGAAGCTTTTGGGGTGTGTTAGGAATGTGTTAGGGGTGTGTTTGAGATGTGTTAGGAATGGTTTTGGAGTGTGTTAGAAATGTGTTAGGGATACTTTTGGAATGTGTTAGGAATGTGTTAAGCATGTGTTTGGGATATATTAGGAATGTGTTCGGAGTATGTTTGAGATGTGTTAGGACTGGTTTTGGGGTGTGTTAGGCTTGTGTTTGGGATGGGATGTGTTAGGAATGGTTTTGCGGTGTTTTAGGAATGTGTTAGGAATACTTTTGGGGTGTGTGTTAGGGTTGTGTTAGGCATGTATTTGGGATGTATTAGGAATGTGTTGGGGTGTGTTAGGCATGTGTTTGGGATGTATTAAGAATAGTTTTGGGGTATGTTAGTAAGTGTTGCAATATTAATAGATCTTTTTGTGGGGTTGCCACTTTATTATTTTGCCAAGTTAGCTTTGCCAGGCTCAATCATTCGTGTTGTAGAGGGTGTGAAGAGGATTACGTTTAACGTTTAAATCACAAATTTCATAATCAACATTTATTAAAAGTTTCCGCTGAAATGGAGAGAAATGAGTATTTATTCGAACTTTAAAACCGAGCCAGATAATAATATATGCTTAATCATGTAAAATATCACAATTTACTGTAATCATACTACAAAAGTAAAAAAACAATAATTATTGCTTGCAATATTTTTAGCGAATTATAGGTTAGTACATCTTCGAAAACGCCATTCGCTGAACCCACTGAGGCTTTGAGAACTTGCACATCGTTGTTGTGTTGTTGTCCACAAGCGGTGAACACAAAAAAAAAGTGGCGTTGGCTACCGCTTTGGCCTATTTTTTTTTAAAGTTGTGGCGATGGCCACCGCCGGTGGCCAAGAGCCCAACTTTTTGAAACATGTGGCGTTGGCCAAACAGGCGGTGGCCAAGTGGAATAATCGATAAGAAGTTGCGCAGGTTTCACTAGTATTATAATATTTATTCTCTCTTCTTTCAGTCCCGTATAGCATACGTTTAAGCATGGAAGTTATGTCATAATGTGTATGCTTAATAACATTATACTATTCAAAACGCGTTGGCTGGATGAACACTAAAATGCAGATACACTCGGTAATAAAAATGCAAATTTCATCTACATTTGTGCATATGGCAAACCACAACTTGATTTATGTGGAAAATAAATTAAAATTCAACTCGTGTAGCGAAAATGTGTCGACTACTTTGATGCCGTTGCAACAGATTTGTGTTTTACATCAAAGGACACTTCATTTTTTCTATTCCTCCATCCCAGCAGTACCTTACTAACGATGCAATGAAACATTAAATAAAAAACTAAAGTTTGCTGCACGGTCACAGCGAGTTAAAAAAAAACAACTACAACCAACTCCAAACTTCAAAATGTATAGAGGATGCGCCAAACGCATGCCCTTGTACCAAGAACAATCAATCAAATCCTCCAATCTTAAACCTCGATTCCAAACAAAGTATGTATTATGGGTGCTGGTTAGTATACATAATAGTACATTTCATTACGCGTGCGGAAAGCCTGCCATTGCAAAGAGTTCCGACAAATGTCTACCCATGGAAGTAATAAGTACTACGTCGTAGTACTTATTACTTCCATGTGTCTACCCGAGCCGAGGCGCCGCCGAAGGTGAGGGTTGACAGTCGGAACAAGTTGCAATGACGGTTCCGCACGTGAACTGAACAACTATTTTTAATACAGTTGCGAAAAAATTAAGCAATTTAATTACTCATTTGGTACAACAAACAACTAAACTCGCAAAGAAAATTTTAAATAGCGCCAACCGTAAAAGAATATAAGCAGAGATTTTTTTTTGTTTTCTTTTCACCCATTTTGGGTAGGCAAAGGGAACTAACTATACAGCCAAGTCTTCAGTAGATTTTTTTTTTGATATGAAATGAAAATGAAATTAAATGAAACCTAACCTAACTCATTGAATCAAATCATTAAATCTGATATTGAAACAAATTAGTAGCTTCTTTTTAGAAATATTTGCATGAATCATAAAAACTTCTATGATTTTTTTTTTAGTTAAAACTTCGTTGGTTGAGTTTTTCTTTTTAATAGACATTTTAATGGTTTAAATATTACCCTTACTTTATAGGTAAATATGTGTGTGTATATTGTTCTCACTAAATGTCACTGTGTAACGTGTTCTGGGCAGTGGGAATAAATGAACGTATGAGTTAACACTAACTGTTTTATTATTACAAAATACAATCCAGTGTCGTCCACAGATCACAGACATAGGTCCACAGACATTAAAAAAATATTTTTAATACAGTTGCTCAAAAAGTGGAGTATTGCAGGGACGTATAGCGTTCGGGATGTGGGCTATTACGCACTCGTGCTTTTTCTTTACCTTTTCCGCACTCGTGCGTTCTCTTTCCCAACTGTCAAAATAATGTCTAATAAAAAGAAAAAAAAACATAGAAGTTTTTATGATTAAAAAAATCTCTGCTTATATTCTTTTACGGTTTAGTTGTTTGTTGCACAAACTGTATTAAAAATAGTTGTTCATTACACGTGCGGAACCGTCATTGCAACTTGTTCCGACTGTAATGAAATATACTATTTTATTATTATACACAGAAAACATTCAGAGCAACATTGTATGTTTGCAATGTTCATTCATACATACAAATATTTGCCATGAGCGATATTCGATCACATGGCCTTCTGGATAAAGGAGCCATTAGATAAAATGTTTTCTAATATATTTAGATACTTACATTGTTATTATTTTTCGAATAATATAACATAAACAACAATATTTAATTTTGAAAATATTTTTATAAGAAAAATTTCACCTCCCTGCACCAAGTGGGATTCGAACCCACGTCCTCTCGATATCCGGCCGAGTGCTCTTGTATATAATATTTAATTTCTACATTTCGAAATTATGGGTAGAGATTTCAATTAGCATTAATTACACATGCTATTCCCATTAATTCAATTAAACCGCATTAATTGCTATTGTATAAACGCGAATCCTTACTAATATCACAGATATTATAATACTTAACAGTATTTAATATAATTTATTAGTTTTTCATATATTACTATATAGCTACAAATTAAATTCAATAAAATTAATTAAAACGAAACTAACAACACTAATATTATATACTAACAATAATACTTAACAGTACTAATATTATAAATGAGAAAGTAAGTTTGTTTGTTTGTTATTCCTTCACGGCTTGACTAAGCAGCCCATCATTATGAAAATTTTCATATATATTCTAAGGGGTACAGAGCCCAACATAGACTATTTTTATCCAGTGAAAGGATGTCGTCAAAAGAAATCAAAAAAAAAAAAATATTTTTATTCATTAACAGTTAATGCTTAAATTAGTTAGTAACCGGAGTAGCCTTTTAGGTGTAAAAAAACCTGTATTAGGCGACTCCGCTCTTCTATAACAAGGTAATTATAATATTATTTAATAGCCTGTTTTAAACTAAACAATTAATAAAGTTAATACAGAAAAGAAAACTGAAAAATAATAATATCTAGGTAATACAAATTATGAAGTAGTGATTGCTTCGGTTCCTGTTAATCTAAGTTAAATACAACATCTAAACATACACTACTCATATCTACATCAGAACTATACATATTTTTTATATTTCATTTTATATTATTTATTTATTATACTTAATTATCTGGTTGGTTTAGTGATTGTATGTTAATTATGTGATTGAAGGAGTGTTTCTGTCTGGTCATACGTTAGTGTTCCCATCCATGTTATGAATGTCGTTCCAATGGGAAAATATTTTTTCTGCTATAGAAGGCGCTGTATCGGCCAACAGATGGCGGAACAATTCGCGCTATGAGTTGTTTTGTTGTCAAACGAGATCTATGTCATAAAATTAATGCGAGCGAAGCCGCGGGGAATAGCTAGTATGAAATTAATCTTTAACTGAATCCTACATTTTGAGTTCGAGTTCGTTCGTTACCGGCGCTCTACTAGAAGAAATATTTAAAATATAAAATAAAATAAAGAGACTAAACTCAATTTATAATAAAGAATTTATTGTTTTAATAAAAAAAATAGCACATACATAATTTACATTTGTAAAGTTTACGTAGGATAGATTTAAAATTTAAGGCTCAGGGACACTTCTTTTCAGACTGTAAACTTCAAAATACAATGGCTGTAAGCTCATATTCGTCACTGTCCAAGGACCATCTGGGTATACCCTGCTGCTGAACACTACTTCGCCTTCCCCGCAGAAAACCTCCAAAGAACTTGCATCTAAAAATATTCTCCAAAAACGAGATCCAATAGGAGACCAATCCACCTGTCTTACATCCCCCGATCCTCGATCAACGACAACTTTGTTCTCCTCAGGGTCCCATTTCAACAATGCTCCTTCACCACCATGAATGCCTTGGAACAAGATTTCAATTTTCTGATTTAAATCACCTTCAAGGATAATCTCAGCAGTTTTATTTAATTCTATTACATGATTGTGTTCTAGATTTCCATTGAATACATTTTCGTCTCTTATATCAAGCATCGAATCGACAGGCTTCATTAAAATACGATTTTCAATAATCTTTAGCTCTCTGATAATTGTCATGGCTCCAGCCCAACCATCAACGTCTTCGGGATGAGGCACTTCCCACATACCAAACCAGGCCACTACATACCTTTTCCCGTCTCTTTCCATTGTCTGTGTTGCGTAGAAATCATGTCCAAAATCAAGTTCTTGGAATCCAACTTCAGGTCTAAATTCAAAGGTTTCATAGTCGAAATCACCAATGATGTAGCCGGTTTGGAAAGTGTTCTTGTATCTATCTCCCTGTGCTTGCATACCTTGGGGTGACATCATGAGCACAAATTTTCCGTCTAGCTCGAAAAAATCTGGACACTCCCACATATAACCCAACTCGCCGTTGGATTCCCCAATAACTGACAAGAAGTCCCAATTTTTTAGATTCTTCGATCTATACAAAAGTACCCGACCTCCCAAGTCTGTAGTCTTACTGCCTAAGACTACATACCAATGATCTTCATGCCTCCAAACCTTGGGATCACGGAAATCTGGTGATCCATCGGGAGACGCAGGCAGTACAGGATTTCCTTTATATTTGTAAAAGTTTATACCGTCCTCACTATATGCCAAGTATTGACTTTCATTATAATATGGTTCTTGGTCGATAGCTTCATGTCCTGTGTACATTAAGACAACGACTCCTTCCTCTGGATCTAATACACCGCTGCCTGAGAAGCATTGCTCCTTTTCTGGGATTAAAGCTGTGGGTAATTCTTTCCAATTCACTAAGTCAGGACTTGATGAGTGGCCCCAATGCATCGGTCCCCACTTGCTATCGTATGGATAGAATTGGTAGAAGAGATGATATTCTCCGTTGTAGTAAGAGAAACCGTTAGGATCGTTCATCCACCCGACAGGTGGCATCACATGGTATTGTAGTCTGTACCTTGGGTTTATCTGCGATTTCTTCTCTTCTATATACTGTTCTAGTTTACTGGTAACCTCTTCTGTGTGCCCTGCTACCTTGGCATGGACTAGAGCCAGGAGGCAGATGGTTAGGATTATCCTTATTAGCGCCATGGTCGATTGTTGTTTATACAAGCATAATTTCCTAACATCCAATTATATATGGATTTTTTCCTTATGGAAAGTGTTTTAATCAATTCATGATAAGTAATCTCAAGAGTTTTGTTTAGAATCACATGATAAACAAATGGATATTTCCGATGTCAAGCAGTTTTTTTTTATGTAACTCCTTATCATTCCCAATGAATCAATGAATTTATTCTCATTAAATAACACGAAGTAGTGTAAATAGGGCCTTGACCTAGACATAAAAGGCGACTAGAATCGACCTATTTCTTAATAGGCTATTTCCTGAGTTAAACCTGCGCTAAACGGTTCAAACATTGGTTTGGAAACGAGATTCAATATAGTGTAGACCAGAGGATTCCAACCAATTACGCTTGGCCTTCAAAGCGTCTATACATACTGAAAGGACATCAACCAAACCCGGCTTGTCGGGAACAAAAACAAGGAACAAAATATAATTAAATAAAGTTTTAGTTTCAAACTTGTACAAACTAACCACCGTTTATCCAAAAACCATCTGAAAACCATCCCGAAATCATCTGAAAACTATCACAAAATTGAAAACCATCTGATAACCATACAAAAACCATCTGAAAACCATCCGAAAACCATTTAAAAACCATTCAAAAACCATCTGACCATCAAAACTTTTTTAAAACCATCCAAAAAAAAACCACCTGAAAAAATCCCGAAACCGCCACAGATGGTTTTTTTGTCAAACAAGATCTATGTTGTAAAATTAACCGCGAGCGAAACCGCGGATAACAGCTAGTGATTTATATAAAATAACCTACTCAAAGCTACTAAAAATAGAAATGACTAAATCCAACTATGGTATATCATTCACTATTAAATAAGCCACCGAACTAGCAAATAACTGAAATCATAATTTAAAATCTAAAAAGTGATTTTCGTATTTTGTGTCTGTACAAAGCTGTAGAGAAACCTAACCCCACAAAAGATGTAATAATTAGTTTCTTTTAAATAACTCTAATCAGATTTCAACGAAATGCCATCGAACACAAAGACTAATTAAAATGCACATTTTTATTAATTTTCGTTTAAATACTAGAAAACTCTTAATTATTACTCGTTTGGGAGGTCAGGTTTTTCGGTTTCTCTACAGCTGTCGGTACATATCAGATGTACTCATCTGCTATGTACCGACAGGCGACGGGCCGGCACCCATTCTCTAGTTGATTAAGTTCATAACAAACCCTTAAGGACTTATCTTGTGAACAGTCCTTATAATTTAGACAAGTAGTACATAAATAACAAGAGTCACGTTGCATTATTTGTAACTGTTTGTTAACATTTAATAGATAATCTAAGACTCATATGCGTTTACCTGAATTTGTCCGCTCTTTTTATTGTTTTTACTAGCTGACCCGTGCCCACTTTGTTGGGCATAATGTTAATAATCCTTTTTTAGTACAGGCGTTCGTGAGAAACGCTTTCATTCGACCGTTTTTTTTCCGATTCACTTTGCAAAACCGACGACCACATAAAAGCCTTTTTATTTTTCGGTTTTTTATATAACCTATGACACTCAGCAATAATGTGGCTTTCTATTGGTGAAAGAATTTTTAAAATCGGTTCAGTAGATTCCGAGATTACCCCTTACAATTTAACAGACACAAACTTTACTTCTTTATAATATTAGTATAGAAGTATAGATTACAAAAAATAGTTCCAATACTGTTAGTAAAAGTTATTATGGTTCAGCGAATTTGACTTGATAGCGATGTAGTAATAGATCGAAGTATAGACATTCTCTTGAATTGCAATCTTTGTAGGGTGTGATTCCTTCTGTTTCAATGTGCTTTCACGTACTTAGTTGCTAAGTCCTTTAAATACTTCCATCTCCGTCTAATAGTTTTTTGATGAAATTCGTTGTGAACTCAAAGCTCTGATTTTACAGGAGACACTGCGGTAGGAATTTGTGATGAGCTTGCGTCGTTATTTATTATAAAAACACACTTCATATAAAAACTTGGCACCCCATTATTCAAGCCAACACACTTTCGCAAAGGTAAACAGCCTTGTATTTACTATGGACAGTGTAGTTCGTGTTCGTTATTTTAGTTAATTGAGTATACTCAGCCGAGACATCACGGCAAAGCTTGTATACAAACTATTTACATGTGATTAAACGTTCTAATTGCTAAAAGGATTCATTAGCTTGGACAAAATGTAGACGAAAGTTTAAATTTTAACTACAAGACAATTTATTGATCTTTCCGATCATACGTTTGAGATTTACAATGCTACAGACTGCTACACATGTCACACTTAGGCGTTTAAACCCGCAAGTCCTACTATCCTAACTAATATTATAAATGAGAAAGTGAGTTTGTTTGTTTGTTATTCCTTCACGGCTTAACTAATCATCCGATCATTATGAAAATTTGTATACATATTGTCAGGGGTACAGAGCCCAACATAGGCTACTTTTTGAAAGTATGTCTATCCAATGTGAAAATATTTTTTCTTCTATAGAGGGCGCTGTATCGGCCAACAGATGGCGCCACAAGTCGCGCTATGGGTTGTTTTGTTGTCAAACGAAATCTATCTGTGTCATAAAATTAACGTGAGCGAAGCCGCGGGGAAAAGCTAGTAATATTATAAAGGCGAAAGTTTGTGAGGATGTATGAATGGATGTATTGATGTTTGTTTCTCTTTCACGCAAAAACTACTGAACGGATTTTAATGAAATTTTGTACACGGGACTATAAACTGGAATAACATATAGGGTACTTTTTATCCCGAAATTCCCACGGGAACGGGAATAATAGGACTGCTTTGTATAAATAAATTCACGCAAACAAAGTTGCGCGGGTTTCACTAGTTTTCTATAAATAAATAAATTTTACCCAATCCATACGGTGTGTAAAGTAAGTTAGGTTTAACGCATGTTATCAATCGATTGTGTGATAAGTCGTGGAGACTGGCAAGCTGTCGCGAGCTAGCTTGCCTTGCGATTTCTTGTAGATATAAACGCGGCGTTATAACACCCTTTTTTGTCGTCTGAGATTAAAAAATATGTACGTTTACTCGTGCAATCTTTCTTCCTGTTGAAACAGGATAACGTTAGGATAAAGAATGGCCTAAGTTCAAGTTTAAACAAGGATGGCTTATTCCGTAAGCCCTAAAGTAATAAACCCTACTTTTAATATCTTCCAGCGTATAAATGACACCCTTGATACTCTTGATAGGATCTATGTTTACGAGTTCCTAACTTTTGACTTCACAAATAATGTGCGCGCTTCTAAGCAAACAAGTAAGGCCATGAATTTTAAATATGAAAAAATATATAATATCTATAATGTAGCTTAGTTGACAAGGGCTTAGCTGACTGGTTCTTGGTTCAAAATCTAGAAACCTCGAGTGAGCATGTAGAAAATATACTGACATGAATTGATAAATCTGCAAGTAAATGTCGCGTGACGTTGAAAATGCAAATGACATGTTTTTAATTGCGCGAAAAGTCGCTGTACTGACAAGCTGTCGTGAGCGTACTTGCATGCAATTTATTGATAGAAAGATTAAACAATTATTTATTACTTCAGTCACACACGCACATAAGACTGCTGTAACATGCAATGTATTAGCCGTTGTTCCTGCGTCGACAGTACGTAGCAGGTACAGCGACTACAAACTCAATCAAACGTGTTGTTTACCAAAAGCTGTCAACAAACAGCAACTAATTCAATGTTACACGCAAAGAAAGAATTTTCCGTACATACAAATAATGCTCTATTCGGGCGCGCAGTCTGCACGGTTCGTTCGCACAAGTCGTACACACTATTGGAATTTTGTTATATTGCATAGTTACGTTACAGCATTCTGTTTAGGTATCAAGAATTAACAAAATACAATCATAGTGCACGTATGCACCTTTTTGTCCTACTACGGCAAGTAGGACAAAAAGGTCACAGCTCATAGTGTTATTCGGTAGGATAGTAGCAACTACTGGTTTTCAGCTGTCACCTTTGAGACGACGAGGATGAGAGCAATTTTGTTGAATGAATGAAATTAGAGTTTAAATAAAGAAATAAAATCAGAAATTTTTAAGAAAGGTAGGGCACAGCGGATAATCCGCTCAAATCGGAGCAGCCCATCTGGGGAAGGACCTCAACCTTACAGAAGATCGTAGCCAAATAGCATTGGTCTCGGCCATGTTGTGTTCCTACGGTGAGTAAGGTCTCCAGAGCTCCACTTGGGGGGGTTGGGAGGGTTGGCAACGCGTGAGTGATACCCCCGGTATTGCTTACGTCTATAGGCTACGGTGGCGGCTTACCATCAGGCCGACCGTATACTTGTTTGCCACCTGTGTAATATTTTTAAAAAAAAGTATTAATATAAGACTCTTATCATGCAATACGGAACATCGATTGAAAATGGAGTTCCGAAATGTGTTCCCGAAGTGAAGATTCCGTAATTATATCCTCGGGAACAGTTTTATTTGTCTTATGCGTTCTTCAAGTTCGTTGAAGTTTGTTTAAAACTCAGATTATACTTACCTAAAGGATTTTCAAAGAACTCGTTGTAGTAGTTGAGCTGAGTTAAGCGTATCAAACTCAAACTTAATTATGTTTTTAATGAAATATGCATGCTCGAATCGTCTTCTTTCCATCGAGTATGTTCGATGGCTTTTTCTTACCACTAGGTCAATTGACAATGTCAAAGTTTTGCTTGTTTTCCTGCCTTGTGACACAAAAAAGCGTGAAAAATATTATAATGTGAAAATTGATATTCTATTCTGCCATTCATTGAAAGAAATTAATATATATTATTTACTTTATTATTAGTAAATTTGCACCCTTGCGCAAAATGGTTCAGTTTATTACAATTACTGCAATGTTTCCCATAGGCTGGGCACTGCCTCGGGCCATGCTCCTTACCACATTTCTTACAATTGTAAAAAGATTTATTAAAATTATTTTTCTGACTATTATTCTTAACAAATTGACTATTATTCTTACCGAATGACCTATTATTCGTTTTATTATTATTAAAATACTTAGCTCTACATTCCGCAGTGGTGTTCTGTTGCTGCGATGACTTCTTCACCTGCACCTCATGCACCTCTGAGTTGGTCAGCACCTTGATGTGTTCTCTGGTCATCTCCGCAGATCGACAGATGTCCACGGCCCTTCCTAGACTTAAGTCCTTGACTTCTAGAAGCTTCTGCTGTATCCTCTGGTCACGTACACCAATGACGATCCTATCCCTCAGCATTCTTTCTGTCTGGTCTCCGAAGTTACAATTTTCTGCCAGTTTTCTTATGTGTGTGTAAAATGCATCAAAGGATTCACCTTCTTCTTGGTTTCTTTTATTCAAATTGAAACTATTAATTACCTCATTTTGCTTCGGCTTAAAGTAATCATCAAAAATTTGCAAAATTTCGTCCAATTTCGCTTTTTCATCTAACTTCAATACATTGAAATATAACTCTTGGGCTTGCTGTCCAATGCAATTTAACAAAATCGCGGCTTTCCTCGTTTCTGCGAGTCTTTCGTAGCCAGCAGCCATTAAAAATACTTTAAAACTTTGCTTGAAACGTTGCCACTGAGGCCAACAATTTTCAATATTATCTAAATTCAAGCATTGTGGCAGTCTATATTCGAAAGCACCTATATTATCCATCTCATGTTTAGTTTCTTCCATAATTAGTAATTAATTGTGCAACTTTACCAATGTTCACGGCGTGGTTTCTTACCGGCGTGGCGTCGTCGAGTAAAATCCTTAAAAATCTTCGTGAATTCGTTGCCTCTTCAGCTGCGCCATGTATTATTGTTAAATAAAATATCTGTTGAAGTCTTCAGAGTATTTATTTTAATTACAATATAAGTCTTTTCTTATTATTTTGTTAGGTTAATCGCGGGTAGCAACAGTACTACCCCCGCCACGAGCCTATATAAGAGCGAGGTGAACCGTTTGCCGGACATTTGCCTGCTGTCATCCGAACGGTGCACATCGCTCTCGGCGCGTTGTCGGTATCGTTTGCATTTATTATTTGTTAAGGTCATTTGTACTTGATTGTTATATTTCCGTTAATTAAATAGTCGTATTTTCGTTAATTTGATAAAACCAGTGTTTAGTAAATTATAGATGTAAGATTGGCGTTTTTGTAATAAATTCGATTATTAAATTGTTAATTTTAGGTTTGTTTAAAAATTGTTATTTTTAATAAAATTCTACTTCTGATTCTAATATCAGAAGTGGGATAAATCAAGCACCTTAGCCCACTTTCTGTAACAAAGCTCCAATCTTACAAACTAGAATTACTCTGGTGATTAAGCGCTGGTATGTCGGATCGACAACGAGTTTCATGTAGCCAAACGCGCCGAGACGAGTGCAATGATAGGTTACGTGTTCGGAACGACTCGCGTAGGTCGAGGAGTAGGTCACGTTCACGTAGTCGCTCACGCAGACGGGGCGATTCGCGTCGGGCGCATAGTAGATCGCGTAGTCGCTCACGCAGACGGGATTATCAGCGTCGGACGCATAGTAGGTCTCGTGGAAGGTCTCGCCGACGGGACAGAACGCGCACGCCCTCCGTGTCGCGAGAATATCGAGATAATGATTCGTTGATGCAAACAACATTGAATTCTATCTTGGCACGCCTAAATACATTAGAAAATAATCGTTCTAGTAATATGGCGAATAATATTAATGGTGAGAACATTAGCGAGTCACATTCGATATCCTCGCGAGCGATTATTAACAGCGACGCAATAGACACTCACCATGAGGTGATCTTAGCTCGCCCATGTAACGACCCTCGTGAACTTAATTTAAACAATGACCCTCGAGTAACTGACGCTGCTAGTGTGGACACTTCAGTGCGAAATGATTCCTCGATACAGCCTGCCCATAAAGCCGAGGTATTGGAGTCCACTCGTATGTTGGCAGAGGCAATTAAGTCACTGAATTCTTCACACTCGCAGAATTATTTCGTCTCCAATTTTGACCCTGCTTTACACGACATTGAGGTGTGGTGCGATGAGGTTGAGAGAGCTAAAGTTTCAAATAATTGGCAGGATTCGGAATGTTTGTCGCGCGTGTCACATTGTCTCAAGGGCGACGCTCGTACTTGGCTTAGCGAATGGATAACTAACGACCGCACCTGGTCTAGCTTTAAACGCGAGTTTAAACCGTTGTGTCCGAAAAAGTTAGATTATGCCAATATCCTTTACGGGGCAATGAGTACCTCTTCGGATAAATTTATCTCTTATGCCGAGTACGCGCGCCGCACCTTATTAAGGTTACGAATTGTCAAGGGCCTTAGTGAAGAATTAATGGTGTTAATTATCATTCGGGGTATCACAGACCCGCAAGTACGTGCAGCCGCGGCAAATGCCAGTTTAACGACGGAAAATCTTATATCTTTCCTTTCTATTTACACCAAACCTACTCGTGTCAGACCTGATTTAAGACCAAACCATAACGTACAGAAAAAACCGTTTCACTCAAATAACTCCGGTAGTTTCAAATGTTTTAACTGCGGGCAGACTGGGCATAAAAGTGCACAGTGTCCAAAAAAATCTAAACCCGATTTATACACAAAAACTAATTCCGAAATGCCACATAGTTCAAATAAAAATGTTCAGTGCGGTTTTTGTAAGAAGTTAGGTCATGGTGAGGACACTTGCTTTGCCAAAGAGAAGTCACAACCGCGGAACCGACGTAACATAAACTTATGCGCAGAGCCCTCAGCTGTTTCACGAGCTGACGTTATTACGGCAGTTATACAGGGTATTCCGATTGACGTCTTAATAGACAGCGGCGCCTTGAATGTTTCCTTGATTTCTGAAGGCGTATTAAAATATTTTGCATTTGTAAAGAAACCAATAAATTGCATCCTAAAGGGAATAAGTAAGAGCGTTGTTAAAGCGGACACAGCGGTTACATTAACACTTGAGTTTGACGAAATTTCTATTGAGGCAGACCTCGTGGTAGTCCCAAGTACTTCTATGTGTTTTCCGATTCTAATAGGAACCGATATTTTAAATCGTGACGGTATCACGTACGTACGGACTAAACATAAACAATATTTAACTCACTCTTCTAAAAAACCCGTTCTGGTAAATACCGTTACGACGAACGAGACCGATCCGATTAGCACTCCCCTTCGGGGTATAGATCGCGAAAAGTTGTTGTCAGTAATTAGTGATTTTTCGAACTTTTTTATTTCCGGGACGGCTACCACCACTGTGACATCCGGTAAGATGCACATTAACCTTACGGATAATACACCAGTAGCTTATCGGCCGTATAAACTCTCTCATCAAGAGAAAATAAAAGTCAGGGAGATAGTAAATGATTTGAAAGACAAGGGGATTGTTCGGGAGTCCAACTCTGAGTATGCGAGTCCTATAATCCTAGTCAAAAAGAAGGATGGTAGTGACCGCATGTGTGTGGACTACAGAGCCTTGAATAGATTGACTGTCAGGGATCGCTATCCCCTACCATTAATTGACGACCATGTGGACCGATTAGGTAACTTCAAATTCTTTACTAGCCTAGATATGGCCACAGGTTTTCACCAAATTCCTTTAGATGAGGAGTCTATACACAAGACAGCCTTCGTCACGCCCGAAGGCCATTTTGAATACGTTCGGATGCCATACGGTTTGACCAATTCACCTATAATATATCAGCGAATCATTAATAACACCTTGCGCAAGCATATAGAGAATGGTAACGTGCTCGTATATGTAGATGATGTGCTAATTATGAGTAATTCTGTTGAGGAAGGAATTAAGTTGCTACGGCAAGTACTACAAACTCTCACTGAGTCCGGATTTTCTATAAACTTGCGCAAATGTACTTTCCTTGCTACCGAAGTAGAATATTTAGGCCGTCTAATTAGTGAAGGACAGGTAAAGCCGAGCCCACGAAAAGTGGAGGCATTGGTTAATGCCCCGGTCCCAAGTAACGTAAAACAGGTTAGACAACTTTTGGGTTTAGCCGGATACTTCAGAAAGTATGTTCCAAATTATGCCACTGAGACTTCTGCTATTTCCATGCTAACAAAGAAGGACGTAAAGTTTACTTGGGGACCGGAGCAGGAACTGGTGCGTCAGAATATCATTTCACGATTAACTAGTAAGCCCGTTTTATCCATCTTTGACCCCTCGTTACCTACGGAACTGCATACCGACGCCAGTAGCAAAGGCTATGGCGCGGTCTTAATGCAGATATCCGCTGATAATCAGAAACGCGTAGTAGCATATTTTAGCAAGACCACACAAGGCGCCGAAAGCAGGTACCACTCTTATGAGCTGGAAACTCTGGCGGTCGTGAGAGCGTTGCAGCACTTTCGTCATTATTTAATTGGCCTACATTTCAAAATCATCACAGACTGCAACGCCCTCAAGTCCACAGAAAAGAAAAAGGACCTGCTTCCACGCGTGGCTCGTTGGTGGGTCTATTTACAAGACTTTTCCTTCGACATTGTATATCGAAAAGGTGTCATGATGTCCCATGCTGATTACCTTAGTAGGAACCCTCCTGTTCAAGTTCTCCAAATTACTAGGCCACGTAACTGGGCACAAATAGCCCAGCACGCTGATAGTGAAACACAAAGTCTCATGCAACAACTTCGAGACGGCCAGTTGGACTCTCGGCGATATAGCCAGATTAATGATGTCCTTTACTACCGTTATGATCGTGTTGGCGAGGAGCCGAGGCAACTCTGTTTTATACCTAAGGGTCACAGACTGAGCTTGCTGAGGATTTTCCATGACGAGCACGATCATATTGGTATCGAGAAGACGGTAGACTTGATCCTTAGACATTTTTGGTTTCCCGGACTTCGTCAGTTTGTGACAAAATACATCAATCACTGTTTAGTATGTATCTCTAACAAACGTGTACCAAGGGCACCACTCCAGCCCATACGCTCTTGGGAGAAGCCCGACACTCCTTTTCACACTTTACACATAGACGTGTTGGGTCCCTTACCGGAGTCCGAGGGGTATAGATTTGTACTGGTAATGGTGTGCTCATATACAAAGTACTGCCTATTATACCCGATTTACAGACAGGACGTTAGCGAATTAAAACGTACGT
Source organism: Endotricha flammealis (assembly GCA_905163395.2). Taxonomy (NCBI): domain Eukaryota; kingdom Metazoa; phylum Arthropoda; class Insecta; order Lepidoptera; family Pyralidae; genus Endotricha; species Endotricha flammealis. The sequence goes on along the minus strand of LR990861.1, from coordinate 528,823 downwards.
TTACGAATGCTATTTCGCTTTTCGGAGTTCCTAAACTCATAATAACCGATCGCGGACGAATGTTCGAATCTACCGATTTTACTAAATTTCTATCCGATATTAGTTGTGATATCCACTACATTACGCCCGAAATGCATCATTCTAATGGGCAAGTAGAAAGGTATGTACGAACTGTTTTAAATATGATTCGTATTGAGACTAATCACAAGGGTGCCTCTTGGTCCGAACAGACCTGGAGACTTCAACTCGTTCTCAACATGACGAAGCAAAAGACGACCCAGTACTCGCCTTTGAATTTATTGGTTGGTATCGATGCTGCTACGCCAATTATTCAGTCACTTGTTCGTGACATTACTCTCGATCGTTCACAAAACCAGGAAGCGTGGCGAGAGTTGTGTAGAGCCAGAGCTAACGAGTTGCTGAACAAAAACCAGTCACAGCAGGATACTCGTGTGAATCGTCAACGACGTGCGCCTCGTACGTTCGCTGTGGACGATTTGGTATTTGTAATAAAATATTCTCAGTCGACAGGAAAGCTCGACTCCGGCATGCGCGGGCCTTATCGCGTTGTGAGAAGCCTCCCCAGCGACCGCTACGAGCTGAAGTTACTGAGTGGCTCATATGGCAAGACGACGCAGGCGGCAGCCCAGTATATGGTGCCCTGGCGTGGTGAGTGGTGCCCCGAGACGTGCGCTGCTTTCTTCGAATGTGAGTTGAGCCGATTAACGTAGTGCTGAATTGCGTTGATTTAACTTATCATAAAGGGTGGCCCATATGATCTGCAATCACGATAGGTACACCGTATTTACACATAATTTACACATTACACACAAACGGACACGTACTTTTATACTTATACTTCCTACACTTATCGTCCCTGTTCGCTTATCCTTGAAACAGCTGATGTGATAAGTTAAATCATACACATTGCACTGAGGGCTCGGTATACGCGTGTATTGTACACAGTGTTGTGTATTTGGAGTGAGAAACGACCAGAACTTGGCGCTTCTGTGTTATGTGTGGCTCTCCAGCAGGGAGATTGCCAGTGTGAAGACGTTAATGATTTCGTCTTGTTGTGTAGACCAATAGACGCGTGACCATAGTGTTGCCTCCGTCTGTGTCTGGGGTGCCTGGCACCAGTTTGTGACAGCAACAGGGGACGCCCTTTGTCTGTCCTCGCATAGTCCGGAGTACGCAGAAGCCTTCGAATTGGTTTGTTAAAATGAGAGCTCTCAGTGTTATTGTTTTATAACTTCTTTATAACTTTTACACGTTTGGCTTGATCGATCAGTTTTTAATGAAATGTTTTTTTAGTTGGTGAACCTGAGGATTCTGTTTCGAACCTCGCAACCACAGCGCGTGATGCGGACGAGCCTGTCGCGCCCGTAGCAGGCCCGTCTTCAGAACCACGTGAGGAGTTGGTGTTACTCCGCCACAGGTCGAGCACCCCGCTGACGCTTCAAGAGGTCGTCGAGGACGCCTCCACGTCAGGAGAGGCCGTGTTAGGTTAATCGCGGGTAGCAACAGTACTACCCCCGCCACGAGCCTATATAAGAGCGAGGTGAACCGTTTGCCGGACATTTGCCTGCTGTCATCCGAACGGTGCACATCGCTCTCGGCGCGTTGTCGGTATCGTTTGCATTTATTATTTGTTAAGGTCATTTGTACTTGATTGTTATATTTCCGTTAATTAAATAGTCGTATTTTCGTTAATTTGATAAAACCAGTGTTTAGTAAATTATAGATGTAAGATTGGCGTTTTTGTAATAAATTCGATTATTAAATTGTTAATTTTAGGTTTGTTTAAAAATTGTTTTTTTTAATAAAATTCTACTTCTGATTCTAATAATTTAATATTAATAACTTAGTTGCTCGTACGTCGTCCTGCGCGTACACAGAGCCAAGACGGAAGACGTCACTGACGTCTGTCACTTTGACATTGCACATTTCTAGATGGGACGTTCCGTTCCATTACAGTAACCATTTTTGCCTTGTTGCTAATACACTAGTATGTAAGATTTTAAATTGTATATTATTACTTTTCTTTTTGTATGTGTATTGCAAATAAAACATATCTATCTAATTTTTACCTGGATTTTAATTTTTTTAACGACGTAGAAAACCGTTGTGTATACTGTGCCACGCTTAATCAAAATCAAAAATATTTTTATCCTGTAGGCCCTCGTGGACACTTAGACACGTCTCACACGTCTTTACAACATAATTATAACCCCTCATTCCACTTGAATCCATTTTTTGATCCATCAATGGATCCTAGGCGACTTTTTTAAACTATAAAATAGATAAGCTACTTTACAAACTACCACCATTTCGGAAACAAAGCAAAATGACCACCGGTAAAAGATATGGCGAAAGAAACCTGTTACGGCCTTTTTTGTCCATCTACATTTTTTTTTCACCTTTTTTTTCAGTGTTAACACTTAACTCATTAAACGTTCAGACAGTAATTTTCAAGTTGACTTGTTGGGGAATAATATCTCAATTGACCGCGAGTGATCAACGACGACTGATCTGACTGTTAACACAGTACACACCTCAACAGTGTGTCAACAGTATAGTGCTATATTCTCAAACAGGTATCTACGGTAGACCAGCTAGGTTACTCTGCATAGCAATCGCGATTTTAATTTCAATTCTGTATAATTTCAAATGCAAAATTAACAGCAAATCCTAATTCGTCCCCTAATCCTAATCCGTACCCTTGAAATTTTATACTTTACTAACTATTTGGTTAGCATACAATCCGATTTCATTTAGTTTAGTATTAAGTTAGCTGTAAAGAGTACCTTAAAGTAACAATCCAATCCAATGGCGATCGTGCGGAATTATCTTCAAGAGTAAGGGGGCAGCTTTATGGAGTCGGACGACCCACGGTCCATGCTGAGCAGATGCCTATTTGTTGTCTTATCTACATTTTTTATTTTACTGATGTCAATTATATTTAAGTTCATAAGACATATTATTATTATACTAGATGCTGCCGGCGGTATTACCCGTGTTTAAATTTATGCACAGTAGCGACACCTATTTTACAACACGCCATTTCTATCAGACTATTGATCAAATCCTACGGGAATCGCGTACTTTTCGGGATAAAAAGTACCCTATGTGTTAATCCAAGGTATCGGCTACATACATACCAAATATCATTGAAATTGGCCTAGCCATTTGAGCGTGAAGAAGTAACAAACATAACTTTCGCCTTTATAATATTAGTAAGATGTGTAAGACAATAAAAAACCATTTTCTTTCTTTGTTCCATAATGAAAACTCAAATTAATTTTATAAACTCTTCTATTTTTCTTTGTAATTCCCCAAATCGCTCGTAATTAAGACTGCTGGCGCAACTTTACGGCATTTAACAACAATTAACAAGTTTTGATGGTGAAAAATTAAACAACGAAAAACTTTTAAGGCAACTCAAACATTAATTTTTGAATTAGCAACTGGTTAAAATACCTGTTTGGAAGCTTTATCTTAATAATTCCCCGGTTGCTTTCTCTTTGAAAAGTTCGCGAGAAAATTGGTATTTAAGAAGGGTTGATTATAAGCTAACTGTACAAAGTGATAGAATCAAAATAAGATATATTTTTTTTATGCCACAAAGGTGGCATAAATGCTGATGGTAAGCATCACCGTAGCCTATAAACGCTTGTAATACCTGGGGTAACACTCACGCGTTGCCTTTTAATCTTAGTCGGTAATCGGTATGCCCCTCTGAGGGGAGATCCCGCCTCCCAAAGTGGTGGCTTATCAGATAACATTGTTATAATTTGTGTACAATGTTTGTTCTTAGCTTTTTCCGTAATAACGAGGATTACTCATTATTTGTATTACAAATTACCGGATTCAATTCTTATCTGTTCCCTGACCTTATAATATAGAGTTATTTTACAAACAATAATTAAAATGAGTACATCATTGTGAACAAACTTCTAAGAAAAAAGTATTTGCTACCGTACAACACTTGGCAATTTATATAACAAATAGTAATGATAATACATTTTTCTTGATACTACGACTCGAAGGAAGGTAGACAATAATCACGTGACGTGACGTGACATAAGGTCATATAAATAAATTGAAAAAAAAAACAATTGACAAGAAAAGTATTTTTTATATCGCTAAGGTAGCAGACAAGCCCGCCCGTCACTGCAAAATATTAAGCACTTCCTTTAAGTTTCGAATGACATCACTGTCTGACACGTTTTATCACAAAACGTGTCGTTAATCTTTTTTTATTAATGAGGGAGGATGTGTTTTGGTTTTTTAATCATTTTCGGTTTTCATGTAAATTAAGTATATTTATAGAGATATACATAATAATGTAATATGCAATAAAGTAAGTTAATATACATAATTACATATTAAGGTCAACAAAATATTGTTCACATGTCGCAAATGTGAGTACGAAAACAAGCCTCTGTGCCAAATTAGCTGACGTGAGACGCTGTTAATTACAAAATTATAATCTAAAATTTGGTTCGAGAAGCTCCTACCAAAGTCACACATACATTGCCCTCATTAATAAACAAAGCAGTCAAAGTTTAACTTAAACATGTTTTGTCACTTTCACACTTTATAAATTCTCCTCAAGAATAACAGTGACATAAAATATTTTTAGCTAATCCTTGGTAGGCTGCCTAGCCAAGTGACACTTTATTTTCTTTTGGATTTTAAAAGAACTAAGATGCAATTTTTTAAATTACATTATTTATTAAAATATATTATTTTTAAATAATACAATTATACTTTTAAAAATGAATTGTCCCGCCACTTCACATGTCTCATGACTAGGCATTATTAATATTATTACCCTATATCTTTTTAATTAATAAAAAGGTGAGTCTGAGGAGGTAGCAAAACAATTTAATTGCAACCATACTGTTGCTACTATCAAGCACAATGACGCTACTTGATCTTAAAGGTCAATTTGTGGATCGCATCGTATTAAACCAAGCTACTCATACGTTAGTATCCATCATACTCTGTTCAACATGAACGTGTATACCTTTATATTCTTTGGGATATTAATCGCAAATGGATCAGCCGAAGACGACGACTGGACCTCTGGCGTCAGCAATTTCTTCAAAGAACAAACTCAAAAAGTCAATTCATTTTTCGCTGAACAGAAACTTCGCTTAGAAAAAACTGTCAATTCCAGTTACGAAGAAGTCCTTAAGGCACAGGAGGAAATAAACAACTATGTTGATGAACAAAAGAACATTATCAATAATGAAGTGAACAGTTATGTAGATAGTGTTAAGGAGAGTGAGAGAAATCTTACAGATAAATGGTCATATGTTCCTGATAGAGGTCTCCGACCAACCGTAGCGATATCGGACGCAGATCTATCTGTACCAGCGATCATCAAACGAAATGGCTATATTTGTGAAACGCACACAATCATCTCTCAAGGATACATTTTGAACGTGCACAGAATTCCAAGATCGAAAAACGGAGGAGTAGTTTCACATAAAACTGTTTTGCTACAGCATGGTCTGTTCGCCAGCTCAATGGATTGGATTCTCAATGGTCCAGAAAAGGCCTTAGCTTACGTATTGGCTGACGCAGGCTACGATGTATGGATGGCAAACATAAGAGGTAACAGATACTCTAAAGAACACGCTTGGTGGCCATTGAACTCAAAAGACTATTGGAATTTTTCATGGCACGATAGCGCTGTGTATGATGTACCAGCTATTATTGATTACATTAGATATTTAAAAGGAAGTCATGCTAAAATATCATATATTGGACACTCAATGGGTACTACAATTTTGTTTACTATGTTGAGTGTTCGACCTGAGTACAATGATATATTAAAATCTGGAATAGCGTTGGCTCCAGTTGTCTTCATGTCCGATATCAAATCACCGATCGCGTCTCTATCACCGATGGCTAGTAACGTTGCTAATATGGAAATGCTATACGGTTCCCACGAGTATATACCAAAGAAATCATCGTTAGGTTCATTGACAAAGTCATGTGAAATGGAAAACATGGACACTTATGTGTGCAATCACATCATATTTTATATTTGTGGATATGATGAGGCTCAATTTAATAAGACACTTCTGCCAGTATTCTTGTCTCATTTGGGTTCAGGCACTTCATGGAAAACCGTTGTACATTTTGCACAGGAAATCTTAGCTGGTGGAAGGTATCAGCCATTTGACTATGGTTCATATTACAATGAGAAGGTTTATAATTCCGAAACACCACCGGAATATGATCTGAGTAAAGTGACATTGCCAATAACACTGTTTTGGTCGAAGAACGATTTATTTTCTAGCGAACAAGATGTTAAGAATCTGCATGAAAAATTACCGTTAACGACTGATATGCATCTCGTAGCAAATCAAGAGTTTAACCATTTAGATTATTTATGGGCGATAGACGCACCGAAATTGATTAACGAAAAGGTTCTATCGACACTCAGCAAAACATTTGAGAGTGAACCTAATATCTTCAACTTTAAATTCGGTTTGAAGTAAACAAATTTTCAAGAGATAAGAATTAGTTTGTTGTGACTTGTGATTGATGTTTACGTTTATAAATAATGTGATAAAGAATATTTTTAAAGTTTTTAGACGTAATTAATTAAGATTGTAAATAAGCAAAATAAATGAAACAGTAAAGTTTTTTTTTTCACCTCGTCAGAACAGGACTTACGGGGCAACTACTCGGACACTAAAAACAGTTCCCGTATTTACTACTTTCAAATTTCAGTATGGGTAACGCGGACGAATTGAACTGGTAGTGACTCGTAAATAGGCTAGCTTGACCATGGAAGTACCACCCTCTTACAGATTATCGACATAGCGGTGATGTGCCGTTATGTGTCGTACGATAAGTGAAACAGCCGAAAGCCTACCCTTTCTGATTTCTACTTCCTGTTCCTTCCCTTCGATTGAAGTGAGACCCCTGCAGTGGGATGATTATATGGGTTGATAATACTATTATTTTATAACAAACACAACATCCAAGACCCGAGGCCAATCAGAAAAAGTTCGTTTTTCGTCATGACCCGACCGGGATTCGAACCCGGGACCTCCTGGGTGGCGGTCTGGCGTGGTAAACATTACGCCAGAACGCTCGTCAATTCAGATTACAAACTCATTTGAAAGCCTGGCTTTGGTCTTTACTGAAACACATACTTGTACAAAAAAATTATCATGGAATTTCTACTAAATTATGTAACGTAATTCACAAGTTACTATAATGGTGCTTTTAGACTTTAGCAACGCATTTAATACCGTAGACTTTGATATTTTGTTGTCCATGCTAAGCTCTCTTAACATATCTCCGACGGTTATTGACTGGTTTCGTACTTACCTGTATGGGCGCCGGCAGCGTTTACGCGTCGAGGATAAGTTCTCTTCGTGGTGTAACACGTCTGCTGGTGTACCTCAGGGTGGCGTGCTATCCCCGTTATTATTTGCACTTTTTATTAACTCCATCACTCTCCAACTTCAGTCTTCCTACCACCTTTATGCAGATGATCTGCAGATATATCGTCACTCCCACTTTGATGACCTATCTGCTGATATCGATAAAGTCAATAGCGATCTGGCGAAAATTTCTGAATGGAGTAAATTGCACGGACTGGCCGTCAATCCGAATAAAACCCAAGCCATTCTTGTCGGCAGTCCCCGATTAATTGCTAAAATTTATGCCAAAAATTGTTTTTCTATCTTGTTTGAGGGGGTCAACATTAAGTTCTCTGATCATGTAAAAAATCTCGGAATTATTATAGATAAAACTTTGTCCTGGGCACCCCATGTAGCGGAAGTTAGTAGAAAACTATTTGCAGCATCTGGTTCTCTTCGACGGCTTCGTAACTTTTTGCCAATTGACACCAAAATTGCGCTGGCTCAATCCTTACTTCTTCCTATTTTAGACTACGCTGACTCTTCCTTTCCTGATCTCAATCTTGACCTTTTAAATAAACTGGAGCGCCTTCAAAACCTTGCCATTCGATTTATTTTCGGTCTTTGTAAATTCGACCACGTTTCACAGTTCCGATCCCAGCTCCGTTGGCTTCCTATCCGTTTTCGTCGCAACTTACATATTGTTACTCTTTTATATACGATCCTTTTCAATCCCAACACTCCCTCATACCAGAGATCGCTTCACTTTTCATGAAGGTTCTACCCTGCGTAGTGCTTTAACGCTTCGCTTGAAAACTCCCTCGCATTCCACTCGTTTTTACGGCGATTCGTTCACTGTCCAAGCTGTCCGTTTGTGGAATTCCCTACCATTAACTGTGCGGCAATCTCAAAGTGTTTTAAGTTTTAAAATAGCTGTTAAAAGTCGTTATTTGCTTGAGTGTGATTGTAGGCATCAATTAGCATTGTTGTAATCCGAATAAATATATATTTATATATATATTTACATGCGTCAAGTATAATATTATAATGTGTATATATATTTATATGTATTATATTTATTTAAGTTCGTTGGATATCTAGTTTTTAAGTATACATATTTATTATTTTTATTATTTTGCTGGTTGGGGGCCGCAGGGCTGCATGTGCAGTAGTGAGTTAGTGCTGCGGATGCACCCCTGTGGTTCTAGCTTATTAATTTGAATGGTTTTTAATTTAGTATTGTTTTTATTTTATTTCATAATAGATAAGTAGTATTATTGTTTGTTGTACCACGCAACCCGTGTATGATTTCTTGTCCAGTCTTTTAGGTTGTCTGGAAGAAATTGCCTAGCGATAAGACCGCCTATTGTACTATTGTATTGTGTATTACTAAGCTTTATTTGTATTGTTGTATTTGTTCTTTGGTGCAATAAAGTGTTTTGTATTGTATTGTATTGTATTGTAACGTGGAATATAGAGCGCAGTTAAAAGATATAATTTAGTTCGCAGAAGGCAGAAGTACGTTTCTTTGATAGCAGTCCTTTGCATCGCGTTTGAAATCAGACCGTAAATACTCCATACCTTTGAGCTTTCGATGGAATTAAAAAAAGGTTTTTAATAAAGAGTCGTAAGTAATTTCATGCGAGAAAAAGACCACGGTTTTTTAAAAGTTAAAATTTAAAGCTATAGATTGATTCATTTATGATTCTAAATAAATAATTTACGGTCAGTTACTGAAATGCATTTTTAAACTTAATTGTGCATTAAAATATAGCTCTTGGTTATCTCAAAGTAATTCAATCAAACGAAATTTTTATTAAATATCACTCAAAATTTAATAAAAGCATCTACATAATTTAAAATTTTTGTCCCGTTATTCCCGTATTTCTGACCTTTTCTTAGTCATAAATAACCCTAGTTTCATTACATAGCTGACTGTACATTTCCAGACAACCATGAAGGGAATAAATGAGCGTCTATTTTTTGGGGGAAGAGTCTCAAATAATCACGGCACTGCCGGCAGCGTAGTCGCATTTTTCCTACGCAAAACGAGGTTATGACTGATAACCTTCTATTTGTAGTTATCTCCCACAAATTGACAAAACAAGCCCTTTTTAAGACGGTTATATTCTACCTGGATGTGTAGTTATTTATTTCTGTGGTGTTGCGCTACTACCACATGAGTAAATAAAACCACGGTTTTATTAACTCATGTGCTACTACTGTTGGTAAGAAAATCTCCCAACTTGGAATTCTCGGCCACTCGCAAACATCAATTTAGTCGTATGTAGCGCCGCGCCGGCCGGCCGTGTGCAAACACAGGCATAAGAGATGATGTTTCTGCAGCAATGGGTAGGCAATGGTCACCAGGAACCATATACCGGAAAGGAAAACGAGGTTTGCTTCTTTTAACATCAATGGACTGTATTTATTCTTGAGTACTATTTCTATCTTCATTTAAAACAATACTATTTCTTTCTTGGTAGTGTAGCTCGGTGTTGTTCACTCTCTGAAGAGCTGTGTTGGACTGTGACAGTACCGAGCTACCCAGACATATTTATAGCCAATATTTGGCCCTCATGCGGACCAATCGGAGGCGAGATAATTTTCGTGTAATTTGCGACAATTTCCGACGACATTTCGGGCAAAAAGTCACTACGCACATATCGCATAATGCGCTCTACATTCTACAATTAGTAACTTATAACTCCATATTCGTGGTTATTCTAACTAACTAACACGCTGTTTCCATATAAGCGATATATTAACAGTAACTACACAAAACTAATATCCGAAATAAACACGTAAATCTTAAATTATACATGCAAAACGTAAAAGTGGATACGAAATTGATCAATAACGTCGTATTCTTAACGTTTACAGCGCTAATGTTATTGATCACACATACTCTATGACGTAACCAACCTTTTACACATCAATTGTTAACTATCCGTACATATTCAAGACAGTAAACACACAAAACAATTGAAGATCATAAGCCAAAATTATTACCAATTTCATTTACTAGCGCCACGGCAAGATTTTACAACTCAGGTGGACGAATTCTCGTGGCGCTGCTCCAGGCAAAACTTTGGAACTAAAATCCTATACGTGTATATCCAATCGTACACGTAAATAGTGCACGTAAATAGTGAAAATATCCATGTTACATCTAATTACGTAATCTAATTAGCTTATTCTAATGTAAAACAAAGGTATTTAAACTTAAACTAAATAATCACATAATTCCGATTATCAAAGTGTTCAATAAAACCGTAAAACTAGGGTAAAACATAATTAAAACATAATCAATTTATTTATTTACAAAATCGGCTCGTGTCCGCAACAAGAGAGTTGCATACCAAATACTAGTGTGCGACTTGGTTCCGTCGCAGTTACGTCGCTTCATTTGGGGAGCATCGTGGGAGAACGAAGAAGGCTTTATCACAGTATTTTATGATTTAACCGAAAAAAGAGGTTCACGCCGAATTAATTCCCGTCGATCAAAAATTATTACAAATGACAAAAATTATTAAAATGTCATTGTCATGTTACTAAAACTACACATTGGTTTTTTATAATTACCTATTGTTTTTATTGAGTTTTTTTATATAAATTCTAATGAATGAAACACCTAACTACTCAGTTAAATGATAACTGTCAGCTGCTACAGCTTCCATCGTTTGATACATAGATTCATTGTATTGTGGAAATACGTACAGGTCGTCTCTGATTGCCTCTCTTTCCTGTGTAGTTTGATTTGCTGCCAATGCGGAGCAATGTTACCGATGACTTCTTCCAAATCCGACATCGATAACAAGTCAATTGAAGCTTATCAGGTTTGAATGTTCAGTTTTTATAGTCCTCCACCAATTACTCAACTTTTTTTTACAAATTTGTGTACACACAAAAGTTTTCAGTTCGTGGAACCAGTCGTTGACACTGGCAGAAGCAGCGGCGAGCCTCTCCGGCCACAGCATCTGATCATTGACTTCGCGCCCAGAGCTAGAGATAACAGTGAGCTCCAAAAAAAGTGTTCAAACTTCTGGAATCTCGTTAACAATAGTCCAGAGTTAGAGGGAATGCGGGTTGAAGCAGTAAGTGATATGTATTTAATAACATTTTTACAATATGTATCTTGCGTACCTACCTCATTTTTAGTGTCTCAACATTTTGTTTTTTAAATATATTATTAAGTATTCGAAAAAATATTCCTGGAAGAATTACTAAAACATTGTTTTTTAGGAAAAAATGGATTGGATGGACGAGGAAAAAATGGATTGGATGGACGAGGACCTATCTATGAGTATGTCTACCCTGGCCCCTGAATCAACAGTTACCGATAGTTTACCAGCTATTCATACATTGAATAGATTACAACAAGGTATAGAAATATACATAAGTACCTATATTTTTTAATTCTAAACAAGTCACCATACAGCACAGCCAGCTAGCTTACACTTACACTTCAATAAAATCGCGATTTTAATTTCAATTCAACATTAATGGCGAATCTTAATTCGTACAGTTCAAACTTTATACTTTGGGTGTACAATCCGATTTTATTTAGTTCAGTATTTCAACTTCATTCGTGACTACCGTCTAGTAAACAACATTGTAGAACTGTTCCTCTTAAATAATAAGTTTTAATGCGATACTTTGCATTTTTATAGTTATTTTTTAGTACTACAACTAATTCAAGTCGTGTTACACTATTAATTATCATTCAGTCAACCTTATACAAAAGATTTAAATGGTTTTCACTCCGATTAATGTGCAAATTAAGAAATAACCTTGGACAATACGTGTGCTAGTGAAGTGTCCTATTGAAACGCGTAAGTGACGGCTGTTGCACGGCGCTTAAGTCGTTCTTCTCGCGAACTTTTGGAAGTGTTTATTGAGTGTTCGTGAATTATTGCCTGTCTGCACAGCGATATTATTTAACAGTTAATATACATATTAATAACACACTTTACAAACTGTTTTCGACTGTTTCCATTGTGTATATCTTCCTATAATTAAACATGCCTCTCAATCGTACTCCGCCGATCACACCAACCTTGGAGGAACTTCCAAACCTGGTTCTATCAACCCCCAGCATTCCTCAATCGGGGTCCACGCCGAATCTCTCGTCCCTGGACAAAGACAATGTATCCACCCGCTTTAAGAACCTAAAGCGTAGGCGCGACGAAGATGATTACTCAGATATTATGAGCGAGATGCGTGCTATGCTGACCGCGTCAGCTGCGCAGTCTGACAGGAAATTCTCCGAACTGCAAGCCACAATGCGTGAAATTATTTCTCAAAATCAGGAAATCAAAGAGTCCATTGCGTTCACCTCCAAACAATATGAGGATTTATCCACAAAATTTGTAACTTTACAATCTGAACGTAAGGCCGACCGCCGAAATATTCAACTGCTTGAAGAAAGAGTTGAAAGCTTAGAACGGCAAATTCTTTCTACAAAGATTGAGGTAAGAAATATACCTGTGGCAAAGGAAGGTGAGACCAAAGAAGATTTGCGCAAGCTAATTGTTGATACGGGAAGGGTAATCGAGTCACCAGTTCAGCACCATGACATCAAGGATATTTATCGTGCCGGTAGTAAGGATGGGAAAACTAAAATAATAGTGGACTTGGTATCTGCTGATATTAAGGAAGATATAATCTTGAAGGCGCGTAAGTTCAATATTCGTAACAAAGATAATAAACTCAATACTACCCACCTTCAATTAAAAACTCCGCCTAGGCCAGTTTATATAGCGGAAAAACTTACCTCTAAAGCCCAAAAGCTGTACTATTTAGCGCGTAATTTTGCGAATGAAAACGGGTACAAATTCTGCTGGACCTCCTTCGGGAGAGTGTATGTGCGTGAGGTGCATCGAGGACCGCATTTCCAAATATGCAGTGAGGCGGACATTGCTAACTTATCTAAACACAAATGACTGAATTTGTTGCCCTTAAGTAATATGAGTTACTGCAAAGTTGTTTATGTTATGTTATCTATTGTAATATTTTTTTTTATACCGATGTTTTCATATACTTTATGTGAAGGATCAATTTGTTTAGCTATATCATTAATTACGTTTGAAATAATTGGCAAATATGCCGCCAATCTTATGCTTGTAATTCTTACTCATTTACCCATGCATATTCGACAGTTTCGAGTTATTAATGGATGTATATGTAGGTACCGGATACTATATTATATAGTCTTCATTGGTGTGCTCAGAATCGTCTGTGACTTTGTTTACTCTTTTCCGTTTTTATGACTAATATAATTGAAGAATTTCCCGTAGAATTGGACACCTTATCGGCCACTGCACACGAGTGTGATACTGAAACATGTAATAATATAGTAATCAGAAATGGGAATCCGTCACTAAAAATATTAAGCCAAAACATTTGTAGTATTTATAAAAACTTTGACAATGTTGTTGCTCAATTATCACGCTTTAACTTTGAAACAGACGTTATAGTCCTAACCGAATGCTGGCTTAGTGCGAATAAGCCCATTCCTAGTATTCCCGGTTATGTAATGTTTCATTCTCGTAGATATTTTAATCAGAATGATGGTATCGTCTTATATGTTAAAAATAATATCAAGTGCACCGTTTCTGAACCTGTTCAAGAGGGTGCTACTTTTATGATGCTAAAAATTGAACCCGATATACACATCTTGGCTATTTATAGATCTCCTTCTATTCGTTCCGCTGATATGTTTCTCAGTTCCCTGGATAAAATTGTTCGTCCAATGAGTTTGGATAAGGCAAACATTGTTATTCTAGGTGACATGAACATCGACATTAAACCCAACAACATAGATCCAAATAGTGCCTCTTATTTAGAACTGATTTCCGATCTGGGCATGCTTCCGGGCCACACGTTTCCTACCAGAATTAAAAACTGCCTAGACCATGTTTTGCTGAGTAATATTTTTCACACATCTGTATTTGTAGTAGACTCCACAATCACTGACCACCTCTCTGTTCTACTCAATATTGAGCTCGTTGGTGGTGTACAGAATACAGCTAGTAAAACTGTTATGAGAACTAATTTTAAGGCTGTTATGGAATGTCTCGAAAACTCTGACTTCTCTTTCATTACACCTTTGGCTGACGCTAACAAAGCTGCTGCTGCCTTTGTTAGTATACTCTCTTCGGCTATTAAGAAAAATTCTAATCTGTGTGCAGTCCCAAGCAGGAAAAGGATTATTAAGCCTTGGCTAACTCCCGGCCTACTCCGTTGTATTCGACATCGGGATAAACTTCAGAGAGATTTAAAAAAAGACCCTGACAACGAAATTCTTTCAGTAACCTACAAACGCTACCGTAACTTTTGTAATTCGTTATTAAAAAAACTTCGTAGATCTCACGAAAGATCACTACTTTTAACTTCTAAATCTAATAAAGAGAAGTGGAATGCTATTAAATCAATAATTAATTATCCTACCAAAAAAAATTCGGCTGAAGTCTTAATATCAGAAGGTAATGCTACTACTAAAATAAGAGATATAAATAATTACTTTTCAAATGTTGGTAAACACTTAGCCGAGGATAAAGATAAGTCTGATGTAAATAAAAGTACACTACATGAATTCGAAATTCCTCAACTTCCTGATTCTATTGTGCTTCTTCCTCCTGATGAATGTGAAGTTAAATCTCTCATAAATGGCCTTAAGAATGATTGCTCTTCCGGTTGGGATTGCATTCCAGTAAAACTACTTAAACTAGCTAAAGATATAATAGTCCCCCCCCTTACCAAAATTCTCGAACTCTGCTTTAACCAAGGAGTCTTCCCAGACGTTTTCAAAAAGGCCCTAATCACTCCTGTGCATAAGGGTGGGAGTCGGAACTGTGTGTCAAATTATCGTCCTATTTCTGTACTCTCTTCATTATCTAAAATTTTAGAAAGGGCTCTTAACAATAGACTTATGAACTTTTTGAAACACAAAGGTATCCTATCTGACCGCCAATATGGTTTTAGACCAGGTAGAAGCACGGAGGACGCTATTGTTGATTTAATGAGTGTGGTGACTAAACAAATGGACGCTAAACAAAAATGCCTTGGTGTATTCCTGGATTTAGCCAAGGCGTTTGACTCTGTCTCGATTCCCAAACTTGTGCACAAACTTAGTCGTATCGGAATAAGGGATACTGCCCTTATGATTCTAAGTGACTTCTTGTATGGCCGTACTCAGCAAGTAAAGATTGGAGAACTCATTAGTCCTGAAGCTCCGATTGCTTTTGGAGTCCCACAGGGCAGTATTCTTGGCCCTAGTCTTTTCCTAATTTATGTGAATGATCTGTGTCAGCAATCCTTAACAAATGGTGAAATCTTCTCTTACGCCGATGACACTGCTCTGGTTTTCTATGGTGAGACTTGGAATGAAGCCGTAAACTGTGCAGAGTCTGGACTTCATAAAATCTGTAGATGGCTAAATTTCAATTTCTTGACCTTGAACACCACAAAAACTAAATATATGCAGTTTAATATTGCAAAGATTTCGCCGGCAAGTATTGATTTAAAAATTCATACTTGCTATTTCACACCTGGTATGCTTTGTTCTTGTGTTTCTTTAGTTAAAACTTCCAGCATGGTATATCTTGGGATTGTACTGGATGATCAAATAAACTGGGGTTCACACATTGACCTCACGGTCTCACGTGTCAGGAAACTTATCTGGGTATTTAAACGACTGCGATTCTGTGCTAACTTTGATACGTTGCGACAAGTGTATTATGCCTTGGTCCAGTCTATTTTGAGATACTGTGTCACAGTTTGGGGAGGTACGTACAAGACTCAAATGCTAAAACTGGAAAGAGCACAGAGGTCACTATTGAAAACTATGACTTTTAGCCCGTATATGTTTTGTACTGAATCCTTATATAAAAATTGTCAAGTTTTAACTGTAAGGCAACTTTACATTTTCCAAACTACCTTAAGGAAACACAGAGCAACACCTTATGATGAAAAAACTTATACCTCAAAACGCACCATTATTAATGTCTGTCAACCTCTCCAAACTCGCACGATATGGGCAGGAAAACAGTTCTCCTCGATGTCTATTCATCTTTATAATAGGGTAAACAAATTAATTAATATACATCCTTTAACCAATCGCGTTGCTAAGCTAAGGTTGAAAAACTGGCTTCTTTCTTTAAACTATAAAGACACTGAGTCGTTACTAACAACTGAACCTTTTAAAATAAATGCTGCAGTATGAGTGGGTATCTGGCTATAAAATTTAAAAATCCTGTCACAAACTTTAGTTCGGTTTTGATTAATTTTATTTGTTTCATTTAATTTCTTTAGATTATCTTCCTTACTTGTAGTACCATTAAATTAATTTAACGTAATCTGTATATGTAAATGTATATATATATATATATATATTATATAGAATGGAACAAGACATTATTAACTTAGCTATTGTTTTAACTTTTTGATACTTGTTTTGTTATTTTTTGCAACGATAATGTAAGAGCTGGGAATGTAAGAGGATACTGATCTCTGAAACACAGATTTTATAAAATCTACCTCAGAGGTCAGGGACATGTATTGTTTATTGTTACAATTTTTTGCTAATAAAGTTTATTATTATTATTATTATATAGTATTTAGTCAAAACTAGTACAAAATATTTTCAAAATCGGCATGGTTTGTTGAAATATAAAATCAATCGTAAAGAGCCAGTCTCGACCTAGTACAGTCTGTCAAGAGTACCCATAACAATCCAATGCCAATCAAGGCGATTGCGGAGTAAAGTTATGTAGTGCAGAGTGCAAGAGGACGACGTGCAAAGGACGCCTATTGGTGTCGAAAATCGTAGTGTAGTGAAAATTAAAAATTGTTCAAACTGAGTTACTGTCAATAAATCATTTTTGTTGCAGGTGCCCTAAATACTGCTTTCGCTACTGCCAATCCCTGCGATAAATTATTTAAATAATATTTTTAGACATTTTTTATATTATTTAAACTTTTATTCAATTTTTTTTTTCTGATTTTTCTTTTGTTTTCTCCTTTGAATTATAATATTTTAAGAATTTCCTAACACAACAGTCTCATAACAAATATTTAATAAATAGTAATCATTTGCATTTTATCATATTTGTATTTATATAATTATGTAAAACATAATCAAAATCAGTCTCAGTCAAGATCTCCGAGTTTAGGTACTACATGATTTCGAATGTCTACAGCTAAACTTCTAAACTCAACACTATGGAATTTTTATGTGACGAAAAAATAATAAAATTCATTAATTTGAAACAGTTTGGTTTCAATTATCAATATCTTTTAATGAAGATCGACAAGGTGAGATGTGATCTGTGACTGCTCTTCACTTGTGGACTCCACTACTGCTTAACATCAGTGGTGCAATGCTTACAAATTATGATGTCGTTTTGATGTCTGACGTTGACGTTACAGACTATTTCGTATTATGCTCCGTTTCCGAAATATGCGATATCAAAATGATATCAACTTCCACGCGTCCACAGAAATAATATTTCTGTGGCGGTTACACTCCACTTGACATAAAATAGTATCACGCAAATGTCAAAAATGAAATACGAATTGATCAGATATAGCATAATACCATTTAAACACCATGTCAACTTGGGATCAACACCATATTGACATCAAAACGACATCATCGACGACAAACGACAGCATAATTTCGCCAAAGGTGGGGGAGTATAAAAAATTAAGACTCACAAATTAAAACAATAAGAAATTGCAGCCACATTGATATATTTAAATATTTTTCTTGTCGTACATAATACGCATCTCTTGGTAGTCGTTGCGTACGCGCGCGTCAAAATCGCGCATGTCGACGCTACGCCGCGCCTGCCTCTCTGCGTCGTGTAGCACGTACTCGCGGATGCCGCAAGGGCAACACGCACCGCACTCGCAGAACGCGCAACACGCTTTAACTGCGCCCCATGCACCTGTTGAGTTGCAGAAAAACTTGTTGAGTTGCAGAAAAACTTGTTGAGTTGCAGAAAAACTTGTTGAGTTGCAGAAAAACTTGTTGAGTTGCAGAAAAACTTGTTGAGTTGCAGAAAAACTTGTTGAGTTGCAGAAAAACTTGTTGAGTTACAGAAAAACTTGTTGAGTTGCAGAAAAACTTGTTGAGTTGCAGAAAAACTTGTTGAGTTGCAGAAAAACTTGTTGAGTTGCAGAAAAACTTGTTGAGTTGCGAAAAACTTGTTGAGTTGCAGAAAAACTTGTTGAGTTGCAGAAAAACTTTTAGAGCTAGAAGACCGAAAAGAGCAAGGATCATGTGGAGGGAAAAAGCAGGCGTCTCCTATCTTATAAGAGATCACGTGCAAGATAATCGCGATGAGTCCCAATAAAAATCGCCGCGATGAAATCTTTGTGTGGAGACAGGTTCAGATAATGTATAGAATTACATTATTTCGCTCGTGAAGATAATCTCTAAGAGAGGTGAAAGAGCTGGCACTGACAATAGCACGACTAGTTTAAGAAAGATGTTATTTATGTGACTGAATGGATTAGGATAAAATGCTTCATCTTTACCATTCCATATATAGAACAGCATCAAAATTCGCAAAACAACAAAAGGAGCTTACGTTTTTTTAGAACTCAGATAAAATAATGATAAATTTATTCTGAAAATATCCTACTTGCACGGTTTTTCGTTACTCTTCGTGGAAATAGCTGCGTCATCTACTGTGAACACTTCAGCTTCCATGAAGGTGTTAGGGATTTGATTTTGCCCTCTGATCATTGTTATGTCCTATTTAGAATCTGATCACGAAACTTTATGTAGGTCCATTTAATTATTTGAAATTAAATTCTGCATAACTCACACAGCGCCACGTCATCCCAAAGTAAGCTAAGCTTGACTGTTATGGGAAGGTTATGGGTGACATGTGTGACAACGGATATATGAATTTAGATATATTTTTATAATACATAGAAAGAAGTATGTCCAACAGTGACCACGAGGAAGAAAGGGATTTCATGTGTCTGACATGATGATGAATACATAGAAAACACACAGACTCGAGAACAAACACAACAACACCGGGCTGTCATTATGATTCATATCATATGATCATCTTACCTAGATTTTGAGCAATTTTTGCATATTTTAAATAAGGCGTATCGAGTACGGTGTCGTCTATGGGCGCTTGACAAATGCGCACCACTTTGGCGGGCGGCACAGGGTCCTTTTTGTTGTGGATCACTAGATGGCGACCGAATAACGGGCATGGACTGTTGGGGAAAATTTTCTGAAAATAAAAAATAATTAGATTATATGGTATTATTCGCACTACTCACGATAACCTAATTATTTATTACATTTTACACGAGAAGACTTTTTTGCTGCATTTTTTACATTATAATAAGTTTTCAAAATTTGGAAGTCTCTACATTAAAGATGGGTGTATAATTAATATTTTATTATTCAATCAACAGTGTTTATTCTCATTATTCATAGTGAAATAGATATCCACAATTTTCATCATGGTCGAAAGTCACCGCACGAAACGCATAGGTGCTTCACGCCGATATTCTGAGTGGTATTTCACCGGTCAAACTAGCCAATTTAATAAATGCTGTTCAGCATTGCAAGGTTCAAATAATTATCAAAAAAATGTCCAAGGGCATTTCGGACTAGTCCTATAATTCTATACGGACGGACATGACGAAACTATTTTCTATTATTATTCCTTTGGTTTTGGAGACCTTAGAATAATAGAAAACGCCTTAGAACGGTAGAATAATTGAAATGTAGTAGGTACTTTACCGTAGGACATCTTCTAAAACAGACTGGCTTTGGTTTCCTTTCGAGCAGCAATTCAGCCGATGTATTCTGTATTCGACCTTTCCATTCTCGTTGTCGACTTTTGCAAATTGGGCGACACCTACCGATTTAGATACTAACATCAACCTCTGCATATCCATAATCATTCACTGCAGGGATACGAGTCTCCCTTGAATCTAAAGGGATTAGAGCGGATTTGTCGCGTAGAGTTTTCGCGTGAGTGATATTTTACCCGGTATTGTAAGCGTCTATAAGCTACGGTGATGCTTACCATCAGGCGGGCCGTATGCTTGTTTGCCAACTTTTTGGTATAAAAAAAGGACGGGTAGCACTCTGAGAGTGCCGGCAGAAGTGAAAACTTAAACATCAACGTTGTGCATTTTTGAATATTTTAGAATGGTTAGGGAATCTTACGCTTTTTCGATCAGGCTACGGATCTGACGCGAGTTTAATATTTTTTACCCATCTAAAAATTGCCAAGCGCCGCTAAAGAAGTTTTCACTTCAAAAAAATGAAAATAAATATTCTACCTAGCGTCATTTCACCGCGTCCACCTAAAGGAAGCAATGCGCGACTGCAGACAAGATCTGCCCAGACTCAAAAGTATTTGCATTATTTCTTCAGACGTTAAAATAGAACAGTATCTCGTACTCTCGTCATTCACTCAGCTTACTTTGAAACTAAACTTCATCAGGTTAAAAGCAATACAAAATAACTCGATTTGGAGCCCCAGTGCAAAAATGTAATAAATAAATCGCGAGGAATGTAATTTACAAAGGATTTAAAAGACTAGTTTATAAAAAAATCTTACGTGCAAAGGCCTTCAGTTTCTTTCGGATCCCGTTTAGTTTTTGGTAACTGAATCATATTTAATATATCCGATATAATAAATTAAAAATAATAAAATTAAATAAATAAATATACAAAATTGACACTAAAGTCACATTGTCTTTTTTCTTTTTTTTTATGTTATGGCTTCTGATGTTTCTCGATCAAAATTTTTTGTAATTTAATGATTTTTTTTTGTAATAATCTACTCTTTGGATGAAAATCTTAATAAATAAATAAGACAAGTAAATAGAGTGCGCTCTAGAGAGTATGAACCACATGAGTAAAAATAAACCGCGGAACAGAGGCTTAACTTATAAGGCGCGTTCAAAATTTATACCTATTCTGGTAGGGTTGGCACTGTAGAATAAAATGAAATAAACGAAAAGACCAGTTTTTTTTACAAGTTATTTATTAATTTTCTTACAAATCAAATCTATAATCACATGTTCCTACAGTTAACTCAGGGGTATTAGTAATATCGTGAGGTTGCGAAACTTCTGATGGTGTATGAAAAACGTTACAGTCGTCAGTCGTCTGGTTTCATAAGTAAGCTATCGAAATCTTGAACACAATTTGTATTTTGAGGTTTCTTTAAAATATTAGTTATAAACATCTTGTTGATATTTAATATTTGACAGTCACTGATTATTTTTCATTAAACAATTGATTTTATGAAGAAGTTTTTATCAATTCCACACATTGATACATACATTGTGAGTATTTTATTTTCCCTCAACCTTTTTGTTAGAAATACACAAGCGTTTAATTGTTTTTTTTTTTTTGTATTATAATAAACCATTTTTGTATATATATTTTACCTTTTTAAAATATTTAACTTCTTTATACTTATTTCAATAATAATTATCTATACATAATATGTGTATATTATGTCATAATAAATAAATATAATATACACTTTATTAATTGAAAAATCAATTTGATAATATAGTCGATCGTGGTTAAAAAACATGCCCCTCCCTTCACTACTAGTATTGAGTTTTTTGTCTGTGGTGGCCATGACAGAACTTCATAGGTGTGCATATGTCAAATCAAATATTTAATAAAGGAAATGTCATAATTTTCTAGTTTATCGAAAGCCCTGATGTTTGTCCTCGAAGCAACCGGTTAAGACTGGTTTGCCGCTCGTACGTGACGAGCGCTCTGAGGTCACGCACACACGCGCCTCATGCTTGTGTGCGTGTACTCATCGCAGCGACATTGTATGAAGTGAAGTCTCTGTTCCGTGATTTTATTTACTCATGTGGTATGAAAAGTAAGTATGTACAAGTATGAACAGTCTCGAAATTGCAAGGGCGACGTCATTAATCACAAAACGTCAGGCGCGCTGATTGTTTCTGTCACGATTTTTAATTAAATTTTAAGTTTATCATGGTGAAATGTGCAGTACCAAAGTGTAAACACGATTCTCGGAAGCAAACTAAAAAGAACAATGATATTTATTTTCATCGGTAAGTAATATTTTGTCAGGAAAACACTGATTTTAACTAAATTAACCAGGGTGTGAAAGGGTGAAGCGGGGGCGCGCGGGCGGGTTGACAACGCACGTCCTCCCCGCGGCCGCGCCTCGCGTTTTACAGCTCCCCGAATTAGAGCTAGTGCTGTACCACGTTGTACTCGAATATTTTTTAATATCATGATTTCTTTCTTAATATTAAAAAATAATAGATACCTATTGTACATCAAGTATTACAACCTTTCAATGCATACATTAAAGTAAAATGTTTGATTTGAATTGTTACACACTTAACAATTTAATTAAATACGGTTAATTATTTAATTGCAGATTTTGAGAAAAGCCGTCAATTGGCAAATAAGTGGGCTATAGCCATAAAAAGGCCCGACTGGGAGCCCAACATTTGGAGTTTCGTTTGTTCTGTGCATTTTAATGTCCTAACTAGATAATTATTATGAATGTAGCTAACTAAATAATGTGTATAACGGTTTTGTAAATATGTAAAGTGACGCTAAAAGTAAGTTGAGCGATTTTTTCCGATATTCTTATAAAATGATCCAAAATTATAAAATAAAACAATTTTATTATTATGTTTATTTACATCCCCATACGTATTAAGTACTTAAATTAATAATTACGTTTACGCACAGGTGCCTCAATCATGGCACATCACTATCAGTATCTATGTGACATTGCCTACGCTTGGCATAATGGGCAATGAGTGATGCGCGCGCTCTATTTACTTGTCTTATTTATACTCTAAGATGAAAACCAAAAATTCCTCTTTTCGCACCCTAGAAAAAAGGGCGGACGGAATCTTGCTAAGTAAGAAGGCTGCGTTACTATGTGTGAGGTGAAATGGCTGGCCGGCACGCACACATTCACACCATAGTAAGCCGGCCGGTTCGTACGTATACGTGAGGTGGCTTACTATAGTTACTATAGGTGCTTCACTTTTTAGTTTCGGTGATGGTGTCCGCCTTTTTTTCTAGGTCCATGGTCCAAACAATTCAAAATTCAAAACTTTTATTCAGAGAATAGGTTTTCACAAACACGTTCTCTTGTCAGAGTATACAGTAACTAGCTGTGCCCGCAGCTTCGCCCGCGTGGAATTGGACTTGTGACTAATTAAGTAGTATAGACGGATTTAACAGTCTCCTATTACTGTAGTTTTCCCCGAGACGTCGTCAGTGTTCTTCATTGCTCATTGTCTATTTGCTCGCCGCTGTTAATCTTGGCTACCTACTGTGTACAAAATCCTGTTGTTTTATTATTTTAATAGCTGTTACCTGCGGCTCCGCCCGCGTGGTCAAGCGAAAATGTCAATAATTTTGTTCCCGTGGGAATTTAAAAAAACCCCGACTTTATCCTTGTCAACATCATAAAGGGAATCTCTAAAAGAAATCCAGCTTTCAGGTTAAACGCTTCCGATAATACAAATGTATTACACGCGTAGTCTAATTATTCCGAATCCTGTGGGATTTAAAAAAAAATCCATCTTTATTGTCTACTTTATAAACGGAAGCTTAATACAAAATTTAGGCGTTCTAGGTTGAGCGCCCACAATAACACACGTGCAGTCCTATTTGTCCCGTTCTCGTGGGAATTAAAAAAATCTCTTTATCATCCTTGTCAACATCCTAAAAGGAACCTCTATACGAAATTTCAGGCTTGCTAGGTTGAGCGCCTGCGATAATACACTTACTAAGGGATTTCCCGTGGGAATTTTATAAAATCCCATCTTATTCCTAGTCAACATCATAAAGGGAACCTACTTATATACAAAATTTCAGCTTTCTTGGTTGAGCGCCTGCGATAATACACTTACAGTCCTATTACTCCCTTTCCTGTGGCAATTTCATAAAATCCCATCTTTATCCTTGTCAACATCATAAAGAGAACCTCTATACAAAATTTCAGCTTTCCAGGTCGAGCGCCCTCCCGGCGACTACCACCTTAACGGGGGCTTCCGGGCGGCGGTTAGGGGAAATTGTCGCCCATCGAATTGGAAGTCCCCGAGCGGAGCGGCGCGCCAATTTCAACTGTGCGCGCCGCCAATAGTGCCGAGCCCATGTAGACGGGTCTTCGGACAACCGCCGGCGGAGTCACGGAAGTATCTTAGTTCCCGTGGCCCTGCTCATCTAGGCGGATAAGGTGGTAGTGAGTGAGAGTTTTAGTCGTTATACCCTAAGTGGCATTAGAGGGGGAGCCCGACATACCCCCGCCGCTTCCCCAAGTGGCGGGGCATGCAGTAATGCATTTCTCTCACAATAATAAAAAAAAATAAAAAAAAAATAAAAATAAAAAAAAAAAAAAAGGTCGAGCGCCCTAGAAATAATACACGTGTAGAGTTTACCCCATTTCATCCTTCTAGTCTAGGGGTTGAATTTTGAAGGAGAATTCCTGCGAAGTTTCAAATAAAATGGTCTAACTAATCTAGTTTCTTCATACAAACTTTGGACCCCCGTTTCACCCCCTTAGGATGTGAGTTTTGAAAAATTCTTTCTTAGTGCACCCCTAGACTTCATGGGGAACCTATTTTCCAAATTTGGAGTCTTTAGACCCAGCGGTTTCGGCTGTGCGTTGATATGTCAGTCACCAATCAGTCAGTTTCTGGGATGATTTCAGTAAAGAACCTTCATGCTGAATTTCATTCGAATAACTTCAAAAACGGCAATGTTTCATACTATCTTTGCACCCCCGTTTAACCCCCTAAGGGATGAATTTTGAAAAAATACTTTACTCATGTTTCATGGTTTTCAGTAAAGAACCTCCATACTGAATTTCATTCGAATAACTTCAAAAACGGCAAAGTTTCATACTAACTTTGCACCCCCGTTTAACCCCCAAAGGGATGATTTTTGAGAAAAATATTTTACTCGTGTTTCATACCTTTCAATAAAGAACCTTCATCCTGAATTTCATTCGAATAACTACCAAAACGGCAAAGTTTCATACTAAATTTGCACCCCCGTTTAACCCCCTAAGGGATGATTTTTGAGAAAAATATTTTACTCGTGTTTCATGCATTTTAATAAAGAACCTTTATGCTGGAATTTCATTCGAATAACTTCAAAAACGGCAAAGTTTCATACTAACTTTGCACCCCCGTTTAACCCCCTAAGGGATGAATTTTGAAAAAAATATATTACTCATGTTTCATGCTTTTCAGTAAAGAACTTTATTGCTGAATTTCATTTGAATAACTTTAAAAACGGCAAAGTTTCATACTAACTTTGCGCCCCCGTTTAACCCCATAGGGGGTGTTTTTTGAGAAAAATATTTTACTCGTGTTTCATGCCTTTCAATAAAGAACCTTCATGCTGAATTTCATTCGAATAACTTCAAAAACGGCAAAGTTTCATACTATCTTTGCACCCCCGTTTAACCCCCTAAGGGATGAATTTTGAAAAAAATATATTACTCATGTTTCATGCTTTTCAGTAAAGAACTTTATTGCTGAATTTCATTTGAATAACTTTAAAAACGGCAAAGTTTCATACTAACTTTGCGCCCTCGTTTAACCCCATAGGGGGTGTTTTTTGAGAAAAATATTTTACTCGTGTTTCATGCCTTTCAATAAAGAACCTTCATGCTGAATTTCATTCGAATAACTTCAAAAACGGCAAAGTTTCATACTATCTTTGCACCCCCGTTTAACCCCCTAAGGGATGAATTTAAAAAAAAAATTTACTCATGTTTCATGTTTTTCAGTAAAGGACCTTCATGCTGAATTTCATTCGAATAACTTCAAAAACGGCAAAGTTTCATACTAACTTTGCACCCCCGTTTTACCCCCTTAGGGGATGAATTTCCAAAAATCCTTTCTTAGTGAGCACCTACGCCCCCAAAGGAAACCCCATGCAAAATTTGAGACTCCTGGCACTTGTAGTTTCGGAGATTTCGTGATGAATCAGTCAGTGATTTTCTCTTTTATACATATAGATAAATGATTTGTATAAATTAATCTACTCTATAAACTACTACCATTTCGGAAACAAAAGCAAAATGACCACTGGTAAAAAGAAATGGCGAAAGAAAACCAGTTACGGCCTTTTTTGTCATTTAAAAATATATCGTACTTTCCTTTTTAACATAAAATTTAAAACTAGGTACATACATACAACATTACGTACGCGGAATGTCAATAAATAGTGCCATTAATTTGTCTCAACATAAAATTAAATCTAAAATATAAAATGCTAAATCGGTGTTAAAGATAGGAGCAGACCGCCCCGCTAGGCAGCAACCGTCCTCGTGTATTTTCGAGTTGACGTGAGAGTCGGCCTTCCAGCCTCCATTACTGGGCTCACCATCACGATATTATGAACAATATTGTAGGGAACAACAGTAACCCGACCCCCAACGCCACCGCCAGTGTGGCCATTTTGCGAGCATGACATGCGTACACATTAACATCCTTGTCATATATTTAAAATAAAGTTATTTTTATTATGCGTCACGCAGAACTGGGAATGGGAGTACTTAAAACCATGTTAAAACCTGTTTTTCTTAACTTTACCAATATAGTAAACAATCTTAGCGTGTCTTTTTATTTAATTATCCATGTATAAAATCGATAAATCGCCAGAATAATTAAGAGTGTTAAATGGCATTTCTAACTATTTTAGTATTATTATTTGGGTGTGAATGATAATTTTAATTGCTTATTTTCGTTAAAAAGACGTGCTAAGATTGTTTACTACATTGGTCAAGTTAAGAAAAACAGGGTTTAATACTTCCAAGCAGGAAACCCTTTTTATTTCTTTGCCTGTGATTTCTTTTTTAAGAAAATTATCTGCGATAAACCGACACAACAAACCGTCACTGAACCTGTCGAATATCTTGTACTAAATAAATAAAGGCAATGAACTCTAATTAGATCTATAAAATATACAATTTTTTGTTATAAAATATTGAAATTTATGTGTTATACTAGAAATAGCAATATTTGTATTTTTATTGTGTACCAAATAAAAAGTATTTTTTCTTTCGTGATTTAATGAAACTACTGGTCTTTTCTTTAACATGGCAGACATTGAGATAAAATATCCAAAACACAAATGAAACAATTCAAAAATACATTTTCCTTTCCATGACGCAGCGGCTAAGACCAGGCGGATGGCTAGGTGGTTCCATGGATCTAAACACAAAAAACATATTTTTATTAAGTTAACTCTACTTATTAGACGACCTCCGTGGCGTAATGGTTACCTCGCCGGACCGCCGACCAGGAGGTCAAGGGTTCGAATTCCGGTTGGGTCATGATGAAAATCGAACTTTTTCTGATTGGCCTCGGGTCTTGGATGTTTATCTATATACAGTGTTAGTATCCCATAACACAAGTATCGAACTTACTTTGGGGCTAGCTCAATCTGTGTGATTTCATTTAAAAACTCATACCTATTCTATTATACCTTGATATTATCTTACTAGTTTCAATTAAAGTAAAAATGGGTAATTAAAACCTCATCATCATTTCAGCAACAAGAAATTGCTAGACGTAGGACAAAACCTCGTTTGAACTTATAAAATTATAAAAATACTTAGGATGCTTGCAGTCCCAATCCTTCATCTTCTCGCACATAGCTTTCACTTCTACCGGCGAAGTCGTGTGCACCACCTTCTTGCAGTCCTTGCATTTAGTTTTACACCAGCAAACTGTTAACAAATGGAACACGAATATAAATGAAAGTTGGTAGAAGTGGTTAATTTAACTTTCTAGTAAAATTTCGAATCGAACATTCCTAGTAAGTCTCTTGTATACCCAGGAAAAACAGTAACCACTACAGACTGATATTATTGTAATAGTTTATTGACGTTTCATGGAAATAATTAAATATAAAATCTGTTTCGGAACTCACACAGAGTTTAATCATAAATATAATTGAGCTGAGCGAGCCGAAGGCGAGCGAAGCTCTCCATACCAGACTCTCCTCATTTGGTTGTTCGTCTTCTCCCTCCCAAACTACTCCACCAATTAGAACCAAACTTGGCACATCTTAAGAGACAGTTTGTGGCAAGGTTTTAAAAAAATAAAAATGAAAATAAAATGTGCCAAAATGTGCCAAAATGTGCCAAAACCAATAAAGCTGATTTTTGGCGCCAAAACTTTCAACATTCGCTCAGCTCAACTTTGCATCGCGTTACGCCATGCACCCCTAGTTATAGGATTTCTCCTAGCTTGGGCTCCAGTCCACCCTACTTTTGTATACCTCCCTTTGTCACCTGTATAATGTTTTGTAGTGTTGGAAATAAACATAATTTTCATAATGATCAGACGGCGGAAATCTCACTACTAATGTTCCAATCCTCTATGCACGATTCACGTGGTCCTACTAACTACATACGAAAGTACTATGGCCTGTGGGCCTATCTTACTTTCAAAATCTTCACAATGCAAAAAAAAACGTTATAGCAAACAAAATTACTTCTCCTTGCATATTTAGGCATTTTTTGACACAAAGCGACTAGGAAAGCAGTGTGATCACGTGTGATACTAACTAAAACTAAAAGCTTGTTTAGAAAATATCAAATTAGAGGATGGTATGAAATTTCAAAGTCTAAAGTCATTCTGCTATTAGAATTGGTGGAGTAATTTAAGACCAACGTTTGTTACACTGTACAGGAATATTTAATCTCGATTTTGACAAATTTTTTACCTCTTTTGGGTGCTGTAGTTGGTTCGTCCAGTTGGTACTCTCTGGAACCTAGTGAACAGTAGGTCTGAGGGAGCTTTGCTTCAAATGTTCTATCAATAAGACCTGAAACATATATAAAAAGAAGAAAATCATAATTCTCTCAGATTTCCTTAGAAGACAATCTTTATTTCCTATTTGAAATACTTCCATTAACATATGAATTTTCCTTCGCGTAAATTTTGTCTTCACTTTGTTCTCCGACTTCAATAATCCCTTTCGTTTCCCTATGGCTGCAGTTACGTCAAACTTATTTCTACAATAAAAAAACCCAACACACCTTTTCCTTCAACAAATTCAAGCATAGACACCGCAGTGGCAACCTTTGGTGTATCATCAGGGGCTTGGAATGCCCCAAAAAGACTTGAATCTTCCGATTCGGTCGGAGTTGTAACGTCCACCGACTGCGTCGATTCCTTAGACTGAAGATAAATATTTATATGGCGCTACAGTGCATAAATAAATTTATAGAAATATTCCATCACCATCTATATCAGACTTGATGAAATCCTACGGGAATCGCGTACCTACTTTTCGGGATAAAAAGTATCCTATGTGTTAATACAAGGTATCAGCTACTTACATACCAAATATCATAAATATTGGCCCAACCATTTGAGCGTGAAGAAGTAACAAACATACATATAACTTTCACCTTTATAATATTAGTACGATAGGATACTGTGAAGAGCGTTCGAAATCTACCTTTTTTTGGATCGCATTCCGTACATTTATTTTTAAAAAATGCTTTTTTTTTGTCAACCCGAAATTAATACCTAAGCGAATTTTTTCGCATTTACGATATCTTAACGTTGAATTAAATTTGGGATTAAATTATTGGAAAAACGGCAAAGTTTCATACTATCTTTGCACCCCCGTTTAACCCCATAAGGGATGAATTTAAAAAAAAAAATTTAATCATGTTTCATGTTTTTCAGTAAAGGACCTTCATGCTGAATTTCATTCGAATAACTTCAAAAACGGCAAAGTTTCATACTAACTTTGCACCCCCGTTTTACCCCCTTAGGGGATGAATTTCCAAAAATCCTTTCTTAGTGAGCACCTACGCCCCCAAAGGAAACCCCATGCAAAATTTGAGACTCCTGGCACTTGTAGTTTCGGAGATTTCGTGATGAATCAGTCAGTGATTTTCTCTTTTATACATATAGATAAATGATTTGTATAAATTAATCTACTCTATAAACTACTACCATTTCGGAAACAAAAGCAAAATGACCACTGGTAAAAAGAAATGGCGAAAGAAAACCAGTTACGGCCTTTTTTGTCATTTAAAAATATATCGTACTTTCCTTTTTAACATAAAATTTAAAACTAGGTACATACATACAACATTACGTACGCGGAATGTCAATAAATAGTGCCATTAATTTGTCTCAACATAAAATTAAATCTAAAATATAAAATGCTAAATCGGTGTTAAAGATAGGAGCAGACCGCCCCGCTAGGCAGCAACCGTCCTCGTGTATTTTCGAGTTGACGTGAGAGTCGGCCTTCCAGCCTCCATTACTGGGCTCACCATCACGATATTATGAACAATATTGTAGGGAACAACAGTAACCCGACCCCCAACGCCACCGCCAGTGTGGCCATTTTGCGAGCATGACATGCGTACACATTAACATCCTTGTCATATATTTAAAATAAAGTTATTTTTATTATGCGTCACGCAGAACTGGGAATGGGAGTACTTAAAACCATGTTAAAACCTGTTTTTCTTAACTTTACCAATATAGTAAACAATCTTAGCGTGTCTTTTTATTTAATTATCCATGTATAAAATCGATAAATCGCCAGAATAATTAAGAGTGTTAAATGGCATTTCTAACTATTTTAGTATTATTATTTGGGTGTGAATGATAATTTTAATTGCTTATTTTCGTTAAAAAGACGTGCTAAGATTGTTTACTACATTGGTCAAGTTAAGAAAAACAGGGTTTAATACTTCCAAGCAGGAAACCCTTTTTATTTCTTTGCCTGTGATTTCTTTTTTAAGAAAATTATCTGCGATAAACCGACACAACAAACCGTCACTGAACCTGTCGAATATCTTGTACTAAATAAATAAAGGCAATGAACTCTAATTAGATCTATAAAATATACAATTTTTTGTTATAAAATATTGAAATTTATGTGTTATACTAGAAATAGCAATATTTGTATTTTTATTGTGTACCAAATAAAAAGTATTTTTTCTTTCGTGATTTAATGAAACTACTGGTCTTTTCTTTAACATGGCAGACATTGAGATAAAATATCCAAAACACAAATGAAACAATTCAAAAATACATTTTCCTTTCCATGACGCAGCGGCTAAGACCAGGCGGATGGCTAGGTGGTTCCATGGATCTAAACACAAAAAACATATTTTTATTAAGTTAACTCTACTTATTAGACGACCTCCGTGGCGTAATGGTTACCTCGCCGGACCGCCGACCAGGAGGTCAAGGGTTCGAATTCCGGTTGGGTCATGATGAAAATCGAACTTTTTCTGATTGGCCTCGGGTCTTGGATGTTTATCTATATACAGTGTTAGTATCCCATAACACAAGTATCGAACTTACTTTGGGGCTAGCTCAATCTGTGTGATTTCATTTAAAAACTCATACCTATTCTATTATACCTTGATATTATCTTACTAGTTTCAATTAAAGTAAAAATGGGTAATTAAAACCTCATCATCATTTCAGCAACAAGAAATTGCTAGACGTAGGACAAAACCTCGTTTGAACTTATAAAATTATAAAAATACTTAGGATGCTTGCAGTCCCAATCCTTCATCTTCTCGCACATAGCTTTCACTTCTACCGGCGAAGTCGTGTGCACCACCTTCTTGCAGTCCTTGCATTTAGTTTTACACCAGCAAACTGTTAACAAATGGAACACGAATATAAATGAAAGTTGGTAGAAGTGGTTAATTTAACTTTCTAGTAAAATTTCGAATCGAACATTCCTAGTAAGTCTCTTGTATACCCAGGAAAAACAGTAACCACTACAGACTGATATTATTGTAATAGTTTATTGACGTTTCATGGAAATAATTAAATATAAAATCTGTTTCGGAACTCACACAGAGTTTAATCATAAATATAATTGAGCTGAGCGAGCCGAAGGCGAGCGAAGCTCTCCATACCAGACTCTCCTCATTTGGTTGTTCGTCTTCTCCTCCCAAACTACTCCACCAATTAGAACCAAACTTGGCACATCTTAAGAGACAGTTTGTGGAAAGGTTTTAAAAAAATAAAAATGAAAATAAAATGTGCCAAAATATGCCAAAATGTGCCAAAACCAATAAAGCTGATTTTTGGCGCCAAAACTTTCAACATTCGCTCAGCTCAACTTTGCATCGCGTTACGCCATGCACCCCTAGTTATAGGATTTCTCCTAGCTTGGGCTCCAGTCCACCCTACTTTTGTATACCTCCCTTTGTCACCTGTATAATGTTTTGTAGTGTTGGAAATAAACATAATTTTCATAATGATCAGACGGCGGAAATCTCACTACTAATGTTCCAATCCTCTATGCACGATTCACGTGGTCCTACTAACTACATACGAAAGTACTATGGCCTGTGGGCCTATCTTACTTTCAAAATCTTCACAATGCAAAAAAAAACGTTATAGCAAACAAAATTACTTCTCCTTGCATATTTAGGCATTTTTTGACACAAAGCGACTAGGAAAGCAGTGTGATCACGTGTGATACTAACTAAAACTAAAAGCTTGTTTAGAAAATATCAAATTAGAGGATGGTATGAAATTTCAAAGTCTAAAGTCATTCTGCTATTAGAATTGGTGGAGTAATTTAAGACCAACGTTTGTTACACTGTACAGGAATATTTAATCTCGATTTTGACAAATTTTTTACCTCTTTTGGGTGCTGTAGTTGGTTCGTCCAGTTGGTACTCTCTGGAACCTAGTGAACAGTAGGTCTGAGGGAGCTTTGCTTCAAATGTTCTATCAATAAGACCTGAAACATATATAAAAAGAAGAAAATCATAATTCTCTCAGATTTCCTTAGAAGACAATCTTTATTTCCTATTTGAAATACTTCCATTAACATATGAATTTTCCTTCGCGTAAATTTTGTCTTCACTTTGTTCTCCGACTTCAATAATCCCTTTCGTTTCCCTATGGCTGCAGTTACGTCAAACTTATTTCTACAATAAAAAAACCCAACACACCTTTTCCTTCAACAAATTCAAGCATAGACACCGCAGTGGCAACCTTTGGTGTATCATCAGGGGCTTGGAATGCCCCAAAAAGAC
Organism: Endotricha flammealis; assembly: GCA_905163395.2. Classification (NCBI taxonomy): domain Eukaryota; kingdom Metazoa; phylum Arthropoda; class Insecta; order Lepidoptera; family Pyralidae; genus Endotricha; species Endotricha flammealis. The sequence continues at coordinate 495,342 of LR990861.1, read as the reverse complement.
TTGAATCTTCCGATTCGGTCGGAGTTGTAACGTCCACCGACTGCGTCGATTCCTTAGACTGAAGATAAATATTTATATGGCGCTACAGTGCATAAATAAATTTATAGAAATATTCCATCACCATCTATATCAGACTTGATGAAATCCTACGGGAATCGCGTACCTACTTTTCGGGATAAAAAGTATCCTATGTGTTAATACAAGGTATCAGCTACTTACATACCAAATATCATAAATATTGGCCCAACCATTTGAGCGTGAAGAAGTAACAAACATACATATAACTTTCACCTTTATAATATTAGTACGATAGGATACTGTGAAGAGCGTTCGAAATCTACCTTTTTTTGGATCGCATTCCGTACATTTATTTTTAAAAAATGCTTTTTTTTTGTCAACCCGAAATTAATACCTAAGCGAATTTTTTCGCATTTACGATATCTTAACGTTGAATTAAATTTGGGATTAAATTATTGGAAAAACGGCAAAGTTTCATACTATCTTTGCACCCCCGTTTAACCCCATAAGGGATGAATTTAAAAAAAAAAATTTAATCATGTTTCATGTTTTTCAGTAAAGGACCTTCATGCTGAATTTCATTCGAATAACTTCAAAAACGGCAAAGTTTCATACTAACTTTGCACCCCCGTTTTACCCCCTTAGGGGATGAATTTCCAAAAATCCTTTCTTAGTGAGCACCTACGCCCCCAAAGGAAACCCCATGCAAAATTTGAGACTCCTGGCACTTGTAGTTTCGGAGATTTCGTGATGAATCAGTCAGTGATTTTCTCTTTTATACATATAGATAAATGATTTGTATAAATTAATCTACTCTATAAACTACTACCATTTCGGAAACAAAAGCAAAATGACCACTGGTAAAAAGAAATGGCGAAAGAAAACCAGTTACGGCCTTTTTTGTCATTTAAAAATATATCGTACTTTCCTTTTTAACATAAAATTTAAAACTAGGTACATACATACAACATTACGTACGCGGAATGTCAATAAATAGTGCCATTAATTTGTCTCAACATAAAATTAAATCTAAAATATAAAATGCTAAATCGGTGTTAAAGATAGGAGCAGACCGCCCCGCTAGGCAGCAACCGTCCTCGTGTATTTTCGAGTTGACGTGAGAGTCGGCCTTCCAGCCTCCATTACTGGGCTCACCATCACGATATTATGAACAATATTGTAGGGAACAACAGTAACCCGACCCCCAACGCCACCGCCAGTGTGCTTATTTTCGTTAAAAAGACGTGCTAAGATTGTTTACTACATTGGTCAAGTTAAGAAAAACAGGGTTTAATACTTCCAAGCAGGAAACCCTTTTTATTTCTTTGCCTGTGATTTCTTTTTTAAGAAAATTATCTGCGATAAACCGACACAACAAACCGTCACTGAACCTGTCGAATATCTTGTACTAAATAAATAAAGGCAATGAACTCTAATCTATATATATAAAATGCTTTGTCCTGACTGACTGACTGACTGACTGACTGACTGAGAATCAACGCACAGCCTAAACCGCTCATCGTAAAAACTGAAACTTGGCAGGTGGACCTATTGTGTGACATAGGCGTCCGATAAGAAAGGATTTTTCGAAATTCGAACTCTAAGGAGGTGAAAAAGGGGGGTAAAGTTACTATGGGACAACTTGATTCCTTGGTCCAATCTACTTCAAATTTTGCATAAAAATTGTTTAAGAGAATTGATGGAAGACGTGATTCTTATTTTATTGAAATTCTTGAAAAATATGTATTTTGTGGGTAATTTTCTTCGATTTGATATCAATACTCATACTCCTTAGTGGTTTTGATTCAATTACATTTCTTGACACATCCGTGAAGTGAAGTGTGTCATCTGTCATGTAATATTTTTATAAATTGTGAATATTCAAACAAAATGATTTCATAATGTCGTCGTACTACTTATTCTGTTTGTGATCTCGGAAAACAGCTAAAATTCTAACTATGTATAAAGCGGACTGAATCATATTCATCGATAATAAACAGTAAGTAATTAAATATTAAATTTATAATATTTGACAGGGTTCAAGTTAAATTGGTCAATGGTTAAATGGCATATTGATATTGTCTCTTTCTCACTTATAGGAAATCTCATTACGTCGACTCGCTCTAATATTTCGTAGTGTTGTTGTAGGGTTGGTTGTAGGCTGAGGTTACCCATATACTTATACATTTTTTTTTACGGAAGTGGTTGGAAAACAAGCTCAGGAATATGGATCATTTGATAACTTAACTTATTCTTTATTGCACATAAATAAAATAAAATAAAATACAGTAACAGATACAGTGTACAAAGGTGAGCTTATCTCTTTAAGAGATTTCTTCCAGCCTACCCAACCGTGTGTCATACAAGTTGTACAAGGGCGGTAAACAATTTTATATGTGCCAATTTATACTACTACATTCTAAATTCTAATACTTTTCATAATAAAAAAAAAACGCATACCTAAATACTCAAAGATGTACTTACACACAATAAATAAATACATTATACATACATACAATAAATAAAAATAAAATAAATATATATTAATTTATGCTAGACGATAGTGTTTAAATAGTGCTCTTTTATATTTTTTTTGAAAGTGAAGAAAGAAGTGCTGTTACGAATCTGTGTTGGTAACTTATTCCAAAGTTGGGCGGCTCGAACGGTGAAAGAATTGAAAAAGAATTTTGTGTTAGCCATTGGAAAATCTAAAGTTTTAATATGACAAGAACGTAAAGAACGGGTAGAGGGAGGTAGAGATGGAAAACGAGAAGAGAGATATTGGGGGGAATTGGGATTAGTAATTAGTTTAAAAAGAAAAGATAGTATGTGCACATTTCTGCGAAGTCGAATTGGGAGCCACTTCAACTGGGTTCGAAACTCCGATACATGGTCATACTTACGTAGACCGAAAATAAAACGGATGGCCAGATTCTGTAGTCGCTCCAGCTTGTTGAGTAGCTCCTCAGTTGCATCCAGGTAGCAGACGTCAGCATAATCAAGAATTGGAAGTAGAAGAGACTGAGCCAGCATAACTTTAGTTTTTAAAGGCAAAAAGTTTTGAAGTCGCTTGAGGGAGTGAAAAGTAAAATGCATACGCTTACTGACATCATTAATATGTGCAGCCCAGGATAATGTGTTGTCAATTATGAGTCCCAGATTTTTAGTTTTAGCAACAAAGGGGATGTGTAGACCATTATAGTATATTTTAGGCAATACATTATAATTAAGCCTACAACTCAGCTGATTGCTGCCTACGACTATAGCCTGAGATTTCAAGGGATTTACTAACAGTCCAAATCTCTCAGCCCATCCCCGAATAGCGTTCAATTGGAGGTTCACAGCCTCGAACGTATCGCTGGCCTCATCAACAGAAAAGTGGCTGTATATTTGGAGATCGTCTGCATATAGGTGGTAGGAAGAAGTTAGAACCTTGGATATTTCATTAATAAAGATAGAAAATAAAAGAGGAGATAACACGCCGCCCTGCGGTACGCCTGCAACAAGGTCAACCCAGTCTGACGATTGATATTAGGTGATTACCGTCGACTATGGAGCACATAGATTCTAGGGTCCCTGACCCGTTGCCGACCTATAACAGGAAAAGACAGGATATATAGCGAGAAATAGTATAAGGAAGGAGTTAGATTTTTTTAATACCACAAAGGTGGCAAACAAGAATTTCGGATATTTCACTCTCCGAACGAAACGCATTGCTGCTTCACATCAATATTCTGTATAAGGGTTGTACTTCACCGGTCGGGCTAGCCTATTTCATAAACGCCCACTCCAAAGATTGTAAATAGTATTTAAATAAAAAAATAATCATGTATATGAAAATACTTTGTCTTGACCGTAGAGACCTGAAATTTGGGTGTGTGATGTAGGCAACCAATGAAAAAGAATTTTTTGAAATTCCCACGGGAAAGCGGGATAAACGCAAACGAAGTTGCGCGGGTTTCTCTAGTTAGATCTATAAAATATACAATTTTTTGTTATAAAATATTGAAATTTATGTGTTATACTAGAAATAGCAATATTTGTATTTTTATTGTGTACCAAATAAAAAGTATTTTTTCTTTCGTGATTTAATGAAACTACTGGTCTTTTCTTTAACATGGCAGACATTGAGATAAAATATCCAAAACACAAATGAAACAATTCAAAAATACATTTTCCTTTCCATGACGCAGCGGCTAAGACCAGGCGGATGGCTAGGTGGTTCCATGGATCTAAACACAAAAAACATATTTTTATTAAGTTAACTCTACTTATTAGACGACCTCCGTGGCGTAATGGTTACCTCGCCGGACCGCCGACCAGGAGGTCAAGGGTTCGAATTCCGGTTGGGTCATGATGAAAATCGAACTTTTTCTGATTGGCCTCGGGTCTTGGATGTTTATCTATATACAGTGTTAGTATCCCATAACACAAGTATCGAACTTACTTTGGGGCTAGCTCAATCTGTGTGATTTCATTTAAAAACTCATACCTATTCTATTATACCTTGATATTATCTTACTAGTTTCAATTAAAGTAAAAATGGGTAATTAAAACCTCATCATCATTTCAGCAACAAGAAATTGCTAGACGTAGGACAAAACCTCGTTTGAACTTATAAAATTATAAAAATACTTAGGATGCTTGCAGTCCCAATCCTTCATCTTCTCGCACATAGCTTTCACTTCTACCGGCGAAGTCGTGTGCACCACCTTCTTGCAGTCCTTGCATTTAGTTTTACACCAGCAAACTGTTAACAAATGGAACACGAATATAAATGAAAGTTGGTAGAAGTGGTTAATTTAACTTTCTAGTAAAATTTCGAATCGAACATTCCTAGTAAGTCTCTTGTATACCCAGGAAAAACAGTAACCACTACAGACTGATATTATTGTAATAGTTTATTGACGTTTCATGGAAATAATTAAATATAAAATCTGTTTCGGAACTCACACAGAGTTTAATCATAAATATAATTGAGCTGAGCGAGCCGAAGGCGAGCGAAGCTCTCCATACCAGACTCTCCTCATTTGGTTGTTCGTCTTCTCCCTCCCAAACTACTCCACCAATTAGAACCAAACTTGGCACATCTTAAGAGACAGTTTGTGGCAAGGTTTTAAAAAAATAAAAATGAAAATAAAATGTGCCAAAATGTGCCAAAATGTGCCAAAACCAATAAAGCTGATTTTTGGCGCCAAAACTTTCAACATTCGCTCAGCTCAACTTTGCATCGCGTTACGCCATGCACCCCTAGTTATAGGATTTCTCCTAGCTTGGGCTCCAGTCCACCCTACTTTTGTATACCTCCCTTTGTCACCTGTATAATGTTTTGTAGTGTTGGAAATAAACATAATTTTCATAATGATCAGACGGCGGAAATCTCACTACTAATGTTCCAATCCTCTATGCACGATTCACGTGGTCCTACTAACTACATACGAAAGTACTATGGCCTGTGGGCCTATCTTACTTTCAAAATCTTCACAATGCAAAAAAAAACGTTATAGCAAACAAAATTACTTCTCCTTGCATATTTCGGCATTTTTTGACACAAAGCGACTAGGAAAGCAGTGTGATCACGTGTGATACTAACTAAAACTAAAAGCTTGTTTAGAAAATATCAAATTAGAGGATGGTATGAAATTTCAAAGTCTAAAGTCATTCTGCTATTAGAATTGGTGGAGTAATTTAAGACCAACGTTTGTTACACTGTACAGGAATATTTAATCTCGATTTTGACAAATTTTTTACCTCTTTTGGGTGCTGTAGTTGGTTCGTCCAGTTGGTACTCTCTGGAACCTAGTGAACAGTAGGTCTGAGGGAGCTTTGCTTCAAATGTTCTATCAATAAGACCTGAAACATATATAAAAAGAAGAAAATCATAATTCTCTCAGATTTCCTTAGAAGACAATCTTTATTTCCTATTTGAAATACTTCCATTAACATATGAATTTTCCTACGCGTAAATTTTGTCTTCACTTTGTTCTCCGACTTCAATAATCCCTTTCGTTTCCCTATGGCTGCAGTTACGTCAAACTTATTTCTACAATAAAAAAACCCAACACACCTTTTCCTTCAACAAATTCAAGCATAGACACCGCAGTGGCAACCTTTGGTGTATCATCAGGGGCTTGGAATGCCCCAAAAAGACTTGAATCTTCCGATTCGGTCGGAGTTGTAACGTCCACCGACTGCGTCGATTCCTTAGACTGAAGATAAATATTTATATGGCGCTACAGTGCATAAATAAATTTATAGAAATATTCCATCACCATCTATATCAGACTTGATGAAATCCTACGGGAATCGCGTACCTACTTTTCGGGATAAAAAGTATCCTATGTGTTAATACAAGGTATCAGCTACTTACATACCAAATATCATAAATATTGGCCCAACCATTTGAGCGTGAAGAAGTAACAAACATACATATAACTTTCACCTTTATAATATTAGTACGATAGGATACTGTGAAGAGCGTTCGAAATCTACCTTTTTTTGGATCGCATTCCGTACATTTATTTTTAAAAAATGCTTTTTTTTTGTCAACCCGAAATTAATACCTAAGCGAATTTTTTCGCATTTACGATGTCTTAACGTTGAATTAAATTTGGGATTAAATTATTGGAAAAACGGCAAAGTTTCATACTATCTTTGCACCCCCGTTTAACCCCATAAGGGATGAATTTAAAAAAAAAAATTTAATCATGTTTCATGTTTTTCAGTAAAGGACCTTCATGCTGAATTTCATTCGAATAACTTCAAAAACGGCAAAGTTTCATACTAACTTTGCACCCCCGTTTTACCCCCTTAGGGGATGAATTTCCAAAAATCCTTTCTTAGTGAGCACCTACGCCCCCAAAGGAAACCCCATGCAAAATTTGAGACTCCTGGCACTTGTAGTTTCGGAGATTTCGTGATGAATCAGTCAGTGATTTTCTCTTTTATACATATAGATAAATGATTTGTATAAATTAATCTACTCTATAAACTACTACCATTTCGGAAACAAAAGCAAAATGACCACTGGTAAAAAGAAATGGCGAAAGAAAACCAGTTACGGCCTTTTTTGTCATTTAAAAATATATCGTACTTTCCTTTTTAACATAAAATTTAAAACTAGGTACATACATACAACATTACGTACGCGGAATGTCAATAAATAGTGCCATTAATTTGTCTCAACATAAAATTAAATCTAAAATATAAAATGCTAAATCGGTGTTAAAGATAGGAGCAGACCGCCCCGCTAGGCAGCAACCGTCCTCGTGTATTTTCGAGTTGACGTGAGAGTCGGCCTTCCAGCCTCCATTACTGGGCTCACCATCACGATATTATGAACAATATTGTAGGGAACAACAGTAACCCGACCCCCAACGCCACCGCCAGTGTGGCCATTTTGCGAGCATGACATGCGTACACATTAACATCCTTGTCATATATTTAAAATAAAGTTATTTTTATTATGCGTCACGCAGAACTGGGAATGGGAGTACTTAAAACCATGTTAAAACCTGTTTTTCTTAACTTTACCAATATAGTAAACAATCTTAGCGTGTCTTTTTATTTAATTATCCATGTATAAAATCGATAAATCGCCAGAATAATTAAGAGTGTTAAATGGCATTTCTAACTATTTTAGTATTATTATTTGGGTGTGAATGATAATTTTAATTGCTTATTTTCGTTAAAAAGACGTGCTAAGATTGTTTACTACATTGGTCAAGTTAAGAAAAACAGGGTTTAATACTTCCAAGCAGGAAACCCTTTTTATTTCTTTGCCTGTGATTTCTTTTTTAAGAAAATTATCTGCGATAAACCGACACAACAAACCGTCACTGAACCTGTCGAATATCTTGTACTAAATAAATAAAGGCAATGAACTCTAATTAGATCTATAAAATATACAATTTTTTGTTATAAAATATTGAAATTTATGTGTTATACTAGAAATAGCAATATTTGTATTTTTATTGTGTACCAAATAAAAAGTATTTTTTCTTTCGTGATTTAATGAAACTACTGGTCTTTTCTTTAACATGGCAGACATTGAGATAAAATATCCAAAACACAAATGAAACAATTTAAAAATACATTTTCCTTTCCATGACGCAGCGGCTAAGACCAGGCGGATGGCTAGGTGGTTCCATGGATCTAAACACAAAAAACATATTTTTATTAAGTTAACTCTACTTATTAGACGACCTCCGTGGCGTAATGGTTACCTCGCCGGACCGCCGACCAGGAGGTCAAGGGTTCGAATTCCGGTTGGGTCATGATGAAAATCGAACTTTTTCTGATTGGCCTCGGGTCTTGGATGTTTATCTATATACAGTGTTAGTATCCCATAACACAAGTATCGAACTTACTTTGGGGCTAGCTCAATCTGTGTGATTTCATTTAAAAACTCATACCTATTCTATTATACCTTGATATTATCTTACTAGTTTCAATTAAAGTAAAAATGGGTAATTAAAACCTCATCATCATTTCAGCAACAAGAAATTGCTAGACGTAGGACAAAACCTCGTTTGAACTTATAAAATTATAAAAATACTTAGGATGCTTGCAGTCCCAATCCTTCATCTTCTCGCACATAGCTTTCACTTCTACCGGCGAAGTCGTGTGCACCACCTTCTTGCAGTCCTTGCATTTAGTTTTACACCAGCAAACTGTTAACAAATGGAACACGAATATAAATGAAAGTTGGTAGAAGTGGTTAATTTAACTTTCTAGTAAAATTTCGAATCGAACATTCCTAGTAAGTCTCTTGTATACCCAGGAAAAACAGTAACCACTACAGACTGATATTATTGTAATAGTTTATTGACGTTTCATGGAAATAATTAAATATAAAATCTGTTTCGGAACTCACACAGAGTTTAATCATAAATATAATTGAGCTGAGCGAGCCGAAGGCGAGCGAAGCTCTCCATACCAGACTCTCCTCATTTGGTTGTTCGTCTTCTCCCTCCCAAACTACTCCACCAATTAGAACCAAACTTGGCACATCTTAAGAGACAGTTTGTGGCAAGGTTTTAAAAAAATAAAAATGAAAATAAAATGTGCCAAAACCAATAAAGCTGATTTTTGGCGCCAAAACTTTCAACATTCGCTCAGCTCAACTTTGCATCGCGTTACGCCATGCACCCCTAGTTATAGGATTTCTCCTAGCTTGGGCTCCAGTCCACCCTACTTTTGTATACCTCCCTTTGTCACCTGTATAATGTTTTGTAGTGTTGGAAATAAACATAATTTTCATAATGATCAGACGGCGGAAATCTCACTACTAATGTTCCAATCCTCTATGCACGATTCACGTGGTCCTACTAACTACATACGAAAGTACTATGGCCTGTGGGCCTATCTTACTTTCAAAATCTTCACAATGCAAAAAAAAACGTTATAGCAAACAAAATTACTTCTCCTTGCATATTTAGGCATTTTTTGACACAAAGCGACTAGGAAAGCAGTGTGATCACGTGTGATACTAACTAAAACTAAAAGCTTGTTTAGAAAATATCAAATTAGAGGATGGTATGAAATTTCAAAGTCTAAAGTCATTCTGCTATTAGAATTGGTGGAGTAATTTAAGACCAACGTTTGTTACACTGTACAGGAATATTTAATCTCGATTTTGACAAATTTTTTACCTCTTTTGGGTGCTGTAGTTGGTTCGTCCAGTTGGTACTCTCTGGAACCTAGTGAACAGTAGGTCTGAGGGAGCTTTGCTTCAAATGTTCTATCAATAAGACCTGAAACATATATAAAAAGAAGAAAATCATAATTCTCTCAGATTTCCTTAGAAGACAATCTTTATTTCCTATTTGAAATACTTCCATTAACATATGAATTTTCCTTCGCGTAAATTTTGTCTTCACTTTGTTCTCCGACTTCAATAATCCCTTTCGTTTCCCTATGGCTGCAGTTACGTCAAACTTATTTCTACAATAAAAAAACCCAACACACCTTTTCCTTCAACAAATTCAAGCATAGACACCGCAGTGGCAACCTTTGGTGTATCATCAGGGGCTTGGAATGCCCCAAAAAGACTTGAATCTTCCGATTCGGTCGGAGTTGTAACGTCCACCGACTGCGTCGATTCCTTAGACTGAAGATAAATATTTATATGGCGCTACAGTGCATAAATAAATTTATAGAAATATTCCATCACCATCTATATCAGACTTGATGAAATCCTACGGGAATCGCGTACCTACTTTTCGGGATAAAAAGTATCCTATGTGTTAATACAAGGTATCAGCTACTTACATACCAAATATCATAAATATTGGCCCAACCATTTGAGCGTGAAGAAGTAACAAACATACATATAACTTTCACCTTTATAATATTAGTACGATAGGATACTGTGAAGAGCGTTCGAAATCTACCTTTTTTTGGATCGCATTCCGTACATTTATTTTTAAAAAATGCTTTTTTTTTGTCAACCCGAAATTAATACCCAAGCGAATTTTTTCGCATTTACGATATCTTAACGTTGAATTGAATTTGGGATTAAATTATTGGATCTTTGACCATGATTTTGGGGAATCTTCCAATCAATTTCCTGCCAGACTGCGAAACTACGATATTAATTATTTTGTTCGAAACATCCTCATTATTCTCATAGGCGTTCTTTAACGTAAACAATAAATTTTGATGTTGTCAACGCTTGTTCATGACAGTTTTTGCAAAACCAAGCCTCTAAAGCCAGCTTTGTATTAATCATGTATTAATAATAAAAAGTCTGCAAAGTTCATTTATATATTCTTCTTTTTCTGTGCGGATTTCCTCTAATTTGATGCTTGACTGATATCCTGGCGCATGCCCTAAATGCCGTCTCATTGCTCAGTGCTTGATGCAAGGCGAACTTACATCAGTTAAAATAATTAATTTGAATTAGATTGTGTGGTACGATGACATTTCTGTCTTAGGAGTGCTTACATACATTGAGCAGCAGGTTTCCGACGACGCCGACAAACCGTGCGATTCGGTACCGATCGGCGCAACTTGCATATAGTATGTTGACACCGACAACCTGTTTCTTTATAAGTATCACATTAAGATACAAAGGAAATGATACCGGTGCTGACCCGCACGACTTGTCGATGTCGAAACCCTGCTTCTCTATGTAAGCATCCTTACATTTAATAGAGAACGTATTTCGACATACCGGTAGCCACATAAGATAGTGGATTTCTGGATGGCGTCTTATGAACTCCCAAAAAGTGCAGCATTTCTTCTGTATAATGTCATTGTCCATCTCTTCATGGGGAGTGAAGTTTATCACTAAGTGTTGAGCATTTAAGGGCTCGCCACACGCCCCTTCACCAAATATACTCGAGATCTTAACATCGGGTTGAATATTTTCAGATTGCAAACTTGCAACATTATCAAACTCTACAGGATCCTTAAACTTGTCACTCAAAGCCATGTTTAATACTAAACTACTTACAAAAACTAAATACACACATGGAAATCATCAAAATTATTGGCTTTCCAAATTTCAATCCCGATTTCACCATAAAGTAAATCAACAAATATATGACATTTAATATGTCAACGAAATGATAGGCAACTCGACTGGTATTTTTTTTTTATTTATGGAAGAGGTTGACAAACGAATATGACCTAATAATAACCGTAGCCATAGAGATCTCACAGATCAGAGAATCAGGGAAATCCCTGAGCCATTGCCGACTTTAACAGTAAGAAATGGAAATTAAGTAAAAAGTGCCTCCGAATTTCTCTGCTGAAACGCATTTCTGCTTCACCTCGTCGCACGTTTCGTGAGAGCGTGGTGCCTTCTTGATCGAACTACAATATTTCATATTATGCTCTAGTACTTCAAAACTCTTTAAAAATTGAACTTACCTATAATAGTGTCACATTATCTTTTGCTACAAAGCGTTCACATCGTCGATCGACTTGCACCCCTATAAACAGTTTCTGTGGAACTACAGAATAATTAACGTCAAAGGTGTAAGCGTAGGCGAGTGGAAAACAGGCAGTCGCAATTCCAAACTCATTATGACAATATTGTTTCGTGCTAACGTGTAAAATACAACTCGTGGCATACGAACTAACTACGCATCATCGTATAATGTACATTATAATACTGCAACTTTTATTAAAGTTACCGTTTTATGTAGAAAGTAGGTAGCACGTGCAAGGAGTAGTGTACCAGTTTTCGTTCCGAATCGTGCTCCATGCATATATATTCTCACCTTCAGTGGCACAGAATATAAAACAGCGTACAGAACGTGCACTTTCATACAAAAGTCAATTTAACACATGGAAGTAATAAGCGGATTTAACCATATCATATGACATGTGTATGTGTAATGAATGTACAAAATAAAGTTGAGATGCGCCTTTATCTTCGTCTACTTTTGACGACCTCCGTGGCGTAATGGTTACCACGCCAGACCGCCACCAAGGAGGTCCCGGGTTCGATCCCCGGTCGGGTCATGATAAAAAACGAACTTTTTCTGATTGGCCTCTGGTCTTGGATGTTTATCTGTATATGTATTTATTATAAAATATAATATCGTTGAGTTAGTATCCTATAACACAAGTTTCGAACTTACTTTAGGGCTAGCTCAATCTGTATGAATTGTCCCTATATATTTATTTATTTATTTACTGTGAAAGCTCTTACAATAAAAGCATTCATGGCAAGACGTACCAGAAAACAAGTTTAATTTAAAACTAGATGGCGTTGTCTAGTTCATCCAACAATACTGATTCACCGCTACACTCTCACCCGCAACCCCAGAGGAGTCTAGGGCACATCGCTTTAAAGTACTAAATTGGTATATGATAAGTGCATCTATACACGATAAGATATAGTCCAGAGCACTCCACCACTACACAGTTTCGCAATACGACCCGTCATTTTATTCAGAGATCTATTGGTATGTACTCTATGCGAAATACTCAAAAAGCCAAGGATACGTTAGGTAGCAGGCGATGGCAGTGTCATCTTTATGAAATATGAAATAAGTAATATGAACAAAATTATTATGAATTTAAAAAAACTATCATGCCATCAAATGGAAAATTACACAATTCGTGATATGATAAAGCCGTATAATATAGCCGTAAGGTAACCACATACTTGTTGGACTAAGCTTATCATCTTAAGCCGATCATTAAAAAAAAATGTATCAATAAATACATTGATAATAAATTATTATGTAATTTGTTCTATCTCTTTTTCTCTTTGACGAAATGTATATATACTTTTCACTATATTTTGTTTACTAGCTTATCTATACGAGGTCTATCGGTTCATTGAGATCAGTGGTTCTCAATTTTTTTCATTTCTGAGCAGAAGGTCCTCGAAGCCAAATGTCTTTTGAATGAGTTAATCCACTAGTCAAAACGTCTATCGATTTTTTTTATCATAACCACAAAATTATTAACAAGTTAACTTCTACATTAATTCTGTGCTATGCTAAATGCTAATCGTTTATAAAAAGAAACTTACTACACAACATGCCTTACTGCAAATCATTAACAACAGACAGAAAGATATTATATTACTTGCCCTTGACTCTCATATCATGCCCTATCCGCAGATTATTTTTTAATAGTTACTTCGTTATCGTTCAGATACTTTATGTACAATCGTTTCCTTGAACCACTATTTTTTAGATCATTTAGAATATAGACTCCAAAGTGTTCGCGAGAGACATGTCTTATTTATAACTAATATCTATATTCAGTAAAGGTGAAACTTATTTTAAATTACTGTATAAAAAAAGTGCTATTACCAATCTGATCACCCACATATTATAAGAGTTCCATCACCCCAAACACAACCATGTCCCAATTCCGACCTTTAAGCTTCTACTACGACTTAGGACCCAGGTTGGCCGTGTCGGGATAGCCTGACCAAGGGGGGCTTAATTGATCCATCCCACATCAATAGCGACTGTGGAGCCCCATTCCTAGATATGGCACGCTTGATAGCTTGCCCAATGTGCCCCACTGAGTGTACTCGGGAGGACCTTCTCATGGTTACCGACAAGGGTGATGCCGTTGCCAGGTACAGGTCAAACCTAATATAATTGTGAGTAGTCATTGATTCGAAAAGAAGAACTACCCAAATATGGGGGGCCTAATACCCACATGGGAGTTCCATCGCCCACTTTGAGAAGAACTGATATAGATAGTTACATCGACGTAAAAATGTTTGCAAAAACATTTAAATGACATAATGAGTTGTTAACTTATTGTAAAGAGAAGTATGGTGTTATAATTAGTGTTTTAAAGCCAATTTTAGTGTGACAAGTGTAAGTGGTTTTTTTTATAAATAAATAAATATATAGGGACAATTCATACAGATTGAGCGAGCCCCAAAGTAAGCTCGAAACTTGTGTTATGGGATACTAACTCAACGATATTATATTTTATAACAAATACATATATAGATAAACATCCAAGACCCGAGGCCAATCAGAAAAAGTTCGTTTTTCATCATGACCCGACCGGGGATCGGACCCGGGACCTCCTGGATGGCGGTCTGGCGGCGTGGTAACCATTACGCCACGGAGGTCGCCAAGTAAAATACACTGGACGTCAAAAATAAGTAGTACCGTTTTAAAATACAGAAGAATTAATTTATCTTTTACCTTTAAAATAAAAAAAGTTAAAAGACAATTTCATTTCATTTAATAAAAACTTCATGCATAATATCGTCTTTTAAAGATTGATTTTTATTTCAAAACTCTAACTTCTATAGTTTAAGAGTAATTGCAATTTTAAAACTATACTACTTATTTTTGACGCCCAGTGTATATAAGTCTTATAAAATCTCTGTAAACACAATAATATCATTACATATTGTATTATTAATATACTTATTAACTTAGAAATATTTAATTAAATTCGTTTAACGCAATCGTGAATTTCTACAATTCCAATGGTTGACTGGTAGAGAATGCAATTAGCATTAAGTCCGCCAATTGTATCAGATCTTTGTGTATTGTGGTCAATTTTAATAAAAATAAAAAAGTTTATTATGTGTTCACAGAGATTTTTTCGAATCAGAATTCCGTTTCGTTTCAAATAAGAATAGGAATGACAAGAAAAAAAAGTGTCAAACTAAATAGAATAGATATATAAATATTTTGCAGTAGGCAACCATGACCTGCCTGGATAGTGCTTGTCCAGCATACTCTAGTGGTCCAGCAGGGATCACGTTTATGACAGCTGTGCAGCAGTTATTGGCAACTCAGTGTCTCATTACAGAGTCATGGCCTATGGACGCGATAGACAGAGTTAAAGGTGAGTCTCATGCCCCTTTTTCACCAAACAACTTGTTCAGGAAGAAAGAAGGAAATCAGGAGAAAAGGGATAGAGAAGAAGTAGTACGTCTGTATCTCACTCACTCAAACGCATTGCTGCTTCACGCTTCTGTGAGGGGTGTGTTAAGTACTTACGTAAGAACTAGCCCATTTCATAAATGCTCTACCATTCCAAGATCAAAAACTGTAATTTTGACTGTAATTCAGTCCCTCATTAATAATTTTATACTCATTATTTCAGACGGGGATACATTCGATTTCATAGTTGTGGGTGCTGGAACTGCTGGCTCTATAGTTGCAAATCGACTGACTCAAATCACAGATTGGAAAATTCTCCTCATCGAAGCCGGAGGGGATCCACCGTTGGAATCTATCGTAAGTTAGAAGAAGAAATAAATATTATGCAAAATTAGATGACTCGCGCAACTTCGTCTGCATTTTCTAGATTTTGCATAGTTTTTTTATTGTTATTTATATTGGTCATACTTAACATGTTTTCCTCTCAACACTTGCGATTTACACATACCGGGATACGTACTCGATGGCACATAAGATAAGGATATATATGGAAAGAAAATTATCGAAGTTCCCTGTACTATTTATTTTGTTAATGTTGTTGCCTATCGTCAACACCAGAAGCAGTTAGTTATTAAATCTTGTTATGATATCAAACAAAATGTTAGTCATAAAAGCTCAGTTCATTTAAAAATTTTCCAGATTCCCAACTTCAGTGGAGCCACTCATCATCATGAACAAGTATGGCAATACTACACAGAGATAGACGAAACCACACATAGAGGTTCTCGAGATGGACGGTCATTTTGGCCCCGAGGCAGAATGCTCGGAGGCACGGGTTCCATTAACGGCATGCTTCATATGACAGGCTCCCCTGGAGATTATGAACCCTGGCATCTTAAAAACGGAGACGGTTGGGACTGGACATCAATGAAACACTATTTAAAAAAGAGCGAGAGAATATTAGATCCATTTATCCTCAATAATCCAGAGTTAAATAAATTTTATGGTAATGACGGTGAATTCATCATTGATCAGTTGAACTTTACTCATACAGAATTTCTTGATAAACTT
Source organism: Endotricha flammealis (assembly GCA_905163395.2). NCBI lineage: Eukaryota > Metazoa > Arthropoda > Insecta > Lepidoptera > Pyralidae > Endotricha > Endotricha flammealis. The sequence goes on along the minus strand of LR990861.1, from coordinate 478,918 downwards.
ATCAAGGGGTACAAAGAACTAGGTCTGGATTGGATAGATAATTTCAACGGAGAAACACTTATGGGTGTAGGAAAAACTAGAGGAGCGCAACATAACGGTAAAAGAGTTTCCACAGCAACAACCTTCTTAAATCCTATAGCGGATCGTAAAAATTTGTATATCTTAAAAAATACACATGCAAATAAAATTGTTATTGACGAAGCTGATAAAACTGTAAAAGGTATTCAAGTTACTCTAAGTAACGGAGCTCAATCTTCTTTCTACGTTTCAAAGGAAGTAATATTAACCGCTGGAGCCGTTAATACACCACCATTGTTGATGTTATCTGGAATCGGACCCAAAGAACATTTAGAAGAAATGAATATAAAAGTTTTGGCAGATTTACGCGTTGGAGAAAATCTTTTAGATCATGTTAGAATATCTATACCCGTAACTGTTGATACTGGAGCTAAACCGAAACCAGATAATTTCTGGGCAAATGCTGCTATAGAATATCTACTTAATCAAACAGGCCCATATTCAATCAATTATAATCAACCAAACGTGAACGCATTTTTATCAGTACCTTCCAATAAACAATTGCCCGATGTACAAATAGACCACAATTATTTTGTGCCGAAAACACCATATCTCTATGAAACTTGTACAGATTTATTGTGGCTTCAAGACGATATTTGCAAACAGTTTAAAGATTTCAACTCAGAAAAAGAACTTGTAATAATCTATGTGTCATTATGCAGACCTTATTCTACGGGAAAAATTTTGTTACGTAGCACAAAACCAGGAGACTTCCCAAAAATATATTCTAAATATTTCAGTGACGAAAGAGATAGAGAGATTTATCTGAAAAATGTTAAGAAAATAACTGAAATAGTTAATACGAATACATTTAAAGATATGAAGGCGGAATTGCAAAGAGTATATTTTGTGGATTGTGATGGATTTAAGTTTACCAGTGATGCGTACTGGGAATGTATGATGAGAACATTAACTTATAATGTGTACCATCCTGCTGGAACGGCTAAAATGGGAAATATTGATGACTCCACGGCGGTAGTCGACAGTAAGTTAAGAGTTTTCGGTATAAACGGTCTGAGAGTGATTGATGCTAGTATCATGCCTACATTACCGAGTGTGAACATCAATGCTGCTGTCATGATGATTGCGGAAAGAGGGTCAGATTTCATCAAAGAAGATTATGGGATTCCGAAAACTAAAGATGAACTATAAAGACATTACACATCAGGTTATTTTCAACTACACAATTAAATTATTATAAAACCCATTACTTTTATTCAATTCATACCTTAATTTTGGACTTCTTCCTTAACTTATTTTATTTAATTTAAGGTTAACGATTGCAGTTCAATTTGTATTATATAACACAGTTACACACTGTATAATGTTTTGGATGTGGTGGAACCTTGGAATAATTTAACATAAAATTTCGAAAGAGACCTCAATGTCTAAACTTTTATTTGTTTGTAGATGGCTTGAAGAGACGGTATATTTTGTTTTTATATTACTTATTTATGTTTATATTATATTACATCGGCAACGTACAAGCTCATAATCAAAAGGATCGTAAGCCTGTATTTCGGTACGAATAACAAACTCGATTGTAAAGTTTACAACCCTTTTACTCGTACCACCGAATTATACCTCTTTGGTATTCAAAATCCTTGAACAATGTATAAAAGCTTCTTGGAACAATGTCTCGAAATAAAAAACATTCTGGTCACAGACTAAAGAATGAATAGGTTATTTTGTGGTAATTTTACTCTTTGACTGACAGGCGAATGGCAAATTGGCCAATGCCTTTACCTTAATCTATTTTTTTAAAAATCTTTGACGGAGTCATTTAGTAAAATTTATGACATTCATATGTTGTAGTTATTGCAGAGAGAAAAATAAGACATAAAAAAGTTATTGTATTCTCTTTGTATGACATGATTGGCTCATTAAATGGATGTAATGTTTATTTCTCTTTTGGTATCCCCTATTATAATAACTAAATTGGTGATACGCGATACCTTTGCAACAATCAGTATTAAAGATAAAGGGATATTACCACTAGAAAATAATTCCGTTGCTATTCAGTTTTATTTGGACATAGAAAACAAGGACCCGTATAAGCTTTGCCGTTTTAATTCTAGGAACAAAAAGTGTTGCTTGAATATTCAAAGAGAACAAGATTGTAGTGTAATAGAGCTTTACGGTGATAATACAGGTTTTCTGAAGCCGAAAGATCGTAAAATATTGCTGTATATTTACCCCTCGATACAACAACATGATCAAGTTGGTTTTTGCACATTTATATTAAGTTATAATTGTGGTAGAAATAGTCGCCAGCAAACCAAAACTCGTATCCCTTTCGACACTAGAATGACAAATCCATCCGATGTTTTAGTTAAAGAATACGTTGCTGATAGAGAAGCAGTAGTTTGTAAAAGTTTAGATGAGGATTCTCTTGATAATTGCAATCCAGTAGAATGCGACGTCAAGTATAATGATAAAAGGTCATTCTACAATAAGAATCATAGTATTTGCACGAAAGTATTAACTTGTAATTACAACACTGGTAAAGATTTTCCAGATATTGTTTATGATCCTATCCTAAACACTTGTAAGGATTTAGAATACGCCCTAACCGCTGGAGATATTTATGCAATCAACACAAGGTTAGGTGTCGTTACCAATACATCACTTCCAAAGCATGAAAGGAGAAATTATATTCATTGGAAACCAGAACAGTGCTCGACGGTATCACAGAATATACAACTTTTGCAAGATGTGATCCTCGGAAGACTATTTAATATGAGTTCTGATGATTATTGTGCGTACTGTTCTATTGCTATATCAAAAATAATGTTTGGTATTGGAATTGTTTGTTTATGTTTATTAGTAGTCTTGATGAATGTTTATGTTTTGGCCTGGGTCCAACAGAAGTGGATGAAAGGTGAATTGAAAGATGCTTTGTGCAAGTGCATTATTTGGCACAAAAAACCCATACCCGACTATGAATCAACTTCTAGCATTTGTATCAATAATAGTGACATAAGAAATACACTGATTCGCGAAATATTTACTAGAAGTTTACCATTGGAAGAAAGATGTAATGTTGATTTATGCGAGAGAATGGGGCAACAGACGAAAAAGAAGAAAAGGTACCGTAGCTTGGATATAGGCAGCCAGATAAGTCTACGTACTGATCCACAATCTGCTACTGCTTTAACTTATTCTGTGGTGGAACGTACCGAAAAAAAGAATTGAATAAATAAAATTATTTTACATGAATTTGAAATTTATTTAAGTAAGTAAGATTAAAGTAGATATGGGTCTAGTAAATCCCATCATCAGATGTATTTTTAATTAAAATAATATCTACCTTAGTACAGTCAAGAACAGGTCAACCTTTACATAATGGACTTTGTACCATTCTTAAGTTCTATGTCATAAGAGCCAAAAATTGTGCTGCAAGTGTAAAGCCCGCCGTGCACCTGACTGTACGTGTGATACTTGACTTTTAAACCTTTAAACAAAATATGTTAAAAACTAAGACCTTATTAAGAAAGGATGTGAATGTGCTGCGGTATTCGCGCGATGCTTGTAGATGTAGACTGCTTTGGTATTTTCTATTACATTAAAGCACGTATGAATTTTCTGATTAGGTAACATTGGCGGCGAATTTTCCCTTTAAGGACAAGTACTAAATTTGTCACGCAAGCGCCTCCAGCTAGTATATTTAAATTAAAAAGCTTTTCTGTGCGTCCAGGCACGTTAAGCTGTCGACTTGGAAGATAAAACATCCTTAGTTATAGTTGGTTTAATTTGTTCTGTTACAAAGGAAGAAAATTTTAAACAGACTTACTACATTCATTGTTTCAATGTCTCGTTCGATAGCGTACTCACAAAAGCTTTTCAGTATCAACAGCCGGCCGTAAAACTGGATTTTTATGACTTCTAATAAATCAAGATGCATGTGTGAATGTTTATGGAAATCTCATCAGCTCACCAGCTATTTTAATGGTTTTGTTGGTGTCGTTACTACGTCGCGTCGTCGGTAATAAAATGAGAATCCAGAAAACCCGTTCATTGCCACGTGGTTTTTGAAGGATGTTTTTATTTTTGTTTAGGTATTTAAACCTGCTACTCAGTATGGCTGGTTTACACACTGCCCAAGTGAGCAGGAAAGTCAGAAGAGAAGTGGGCAGCGCGAGAGTGTAAATATGGTATACACGCGCCTCTACTTGCGCTGATCGACGTCCCCTCTGGCTGGTTTTCAGTATGAGGGCTGAGTATGAACACTCACTCTCGTCGATGTTGCCGCAGAAGTATTGGAGCAGTGGAAGGGGCTGATTGTAAACCAGGTATTAAGCCGCGTTGACACGATCCGAGTACACTCGGACCGAGTCTACTCGGATACCTACTCGGACACAACTCGTATTGTGGCAACCCTTATCCAATCGCACTCGGACGACGGCGTCCGATCCGTCTCGACTCGGAACGCGCTCTACTAATCCGAGCTGACTCGTATACGAGTAGAAAAACAAAAATGGCGGCTTATGACAACAACCAAGCGTTTCGTGCGAAAAACAAGTGGTCAGAGCGCGACTCAACCAGATTTGTGGAACTATACGAAGCAGAAGTGGTTCTCTGGAATGTAAGATTAAAGGAATACGAAAATAAAGACGCCAGAAACGCAGCCGTGCAGCGTATCATACAAAATTTTGATTCTGGTATCACTACCGAGGATGTAAACAAAAAAATCAACAATATTCGGAGCACCTATATGCAAGAAAAAGCAAAAATTAAAAATTCTTTCCGCACTGGGTCAGGTGCAGAAGAAGTTTATATACCTAGTGTGGTCACCATGGTGTGTACAAATTCTTCTTTTGCGAGATGCCTTATTTTTTTCCGTATAAGCTCTTCTAATAATAAATCAGCGACGATTAAAATACTCTTTTGTACAAAATCCGTCATTTTGCGATGTTGACTGTGAAAATTTATTGCAAGAATGAGGAAAATGATCCGAGTGAACTTTGATTGTGGCAACATCTATCCTAGTACACTCGGAAGAAGCTTACTCGTACGAGTCCACTCGGTCCGAGTGTACTCGGATCGTGTCAACGCGGCTTTAGGAATGGATGATCGTTACTAAGTAACGTGCTATCTAAGAGCAAAAAAGATTTTAACTTAAAAGTCTGAGAAACCGTTGTATTAGTATCTGTACTAAAAACCCGAAGTAGATTGATACGGAAACGAAGCTAGACTTTATTCCACATTAGGAGCTCTTCACAAAACGTTTAATCACATGAGTAAATAAACTGACGGACAGAGGCTGCACTTCCATACAACGTCGCGCGCCGAGGACACGCACACAAGCATGAGGCGCGTGTATTGCGTGTCCTCAAAGCGCTCGTCACGTACACATGCTTGTGTGCGTGTACTCATCGCAGCGACATTGTATGAAGTTTAGCCTCTGTTCCGCGGTTTATTTTTACTCATGTGGTTTAATCAAGCATGCAGCCTACAATTGTTCGTAGTTCCCTCCAATATCCGTATCCAATAAAGTCGCCTTGTAAACTCTATGCAATTTCGCTCTATTTGAATTAATTTATCAATACGATCGTTTCTATTCATAATATGTGCAATACAAAATACTAATCTAGAACCTATGGTTTTGTGAACAATTTTATTACAATTCAAGATAAGATATATTATTATCTAATTGTTAAGCTTAAGGGATAAATTACTGCAACACAATCCCATTTTCACACACCTTATACTATTGCTTTTTTAACAGAGTCACCTCTGGTTTTATTGTGACAACGTTGGAGCTAAAACCACAATTAACTGTAGTGGAGAGTAGTGGAGTAAGCTAATGTGTTTTTGTCATAGATCTAAACGATTTTTGTAGCTGATTTGCGACGTGGTTATAAATATAAAGCATAGAGATTGTCTGCGCCTGATAATCCTGAATGCTATGCCTGAATGTTTCAAAAGGTATTTATTTGATACAATACATAACTATTTGATATAATACATACATACTAATTTATTTGATACTAGCTTCTCCTCGCTTCGCTCGCGTTAATTTTATGACATAGATCTTGTTAGACAACAAAACAACCCATACCGCGACTTGTGGTGCCATCTGTTGGCCGATACAGCGCCCTCTATAGTAGCAAATTTTTATTCCCATTGAAACGACACACTTTCACGGGATAAAAAGTATGTTGCCTATGTTGGGCTCTGTACCCCTAACAATATGTATGCAAATTTTCATAATGATCGGCTGCTTAGTCAAGCCGTGAAGGAATAATAAACAAACTCACTTTCTCATTTATAATATTAGTAATATAATATTAGTAAGAAAGAGCAAGCGTCTCTGTATAATAATAATATATTTTAGTTAGGTACTTTGGTACTTTTCAAATCGTAATGGAAATATAATAGGTAACACTTTAATTTTGTCATTTAAACTCTAGGCACTTTAACAAATGTTTGCTGCGCTGCGCTATCGAGTTGGCGCCAAAATCCCGCACTTCTTTTTTCTACCAGTTGTGGCTTCTGCATTCTTGTTCGTAGAAATTAGCGTCATGTAATATATATCATTCAAAGCAGCGTATTCATGCTATCTCGACTGAGTACAGTCTCTGAGTCAAGACTCCCCGAAATATCATGATAGCCAATTTTTTCATTAAATTTAGGCGGATTTTGAAATCAACACAATAATGCACTTTTAAAAATTCCTGATCGATCATAAACTCCAATTACTATGCACTTTAACCAATGTTTGCTTCACATTAAACCAATGAGGTTTTATATATTCTTCTAAGCATTAAACTATCAATACTTACCTACTATAATCAAACGTTGAAACTGGATCCAAGTGGAAGGAGAGTTTTTAATCACGAGCTCAAGTTGACGCTATCGAGTTGGCGCCAAAATCCCTTCACTTCATTTAATTTTATTTCTCTGCAAGAATAACAAATTTAACAATGACAAAACAGCCTCTAAAAGAATTCTTTGAAATGATACCATCAGGGTGTTTTTACTATAATACTTTTACGTCATTTCATTTTCTTGAATTTTGTCTTTTTTCCAAAACATTACCACAAAAAAAAGAGAAGAAGATAATTCTGTCAATTGTTACTAATGTCACTGTCATGTAATGTCAACAAAAAACTTGAAAAAACTATGTTTTTCGTTTTCGTGCGCGCGTACAAACAAAAACATTGCGTTGCGCAACTTATTTTCAAAATTTATGAATTAAAAAATAGTTTGTGTGTGCAGTGAAAATGTTACTTAAAAAAGTTTATACGCTTGTGTTCCTGCGGAACGACAAGCAAATACTTTTGGGCTTAAAGAAACGTGGTTTCGGCATAAACAAATGGAACGGATTCGGCGGCAAAGTTGAGCCAAACGAGCAGATTATTGATGCTGCAGCACGGGAATTGAGGGAAGAGAGTTGTATGTGCGTAAAGACGGTAGATTTGAAGAATATTGGGCATCTGGAGTTTACTTTTGAAGGTGAAAACACTCTGATGGACGTCAGAGTATTTTCCACAAATGTCTTCGTTGGAGACCCTAAGGAGACCGACGAAATGTGTCCGAAGTGGTTTAATCTTGACAATATACCATTTGACGTCATGTGGCCTGATGACCGTATCTGGTTCCCATATATGCTTCAAGGAAAGTTATTCTATGGCAAATTCCACTATGAGGGCTATGACAAAATCCATAGTCATCAGTTGGAAGAACTGGAGTCTATGGAGGCGTTTTATAAGGAAAAGAAATAGATTGTAGTTTATAATTTCCTTTTTTTTTTATTGTTTTATAGAACAATGTTAGCATTGTTTAATTTTTGTGTTTCAGATGCAGTTTTATTATTTAATTTTTTTATTACATACTATCACTGAAAGTAGGTGTATTTCCAGGCTGGCTGTCAGCGCCGACGGTCAGCGTGACTCTGATCACGCTGACCGTCGGCGCTGACAGCAAAATGTATAAACCGTCTGCACTGAAAAGCGCAGGCCACACCACCCGCCGCCGGCGGGCGAAGCGAGTACGCGAGTAGGTTACTCAGTAGCTCGTGTTGTGAACCGAAGTATGTAAAGAGGTGAAACGATGTTCGCCCGCCTGCAGCGGTGTGGCCTGCGCCTGGACTTAACTCTTTCTAGAAGTTCATAGATTCTCGGCTGTCAGTGCCAGCGCAACTCTAAACCCAGTCTCACACAATCACTAAAAGTACTTTTATATGTTACACATACTAAGGCAACCCTCTTACCCATACCGTATATCAAACTGTCTGCCATCGAGTAAGTGGTTATAGCTAATCCTGACTGTACCATTTAGGCTATGTTTATATGACCGCGCGGAGTCGCCCGTTTGGGGGCGTTCACATGACTTCATATGTACGGAGCGCGCTGCGCGGTACCGCGCGGTAATGTAGACGATAATCACCGTTTACTTTGTTCTTGCACCGTGCGGTCATATGAACTTAGCCTTATAGGTATATTTTATTATTTCCACCACTGTGAAACAAGTGGTCTGAATCTTTTTGAGTACCAAATCATGTTGTGTTTAGAAGCTACTTGAGTAGTGTTAAGCTTAAAATTAATGACTGTGATTATTTGTGATTTCAATTAGTCAAGTAAATGTTAAAAAATACACATTTTTTTAATTCACATACTAAACAAAATGCCCATGCATATACTTATACTTTCTCATGAAGAACCATGAGGACAACCATATGACACAGTTTCAGTATGTATAATAAACCTCCTTGCAAATCTCAAGTCCATGCATCCACAAATGCCTGTATATGCATGACTACTACAGCTGCTAATCATGGTTTTGTTCTTAACACAGGCTCAGGCTGAAGATGTATTCTTCATTAAAAATAGCCACAGCTCAAGTATACGAGGACCTGCTTTTCAATGGCTTAGATCATACTAGTCTAGTACAATAGAAAACAAATAGTCCAAATACAAGAAAAGAAAGCAGTGACAAATATTCATTTTATTTGATTCCACCAACATCCATGTTATTTCATACACACTGTTACAAATTAATAACAAATCATTCATTCATGCCATATAACTAGCAAATAATTTATTTGTTAAAGAAAAAAAAATATTTTTTTTAATTAAAGTTGAAAAACGAAAATGAGAAATTGTTTGCTAGTACAATGACTACAGGGTTGTTACCACGACGTGTTATAGCAGTTTATAAACTATCGAGTAAATGAGATGTCGCCTTACATCCTGTATTGCGTTATCTCGCTTACTCACGTCTTTGGACTGCTATAAGACGTCATGGTAAAGGGGCAGGGAGTCTTCAAAAGACTATTTGGAAACATTAGTTTGATGCTTATACCCTAATCTTATAATATTAACATTAATGATACAAAGTGATAGAACCTTGAACCAAACTATCATTCCCTTAACCGATATTGAACAAAATGTAACATTCAGTAACATTAAAACAGTTTAATATTTTATTTACATTACTGAGAAGTGAAAAGGAAGTGGAATTTTTCCAATGAGATTATTCATAGTATTGGCCAAATTGTAATACAAATTAAATAGGAGCTAAAAGGTCAGGCGTCTTTGGGGGAATCCTGCCTGACGCATTTCTGAGAATCGCTGTACGTTATGCATTCCATTCCGTGGTATGTAAATTAAGCTTAACATCTTTCATTGTCCCTTTACAAAAATTACAATGCACTTAATTTTAGGCCCTGAGAGTAAAGTGAATCTTATCTCGATTAGTTGCAATTAATTTCTAATCATTTTGCAACAGGACATTATGAATTTTCACTAATGTCACAACTCAAATTATCATCATTAATGGTGATAGTTCTTTGATCCAGAGTCAGTTTTGGCAGTGTACTATGCTCTATGTATTCATCACAAAGTGTCTAGTTCGTATCTATTGCAGCAGCAGGTTGTATTTAAAAACATATAAAATTAAAATATTATTATTAAATATGAAGTTTTACTATATTTTGGTAAAATCTATTTTATGATTTTTTTGTGTGCACTGGCACGACATTAAAAAAAGCTACTTTATACTTGTAAAATGAGAGCAAATTATAACAACGTACCAAATAAAAAATTCTAAATGTGGATAAAATTGAAAATATTTCAAATTGTTTTTAATATTTTCTGCTACTAACTATAGTCACAATGTGATGAACCATCTGAATGCATAGTTAGACCTTACTGGAAATATAAACTAATCCTGAGTGGTTAATCTTCTTCTACTTCGTCTAGCAGTGTCCTGGCGAGGTTTCGTGCCAAAGCCAGGCGCAGCAACTCGGCCTGAGTGCCCGTGAGCACGGGCCTGAGCTCAGACCACCGCATTATTTCGAAGGTGTCTTCAGATGAGAATACCGCTGTCTCGGCTTCTAATAGCGGGAGTGTGTCCAGCAACAATGTCTCCCAGAAACTGAAAATATTTGTCATATAAGTAAAATGGAAAGATGTATAATATATATATTCTATTTATTAATTTAATATCAACCCGAGCAACTACGTCTGCGTAGCGTTTGTACGGAAAAAAAAAACGTTTAAAAACGAGTTTTTAGTATTTTCCTCGAAATTTTTTCATATTTACAAATATTTCAAGATCCAAATCAGTCAAGCCATTCTCGAGTTTTAACGAGACTAACGCACAGCAATTCATTTTGAAATGTAGATATTTTCATTATTCATGTTGGTCTATTTCAAGCTATTTTGAATTGTCATAATTGTTTTCTACAGTACTTATGATTCTACAATAGTACTAATGTAATTAATAATAAAAATGTGGCAGTATTATTAAATGTAAAATTGAGAATACTTACTAATCAGGTACAATTTTTGACGTTATCAAAGACACCAATAATTTGGCCGCTTTCTTGAATTCTCTGTTCTTATATAACCTATGGAAATCACAGTATTTGCCTGAAACAAATTGATAGTAAAGTTTTGTGATAAAATGAGAAACATATCTTCATACTTCGCACGGGTTTTGTGATGTCTCACCCAGTAGGAGTAAGGCGTCGGCCAGCAGCACGGAGGCGCCGGCGGAGAGCAGCAGGTCGGGCGCGGGCAGCGGCTGGCCCCTGGTGTAGGCCTGCAGCGCGGCCTGTGCAGCGCGCTGGCCCAGCTGCGGGCAGCGCGCCCGCAGCGCCCAGCCCAGCGCGCAGCCCACGCGCCGCACGCACAGGTGCCGCGCGCCCATGCACTTGCACACCGTGGCCACTGCGATACAACCACACGTTGTACAAACATATGTACTCTCTGACAAGAAAGGGTATTCTACTCTGTTTGGCAAAGTACTCTATTATGTTCGTTTCATCGTTAAAAGACACCAAAAAAAAATATTTCGGCGAAATAAACCCGCTTTCATGCCATAAAAATACTTCAAAATTTTAAATATATTTATTCCCGCGAAAACAGGCTTCTGCGCTGTCCGCCATGTTTATGACGTCATTTCGGCATGTAAACAAAGCTTGATAATGAAGTCTTAATAAAAACATTTGAAAAACAAAACATAACCTATAACTTTCCGATATTTTTCTACAAATTAGCTGTTATTTCATTAAAAACAACATAATAAAGGTAATACTTACAAAGATGTTTTCACATTCCGGAATTCGGCAGAACAGAAATCTGTATTACGTGCAAAGAACTTTGCAACCATCATCGTGTCGATTTTTGGTAAGTTCGTACTATCTGCTTTTACGAAACCGGCTTCCATTTCGTGTTTTTAATAGTATTTAGCTTCTTTTAATTTAGTATTTATCAACTGAATAATTTTGACGAAGAGCACTGACGAATCGGAAATATAAAGTTTACGACTGGGTTGACAGGTGGCAAATTATTATTGACAATATGACGTCACAGCATGGCGGCTCGTGTTTTTAGTCACGTGATATACAGATTAAAAATATCAATTTTTAATTTTAATATTATAAATCAATCATGTAAATTTATGACTCAAAATCAGTTTAACTATGTTTATTTTTACATAGAGTTCATTTTGTACCGATTTTTATATTTTTTCATTAACCACCGAGAGTACCCTATTGTTTTAATCTTTAAAAAAGACATACCAACACCAAGTAAGCCATACTTCTTCGCTTCAGCCTGTATCCTCATAGCCTTAGCCTCGCTGTGTAAAGGTATCCTTTCCAATATAAGCTCAGCTCGATGCAGCCCCTCCCCCGGACACGATGCTAAGTATGACAGACCGACCGACCACAGGGATTTGTGGTCCATTAGCAAAGATCCGTATTCTAATATTAGGCTGTCTCGAAGATGTGATGTCACACTGTTGAATTAAAATTATTTTATTACATGTGGATCATGGTTATAAAATCATTCCTCCTTTTAATTAAAGATGTTAAACATTTGGCTACTGGCATGTTGCTAAAGTGCCGATTGCATGACTGAGGTTTTGAGACATTTACGACCACCCTTTTTTTAAAGTCAAAATAAAATGATTTTCTTTTGAACCGATGAGATAGATCTTATTTTGGATATACAAAGTCGAAAGAAAACGTTTTGAAGAGTTAGGAGTTTACTCTATCCAAATTAATTAACTAGTAAAGCTAATTCATTTCACTATTGTCAAGAGACACTAAAATTATTTGGAAAACTTACTTATTCTGATGTTTATCCAGTATCGTCAATTTGCCACAATGGAAGAGCATGTCTGTGAGATGTGACGCGAACCAGCCGTTGTCTGATATTTGTTGTATTTCATGTATAACCTGGAAAATATAATTACAAAATATTCATGTATTGTTCGCAGATATAATGCAATCAGCATGTTGTATTTGCCTGTTATTGTTTTTATACCAAACTTATAATATAGCAAAAAATTTTGTTACATCTGTCATCGATGTAAAAATATTGGTAAACCATATAAATAAATAAAATAAAAAACAATATATACCTACTAGAACTACTACTACAATTATTTTATGAAAATATTTTCACAAGAGCAAAGTTGTATTTTTTTATATAGATCTTCCATTATTTGATAGAAAACTACAAATGATTATTCAAAGAGTCACGTCCTGTATTTCGGATTGTTGCTATCGATTGAATATTTATCCTTTGAGCATTACTTGATGCAAGTCCCCGTCGAGCATGGCGCGCACCATGACGTCGAGATGGCGCCTGTGCAGCTCGCGCCGGCAGCGCAGCCCCGCCACGGCCGCCGCCGCCGCCGCCAGCTCGCGCCGCCGCGCCCACGGCGCCGTGAACAGCACCCAGCCGCCGAGCAGGTCGAACCACGACGCGTATGCGTCGCGGATGGATTCGAATGCGGCGTAATCACCGATTATCAGCTGAAATAATTAACATTTTCACTATCACTTATTTTATTTACAACATTCTATTTGTTACCTACCACCACATTATATTCATCTCTGAAATAACCAAATACCAATCTTTTACATATTTTTTCTCTTGTTTCCAAAATGGTAGTAGTTTAAAGAGTAGATTAATTACACAAATAATCTATTACTGCATGTACTCTCTGACAAGAGAACGTGTTTGTAAAAACCTGTAACTTATATCTCTAAATATGTATATTTTTTAATCTTTGAATCAAAAATGGCCGTTACCATTTAATGTTTATTCACCAATTAAAAATTACCTGTAACACAGACCTACCACAGGTCTGTATCTCATAACATGTTTCTCCTAGACATTAGATATAGTTAAAATGAATTTGTAGTTGAGAGAAAATAAAGATCTAATTTATGTAACCATTTGGTCACCACCAGTTAACGTTTTAATGTTATGTTTTGTTTACCCTCATTATCAACTCTAGTTTGGGCTGTGAGGCCAGTGTCCTGCTGCTCAGTTTGGAGCGACACTCTGCCTGCCAATGTTTCCATGTTATCTGGAACTCTCCTGTTGATATTCCTCCATATACCTAAAAAGTTTAGACAAATACTTTTCAGGTGTGTTTTCATGTTTTACTTCAATTTATAGTAGAAGACGGTAGCGCGATGATTGTGCACTTTGGTATAGAAGCATGAAATTTCTACCATGGATAGAGTGTCCCACGGTGATCGTTTTAAGATGTGGAGGGAAGTCAGATTCTTCCTCTGTGAGTGGGGGGAGGGGGGCAAAGGGGGTGAATTCCACGTCTTGATGATTATTTTTTTACTGATCCGTTAATGTTACTAGGGCTTATATGGTGTCGTTTTCATATAAACCGAATACAAGGAATTCATTTTTAACAATAAAAATGTATGGTCCCATACAAAAAAATTAAAAATACTGCCAAAAAGTAAAAAGTTCCGCTACGTTTTTTTTGTAAGCACGTTATTTTTACTTTCAAATCTTAATTATTATGATATTAAAAAAATACTGTGTTATAGCTTATTAAATGTAGTTTACAAATTTATATAATTGTAGTATACTTGTCATACAAAAACTATTTAAAAAAAAAGAAGAACGTGCAAATTCCAGAATATGCACGCGGTGATTCGGTGAGATGTAGGTACGCGTAGCGACAAATTTTCATAATGTACTATGGTCATTTGTTATAAATATTTATAGCAATGCTACTAGCCATTATGCGACGTAGTTTTAATGTAATCAAATGTAAGAAACGCGTTTTTATTGCTTCCACGGAAAAAAACATTTAATAATTTTGACATAGAGAAGGTTACTAATAAAACGTCAAAAATAAAAGTAAAATGATGTTTCTGAAATTGATTTTTTGAAAAAAAATTTCACCTCCCCCCAGGTGGGATTCGAACCCACGACCCCTCAATATCCGGCCGTGGGTTCGAATCCCACCTGGGAGGAGGTGAAATTTTTCTTTCAAAAAATCAATTTCAGAAATATGAATGGCTAGTTGCCTAACAACTATAAATAAAAAATCATAAAATGATGTTTAACCAGCAGTCACCAGTACAAAAGTAAAGTGCTGTACATTTGAGTGCAGCTTTGTTACATTTGCATCTTCCAGTACACCCTTTTTTAACGCTGCACCTAATTAACTCAGCACATAAAGTTGCTACTTCAAGTAGCGTTGTCCAGACTGGCTGCCATTCGTTCGAATCTTTAATCCAACCCCAGTTAGATGGTTCAGGAATATCTGGAACTTTTGTTAAAGATTGTATCCAAATGTAAGCCTGATAAGAAGCGCGTTTTATATATTGCTAGAGTGCCTTTTTTGTGGGGGGGGTATGTTCTAAGGATAAGGTGCGGAGGGTAGCCGTCATTGATATGTCGCTTAAATATGCTTTGAATATCTTTACGCATTGACATAAATAGATTCTTGTCTAAAACTCCTTATAAGTAATTGTCGATAAATTCAAGTCTTACAATTAGTTAAAATTTAAAAATGCTTAGGTATATAAGTAGCTATATTTACAAAGTATAAAACACAAAAAACTCCTAAAATGTTTGTAGTAAATAACTAAGTACATACAGTTTTCTAAATTAAGATTTATTATCATCTGTGAAGAAACAAAATAATACAAGTTTAAAATTGTAAATATTGATAATCATTATATTTTGCTCAAAATATAGGTAAGTACCTACATTATGTCTTGTAGTCTTAACTCTCTTCCCACAACAACAATACGTACTTGTATTCTTAAACATATCTAGAATAGAAATGAAATTAGTACAATATGTTAAAGTGCGTAATATAATATTATTTTTGCAATGTAATGGGTAATTTTACATTTTATTATTTTGTAGGTACGGTACATGCGTAACCGTAAAATGGGCAACCTTACAAACAAAGAGCAAAAATATATTCTGGCTTAGAATATACTTAAGGGGAGCAACATTATGTTTATATTTAGGTCCAACTAGCATATATAACCAAGCCACCTACTTTTAGTGGCCCAATGGGCGAGTCTTCTATTGACGTCACACTTTCTAGT
Source organism: Endotricha flammealis (assembly GCA_905163395.2). Taxonomy (NCBI): domain Eukaryota; kingdom Metazoa; phylum Arthropoda; class Insecta; order Lepidoptera; family Pyralidae; genus Endotricha; species Endotricha flammealis. Next base: position 462,999 of record LR990861.1, on the reverse strand, counting down.
GCAGACGTCCATATACTTAATTGGCGCGTACTTCCAGATGCTTCTTGCAGTGATCACCGTCTAATTGTTTGTGAGTTCTCTCCTGTTGTAAATGATTTATACACATTTAAACAAATCAACTTTCAATATAAAACCAGAAACGCAAACTGGGAATTTTTTAGATCCATGTTTTCTGCTCATGTCAAGGATTTCATTCGCGCTCAGTTGACGGTCGCGGAAAGTGCGGAACTTCTGTCGGACACCTTCACATATTGCGCTGACGTCACACTTGGCCGTAAAGCGGTGGTAGATCGACGACGTTGCGACTGGTGGAACGATTCCTTGTCGCGGTTGCGTAGGGCTTTTCGTAGTGCTCGACGTAAGACTGCTAAATTAAAGAAACGAAAAATAGAGGGAGTAATTTATCAAACGGCTTTAACAGAATTACGTATTGCAAGATCTCACTATCGGGCCGCTGTTCAAAAATCCAAAGGCGACCTATTACGACGCGTTGTAGATAAACTAAATGATGAGGGTCCGTGGTCTCCACTATACCACGAGTTTAAGGCAAATAGGCGCATTGACCAAGCCTATGTAACTAATATTAAACTCAATAACACGCATACTCTTGGTGTAGAGGAGACTGCTGATGCCTTATTAAACGTTTTGATACCGGACGATAACATAAGTAAGGATAGCGAATATCATCGTGACGTTCGAGATTCGGCCACGCAATGCCCTCTAACTCCAAAATCCGATCTTCCGTCACTAGACGAGTTTCTATCGGTAGTTAAGGCTTTGCCAACTAATAAGGCTTCTGGTGACGATAAAATAACTAATAGGATGATTCAAGAAGCATGCAAAGTAGCCGCTGATTCCATCTTAATGGTTTACAATCGTTGCATCGACGAAGGTTATTTTCCTGCCGTCTGGCGACAAGGCTTCATTAGATTAATACCTAAAGGCGGTGATAAACAGCCTGACGATCCTAAATCCTATCGTCCTATTACCCTTCTACCATCATTGGGTAAGGTTCTCGAACGTCTCATAGTTCCGCGTTTGCTACCAGGTGGCCCCAAATTTCACGAAAGACAGTTTGGTTTCACCGTCGGGAAATCTACCGTCGATGCAGCTCTTACCGTCCGTAAAGCAGTTGAGCATTCTGAAAGTAAATATGTGATAGGCGTGTTTTTAGATATCTCGGGTGCTTTTGATAATGCTTGGTGGCCAATGTTATTACTTAAACTTAAGACCAGAGGATGTTATAGTAATATTTACTCTCTTATTATGACGTACTTTGAAAATGGTATATCTAAATTAAAACTCGGACACTATGCTGCGTCAAAGGTGCTTACATTAGGCTGCCCACAAGGCTCAGTATTGGGTCCCTACCTGTGGAATATCGGATTTGACGACTTTTTCAGCCTCCCCTTACCGGATGGATGCTCCTTGACGGGTTATGCTGATGACGGTCTTTTATTAATTAATGCCAGTTCGCGGGCATCTTTAGAAAAATTAGCTGAAACGAGTCTTAACATTATCTCGGAATGGGGAAATCGTAACCGTCTCGAATTTGCACCTCATAAAACGTATCAACTTATGCTTAAGGGAAATTTAAAAGTCCCTCCGCGCTTTCGCTTTGATGGAGTTTCAGTTTCAAATAAAATCTCAGTCTGCTACTTAGGTTTACTTTTAGACAAAAACTTTAATTTCATTGAACATATGAAGCAGGTAGGAGAAAAAGCCAAAAAGAATTTTTATGCCTTAACTCGAGTATCTGCGGCAACCTGGGGTTTAACCTTTAGAACGTTAAAAATGGTTTATACTGCGACGTACCTGGGTTGTATAACATATGGTTCAGCGGTTTTCGCGGATCGTGTAACAATTGGGGCCGCGCGAAGAAAATTATTGCAAAGTCAGCGTCTTGCCTTGATATTTTTGTGTAAGTCTTACAGAACTGTCAGCACGGAGGCACTCCCTGTGCTGGCTGGCGTAATACCCGTCGATTAGGAGATACAGCGTCGCGCGTCGATGTACTATAGATCAAAAGAAATGACCCCCGCGTTCCTTAAGACACGTGATCGTGACAAAATAAATAGACTATTTAATCCGTTAGATGACGTATTACAGACTCTTCTATCGGAATGGCAGGAAAGGTGGGAGACTTCCGTAAAAGGCCGTCATCTGTATCTGTTCTTTCCCTCTGTGAGAGACAGATTAAAGAAAACCTGGCTAGAGGTCGACCATCAAGTAGCTCAATTTTTAACGGGACACGGAAACTTTAAGGCCAAGTTATTTTATTTCAAGGTTGTACCTTCTCCTTTCTGTGAGTGTTCTACCGCAAATACCAGAGTAGAACAAACAGCTCATCACGTTCTGTGGGAGTGTGATCTTTGGCATGACGAACGCGTAATCATGTTGAATTCTTTACATGTCACTTCGGGCGTAGTTTATTATTCTGATCTCGTAGCAAGCAGAGAGAATTATCAGGCATTTAGAAGGTTTTGCAATACATATTATTGGAATCAAAATAGTAAACAACAGCTCATAGCATTAGGTCCCAATAGTAATGTAACAATAGACCGTGGTGCTCGGCAATCGAGCCTCACTTGATTTGCCATCTCTCTAGGGTATAATGCCTTTTGCTTCAAATTGCTGTTTCTCACGTAGTTGTTAAGGAGGGAAGTCCTTTCAATACTTCCTACTCCGACTATCTTCTTTCTGATTAAATTCGTTGTGAGTTCCAAGACAGCTGTAGTTTATTCCCCGGGACGTCAATAAGCTTCATTGCTTATTGTCTATCTGAGGTCGCCGTTGTTGATCCTGGCTACACAGGAGACACAGTGGTGGGAATGTGTGGTGGGCTTGTCCCGATAGCATATATAAGCCCTGTGTGTGTCGGGATATAGGGATTTATTGTTTTACTTAGCTATTGGAATTTGTTAATGTTTAGTTAATGTGAATGATGTTTTAAGTGGTTGAATAAATGTTTTTTATTTTATTTTTTATTTTCTCTATGGCTCGGGATTTTTGGGTAAAGAGTTTTTTTTCTGGCTTCATTTATAGTCAGCATTTCACTAATGCGGTCATACATTAAAACCACAAATCTGCAATGAGTCGTCGCTTATTTGTTGTGGCATTGTTGTCATTTCTTCAAAGGCGCTGTTTACTTCTGGAAAAGATCGCCATGTTTCCCATGCTGTTTTTTCCCTATAACAACAAAAGTGAACTCCGTATCACACCCTGTGAACGCATGAAAGACGGGAACGTACTCACATTGTGACAAACTCATTGACGCTACCAGGTCGTGTAGCGGAAACTTGAGCCAACACCAAATGCAACCTGTAGTTCAGATAAATATATCTTTCTGAAGAATGCCACAGCCAGTACTAATACATCTGTGTCTACGGTGCGTATTGTCACTCTGCTAAATCCTTTCTTTACTGCACCAGCTAAATGCAAAAACATTCGGGTGTCAGCTTCATCGTGAAAACATGGGGCTATGTCACGTATATCTGAGATATTGATAGAACAGAGAACTTCGATTCAATGTGTCGCGTATATTTATTTTTCTCCTGCCTGTAAAGAACAAGTTGTTGTGATAAAAATAAAAACAATTCGGTCTTGTTCTCATTCACTGAAAGGAAACTCTTCCAGTTCTTAGGCATCGCATGCGTGGGAAGCCACTCTTTTCCTTGTGCCTTTTTCTCGTAAAGCAGCTTTAAAGCTCAACTCAAACAACTTGCGCCGATAGCTAGATAGATAGATGTTTTCACGATGAAGCTGACTGAATGTTTTTACATTTAGCTGATGCAGTAAAGAAAGGATTTAGCAGAGTGACAATACGCACCGTAGACACAGATGTATTAGTACTGGCTGTGGCATTCTTCAGAAAGATATATATTTATCTGAACTACAGGTTGCATTTGGTGTTGGCTCAAGTTTCCGCTACACGACCTGGTAGCGTCAATGAGTTTGTCACAATGTGAGTACGTTCCCGTCTTTCATGCGTTCACAGGGTGTGATACGGAGTTCACTTTTGTTGTTATAGGGAAAAAACAGCATGGGAAACATGGCGATCTTTTCCAGAAGTAAACAGCGCCTTTAAAGAAATGACAACAATGCCACAACAAATAAGCGACGACTCATTGCAGATTTGTGGTTTTAATGTATGACCGCATTAGTGAAATGCTGACTATAAATGAAGCCAGAAAAAAAACTCTTTACCCAAAAATCCCGAGCCATAGAGAACATACCCCCCCACAAAAAAGGCACTCTAGCAATATATAAAACGCGCTTCCTATCAGGCTTACATTTGGATGCAATCTTTAACAAAAGTTTCAGATATTCCTGAACCATCTAACTGGGGTTGGATTAAAAATTCGAACGAATGGCAGCCAGTCTGGACAACACTATCCCCACTATCACTATGTTAATTACGTGCAGTGCAGCGTTAAAAAAGGGTGTACTGGAAGATGCAAATGTAACAAAGCTGCACTCAAATGTACAGCACTTTGCTTTTGTACTGGTGACTGCTGGTTAAACGTCATTTTACTTTTATTTCTGATGTTTTAATAGTAACCTTCTCTAAGTCAAAATTATTAAATGTTTTTCTCCGTGGAAGCAATAAAAACGCATTTCTTTCATTTGTTTACATTAAAACTATGTCGCAAAATGGCTAGTAGCATTGCTATAAAATATTAATAACAAATGACTATAGTACATTATGAAAATTTGTCGCTACGCGTACATACATCTCACCGAATCACCGCGCGCATCTTCTGGAATTTGAACGTTCTTCTTTTTTTTTTTAATAGTTTTTGTATGACAAGTATACTACAATTATATATATTTGTAAACTACATTAAATAAGCTTTATCACAGTATTTTTTAATATCATAATAATTAAGATTTGAAAGTAAAAATAACGTGCTAACAAAAAAAAAGTAGCGGCACTTTTCACTTTTTGGCAGTATTTTTAATTTTTTTGTATGGGACCATACATTTTTATTGTTAAAAATGAATTCCTTGTATTCGGTTTATATGAAAACGACACCATACAAGCCCTAGTAACATTAACAGATCAGTAAAAAAATAATCATCAAGACGTGGAATTCACCCCCTTTGCCCCCCTCCCCCCACTCACAGAGGAAGAATCTGACTTCCCTCCACATCTTAAAACGATCATTGTGAGACACTCTATCCATAGTAGAAATTTCATGCTTCTATACCAAAGTGCACAATAAGGCTCAAATATGGCGCTACCGTCTTCTACTATTAATAATTCTTTTGTATTCACAAAAATAGCAGATTGAGATACATACAGAGTGGGGTTAAAAGTATGTGAAACAACTAAGTGGGACATAACACAAAAGATCCACGAAGGTCGAAATGTTCCATCCATAGATGGCCCCATACCTTAGTATATGATTCACAAAAACAAATGCATAGGGAATTTTGAAAATAAAAGTAGTTTTTACAGCATAAATAAAGTTTTCTAAATAAATTAAATAAAAAAAACTTACACTATAAACAGGCATACTCCTCAAAGAATTGTCTACCAATTTGAACTCATTTGTATCTGTGGCGGAATGTAATTTTAAAAGCGCTCTAGCCACGTCTACACGTCCTTGCACCACCATTCCCACAATTGTGTCCCAATACTGTGGGTGCTCTTCAGATCCCCGCTCACAGGCCTCCAGAAGCTCAGCAGCAACTTGCTCATGGCACGGGAAGTGAAAACGGACCCATTCTAACAAAAACGGCAACACAACTTCTCCAGGAATGTTATCTATATATAATATTTCACACAAATGCCAAATGCACTCAACAGAGTAGAAAATTGTGATATAAGATGACAGGGAATTCTTCTGAGTGCCGTCTGTCTCTTTCTCCGCGGCCTCTTGAAGACTTTCTATACATACTCTTATGATTGAACGATATTGGCGGGAAAGCTTCAAAAATTCTACTTGGTTATCCGATGTTTTAGCATTTTCGGCTACTTTCTGCAGTGCCAAGTACGTGCCATTCGATTCATTGACTAATTTCCTCAGTATCGGTATAAATAAGAGCACATCTTGACGTATATTCACAATTTTGTCGCCGCTTGTATCCACCGGTGTTTTGCTTACAGATTGACTGCGTGGGTACATTGTAAACTTATTTCCGCTACGCCAAACGCAAGCAACGCGTTTCTCAAAACATTTATCCGGTAAAACCTGCAATTAAAGTTTTATTACAACAAGAACAAACATAACCTATAAATAACAAAATGTAGCGATACTCACGAAAGTTTTAACGTTTTTAGTGTTTAAACCACTGGTACTAGTGCCGGAGAAGGCGGAATTTGAGATGTCCATGTTAAATAACAAGAGAGGATAGTTATAATACCAAAAGCAAATATACGAAACCGAAAAACCGTTTCATTTCGTTTTGGAGGTTTTGTTTCTTTTTTTGACAACCGAACCGATCACGAAATTAAATGACAGGTCCCGTCAGACAATGACAGTGACATTTTTTTTCTTCTTTTGTTTAGCAATCGGACTTCAGACAAAAATTCCATTGTGCCATCTTCAAGTTTTGCTTGTGTATGTATTCGAACACGAATGTACCTACATATTAGTTAATAGTTCCTGGATAAAAATTCTAATCACTATGCACATTAACCAATGTTTACTTAACATTACTCTTATGCGGGCATTACATCAAACTGCAAACATTTGAACATTTGAATGAAGCTATGTGTGGCACGGGACTTTACGTCTTTGTTCAAACAAGTGCGCAAAGAAGAGTGCACTTTGCCAAGTGGTGTCGGTTTTTTAGCGTAACACATCAAAGTGTTCAAAGTCGACAATGTTCAAACAAATGTTGCGTAGCCTGCCACACTTGCGCAAAACTCAGTTCAGCCGCGCCGCGCGAGTGTTGGTGAGCGGACGGAAGTTGCGTGCGCGAATGCGCTTTTGAGTATCAAGTACTTTGGCTTATTGAATATCAAAGATGGACTGGAGCAATGAATGCGTACTTCAATTTTATCGAGTTACTACAAGGCTACAACCGCTTGTAGCGTGAACGTAGGCAGGGTCCATTCCATAGTCATTGCTCCGCAGCAATGACTATGGAATGGACCCTGCCTACGTTCACGCCTACTTTTTGGCCGTTTTGATACATTCATATTTTTCTGCACATTTAATAAATAATAGAAAGAAAGAAAGAAAAACATTTATTCTGTACAGCACATGAGACACAACACAAGACAACAACAGCAATTTACATATACAAACAAACGAGGTTAAAAACTGCCTTTTGCTCACTTCAGATGTCGCTTTGTTGACTGTTCCAAACATTTGACAGCTAGCTGTCATTTTCCATACTATTTTTGTAAACATCATATTTGTTTTCTAAATAATTCCGAAATATGACTCATTGTGCAGCTATCGATTGTAAAAATGTTCCAATCTATTTATTTTCCAAAGAAATAAAACGAAGAAAACTGTGGGAAAAGGCTCTTCGAAGGAAAAATTGGAAATCCAGTAAATGGTCGAGGTTATGTGCTGCCCAATTTAGATCTGAAGATTATAATATTAAAAGTAATTAACAGACAATGAAAATTTATACCGAACATTAAAGAAAAGTGCTGTGCCCTCTATATTAAATCAAATCTGTTAACCTACTAGCACAAGAACGCTCAGATCGATTGCTAAAAAGAAGTTGCATGAAACGGTGTATTGAAACGTCTCGTGGTGATCCAATTCCAGGACCTAACCGGATCCAAACTCAAAATGAATGTGATAATAATGAAACTTCTTTTACTGATCCTCCTGGGTCTAGCGGGGTCCAAACTCAAAATAAATGTGATGCTGATTACAGAAATTCATAGTAGGTACACTTCTGGCTTCAAAAACATGTTTTGTGTCATATATGCTGTAATTTTAGAGTGTATTATGTAATACTCATAGGTATAAGAAAATAAAACTATTTAATAGGTATTAATTTTGTTTTATTACACTGTCATAATCAAAAATCATAATTTTTATACAGATATTTGTTAAAATTAGTGGTTTAAAAATAGGTTTAACAAAAACTTTATAAAGGTAATACTCATAAGTATAAGAAAATATTTCCAAGTAATCATGGTCCATTTCAATAGCATATGGATTGGCAGGTTTGATTACTTGGAGATAAGCCATTTTACTACTAGTAGTACAGGAGAAACTGCTAGGATTTTGACATATCCTTCTTAATTGTCCATTATATTTTCCTGGTAAAACGGGATTGCATCGGGGAATTATAGAATACTTTATTCGGTTTTTTAAATGTCATCAATTGTTCTGTGCACATTTTGTACAAAATTATAGTTTTAGTAGGCACTATATCTTCTATGCCATGGAGAACTGTAAAAACATGCTTACAGTGTGCTTCTACTCCTTTTCCAGTTGCACATTCGCAGTGACTCCACTATCTTGCCACTATTATCCATTTTTAACAGAATGATATTTAAAGAAGCTTCTTCATTTGGGCTTTGCATTGCGCATGGAAATAAATATAACTTTCCTTAAAGGCAACTCTCACGGTTATTAAGCTTCTACTTTCATACAGTAGTGTATCTCCCGTTCAGTGTTGCTTGAAATCTGAAACAACATGTATGTCATTAAATGTCTAATTCTATCTGAAACATTAAAATAACAAGGAACAATAAGGAAATCATGAATGTATGGTTTGTTACCTGTCTGCAAACTCTTGAATGTGTAGTTTATAGAGTGGTGGAAGATTATTGCTGGAATTAATATCTCTGAACTTATCCATGGTAGAAATTTCAGGAATATCATCCTCAAGTTCGTCTTCAACTTCGATGAGGTAATTTCCATCGTACGCCTCCAGTCTACAAAAAGAAATTGAAATAAATAAAAAGAACACAGCAAAACCTACAATTCACAATAATGCCTGTAAATTATTTACCTTTCGATTTATAAGGCTTTTTTGCTAGTGGTCTTGGCTTTCCGTTTCCGCAGTTCCTCCTTCAATCGTAATTACACTCCAGGTCGCTTACATTTCTATGATTTTTAGCAATTACTCTCACATCAAACTTAAACAATGAACCAATATATATGGCGGGTCTTGGAACCAAAGAGTATATAATCACTACGTTATAAGAGTCGGGACCAAAGAGTATATAATCACTACGTTTTAAGAGTCGGGACTTCATACAAGCTTTTTGACTTGTTTTTGACAGTCAATTCACGCTAAGATCTCGTGCCAACGTACCAACAACAGAGACACAAAAAAAAAAGTAATGCCAACATTCTACAAAAGCATACTAGAGATGTGGTACGTTACAGTACAGAATGTATCGATATCGATAAAAAAAGCGTGGCGTGGCGTGGGTACCTTGCAGACAGGTTTTCTTTAACATACAAAAGGAAAATAAAAATCTCTTTACATAATTTGGAAATATTGAGTATTATTCAAAATTCAAATACCTACCTAATAATTATAATTATTATTATACAATTTATATCATAACAAAAACGAATAAAGTTACGTTTACAATGTTAGAATTATTTTTTTTGTCATTTTCTAATCTAGGCGGAGTCTTCAGATGTTGTTAGCTGATCGATCGACACACGTTTTTGCACTGTTCTGTGAGCGAAGGCATTCATAATCTGAAATAATAAATAAATAGAGATTACTGTCTACTGTAGTATGAATTCAGACTCGGTCGCCCAGTTACTGTTATGATTAAAATAATAAAACTTCATTTAACATGAACAATCTAATAATGAATTAAACAAATTCAGCCGCAAATATCTCATTTACATTTTATACCCAAAACGAAAAATTTTTTTTTATCGATAATTTGGTACGTAGTAAGAACATCCCTATGGCGCACATGATTTTTGGTTATGAATTCTAAGGCAAAGTATAAAAGAGACCAGAACTTCTTCCTAATTACTTAACATCAATATAATAACATGAAAAACTACTTACCGCTTCTCATCTAGTGGGAATTGAGCCAGGAATACACGCTTTTGATTAGATTTCCTACCCGATTTTATCCCACATATTTCACAGGTTTTGTAATGCATTTTGCTGTTATGCACGTAAATTATAATAAACCGGTATGCACTTAGTTATATGGGTAGACTCCGAAAACACTAAATACGCACGTGACGTGCAGTAAAATTAGCTAAAACTCACACTAAAACTACGCGTTGTTTACAAATATTCAAGACTGCCCGTCACCATTTTGACTAACAGCAGGGCGAGACAAGGAAGGTTAGACAGGAAGTAAGAGACAAAACATGTCGCCATTAAAATTAGCGTAAAGTCCATATATATTTTTTGCAGTACTGAGTTTCGCCAGCCTGGTCGGGACTTCATAAAAGCTTTTTGACTTGTTTTTGACAGTCAATTCACGCTAAGATCTCGTGCCAACGTACCAACAACAGAGACACAAAAAAAAAGTAATGCCAACATTCTACAAAAGCATACTAGAGATGTGGTACGTTACAGTACAGAATGTATCGATATCGATAAAAAAAGCGTGGCGTGGGTACCTTGCAGACAGGTTTTCTTTAACATACAAAAGGAAAATAAAAATCTCTTTACTTAGTTTGGAAATATTGAGTATTATTCAAAATTCAAATACCTACCTAATAATTATAATTATTATTATACAATTTATATCATAAAGCAAAAAAAAACAAAAACGAATGAAGTTACGTTTACAATGTTAGAATTATTTTTTTTGTCATTTTCTAATCTGGTATTCTAGGCGGAGTCTTCAGATGTTGTTAGCTGATCGATGGACACACGTTTTTGCACTGTTCTGTGAGCGAAGGCATTCATAATCTGAAATAATAAATAAATAGAGATTACTGTTATTAACGTTTGAGTACACACTAATTCAAAAGAGATGAGGGGTATTCAAGTGTTTCTGAAAGAAAACAGCTTATTGAAATGACGTTGATGTGGCTGATTAAATATCATAAATTCAAATTATTATAGTTTACCGCTTACCATGGCGGAGTATGGGCAATGCTTGCTCAGGGCTGGTGATTGCCCAGTCGACGTGTAGCGGGAGCGATGGCGATGTGCTCGACCGCCACAAAGGGAAAATCTTCCGGCCAGGCTGGGCGTTATGCCTGGGGAACCGCGGCTCCGACAATGTATGTGTCGGAGGTTGTATTGTATATATGTCTCCATATCGTAGAAACTTCGATAACGTGATTCATGATTCTAAGTGGCGCCGTCATGTGTTCGCATTGTGAACTTTTTCTTCACTCTGTGGTTCTTCTGAATGGCGATAGGTGTCACCACAGACGTCACATCAAATCTGGTCCTGAAATGAACCAATCATTAGCTTCAGGAATTGAGCTGTCAAACCATGTCAGGAAAAGAGGTTATGTAGTTTACCAAGGGTGGAGTACGAGCCGTGCTTATAATGGTTGCTGGCAACGATCACACCCTACGGGCACCGTGTTGAAAGGCTGCAGTCACGTGGAGATCTGAAATATAAGTGGGATTCAATCTAGGAGAACTTTTATGATGATGATAATGAGAGATGTTTCAAGAGGAAATTCTAATATCTTACTATTTTGCAATTCCTTCGCCAAATTACTGTTATGATTAAAATAATAAAACTTCATTTAACATGAACAATCTAATAATGAATTAAACAAATGCAGCCGCAAATATCTCATTTACATTTTATACCCAAATTTACGAAAAAATTTTTTTTATCGATAATTTGGTACGTAGTAAGAACATCCCTATGGCGCACATGATTTTTGGTTATGAATTCTAAGGCAAAGTATTAAAGAGACCAGAACTTCTTCCTAATTACTTAACATCAATATAATAACATGAAAAACTACTTACCGCTTCTCATCTAGTGGGAATTGAGCCAGGAATACACGCTTTTGATTAGATTTCCTACCCGATTTTATCCCACATATTTCACAGGTTTTGTAATGCATTTTGCTGTTATGCACGTAAATTATAATAAACCGGTATGCACTTAGTTATATGGGTAGACTCCGAAAACACTAAATACGCACGTGACGTGCAGTAAAATTAGCTAAAACTCACACTAAAACTACGCGTTGTTTACAAATATTCAAGACTGCCCGTCACCATTTTGACTAACAGCAGGGCGAGACAAGGAAGGTTAGACAGGAAGTAAGAGACAAAACATGTCGCCATTAAAATTATGGCGGAAACACACTACCGTGTCGGGGCCTGTCGTGTCGCGCTCTGTTGTGACGGTGGGTGTGCACCGTGTGCACACTTACGTGTCGTGTCGGGGCGCGCTTCTGTTCAGAAATGAACGAAATAAACGCCAGACGTTTATTTCTTTCATTTCTGAACAGAAGCTCGCGGTGTTTGCCTTTGTCTGGGTGTTTTCTATAATGTATAATGGTATTTATTTACAAAAAAAAGTATTTAAGTATATTTATCAGGAATCTAGTACCTAGTACCCATTATCACGCTGCAAAAAAAATTAAAAAAAAAAGCGTCCACTTGTTCGCGCCACGAGCCGCGCGCGGGTATAGAAACACATTTGCAGGGCGTGTCGTGTCGCGTCATAACCCCTACCACCGCCGTGGCGCAATCGGCGGCCAGCAGTCCGCGGCACGACAGAGCGAGTCACGACACGACACGCCCTACAAATGTGCTCCTAACCATATAAAATGTATGAACGCGATATGCTTCTGGCGCGACACGACAGGCCCCGACACGGTAGTGTGTTTCCGCCATTAGCGTAAAGTCCATATATATTTTTTGCAGTACTGAGTTTCGCCAGCCTGCTTGGAACAGTCAACAGTGACGCCACCTACGATGAGCTTTGAGTTTTTAACCTCATTACACAAAACAGTTGCTTAAATACATAGATAGTTACTTTTTTTTATACAAGTTCGAAAGTGCTTGTAATATGCCTATTTGAATAAAAATGATTTGATTTTGATAAAAAAAATGACCTTTAAGTGCCTCACAGCCGCACAGAAAAGGGGTCAAATTCAGCATGGTGCCAGACAAGTTTGAAAAACCTATATAATGACATGCACTTTTATAGAATAAGCACATTGCATCCACAAATGTTGAAAATGACTTTGCAAAGCAGTGTGGCAGGTTGCTTCAATAAGTGTACAAACACGTGTGCAAAGTACATGCTGTAGCACCCGGCCACCCGCTTATCAACACAGTTTTTTTTTTTGATCACGAATCCAAGACGCTCTCGTAGTTGGCGCCAAAATCCCCAGTGACACTTTAACCCTGCCGGTAATTTACCATCATCTTGGCAACCCACGGATAGGATGCATGATGCAATCAGTGCCAGAATGCATGAGTGACGAATATAATGAATGTAACCTAAAATAATTATTTATTAATAGCAACACTTTTAATAATCAAAAAATACTTAATATTATTAAAACTTTATTAAACTTTCCAAGAAGTTGTGGAAAATATACACATAGAATTTTATATATTTATTCTAGATAATCTAAAGAAAATCATCCTCATTTCATTGTTATATCCAGTCTTAATGTGTCCTATTTGACCGGATGAGTTGTTGCTTGTTGGAGGACATGTTGATTCAGTCACGATTGAAGAACAATTTGTCAATTCGTCAAAAAGTGTTTTGTTTAGACTTTATTTATTAAATATACTAAATTTTTGTAGTTCACCGAGTGCTAATGTATTGTGTACCGTGATAAAAATATAATGTGTGATATATATTTACGTAAATAAGTTTTTAAAAAAGATACAAATCCTAAATTCAATCGCTGTCTTTTGGTAAGTTTTGGTTGCATCAAAATTTTTGCCTGTCACTAACTTTCTATGTAGTAATTGGACCGAGGTAGTTCATGCGCTATGTCAGCATTCGCAGACCTTAACCCCCATTCATTACCGCGTTTGAATACGTTGCGAGTGTAGTAAATAGTAATAATTGTTTTGACGTAGAATGCTGGGATATCGCGGGCTGCTCCGTTTAGCCGCTTCTTAGTTTATTCGCGCTGTGAATAATTGTTTTGTGACGTCAAGTGTGTACAAGTTGGGAGATTCTTTGTGCTAATGTAGCTGATATGATAAATATTATCTATATTTGATAGTGTTATCAGTAGAACTGTTTCTATTCCACACTGGCCATTGTACATGATAAATTTACAAGTGTTATTTGGCACTGTGCTGTGTTAGTGTTTTAAAGTTTACCCACTGTTTGATTGGGTAAGTAATTTGAATTTTATAATGGTTTTGTAATGTGCTGTCCTTTTGCTCTACATGGTTACTATTCACACATCAATGTCATATACAGACGGTCAACATCACCTTCACACTTTCTATACTATGTTTAGAATATTGCAGACACTATGTAGTTAGAAAGAAAATCTTCATGTGAAAAAGTTCCAAAGTTGTGAAACTAATTTTTAGAACCCGTTAATCACTACTATCAAAATTTTATTAACATTATGAAGGTGACTTCATGACCAATGGGACCCCTATGAACAGTGTGACACAAAATAGTACAGTCTAGGCAAAAAAAAAAATATCCTCTATGAATAAATTTAAGTTGTGAAGTTTATTCCTATTTGAAATTAATTTACAAAACTATTATTATTACCTGAAATGCTCTAAATTACTACCATTTTACCAGCATACCCATTGATCACTTTAATTTGTGGAAATTGAATTATTTAACAAATTTAATTTGAATTACTTAACCCCTAATTAACATTCTAAAATTAATAAAACATTTTATCCTTTACATAACCTCATTATAGGTATGGAAATTAATGATTATTGTCATTTACTATTCATTGTGATTGTTGAGGAAAAAAGCTATTATCTACGTCAATTTTATAATGAAATAAAATCAATTAGAACGTAAGTTAGTGATAACGTAATGCATCTGTCATTGCCACCTGTTATACTTACTGTTGTTGTGCAGGCTTTTCTGCAATCAGACAACAGTTGTGTCCATTTTAGTAAGAAGGGGTAGAGGCCGTCACTCCAGCCATCCCAAATCTTCCAGAAGTTTAAAGTCTTCCCAGATGTAATGCTCTGATGCCTGCCATCTCTTCTATTATCTACTTATTTTATTCTGCAAAGGCCGTTTCCTTAATTTCTTTCTAATTGAATTGCAAGACACAGCAATAACATGACAATTACCTACTGGTTATACTTAAAGGACCAGAACACAGTGAATTGCTAATGACCCACAAATAATGTGTTTTTCTATTCATAACCTAATTTTCTAAATCGGTTCAGTAGAGAAAACATCAGTACAGATTCATTTCAACTGATTAGTATGACCAGTTACTGGCAATAAAATTAATTCTTTACACAGCAAGTTTAATTAAATAAAAAACAAATCTGACCATGAATCATTTAACATTGTTCAGTAGTTAATAGTTGTTGTGTAGTGATCAATGTGCCTGACTCTGAAAGAACTGTGATAGTGTTTTCTCAGACATGCATCAATTCCCTGTAAGTATTAAAATGACATTTTATAAAAATAATGGTATTATTTTCATATATTTTTTCTGTAGTAATATTATAAACAAATAAAGTTTGTGAGGTTGTAGGGGGTAATCTCTAGGATCTGCTGAACCGATTTTGAAAATTCTTTTACCAATAGAAGACCACGTTATTATTAACCCAAAAAGATCAAGCAGCATTTTTTTGTAACAAAATTATAAAAATATCTA
Organism: Endotricha flammealis; assembly: GCA_905163395.2. Lineage (NCBI taxonomy): Eukaryota > Metazoa > Arthropoda > Insecta > Lepidoptera > Pyralidae > Endotricha > Endotricha flammealis. The sequence goes on along the minus strand of LR990861.1, from coordinate 447,313 downwards.
ATAGTATGTAACATACCTACATGTTTGACAAAGTTTGTTTTGGTCCTGACTATTTTTGATAGATAACACAACAGTTAATGACTTGACTATAAGAGCATTTTGGTGTCCATTAAATGACACAAAACTGACACCAGCCTATTGTCACTTGACATCAAATTGTGGAAAGCACATGAAGGTATCTTGAATCATGGTCATTCATGATGTAGCACGAAAACAAAATGTCATTACTCTGTCATTTTATGGTTAAAAATTATTGTTTTCATACGGAAATTATGTTTTTATTCATGTTGGTACACATGAATTGTTTTTGTCCTATAGATATCCTATCTTTGAGAGAAAATATTTGGTAAACAACGATTTTGGATGTTTCAGATTTTTCAACATAATTTCCAATCTTATTATGTACTTAGGTATTTTTATTTTAACTACATAAGTACATATTTTTCATAAAAAAATTGTCTCAATTTTTTTTTATCTTATCAATCGTGTCTATACTGCAATCCCGTGGCTTTTGCGAAAAATCCTCATCTTATTGGCAGTCTGTCTACATTTTAAAGGAACTTCTGTGCAAAATTTTACCTCTCTACCTCCAATAGTTTGAGCTGGGTCACCCAGGTATTGGGACTTTTCTTTTTAACATGCAGATAAAACATTTAATTTATTATGTATTCATAATTGTATTATATTTTACATAATATAAAAATACATTTTTTACCATGTTTTTCCTTATATCTGATGCCGGGAGACTTGAGAATAACTTATATAAATATGTGTAATAATTAATAAAATCTCATTTCGATAAATAAATTATTATATCATAATTAAAATGTAATTAATTGCGTTAGTTATGAAGTTTATTGTGTCATTATCATAATAAAATAAAAAATAAATAAATACGGGTCTCCCTTCAATCAAAGGGAGATTGACAGACGCTAGTGTTTTGTTTTAAGTCTTAACAACTGTCAACCATTGACAACAGCTGGGACAAAAATAAAATACCCTTATATGTATAATATGTTCAACACATCACATAGGAAATTAATAATATAATAAAATGCGAAGCCCTCTAGACTACCATCATTTTATTTCCTCAACACAACCATGAACATAAGGTCGAGTGCACTTCAATGTCGGCGCAATCGCAACTTCTCGTTTCCTATACAAAAATGACTGTTTTTATATTATCCTAGTGATAGGAAGTTTTAACTATTGTTAGTACTCCAGTCAAAGTACTTGGCTAAATTGGAATTTGTTTAGTTGCGAGGCAAAAAAGATTTTTTGTGTCCAATTGGTTTTTTTTTGCAAGTTTTTACTGTAAATGTTGTTTAGAATAAACACGTTAAATTAGAGATTTTAAAAAAAGATTCGTACCACGGTGCGGATGACAGGACCCATTCAAAATTGGTACTTAGGCGATTCGAATTGCTGATGGTCCACGTAGAGTGTGGCCAAGTTTACGGTAGTGGTCTATGGACGACAAGAAGCAATAAACCGCAGCTTGTGGCTCGGAAGTCGGAAGTAATAATTCGAACCCTCATTTGACAATACATAATTGACATTGTTTATACACAACCATACTTATCCCATCGCTGGTAGTCTTTCCTTTCTATCAAGCTTAGAGCACTCCGCCACGCTGCCAAACTGCGTGTTGTTTTGTAAATATACAAATACAAATTAGGAGGTGAACAACACTTCCCAGACACGATAAATGTATGATAAAAGATAATCAAGTTCCTACGTATGTCACGAAAATAAATGTTTTTTAAACAATGATAACTCTTTAAGGCTGTACCAACAAATTTCGCTAAAATTTTGCTGTTTTTCAAGTTGTCTCTACTCCTAGCTACCATAACGAATAACCACCAAAAAAATATATGTTGTGCTATAGTCATTGTACTACATTTATGCTGTTCGAAATTTGAAATTACTGAATATTTATGGAGTAATAAAATATTTAAGGAACCTAGTAATCAAAGAAAGAATGCGATTCAACTTGGGTATTTATGCATCGATTCGTGTAAAATTTACATTAATACATAGGCAATAATATTATCTACTTTTTTGTTGTTTGGTTTTTGAATTTGAGTGTATTTCCACCAAGTCACAAGCAATTTTCCGTCAATTACGTAATTTCTGGATAGCTGGTGACTGGACACAAGGTAATCAGTGCGCTCCCACGCTTTCGGATGGATGGACGTGTGCCAAATTTTCGCTGCACCATGCATGCTCTCGATTTTTTATTATTATGACGAAAATATCCAAATAAAAAAAATATCAACTAAAAAAATACAATAAATGCATGAAAGTTATTTATCTTTATAAAATAAATATTTTATTTTATTTTTAAAAAGATAAATAACTTTCATGCATTTATTGTATTTTTTTTAGTTGATATTTTTTATATTTGGATATTTTCGTCATACAGATTCATACAGATTGAGCTAGCCCCAAAGTAAGTTCGAAACTTGTGTTATGGGATACTAACTCAACGATATTATGTTTTAAAACAAATACATACATAGATAAACATTCAAGACCCGAGGCCAATCAGAAAAAGTTCGTTTTTCATCATGACCCGACCGGGGATCGAACCCGGGACCTCCTGGGTGGCGGTCTGGCGTGGTAACCATTACGCCACGGAGGTCGTCAAACCAAATACGTTGAATTATATATTATGACGTATATTATTTTATCCACGATAATGATTGCGGCGCATTACAGCGCCACATACAATACTTAAATTTCGACACTGCTTCTATTGGTTACATGGTTTTTTGGTAGATTCAACAAATCGCTAGTTTTAGTCCAGTGTCTCCTGGTTCGATCCTTAGGTTGGTGTTCATGCTTTTTGATTTTTAAACTTTTTTTTACAATAAAATTTTATGTTTTACTTTTTACCTACCTACAATTGCAAGCAGTAAAAAACTATAATAAAAATATGTAATAAAATGCATTAAATTTTTTTAATAGGAATCTGAAATTGTCGAAGTATTTTTATACACATTAAAATTATATTTTTCTTTTTATCTCTTTTTAGACGAGAAAAAAAAGAGATAAAACGAAAAATATTATTTACTAATGTGTATAAAAATAGACAATATCAGATACCAATTTAAAATTTTGAGGACATTTTTATTATAATATTTTTTTGCTGCTCGTACGTAACTTATTGTTAGGTAGGTAAAAAGTAAAACATAAAATTATATTGCTAAAAAGAAGTGTAAAAATCAAATAAAAAACATGAGCACCAACGAAGGATTGAACTTGGACACTAGACATTATTTACCACAAAGCCATAGTAAACAATAAGAGATATGGCGAAATTTAACTATGTATTGTATGTCGCAAATAAAATTATGATATAGATTACGTCATTTATTTGACTAATAGTGCCTTTCATACCATACTAGTGGGTGCCTGCGGCTTCGCCTGCGTGGAGTTTGGTTTTTCTAGTTTTACGCATTTCTGGGATAAAAAGCACAACTCTAAATGTTGACTCGAGATCTCCGTGTAAAATTTCATCAAAATTCATTCTTTAAATTCAGTGGTTTTTGCGTGATACGGTTTAACACGCAGACGTACAGTTTTTTTTTTTGTTGAAAATGACTATTTTGGTACTGTATCGATAGTAAAATCCAGCCGATCAATATTTAAAAAAAATGAGTGAAAACCGGTACAACACGAGTTGTAGCAAAATGACCTTTTTCATTGAATGTGAATCAGAGAAAAATACCCATTTTTTCTGTCTAATCCATATTTTGATAGGGCCTATAGTTCCTGAGATAGTATGGTACAACTAGAGCAAAAAAACAAGATTTGTTAAATAATTTTGTGTAACCAACCAAATACGACATAACATACATCGCCTGCAAAATTTCATTTGCAATGTTAAGATTTGTTTTTAATAATATATATTTAGTTCTATCATAATTCATATATCATTTTAAAAGTGTCAACTGATATTGTTTAGTTCTAGAGGTCTATGGAAAGTGTTCAAATATTTTAATAATTGGTTTCTCAACTAGATGTCGTTAATATTACCGCGCTCTAGTGGTGAAAAAGGCAAGGTTTTTAACAAAACTTAGTACTACAAAAGGCTCAATAGATGTCAAGTTTTTGGCATTTTACGTAATATTAAAGCGGGGCGAAGGGGTGAAGTAACGTTACTTAGAGGTCAAATCTTCAAGGTCATCGGCTATATGGAGCCCCTTAAAAGTTCAACGGCTTCTATTATTTTCAAACGAAATAATGCGGTCGTGAACGCGTCAACTTGGCTTCAACTTCATATGACCTTAAGGTTACTTGGTGTTTGTTGCTTTTGACAAAACATTTGCCAAAACATCGCTTTCGCAAATACCAAAGTAAAGAAGCATTAGAAAGTTTCGTCCTGTGATACGAATCAACCAATCAAAAAGATATCTCGGTCTATTCGCACCACTTTGAACACTGCGGTGCGAACGAACCCCTTCAAAAAAGTATTTGGGCGATTCACACCGTTAGAATCGCTCGTAGTGCGTACCGGTGTCCAGCGGGTCCATCCACCCACTAGTTGAGCAAATTGGAGTTTTTTCGTTTGGCGGCCCACCTGATAGTAAGTGGCCACCGCATTCAATGAACGCTTGTAAGTACTTCTAACACCAGGGGAGTATCATTCGCGCGTTGCCTACCTTTTCTATGTGTGTGTAGTAGATGTGTCAAAAAACAAAAAATAGTCTATTGGATATTGTTTTTTTCTGATTGTTCTCGCGATACGATATGAAAGTTATGAATGATTTCCACCAGACGGCTCGCAATCGGATCGGAATGGAATAGCAACTTACTCGTAACTGCGGGTGACTTCCGCAACACGCTATCGTAGCCGAAGCCGATAGACCGACTATACGGTTCACATTATTCAGGGCATATTTCACAAGTCCAGAATAGCTTGTTCGTCAAATAAACTGACAGTATTTGACAGTTCTAGTATGCATTTGACGTTTCTCAATGGGCAAATAGCCTATTCGAGACTGTCCTGCTTCCTCCTTCCTGTTTGCCTTTATCATCCAGTTTCTTGGAGTCGTAGATGTATGGGCAGCGGTGAGTCATCTGGTGACCTGTTAGCTCATTTTGTTCTCTGTTATAAAAAAAGTAATGAAATCGGCACTTCACATCGTTTAAATATAAATTCCGTTCTTATCCGATGCAATGCGAGCCGTATGGTGGACAGGAAATCACCCGTAACTTTTATATTAGAACTAGCTGCTATCGGAGGTGTTGGTAGCGTTTAATTTTATGCACAGCAAGCAGCGCCATCTAATTTAAAAAGCTCCATTGACTAGCAGACTTTTGTCCAAATCCTACGGGAATCGCGTACTTTTCTGGGTAAAATGTACCCTATGTGTTAATCCAAGGTATCAGCTACTTACATACCAAATATCATAAAAGTTAGCCCAGCCATTTAAGCGTGAATACAGACATACAAACTTTCGCCTTTATATTATTAGTGGGATAGTCTGAGAAAGTCCAGTCAGATTAAAATCTATATTTAAAAATAAAAAATTCGTTGTGTCATTAATTCGTCATCATTTTTGGTAATTATACGTATCAGTATTATTTCCTTATATTGATAAGAATAAAATTGATTGATGATTCACATGTGTGTTATTTACGTTTGTATGTTCCATAGAAATAATGAACCATTCTAGTTAAAAAACTCGTTTTAGTTGTAATTTTTTCCTAGTAAACCCTAGTGTATAATAGGTTTTGAAATCATTTACGTCAATATAATATTTAATAAATATTTCCTGTAAATATATATAATATGTAGTTGCAAAATTTATATATTTTTAAATTATTATTATTATACAATAATAATTACTGGTTTCTCCCCATATATTTTGATAGATAGGTGGAGCGGTTTTTTTTTTCGTAAAAACCGCTTGAAACTCTCCCTTCTTTTCACATCAGAATCGTGATTGTATTCCAGAGTAGATCACTATATTCTGTTTTACGATACTTGGCACAAAGTCTTCAAAGAGTTTCTGATTCAACAAGAAGTCGATCACAAACGACATTATTGCGATAAAACAACATTACGTTACCACAATGAGGTATGGCATAGTTCAAGCACCATCATCGAATTTCATAGGAAATCTTGTGCCAAGTGTAGTAGACTGGAGTATAGATATACGTAACCAATGTACCGTTAGATTTATATATTAATATTTACCAAATTCAGTTTCGTGAGTTTTTGTGCAATTTAATCAAAGTGGCCGACCTTGGCCCCGTTTTGTAATTTAGACGTGTGAGGTCAGTTATTATTTAGTATTATTAAAACATCTGTACGAGTAATGATGCTTCTTAAAATCTAACTGTTGTCGATAGGATAAGAATAGTGAATGAGAAGACGAGTCAACACGCAGTTGATAAGAATTGTTGGATACACACTATTTTTGTTATTATACCTATAGGGCATACAAACTAGCGAGCTGGCCATCACGAAGCAGTTGCGACTACTCGAGCGGTTCGTATGTAGAAGAATGTAGTTCACTGTGCAGTCGCACGCAGCTTAGAGCAGTTCATCCTGACTGCTTCATGCAGTCCGTGCTTATCGTCGGCCCTTTGTATCTCTCAGACTCAGAGCGTATATATGCAGTTGAAGTATTTTTAGAGCTGAACCAACCGTGCCATCATTAAACCATGCCGTATCGATTTTATAGTAGTGAGGTGACCTTTACAACTTTGTTTACAACCTAAGCGGCCTATAGTTCCGCCAACGAACTTCCTGTCCTTAGGAAACATCCAAACGAACACAAATTCAGCCCGATGGAGGAGAATTGATTTGATTATGCTTTTAAAAATGTTTTTCACTATCAAAATAATTTTATTGATAATTTTTTTTTATTAATATCTAAGATGTGATTTTATTATCATATTACAATACACTGATTAGTAATTACCTATTAAGGTTTTTACGATAAAATGTCATTAAAAAAATTTTACTACCATATGGTCGGTATATTTACGGAAATTATTTCACTATTTTGGCTTAAGTAGGTTTTATTTCCCGTAGTCGCCAGTGTTGCCATGAAAATTTACGATACACGTATAGAGTTCTAGGTCAAAGTTTTATGGGTGATTGCTTGATAACTTAAGTACGTTCTGTCGCTATAATTTCGGAGCCAATCACACCATTTACAAAGTACGTGCGAAAACGCTACAAGTTTTTTATGTCATACCGCTGCAGGCAAACAAGCAGCTCAACTGATGGACAGTGGCTACAGCCTATAAACATCAGTAACCCCAGGGGTTCTACTAATGCGTTGCCTGCTAACCCCAAGGAAGGTAATATGAATAAATGTTCTAAATAAATGAATAAATGTTCTTGGACGAATCACACAACGCCATCTAGTCCCAAACTAAGCAACTAAGCTTGTACTATGGGTACTAGATTGCTGATAAATATACTTAAATACTTTTTTTTTTGTAAATAAATACTTATTATACATAGAAAACACCCAGACCAAGGCAAACAGACATGTTCATGCACACAAATGTTTGCCTTGCGCAGGATTCGAACCCGCGGCCCTTGGGTTAAAGTGACCATTGCTAGCCACTCGACCACTGGGCCTGTCAAATAAGAATGAGTCATCAATAAGAAGAGGATGTTACCAGAGGCGCTATCCATGCTCTCATGCTTGTTTGCTAACGTCTATAAAAATAACTTTGGTAACCTATGGTTTACATTTACACGATACAAAGATAAAACTGTGAAATTAAGCGAAAGTTGTGTTCATACGAACTTTCACTAACATGAACTTATAAATATTAATGAAGTACAAGATATAATATTTTAAAAAATATATACAGGATTATCTGTAATGACGTTTACTGATTATGTGCCTCGCACATTTTCGATATTGACAGAGTAAGATGGGGCATTGTATCAACCAATAGCGACGTTCGCAATCGCAACGCAACCAATAGCAATTACGTGGACCAATAAAAACGTAGTATTTTTTTTTCTGTACTCGTTTATTAGCTTAGACCCTGTACCCACACATGTCAGGCGTCGCGCGTTGGCGTCGCGTTTAGTGCTACATTGAGCTTTTGTATGTTAGATCTCACGATGAAATGATTGCAACTCCGCGATGGATGATAGATTAAGAGAGGTAGGGCATAGCGGATAATCCGCTCAAATCGGAGCAGCCCGCCTGGGGAAGCACCTCCACCTTACAGAAGATCGTAGCTAAATAACACTGGTATATGCCATGTTGTGTTCCTACGGTACGGTGAGTAAGGTCTCGTATTGCAAGACTCCGTAGGTTACGGTGACGGCTTAGCATCAGGCCGGCCGTGTGATTGTTTGCCACCTTTGTGGTATAAAAAAAAAAACGCGACGTAAACTCGGCGAATTCGCTCTTTTTGTACGCAAGGCCGTAGATTTTTATGACAATACCGCGAATGATTCACTCCATTTCCGAGTATCGGATGAGTATTAAGAAAAACGTTTTATGGAAGCCTGATCCACGGATCAACAGGAAATATTACTATATTGGTGTCAACCAACATACTTGTGGTGCCTTGTGTGGAATTCCAAATTTTTCTTGTCCTTGTTCTCTGACCGTGTGTGTAAATTATGCAAAATACGTCATTTCTGACGTCAATAACAAGTATGTACTTTCTGTTTTATATCGTATAATAGAATTTATCTAACGCGTCACCCCGTTGTTTCTTTTCCTATGGGAATTTAGAAATTGTTAGAAACATTTTTTTAAAGTTGAGTTTTTGAAGGTGCCCCAGTCCGATGCCCTTTAGCTCGGCAGACTTTTTAGTTTCAGCAATGAATCGCAAAAAATATTAATAAAATACGTAGACGTCTGTATGGATGGACTTAGCCCCTAACTATTAATTCTTTTATATTGTTTTGAATAATCATTATTTATTGTTGTTTAACACATTTTGCGCCATCTACCTGTTCTTTTATTTTTATTTCTTTACCCTAAGGGCCGACATACACGGAGCTTTAAGCAGTCAGGATGAACTGCTTCAAGCTGCGACGCATTGTGAACTACAGGCTTTTACATAGACACATATACGAACCGCTCGAGTAGTTGCAACTGCTTCGGGCGGTCGAAGCTTCAAGCTGTTGACTATGACCGCACGAGCGGTCCGCGTATCTTGATCATTGGCTAACGGCTCGAGCAGTCTGTCATGTCGGCTCTAAGGTCGTCTGGAATAGATTGCCTTAGCGATAAGACCGCCTGTTCTACTTTACCCATCTTTAGGTTTTATTTTGTTAAATTTATATTTTGGTGCAATAAATAAGGTACCTATATTGTATTTTATTTTATAGACTTGTTTGCAATCTTTTGTTGATAAAAATTGTAGTGTAACGGGTCGTCGCACCCGCATACTAGTAATACACGAACGATAATTTGTCTACGGAGCATGACAGTCCGGAAACCACGCATCACATGCGCCAGAGTCAACGGACTGACGACATACTTGACATAGTGCACCTACCTAGCGCCATAGCCTATTGTAGGATTGTTTTAAACCCATTTTAGTAATTTCGTTATTTTTTTATACCAAGCCAATGGCAAACAAGCTTACGGCCAACCTGATGGTAACTGGTTACCACACCCTATGAACGCTACTAACACCAGTGGTGTCAATCACGTCCGCAACCTGATAGACGTATAGTAAACAAATGAAAAAGATAATAAATAATAATAAACGTTTATTTATTTCTTCTCCACAAACAAATGACAACAAATTAACGTACAACAATTTGACGACCTCCGTGGCGTAATGGTTGCCACGCCAGACCGCCACCCAAGAGGTCCCGGGTTCGATCCCCGGTCGGGTCATGATGAAAAATGAACTTTTTCTGATTGGCCTCGGGTCTTGGATGTTTATCTATATATGTATTTGTTATAAAATATAATATCGTTGAGTTAGTATCCCATAACACAAGTTTCGAACTTACTTTGGGGCTAGCTCAATCTGTATGAATTGTCCCTATATATTTATTTATTAAATATAATTAACAATGAATTGCATCTTAATAAATATGAGTCACGTGTTTGATGGAGAACGCGCCTGTACAACCAGATATGAATACTAATAGTAAATGAAAAATCGAGTAAACCTTCATCTCATCACAGATTACTTAATAGTTACTTCGTAACCTTCATGCAATATTAGAAAACTTGAATTATACCACCAGGGCCGTTATTATTTTTGTTTACTCATGACTACCTGTCGACTGGTCGCCGAAGACTTGACGTCTCTAGAGGACTAATTTTTCTGGAGTTTTGCAGATTTTATTTAGCAAATGGGTTCTCTGACTTTATATCCGGGATAAAAAGTATCCTATGTGTTAATCCAGGTCATGAACTTGCCGTGTAACAAGCAAAACTATCAAGCCGTTAGGTATTGCATGAAAGATTCACATTTTCAAAGTTTCGCGTTATTTAATTATCCTTGTCAACATCATAAAGGGATCCTCAATACAAAATCTCAGCTTTCTAGGTTGAGCGCCCCCGATAATACACATGTAGTGTTATTTATTATTTCTGATCCTGATTTATTATCCTGATTAAAAAATCTCGTCTTTGTCCTTCTCTACTTTAGAAAGGGAACCTCAATACAAAATCTTAGTGTTCTAGTAATTAATAGAAAGGACAGGGTACTTTTAGTTTCAAAATTTCTCATTAGATTGTCATTTTTTTATACTACGAAGGTGGCAAACAAGCAGTCACCGTAGCCTATGGACACTTGCAAGACCAGGGGGAATTACTCGCGCGTTGCCGACCCTGTAAAAAGTGGAGCTCTGGAGACCTTACCGTAGGAACACAACATGACCGAGACCAATGCCATTTGGCTACGATCTTCTGTAAAGTGGAGGTCCTTCCCCAGACGGGCTGCTCCCATTTGAGCGGATTATCCGCTGTGCCCTACCTCTCTTAATGTGAATTAGGGTACGCAGTCGCAGTCAAAATAAATAATTATTTGAATCTAAATAGCTAGGTAGTTTTAAAATTATATTCGTGAAAACTCGTTAAGTCTTAAGGTCATTGTACGACTGAACCTAGACCGCGCGTGCACCTATTAAACTATTGCAAAACAAAAATCAACCTTATGCTAAATAATTTAAAGTCGTCAATCAAGACTGTTAGTTAAAACAAAACCATAACAAATCAATAAACGATTTTGAACCATATTTACATGACATAACTGTTTCAGAATAACCTAACAGTTAAAGTGGTTAAAATTAAGATGGATTTAAAAATCTTGAGATCCTCCGCTCGGAGGGCGGTCTCGACTGTTATCCGAAAGATTAAATCAAACCAAGTCATTTTTGGGTAACAAATGACTCGACCACCACAGCACAGCCAGTCTGCCGGGTCTGTCATGTAATGGTTACCACGCCCCGGTCCGCCACCAAGGAGGTCCCAGGTTCCAATCCCGGTCGGGTCATGATGAAAAACTGACTTTTTATGTATGTATGTATTTGTTATAAAATATAGTATCGTTGAGTTAGTTAGTAGCTATCCCATAACACAAGTCAATACTTATTATTAAATAATATTAAAAAGGACAATATTTATTATTAAATTCATCAAACTACTTAATACATTTTGTACCATTCGTCGTGTACATTTCATTAGTCTCACCTTCCCGACAAAGGCAAGTCGGTGTTATCGTACGGTGATAAACATTGTGACGTCACCGCCTGAAAACCTCGTCAAACAGCGAACCACACGACCCTGTTTCACGTGTAAAGGTGTGTCTTGATTACGGGCAATTAAAAGTTATTATAGTTATAAACATTCTTTTAAAAAAATTATTCAATTCGAAGTTGAATGACTCGCGACGTGAATTAAAATGCGAATAATTAAGCGAAATACTCTTTAATTCAATTTTTTTAAATACTTCAGGGTGTCCTCTCGGTTCCTGTCAAATGTATCATATAAATTTTATTTATTTATCTCGACTCGACTCGATCATAACTTACTCTTTGCAAATACAATATTATAGTAAATACACTACAGCCTCTACTGTTTTAAATTTCTTTAACTATTATTTTAAATCCACAGATCTCGGCTAGTGAATATTCTTGATAATACACACCCACCTTTATAAATTATGTGCGTTGTGTGTATGTGTTATTAACATCTGCAATTAACGTCTTACTGGGCGGCCATGGGATACAGATGCTAGTAGGTAGATGTTATCCATTACAATGCAATGCATAATCAAATGATAAACATTTACTATAACTAGTAAGTAGGCACGTAGGTATGTTAATTTTGGAAAAAAACAAATACATCGTAAAATACATACACTCGAATTGAGAACCTCTTTCTTTTTTGAAGTCGGTCATTAAATACATTTACAGATTTAACAAAGTTTAAATTCCATATTAAGTCTCCAGATATCTCTTACTTTTTCTTCATTAGTTTAACAGTGACAGCTATATTTTAATTAATTTGTCAGAAACTAACTTAAAAGATTTTAAAAGTTGAAAAGTTGTGCTGTTTTCTGAAATAAATTTTAAAAATGAATATTTATTTTAGAAAACAGCCAGTATTTATTGCAAAATGCAACCAGTTAAAATAAAAAAACAGAGTTCTTTTTTTTACGCAAACGTCAAAATTGTGACATTTCGAATAGAATATTTTTAATCTGTATTTACTGCAGCCGGCAGTTGACGGGCCTCCCTTCAAAGGCTTCGCCCTCGACACCCCTTTACAACCCCACATTTAATCCACGCAATACATCGAACTATCTCTTATTAAAATTATATAATGCTAGGTGACTTCGTCAGCGTAGAGTGATGTTATAGCCTACAGGCTAGCCTATAGGCAGATAGCCTATTTATCGTGGTAGGCTATAGGCTATGCGACAATAAAATAGTTTTTAAATTCGAACCCGTAGTCACTGTAGTTCTGAGATAAGCGAACTCAAACATAGAAATAATCTCTATTTAAGTGAATAATATTAAACTTAATAAATAGAGTTTTTATCGATTGGGATATTAAAATAAGCTGGCAATTTTTATAGTTGTAGGGTTTTGACAGTCATTATCCGACAAATAGGCTAACCAGAACTTATCCACAGTGAAATATTAAATCTAAATAGCAAACAGTAGGAGAATAAATTGGAAAGTGCAAAAATTGCGGATTATTTTCATATTTTCTGTGAAAATTCGTGTGAAAAATAATTCATTGTAATTTTCATGACAGCAAATTATTTCGATGATGTTAATTTTTAATTAAAACTGCCATTATACTTGTCATTTTTTTCATAAAGCTAAAGTAATAATAAAACTACTATAAAATCATTATATTATTGTTATATGTATTTAACCACCCGTGCGACGCCGGGGATGGATGCTAATCATACAAGGAGTGCACAAAAATATTTTAAAGGTTAATAACACAATCATACATATTTCTAATTAAGGAAGAAAAGAAAGAGAACCTAAGAGGCAAACATTAAAATGTTTTTGTGACATTCTATAATGTTTGTAGATTTATTACATATTATGTAAACACGTTTTACTAGTTGTTAGCTAAGCTCATATTGTAGTATGTATAAAAATGTTTGAATATGCATGTATATGTTAAAATACTGTGTGTATAAGTTTTAGAAAATTATAATTATGTTTATTACCGGTATGATTTAAAAAAAAAATACGGCTCTATACAGATGCTCACTAAAAAGTGATACTTTTTAGTGAGCACTTTAAAGTTTGAACACTTTGTGCTATCCCACGGGAATTTATTCAAACTTTGAACATTTTTCCATTATGCTGTGGCAAATTCGTTAGAGAAGTGTTCAAACTAAATTTACTCTATTTTTGTGATGGCAGTTTTTTTAAAACATAAAAACCGTAGTGTGTGGCTTGGCATTTAAATTAAAACTAATGTTATATATTTGCATGGATTATTATATATAACAGTTGTGTATTGTATTATTATTGTCAACAGACGCGGGTACCACTCACACTTGGCTGTTTTTGACTAACATAACACCATTTTTGCACAGCAAAGTAAGTCGGGGAAACCAAACAAAAGCTATTTACGGCTTAATACAATATTATTTTGCTGTATTATTGATTTTAGATTACCATTTCACGAAACCCTTGTGTTGCTAGATGTTTTTATAATGTCCGCATTTTTTTATTATTTGGCATTTTTTTTTTTAATCCCTAGATTCGCTAGATGTCTTTCAATGTCTGTATTTTTAAATTACTTGGCATTGTTTTTTATTTAAAATTTATTTTAACCCTTAGATGCTTGCAGTGTTTTACAGAATAACATTTTAATAAGAATTTTTTATTTCTTCAAAAAACAGTAGGTACATAGTTAACATGCCTAATGTGAATAGAAGACAGAGTATAGTTGAAGCAAATGGAAGAATCTGTTTATTACGGGAATGTATTCCCGAGCTAGTTTTCAGTTTCTTCCCGGCCCTCTGAGAAAATGATGATACATTTTTTTTCCATCCAAACACTAGGGAGAGTAGACTTTGCTTAACTTGTTCGTGCGCACAACAAACATCAAAGGAAAATAATAATGTTGTCGTGCCAAAATCGTTGTTTCGCGTTTTAGCAGGTCACTAACACCGCAATGATAGCAACAATCTGACACAGACACACAGACGGTCTTTGTTCATCAAATTACCAAAATAAAATGGGTTTTTGTACGAGATAAAATGTAGGTATTTGACGAGACGCCTGCGCATGTTTTGATGTAACGTTCGCTGTCTAAATATTTGTAGTTCTACATTTATAATTTATTTTAAAATAATGATAATAATAGCGTTTATTTTCTCATTCACGAATAGGAATACCAAAACAGTGTAACCAACCATATAAGAAACCATACACGCAAACCAAGTTGCGCGCGTTTGGCTAGTACATATAAAGTTAACATTAAATCTGACATAATTAAAAGAGTTCAAACTAAACATGTCATTAAATTTATATATTAACTTTTAAGTGAGTAATAAAAAATCGCAACATTTCACACAGTAGCATTAAGTGTACTAATTAAATAAGATAATTAAGTAGTACCTAAATCCCACAAGTGTCACATACAATGGTGTAGCAACTTTTATTGTTTTTTGAGTTATCTGGCACTCTGCCAATTTTATAAGTTCTTTGTGAACCGTTGACGGGTTGACCTTAATGGCATCCATTCCGCAAAATATAAATATACAATGCACAATGCATTATTCCAACTCGGCTTTTTACTTCTGTCGATTGCAATTTAAGGCAAAATTAAAAATTCCTTTATTCTTTGGATCCTCGTAGACACTTCGACACTCCTGTTGTTTCTGTTCTCATGGGAATTCATAAAAGTTCTTTGAGATTATGTATTCTTAGTTCTTACTTAAACACATGAAGATTTGTTTGGGTAAACTGGTAGTGTCAAACTTGGATTCACTTTTACCACCCTATTTTTCTTTCTCGGTCTTTTTGATCAGTGTCTTGGCTTTTGGTCTTAATGAAAGTTACTGACTGTGAGTTAAGTAACAGTCATTTCCTACCACTTAATTCTCATCTTTGAAAAATTTAAGAACTAAATGGCACGTATTAAGTATATCGGCATTCTGGGTCTAATAAATGGATTCTGGCAGGTCTAACTGTTTGACTGTTGCCATGGAGTACCTAGATAGCGGGGTCTCACTCCTGTATTATTATTATGTATGAATAAAAATTACTCCATATCAAATTATACTACTCTTCCTATCTTCTATAAATAATGTTATCAAGCATGACGTTCAATTTATCAGCTTTGAACAGCTTAAAACTAATATCTAGATTAATTTAATTATTATATCAAATTTCTTACTCTCAGATATTATAAACCAGTGCATTCATAAATTGTATATTTTTCTTGTTAAAAATAAGCGCCATCTAGTATTAAACCAAAAGAAACTTGTACACCCGACAGCATGTCAATGTCAATATCTTTATCAATATTTGTGGAGCTTGCGATGAAAGCAGTTTAAAATTATACAAAATGTTTTAGGGTTACACTAGAGAAAGTCCCGGGACGCATCTGAAGTCCCGGGATTTTCCTACGAAATCCCGGGACCTAAACTACAGGTGTGCATTAAACTACCCGATAAAGTTGCGCATGAAATTACCGATAAAACATTAGAATATTATACAGTAGCTCGTTCTGCGGTGATCTCGTAGTAAAAATAGATAGATAGATAGAAATACTTTATTTGCAATACAATACAACAGCACAAAGGAATATTACATTGAACTCTTACATACTAGTGTACTAGCAACAAGGCGGCCTTATTGCTAAAAACAATCTTTTCAAGGCATATTGTTAAAACCTAGTCTCAATTTGAAGCGCTTATAGCGCTTGTTTTCTATTTTGATTAGCTAGATACCGCTTGAGATTAAAACTAGATTTTAAATTTTTAACTAAGAATACGCCCGCTGATCTCGTCTTATAAATATCATACTAAGATTATAGATGAGAAAGTGAGTTTGTTTGTTGGGTTTTCAGTTGGAACGGGCCAAATTGAACGAACCATGGGTCCTTCGGCCGTAAAGCCAATATTTTTGCGTCCCAACGGACCACTGATTAAATTACTTTTTAAAATACTGTCAGTACAGTCGCATTATGGGTTCATAAACAGCAATACCTATTTTTGGGTTATTCCTTCACGGCTTGACTAAGCAGCCGATCATTCTGAAACTTTGCATACATATTGTCAGGGGTACAGAGCCCAACATAGGCGTAACTTAATAAAACATCAGACTTTTTTACGTCGAACCCGCGCGTTCTACTAGATAATTCATAAATATTGTATTTTTGACATTCGTTACATAAACCCTAGAGTTTAAACTACTTTTTAAATGTTATGTTCGCATTTTTACAACCACTGTTTACAACTTGTATTTTATAAATAATTGCTAAAGTATTTCCATGTGTTCGTGTTGTCCTATTATTTTGTAAATCATCATATTTTCCTTGCTTTTTATGTGTACGGTTTTAGTTTATAAAAATAAGTTACTGAGGAAATTACGTTTTTATTGACCGAACGAAGCGGGTCTCTCGGCTTCAGTGCTCCGAGTAAAGGGGTTACCGACGAGAATATCTAATTTGTTTGCTACCTAATTCGGTCGCTGCGGCAGTCTACTAACTTCTATTTACTCTCATCGTTTATAAACCCTCTGACAGATTTCGCCAAACGACATACACGGGAAATCCCGTACATAACTCATATACCCGTTTTATTCCGTGGATGTTTATTATTTCGTTGTTTGATGTGCTCTACCTGTGATTTCAGATGCCCCGCGGCCGGGACGAGATGCAAGTGAACGTATCTGGACTGAGGCGAAATATCAAGAACCTCGCGCACAACTATTCCGATGCCCAGGTATTATATGTATATTTATTTAATAGCATGTTCCTCATAATCATACTTTATAGAGTAGTCTCAGACCGCCACCCAGAAGGTCCCGGGTTCGATCCCCGGTCGGGTCATGATGAAAAACGAACTTTTTCTGATTGGCCTCGGGTCTTGGATGTTTATCTATTTAAATGTATTTGTTATAAAATATAATATCGTTGAGTTAGTATCCCATAACACAAGTTTCGAACTTACTTTGGGGCTAGCTCAATCTGTATGAATTGTCCCTATATATTTATTTATTTATTTATAGTGTAAAAGTAGACTGAGCAATGACTACTTTATGCCAAGGGTTACTTGTGCCACACAAGAGAAATATTTGTCGTGTGATCGTTTGTTTTAGTCTGGGTGTTTTTTCTTTCCCAATTTTACAATCCAACAACGTCATCTTTTAAATCTATCCATATTAAATGCATTGTCCTGAATAACTGACTGACTCTTAACTACTACAACTATCTACGCACAACCTTTTCATAGATTTGATTTCTGGAACTTGGAGGGTGTATTCTTTGTATGACATAAACATCCGTTAAGAAAGGATTTTCCGATATTGTGATTTTTATTTATAATTTTAGGCAACTAACTAGCCATTCATATTTTGAAAATGTGTTTTGAAAAAAATCGAAGATTGGTCGTGGGTTCGAATCCCACCTGGCGGGTAGGTGAAATTTGTCTTTCAAAAAATATTTTACGATATTTCCACTATTTTCCACGTCAACGCGGGGGATATACGTAAATGAAGTTACGAATTTTGGTATAATCTGTTAATAATTAAATTAATTAATAATTAAATTTATTTTCTCTTAAAGGTTAAAGTGCGCGAGGCCACCTCGAACGACCCATGGGGTCCTTCGAGCACACTTATGGCGGAGATAGCAGACCTCACCTACAATGTCATGGCATTTACGGAGATCATGCAGATGATCTGGAAGAGGTTGAACGACCACGGCAAGAATTGGCGACATGTGTACAAAGCTTTAGTATTGATGGAGTATTTGATAAAAACTGGAAGTGAAAAAGTAGCGATGCAATGTAAGGAGAACATATACGCGATACACACGCTTAAAGATTTCCAGTATATGGAGGAAGGCAAGGATCAAGGTAAAGCAATAGTCATGTAATTGTCGAAGGTGGCGAGTTCTATGTGGGTACTGATCGTCGAGTCGAATGTTTTCAGGTCTGAACGTCCGAGAGAAAGCGAAACAGCTCGTAAACCTTCTGAAAGACGACGAGCGGTTGAAGAACGAGCGAGCGAGAGCGCTGAAGGCGAAGCAGCGGTTCGCTCAGAGCGCGAGCGCGTTCGGCAGCGACGGCGCCCTGGACACGCCCTCCAGCCCCACGTACCCGCCGCTGAGCAGCTCGCCCGAGGCGCGGGGCGGGGCCGGGGCGGGGGCGGGCGCGGGGGCGGGGCGCGAGGCGGAGCTGGCGCGGCCGCTGACGGCGGGCGAGGAGGAGCTGCAGCTGCAGCTGGCGCTGGCCATGAGCCGCGAGGAGGCGGAGCGCGACGAGCGCCGGCGCCGCTCGGACGACGTGCGCCTGCAGCTCGCCATCAGCCAGTCGCAGAACGACTTCCAGTATGTATTCTACACGTGGTAGTACGTGGACTAGTATAATACCACTTCGCACATTTTTATTTTTCTCTAATTAAGGGACCATCTTTACGAGCGAGAGAATCGAATCCCAGACACGTTTTAAAACAATGTATAGAATTACGTGGCACGACGACATTATCGTCGCGATTCTCTCGCTCGTGATCAATTCTTAAACTTGTTGTAAGGTCCGAAGACAGCTGCAGTTTCTCCGTGACGTCAATAACATTCATTGCTTATTGTCTGAGGTCGCCGTTTATGATCCTGGATATACAGGAGACAGCGGTGGGAATGTGTAATGGGCTTGTCCCGACCACTTCGCACAGAAAGCGCAATCTCCAAGAAACTAAAAAATATTTTAGTCCCGGGATTTCCCGGGATTCGCTCAAGTCCCGAAATAATACCAAGTCAACGATAAAATCGTTTGACCTCTACTATATAACTTACATTTATTTATCTAATTGCTTACAGAACGACAGGAGTGGAACCCAAGAAGCAGGAGAATTCGTCCCACCTGTTAGACCTATTGGATGTAAGCCTCTCCCCTACGTCGCCCAAGGAGCCCTGGCAGAACTTACCCCCGCGACAGGTACATATACATTTGTTCCGCCTTAGAGGCACTACCCTACCTTACCCTACCCTAAGTCCTTCTCCTGGTTCTAAGCTACCTCTCAACTTTCAGCCAAATCGCTTCAGCCGTTTTTGAGTCATAAATAGTGTTACTCAAATTCAATTCAAATTCAATCCTTTCTTTTATATATATAGATTTTCGTTCTCTCATTTAAAACTATTCATTATTTTAAAAGTGGGAAACTGGGACCGAGGTCAAATTCAAACCCAATACTTTTTTATTATTAAAATAGGCCAAAATATCGTCACTTTTTTCTATTAAACTAAATTGTAGTGTAAGTTTTCATACAACAACGAAGAAAAGCTAAATGCTAAACTTTGCAACACTTTGCTCTTAGCGTGTTTTGTTTTAAAAATATTGCCGTGACAATACTAGTAATTTTCAAATCAATCTAATTTTAATTTTTACTAAACTATACAGTTATAACATAATGTTTAACTTATTGTTTAAGTCCATAACAAATGTCAAAAACTATTCCACAGAGACACTATCGACATTCTTTTGAGACACGATTGAGACACCATTGAGAGTCCATTGGTGTATTTGTGTTAGTAGAATAGATCCCCAGTTATACTGTTAAGTAAAGGTAGAATTAACAACGGCAATCACAGATTGACAATAAGCAGTGAAGCTAATTGATGTCCAGGGGGACAATTTTTAACGAGTTTAATCAGAAAGATATTAAATGGAGCAAGAAAGATTGTTATAAATTTATACACTGTTATTATAAGAACATTAAAAATACATTTGTTTAATAGTCAATCCATTCGGATTTCGATGTATACGACGATCCCATGGATTATATGGTAAGGGTTTGTGTTTTGTGAGTGTGACGCACTGGTTATAATGTGACGTCGTAGGCTACTTACTTAGTGAAATCTTTAGGTGGGTCCATATAGCACCACACCTTTTAGCGCTATTGCGCACTGTGGACTGGTCGCCGGCGACTCGGTCGACAGTGACTATGACTTTCATAAAGTTCAATAGGTGTTTACTTACTTGGTCGCCGGTCGCTTGTCTATGTTTTGGTCGCTGAGAGACAGTCGCCGGCGATTAGTCGACAGTGCGTGATGGCTTTTAATGTACAATATCGAGACGAATCGCCCTCTGCAGACTGCAAGCGTACAATTTTTTATGAATCTCTATGAAAAAAATGTATTTGTAGAAAAGTAATAGATACCGGTAGGGTATAGAACCGGGAAATCCCGGTACCGAAAATCCCGGGAATTCCCGGTTCTTTTATAGCTGTAAAAGAACCGGGAATTGAAATACAAGAACCGGGATTTTCGGTACTTTCGGGATTTTTTTATTTATTCAATTATATGGCAATTGGCAACACTGACGTTAGTGACGCTACGTGCGATCGAATATATTTTGATGGTCAACAAACGATCGAGTATGTTTTCAAGAAAAAGTAAGAAAAATATCTAAACTATGCCTTTTTTGCAATTTTGCCAAAGAAAATGTTGTCTTTAAAAACACCTATGTTTACAGTGGTTCTGAAACGGTTTTTATGCTTCGAATCAAGATCACGAAGTCTCAATTTTCCCAAGATTTGTCTCAAGTCCTGTTAAGATGCAAAAAAATTGCTCTTCAGTCTCAATGTCATATAACATGCTTCCTCCACAAGGAAGCATGTTCTATGAGTTCTTTTTGGGATTTTGGTCTGGTGATTGCGCAGGCCAGTCTAAAACCGAAATGTCGTGCGTGCTCCTGAAGCCAGCTGGTCACCACTCGCGCTGTCTGCGTACGGACATTAACACCACAACCCTTCAGTCAGTTGCGAGCGAGCGACAGAAGCAGTGGAATCCAATTGACAATTTTTATTTAACACAAACAACTGGTGCTCTGACGAGAGCATTTGAAGAAACAGCATTGCCGTAACATTTGGCTGTTTTTTCGCATCAGTTAGCAAAACGGTCTTCGTGCGTATGGTCCTTGCGCTTCTGGCCATGGCATTCTTTCACTTACTTCCCCAGTAGCATGATAACGTTACTTTAAAACCTTGATTGCCGCAAGCCTTGCGACAAGAGCAACTTTTTAGCATCATACCAGGACTTGGGTAATGTCGCCCAAAAAGATTTTATTTATGACATGAAAAATCGATGCAGAACCATTGTATGAATCATGGGATATTTTATTGATAACTGATTTTTTGCATAATTGCAAAAAACTGCATCTGTAATATTTTTTTTTCTTTGTAACGACCGTATTAAACAAATACGGTCGTTACTTGTATCATTATTTCACTTTTTTTAAAATATTTACGCAATAAATATAATATTATTTTACTTTTACATGTACCTAGTCCAATAAATGAGCTTTCTAAAAAAAAGTATGTCTAACAAAAAATGTGTAAATTGAGCAAAATCATCCCTAGGCGGTGTTGATGTATTGAAAAAAAAATCCCGTCGGTACCGAAATTCCCGGGAAATCCCGGTTCCAGCATAGTCCGGTACCGAAAATCCCGGTTCCTTGAGATAGTACCGGTTCTCTATACCCTAGATACCGGTGTCATTGGTGTGTGGTCTTCTCTTATTGAGTGTCTTCTAAGAGAGTAAATGTTGACGCTTGGCGCAGCTGCCCGAGGGTCGCGAGGCGTGGCCGGGCAGCCCGCGCGACCCCTGGGCGCCCCCGGCCGACGACCCCTGGGCGCCGGCGCAGCTGGCCGAGGTCTCGTCGCCTTCTTCGTCCGAGCTGGAGCAGTTCGACGCGCTGTCGCTGAGGCCGCGCGCCAACAACAACAACAACAACAACGTCGACGCCGACCCCTTCGACCTGTCCACGCTAGGTATGAACTTGTTACAGTAATTGGCAAATAGCCTATTCAAGCATTTGAGCACATGAATGTAATGCACAATAATAATGATTCCAGGCGACTCGTTATCATCGAAGCCGCTGTCGCCGCCGCCCGCGAGCACGGGCGCCATCAAGAAGTCGCCGTCGGCGTTCCTGGGCGAGAACTCGTCGCTGGTGAACCTGGAGAGGCTGCTGCAGCCGCAGAAGCCGGAGCCCGCCGCGCCCAACCCCTTCGCGCCGCCCGAGCCCCAGCCCCAGCCCCGGCAGATGTTCGCGCAGCCCCCGCCGCAGAAGGTACTGAACAATTCAATTTGATTGTATCGTTTGATATTGCCATTTACAGACTTAAATTCAACACTCGTCAAATTCTAATTCAAAACTTTTATTCACAGATAGGTTTTCACAAACACGTTCTCTTGTCAAAGAGTTCATCACAAATAATAATGTTTATTTGCAGCTGTCCATCAACGAGCTGAAGCAGCAGCAGCTGGGCCTGACCGGCGTGAGCTTCCCCAGCGCGTCGCCGGCGTTCGGCAGCGCGCCGATGCCGGGCGCCGTGGCCGTGCTGCCGGGCGCCGGCCTGGGGGGCGCCCCCCCCGGCGACCCCTGGGCCCCCCTGGCCCCCCTGCCCCCCCTGGCGCAGAGGGCCCCCTCCCCCTGGTCCCCTCCCCCGCAACGACAAACGCCCAACCCCTTCCTCTCCTAGCCACTACATGCGCAGGTATTTACCATGTCTATTTATAGTCACTTTGCATGCTAGCTTATAATTGGTTTTAAACACGGCCCCTGTTTTTTATGAAAATCGATACATCTTTGATGATCCTTGATTTTTGTTGAGACAATTACTTTCATTTTTTGTTGAGAAGTCATTACTATCATGTATTAAACTCACAACAAATTTCTGATAAAAAATCAATATGTCTAATTAGATGGACTGATTAACTAAAAGATGCTCAAAAACCATCAACCATATATCAGATCGCCAAAATTTCAAAAGACAGAGGTCGATGGAGACAATCCATCCATTCCCGAATGGAATCGCACCATGGCCACGATCTTCAGACATGAAATACCGACAATAAAGAGAGAGAGATGTCCTAAATCTGTCTTTCCTTGTCTATAAATAAAGTAATCGTTGTTTATCGTTGTGTTTATCCGTTTGCAGGTCGGACGACAGTGGATTCGAGCCACCGCACCGCCAAAGCGAACGACGCTTCTCAACACTTGAGTGACCAAATCTTGAGTTGATCCGAGACCAACATTGGCGCCAAGCACGACCAACACGCACAGTGACCGGCAAATAATTCGGGCTAAATATAGAACAATTTAACACAACGCTGTTGACTATACCAAACTGATTAACAATGGGAAAAAATAAATTTACAAGTTAATCACAATTTGTATAATTAAATTTAGTTTCACCATTTTTTTTAAATATGAAACTAATTATATTTTACAATGAAATTGGTCCAAAATATTTCGATTAGAGTAAGTCGACATTTATTAAGAAAAATCTATAAGTATACTATTTATTTAAATAATTTGTTATTAAATATTTGATGAAAATTTCGTCTATTACGGGTTATGAGATACAGACTGACAGATAGCTTAGCAAAGAAAAAACGAAAAAACTATAAGCGTTTGAGTATAAATCTAAAATCTCGAATTATTTGTCGAACACTATATGTTATATTATTTTTTAAACTTACTACGAATGTATGTAAGTTAACAAAAGATTCTTTTTCGTTATTTTATAGTTTTTTTTTGTGATATCACACACATGAAGGTGCTTCCACACCGGTGTTATATACCGTTATTGAACAAATTGTAACATTAGCTTAAATTTTAAAACATGATTTTTGCACCAAACTGAATGTTACAATTTGGTCAATAACGTTACATAGCACCGGTGTGGGTGCACTTTAACGACACATTTTTTTATAATTTTACTTTTTAAAGTATGTCTTCAACAATCACAAAGTTTTTATGCATTTTTTTTTCTTTAAAACAAAAGTGTCGGATCACCGTCAGTGCGTCAGAAATCAATTCTATGTAGAGTTGAAATCCAATCGAACAATTCTTTGTCGCTTCAACAAATTCGACTATTGTACGAGAAAGTTTTATAACAAGAGATATTTAAATAACATTAATATATTCTTTGGGTATAAAATAAAAAAAGTAATATAATTTTTTTTTTCGTTCTCAAAATCTCATGTTCTAAAACTGTCTCTTTATAAATTATGTATAAACAAATATACCTATTTCTAATTATTATTTTTCGAGTGGTGAGTGGTTTAATCATGTGAACCAGAAGAACTAAATTAACAATGTGGTGGTAGGTTAACAAATTAAAGTATAAGGCGGTGCGTACGCGGCGACGGACGCTCGAAGCGCGAAGCCGCACTTAACGAAATTTAGGACTGACAAAGAGAAATATATTAGTATGTATTGAACGATCGCGTTTTGAACACATTGTGATGCTATATTTATCGGTGTGGCCAGGGGCCAGGGGATACGCCGACATTAATGGGAGTCGAACGCGCACATTTACTTGTTTTTACACACGACGTTTCGACAGAGTTGCGTCTGCTGTGGAAGACTGAACTGTCGAAACTATGTAAAAACAAGTTTATGTGCGCGTTGAGGCCCCATTAAAATAGTGATATAATAACATTAGTAGCCAATGTGTAGTCATTAACTGATATTAAAAATGAGCCACATAAAAATAATTTATTTGAATGGATATCTCGTAAATTTTTGCATAATGCACGAGATGCTTTTGGGAACTTGAGTTATGGCAGATGACACGCTAACCGTGTCACGATTATTCGCAAGTCAGTGACACACCAGTGGTTGGTGCCATGTGAGAGAAAAATCAAACTGTCACTGTTCGTATTTGACGGTTATCACCTTTGACAGGTGATAGATAAATTTCCGTATGACAGCCGAAGCAACGCGGATGGGGGAGAAACATGGCCGCTCAAGTTGAATTTTGTATTTCCTATATATTATTCAACCAAAAATAAATTTTGAAAATGTAATCGAAAATTTCGAGAGATCCTAAAATATGTCGGGTCTTAGCCTTTATAAATTAAGCATTTTGGCGTGCGTGTTCTAGAGTTAGCCGCCGTGCACGCACCCTTAGGCAGTATACAAAATAATGAAAATGTCTATATAGACTGGATATCGCTGTGACGTCGTGTATTATATAACCACTGGTCGCTGTTGACACTG
This sequence comes from Endotricha flammealis, assembly GCA_905163395.2. Lineage (NCBI taxonomy): Eukaryota > Metazoa > Arthropoda > Insecta > Lepidoptera > Pyralidae > Endotricha > Endotricha flammealis. Next base: position 421,627 of record LR990861.1, on the reverse strand, counting down.
CTGGTTGTACAATTGACAACTGCCTTGACATAATCAATTTTCGTAGACTACGTTTACTGATGATTCGACAGCATTTGAATATATTTAAATAAAAAATATTTAACTTTTACTAAATGTTAGATCGTCATAAATTATTTCAAAGATAAATAGTTTTTATTCAAATCTATTGTAACTCTTTTGAATCTCTTATAATACGGACTATATTCCTGACAAAATATTTGGAGTCAACCTATCACAACGTAATAATATAATATATTAATATTATGTGTAAGGTTCATATATACGCATTTTTCAAGTGTGTATATTCAATGAATAAAGGTAACATTCTGATCCTAAAGCTCGTCAAGCGCAAAGCGTGTAGCGCGACTCATTGAACTGTGACAGGCAAGGTCATGATAAAAATAATGATAAAATCATTTATTCAGGAACTAGGCCCTCACAGGCACTCCCTTGTCGAAGTGTAATTAACATTAATTTGTATAAATAAATCTCTGTAATCTAGCGCCATTACGGGAACAAAAGCAAAATGGCCACTGTTAAAAGAAATGGCGAAAGAAACACGTCTTGGTTCGCTCCATATAAATTTATACTTAGTATTTTTTATTTTATTTATTTATTTATTAAGGCACATCAACAACGCAGACTCAATCAGTAAGTCGCTATACACGTAAGAATCGGTATGCTGCCTTTAGATAATTTATTTGCTAGAAATTCTTGTTATTATAATCCCAACAATCGAATTTATATCACAACGAGATCCGCCAGTGTCGACAGTGGCCCTCGCAATAGCGTAGCGTAGAGCGTAGTCCCTTCGTAGCATATTCGGAGTTCGAGTCACGATACGGAGTTTATCGTATCGATAAACACAGGATTCTTGCGTAATTCACCATCATATCAACCCATAATCATCCCACTGCTGGGAAACGAGTCTCCCTTCAATCGAACGGGATCAGCGTGTATTCTGTAAAGTTTTGAAGCCGCCTGAATGCCACCACCGGCTTGGCTTGAAAACACTATATGGAATGTAAAGCAAACCCGTATCGCTGCAGTTGGATGATTATGGCTTGATATGATAATAAAATCCCTAATAGACAGACCCATACTAGAACTAAAAAAGCGGTCAGTTTCACTTGATCGTCCGCTACACGGCGCTGTTATATGTAGCTTAATGAATAATAAGGCTGTTTTACAAATCCATATTAAGTTATTTACGATGTGCGCGAATATCCATAAGTCGTCATTGTGACTCGAGCTCCGAGTAGATAAATTATTCTCAAGGGTAATAAAGATTTTGTAAGGTAGGGATTTTCGCAATGTGATGAATTTTGTAATATACACCTATATAAATAAAATTATTTGTATTACGAGCTTACAAATTATTTTACATGAAAATTTTTGACTCAAAAAAAAAATTCTTTGTAATTTTTTATATTGGAATACAAGTTTTAAAAAATGTGCTGAGTTCATGAAGGAAACTTTATTTAATTGTTGAAGGAATAATTATTTCATGAACTACATATTAATCCTTATGCACATATTGTCCTTATGTGTGAAAAGGCTTACGCCAGATACAGCCCAGAGTGGTCGTAACGCTCTTGACAGGACGGTCGTGATCGTCATGTAGTACTTGAACTGGGGCAGATGCAATGCGCCTCACGACATCTCGCCATTTCCCCCTGTTAGAGGTCATGCGGGCGCACTCTTGCATGGCATCGCCCATGGACCAGAGGCTATGCACACTAAGCTATACTAAAGTATACTTGCATTTAATTCTTAATAATTTGATTAATTTTTCATCACTAAATTGATAGTATTTGTCGCATTGCGAAAATTCATTAAAGGTGCTCCTTCACCGGGAGCATTCGCGTGTACTGTAACGCTCAGATTCGAGCATTACAGGCAATTACAGCAGTGAGGGAGGCGAACGCTCGTCAGTCAGGGAGGTAGTATTGTAATGTAATGCTCAAAGTCGAATCTAAAATGTTACATTACAAGCGAATGCTCGCGGTGAAGGAGCACCTTAAGACGTCCATAGTTCGGCGACTACGGTTTAAGGTCTCAAGTTGTTAAACGTGCCTTAGATACCAGTTTTGTAATGATATTGTGTCGCCCTCCAGGACAGCGGACGGATTGTCTCGGTATCGGGGACAAAGCAGCAGGTCCCAACTCACATATATCTGTCCCGTTTATTCTTATTTGTTGTGAGAGAGATAACAGGTACACTGTTAGCTTGGTCAAGTGCAGACTACGGATTTTTTTGTAAGCGTGCATTAGTCTATTGCCTCCTGTAAATCGGCTGAGCATCACAACGTACGCTGAGACACTATCAGCCGTTTCTGAAACGCATTTTTATAGTTGCACTTTAAATTATAACTGTCATTGTCAACCTAAAGAAGAAAAAAGAGATAGCTTGAGTCAATGTGGAATCAAAATAAAATGCGTTTCAGAAACAGGCATTACGCCTTGTGTGTTGAGATCTTAAGACGCTGACATCGGCGTATGAAAGTCGCAACGCGGAAGTTAGACGTTGCCTACAGCGTTTAAAGGAGACCATAGACTTTGTGAATATTCAGAAGAAAGGCCGTCATATGCACATGCCTTTAGTTACAACGTTTCACAAGCTTGAAGCTATAACTAGCTACTTTGTACTGTGAGCAAAGATTTGCTTATTTTTCAAAATTTCTTGATACCAAATATCCGTCTTTATGTCCACCGTGCAACTTTTATTATAAATTAATTGCGATCGTCACTGTTTTGTGCAATCGAATACTATATATCGATAAATGTACATCAATAGTGTGGTATTTATCGATATTCCAGTAAACAGCTAGATGCATGAACTCGCCTCCGTGACGTCACATTTTGTTTTGTGATATTAAAATATTTTGTTAATATTTGTTATAGGGAATATAAAATGTATTCGGGTGTTTGTGTGATGCTGTTACGACTATTTATTACTGATGTGCCTGTGCTAAACAATTTAACAAATTATTTTATACATGTACAAGTCCGTAAAAATACTCTGCTTTATATATATAAGTAAGCCATATGGCTTACAAGGGTAATCTACCCGATACACTGGCACTCCATTTGACAATGTTATATTCAATAAAATTTTGTTATGTTACGTGAAATCTCTCTCGAAAATAATTCTTGATCGGCATTTGATTGTTGATCGGCATTGACTTTACAGACTAGCGCTAACTAAATACTAAATTAAATCTGATTGTAGGGTACGAATTAGCATTTACTAATAATTTTAAACTGAATTCATACGGAATTGAAATTAAAATTGCGATTAGATTCATGAGTAAGGTAGCTGATTTGTCGGCGGAGAGCGATGACTCCCCGACCGACTAAGAAGTTGTAAAGCGAGACATATCAGCAATGAGTGGTTATGAATTAATAATTAGTCAATATATTTAGAGCTTAGTCAATTAATCTGCATTTGTACTGTTCAAGCCGCAGGCGAGTTCACGTCGGCCCCACCCGCGCTTCGCAACGAGTGTATGTGCGTGTACAAAATATTCCAATTTTATATGTGTATGTTTGTATTGATATATTTTACAACCCTCATTATTGACGTATTATTGATCGATTTAAGATATCTTGTATATTTTGGAGTCAGTGTTGCATAAATGTCGACATAAAAATCTTGTACATAGCCTTATGATAACACCACCTGAGTAAAATGGAAATGTATAAATAAATTCAAAGTCACAAGTGATGAAATATCGATAAGTAGAAATCGATGTTTGTGCAACACTATCCGGCTGTTTGTCATGTGTTGCCAGTAAAAAAATAATTTAGAAAATTAACAATTTAAAACTACACATTTTATTTATCTCGTTTATTACTGGCAACATAGCGATTTTGTTTTTTTTTTCGCTTTACGATTAATTATTAACAGATTCAGTTAATGATTATTGACTTTGTTTATCCGTTATGTAGATAAATTATTTTTAATATATTAATTTGACCAATAAAATGCATCGACGCTGAACAATCGTGTCATTAGCTAGGGAGAACTGTAAAGATTAATGTAACTATTTAATTAAAATATATAAGTTTTTCAATACACGTTTGTGTATTATTTTATGCGACCTGCGATTGCCTGGCGTATTGTATTTTTTTTTACCCGAGTGGGAGATTCAGGTAAAAAAAAATACAATACTACTACTGTTTCGTTTATCCCCTGTATAAAAAAAGATAAATATGATTAACTAAAACCACTGTCATTCTTGAAAATTAGAAACGCGAGAGAAACAATAGTTATAAGCTGTTCTTTATGTGTTTTGTTGTTCGTTTTAGTTGGCTTATGTAAAAAGAATCAAAAGATTTCACTTATTCATCGGTCAATTTCCTCTAAATGTGTGCAAGTATATGACCGGACAGCACTTGCACAAATAAACAATCGGTCCCAGCCATCGTTTTAACATATTAAAACGCTTGAAATAAAACATCATCAATGTACAATATGATTATAATTTATTCATTAATAGTTTACAAAGACATTATCGTACAAATATTAAATTCCTGGATCAGCATATCGTAGTACAAATTACTTAATTTTGTTCATTATAAAACTCGCGCTGGACGAGGCGGTTTATATACAAGATACGCTATGCACCAGATGCCTACGCCTACTTACAGCTAGCTTACACGTCGGAACTAGGGCCAGGCGCGCGCCGGGGTACATTGAGCAGCGGCGCCTGCTATTGCGGCGAACCCACACTTACATTAATTACGGTACTGAATTTAATGATAATTTAACCAATTTGTAGGCCTCAGTCTCATGGTGTCACCTCTTCACTAACCTACAGGTAAATGCTGGCGATACAAAGTTGAGTTGGTAAAATCGTATAAAATCCATCGACTAGACTACAATATCCAATAAATATTCTCGAAAAATCCAATAATGTCCACCGATAAACTGTCCTTATCGATACCGTAAATCTAAAAATAAATAATTTCAAGCATTACGAGCGACGGTCACAAAATATTAAAAAATATAATAAATCGAAACAAGCATTGACGGCAGATCTACCAATAAGAAAATAATCTATGATTATAATAATATTAAGACAAGCGATATTTCCATATGATCACATTCGCGGCGTCGGGTTAAATGCGGGCGGGCGCCGCCGCCGTTGACGCCCTCTAGAAGAAAATTTTTTTTTCTGCGGAATGTTCGTCGCCAATGCTTCCGAGCATTGACTAACATTCACCTTTTTCACATTATAATAATCCATTGACAGCGGATTCTCGCCAGAATCAGCCGGTTGGCTCGTTCGGAGGCCGCCGTCGCGGAAGGGCGCCGGCGGCGGGTCGAGCGGCGTCAAGGCGGCGCGCTCGCGACTGCTCTGTATTGGAAGAGTATTGTGTTGGGGGAGATTCTTGTCGGCTGTTGGGTGTGCGGGGCCTAGTACTCCCAGTGCGTGGCGGAGCTGAGGTCGGAGCCCACGAGGCGGAAGTTGCCGTTCTTGGCGGCGGCGAGGTACTCGCGCTCGGCGGCGGCGCGGATCGCCAGCCGCGTTGGCTCGCGCAGCTCCAGGTGGAAGCCCTGCGGCGAGTCCGAGTCCATCGTCACGCTCTCGCTGTCCGCGTGCCAGTATTTGCCGTTTGAGCCTGCAAATTAAGTCACCAATTAATTTGAGCGTTTTAAAATGGTTTTCGACGTTACAAAACCGAATACAAACTAAGGTTTTCACTCATTCCACTTCAATACACTACTCGATACCCAGTGGATTCTAGGCGACTTTTTTTAAATAACGATACAAAAATATTTTTTTAAAAATTTCTTCTTTTATTGTTAGACCCAAAACAATGTGATAAAGGCTCATTCTACACAATAAAATTTGTGATGTATATTTGATTTGTTTGTAAATGTTACCTTTGAAATAAACGGCTCCCTTGGGGCCCCGGATGACCTGGATGGTCTCGTAGTTGGCCTTGTTGCACTCCAGCTTCACGCCCTTGGGGCCCACGAAGCCCTGCTCGCACTTCAGGACCAGGATAGGCCTGTTTCATTAAAAAATGTAGATTAATAAAATTCTTCTCACTGTTAACCAAACTTTAATTACCAAAGTGGAAAAGTGAATATTATATACAAGTTTTTGTTTCTAACATTTGTAGTTCCTATGTTTGAAATCTGCAGATATTATATTAAAAGGTATCAATACATTATTCGTAGGTACCGTTCAGATTTTTTTAAAAAAGAAAATTAGATTTTTGTACGTATTCGTCACAAAGTAAATTTGTCATTATTGTACACTCCACATTATATATTAAAAATTAAAAATAGTAAATTCGTCACAAATTTTCATAGCTACTCCGTGACGAATTAACTTTGTGACGAATCTACAACAACCCATAATAACTAAAAATCCCACTTATAATATTATAAAGACGAAAGTTTGTATGTTTGTTTGTTGTCTTCGCGCTCTAATGGCTGGACCTATTTTTATGTTTGGTATGTAGGTAGCTGATACCTTGGATTAACACATAGGATACTTTTTATCCCGAAAAGTACGCGATTTCCGTAGGATTTGGTCAAAAGTCTGATATACGCGGGTAACACCTAGTGCTTTAATAAACTGACCTGTTGATGAGATAAAAGTAATATTTGCAGTTGTCGTCGATGGAGTCCACGTTGGCGTAGAGGTGTCCTGAGCGCTTGGTGGTGAGGTATTTGCCGTTGTTGGCGCGGAAGGCCACCGCGCCGTCGCCCTGCCACTCCAGCTCGAAGAGCGCGTTTGACGACCTGTAGTTGTAAGTCAACAATCAAACGGTATACTTTTATAAATATTTTGGATGATACACACCACGCCATCTAGTCCCAAACTAAACAAGCTTGTACTATGGGTTTCTAGTGATAGGTATACATAAATACTTTTCTTTTTTTGTAAATGTTTATTACATGGATAACAAACTTGAAATAGCTAAGCATTTTTTTTTGTAATCAATATTCCTTAGGTTGACAAAAGATAAAACCATTTATTCAGAGACTAGGCTGGCCTTATTTCTCATAAAAAATATATCTTGTACGGTTATTTTATTCATGTCGCTCTACTCTGACTGATTTAGCCGGCCTAACTGGTACCTAGTTAAAATAAAATAAATATATAAATATATAGGGACAATTCATACAGATTGAGCTAGCCCCAAAGTAAGTTCGAAACTTGTGTTATGGGATACTAACTCAACGATATTATATTTTATAACAAATACATAATAATATGTAGATAAACATCCAAGACCCGAGGCCAATCAGAAAAAGTTCGTTTTTCATCATGACCCGACCGGGGATCGAACCCGGGACCTCCTGGGTGGCGGTCTGGCGTGGTAACCATTACGCCACGGAGGTCGTCATAAGAGTATGACTCTCAGTTTTTTATCTGAGAGATAAACAGTAATGAAACAAGCCTTTAACCAAGTTAATCCCCCAAAGTTCAAGTTCAAGTTAACGGTTCAACTAACACTTTCAAACTTTTTAAGTTATAGTTAAGGTACTGACTTGTTGTCCCCGCTGGCCTGGATGCCGCCACCCGTCTCCAGGGTCCAATAGCGGTCCTGCATAGTTCGGATGTACCAGCGGCGTGTGGCCCAGTCGAACTCCAGCTGGAACGTCTCGTGCGACGAGATCTCGTCCTGGTTTGCGGTCACGTCAACACCTAGAATTTAAAAACAAGTTTATTTAGTAAACCAGGATCAGTTACACTTTGGCTGTCCATGATCAGTTACTCTTTTACCGTCGATGCTGACAGCCGAAGATGTATGAACTTCTAGGAGTTTTTGATTAACGCGTAGTTATCAGCGCGGTAGGTCATACATTTTTCTGTCAGCGTGCGGTCAGAGCGACTCTAAAACTAGCCTTATATGTCGCAATTTTAATTTCAACTCTGTATAATATCAATTCAAAATTAATAGAAAAGCCTTACTCATGCTAATACTCTTGAAATTTTGTATTTTAATATTTGTTTAGCGTACAAACCGATTTCATCTACATAGTTTATTATTTACTTTTCGCTATTGTAGTCTGTTAAGAATACCTAATTATTTTTTATAACCGTACAGTGCATCGGTATAATGTTTTTATTATTTTTAAAGATAAGTTTTCCATCATCGCGGCCGTCCAACTACAAGTAATTGGGCGCGCGCTCCGTGAACATATCTCGCCAACACACCGCTAATTTGATGTTTTATGTATCTGTGCTATGTAACTCATAAAAATATTATTTCTCCGCAATTTGGAACGAAAAAATATTCTATTTGAACCTAATTTTATATTCATAGACATATGGTTTTCCTCAAGACGTTTTCTCTCACCACCGAGAAAGTTACAAATAGCTTTTAAATTTTCCACAGATCTCCATGCTTTCACGATCTAAGTACTTATTTGATAATCAAGAAATTTTGTATACATGTCATCAAAGGTTATATGGCTACTAGATAACAATACCCAACGATTGAACCCAGAAACAGCTAGACATTCGATTTAATGTTGTTGTCATCATCACAATCTCAACTCTGCCCACCGCTGACCATAGCCCTCGCTTTTTGTACCTATTCAATCTTGTGCCATTCCTATCCAGGTACGACTTGCGAACTGGTGTTGTCGTAAAATTTAAAAACGCAAATTCATACATTATTGTACCCTCATGTCTAGGCTATTTTAATCCAACAGGTTTATGGAGTAATTACCCACTCCAGATAATTGTCAACGCGGGAAGAAGTGACTACTAATGTCATGACATCTTTTAAATCATCTGTAAACTGAAATAATTGTACCAAATCTCGCACCTTCGCCAGACCCGAGTGCAACTCTGACGGATCATAATAGTTTCGACTGAAGAAGCCTTAAACTAACTTTCTAAAGTGGTTGTACGGCGCGCGTAACACTGTTAAACGTTCTGCAAACACTCGGAACACAGGCAGAGTTCCAAACGGTTTATGCTTATAATGATTAATTGAAGAACAAAGACAACCTTAAATATAATTCTAGATATTATTTTTTTCAGATTTGTAGTCGAATGTACTGGTGGTAAAAAACTTCGAGTATGTCCTTACTAAATGGGAAAAAGTGACGATTCGAAAGAAAAACAATCTCTGGACTCTGGGATTAAAGGTTAGGTTTTATTCAAAGGGTCGCAAACGGTAAAAAATAATGAAATATGTATTAGATAATGCGTTCAAAACTTGACCGTGAGAAAGGTAGTAAGGCGGCCACTGAAATGGGAGCGTACCTAATTATGATGGATCATTTCATTGTACTGTCGTAACGAGTGGATTAAGTTAATGAAAGAAATTGAACTGTTTATTTAAAATTATTATTTGTAAATACTTTTTTCATATAATACCCGTCGTGTGCTCTACGTGTCGTTGTGACCTGACCGACTGATCATCGCCCAGCCCTTGATCTAAAGGGCTTACCCTTGGATCTAGATAGCTTTGACCCGGTTTGTTCCACTATGCTCATCTGGGTGAACCGGTTTACTTTATGCATTTTTCTTCTTTCAATTTTTATTATTATTTGAACTATCTCGTGTCCGCTTTACTAGGAGACTAAGCATGAAGACGAGATAAGGGAGGTGTGTGATCTTGATCAAACACGGCGCCAATAATAATTGAAACTGGGTAATTGTAAAGTATTCGCGCGGAACTTCGTGAAGAAATCATTTGCATGCTCAATACTGTGTTGTAATTATTTGATTTGCATCAGGGGACGGACGATCGCACAAAACAATCGCTGCACTTTTTGTTGCTTCCAATAATTGCAAACAAAATGCACTTCCTTGTTATGTTTACTAATTTTATGATAGGCCAGTCAAGTGGCACGGTGGAAGTGACGAAACAGCGAAAAAAAATCTTTCATAGCTGGTTATGAAAGTAGAAAAAGGGTACCAGAGGGCGCGGATTCGATTCTCTCGAGTCCCGAGTCTTTTTGTGTTACTTATATTATATTATCTGTTGTCTGGTTAGTGGAACACAAACAAGTTTAAGCCTAGCTTACTTTACTTACCCCCCTTCTAATAAAAAACAGATTCAATCTCGATTCAAACTCAAACGCCGTCTCACTCATACAAAATAGGAATTGAACGGGACAGCGAGTGAGTTTGATACAAGAATATTGGTGTGAATTGTGAAGAATAAAATTTATAATCTATTTTGAAATACCGAGCATATAAGGCGAGTTGTCGTTCAGCTACCAAAGTATACGTACGATGGCTATCAAGTAAGGATGCTGAATTGCTGAGAATACGTTTGACGTTCCCGCTGACAATACTGATAATAACACGAGTTTATCTAATTCCAGCATTATTCGATCAGATAAACTCATTTGAACAATCGATAATAATTTTCCATAAAATTTTTGACGGAGAATTTTGTGTTATTATCACATACAATCTATCTAGAACATAGAAAAGTAAAAAGAAGAGAGCGTACTGCTGACCCCGTAAAGAACCTCCTCACGCCCTTTCGAATCCCGTGTCGTTGACTCCTACTACTCCACAGGGATAATAGATAATGCACAGAACTGACTTCCGTGAGATAATGTATTTCAAGAATTAAAATATTTAAAATATGACCTACTGTCTGATCTGTCTAGACAGTCAGTATTGTTTTGCTAATTCACTAACCAGTCATCTGAATCCAAACATAAAAACAATCATTACAATACCAACAATCGATACCTAGGCTATTGTTAATAAGAGTTCCTAAACACAAACTCTAGTCTACTGTATTAACCAAAACAAGATCACAAAGACGATTGTTGTATATTCGTCGCAAAGTAAATGCAAAGCAAATTCGTCACAAATTTTCATAGACGTGACGAATCTACAACAAAACATGTTATATCGGATTCGTAACGCGACAGCCACATCGTATCTTGGGAATTTTCGAAAATAAGTTTGTTATCTTACTTAGATAGTCATAACCCGTAATCATCTAATAAAATTTCATTGGTCCCGCGGCACGGCACGAGGCGCAGGCATCCGTGCAGTAGAAACGTTAGAAAGCCGTCGACAATGTGATGTTTTTGCACGGCATAACTGCGCGCCGCAGCGGGAACAGCGCGGGCGCATCGCAGATATGCTCAAACGTACTCACAACTATGTAATCCCTTTTGGTTTACATTGCAAAACGCCTTAATTTTCTGCCTACTTTTACACATTAAAAATCTGGGGCAAATGTCGTGAAAACCCTCTATATCTATACCTATACATATTTATAATATTCACTATATATCAACGCACAGCCCAAACCGCTGGGTCTAGAGATTCCAAATTTGCAATATAGGTTCCTTACGACATCTAGGGGTGTACTAAGAAAGGATTTTTTTTAAATCCCACGGGAAAGCAAGATAGATTGTAATCCTGTAAATTGCAATGCCCAAAAGGGTTTAAAGTAAGTAAGTACTTATTGTTTGTTAAAACTATGATGCAATAAAATATTGAGTATATACGCAAACGAAGTTGCAAGGGTTTTACTAGTATATTACACATATAAATAACAATATATGTATATGTAATTTAAATATCGCGCTCTAGGAACTTATACTGTCTCGATCACACTTTTGGATCGTCACTTTTTCGTACCACTACCAGCTCAAGACCGCAGAAACCTACTAAGATCTGGGAAGAAACTTGGCACTTGCTCTTTTAAAATAGTACTAATACAGAATCAGTCCATATCATAGTAATATTGTATTTTCATATCTGTTAATATTTATACGATTTGATTACCCACAGACAGACACTGAACACGTGAAATTAAAAATGTCATTATAAAAATACTATATAATTAATTGTATCCCAGCTGTAATTATGTGACAAATAACAATAATATAATAAAATTTAAGTACAGATACATTTGTGCATTGTGTGCGAACGGTGCCGTTAGCTGTGGGAGCTGTGTCATTGTTTTGGTGTCATGCATATGCATAAAAGCAGCCCATGCCGGTAATTAGGTATGCATTTGTGTATTCATCTGAGATATTCTGTATGCTATACTCATTACTTTTATAACTATAAAATGCGCTTATCCCGTAGGAAATTAAAAAAAAATGCCTTAAATTTCTTTATTGACACCATTGACGAGAATAAAATGCCGAAAGAAACTCTGTCAATATAGGTCTTTTTACAATCGAAATACGATAAAAACCACAATGAGAGCATATAAAAGATGTACATTACAAAGGTAATCCCAGCTAAATGTCAGCTCTTGAATCAAGATAAAAGACAAATTCCATAATAATAATTATTATTTATTTATTTCAGAAAACAAGTTCCATAAATTACATTTCATTAGATTAATATCCACAGCAGTAAAATACGATAAGTCAATTATATTAAATCAAATTAAAATTAAATCAAATCAAGATAAAATCAAAAAAAATCAATATTTTTCTATAAATATAATTATAAAATCTCCTCACCGAACCAGGACAGTCGTCCAGTGATTATAACCGAGACCTAGACCCAAACTTAAGCAAAACGTAAGCAATGTGACACCTAACGGTATATGGTTTAGGATCTGAACTTCAGATGGGTCTGGAAGGTCTAGTCTATTTTTCTCTCTCCCACGCGATTTCAGAGTGTCTAAATGCTCCCATAAAAATCTAAGTAGATTTCAAGTGCAGAGTAGTGCGGATTCCTACGTGAGGGACTATGTATACGGCATTTTTTACAGCGACGATGTGCTGTCGACGCTTTTTAATGCGTTTTTAAATGAAATCTAGAGTTAGCGGGCGTTCATGAAACACCGTCACGTCTTCGCGTTAAAAATACGCGGTGTGCATTGTCTCTTAAGAGCACGGCTAATTTACCACGGCTCCGTTACCAGTGATTTATATGCTCATTTAGCATTTTATTCTCGTTACTCGGTCCCTGCACTTGACGGCAACAATTAAAATTGTAAAGTATGCTCTAAATTTTGTTTAGATAAGTTAAATATTATTTATGATACTCAAGATGTGAAACAATATTTTGGAAAAGGTTTTAATTGGTTTGCTTGTTGTGTTAATTTAGTGCTAAAGAGTGTCGGTTGTTCTTATTGTTGCTTTTTTATGATAGTGGAGTGTAGGGCAAATGAGCTAATCGGTCAGCTTATGATAAGCAATCACATCACATGCAATAAACGTCCACAACTACAAGAATCTTGGATGCCTTGCCCGCCTATGGAATAAAGTGGGTATTTGGGTTTCAAGCTGTCATCGTATGATATCTCATCGGCCAAGCACTGCTGCACATCGATATTCTGTAAGAGAGGGTGTGGTACTGTCCGGTCAAGACGGCCCATTCGGCTCTCCTTCCTTCCACTTGGATCAACTTCCCCCAGTTCACTGGTTTTTTTATGCCACAAAGTTGGCAAACAAGCATACGGCACGCCTGATGGTAAGCATCACCGTAGCCTATTATAGACGCCTGCAATACCGGGATCACTCACACGTTGTCAACCCTCCAAGTGGAGCTCTGGAGCTTTTTGGCTACGATCTTGTGTAAGTTGGAGGTCCTTCCCCAGACGGGCTGCTCCGAATTGAGCGGATTATCCGCTGTGCCCTCTTAAAAGTAGTTGTAGTTGAGTTTAAAAAAAGCATTACTTTTAGTGAACCTATCCACTCCACAGATCGTGTTGAGATAAATATTAAATTTCGTATGTAGTGGACTGGTACAGTAAAATCGAAGCCAACATGCCAACACAGCGGAATGCGAGCGCAGGGCTCAATAAAAGGTGACTAGTGGGAATCGTGACAATCTCGCGGATTTACGTTTTATGTGATTCTGCGATCGTGACTGCGGGAACTAACGAGAGGTCGGCCGCCTTTCTGATCGCGGGGAGGCAAGGCACAGTCAAATGAGCGGGTTGTAAGACGTAGAACTTAAGAATGGTACAAAGTGCGATATGTATACCTAAAGGTCGACATGCTCGGCGGCGCACACTGGTCCCGATTCGGAAAATAGCGGACATTGAGGCAAAAGTGCTTATAAATCGCTGATTTTTTTTTCAGAAATTCTCTGTGCAATTCTAAGAACACGTTTGAGCCCCGTTTTCTATTATAATGTTTTATTCGTGTTAAAAAAAATAATGACTTTTTTTTTGTATGGAGCGAAAATGATTTTTTTGTCTCTCATCAAAACCGGCAGAGATGTTAAAATAAAACTTCATAGGTATGATAGGGGGCACTTTCCTCTACATTTCGTCCGAAGACACCTACTTGATATCCTTGCCGCCTTCGGAGTATCAGGCGCTTGAATATCTTAATTTATTGGTTAGGTTTCAATAGGATATATAGAAGTAACCTAGGTGGTATGTCTTCAAAAATAATGATTTTGTATCGTTAATGATGTCAATTATCTGAAATAATAATAAAATAATTGACATTATGCATTAAATTAATAATAATTAAACTTTGTTTGTCGTTAATTATAACGATTTTTTATTGTAAATGATGTCAATTATATCAAATAATAATTAACGAATTGACACAAAATAATAAATAAAGTTGTTTTTTAAGATAACGACTTTGTATTATTAATGATTTCAAGAAAGGAAAGAATGTAAGGAGAAAAGAGGTAATAAGGACAAAGATTGAAATATGGACAAAAAGGTAATAGGAATATAGAAAGGGAGGAAAGACACATTGTCCATCTTTTGAAAATGTACGGAGAAAGGGAAGAATGTAAGGAGAATAGAGTTAATAAGGTCAATAGAAATATGGACAAAATCGTAACAGGAAAATAGAAAGGGAGGAAAGACACATTGTCCATCTTTTGAAAATGTACGGAGAAAGGGAAGAATGTAAGGAGAATACAGGTAATAAGGACAAAAAGGTAACAGGAAAATAGAAAGAGAGGAAAGACACATTGTCCATCTTTTAAAAATGTACGGAGAAAGGGAAGAATGTAAGGAGAATAGAGGTAATAAGGACCAAGATAGAAATATGGACAAAAAGGTAATTGGAAAATAGAAGGAAATAGGGAAGAGGATAGTGATAATATAAAAAAACAAGGCTTGTTGTACTTTTAGATGTAGTAAAACAAGTACTGATAGATGTAGTAAAACAAGGCTTTGGGACCACAAACGATGGGAATACAGCTCGGAGATTCTTCAGAGACTACGAAAAATCGGCAGAAATTACTGGAGTAGACGTGACCCTCATAAAAAGATTTGCAGTGATCTTGCAAGTAATATCCTCAGGAGAAAATGACAACATCGATAACTTCCGACAGTATTGCAAGGAGACAGCAAAACTGTATGTTGATCTGTACTCATGGTATTATATGGCATCCAGCGTACACAAACTTTTAATGCACGGAGCAGATATATGTCAACATTTTTCTTTTATACCTGTGGGTATGTTGTCTGAGGAAGCCTCTGAAGCTCGTAATAAAGACTTCAGGAATATAAGAGAAAAGCATTCTCGGAAAATAGGCCGAAGACAAACAAACATAGATATCATGCACTTCTTTTTGATAAGTTCGGATCCATATACGACAAAGTATGACGAGGAAGAAATTAGAACTTTTCCCTGAAGCGACAAATCTAATAATGTCAGAAAAGGAAGATGCAGAACCAGGCGAAGAAAGTGAAGAAATAATAGATCCTTTAGAGTAGTTGTATTTATGTATAGGTAAATTATTTATTAATTATAGACTAATATAAATTTAAATATTATGTTGCATTTTGTTTTTTATATTATCACCTATCCTCTTCCCTATTTCCTTCTATTTTCCAATTACCTTTTTGTCCATATTTCTATCTTGGTCCTTATTACCTCTATTCTCCTTACATTCTTCCCTTTCTCCGTACATTTTTAAAAGATGGACAATGTGTCTTTCCTCTCTTTCTATTTTCCTGTTACCTTTTTGTCCTTATTACCTGTATTCTCCTTACATTCTTCCCTTTCTCCGTACATTTTCAAAAGATGGACAATGTGTCTTTCCTCCCTTTCTATATTCCTATTACCTTTTTGTCCATATTTCAATCTTTGTCCTTATTACCTCTTTTCTCCTTACATTCTTTCCTTTCTTGAAATCATTAATAATACAAAGTCGTAATCTTAAAAAACAACTTTATTTATTATTTTGTGTCAATTCGTTAATTATTATTTGATATAATTGACATCATTTACAATAAAAAATCATTATAATTAACGACAAACAAAGTTTAATTATTATTAATTTAATGCATAATGTCAATTATTTTATTATTATTTCAGATAATTGACATCATTAACGATACAAAATCATTATTTTTGAAGACATACCACCTAGGTTACTTCTATATATCCTATTGAAACCTAACCAATAAATTAAGATATTCAAGCGCCTGATACTCCGAAGGCGGCAAGGATATCAAGTAGGTGTCTTCGGACGAAATGTAGAGGAAAGTGCCCCCTATCATACCTATGAAGTTTTATTTTAACATCTCTGCCGGTTTTGATGAGAGACAAAAAAATCATTTTCGCTCCATACAAAAAAAAAGTCATTATTTTTTTTAACACGAATAAAACATTATAATAGAAAACGGGGCTCAAACGTGTTCTTAGAATTGCACAGAGAATTCCTGAAAAAAAAATCAGCGATTTATAAGCACTTTTGCCTCAATGTCCGCTATTTTCCGAATCGGGACCAGTGTGCGGCGTCTCGATATCTGAAGAGTTTATTTCTTTTTGTTTACACATAAATGTTAGGTAGGTACTAACTAGTTCGAATTCAAATGTTTTCTAGTAAGCCTATATAACATCACGCTAAGCTGACACAATTGCGCGTGTCAACTATACATAACCGTCAAACTAACTCTGCCCGCTGTCAGTTAAACCGCTGCCTGTGTACTTCTTCCTGGGGTCACACGTGACCCCACATAAGCAGGCTCTTGTCTCGGGGACTCGGAGCCGTGCAGTCTCGGCACTTTAAGATTATGCATGGGAACTGAGAGGTTTACGATACATTATGGTTATTGTTCGAAACATAACTAAATATTTAAAATATCAGAGTTTAATAGTTCTAAGTATATACTAGTTCGTTTTTCCACGAATAAAACGGAAAATGGGGTATACTTAATGAATTTTGTGTACGAACATACTCATTACCGTGCACAATTAAAATGGCTTCCCATTCGTCAGCGTAGGGATTTGCACATTCTCTCCCTTCTCTACTCCATACTCTTTAATCCTCGAACCCCTTCCTATCTTAAAGATTGCTTTCATTTTTCCTCTTCTGCCCATGGCCTTTCTCTCCGCTCTTTTGATAATCTCACTCTTCTTATGCCTATTCATTCTTCCAAATTCCTTGATCAATCTTTCACCATTCAGGCTATCAGACTGTGGAATAGTTTACCAGTAACCATTAGGAAAGCGAAATCCATTGACATATTCAAAAAGCAAGTGAAATGTCATTTCCTGGCCCTTTGACTATATATTTATGAATATATTATATTTATGTATAATATGTAATATATATACCTATATATTATACTATTTTATATGTATATTTATTGTTATTATGATATTCGTTATTGTGTCATATGTTATTTCTTATTCATGAGTACTTATTTTACTAGCCCTGCCCAATCCATAAAATATTTCGTTACCCTAAGGTTGCCTTGAAAAGATTGCTTTTTAGCAATAAGGCCGCCTTGTTGCAATTTCACTAGTGTGTATATTGTGTTTATGTATACTGTGTCCTACTGTTGTGAATTGCAAATAAAGTATATTCTATCTATCTATCTATCTATAAAGGCGCGTCTATTACAATATTAATCAATTATTGAAAAAAAGTTTCACGATATCTTTACAAAACTCAGATAACAAAAAATATTGTGGCGTGATTTACACGCGCATTACATTTATTTTAATAATATTTCTGCATAACAGTTATGCGGAAACCCTTTTGAGACTGCGTCAAGGGTCGAGGGGGTCAGTGGTATTCAACGAAGCCCTACATTGACCTACTATCGGGGTCCCCCACAATAGAATCACGGAACTTTCAGTTTCCTATCTTTCTAATCAAATTTATTTATTAGTCACGACTTTGTTCGTGACTCTTATCAATACTATGCAGATGCAGACTTAAAAGACTACTCTACAAATCGTTCTAATAATATATAGGTATATTGCAGCAGATCGTTGTGAAAATTTGTACACATATCGTCAAGCAAAAGAGTTTCTTGTTCTGTTTCTTGCCAGTTCTTCTTAGCACAAATCTGCCGTCTGAACTGGTGGTAGGAAAGAGATGTCGATTTGAAAGAGAAGTTGATTTGTATTTGGCCTATTTAAATAAAAAAAAATGTTTTTATATTAGTCATATATTTCGACGACCTCCGTGGCGTAATAGTTACCACGCTAGACCCAGGAGGTCCTGGGTTCGATCCTCGGTCGGGTCATGATGAAAAACGAACTTTTTCTGATTGGCCTCGGGTCTTGGATGTTTATCTATAATATGTATTTGTTATAAAATATAATATCGTTGAGTTAGTATCCCATAACACAAGTTTCGAACTTACTTTGGGGCTAGCTCAATCTGTATGAATTGTCCATTTAAAAAAAAATATATATATATATATAAAACGCAAATTTTAAAATAATCATTTTTCCTACTGTAGATGGCGCTGCAATCAGCTGCGATCGTCAAATTTTAAGAATTCATAAGTAGATTACGGAATAAATAACGCTATGGTTTAGTTTTCTTAAATTAACGCGAAGAAATATATAAGAATCATTAACTATGTAAGTAATACAGATTCGTTAAGAGTAATTAGTTTACAAATGGGTCCGTAATGAGCACATCACCTGGAACAATCCAGGTCACCGACCGGACTGTACAGCGTTCGATTCCGAGAACACGTAACAATGCGAGTATGCAAATGCTGCGTGCGTTAATTGCATGTTGCATCTTTGAATGCTGACATCTTTGTTCGTAATATTTTTATTATTGACAGAGATATTTAATGGCTACTCGTATATTGTTACAGTGTATTCGACAAATGAAGTTCAGGGCCTTGGATATGATTCTAAATTGATCATAGGACCTAGGACCCGGCCAATCCTAACTAATGGCAGGTTGATAGTGCCCCTACCGACACCAGAGGGCGCGGGGCCCGTTCGGGGCAAACAATAAAATTATGTACTTATTCTTTACTTATTTATGTGATGGCATTTGTGTTCGTCTCGAGTCTGGGTATGTATATTTACAATAATATACCCGTTGTCTGGTAACCATAGCACAGGCAGGTTAACCTTGCTTACTTTGGGGCCAGCCCACTTACTCTTGAAGATAATTCCGCTCGATCGTCATTGGATTGTAAATTCTCTACTCTTTACAGCTAAATTAGCGCTAACTAAACACTAAAACTAAATGAAATCGGATTGCATGCTAACCAAATAGTTAGTAAAGTATAAAATTTCAAGGGTACGATTAGGATTCGCCGTTAATTTTGCATTTGAAATTATACAGAAATGAAATTAAAATCGCGATTGCTATGCAGAGTAACCTAGCTGGTGGCGATGTGTAAATCGTGTAGAATTTATTTATTTAATGAGGATATAGGATAACTTTTGGAAGATTTGACTATCACATTGTTGGCAAGTGACTATCAACTTCCTCGCTGCCGGAATCGAAGTAATGATATAGGAAACGCCGCTGTTCCTGATAAGCAACTTTCGCTGCACTCGGAAACGTCATTGTGCATTCGATTTGCAATCTCAATCATACTTGATTGTACAAAAGTAGATGCATTTCTCGTCAAGTTAACATTTTTGTGTTTTTATTGTGTATAGTGCTTACAAACTTAGTTGCCTGAAAAGGGCAACTAACTTTGTAAGCACTACCATATAAATTTTTTAATAGACCTTTTTGCAGACGGTTCGCTATTGAATTTGAATTGAATTTGAAGTCCGCACAACTTCGTTTGCGTGCATCCCGCTTTCCCGTGGGAATTTCGAAAAAATCAGATCGGCATTGGATTGTTACATTTAAATATTCTTGACAGATTACACTCGTGCTAACTAAATAAAATCGGATTGTACGATAACGACATAGTTAAAAAAAGTAATCTATTGAAACGAACGCTCATTATATCAACCCATAATCATCCCACTGCTGGGATACGGATCTCCCTTCAATCAAAGGTGATTGGAGCGTACTCTTGACAGAAGCCGGTGTTTTCAAACCGCCTTGAGGTCACCGACTGTCATCCTTCAACAACAGCCGGGACACCGAAGCACGGAGAAGCTCGAGATAACGAAACCCATCCAAACGCTGGCTAGGGTCGACGTCGCTTAACTTGAGTGTTCATATTAGAGTGCGACGCCATCGAGCTCCTCAAAACTTACACTAAATACATACAATTTAAAATAAAAGGATCTGCCATTAATTTTCAATTGAAATTATACAGAATTGAAATTTTAATTATATTCAAGAGCAAACTAGCTAATATACTCTTTGGGTTGTCTGATTTCAAAATCATCGCCGAATTCCTAATAGATTACAAAACATAATAAAGTCAAGAAAAAGAACATACCTTGTTTAACGGAGACGTATTTCTCATTAAGTGCAGCGACGAAGGCAGCTTGAGGCAGACTGTCCTCCAAGGAGAACAGCTCATCCCTGGTCACAGCTGTGGAGCGTGTCTTGAGTACTGCCTTTGAGCCGATGGGCGCGAGGTAGGCGCCCGTGCCGTCACGGAGGGCCAGGGCTCCGGCGTGGTACTCCGCGCTGAACAGACACACCGGCGTGCATGTGTCTAGTAACTGGAGAGAGAAATAGGGTTTTCATTTAGTTAGGTCTAATTTACTAACTAGTACAGTCAATGGAAGAGGTGAGCAGCATGACTCAAGATTTCTAAATATTGTGAAGGGATTTACTGAAATTGTTATTTATTAATATTACTGTAGTATGTAATTTCTAATTTCAAAGTTTCATAACGATGCAAACAATATAAAATTATAAATTACTGGATAAAAGACAGGTTTAAAAATCTCGAACTGAAAATAATATTATTATCTAACCTGCGTGTTTGTCACTCGCGTATTACAAAAAAAACGGCTGTTATTATGATCGTAAAATAGTGATATATAAATGGTGTTCGCGCGGAACCCTATTGTATTGTACACGCACGCTCCCGGGCACAATTTGCGATGCACACCACTCATTGTGGCTGTCGACGCGCCATTACTATGCATATAAGTGCCGAAGAAATTACTATGATTTTAATTAAAAAATACAATTTATTTATATTTTAAGATGAAATGCCATATTTAGGTACTGACGATGACAGACAGGTTTTAGTTAAGTCTTGTCTAATGTATTTTTATTAATAGTCGCTAATTCGCTGTTATCAAATAATGCACCAAGGTTTATCTAAAACTTATTCTGAGACTGTCAATCTTGAAGAGAATTAAATAAGTAAGTTAGTGACACCTTGGTTGTTTCTTAATAAATGATAAACAGACTGTTTCACAAACGCATTTTAATTCCACATTAAGTCTCATTAATTTCTTTAGTTTGACAAATAACTATATTTTAATGCGTTATTAACTCTAAAAATGCTTTTCAGACGCCAATAATATTCTTCGACGAATCACACAACGCCATATACCAGATTGCAGATAAATATACATGGATATTGTTTTTTGATAAATACTTAGGTGCCCAAGGTCCTTACCTTTCCACCAGCGCTTAAGTACTTGTTGTTGCAGGTGTGCAAAGCGTACTTGCCACCCTCATCAGCTCGGAACTCCAGTGTGAAGAGGGTGTCCTCGCCCCAGGGCACGTTGGCGTCCACGTGGATTTCGTCCAGGGATTCAGACAGGTGGGCGAACCGCTTGCGGCCAATCGACCGTAGGTTCACCTGACAAACACATGGTTAGTTTAAAGCTTGTTTAAAGATAGTTTAAATAAAATGTGTACAGTAATGAATGCTCAAGTTAAACAAATACCCCTATCTCATTCCACTATACTTGGCACAAAAGCTCCAAACAATCGTCTGATTTAAAATAAAAATCGATATGAAATAAACATGAATCGATAACATATCACTTTATTGCGTTATAGAACAAAACATTATGTTACCACAATATGGTATGATAAGCTAACTCAAACACAATCGTAGAATTTCACAGGACATCTTGTGCCAAGTACCTATATTGGACTAGAACATACCATTTGAAAAATTGTTGACATTATGTTGTAGGAAGTTATGAGAGAGGACTGTGCAACAGAACACACAAAACGGTCGTTCGATATGTAAATATTTAAAGAAATCGTTATTAGAAGTATAGATTTTCTTAGAGGAATAAATTAAACTGTATTGGAAACATTTCGTCAGCAAGAAAAATCTGATGAACATCTTTTTTTACAGTAATTAAATAGCAAAGTAAAAATCAACAAAAATTGACGCTACTTAATCAATAAATTATAAGCAAATAAAAAATTCGCTCCACATAAAAAATTGTATCTTCACTCAATCATTGTGTAATTTTACTTTATGGTTCCCTATTTTTTACATACAATGTACCGTGTGTTTTGTGTCAAATAAAGGTTATTATTAAAGTACCTGTGGCCTGGCGGCGAGGTGTACGTGCCACAGTTCCGCGTCACCAGGCACCTTGGCAGTGCAGGTCAGCTTGTCGGAGCTGGAGCCAAGGTAGTACCCACGTTCGACGTTGCGCAGCGCCCAGCGCCCGCTGTTGTCTTCCGACACACTATCAAACAAATAATAAAGATTTAAAGATATTTATTTTCTTTAATTATTATAATGTTACATTATTAGTGAGTAGTTCTTGGACTTGGTATCCTTGTCGGATGTTGCTTTAAGGGCTAACATATAATTAATTGATTGACAATATAATTTATATTAGTGGTGCGCATGAGGCCGGTTACTGGCTTCACGCGTACCCTTCGTCAAATACAGGAATATTTCTTGAGCCTGACACGCTCCGAATCGCAACTTGTCTACGGCTTGGGGTTCCGGTCTGCGTTCCTCATAAATGTCCCTGTGGCAGTGATGTCGACAAGCTAGGACATTATGGACTGTCATGCCAAAAAAGCGCAGGCCGCTTTTCGAGACATGCCGCACTTAACGATATCATACGCCGGTCCCTTGCCACCGTCAACGTGCCAAGTCTACTTGAGCCGACTGCATGGTATTGCAAGAGACGATGGCAAGAGACCGGACGGTATGAGTTTGATTCCATGGAAGATGGGCCGGGTGCTGGTATGGGATGCAACCTGTTCAGACACGCTGGCCCCTTCCCATCTACATGGAACCAACAACAGAGCTGGTGCGGCTTGTGTTGTGAAGCGGCTGAAAAAGCTAAAGTATGTAAATACAAAGGTCAAGGCTCCGAATATGATTTTGTCCCATTCGGTGTCGAGACCCTTGGACCGTGGGGTCCTAGCGCTATAAGACTTTTTAGTTGCAATCCATGATCACTAATTATAGATTAATTGACACTCCCTTAGATAGAGTATTTGACATACGAGACTTAGGCTTAATACTTGACTCTAAATTAGACTTCCATGCACATACGACAAAGATCTGCAAGACAGCAAGCCGTACATTAGGATTTGTTATGAGGACAGCATCACAATTCCAAGACACAGCAGTGGCTAAAGTGCTGTATAATGCGTACGTACGCAGCAAACTTGAGTACGGAGCGATCATCTGGGATCCATATGAGGAAAAGTATGTTCTTATGGTCGAAAAAATACAGAGGAAATTTGCCCGATGGATATACGGAAAACAATATGGGTATTACCCCTACTTATATCCTTCTCTGTTTGTCACGGGTATGGTGGACATGGATACACTGAAACTCAGGAGGGCTATGTCTCAAATAATGCAGTATCTGTCTATAATCTGCAATAAGATCGACAGTCCGCAGATTTTAGAGCGAGTTCACATCTTGGTCCCGAAGACGGTATCGTGGGACGCTACCGGGCAGGTGGCGCCGCGCCGCCGCCCGCGCCTGCTGGCACAGCCCGCCGCGCGCACGGAGCGCGGGCGACACGCACCTACCATTCGTGCACTGCGCGCTATTGGAGACATTCTTGCTCAGCACCCCGATATTGATCTATTTGCCGACGGACTAGTACATTTGCATAAGAAATTTTATAAAATAATTAATGATTTGGTTTAATTTAATTTAATTTAATTTTCATATGGCATTGTAGGTATTTAGATTTAGATTTATCCTTGACATGATTTTATTAATTTGTATATTATTTTTATAGTTATTGTTAGTTTCATTTCACAAATTGACATATTTTTCTATTACATTATTATTAATTTATGAAGTACTTATGTTATGCATGTATAATGACTAAACTTATAAGCGGTTTGGATGTAAAATCTGTTAGCTTGTAAGAATAATTAAATTGAATAAATTGAAATTGAAATTAAGGAAATAGCAAAAAGATTAGTCGACATCACAGGAGACCGACGAGCTGGCAGTTACCTCGGACAAAGAATTAGAATAGCTATACAAAGGGGAAACGCTGCCAGTATCTTCGGAACCTTGCCTAAAGGGACTCCTTTTAATAATATCAGGAATCTATCTATTAATAATATCAGGGATCACCTGTGGGGAAATTGTAGTAATATACAAAAAATATTTATTCTTCAAAAAAAATGCATTAGAATATTAGTAAACATAGATAACATGACCTCTTGTAAATCCTACTTCAGCCAACTTAAAATTCTAACCCTAACATCACTATATATCTTCGAAGCTTGTAAATTCGTAAAAAAACATTTAGACCTATATTCACCGGTTAAAACTATAAGACGGAATAACAGATACCTAAATAAATTAAATCAACCCTTTTCTAAACTAAAATTATTCTCAAATGGCCCCCATTCAATGTTAATTAAATTATATAATCATATAGGTACCCAACCAAATTAAAAATATAGAAAAACCTGCTGCTTTCGAAAGATGCTTAAAGGATTTCCTTATAAGTAAAAGTTATTATAACATAAAGGAGTTTTTTGATGAAAGGTTGGAATGAGCATTATTAATATTTAATGGAAATGTAATTATATTGTATTAATAAACTAGAAGTTAAGATTGAATTAATTATTATATCTAATGTAGCA
The DNA here is from genome assembly GCA_905163395.2 of Endotricha flammealis. Classification (NCBI taxonomy): domain Eukaryota; kingdom Metazoa; phylum Arthropoda; class Insecta; order Lepidoptera; family Pyralidae; genus Endotricha; species Endotricha flammealis. Next base: position 396,526 of record LR990861.1, on the reverse strand, counting down.
GTACCCTCTTATATTGCTACGTCCTTACACAGGACGTCACATTGTCTGTAAACCAAACTTTGTAACACCATTAGGTATTTTGTATGTGACAGCAATAAATAAAATGAAATAAAATGAAATGAAATAATATATTTTAATTATTTTATTATATTTTTTGTATGTTAAATATGACTGTAGTTTGTAGAGTTATTTCTAAAAAAAACAGTTACATATTGGATGTCCCTTTCTAATACTATCCATACTAACATTTATGAGTTATGAACATGTAAAAATCTAGAAAACGCATCATTCTATCCGAATGCTATGAATAAGTTCTATCGCGTTTTTTTTCCTATAAGTAATTTTTAATAAATAAAATGTAGTGACATAAATTTTATTACTTTCATTTAAGGGGTAATTATATAATGTCCATTAAACACTGTTTATTTTATTAAGCTAGCATTCTTAGTTTCCGAGATTTATAGGTTTCTTTAGAGGTGAACCGCATTCAATTTTTGCTCTCGAGTGTATATTGTGATTTACTACAATAACCATTTTCGACGCCATTTTTAATCAGATATTTAATTTGGGAGGCAGAACATTTATGAAATGGGCTAAATCGAAAGTGGAAGGAACCTCTAACAGCGTATCTGCGTGACGCAGCAATGCGTTTTGTTCAATGAGTGAGATCCTTTTCAACAAGTAAAGCACCTGTTTGCCTGCTGTATGTCATAAAAAAACAGAATCACGAGTAGGGATCAATGTATGCATAAACGATATTACGGCAATGTAGAATTTATTTAACATTAAACAAATATTAACTTAGATATTCAAAACTAAATGTTTTATTTAATCATAACAAACCGAACATATGCCAATAAAGAATTTCGATTCGTGCAAACGATATAACGGAAACGAACACTTAAGGTTTAAGGCCACACTTTTACCGAATCATTTCCGATAAGGGGGTCGATTTTCTAAGTGTTAAAAGGCTATACAGGCGCGTCACGGAGCTTTTCACCATGACTATATGATATTCATGATGACATGACAATATAGGGTGTACATGGAATTATAAATCTTATGTAATCGAAAATAAAATATGTTATTAAAAGTCTGCGACATCATGAGATGATGAGATACGTACAAATTTTAACATCGACTCAAAAACCTTAATCATCAGACAACTATAGGGGTTTTATCTACAGTTCATACGTTTGGAAAGTACGATGGAAATTAAATTTATCACACCCCACTTTAAGTACTTTAAAAAAATCACTGAGAATCGTTAAATTATAGCATTTTTGTAAATCTTTTAAAGAAGCATAAAAACACGTTATCGTAAACATTGATCAATGTAAATGTGAATCGGGGGCCGACACTTGCCCCGCAGTGGTTAATTACCGGCTTGCAAGGGGCTGCATTGTTTGAACGAGGGGCAAAGCAAACATAGACTCGACGATCTGACAGGGTTTATGTAGGACAATATTTACTTTTGTTTTCGGCGATAACATGTAAAAATACGATGGGAGGAAAAGAGAACTTTCCCCCTTAGGTTTGAAATTGTTATAAAAATAATTTGTTAGATGTCAGCTGTTACCTTTCGCTAATTGTACAACATTGGCGGCCAAACCAAAAAATATTTGAGTATCATAAGTTGCGTAGTTCAGGAATTAGAGAAGACACTGGAAAACGGCGTCCTTGCTTTATACAATTACGACAAAAATTTATTTATAACGTTTAATTCTTATCCATTATATTTGCCATTTTATAAATGAAGGTTTATCTAATTTCTAGATATTTTCCATGAACATGATATGTGACACAACATGATATGAACGTAATGGTTACCACGCCAGACCGCCATCCAGGAGGTCCCGGGTTCGATCCCCTATCGGGTCATGATGAAAAACTAACTTTTTCTGATTGGCCTCGGGTCTTGGATGTTTATCTATATATGTATTTGTTATAAAATATAATATCGTTGAGTTAGTATCCCATAACACAAGTTTCGAACTTACTTTGGGGCTAGCTCAATCTGTATGAATTGTCCCTATATATTTATTTATATTTTTCTAGTCTAGAACCTCAAGTTTGTCACCCCACCTCAAAGTAAAGTCTATAAATGCACTGATTTGTCTATGATTTTACGTGGAAACGTATCAATATCCAGTTTGAATACGATCAATCATTAGGTGAAAGTGTCAGAAGTTGAATATCAGTTAAGATTAACATTTAAATAGTGTAACATTTAAAATAGCTACCTACAGCAAACTACCATCAGAATGACATTAAGACGGTGGAAGTCGAAGCAAATGCCAGACGGAATGACACAGCAGAATCGCGATAGATCGTTATGCAGATACAGTGTAGTAGATAATGTCGACGTTTGAAGCGACGGGAAATAAAGATATTGTAAAATGTAAAATGCCAACACAGCTGGAACTATGGGCTGTAATAAAAAATAAATATTAGGGAAAAGGAAAGTGAAAATTCTAATCTACCATTGACTTTATATCTTTAGTCGCATCCTAAAAGCACTGCAAATAATGCTAAAAGCAATCCTGAACCATGATTATTTTGGTATGGTTTAGGATTAGGATTGCTCCTAATCTATTTTATTATGTAGAAATTAAATTTTAGAACACTCTTTAGACATAAAACATGAGACGAGTTGCTATTGTAGCCGACGTAAAAAGACAGTCGTACATATCTAATCTCATCGTCAAAAACGACTGAGAAAGCATCAAGAAAGTAAGGCAAGCATCCTTACTCAAAGTAAGATTAAAATCCTATTATAAATATTGGTGGTAGAGCAGGTAGGTTAGAATGAATCTTGATTGATGTAATGTTGAAAAATGATTACGATTTATGTCAAGAAAACATGAATACCATTTAAGATAGTTATTACTAATTATACATAAATGTTTAAATTAGCAATAAATACAAACGAAAGTGTTGCTTGTTGGTGAAAATAAAAAACTGGTCCGGAGATCTAATTGTACATTTAGATGACTATAGTAATGAAGTCGCAGGGGGCCTTTTAAACAATTTCAAAAGGTATAATTCCGTCAATCGTTCATTACTTTCTACCCTCTGTATGACGTATAAGAATTTACAAATGTATGCTATAGTATTTAAGGGAGTAAGGTTGAAATTCATGTGTTATTTGAACCCCGACGCCCGGGACACCCTCTTGTTATACCTAGGTGTGTGGGATCCTTGTTATACCTAGGTGTGTGGGATCAATAATTTGGGACTCGGATAGGTACCGACGACGGCGCTGAAAGCCACTCGTGTCATTTCTGTGCTCATTCTTATTACAATTTTGTCTTTATAAAATACTAAACTAAACCTTGCCTAAAGGGACTCCTTTTAATAACATATTTTAGTTATTATATTATATTTTTTAAGGTTTTTAGTTTAAGGTTCATTATAATATGTTTAGTTTAGTTTTAATTTTGTTCTAGTATAATTATGATTGATGATACCTAGAATTAAAAAAAAACTTTGCAGTTACTTTTTTTTTATTCAATAAAACATGAAGAGTACGCGGCGAGTTCAATCCACGCACGCCGCACGTGGCAAACATTTTATGTGACATTTTGTCTTGAGTGAATTTTTTTATTTTATTTATATTATCCATTGTCTGGTTCATGTAACACAAGCAGGTTATTTTAGCATACCTGGAGGCAAAGTGTGGTATATAAAAAATACTCCGTCGCATCTGTCTGTTAGAAAGAAAAACACAAACTACCATCTACTACTATATACTTTTCAAATAATTTTCGCTAATAAGTAGATTGATTCAAATAGATATTTTTTTAATGAAATTCTCATGAAAACTTCATAAGTGTAATCCTCGCGCGTCCGTGTCATCAATATTTAAAACCTGAAGGGACGCTGAACCTGCATTATTCTTAGACCATCAATCGATACAATGTATCACTGGAGTGCGAACTCCTGACAGTTGTTTACACTGCTCCAGTGAGTCACATATGACTCACAGTTCTCTCGTCTCCTGGAGAAAGTGCGTGACTCAGAACGGGACACTTAGTATATGTTTGAACATGCAAATGGAATTGTAAATAGATCGGAAATTTTTGTGTTCAAGTATTTCAAGTATTGTTGATAAAAAGAAAATGATATCGGGACAAGCCCACTTCAGAATTTCCATTGCTAAACAGCCAGGATTTACAACGATGACCACATCCGTTTTTAAGTTGTAATGTGAACAAGGAATGCAATGGCAATTTTCTCGCAATTTCCAAGTGATAGCGGGATATATTGAAATGGTAGAGCATTGCGCACCACTCACTAATGTTCATCACGTTAACCAGTTTCCATCAAATGGTCCACTTGCTTGTTTTACTGCTGTATGTCATAAAAATATAATTTTAATTTCGCCAGTTTTGTTAGTATGCTAGTAAGACGTTCGACTAACAATTTCCATGAAATGTATAATCATGTGTAAGTATCAAAAATTTGCAGGTTTTTTCCGCTGAATGAATTGCAAGGATGAACGCAAGATAAGGAAGTTTAAAAAGTCTTTATCGACTGAACACAAAAAAGCCATTTGGCTAAAAATAGTACTAATATTTGAATGTTATGTGTTTGTATTATAAGCAGCCGAGTTCATTGCTTCTCCAAAGCAATTATCAGTCATGTAGAGGCCATAAAACAAGCATAATGCTTTTCGGACATCTTGCTTCCGGTGAGTCAGCTGCAACGGATTAGTATGCAGTGGGACGCACGCAAAAAAATATATCCGGATTTACGACACGCGCTGAGAAAGTATTCGGGTCTGATAGACCCTTCTCACCTTGAAACTACATTCATCATTATGTCTATACTACACTGGGCGTCAAAAATAAGTAGTACAGTTTTAAAATTGCAATATCTCCTAAACTACAGAAGCTAGATCTTTGAAATAAAAAAAAGTTAAAAGACAATTTAATTTCATTTAATAAAAACGTCATGCATAATATCATTTTTTAAAGATTGACTAAAAAAAACCTAATAAATAAAAACTCTATTTTTTTTAAATGTTGGCTTGTACTTTTGTTTTTTATTGTTTTCTTTATTGCTGATAAATCAATTGCAATTCAAAAGCAAATGTGTCTTCAGCGAGTAAACTTTACTAATCATGCCTTTTTCACCAGAAGAATGTGCAAGAATCATAACTTTTCTCGAAGTAGGCATCAGTATGCGTCGTACTGCAAGAACGGTGTGTGTAACTCTAAGAACGATCCAACAAGTAAAGCAAAGGTACGAAGAGACTGGAAACCATCTAAGGAGACCAAGTAATGGCAGACCCAGGTGCACTCGTACCCGAGAAGACCGCTTAATTGTCTCGACTGTGTTAAGAAATCGTCACCTTAATGCAGTTGAGGTCCAGCAACAGCTTCTTCAGACCCGAAGAGACTACGTTAGTGAGAGTACAGTGAGGAGAAGACTTGCTGAAGCCAACCTGAAGTCGTACAGGCCAGCAAATGGCCCCAAACTTGAGACAGGGCATTGAGTAGCAAGACTACGCTACGCCCGTCAACACGTACAATGGGGCGAAGCAGAATGGACAAGAGTTTTGTTCACAGATGAGTCTCGGTTTTCTTTATTCACTTCCGATGTAAGGCGGAGAGTATACAGGCGACCCGGTGAGCGATACATTCAAGGTTTCATCTCGAAAAGAGTTCTATACGGCGGAGGCTCTGTACACGTATGGGCTGGCATCTCTTCAGAGGGTCGCACAGAGCTAGTGGTCATAGAAAATGGCACTCTGACTGGTGAAAGATATGCATTAGAGATCCTTAACGAGTATGCAGGGCTATATTTAGTAAATATGGGTGATGGAGCGATACTAATGCATAATAACGCCCGGCCACACACCGCTCACTTCGTACAAAAGTACATTCAGGACGTTGGCAGCTTGATGGCTTGGCCATCAAGAAGCCCAGATCTTAACCCGATTGAACACGCCTGGGATGAGGTTGAGAGGCTAGTCAGAAGACGCAGACCACCCCCCGCCACCCTCAGTGCTCTAAAGCAGGCCTGATAGAAGAATGGGTGAATTTTCCCCAATACCGCCTCCGAAACTTAGTGTTCAGCATGCTAAATCGGCTCCAAGCTGTCATCAGAGCCCGAGGCGGCAACACAAGTTACCAAAGTGGGAACAAGGCCCAAAACGTAAAAATTAAGTGCTTGATAGTTCCTTCAAAATGGTTAGCTTTTTAGTTTTTTCTAAATTTTCAGTGTAAAACTTTACTAATGCTAAATAAAATATTATTTTTAGAAAACTTTGTTAAATTTGCTATAAAATGACTTTTATTTCAAAACTCTAACTTCTATAGTTTAAGAGTAAATGCAATTTTAAAACTGTACTACTTATTTTTGACGCCCAGTGTAGTTTTACAAATAGGTAAAGTTGTGAGGTTGTAGATAACCTCTGGATCTACTGGACCGAGTTCATGAGTGAATTCTTTTACCAAATGAAAACTACGTTGTTTGTGAGTGTCATAAGCTATGTATTTCAGGTTAATATAGTCTATGAGAATCGCGGGCGAAGCCGCTTATAGTTTTGAATTAAAACTGTGATTTTTTCAATAAATTCCCAATTGATTTGAAACAAGCAGACAAGACAATTTAATTTAACGCTGAAGCAGTTTCTCACGACAAATGTTTTAATTCCTTGGACGATTATATTTTATGGTAAACAGCGGAAGTATTCAACGTACGGACGGTGTACTAAATATTATTGTTATTATGAGTGTTTTAATTTAAACTATGTGTTTATTTAATGTGCTAGCATATCTTTTTTGGTATATTTAGTTCATGTCAATTTCCGACATAAATTGATGGAATAAAAGAAAGGAAGTTACCTGATCTGAAATTTGCTGCCGGCCTCCTTCTCTTCAGACTCGCAGGTGACGTTTCCAAACGAGTCTACGGCGAGGTATTTGTCCAGATGCGAGCGGAGGTAGATCATACCTGGAGAGAATAATGAGAAAGTCAATATCATCCAATAGAAATAACCAAAAAGTTTAAAAATTTAATTGTCGTAGCATCTAATGCAAGTTTACTGTCTAAAAACTTGGCGGTGAACTGTTTAATTAACTTTTTGTTAAATTAATAAGCTGGATTTATTTTTTCTCTTTTATTCAAATAAAAACTTTATTGGTTTAATTTTAGATCTAAGCTTTTTTTTGATGTTCTTGCACATTTATTTATGTAAATTTTGATGAAAATTCCAATATATTTTTTCTGCGATGCATTGAAATATTTTTTATATAAAACATCTTGGATTTACAGAAGCATTGACAAAAATCTACTGAAATATTCTTTTTTTTAATAGCTGTAAGTTTTTTTTAATAATTAAAAAAAAATTGATTGCCATGTTGTTAGAGCAGTGTTTAGGTGTTTTTTTTTTAATTAGAGAAAAGCGGTGTTAAGATGTATAACACCAAGTTCTGATAACAAACCGTGGCAAATTATAGAGTGGTCATTAAGCTTTCATAAGTGTAGCAATTGGTAATTTTTAATCAAAAGAGAAAACTTGAAGCTATCATAATACTTTTCAAATCTTGCTCCAATTTCTCGAACACATTAAACTTTAATCAAAATGTTCTGGATTGTTCGTAATAACAAACACCGTTTCAATTGGATGTAATCAATAATTTTCACAGTAATATTATAAATGCAGAACTAACTGTATAATAATTTAGTTTATGAAACCTATTCCTAATATTATGTTCGAGAAAATTTGATGTTTGATAAACAATCAAGTAGATTACAAAAACATCGACAACAACCCTGGACCGACGGCTTAAAGTGCTCTTCGAAATACGGAGAAGGTCGAGATAACGAAACCCATCCAAAAAACTGATTCCAGCGGATAATCCGCTCAAATCGGAGCAGCCAGCCTGGGGAGGGACCTCCACCTTACAGAAGATCGTAGCCAAACAGCATTGGTCTCGGCCATGTTGTGTTCCTACGGTGAGTAAGGTCTCCAGAGCTCCACTTGGGAGGGTTGGCAACGCGTGAGTGATACATATGTTACTGTAAAAGCTCGAACCACGGTAAATCTTAAGATTTAAAAGTAAGTCTTAGGATTTACCGACATGAGTTGGTAAATGTAAGTATTTCTGAAAATGTGACGATTTTTTCGGGCTTTTACCATTCGAATTCAGTATATGCTAGGTTTTACCACTGTCAGCTGGTAGATGTTGGTTTTAGGAATAAAACAATAAGTAATTCTTAATCATTTATTTGAATTAACTATGAGTCAAAACCTTAGGTAAGTACTTATATTATATAGGTATCAAACGATAGTAATTAAATAACTAATCCTAATCTATTTAAATTATTTTCATTTCGGATATTATTTTATTAATAAATTTAGGAACAGTTGGTACGAGGGCGACTTGTAAACAATATAATTAAAAAATAAGTTTAAATTTTGAAAATGGAACTCTTTGTCAATGTTAACGAGTATGTTTTTTTTTATTTTTCTTTTGTTTTACGTTTTGGCGGCAAATTGAAAATTTCCCGAATCACGTCAGCATGGATTTAACGCGAGTAAATTTTCGTGTCATGATTTTTTATGACTTTCGATGTCATTTAAGTCAACAAGAATGTTATAATAGACTTCGAATGGTCTTTCATGATGAAGCTCCATCCCGTGCCACAATTTACAACTGATATAATGAGTTCAAACGTGGTCGCACTATTCTTACGGATGATCTGCGTGAAGGACGGCTTTCTACGGCGACGACTGAAGTTAACATCAGTGTTGTGCGGCGTATGATAGAGAATGACAAACGAGTGACCTATCAGCAAATTCGGATAAGCTTAGACATCGGGAAAACTGCTTTGCTCAGTGGTTTCTTCGGATGCAACGATACATTGATGTGAAGGGACACTATTTTGAAAAGATATAATAAAACTAATAACTTTTATTTTTGCCCAGTTTTTGATTTTCTAAGAACTTTCAGTTTGACCCTCGTAAAACTCATTGTCCTTTACATCTACCACAACTGCAATAATGCTTTTTGGGTCAGTTTTAGCTCTGTCAATATCAGATACTTTCAGTCTTATACTTTGACCCACTTTAACATTTGAATATTTATCAGCTCAAAATAAAAGCCGAAAAAAAGAAAGCCGAAATGGCTTGAAAGACTCTTTGACTCATAGTTAATTCAAATAAATGATTAAGAATTACTTATTGTTTTATTCCTAAAACCAACATCTACCAACTGACAGTGGTAAACCCTAGCATATACAGAATTCGAATGGTAAAAGCCCGAAAAAATCGTCCCATTTTCAGAAATACTTACATTTACCAACTCATGTCGGTAAATCCTAAGACTTACTTTTAAATCTTAAGATTTACCGTGGTTCGAGCTTTTACAGTAACACATATATTGCAAGCGTCTATAGGTTAGGGTGACGGCTTACCATCAGGCCGACCGTATGCTTGTTTGCCACCTTTGTGGTATATAATGTAGGCTTGACGTTGCGTGTTCGTTTTAGTGCGCGAAGATAATTACAAAGTTTTATAGCGATGTTTACATTATTAACATAAAAATCTTTCCCTCAATATCTCTTTCATTCATTGACTGTACAACAAGTGACGTAGAATCAATAAGTAAGTACAGTACAGTCATCAATATCCAATACAGTAATAATGAAGATATCTAGATCGGCGAGATGAAATAGCGGGACACATAATATGAGTAGCTTTTCAAAATACCGTATTGCAATGAATCGCGGCTACATTTATTGCATTCGATATTGCGAACTCGTGAAATAGCTTTTTTACGGTTGCCTATTCAATAAAACGGCTCTGATGGATTGCCACTATGGCGATGCATTTCAATAGAGATTTATGAGAGGTGCGGATTATGATTTAGAATTTAATCGAGGTTTTAAACTGTAGATTAATTTACAGGTAGAAATGAAAGATTATCCTACTCTCCGTAACTTACTCCACAATTGCTTAATATCTGCCAGTATCTTCGGAACCTTGCCTAAAGGGACTCCTTTTAATAATATATTTTAGTTATTAAAGATCCTAAAATGTAAACAGTATAACTTAGACAACAGTTCATCAATCTGCTTTATAGATTGCTTAATTAAATAATAATGTATGTTTATTAATGGTTTATCATGACGAAACTGTAAAAGTTTTTAGAGCCCAAAGAAGTCGATGCTTTCCCGGTCCAGCCAGTAGGTTAGTTCGCCTCTGTATTACGAGAGACCATCAGACGTCCTAGACAAAAATCAAGGGCTCTCATATAATGTATCGAAAGTATTTTTAGGTAGGATTTTCGAGAACGTAGAAAATGTTAATTTTCGATGTTTCCCAAATCAACAATCGGGAAATTGTATAAAAGGTACATATCGATCGGCAGAGCTGGGAGGTTACAGGGTGTCAGGACCTTGGCAATGGGAGATGGGAAGGGCAGGATGAGGATATAAAAGTACTTTTTTCTTAATGAATAAAATAGACCGTCATTTTTTTTCATTATCACCTTTTTGTTGTTATTTTATACTACTCATGATGTTTATGTCTAGCTACTACTATGACCTGATAGTAGGTCATAAATGGGCTGCCTCGATATCGGGGTAGTACCACCCTCTCACAGAGTATCGACGTGTAATAGCGTTCATGTATTTCGTACGAAGAGTGTGAGAGCCGTAAGCTTATCCTGCTTTCTACTTCCTGTTTCCTTTTTCAAGACTTCATGGGTGGGCAACGCATCCAAGAAGCTTAGTCGTGGATATCCATGCGGTGATTGCTTACCATCAGGTGACAGGCCGTTTGACCTCCTCAGTTATAAAAAACCAATTTATGCGTTAATTTCCAAAAATAATCCCCTATTCCGAATACCAAACAAAATGACAACAACTTATTACAGGTTTAATTCCGCCACGTTTTTTTACGCATTCCCCTTCACTAATTGGGGTAAAAAACGACCCCAGATGTGGGGGTTACAAGTGCATATGGCAGTAATTTGGCTTTCGGGGGCACGTGGATAACACCCCTTTGGAAAATATTAATATAATGGCGGATTCTATTGTTTTTACTTCGCGGTTACTGATCGTGCTGTGATAATTTTAACTTAAAAAAAATTAAAAAACATGAGTTATGATGAGAATTGCTGACGTGAATCAATTTAGGTATGGCTTTAAATTTAAAATATCTATAAACTCTCTGTGCCTCGGAGGACACATTAAACTATCGATTTCGACTGTCTTTAAATTACACTTGTTAGGCTAAGTTTGTAATCAAGATGACTAGAAAAACACTGACTGAAAAAGTATAGAGGCAAGGCTAGGTCGAGATTCACGAGTTTTTTGAAATGATATGGAAAAATTAGGGACCATCCACACGAGCGAGAGAATAGCGACGATAATATTGTCGTCCCACCTAATTCTATTCATTGTCTTAGAACGTGTCTCCACACGGCAATTTCATCGCGGCGATTTTCATACGGACTTATCGCAATTCTCTCGTTCGTAGAGATGGTCCCTAAGAGAAATTCTTGAAATGATATGGAAAAAGTACCAATATAATAAATTTACTCACTGTCATTAGCATTTCCTGAAGCTGGCTCCAATGTCCATATCTGCTTTTTCTTGAGGCTGGTGCCGTTGGCGTTGATCTTGAAGCCGAAGGTCTCAGCGGTGAGGTACCGGTAGCGCGAGTTGATCAAGCCGATGGTCCACCAGCCCCGCTGCTGGTTCTGGGTGATGATGTCTCCGGCGCCATTCACCTCGCCGTTGCTGTGACCGTTGAGTCCGTTCATTGTGTCTGTGAACAAAGAGGATTACGTAAGTTTTTTGTTCTTTATCATCACAATTTTATTCTGCTGAGTCACATACTGCCGTTCTATCGATGAGGTTTTTATTCATGTTTATAGGTTTGATAGATAGGTTTTCTTAATTTTGTTTTCTGTATCATGGGACTGCATTTAGCATACTGGTTAACTGTAAGTTGGCCTAAAGTGCTTTTTAGTCAAGATCTTTCTTTTGAAAAAAAAAAAACATAAGACCTCCTTCCCTGCTGCAGCTTCCTGCAAAGGGCATCAGCCCCGCCTTAGCTTGACTACTTTTCATTACAATGGTAGTTTTCAACAGAATATTAAGATTACACAGAATGAACGATCAAACTGTGACGAAGACAGTAAAAACGCAGTGTTCAAAATCTAACTTTTTCATGTAAATAATCCAAAAATATCTAAAACAGATCCACACAGAGTCAGACAGATTTACGTTAATGTTTAAGAAAGGTGAATGGTTCAAGTTGTTTTCAATTCGTGTTGGCCAAAGTCGAAAACTTTACTTCTAAATATTTTATGCATTAGCAAGGTGCAGGACGTCAGCCACGCCTAGCGTTGTAGGACGTAAAATGTGTTGTTGTAAAATATACTTTAATAGTTTCATTAAGTAATAAGAAAAACATAACAATTGTTCTATTGCAATAGGTAAAAAGTAGTGCGATTATTTTCAGATGACCTGACTGACTTGGCCTAACTTAACCACGATATAAGGATAGCAGCCGAGACCCACGGCTGAATGTGCCTCTAAACCACGAAGCTCGAGATTCATCAAAACACTGACTGAGATTTTTGTTGCTCAACTTGCACGCTCATTAACACAACAACGCCATCGGGCTCAAAATATGTTAAAATAAGTACAGTTAAGTCGTGATTTATAAATAGAAGTGAGTACATTATGGTTTTAAAATTTGAAAATAATTATACGTCTCATTTTGAAAGTGAGACAAACGATCAGTTACAGTTAACGAAGAAGCAAGACAAAAGATCTGTTAATGTCGGCTGGGAGCCGGGAGGCGTGGCGGGGCACGGCTCGTTAGGAGCCACAAGTAATCTAGTACAATGAGAACCGGCTAGGATTGAATGATCCTTTGTCTAGCACCACGGTGTTTATTTTCCAAGATGGTAGACGTGATTTGGTAGAATTAATAGATAAATGTTTTGTGTTTTTTACCAATAAACGACTCAACACGTCAATAATCAACCTTTATGCTAACTATACACTCTGGCCGTCTCCCTTCTTTCCGTCCTACTTCGTCTTCACTGTTCCTTTGTTTATTAACTTCGTGTCTAACTTCACTTCACTTCGCTCAACTTCTCGAGAGTGTAGAGCTAGGTTGAGTCTTAATGAAGATTAAAATGTAACTGGCTTTAGACTTAAAATTAAAATTGAGTTACACAAAACTGCGATGCTTTGCGTCACAGAAAACTGCGACAGGAATGTGCTGTGAGGCAGAGGCGATGTGCTAAATGCTAATTTTGTTAAGCAGGATGTCACGGTTAGAGTATTCAAAGAAAAACATTTCAAACTAATTTGCAAGTTCTTGCCATACTACAAAAAAAATCTTTTTATCAATACCTAAGTTATTAAAATGATGATTTTTATCTGCTAGTCTGCAAGTAAGTTGTTTGAAACAATTCTAGATTCGCCGCTCATGACTCACATTCACATCATAAAACAGTTAAGTTAACCTAAATCAATTTAACTTTTACAGTAAGTTGTTAACAAACCAAAAATACTTTTTACGTTATGCGGGTTTTAGCTACTTATCTATGACACATTTTAGTTTTTTTTTATAACAGTCGAGAACAAAAGAGTCTCTTGATGGTAAGCAATTCCAGACGCCCATGGACATCAACGTCCACAAGAATCTTGGATGCGTTGACAACCTTCATAAGTTGTCAACGCATCCAAGATTCTAGAAAATTGGTAGTATCATATCGGTGCATTTGTTGTAACCATTCGAAACAGCTTTAATAGGCCTATTAAAAAAAATACTTTAAAGGGGGGAGAAAATAGGCACAATAGCACAAAGGAGGTTTTGTCCCTAAGTAAAATAATTCATAGCCAACTTTCTTCACATCCAGAGTTAAGACCTGTCTGAATAACTTTTCATAAGTGTTTTCACCTTAAGTGCTATTCTGTTTGACGCGTTTCATTCAAGATTATGAGGCATAAATTTGCATATAAAATGCATAAACAAGAATGCACTATCGCATGAAATAAATCTAGCAAAAACAAGTGATATTAAATTTCATTTTATAGTTGCTTTTAAGTAGTTTGCTATTCGGACCATAAAAGACAAAACTCGTACCCAAGTAGGAGTTAGCAATGGCTACCATAAACCGCGCATCAGACAAATATTTGTATGCATGAAAATAATACAAGCTTGAAGCTGTGCTTAGGCTTAGGACATCTACACACGACATTCTTTTACGTGCTGACAACGGGCGTTGAACGCGATGAGGGTTTTCACGAAAATTTACGCCACTTTGGCAAGAGGTCCATATAATCCGCGCTGTAAAAAGCGTCAACATCAAAAAATCAGACACTTCGATTATTATAGGCGCTATGACACTTTTGACAGGTTTCTGGACCTGACGTCTCAGTGCTGCCGCCTAGTGGATGTCATTTCAGAAAACCGTCATTAGGACGTTGTGGTTGTGACCTATGCACACGAAGCCCGCGTTTGTAAGGCTGGCTACACGCAGATAGCGCAACACCGCTGTAACGCGCTGTATATTCGCGTGATTTCGCATCCTCCTGTGCACCCCTTTCTTCGCTCTTTGGGCTTGAAGCACGTTCTACGCGCGTTTATATTTTTACATATGTATGAGAACGTGCATATCAATAATAAAAAATTTTTATAAAAAAAAAATAAACCGACTTCAAAAATTAATTTAAATAATATATAATTTCATGTGCTAGGTACCTACTGTTCTAATTGAAGTCGGTGCCACGCCGACGCGATCACCCGTACTCGTCGTAAACAGCCTTCCATTCATGCATGTGGCCTAGGTAATATTTCGTTTGGTTGGCACCGACTTCAATTAGAACAGTAGGTACCTAGCACATGAAATTATATATTATTTAAATTAATTTTTGAAGTCGGTTTATTTTTTTTTTATAAAAATTTTTTATTTAATACTTTTTAGTGCATTTTATACAGCGGTTTTTTAGAAGTCTGATAGAAACAGTAAACCCTGGTATGTCTGTATAAGTACTGTCTGTTTGTTTGTCTGTTTGTTTGTACACATCACTTTTAGCTCACTTTTTAGCAGTCCTTTTCGAATACTATGTCGAGCAATTTTATGGTATAGTAAGCCTCCTAATATCGTCACTCAAGAGTCACTTGTTTACACGTGTTCCCATCATGATAATCAACGGTCTAATATATACCTACAATATTTAAAGAATTATCCTCTAACTCCTATCCGTTTAGGAGTTGTACCTTCCATTATCACCTCACCAACATGGGATGATGACTCCAGACTTAAATACATGAATAGCTAACGAAAACATAAGTAACGCGTTGTACGTGCCTATAAAATCTGAGGGTTGCCCTCGATTTGGCTGGGATCCCATCATCAGATCCTGACTTGGTGACAATGGGACCAACTTGGGAGTATGCACTTTCGAATAAAAAAAGAATTTTGAAAATCGGTCAAGAATTGACGGAGTAATCGGCGGACATACAAAAAAAAAAAAAAAAAAATCCTCCTTTTTTGAAGTCGGTTAAAAATGCGCGTTAAACAAATCAAACCTTGGAAGTCTTTTAACTAGATAGCGATGTGATTTCTGTACCTTTTTTTTTTATTGCAGGAAAATAGTGCTGTGCACCATCTCGTACTTTCATTACCTACGGTACGGGTCTATGTTTATATGCATTGCGTGTTTGTAGTTTTTGTTGTCTGGTAATAGCTTTACCATCAGTGGTGACCATTTACCGAGATTACACGTCCGGCACTTAAATTGCGAAGATTACCATGCTTAAAATAATAGCCTGATCAAAAAAACCTGTGATAATTTTAAATATATTAAACTAATCGGTGAAACTGCAGAAGAGTATAACTACATAATCACAAACACATATCAAAAAACACAAAACAGACTCGGCCGTATCAAATTCAAACGTTGATTTCCAACGTGGGTTACAATTACAAGGGACAGTTGTTCTCCTCTGTGGTCCTAACACAAATTAGTAGGATCACATAAAAACGGAGGTTTTACCACTTGGGGATATTTTAATCACGTTATGTTTTTTAGCGACATTTTAGTTCGGTTGTAGTCCGTATCTAGTCAATGACTAGTGTAAAGTGTGTGTCATGAATTATATAACAGAATAATTTAATATTCAATTTTCAATAAATTTTGTTATTTTATATTATTGTAAATACTTTTATTGTTTTATTTTTTTCTCATCCGTTTCATGTAATAATTTTGTCACTAAAATTGCATGCTCTAAATATAGCAAAACATTGTGTACCTACTTTAAAAAAATTGTAACAACTTCTTCTTACCATGTTTTATGCAATAAACGTATTATCTTATCTTAAACTAGTTGTTCTGAATTAAGCCCTTTCACGCTCCGGTTTTCGCCAAACTTCCCAAGAGGGTCATAATGCCAGCTTTAGTATTTCCAATAGGTATTTCCATGGCTTTCAAACCCAGATGCTATCATTCGACCTTCGTGTCCAGTGCATGTGCAGACAGCACACCAACACGGTCTACTGACAAGGCCAGAAGGTCAAAGGCATCGGCTAGCTTGGATAATTGAAATGGATACGCGATGTTGTTCAAGATAACTAAGTGTCTCCATAAGTGGACCGCTTTGATCAGTCAAGTCAAGACAAACTATATAAAAGACGTCTTGTTTCGGTTGATGACATCGTTCTAATTGTCTACCGATGAAAGAGGTGACCAGGGTAGAGACCAACGATTTTGACGCTAATAATGTTCGTGTAAATTCACGCAATATTTAGAAC
Source organism: Endotricha flammealis (assembly GCA_905163395.2). Taxonomy (NCBI): domain Eukaryota; kingdom Metazoa; phylum Arthropoda; class Insecta; order Lepidoptera; family Pyralidae; genus Endotricha; species Endotricha flammealis. Next base: position 379,727 of record LR990861.1, on the reverse strand, counting down.
TGACTGAACGAGCTAATGCGTGCGTTTTCGTCGTAAAGAATTAAGTAAAGTAAACACAGAACATCCATTAACTAACTGATGCATAGCATATTTGATGCAAATGAGTTAGAGGTAAGTCGTCATGGCAGGAGTGTCCAGGGCTCGGTGAGGCCAGCACAAGGTCATGTACAGATAATAAAATGTTGAACGCGTTTTCATCGCCATTTTATTCCGTTGCGGAGTTACAATGATGTAACATGTAGGTCTAACGTACAATCCGTTCAATGTAGCATGAAACGCGATGCCAACGCGCGTTCATGTGTACAGTGTCTAAGAGTATGAAGGCGGTGGCTCACGCACAATGCTAGGAGTGGGACAGGAAGTCCTGCGTCTTTTGTCCAAGAATAAATTACTATAGTTGCCACTAATGCGTACAGGAATTAAGGACTAATGGGCCTTTATTTTACAACCTTCAAAATAGTACAATTGGTGCAGATCCGATGACAATGGCGGATAACGAATTGAATTAACATGTTTACAATGAAACTAGTTTTTCATGTATCCGTAATTTATTTGTGTAGGTAATAAGTATTTAGGATGTAGACTGCGAACTAAACTGTGATGCGGTGCCGCATAACAAACATCTACAAGTACACGCAGGACCCAAATACTTGCGAATAGATTGGCAATTTTTTTGTTTTGGTCACTAGAAAATTGGAAGGTAGACGCCTCACGGCACGAATTCACATCGCTGACATTCGCGTCGCAAATTCGTGTCGCAGTTTTGTGTGCAAGTACAAAGAAAAGACAAAGATAAATAAATCTAATCTAAGGCAAGACCTTTAGTGGCATGGCTGGCATCTGTTCTATTGAACATGCGCATAGAAGTAGTATGAAATGATTGGGCACGAGCAAAAAATGAGAATAAAATATTTTCTGGTGACATTTTAGCGTAAAATGGCATCTACAAGGTGTTGATTTAGTCAGTTGCAATATTTGAATAGAAAATCGTAAGAGGCGTAAATAATTCGTCGGTTCTATTTTAAAAACCGTAAACAGATTCCTGTAATTTTTTTTTACTTACAAAGATTTGAGAGGTTTTTTGAATAACCCTCTAATAGTGCGCTGAATGGACCTCAACAATATTCCTGTATATTCATAAATAGTTATAAGTCGCTGCCACTTTTATAAAACTGTTTGACGACTTGACGCAAACCTACAGTCAGTAGTGTCAGATAATAAATGGAATCTGGACTTATGTTATGTTTTGACGGAAAACTACAATTTACCATGTGATCGAAGAATTTTTCTGCGGCGTTTCTTTGAACCGGCAGTGACCACCGCATACTGAGAGGCGGGTGTAGGCGCCCTCCCACGGTTCCCACACGGAGTGATTTCATAACATAAAATGTATGGTGTGCCATAAGGGCCGATTTGGATTTTCGCAAAAACATTAAATTTAAATGTAAGTTCATTATAATGTTTTTTCATATATTCATGTTCAGTATATGCAGTAGATTCGCCTCCAAAAATATACTGTACAAAACAACACATTGTATAGCAATATTATAAACAATTTGTTTACTTGGTTGGACTAATCTCAGGAATTACTGACTTGCGCGGGTCTGACTTATTTATTTATTTATTGAGAACTTATTGTTTATTTATTGTTTACACGTCTTAACCATAAAAAAACACGTCTTTTCCATGAACCTACTTTATTAAACGTATTTTATACATCTCAGAGTAAACAAATTGCTAATAATAATTACATTACAATTAATAAACAATGTTATTTATAATGTAACAGGATATTAGCCCGATATCGCGCCAGTTGTGGCCACTGCCTACTGCACACACCGACTCTGATTACAGGGAATATGCGTTTATGAACTGCATGCTATTATTTCCTCCTGTTAATTACATTTTGTAAAAATAACGGGTAAACTTTACGAAATATACAATGTTTCCCACTTGTATGGAGTTTTTTTTTGAAGTACATATCACCGTATAGAAACAAAGATGTAGAAGAAATTATAATATGTATTTAAGATCGATTTCACAGTACAGTATAAGATTCAAATAGCTTATCTGTCAGATAAATTGACAGTTTCTGTAATATTTTTTTAATAATTTTCGACGTTTACAATCTGACTGTCCACATTATCAGGACACGCACGACACAAGAGCTAGAGAGATCCTAGGTCCTTTCTTTTAAACCGCAATCTTTAGAGCATGCTCAGCCACGCTGTTCTACTGCAGGTTGAGGTACAATTATGATAGTGTTTACTAACAAATCTATATTTCTTATAATCTAAATTTATTATTTCACGGCCAGGACGTGCCGCCGCCGCCGTGACCGCGACCATATCGCATGTCCCGACAATCAGCGTATGATTCACTGACATGTACTGACAACGTTTGTACTGCTCATTAGCATTATTATAATCACAGAACACAAACTGGGGAAGACTCTGTATAAATTCAGCTTTAAAGTGCAGGACACATTGGGATCAAACGAAGCGAAATTAACCTTTCTTTAGCTTCGCTCCGCATCATATTAGTCACGGTGTAAATTGAAATGCGAAAATAATGTTTTCAAATTATTCTATGCGTAGCCCAGCCACATTTGGGCTCAACTTAGGAGGCTTAGAAGCGGTACTATTATGTATATTAAGAACAGCTCCTCTCCACGACTTTAGCAACGTATAAGTTTCCAAGCTACTCTGGACTGAATGAGACCTTAGCTTCGCTTCGCTCATAATGAGATTTGTGTTTTATTTTGTCATTTCACATGGTGTAGTTCCCAGTCACCCCCGGTCCTCTCCCTCCTCCCAAAAACAACCAAAATAACCATAATCCAACGCCATGTAAAGTTAAAGCATTCGACGTGTAGTAAAATATTGTAATCCAAGATCAACAGTCTACCTACACCTAATCACCTACGTATCTTATCGATATCAGTCATCTCAGATATCTGATTCAGTTTCTATCATCTACTTTCGATGCATTCTTGATAAAATAGTTTTTTTCTACCATATAAATAAATAATAAATAAATATATAGGGACAATTCATACAGATTGAGCTAGCCCCAAAGTAAGTTTGAAACTTGTGTTATGGGATACTAACTCAACGATATTATATTTTATAACAAATACAATTATAGATAAACATCCAAGACCCGAGGCCAATCAGAAAAAGTTCGTTTTTCATCATGACCCGACCGGGGATCGAACCCGGGACCTTCTGGGTGGCGGTCTGGCGTGGTAACCATTACGCCACGGAGATCGTCAATATAAGCGTGCATAGTCAATAAATGTCAATACATGACTCACGGGTCCAAACTAAAAATAGTTCGTTGATAGGGCTGCCAGTCAAAATAATATGAAAAACAAACAATGACTCAATTGAATATAAATTCCCGATTCTTTAAAATATGAGGAAAATGAAGCAATAGTAAGGTAGTGAATTATCTCGATACTTGTTTATATCAAAAACGAAAGATTGATATATCAAGTAACTACTACAATCCAAATAGTTTTACCAATATATTGGTCAAGTCATAACTTTTAAGCGACTTTATCCATTAAATTTTTCCAGATTTTTAATTTTTGTACAAGGTTGCCACTGAAAACCCAACCTAAAAAACATAAAGGAGTTCCATCGGGACTGCGCGAATATCGCGAACGCTTAAACTCTATTATATAGCAGTTTTGCGCAGAGGTTCGTTTTATAATGAAGACAAGAGATAGAGGATTCATTTTGTCCTAACTTAAAAACCTTCTTCATAGTTAAAACAGGAGAACGTCTCTTTAGTAAAGTAGTTATAATATTTTTAAAAGTAAAATACACTTACTACGTGTGTAAGTGTGTTATATTGTGCCAAAGGTCTGTGCTCTGTGTGTAAATCAGCTTGCAATAAATAAACACGCCGGCCGTTGCGCCGCGTGGGTAGCGCCCTCAGGGTTACCACCACTGACTATTATTTTGTTAGACTCATTGTACCACTCGCCGATAAGTTCATTTGTCAGATAAAAATTGCCAGAATTATATAAAAAGGCAAGGCAATCACGCCTCACGCCTCACACAAGAACTTCCAAAAAAACTATTGGAAATTGGCGTATAATTTACATTTTGACGGACTATCTATCTACCTATGTATATACCTTTGAAACAGGACACTTTATAAACTGTGCTTAAAATATTATCCATTTCTGAATGATTTATTAATGAAAAAATAGTATTGAAAAAATTACAGAAAATCAATTGTTGGATCGAAATATTACAACCCCTTTTAAACATAATATAATATGTAGAGAGCTTATTAATATTTTATGTAATATGTAGAGAGAGAGAGACAACCCTATTATTTGTATAAGTTTCTTTCGCCGTACACGTGTTTAGGAGATGTCACGATAATGGAATATTGAATTGAAAGTACTTAAATGTATTCATATCTTTATGAATAAATCATTAAACAAAATGTCGCGTTCACAATAAATCGATTTATGCACACACTAGCGTGCGCTCGCGCAGTCATCTCATGACATTCCCACGATAAATCCTTTTCTGGTTTTATGACTTCATCAGTTCAAAACTAACTTGATTTTTAACGACACCACCAACAAATATGGTCACAATTCATTCAATTTAAACAAAACCTATACAAATTATATGTATACTTAAAACCTTTTTCAACAACTCTAGCCATTAGTGACAACCGCATGAAAATCGGGACGTTTTATAATATGTAAGGATCTTTACAATATACGACAATCCGACAAACCTGTCGCATTCAGTTCTCTTCTATTTTTTTTTTCATATGTTTAAAACGACAATTAGGTACACATTTACCAAAATTGTCTAGTTTAAAATACCCTGATGGTAAGCAAGCAAGTACACCCAAGTTCAAAAAACGTGATAAGTATTTGCATTGTTTTAGTTGCAAGTTGCAACCGGCAAAACCGGTCGGCTCCCGAAACGGTACTGTACGGACCGGTCAAGGCATCGGTTCCCTGACCTTGTCTGTGGTTAGTTACGTTATTTTAAGGAAAAACAAACAAAGAACATAATGATGTCGCTTCGATTTGATGAAATAAGTAAGTTAAGACAACACAAATCAATATTTCAATGGATTTATAAATCTTAAAAGTTAAAGATGTAAACTAGAGAATGTACCCATGAAGGTCTAGTCTCTAAACAAAATATTTGATTCTGGTGCTTCTCCATCTGGAGTCTGACTCAGAATATCGCCCACCCCTGTTCACTTTTTCGCTGTGTCTGCCTAACCTTTCAGAGATAATAGGCGTGTTATGAGCCTACTTCTTAACTGGATTTTTTTGGTTAATCCTTTGGTATGCAGTATGTTAGGCAAGTTTTACCACATATAAAAAGGAAGTGATAAAGTTAATGACACTTAAATTGTATGTTTACGATTGTAAGATATCGCTAACCAATAAAATATGCTAATATTATGAATAACATAGTTCTACACTGGTATTTCTCACAACTTCCAAATGGACTACGAAATTAAATCAGTGGTCGAGGTACTAAAATTACCAATTAGTTACTCTACTGGACCAGGACATTGGTTCGGCAGTACTACCATCTCGTAGAATATTGTCATTTTCTTCTCCCTAAAACCCTGCCTCCTTTATTCCGAGAAGTTCCTTTATTAGTTCCTTTGAAGGAAGTACTGAGACTTGTTTGTCCCTGTAGTCCCTTTTATGTCTCAGTAGTTTCTTAAATACTGAGACAAGCTTTAAGTACTTCTGGGAACAATGGGTTAGCTTAGCTAGCATATTCTTCACATCATAAGGTAAAAAAATATATAATCTTATGGATTAAATTGTTACATGCCTCATAGAGGATTTTGTTATTATTATATGAAACATTTAGCACCGGAGCAGTGGCTGCGGAGCTCACATTGTTCCGCTCCCCGAGCCAAGTGGTATTTCTATCGTGAATTTTAGTAGAATTTACAGCCAGTTTCAGATTCTCATATCGTATTTCCATACTTTAGTTCAAAATATACTGTGAACTGTGTTTATACGAAATAGTAAGGATTGAGGAGTGTAGCTAAACTTAGTTGCGCTTCGCCCCCGGTGTGGCCCGGGCTTAATGGCCATCTTTCGCTTAACTTCGCTCGCACTCTTTGTGACCAGCACTTTTACACCTAACAAATAAGAAACTGAATTCTGTAACAAAATGAACGAAAATACACTTAATAAACAGTGTACAGTTAGACCAAACAATGATGCATTCTGACTTTCTACCAGTTTTTACGTCTTCGCCTTTGTATGCTCGAAACGGGGCGAGTAACTGTCGCGAAATGAGCGGGACACGTAAAATTCCTTCGATATTTTTCGAATAGTGACAAAAACTAATAATAAATATTGTATTTTAATAATAAAGAAAGGTATGTTGCTATTCAGAAATTTTAAACCAAAAAATTCGAGGTTTCGCCCGCGTGGATGCTTTTTTCCGTGGGAATAAGACAAACTACTTTTAAGCTTATCCCAGAAGGGTTTCTGGGATAAGCTTGACATAAACTACTTTCAATAACTTGTACTAGCCCTAATTTCCATCGCGTCTTTTCGACTTCTTTCTTTCTTCTTTTCTTTCTATCAAACAAAGATACTTTTACATTGTTAATTACACCAAACTCCGAAAAGGTCTCCATTTCCTAAATTGGCAGAACGCATGACTTCTGAAATGTAAGAAATATTCTCTATATATTTATTATGAAAATTCTCATTCTTCTCGTTGTAAGATGTATTGATGCCCGTAATTCCGTCATATCGCGTGCGCCCGCGCATCCACCGTCTGCATGCGATGGTCGCCGTTAGAGACTCGGGATCAACGACCGCGTTCGGTTCTGTATCAATTATCCATCGCAAAAAACTTGCAACAAATGGCGCGTCTACACTCGAAAATATACTTTAAAAACACGATTTTAAAGTTTTAATTTGTAATTATTATAAACAGTGTATGAAATATTTACAATTCACTTCCGTTTGCTCTGAACATGTTTTTATTTATTACTGAAACCATTTTTTTACCGGGACTTGTGGATACTAATGATCACAAATAAAACAGAGATTAATTAATTATTTTTTTATTCTAATTAATTACCTATTCATTTCACAAATTGTAAAAGATTCCAATATGTTACAGTAAATACTCCAAAAAAAATCATAGTAACACATTTTAAAATTAATAACACATTCAAAATATGACTGCCATCAATCTAAGAAAGAAAATTAAAAATGTCTTCTTCATTCTAATAGGCCCATTACAAGCTCTATCATATCATTTTTTCCTACCACCAGATAAGACGGCAGATTTTGTACTAAAAAGAACTGGCAAGAAACTTAGCTATTGCTCTTTTAAAATGGTACTAGTAAACGTTACTAATTTAGGTAATAAAATAGAATTAAGTAAATATACGTTTGTGCTATCAGTAAGTCTATGTATTAAAGTCAGAAACTGAGCCAAATTTAGTTAGCAAACTGTAAGTGTAACGGAGCATAGCAGACGAGAGGAGCAAATGTGACGACTCGCTACACACGACCGGCGGCGCCAGCTCACCGCCAAGATCGAGCACGAAACTGGGCAACGTATAGCCACAATTTAATAAGTGACAACACGACAATAACGTCAGTTTTTAATTTCAAAAAAGTAGTGGGTAAAGGTGACAATTTACACAACACTAGTTTTCTTGTGAAATTCAACGATTGTGTTTGAATGATTAACTTGATAAAAGTACCTTTTTGTGGTAACATTTAGTTCCTAATAATTATAAAGGGACTTCTGGTAATAAAGGTTTTATGCGCCTTACAACTTTTATTTTTTAATATGAACTAAAAATTGCTCGAATTTTAAAAACCGGAATTTATTAATAAGGTAAACATTTATATATATTTTATAAATATTATGTTGTTTTTGACAAATAATTCTAATTATATACGTTAAGATTCGAATAATATTCGACATACAGACCATAGTGTCAACTTACATTACATAAAAATTCATGGTGCCTGTATCATGACGATTAATATGGATTTGTTCGCGTCCATCCGAAATTCGCGGGACCTCCCTCTGTGGAGCAATAACCTCGTTAGTTAAATTATGTTGTAATTTTGCCTTGGGAGGTCCTGTGCTACTTACAATAATTTATAAAGTTCCTAACAACTTATTTATTCACAAGGCAAACTTGTGTGCATGAATATATTAATTTGATTTAATAAGAGAGATTCATAAGGTTTTCATTACAAAAACTGTTATGCCGGCTCTACACTCTCCTAAAGTTGACCAGAGTGAAGCGATAAGAACAAGCACGAAGCGAGAAGACAAAGGAAAACTAAAGACGAAGTGATTAGAAGAGGCCGTCCACAGTCGGGTTTTAGAGTCGGCATTAAACAGTTCCTAACTCACTCACTATCTCACTCATTTTACATTTCGTTTATATGCGAGATTGAGATAGTTTGACATCAAAAATATTATCTACTGTTGAAGGAATACATTCGCTGATCATACGAGTCTTTTTATAAGAAAAGTAGAAAATATTCGTTTTCATTTGACATGTTCATACCATTACCATTATCATAAATGGATATACATTTCAAATCTTCGACCAATTATATATATTATGTCGTAAATAAAACGATATTTGAACAAACACAGTTAGAACAATCTATTTTGAAATGTTAACTATAATAAATCAAATAAACCATATTGTGAGTAGTCAAACCGTAATTACTAATCTCGTTCGTTTACACGCCACATTTGTGTCGACAAATTAATTCTTAACTAGCAACAATGATTTAGGAACATGACGTGTGAGCGTGGATGCGGCACTTTGTAGAAGAAACAGAGTTAGGCAGAATTGAACTGAGGTAACACTGTAACTGTTACTTATTAGATTTGTGTTAAATCAGATGATTGTTTGAAGCTTTTGTGTCAAGTAGGACAAACCAGCGAGCGGGTCACCTGATGGTAACCCAGTCTGGAGACTGGGTTGGGCTGGACTGCTAGTGAGGCTCAACCATCGATGGGCTCAACCACATAAATTCAATAGAGCTTAACTTGAAGCAGAGGGCGCAATATTCATACTTACTGCGTTCTACTTTTTTTAAAGTAAACAATATGACGATATGACTATGTGACACCAAGCGATTAGTGTCTAATGAATGGTTGTGTATGTGCCATTTACACGCTCAATCAACAGGCAGTTTTAAATTAATTTGCGGTTGAACTAAGAACTTAACTAATCACCGCCGCCCACTACAAAATTTATATTTTTTTGCATTTGTTAGCCCAATTTGACCGCCTGCTAGGTGGTCAAATTGGGTCTGCAAGGAAAGTCGCAGGAAGCAGCTTGATTCAGGCCGCTGCCAATCGGTATAACTTTGGCTTCGGCGTTTGGGGGAGGCCTATGTTCAGCATTGGACTTGTGACTGAGATGATGACGACAGCCCAATTTAGTGAAAGTTCAACTTTTTTAGTTGGGGTTTTTGTAATTTTGAGCTAGTTACTCAAAATCCCCATTATAATACAGGAGGCAAACCGCATCACGCCGTGACAAGACAAGGTCGAGAGCGGGAGTAATCATGAGCAAAAGGTTTTTTTAATAGCCATATTCCACTGCTGGGCAAAAGTCTTCTCTTTCTTTCTCACACGTCCCTGTTCAGACCTCTCACGGACCAGTCTTCGATCGTTGGTCTTCCCTTCTTTTTGTGCCCGTGTCATGGTGTAGGTAACCATGTGGTTAGAGTGCGTACCTTTCTTCACGGCAGATGTGAGCTGACGGGACAGACATAAGCAAAAGATAAAGTCAAAGGGAGGATTCTTGATCTATGCGCCCTTACTTTACCAGGCCTAACTTCACATACTCTACATTTTGGTCAAAACGTGATACTTGGCCGTTTTGCTACCGTTACGAAGATTTCATAGGCATTCGTTCATCGTGTGTGAAATAAAACGGCCAAGCCACACGTTTTGACTAAAATGTAGAGTATGTGAAGTTAGGCCTGGTAAAGAGGGCGCATAGGTCAAGAATCTTGTCTCTACATGCGATCTGACCACTTTTCCATAGATTTTCATTAAGGTGTATGGTGTAGAGCGAGATCTGATAACTTTTTCCCAGGGTAAGCTATGTAGACTCGTCTTGGCAACATTTTTACTTGAAAATGTTTTTGGTGGGATTATATCAATTTACTGTATTTTATGCAATAAAATTATTGAGTATAGTTGGAAATAAAACCAGTCCTAAAATAACTTCAACAGTCAAGGGCATAAGTGCATCAAATAATGTGCACGATATAAATCTCGCGACAGTGAAAAATACGGCCGACAGCTGCGCGTCGATGTACAAATAAAGGAGGGAGGCGCGCGGCCTTGACACCGACCACGGCCACTGTGCTCCCGAGGAGGGCGGCGGCATCGGCATGGCGAGCGGTTGATCGCGAGATACTTACCAAAACCCATCTAAACCCAATTGATTTATTTAAGTTCCCATAATCGAGGATGGCGTCGCTGTGTGTTGCACTTTCACTTAAGCAACGTCGACCCTATACAATGTTTGAGTTTCGTTATCTCGTGTTTCGGAGGGAACGTTGAGCCGCTTGATAACACTTGCCTTTGCTAATCCTCATTGGAACAGCGTGGCAGAGTGCGCTCGAATCTCTTTCAATTAAAGGGACACCTGTAGCCCTACATTGGGATGAATATGATGAAGTTACCATAAGGTTACCTTGAAAAGATTGCCGGCAGATATAAAGCCGCCTTGTTAGACATGTTCTATCTATATCCGGATGTTCTATTATTATACGGACTATGAAGAGGTCTCGTCCGAGGTGGGCAACGCATTGGTAGCGCCCCTGGTGTTGCTGATGTCCATAGGCGGCGGTAACCACTTTCCATCAAGTGGCCCCGCTTGCCTGTTTGTCTGCCGTATTACATAAAAAAAATATAGAAAGGTGTTGATAAGATAAGGGTTCTTTCGATACCATCCCTAACTTGATAAAAGAACTACTGAAGTAAAGGACTACTGGTAAAAAAGAGTCTCAGTAGTTCGTTCAAAGGCTTAGTGCTTTTGAAACTGGGAATTAAACTTAATGAGTCCATTTTAATCCTCGCACTTTTATGCATTTTGCAACTAACATAAAAAACACGGAAATTAGATATTTAAAGTTACATAGAAAAGAATAATAATCCTATGACGCAAAATGTCAACCTGTCGCAAAATGTGAACTTTAACTTATTTTAAGAACAATGCGAATGCAAAAAATATTTAAATTGAATTGTTAAAAATGTTTACTTCATATTAAAATCAAATGAAATTTCATTTCATTTCATCCAAAAAAGTTCATTCACTTTTTTGCAAGTAATTATAACATTATTTGACGCAAAGATGCACTCGGCCGTCTTAGTGCAATTTGGAGAGCTAAAAATAACTGTGTGCAGCGGAACGTATGAAACGCATTCCGTACAATATTCGGCGGAAAGTGGACAATTTATTGACCGGAATCCAACGCTTATTTACAGATATTTATGCAGAGCAGATGTAAATAATTCATCAGAATCTATTCGTATTATTTTAGATTTTTTAAATATCGACTATCATTCATCTTCATTGACATAATTGAGAAATTTTACATTTAATCTTTATTTTATTGAATCTCGATCAATAAATTTAATATTTCTTGTTCATGCATGTCAATATACCATTCAGGGAGTTTGACCCCCGGACAGGAACGTTTATGTATTTGGAACCTTTGGGTTTCGTCTAAAATCACTAATATGTTAAAAAAGTATCCGTTGTATCGATAAGGAATTATAAAATATAATATCCACTAGGAAGATCAAGCCTAGCTTATCAGGACCGGGTGACAGATTTTGTAGATCTTTGTCACTTATCCGTGAAATGAACTTTTTCTTTTATGTTACACGGCAAACCAACAGGTAAGCGAGCCACCTGATTGAGAGTGGTCACCGCCGCCTAGGGACATCAGCAACACCAGGGGCGCTACCATGAACTAAAAATCCAAAATGCTGTATAACAGCAAGATTAAGATTTTGTATTTTCAGAAGGTCGAAGACGGGGCGAGTTAGTAGTGCGTCCCCAGCCCCGGCCGAGTTGCACCAAACTCGAGCGCCATTAGAAAGGCTCGTGAATTATTTATGCAGCTTTCTACATTTCGAGTTATTGTGAAATTATACGCCTCGGGTTGGCTCCGTTGAATTATAAGCTAATTATCTCTTCAGGCAACAAGTATAATGAGGTAAGTATTTTTATTACTTAACTCTCTCTCTAATTTTGCATTTGAAATTAAAAAGTGACACTTTGTTATGCGGCATAAACTTACAAATACCTACTTACAATTTCATATTCTGTGCCGCCTCAACGTAACGTAACGCACGCCGCGCGCCGCACTATGCAGCCCCTGAGAATCGTAGGGGAAGGACGTACTGATTCAGTAAGTTGTGTATGTAGTAAGTTGCGATGAGACAACATTCTTGCGGCCGACAATGCGTCAAAATGTAATAATAGTAATAGAAACAAAAGTATTTTCAAGTCACTTAACGGTCACTGATCTGCAGCCGGATCCGTAGCCGTAAAGCGAAGATTGATCTGTATGAATTGTCCCTATATATTGTGTGAAAATTGCATGAAATTTTGGCATCTCACCGCGGATTCCGCTTTCGAGTTAACAAATGATGCTAAGAGAATACGGCTGCAGACCTGACGACCTGACAAAAAAATCTAGAGCTGTCGATAGGTACAACAGCTCAAGAACTTTAAACTCATCCATGTTTTGACTAGGGTTGTCGTTGCTTGATTGAAACTTGCATGATTGTTTCACTTTAACATGCAGAATAAGGCCGTCGAGCTCCTCAATCACCGAAATCATGATGATGACTTTTATTGTAAGAAAGTTTTTGATCAAATTTCTATAAATTATTCCTTGAAAGTTATTTACATTATGTGATGGCTTTATGAAACTCATAGGCAAGTACAATGATGTTCAACGCGGCAGAGGTTAATGTACCGTCCGACGGCGAGAAACGCTCGTAACTTCAAACACCATAAAATTTATGCCACAATATATTAAAACAGTGCGGCAGAAAAAACAGCAATTGTCTGGGAGTTTTATAACCTATAAAGAAATTGCATAAGAAATAGCTCAGACGAAACGATTCACTACAAATGCTCATCATCATTATAAACGTATATATAATCATACCACTGCTGGTATACTGGTCTTTCTTCAATCGAAGGGGAACGTACACTGCCACGCTGCTCCAATGTTTCTATTCTAAGAGAGGTCTTCGGAGCAGCCCGTCTGGGGAAGGACCTCCACCGTAAAGAAGATCGTAGCCAAATAGCATTAGTCTCGGCCATGCTGTGTTCCTTCGGTGAATAAGGTCTCCAGAGCTCCACTTGGGGGGTTGGGGGGGTTGGCAACGCGTGAGTAATATACCCGGTATTGCAAGCGTCTATAGGCTACGGTGATGCTTACCATCAGGCGGGCGGTATGCTTGTTTGCCAACTTTGTGGTATAAAAAAAAATGTGGATTGGGGGACGCCAGTGTTTGAAGGCTTGACTTGGATTAATGATTGTCATCCATCGACAACAGCCGGGACCAACGGCTTAACATAACAAATGTTCATAATGAGGGTGAAACTGAAGTGGTAGAGCATTTATGAAATGGGTCAGCTTGACCGGGGAAGTATCCTCTGACAGAATATCTTTAGAGATCCGAAAGCAAAACTGCCTATCCTTCTCTCCCTATTTTCGTGTTAGACGGCGGAGGTAACCACTTTCCATCAGGTTTGTCTGCCGTATGCCGTTTGACATAAAAACCAGATCAATTGATTAAAAAATAATGTGTTACTGATTTCTGCTATATGTACAACGCAACTGACGTGTGCCCGCCAACTAGTTTAGCACATCAACGTCATAAAGTATATTTTTCAAATGAATTTTAACATCTCATTTATATTACATTTTTATATTATAATTTAAATTGTGGCCCGAATATGTCATACATTAATTGATTGGTCGGTTATTATGTAAATCTCCGTTGCTATAAAATATGGGCATTTATGACCTTTCACTTTTTTTATGTTTGTTTGTTACTTTGTCATTTTATGGTCCCGGTCACTTATTTTATTTATTTGTATAGAATTACTACATTTAAAGTTTTTTAATAGCGCTCCTCAACTCAAACAGATCGGTAGGATGTCCTCCTTTGTGATGAGGAGCGATCGAAGAAACCATTAAAAGAAAGAGGGTACTAAGAACCAGTTATCTAGATAACTGCCTGTTCCTAGGGATAGCACAAGTTAAGAGAAAAGGAGAAGCTATCAACCCATTTCGCAAATGCTCATCCGAGTTATTTAGTTAGTTTTAAAACATTTAAGTACAGAAAAGTGTAAGACAACTATTCATAGCATGCACTTAGTATGCGTTATCTATCGCACTTGTTAAAGACAGGAATGCAACAAAATATTCGCCGAGTCGGCACCGCGGGCTAATTTTAGACCGGCGCGACGAGCCTCCCGGAATGCCACTCTCCTCACCGCATTTCTTTATTTGTTTGTGATTTTACAATCCGATCGCAATCTCAATTTATTACTAGATCATGACTGCGGCTTCGCTCGAGTAGATGCACAACAATCTATACATATGTATTAAATGCTATTGAGACCTGAAACTTGGAATGTGATGTTTGTATGACGTAGGTATCCGATAGGGATTATCCGAAATTCCCACGGGAATGTGTGATACACGCAAATGAAGTCGCACGGCTTTCACTAGTCCATATTAAAATATATAACGCTTAAAAATGTACCCTTGCAGTCACGCAGATTATGATCGGTCCACGACACATATAGTTCAATAAACTATGTACTTTTAGGAATTTGCTGACAACAGCGAGCAAAATGATTGACCGTATCGCGCCTACGACACGTACTAAGAAATAATATCAATCCATTCATTTCAACGAGAAAGAAGGACAAACGAAGCACTTTGTGTGTTTGTAATTATTTTATTTGCAGTATTAACCTGATGTTAAGTTATCACCACCATGGATCACAGAGACACCGGGGGAGTTCCGGAGCCGCTGCCTATTTTTTTTATTACAGAAATTATTGAAAAAATATATATAATAGGAGGGTTAACATATTATTATTTCATGTCTATAGGTTAGGTACTATCGGCCGACATATCTATCAAAAGAAAATTATTTTTCAAGGAGGTTTAATAAACTACTGAGTAAAAAAAACGCACTAAATATTGAAGAAATCGCTTAGCGATAAGACCGCCTATTGTACCGTTTACTTCCCAAGTTTAATGTATTGATTTGTATTGTATTTTAAATCTATCTACTATCTATCTAATGTTGATTAATTGATTGATTTAACTAATTGTATCGAAAGCAGTAGTACCTATTATGTTATGTTAATCTTGTATGCGTCTGGCGTTGCAGCGGAGCCCCGGGCGCCTGCCTGTCCCCGGGGCTCCGTCTCGCCGGATATGTAAATGTTTGTAGAGCCGTCTCTAGTGACCGATCAATTTATTACACGTAATGTTTTTAATTATGTAGTAATGTACACGGCGTTTTATTTGTTGACTCCACCTCAATACTGCCTTCTAAGTCTAATTGCTTTCTGATTAAATCCGTTGTGGGTTCCATGACAGTAGTTTCTCCCCAGGGACGTCAATAAGCTTGCTTATTGTCAATATGAGGTCAACGTTGTTGATCCTGGCTATACAGAAGACAGCTGTGTGAATGGGCTTGTCCCGATGAGTCCACCTCTACTGATGTAAAGCGGCAGTAGATAATTCCAAAATGGAATTGTTACTAAACTTCCAAAACATACATAAAATCTGTATTTAGTATAGCAAGGAGCATTATGTCCTGTTATCGGTAAGTAATGGCTTCGTGATGTCTGTCCACATCGTTACAATGGCGATAATGTTATCAAACACAACCCGAGATGTATACAATACAGTTGATAATATACCTACTTATCTAAAAGTTGTCAACAACAACACACATTTATAAGGATAGGAATTTACTAATTTCAAATGGTAAACTCAAGTTCAACTCAAAAATAAGTACAACTCAAACATTTTTGTTATTCAAAAAGGTCTACATAGGTACTCTATCAAATTGACACTTTCGCCCTTTTTCGGCTTCTCTGCACAATTCACACACCCCCCGGTCCCAAAGTAAGCTAGGCTTTACCTTGTGTTGGGTTGTAGGCAATGTATAATACTATTGTAAATACTTATAATACACCGACTCGAGTTAAATGTTGGCCCCGTGCGGGGATCGAACCCGCACCCTCTGGTACCGAAGGAAGGGTCACACCAACGTGTCACTGGGACTGTCATATCATATTGTGGTCTAGTAATGTAATAGCGATGAATGTCCAAACAGTACCGACGCTCAGTACAGTCTCTGTTCTACTTCATTATTTTCATTCCTATATTAGTAAACTAAACGTTTGTTTTGAAATATAACTATATCATACTATTTGTACACTATCGTCTCGTCGTAACAGACAAAGTTGACAATAACACATAACACGTCCACTTGAACAACTGAACGAGGCATAAAAGCCGCATTGTATGCGCCACTTGTTCAAACAGAGCACAGACATCCATTTACTAATGCATGTGTAGTGTGGGTATAGTGTAAACCTCGAACTTCTACCAGCCAGAGGCGTAATATCAAGTGGTATAAAAAAGTACTAGAAAATGGCGGTTTTTTCTAGTACTGGGTTTAAACACTGATATAGGATCAATGAAAAATATATTCTTGTTATACAAATGCTTAAGAGCCACCGCCCACTTGTGATTTTTAATCGGCCGATAGTTTAGTCGCCGTCATTTTCGATAGCTTGAGCGACCGATTTTTAATCGTCAAATGGGCTTGCTGCCATATAGCTCCATATTGAATCCCACAACGATCAAACTGTCGGCCGATTAAAAATCGCAAGTGGGCCCCGCCCACTTGCGATTTTTCTGCTCTAAAGCTACATAAGCTCACCCCTAATAAGTTTATTGCCATTACCAGGCCAAGACATACAGTATTACGTCACGCGAATTTCATGTATTTTTCATCTCTTCCCTCATTTAGCCAATAAGTGGCAAAATACTAACAATGGGGAGAATGGAATCACTGAAATTTCTATTATTTATCGGAGACCCTAAACAACATTTAACTAACACAAAAATATCTTAAAATACACACATTATAAACTTTGATATTTTTATCTTGTCGTCGACATTTTGATATTGACAAAATGTCACAAATCATCAGAGTGCTGACATATTTGTACGTCCCTGCATGATTGTGATGACGTGTGAGTCAACAGGTAAAGCGGACGGACAGACACAATGGCCGGATGTGTATACATCGTCGGAATCTATTTCACAAATCCCATGGCTCATTGAAACTCTTAAGACAATCGGCCGTTTTAGATTTTACTGGCGGCTTATCGGCTAAGATTTAAGATTGGGTTTTGCTTTCCAAATTGTATCCGTACGAAATAAATAAGGTCACTCAAGTTATTTACTTCCCAGAATTTGGTACTATTAGTGTTGATTCGACAAATAAAATTGTAAGACAGACGCTATTTATAACTTATCAAGAATACTAATATTTTCAAAAACATTTAATAAGTTGTTACTAATCCTGGTTTTACAGCTTGTTAGAGCATTTTATGACAGACGACCTGGGTGGGAGGTACACCTACCGGGACCGGGGAACTGCGTGTCGTTAAGTGAGTGAGAGCCAGAGAGCGGGCAGGTGGCTGTAACCATTTTCCATTGGGTGGTCTGTGGGTGGGCAGCTAGCTTGTTTGCCTTCCGTATGACACAAAACAAAATTGTACGGGTTAAAGGTTACTTCATCTATCTAAGCAAACATTGTAATCAAAATATAGTAATAGGTTTATTCGAGAGCTTAATGCAATAGTCCAATACGTTTTGTATAAGCCGATAACAAAAGTACTTTTGATGATATAACACCGAAAGCCTCTCCAAATGCTAATAAGTGACGAATTGCATCGTGATAACGATTTATCTACATCGATAATTCGATAAGCTTTGTGATATGTCAATCACAGCAACGATCGACGATATGACAGGTTCAAAGAGCCACCATTGAGAACAACTTTATTTTATAAGATTTCTGTTTGATTGTTTTGCCCCCCACAAAAGAAAAGGCTTTTTTTGTTACTCTTGTAAGTAAAGTAATAAATAATTATCAATAAATTCATTCTATACAGCTCACATGATTTTTTGCTAGCCTGGCCCTGGATGTATTGTGTCCCAAGAGAGGGGGGGGGGGGGGGGGAGGAGCATGTAGATTACTGCTATGCATTATGTTAATAAATAATATAATATTTGTGTCACATGTAATGCAATAAATAAATAACATAAGCGCCAGGATGATAGCTTGAACTGTGTGTAACAAACAGCGGTGGTGGTGGTGCATTCAGAGATTGCGTTCCGGTTCCGCGGAACAATTAAGTATAAAACGCAGTTAATTACTGAAATGTGGACTCCTCACAGTTGAATCAACTCGGATAACATCGTTTTCTCGCTGGAAAGTGCATGTGGCGTGTTTGCCGATTTGGGAAAGTAAGATCTAATTTTTCAGATTCTTATGTTGGCCACACACGATCAACTTTACCGTCAAGTTTGTTTCATTTGATAATTTTCGCGTCGTCAAAACACGACTAAGTTAGAATGAGATAGAGGGGTAAGAGGGGAAATCTGTTATTTCACTCGCTCCCACAGACAGAACGGCGCCGAGGTTATCCCAGGTCATATTTCTTCTACTTATCCCATTCCAGGATAAAAAATGTTAATGTAGATTCTAGGATAGGTATATTTTAAGTAAATCTGTCGAAAGTTTATACGTAGAAGAACAGACAAACCTATATAAATGCATACATGCTTATAAATCACATTCATAACAACAATAGGATGAGATATGCAAATGAAGGATCACCTTGTCTTAAAGAGCCATCTGTATGCCAGGGCAGGATATCTTTTAGTCACCATACCATGGAAAATATTCCATGACAAAATGTAATGTGTGTATTATAAGTATATATTTACAGTAATATAGTTGTCTGGTTTCCATAACACAAGAAGGTTAAGGCTAGCTTACTTTGGGACCAGCTAGGTTACTCTGCAACCAATCGCGATTTTAATTTCTATTCTGTATAATTTCAAATGCAAAATTATCTTCGGGCTGCTACGTCGCCGCATATGTCTTATTATTATTGATTTTGTTTCTTAGTCATTTTATTCTTTTCTTAGTTTGTTTTGATATTTTTGCAAAATGTTGGTTTTTACAAAAAATTGGCACAATTAAACAGTTATACAAAGTAAGGGACCTTGTTTGGACTGACCCCATCGCCTACATTTTGAAATTTTATACTTTACTAACCATTTTGTTAGCATACAATACGATTTCATTTAGTTAAGTATTTAGTTAGCGCTAGTTTAGCTGTAAAAAGTACCTAAAATTAACAATCCAATGGCGATCGAGCGGAATTATCTTCAAGAGTAAGGAGGCAGGCTGGCGCTGTCTGAACTGTGTAGCATTTACCTACTTATAAAATCTTAATTTGGCATCTCAAATAATGTCAGAGTGGGTGTTTTAGTGCAAATATTCGTTTAATGATGTCCCCTTGACAAACATAAATTAAACTGTTAAATATATAATTTAACATACACAGGTGAGGTGACTTTTAGAAAGTTAGGATTATATTTTTATTTCTTGATAAAAAATGTGCGTAATTTTTTTACTGCCTTAATATTTTTTAACGTGTTAGGTGTACCACAGACTTCACAATTTTTGCGCGATCGAATCTGTGGCGTAGTCTACACTGCGCGTATAAAGTACGTCCAGGATTTTTCCCATAATAATCCCGGAATTAACGCGATCATACCGTTATATTGCCAAACGCAAAACGTTTCATTTTCATTTTAAAATCAAAACTATTTCATTTTCATTTTCTTAAACGCACATTTATCATCTAGTTGCCGCGTACCACCACTAAGAAGTGCAGGCACAAGAGTGTGCGGTCAATGTTAGCACATGTTGAAGCATTTTTTTCTTGGGATTATTTTCACAGACTAACAGCTTGATTTTGAAAAGTATTTTAATCTTAATTTCACATTACGTCTAAAGCTATCTCTTTTGTTCTTTTTTAGTTTGAGAGCGACAGCTATAATTATATATGTCATTAACTTTAAAAATGCGTAATTCCGAAACCGGCAGTTAAAACTGCGTCACGTCACGGATAGTCTATAGTCTGCGGTACACCTTAAAGTCAGTAAATAAACAAATTTAATGTTCAATGGTGACACATGCAAATTAATTCAAATTCACTATGCTTAAAATAGATTCCACAGTGTTAAAAGTTATTTTTATTTATCTTTAAAAAGTAGCGAGGCCTTATTTTGCAAAGGAGTTGTGCCAATGCGTAATTTCTTTTGACGAGGTAATTCGGTTATAATTTCCGAAATGATAATGACTAAAGTAAAATTCGTCCCAGAATTTTATAAATATTTTGTAAATATGTTCGCTAGAAATGGAAAAGAAAACTTCTTTCACTATAATGACAAATTCTCAAAACACACAACCATGAAGTGCCACGGCAAAAATGTTCACATAAAACGCAATTAACAAGCAAGCTTCTTCCGAGTGGGACTAGATTAAGTGGCACTTAGCATGCCCCAGTTCAGCGGCAATCCACTGAGAATGCGGTATACCGTGCGACTATCCTATTACAGTACCATCTTTCCTCGCTGTGATTTCTTGCGTATATCGGAAGAGATAGAATCTCCTGGGGCAAATTTAATAAATGTAGCCATGGCCATGACAGACACACAGACAAATACGATAAACGTGCCTCTCGCATTTGGATATGATGTCGCCATTTTGGGTTATTTATAAATTAACTTCAGGAAAAAAAATGCTGTGATTATTTACTACACTTATAATCATGGAGACCGACTATAATTTTTCGATTCGATTAATCGGAATTTATAAGAAATCGACCCTTAAACTCATTATTAACTCATTGTTGTTCGTTTAAACATATAAATAAGGTATGAGAAAAACAAACAAATTCAGAGACCAAATGCAAAATTCCATAGTAATGTCACTACAGGAAAATTGTGACTATTTGCCACTTTTAAAATATAATGATATTAAAAATGACTACTTACTGTTTATACTATACTCGCCACAACACACCACAGAACACAGACAGAACTGTTCCTAGTCAAATGACCTCTGTATTTGTGTGAGAAATGCATTCATTATCGGCATCTCTAAGCAAACGATGAGTTACAATGTTTAACAAACAATCGGTGCAAACTGCAAGACAATGCATTGTGAGGACAATTCAATGTTTATTAGTGCAGTCTTTAGATTTGTTTTTGTTATTCATTTTAAGAGAGGTAGGGCACAACGGATAATCCGCTCAAATCGGAGCAGCCCATCTGTCTCGGCCATGTTGTGTTCGTATGGTGAGTAGGTTCGAGCTAGACTTGGGGGGTGTTGGGAGGGTTGGCAACGCGTGACTGATACCCTCTCCGGTATTGCAAGCGTCTATAGGCTACGGTGATGCTTACCATCAGGCGGGCCGTATGCTTGTTTGCCAACTTTGTGGTATAAAAATAAAATAAAAAAATCTGTGTACGACATAAACAATTTTTCATTCTTTCTTTCAAATTGTTAATTTTATTATGTCAAATCTACTAATAAACAACTCTTGAAAAAAATATTATCTAATTAGGCAACTGCTTGTAAAAATTGACAAGATTAGCCTTTCTCAGTTTTCAGTACAGACAATTTCCTAATAAAGTTGCTTAGAAGCATCTGGTCTGGACAAAGAAATTTAGGCTAGCGCCCTTTGTATGAATTTCTCTGTCCAGACCGCTTCGACCATTGCTGATCATTTATAGTTAAAAGATCGGCAATGGTCGAAGCAGTAAACATATAAATAAGTAGCTTTATAATATAAGTAAGGATAATAAATATTTAAATTATTTATAGTCATAAGATCGGCAATGGTCGAAAGAGTAGTGGGTACACTGTACTTTACAAGCCCCCCGAATAAAATTAATAATAATGTTAAAGCTATATTGTTAAGCTTGTGTTGGTTATCGCATCAATTTTATCTAGATCACTAATTAGCTGAGAAAAATAGTAACTAACATGGGATTATTGTTTTTTTTTATTCCAGTAATGAGCCAGCTGTCAGGTGTCGCGAATTTATCGTTCAATTAGCATGTTGCCGAATGTGTGCCAGCCAGTGGTCCAGTAGGCCCGTGCGTGCGTTGGCTCAATTACTCCAAGATCGGATCTCGCCGATTCCGCGCTCATTAATTTCCATCTATTTATTGATATCATAGCCATCTTGGATATGTGGAAAATTGTTCTTAATTCTTTCGCTTAGCAACAGACCTTACTATCACATCTAACACGAAGAGAGATTGCAGTAAATGCCAACGTTAATCGTGATTCTAGCAACAATTTGTGATATTGTTTTTGACTGTGACATTTTCTCTTCTAGCAATACTAAATACTAGGTCTAGTCTACTAGGCTTCGCAAGGGTTTTATGTAAGGGTCCCTATTATTTTTGGAAGTATAATATAGATAGCCTATGTCATCCGGGGATAATGTAGCTTTCCAACAATGAAAGAATTTTCCAAATCGATCCAATATTTATCGGAAGGGGCCTATTCAATTCAAACAAATAATCAAATCTTTCCATATTAGATTAGAAGCTAACAATTCTGTAGATACACAAGATAATGGGTACAGAAAGATCTCAAGTCGTGACTAGGCGTTATTTACCGCTATCGAAAAACTAAGGTGGGCGGCATAGCTGCTAGATTCAGGTCCAGTCTTTACGTTTATGGCAATCATTACGAGCGCAAATTCATTGTGGTTTTATGGTTTATTCCGTCCTTAAGGTAGCTTAACTTCTATATAAAACTATAGTATCCGTGCGAATATTGAATAATTTTATTGCTTTTAAGAGAGGTAATCGGATAATCCGCTCAAATCGGAGCAGCCCGTCTGGGGAAGGACCTCCACCTTACAAAAGATCGTAGCCAAATAGTATTGGTCTCGGCCATGTTGTGTTCCTACGGTGAGTAAGGTCTCCAGAGCTCCACTTGGGGGGAGGTTGGGAGGGTTGAGTGATACCCCCAGTATTGCTTACGTCTATAGGCTACGGTGACGGCTTACCATCAGGCCGACCGTATGCTTGTTTGCGACCTGTGTGGTATAAAAAAAATGCTTCGTAGTAGAAGTCCTTTACATTCTTCTTACTCCGCAAACAACTATATCGGCCCCATAAAGCGTTAACTATCTTCCCGATTATCTGCACAATCATTTTGGTGTTAGATAATCGGTTTTACTTTTATGGAGATGATATATTCAACTTTCAAGACAGTAGTGTAGTTACTTCCCCTGGGATGGGACGTCATTAAGCCTCTCTGCTTATTGGCAATCTGTAGTTGCCTTAATCCTGGCTTTACCAGTGACAGCGGTGAGAACAAATTACGGTGGGTTAGAACCGAGAGTCCCGACTCCCGATATTGTGGTGTTTGTTTGCACAATGGTTTCGACTAGATTTATTTCTGCACCGATTGCTCCATAGTCATAAGTATTTGAAGTTGTAGCAATTATAACTATTTCCCAACTTAAATCTGTTCCAACTCTTAACAAGAGTAAAATTGTGCAGTTTGTCAACTGGACCGCGAATGAGAGATTTAAAAACGAAAGTATGGTAATAAATATGTGACGCCGCGTATTAATATTCATCTTATCGCGAGCCGCGTCTTGTCACCACTTTCACGATACTTGCCACTCAATTAAACACAAATTCAAGGAGAATTTCCACTCAAACAGCAATCGGGACAAGCCCACCACACATTCCTTCCTACCGCTGTCTGCTGTATAGCCAGGATCAACAACGGCGACCTCAGACTGACAGCAATGAAGCTTATTGATGTCCCGGGGGAGAGACTATAATCTGTATTGGAACTCACAACGATTATAATTAATCCGAAGAATTTAGACTGAGTAGGAATTTATTATTGACGGGTAATGTAAGGACTTTTATACAGCAATATAATAAAATTATACGTTTTGTGTAGCAAAAAGCACATTTGCTTTGCATTCCAACATTTTGATTAAATTCGATTTGTAATCAGCCTAGCGATTATCGTGTGTGAGTGCGAACCCAGAGTAGGATGATGGAGATACCCATGGCGCAGATTGGTCTGGTTTAAGATGCGTAATTACATGGTTTAATATTAATTTGGATAAATTATTTCGAAAATACTATACCTACTTAGTTGCGAAATTGTTTTGTGGAAGAAAAAAAACATGTTTGCTTAGCTGAACCACAGGTGTATTGTATGTAGATGTGTTACAATATGCAGACAGATAATGCGCAATCCCAACTTTTATTGTAAATTTGAATACTTGTAAAATTTTAGCTTGTAGTGTTATGTTGAAAAATTTAACAAGATTCCAATTGGTATTACCTACCATGTCTAGTTAGACATACATTTTTGGGTTCGATATCAACTAGATAGAAGAATCGAACCCAAAGTATTTTTCTATGAAAACAATTTTTTCCTATTGCGGGTAGATACCACTGAACCATGCCCAACGCAGTAGAAAGAGTACCTAATTATAACATTTAAATTAAGAACGCAATTATGGTAAGCAGCTGTCCAGGTAGGAGAATTCAGCCGTTGCGAACTGCTCGTTAGTTTCAAGCCATGTACAATATTTATAAATAATTCATAACCGGCAGTGCGTCTAGTTCAAGATCAAGTGAAACGCCAATACGAGAGGCCGCGGGCCCGACAGAGCGAGGGTGGCATGGCAGCCCTCCGCACTCGCGGGGCTGCCCGGCCTGAGACCGGGACAATCGATTCGCCGCACGCTCCCCTGCCGCGCCCGGACGGCCACCGTGCCAATATCCTCCTGCAAAACACGTAATCTAACTGCTTAAAGAACTCACCTTTTTACACTTCAGCGAGCTCACACCACCAAAGAAATGCAGTCACGTAGATCGCGAGAATCAACCACTGTTGCACTACGAAAAAAAATCTAACTCGCGTAATTACTAACCAGCTACACAAACATCAATTAACTTGACACTTATTATGTATTATAATATTTATATATCCTTAAATTCGCGTGTACCGGCTTAATTGGACCGGTGTGGTTCTGTGAACAATTTCAGAGAACGCAGCAACACAACCCCCACGACGGTTCGCGGCGGACTGACTGTAATGAAGATGGCGCTAAACGTGCGACCGGGACGACGCGCGTGAAGGCAGCCGCGGAAGCCCCGTTACGGCTCTGGCCAATGGGCGCGCGAGGCGCTCGACGTCCGCCAATGAATGTCGCCACTCTTTCTGTAGTTATTTTGCGTGAAAGTTCAAAATGTTTAACTTCATGATTTTATTGTGATAAAAATTTAATTAAAACTGGCTGCCAGCAAGATAATGAAGCAATTAACGGGAGTTCGAGGTCAATACACGGAGATGAAACAACAGACTGTGCATATTTGGTGTACGAATTGTACATTATCTTTAATAGAAAAGAAAAAATATTTACTTACTTAACAAAATGCATTTCTAAAATACTAACATTAAAATATTAACATCCTGTTATGACTAATTTAATTGTACATTGTCTTTCTCACATAAATTAGCACTTCAATTAGCAATACATAAATCAAATTCGCGGACAGAAATGAAATTAATTAAATATTTCTGTCGACTTAATTATCCATTTGGATTGGTACTGTCAAGAAGTGAAACCTCATCCGAACTAAATTATGTATTGATTTGATGTCATTAAATTAAATTAAAATATTAAGTATGGTCGAAACTTATTATTTATTGGAAAATTAATAATAACTATTTGACAGCTCGATGGTGCCTTGGTGATCCATGCCAGGCACTTCGGACTTCGTCTTCGGTGACTGGTAGTGGTGGTAACAGAGCGCGCGGGGGATCGATTCCCGTTCGGGCCAAACATTATGTTTGTTCTCGAGTCTCTCTGTTTTGTATGCATCATAAGTAATCTATCTTTAAATATAAAATGCTTTGTCCTGACTGACTGACTGAGAATCAACGCACAGCCTAAACCGCTCATCGTAAAAATCTGAAATTTGGCAGGTAGAACTATTATAAGACGTAGGCGTCCGATAAGAAAGGATTTTTCGAAATTCTAACTCTAAGGGGGTAAAAAAGGGGGGCAAAGTTACTATGGGACAACTTGATTCCTTGGTCCAATCTACTTCAAATTTGGCATAAAAATTGTTTAAGAGAATTGATGGAAGACTTGATTCTTATTTTATTGAAATTCTTGAAAAAAATGTATTTTGTGGGTAATTTTCTTCGAGTTGATATCAATACTCATACTCCTTAGTGCTTTTGATTTCAATTACATTTCATTTTGATACATCCGTGAAGTGAAGGGTGTCATCTGTAATGTAATATTTTTGTAAATTGTGAATATTCAAACAAAATGATTTCATAATGTCGTCGTACTATTTATTCTGTTTGTGATCTCGGAAAAACAGCTAAAATTCTAAAGCGGACTGAATCATATTCATCGATAATAAACAGTACCTAAGTAATTAACTCAGGTAATTAGATATTAAATTTTATAATATGTGACAGGGTTCAAGTTAAATTGGTCAATGGTTAAATGGCATATTGATAATTGTCTCTTTCTCATATTTAGAAAATCTCATAACGTCGACTCGCTCTAATATTTCGTAGTGTTGTTGAGGGATGGTTGTAGGCAGAGGTTGTTGGTTTTATAATACCGATATACATATACATTTTTTTTACGGAGGTGGTTGGAAAACTAGCTGAGGAATATGGATCATTTGATATTAGGTGATTATCGTCGACTATGGAGCACATAGATTCTAGGGTCCCTGACTCGTTGCCGACTGTTGTGGGTACTTGTATACATATTTCTATGTCGGTACCTACGCTTATTTTAATAAATCAGTTGTTTGCCAGACCCCGATGTTTTAATACATAACATGGTGACAGCGGTGAAAATCTAATAATTTAGTTTCTTTATTATTACGTAGTGTTACAAAAAGTTAATAATTAGTGTAAATATTAATAATAAAATACGTGTAATAATGGAGCACGCGCGACCACCGTCGGAGTTGAGTCTGGAGGGCAGCTCCGTCAGCCGGGCTGACGCTTGGAAGCGTTGGAAAACGCAGTTCAACTTATTCTTAAAGGCATCAGGGGTGCATAAAGAAAAGGAAGATGTTCAAGCCAGTTTGCTGATAAATTTAATTGGACCGGAAGGATTCGATGTCTATGAAACATTTGATTTGCAAGAAAACGAACGTGATGATGTCACCGTTCTGTTTGAAAAATTTGACAGTTATTTTGGGGTCAAACCCAACCTGACTTTGGCGAGATATAATTTTTTCATGAGAAATCAAGACATCGGAGAATCTATAAATCAGTACGTTACGGCCTTGAAGTTACTTGCAAAAAATTGTCAATTTAAAACCTTAGAAGAGGAATTAATTCGCGACCGTATTGTATGCGGCATAAGGAATAGTGTCGTACGTGATCGATTGTTGAGAACAGAAATGTTAACATTGGAGAATGCCGTAAAAATTTGTCAAGTCGACGAAATATCAAGTGACAGTAATCGCTTATTAGAAGCGCGAGGCCCGGACCCGGTGTCCGCGCGGGCGCAGGTAGATGCGGTTGGAGTGCGCGGCGGCGGCGGTGCGAGCGGAGCCCGTGGCGGGCGGCGCGCGACCGCGGGCTGGCGGCGAGGCCGCGGGCGGCCACAGCATGCTGCCGGGGCTGCGGGGCGGCCCGGGGCCGGCTCGGATGGCTGTGACCGGTGTGGAGGACAGTGCCGGGAGCCTGCTACGTGTCCCGCTTTAACTGTGCAGTGTTATGTTTGCCAAAATCATGGACATTTTGCAAGAATGTGTAAACTTAAAAAGAGTGCAAAAATAAATAAAATGTACGACATTGCCGTACGTGATAGCGACAGCAGCGACGGTGAGTCATTTTATATATCCATGCTGTACGATGTGTCTGAATTGAAATGCTCGGAGGACGATTGGTTTGAGTATTTGAGCTGTGAGGGTGGCGTAGAAAAGTTTAAGTTGGACACTGGCGCGGACATTAATGTTATTTCGTATATGCGTTTTCTGAAATTAGGTTACAAATTAAGCATAATTAATACTAAAGAAAATATTAAATTGCAATCTTATAGTGGTGATTTAATACCGTTGAAAGGAGTTACTTATTTATTGTGGAATTATAAAAATAATTCATATAATTTGAAGTTTGCGATTGCGAACATTGATTGTCAGAGTGTGCTGGGTCGACAGTCTTGTTTAGAACTGGGTTTAGTTAAAAGAATTTATGATATAAAATCTGACAATGCCGATTTATTTAATGGGTTAGGATGCTTGCCTGGGGAATATCACATTGTAGTGGACAAATTGGTTCCGCCTGTCGTGTGTGCCCGTCGTAATGTTCCCTTTGGTTTACGGGATAAATTACAGGAAGAATTATCTAGGATGATTGATTTGGGGGTCATAAGAAAAGTCGAGCACCCAACTCCGTGGGTAAATTCAGTAGTTGTTGTTGCCAAGAAGAATGGAAAATTACGTATATGTTTAGATCCTAGGCCACTTAACGCTGCCATACAGAGGGCCCATTTTCAGTTGCCAACGATAAATGAATTAGCAGCAAAACTTCATGGGGCTAAATATTTTTCAGTTTTAGACGCTAACTCCGGATTTTGGGCGATAAAATTAGATAAAGAAAGTGCAGACCTATGCACTTTTAATACACCTTTCGGGAGGTACCAGTACTTACGCTTACCTTTTGGATTAAATTGTGCACCGGAAGTATTTCATGCGAAAATTAAACAATTGTTAGAAGGATTAGACGGAGTAGATTCATTCATTGACGACATTATTTGCTGGGGTTGCACCAGGCAAGAGCACGACCAGCGGTTAAAGGCTTTATTTCAAAGGGCTCGTGAAATAAATTTAAAATTTAATAAAGAAAAATGTCGCATTTGTGTCGAAGAAGTCACTTATTTAGGGCATTGTTTTGGTAGAAGTGGCATGAGACCCGACCCGGAAAAAATAAGGGCTATTAAAGACATGCCGGAACCGAGTGATAGGAAGGGATTAGAGAGATTTTTGGGGGCGGTTAATTACCTTTCTAAATATATTCCAAACTATTCGGAACACATTTATGTGTTCACAAGGTTATTAAAAAAGGATACTTTGTGGAGTTGGGAACAGGGCCACCGGTGCGCGTTCGACAAAATAAAACAGCTCTTATGTAATGCACCTGTGCTGGCATTGTATGATATGAGTAGCCCTGTGGTGATATCGGTGGACGCCAGCAGTGTCGCGCTGGGCGCGGTATTGCTGCAGGGCGGGCGGCCCGTGGAGTACGCCTCGCGGACGCTCACCGAGACACAAGTTAGATACGCCCAAATAGAAAAAGAAATGTTGGCTATCGTTTTTGCATGCGAAAAATTTTACCAATATATATATGGCAAGAAAGGTGTAGTAATAGAATCTGACCATAAACCCCTTGAAAGTATTTTCAAAAAATCATTAGAGTCGATACCAGCACGCTTACAAAGAATGTTGTTAAGATTGCAGGGCTTTGATTTGTTAGTAACTTATAAGCCTGGAAAATTTATGTATATACCTGACACTTTATCGCGCGCGCCTCTTGCTGATTTGTATGATGATCAAATCAGTAAGGCAGTTTTATATCAGGTTCAAATGGTAGTTGGTAACATACCTATGTCACAGAAAAAACTAACTCTTGTGAAAAAAGAAACTGCTAAGGATTCTGTTTTAAAACAATTGATATTTCACATTAATCATGGTTGGTCTGAACACAAGTATAATATGCCAAATCATTTAAAATATTTTTATTCGATAAAAGATGAATTGTACTGTGTGGATGGGGTAATATTTAAAAATAAACAAGTTTTCATACCTTCCTCTTTAAGAGCGGAAATGTTAAAAATTATACATGAAGGACATTTAGGAATAGATCGCTGCAAGAGGCGAGCGCGGGAAGTGTTATTTTGGCCCGGGATGGGCAAAGATATTGAGGTTTATGTAAGGAAGTGTGAAGCGTGTCAGGAGAATTTAAATAATCCATCAAAAGAGCCTATGATACCAGTTTCGATACCAAATTTGCCATGGACAAAAGTTGGTACGGATTTATTCGAATATGCTAAGAAAAATTATTTAATTTTGGTAGATTATTATTCAGGGTTTATAGAAGTATCACAACTTAAGGATTCGACTTCTAATTCGGTAATAATTGCAATGAAAGAAAATTTTGCTAGATATGGTATACCGGAAGAAGTAATTAGTGATAATGGGCCACAATATTCATGTAGGAGTTTTAAAGTTTTTGCGACAGACTGGGGTTTTTCTCATATAACTTCATCTCCTTACTATGCACAGTCCAATGGCAAAAGTGAAAGGGCAGTGCAAACTGTAAAGAGAATTTTGAAAAAGTCTATAAACAGTAAATCTGATTTTTATCTAAATTTATTAAGTTTAAGGAATACACCTCGCGATAATTTAGATTCTCCTGCACAGCTATTAATGGGACGTAGATTGAATTGTAGACTACCGGTTCACCCAGATTTATTAAAGCAAAATTGGCATGACAAACATGATCAGATATTAAATAAGCAAATTAAAAGTAAATTTTACTATGACAGACATTGTAAACCGTTGCCGGAGCTCGATGTCGGCGATAATGTTATTATGTTAGAAAATAATAATGAAAGAATACGAGGCACTGTGGTTGCCAAGGCGCCGACACCGCGATCCTATATTATAAAGAACAAAAGAGGAATATATCGCCGTAATCGTCGACATCTAATTAGGACAGAGCCTGCGTCGCCTGAGATGTCCGATAACAGTAAACTGCAACGTAATGAGACTACTCGGAATATTACTGACGAGACCTACGACACCTCAGACGACGAGGAGTATACATCGCCTTATGGAAGTCCATCGGCGGAGGATACTTTTTTAGGAAATTATTCTCCGCCATGTACCAGGCGCAAAGCAAAACAGGACAGCTTATAATGCGTTTTTTTTTTTGTTATATTGGAGGGAAGATGGTACTTTAAATGTAGTTTTGTAGTTCTTAGTTTTGTAGTTGTTAGTTATTATGTAAACCTATAACATCTACATTTTTAAAAGGGAAAGATGTTGTGGGTACTTGTATACATATTTCTATGTCGGTACCTACGCTTATTTTAATAAATCAGTTGTTTGCCAGACCCCGATGTTTTAATACATAACACCGACCTATAACGGGAAAAGACAGGATGTGTAGCGAGAAATAGTATAAGGAGTTAGATTTTTTTTATACCACAAAGGTGGCAAACAAGAATTTCGGATATTACACTCTCCGAACGAAACGCATTGCTGCTTCACGTCAATATTCTGTAAAAGGGGGTTACTTCACCGGTCGGGCTAGCCTATTTCATAAACGACCACTCCAAAGATTGTAATGAGAAGTATTTAAATAGAAAAGTAATCATGAATGCATATGAAAATGTTTTGTCTTGACCTTAAAGACCTGAAATTTGGGTGTGTGATGTAGGCAACCGATAAGAAAGGATTTTTTGAAATTCCCACGGGAAAGCGGGTTTCTCTAGTATACTACAATAATAATAGCCGTTGCCTGGTAATAACACGAGCAGATTAAGCCTGGCTTATTTTGGGACCAGATGGTGGTCTGTGAATTGTAAAGAATTTATTTATTTAATATAAGTATAACTATAATTTATTGAAAATTAATAATAAGGAAGTAATTAATACTAGCTTTTCCCCGCGGCTTCGCTCACGTTAATTTTATGACATAGATCTCGTTTGACAACAATACAACCCATAGCGCGACTTGTAGCGCCATCTGTTGGCCGATACAACGCCCTCTATAGTAGAAAAAATATTTTTCCATTGGAACGACATACTTTCACGGGATAAAAAGTAGCCTGTTGGGCTCTGTATCCCTAACAATATGCTTAGTCAAACGTGGTCAAGCCGTGAAGGAATAACAAACAAACAAACTCACTTTCTCATTTATAATAATAGTAAGGATTTGTAAATTACTCGTTCGTGCGGCTGGTATGTGTTGTGTGTGCTGTGCACTACAATATCAATTTATTGCTCATTAAACGGGACGGCGGGACACGTCTCGCGATCTCAAATAACGGATTAGACAATCTTCAACTGTGTTTACTAACTTGTAATATAAAATCTCTGTGACCAACAGAAAATATTTTTTTTGCTGAAGACACTGTTGGAATTTAATGATTGGTTATTCAGTTATTGGATACGTGACTTTCAATCATGCATTTTTTGTTATCTAATAATTTTATCAATTAGTTTATAATTTATATTATATCCGAACATAAAACATGGATGATTTTTCGGGGTTTAACGACGGGGACCGACGAATACTTTTCAACAATGACAGTGGCAAAGCATTGAAAACCTAATCCATCCATCTGTCAGTGACTCTGTTAGCGACTGGCTGGCTCGAATCGTTATAAAATATATTAATATCATGTAAAACTTATTATACTCCAAGAAAATTAAGCTATAGCCTATTCAGCCTATAGCATAATTAGATGATATAAAGCTTTCGCTAAATTTACTCGACCACTAGTACCTTTTGTTTTTTAGTCTTGTTCCGTCTTCTCGTACTGACTGTACATTCAGTTTGGTCGGTTTTCTGTGATTTAATATAATATATCACATTCGTCTCCACCATATTATCTTTCATTTACATTCCTTCACCTTCTCCCTAGTCATCGCCATCGTTATACGTTTCATTCTAAATACTTAAACATCGGAAGGGTTCACAGGCATCTTAGAGATTGTGTATTTACGTTACTGTAATTGCATAATGGTGCATCTGGTAATCCTGCATCCGTTGTAGATAGTAATTACAACTTCGTGACAGCATTCGTGTTGTCCAGCAATCGTAAATGGCAAGCGGCGGCAATCGAATCCGTGCATCCGTTCGCATCTAATGTCCCTCTTCCACTGCGTAAGGATTTTAACAAATCATAGAAAGATCGAGTTTGTAACTTTACTGTCGCGAGCTGAAAGGAGTCCGACATTCCCACCTCTGTGTCCCCTGTATAGCCAGGATCAACAACGGCGACCTCAGATTGACAATAAACAATGAAGCTTATTGACGTTCCGGGGGAGAAACTGTCGCTGTCCCGGAACTAACGGCGAATTTAATCAGAAAGAAATTAGACGAAGTAGGAAGTATTGAAAGGACTTCGAGACTTAAGTGAGTGATACCCCCGGTATTGCTTACGTCTATAGGCTACGGTGACGGCTTACCATCAGGCCGACCGTATGCTTGTTTGCCACCTGTGTGGTATAAAAAAAAAAAAAAACTTAAGATGGAGACACTGCATAAACCAGTTATCATTAATCAGAAATAATATGTTATCTGTAATAAATATAATTGATCTGCTTTGATCAGTTATGATAGAACGGCAACTGTCGGCGCGTTAAAGAGATGAGATATCGATATGAGAATCGATAAATCGCTCATTTAAGCCGTTAAGCCGAAGAAACTCCATCTGACATCGGGAATGTCTGTTTCTCGCGATAGTTGTGCCGAGATAAAGCAAGTTTCAATGTAGCCGAGGCGGAAAGATGCCGATTACACTCGTTCAAATAAGGCTGCATGTTTAGTTGTACTATTAGCGGATTAAAACCGAACTGACCGAGAGTATACAGTGTGTCATTCATAAGTGGTCTCTAACTTGAAATCTTTTTATTACTCAAAAAATTTTTGTTAATTGTTTTACGTATGTAAGTTTTCCAAAAACAGTAAAATAAAATATTAAAGTTCCTTTAAAAAAATTGTCTCGGCTCTCACGGAACATCAGCGTGAGCGTTTAATAAGTCTATGTTAGGGACTACGGTTCTGTGCTACGGTTAAAGGAATGATACTTCCCCGGTCGGGGGGTCGGGGAGACGCCTATGGATCAAGCAATGGATCCAAGTGGAAGAAGGGGAGATAGCCCTTTACATAAATGCTCTACCACTCCTTTTTTCTGCCTATTCCCGCCTTCGTTGTAGCGGACAACGAATTGGCAGCATGCCTAATATTGCTGATATTCAGCAACGATGACCACTTTCGTTTGTCTGACGTATGTCATAAAAAAACCGTCTCATAGAACAACTTTGTTTTTGCGTCCGGGAGTTAAAGGATAGTTGACGCTTCCTCCTTCGCGGTTTCTTTACTTAGGTACTTTAAGCAAACCTTTAAGAAGATTTTCCATTGGTTTTCATAGACTAGTAGTGTGTGTCAGAATATACCAATGAGCGGGACCGCAACACCTCAAAAGCCTATCATCAGCCAAACTTATAGATAACGCCGATTATTCTTAGTTTGACTCTATCATTCCGACGCTTGTAGTGATTGTATCTGGTAAGTGTGTAATTTTCTATGCGTTCCTATTATATTATTATAAAAGTGAAAGTTTTGTATTAGAAGATGTTTCGATACCTTCGTTATTATTGGACAGACATAAATTCAAGGTATAATAATTATTGTTTCCTCAACGCAAAGAATTGTGGATTGTCAATCTTAATACTTACCTATGTTGACGGAATAGAGCGGTAGGAATGTGAGGTGATCTAATTTTTTTTTAACGAAATATTTTTTTAAGATAATAACAATTACTAGTAAATAATTTATGGAAAGCAATTAAAAACGTAATAGATACTTTGAAACTTAAGCCTAACTGGGCCGTAACTTGTATTTTGAACATTAACTGATTTTAATATTACCTCCGAGAAACTGAAGTGTAAAATAATACAGCTTAAAGCAACATATTGTGTTTTTCCTTTATGAATATGCATTGGGTGGCAATGATAACTCTATGGAGAGAACAGATGTGGTGCATGCAGCATATCTTATTACGAGTCTGACAATAAAAATTTATCTCGGCATAGAAAACGTCTTCATCTTACGCCAATTAACGCTCCGTAACCCCAGCTACCGTTAAACTTGTAAAATGACCACACTATGAAGCACCATTGTAACTAGACCCCTCCCAGCCCTCTCCATACGTGATACAATGTAGGGGCAGACGAAATTGTGAATTTACTTCATGGGTCTACATATACTAGTGTTTTATTGTGGGTCAAATTTAAGAGCGTGAAGGAACGTCTAAGAAATTCGGTGTGTGCGCCACATAATTATGTTTAGTGGGCGATTTAAATTTATAATTACACTCCTTCGCTTGTAACGTGTTTGGAGAAATGTGAATGGACATGCTCGGGGTACGGGTGGGTGGGCAAAGGTGTCTGGCTTCTGTTCGTAAACATTCATCATGATTGAGATGATGGGTTCTCGTGGGGCGTCATATCATTATGATAAAGAAATGTTTATACTTATTTACATGAATGAAGAAGAGAAGGGACAGAAAATATTCGGATTTGATGTGTTCTAATGATTAACACGGGATGACATGTTTATCTCAGTATCAGGCAATAAAGAAAAATCTTTGAAAGTCGTAAGAAATTACAAGTGTTTCATGGAATACAGAAAAATACCATTAAAACGGCCAATTATCTACCTCCATATTAATGAATGCGATTTATTAATATCGGAACATGCTGCGTTTGAGCATTAAAATGATAATCATATCGATACATTCAATTATCGGATGTCGGTCTAATTGCTAAGAGATCGAATTTACGAGTGTCGGTTGTCGCATCGTTAATCTGCGGGCGGAATTCGGAAAGCGCGCGGCGGCGTTGCGTGCCGGCTGCGGCGCATTTTCATAATTGATGAAAGCATTGCCGATCTGTTTTGTATCCGTTTCGTGTAGTAAACGTACAGTTCCTAGATCAATCAAGACCACAATCGTAATGGAATTGTTTAAAGGCCCCATCAATCAAATGAATGGTAAGTTAAGTACTATACTTCCACTAACAGTAGGACTGAAGTGTCGGATTTCTAACGAATGTCTACATCTACACCAACGGTCGCAACTATTTGGCAGTTAAAGGTCACAGTGTAAAATAAGATAGAGATACCTATTTATCAGTCTAATATTTGAAATCATCATCATCATCATCTTAGCCACAAGAAGTCCATTGCTGGACATAGGCCTCCCCCAAAATTTGGATTGTCATTTACAAAACCGCGCGGTGCTGGGTGTTGATATACTTATCTATACTTTTCATCGAAAGAATTAACGAGGTAGCATAGCATCTAGAGAACACCTGATGGTAAGCAATCACCGCTGTCCATATACATATATCCACGGCGCTAAGAGTCTCGGATCCACCCATTAGCCAATCAATTGTAATGTACTTTTTCTACGTGTACTATACAACATGTCCGAATGAAAATTCTTAGTTGTTAAGGCAATTCTAACGATCAGCTAACTAGTGTCAGCGCTCGTGCGTCGGTCACGGCTGCCTGCAGCTGAGTCGGCCACCACTGTCACAGCACTAGCTATTCGACAGACGTCGTCGGCGCAACTGGAGAAAATATATCGGGGAATAAGATCTGGACGGTGGACATCGTATCAAATGCTTAGCGTGGTTTGTTATAGTTAGCAATTAAATTATACAAGGACAGACGACGCTCTTGACGGTGAAGCAGCCTTCACTTTTATTCCTGTTTCTTTGTCCAGTTCTCTCTCCTTATGTCAATAATGCTTTCAAGAGTTTTTACACAACCTCTAAAGACCTGGAGCTTTTTATAAATTTCAATTATGAGTTTTACAGAGAGTTAATAAAATTATTGGTGTTATCTATAAATTGGATAACGATTAGATACGAAGTACTTATTTATACTTATTCTTATACATGTAGTATAAGTGCGTCAGATCCCGGAAAGTGGAAATAAAAAACTTCTTTCATAACCGGTTACGAGATTTTGGTTATGATAATGGTATAAGGGGACTGTTAGTAGCTAGCTTAGGCAGCCTATGTCCATCTAGTGATTCTAGTCTAATGTTTTTGAATAAGTGATGACATGGAAAGGGTACATTAGAGGTCTCTTCAGAGGTGGGCAATGCATTGGTAGTGCCCCTGGTGTGTTGAAGTCCATAGGCGACGGTGACCACTTTCCATCAGGTGGCCCTCTTGCCTGTGTTTGTCTGCCGTATAATATTTGAAAATAAAGTACTCACAAAAGCCCTGCAAATTGTCTCTCCTCAAAGACATGCACAACTTACAAAATTCTCTCTACACTTTGGTGATAAGCTGTAATTTTATAAATTTAGACAAATACTAGCTGAAGTACCCATGTATATTGGTTACATGTCTTCGGTGACAAGCTGACGACTAGCCTGTGCGTGACGGCTCTTAACAAACTGAAAAAAGCGTGTGCAACCACGCAGATCCGATTTACGATGTACGCGTTATCTCCAACTCTTAATTATGAATTTATTGCCTCATTTCACACCGACGAGATTTGTTTTAGTGCTTATTAATGGGGAAAAAATTGTTTGAATTCATGCATTGTCGTGCACATATTATGTTTGCACGTTTTGTGTTACAACTACTGCTTAAAAGAAATCTACTTATTGCTAAATCTTTTCTACGAGTTGACTGTGCAGTGTGCATAAATGAAAAACGACTTGGTTATATGTCGATAGAAAATATTATATCCGTAGTAGGTAGATATACTTTCAAATTCAGAGGTTCTTTGTTATGGACGGGATTTGCACAGTTACCTATGTTGTTGACAACAGTAAACTAAATTAATGCCTTAAAAGGATGGATTTACCTGAACGCCCTCGGATGTTAGGGGCTAAAAACCCTCGTGCCCTGGCTATAAGCAGGTACTATTTACTGTGGCTTATATTAAACTCGCACGCGAACGCTATTTGCTGAACTAGTGAAATATGGGGATCCTTGTTTATTCGCGACAAACTCTTATTTTGAGAGAGGTAGGACACAGCGGATAATCCGCTACAATCGGAGCAGCCCGTCTGGAAAAGGACCTCCACCTTACAGAAGATCGTAGCCAAATAGCATTGGTCTCGGCCATGTTGTGTTTCTACGGTGAGTAAGGTCTC
Organism: Endotricha flammealis; assembly: GCA_905163395.2. Taxonomy (NCBI): domain Eukaryota; kingdom Metazoa; phylum Arthropoda; class Insecta; order Lepidoptera; family Pyralidae; genus Endotricha; species Endotricha flammealis. Next base: position 341,510 of record LR990861.1, on the reverse strand, counting down.
CAGAGCTCCATTTGGGGGGGGTCCGCCTGATGCTTACCATCAGGCGGACCGTATGCTAGTTTGCCTACTTTGTGGTATAAAAAAAACTCTTCTAAATGTCTTGAGCGAGAAAGGGGCGGGTAGCACTTGGCCTAGGTATTAAAGAACAGAATATTATGGTGAATGTAACTTCGCATTAAAAATCAATAACAGATTAGCATAATTAACGGCTGGCGTTATTCTTAGTTTCTTGAAGATCAATTAGCTGATTCACTCAGTCCGACGCTAATTGCAAATTTACGGGCTTTTTATATCACACGCAAAGATATTATGATAGAGGTGGAGTGGAATAGAACATTTTACTCTAGCTACACTGTATGTATCTATTGGAACTTAACAGCCAGTTTTAATTTTAATTCCACATTAAATTTCAATGGTCTCTTTTTTATCTTTAGTTTGACAGTGACAGCTTTAATTTAATGTGTCATTAACTTTAAAATGCATTTCAGAAACTGACTGTAAAAGACTTGTAATCAAATCATTAGTCTACTCCTCTTGAATTTTATGAGAATTTTAGGCAGTTATACTTTCTAACCTACTCTGTTGTGTCACGTTGCTTAGGATGCAAGTCATTTCAGTGGACTCTATACCGTCATACCTATCTGTCTGAAGAAAATTCGTTGTGAATTTCAAGAAAGTTATTTAACTAGGTATCATTCTGGAAATCATTCTCACAATCATTTCTTAATGTCAATTTATGGTTGTCGTTATTTCGTGATTACGTCGTTTTATGTAAAAATACACAGTTGGAATAGGCTAACTCTAGTTTAACGAGTAGATTTTATTTAGTTGACAAAAATTTTCGCACTGTCTTCCTGTCTGCTTTCTGCTGCATGCCAACAGAGTGTGGCAGTACTAGTCTCTCTTATTTCCTTAATAAGTTGAATTTATAAACCAGGCCTTACCAACAATGACTTGAACATGTCCAAACATTTGAATTAGAGTCTAAATATTCTTGTAGAAACGTGAGAGGGCGCCACTGAACGGAACGGATCCTAATTAAATTATGTGGAGCGTGACATGCGCGCGCCAGTTTATGCTCATGTTTTTTCTCCGCGAGAGTTAAAAAATGGCCATTTTAATAAATATTTCACCAGAGATACCAACGGCACCATTTAGCAAGATTTTTTCACTAGATACATAAGGTACCATAGATTCCCTGTCGCAGTCTCGCAGAATATTGGCGTAAAGAAACAGTGCGTTTGGTACGGTGAGGGAGAAATCCAGAAGCCCAACTAATATTCTATCGCTTTTCTCCCTGTTCCCATCTACCTTGTAGTGTAGCGCATTGGTAATGGTAAGCCCCTGATTTTGAGGATTTTGCTAATGTTCTTAAATGGGACGGTAACCACTTTCCATCAGGTGGCTCGCAGAGATGAAAATGAGACGAATATATTCAGCCTGCGATCAATGATGTTGCACTTTTAATTCTCGGAAAGCCCATACATATATTACTTACAAGTTTCGTTAAAATCCGTCGAGTAGTTTTTGTTTCTTTAACGAACATACAGACAGACAGACAGAAAATTTTTTTTCTGATTGCATTTTTGGCATTAGTATCGACAAATACTATAGAAACTCTTGGTATCGATCACTAATAATCCCCTGATCTGAAAATAACTATCAAGTTATTTTGGAAATATATTTCATATACAGAATTGACCTGTATGTGTTAAATGACAAACATACGTCCTAAGCAAGTAAGTGAAAATTACAAAAATTTTAACTTTACAACTCTAAATTTTATAACTTGATATTGGTGGAAATAATCTGTAACCCGATTGAGGATAATTTTTTAGCCTATTATGTCAATTAATTTAATGGCAACACTACCCCATCATCAGTCAAAGTCAAATTTGAGTTTTCATTGAGGTTAGGAAATGAATAGAAATTTGTTTAAATTTCGTTCCTTTTGATTAAATAATGAAATAAATGTTATTGTATTTAAATCGTAGATATTATTAAAAATGGCTTTCACTCCATCAAGGCTTGGTTTTCTTCATAAAGCAGTCCAAAATGTTTTCCACTACAATTCGTTGGTGCGACCCATGGCTTACAAAAGTGCAATTTCTTTGGATACTCTATACCCGAACAGTTCTTTGAAAATTACAACACCTACTTTCGTGAGTAAATATGTTAATAATAATAACATTCAACGACGAGAATGCTATAGGGTAGAATACGACTTTCGTACTTGTCATCAGGGAATGGAAAATTAAGTCAAAAGTCCTGGGATACTCTGCCCAAAAACCCTTGTCTACTAGGTACTACTACTAGGTCTTCATTGGCACTTTCTCTAGACTATCTAGTAGACAATATTTATTAATATTTTTTTATAATAAGTAAATAGGAATAATAAATAAGTACCTAAACACAAAAAAGGACATAGAAAAAATATAAATTTATTTTTAATTAAAACAATTTTATATTATGAATTAAGTATGTAAATTTTTCAGAATGAGGATAAAAATGAAAAGTTCTCAGGTTATATACCATTAGAAAAACTAGATATTACATACAGTGCGAGCTCCGGCCCCGGTGGACAGAATGTTAACAAGGTAATGGGAAATTATGTACAAAGTTTGTTATTGGCAAAATATCTAAACAATTGATTTAAAAATTAAACCATAAAATGTATAAGTAGTTCTTAAATTTGGAGATTCTTTTCTATTTCAAACAACACCAAATTCAAAGTACTTAATACAGATTTCAGACAAAATATACTGGTAGGGTTATGAATGTTCAACCATTAGGTGATCGACATTAGTAATTCACACTTGACAATAACTGTAGGAAGCACACGAAAACAAATAAATTATTAATGTTTTAAATTTCAGGTTCACACAAAGGTAGACCTAAGATTCAAACCAAAAGAAGCTGATTGGTTAAATTTTGAAATCAGAAATAGACTGATGGAGTTGGTATGTATTTCTACTTCTACTTGTATATACTTAATGCAAAAGATTCAATGTTTTTTACACAAAATCTTCTGTATAAATTTTTATGAAATTTGGCATACAAATGATTAATTTGTTGTATAAGCACATAGTATAAATGTTTTATTAATTAAAAAATACAAAGGGTTCCACACTATTCATGTTATTAATTGATGTTTCTATGTCTTTTCATTAAACTTGTATATTCTAATCCCCTTCGAAACTGTTTAATGGGTGAAATCAGAAATCCCTGCAGTAGGATGATTATGGGATGATATTATATGATGTCCTTTCTTTTTTCAGCATGGAAAGAAACTAACCAGAGATGGTTATCTCATCATCAGATCTGATGCAACTCGTTCACAGCAACTGAACTTAGCCGACTGCATGCAGAAGCTGAGGAACATAATCCGAGACGCTGCTGTCACGAAGAGGGAACCAACACCTGAAACACAGGAAAGAATAAGACAAAGGTCAGTGAAATCAACGGGGAGATTGTGTTGAATGAACATATGAGTTATGCAACACTGAGCCTAGCCAGTGTTTTGATGGGCTTAATCTTGATTGATATATAATTTGATAAACATCAATCAAATATATAAAACTAGAACGACATCACTACAAAAGTCCGCGTTTAAGCATACATTTCAGTCAATTCAGTCGTTATAGTTAGTTGATAGCACAAAACTACAAAGTGCTAATTTTTTACTGTTTGACAAGAATGACATTTAAAAAAAAAATTTGACTGACGTCAGGCCGATACAGTCCGATAGCGTGTATTGGAAAATGGTCTCGCCTATCTATCTCGCTCTAACCAACGTGTATGCTATGATCTATCTCTTTTGCACTGCCAATCTTACGCTAGTATATAATAAATCTAGTTTTTTATATGTAATTGAAGGGCTTAAAAAGAATGTAAGCAAAGCAGACATGGCTGCGAGTGTTATTGGAACCTTTTAGGAAAAAAATTACGTCTGCATCACTTGCAAAATGACCACTCCTAAAAGAAATTGCGAAAAGAACACGCATTTTTAGTTCCTGCCTGTTCCATTGCCATTAAAAAAACAATTTAAACATTTATTATGATTTTTTATTTAAATTATCCTATTTTTCCCAGGCATTTGAAGGCAGCCCGCATCCGCGTGGCCATCAAGCGAGAGGAGTCCGTCAAGCGCGCCATGAGAGACCCGCCTGTCATGGACTTATGATTTTATCATTAAATTGGGCATGGCGACATAGTGCACTGAGTTGTTCTCAGTAAATTATATCGTGTAGTAATGTTATTGTTATAATTAACTGTGTTTAGTGTAAATAAATAGATAATTCGAAATGTGTTAGTGTCTAATATAAAATGGACGTTAATGAGGGCCTGTGTCACCACTTTCAGAACAGCTGTTCAAATAAACTGGCTGTTTTTTTGACAGTTCTAGTATGCATCTGACGTCTTAAATTGTTAAGCCAAGTCCTTTCACGCCTTCAGGCGCGCGGCTTCAAAATACTAGCCTCTGATTGGAGCAGTGTGGCAGAGTACGCTCTAGTCACCTTCGACTGAAGGGAGACCCGTATCCCTGCAGTGGGATGATACGATGATGATGTTTCTTAATTGGCAAATAACATATTCGGGGTTATAAATAAATGGTGAAACTGGCGCAAAAGCTACAAAATGGTCGCACACGCCCAGAACAAACCCTTGGACAAAACCTACAGAACAGAGTTGAAATTAACACGGGTTTCATTTATTATGACGTGTACACAGGAAGGAAAAACATTTTGAATATTCTCACGGGATGTTGGGATAAACACAATCTATTTGAATTTATACAGTTACAACTACAAATTTAATTAATTAGTTACCAGTAGGAATTGGAAAACATTGTTGGGATAAAGAAATATCATAACTCCATGTCATGACATTGAAAGCTAAATGGTACTACCCTTCATATATGATCAAAACATTTATTATATAAGGAAAAGTTCACATAGATCAATTGCCGATCATCAAATTCAAATTCAAATTCAAAATATTTTTATTCAAATAGGCCTAATATAAGCTCTTTCGAATCTAAGTCGGTAGTCAGAATAAACGAGAACTAGGCCCTCTACCATGACCGCTTAAAACAAAACAAGAACGGCTGAGTAAGGGAGACAGCGCAATACATGATGTAAGGCGACGTCTCGTTTACACAATCGTCAATGATTGTTATAAAAGGTCGTGGTACGGCCCCTGACTGGGCAAAACGTTATCTCTGTCACCAAAGTTCTATAATATTTCACAAAATTCCCATAGGAACGAGTACAATGTTATCGCAACTGTGGGTGTCGGTAAATTTATTTCGCTAAATGACAACCGCAGATGCGCTTCATTGCTTTATGTATTTCTGAAGGCGTTGAGTGTATAAAAACTGCATGACGATTTTTATAATTTGTGATGAGTTCTCTCAAACACATTTTAAAGTAATGACACATTAATAGACGATTTTTAATGGCTGTCACTGTCAAACTAGACTAGATTAGATTAAGAGTTAATGTAGAATTAAGTTTAAAATACGTTTAATTCCCGATGGAATAGCTATCTTTCTGTATAGCTCTTTAGATTTCAGTTACTTTAGAAAATTTTATTTTAAAATATAATAAATAACGTATTAGAAACATGTTAGAAATGCGATCCGAGTTCTATAATAATAAAATTATGTAAGTTTATAGTTATTACCGTATTGTTTAATAACACAGTTAAATATAATAATAGTTCAGCTGCAGTGTTTTAAAAGTTGGTTTATTCTGCTAAAACCTGTGGTATGCCCAATTTAATTAATTGAAAAAAAAAATGTAACTAGGCTAGTAGCTCATAGTTTTTGAAAAAGGCATAAATAAATGTATTGATTCCTATGTTAAACGTAAATAATAAAATACATTCAGGCATTAAGTACACATTTTTGTTTCATTTTAAAAGCTCTTATAATAGGGGTATCCTATGTAGAGGAAGTCCCATGAAAAGTAGATTTTCTTTACAAGAAAAAGTATATATTCTTTGCTTAGTTTGGGTCTAGAAGGCCTTGTGTGATTCGTCCAAGAAAATTTAGATAGGTAGATAGAATAAGCTTTATTTGCAAAACACACAGTGAAACAGTAAACAGTAAAAGTTACAAACAAGACAAGACAAGTGTATATGCAACAAGGCGGCCTTATTTATTTATTTATAAAAAAAACTAATCATAAAATATTACGAAGATCTTTGTGGTCTATATACATACCACTCACCTTATCTCACATCACTCACCGATTGCCATAAATCAGAGAGAAAAATAAGATAAATACTCCGTCGCCATGGCAACATGTTATGGTGTCCACATGTAAACAATAAAATTCGAGTCGTAGTTTTTGTGATTAGTGTTGCATAAAGCCACAGTCCTTTATTATAAACTGTAATTAGCTCTGCCACTAACCTGTGCTTCAAATCTCAAGGATGTCTTACAGAGATTTGAGAAGTGAGTATTCATAATCTACTTAGAAACTAATCATTATTGATTCCTAGCTATAATAACTTTAATATGTAAATATCTGATTTCTCATAAGAATAGGAGTTTTTCGAGTAAGTAAATTGTTTTTGCGCAGATATTCGTATTGGCACTATAAAGTAAACTTCCTTTGGATGCCACAAACAGCTTGTGTCATAAAATAACAAAAATGTTTAATAAATTATCATATAACAGTGCTGAACTAGCCATTAGTAAAAGTTTTTTGTTGTCAAGAGGACTTCACACTGTTGTTTCAACTACTTTTGCTGCAGACCGTATTGTAAACTTTAAACAATAAGTGAGTACTACAAAACCTTGCTACTGCAGGTATTCTAATCGTATATTTACAGACTTTAGCGAGGCAATGCGTACTCTCGGTTTCCCCCGTCTAATATCTTTGGAGAGCTTTCGTACTCCGAACTGGGAGCTGCTGGAGGAGTGCCTGCGCTGGCTGGCCACGCGGGTGGAGCCCGACGCCGCGCTCGCAGGAGGCCGGGACACCATGGAGCAGAGGGTTGCGCTTGTCTCCCACGCTACTGGGTTGTTCGTGAGTTTGGGGCAGACCACTAACTTGTTTAGTTTGGGGCATCTAGTCCGAAACTTGTCCAAGTGAATATGGACCGCGTTATTTGGCGCACTGTCGTTAAAGTGAAGTTATTCATGAAGTGTGAAGTCGAATTAAGGCGGAGAACCCGTCTACACTCGTTTTCACTCAACTTCGCTAGAGTGCAGAGGTAGCATAAGAGTAACTACCTAATACGGTTTACACTTTACAGCATTCCAGAGCGAACCTGAAATTGAATGGCAAGAAACTGTATGGGGCGGATGGGTGGGCTGTGCGCGAGATGCTCAAGGTGGCGACACTGCTGCGCGCTGCCCTGGAGTCGCCAACCCTTGATGACCAGCAGGCGGACACTGGCCCGCTCAATTACGACGTCAGCAGTAGAGTTAGTATGATTTTGTGTAATACATTATATTTTTCGGAACTACAACGCGCATACACACTTGGTAGGTAAGTACTACTTTTATTACTGACATTTCGACAGAATTGACTCAAAGAAAACTAATTGGAAAAACATAAAGAAAGGTTCTTAAACTTAGATATTTTATTTTCATTACTGAATGCCAAATTTTATTTCAGTTAGCAGAAATTAAACAAGCCAGGGCATTAGCGACAGAGATTACTGCACAGGGTGCTTTCCTCTACGACCTCCTTGCTAAGGAAGCTGAAAATAAGGTAGAATATACAACTAACGCTAATTTTCATTGCTAATATTTCTACAGGATGTGTAAGTATTTTTATTGGTAAAAATTCAAGTTCTTTAACTAATGAATAAATTTCAGGAACATCGTGAGCAAGCATTGGGTCGTCCTCTTGACATGGCTGCGATGGAGGCGTGTCTACGCAGAGCTCTCGATTCAGTAACTGAGAAAGTGTCTTCAGGACGTGAACAAATAGACAATGTCGCTGCCAGTGAGGCAGCATTGGACGCTAAACTTGAGAGAAGGCGTGCTGAATTGCAGAGGGCCGAGAAACGTCTCCACACTGTGCAGAAAATTAAGTACTAAGTTTGAATTTTTCGTAAGCTTACGACAGCGAATTCGTTTTAAAATTAATATTATTAAAATAAATTGTTTACCTCATCTATCCAATGCCATTTAAATGAAATGTTTTATTTATTAAAAATATTAATTGTTACACGGATAAATACCTAATATTGCTTTTTTTTAGACATGGTGATAACATTAAAGCAGATTATTTGATGAATATCTATATTTTGAGAAAATGTCTCTAAAAGTATATATAGTATATAAGTATATCATAGTCTCTGAATAAACGATTTAATTTAATAATATGCATGGTGTACCTCAAGGTAGTGCCTTAGGACCAGTACAATTTATTTTTTGATGATTTAAGGCCTGCGTATCAGGGTGAGCTTACGGCTTTGGAAGGAGAGATTGAGCAGCTCTGGGATCAGTACGTGCTGCGTTATCGCTGTGTCGAAGCGCTGAAGCATCAACTGAGCATGCTCGAGAGTGCACAAGCGGAGGTGAAAACAAAAAGAAAATACATTAAAGCAAGATCTTTACTGCACATATAAAACTCTTTTTTTTAACTTTTAGGCTGCAGAAGAACAACAAGCTGCTATAATGCAACTCATTCATAAATACGAAGCTGAGGATGTTCTGGGCAAGCTCAGTGACTCTGGTGAGAATATAACAAAACCCCTATTTCCTATTTAGGTCCTATACTGACAAAGGCTATCAAACGCGACGCCTTCAGATAGCATCTCGTCGTCTCGTCGTAGCGTCATTCTTGTTTAAAGAAATGTATGAAAAATATTCAATTTGATTTGTCTCCACAATACTCCTCGGGTGTTTGGGCCTTCTTGACATGTCCATACTTCTCGAGACATTACAGAAAACATGATTTTTTCAGATGATACGGAGTCCAGTGACGACGGCAAAGAGCTCAGTGAAATGAGACAACCACGTCCGGCCACCCGGCCGAAGACCAGACTGAGGATCAAAACGGCAGGTAATGTACTGATATCTCAATAAATGATGCAGATGTTCACATGACTACAGATTTCGTCGATTCTGTTTCCCGGAGATTTGAATAATTTTCAAAATTGAAATTATGAGTAGGTAGACATGATTTGGAGTTTTTTTTTGCAATTTTATTTTATACTAGCTGCCCGGCCCGGCTTCGCCCGGGTACTGTTTCGTTTTTTTTTTCAATCTTTCTGAGAGATTTTCTTAATTTTTTATTCCGTAAGAACAGAGTATTAGAGTATTGTACAGAGTATTAGAAAACTACAAAAAAAAAATCAGCCAAATCGGTCAAGCCGTTTTCATGTTACGTCGTGACAACGGAAAACGGGTTTCATTTTTATATATATAGATTACAAATATAAAGACTACGTAGTTGTTTCCTAAAACCTCACAGAAAAATTACAAAATGTACAGAAATAAGTTTTATACGCAGGCGGCGGAGGTGCGGAGTCTCGCCGCGCATTCGGCAGCATGGCGGCGACGCGCGACTCTCTCGACGACATTCGCGATGAAGACGACTCCCACACCGATTCCGACTTCTCCGATAGACAGATCTATGGTAATACTAGGAGACCATATAGAACCTTAAGCCCACCATTCACTACACGAACCCGGACCGGACTCGCAACCCGGACCCGACCGCGGACCAATCCGGCGTTGCCCATACACTGCACGAACCCTCCACTCGAAGTATGGCATGTGGGGTTCGACAGGCGCTCGCGGCTCGCAACTGCGGACCTGCGAGCCCGACGCCAACCCATTTGACAGTCTGGCGAACCGGTTCGTCGCTTCCATACACAGGCGGATTAGTCCGATGGCCGACCAATCCGCCGGACCAATCTGCGTGTGAATGGTGGGCTTTATTTTTAAAGCTTGTACTTGTAATTATATTGACTATTTATTATTTCAATGATATAGGTGGTGGTGAGGTGCCATCGCGATGGTCCCGCGCCCGTCCTCGACCTGCCACGCGCACGCTGGCGACTGCCGATGACGATGACTTTGCAGACCTTATTGAAGGTAGACAAGACATTTCATGAAAAATATTTAATTTTACATTTGGAACTATGTATATTTGAGAATAACCGAAGAATACACATAATACTTATTGAATTGTGGTGCGTCCAGTTATCGAAATTTTATTATCCAGTTAAATAAAAACTGGCTCTTTTTTGTTACGCATCTGACGTTCGTTTTGTCAAAACAAATAACCAAACACGCATCAAGCTGTCGATTAGATAGTGAATACAAAATGAGAAATTGAAACTTATTTGTTGCTATAGGCGGCGAGCTGGGTGCTGGTGGTGCGGGGGACTCGCTGGGCAGTTCCTCGGAGAGCGAGCTACGGCTGGCTAGCGCGCGCCCCGCGGCGCCCGCTGGACGCGCTTCTGCCGCTGCCGTGCTCAGCGACAACGAGTTCTAGGGCTCATAGGAAAACCTAGATCTAGCCATTGCTGTGCCTCCTCTGTAGTTAGGATATCGACCACAGACAATAAGCAGTGAATGGTATACAACAATTTTTTATTACAAAAATTAAGTAATTTATTAAAAATGTGAGAGTGCTAAATAAAGTGATCACTTGCGATGTGTTTTTATGTTTTACTGACTTTCAGAGTAAGAAATAAAATAAATGTCGAATTATTATAAAAAATATTTATTCGCACTTCATCCAAAAGCGGCAAAAACATTGTTTTCAATAAAAAAAATATGAAATAAATACGTTTTTAATGTGTCACCTACTACTATTAAGTTCCATTTACATGCTTAACTAAAGAATAATATCAATATATTACAGTAATCGAAGACTTGTGCTATATGTACATAAAGTCATTTGATATTGTCTGTATGTACATCTAATTATAGTTAAATGGGATGGTGTGTGACGAAGTGGTGATCATGCCACAAAACAATAATTTATTTGATGTAAACTTTTCACCGACCATACAAGAAATATATGCAACTACTAGCGGTAATATGCAAAAAAATATATTTAAGTATTAGAAATGTAATTTTTGTCTTTGTTTAGGTGAACAAGTAAGTTACATTCAGTAACTTGGTTGTAAAAAACTTATATCTACTTAGTAACAATACGCTACGTAAATTCCTGTACGCAGTATTACGTGTCTCTGGGTTCATATGCGTAATTGTAAAATGAACTTAGAATAAAATAAACTTAGATTCAAGATATTAAATTCTATCGATATATTACAATTGTTCCCGGGTTCACCTCCGCAATGTAATGTACAAATTATCAACTAAAGAAAAAACAATACTGCAATAGAAAATAATTAAAGTAGGTAAGTATAATATAACATTACAATTATTAAGGCTCTCGGCAAACGGTCAACTATTGGCGGCCACTGATCGCTCGTGACAAACGCTTTTAATTTTCGTACGATTACAACAGATTTTTTTGCTCACCTTCCTCAAACATCTCTGGAGAAACATCCTTAAATAATGTTATAGAAAACTATTCCGAAGTTACAATAATTTATGATTACAACATTGGTAACGAAACTCAAGCCTAAAAGTAATAAAAAATAAGTAAATAATAATGTGATTAATACTAGCTTCATTATAATAACAAAATAGTGATCCTTATACCTGGCCATACACGTTCGAGTTTACATGACAGTATAAACGTGATAAGTCGGTAAACACGTTTAAGATTTGCACGCTGTACACACCTCCACATAGCGTTATGGGACGGGTTAAGTAGGCTTGTCATACTGATAGCGATACAGCCTCAAGTTTACCGACACTTTCGGACGCCCGCTTTAATCGCACTGCAGACTTGACGGCAAACGGAATCGATGTTTCCTGAAGAATACAATCCAGGGTCTTTAAATTTAGAATACAAATGTATTTTCTAGATAAACGTCTTACATCGTAGACCACAGCGATGTTTACCATCAGGCAAACTGTGGTCAAACGCAAACCTATTTTAGGTTCAAAAAACTTGATCGAGTATGGCCACCACAAGTAAGTAAACGCTACAGTAATTGTCTTATACTTAGACTTATCTAATATAACGTACAGTACATAACGAATTGAGCAAAATTTAGACCATTATGCGTATTTACACCAATCGCGTCGACATTCGACTGAATTTGGCACCGTTTAGGTACATCGGACTTCATTTCAAAATATACACAATTAGAACCTAACTACGTTTACATTATACAATAAGATTTCTTATTTATACTAAAGTGCTGAAGTCAATATTAACCATTAGAAACTGATGTTGTTTAGGAGCTGAGGGTCATTTTTAAAGGTGGATGGATTTGTCTAAATAATAAATAATGATTTTATTTCCACAAAACAAGGTTACTTACAAGCTATGGATACATTATGTAAACCCTGTTTCTTATAACTTGACCAATGTAGTAAACAATCTCTTTAATGAAAATAGGCAATTAAAATTATCATTCACACCCAAACAGTAATAATATAGTTAGAAATGGCATTTAACACAACACTCTTATTATTCTGGCGATTTATGGATTTTACACATGGATATTTGAATAAAAAGACACTCTAAGATTGTTTACTACATTGGTCAAGTTAAAAGAAACAGGCTTTAGGTAGGTTTTCTTTGTTGTACCTGTAAGACAACCTATGTAGTGTAAGGCCGATGCCTGTATTAGGTTTGGGTGAACAAACCTGTGTCACAGGTCACCAGAGCCTAACCAATATAAATTCTTGGGTAGTCAACGACCATATTATTTATAATATTTGGACTACCTACTAACACATATAATATAAGACACGTTCGGCTCGAGTGGTTGTTGAATGGCAGCTTGCCTTCACAGTGCTCCCCGAACTGATATTTTACCCAAATTAGGCATTGATTTATCAAAAAAGCAAAACTGAACCACTTTCATTGACGGCAACTTGTAAAGTAAAATTTCTTGGTAAAATCAAGTGCGTTTTTTTTTAAATTAGTTTCTGACTGGCAAAGATTTTATCAATATAATTTGCTTATTGAGGACTTTCTCTGATAATTGCTATATTCAAACTTGTCCTGTCAACTATTGCTCCAAAATTCTGTTTATACAATTGACTGACATGTTTTACCTCTTTTGTGATCAAGAATTCGAAGAATTCCTCATTGCTTTTAAGCACTCATGATTTTATTAAGTAGGTACATAGATCAATTTCTTTAGTTACATCTATGGACAGGGACACACAATACATATTATCAGAAAACAGAACATAACCATGTGAAATCTAAGTTTTGCAAGGTTGTGTAGGGACACAGTTGAGGTTGGAAATGCAAACGTTGCACTTTCAGTGGCAACGTGGCTAGCGGGCTTCGACTCCCCAGTCGTTCCGAACCGTCGAACCTCGCTAGCCGCGAGCACGCGATTGTACCTACCTACTGTCGGGATTTATTGTAACTAGTGAATAATATAACTTTGTGTTAATAAACGCTATTTGTGACATTCAGTGTTAAAATCATTTTACCCAGTCCTGCCCGGGGAACACGAACATTATTGAAACTCAAGTAACTTCCTCAGTAACTTTATTACACAGTTAATTTACACAGGAACTCCCATATATTACTCTACTACAGGGTAATATATACCAACATTGGTGACCCCGACGTGATTTGAACAGTTGTTTATCCAACCAATTCAGTCCTGAAAATCGTTGAAAAGATTTTAAAACCATAAAACGATCGTTAATTCGTTCGCGGCGTTAATGACTCAAAAATTTTAACTTTACTATTTAAATCCAGATGCGGTATGACGTCAAAATGTAATAAAAAATTCCTAATAGTTAATTTTACCTCCAGCATTAAATAGATTATAATTAAAGCCTAGAAGTAGAGTATAACACAGATATTTGACGATTACAACAAGTGTACAACGTTACGAGTTAGTAAGGGTGTTCTGTTAGTCACTAAGAAAACCCCTCGCACTATCGCGGCTCGTGGCGACAACGCAGCAAAGGGCTTTATGGTGTTCTACTATGCTTAGAAGGCATAAGGAGTTTGATATGAGCATATTAATTATTAATCGCTTGGTTTATGTATGTATTCAACCTTAGCTCATTACTGTAACAATTTTCCAATGAATTGAAACTATTTTAATATTTAATAAACTGTTAGGTAGGTCGTTGATGTCTTTGTAAGGTAATTTTGGGATTTCGACATTAGACATTAAAAAAAGGACTGGTTGCAGTCCGGGAGTGCCGGCAGAAGTGAAAACTTAAACATCAACGTTGTGCATTTTTGAATATTTTGGAATGGTTAGGGAATCTTACGCTTTTTCGATCAGCTACGAATCTGACTTTTTACCCATCTAAAAGGTGTCAAGCGCCGCTAAAGAAGTTTTCACTTCAAAAAAACAATACTAAATTATTTGTAAATTCAATAATATCTAATAAATATTGTTGGACGAATCACACAACGCCGCCGCCGGCCCCAAAGTAGGCAAAGCTTATACTGTGGGTACTACAGTTCTGATAAATATACATATATACTATTTATAAATAATTATATACATAGTAGAACACCGACTATATAATCCTAAATTATGTTATGCTGGCTTTACACGGCGCGTGATATCACGAGTCGCGCCGCGCCAGCTCGCGCCTACGCGCCGTGTAAAGGTAGTGGCTCGAGGTGGCGGCGCGGGCTTGCCGTGCTGGCGCGTCCGATCGGATTGAAGTCGGTAACTTCAAACGCGCTGCGCCGAGCTCGCCTGTTGGCGCGTGCACGCTCGTACAAATCGGCTTGGCGCGGCGCGACTTGTGATATCTCGCGCCGTGTAAAGCCAGCATAAATGGTTAATTTGACAGTTGTGCAGACTTCTACAACTATGAGTATGTGAGGCAGGACTTGTTAGTGCTTCAGAAGTGACGTTAGGTAACTTATAAGAAAAATATTTACAATTGAATATATGAATAAAGCTATTCCGTTTAGTTTGGTTTGTTTAACAGTTAAGTACGCTACGAGTATTTTTATAATTTAATGTTAATAATTGTAATTTATTTGTCCAAATAATGTATTTTAGACAAATAAATTAATCCCTAATAATAACTGTGACACATTTTACGTTTTTATAAAAATAAATATTATCTTAGCCAATATGACTCTAATAGATGTATAACTTAAGAAATTAGTTTTACAATTTAAATGTGCACCCACACCGGTGTTATACCTATAACGTTATTGAACAAATTGTCACATTAGCTAACATTTTAATGTGATTTTTACTCCCGAACTGAATGCTACAATTTGTTCAATAACGTTTACAACATCGTTATGGGAGCCATAAAATATTTATAATAAACACTAATCCTTTGACAAATCACCACTTGGACATGTGCAAATTGACTCATAAGTTAACGAGGAATTAGCGAAGTACTGACCGATTAACAAATTGAACATCACAGCTCAAATCACTAGGTCAAGAAGTTTTCTCCAATGACATAGTACCGAATGCTTTAACAAAGCTACCTATAAATGACGAAGAATTTTCACCTCCCTTATTAATTAAAGGAGTTCTTTGCTGCGTGTTTACTAGAGGGAATGTCCCACGATGTGAAACTCTTGCCATCATTATGAGTGAGTTATGCAGTCGATATGGAGCGATATCACGCTACAATTCTGGCTTTAGCACCTCGTAATTTTTTCTAGAAAACCACCATAGTAGCACCAACCATTACTCTCAAAGTATCGTTTTACATCCATAATTTTACATTTATTTTTGAATTAATAGAGGACCAAGAAAGAATCTGGCGGATATATATTTTTTTAAACATTCCCTGCTTCTGTGACTTTTTTACTCTGCCTTCAATTGATATGTTTCGTGCGACATATCCCTCTAATAAATACGAGCTTCGATTATTAAGTGAATGAAGTCGCGCTCAACGCAGGTCGGGGTCGTGGCGGTGCGAGTGCGAGGTGTCGCTGCCCGTGGAGCTGCCCAGCGAGTCGTGCTGCTCGGCCGCGTGCCGCGTCTCGTCGATCACCGCTATGAACTGCTCTGCATATGCTCTGAAATATATTGGAAATTGTTTTATAGTAACCAAATAAGTAGATACAAATCCAGTTTAAGAGAAATTAGTTCCTCGTGCGAAAATTATACTATGTACTTACAGCCAATTTCTGAAATGCATTTTAACTTTAATGCCACGGTAAGTCTCAAGGTATCTCCTTTTTTCTTTAGTTTGACAGCTATAACTTATTGTGTCATTTTTTCAAATACGTTTCAGAAACTGGCTGTCAATTGCGCAAAATGTTAAGCTCACTAGATATCTCCTATATTATACAAACAAACCAAAAAGATATTAAAGATATCACCACGTTCAAAAATATGTATACCTGTCTAGGCCGGTGTAGGTCCTCTTGAGGTCGGCCTCCGTCATCCGCTCCCGCTCCGCTCGCCGCTTGCGGTGTATCCGCTCGAGCGAGCGGGTGAGCTGCGAGTCGCGCTCGCGGCCGCCCGTGCGCGCGCCCCGCCGCCGCTCGTGGCGCGGCGAGCGCGGGGAGCGCCTGCGACGAACGCGCTGCAAAACAATTAAGAATTAAAGGTACCTATTTGCTCTTGTTTACAAAATGAAGATAACTAAAAAATGTAGTTGAAGAGTCCTGTGTCAAATTAACAAGTTCAGCAACAAATATCTCAACCAGTGTTTGGATGGGTTTTAAAAAAAACTCGAGCTTTCAAATTATCATAGTTTTGAATACCAGATTTAAGACCTATTGTGATTTGAGAAATAAATATTTTTTTTATTTAATTATTTATTTATTTGTTAAGCTGTCGATCCGGAATGAAATCAACCCGTTTTGCGCCCGTCAGGTGGCTGAAAACTACTGAGTGACATCTAACTAAACCCGCTAATTTGACAAACAAAAACAAACATAATTGTGGAAGCACATGAAAAAATAAAAAAATACGTACAGTATCGTGTACGGGGTAGTACATGGGCGCCGGCGGCGGCGGGTGGGCGTAGTGCGCGTGCGGCAGCGGCAGCGTCGCGTACCGCGGCGGCACCATCACGCTCATCGGGACGCGGCCCAACTGTGGACAAACAGAAATACATCTTTAATATACACGTACAGAAGACATCAAAAAATCGTCAGACTAAAAATACTCTCGATCGTCGCAAACCTTTCTAGTTTAAAACTTCATTACCCAGTTATAATGGTTATACCTAGCACAACATGAGCTCAAACATATCTTGTCGCCTGAGCATTTTTTTGTTGACAAACGAGCTAGTGGGCCTGATAGAGTCATCGCCATAGACCGCATTCACGACTCCCAGAGTCTTTGAGCTTTCTGGCTAATACTGGCTATAAGATCATTCAGGTAGGTAAAACTCAAAAAATAATAATAAAAATCTTTAAAAGACATAATATACGTGTGGTCCAGCCTCGGACATGAAAATAATTACACAGTCAAATTCTAAAACGCTGTCAAATCGAATTTATTTATACATTCCCATGGCATCAACTTCCACTGTGCAATTCAATAGTTACATTGTATTTACTGTATTGCATGGTGGCCGTCTGTCCGTCTGGCGTTTGTCGTCTCGTCTCTGATGCTAAATAGCTCTATTTACTATGAAGTAGATGGTTCAGGATATTTATAATATTTCCCCTTGAATCTTGTCTGCCACAAGCATTGTAAAACGTGCTCAAGAATATACAAACGAATATCGAAACGACCCCACCACAAATTCCCATTGCTGTGTCTTCTGTAAAGCCAAGATTAACAGTGGCGACCACAGATTGACTATACGCCGTCAAAATTAACGTCCAGGAAAGAGAAACTACAAGACGAGAAGAATTTCTGCACTACCAATGGTTGACTCGTAGAGAATGCAATATTAAGTCCGCCAATTGTACCAGTACTTTGTGTATGTGGTCAATAAGTTAAATAAAATAAGAATGTAGAATTAAACTTTAATAAAACCTCAAAATTTATGTGACTCTTTTAAAATATCAATTACGTTTTTTTATTTTTTTCCTAACTTACTTATTAGTAGTTTTATTAACTATAATTATTATCTAGTAAGACGTTAGATCTGTGACCTGTTTTAATATAAATCATCATGTAGGGTTCGCAAAGGTCACGGAGATTGCCCACAGTCACTTGTACAGCAAAATACCAAACAAAGCCAATAGGGACAGTAATTCCATCTAATCCGAACCGAATCACCTTGATACCATTACGCTCGTTGTTTGGTTTGCATTACATACCGTTCAAACCTGTTCATTAAGCGCACTCTTGCTGAGAGGAAAGCGTTTACGAAAATCTCCAAATAAAGCTATTTCTTTGTCAATTTTAAACTGACTCTAAAACCACGAAACGGATTTTGATAATATGACCGTATTTGACAACAGAACCGTAACCGACCGGTCGGTGACGGATTCAGTCGGCAAAAATATATTTTTTTGGTACGGTTACGGTGCGGTCCTGTCACGGTCCGTGCCCCTACCATGACCGCTTAAAACAAAATAAGAACAGCTGAGTAAGGGAGACAGCGCAATACATTATGTAAGGCGACCGACGTCTCATATATTAAGTATAAAAGGAGAAACCTGACCCCTCTAAACGAAGTAAGAATTATGTTTTTTTTTGGTAACTCTAATCTGATTTCAAGGAAATTTCATCCAATACTAGACGTCATCAAAATGTACATTTTTATTAATTTTCGTTTAAATATATTGAGAATTACATGAGAAAACTTAATTCTTACTTCGTTTGGCGGGTCAGGTATCTCTTCAGCTGTCTGTAGAGTTCTAAAGGCAGAGTCCTTTAAGGTTACATCGTATAAAATATATCATTTTATACCATTATTTGTGAGTTAGTATCATATCGGTGCATTTGTAACTCGCCTATGTAGCAACTGATCTATTTATCAACTTGTAACTCTTATAGCTTTAATTCACTAACAAAGAATTTTATTATTTTATTATCATTGACCATTGGTAATAGACTGATTGTTATATAAACAAGTGTTCAATCGCTCACGCCTGTAGCCGAGACAGCGTGCCGGTTATCTGGCCAGCCTTGGCGCAAGGTGCACCGGGAGACGCCCAGTGACAAGCTGTTTCATTGTGTTTATTCGATCGCAATCTACGATTATAATCGATTGAATACATCGAGATGGTTAAACAGGGGTTATGATTTGGATTAATACTTATTCCCGCTTTGTATGGATGCGTTTCAGACTAATCAACTAATCATGGTCATTCAAGTCTGAAATGCATGCATTCAAAACTGTGGTTGTTAACGAGATTAATCTCCTATGTGTTGCTATTTTTGCGTAATTAGATCATCATATCAACCCATAGTCATCCCACTGCAGGGATACGAGTCTCCCTTCAGTCGAAGGGAATTAAAACTTACTCTGCCACGCTGCTCCTACGCTGATTGGCAGAGGCGTAGTTAGATAACATAATACAAAACTTTCTCATTTAGTATATCTTTCGGAGACTGCAATCAGTAGTTTTATTTTAAAAGATAATTATAGGAGGACGAATAATGAAATTTTGAGAATTTGATCGCACTATTAGCACCCAAAAAAATTGCACATATTTCGAGAATTTAACATTATTTCAAAACTTAAATGTAATGCACTTTAAACGAGGAGAATGCAGCTTTAGGGAATTATTTAGCAATCAGACATGTAAATCGGCCATCTTGCCTTCCGATGGTCCACCTTGCGCAAGCGCATATGGCCTCACTGGCAATTGGCCAACGAAGCTTTACCTATGTGTTTACTTGACATCAATTGACTAGTATTACATCGTTGAGTAAATACACTTATGTATTTATTTAAAAAAAATCATAAATCTTTATTCTAGGGTTCTTGTTTCCTAATTCATTAGGAATGGAGTGCTCTATCTATGGCTTAAGCTTACTGCCAGGGACTTTAATCTATAGAGTGTTCAAAAATAAGCTCAAATTGATCACTTACAATTTACTAATGTTTCGAAAAACGCACACGTGATTTTAGTTATGTCTACAAGTACAAATAAACTTACAAATAAATTACTAATCACCCAAGTAGGACTCGACAAGCACTCGCACTTCTACGATTTGATTTGCGTGAAAATTAACTGAATAGTGGACTGATTACCATGGCTCTGATTCTATTACAATAGCTCGCTCGTCACGTTCATGAAGCGCAGTTACGGGCATATGTATGACTTTCCGTTACGCTCGTAGCTCGGAAAATGGCCAAAGCTTACCTCTATTTATAACTAATAATAAAATTATACAAATTATATTGTACCATTATTTCCACGAGCGTGTTTTGTGCATTAATGATGTAAAGCAGCGTCTACATTCACTTTAGGGTCTGTACAACAATAGAAAGAGAATTTGAATTGTGCTTTAGGAACACTAGAAAACTCGTCGTAATAATTTATAAGCCATTTTTCTTCCATTTATCTTTTATTAATATTTTTTTATTTCATAAAACTGTTTCCACGTTGCCATGGGAATGCAATTATAATAACGGGAACATGCGTACAGTCAAAGAACTGTACGCAACAGAAAAAAATATATTTGATACTATTAATGTAAACATCACTATTAAACCCTCCCTCCCAGTTTTATGGTGCAGTCAATAAATAAAAGAGGTTACCAGGGCACAGCTTGTTGATGTTGTTAACTTTATGATTGTACGTAGTAATGTAGAATGATATAGTGTTTGTGCGGAGACATTAGTTAGACAAAACGTAATGGTATGAGTATATAAATAAGTTTTCTTTAAAACATTGCAGCTAAACATTGATGTCCATACACCTACAGATACATTAACATTGCCAGGAACACGAGTTGTGTGAACATATCTCAGAGTGCTTCAAGTAAGGGCTCATTGTTGGCATTAGTGCAGATTATTCTATTTCACGAATAGCATTTGGCTATGAATGTTGTAACGTTTACATGCACATGACTGTAGTGTGCGTAACCTCGCAAAACGTAAGTAAAATCGCTCACGCGCACATAAACAATGTGCATGTGGATATGGTGCATGCCTTACGTTCGACATTCATAGACAAGTGCTCGTCGTGAAATAGAATAATGTGTACTTGTGCCGTCCCCGGGTGGTCCGCCGTGGGAGGACTAACGAGTGCCGATGTTGAAAACGCGACTTCAACCAACAATGTCATTATTTTCCTATTCCAATCGCATAGAAAGCCAGTATAAATCATAGCTTTTCCCGGCTAATGGTGGTCGACTGTCAGTAAATCACATAAATCATAACAGTAACTCAACGCTAACACTATCAGACGATGCTTATCGATTACGGACTGTCGCTGACGCCGCTTCAGACACGGTTCAAATTGAACACTTGATTTTGCCAAAATGTAAGGAAAAATGTTTAGTCTCTTGCTACATAATGTATTCAAACAAGTGTTTACAATATGATAAGGAACAAATTGAATGGTCATGAGACATAAAGACATTGTTATTTATATTAGTTGTAAAACTTAGTAATTATACGGCTTACTGAAACTGACCTACTTATGTATACTAATATATGTATTGGCAATAAATAAAGAAAAATAATAATATAGTTTCAAAGTCAAATTGAAATTCAGCTTCCATATAATATCTTTTAAGCCAAGAGTGTAGGTATGATTGACAATAAGCTTATACACTTTGGCTACTTGTCGATATATTTACCGTACAGCCAGGCCATAGCTCATGGCGGACGTAATCGCAGAGTCGTTATTACAAGACTGCTTTATTGAATATTTGATCGGATTTATGGGAGCGAGCCGCCCACCGCCGCCGGCGCAGGGATGGGGCGCAACAAACGCTGGGAACCGTGTAATTAGGGCAACATTGTTACTGTCACACGTTATCAATAAATAAGTTACCATTACGTTTTATGGTATATAAGTGCTCGGACTTGATAAGCCTGGTGGTTTATAGGAATAAGCATAAAAATGTACAACAAACAATTTGCCTTTGCATAAAAAGTGGACTATTAAAAGTTGCTTGATGAAAAGGTGATTAATATTGTGGTCACTATAACTTGCTCATCTGTATTTTTACTTGCTTTCATCATCATCATCTCGGCTATAAGAAGTCCACTTACTTTGCAATGTATAATAAACTAAATATTTTATGCAACAATGGCTTTAAAAAATACTGTCGAGTTTCTTTCCGGCACTTCTTCTCAACAGTCCGTTACGTATAAGCCAGCAGTCTCTTACCCGACCCCTGCCTGCTTCTCTTCCTCCTTTCCTAATTCTTTCATAGGTGAGCTACACCTCATAAATTCGACCTAAGGCAAATTTGAATCAGCGTCCACAAGGTTTTTCGAAACTTTTCTCTCTTACGAGAAACTTAATGGCTCTTTGATACTTGTACACCACAGAGAGAGTAAACCTGACTACAAATTAATTTCTACTTTGGCCCGAGCATCACACGAGCATCAATATTAGTCTTGCAGTATGCTATAATGTCGTGTGTGTCAGTGATAAATGCATACATACTTCATAGAGTAAGATCTAATTTCTAATGCACATGTATTTAAGAACCAAACGTGTATGCAAATCATTGCAGGCGATACTTCAAAATATCTGTCTTAGTCTGCATCTTTTTAGTTTCAATAATATTGTAAACGATTTATATGTATTTACCTACTGATCTACTGAGCATATAAGCATATTAAATGAAATTTGATCATGTAATATACTTTTTCGAGTCATATACGATGTCCAGCTGTGGACTTGTGTCTGAGATGATGATGATAACGATAATAATAAAAAAGCTCTTTAAATTGTTGACTGTATATATCACAACGTTATTATTTACTATGTATATAATATTAAACCATTTCTTAAACAAAGTAAAATGACCTCTGTCCAAAGAAGAAACGCGGCAACAGCATTAGTTTTTTGAATAAGGTACTTTACATTTGTGTGAACGCGCTCAGGCATTCCACTTTCCTATATTTTCACCAATTTTAATAACCCTGTTATAAATACCCACATTTTTACAAACATAGTTTCCGAGATAATTACTTTGTAATTAACTATGACACATCAAACGGAGGATCTCACCGCGAACTAGATTATAGAGTAAGTTTAACAAACAAATTCAGACTTTTTCCCATTAACCAGAGATTATAAACTCGTATTAACTTTTTTGTGGGAAAATAGTAAAAAATGCAAGTGGACGGTTACAAGGTCACGGTTATCGCCTGGTGTAGTGTATGTAGTCCGTGGAACCGCTCCGTTTGGCCGACGTTAAGGTAGCTTCATATAGGACCGACGACACGCGGCATCCGGAACGTCTACATGAAGTAATATTTTTTCCTTTCTACATCGTCTCTCCTCTCTGGAATTTCTGGTTCGAATCGGCTTAATTAAGTTCAATCAACTAAGTTGACGTTTAGTTTAGAAAATTAGAAGAGTACGATCCGCAAATAGTTTAATAACATATATCATCAGATCAAGATAGTGTCCTCTCAACTGGTGGTAGGAAAATAATGGACAATTCGAAACAACTTGAGTCTATTTAAATATTAAATACTAGCGCCCCGTCCCAGCTTAGCACGGGTTTTTGTAAGGAGCCTCTTTAAAAAAAAATATTTATAGCTGCGGATAGTGTAGCTCTTCTCAACGGTGAAAGAATTTTTCAAATCGGTTTTTCAGTTCATTCGTTACAAACTAAAATACAAATCTTTCCTCCTTATAATATTAGTATAGATTTTATTCAACATTGAATGTTTTCGTGCGTCGTCGTGCGCCCGCGCCGGTTCGTCTATGAATCCGGCCTAACGCATTGTACTCTCACGCTCAACATTGGGCAGATGGAATGCTCTCGAGCATGTAATGGACCTTACGGAAGCCATTTCTACTTCATTGTTACACTTCCTATTTTATGAAAGCGCACTTTTATTTTTGTTATTGTTGACCAGTCTAGGGGAAAATTAAATAACAAACGCACAAGTTATTTTCAAGTAGTCTATCTCATCAGATTTTGCATTATATTTTCACTTTTCCCGATGGAAAGCGCTCTAATTACAGAGAGAATTAATAACAAACTAATCAGAAGTTATAACTAGTGTATTGTCAAAGGGAATAGAAAGAATTAATTAAACCTTAGAGAAAACAGTATTTAGTTGTCGGTCTATTAATTTGTGTTGCATCTATCTATCAGTATTTTACGTTATCGAGAGAGAAAGGGGGTGTTTTCACAGGAGAAGGTTTTCTGAAGATTACAGTTAAGTAGCGAAAGTTTGTATGATAATGGATGTGTGAATGAGTGGATGTTACTCTTTAATGGCTTGAATTTGTTTGTAAGTTAATGTACGGGTTTATAACCTGGATTAACAATAGATTTAATTCCGTATATCAACCCGGGAACGGGAACAACTAGGGTGAGTCCACATGCATCAGCTATTATGTTATAGGACTGATAATAAATTAGGAACAACTATATCACTTGTCAAGCACGTCGTAAATGCGTTTACGACAGGATATTAGTATTTGTTGGCGCGTGGGCGATTGGATAACGGCACCGGCCCACGTGCCAGGATTAACAGCGGCCACACATTCTGCGACCAACGAACATCATTACATTCAAGGGGTAAAATGTACCGCAATTCAAAGTGAATTAATACTCTTCTCATCCATACTCTTTATAATATTTAATATTATAAATGGGAAAGTAGTTATGTTTGTCTGTCTTTTTGACGCTTAAGTCGCTAAACCGATTTACTTGGTATGGAATATTTTGAAAGGAGCTTCGCTTAGAGTAAGCGTACTAAGTTTTTTGATAACTAAACGTAGTTACTAAGTCACTTACCGAATCTTTAACGTTTATCGTTTTTCCTCGAAAATTCCCCTGAGAACGACATCTTGGCGATGAGCCAAAGTCCTTGTAAATAATTAAATATTTCGCTGGTATTGTCAATATTGTCATCCAGTCAGGCCGTTTTAACAAAGTAAGTAACAAAATACACGATTAGAAATGTGTGTGAGTTACGCACCCTTCGGTCCGGTGCCCGTAAGTGCGCTTGCGTGGCGACGAACGCACGATTACGACCACAATTATTGCGATTATTTGCTTTCGTTTGGAAAGAAACTAATTGTTCACGGAACTGCACGTTTCAAATTATGGATTATTACCTAAGCTGTTGTTATCTGTGACTGGGGCTGAAGACAATTAGAGATTACTGTTCTTATAAACATAAATAAATAAATAAAATAAAATACTCTTTATTGCACCAAAACATTATCAAGAATAACACAATAACATAATAAACTGATAAAACAATTGGAGTGTCGTAACGTTTTAATTAAAGAAAGTTTTAACATGAATTATGAACAAAATCAATAGCTGTTTATAAACTTATTATGCCTTTAGTGTAGTTGGAATTACTATACAATACACATAAGTCCTGAAAAAAATACTCTACAAAACTTAATGCGTTCTTGAAAATTGTTTGATAAGAAAACATTCAGGAATTTGAAAAAATAATTGACGAGAGTAAATTATAATATACGTCTTTATATTCGTAAAAATTACTGACGAGAATAATTAAAAACCACTTTCTGTTTAAACCCCAAGATCTTAATTGTATTATATCATAAAATCCATACAATGATGCCCATACAATAAGAAGCGGACGTGGCGCAGACGCCGCGGAACCTGCATACACTTGAGTAGGAAACCTGTTAGCTCAGCACTTTCGCCGTTCGCGTGTGACATTACTCTACGGAACTGTACGACATGATATATTACCTATTTAAATTCGACAAATATATTCAGTATCGATTTATAACCATTACCAAAAGTTACACGAACTGACTAAATTCGATCTCGGACAACGGATAACAATTATAATTAACTAGCCGATGCCCGCGGCTTTACACATTTATTCCCGTCCTCGAAATGATATATACGAGGTAAAAACTATGTGTTAATCCAGGTAATAAACTACTCGTGTAAGAAAATTTCAAGTAAATTTATTTAGCCCCATACATTTTCACAAATTTTCGCATTTATAATTTTAGTAAGGTGATTTTTTTGTATATCCTGAACACATAATAGAAAACAAACATAAATGTTCATTACACTAATGTTTCTCACGTTATTTAGAAGTGTGTAATTAATTACTAACATAATTATTATTTTACTCAAAGGCAAAAACAAGCTTCACATGCATTACATATTTCCAACATTTCCGTCTTCTGGTTACGTTCAAAACTATTAAAGCAAACGGGTTCATAAAATTACGTTTAAAAATCCAACTCGAAATTTAATAATTACGAAATTTTACAATTGCTGCTTAAAAGTAATGAGGTTTTACATAAAATCGAATTCCTATCATACTACACTATCGTAATAATGTGGTGAATGTATGCAACGTGTGTTATCAAATAGCTACCTACTAGCTAGCTGATGAAAGTATACACTTTCATCAATTTGGATATGTTATCTAATGGATGTGAAAGAGGGGCGGCCGGAACCGCAGCCGGCCTCGGGCCCGCGCCGACGCGACGACGCGACGACGACGTGATAAAATAACGAGTTTGTCACGTTGCGTAACTTCTGCATTCTTACAGGGTCAAGTTAAATATTGTTCATTGTTTGTTTCCTGACTACAGAAAAAATACCGTCTACTTGTACTAGTGCTTATTTTGTGTAAAAAAAATAATTAGACAAAGTATCCAATTAAATGTAGTCGCATTTGCTTGCCATTAAACGGTCGAAAGATTGTTTGCCATCGTAGCGGTAAAAAAAGTGTGCAGTCCACTAACTTCAATGATTTTTTTTGTGATAGAGAAAGTAGAGTTAATGTGGAGCTCCATTTTTCATTTGCAATCGCATTTCGACAATGTATCTAGCAAATGACGAAACAATAGACCAAGTGCGATTCCCTGCTGACCGGACAGATGAGGCTCAACCGTTACAAAAACTCATTTCGAACAGTTAGAAAAACAGTTTATATAAAAATATTAATAAAATGTAGTTTCAATTATCATAACTTTAAAATAGATATTGTACAAATGTTTGTTGTGTGCAAAGAGGCCTGAAGCCGCGCCGTTGCTCGCGACGCTCGAGCCACGAATCTTTGCGAAATAATACTTTTATGTTCAGACATAATAACAATTTATTGTGTTGCATAATTTGTACATTCCTTGTCGCGTTTTACGATTAGATCTTTAGCGATAATGTACACACAATCTAGGATAGAATTACTTGCAAGAGATTTATAGCGACAAACAAAGATATCTTTTAAAATAATAACAGAATTAAAAATATAAAATATCGTAAGTAAAACTATAAATGCAGTAGAGTGCAGAGTATTCATATAAATAATTAATTGAATAATGGAATAAGTATACAACAGTTTTAAATGTTTCGGAAGATGACGTAAGTAAGAAGTATACTAGATTAAAACATAAAAATTATTTTATGACATTAATATTATTTTTATTGCAAATCAATAGCAAATAGTCGTCCAATAAAACAGCGCCACGCACTGAAAAAAACACGCCACACTACTTATTTAGCTGTTTTATTATTATAATTGTCATGTTGTGCAACAGTTGATTGTAAATAAAATCAAAATGTCGACGCGGCTGTCGATATTAACAAATGGGAAAAATAAGTTAATAAAAATTAAATAAAAACATGACTTTCTCTCGCAAAACAATCGTTCGTATCGAGAAAGTGCTGTTGACACGAATATCGGCGATCGGCAACAAAATACTTGGCGGGGCCCGAACGCCGGCGCCGCGGCCACGCAAGGCTGATGCCGCCATGTCCCTTGCCTAAAGGGTTCGTATTTTATAGTTTTAACAAAATAATAATATTTTTGTTGTCTCCAAACGTGTTCCGAGCTTTTCTTTTTTTATTCGCCGCTGTATAGTGATTACCAGCGTAATCCTCTAAACAAAAGATTTTAATTAGAAAATGTTATTTTTTTTTATAAAATATTTTTACTGTACCTACATTAGTAAAGGTTTATTATTTAAAAAAAATATTATGACTGTTTTCAACATTTGTGTGGTTGCCAAAATGTAAACAAAGAAGTGTTTTATTTTTGCATTTTGCCGCCGTGCTGCTTGCTGACCGAAACACACATTATAAACCTAATAATACCTAAATGCCAGTCTTTTTTATTGAGGTCAAAACCGAAACAAACCTTGAAAATACTCTTAAAATGCTGTAAAATGCTTGCGGCGAGATATTTTATGGCATATGATTTGGAACCCCTTAACGCGTCTAGTCTTAGGAGCGGTTCCCACGAGCCCGTTTAATGGCGAATTTAATCGGTCTTTTGTTCATTTAGTTTTAATATTATTGTTGTTAGTCCAAACAGAATGGATTTGAACCCTAGACCGTGACCTTTTTTTCTCCATCTCCTAGTACAGTCGGACACCGATTCCAGTCTTAACAGAGATGGCCAGCGGTGATAGCTTACCATCAGAAAATTTTTACTATTTCGATCTTTATTCGAGAGAGAATATTACTTTTATATTAAAAACATTCGTTTTAAACGCAGTCATGGACTGGACAGTCGTGGTAAAAGAAGCTATGATTTCATCTTTTTGCGACCTTTTAATGGTTACATTGTTCTGTGATCATCACTAAGTTTGCTTGGGTAGTTATATCGGTCCAATATTCATAGATTATTAAAAACTATTGAAGTAAATCACGAAACACACGCCATAAATCGGCGTACACCTCACCTAAGCAGACTTTCACCGCCAACACACAAACATATTATCCGAATATGTAAGTACAATTATATCGCCATAAAACAATTTCTAAAGTTCGTGAATTTATGATCTAAACGTGATTCCAATTAATATTAATTATTGTATTTAAAATGCTAAATGTGCTACGGAATGTGGGCGCCCAATTTACTTGTTAAATTATCGCATGACATGTCGTAAAATAAATGCACAATATTTCGCGCAAGATTAACATTTGATTGAGTTGTAGAGCCTAGAGTTGTAGAGCCTACTACTATAGACTGAAAGGTTTTATCTTGAATATGTCAGTTCTCCCGTTACGCAATCGAAAATTAGCGACGCATTTTCCGTCAGCGACCGACCCAAACACAGGCTGGAAGAGTGTTAATTACTTGGAACAGATGACAATATTTATTATTTTATTGTTGCAATGTTACCTTCGATGACGTCCAAATTATACGAATCCCAAAACTGTGTTTTCATAAGTACGAGAATCATATTATTACAGTGTCGAAATCAAACACTGATACGGTTATTTACTGAACGTCATCACATCACACGTTTGCAAAGCCTCGCCCAAACGACACCGCACGCTCCAAAGGCCAGTAGGAACGGTGAATTGTTGTAATTTATTATCAAATCGACCTTTATTCGACTACTTTTGAACGATAATAACAAATATTTGTTGCACGAATAGAGAAATAGTTGCGTAGCGTACACAAAACAATATGTAAAATTGAATTTAATGTTTTCGTTAAACGTAATAATCTGTAGATGCTACGGATCTTTTGTTGTAACAAAAAAATATTAAATTCACGCCATTACTTTCTCATTTTAGGTTTTATATGAGTGAGATAACTGAGATTAGACAATTCTAAAAATTTTTAAAATTGTTATGGTATTACACAGGAGTTAATGTAACTCAAATGTTTATCTGGTTTAAGATATTTTTTCTCAAAATAACGCGCGACATTCGTATTTGTAAAGTATCAAATCGACACAACTTTCACGTTAACAATAATAGGATCTACTCAAGGATTCATATTCTACGTCATCTCACCTCGAACCTCGAATCCTCAGCCAGCATATCTTAACTAAATGTAAATTACATATAGTTAAAATTGTAGAATGCCGATGTTTAGAAAACTTTCACCAAATATATTATATACACAATAAAACCACGAAACGGCGAAATGAGATGCAAATTATTTCGAATAACATTCACAGCTCCACTTACACCGGAATTTTTATCAGTGAAGTATGGGTATACTTCACTGATAAAAATGTTTTTTTTATGTCATACAGCAGGTAAACAGACAAGCAAACCAATGGAGAGTTATAACCGCCGCTTATAGTTATAACATCAGTAACATCAAAGGTGCTGCAAATTCGTTGTCTGCTACAAAGTTGGGAAAAGGAGAAAAGGGATAGACAGAGAGTTGGGTTCTTCGGATCTCTTTTCGGATCATTGCTACTTCACGCTGATATTTTGTGTGACGGTGGTATAAAATCGGTCGAGCTAGCCTATTTCATAAATGCTCTACCAATAAAAAAAATTGGTATATTTATATTAAAATAACTTTCACATAATATTGTCGTGCGATGCGTCGCGTGCTTGTTTAAAGACTAGAAGTGATGTTAGTGTATTCTTGGGGATTCGTGCTCGCGACGCCGTCCGAGTCACACGTCCGGTGCCCGGTGCCTCCGCGCTACGCTGCTCCCGCGTGCTACGCACGCCCCCCGCCGCCGCGCTACGCTACCGCCGCTCCGACACACGTGTCTCCCTGTCTTTTTTAAGACAAGGAGGCATTATCTCGATTTTTTAAGTTTCTCGGTTTTTCGCGCGTTTTTGCCGATTAAAACCACAGTTTCGTGGTCTGGCTGTGTGATACCTCACGGTGCCAACTTTGCACAGCCAGGAGTGCGACCCGGGCACTCGCCGATCCCCTTCAGGGTGAAGCAGTTACCCGGACGGGGCTAGAACCACCGGCCTAGGGGGCTCCCCTGACCGACACTAGCTATCGCCCCCTCCCGCCCACCCCTTCCTCCTTCCTATCCTTAGGGAACGGCTTGGGCGCCTAGGGCTCCGGCTCGAAGCTACCCTCCGAACCTTAAGCAGTTAGGGACCCTCTGACACATTGAGATTGGTCAGAGGCATACAAGCTTAGGGCACACCCTAGAAGCACCCCCCTCGCCTCACCCGGCGCGGGGGACTAGGACTACACACCTCGGGTTCTCCCCCCGAGCGCTCCCAAATTAGGCACGACTGCCGCAAGGTTTCTTCGCAGCTCTTCCTTGCGGAACGTGACGCGACGAACTGCGATAATTTCGTTTTAGCTGTAGGTTCCCTTACTAGGCCGGTCGCCATGGCGACCGACCCGAAAAATCGCGCCCTCGAAGAGGTCTTGTCGCCCCTAGTCAACTTTGCTAGGGAAAATCCGGACCTCGTGCCCGCAATTGGCCTTCACCTAAAGGCAATTTTCTTCCCCACGGCCCCTCAGGCCGCAGCTCCATCGGCCCCTCAGGCCGCAGCCTCATCGGCCCCTCAGGCCGCAGCCCTCTCGGCCCCTCTGGCCACCTCCCGGCCGGCCCCTCAGGCCACCAAGACCTCCGCCGCCGCGACTTCCATCGCCGCGCCCTCCGCCACCGTTGCGCCCGCCGTCGCGTCCCCCGTTGCCGCGCCCCCCGCCACCGTGCCCCCCGCCGTAGCGACTTCCGCCGCCGCGCCCTCCACCACCGCACCCTCCTCCTCGATCTCCGACGACGAGATGGAGATCATCCCGGAATCTTCAGATTCCAGTTCCGCCCCCTCGTCCGACTCGGACGATTTCATTGTGGCCTCAGGCCGCAAGCGCACAAGGCGCAACAAGGGCGCTGCCAACAAGGCCGCCAAATTAGCCGCCGAGTCAAATCCGGCCGCCCCTCTCTCCGACTCGCCCGCTTCGCCCCCCGCGGCTGAACAGGGTGCCGAGGGAGCTTCTCTCCCCACCCCTCCCAAGCGCTCCCAGCGCCCACCGGCGGTCGTTATCACGAACCGCCATAGGTGGATGGCCATCAAGGCCCGTTGTGATGCCAATGGCATCTTCTTCATTGCGGAGACCCGAACTGAGGGTATCCGCCTAAAAACGGAGTCCATCACGGACTACCGAAACCTCACCCGCCTTCTCGACGCCATGTCGATCACATTCCACACGTGGAGTCTAGAGGAGGACCGGCGCCTTCGCGCAGTCATCCGCGGAATCCCGAAAGAACTCGAGTGCAATGACGTACTCGAGGACCTTCGCGCCCAAAAACTGCCCATCCTCGAAGTGCACCGCATGCACCGTGGGCCTTCCGCCCCCTTCAACATGGTCCTTGTCATTTTGGACAGGACTAACCTTAAAGAGGCGAAAGCCATCTTTAATATCAATAAAGTCTGCGGACTGTCCGGGGTCGTCGTCGAGCCCCCTCACCATAAAAGCACTGTGGGTCAATGCCACAGATGCCAATTGTACGGGCACTCCGCCCGAAATTGCCACAACACACCCAGGTGTGTCAAATGCCTCGGGGCCCACTCAACACCGGAGTGTCCACGCCCCAAAGACCGCGCGCTATGCTTGGAACCTCCGAGCTGCGTAAATTGCGGGGAGGTGGGGCACCCGGCTAATTACAGAGGGTGCTCAAAAGCGCCCAAAGGAAAGAGCCGGAGGCCTACTCCCTCCTCATCCAGAGTCCTCGCTCCTCCTCAGTCCCAAACTGCCGAGGCCGCCCCGGCAACAGCTAAGGCACCGGTGCCACCACTCAATCTGTCGCCCTCGTGGCGCTACAAGACCAACAAGGTCCCACCCCCACAGGCCAGCCCCTCAGGCACGCCTGCACCCGCGGCGGTGGAAGTCGCAACACCTCCACCCCCCCCAGTAAAGGCATCGCTGCCACCTTCCAACGGGACCGAAGGGCTCTACAAGCTCGCAGCCGTCCTAGACATAGATAGGGTTCTTGCCATGGCCGCGTTGGTCAATGAACACGCGAACAGTCCCAACGCTCTCCTAATGGCCGTCTGTCAATTCACAGACGTGTTCGTTGCCCTTAAAAATTTCAATAAATAATTATGGACTTACACCATACGAGTAGAGTCAAACCGACCTCCCTTAAAATCGGCTACTTCAACGCAAATGGGCTTCGCACCCAGAGGTCTGAGGTAGCCGACTTCCTCTACACCCATCAGTTGGACGTCCTCCTCATCCAGGAGACGTTCCTTAAACCATCAATTCGCGATCCCAAAATCGCGAATTATAAAATCATACGTAATGATCGCACAGTCTCTGCCCTCGGTGGCACTCTCATCTACTACAAAGCGACATTACACTGCACGCCTGTGGATACACCCAATCTCGTGCACATTGAGGCCTCTGTCTGTAGATTAGGAATGACAGGTCACCAATCCATATTTTTAGTGTCAGCTTATCTAGCTCCCACTAACTCCAACTCCTCAAACCCCAGATCACTACTCGATAGTGACATACAAAACCTTCTAGATCTTGGCCCGTCTGTTATCATAGCGGGTGATCTAAACGCCAAGCACCCTGCCTGGTGTAGCCTAACCACAAACCAACGTGGTAGACAGCTCGAGCGACTCTCAGAGAGTCTCAATTTCGACATTGTAGCACCCATGTCCCCTACTCATTACCCGGACAATGTTGATCATCGTCCGGACGTCCTAGACGTAGCCCTCCTAAAGAACATCAATCTTAGATTGAGTTCAATAGAAGTGCACTCCGAACTCACCTCAGACCATAGGCCTGTCATCATTTCTCTCTCTCCCAGAGTGAGTATTCCCAATGTGGCAGCCACAGATCCCACTATGATCAAGACCGACTGGGTCAGGTTAGGCGAAAGCCTCAAATCCATTTCGTCCCCCATGTTAGATCCAATTCCAGACGAAATTGTCTCAATTCCCGATGCAGTAGGTGCTATTGACTCGTTAACAGCGCACGTGCAGAAAGTCGTTAGCGACTGCTCGCGGCGTGTCCCAGTGAACGCTCATCGTCGCTGGACACTTCCGCCGGATGCGCGCGCTCTGTTAACAGAGAAAAACCGAGCCCAAAGGGCCTACTTCTCCGCTCCCACTGAGCCTAACCGCGTCCGCATGCGCGCTGCTCAATCAGCGGTTAAGCGTCGTATCAGACAGCTTAGAAACGACCAGTGGGACGAGACTCTCTCCAATTTGGTCCCATCTCACCAAGCCTTCTGGAAACTTGCCAGAGCCCTTAAGGCAGATACAGTGGCTGCCACCCCTCCGTTAGCACAGTCAGATCCCTCCCTCCCCCTCGCCTTCGAGGACGAGGAAAAAGCTGAATGCTTAGCATCCAGTCTTGAGGCACAATGTGCACCTAGCACACTCCCCGTTGATCCAGATCACCTACTCGAGGTCGATACTGTGGTAGCAAATAGACTCGCGAGCCCACTTACAGATGCCGACCCCCCGTTAGAGCCGGTAACCCCTGATGAGGTAGAGTCCCTTATCAAAGACCTACATAATAGGAAGGCCCCGGGGCCTGACGGGATTTCTAACAGAGTCATCAAGCTCTTTCCCGCCCATCTTATACTACTCCTGACTGCTATCTTTAACGCAGCCCTCAAAAATAGCATTTTCCCCCAAACTTGGAAGGAAGCCACCGTCATCGGCATTCCAAAACCCGGCAAGCCCAAGGATCAGCCCTCGAGCTATCGCCCTATCAGTCTTCTCAGTTCAATAGGAAAAATCTATGAGCGCATAGTTCTCGCACGTCTCAAAGATTTTTCCCTTGCCAACAATCTCTTACCTAACGCGCAGTTTGGTTTTAGAGCCAAACACTCTTGTGTCCAACAAGTGCATCGCATAGTCGAACACGTGTTGGACCGGAGAGCGAACAGATCCCGCCCGCATAAAACGGGCGCTCTCTTCTTTGACGTGGCAAAGGCGTTCGACAAAGTTTGGCACAACGGGCTTATTTATAAGCTCTACAAACTCAATACGCCAAATCGTCTTGTGCTCATCATTCAAGACTACTTGTCGAACCGCTCTTTCCGCTATAGGGTGGATGGGGCACTATCCCCCCCTCACACCATTAGAGCCGGAGTACCACAAGGGTCCGTGCTCTCGCCTCTCCTTTACACGCTTTACACAAGCGACTTCCCCGAATTCAGACCCAGTCCACTAGCGACCCATACCGCTCTCTTCGCAGATGATACTGCCATCTACTGTTCAGCCCGTGCCTCATTCAAACTGCCGCCAATACTCTTGGCGACTGGTTTAGGAAATGGCGCATCGAAGTCAATCCTCAAAAAAGCGCCGCTATCCTCTTCGCTAGAGGTAGCACCCCAAATCCCTCCTCCAGAGTCGAAATGTTCGGACAACCGATCCCTTGGGAAAGGAAAGTCCGCTACCTAGGCGTCACACTCGATAGGGGACTCACCTTCCGCGATCATATTAAGATTGTCCGCAACCGCGCCGCTTTCGCGCTAGGCCGACTATATTATCTGCTCAATGGGCGTAGTAAACTCTCTCTTAGAAATAAGGTGAGAATTTACACAACGTGCATTAGGCCGATAATGACTTACGCGAGTCCAGTTTTCGCCCACGCCGCGCCCTCTCATATCCACAGGCTGCAAACCATCCAGAATAGGTTTTTGCGCAAAGCCATCGGTGGGCTTTGGTTCATTCGGAACAAAAACCTCCACATTGACTTAGGTGTGCCGACCATCTCGCACCACCTAAAGCAATGCTCAGTCAGATTTTTCGACTCTCTCGACCATCACCCCAATCCATTGGTGAAAGCCGCAGGGGATTATCCCGCTCCGGCTGACACCATTAGGTCCAAACGTCGTCCGCGGCACGTCCTCAACGACCCGGACGACGCCATTACAGTCGCCATCGAGGCGTACAAACAATTAGATTCCGCGACACAAAGTAGACACACACGTCCGTCATATCGGCCCCGCCGGCGGGGCCGCGCGTCGCGCCACCCTGTAGGGACTCGGTTTTCGCGGTACCGGCACGTGCCCGGCCGCTTCTCTCCAATCCGTTCGCCTTCCCCCAGTGTCGCCATAGGCCGAGGTTCGAGCCCCCCTCTGGGGCGCCCCTAGGCAGACACTGTAAATTTTTGGCGGTGAGAGCCCTACGCTCCCGCAACAGTCCGGTGTCTCAGTAAAGGGTGTCAGTACACCCAAACTGATTAGTCCATTCAAAAAAAAAAAAAAAAAAAAAAATTAGTGTATTCTTGAACAAATTATTATTTTTTAATATTTAATTATTGCCAATAAACCAGTTGCAAAAACTGTTTTTAATTGCACATTAAGTCTCAAATAATTCCTTGTTTCATTTAATTTGACAGTGACAGTAATTATACTAACATTAATCTGAGAAGTTTGTTTGTTTGATTAAATTGAACGCTCTAAACTACTAGTTCGAATTGAAAAAATGTCTTTGTGTTAACCCAATCCAGGAAGGCTAAAAATATCACGCAGCCGGGGTCCGAGAATAATGGGATTTCGTTAAAGACCGAGGATATGGACTAGTTAAATATAAATAGAAGTAAAACATGTAACAATAAAGAAAATTAAAGATATTGTTGCTAACTGTACTATGAGAATAATCAGGAGCGCCGCGGGCGGCGGCGGCCGACTCGCTCAAAAAATATTTTACAAAACACCTCATTGGAGTATGCTGTTACATTACACTACAATAGGCAAATTAAAGCTGACCCCGCTGCGAGGGTCGTCGGTTTGAGGAATGACGCTATTTAGGGTTGAGACCCAACTGCCTTGATAGCCAGCATTCAGCAATTGCATTCTACCTTTGCACAAAGTGTGGTGCACCCATCGGCTGCACTATACGACCTTGTTTTGTTTTTACCTACTCATAATTTACAATTTTTTTTTTCAATATTTTTTTTTTTACAAAAAACACATATTTTACAGACAGTGCATCCAAAACATTTATATGTACCCTTAATTATTTATTTTCATGTTTTTGGCAAAAAAAATATTTGTAATTTTATTTATTTAAATTGTTTAAATTGATTATTTCAAATTTAAAAAAAACTTGCCAATTAGATATTATTATATAATTAATTAGTTGCATTGCAATATAACCACAAAAAGGATTGCTAGACTGACGAATCACTAATTAGAGATTTCCGATCAAAATGATTGATTGCTCGGGGCTAGATATTCTAGCCTCCGCCTTGCGTCTTGTCAAAAAACTACTGTTACGAAATTGATGTAATATTATATCATTACATTCTAAAAACGACATGCCAATTATATTGTAATTTAATGTTAAAGTCGTCTACCTCGTAGTAGGTACTTAGAGCCTATTCACACGGCGCGTTACAACCCACATTAACGCGCCGTGTGAATAATCGTTTGTCACAAAGTAATTTTTTTTTTGTTGTAATGCATTTGGCAAACAAACAAGCAAGTGGTTACCGCCGCCTATGGACATCAGTAACACCAGGAGCGCTACCAATGCGTTGCCCGGTACAAGAAAGGAAATAGGAATAAAAGCTATAGGTAACACAGAGATTTTATATAGGAAAGGAGTTGAGCTTCATACATTGAAAGTCAATTCCCCAAAAATGTACATAAGTACAACTTTTTTCCATGACGCATTCGTCATATCAACCCGTATAAACGGCGCTCATAAGAACGTAGTTTAATTCACTTCGAACCATTTGAAAAACAAAAATTAAGCGCGAATACAGTGCTTCTAAATTGCGTTTCGAGCACTTATATGCGTGTTATCTGCTCACCGCGCGGCCATAAAAATGGCCGTGTTAACAGGCCTTAAATGAAACAGACTGTCCAAAGTAATTTACATAATAATGTCTAGGTGTAAACGCATTTAACTAGTTGTAGGTTTGTTTTAATAAACTGTTGTTGGTTCATGATAATAATGTCGGAAACTGTCGCCTCGGGAGGAATAGGAGAAACTATTTCTACGTAGAAGTCAACGCAGTAATCATAGTAAGTAAAAAAAAACATTTTTGATTAAAACCATAGGGGATACTGTCATATGAACCCATAACCATCCCACTGCAGGGATACGGGTCTTATTTCAATCGAAGGGAATTATGGCGTATTCTGGTACGTTGCTTCAGTGCGGATTGGCGGAGGCCAGCGTTTTCGACATGTATTTTTCAAGCCGCTTTAATGCTACCGATTTAGCTTAACGACTGTCATCCATCGAATCATATCCAGAGAGTAATATAATGCACAACAAAAATTGTTATAAAGACAGACAGAGGCTTCCGGCTATGTTTGAAAATCAATCCCAAAGTCAATCCTAATCCATCCCAAAAACATTCGAAAAGAATCCTAAAGTCAATCCCAAAGTCAATCGTAATCCATCCCAAAAACATTCGAAATTAATCCTAAAGTCAATCCTAATCCATCCCAAAAACATTCCAAAATAATCTAAATCCAACCTACATATATTGCAAAATCATAGGCGAGTTGATAAATAGGCGATTTACAACTTAGGCGATTTACAACTTACAAGAGTTACCAGTTGATAAATAGACCAGTTGATACATAGGCGAGTCACAAATGCACCGATATGATACTAACTCGTTTGAACTATATTAATTCAAGCGAATTTGTTAAAGTTCGTTTAAATCATTTAAAGGTCATTATGTAGAGCGTGCGTTTCGCAAGTCCATCGAGCTAATATTGGAGCTAGCAAATGGTTTTTCGCGTAGTTTCAACATTAATTGCTCAGCCGGCACAACGCCGTATAAGGTGCTCCAAACGTTTAGTATTTACTTGTAAATATCGTTGAGTTAGTATCCCATAACACAAGTTTCGAACTTACTTTGGGGCTAGCTCAATCTGTATGAATTGTCCCTATATATTTATTTATTTAAATGTTGTCTACACGACAACTCTATACAAAACACAAAACATAAATCGCTTCGCGTGTTTGCATTTTTTATTTCGTTTAGACAAAGTTTCTTGAAGAAAATCATGAAATATATGGATGTACTTTTGGATATTTAAGTATTCAAATCACGTTCACCCTTCACAAGAGAATTGGAAACGTTGAAGACTTGATTGCTGATGATATCTTGATTTTTATTTATTTTATAATTTTAAAAGTTGAATCGAACAAGACATTGGCGTGCAAAAAGAGAATTGCAAATAAATTCAATTTAAAAATGTAATAAATATTTATCAAACAGTAAATTTCTTTATTATAAAAAACAATAAAATTAATGATGTTAATTAAATATTTATTAATAAAGTAATTATATCTATACATATAAAATGCTTTGTCTTGAATGACTGACTGACTGACGAACTCTGAAACTTGGAGAGTGTGTTGGATGACGCAGACATTTTGACGGGAAAGCGGCATACACGCAGACGAAGTTGCGCGGGCTTCAATAGTGTACTTATAAGAAGTAAAGGCATACATGTAGGAGTTTTCCAGTGTTCTAGAATGTAGCCGCGGGCAGGTGAAAGGGAGGGCCCTATAGTTACTGCCAAAGGCAAGCGGCGCTCAGTTTAATTTAGTAATATTGAGTGTATTTTACTAAACTTTTTTCAGATAAATGAAGTTTGAAAATACACTTTTTAGAATTGAAAATGTTGTTTACAGTCACACTGGTCGTTTGGATCTACAACATCGAAGTGACGGCTCGCTATGCGGGAGACCTATGTTCAGCAGTGGACCAATATGAGCTGATGTGATGATGATGATGGCAGGCAACAGTAGCGCTGATTGTGTGACTAACTAGTGCTGACCAGTCAGTCTGTATACTTCTGTGCTTGTTACTTTTGCAATGAAACTGTACTTTTCTGAGTCTGTGCGTAAGGCACACATTTTCAACGTTAAAAATAACGTTGAAGATCAGTATGATATTGTAAAACGAAATCTTAAGATATATTTGCTTTGTATCTCAAATACCGCATATCTCTTCTATTTCGATAATAGACGATAAGCTATAAATCTATGATGTATTTCGCAAAACCGTAATGGAGATTACGTTGCGAAACCGATCTAGTTGTTTTTAAAACGAAAACAAATCGCATGTCGGCTGGAACCTTGGACTTGACACACGCATTCATAAACTTAATTGCTGGTGAGAGAAATAACATAATAGAATACCTACATGTTTTTGAGTGGAATTTTTTAAGTGGTTTTTGAATAAAACGTGTGAGAATAATCAAGCAACCAGTTTCTGAAACGCATTTTAATTTTATTTCCACAGTAAGTCTCAAACTAGGTATATCTTTTCTTTCTTGTATTCACAACTATAATTTAATGTGACATTAGCTTTAAAAACGCGTAAAATCTGGCTGAAAGTGGCGAATCCATAGATATAACGTATTCGTGACTTCTACATAATCTTATAATAATATTATGTATATGAGATTCACCTTTTAACATAAATATGTTATATTGGAGATACAAATAAAAGATACATCTATTAATTTTATTGTTCCTTGACAACTTGTTTTTATGAATTTAAGTGATTATCTTGGTGGGATTGTGCCGTCTTAATTAAATCAGAATTGCTTTTAATTGCACTTATTATCTAAATTATAAAATAAATACGTCTGATTAATTTACCAAAGCAGAACTCAAATCACTCTGGACAGACCACGAGGCTGTGACGGGATAGACCGATAAATTACTGATAGTATAACCTCTGTGGTATAACCTAACAGACGGGTCCAGTTAAACTTTTGTGCAGCCATACGTAAGTGACCGCTACTAAGATTATTTTTTTAAAATTCACTTAATAAATGGAGGGAAAATGTGGAAAACAATTTCACAACTCTTAAAAGTTGTCTTTCGCCATGTTTTCGTGAATTATAACTCTTGATAACCGATAATTGTGGAGTAAGTAATGAGTTTTATGTAGAACAGCGCCGTCGTGACTGGTGGGCCGCGCGAACACGCCAAACAACGTTTTCTATACAAGTGTTTCATAAACTGGCCTGCCGCCCCACACTATACCAAAGGTCAAGCGAGGATACAAGAATTACTATAATTGCTTATTAATTAGAAATTCAGAAGAAAGAAATAATAAAATCATAGTATAAGGTCAAACGGCGAGATGCAACGTGTCTTGATGCTAGGTCGCGGTCGCTAGCTGTTTCATCCCGCATATAAAGGCCTGGCCTAGTTTGTATAATAAATAAATAAATGCAACATAATTCAGCCAGCGCCTCTTGATCCCAAAGTAAACTAGGCTTAACCTGCGAGAATCGAACCTACACCCTCTGTTCACTAGAGGTAGAATACCAACGCACCAACACCTGGTTGTCTGTATGTATCGAATACGCGATGGACTCCGTATTTATTACCAACAAACTGATTAAATTTTAATTGTAAAGGGATCTCGGTTTGTTTATAAGCTCGTAGGCCCCTCCATGTAAGACGGCCCTGATTAGTATAAATATGGCAGCAACGGGCAATCACCGGACAACTATTAGGCGGGGACTCATTGCGCAAGCGCAAAAGTTCACGCGGCCCGCCGGACACCGCCAAAGGGCATATTGCTGTTTCCAGCGCATTCTTGCAACCA
Organism: Endotricha flammealis; assembly: GCA_905163395.2. NCBI lineage: Eukaryota > Metazoa > Arthropoda > Insecta > Lepidoptera > Pyralidae > Endotricha > Endotricha flammealis. Next base: position 300,214 of record LR990861.1, on the reverse strand, counting down.
TTTGCCAATAGCCAATATATACGTGGTACTATTTTAACTAATCTACTTTTATACATAAACATAGTATAAAATAACGTATCTTTTTTATTTAAAGAAAAAAATATTTTGTTTCTGGTAACTAATAAAGCAAATTAGTAGATTTTAAGTGGTAGAGCCTAGTTTCTACTAAGTATAAGCTTTAATCATATTTACAATCCCGCTGAATGACAGGGTACAGTCAGCCACCACCATACCAGTACCATGTCATTACTAAACTCCGAACAACTAAAAGTAGCTGTCACATTTGTAAAAGCACCAACTTGGTTTGAAATGGTACCAAAGTTAGTCTATTTCTGTTGCTCACTGTACTCTCGATGAAAAACAAAAAATAGGGGCTTATTGTAAGGATCATTTCGGGCTTATTCTAACGATTATTCTGATCTCGTAGCAAGCAGAGAGAATTATCAGGCATTTAGAAGGTTTTGCAATACATATTATTGGAATCAAAATAGTAAACAACAGCTCATAGCATTAGGTCCCAATAGTAATGTAACAATAGACCGTGGTGCTCGGCAATCGAGCCTCACTTGATTTGCCATCTCTCTAGGGTATAATGCCTTTTGCTTCAAATTGCTGTTTCTCACGTAGTTGTTAAGGAGGGAAGTCCTTTCAATACTTCCTACTCCGACTATCTTCTTTCTGATTAAATTCGTTGTGAGTTCCAAGACAGCTGTGGTTTATTCCCCGGGACGTCAATAAGCTTCATTGCTTATTGTCTATCTGAGGTCGCTGTTGTTGATCCTGGCTACACAGGAGACACAGTGGTGGGAATGTGTGGTGGGCTTGTCCCGATTATTCTAACGATCATTTTATGAAATTATGTACTCTGTAATTTATGTGCGTAGTGTTACTTTTGTATTAGATTTATGAACATATCAAAAAGTCATCATTTTTTTCACCCGTCATCTAATCATCTCTTCGGCGCTGGGTAAAGGTCCGTTAGAAATCTATAAAAAATTCAATTGACGTAATTACATACAAAGATGTGTAATGACTGTATAGATAGTAATATTTATTTTTTGTGCAATCATCCACGCCTATCCAGTGGCGATGACCAGCCTGTTCCTAAAATATATTCAATGTAAAAAACACTTTACGGTTCATTCTTAAAGTTCATATTTCAGTCTCAGTTAGAGCATGTGATGTAAGGCTTAAGTACGAATATGAAGCTAGATATACCGGTGTTAAGACACCGTATAAAAATGTTAAAACAGCAGCCAAGTTCCGCACATAGAGGTATTTAAAAGTTTTGCTTCTTCTGTCACTTTTGGATATGGAACTTACTAAAATGACAAAATATACAAATTAAGTAGAAATCACTGGAAAAGTGAAACGTTATGGTCTCTGCAAAAACGGTGAAAACGTAAAATACTCTTTGTACGGAAAATTTGCCATGAAGCAATCTCACTCACATTAGATCAAGGTAGTAAAAAGCTAATTTTCTATTATATTTAAGTGCAAGATTATAAAACCGTAAAGTCTAACAGCTATTCAGGCGTATAACATTACATTAATCAAAAGTAATCGATAGCTTCTTTAAACTGTTATGGGTCTATTTTATATTCTCATAAAATAGACTTGGCTTTAGCACGATCATTCCACATTTTGTTACAAATCATTTATTGAATGGCGGCTCAGCGGCCCGTTATTAGTGATGGGCCGTTAGTCACGACGGCGGCGGCCCGCAGCCTCGGGCCGCACCCCCGGGGGTGCATCTACGTAGTGGGGCGGGTCCCGGTGTCACACTCGTGAGCGCGTGCTCCTCAGATTAGTGGACGGAGGTACCCCAGTAATTTTTTGATCGACTGTTGAAAAATTTAATAGCACCGCTCTCATCTTTACAACTGAGCACGACCATGAAACATAAGATATTTAATGACCCACTATTTATCCTGCCTCATGCCTGGTTATCTGTTTAATAAAGTTTGACAGTTCTAATCTGGGTTTGCCGTTTCTTATTGGCAAATACATTCGGGACTTCATTAGCAAGTGGTGTAACTGGCACTTATAATTATAGTTTTTTAAGAAGCCAATTCTCATTTTTTTATCGACTTTATTAATATAACATTTTGTAGATATTACCATATTATTGTGTATTTCCTAATCGGCATTTCTTAGTGCTGGCAATCCCTTTTGGTAGAAGTGTCTGATTTCAAACGTGTATTTCGTAAAGTATGCCTTAGCAGTGCGCTCGGCTACCGCAGACGGAGAGTTCACATGTTTTTATGACATGTTACAACGAATGTTGCACTCTAATCACCGTCATACCGTGAACCAATACTCATGACAAAATTCGTCACTTTTCATGCAACGTTTACGGGCTAGATATCATTCTAGACATACCAATTTAAATAATATATGTATTTATTTTTGAATGAATCACACTACGCCATCAAGTCACAAACCAATCAAAGCTTTGTACTAAGCGTAGGTACTAGATTGCTGATAAATATCAACCAAAAACTTTCTTTTTGTAAATACTTATTATACATATAAAATAGAGGAGGACATTATTTTACAATAATATGTGGTATTTAAGCTAAAATGAAAATTATGATAAGATAATTTTATTCAACACGTATTTTTTAAAGTTTTTGAGTCGAAGAATTGTATCTATAGAATGTTAATACCATTTTCCATTTATGTGAAATACTGAACGTATAGACGCGAGATGATCGCAGTCTTGCAACTATGTTGCGTTAATATAATCTAAGTGTTTTAGTTAAAAGCTGTATGTTGAGAGTAAGATCGCAGAGCGCAATGTCCGCACTGCGGTCTGCCGCAACCGCCGCACATATATCATACACGAACAGTGTCTCAAACTACGAAAAAACTTATGCGGACTCTACTCTCTCGCGAAGTTGAGTAAAAGCGAGAGTGTGAACGTGCATCTCGTTCACTCACTTTTCCTTTGTCTTCTAACTTCACTTCGTTTCGGTCAACTTTGCGTTGCTCCTGATGCTACATTAAGAAATGAGCTAGTTTAGTACCACTCTTTGTGAAATGAGCCACCTCGGCTCGTGAAGTACTCTCACATAATATCGTTGTGAATCTATCCATGTGATTCTGGCATATGGCGTCGGGCCGAATCGCGCCACGAAACAAAATAACAGAACGTTTTCTTCAACATGCGCTAACGCAAACAACGCATCTCCCATTTACAAATAAATGTGTGTCGTGTGAGTTGTGAACTTTACGCCATGGACGTTTTGTGCGCCACAGACTCGATGGCACAAAATGCAGATCGCACAAAGTATGGAACTAAGACGCTGTGCAGTAATATCGGCGATGTTTCCCAACCGGTGCATTACTCGCGTTGCAATTACTTGCATACAGCTGTCGAAAGCTATTTACGTTTTGTTTTGTTTGCCGTTGCTTGCACTGTCGCAGCAAAGTCGCCTCGTTCAGAGTTAGCACGGAAAAGTTTGCAATCGCGGATACAATTAACTAATGAAATAAATAAGTATATCTGATTTAATTTAACGAAAATACCAATATAATACTAAAATATTTATTTCGCTCTCACATCGAATAAGGACAAATAAGAAAAATACGTACACTAAGGTACAATATCCGTTCAATCTATGTATGTGAGAGATAGCATGGTATCTGTACTGAGAGAACCTGTATAAAAGATTACCAGTATTTTGTAAAATAATAGTGTATAGTCTCTGTCAAGTTGGTATCGACTGCTGGTTAGCTAGAGTCACTGTAACGTCACCTGACCGCCACTCACTTGGCTTAACGACTTGTCATCTGTGGAAAGTAGTCAGGATTGATAGTTCCTTCCGAATGGCCCAAAATTTTTAAAATACCGATTAGAGTGAGACAGCCAAAATTAGCGTAAATTGTATATATTTGAAATGAATCGAATCCTCGACCTCAACAAATCTAGCTTAAGTTAACCACTAAGGTATTATGACCTACAATTCGTGCTATTTCAGCTAAACGCGCACATTAGCTGACGCAGCTCGGCTAACGGGGCGCGGGAACGATCACAATGCGACCACGAGCGGAGGTTGCGGGTTCGAGACCCGGCCCGTGAACCCTCCCACCTTATTCAGGGCTATTGAAACACAATTCACAATCGTAATTCCACTAGACGTGAAAGTTTATGTGTGTGGTAGTTGCAAAAACTATTTACTTAACAGGTTTACTCGAGATGTGGGTAAATTTATTACCCGGATAAAAACTATTAGCGTACTTGCATACAATTGACTGCAGGTTTAAACGTAGCTTTAAAAAAACCGGGAACTCAACAACATGGTTGAGACCAATGCTATTAATGCCAATACGTCTAATCATGATATAAACTTTCTCAATTAAATATATCTAAATGAACTCGTACAGTTTAATAATGGCATCCGTCCATCACACTTTCTACATGGGACTGTGTGCGCCGGCGCCCGCGGCCGCCTGCAATGGACATCGTAATTAACTAATGCCAAATCTAATCGGCGGATCTATCTTTGTTAAAATGGTAGTGCTCTCAACACTCAATACGTTACGTGCTAGATATAACGAGGTGTTACAGCCATTGTTCAAATGTAAGCTTTTAACTATTGTAAAAGAGTTCCGTAACATACGACAACTTCGTTAGAAAATATGCGAAATTTTTAGCGAAAGAATATAGTTCTTGTTAATTAAGATGATTAAGTGCTGGTTTTAGAATATCCTGACACATTCAAAATTACCATTTCCTGTTGGACCAACTGTGCCTAATTGTTAGATAAATTGACGGTTTTCTTTGTTATTATTGGATGGATTTGATTGTAATTTGATACAGGGGTAGCTTATAACCTGGACACGGCATAGTATTTATCCCGGAAATCACATCGGTAACGAGACTATAACGAGTGAAGATCCCTTGATATAACATATACAGGCGAATCAATCAGCTGTTTATTTCAATTGAAAAATTCTTTATTTTAAGAATTTGAATAGGTTAGATACAAAAGGAATCAAGTTTGGCAAATCGTTTTTAATAAAAAATTCGCGTTTAATTTTGCAATTTGGCGATGAGTCACAGACAGACTTGTTATTAAATATTCAGCTGCCGTCACGAGGAGGCATTCTTGGCAAAGAGACAGGGATTGGCGTAAACAACGGTGGCACAGATCGTGCACCCACTTACAATGTCCTATAATCTGGATGAACTGGTGATCGATGATTTATGCATTACCTACTGCATTACTCGATTAAAATTATGCAAATAGTCGTCTGGAATAAGACACTGACTTATGCAATATAGTACCCTCTATTCACGTAACAAAACAGATTCAATCTCGATTCAAAATCACTCGTGGTCTCACTCATACAAAATAGGGATTGAGCGTGACAGCGATTGAGTTTGAATTTGTTACGAAATAGCGGGGCAGGTCACGCACGACCCAAAGTCAGGGACTTGATATTTTGTGTCAATTTTTTCATGAATAAAGATATATTAATCACCATGCTGCCCGCGGTGTTACCCGCGTTTAATTTTGATTTTATGCACTGCCAGCACCATCTATTTCACGGGAATCGCGTACTTTTCGGGATAAAAAGAACCCTATGTGTTAATCCAAGGTATCAGCTACCTACATACCAATGACACAGCCATTAGAGTGTGCAGAAGTAACAAACATACACACTAACTTGCGCCTTTATAATATTAATAGGATAATTAAAAGGTCAGTCTACAGATAAAATTCGCCTGTGACGGCCAGTATCATTTTAGTATTTTCTCGTAACAAATTGTCAAGATCTATTTTCTATCTCGCGCTCTATCTAGCTCCTACAAAGAGAGGGGGATGTCTGAGATTGAAAATACACTGAAACTGTTGTGTTTTACTCTACTTTACGCAACCATAACAAAATAAACTTTGTCTATATTCAAATATTAGTTACTTACTATTTGTAGTTTAGACAAATAATTGTGGGTCTTACCTGTAACAAACAATAAGAAACGTTAGAATTATAGAATTGTTATTACGTAAAACATTATTTAAAACCGTTAAATACATAATCTAAATAGATTTTCCTCACGCTCTTGTCATGTTGTTTAAAATACCTGTTGCGCCTGCAAACCGAACTATTTTTCTCCGTTTTTTCTCGTGAACTGTTTCTCGTGATCCCACTATAAAAAAATATAAAAAATTACCTTCTCTAAGTGATTATTTTACTGTGGTTTTAGGATGGATTAGAATTGCTTCTATGTTTATTTTCGAATTGTTTTTGTATGGTTTAGGAACGCTTTTAAGATTATTGTGCAATGTTTTTGGTGTCGTTATGCGATTTTATGGTGGTAAAACAGCATGATCACTCATTAGTTTTGTAAAGGAAGCCGCGGGAGAAGGAAAGCGGCCAGATCCGCGGGCACATCTCCACCGGGCGGTGAAAGTGCGCTGGGCCGCGGAGGTCGCCGCAACCTTGCGATTGGAAAGGCATTATGCAACCATTGCATAACGCACACAAATATTTGCCGCTCGGACGGAGCAGAGCGGCGTCACATTAACTTATGAGTGACAATTTACACCGTGTATTATTAGATTCTGGAGAACATTGTAGATAAATTCTCATTGACTGAATAACAGCTATCAACACAAAAACTCTGAAAGAAATGAATTGGATTTTACAATGAAGATTTACTGATGATACGAATAATTTTATTCCCACTTATTCGGTTTTATTATCGCTTGTGAAAAATGTTGCCAATTTGTCGGTTATCAATAATTCAAAATGATTATAACAAGTGTCATCAAATACTCAGATCAATTAGCTTCATAAAGATATAAATACATACTTTTCCGATAATATTCATTTTAAATAAACGTTCTCGGAAAAGTTCCTTTAAGCTGCTCATATCGTTGATAGGAACGAATCAAAGAGTCCTGTAATTTGAGCCCGCCTCATGAGATACGATGTGATAAATACGCAATGCGCAGACGCCGCCACTCGCCTGCCATAACATCTTATTATTAAATGGGTAAGAAATGTCATTCACAACTTCCACAAATAAATAGTTATAAATTCTTTACAGCACCACCAGCTCCTAAAGTAGCTAGACTTCACCTGCTTGTCGTATGGGTACCAGACGACGAACATATTATTGTAAATATATACTTAAAAGATATAGAAAACACCCAGATTCGAGAACAAACACAAATACCATAAGAAATGTTTGCGCCGAGCGGGAATCGAACCTGCGTCCTGTGTCCGAAGGTAGTATCACTACGAACGCACCACCAGGTTGTCAACAAGTCAGTCAAGTCTGCCAAAAAGTCAATAAAGGAGTTAACGCTAACACTGAGTTATTGAAAGGAATTGAATAGTAGTAACACACTATAGTCACTTCTTGGACATGCTAATTTGTTGGAGGATCTATGAATGGTCACCTCGCTGCATTGCAAGGACCACCGAGTGTGCCATCATGCGGAAGTAATTGAAAAGCCCGTTGTTTGGCTATTAGCAGTAACTTTACGCAGTGGCCGGTTGAGAGCCCAGCAACGTGTTATATTAATTATTAGCAACGTGTTGCATACACACACGCCGACTTTGCCGCAGGCATCGCAAATATTTCAAACAGTTTTGACACTATTTTTTGGAATAGTCAATAAAGAGATAATGCTATGCTTTGGCTTTTTTATTTTTAATGTCACACAGCAGGCAAACAGGCAAGCGGTCTGCCTGATGTGAAGTGGTGACCGTCCCGCCTATAAACATCAGTAGTGCTAGAGGCGCTACCAATGCGTTGTCTGCCAGAACAAGGAATAGAGAGAGAGGTGATAAGGAAAAAAGTTGCCTGCTGCGGCCCGATAGGTAATACCTCCTTATCAATACATATAATAAAACAGTAGACCCCGATATGTCTGTACTTTGAACATATTTGGCAAAAATGGAGAGGGAACAGTTAGAGAAAGGTAATAAAAGCGAATATATTTTTTATTTATTTATTGTCTCTCTGTCTGTCTGTTTGAACGCGCACATCTTCTAAGTTACTGAACGGATTTTAATCCTGTTTTCACAGGGAGATAGAGCTCGGCTTGGAGCAGAATATAGGCTTTGTTTCATTTAAATCGCATGACAGGAAAAGGAGTTATCCTTATCTGAACATTTCACGCGGACGAAGTCGCGGGTAACAGCTCGTTTATAATATTTTTTAACGATTAATGTCCTGTAATTCTCCTCAGGCGTTTGGTACACCAATGAATTTGAGACTTGACATGCATGGTCGAGAACTGGACCTATAAATCGCACAATGTCGTTTCTACATTTTAATTGGTTCAAATAATTAATATCTGTCATATTTCACCATCAGTAAACCTTAAAAAGTGTGTCCAAATCTCCGAAACTGGGCTAACTATCTGCGCATCTCTCGCACGGAGCCGAGACAATTATTTAATAACTATGACAAAATTTGAAAACCTTCCGCGTTCGGTTCAGTGTGAAATTCGCTAAAGATAATCTGCTTTTTGCTGTACGTTTGCTATTTATTTTATATGTATAAATCGACTATAAAGTTTTACAACATTGCAAGCAAAAAATGCCATGTGTCGTGATTTTTATAGTCCGTTGATTTTAGTAGGCATTACGCAACGTTATGTGTTGCGAGTATGTAATAGTCTTATCTACGAATGGACAGTCATTTGCGTTATTTGTACTAGACAAATTTTGCATACAGAAGCACCTGCATTATGTAACGTGTCACTGGTGCGGCACGAGTGCACTGGCTATGTAATTTGAGTTTTACGACTTTTTTGTTATCTTTGTCTATTTTCATTTTAGTTGAAGAGAACGTGCATTATTAACATATATAATATATGATATATCTTTTTATCCAATTACTTTTCAAACGTTGTTATCACAAAGCCTCTTTTCCCTCCCTCCACAAAATTTTGACAATGCGTCTCATGCAATCTGACAACTTTAACATAATAATATATACATCTGAATCTATCATCGCCACGCTCAAACCCTTGAATCTCATCTTTGCAAAGGATTTCTCTTTTCGGACATCGACCCGGAATGAGATGGGAACTATGAAAACAGGATTAAGCTTTTACATTTCGAAAGCTAATCCAATCAATCTTTATTTGCAGAAAATACAATTTTGATGTTAGTTACGAACTCCGTGGCGTAATGGTTACCACGCCAGACCGCCACCCAGGAGGTCCCGGGTTCGATCCCCGGTCGGGTCATGATGAAAAACGAACTTTTTCTGATTGGCCTCGGGTCTTGGATGTTTATCTATATATGTATTTGTTATAAAATATAATATCGTTGAGTTAGTATCCCATAACACAAGTTTCGAACTTACTTTGGGGTTAGCTCAATCTGTATGAATTGTCCCTATATATTTATTTATTATTTATTTAGTTACAAGTTTTTTTTTTCATTATGCATGCATAATAAAGATAATAAACCTAAATAAAAATAATAGTAAAGGAAAATCTAAATCATACATGTTGTTTAAAATATGTAATTATCATCACACAAATGCATATTGTATTGACTATAACTTTAGCGCAAGAAGAGTGAGTTCAGCGAACAGAGGAAGCGACCTTCAAAGAAATGTTATTATTTATTGTCATTACGTAGATAACGAATCATGTACGTTGCTCGAAATAAACATTTATTATTATTATTTTGATTAAATTGTTTCTCAAAAGTTTTATATTTTGGTAAAGTGAACAATTCAAATATCATAAAACAAGTAATGGGTAAATTACTTTGGAGTCGCTGTTTCCACGCTTGTCTTTGAATCCAGTTTGAAAATTAAATTGCTCCGTCATTTCACTTGATTAATGTTTGGGTGAAGCGGTTGTCCTTGTCGCACCTGAAATCACTTATGGTTGCCCACCCATTGCGAAACATTAGAAACAGGTTGATATGGATTCAATTTCTCGGTCGAGAGTACTATGTTTGATGAAGTGTTGAAAAGGGAGAAAGAGTTGAAGAACTTTTTGGAGTGGTGGAGTAGAGCATTTATGAAATTGACTAGCCACTCACATAATAGCCGGTAAAGCAGTACCTAACGCGTTTCGTTCAGTGAGTGAGAGATACCAAAACCTCCAATTCTTTCCTTCCCTAAGGCCCTATTCCATTCCATATAGCGGCCAAAACTTTAGTAGCGGACCAGCCACATAATATTCCGTTCAATTCCCATTGGTCATTGCACCCCAAAATTAGAATGGCCTAATAAATACCACCTTATAAGACACACGTCTTCAAACCCCTCAGCCTTCCGGCTTTCATTGTTCCGTACCCTCGGCTGGAAAAAAGCCGCCGCGGGCACTCGACCAGTAATTACCGGCCTTTCTCCGTCTGTTTATGGCGAGACGGCTAGAAATCTAACACCAATTATGTACGACCAATAAAACTTGTAAGGGGAATATTTGAAATCGCACCAGCCGAGCCCTCGGTGCGGGAAACTGCGCCATTATGCGAGAATTTCAAACCGTAATATGTGGAAAGCAAAAGCGGTTCAGGTTAAAGTACTGGTGCTTTGCTCAAAATCATTTCAATTAATCTGGATCTCGCATTCATACTTACGAATATAAGATTTACTTACTGTATTTTGCATAATGGAATTCCATCATTTCAAAAAGGAACTTGGAAGCCATACAATTTTCTGAAATAAATTAACTTGTAATGCATAATTATAAATATTGACTCATGTTTTGTATTACTTAATTGTCTTTCTATGTTATACACATATTTATTTTTATTCCTACAAACGTATCATCTCTTTTCCATATGATTTATGGGATTCGCTACTACAAAAAATATCTTATTGTCATGAGGAAAAATTAATAAAAAAAAATTTTTTTTCTTTGCCGCGCGGTCGAAGGCGTGGGTAAAAGCTAGTAAACACATAAATTCGTTAAAATACTCTTTTAAAAACCGACAGATTATTTTTGTATATCCATATAGAGAGTTCTTTATAGATGCGCTGAGCCTTAAGAGGAATCAGTCAAACTTTTAATTAAAAACATATGATTATTCATCGTGTTTTGTTTTCGCGTGTTTTGTTTTGGTTGCGCAAGGGGTCAACGGCTGATCCGCAGCATCCGCCTGCACCAGGGTTGCATCACAGCGAGTTAATTGAACACAACTTATCTTACATAACGCACCACATTATGTTTTTGTTGTGTTTTGTTGTAAATACACGTTTGAAGGGGAAATCCGTAGACGCTAAAATGTTATATTAATGAGTTTTCGTAATTAAAAGGAAACGTTTTTGTTTAGCCTCCGGGATCCGAACCAGCAAATTATGAACCCTCCTCCTAAGGCCGTACTTTGATCACACGTAATTCAAACAATGAAATAGGTCACCTCTTTCATTTCAACTCAGAGCAAAATGCTTTATTATTCTCTTCCTTGTAGTAACGCATTGGTAGCGCCACTGGTGTTACAGAATAGATGTTCATAGGCGGAGGTAGCCGCTTTCCATCAGTAGGACTGGTTGCTTATCTGCTGTATTACATAAATAAAATTATGATTAAGGCATCACAGTTTTCATTTCTGTGGACAACACGACGGGTCTAAGTTTACCATAATATTTCCATCGTCTAGTAATTTATAGTTCAGATTGAAGAGAAATAAAATTTGAATTCAATTGAATCCCCTCGACTAAACCCAAAATATATGGAAACTTATTCACATGCATAATGTAATGACAGTTTAGAATGGGACCCACGGCATATCCGTGAGTGAGACCTCATAGCAGGAGTGATGGCTGACAGGCGGAACTGCCCTTGGTCCACAGTACCATACAATTTAAATATAAAGTACTTGCGGAATATGACGCAAACACAACACATTTTCTATCATTACTTTATTTTATTAAATAAGTTGCGAAACGAAAAGAATCACAGGTCGTACCTGGATGAGAATGGCACAGGACAGAGTTGGATGGTGTACAAAAAAAGAGGCTTATGCTCAGCAGTGGGCGCAAGCGGACTGAGATGATGAAGTTGAGTTGTTGGAAACAAGCATGCGAGTCACCTGATGGTAAGTTATTAAGATGGAGACCAGGAGATACCAGGGGAGTGACTGCATTATTGCCGACACCGGAAGAAAGGTGAAAAGAAGGAGAGAAGTTAGGCTTCTGAAACATTATAACTTTTTAATTGGTAGATGAAAAAAAAATTATATTTGCACCTATAAGCGCAACAAGTTGCACGTGTGAGCCTCGCCTTACAAAAGAGATGGCGGGCGTATGGGCCGGCTTTCTACAGTCTGCAATTTAATTCTCTGTATTTATGTGCAGACCGGACTTGAGCGTTTAACCAAACAATTTCTCGGATAAATACAAAAATAAATAATATTAACGATAAGAAATGCCACTGAGTACCATAACCATGCTCATATTGTTCGAACGATGAGTTATCTATAGTTATGAACACAAGATAAACACGATAAAGTGCACTTTATCACGCATGCAGCAATTATCTGAGTTAGCATCATATCGGTGCATTTGTAGCTCGCCTATGCAATTCTAACTGTATTATGAGAGTATTATACGAGCCTTCATCGGAAACAGTCTTCGATTTATCTCCTCATTACGCATGATACGGACTTAGTATCAAATCGGTGTAAAAGTAAGTTGTCTACATAGTAACTCGTCTAAAACTCAACTCGTTACTTTTGCAAGAATTGAATCGTCTATTTCGACCACTGTCAATGTCATATAGACTCACTTTAAAAATTGAGAATAAATCTTTGAAGTTACATTGTTTATTTTGCTTCAAACGACAAAACAGTTCAAACTTAATTGTTTTCCATCTCGACGGTGACAAACAAGCTTGATAGTGATTTTTCATTTCATTTGACTTCGTAATGATTAGAGAAATAAACGCGACGCGATGACAACACGACACAATGGCGATGACTCTCCTCTCCCACGAGTTCGAAAGTCACGTTACTATCGATTCCAACAAAAACAATATTAATATCGCTCTGGTTACTAAATAATTACATTTAATTCAACACATAACAAGAACTATTTCTTAAGATATTATTTTGTTCCCACATTAGAACCTTTAACTATATTTTGTGTGTGTTGTGATATCCCATTTCCTGCTATTGATAAATGAGAAAGTTTGTTTGTTACTCAATCGAAAAAAAACTGAATGGGTTTCGATGAAATGCACCGGATATAATCCTCTATTTCCGTTAGATAACTTTCTGTAAAATAATTCATACAAAAGATTTTATCTCGGGAAACGTGACTTTTCAGAATTATAAAAATAAATCTAATTCCTTCGCTTCATTCACACTTCTCCTACTTTGAATGTTTGAATGCTGATCACGCAAAAACAACTTAATTATATTAGTCTATAAGTATTAACAATTGTATAAATGTTTTAGATAAGTATCTAATTGAATAATTGTAGATTTTAAGTGCCCAAACAAACTTATTATTATTTTCTTTCTTTCCTCCGAATATTAAATATTGTAACATAACTATTACTTAATACCTAACTAATCAGTATAAATACTTTTTATCCATACATAGCTGCCTTCAGAGGATGCTCTGATCACATAATGTAAAACAATTTAAAAGTAACTCAGTGTAATTAGCGAATATTATTTAATGAATACCAGTACAGATATTTTAATGCACATTAGTGCGCGTAACTCGGAAACGCACGTAAATAAAATCCCCGCAACGCAACGCACACATGAACAATGTGCATTTACACGCCTTACAACATCCATAGGCAAATGCTCTTCGTGAAATAGAGAATATAGGCTGTATAAGATAATGCGCAATAATGTGTGGTGGTCGATCGCTCGGCCGTTTGAGGCGCCGCTAATTGCTCGCTTTCCCGCCGGAAACCCCCATTATCCTATTAGCCATTAGGTTCTGCGGCCGGAGACCACAGACAGCTGTCCTTCACTGGCACAATCAAAGGCAATAGAAATAATTTTAATAAAACAAAGTTACGACTTAAAAGAACTAAACCATTTGAATTAGTGTAGTGATTAATGACAATACTTATGTGTTAATATAGTGTAAACAAAGACACATGAACAAAGTGACTTCCCCTTAATAGAGACAGTAAGAAAAGTGCCGATGGACACATTCTTATATTACAATTTTATAAAACTAGGTCAATGTAAAATTACTCATTAGTCTATGTTTAGGCTAGATTGTAATTATATTAGCGTATTTAATAATATAATATTAGTATGCTACAAACAAAAAAAAAAAAAAAAAAAAAAAAAAAAAATAAAACAAAGTAAAAGACGCAGAAACGTGCAAACACGCAGAGGTACAATAACTCTCGGCAACGTGGCAAAAAATATATTACTTATTGATTTTTTTGCAATAATATGTTATATTTATAATTTGTTATTATCAAATAGGATGCAGGGATGTTTCCTGTGGTATGTAAAAATATATTGGGGTCTGAATATAACGCATAATACTAGAAGAAAGGGCAGGAGGTACACGCTAGTAGCAATACATTGACAAATCTGTCCGGTACGATTAATAATGGTGTAATTATAATATTATTATGATGGAGGCGCGAGTACGTGCTGCCATTTGCGCGACAACTGGAGCATAAAAGATGGTTTACAGGAGATATACTTACAAACTAACGATTCACGGAACTCAATGATTATTTACTGCACAATTAGAAAATATAAAGTACAAATGGAAAACTTTATGATAAACACATTAAATAGAATTTGTTTATTTAGTCAACGACCTACGACTCAGGAGATGGAGGAGAAAGAGGCATAATATGTAAATGATTTCTACTCTATAAACTACAATTATTTTGGAAACAAAGGCAAAATGACCACTGGTAAAACAAATGGCAAAAGAAAACCTGTCACGGCCTTTTTTGTTTTTATTTATTTAAAAATATATCGTACATTTTTTTTACAGACTAAAATATAAAATTAGATGCAATCGATATCAGTGTATTCTGTAGTAATATAAATTTGAATGAAGATCCTACCGATGCGTAAAAGCGTGTTTGCTTAGGAAGCGGCGGCGGGCGGAGCGGCCATTGTGGAAATTAACTTAATTGCCGTTCGCAACAGTGCATTATCGCACGCAGATTATCTGCACTCCAATTACGGAAACATTCTGTGTACGCACTTGATATAAATAAGCAATAACGCATTTTCTCTTCTATGTTCACCCCATTTCTTAGCCAGCAAATGTATATTGAGATCACCATTTTTATTTTATTTTCTTTTATATTGTATACTTTCTTTGTAATCAATAAGTTTTATGGAAATTGTTGTATGGAAAGTCAAAATAGACTTACTTATAGATAGTTTCTTTCAGCATATGTTTTCGTCATAACTCTTGTATTATCCAACAAGGGATCTAGATTGGTTTAAAAATCGATCCACGTGGCACGTTAAGCTGTCGATCCCAACAGTCGTTAAGAGAAGTCAGTGACCATCAAATGGTCTGAAAACACTGCTCTCGCAGTTTATTAATGCCCGTTTGATTGTATAGTAACATCATCATCATCTCAGTTACAAGAAGTCCATTGCTGGACACAGGTCTCCACCAAACTCTGCCGTAACGCATTCCATAAGTTACTGAATATTTACAAATTGGCAATTGTTGCAGGTCATTGCACCAGTCGCAAACACGACAACGACAAGCATGAGGCACCTGCCGCCCTGCGTGGGCGCACCCGCGATCCGGGCCAAGGATTGCGGCGACTCGCTTGCTCTTTGATCCTACCATATGCCACAATCGATTTCATCTGGCCAAAGATACATGACATTAGTTATCATGTAATCTCTTCAAAAGTAAATCTGGAGTCCAATTCTCGTTTTTAAACAGTTAAAATCTAGTTTCAAATTCACTTAATATAAGCATGAACCTTTTGACAATTTTAGTTTATAAGCCCTTAATATAAAGAATATTTCGTACCGCTAACCGCCAATAGTCGTGATTCATGGAGAAAATGGCGTATATTCATTTCTTTTTTATTTATATTTAATAAGAACTAAACAATGTGTACATAATTAGAGAGCCAATTAAAGGTTTCCACAGTTAAATAAAACATAAACTTTTCTAATGATCGTTAATATCAGCTCGGGCTCTACGCTTGAAAATGCCGGTATAACTATATCATAAACATTAATATTAGCCCAGTTCACCGAACGAACCGAAGCAGATAAAGAGTAATCGTCGGTTTTATGTCCAAGTACAGCCCCGAAGTACGCGGCGAGGCGAGCGCGCCTTCCAATGAAAGGGCATCTTCATTTATTTCATATCCCCGCTTTATTACAACTAAAAAGCAATCATAAATGCAATCCCAACACAATGCGCACTGAAATGCGATCTAATTATACATAATTTGTTTAAACTACCAATAACTATGGGGCTAGTACCATAAAGTGTCGATGGCAAACGTGAATTTCTCTAATTAGTCTCAAAACTCACGTTTCGAGGGAGCAATGGTGCCGCGAACGAAGTCGTTAGCAACAATAACATCCATCAATGATCTCATGAATAATTATAGGCCGCAAAATGCGCGAGCAGAGTTGCAGGCTCATGTGAGCGCTGATCGAAGAGAGTATAAATGTAGAATTGGAATACGTTAAGGTAGATATATCATTCAAGTGATATTACCTAAGGGTAATTCCGATTCTCAGGCCGTCTCATTATCATATTAACCTGTAATATACATGTATATGCAAACATCATGTTTGTACAGAATAATTTACTACCAGTTTCAACAAAAACTAGAAATGAGAGGAAGGAAAGTATCAAGAGATATAAAAGTATTTGACTTTGTTACTTTTTTATCATTTGTACTTTTAAACTTATTCTTCTCAGTCTTTTTCTCATTTGGAACTAAAATCAATGAATCAGTCCGTATTCGTTTGTGTTACTAGCACCTATATTCCGGGCTACCAGCAGCCGCGCCTGCGCCGTAGCAGCGGGCCGAACACGCCAACTTTTTGCGGCTTGTTCCGCTCTCATAAGCGGCGAATTCCGCGGAGTCGCTCGCTCTATCCCCGAGATATTGTTAATCAGTCGCGTATTAACGGAATAAGTACAGTTCCTGATTGGATATTAAACTTATTAATAGTCAAATAGATTTTAAATAAGTTTGCTATTTTTTTAACGGTTATCCATGACCACAAACTTTTACCAAATTTTCATCACGATTTAGTGAACCATCAGGGAATAGACATACAAACATTTTACTTGCCATCGTTCATTCGTTCAATTTAAAGGAGATTCGAGCCTTGTGATTATATGATATTATGGTTACCTGATCAGCTTTACTGAGAGACTTAGGTATTAACAGGAAACAAAAATAGTCATAAATACATCTAGTTAATAATATATGTTAAGTTAATAGGTACAAAGTCTGAATCTTTGTATAATTTTCTGACATTCAAACAAAAATGTTTAGAATACTAAATAACTGTTGTTTACATTTACATAGTTTTGACACGAATTCGTTAACATTCATTGTTGGCCGAGAGAGGCTGCCACAACAATTTATTCTTTCGATTGGGAGTTTATGAGATTAGCGCGTCCAGGCGAACAAAACCTTCAGTTTTAAATATACTAATATATCGTTTGAGAGGTTGTAGGGGTAGTCTCTGGATTTAGAGAACCGATTCTGAAATAACTTTTACCAATAGAAAGCCACGTCACTTGTATCCTAGGCCTCCATTAACTTGTTCATAAAATAAATGAAGTGACATATACTGAAAATGACAAAAAATTTACAACTGTGGGGAAAAAAACAAATTTAAGAGAGGTAGGGCACAGCGGATAATCCGCTCAAATCGAAGCAGCCCGTCTGGGGAAGGACCTCCACCTTACAGAAGATCGTAGCCAAATAGCGTTGGTCTCGGCCATGTTGTGTTCCTACGGTGCGTAAGGTCTCCAGAGCTCCACTTGGAGGGGTTGTCAGGGTTGGCAACGCGTGAGTGATACTCCCGGTACTGCAAGCGTCTATTGGCTACGGTGACGGCTTACCATCAGGTCAGCCGTATGCTTGTTTGCTTGTTTGCCACCTTTGTGGTATATAAAAAAGAAAGATTTTGATCGCATAATCTAATTATTATGAAGTGCATCTACGGCAATTAGCCAATATCATGCCGATACTACGGTATCTATCGCGCCAATAGCCATACGCCTGTCGCGGGCACCTCGACACACCTCGCGTGTTTCGCTCGCGTGACTGCGCGCCGCACGCTGCCAACTATGATAATACACTAATAGACAGATATATTTGAAATTACTCGTATCAATATACAATATATTAATTGGGTAATATTTTATGTATTTATCAACTTGTTACTTAATTTTTTCTCAAATCTAAATAATATTATATTCTAGACAGCACGGTAGCTTAATAGTAGTGAACCGGTATCAGAGAGTGTGGGTTCGATTCCTGCTTAGTTATTGTCTGGTTTCCATAAATAAAGCAAGTTGAAACCTATCTTTCTTTGAGGCCAGGGTGGCGCTATGTGGATTGTGTATAACTCATTTACTAACTCTTTATATTTCTTATCCGATCTAGATTTATCGATTAATACTAAACCGTTGTTCTAAATTCATAGCGGGTCCCAATTGCCAAACTCGCGGGACAACAACGTTCCTCAGCAAAGACGATACTCGTGAGACTCACATTCAGTGCTCGGTGTGAGTCATTTTGCTTTTTATCTATATTTTACATAATAAAGTATCATACTAATATTATAAATGAGAAAGTGAGTTTGTTTGTTTGTTATTCCTTCACGGCTTAACAAAGCAGCCGATCGTTATGAAAATTTGTATACATATTGTCAGGGGTACAAAGCCCAACAGAGGCTATTTTTAACGCGGGTAACAGTTAAAAAATATATGTCAAGAACTAGAGTAAGTGCCTGTGAAGGCCTCTGAATAAAATATTAGATTCGTTTAGTCTGAATTTCAAAGTAGCGAAATCTTGCCGCGACCACTGGTGACCGTGTTAGACATGAATTCTGTGATCTCTTCTAATCGTGCATTCGCGGTGCGTTTCGGCGATTGCTGTTGTTCGTCTTTGCCCGGATCCGGCGACTTGCGGCGATCGCGCGTCGGCAATGTCCCTCGTCGTCCGCCGCGTTTCTAACGCATTCTGTAGACGTCGCGTCGTGTTCTCCGTCCTTGCTAATATCATCCATCTGGACTCCATGATTTGTTAATGTATGGTATGTTTCTTTCACGCAAGAACGGCTTGAACGTTTATAATCTGGATTATCACAGTTTTTATCTCGGACATCCGGGAACATAAACAACGGGACTTCGCGGGTACAACCGCGGGCATCAGCTAGTAACATCTCTATTTATTTAGAAGCAGTATGTATTTTTTTGGAATGTAATCTTCTCCTTCTTCTGTCATATCCCTCATTAGTGAGGGCCGTAACCTCCTAAAATGGATCATTTTTCAGACAAACGCGCTCTTTCGGTCCTCTGCATTGGGAACAAAATATTGAAACTTTTATATATATCTTGTAGAAATACGGTACCTATGTATTTTTAGTAATCGATATACTTTTAAACATTATAAATATACAAATACCCAATATGTATTTCGAAGTCCTATGTTTTGGTTTCGTGTTGAAATTCAAACGATTATCTTTTTTTGTTAATTTTCTCCATTAATTCTAAGGTTACATTTTGCAATGAATCTAAACCAATACTTAGTTGGTGCTGCGTTAGGTGATTAAAATTCAATCGCTATGTTTTGTTGATACAGGAAGGCACCCACGGGGGGGGGGGGGGGAGATAGGCTCGCCGTCCACGGGCGACAAGCGCACCAACCAATCTTTTATGAAAATAACGTGTGACTAATATCACAATTGTATCGATTCGATATAAATATCGATTTCAAAACATTCTTTCGGAATGTGCAGCACAAAAGCATATTAAAGATAATAAATCATTAAATTGTTGCTGTTACTGTCAAAACAAATTCAGATAGGGATAATGTGAAATTATAATTAAATTTTGTTTCTGCAACTGCATGTCAGCCTTCTAATCACAAATAGAGTTTGAATATTTTTTTAAAGAGATACAAAAAGCGAGAAATGTAGATTCTTAACTATTAGACTTGTAGATTCATAAAAAGTTATTTCATTCACCCCAAAGTGGTAAGCCTCATGAACTATATTTATAGCGAGCCGCTCCTCCAGTCGCTCTATGTGCGGTGGGCCTTAGCGTGTTGCGGCGCAATGCGGAACCGATCACACGCACGATTGAAATCTACACACTTAAAGTTCCCAGCAAAGTGCCGCCTGCCAATTTCAATGTTATACAAATATCGACCCTAAATCATTTGCTTATAAGTTACATTTTTGCATTTTATAATATTGACCATAACATATGGAAGTATTTACATTTTGATTGATCGTATAATAATATAAGGTGGCATTTGGTAAATAAAATGTTTGGCAAATAACATTGTCTAAAACATGGCTGGCCAAACCCAGGTGGCCCGCGTGGCCAAGGCATTCGCATTTGCCCGCCTTCCAGCGCGTTTCAAAACAGATTTCAAAGCAGCTCGAAGTCACATATCTTCAGAATCAATATTATTTCTACGAAAAGGAATCTTCAGAGCATAACTGACAGAGAATTTTGTAAATTTTTGGAAAATGGTCTCTACTGAAGATTTTCTAACATTGCACGACCTTGCTATGAATACCTTAAGCAGGTTTGGTTCGACCTATGTGTCTAACTGATCTAATCGTTTCGCGGCCCGCCGCCGCCACAGTCTTCAAAAATTTTGCACACCTGGAAACCTGTTGGCCAGCCTTGGTCTAAAATATTAACAAAATTATATCTTCATTTTTTACTACTATGGACTGATTATTATTATTATTATTTATTTATTGATAACACAAAATATAAGTTTGTTAACAAAATAAACACATTTGGAGCGAGCGAAGTCATATCAATTACTGGTTAAGTCGATAGGAACAGTGTATTTATGTTAACCATGCTCATTATTGTTGCATGTGCACGCAGCCTTACGCAAGCGCACGATCGTGCTTCGGCGGAATTCGGGGAGTGCCCAAGAGGGTTTGAGTATGACATAAGCGGCGGGCGACGAGAGCCTGTATTATATATTATGACGTAATGAAACTACTCACTTAACTTTTGGTTAAACTTTGGCCGATCTCTGTTTATTATTAAGGGTTTATGAAATAGTCAATGAAACACCTCAATAACACAAAAACGGGTAGAAACATTATGAGATTAATTCTTTCCATACAAAAGACATCAACGCGTCACAGCAAAAGACATCAACGCGTCACAGCAAAAGACATCAACGCGTCACAGCAAAAGACATCAACGCGTCACAGCAAAAGACATCAACGCGTCACAGCAAAAGACATCAACGGGTAACATGGTAACGACTGATTTTAATTGAAAAATAATATGAGAGTGGGATAAGTAGCGCGTTATGTTTTAAAACGAAAATCTACTCGTGTACAGTACAGTTAGCAGCATAAAATATATTTTCATTTTAGTACAGTCAACCAATGAAAGAGGTAACCGGTAGAGAACTAAGAACAAATATTTTAATGCTAAAATCTAAATTACGGAAATTTTGTTATTACACAATATGAATACTATTGATAAATCCCTACGCAATATTTAGAAATCTTTAATAAGATTTGTTTACTTTTGAATCAAGTATAAGGATAAAATATGAATAATTTTTCTACAATTACTTTTAAAACACATTATATTTTACCGTATTTCTGTAATAACAATTTTGTATTGCAAATGTAAATTGCGTTACGCATAAATCGCTGAAATTAAGTCACGTGCAAAGTTACTGCGGACGACAATCGCGGGGTCACTCGACCTCTGGGGTCACGACGTGACACACTACGTGACACTTAGAGATTCTCTTTACAGACTTGTAATACTTGAGGAGGTAGGCAGAGTATAGAAGTTAAAAGATAAACAAGTAATAGTATGGCAACTCATACTTAATTCTACGTTCCTACTGTGTTGTTTGAAAAAAACACAACTGCTAGTGCTTAAATACACCTGTAATTATCTTTAATTAATTCTTTATATTGTTGATTAATACGGTTTTTTTATTGCTTACAATAAAAAATGAATCATCCAACATGCCATCTCTTAGTTAATACAAACATCAAATAAATAATTAAATATTATGTTTTTTTTTATTTGGAACGGTAGAGCAATTATTATGAAATGGGCTAGCTCGACCGGGGAAGTACCACCCTCTCACAGAATATCGACGTGAAGCAGCAATGCGGTTCGTTCGGTGAGTGAGAGATACGGAAGCCCAACTCCTTCCCTATACTCTCTTTCCCTTCCCTTCCTCCAACCTCCTTGGTGGACAACGCATTGGCAGCGCTCCTCGTGTTACTGATGGCCCGCTTGCTTGTTTGTCTACTGTATGACATTATACATAGAAACTCATACATACTGTTTTCCATCAAAATGATGCCTTCAAGATCCAACTTAAAGAGCTAGTCTGGGAGCCGACCACTCAATGTGTTCTGGCCACAATGGAGCAGCGCACAATGCGCGCGGTCACTCGGTCGGAATAGCAACAATGGTGTAAATCGTCAAACACACTCACAAGGAAAGTAAGTACGTGAGTCCTAGAATCTTTAACTATATTCTAAATATGTATAATTTTAAGCCCCGTGGGGTCTCTAATCTTGCATTACTCTAAGGTCGTGTAAAAGAGATTGCTGTCAGTGCTTTAATACGGCCGCCTTGTTAATATTCTGATTTGTTAAGTTGTGCATTATCTGTAAATACAGATTATTTTATATTATTTTGTTTAAATGAGAAAAACGCGCCAGTGATATGTAATCGCGTGTTTTTAATAAATATTAATTAACTTTCCGATTCCTGGTCAAGACGTAAGATTAGAAAAATGAAATAAGGTAGTCACATATATTTTACATAACGGGATATTCACGTTTTAAATTTGCACTCCGAAAGGCAAAATGTGGAAGATCTTACATATTGTAACACCTGTTTTATTGTATCTACATTTTGAAAATATAAAGATCCTAATGTATCTACATAATGTTTTATCGTAACATTTGCCAATTAATAAATTGTATCATATTGACTCACCGTGGTAGCGTGATGCGCGGGCAGCAGCATGAGCGGCGCGTGCGGCGGCGGCTTGCGCTGCTTGCGCACGCCGGCGCCGCGCCTCCCGCGCCCCGCGCCCGCCGCCGCGCCCCCCGCCGCTCCCCCCGCCGCGCCCCCCGCCGCGCCCCCCGCCGCGCCCTGCTGCCTCCCCAGCCAGTGCGTCACGAGCTTCTCCTTGCTGTTGGCGCTGCCAAACTCGCCAGTCGGCGCTGGCATCTCCACACTCTCCTGAAAAGTTTTATAGATGTAATGTACGATCTGTTTGACAGTATAATTTTAGAAATATTGGTAATTTGACTATGGCTTATAGTTTGAGATGCTTCCCATGCAAATAATACACTGAGCTGCTGCCTCTTTGTGTCACTGCGGCACACATTCCTCCTAACTACCTTGTCAGTATTAACTCTTTTTTTCCAGTCATTTTGTATGCCTTGGAGGTACAAATAAATGATTTATCTATGATAACAAATTATATTTATTCATAAAAGTATTGATAGGGTAACTGAGTATTAGAACTATAATAATTCAATACATGAAGCATTGGATCACTACAAATACAAAATATAAATCAATGGATTAAGAAATAATAATTTTAAAAAATGTTATTGTTATTTATATGTAATTAAAGATGACGAGACGAATTATTGAATAGTAATCAGTCACAAGTTATTGTGTAGTATCGGGCCTCCTTGCATTGTGCGCGCAATCGGGCAGCTCCCAGCGCACAAAGCGCATTGTGGCATTGTTCGTGTTTGTATGAGGTTCATTAGCGGGCATTCGCTTTTTGCTAATGTGGGCACGACGACTGTCGCGGGAACACGCCGTTGCAGAGAGAAAACAAGCACGCGTGTACTGATAGTTATTGGCGAACGTCATACGAATGTTAAATATTTTAATTTGATTGAAACTATAATGATGAAAAGTGCGATTCGTGCCGAAATAAAATCAAAATTTAGGGATGTCACATGCACTCGGATTTCCGAAATTCAGGATATCGAACGCAGTATTGAGCGGCCACATACATTTCACATGGAAATCCGGGTATATGTGGCGTAAGATCTTTTACAAGGTTACGAATAATTATTTATTATTTATTTTGATGACTTTTTAATTTTGTGTTCCAGTGTGGAGGTGAGTTATCGTAAATATTGTTTTTTTTTTGTAAAATTATTTGCAGATTTGTATGTCCTATATGCTTGTATTGTGAAACTACTTATGCCATCTGCGTTATTTATCTGGCATCTCATAATAAGATGACTAAAGGAAAACTAGGGTGTAGTAGGCGTCGGGCTGGCCACCCACGACTTTCACTTTTCCATCTTAACTCAACGTCATTTGAATAGGCCGATGCTCTTGAAGCCTTATAGCTTGCTGGCCTCTTCAAAATAATCCCAAGAGGAGGACTGCTGACTTGACTTCCCGATCTCTCATTCACCGAACGAAACTCATTTCTAATTTCTGTTGTGGTAGCGGTCCCAAACCAATTTCGTTTTTATTTTTAAGTACGAATTTTTTGACATTAACTGTGATTGGAATTATTATTGAAATGAAATTGTATTGACACACAAGATTACTCCTTCTACGTTAGAGATATTCAATTAAAATATTAGAATAAACTTAATGACTCATTAAAATATAACTATCTGTCAAACTATAGAAGTAAGAAATAGTTTTAGAATTAATGTGGAATTCAAATTAAAATGCTTTTCAGAAACTGGCTGGTTGTCAGTCCCATCATGATGGAAGGTGCGCTTTCGTTAGTGGAGTCATGGCAAATTGACGGATCTGGTGCTGCAGCGTGCTGCAGGGGCGTGTCGAAGTAGAATGGCGTCCCGTTACATTATGCAACGTGAAGCCGTTTATTTCCTTTTATTTGTCCGCCATTAAGTTGTAATGCGCTTTGTGCCATTACAACTTCACAACATTTCACAAATGTTTAATGGATGGTACTCTAACGCTTTTATTTATTACTTTTTAGGGTTCCGTAGTAAACAAGGAAACCTTATAGTTTCGCCATGTTCGTCTACGAAACTGTTGTGTTTAGATTTTTTTTTTAATCATGGTAGTAGTGCAATTAGTGAAAAAACAAAACTGCCACGGTTAAGTAAGCCATACATACCGAGTAATAGCTGAACTGACTTATAAAATGTAATTTTAATTATGTAAAATTGCAAATATCTGCAAGCAAGCAAAGCGTAGTAAATACGGAACCCTACACTGTTAATGGCCCGACACACACTTACCCGATTTTTTTATTATAATCAAGTATACTGGCTTCAATTCGTTTGATGGTAGCCTTAAGTGAAGTTATAATTGCAGAAGCACAAGAAACGTTTTGTATTATGTAATCAGTGTTGCGATTATATTCCACTGGCTTGCTTACTGTAAAGCACGTCTGGTCTGCCTGGAAGGATCTGATGTTATAGGAAATATAGGAGAAAACTATGCCAGTAACAAGTTAAATTTTTTTTTTGTGTATTCATATGTACTTATAAAGCATATATTATTCAAATCTACCTATCTAATTCCTGGATTTTTCCTGCCGACTATTACTTATTATTATAATGATAAATAGGTATCTTTACCTGTGTGGTTATGGATGAAATATATATGTCGCAGGCAATCAAATGGCGGATTAAACCAGATGCCTGCGACATATATAATGCAAAGACGACAATTGAAATTATTGTATTTTTTCTGAAGTTTAATTCAATAATTTGATTTGACCTTTGATGTTTAGACATATTTTTGTAATTACCTTCTTCCTCTTCATGGTCTCCCCCTGGAGTTTGATCTCCAGCTCCTTGCAGAGCTCATGGCTGCGGACCTTCTCGGGGTCCTTGCCCTTCTTCTCGTCGACGTGTATTATGTACTGGCCGGGCTTTTGGCCGGGATCGAACTGGTTGTGGTCGAAGGGCTGCTTGCCGCGGAAGCAGGGGCACACGCGCTTCGACACGTGGTAGATGCTCACGATGCACACGAGGCAGTGGACCGACGCGATGATGAGCAGCGCTATGTTCGTCAGCACCGGCGTCCACGCCTCCATCTCGTCCTGGTGGCAAATTTAGAAAACTAATTAAATTGTGCCCAACTCATTGTGTCTCAAATTCTCAATGAATGTTTGTTTTGTTTGTGAACACACAGCACCACCGCACCATCAACATTCTACATCATCTCATTTTAAGCTCTTCAATCTGCTTGAGCAGCCCAAAGATACAAAACCAAACACATAAATTAAATAATTACGAAGAAAATACCCAGACAAAGTTTAATAATAAATAAATAAATAAATAAATATATAGGGACAATTCATACAGATTGAGCTAGCCCCAAAGTAAGTTCGAAACTTGTGTTATGGGATACTAACTCAACGATATTATATTTTATAACAAATACATATATAGATAAACATCCAAGACCCGAGGCCAATCAGAAAAAGTTCGTTTTTCATCATGACCCGACCGGGGATCGAACCCGGGACCTCCTGGGTGGCGGTCTGGCGTGGTAACCATTACGCCACGGAGGTCGTCAATAATAAATGTTTAACACAAATAATCAGACTTATTATTAAAAACATCTGAGGGCACCCTCAGATCTAATTTAAAACAGATAAATATATTGACATCTCTATACGACATTGTCAGTCCTTTACGAGTACCTTTATCAGAACATAATATTGTTTAATTCAAAGGTTAATTCATAATAGTATATTTTATCCGTGTGTTTCCGAGCTGACGCGATGACGCCACGCGCCGTGCGAGCCTCCGCGCCGCTTCGCCGATTGCACTCCGTCACTGTCATATGCTTTCGACATTATTTATAATTGATATGGGTTACATACATGTGCTCCTGATGTTCACAGCTCTACATGAGGCTGCTCATCTTGGTTAAATTATACAGGCATAATTAAATGCTATATTTATAATTTTATTAGTTTGTTAACCCGAATTGAAAGCATTCGGAGAGTCCTATATCCATCAGTGATGCAGGCTGATGATGATTATTAACCCAATTTGCCAAATAATAAAAGTATTACGCGTGTGTACGCGTAATACTTTTATTATTTGGCAAATTGGCAAAGTGCGAAAGTTACCCAAAAGGTTGTGTAACCTTTTGGGTAACTTTCGCACTTCATTTAATTTTTCTCAAAAATTATGGTTTTGGTTAAACTCTAAGTTAGAGAGTTAATATGTACTTAGGTAAAATAAATACATAAAGGCATTATGTGTTGTCTGCAGCGAATCAAATGAGAGTGCCGCAATTTGGTATCGCGTTAGTTCCCCTTCGGTGTGAGCGGCGCAGGCGCCGCCGGCTGACACGTCTCACTGCAGTCTGCTAACACCCATAACAAGTCGGAGTTCATTCATCGCCGCGCGACGCAGTATGGTAACTTTATATAGACAGCTGTTGTTACTAGAATTTCAGCAAAGGTGCATCTGTCGGGGTCAAAATGAGACGCCTATTCTGGATTCTGGCAGACGCTAAATAAAATGCAATATTATTAAGTTTCGCCATGTCCGCCTGTACGCGGTTTAAGAAAGGTTTACGGTTAAGCTATTATTTGGCATGTTTATTCACATTAACTGTCCTAATAAAGTGGTAGAAAAAAATGTAGAAAAATATTTTTTGGTGGACATGTAAAGTTTGAATGATTTTTCAACTCGTGGTGAATCATTGGATAGCTCTTTTAAAAACATTAGGGTTTCTGAGAAAATCAATTTTCGATACAGTGATCTTCGCGAATTATTATTGTTGTGTAAATCAAAGTCCGTGTCGTATTAGATGCATCTGAAAGTTTCGCTGACCTAAGTTACTGGTGGATGCATTGAGTGGCGGTGATTCACGAGGCGCGTCGTTCTCACGCCGCGGGGCGGGGGTCGGGCGCGGGTCGGGAGCGGGTCGGGCGGGGGTCGGGCGCGAGTCGGGCGCGCACCGCGCTATCGCGAGGTGTCGACGCCGAACACGCTATTGTTTCACGTAATGCTTTATCTGATATTGTGGAAAATCCATAATTTACAAAGACTCGAATCGTGCTTCGCCGGTTATGTAAACGGTGTTGTGTATTAGATATTCCTATTATTACGACTTGATTTTAAAATTTCACATCCTTACTAATAAATGCGTAGGTTTGTGAGGATGTCACAAACATCCGGTATGTTACTCTTTCACGCAAAAACGGCTCGATTGTTTAGCTTGAAATGTCAAACACAAATACAAAGCCTAGCTTACTTTGGTTAAATAAATAAGTGCTGATAGTTACTTATTTACTTAACTATTATTTTAATAACATGAATATACGTAGGTAAACTGCAGCGACAAGTGGAAGTCGTTCATCAGACCGATTGAATAAAACTAGTTTGTTTCTCAAGCACTCGAACAAATAAACCATTGAGTGGGCTTTAATTACATTTGCTGCGGGGATTAGTTGAGATAAGATTATTTCCATCGATTCCGACTGCACATAAACTTGTTTCTCGCTAATTCTATACTAAATATGTTTATCATGGAGATCACCCACGACACCACGACACCGTCAAATATTTTTATTCAACTAGGCATATTACAAGCTCTTTCCAATTTTTCCTAAAACCAGCTCATTCAGACGGAATATTTGTACTAAGAAGGACTAGCAAAAAACTTTGCACTTTTAAAATGGTACTAATAAAAGTTACAATATAAAATAGAAATCATTGAAGCCTTTAAAAAAATATGCACTCATCCAAATACTAGTTGGTACAGTGCTCATCTTATAAGTTCAATATTAAATCTTTGCGTCAACATTATTAAACTTATTTCTCAGTACTCAATATGAATGGTCAGAGCAAGACGCTACGCTGCCTGACGCCGGATGTCGTGAAGGCCTAACTCCCAGCAAAAACATATAATTATAATCTATGTTTGTACAATCTGGCGGCACATCTGCCAGCTCGGAGGCAGAATTAACATCTAAGCACGAATAATGTGGTAAGTGGGTCATTGGCGAGACAAATCAGCAACCGTATGACGACCGAAAAGTCTAAATAAACATTTGCATAAAAGCTTGTAAGTAATAGTGGCGATTATGCAGATTTGCAGTCTTGTATCTCATCAAAGAATACTATATAAGTTTTACTGTTCTACTGGGATTCCCAACGGTTTTGCGTATAACTGGGAGTAGCGATATCTTATCACTTTTTGATATTAACTCTTTTATATATTTTCAAGAAGATGTTTTAAATATTATAAATATGATATGTATAATTATTAAATTAAATAACAATCCAAGATATCCTGAACCGGATTCCTACACATATCTCATATCAGTCATATCATCGTCATATCTTATAGAGAAAGTCCTGTTCTCTCTCTCTTTCTCACACCACGAGAGAGAGAGTATTTTCCGTTTACGTAAAGTGAGTTTAATTGAACAGACATCACGTAAAATAAAGAAACTGTTTATATTCAGTTATTTATATGAATGCCTAAACACGAAAAAAATATGACAGATGTTATCGATAGCCATGCCGGAGTAAATAACCCTCCTACTGGATTCTGAATCGTCATGTTCGCCATAGTACACGCCACCGTCTTTGCTAAAGATGAAACGCACGATAACAGAATCATCGCTATAATTAATGTCGCATCACGATTGTAATTTGAATCGTGATTGCGACGTGTGCTCGACGAGTATGTATCATTACAGCATGCTGGTGGCCGAGCCTTGACCCGGGGGCCTGAGAAACATTACGAACTTATAAGATACACAAATAACTTTACATCCTTCTAAATATTTATTAAAAGCAATTTTTACGTAATCTTCGTTTTCCGTAGTAAATAAGTCTGTCCGCGGTCTAGCTCATAGACGCCTAATACTCGGGAGCTTTGGCATGTATGTCCATATATGTCGCAGGCAAATCAAAATATCAGGGATTTCGTGAAATCCCTATAGGGATACCACGAAATCCCGACAGATGTCGAATATTTTTATTTATTAAGTCTTCTTACTAAAAGTGTTCAGTGATATGTCGTTTTAATAAAGTAAATCTAATCGTTTAATAATGTGAACTAATATTTTTATTCCGGTAAATGTTATGACGAGAATGGTAGGTGTAAATAATCTTTAGTTTGCATAGCACGATTAATTTTCATTATAATTAAATATTCATGAGTTTTTTGTTATAAATAATAATTCAAAAAATATGAATAGAAATCGGACAAATTCCGAAAATGATTACTATCTGTAACCCAGTTAATGGTTTGAAAAATTGCAAGTGCAATAGAGTTTTGGATGTGGGACGTAGCGGACAGTCGCACACGGCAGTCAAACCGTGTCAAACGTATTCAGGTGCAACAAATCTCGCTTTATCAACAGAAAGTGGAAGTAAACCGTGGAATCGAAACGCAGCCCGAAACCGGCAGACGCCGCCGCGAACTCTGACCTCGCGACACTATAAGTGACTGTATTTTTTTAACCAATTTATATTTAAAACTGCAGGCTTCACACTCTCGGTAAGTTGAGTGAAAACGAGAGTGCGGACAACTTGGTCTTTATTTTTCCTTTGTCTTCTAACTTCGCACGAACTTCATCACCGAGAATATTAAAAAATGAATAGTATCTTACAGGGTGCAAGAAACAGTTATGTTGTGTAGGAAGAAAAAACCTATGAACACCTAAGAATATACGGTTTTTTTTTGTTTTTTTTAGGTGTGATTTTTAATTTTATGTAATTTGAAATCCACTATTATATGAAATGAAATGAAATGAAATCGTTTATTTCAGAAATTAGACCTTCACAGGCACTTTTTCTTGTCATTTACAATTTGTATATATGTATAAAGAGAATATACTACGTTATATACTACCACCATTTCGGACACAAGCAAAATGGCCACCGGTAAAAGAAATGGCGAAAGAAACCCGGTTACGGCCTTTTTTGTCATTTAGCAATTTTTTTTTTCCTTTCACTCTTTTGTTACAATGTATAAGTACATTTATAAGAATATATTTACCGGTGGCCATTTTGCTTGTGTCCGAAATGGTGGTAGTATATAACGTAGTATATTCTCTTTATACATATATACAAATTGTAAATGACAAGAAAAAGTGCCTGTGAAGGTCTAATTTCTGAAATAAACGATTTCATTTCATTTCATTTCATTTCATTTCAATAAATAAAATACAGATCCAGGTACATACAGAAATCAAGCTAAAAACGCGGGATGTCGATCCAAATAGCGCTATGGTCAAATCCTAAATATGTCGAATATGTAGATGTTAATAAAGCGAGCAGACCAGTCCCCCAAGATGACAACCACAACTGAGAGTCGGCCCGCCAGCCTCCATCACTGAGCTCACCATCAACAATATTATGAACAATATTGGAGGGAACACAGCGACCCGACTCCCGATGCGACCGTAATCCCGGAAGAGCCCATTCACAAAAACAACCCCGTCAAAAAGAATTAAAAGTAGTATAATGAAAATGCAGCACTATTTAGATGACACCACGACGTGTGTCCATTGATATTATGAGAAAAAATATGATAACGAACATTTATTATTTATGGAGTTTATCGAACATTGACTGGCTTTTAATGACAAGTTTGAGCATTTCATTTTCGCATAGGGGCCATGGAGACTTTTCATTTAAATACTCATTAATAGTGTAATAGGCTTTACTGATTAAGAATTTTTTTACATTTAATTTGAAGCTATTATTGGAGAGGTTTTTAATGTAATCGGGAATTTTATTATACATACGCAAGCCTTGAATAATAAAAGACTTTCCCGCTTTTCTCAGCCTAAATTTAGGAACAGCTAATTTGTTCTTATTACGCGTATTAAAACTATGAACATCGCACACCTGGTTATAATCATGAATGTTTTTACGAACAAACATGATGCTGTCAAAAATGCACTGTGATGCCACCGTGAGGATATTGGTGGCTTTAAAAAACTCGCGTAGAGACACCCGGTAACCAAGTTTATAAATAGAACGCACTGCACGTTTCTGCAGCACGAAAATCGAATCGATTTCCGCTGCTTTACCCCAGAGTAGAATGCCGTACGACAGCAAACTATGAAAATAACTAAAATAAACTAGTCGTGCCGTGTCGACATTGGTAAACAGTCGAATTTTCCTAACAGCGAAAGCAGCCGCACTAAGTTTACCTGCTAGGGTTTTTATATAATGATGCCATTGTAGTTTACTGTCAAGTACAATGCCCAGAAAAGTAGTCGTTTCAACCATTTCTAACTTTTCATCGTTAATAACGACTGATGACTGACTAATAGCTTGGGTTGCATTCGGGAGTGTAAAGGCTATGCATTTGGTTTTATTGGCGTTCAGTACCAGATTATTTACAGTGAACCATTGTAGTAGAAGAGACAGCGTCTTGTTAATGTTATCGACATTAGAATTTTTTCTGTCTACTTTAAAAATCAAAGAAGTGTCGTCTGCAAATAAAATAGTGTCGCATAACATACATAAGGCAAGTCATTAATATAGACTAAAAAGAGAAAAGGGCCCAGAATTGAGCCCTGGGGAACGCCTATACTAGTAGGACAGCCTGCAGAGGTCGCTTCATTTACTCTCACTTTCTGAATTCTGGCGTTAAGGTAGGAGGACATGACACTGATTGAATAACTGTCCAAGCCATAGAATTTTAACTTCTTAACTAAGGTCTTGTGATCAACGCAGTCAAAAGCCTTGGAAAGATCGCAGAAAACACCAACAGCGTTCATGCTTTCCTCCCAAGCTTCCACGATAACTTTAAATAACATGGCAGCTGCATCCGTTGTGGATTTACCTTTAGTGAAACCATACTGACGCGGGTGAAGCAACCGATTATTTTGAAAATAGGGTAGTAGTTGGTCAAGTATTATTTTTTCAAAAATTTTACTGAGGGCTGGCAAAATAGATATTGGCCTAAAATTATTAGGATCCTTACTACACCCTTTCTTGAAAAGTGGTATGATTTTACTAACTTTCATTAAATCAGGAAAAATGCCAGCTGAAATACATTCATTGAAAATTAAAGCCAAATGTGGTGCTATGATATCTATAATATTACTTAAGATAGCTACAGATATTCCCCATATATCCTCTGACTTTTTGATGTTCAGAGATTTAAAAGTTTTGAGGATTGTATCAGCATTTATAAAATTAAACGAAAAACTTGTTGTAGGCTCGGGAACGTTCGACCTAAGAATTTCATCCGCAAGTGTGTGGGAAGAGTTCAAGAATTTAGTCGTTTGTATAGGAATATCTGCAAAAAAGTCCTGAAAAGCATCAGCTACCTCATCATCAGCGGAAACATTTATATTTTTTTTAAGGTTTAGGATGATATTTTTAGTAGGTAGTTCAGTCAAGGGAAGTGAAAAATGTCGCCTAGGGTCCATTGAGGGATCAACCAATGGAGCCAAGTGGAAGGAGGGGCGGTATATTGTCGTGGCTGTGATAAAAGCTGTTTATGAATAATATCACTTGTTGGTAAGTGGTATGTGCACCTTCAATGTTATCGAATTGAATGATTAATGAGCAGATTGTCAATCACGAGGCGACCTTCGCGTGTCGTTGTTTTACGAACACGCGTGTGAAGCAGTGTGTGGACATATTGATTTAGAACTTGTGAAAGAAATAATGACCACACAATGAAAGGTCAGATTTGATGTGCTGGAAAATAATTATAAATCTCACTTTGACATATAAACAACTACTACTTATATAGCTAAATATCAAGCGGTTTATCCTTTTGCAATGTCTTAATCACGCCGTGTTTGAATATGAGTTGTGTACGACTTTCGATTTTCTTCGAAACAGCTTTAACTGCTTCAAACCCGAACTTAACCCTACTTTTACAAAGGCAAGTCATTGTACAATTCATTCATTACTGTATGTACTCTTTGACAAGAGAACGTGTTATCTGAATAAAACATTTGAATTGGAGGGGTAGGTAAGAGCCTGGGGAAGAGGGGTGATTATGTTCCAAACTAGCTTTTCATAGCTGAATCCGAAAATTTGTCTTTAGTAATACGTCTGACTTATCCTTTCAATTTTACCAATTGTATCAAACAAATAATATAATACAATACCTACAATAAATAAATAGATAAATCTCCAATGCCACAGTTGGAATGTTCCGCGAGTGCAAGCGCAGGTGCATGCCAATAAACTAATCGTTGTTCCTATTCTTACGCCTAATTACATTTATCGGTGCATTCCGGTGCATCAAGGTTGTGGTCGTCGCACACTCCTCCGGCACGGCTCCAACCCAGCAATCGACAATCGAAATTAGAACATTAAGTGCAATGCAATAAAGGGACTAGTGGAAATAAATTCCAGGTTTCTCCATTTGCTAACGAAATCCCGAAGGCTATTTAAGGCTGTTTGCCGATTAAGAAATTTCAAACCCATACTAGAATGTTTATTTGATAAGAAAGCTATTCGGGAGTAATGAAGCATGCCCAAAGTCTGTCGTATAATATGTATGTTTTATAATGTCAAAACAAACCGACTTTCTGTAAATTGTTTATTAAAATATCAAAAGTTTTTATTAATACGCGTTGACTTTCTGACTGACTGACCTCCCCCGCCTTTAACTTTTTCATATTGACATTGCAAAATAAACATAAAAGCTATAGAGGAGGTTCATTTTTGATTGTATAAATACATGTAGGACTACGAGAAATAGTTCCTTCCTCCCTTGTGGTCCTACTAATAGGTAAAAGCAGGATAACAAAAAAAGGACACTGATATAATGCACTAATTTAAGTGGCAAACTAATTGCTGGGTTAGAGCTGAATTGGAGTACTGAGCGGCAACCTTAATTGATATCTCCTGAAGATCCTGATCGCTCGTTAGACGCCAGCCGTTCGCCGGCAGAGATAGTGCACTAAGCGCGCTTGAACGCAACTATGTGTCGGGCATTCCTCTCGCTAATCGCCGTCGCCGTCGCCACTTCCCCATCTCGTTGTGAACACCGTCACTCTGTTATCTTGTAACTATGTTATACGATTATAATTTAATCGTGTTTTACACAACACGGTTTTTTAAAAGAGGTAGGGCACAGCGGATTACAGTTAAACAGCATTGTCCAAGGTCTCCAGAGCTCCACATTTTACAGGGTACCCCCGGTATTGCAAGCGTCCATGGGCTACGGTAACTGCTTACCATCAAGCGGGACGTATTCTTGTTTGCTACCTTAGTGGTAAAAAAACACAAGAGTCTTTAACTTCTTCTTCCTGCCCTCATCCCCTTTACGAGTCGATACAACACGTCAATCTTTTCCACTTCGCCCTATCATTCGTCATCTCGACCGTAATATTCTCCATATCACATCCTTCACACTTTACTTTATCCAATCATTTAACTTTTGCGCTGGTCTAATTATCTTCGCTACTACGTCTGTCTCGTTTTTCGTCGTGTCTCGTTCTCATAAACCACATAATTTCATTATTCTTCGTGTCTACAGGCTGATAGCTTCAAATGAATTGTCGTTTTGTTTGTAATCGCTTTCATTTTCCCGTTTTTGTTTAGTTGCACCTTTTATTTTTGTGAATGCAACATTTTAAGTAATCATCAATAAGGATTGATGCTATTTAGGCACATTTCGAAATGCATCAATCAATTCTTTTGTGTGCTGCCGTGCAATACCACCCGACATTGTGTTTTGCGCCACCACACGCCCCACGAATGCGCGTTTCCTAGCAATTGCAGCGCGGACTAATTACTGCGCCTCGAAATTGCAACCAGGTATTTATTTATGCAAACGTAATCGTTTTTCAATGCATAATAAATCGGTTTAATGAGAAAATATAACGGTCACAGCTTTTTGATAACCAAATGCTATTTGCGCCAAACACAGTGGCTCACAGTGGGACAGCTTGTGACGACTGAAAATATTACAATAGTCCGCCGCGCCGCCGCCGGTGGATTTGAAATAGATTCTTATTTATTTCACGAAAGCAATAAAAAAAACGTAGTGGGTATTTACTATCTAGAATTATGTATTTGGATATATTTTTTGGAGATATTCAATTCTTTTGTTCCTTTTCGAAAAGTTCCGAAGTAAGTGCTTTTTTTAGCAGCATCAAGATAAAGTTGGCTGAATATTCTGATAATATTTTTTCCTTTTTTTATACATAGAGCAGTTCTATTTGAAACATTATCTGTCGTCTGATCTGGTGGTAAATAAGGCTTTGATTTTTTTTATGTGGTAAGATTAAGATGGTTGTTACCTCGAAACTGGCGAGGGTCATGGCGTGCGGCGCGCGCAGGCTGTCCCGCTGCAGGCCGGTGGCGGCCAGCACCGCGGCGCTGTTCCCGCACGCCAAGCACAGCAGTGACAGCGCCAGGAACGCCGTCAGCAACGGACTCCTGTCAACAAACAAACATATTATCAGAATACTTTATATGTATTAAAGAGTAGAGAAGAAAGGGAACTCGATGGTCTTCTTATTCCGGAATTTGTATCATTCTGTAATGTTGTATATGTTGGAAAAGATAACAAATAGTAACTGGGGTGATGGAATAAACTATCCTTTTCAAATACATGTTTTATCTGAACGTTTCCAATACTATTAATAGGCTTACGACCAACTGTGAACTTGTTGTGCCTGAGATGATGACAAAGACCTCACTGAAATAAAAAAATTGGCGTATTATAAGTAACTAAGTACATTATAAATGCCGCGCGCAAGTAGCATTTATTCACACTAGTCCCTTTTATGTAGTTTAAGAACTTGTGAAACTTTTTTGTCCCACAAGTCATTGATGATATATTCCTCGATAAATGGGTCATCCAACACAAAGATATTTTTTCAATTCGACCCAGTAGTTGACCTGAGATTAACGCGATCAACTTAACAAACTCTTCAGCTCTATATGGTATAGATTTAATGTGTTATCAATAATACACCCGGTTAGCGAACGTGTTCCACCTGAGTGCACACTCTACGTTGCTAGTGTTTCATGTTACTACACACGGAATTTTGCGAAAACCCCCCGGCAATAGGCAACAGCACCTGTAGTTACTGTGGGCGGCGGCGATAGTTGCGCCACAGGCCGCACCTGCAATGCGTTGCTATGGACGCAAGGCCATTTATCCATATGTATTCGACTGCAAAATGCATTAGGTCTCGACAGAGGCTTTTTCAAATTGTTCATTTACGACGTAAAATTTCCTTTATTAATACAATTTAATTGAAAAACCTGTGTTTGTTCATTAATACGAAGTGCAACCAAGTCTGAATATCTTTAATGTATTTCTAATTTTAACACTATTATAGCATAATTTAATGATTAATTACTGGGAAATTAAAGATAACAATTCCCAAGAAAAATTCAATGAAAATACACTGGGCGTCAAAAGTAAGTAGTACAGTTTTAAAATTGCAATATCTCCTAAACTACAGAAGCTAGACCTTTCAAATAAAAAAAAGTTAAAAGACAATTTCATTTCATTTAATAAAAACGTCATGCATAATATCATTTTTTAAAGATTGACTGAAAAAAAAACTTAATAAACAAAAACACTCTTTTTTAAACTGTTGGCTTGTACTTTTGTTTTTTATTGTTTTCTTTATTTCTGATAAATCAATTGCAATTCAAAAGCAAATGTGTCTTCAGCGAGTAAACGTCACTAATCATGCCTCTTTCACCAGAAGAATGTGCAAGAATCATAACTTTTCTCGAAGTAGGCATCAGTATGCGTCATACTGCAAGAACGGTGGGTGTAACTCTAAGAACGATCCAGCAAGTAAAGCGAAGGTACTAAGAGACTGGAAACCATCTAAGGAGACCAAGTAATGGCAGACCCAGGTGCACTAGTACCGGAGAGACCGCTTAATTGTCTCTACTGTGTTAAGAAATCGTCACCTTAACTGCATTAAGGTGACGATTTCTTCGAGGTCCAGCAACAGCTTCTTCAGACCCGAAGAGACTACGTTAGTGAGAGTACAGTGAGGAGAAGACCTTGCTGAAGCCAACCTGAAGTCGTACAGGCCAGCAAATGGCCCCAAACTTGAGACAGGGCATCGAGTAGCAAGACTACGCTACGCCCGTCAACACGTACAATGGGACGAAGAAGAATGGACAAGAGTTTTGTTCACAGATGAGTCTCGGTTTTCTTTATTCACAAAGAAAACGAGAGGACGCGGCACGATAAACATTAGCCCCGCGAAATAAAATTATAAAAAATAGTTTAAGGTCTTTTCTCAGCCTATATTATGATTAAATGTGTTAATAAAAGTGTAATAAATATGTGAAAATATAAGTGACTATTATTTATAAAAAACTCAGTGAATAAAATTAAAATAAAAACATTCGTGTATGTCAGTGAATAAAATAACAACAAAATTATAACAACAGTAATCGTACACATAAAACCAGTGCAATAAGTGAATATCATCTATTACTCGAATTAAAATAAACAACAATAGTGCCAAAATATCATTTTTGCATAAAAATAACTCAGTGTTATAACAGTCGTGGTGCATCGTCTTTGTTCTTACAAACGTTCAAATTGACCAATCACAGTCGACTATACTTGCTTGTCATTTTAACACCAAACCATCACAACGGTATAGCAAGTTTCATCACTACCACGTAACACGTCGGTGGACGTATGGTTACGAACCCCGCTCAATCTCTGGGAGGACCGAGTTCAAATCCTGGCATATGCAACTAGTCTACTGTACTTTTTGCACCAGATTTTTTTGTTTATTTGTTGCTGCAATTTAT
The DNA here is from genome assembly GCA_905163395.2 of Endotricha flammealis. Classification (NCBI taxonomy): domain Eukaryota; kingdom Metazoa; phylum Arthropoda; class Insecta; order Lepidoptera; family Pyralidae; genus Endotricha; species Endotricha flammealis. The sequence continues at coordinate 261,340 of LR990861.1, read as the reverse complement.
TTTTTTATCGTTGTCTATAATATTATTGAAATATTTTGTATGATGGAGAAAAAATGCTTTAAGTGTAAAGGGATTATTGAGGGAAGGCAATATTTAAATTGTACATGTTGCAAAAAGACATATGATTTGAACTGTTCAAATACAGAAAAGCGATACTATATAATGACCCCTACACAGAAAAGAAATTGGAAATGTGGTACTTGTTGTCGCAATAAAAACACTCAAAACACTGAAAATGTATTGAAACCATCGAACGTATTATCCACTGAGAAACTGATAACACCTAGAGAACAAAGCACACCATCATCCAAAAAACAAGACCTTGGTAACCAAGAACATGTTGTTGAATCTCCACACAACACCCCATGTGATAATGTAACAGTTCGAAATAAAGTTACTCATAATATACCAACTGAAAACTCTTTCCAGTCATTATCAGTCGACGACGAAGAAGAAGATACGGTGATCTCCTCTCCTGAAAGCATTAATAATAGAAGTTTACCAAATTTAAAAAGAAATGACACTGATAAGATTAAACAATTGGAAGATCAGATGGACAAACTACAGAAATTGTTGGCTTCAGCAAACGATGAAATTGATGACCTTCTATCTGAGAATAATTTATTAAAGAAAACAATCGTATCTCAGGAACGGAAGATAACAAATCTTGTGCAAATCTGCGGCTCTACTTCAAAAAGTCCACGCGCTAAGAAATGTAAAATTACAAGCAAAAAGAAATTGGAGTTCTCACAAGTAAATCTCCAGATGGAGGATACCTTAAACAACTCTACTCATACGAAAGATCATACCACGAATGCAGAGAAGGAAGTAATAAATGAGGCGCAAAAAATCGTACCATACTCTAGACATTCCGACCATACTCCAAAAAATAAAATAGTTATATTGGGAGATGAGCATCTTACGGGATTAGCTGCTGCATTGATCAAAACAAGATCTGGAAAATGGAACCATAAGTACCAACCGATGGCAACCATCAGAAGTGATGCCACTAGTACTCAGATATTAAAGGATATAGATGAAAAATTTGTTAATGACCTTTCAAACAATGATGTGGTTGTTATAGGTATTGGAGGACATGATGCGGATCTTATTAAATTAGAATCTGAGTTACATGTAGCCCTAAATAAGCTAAGGGATCGTATTGTCTATCTTGTACCTGTATTCTATAATCGGCACTTTAATGTTAAATTATTAAATAATAGGTTAATGATGTGCTCAAGTCTATTTCCAAAATGCACGTTTTTAGGAATTAATTATTTTTTCCGAAATGAAAGTGACTATCTTAGATTTGTTTGTAGTAAAATTAATCAAAAAATTGATATTGACGAATATACTTCCTTATACCTTGATCCAAAAAAGATCGTAATGTATTCACGTTTTGCTGTGAGACATCAAGTTTCGTGCGTTCATAAAACATCAAAAAACACTATGCGCCAGACATCTATACTTGATTATTTTAAAATTAAAAACCCTGATTTAAGTAAAGACTGCCTACAACTACATACCGAAAAACAAGTTATGAATGATGAGTTTTTTCGTTCAAAATCTCCCTGACAAAAGTGAAATTGTACGACTATTTCATCAAAATATACAAGGCCTATTATGCAAACTAAACACCTTAGAAGTTTGCATAAACGAATTTACAGAAAATGGTAATGAACTTAACGTGCTATGTTTAACGGAGACATTCATAAAAAGAGGCTGTGAAAACAACATAAAATTAAAAAACTACAAATTGGCTTCCTCATTCAGTAGAAAAAACCAGAAGCGCGGCGGTGTATGCATCTTAGTTAAAAAAATACTAGATTGTAAACCAATTACTATATGCTCCGAATTGTCATTGGAGAGAGTTTTTGAAACTTGTGCTGTAGAAATACCTGTGTACAATGTTGTCATAGTTTGCGTTTACCGAACTCCTGTTAACTCAAATCTGACAAAATTTATGGAATTGCTCGATGATCTTTTATACAAAATTAACAGGTATGGAAAAAAGCAGGTGATTCTCGCTGGTGATCTGAATGTCGATACTTTAAAAAATAACAAAAGGTCTGAAGACTTACAGACTTTGCTAGCAACATACAACTTATGTTTACATATAAATGGTCCAACACGACTTAAGTCATGCATCGATCACATTGCTAGCAATATTAAAAACGCTAAGGGCGAAGTACATTATTTACATTTGTCCGATCACGACACTGGTCAAACATTAGAATTTACTGTTAACATACAAGAAAAGAGATCTGCGCATTGGTATAGGGTGGTAAGAGACTTGAAAGAAGACAATATAGACAAATTCAAGAATTATATATCCGCACTTAGTTGGAGTGATGTCTTTAAGAACGAGATAAATTTAGATAGTGCCTTCAAAAGCTTTCATGAAGACCTATGTCTATATTATAATCTCTGCTTTCCAGAAAAAAAAATAAAAGTCAATATGATTCATTCAAGACCAAAGTGGATCACAAAGGGTATTAGAATATCAAGTGCTAAAAAACGTGAACTGAGATCAAAATGTTATGTAGACAAATCACGGGAAACAAAACATCGTTTTAAGCTATACACAAAGCTTCTTAGGACTTGCATAAATAAATCACAAATGATACACAATAGTCATACTATTGCAAATGCAGAAAACAAATGCAAAGCAACCTGGAAAGTCATAAACAATAAATCGGATAATAAGTTATTGCCCCCAATTATTAACGAAATTAAATTTAATGATACGATTGTTGGGGAACCTCGGGACATAGCATCAGCCTTCAATGAATATTTTCTAAATTTAACAAATATATATCACAATGTTGCTGACACACGATTAGAAAAAATGATTAGTTTAAAAAATTCTATATTTTTGAAGCCGTGTACTGAGAGAGAAGTGATAAGAATAATAAGATCGCTAAAAAACACGAAATCCGTAGGTATCGATTTGCTCCCCACTCTTATTTTCAAAAGCTGTGCGGATATACTCGCGCCTGTCTTGAGTTATCTTATTAACTTGTCTTTTGTGCAGGGCACATTTCCTCGGGTTTTGAAAAGATCTGTTGTTAAGCCTTTATATAAGAAACATGATAAACTGGACATGAGCAATTACCGTCCAATAACATTAGCGCCAGTACTTTCAAAATTTTTTGAAAGGGCAATGGTACTACGCATAACAGGATTCTTCGATAAGCACAATGTTATAGCTCATGAACAAAACGGATTCCAGACGAATAAATCAACCACTCTCGCAGCTTATAGTCTAATTAAAAGTGTTACTGAAAGTATTGATAATAAAATACCTGTAATATCGATATTTTTTGACATGAGTAAGGCGTTTGACCTTGTTAGCCATGAGATACTTTTATTAAAATGTGAGAAATATGGCATTAGAGGACAAGCCTTAAGCTGGATAACAAGTTTTCTTTGCGATCGTTTGCAATGTGTTGAAATCAATAAAATTGATACAAGTAAAGTTTTAACCTCATATAGATCATCATTTCGTGAAAGTGATCGCGGCGTTCCTCAGGGGAGTGTCCTGGGACCCCTTCTATTTTTAATATACGTCAATGATCTACCTAAATTTATTAACCATCAAACGACCTTGTTTGCAGACGACATTTCAATAGTGATTCCTGACTGTGATAAAACAATAACCTTCGAAAATGCTCTAAACGAAAGTGTCGAATGTGTGGATAAATGGTTAGACAGAAATGAACTTAGCATAAATGTCATGAAAACGACCTTTTTACAATTTTCAAATTACAAAGCTCATCGTTTGAAACCAACTATCATTTGCAAGGGACAGGTAATACAGGAAAGTAGTGAAACGAAATTCTTGGGCATTACCCTTGACGGGCACTGTAACTGGAAATCTCATATCCGCAGCATGTGCACGAGACTGGCTCCTTTCGTTTTTGCACTTAGACGATTAAGATTAACAGCAGGAGAAAAAACGGCCCTAACTGCGTATCACGGCTATGTGTCATCGGTAATACGATATGGACTAGTTTTATGGGGCAATTCACCAGATATGGAAAAAGTATTTATAATGCAAAAGAAGTGCATCAGAGCTATATGTGGAGCAATGCCAAGAGATTCTTGCAAGCCACTTTTTAAGAAACTGAGGGTGTTAACATTAATTGGACTATATATTTTAGAGGTTGGAATTTTTGTTAGAAAATATCCTCATTTTTTCCAGACTCGGATAGATAATCCGAGGCTCCGCCCTAAAGACAAAAACCTACTCCTAGTTCCAACACATTATAGCGCACTACATGGAAAAAATTGTCATATTATGTCCATAAAAATTTATAATAAAATTCCGCTAGAAATAAGACAGTTAACCAGCAAAAATATTTTTATTTCTAAGCTGCGAAACTGGTTAATGGACAGATGTTTTTATAGCCTAACTGAATACCTTACGATGAATTAATATAATAATGAAAAATAAAATGCAATGATTAATAAATACACAATTATTAAAATGAATGAAATGTATTTGCATGTAGATTGGGATAGCCACATATATATTATTATTTATAACAATTAAATTTTTACATGCCAGTTTATGGCAAAACATGCGTTCCTTTAACCATTTTGTAAGAACTATTGTAATCACCATGTTTTATGTAAATAAAGTTAATCTAATCTAATCTAATCTAATCACTTCCGATGGAACGCGGAGAGTATACAGGCGACCTGGTGAGCGATACATTCAAGGTTGCATCTCGGAAAGAGTTCAATACGGCGGGGGCTCTGTACACGTATGGCCTGGCATCTCTTCAGAGGGTCGCACAGAGCTAGTGGTCACAGAAAATGGCAGTCTGACTGGTGAAAGATATGCATTAGAGATCCTTATCGAGTATGCAGGGCCATATTTAGTAAATATGGGTGATGGAGCGATACTAATGCATGATAACGCCCGGCCACACACCGCTCACCTCGTACAAGAGTACATTCAGGAGGTTGGCATCAGCTTGATGGCTTGGCCATCAAGAAGCCCAGATCTTAACCCGATTGAACACACTTGGGATGAGCTTGGGAGGCTAGTCAGAAGACGCAGACCACCCCCCGCCACCCTCAGGGCTCTAAAACAGGCCCTGATAGAAGAATGGGTGAATATTCCCTAACACCGCCTCCGAAACTTAGTGTTCAGCATGCCAAACCGGCTCGAAGATGTCATCAGAGCCCGAGGCGGCAACACAAGTTACTAAAGTGGGAACAAGGCCCAAAACTTAAAAATTAAGTTCTTGATAGTTACTTCAAAATGGTTAGCTTTTTAGTTTTTTCTTAATTTTCAGTGTAAAACTTTACTAATGCTAAATAAAATATAATTTTTAGAAAACTTTGTTAAATTTGCTATAAAATTACTTTTATTTCAAAACTCTAACTTCTATAGTTTAAGAGTAATTGCAATTTTAAAACTGTACTACTTATTTTTGACGCCCAGTGTATATTTGTTCACTTTCTGGTTTTAACCTTGAGTGTATTAGGATTGGAGAGTTACTTAACTTTGTAAAGGATAGATGGTGAAAAGAAAGGACTGTTTCTGACAGAACTTTTACTCCTTTGCGTAATGAATTATATTCGGAATTCCATTGAGAACGTAAACAATAGTAATACGCCACACCAATATGATCCTACTACGGCGCGGCGCCGGCGTCGTCGATTCGATTCCGAGATATCGATCACATACTCACCTAACTTTCACCACATCATTTTCTCATAATTACTTGACGATGAGATAGATGGGAGAGGATTCAGTGCGGGAAACTAATGACCCTCACACGAGGCAATAGCGGCGTCACGACTGTAATCCTTGGAGGGGTAGGCATCAAAGGGCACTGACCACAGAACACGTTCAACTAAATATGTAGGTTGTGTGAAAATGTGAAACGAGGAGATACGAAGAAAAATGCTCGTTTGTTACGGTCAATAAATGCCACAATATGCACACAAAACATGGCTAATGGAAATCAAGGCCGATGGAGAAATGTCAGAAATGTAAATAGAAAATTCTAATTAATTTATAAAATAAATCTTGTACAGTCTTCTTCTATGAAGAAGTATGAGTATGATGGTACAAGCTCTTATTTTACGTGATACCACTGTGAATATTTCTTCCACTTTGTCTTATCATCCTTTATCTGTCTAGAAAAAAAAACCTGAATAACAGTTTGTTTCATATTGAATACCTCAAGATCAGATTTACAACTTCACATTCTTGCTACAGCATACGATCGATAGAATAGAGACTGCATCGTAGATATCATCAAATAAATAACCACAGTTCTCAAAGACATAGCTGTCAGAGGCTGAACAAAATTTGTCTGCTCTAATATCAGAATCACTATTTCATCGCAGTATAATTTTAGACGATAATAGTCACTTAATGTCAGTTGCAGCAAAAAACAAAAGATGTGTTATCATTATAATAATATAAAAAGATCATTAAAACGAATGAAGATGTGCGTACACTCATTTATACTATTTTAATTGCAGCTCGACGTAATTACAACCCCCGATTGCCGATGGACAAGGAACTTTATTAGTATTCGGTTAAGCACACATTGCAATAGCAAATGCAAAGCCGCCCGCTGAGGCGGTGAAAGCACCATGTAAGGTGCGCCACTTACTGCGAGGGGCAGCCCTACCCGATACTAAAAACAACTCAAAATATTTATTATGAAACTAGGCCTTCTCAGACACTTTATTTTTTAAATTTTCAACCAAACAAAATGATTCAACCCGGTTGATTTTGAGCACCTTTGGAACCCATTAACGGACAACAGAATCTCCTTCAATCATCTAGCAATCTCCTTCCTTCCTCAGGCGCCACTTCAACTTCCCACGATAAATAGATAGATAGACGATAAGGAAACACGTTGGCGCACCGCCGCCGCAATGCACAAGCGAAATAATAAATAAATAAATATTCTTGGACAAATCACTTACTTCGCTCTCCCTTACAAGTTATCTATCTTTATCCTGTCCCCCTTCTGGGGCAGCGTCATGAAAATGAAGAAGAAGGAGCATACCTTACAAGCGGCATTCCAATGGAATCAATAGTGGTGTGTTTATAGTCGGCTCGCCGCTTGGGTGCGTTTTCCAGCAAGTGAGCACCATTAAGCTCAAGACGTTCCGTGCGAGTGCACTCCGCGCACACGGAAGTAACGTGCGCCGGAGTCCCGCGGAGGCACGCATGCGCAATAATTTACGCGGCACCCGTTAACCATGGACCAAGTACCGAAATGGAGCGACAAGTAAAGTGCATCATGTACAAAATAAAGTAAAAGGAACTTGTCATAGAAAAACAGAGATTTATCCTAATAGAGAGCACGGCATAGATGATTGAAACGAGAACAATATACACGCTCTATTCTTTTTAATTACAACGGATTCTTCATCCTTTTGATAGCCAAGTGATAGTTTATATAATAGATTTATTTAACATTTCATTTCACTCATATCGGACAACCAATCTTCACCACTGGTTAATTATATTAAAATTGAAACTGAATTACGTCTCAATTATTTCGTTTCATTCGCATAATTAATATTAAGCACTACACATTCAGGCAATTATCGTTAACTACACGTCAAATATTTTATTTTGAGACTAGAGGCCGGCCCCGGCTTCGCACGGATTTTACTAAAGATTTTACAAAAAAATATAATTATGTTACCCGGGGGTAATGTAAGTTCCAAACGGTGAAACGATTTTTAAAATCGGTCCAGTGTTTTTGAGTTTATTCATAACAAACATACACACACACACACACACACACACACACACACAAAAACAAATCTTTCCTCTTTATAATTTATTTTGAGATGACAAGATAGATTTTCCCTGGTAATAATATCTCTTGTGGGCTAATGAAGTTTTAACTCAAACTTATTTTGAATAAATAAATTATAAGGGGTATTCCATTTTTTATCTATGTCACATGTATCATTATGTGCCAGTCAAGTAGTTGGTCATTGCACTCTCTCGTTAGGAAAACTGCTAATTTGTAGAACTCAAAATCGTTTGTTGCCTTTATCGGGTAGAATTTTCACACGTACGTGTGGAATGACGTTACATTTTCTTATTCTGGGGATATATCTCACGGCTTATATCGTAGTGGAATAAATTAGTTTTTGTTGTGGCTTATTTCAATCGGAAGTGTATGAAAGTTATGTTTTTAGGCAAACTAGTTTTACATGGAACTACAGATTTTTTTTGCAAAGACCGTCTTCCATACCTGTTACAAATAAGGTGATTTAATAAATAAATAAATATATAGGGACAATTCATACAGATTGAGCTAGCCCCAAAGTAAGTTCGAAACTTGTGTTATGGGATACTAACTCAACGATATTATATTTTATAACAAATACATATATACATATAGTTAAACATCCAAGACCCGTGGCCAATGAGAAAAAGTTCGTTTTTCATCATGACCCGACCGGGGATCGAACCCGGGACCTCCAGGGTGACGGTCTGGCGTGGTAACCATTACGCCACGGAGGTCGTCAAAATTTAGGTAGATACATTATATAACTATGCAGATTCTATGGCATTTTGCTTCGTCGGACCCCGAACTCCGATAAAAAAAAATGGATTATTTTTTCTGAATACCTCAGTAGTAGGTTTTAATCATGTTCGCCTATTTTAAACAAGGTAAGTGGTTGCCAACTTGCGCTCTAGCCGGCGTTTTAGCCAGTCACGTACAGTTAAATTTATATTGAAACCCAACAACGACATCGTTACAACCGCAAAATAAAATTAGATCCACTCGAAATGAGGTGAACTAGACCGAACTTCACGTGCTTTGTGTAATAGTGTCACGAGGAGAATGTGGCTGCTGTCGTCGCACGAAGGATAAATACATTATGAAAATGTGTCTGAAAGGAATAAATATTAAACTCGGAGGGCTGATAAATCTTCAAAACCTATTTGCTGAAAACCTAGCGTCGACTTAATTGCAAGATATCGGACAATATAATGTAACAACAAGAATGGAGCGAAACTTGAGGGATGATGAATCTTGACTGGTTTGGAACACGAGGATTTTTAAAAGCTTTTATTTAACTTGACCTGTATGTATGTAAGGGTGGAATCTTGGAACGAAAATTTGAACCACTTCCCGAAGACCGATTGAGCTGAAATTTTGCTTAAAACTGTAGATCAGATGACAATACAATATTATGATAACAAAATTACGATACAGCCGTTTGTGTTCCGTTTTTCGTACAAAACAGTTCCGACCAAAAACCTATAGGGTACTTCCGGTTGTCCGAGAATCATGAAATTTGGCAAGAAGCAAGATGATGTAGTACAAGTACAATAATAAATCTGAAAATCGTAAATTTATAGTTACTTCTTCTTCTTTAAACAACCAATATAATGTGACCCTACCCTTGGTACATTTTACATTGGTACATGGCTCTTTTTATACCGGTTATTAATTAAAATGTATTTTATCTATTACTAGCTTTTCCTCGCGGCTTCGCTCGCGGTAATTTTTTGACATAGATCTCGTTTGACAACAAAATAACCCATAGCGCGACTTGTGGCGCCATCTGTTGGCCGATAGCATCCCATACAGCGCCCTATGTAGTAGAAAAAATATTTTCCCTTTGGATTGACATAAAAAGGTAGCCTATGTTGGGCTCTGTACCCCTGACATATACAAATTTTCATAATGATCAACTGATTAGTCAAGCCGTGAAGGAATAACAAACAAACAAACTCACTTTCTCATTTATAATATTAGTATGATAGTATGACTAGTATGAGGAGCTCGATGGCGTCGCTGTGTGTCACACTCTAATATGAACACACAAGTTAAGCGACGGCGACCCTAGCCAGCGTTTGGATGGGTTTCGTTATCTCGAGCTTCTTCGTGCTTCGGAGGGCACGTTAAGCCGACGGTCCCGGCTGTTGTCGATAGATGACAGTCGTTAAGCCAAGTCGGTGGCCTTAGGGCGGTTTGAAAACACCGACCTCTGCCAATCCGCATTGGAGCAGCGTGGCAGAGTACGCTCTAATCACCTTCGATTGAAGGGAGACCTGAGACCAGCAGTGGGATGATTATGGGTTGATATGATGATGATGACTAGTATGATTATGGGAAGGAACCCTCACGCGCGAGTTCTATTTGCCCTTGGTCGGTATTTTATTTTTGATGGGTACATAAACCCGTTTAGTTTGTGGCAGGATGACTGTAGTTAAATCAGGAAATTAAATAGGTATTCAAATTGCTGGTGCTAGTTATAACAAATAAATTCATTAGACAAGTACCGCCTCTCGACAATAGATGGCACTGCGAAACCTATCCAGTGATAACTAAAAAAGTAAAAAATAAATTAAAAGTAAAAAAATATATTTAAAAACAAGCTTTTATTTAATTGCGCTAAAAAGAATAAAATAAACTTTTCTTTTAAAATTTTAACTATCAACTTATAACGTCATTACACAATTTATATGACATAAAAGCTTGTCGCGAGATTTAATTACTAACATTTACTCGTAGTACGAATAAATGTTAGTTCGTTAATTATGTTTTCCTAAACAGGTAAATCTCGCGACAAGCTTTTATGTCATATAAATTGTGTAATGACGTTATAAGTTGATAGTTAAAATTTTAAAAGAAAAGTTTATTTTATTCTTTTTAGCGCAATTAAATAAAAGCTTGTTTTTAAATATATTTTTTTACTTTTAATTTATTAGATACAGCAATCGAGTATGAATGAATACGAATTATATTGGGTCCCAAATAGACACGATTGGTACGAAAAGCGATTTTGGACGACGGTATAATGGGGTATTTTAAATTTTATATAATCTTATTAGCTAAAGGCATACTGATGCCATTGGCTAAGGCACCGGGCTTTTGAGGGAGCGTAGGGCTCTCACCGCCAAAATTTACAGTGTCTGCCTAGGGGCGCCCCAGAGGGGGGCTCGAAGGTATAATGGGGTATCTGATCATCGGTTTGTTTTATCTACGATCATGGTGCGGTTGCAGCGGCGCGGCCGCGCGGAACGCCGCGCTCGGGTGCGCCGCGAACGCATCGCGGAAGTGGAGACAGCCGCGCCGTCTTGCCCCGAGCAACCGGTGTGGAAACCCATTGACGATACACGTGGTTATAAGTGTCAAGTGACATGTACGAGTAACAAAGCTACAATAACACACTTTTGTTACATGTTGGGAAACTTGGACGACGAATTCTTCCATTTCGAGCACATGCCTCTAGTCTAGACCTAGAGGATGCTACAATAATAATTATAAATGGTTCTTTATCTTTTAGACCTTTAGGACATATCTTAGGTTGTACATAATACGTAAAAAAATGTTGTGAACTTTAAAGGTGCTTGTGCTAGGTAGGCATAGCTTTCTGCATGTGCAACACTTCGGATATGTTGCTCATTAGTCATTACGATTAGATCACCACAAATGGACCGAGATTGGTACAGAAGGAAGAGGACTGTGTGTTGTGAAGTGACACTCGTGCGTGCGTGACGCGTCAAAAGCATATTGATTTATTGCAAGTGTTTGCATCATGCGTATTGATTATAAAAAATAAAGCGAGTGTACAAAAAGATAAGAGAATATTGTTTACTAAACAGAACTCTAATTCAGTTTTTATTGTTATACTTTTAGGATCAGAAGTAACATAATTAACGTTATTATTTTGATTTTTTTTGCAAAACGAATGAGAGTTTGCTCATTTGCGGGAACAAACCTCTAGAGATTTGACATTAAATATAATAGGTTAGTTGTTCAAATCAAATCAAATCATTTTTATTCAAATAGGCATTTTACAAGCACTTTCGAATCGTTGTTCGTTTCGAAATGTTGTTGTATCTATTTTGTACTACACAAAATAGATATAACAAGGATGTTGTCTCACTATCCTTTGTACTGAACATTGAACACTCAATCGCGTGCACACACAGAATAAAAATCACTTCGAATACCGTGTAAGTGGCTAATGAGCTGTCCGTAAGGAAAAGTATTTTGTTCATTGAACCGTAGATTTCTTAGAAAATATAAATAGTATAGTTTTAATAGAACTATTAATCTATACTAATTTTATAAAGAGGAAAGATTTATTTGTTTGTATTGTATTAGGCTCCGAAACTACATTGATATATTCTTTTAACGTTGGGAAGCCACACTATGCCCAAGTGACATAGGCTATATATTTATATTTTTTTTAATTGAGATCGTCACAATAACAAAGTTTATAATAAATATTAAATAAAATATTTACTCATAAAAATACAAAGATATTGTACCGACTTCATAAAAAGTGACAAAAGTGGAAACACACTGGAGTTAAGACCGCCAATATACTAAGTAAGTACATTAATAACTAATTTGAGGGGATTTTAACGCCAAGCGTCATCTTGAGCTCGTGATTAGAAAATTAATTTCTAGCAATGGATCCAAGTTGTAGGAGGGTCTGTGTGTTTCAGCGTTTGATTCATAGTATTGATAGTGTTATGTGAAGCAAACATTGGGTACAATGCATAGTGATTGGAGTTTATGATCAGGAACTATTAAAGTGCATAATCGTGTTGACATCAAAATCCGTCTAGTCTGAAGAAATTTTGCTATCATCTTTCTTCGGGGCGTCTTGACCCAGAGACTAACTACTAAGTACTAAATACCAAATAAAAAATACAAAATAGTTTATTCAGGTAAATTGCGTTACATTTAACATAACAGGTATTGGAGCCTACTTTTAAGTGATAAAATACTTGTACCAGTAGACTCCGCTCTTCCATATCTATTTAAATTAATCTACCTTGTAAAAATACTAAGTCGAGACAGCATGAATACGCTGCTTTGAATTACATAATTTATCGTATTACATGACACTGGCTGATTGCAACGAACAAGAATGCAGAAGCCAAACTTGAAGAACTAAACTTATGTTTGTTTAGATATTATTATATTTATATCACAACGTTAGTGATGGTAAGGACTTCCCATTTGCCACCGCTGGCAGATCTCGCTGGTATCGCAGGGGCAACTGGGAATAAACCGAATAAACGCATACGTACGGCCCGCCTGGTGGTAAGCATCACCGTAGCCTGTAGATAATAATCACGAACATGTCGTGGGAACAACAAAAATGTTTTCAATAACCTGTTATTGCTTTTGCTTCCTGGTATTTTTGGCATCTGTCTTCGCCAAAATCGCGCAGTTTCCTTCTTATCTCCGTATCAGACATGTCTTACAAGTTTATTACGACACCCGCTTCCGAGTCCCAGAGAAAGCCGCCCGCGCCGCACTTTCATCGACCACCGACGGCAGATCAGCGGACTCCGCCATATTGTGAGATTCCCAATTATGCACTAATTATCCTCTTCCTAACTATGCCCACTATTGCCCACTCGCCGTCATAGAATTTATTTATTCTATTATTCTTATAAGTAGTCCATAATTGGCAGTCGTTTATCCAAGTCAGTGACTGTCAGTTGGCCTGAAAACATTGGCAGTAGTTTTTTAATGCTACAAAGGTGGCAAACAAGCATACAGCCCGGCTGATGGTAAGCATCACCGTAGCCTATAGACGTTTGCAATACAGGGGGACCCGGGGGTATCACTCACGCGTTGCCAACCCTCCTAACCCCCAAATGGAGCTCTGGAGACCTTACTCGCCGTTGAAACACAACATGGCTGAGACCAATGCTATTTGGTTACGATCTTCTGTAGGGTGGAGGTCCTTCTCCAGACGGGCTGCTCCACTTTGAGCGAATTATCCGCTGCGCCCTACCTCCCTTAAAACCCTTTAAAGTTAACCCGCAGTCGAGTCCAATTGGGAGAAGCACACGAAAACAAAATCTGCTGATCTCAATAATTGTGCACTGCGCATACGCTGCCTGCATTTGTTGACAAAGTTTTATCACAATTATGTCCTGTCTTTTTGCCATGCTACTCGGGCAATATCGCCTAAAGCCTGAGATTCCTCTCGCACCATGGCCAGGATCGGACGCAAACTAAAAATATCTTTTTATTTCAAATAATTCTCCTAATATTATAAAGTCGTTTTTGTGCTTATATGTTAGCCACTCTTTTGCCTAAAAATAACTTGAATAATTTGCTTGTTTTTTGCACATGTAATTAGTTACTTGAATTATGATAAAGAATATTTTTCAAACTGGAAAATACAGCGATTCCCCCGAATATTAGGAGAAGTAACATCTGAACGCGTGAAGTCGCGAGCACAGCAAGTATTGAATGGTACGAGAAACATAATGTTATCTGCAAAATGTATTAAGTTCAGCCAACAGCCTCCATCTTATTATGTAACCGATTATCGAGAGATTAGCTAATCTGCTAATATCTGTTGGCGGCGACGGGACAGCCGGGCTAATGCCGAATTAGCTTCGCTTGCTTAACGCCCCAGGCTACTATTACAATAATCATCTTAGTAAATAATAGCACTTTTAAAAATAATATAAGTTTTGTCAGTTTTGTAGTGTGGTTGTGCAAAGTCCCTAGGGTGGCTTCCGGGATAAAAACTATCGTATGTCTTTCCTTGAATATCTGACAGTAACTTTCGTATTTACATAATCTACCTACAGTATAGATTCTGAAGTCTTTAGCGTTGCAAAATTTACAAAAAAAGAAATGGACATTATTAATATTGATGAATGTGACACTTACATACTTTTTGTGTCCTTAAAGTATATAACCATGATGTAAACCAACATTACCAATGCACATTTCACTGCGGAGACCATTGTACACAGGGCTAGCTGACACTGGGCTACTTGGTTGTCACACATCGTTCGTATCTTCCACACACAATTAAAGATAATAGATAGGTAACAAGGTAGTGAGAAAAAGGAGACAAAGTTTTTCTAATAATATAAGAGAGAGTGCAATTAAGTGCAGAAACGATCGCTTTCAAAAATGCCTCCCGTGAAGAATCGACGCTAATGTTTACAAAATAAACAAGGCGCACTGACCCGCTGGCTCCTCCATTGAGGCCGTAGCAGTCGTTGATGCCGGCCAGCACGCCCACCACGCCAGCCACGACGGCCACGCAGCCAGCCCAGAGGCCGGCGCCCACTCGCGACAGGGCGGCGCCCTTCACCACGGCCAGCGCACCGGCGCCCACCAGCAGTGCACCTAGCAGCACCTGCGCCAGCCCCAGGAACACCACCAGCCGCCGGCGCCCGCCGCCTTCATCGCTGCCGGCCTCCACGCTCTTCGAGTTCACGCTCTGTTTTTTGACACTCTTCTTCTTGGCGCTCTTCTGCGGCGTCTTGCAGATGAGCTGCTCCGTGGAGTCCTCGGACTTGAGGCTGGACACGGTAGCGGTGGGCGCGCGGTTGAAGCTGTCGCCCGCGAGGGCGGTGTCGGAGGAGCGCTCGTCCTCGGTCATGTTCACATCACGGCACTGCCACTGTTCTCACTCACGGTCGTCACGGCGCGGCACTCTCGCGACACGCTGGGCTCGCGGCGTGGCGATACGCGGACTGAGGCGGCGCGCGTGCGCAACCCGCACTCACTACACCTGCTGGTGAAAGTCGCACCGTGTGCGCTCGCGCCTGTGGTGTCCCTATGTTGCGATTTGTTTCTTAAATGCAATTAACTCAATAGATTAAAAAATTGTGCCCACAAAATGCAATATCATTTTTTCTATCTCTCATACAGATAAAAACACGTTAGGTTTTAATTAAATAATAATAAGATAAGAACTAAAAAACATATTTTGCAACTACTAATACAAACCTACATTATTGATTTGATTTGACAGGTGGCCGAGTGGCTAGCGATGGCTACCTGTAGTGTGACTTGTCCAAAAGTACCTATTTATTTATTATTTACCTATTTGTGAAATTCATAATACTTACATGAATTGATGAACTCATATAAGAGCATATCCTGCTCCTGCTCGAAGTGTCATCTTGCAGGTGAAAGCGTCTATCGTGGAGAAGCCTGCGAGCGCAGCGCGAGCGCCATCCGCACTCGCCCCTGCATGCGTCCGGATTTCCAGGTATTTCCATACCACAAGATGCATACCATTTTCAATCACCTATAATCGCGCAAAAATCGCTCGTCTAATTGAACATCATTATAATTATTTACTACCTAAATTGTTTAAGTTAGACAGTGATTTAATATAGATTTTTATTATTTATTACCTCTCATTTCACTTAGAGCGTACTCTGCCACGCTGCTCCAATGCGGATTGGCGGAGGCGTGTTTTCAATCCGCCCACCACCGTGATAATGGGTAGATATGATGACATTTTACTGACGAGATGATACTATGATCGTGAATTTTATTATTCTTTTCTAACGAATAAATAAAATCCCATGACTATTAACTTTCTTTGGCCAACGGCCACATTATAATTGTTATTGATTTATGAATTTTGATTAACGATCTCAATTTAAATAATGGGTTTACCCAGCGCCTGCGCCGTCCGGCCCGTTGCCCAACCGGACCGCGGAGAAATCCGGCTGAACTCTGCCCTGTGTCTAATCTCCGTCAGTTATTGTAGTGTATTACTGGAGATACGCTTACTGTAGCTTATTAATATGCGGAATTTGTCATGAATGTCGCGGTGAAGCAGAGAATCGCTTTGCGGCCACTGCGAATACGTTCCGTGATATTTCGTTGTTGAAATTATTTAGATAAGTAGTGATTGGGTGTTATATTATCCAAATTATGACTTCCTTATAATTTTTTTGTATTGATATCCTTGTTCAATGTTGTCATTGATATTCTTATCTAATTCTTAATCTCATCTAAGGATGTTTCATATTAAATTCGACACCTAACAGAATACTACGACGACCAGGGGGTGCCACGCACCTGTTAAAGTAGAGACACGTGACATCTGTCCGTCTATAATAAATAATGTCGGAAACGAAAAAAAAATGTTCCTTAAAAATTTTTGCATTATATTGTAATGTAAGTATGGTATGTACATATGATAATACTTTATGACCTGCTGCGTGTGCTTCAAAAAAGCAAGTGTGCTTCAACTTTCAAGTGACAAAAAATTGTGACACAGAACGACAAGTATGTTGAATTTTTTTTTTGTAATATTTTTTTTGCATGCTCTTATATAGCTGGCAAAGTGTAACTTACTTACCACACAACCTAACACCACTATGTACACCTTTTTCTTGCGAATAAATGATGAGTCGAGGAGGCCAACATACGTTTTGGTTTGGCGCAACGTAGTCAGTCATGAAAAAGTAGTCATACAAAATTCTTCCGGAATCTCGCGTCCAGCTACGACGTCGTCCTTTTTATTCTCGGGACACGTGGCAGTCGTGGCACTGATTACTGCAGCGACTACATAATATAGTTATGCAATGCAACCATGTGTAATTAGTACATTATTAATTAATGCTGGGCATGTGAGGGTACGTTACGCGGCTATGCAAAGTACGGTTGCTCCTGCAGTGCCATTCTTCATATTCAGTACGTAAATAAATGAAATGAAATCGTTTATTTCAGAAATTAGACCTTCACAGGCACTTTTTCTTGTCATTTACAACTTGTTTAAATAAAAAAAATAAACTACGTTATATACTACCACCATTTCGGACACAAGCAAAATGGCAACCGGTAAAAAGAAATGGCGAAAGAAAACCGGTTACGGCCTTTTTTGTCATTTTGTACTTTTTTTTTTTTTTTTTCTTTTTTTTTTCCACTCATTAGTTACAATGTAGGTATAAGTACATAAAAATTTATAAGAAGAATACGCGGAATGTTATACACAATGGTGTGGAATGAACAAGTCTTAAATCTACAATAAAATAAAAAAAGTCAGTACTGACAAGAGTGAGCAGACCAGTCCCCCCAGGCAGCACCCGTTCACGAGTTGACGCGAGAGTCAGCCATCGCTGTGCTCAACCATATTAGAGGGAACTCAGCGACCCGACTCCCGACGCCACCACCAGTTTGGACATTTAAGCGAGCATGACATACTCAACCCTATCAGACTTCGTCCCAAATATATAATCTATGTATTAGTAAAATGTCCATCACCATTGTGGACAACACTTCGACGCGTGTACAATATAATGTATAGTCTGGAACTAAAAAAAAACAATAAAAAATTTAAAAAATAAAATCGACGCACAATAGTTTACAGCGCACTTGACGCCTGGGGACGCTCTTGTCGAGTGTCTTGTGTCGTTTTACATATTAAAGTCCACGCATTCTTATCATTGATAAATTCGTTAATGGTATAGTAGCCTTTATGCAATAGTGAACGCTTAATGAATGACTTAAATTGGATCAAAGGCAGGTTTAAAATTTCATTCGGTATTTTGTTATAGAAACGTACTCCTTGAGCTACAAAAGATTTGTTCACTTTAGACAATCTGCATTTGAGACCTACTAGCTTATTTTTGTTGCGAGTGTTAAACTGATGGACCTCCTCTAACCTTTTGTATTGGTGTAAGTATTTCCTCACAAACATTATGGTAGTATAAATGTATTGTGAGGCTACAGTAAGAATGTTGATATCCTTAAATACGTCTCTAAGTGAGTCGCGATAACCTAGATTGTAAATAAATCGAACTACTCTTTTTTGTAGTACAAATATCGACTCGATATCAGCTGCCCTACCCCAAAGTAGTATGCCATAGGACATTAAGCTGTGAAAGTAACTAAAATAAACTAATCTGGCAGTTTCTACATCAGTAAGTTGTCTTACTTTTCTAACGGCATATGCAGCAGCGCTAAGCTTGCCTGACAAGGTTTTAATATGTGGATGCCATTGCAGCCTATGATCTAGCTCGATACCTAAGAAAACAGTCGACTTCACTACCTCAAGACCGATACCGTTAAGCATTATTTGATTAGAATCTACACTAACATTCGGTAAAGTAAATTTGACACATTTCGTTTTGTTTGAGTTTAGCGCTAGATTATTTGTGCTGAACCAGTTTTGTATAAGTGATAAAGTGTCATTTATAAGATTCATGTTATCTAGTTTTCTATCAGTTTTAAAAATTAGTGACGTATCGTCGGCAAACAGAACCATGTCACACTTATCCTGGGCTAGATAAGGGAGATCGTTAATGTACACGAGAAAGAGAAATGGACCTAAAATCGATCCTTGCGGCACGCCCATCTTTAGTGTTGCGCCAGATGATAGAGCTTTATTAATCTGTACTTTCTGTGTTCGATCGTTAAGGTAGGACGAGACTAGAGTAAGTGACAAATTATCAACTCCATAAAATTTAAGTTTCTCGAGTAATATTTCGTGATTGACGCAGTCGAATGCCTTGGATAAATCGCAAAAAATGCCATAAGCATTCATATTCACTTCCCAGGCATCAAAGATAGATCTGACCAGAGTAGCTGCTGCGTCAGTTGTAGAACGTCCTTTAGTGAAACCAAACTGGCGATTATGAATTAATTTGTGGTGATTGAAAAATGATACTAGTTGGTCTAGAATTACTTTCTCAAATATCTTACTGAGAGCTGGCAAAATAGAAATAGGCCTGAAATTATTGGGATCACTTTTACTGCCATTTTTATGCAAAGGAACCAACTTGCTGAATTTCATTAAATCAGGAAAGACTCCTTTGGCAATGCAATCATTAAAAATATTAGCAAGCTGCGGAGCCAACATTGTTATGATGTCGCATAGGACGTGAACAGATATTCCCCAAATATCTTCTGTTTTTTTTTTATTAATATTTTTGAACGTTTTAGTAATAACATCACCCGAGATTGAGTTAAAGCTAAATGTGGCCTTTGGCTTAGGAACATTATTTACGAGTAAGGTATTTGCCATTGTAGCTGACGAGTCTAGTGTTCTAGTAGTATTATAAGGAATTTCAGAGAAAAAATTTTGAAATGTTTCAGCTACTTCAGAATCAGAATTTATAATTTTGTTTGAAATTTCCAGTGAGAAGGACAAGTCGTTATTTTTGACCTTACCTGTTTCTTTATTAATGATATTCCAGGTAGTTTTGATTTTATTGGAGGCATAGTTAATCTTGCGACTTAAGTATAACGACTTGGCTGCAATACATACGCGTTTAAATATTTTAGAGTATCTTCTCACATAATCAACAAATATCGGATCGTTATTGTATTTTTTTGTTGCATACAGTTCGTATAATCTCGTCCTACTCTTATAGATCCCTTGTGTAGCCCAGTCACAAAATTTTGTCTTATTGTTACGTTTCGAAGTCCTAACAGGGAAGGCACTATTAAATTCATCATTAATAATATTAAACAAATTCTCAAACTGTGCGTTAGGATCCTTATGTGATTTATTTAAGCCGGCAAGTTGCTTTTTAATATTTTGTTTAAAACACTCTTTCCGATTTTTAGTTAGCGGCCTACACGTAACAGTGTGTACAGTATTAACCTCTTTGCACTCAAACGCGATTTGTTGACCATAGTGATCGGAGCCGAGACAGTCAATTAATAATTTTGAGCTAATTTCAATATTACAAAAAATATTATCGAGACAAGTGGCAGTGTTTTCGGTAACTCTTGTTGGTTCTAGAAACAAGTTACATAAGTTAAATGATTTGAATAGATTTACAAAACGAACGCCAATAGATGACGGCACCAATAAATCAATGTTAAAGTCACCACAAACAATCAAAGATTTACTATTGGAGCTAGTGCGTTTTAAAGCTTCCTCCATTACACGTTCAAAAGTGTCGTAATTAGATGACGGCGGCCGATATACACAAATTATTATATGTCGCTCAAGTTCTACACAAGACAACTCGACGCAGCGTTCGATGGAGAGACCCAGGACGTCTTTACGTTCTTTAAACACAATGTTTTGTTTTAATAAAATTAAGGATCCACCGTGAATCGCATCTTTTCTAGTGAATATGCTACCAGTTACATAACTATCAAAAGTACTACATTTTGATTGATGCTGATTTAACGATTTAAATAAATTAAATAAGTTCAAAAAGTATATGTCAAGAATTATTTATTTATCTTAATTATATTGTCAAAATACAAATCAATGTCATTTTAAATATTAAATCATAATTTTCACTGGAACAATTCAATTTTAATACTTTTTATTAAGTAAATCCATGTCAATAATTAAAAAGGAGGCTAATGTTTACTGTCCATTTTAGTATTAGTTAGGTTGTGGGCTTGCTTCATGAACTCCGCGGCGCGCTCCGCGATCATGACTACGGGCGCGTTGGTGTTGCCCCGCACCACTTTGGGCATGACGCTGGCGTCAACCACCCGCAGGCGCGCGATGCCCTTGACCCGCAGCTCGGCGTCCAGCACGCTGCCCATGGCGGCGGTGCCCACGGCGTGCCAGGCGGACATCGCCATCGCCAGCGCCCTACACTCGTACTGCTCGCATGTAGTATTAACATGGCGGCATTCTTCTATATCAAGATCTACGACATGCGCCTTTTTCTCTCGAAAATACGAAGTATTCGCAATGGAATACGCAATGTTCATTACATTAGGATAGTATACTAAGTCCGCTTTATTACTAAAAGTTCCTGAATTTATCAGCGGGTCGTCGAAAGGATCGAGCGAACTTAATCTCACTGTGCCTCTAGATTTGGGCTTCAGAAGTACGACAGCCAAAGACAACAGTTCGTGGTCTTGATTCTTTTTGTCCAGAATGGAACATATTTCCTCCTTAATACCGAGCATGTTCGTGCAGGGCCCGTAGAAGCCGCTATTGATAGGCATGCACGTAGGGTAGATGCCAAAGTCGGGCAGATTAGGCGGCGAGCTCCTTAAGGTGACGTACGCGGCCATGCTGCTGGAGTAGGAATACGGGCCTGTTTGGTCGTAAAGGTATTTTATCAAGTCCATGTACATTTGACCCGGGTTATTGTTACAGGTGCCGTTCTCGGCCGCGAGGTACGTGAGCACCATCACGTGGTCGTGAAGGTTGTCGCCGACGGGCAGGTCTGCCTCTGTCGGTATTCCTAGTTCGTCTAAATGCTCTTTGGGGCCCACTCCAGAAAGCAATAGCAGTTTTGGAGTATTGAATGTTCCCGCCGAAACAATTACTTCTTTTCTAGCATAGAATATAAAGTATTTATCACCTAACAAAACTTTTACTCCGTAGGCAGCTTCAGAACTTATCAGTATCTTTGTGGCGGTTGCATTTTTTAAAACGTACAGGTTATCCCTCCCACCTGCTTTGTTAAGCAGGGCGGGCACAGGGCCGTCGCGACGCCCTTTACTTATAGTATGCAAGAACCTCCCGACGCCAACGATTTCTGGGTATGTCATGTCGTCTACGACAGGGAAGCCCATTTCTTTAAAGGCACTTATAAAGCGAGTGGTTGGCAACGACGAGTCGTTCAAACGAGCCACTTCTATTTCTCCATGGAGGCCATGGGACTTCACGAGTTCAGGATTATTGAGTATGATTTCATCGGTTAGACGTTCAGTCTTCTTGAAGGCTTCTAGAACCGGCGGCCAGTTCCAGAGGTCGCCAACGATGGACGCCCACTCCTGGTAGTCCGCCGGGAAACCACGAGCATAGATCATGTCGTTCATGGAACTGCTGCCTCCCAGCAGCTTGCCTCGCGGCTGGCGCTGGCTTCCTCCGATTAGCGCTTGACTTGCATAATGGTCATTCGCCGTGGTAAAATTCCAATCATACGGACTTCCTTTTAGTGCAAATTTGAATCCCGGGATCTGTTTAAAGAAACATGACAATTGATAAAACTGTTGTGCCAATTTCATCAATGTTTAATTGAGAACATACGTAAAATATCAATTAAGTAATTTGGAATACTCCTAACCTAACCTAAGCTACACGGACGATTAATTTGTTTGATAAAATATTTTTAAAAAATTCGGAGAGTAGGTCCTACAGTTATAAATTATTTATGTAATTAATCTACTCTAAAACAATGTAGACAATAGTTTTATATCAAATTATGATCAGATACACAGATATTTTACAATCTAATACAAAAAAGAAGTAATTATGCAACGACATTCGGGCTTGAGAGTAAACAATAAATTAGGAAATTGCTGAACTCACAATGCTCTCCTGGGGCGGATCGCCTCCCGCTTCCACCAGCAGCACGGTAGCCTTGGTCTCCGAGAGCCTGGCCGCCAACACCGCCCCCGCAGTGCCGCCACCGACGATTATGAAGTCAAAGCCCGTCTCGTCTAAATAAAACATAGGTATTTTCTAAATTATAAAAGTTCCCGAGCAATTTATTAAAAGTCATATTCAAATATGCCTAATACAAGCTGTTTCGAATCGTCAATTTTTTTTTCCTATATAACCTTTAATGTGAGTTTAAAATTAAAATAATGTAACTGCCATAATAGGTACAATAAAAACAAAAAAGTAGGCTTCCTAATTTAATCTTGTACGGTTTCCAGAATAAACTAATCATTTCATTCTATGAAAATTAAAAATATGAAGAAAATAAATTGAAACATATTTAAAGAGGGTATCTTTAATTTATGTAGGTACTTTAAATCACTAGCCGAAACCACTCTTCAAGCAATGAGAGTTGAATAACAGAAAATGGTTTTACATACTGATGGGATGGTAGTTTGGAGGCCATGGTTCATTGATAAGGCACTGCGAGGCCGCGAAGAACTGCAGCGCGGCGGACAAGGTCGCGCCCGCAAAGCCATGCGCGCCGGAGCACCAGCTCGCCCCGCTCTCAGACAGCATGCTTTCGTGCCTGAACCGAAAACAGATTTTGTTAATTAGCCGTTACTAGTTTTTTACTAGCTTCTAGTATTGAGGCACAGTGAACACTTAATACTTACTAATCAAATCACAAAACAACGAACCTAAAATTCAAATTTTATACTGAATTAACTTTTTCCGTTTTATATTCTTCACTACTTCGCAAAGACGGCACCACTATTCGTCAAGCAATGACTACGAATAATTTTGGAATGTCATCGTTTATAATGTAAAACCTTGGACAACGACTTAATTGTTCAGCCTTCTACTTAACATTGTCAATTTACGAAAATAATGTAGGTGAACGAATTAAAAATAAAATTTTGCTGCAGCGGACTCGACTTATTGCTCTTCACAGTTCAGTAGGCGTTACCTTCTCAATCGTCCAATGCTTATACTTAACTAAATACACTCATTTGTTATTATTTACCTATACTATTGTTACTAATGTTTTTATGTTACTAGGATATCAACAATGTAAAATAGAAACGTAAGCATGGCCATGTTAAAAAAATCTGTTTACATTACAGTTGTATACAGTGACTTTGGGACCTAATTACTGTTATTATTTTACTGTAAAAGAAAGAGAATCCCTTTTTCGACATTCTTATTTACTGATAAGTAGTATCAAACATAGACCTGGAAGGTCAAACCTCTCGAACTTCTTGATTACACCTTTACCCAGATTGATAACCGGTCATTGTACACTTGAAGGTCGAACAACAAAATTGATTCCCAAATTCGCGCAACCAATCATTTCCCTGATTCGCGAAGGTCAAGTGATTCGTGTGATAAGCGGTCGTTCACACTTTCACACCCGCTAAGTAGGTCGCTGACTTACGTCAAGTGCAACCTGTTTTGCTCTGTTGGCCGAAATACAGTAAGATAAGGGTGCTTGAGTAGTGGTGCGAAGGTCGTGCGAATTGTATTGATATTCCGTGTTATGGTGCTCGCTCTCCCACTGCCGTTTCTTTTACAAACATCACAAACATTTTCTTCATATGTTTGATCCATGTTTAATAAAAAAATATATTTAAAAACGCCTCTAATAGAATGTAACAATTTCTAACATTTGTTAAGAAAATGTTTGTAAATATTTTTTAGAGTAGCAGTGTCGCCTTTATAGGAGCTGTGTTTTGTCATCGTAACACTTTAAATAAACAAATTCTACATAAATCACACAGCGTCACCATGCCCCAAAGTAAGCTAGGCTTTAAGCAGCTTGTGCTATGTATAACTTATAAAAGATAGTAAACACCCAGACTCAAGAAGTTCAAGAACATAAATGCCATCACGTAAATGTTAGCTCCGAGCGGGATTCGAATCCGCGTACTTAAAACCGGTTTTCTTTCCCCATTTCTTTTATCTGTTGTGATCATTTTGTTTTATTTCTGAAGTTTATAGTTTTTACAAAATGTATTTATTTAATGATAAATATGTGAAAATGCCTGCGAAGGCCTAGTCACAGGTGGTCAACTCCATATAAACCAAACGTAGTTCAACCCTAAATAATATAGATGGCGTTAAGAGTATCGATTTGTAATTGAAGATTATGTAAATCCAAAATAAAGTAAAATTGCGCACTGAAAACAATATTTTAATAGTTTTTATAATTTTATAATTAAATGCAATCCTGAAAATAACGAAGAATGTACTGTAAAATAAAATTGGTTAATTTTGTTTCGTAATTTATTACTAAATATTTCACTTGATGTCACAAACTCACAACAGATGTCGCTTTCTTTAAAACAATAAGATAGATAGGTTTATAGGTTTATATAGATAGATGGCGCTAAATTTAATTCTTGACAAGCAAATCAAATTATTATATAAAATAAATTATAAATATATATTTTTTTCTTTTAGTACCTACCTATATTTTTTTTCTTTTAATTTTTAATATTTGCATTGTGTTAAACATTTGATTTACAAATACTTTTCTTTTACAAAATTATCTCATACTTACCATTTTTCGTTTTGTTTTACAATTTTATTGTAAGTTTTTTTATCTTTCATTTCAATAATACTTTCAATTTTTCAAAGTAGACTTCTTTACATAATATTATTGTGTTAAATTCGTATAAGTTGGTACCTACTAACAAAGTTATTATCACGAGGCGCGTGCGACGTTGCGACAACGTCATCATGGCGCAAAGCGCATGCTACGCGACGTTGGCACACCGTCACACCGCCTGCTTCTGCATTCGCGCGCTCGGTTTATGTCTGCGTGGATTGAATTGATGCGCGTAGCGTAGTTGCGCAACGCTGGTAGGTACAGTCACCTCCATAAATATGTAATCACTTTGATCCTGGACAGCGAACAGTGAATCGATTTTGTCAGTTTTCACAACTTTTTCGAAGTTGCATATTAGAATTCAGACTACCCTAACTAACATTACCATACAACATACCAAAAACGCAGAACTACATCACTCTTTGCGAATTTAGCCTCGTTTTTTTGTATAATTCCAACAGCCTAATGATCCTAAATAAATTTCTAATCCAATCTAAAAAAAATCCAATGTAAAGGTCGACCTGTTTTTTTTTATATCACTAAGGTGACAAACAAGCATACGGCCGCCTGATGGTAAGCAGTCAACTCTTGACGGTACGTGTACATAGATACATACATCTTACTACTTTAAATTACAAAATCGTCCGAGTCGCATAAATCAAAATTTGAAAGTAGTAAACTCGGACACGGATCAGTTTTTTGTATCCGAGTTGCCCCACTTGACTATTATAATAGAGTCGGCAACGCATCCATAGGAATAATGTGATACGGTATGTAACCGTCTGCCACCTTAGTGGTATAAAAAATATTTTATTTTTAATTTACTTTCGCATTTATAATATTCGTAAGGATAAGGACTACTCAGATCTGCAGACTGCGCCTGCGCGGCTTTTGTGGTGCGGCATTTTTGTTGTTATATTTTGTTTTTACCTTGAATAAACGATTTAAAAAAACCGGGCAAGTACGTGTCGGGCCACGCACAATGCAGGGTTCCGTATTGGCTACGCATTTCTTGCTTGCAGATGAGTACAATGCCATATAGGTACTATGACATTTATACGTTTTCGTCAAATAAATTTTACTTCATAAGTTCGTCGGCTATTACTCGGTAACTAGTAGAGCTTACATAACCGTTATAGTTTTCCTTGTAGGCCCAAAAAAAATATTTTTCAAAATTTTGTTCTACCACTTTGTTAGCATTGTTAAT
This sequence comes from Endotricha flammealis, assembly GCA_905163395.2. Classification (NCBI taxonomy): domain Eukaryota; kingdom Metazoa; phylum Arthropoda; class Insecta; order Lepidoptera; family Pyralidae; genus Endotricha; species Endotricha flammealis. The sequence continues at coordinate 234,446 of LR990861.1, read as the reverse complement.
ATGAGTGTAGGACCGAAGGACGGACAGATGGACATGGCGAAACTATAAGGGTTCCTTGTAGTTTACTACGGAACCCTAAAAACTTATTTTTGAAATATCAAAAGTAGGTATTTACATATAACTATTTGCAAAACGGCACGGCAATATTAGCTAAAGATTCAATCTACAAGCCGAGTACGACGCGCCGCGACGACGACGATGACGAGCGACGGCGCGATGCGGCGCCGTCGGCGGGGCGCGGCGCGTGGCGGCGCGCCTGCGGTACTGTGCGGGCACGCAAGAAGCCGTTCACGGGGGGGCTGCCTCCGTCGCGCGCCCTAAAGCGCCTCCCTCGCCGCCGAAACGCATTTCATTCACCTTAATTTGCACTCGGTGTTCTAAGTAGGTAGATACATTATGGGTTAAATAGATAGGCAAAAAGCAGAAATAAAAACATTGTAAACGACAATAATAAAATTGACCATCAAGTAGATACTATACTACCTATTTACACTAACTTTTTAAAAATATGGCATTGCCCGTAATTAGGTAGGTATCTATACTTACTTTCTACTTATCGTAAATATGAATTTACCTGATGCGTGCAAGATGTACGATTACAAATGTGTAATTTAAGACGACCTCCGTGGCGTAATGGTTACCACGCCAGACCGCCACCCAGGAGGTCCCGGGTTCGATCCCCGGTCGGGTCATGATGAAAAACGAACTTTTTCGAATTTTATTATTTAAGTAATAAGTAAGTACATACCTATAATCTAATTTTGAAAAAAAAAACGGATTAGTGCTCTGATTATTTGACGGCACTACTGCCATCTATTGGTTCGACTGTAAGCGCAAAAGCATTTTAGTTGTCTGTGATGTTTTTTTCGGGCGACATCTAGTTTTCCATTTTGGTACTAAAAATTGCCCGAGCAATAAGCGCACTTAGAACTGCTACGTTTAATGTATGGAGTGAGCTATCTGTACTGTTAAGTATTATAATATCTGTGGCCTAGTCTTTGAATATTAAACTTCTTATTCGGATCTAGCGAAACCCGCGCAACTTCGTTTGCGTGTTTCCCGCTTTGAACCATCCTTGTACTTCAAGGAATATTCTAAAAAAAGAATTTGTGAAATCGGTTCAGCTTCTCGAGATTTGCTCTTAGCAACACATTCAGCGATTCATTTTAATATTATAGGTTGACAAATTTATTTATTTTTGAAATTACGGAAAATACAAATTTTATAAAATATAGAAATTATGGAAAATAACAACTTACCTACTTGAGAATAAGTTTAAACAGTCGATACTGTCGCTAACACCATCCGCGGAAGAGCTGAGCCAGCTTCTATGGCGGCAGAACGCTCCCCGTTTATATAGTGAAAATGACTTATCAATCTCTCAGATAACGAAGTGCACAGGTATCAGATAATATCAAAAGATTCTGCTGATACTGACTGTATGAATTGTCCCCTATATATTTATTTATTTTATTTATTGATACCCTGATTTCTCTGTCTTTCATGCGTAAACTGTTTATAGTTTTTTTATGTTACAGGAGAGCAAACGAGCCGTCCCCTAAAAATCAAGCCCAAATCCCTAAAAACTAAATCTAAAACCCCGTCGTGGTTCTTGGACTTCAGCGACATCATGATAAAACTAAACTTTCATCGCACTAGTTTTGTTTCGCATTTTTGTTAACTAGTTTTAACGCCTAAACAGCAGAACCAATTCACTTTTTGTAGAGATAATTTCGAGTGTAAGATAATTTATGGAAAAGAACAATGTCCATATTTGTCTTCAAATGTTCAGGCTCACTAACATTAATCAACTTTCAATAATACGAAACAGGTGGTGTTTATTATCATAATGTATGTACTTATATACTTAGGTGTAAGTTTGTATTTACATTTACAGACACAGCCCAATCGTGCCTTTGTTACGAATACCAGGCTAGGAATGCTCAAAACTTTTTGACGTTCCATAACTTAAAAATAAAAACTCAGTTTACTTTGAGTTTTAATTAGTGGTTAGAGAAAATTACTTGAAAAAAATTTTTAGGTACGTTTATGTACTATTAGATTAGAAAATGAATACAATAGAAAATGATTTATTAATTAAATCCAGCAATTATTTACATTATAAGTTTCACAGTATGTACAATAAACAAAATTACTGGTAAGTATATGTGAAGTTACAATGTAAGTCTACTATTGGCTATAGGTACAATGAAGGTCAGTAGTTGGAGATGAAAGTGTCAGCATGATGCTGGGAGGAGGGACAGGCCGAAACTCAGATTAGACGGTGATCTTGCTTAATAAATTCAGCCGCTCGCTCCGCTATCATGACCACGGCCGCTTTGGTGTTCCCGCGGATGATCTTGGGCACGACGCTCATGCCGGCCGCCCGCAGCCCCGCGATGCCGCGAACTCTCAGTCTTTCGTCTACTACGGAGCCCAGGGCCGCCACGCCCACAGGTTGCCACGAGGACATCGCCATGGCCCGCGCCCTACATTCAAGTTGCTCGTCTATATCAACAACATCTCGGCATTCTTCTATATTAAGGTCTACCACAAATGCATTTTTTCCTCGAAAATATGAAGTATCTGCCATGGAATAAGCAACTTTCATTGCGTGCGGATAATTGACCAAGTCGGCTCTGTTTCTAAAAGTTCCTGGATCTATGATCAGATCATCGAAAGGATCGCGCGAATTTAATCTCACTGTGCCTCTAGATTCGGGCTTCAGGAGGACAACAGCTAAAGACAGCAGTTCGTGACCTTGATTCGTTTTGTCCAGAATAGAACAAATCTCCTCCTTAATACCAAGAACGCCCATGCAGGAGTCGTAGAAGCCGCTCTTGATGGACATGCACACGGGGTAGATGGCGAAGTCGGGCAGATTAGGCGGCGAGCCCTCCAAGGTGACGTACGCTGCCATGCTGCTGGAGTAGGACAACGAGCCTGTTTGGTTGTACATGTATTGTATTATATCATAGTACATCTGACCGTTGTTGTTACAAGTGCCGTCCTCGGCCGCGAGGTACGTGAGCACCATCACGTGGTCGTGAAGGTTGTCGCCGACGGGCAGGTCTGCCTCTACCGGTATTCCTAGTTCGTGTAAGTGCTCTTTGGGGCCCACTCCAGAAAGCAGTAGCAATTTTGCAGTATTAAATGTTCCCGCTGTAACAATAACTTCTTTTTTGGAATAGTATCTATAGAGATAGTTGTCTATCAAAACTTCTACCCCGTATGCAATTTTAGAACTTATTAGTAACTTTGTTGCGTATGCGTTTCTCACAACGTACAAGTTAGATCTCCATCCTTCTTTATTGAGCAGACCGGGCACAGGCCCGTCCCGGCGGCCGTTGTGTACGGTGTGCGAGAATGTGCCGACGCCCACAATTTCGGGGTTCGTCATGTCGTCCACTACGGTGTAGCCCAATTCTCGAAAAGCATCAACGAAGCGATCAGTTGTGAAAGTATTTTTGTTATCACCAGACACTTCTATTTCTCCAAGGAGGCCATGGTACTTCACGAGCTCAGGATTTTTGAGTATGATTTCGTCGGTTAGACGTTCGGTCTTCTTGAAGGCTTCTAGAACCGGCGGCCAGTCCCAGAGGTCGCCAATGATGGAGGCCCACTCCTGGTAGTCCGCGGGGAAGCCGCGGTCGTACACCATGTCGTCCAGCGAGCTGCTTCCTCCTAGCATCTTGCCACTTGGTATACGCTGAACGCCTCCGATTAGTGATTGACTTGTAACATGGTTATTTGTCGTGGTAAAATTCCAATCGTACGGACTTCCTTTTAGTGAGTCTTTTATTCCCGGGATCTGTTTAACAACAAAAAATTGACTTATTAGCATGGTTAAATTTTATACATCAATAGTATTAAGATAAAGGTAATAAGTAATACTTACAATACTCTCCTGGGGCGGATTCCCTCCTGCCTCCAGCAAGAGGACTGTGGCATTGGTCTGCGCAAGCCGGGCCGCCAGCGCCGCCCCCGCAGTGCCGCCGCCGACGATTACGAAATCGAAGAAAGACTCGTCTAAAAGGAACATAATATTCTGAATTAGAAAGATCCCGGGAATCTCGGTCACTTGGCTACGGCGCGATACGATGAGATCCCTTTTTCCACTTTGGTAATTTAAGTTCCGTAACCAGTTACGAACACATTTTAAAAAAAAAAATTTTCTCAATATGTACATACTAATAAAATAACTGAAAAAAACAAATTAAAAACTTCATCATTATACAAAACTAGCTGATACCCGCAGCTTCGTCGGCGTGGTTACGAGGTTCTGACATTGTTTATTTTTTTATTGGGAATAAGATGTTTTTCCGGGATAAAAAGTTCTATGTCACACCCAAAAAATCATGTCATCGCCACCCAGGAGAGCCCGGGTTGGAATCCCGGTCGGGTCATGATGAAAAACTAACTTTTTCTAATTGGCCTGGGTCTTGGATGTTTTTCTATATATATATGTATTTGTTATAAATTGCGGTAGTATCCCAACACAAGTTTCAAACTTACTTTGGGGCTTGCTAAATCTGTGTTTTAAAATAAAGTGTTGAGTGTAGTCGCATAATACAATAAATAATAGTACATACTGATGGGCCGTAGCCGGTTCGGGGGCCAGGGCTCGCTGAGCAGACACTGCGAGGCCGCGAAGAACTGCAGCGTAGCAGCGACGGCCGCGCCCGCGCTGGCCAGCGCGCTCGGCGTGTAGCCCACCACGCTATACATGCTCACTCAATGTCCTGCAAGTGTCAAACAATTTTATTTCAATACTCAGAATGGCAGAACGATAATGTGCAATTTTGAAAACACAGGTAGGGTAAACCGGGGATAAAATTTATCGTAAGATACCTTTTTTTTTTTTTTTTTTTTTTTTTTTTTTTTTCTTTTACGTCAGAAAAATGCTTTGTGGCAGCCCCACCGCCCGGGGAGCACGCGGTGGGGACTGTGGAACTTACCACTAAAAAACTGACGGGATGCCTCTTGCCCTGTGTGGCGGGGCCACGGGAAACTGAGATACAACCGCGACCCCGCCAGGGCCGTCCGGCCAAGGTACCAGCCGGACCCGCTCGCCCCCGATACGCTCCGTCAGCAGTACACCGCATCCAGGTGCACTGCCGACACCGAGGACCATCGCTCCCTCAAGACGACGGGCCTTCCCCGGCCCGCCGTCTCGGCTGGGCTATGGTCCCCGTCCACTCGGCGATCGCACCCACTGTGCCGACCGCCAGCCAACGGCCACACCACACTTATTCAGCGTGGCGCGGCCGTCAGCTCCGCTCGTGATTTTTATAGAGGTTGTCTTCCTCGCGGCCCGGGCGGTTAAGCCAAGGCCCCCGGCCCGTGGGTGGAGGACCCACGGGTTACGGTATGCGCCGCACGCCGGCTGGTTAGGCCGGCGCCCACTAGGGCGTCCGCGTCAACCCGCGAGCCGAGCGCAGGGAGTGGACACACCCGTCCGCCTGCAACCCGCACCCGGCGAAACGCAGGGACCGGACCCCGCTCGTCCCCCTCAACCCGCGGCTCGCCGCAACTCGAGCGCAGGGAGGGGACCCACGTGTCGGGACTTCAGCCGCCGGCAAGGACGCGCCGGCGTTGCCCGGGGTGGACCACGTGGAGGTATCCCGACAACCACCCCCTCGTAAGATACCTACTGATATTCATTCAAATCTATCTATTAGAATAGCTACGGGTGTTTGATTCGTTTGTCAAATTGAAATCGGCGATAGAGGACGCCTTTTTCAGACCTTTTCAGCTACCACAAAATGTTTTTGACCCATCCCATTAATGTCATTTTATTTTTATTTTTATATGAAAAAATACAAAAGTCAACATTAAAGTTTCGTTTAAAAAGGTATTAAATTTTATTTTTATTTAGTTAAACAGAATGATATATGAATAAGGTTTTTGAAATGTTATTGCAAATGTTTGTATTTACATTGTTGATGTGCCTGAATAAATAGAATTAAAAAAATATATTATTGTTATAATTAGTAATGTTACATGATGGCCTAATCAAAATTGAAATTACGCATTCTGTCGATATTCAATACGCAGAAAACCGTCCTTTTGTCTAAAATTAAATAACACGTGCAAGAAATGGTGCTTTCAACATAATTAAGCAAATATTTTTTACTGATTTGTGACTTAATGAAAGAGAGAGAGACAAACGGTGCTTAGAGCAAGTTCAGAAGACAAGCGCTCAACGCGCGTTTTGATAACGCGCGATTACAACCTACATTCATTTTATTCTGGCCGTACGGCGCGGCGTAGTTGTAGACGCGCGTTATCAAAACGCGCATTGAGTCTGCTTTGCAACGTGTTATTGAATTTTTGACAAAAGGAAGGATATCCTTTCTGGTAGAATAGTGCTTTTATGCGGTGGATTTTTCTTTTATTAATTTCTAGCCTGAATAAATTGACATATTCTGATAATTAGTTAATAATTAGTACTGTGCTTTTTTAATTAAGTAATTACCTACCTGCTTAATGTGTTTTCATTATGTTTTATTTATTTATTGTATCCTCCACAAAATGATTTTAGTTAATGGATTTTTTTTTAAATTATACAAGTTTTTTATTATTATTTTTAGCCTTATTATAGTGCTAAATACAAATTAATTGATGGGTTTTTATCACCAATAGTATATACATACCTATTAACTTCAGTAATTACATGTATACAGTAGTTGAAAATTCTATGCGTAATTATAACTTTTTTGATTTTTATGTAAAATAAAACTATTTTTTACACACCTTAATTTATACTTGAAGCAATAAACTGGTTTATTTAATGCACTTAAGTATAACTTACAAGACAAGCCTAGTAGTAGGTAATATTGCCTTCATGACAGAAAAGGAAACTTTACCTAATCAACAACGTTTTCTGTGATTATAAGTCAAGAAGTTGCCGTTATATTGTATTAATTTATCGAGTTAACATGTTACAAAGAATATTATATTTGCCGTTGATCATGAACCACCCAATCCTCGCCTTGCTTTTATTAGTAATCTATATATATAAAAATGAAACCCGTTTTCCGTTGTCACGACATAACATGAAAACGGCTTGACCGATTTGGCTGATTTTTTTTTTGTAGTTTTCTAATACTCTGTACAAGGTTCTTACGGAAAAAAATATTAAGAAAATCTCTCAGAAAGATTGTAAAAAAAACGAAACAGTACCCGGGCGAAGCCGGGCCGGGCAGCTAGTATCAAATAATATTTGAAAATGACCACATGTGACGAAAAACCACAATATTTCAACAATATTAAAGTTACCAGAGTAAAACACTTTCTGTGTGACTAGCATTTCATTGGGTATTAACCAATAAATAAAAAAATGTAATGCCTAATCATTTTAAATAAGAGATATTAAAATAAATCGTTAATATTGAACACGAGATATACTTAGGTAAAGTTAACAATATAGGGTAAAGATAGCTACTAAATACCGAATATAAACTTGGATTATTCCACCAACTTGGTAGATTTACCACATCTCTCTTTTTATGTAATTCACCAACAATTTTTTAAAAAAACTTACCGTGCGTGAAAAAATCCTCCCCCAACACGTCTGGCACAGAGTACACTATGTATGGTAAACACAGAGCGGGGTGCTCTGTGATGGTAAACGTCCTGGCTCGTAGAGTTGGCGCCGCCGACTGATTTCTATCCACAATCCGTGTCTTCCCACTACCTGCCTATATCATAAACACGAAATGGGGATGATTTGTCTAGTCGGGTCGCGGAGCACGAATTTGTGCGTTGACCTGTGGTTGCTTGTCTCTGTTACTCCCGGGTGATTATATTGCCGTCCTGCTCGCAGAGATGCAGGGTTATTGCGCTTGTGCGAGCGTGACACTCGTGGTCTTTTGCGAGGGCGCGACAGGGATAGGTGATAGCGGATCATTGTACGGGTTTCTTCGTGCTCCGCGACCCGACTATACACCATTGATGCCCCACAACATCGTTGTCGTTGATTATGATTGAACCCAAAATTAGGATCTTGAAACTAAGTATCCTGAGCAACTTTTATATCGTGGCCGATTTTTCGTTTCGCTTTATTTACAAGTTACAACTAAAAAATCACTCTATTCGGTCGTCTTATTTTCTGAAAAGCATCTTAATCTTAAACTTGAATCATGTCTACGGACTTTCATACGAAGATCTTGAAAGCAAGAACCAACTGACGGGCATAACAAGGTACAAGGAAAATATAAAAGCGCCTACCACCCATACTTTTGACATGCGGTGGAACAACCATCGCGACCCGGCCTATCTCTTTTTGATTTCCTTCAACTGTGTAACTGAAAACGAGAGTTTATTCTCAGAATTCCCTTTGTTAGTTCCTCTAAACTAAAATGCTAGATGCCAACGCTCCTGGCCCACGAAGTTATGAAACAATTAAGCGCAAAGGCTGCGTGCGCGTCCCAGGAGCGTTAACGTCCAATGTAAGTACATCTCAAACATCATTTATTCCATACTATATTGATTCACCATGACTTCGCGGGCCAGGAGTTACGGGTGTACCACGCAGGTGGACCACGACCAATACGAGGTGTTCACGTCTAGTATAGTGAGGCTTTTTGAGCCTTTACTAGAAAACAATTATTTACCAGTGGCCAGTGACTTCGGCGACGGCAATAATCACCATAAGCCGTGTTCTTGAAGGCCTCGTGTTAATTTCCGTTGCAATAGTTCAATATCTGTCACGTTTTAGCACCTAAACAGCTGAACTAATTATGAAGTTGTAGACAGCCTGGAGTGTGAAAATGAATATAAGCAAGTATTATTTTAATTTCCTTATTAATATTCATGTTTACATTAACATTTTTAAATAACAGCCCGAAGTCACGCCAATTTGTGCAAAACTAACATTAAGCAAGTGGTGGCGCGAAAACATAACATTTCATCAAATAAAACGGTTCCGTAATTGCACATACATTTATTTGAATAAGTATAATACATGGATAACTCATATAATAGTAAGTTTTTACACTAGCTACTAGTACACACACAGGCTGAGCTGAGCACCAACAGACAAGGCTTTTTTAAAGATACTAAAAGCAGTTTCTGCAAAGCATCTTAATTTTAATTCCATATGAAATCATTGTGTCATTAATTTTAAAAATGCGTTTCAGAAACCGACTGTAATTATCATCGAGTGTATTGTAAATATTTTGATACTCATGGTTATTTAAAATTAAAGAAGGGCTACGTATAGTCGATTCTCCAAGAGGCACATGAAAAGGCTCGCATTCACTGGCCAGCGTCTACAGCACAGCATTTTAATACGTTGCGGTCGAAAAACGAAAGCGTACGGTCTACATTGATGGGCACCGCATTTGGCATCGCTCTACTCCGACACGCCAATAAATATTCCCGTCTTTTACCACGAGGAAGAACTATTTCTGTTTGACCTACTAAGTATAGAATCGAAAATTTAGGATTATTTTACAATGTTTTCAGAAAGGTCATCAACCAAACTCGGCTAAATCGGCTTGTCGTGAACAAAAAAAACGAACAAAATAATAATTTACTTAGAAATAAAGTTTTCTAATAAAATATAATGAATTTTAGTCAATGATATGGAGTATGAAAATAATTGAAAAATTTTTTTTAATAGGATGGTCAACGATTTATAGCAGTACATACCGCGATCGCAGTGATCAAATCAAAATGTTGTCAAACTGATATTGAGTTGGCTGGCTGTATGCGGCGCTGTACAAAACTACTTTACATAATAAAATAAGATCTATTTTTGATATTAAAAATTCTTTAACATTTATTATTTGCATGTTATAGATGACCCCTATATCCCAATATTTTCATGTTCATAGTACATGTGGTTGGTGTCCTTCCACGAACTGTGTAACAACATAATGTGATTGCCATAAAAATAATGTCAAATGCTGTGCCGAAGACACTGGAAAGCCAGTTAATAATATAGCACACGTGCCCGTTTCCACCAGACAGCCTACAGGTTCTTCTCGTAGATACTAATTAGTAAGAATTAGCAGCAAGATAATAGGTCCCCGCTAAACAGTGTCAACAAGCCGTGTCAAATGTGCCGACGCGCAGCGTTTCCGTCGATTTCTCCGTTGCCGTCTGAAACAGTATACAATTGTAATCTTCTGCGTACAAACTCACAAACCTATCTATTACTTAATCTATTCAATTTTAAATCGATTTAGTCGCTCTTCTTTAAAATAGAAAAGTGTTATACCTCCATTTCTCCAACTAACTCTATGATTAATATCGTCATCCTGGCGCCGCGGACGTTATTCACCTTACATTTGACATTATTTTCATCTCCTTTATCGGTCAGTCTCCTTGCCTTGACTATCAAATCAATTGGATCAGACATAATCTACATTATATTATTCAATGACGATAACGTGGAGTGTACAGTCCATAATTCCGGGTTTACAGTTCGGCTAGAGCAAAGGGAGTCGGTCACCTGCGGCCTGGCGCAGAGCCCCAGGTAGCCCAGCAGCACGGCGCCCACGGCCAGCCCGCAGCGCGCGTTCACCGACGTCACGCGCGCCGCGCCCAGACGCAGCTCGTAGTACCTGCGCACAGTCAACAGCCGTGGTGATGGCAACGATCGTGATGTCAGAAAAGTGCGAGCGCTAACCTCACCTAATTTTCCACCCGTAGGAGTTTTCTACGGAGACGTAGCAGTCGGGTTGGTGCAGCAGCAGGTACTGCTGCAGGTCGCGGAAGCCGGGCTGCGCGCTGGCGGGGTAGGCCGTGAGCTGCCCGGGGCCCGCCGCGCCCGGCTCGTGCGGCAGGTCGCGGCCCACCAGCACGCAGCGCAGGGGGCCCGCCGCCGTCTCGCAGTGCAGCACCAGGTTCAGGAACTGCTGCTCGGCGCCGGCGACGGCCTTCGTGCCCACGCACACCACCAGCCGCTCCTCGCAGCGGAAGTCGCAGTGCAGCAGCCGCGCCGTGCGGTGCTCACGCGCCAGCTGGTCCGACGGGTGCAGGCGCAGGCACGCGCCGCCCGAGAAGCTGTCGCCCAGGAACGGCTCCAGGCACTGCAGCTCCTCGGGCACCGCCGCCAGCGAGTAGCGCACCTTCTCCTTGGCGTCGTTCAGCTTGATGTTCACCGACACCTGCACCATGGACCTGCCCGCCGGGCTGCGCACCGCGCTGGGCGTCACGTCCAGGTTGTCGTGACTCTCTCCGGCCAAATCCTTCTTCGCTAACTTCTCTACGCTGTCCTGTGTCTCAACCGCCTGCTTCTCTTCTTCATGACCCTTTTCCGTGGTGTGTTCTGGCTCCTTGGAGCCGCTGTTCTCCTCGGAGGGACACTTGCAAGATTTGCCGAACAGGTTTTTGAAGGCGAACTTCCTCTTCCGCTTGACGCTGGGCGGGTCCTCGGCCTTGGCGCGGCGCGGCCTTGGCGACACGTCCGGGCTGCGCACCAGGTGCAGCTCCATGCGGCTGGCGCGGAACACCTCGCTCAGAGGCTGGTCGTCGAGCGGCGCGCTCAGCACGCCGCTGCGCGCCAGCTTGGCGATCTTGTCGTGCGTGGAGAGCAGGTAGCCGTGCGCGCCGTGCGCCGCGTTGGGCTGGTACTGCTGGTGGCGCAGGTTGAACCAGGGCCCCGGGCACAGCACCTCGCCGTACAGCCGCCGCTTGAGCCCCTGCCCGCGGCAGAAGGACGTGCAGAAGGGCAGCTCGCTGGGCACGCGCGTGTTTAGAAAGGGCCACAGGCTGCCCCACAGCGCGCGGTCGCGCAGCAGGAAGCGCTCGTAGGGCTCCGGCGCTGGCGCCGCCGCGTCGGGCTCCTCCGCCGCCTCGTGCGTCCACGCCGGCGCGAACAACGCCAGCGAACAGCCGTAGCTGTACACCAGCTCCACGGCCTGCGTACATCATAAAAAATTGTTGTACCATCGCACAACCAATCAAGCAACACTTGTCTTTAGTTTAACTTGAGATTAACCAAACAAAAACAAACAAGGAAAAATTTTGACGATTAAAGATGGTAATTCTGTAATCTGAGGTAAAAGTATATCATGGTCTACCATGTAAAAAGAGTTTGAAAATTCGATGAGAATGATAATGGCAACCGCAAACCTTTTTCCGTTCGTTAACGTATCTGCTAATCGTTTATTAGTAGGCAGGTACCTCTTGCACGTTGAACTGTCCCCCGCCGTAGAAGTTGCGTCCCCAGACGTCGATGCCGACGAAGACGTCGCCGACGCGCTCGTCCGCGGCCTCGACGCTGTCCGCCACGTCGTCCTCGCTCCACGAGTAGTTCGTGAACAATCCATCGCAAGCCTTGAAAAACTCCCTGCAATGAAAAAAATCCGTTGCTATAGGATTAAGTTTAAGTTTAACTATTTCTACATCAACTGTAGAAATAGTTAAACATAAACTAACTTTGATAATCCGCTCAAATCCGAGCAGCACGTCTAGAGAAGGACCTCTAACTTACAGAAGATTGTAGCCAAATAGCATTGGTCTTGGCCATGTTGTGTTCCTACGGTGAGTAAGGTCTCCAGAGCTCTTGGGGGGGGGGGGGGGGGGTTGGCAACAACGCGTGAGTGCAAGACCCCCGGTATTGCAAGCGTCTATAGGCTATGGTGATGCTTACCAGCAGGCGGGCCGTATGCTTGTTTGCCAACTTTGTGGTATAAAAAAATAAAAAATATTTTTTAAAAAAAAGTACCTATTATAATGATATTTCAAAATGTAACCAATAATACCAATACAAAAAAAATATTGCATCTTCAAATCAAATCAAAAATACTTTATTCAATAGGCCCTCGCGGGCACTTAGACACGTGTTTATAACATATTCTGTGTTAAATATAAAATAAATAAGCTACTCTTTAAACTACCACCATTTCGGAAACAAAGCAAAATGACCAATGGGAAAAGAAATGGCGAAAGAAACCCAGTTACGGCCTTTTTTAACAGACTTCAAAAAGGAGGAGGTTCTATGTTGCATTGTATATATATATTTTTTTGTATGTCCGTCGATTACTCCGTCAATTTTGGACCGATTTTCAAAATTCTTTTTTTATTCGAAAGTGCGTACTCCCAAGTCGGTCCCCAAGTCAGGATCTGATGATGGGATACCAGGCAAATCGAGAGCAACCCTCAGATTTTAGAGGCACGTACAACGCGTTACTTATATTTTCGTAAGCTATTCATGTTTTTACGTCTGGAAGTCATCATCCCATGTTGGTGAGATGATGATGGAAGGTACAACTCCTAAACGGATAGGAGTTAGAGGATGATTCTTTAAGTATTGTAGGTATGTATTAGATTAGACCATTTGATTTTTTGTCCATCATAACTTGTCACCAAATCAGGATCTGATGATGGGATCCCAGGTAAATCGAGGGCACTCCTTAAATTTGATAGGCACGTACAACGCGTTACTTATGTTTTCGTTAGCTATTCATGTATTTAAGTCTGGAGTCATCATCCCATTTTGCTGTGGTGATAATGGAAGGTACAATTCCTAAACGGATAGAAGTTAGAGTTAATAAATTTAAATAATATAATATTTCATGTGCTAGGTACCTACTGTTCTAATTGAAGTCGGTGCCAACCAAACCAAATATTACTTAGGCCACATGCATGAGTGCAAGGCTTTGTACGTCGAGTACATGGTCGAGTGATCACGTCCGCGTGACACCGACTTCAATTATAACAGTAGGTACCTAGCACATGAAATAATATATTATTTAAATTTATTTTTGAAGTCGGTTTGTTTTTTTTATTAAAAAAATTGTCATTAAATTTTTTTTAAATTACATACAACTGGTATTCAATAGAATACAAAATCAATAATAACATACACACACAAAAATACAAAATACGCGGAGTGTCATAAATAAAAGTGGTTGAAAAAAAAAATACTTCACGATTTTCGCCACTACCTAACAAACTATGTCTGTTCAGTGAGTGCTCACATGTTCTTGGCGTTCAGCTTGTTCTGCCAGTTGAGGTGGCCGTCGATAGTGACGCTGTCGTACCAGATGAGCACAGCGTGCGGCAGCGCCGCGTGCAGCGCGCGGTGCAGGTAGCGCACGAACTTCAGCAGCTCTTGCGGCTTCGACACCTGCACCAAACGTCGTTAAACCGCTGCTATCTTACAATGACAATGGAACTAGTGTCAAACTCCTACTATTATTCATTCAAAAAACATTAGGTCAAGTTATGGCACAGCCAAATATCTAAGCTAAGAGTTGTGCTCAGACTCATTTCTTGTCCTTAGTGGTTTAAAAAAAGGTAAAATAAACTGTCTAAATAAAATAAAATAAATATTTGCACCTTATTTTCTACATTGAGCAACCAACCATCAAACTGGAGGGACTTAGCGATATTGACCAGTGCGTTTGCACATTTTTGGTACTCAGCTTCAGAGGCCAAAGCCTTATCCCAGAACTCTACTCCTTCTGCCCATTCTGTAATAAGCGTGCCTGTGGAATGAATAAAATAAAATAAAAACATTTTTAGCAAGTAGACTTACAGGAAATATTTTTTCACATCAATATTTTTATCTAACAAGGAATAAGGTGTATTATGTAATAAACAACTTGTTTGCTAATGATGTCAAAAGAAATAACAAAGTTGTTACCAATGACTTTGACCCCATGCATGTGACCCACGTTAATCCAAGCGAGTGGCGGAATGGTGAGCAGGTGGTGGCTGAAGTAGCAGAAGATATCAATGCCAGCCCAGTTGTAGAAGGTATATGCATCATAATTGGGTGTGCCATCAATGTAACTGAAAAAGAGAAGACGTGCTTTAAAATTAAGATACTCTTTTTACTCGCAAACATGTTTGCTTTTAATATTTTTACAGGCATTCGCTCAGTTTGTAGATACTGAAGAGTTATTATGACTGTTTGTCTGATTTTAATTTTAACATTTGGTTGGAATACATTGTTCGTCGTGATGTCGAGGTATAGCTTCAATAACCTCAGGCTGCGGTGTTTCTTGTCTGTAAAAGCCAAAATTGTGCCGCGTCCCTCGACTTCATTTACCTGTCGTCGTGGTACCCGTTGGCCATGTCGTGGCACACCAGGGTTTTCGGCAAATCCTTCTCATCGTGCCGCTCGACCTCCTCGGCGTCCGGGTCGAAGTGGCAAAACGTCTGCGGGCACTCGAGCGACACGGGCGCGGAGTGCGAGCTCTGCTCGTAGTTGCGGATCAGTTTCTTGCTGTGCGGCTGCAGTGGCTTGCACAGCGACTTCCAGAACGGGGGATCTTGAGCCAAAAGTAATATTTCACGATACGTATCCACAGGTTCACATATAAGTTCGTTTTCACTATTTCGTACAGTCTTTGTAAGACCTTTGTGTGCCATAATCACTCGCGTCGCGCTATCATATACATACTGCACTCTTTCTAATTATAACTACTAATAAATAAAGTTAAATTTGTTACTTATTTTGATGCTTTGATGTGTTTCTTAACCTAAAAGTCTGTTTGTTTACTTTAACTTTACTTCCACTGTGACAGTGACAGTCAGCTGATCACTTTGACAGTTTCTGAAAATCAAAAGTTAGAGTAAAAGAGTGACCAACACACAATCACATTGGTTGACAAAGACCACTCAACTAAATATTGATAAATATACCACCGTCATTTTAAATAAGACGGATGTTTATTATAATTAGGACAAGTGTTGATATAAAACGCCCGCAATCCGCAAAACAACACTGGTAAAATTTTACGTAAATTTTAAGTGAAATATAACAAAGTGCAAAAAAATTATAGGCGAGTGGTGTAACCTTAGTTGTAACACTACTTGTTTACAATTTGGCCAAAGAGTGGCCAAATTATTCCCACCCACCAGTCCCTTTAGTAACCACTGACTGAAGGGACCAGAGGGACTATGTAGTGGGAATAATTTGGTCACTTTTAAAAAAGTTCTATTCAAATTCAATTCAAATTCAGACGATTTTTTCCTACCATCAGTTCAGACGGCAGATTTTAGCTTTATGAAGAACTGGCAAGAAACTTAACACTTGCTCTTTTAAAGTGAATATAAAAGAAATAGTCTACCTAAGATAGATAATTCTTTGTTATATTTCACTTAAAATTTTACGTAAATTTTAAGTGAAATAAAACAAAAAAAATATAGGCAAGTGGTGTAACCTTAGATGTAACACTACTTACAATTTGGCCAAAGAGTGGCCAAATTATTCCCACCCACCAGTCTCTTTAGTTACCACTGACAGAAGGGACCAGAGGGACTATGTAGTGGGAATAATTTGGTTACTTTAAAAAAAGTTCCATTCAAATTCAGACGATTTTTTCCTACCACCAGTTCAGACGGCAGATTTTAGCTTTATGAAGAACTGGCAAGAAACGTAGCACTTGTTCTTTTAAAGTGAACATAAAAGAAATACCTACCTAAGATACAATACAATTACAATGAAAAATATATAAATATATCTGCAATTTCAGATAATGATGTTCGCGCCTACTACTGCGAACGAGTAGGGGCTTCGACGGCAGCGCCGCGGGCCGCGGCGCGTCGCCCTACGCAAACTACTTGCCAACGGAATCATCGGCGTGTGCGCATCACTTTTACGTATTTGCTGCCTATCGTTAAAGTTGAAGTTTCCATTATACCAGTACTTAATATACAGTCCACTACTTTTATTTAAGACCTCGGAGGATCCCCAACAATGAAGAAAAAAGGGAAATAAAAGAAATAATTTAAAGAATAATAACACAGAAAATGAAAAAAAAGCGTAATATTAAATACAACCTACATTTAAAGCTGTAAAGAGTGAAATAAAGGTAGAAGGTGTATTTAATATATAATATATTATATCCGCCAAGCACAGTCCCTATATTCCTTTAAAAATTTGATCAAGTGTCCTCTTAAGTATTTTGTCAAATTATGTATGTATCTTAGAGTAATAACAATATTAGAGGGAGTGTCCCTGCACCCGTTTTGATACACCACAACTGGTGCCCGTCTGGCACCAAACGCCGAACTTTGCCGAACTGCTTCGTAGTTGTCGTTGTCAAAGCGCCCCAAACGTGTCTCCCGGAAAAAAAATTAATATGGCGGTTTGTGCTATTAAATCGTGTCACAACACGTCTGAAAAACAAAAGAAATATAACGATATCACTTTTCACAAGAAAGTTTTAAATATTTCATAGTATTTTGTAGATAATTATGAAAAAGAAACAATACGATTTTAGCGCATTATTTAAATGCTCGGTGTTACAAAATTGTGAAAATATTTTCCCATTTTAACTATTTTTATTGTTTCGACTGATTAATTTTAAAACAGTTGCTGCTGCTACTAATATTTACATAGGTATGTGACACGTTCTCTAATGGAAGTCCTTGTGGATTTACGATATCATATACCTAAAATTTTGTTACTTGCAAGTTGAGAAATTTAAACAAACTCTATTTATTTCCCCGCTTTTTGAAAACTACACCTCCATTGGCAACATTCCGCAAGTGTCAAGTGCATATCACCGACATGTCATCGAGCGTTTAGCGATTCACTTTTGACAAAACGCTTGTTTGATCCCACTCCATCTAGTTATTATTTTTTTTGTTTTTCAGACGTGTTGTGACACGTTTTAATAGCACAAACCGCCATATTTAATTCTTTTTCCGGGAGACACGTTTGGCGCCCTTTGACATCGACAAATACGAAGCGGTTCGGCGTTTGGTGGAAGACTGGCATCAGTTGAGGTGTATCAAAACGGGTGCAGGGACACTCCCTCTATATATTGTTATTACTCATAAGGATAAAGGGTACTCAATTTGAAGAAACTAGTGGAACTTTTTTATCCCACTAGCACTAGGAACGTTGGTTGATGCTTCTATTTATTAAAATATACAGTTTAACACGCACACTGCACTTACACATTTCTATTTCTATGCGTGCATACCAAAATAAAAATTATTTAAATATACTTAGGTAACTTAACAATAGAACAATAAAATGGAAATATTTATTTTGTTATTTAATAACTGTGGGAGTCGTCTGTCCTAGTTACGATAATATAGTGGGTCAGCTAGGCGATAAGGCTCGGACAATGTACATTTTATTTCCTGTTTTTATTGGTATGTTTTGAATTTAAATTGCGTTGACCGTGGTTAATGCTTTCGAGTCTTGCTTGCTCCGCTTGCTTGAAAACATAATATATAAAAATAACGTAATAAAAATACCCTGCTTTGCTATGGCTATTAAGCTGCAGATAAAACAGCGGTATTCCAGGTCATATTTACTTACTCCTAGGAATATTAATAGATTCGAGTCGAGTGCATGGAATATGAAACCTCTCCCTGTCCTCGTTATCGCTCAACTTCGCGGTACATCCAGCTTATGGAGTAGGTGTATATGTGACTAAATCACAATGATTTTAGCCTCTACCACACAGGTGCGATATTTCCGGCCGGAAATATCGCATGCGATATTGTGATATCTGTTTTCAGTACATTTTGTATTAGGATGGCCGCACACCTGCGATAATAACGTTTGTAGTTGTATGGCAAGGACGTAAATTGGTTTTAGTTTATTTATTCTTTATAAGTATTGTATTTTTCTTTAGTTTATTTATTTATTCTTTATTGCATGATTGGGAGTACTTCTCTACCAGTCAACCATTGGATTGCAAAAATATTGTTGGCAGGACAAAATTTTAAAGCAAATGGTTACCTAAAAACTAATATATACCTACAGCTATAAACATACACATATAAAAAATATATATGTATATTATTAATAAACTTACATAAACATACATATCATACGCACTTTACTATAGTTTACTTATGAATTTAACTAAAGTACTTATTACACTACACGATATCTCGGGCCCTGTCCGCAGAGACAGGGCAATGTAATAAGAAACAGGGAGTCAGGGTCCCTAAACAGGGCGATCGAGTGGTTCCGATCTTCCTAGCTCCCTGCCGCCCTGCCGATTGGGTAGTGTAATCACACAGGGCGCGGTTTCCAGCGTAGTGTAATAAGCGGCACCCTAAGGCATCGTCCTAATAGAACGCGAATGCGCGATCGTCGCGCGAGTAAGCGATGCGACCGTCGCGTGTACGCGCGATCAAACATATTGAGCTCGAATAGGTGTCCTACCTAACTGACCATCACACGACGCTGTCGCGCGATTCAAATGTTTGTTAATCCATTCGCGCGAACTTAGTTCGTACGAACGCGCGATCAAACATATTGAATTCGAATAGGTGTCCTAACTGACAATCGCACGACTCGGTCGCGCGACTCAAATGTTTGTTAAATCCATTCGCGCGAACTAGTTCGTACGAACGCGCGATCAAACATATTGAATTCGAATAGGTGTCCTAACTGAAAATCGCGCGATTTGCCTCGGCGCGGCGCAGCGGGGCACTGCGCCTGCGCCCCCCTCGCCTTGCCGGCCCGGCCGGCCGATGCCGCTGTTAGAGCAAGGAGTTTAATAGAGACCTCGGTTGAAAACGCTATTAAAATAGTGAAGACAATTTGTCTCTTGCACAATATTATAATAGATATGGACAAAATATTGATTGTGAAATTCACCACGAATTGGTCTCATTTTTAACTTTGCGTCCCACGTTGTTTATTTTCATTACCATCTAAACCCGCACAATTAGTCGACCAAATATTTCCCGACAGCAAAAATTGAGCCTCTCTGACGTCTATGATTGTTGGTATGGACCGTTCTGTCTGCCTAATTTACGGTCGCTTGCTCGCGTCGTCAATTCGCGCGATGATCAATTAGGACACCCAGTTTTAGCCATCGCGCGAACACGCGACGGTCGCATCGCTTACTCGCGCGACGATCGCGCATTCGCGTCCTATTAGGACAATGCCTAACTGGTAGGCAGGACACCCGAGAGACCGGGCCCGAGAAATCGTGTAGTGTAATAAGCGCTTAAGCGCTTAAATTGTGCCTGTCCAAACATGTCAAGTGATAGGCCTCGCCCACCTACTTCACCGAAAAAGAAAAAATTCCCATTAAGTTGTTAGGTAAACAATTAAATTTTAACTTACAACTTGTTAAATTCAATCACTTAAAATTAAGTTAAAATTTAGTTACCTACTTAACTACATTGTATCAGCCTTCTCTCGAAGAAATATCGGACGATAAAAACGCAGCTGTATGCAAGGAATCGGAACGTAGGTTACCGCAATATCGCATAAGCGATATACCGACCGGTAGAACGCAAAACCGTACACACAGGTGCGATAATATCGCAAGTTCAAGACGCTCCGGAGCCAGTTCACAACACGAGAGTGTGAACAACAGAACACAACACGAGAGTGTGAACAGACAACTCAAAAACCATCGATCACGCGAGGCGCGAGACGAAGCACGAGACGAGGTACGAGGCGAGAGTGTAAACGCAGATCAAAAAATGTGATGCGAGTGAAATGTCAATGTCAACGTCAAACAAAACAAATAAATTTTATGGGGAAGGGGGAACCAGTGTTGCCAGATTTAGAGGTTTTCCCTAAAACCTAGGGGTTTTTTGAGGTCGTTGAGGTTTTTTCGAGGTTCCGATGTTGCTAAATCTATCTAGGGGATTTTCTGAAGGTTTTCACAATTTTTACAAACTTGATTTATTTTTAATATTAAACAATAACACCAATTTAGTTGACCAAAGGAAATGAATGGGATATCAAAACTTGATAACAAATTCCGTTTTTTTTCGCGAATTCCTGTGTGGCTTGCTTTAACTTCGTTAGTTGAAGTATTTGAGATTTTGAATTAATTTGAACGAAGCTTTAAAAAGGTTTTTTTTTCTTTTTGGGTCAAATCACAGAAAATTTTTCTTTAAATATAAGTTTTCTTTGCACAAATTTCACAATTCACTTTTCACAATACAATTTTCAATTTCACAAAATACGTCAGAGGATTTTCTTGATCATAGTTGGGATTCTAGGGGTTTTTTCAATTTAACTAGAGGGAAAGGTGAAAAAAAATCTGGCAACACTGGGGGGAACCGCGTTCAACCGTTCCTTCAGAGAGAAAAATAAGACATCTAACGTTCCTATCTCCTTCACTGAGCAAGGTCTCCTTTTCCGTATGGTACCTACCTACATAAATACAAAGTACTCTGTGAGAGGATGTGATGGGGAAATGAAATTCAAGGGAAAAAAGATTCGAGGTTGGATGGTTAAATAAAATTGTATGGAGCACAGAATAGGTAGGATAAAACAGACAACGGGACAATATATATTTTTCTAAATGCACTACCATGGTACGTACTTACGTCACGTAGTAATTTAATAGTCGTCGGCATTCTCAGCCTTATTATTTATTAATTAATAGACAAAATAAATGTCTAAGAGATTCAGTTCTAAGGGTGCTTTTATCAAATGTTTATTAATAATAATGCCATTATTTGATCAGAACAAGCAAGTCTCTAAAAGTATGTTTACTTTTTCAGATCGGTAGAGAGTCGCCTTAGGAGATCTATTTAATTGTGATGAGTATAGACATTAGCTTGGAGAAATGGCGAAACAATCGTGGAACCTTAAACTGCTACAGTTGCGAGTGGACACGGTTGTCGCGGCAGTGCTGGGGCTGCTCGCGCTGATCGTGCTGCTGACGTCCTGCGGCACGTACGAGTACCGCCACGTGCGCAGCGACGAGCTGCCACACGAGATCTATCGCGCTACAGTTCCACACCTCGTCCTCAAAAAATCAAAACCCGACTGCACATATGATCACATACTCAAAAGTACAAATACTATATCACCTAAGAGCATCCCAACAAAATTTGATGATTTCTCAGCAAACAATGTAATGAATGGGAGTTACGTGCCGGAGCACTGCAACCCGCTGTTCAGTGTGGCCATCTTGGTCACATACAGGAACAGGCAGAGTCAGCTGTCCATATTCCAGTCCTATATGCACAACTTTTTGAGAAAACAGAACATACACTACAAGTAAGTGCTTTTATAGAAATAAATGAAACAGGAATTAAAGATGTTAAGTTTTATATTGTCTGTGTAAATCATAAAACCCTATCTCTGGAAAATATATTACAAATCCTTCTAGTTATACTCCTAATGAACTTTCCAGAATATTCCTCATAGAGCAGCAAGATGAGAAGCCCTGGAACAAAGGCCTGTTGTACAATATCGGGGCAAAGTATGCTATAGCTGAGAAATTCCCCTGCCTCATTCTGCATGACGTCGACCTGCTCCCATTGGATGAGAGTAATCTATATGTGTGCATGAATGAGCCCCGGCACATGAGTGCCAGCATCGACAAGTTTAGATATGTACTGCCGTATGATTATCTTGTTGGTGGAGTACTGGCCCTGTCATCCGAGCTGTATGTCAAACTCAATGGGTTCTCAAACCGATTCACCAATTGGGGTGGTGAAGATGACGACTTTTCTCACAGGATACTATCACACAATCTAAACATATTGAGGTAATTGTAATTTAGATTTTCATAGGTCATTTCTTTACCAGTGGTCATTGTGCTTTTGTTTTCCAAATGGCAGTAGTTGATAGAGTAGATTAATAATACACTAGTAGATTAAATAACTTAGCATAACTATTTTACTTAAAACTAGCTGACCTGTGTCATCTGCATATTTGTTTTATTATTACTTAAATCTCTCGAATCTTAATTAATATCCAACACTAAAATATTTTTTCAATAGGAACCAGTATTTCCTGTGATTAATGTGTTCAACCAAACACTAGAACTAGAGAAACAAATAATAATTAAGAATGATCTCCTCATCTTCAGATTCCCTCGAGAGATGTCCCGTTACACAATGCTGTGGCACCACCCCGAGAAGAAGAACCCTAAACGGGAACAAATTATGTATGAAAATAAGAAATCGTCCAACAAGGACGGCTACTCATCCATCATGTACCAAGGGGTGCAGCTGAAGCCTCAGCGGCTGTTCACACTCATCAATGTCAAGTTATGATACACCTCCAGGACACTGTAGGTCTAGTCTGATAGTCTAATGCTACAATACATGGTGCTGGTTATTAGTAGTAAAAGGTACAATTAGCTTTTTAATTGCAAACCTGAGGCTTATATATTCAAATCACACAGCACTATCTGGTTTCAAAAATAGGCTTGTCCTGCTTGTGTTATGTATGGTACCAGAAAACGAATATATTATTGTAAATACACATAAATATTTGCCCCGAGCGGAATAGAGGCCGTCTGGTGTTGAAGGTAGGGTCTGCCAACATGCAAATTTATTGAGTATTTTGGGCATGAAGAATGGACAGTTAAAATATACAGATGGAGAGAATACGCCTTGTTCTCATCACAACATTATATATCATAATAGAACAATCGCTTTTAGGAATGTTGTGAGTCATGTTTGTATGCAATAATGTGTCAAGTTTCTAAAATAAATTGTTTCAAGATAATTTTATTTAGGGTAACAAAGTTATTAACTGCCAAGATTCACATTATTTGCTATCACCATTATTATTATTAGTGTAGATGTACATGCATGGTATCCTTAGTGGTATCACAAGAAAAACTTTGTGCTGTATTGAATTAGGCCGGAAAACTACACTAATAATTTTATTATTGTTTACTAATTTATGTTAATAATGAAGTATTTTATTTTAAGACATGTATAGTATACAACTTTGAATAAAGTTTAATGGCGAAAATAATGTTTCTTTGTATGCAGCATTGTATTTTTTTACAACTCTATAAGTATTATTTAATCTTTTTATTTATAGTCTAATAGCAGTAGGAATTTTCTTCGGGAACGCAGTCTCATTTAGAGAACGTTTTTTACCATGTTTTGAGAGGTAATCCAGATAGAAATTGGAGATAGATATAAATATAATGTATTGTGTTAAGGAAGCTTATATTATCTAAAGTTACGGCGATATGTTGTTTACAAAATGTGCCTCTTCATTAAATTGTTTAACTCGAAGCAAAGGGCGTTTGTTATATTATTGATGTAAACAACTGTACTTAATAAAAGCTGTGAAATATTCAATGTTGAGATATTAATTTTATTATTAAATGACCAATCGCAGTTCTCCTGAAGATCTCAGGACTGAAGTTGAGTTGCAAAAACACATTTTAAAGTTAATATGACGTTAAATGTGACGCTGTCTAATTAAAAGGATAATTGTATTTATTTTGGGACTTCATGTGTCATTTAACTTTAAAATGTTTTTGTGCAACTCGCTGCAACTGTCCCCATGGCAGAAATCCTTACTAAAAACAGATTTAAACATAGAGATATTGAAATAAAAAGAGAAAACCAATGTAATGCAGCTATATTTTGGTTTAGGTGTAGGTAGACCCGAATGCAATTATTTTGGTCTCAAATATCCTAAGTTTCATCTGGCCCTATCTGCGACTTCACCGGAGCCACGAACTAGGATCTCTTGAAACTTGAGGAAACGTCCTTTTTCGTTACTTTAATAATAGAGATAATATTTGTTAATCTTTCTCATTCTTATTGTTGAAGATTATTATATTGTCCCTGCTATTTTTGGTAAGCGGTGGTTTTTGGTATTGCATTTTACCTTCTTTATTGGTGAGCCTTGTTTGAATTTTCTCCTTAATATCTTTGACACTAACAATGGTTGCAGGAGGACCAGACTGTTCATCACTGCCTTGAGGATCCTTTGGGTCTTGGTGATCGGCGGGTATATCATGTACATTGCTAACTAAATTGTTAGAATGGACATTATTGAGCCACATCTTTACCGTCTTTGTGTATACCTGCTTTCTGAAGCTAGGTGCTTCGATTTTACTTACTTTTTTCACCTTTTTGGGAACATTATCAGCGGGGCTCTTTACTTGTTTTTTACGTTGTCCACTTTTATTACTTTTTTTAATATGCATCTTTACTTTATCTATATTATGACCTCTCTGTTTGGTGCATTCACGAGTGTTATTACTAAGTAATTCTATTTCGAAAGTATTTTCATTGACTACACTTACACTAGAAGAGTGTTCTGTAACTGGCTCTTCAGTGACAGTTGGAAGCAATTCAGTATCAAACATGTTATGCCAGGAAACATTATCATCTTCGATGTTAACATTAACATTAGATGGAGACTCAACCATATTCCTAGTACTATCTAATAATCTTGTGTTACAATTAGTAGAGAAATCAAAAAACAATCGTGGTTCGGACCCTTCAACTGGGTTTAGCAAGTTAAGTGCAGTCACAGATGTTTGACCCTGCTGAACCACCACGGCTGGTTCTGTTCTCATATCAAATAAATGAGGCGCAATGTATGTACTCGACGAACTGCTGTTATCAATTTCATAACAATATCGTATTTTATCGTTTATACCGCAACTTGGTGGCAGTGGCGGAAGAGGCCTTGTTTCCATGTCTACTGGCGTTGAGGGAGTCTTCCACGAGCTGTTTCCTGTTAAACTAAAAAATATATACTTACTTAATTGTAAAATGGTCTTGTAGGATTGTTTAAATTTATTCAAAGACAGACTTCATGCATTCTCTATTTGGTTGAAGTGTACTAATCATAATGATTTGTTTTAAGTCTACTTTAAAACTACCTACCTCTATTTCGGAAACTAAAGCAAAATTTTAAAAAAGTAAGTACCTACTTAACTACCTTTAACTTTCGTATTTTTAATTTGGTGCTAAGCACAAAGCGCCGTGTGCACAAGTTGTCAGACTACGATGCTGACAATGGCTGATACCTTGAACGGGACGCTAGAAGCGAAGTTGTAAAATTCGATTTAAAAAATTACTGACGTGATAGCTCTTTTTCGTCGCGGTGGCTTCCGGGCGCGACAGCGGTTGTTCATGCTATGCAGGCACAGGCGTTCTGAAATTAACATTATACCCTGAGTGCCCTTACAGTATTAAGTAGTCTGTGTCTGCCCTTACCAATATTATCAACGCAGAAATTTGTATGTTTCGAGGTTAGTTAGATACTCTTGTAAGCAAAAAGGGCTGGACAGATAAAAAACAAGCTATATTTGTTTTGTTGTCAAACGAGATCTACATTAAATTAAGCGCAAGCGAAGCCGCGGGGAAAAGCTAGTACGGTAAAAAAAAACGGCCAAGTGCGAGTCGGACTCACGCACCGAGGGTTCCGTAGAAACCTGTAGGTAGATAAGTAAAAATTATGTTTTTTTATATATTTTATTTATTATAGGTAGGTATTATATTTTTTTATAGGTATATATTTTATATATATATAGCTACTTAAGTACATATATATAAATTTTCATAATGATCGGCTGATTAGTCAAGCTGTGAAGGAATAACAAATAAACAAACAAACAAACAAACTCACTTTCTCATTTATAATAGGTACCTACCTACCTAATAATATGATAATATTCCGGAAACGGAAACAACGGGATTTCGCGGGAAAAACCATCAATCAAATCATTTTTATTCAAATAGGCATCTACAAGCACTTTCGAATCGTCACATTTTTTTCCTAGCACCAAAACCGCAGGAATAAGATAAGCTAGAGTCATCGAAATAATATTACTACGTATAGAACAGACACCGCGAACAAAATTTTTGTCCCCATACGTTGAGGCCAATAGACATCAACTCGTTTAGTCACTTGTCTACGCTCATCGCGATCGGTTCTCGGACTTAGGACAAAAAAAAACATTGAAAAATGCCGTCATGTTCGATAAAAACGTGTAAAAACCGTTCAACAGTAAGGAAGAAAGATAGCGGCGTGACTTATCATCGCTAAGTATACAAAAAATTAAGTAAAACCAACCAAAAATTTTTTTTTTCATTATTTTCTAATGCATCAATAATCATGATTGCATCCGCCATTTCTATGTGAAAATCATAGATTATCAAAAATTAATCGTACAGATGGGATACGTAGGTACTAAGCGTCAGTTAATTTTATAATATAATTTAGGTATTTCTGAATTTTTTGTAGCTTTTTTTTTAACCGACTTCAAAAAAGGAGGAGGTTCTATGTTTTTTTTGGAGGTCCGCCGATTACTCCTTCAATTTTGGACCGATTTTAATCATTTTTTTTTTAAATAATATGTAATTTAAATATTGATTTTTTAAACTATATTTCCAAAATATTTTCATATACTAGGTAAAATACGTAAATGTGGATAAAGTTACTAACTAAGTAAAAAAATAAGTTTCTAGAAAACAAAAAGATGGAAAACGAAACGGCATTTTAAATTTCGACCAACCATTTTCGAACAAATGAAATTCGGGCAAACAAGTTTCGGAGTAAAGATACGTTATCATTCAACACAACTCCTCTTGTCTGGCAGGCGACCGTCTCCTGGTTATTGCATATAGAGCACTCGGCCGGATATCGAGGGGTCGTGGGTTCGAATCCCACCTGGGGGGAGGAGGTGAAATTTTTCTTTCAAAAAATCAATTTCAAAAATATTGCATATATTACAAAATACTTCAATATATTAATAGCTTCATTATAAAGTTAGTTTTGAATTAATCTCAGTTTATTTTTGACTAATATTAAGTTAAGAACAAAAATGTAATGTAGCTTCCTTCCTATAAAGCTAATATTATACCTATTTTCTATTAAATTTATTCTATTAAGTAAAATAAAATATTGTAATAAAATAAAATAATCAGTTAGATGTCCAATAGGCAGAATATAAACAAAGTGTCGCCCCTGCGTAGTAATGTCATATTCTATGACTCGGTTGGGGGCGGGGCCAGGGAGGGGCACGCCCCGCACGGCCGAACGCGGCGCCAAAATTTGAAGGCGCTGTCATTTCTATAGTAATATTATTTCGATGGCTAGAGTAGACAATAATCTGGTAAACTTATTTTGTACCCGGGGTCAAAAATATTATATTAATAATACTAGGAGTAACATGAGTACAATTACAATGTAATAGTCTAAGATAATAGTATAGGCTTAGTATAATAGGGCTTACTCATCGAAATAATATTACTACGTATAGAAATGACACCGCGAACAAAATTTTTGTCCCCATACGTTGAGGCCAATAGACATCAACTCGTTTATGACTCGTTTAGAAACTTGCCGACGCTCATCGTGATTGGTCCTCTGATTTATGTTAAAAAAAATAATTAAAAAATGCCGTCATGTTCAATAAAATCTTGCAAAAACCGTTCAACAGTAAGAAAGAAAGATAGCGGCGTCACTTATCATCGGTAAGTATACAAAAAATTAAGTAAAACCAACCAAAACAATTTTTTTTCATTATTTTCTATTGCATCATGATTGCATCCGCCATTTCTATGTGAAAATCATAGATTATCAAAAAGTAATCGTACAGATGGGATACGTAGGTACTAAGCGTGAGTCAATTTTATAATATAATTTAGGTACTTATTTTTGAAAATTTTTTGCTTTTTTTTTAACCGACTTCAAAAAAGGAGGTTCTATGTTTCATTGTTTTTTTTTGGAGGTCCGCCGATTACTCCAATTGTGGACCGATTTTCAAAATTCTTTTTTTATTCATAAGTGCATACTCCCAAATTGTCACCAATTCAGGATCTGATGATGGGAATTCCAGGAAAATCAAATTTCATGGGCACGTATAACGCGTTACTTATTTTTTAAACTATATTTACAAAATATTTTTATATAGTAGGTATAAAATATGTAAATGTGGATAAAGTTACTAACTAAGTAAAAAAAATAGTTTCTAGAAAATAAAAAGAAGGAAAACGAAACAGCATTTTAAATTTCGACCAACCGTTTTCGAACAAATAAAATTTCATTATAAAGTTAGTTTTGATTTAATCTCAGTTTATTTTTGACTAATATTTAGTTAAGAACAAAAATTTAATGTAGCTTCCTACCTATAAAGCTAATATTGTACCTATTTTCTATTAATTTTATTCTATTAAGTAAAATAAAATATTGTAATAAAATAAAATAATCAGTTAGATGTCCAATAGGCAGAATATAAACAAAGTGTCGCCCCTGCGTAGTAATGTCATATTCTATGACTCGGTTGGGGGCGGGGCCAGGGAGGGGCACGCCCCTCACGGCCGAACGCGGCGCCAAAATTTGAAGGCGCTGTCATTTCTATACGTAGTAATATTATTTCGATGGGCTTACTACTGTTCCTCTCTAAGACATCCAATACCTTTTTCCCAAATTGTGATAAACGATTTTTATATTCCTGTGAATTATTGTACAGATAGTTGCTGTTCTTGTCCATATTGAAACTTTCTTATATACCTATATAAACATATGTATTGTAAATAAACCTCATTACGTAATAATATAATATTTTACTAGATCTGATTTTAC
Organism: Endotricha flammealis; assembly: GCA_905163395.2. Lineage (NCBI taxonomy): Eukaryota > Metazoa > Arthropoda > Insecta > Lepidoptera > Pyralidae > Endotricha > Endotricha flammealis. The sequence continues at coordinate 205,225 of LR990861.1, read as the reverse complement.
TTACGGTTGTAGTCCCAAACCAACCAAACTTTGCGTGTAACTTGCAATAGCTTTAAAAGGCCCGCGCTTTCTACTCTTTTTTTTATGTGTTCTGTATACAAAAATACAGTTCGTGCTTGAATCTTTAAAAAAGTAAAATGTATAAAAAATTAACCGTTTCCTGTTAATTCAATTATACTGAAGTACCTAACCTAATACATATGTGAAATCAATAGATATTTTATTGAGCCTTCTGTAATAAAAACATTAAATAATATCACGGAAGCCAGAAATGACATATTGTTCTATATATATTGTGTTGCCACTATTGGTTGACAGTTATGAATGAAGAGAAGACAGAAAAACAAAGTAAAATACAAAATCCATCAGTAAAATACGGAAAGGAAAAGACAAATTTTGTAAATAAATTATGTGACTAATAAAAAGTTAAGTTATTCCACAAAAGATTCACAATCATGGCTCTGAATCTGGAGAGCTGCGACAGCTTGCCTCCCGACGAGGAGCCGAAGCTGAAATACAAAAGGATGGAGAATGACGTGCAGAACATACTGCTAAAGGATGCCGTGAGCTGCATCTGCGTTCACACCAAGTTCATCTGCCTCGGCACGCAGTGGGGCGTGATCCACCTGCTGGACCACGAGGGTAACACCGTGCCAATATCGCAGGACGGCAAAGACAAGGAGCTGCAAGCGCACGCCATAGCCGTAAACAAGATCTCCGTGGACATGAACGGGGACTACATCGCGAGCTGCTCGGACGACGGCAAAGTGCTCGTGTACGGGCTCTACTCCAGCGACAACACGCACAGCCTGTCGCTGGGGCGGGTGGTCAAGTCGGTGGCTTTGGACCCCTGTTATTTCAAATCTGGATCAGGGAGAAGATTTCTCACTGGTAATTTTGTTACTTCAATCTTTTATTGGCTATATAGGTACACTTCTTATTGTTTCATTTATTTTAGTTTATCAATAGCCTTGATAACTCAATAGCACATAAATTACACATTTTTCCTTGTTCAGATTTTTATTTATTCTTTGTGCAATTTTTTGTCCCTATAATAATTCACATTTTTGTATCTATTCCAGGTGACAACAAACTGACGCTTTATGAGAAAACATTTTTAAATAGACTTCGCAGCACAGCACTATTTGAATGTGAAGGTTACGTCCAAGCCATTGCGTGGCATGATAGATTTGTAGCCTGGGCAAGCGAACTCGGAGTCAGAGTATATGACCTGTTGGCGCGGTGCTCCCTGGGACTTATACAATGGGAGAAAAGCCCTAATAGATCCATTGAGGATTATCGTTGCAACCTGCTTTGGTCAGCTTCAAAAACATTAATGATTGGATGGGTGGACACTATTAGGATATGTATTATAAGAAAGAGAAGCCAGATTGAATTACAGACACGAGATGCTACCGAGTACTTAGTGGATCCTGTTTACACATTTCAGACAGACTACTACATCAGTGGCCTGGGCCCACTGGACGACCAGCTGGTCCTGCTAGGGGTGCCAAAAGAGCCAGATCCCGACACAGGGAAGGCTCAGAGGCCTGTACTCTCAGTGGCTGACTACAAAGACTGTGAATTTTGTGAAGTGTCAACCGACAGCCTCAACATAAGAGGCTACGAAGAATACACCTGCAACGACTACTACTTAGACATGCTGATTGAGGAAAATAGATTTTTCATTGTGTCACCTAAAGATATAATTGTGGCAAGTCCCTATGACATTGAAGAAAAAATTAACTGGCTCACAGAGCATGGTAGATATGAAAAGGCCATGGCGGTGTTGGAGGATGTTGGAGGCAAAACCTCCAAATACTCAGTGGTGACTGTGGGGGTGCAGTACTTAGATCACTTAGTATCAGAGCACCTGTTTGAAGAGGCAGCTATACTCTGCGCAAGGATCTGTAAGAATGAGAAGCTTTTATGGGAAAACCAAATTGTAAAATTTGCTGAAGTGAACCAGTTAAGAGCCATTAGTCCATATGTGCCCAAGAACCCTGAGCAAGCCTTGAGCCCCCATATTTATGAGCTTATTTTCTATGAGTATCTCAAAGTTGACCCACAAGGCTTTCTCAAATTAGTCCAGGAATGGAACTCAAAATTATACAATACAGGTGTCATAATAAAGGATGTTTTGGATCACTTGTTGACCACTGAAGTAGACAAAAATGTGTATCTGGAAGCCTTGGCACTGCTCTACTGTTACCAGAAGAAGTATGACAAAGCCCTGACTGCATATCTGAAGCTGCAGCACAAGGATGTATTCAAGCTGATCACTCAGTACAAAATGTATAATGTCATTCATGACAAGATTTTGGATCTGATGACCCTTGACTCTAGCAAAGCAATATCTCTTCTTTTAGAAATAAAAATACCTGTAGAAGTTGTTGAAAAACAATTAAAAAAACATGACATGTTATTATTTAAATATTTGGATGCATATAGCAAGAAAGAATCTAATGGCAAATACCAGGGTGACCTGGTGCGACTGTATGCCAAATATGACAGAGACAGGTTGCTGCCTTTCCTGAAATGCAGTGACAACTATCCCATCCAAGAGGCGCTAGATATTTGCCAGAGCAATGAATTCTACCCAGAGATGGTGTTTCTGCTGGGCAGAATCGGCAACACCAGAGAAGCCCTGCAGATTATCATTGAGCAATTGAAGGATATCAAACAGGCCATAGACTTCTGCCAGGAGCACAATGACAAAGAGCTCTGGATTGATCTGATAAAGCAAACAGTAGATAAGCCACAATATGTGACATTGTTGCTCAAGAGAATAGGAAACTACGTAGATCCCAGGATGTTGATAGAAAACATCAAATCAGGTTGTGAAATTGAGGATTTGAAGGATTCCCTTGCCAAGATGATGTGTGATTACCGGCTACAGCTTTCTGTGCAGGAGGCCTGTAAAGTCATCACCCTGAGGAATTATTTTGACTTGCACGAGAAGCTCATTGTTGGACAGCAGAGGGGCATTTCCGTGACTGATGACTTTATGTGTTGTGTGTGCCAAGGTCGCATTATAATAAAGGACTTGTCTAATGCTTCTGACTTAAAGGTGTACAACTGCAGGCACTCATTTCATATAGAGTGTTTGCCGGATGCAAAGCACTGCACCAACTGCACTGTGTGCAGCGCAGTGAAAATGTGACGTGCATCCCAAAAGCTCAACAGTCAACACTAATCCATAAACTCTGTAAAAAGCAACAATATTTTTCCATGTGTATGTAATTAATTCATATTTATGGTATTCAATCAACTAATATTAAATACTCCCTTAATTATGTATTATCAATCTGGTGCTTTTATAATGAAGTGGCTTGTATTATTTTCCTTGTTTGTAAGTATGTGTATTATTAATAAATATTGTCACATTTTTGGACTGTATGTAATTTTATGTTAGTAATGGCGTACTTAATGGTTACCACCAGACCGCCGCACGTCCAGGGTTCGAATCCCCATCGGGTCATGATGAAAAATTAACTAATTTTCTAATTAACCTAGATCTTGAATGTTAATCTATATTATATGTATTTGTTATAAAATATAGTATCATTGAAGTTAGTATCCCACAACACAAGTCTCAAACTTACTTTGGGGCTAGCTCAATCTGTGTGGTTTGTCCCTATCTATAATATTTATTTATTTAATCTCACTGGTCTCAGATTCGTTTCCCGTATTGAGACAAGAATTTATATTAGTCAAGAGTCTCTTTTGTGTCACCTATTTGCCACTTGGGAGGTGGCAAACAAACATAGGAACTCCGTACACATTTAGATAGCTGCCGCCGTATCCATTCTACTCTCTCACTTTAACTCATTGAACGCCAGCGCCAAAAAGCAAACAAGTATTCGAGTATGTCCCTCCCTCGCACATGGGGGGGGGGGGGGGTTTGTATCGTCTGATAACAACGCTCGCATTATATACTTATCCATTCGCAAACTGCGGATATGCGAATGAGTTTGCATATCAATGTGCGAATCATTTGCACTTCCTCAGCTACACTTGTTTACGAATGTCTGTCTTGCTTGCGATTTTGTTGATTTATTTCATAACTTATGGAATTTCTCTTCTTCTTTAATTCTTCAATGGAACATTTCGAGAAATTACATCGATTCTCTCTCAACTCTGGAGGAAGGGAGGGGGAGGCCTTTGCCCAGCAGTGGGACACAAGACCTTCAGGCTAGGAAATAATAAAAATATTAATGGATGTAGTAAGTGCCAAAGTCACCGCTAAAGCAACTTTTTGATGATTTGATAAAGTCGGTGCCATAGCGACAGACGTGCACAGTCATTCACTTTCACGTTCAAACTGAGAGAAAATCAAACAGGGGGCGATTTTCAGCGTAGTGTAATATATATTTATAAAATTCAAAGTCCTGACTGACTTAACTATATATCAACGCACAGCCCAAACCGGTGGGTCTAGAGATTCCAAATTTGGAATGTAGGTTCCTTACGACGTCTAGGGGTGTACTAAGAAAGGATTTTTCTAAATTCCTACGGGAAACCGAGATATACGCAAACGAAGTTGCGAGGGTATATCAACGCACAGCCCAAACCGCTGGGTCTAGAGATTCCAAATTTGGCATGTAGGTTCCTTACGACGTCTAGGGATGTACTAAGAAAGGATTTTTCAAAATTCCCACGGGAAAGCGAGATATACACATACGAAGTTGCGAGGGGACGCACAGCCCAAACCGCTGGGTCTAGAGATGCCAAATTTGACATGCAGGGTCCTTATAAGGTCCAGACCGACCGGACCGGACCGGAACGGAACGGACCGGACCGGAACGGATCAGACCTGAAAGGAAGGGAGGTTCCTTACGACGTCTAGGGATGTACTAAGAAACGATTTATTAAAATTCCCACGGGAAAGCGAGATATGGCATGCAGGGTCCTTATAAGGTCCGGACCGACCGGACCGGACCGAAACGGATCAGATCTGATCGGTCCGGAAGGAACCTCACCGTACCGGACCGTGCCGGATTTTTTTCTGAAGAAATATAATTATGCTAATTGGTATGTAGGTTCCTTATCAGGACCGGACCGATCGGACCGGAGCGGACCGACTGGACCTGATCGGACCGGACTATATATAAAATTCCTGACTGACTTAACTATATATATCAACGCACAGCCCAAACCGGTGGGTCTAGAGATTCCAAATTTGGACTGTAGGTTCCTTACGACGGCGACGTCTAGGGGTGTACTAAGAAAGGATATTTCAAAATTCCCACGGGAAACCGAGATATACGCAAACGAAGTTGCGAGGGTATATCAAATTTGGCATGTAGGTTCCTTACGACGTCTAGGGATGTACTAAGAAACGATTTTTCAAAATTCCCACGGGAAAGCGAGATATACGCAAACGAAGTTGAGAGGGGATGCACAGCCTAAACCGCTGGGTCTAGAGATGCCAAATTTGTCATGTATGGTCCTTATAAGGACCGGACCGACCGAACCGGACCGGACCGGACCGGATCGACCGGAGCTGATCGGACCGGATGGAACCGTACCGTACCGGGCCGTGCCGGACCGGAATTTGTTTCTGAAGAAAGATATGCTAATTGTTACTAGGCCACGCGGGCGAAGCCGCGGGCGGAAGCTAGTAGTACATATATATCGATGTAAGCGGCACCCTAACTGGTAGGCAGGACACCCCGCCGGCAGGGCCCGAGAACTCGTGTAGTGTAATAAGCGCTTTTACTCTTAAATTAAGCAGTAGTTACACTCGAGTAAAGACTTACTCAAGTTTGGTCGAATCCGGCCTTAGAGTAATAACAATGTGTCCCTGCACCCGTTTTAATACACCTCAACTGGTGCCAGTATGGCACCAAACACCGAACTTTGCCGAACCGCTTCGTAGTTGTCGATGTCAAAGCGCGCCAAACGTGTCTCCCGGAAAAAAAAATATGGAGGTTTGTGCTATTAAATCGTGTCACAACACGTCTGAAAACAAAAGAAATGTAATTATATCAATTGTCACAGGAAAGTTTTAAATATTTCATAATATTTTGTAGTTAATTATGATTAATACTCGGTGTTGCCCGATTGTGAAAATAGTTTCCTATTTTAACTATTTTTATTGCTTCGACTGATTAATTTTAAAACAGTTGCTGCTGCTACTGATATTTACGTAGGTTTGTGATACGTTATCTAAATGGAAGTTCTTGTGAATTTACGATATCATATAGGTACCTAAAATATTGTCATACTACATTTACACTCTCGCCTCGTGATCGATGGTTTTTGAGTTGTCTGTTCACACTCTCGTGGTGAGTTCAGTTGTGTTCGAGCTAGCCAGAATGGAGGACGTCGAAGTGTTAGCGGCAACAAGTCTTTGCTTACTGAGTTTCTACTGCTATGCAAATAATTTAAATAAAAGAAAAGTAAAAAAGAAGCGGAAGAAGAGATTTATTTTTTATTTTTAAGTCAGTTGAAGGTCTACACATTTCTTCACTTAATCTTACCCAAGCATCGTTCACTTTTTTGGCTATTTTTATGCAATTTGTGTTTGGGATCCCAAATTATGGGTTCTTTTTGGAATAGATAAATTAGCCCTTCCCGAACCTAAACTCGAAATGTACAAATCAGGCCCATATTATAGATCTATTTTAATTTATAATAAAATACCCACAAATATAAAAAAAAGAACAAAAATGCAATTTATTCAAAAAACTACTCAAAACCATCTGAAGAAAAATGTTATTACACAATAAAAGAGTTTATGGAAGATAGGACGTTATAATGTTGATGGCTTTGTTATGAATGTGAATAATATTGTTGTGTTTATTAATTTAAGTATGTTATTTATGCTGTATACATAGGATCTCATCACCGCCACTCTATTTATCTGCCTACACCCTTACAGGGTATATGTAATAATTTTAATTAGTCTCTAAGGATTCTATATTGTTACATGTGCTGTTTAATTAATAAATAAATAAAATAGTTCCAAAAACCGGAACGTTTCTTCCTGGGAACACTCCATTTCGGCACTATTCGGCAGTTTACAAGCCACAACCTGCGCGGCACAAGGTTAAAACTCGAATGAAGCGAGACGCGCTCGCATCCCATGCGAATCGCGAACCCCTTTGACTCGTGCCCAAAAAACCGCTCCGGACGCGAGCGCTGCGAGGCACGAGACGCGAGGCGAGCCGCGAGTGCGTGTTTACATTCGCGTTTCGCGGCTCGTCTCGTGGCTCGCGCGAGAGTGTAAATGAGGTGTTACTTGAAAGTTTACTTAATTGAAACAAACTTCCCCGCTTTTTGGAAACTACACTTCCATTCTCAACATTACGCGTCAAGTGCATGTCACCGACATGAAGCCGACATGTCATCGAGCGTTTAGTTAGCGATTCACTTTTGACAGAGCGCTTATAAGAAGACACTCCATCTAGAAAGTTATTAATCTACAATGCTACAATGTTAGTAACTTCATTTGAATGACATCTTTTATATATGTAGAATAACTTGCCAAAATACTTACCAGTTTTATTTTATTATACTTATTAAAAAGTTGACTCAAATCGGAATCAAAATAAAAGAGTTTTTCTTTTATATTTATAACTATTTGTTTTTATTTTCCCGTTAACTTTTAGAGATGCTTGATTTACACAACTGACGCATATGATATAACACAAAAAAAATAATAAGGTAAAAAAAAACAAATACCTCGGTGTGTGAAAACTTAAAGGGCCCCGGAGACGGTCAAACGGTTTGAGCCAAACCTCACGTGTTTGACTAATTCGCATCAACGTTCAAACAAGAAAGTCCTAGTGATTTCAAAAAATGTCGTTGACTATGGATAAAGACTTTCTCGCGTTTATTGTATTAATGTCTTGCTTAAATAATAAGTCATTTCGGAAGCCACACAGAACGTATCGCTTCGAAATTCAGCACAAGATCATCAGTCTTGTGCTGAATTTCGAAACGGTTTGACACAAACTAAATAGAGATGATAGATGATATGTCGCGAACACGATCAAACGCGCCTCAAACAAAACCAAAATATAAATTTCCATCAAACGAGCTTCAAACACGTAACGTTTGATCAAACCTGTCATACCAACGGGTATTCTAAACGATAAAATTGGTTTGACTCAAATCAAAATCTACATGTTTGAATCAAACCGTTTGACCGTCTCCGGGGCCCTTATAATTGTAAATTATCATTAAACTCATCCCATTTCAAAAGCATCCCAAAAGTACCCTATAACCTTCTGAAAACCATCAAAAACCTTACCGTGGAACGAAACGACACTGTCTGTTGACAATGTTGACATTGAAGTGCGAAATTTGAGTGTTGCCAGGAATTTCAAATATTTTAGTTCCTGATTAATTAATTTTTACTCTTTTAGTCTAGTGCTGAGGTCTAGTGTCATATACTTCACTTCACTTCCGTCAATTTTCCAAGTGTCCAGCGTGTAGTCTAGCGCTAGCATTATTGTTCATGTCATTCATGTGTAGTGTAGTGTATGCACAGTGTATGTTATTTATCAGCGTGTTGCGTTGAGACGGAACGCACACTTCACTTTATTGTTTATTCCCATTATTTCCCATGTGGTGTTGAAAAATGGACGCGCATTGATAATAGTTTCCGTGAGATTTTAAAATGTTTTACTGTGGTGTATGTGTACGTTAAGTTACTTAAAGAAATAGTGACAAAACGTCAAGTGAAAATGGCAGACATGCCTCCTTATCTTGTGGATAAAGATGAGGACAGCTCTCAAGCCGACGAGACATCGTCGGACGATGACTGGGATCTACCCCTGAGCTTTAGCAGCCCCCGGCACGTCGAGCCCATAAAGGCCGCGGAGCGGGTGGAGCACTCGTGGAGGGTGAAGGAGAAGGTAAGCCCCTGCTCGTAGTCGACTTTGCGGCACGTAATTGCGTATTGCAGGGACTTGGTGCGACGAAAACAAACGCACATGTCTCGAACGCGACTCGTAAATCGATTCCAAATAATGAGTGTAAAACAAAACTTCATGGGTAAAGTAAGCAAAAGAATTAAATTTCACGACTCTCGTCAGCCGCAAACCCTACGTTATCATAAAAGTACCGACTTGGGTATAAATATTAAAATTTGCAAATTCCTATAAGAAAAATGTTGTAAACTTTTTCTCTGTAGAACTTCTGCTACATTTAAATATAATATTACAATTTACAACGATTAGTTTCTGTCTGTATTCCTTCATCACTAAACTGACTTTGGCTTAAAGGTGAACCACAAATGAAATGACCAGAACAAAAAATGTAACTCATATAATACTGTAACTTTAATTTTAAATGTACCTAGTAATTTTAATTTGTTATTATTGTCTTTTATTATGACTTGTGAACTGAACAGTCTCCGGATTAGAAAGAACAATTCAAAAGAACTTTATATGATAGAATAGGCCTATTTGGATACAACAGCCATATTATAATGTTCTTTACCTCCAATAAATGTGTATTATTATTTCAGTACAAGACACACTGTGTGGCCCTGGTGTTGTGTTTGAATGTTGGTGTGGATCCCCCCGATGTGGTGAAGACCCAGCCATGTGCACGCCTCGAGTGCTGGATTGGTGAGTACCATTTTAAATAAAAATCAACACCATTCACACTGTGCCAAAGGTGAATTGTGGCCCTGGCTCCAAAGTAGGCTAGGCTTGTGCTTGTTTGTGTTATGGATACCAGACAAATATTATTGTAAATAATATACTTATCAATCAGTAGAAAACACCCAGACTCGAGACAAACACAAATGCCATCAAAAAAGTGGTGACTGAACCCAGTGCGGGTTCAATAGAACTGAAAATTCATTGTTATAGTTTAATATAGTATTGTGATCTTGAGACTTGCCTTTGAAACTACATTGATCTTCTAGTGGTTTATTATAAAGATAAGCCAAAGAGTTAATCCTTGGCTTATCTTGGCTGAAACCTTTCAAGAGAGGTAGGGCACAGTGGATAATCTGCTCAAATTGGAGCAGCCCGTCTGGGGAAGGACCTCCACGTTACAGAATATCGTAGCCAAATAGCATTGGTCTCGGCTGTGTTGTGTTCCTATGGTGAGTAAGGTCTCCAGAGCTCCACTTGGGAGGGTCGGGAGGATTGGCAATGCGTGAGTGATACCCTAGTCTTGCAAGCATCTATAGGCTACAGTGATTACCATCAGGCCAACCGTATGCTTCTTTGCCACTTGTGTGGTATAATAAAAATAAAAACTTGTGGTCTAAATCTTCGGAATGGGTCTGACAAACGTTTTTTACTTTACATGCCAATTAAATTTACAAAAAATTACGAGAAAATCTGTGGTTTTATTTTTTCATATCTTAAAAAATGGCTGGGGTATTTTTTTTTTTTTTTTTTAAGGGACAATTCATACAGATTGAGCTAGCCCCAAAGTAAGTTCGAAACTTGTGTTATGGGATACTAACTCAACGATATTATATTTTATAACAAATACATATATAGATAAACATCCAAGACCCGAGGCCAATCAGAAAAAGTTCGTTTTTCATCATGACCCGACCGGGGATCGAACCCGGGACCTCCTGGGTGGCGGTCTGGCGTGGTAACCATTACGCCACGGAGGTCGTCACGATCAAAGTGCGTATTTCCGACCGAAGGTTTTTAACGCGGGCGGGTGCTCACTATGCGATGACGTCGCACCCCTGGTCATTCAACAATCGCGTTCTCGTTCGCACGCCGCCGGTGCACAGTAAAAATCAAAATTAAAAAGTTCTCTGTGGTTAAAATGGAAAAAAATACTGTATTGTGCTTCAGTACTTCAATTCAACAGTTCTGTTTTTTATGTGCCTGAGGGAGGACCCAAAAATGAGGACAAAGTGGATGACAGCTGTAAAAAGAGTTGATTCAATAGGCCCTAAAACTAAAACGCACTGCTGTGAAGACCATTTCAATAGTTTATCCTTCTTCTTATCTACTTATCCTCGCCACATTTGACCTACTTAACGTACGTACTTGTCTACTTTTGATTGTTTATAGAGGTATCTTACCTAGTACCTATATAGCCCTGACGAAACACTAACTTATTAGATAAATAAAGTACTCGCATACTGAAAGGCTCAATAATTTTGATTATGTATTATTAGACGTATGTTTTCACTGAACTACCTATTAAGTGCCCGGGCGCGGACACCGGAATAAGCGCCGCGCCTGTCGGGGTCGCGGGCTGAACGGCTCGGGAGCGCGTGTAATCTCTGAAATACTTAAACTTCTCGTCGTTATAACTTCGGAAATACTGCATGTATTGAAGTAAAATAAAAACTAATGAATGTACACTTTACTCGAGAAGTTCACTTAAGTCAAATTTTCACTAAACTACACTGTCTATATTAACTTTAATAACCGGTAGCCGTCGGGTCACCATTTGTACGTGTCTATTATTTGTAACTACCGGGAGTTTCTACGCACTAACTGAGAGAGAGTCAAAATAAAATATTTCATACCACATAAAAAAAAATTTTTTCTTTCTTGTCCCAAAAGCTATCGCCCTAGCGTTCTTTCACACGTTCACTCGTTCATACTTCACGCACATACACAAAATCGCATACGCTCGCACATTCAACGTACGTACATACTATTATGTAAGTAAGTAGATTAACATTCTAATTCGGCCGGAGCAGACACTTCATAATCCTGGTTCTTTTTCTTTTATTGATAAAGGGGGTATTTAGTGAAAGTATTATTCTGTTTGATTAGAATGTCGGTGTGGTTGGGCTGTGCTGGTGGCTGTAAGAGGTGTTGTTAATATGCGCAGATCCGAACTCGCTGTCGCCGAGCAAGGCGCTGGAGAGCATCGGCCACGCGCTGCAGTCGCAGTACGAGCGCTGGCAGCCGCGCGCGCGCTACAAGCAGTCGCTGGACCCCACCAGCGACGAGGTAAACACGATTTATGCAATACCTACTAGATGACGCGGTGAACTTTGTGTTAACACCGGAGCTGGTGCTTGACCTTATTGGGTGTGTAGTAAGGTTTAAAGTAAAACTACACACCTTGGAACTGTTGAGCTGGTGAACTGAGCACTGTATATTGATCTAAACTGTTGAACTGTACATTGTGAACTAAAAAATTGAAATAATAAAATTGACATATCAAAAAGGACTGACATAAAAAAATAGCCAATATCTTCTTATATAGGGTGTTCTGAAATTATATGTTGCATAATGAAGTGGGACATAGTATCCGTTTCATAGATTTTATTTATCCAGCAATTATCATTTTTTAAGCTCATACATTTTTCCATACACACAAAAATAATATTCATGTTCTGCCTTTGTAACAAACCCGGGGTGCCGCGTGGGGGCACCGCGTTCATTCATTATAACAGCTGTTACTACGCGAGCTATACGCCCCGTCCTTGTCTGTGTCGGCGTCGAGGGCGGCCGGCGGGCGGCGGCGGCGGCGTTCCCGCGCCTGATACCCCGCACCGCCGCCCGCGCCCGCGCACCCGCGATGGCGTATATCAAACACGGTCACTGACCTCTGCCAATCCGTAGTGAAAGGGCGTGGCAGAGTAAGCTCTTATTCTATTGAAGAAAGACCCATATCCATGCAGTGGGATGATGGTTGATTTGATAGATGATTTTACAACTGCGTACGTACGTAGCCTGTATTTGATGCCGTCACCACGGTCGGGTCGCGTTACTCTTTGATCAGACTCGACAAAGAAATGCATAGATTTTTATTTTATTCATTCAGACATACCAATAAACAGTGTACGTACACATCACAATTACGTACAATGAATTAATGATACAGTATTATTCTCACGTGTACACCAATTACAGGTATTACAAATTTCACTATTACATTATCAAAACAATCTCTTATTGCGAGTTGCACGAACACATTTTAAAATAATAATGGCACCTTAAAACAGGGCTCCCAACGTCTAACTAAAAGAGAAAAAGAGGCCCGTTCTTCACCTCTATTTTACCTAGTTACATTGTAGTTACATTGATGTAACTAGTTGGACATAAACACTGCTTGCCTCGTAGTGCAGGTACTGATTTGTGTATCGAAATAGCATTATTATAAGCTTTTATTTAACTTGTATTTTAACCGAACCGAATCACGCGATTGACTGGTCTAAATAGGTAACACTTACTTAGTAATAAGGGAAAGGGGCTGCGCGGGCGTCGCGGGCAGCACGCGGGGTCGCGGGCGGGACAAGGGCGGTGGCGGCGTGGTCAAACTCAACTCAAACGAGCGGCACCTTTGACCGCGGCGACAACGATTTTTCGCAAAAAATATTATTTCATTCTTTTTGCTTTTTTCTCTAGTTCTTACTTACGTCAGACAGAGTAAACGGTTGTGTTGTGTTGTGGTCATTTATCATCTTGCCGTACGTAAACAAATGAATGATGAGTGTTTGAACATAGTGTCAATGTTGTGTACAGAGAGTATTCTTGGAGCGGCATTGGGTCACTGGAGACGCGGAGAACTCCCGCTTTCGAATACCTACAGTTGGATTTAGGATTTGCTGGATTTCTTTGAGAGAATGCGAGCACTGAGGATGGAGTGATAAAGGCTTTGCGTGACGAGTGTAGTCGATGGACTGATGGGCGCTCTTGACTTGACAGCAGTGGTCATAGTGAGTGCAGTGAGTGCTTGTTGGCACGTTAAGTCGGCGTGTTCGGTGAAGAACAACGGAGGAAGATACTTTTTTTGTAAGTAACCTTGACATTTTATGCCTAGGTACCATTTTGTAAATGTATTTAAATGAACTTTTAAACGCCAAATTACTGTACGATAGTTATTTGAAATCTAGTAGGTACTTATCTATCTACTAATACTATCAGCTGTGAACATTTCGATTTATTTTTTGTTAAATTTAGCTTGATTGATAGTAATTAGTAGGTAAAGGTAAGTAAATGCATATGATAGGTAAGTCGTTTCCCCGCTTCATTCATAACTTTACATTTTATTGAATGAAAGACAGAGATCGAATGAGTGACAGAGAAAGATAGATGTGGCTATGCGGTAAAGATGCATCTACATATGACGCTGTTTGTCGGCGGAAATCCGCCCGTTTTTAGCCTGTTTTAATGCCAGATTTAGTACCTGCAGCCATGTTTTCTACCACTTAAAGTTAAATTTACAAGCGAAGCGAACTTTTGTCTGTATTCAAAAGCCACGCGAGCCTAATAATGCTAAACAGTACAACGGTTCTCGCGCGGTTTTTGAATTACGGCTAAGACGCGGCGTGCTCCGGTCATAATGTGAATGCCGCTTAAAAGTTATGTTCTTTAGAGGCAGAACACGAATATTATTTTTGTGTGTATGGAAAATTGTATGAGCTTAAAAATTGAGAATTGCTGGATAAATAAAATCTATGAAACGGATACTATGTCCCACTTCATTATGCAACATATAATTTCAGAACACCCTATATACATATAAAACAATACCGTGATAGGGTGACTGACAGGTAACGCACAGCCTAAACCCTTGGAATACACTACACTTGAAATTTGGAAAGAATGTTCCTTGAGTATTCTAGGGGAGCACTAAGAAGGTATAAAAAAAAATGTAAATACTGTTACGAGCGTGGGGGTCGGGATTTGGATTAAACACCGTTGACTTGTTAGAAGAATTTATTCAGCGATGAACAGGTCACAGATACACTCAACGTAGCCAAATCACACGAAGAATCGAAGTCCGTAGCGCGCTGAAGTCGTTGGTCCAATCACAGTATTCTTCCAAGTCGCAGAGTCGTCCGTAGTCCGTTGGTATCGCAAAGGTTAACTCACTCTTGATTAGTCTTCGCAGTTATCGCACCGAAAGCTCACACTGAACTGACTGTATCGGCTACCGTCGTGGTATTTATATGCCTTGATATGCGTCCCGAATGTTCCCATTTTTTATGGCATTTTTTTTGTGACTTGTTTACAAATAACTTTGATCAAAACAACTTCAAGGTCAACACAACTTCTAATGCGTAAGCCATTTTGTACCTTATAGTACAAGCATTAAAGTTTAATGTCGCTTGTACTTCTGACTTGTTTGTCATGCTTCTTTTGAATGATCACTTATTTTTCTCGATCCACGAATAGTTGTAAACAAGTCATTCCAGTGGCGACGCGAGACGTCGAGAACATTCCAGCTCGTTTGTGACATTGACCTCCTCTTAGAGATGCTTGTCCCGAGCATCATCGTTATTCCCGTGGCAAAGTGCCAAGCGATTGATGTGAACCACCTTTAGAGCTCCTCTTGGATGCCGTTGAATCCGGTAGATGGATGGTAATGATGTCACCATTCATCCGTGTTACCACTTTGTACGGGCCTTCCCATCTGGTCTATAACTTAGGTGACTTTCCTTTTCTCTGTGTCGTGTTATACAGCTAAACTAGTGTTCCTTCTTCAAAGACGCTGGTATTCTCTCTCCAAGGTGCACGAAGTTGAAGATGTCCTCTACTCCTCGTGGATGGTCCTTTCACTGCAGCACATGTGGTACATTTCCGACACCAATCTTGCACGTCTGCTCGACATTTCAGCCAGTAGAACTTCTCCCGTAGCTTAGGTCCTTTTGACACCCAGATGACTTCCAGATAGGCCATCGTGTACTTCACGGAGAACGTGCTTGACCCTTTTCCTTGGGACTACCAGCTGCAGATGAAACTCTCTACCGTTAGGTTTTTCCCATTTTTGGTAAAATATTCCGTCCTGCAGATGAAACTGGCCCACTGAGCCTAGTATGCTTTGGTGGTAGCACTCATAGGCCTAACTTCACACCATCACGGCTTCTCCCTACCACATTTCTTCCATGCTACAATGAGTCGTATATCTTCGTCATCCTCCTGTGCTTTTCTTATTGATATCTCATCTTCCCAGGATCTCTGAGGGCTTGTCCTTATCATTTGTACAAGTTGCCTCCTGGATTCATGCTGTACACTGTTCTTACACTCTTCTGGCCATGGTCTTCTTGAGAAGGCACTAGCGTTCCCGTGTGCCTTCCCCCTTCGATGTTCAGAGAGGAAGTCGTGTTCTTGAAGTTGTCCAATCCATTTAGCTACTTGCCCCAGCCGCTTTGACATTTCCTCAAGGCGTATCTCCAACTTGCTCATCCTTTCATCAACTGTTTGAGGCTCCTCAAGGCGTTTCTCCAAGCAAGCTTAGCTGGTTGATGCTTCTTTTTGGGACAGGTAGATTGTAAATGGCCTGTTTCTCCACACAGATAGCACTTAGGTCTGAATGTCTTCTTCTTCGGCGGGAACGACGTGCTTTTCTCCTGCACTTCTTCAATTACCTCCCCTGCTGTGCATATTACGCCTTAGGGTTTCCGCTCGAGGTGCCTGGCCGCTTGGAGCAAAGTTACTTGACGTGGTGGGTCCTGCAGTCTCCATTCGTAAAAACTTTTCTGCAACCCATCGAAGTTCCTTTTCAGGGTTTCCATGTGGTCCTCCAGATTGGTAACATTCTTGGTTCACATTCTTCTGTAGATTTTCCACCTTCTCTCGCTCTTTTTTATTTTCCTGGTGAATTTCCTCCTGGCCTTGGCGCATTTCCTCCTGTTTCTTGCGCTTTTCCTCTTGTTTCTTGCGCATTTCCTCATGTTTCTTGCGTATTTCCTCCTGTTTCTTGCGCATTTATTCTTGCACTCGGCGCATTTCCTCCTGTTTCTTACGCATTTCTTCTTGCTCTTGGCGCATTTCCTCCTGTATCTTGCGCATTTCCTCTTGCCCCTGGGGCATGTCGTTTTGTTTGTCGACTATGCGGTTCACCATTTCCGCTAATTTATTTAAATACTCGAATATTGGATGTTGGCGTATCCCAATGGTCCGTTGATAGGTCCTGGCGGGCAGAAGCCATGGCTTTCCGTGTCCTCGTTCTAACGCTGGCAGTTTCTTCTCTTGGAGTCGCTGGCATCTCCAAATCCCACTTCTGACACCAAATGTTACGAGCGTGGGGTTCGGGATTTGGATTAAACACCGTTGACTTGTTAGAAGAATTATTCAGCGATAAACAGGTCACAGATACACTCAACGTAGCCAAATCACACGAAGAATCGAAGTCCGTTGGTATCGCAAAGGTCGCAGGTTAACTCACTCTTGATTAGTCTTCGCAGTTATCGCACCGAAAGCTCACACTGAACTGACTGTATCGGCTATGTGTCCCGAACGTTCCCATTTTTTATGGCCTTTTTTGTGACTTGTTTACAAATAACTGAACCAACTTCTAATGCGTAAGTACTTTTGACTTGTTTGTCACGCTTGTTTTGAATGATCACTTATTTTTCTCGTTTTACGAATAGTTGTAAACAAGTGATTCCAGTGGCGACGCGAGACGTCGAGAACATTCCAGCTCGTTCGCGACAATACTCTACAAAGCAAACAAACACCTGTTTCAAGATTTTCTGATTATTTGCTAAGAGGGAGAATTGGGGGTAGAAAGTTCTTAAATCTGTAAATCGTAACCGTGACTTACGGACAACGCCCAGCCTAAACTACTCGATAAATAGACTTGAAATTTGGACAGAATATTTCTTGAATTCTCTAGATGAGCACTAAGAAAGCGAGATTTACGCAAACATAGTTGCGAGGGTATAACGCACAGCCCAAGATTCCAAATTTGGCATATGTAAGTTCCTTATAAGGACCGGACCAACCGGACCTGATCGGACCGGATGGAACCGTACCGTACCGTACCGTACCGGACCGTGCCGGATCGGATCAAACCGGATCGAAATTTGTTTCTGAAGAAAAATATTCTAAATTGTTAGTAGGCCACGCGGGCGAAGCCGCGGACAGAAGCTAGTTATAAAGAAATAAGAATAAACTATTTTCACAAAAAGGTTGTACGTCTTGAACACTTTGTATCACCTTCATCAGCCTGTCAATGTTTGACAAGTAGGAACCGTTTGTATCGGAAAGTGAAATTGTCGTTTTAACATTTTCCTCAAAAATTTCCATATTTTCTCAATGTTTAAACTTTCCCAGAACTACCATAAATATTTCAAGGTCAAAATTAGCAAAAAATAATTTACACATACATAGATAGATATATGAAACATTAATTGAATAATAGGCTTGTTTCCAGGGTCAAAATAATCTATATCTATACTAATCTATATTTCTATACTATATTATAAATGGGAAGGTGTGTGTGTTTGTTTGTTTATCCGTCTTTCACGGCAAAACGGAGTGACGAATTGACGTGATTTTTTAAGTGGAGATAGTTGAAGAGATGGACAGTGACATAGGCTGCTTTTTGTCTCTGTCTAACCCCCCAGTTCCCTAAAATGGGGGGTGGAAGATTGTATAGAGCATTCCGCAATTTTCAAGATAGAAAGCTAAAAATTGGTATGCAGACTATTTGTGACCAACTAAAAAATCGTGCATCATTTTTTTTTAAATCTGCCTCCCCTTAGAGGGTCTGAAATTTTATATGGGACTTATCGCAACCGTGTTACCCCGTCTTGAACGCGAGCGAAGCCGCGGGCAAAAGCTAGTTACATTATATTTAGTCCGTATTTCAGATTATAAATTCGATTAAACAAAAAATAACAAAGATACAAGGCATAAAAATTTAGGAGTGGGGGCCTTTGACGTCACCCCGTGCGAAAAAATGCCACACGGCGTGACGTCACACGTAACTTTAATGGGCTATATCTTTGTCATTTTTGGTCTAATTTACAAATGAAAAAATGAGTTGCCCTTATTTTTGAATAATCTAAAAGACGGACTAATTAGGGTGAGGCAGGCGACCGCGTGGCCTTGCCGATAATGCGATGTTGCTTACGGCCCCATCAGCGCGACACGCACTACAAACAAGGTCGAGATTCCTCTGTTCTGAAAGGGGGTAATATTTGAAATGTATGTTTTCTCAGACCTTTCACAGCTTTGTATCTTGGCACTGCATTGGCATGTTATGTGTAGTATTCAGGGATACTAAACCGGGTGATAAGGTGTAAAGGAAGCCTGATGTCAAAATGAAGCATCGACCCGAAATGGTATTTTTCTGTCAGGATGCGTACTACTTGTATATTGTAATATTAAATACATCACTTCACTCACGGACGTTGTAGCATCTACATTGAATACAACAATATACTAAAATTGAGTTATCATTTGCCCCAGTGTGCACCTAAATGTACACCTACAAAGAAGGAACATTGTCATTCAATAAGGTAATGGGAGTCCATTGATTGTATCTGTACTTTATTTTGTTTCTATGTATCTATAATAATGAAAATGGAACATTACCTTCCAAAGTATTCCTGAATTTCATGTTTACTAACAGCTGGAATTAGTGATTCTGCGTTAATATCCCTATAGGTATCAGAGGGTGGACACGCAATATTGTCATAGTCTACGACGTTCAAATCAGATCGATCGTAAGATTCTAGCCTGTAATTAGAAAGCACAACAAACAAATAAAAAAACTAATAAATACAATAAATAAACAAGGTAACGTCAAATTTGTTTAATGAATACCTTTTGATCAAAACAGCTTTTTTCCGGCAACTGATGCATTCCGACGTCGGAGCTCATTTTGTAGTTCACGTACAGTGAGCATTGAATACATGAATGCTCATTGGGGCCACTTGACTTTAAATGCGATAAAATGTTGACAGGTGAAGAAGCTGTGCTGCTCGCTGCGCCGAAACGCGAAGGACGAGCGCGTGCTGTTTCACTACAACGGGCACGGCGTGCCGAAGCCCACCGTGCAGGGCGAGATCTGGGTCTTCAACCGAGTGAGTCTGGCTCTGTGGCATGTCGTACCACCGTAGCATGTCGTGTCGTGTGTCACAACGAGTAACGGGCATTGTGTGGCTGTTCGCAGGCGTACACGCAGTACATCCCGCTGTCAATGTACGACCTGCAGACGTGGATGGGCGCGCCGTCGCTGTACGTGTACGACTGTTCGAACGCGGGCGTGATCGTGGACAACTTCCGCGCGTTCGCGGAGCAGCACGAGCGCGAGGCGGAGGCGGGGGCGGGCGCGGGGGCGGGCGCGGGCGTGTCCTTCCGCAACTGCATCCAGCTGGCGGCGTGCGCGGCGGGGCAGGCGCTGCCCATGCACCCCGAGCTGCCCGCCGACCTGTTCACGGCGTGCCTCACCACGCCCGTCAAGATGGCGATGAAGTGGTTCGTGCTGCGCAGCCGCACGCGCCACACACCGCCCGACCTCATCGACCTCATCGACAAGATCCCTGGCCAGGTCACCGACCGGCGCACGATGCTCGGCGAGCTCAACTGGATCTTCACCGCCATCACGGACACCATCGCGTGGAGCTCGCTGCCTGCCGACCTGTTCCAGCAGCTGTTCCGCGCGGACCTGCTCACGGCGAGCCTCTGCCGCAACTTCCTGCTGGCGGACCGCATCATGCGCTCGTACAACTGCACGCCGGTGTCGCAGCCGGCGCTGCCGTCGCTGGCGCGCCACCGCCTCTGGGAGGCGTGGGAGTACACGCTGGAGCTGGCGCTGGCGCAGCTGCCGCAGCTGCTGCAGGAGCCGCCCGGCGCGCTCGAGTACCGGCACTCGACCTTCTTCCGCGACCAGCTCACCGCCTTCCAGGTGTGGCTGGAACTGGGCCGCGGCTGGCGGGGCACGCGCGCGGATCCGCAGCAGTTGCCCATGGTGCTGCAGGTGCTGCTCAGCACGCTGCACCGCCTGCGCGCGCTGCAGCTTCTCTGCCGCTTCCTGGCGCTGGGCGCGGACGCCGTGCGCGCCGTGCTGCACGTCGGCATCTTCCCCTACATGCTCAAGCTGCTGCAGGCCTCCGCGCCAGACCTGCGCGCCTCCATGGTCTACATCTGGGCCAAGATCATCGCCGTCGACCCGGTAGAGCACTACCGCCGCCTCGTCATATTTTGAACTTGATTTAAGATATTTTTGGTCAATTGTTTTTTTCTTCTTTCCAGAGTTGTCAAGTCGATCTGGTCAACGCTAAGGGTCACAAGTACTTTCTGGCGGTCCTGCAGGATCCGTCGGTCGACGTGAGTTCAGTGAAATGCTCGGTTTGGTGTGGTGGAGTTGCGCCGCAGTCGCAAAGTAAGGCTCTCTCGCACGTTCGCAGATCGAGCACCGGACGCTGGCGGCGTACGTTCTGGCGGGCATCGTGGACAACTACCCGCTGGGGCAGGAGGCGGCGCTGCAGGGCTCCATGATATCCATCTGCCTGGAGCAGCTGAGCGCGGGCGTGGGCGGGGGCGGGGGCGAGGCGGCGCAGCGCGCGTTGCTGCAGCAGTGGCTGGCGCTGGGCGTGGGGCGGCTGTGGCGCGGCTTCGACGCGGCGCGCTGGGCGGGCGTGCGCGACCTGGCGCACGAGAAGCTGTGCCCGCTGCTGGCGCACGCGCGGCCACCGGTGCGCGCCGCTGCCGCCTTTGCGCTGGGCTCCTTCGTGGCGGCGGGCTCTGCGCGCGCGCGCACCGACCACGCCAACGCGCTCGACCAGCAGGTGGCGCTGGCGCTGGCGGCCCGCGCGCCCAAGGACGCCGCGCCGCTCGTGCGCGCCGAGCTGCTCGCCGCGCTGCAGTGGCCCGTGCTCATCTTCGAGCAGCACTTCATCGCGGCGTGCGTGCAGGAGCGCCTGCGCCGCGCCACCGACGGCGCCAGCAGCCCGCCCGTCGACAAGGGCTGGGACCCGCTCAGCGCCGGCGCTCGCCTCTCGCCCGCCGGCGCGCGCCGCTCGCCCGCCGCGCTCGCGCACTCGCTCGCGCTGCCCGCCTCCGTCGTGGGCTTCAACTCCATGTACATGAAGCTGTGGAACACGCTGTGCGCGATGGCGCGCGAGCCGCACCCGCAGATCTCGCAGATGGCCACAGACATCATCAACTACATTTCCAACCAGGTAATCCTTTCAATTTTATTTATTTATTTATATATTTAGGAAACAAACGTTCATATACAGAAAGTTTCTAAAATGAATGTACACAAACTAAACCTAAAGTTCCATTATGATTATAGGTAACAGTAGCAAAATTAAATTAATTATAGGCTTTGTAATTATAATAATTATTTAAACAATTGAGTTTCATTATTAACAATATAAATGCCTAAGTGTGTTTTGCGCGCGTAGGTGGACAGCGTAGGGCGCGAGGTGGAGGTGGGCACGCGCATAGGCAGCAGCGAGCGGGGCGAGCGTGCCGAGCGAACGGAGCGCGGCGAGCGCGAGCGCACCGCGTCGCTGCCGCCGTCGCCCAACACCCGCGAACCCCTCGCGCAAGCGCGTCATGACCACACGCGCACTCTGCCCAATATGGGTACGATTAATCCTCCGTACTTTTCAGTTAATTATACAACGTGTTTAAGAGCTGAAAGATAAATTGATTGCCACTAAAACAAGAAAGTGGTGATTGACATTCAATCGTTGGTTTACAATCATTAAATGGTGATGCAGGGAAAGGACGGAACAAAACGGGCATTCCGCACACGGACGACGCGGCGCCTGCAAGCCGCGAGCGCGACTCGAGCCGCGACTCGGGCCGCGAGTCGGGTCGCGAGTCGGGTCGCGAGTCGGGTCGCGAGGCGGGTCGCGAGCGCGGCGACCGCGACTCCACCTCATCCAACCCGGGGCCGCCGAAGAAGGCGCTGGTGGCGACGCAGTTCGCCGAGTGGGCGTCGGCGCAGATGGCGCGCGGCGCGGCCGAGGCGGCGGCGGGCGCCGGCGACTGCGAGAGCCGCGCGCACCACGAGCGCCAGTGGCGGCGCGCGCGCAACCGGCAGCTGCGCGCGCAGGCGCAGGCGCTGGCCGGGCGCAGCGCGCGGCTCGACACGCAGGCGTTCCACTCGCGCTGCCCGCTGCCGCCCACCGCGCTGCTCTTCCACCCGTACGAGCAGCACGCCGCCGTCGCCTCCAAGGACAACTTCGGCGTGTGGGACTGGGGCACGGCGGCCAAGCTGTGCGTGGGCGCGTGGCGCGCCTCCTGGGGGCGCATCACGGCGCTCGCGTACATGCACGCGCACTCGGCCGCTCTGCTCGCGGCCGCCTCGCACGCCGGCCACGTGGCCGTGTACCGGCCGGCGCAGCAGCCGCAGCTGCTGGCGGCGTGGCGCGGCCTCGACGTGAGGCCCGCGCCGCCCTCCAGGCCGCCGCCGGCGCAACCGCTATACAGTTAGATATTATTATTGTTATCATCATATTATGTCACTTTGAATAACAACACCGTGTCCGTTGTGTTGTGATACGCTCGCTGCGGGTAACGTGTGCGGTGTGCGCAGGTATAGCGCAGCTCGTGTCGGAGCAGTTCGCGCCGGCCGAGGAGCGGCTGGCCGCCGGCCGCGCCAGGCTCGCCGACGCCAACTGTGAGTGCCCGGGGCGAGTGCGGGTGGCGCTGCGTGCAGTGCGCAGGTGGCGGTGCGCTCACGTTGGCTTGTTGCGTCTCAGGCGTGGGCGGCGCGGCGGGCGCGGCGAGCGCGTACAGCGCGGTGCCGCCGACGCTGCTGCGCTGGAGCTCGGCGCGCGGCTCGCTGGCGCTGGCGGGGCTCGCGCCGAGCGTGCGCCTGTGGGACGCGCGCACCGAGCTGCTCGCCGGCGACATCAGCACGGAGAGCGCGGCGGCGGCGACGGCGCTGTGGCGCGGCGGCGCCGAGCCGCAGCTAGTCGCCGGCTTCGCGGACGGCGCCGTGCGCGCCTGGGACGAGCGCAGCGCCCAGGCGAGCGTGTTCGCGCTGCACGACCACGGCGCGCCCGTGCTCTGCGCCGCGCTCAGGCCGGACAGACGCGCGCTCGTCACGGGCTGGTACGCGAAGCACTTGTACTTGTCGAGCCACTCGCACTGCCCAGCCCGCCCGTTACTGCACGTACCTCTGTTGCAGCGCCAGCGGCGAGCTGCGCGTCTACGACACGCGGAAGCTGTCGGCGGCGACGGCGCAGGCGCAGGCGCCGGGCCCACTGGCCGCCGTCGACGTGCACCCGCTCTGCGACCTCATCGCCTGGTGAGCCCCGCCGCCGCTCGCGCGCCTGTCACGCCGCTCGACCAGTTAACAATTAATATCTATCGTGTGCAGCGGCTCGGTGAACCAGTGCATCAGCATCTTCGACCTGACGGGCGCGGCGCTGAACACCATCAAGTTCCACGAGGGCTTCATGGGCGCGCGCATCGGGCCCGTCTCCTGCCTCGCCTTCCACCCGCTCAGGTGACGTCACCCGCCTTTGTCGAGAGCGAGAGAGCGCGCCGTGAGCGAGACGGGCTGACGTGCTGTGTGTTGCAGGTGCGCGCTGGGCGTCGGCGCCAAGGACTCGACGGTGTCGGTGTACGCGGCCGAGCGGCGGTGACGCGCGGCGCTGGTGGGATAGTGCAGGTCTGGAGTGATATAGGATACTTTCGGGACTCGCTACGAGCGTCCAATCAAAATAAATCTCATTGATTCATTTCTCTAATCCATCATCTTATTTATTTATTATTTCCTGCTTCTTCTTTTCGTGTCAATGACTCAAATCAAGTTCTCACACACTAGTGGCAATATTTATATAGACCGTGCGTATTACAATAGACCCTGGTGCTCGGCAATCGAGCCTCACTTGATTATTTGCCATCTCTCAAGGCTAGGGTATAATGCCTTTTGCTTCAAATTGCTGTTTCTCACGTAGTTGTTCAGGATACTTCCTACTCTAACTATCTTCTTTCTGATTAAATTCTTTGTGAGTTTCAAGACAGCTATCGTTTTCTCTCCCAGGACGTCAATAAGCTTCATTCCTTATTGTCAATCTAAGACACATCGGTGGAAAGGTGTGGTGGGCTTGTCCCGTAGTGGCAATATGAAGTAATTCCTCATATGATTTTGACTACTCTCGATGCTTCGATCTGTTTAACATCGGCTGTATACAGGGCGACAGGTTTTTGGTCAAATTCCTTAAAAGTGTTTAAACTAACGGTCATTTGCAACAAATCGGCTCCCATCAATAGGGGGTCGAAAGTGACCGGTTTCCGAGATATTGGTGTTTTTAGGTTTTTTCGAAATTTTCCGACTTGCCATCGAAAATCCCCCTTAGCTGAAATAGTATTTGTTTCGCCGCACTCAAGTGACACATTTCTGGACGCTGATGAACTAGCGACTATCTTCAATCAGAACGCGGGTTTTAAATGTTTACTATCCCCGAAATAATAACGTCTTTGACAAGACTTTCTACAATCGACATGGATTACTCGAAAAAAATTTATGTGGTGTACAAATTACGTAGATAACTGCGGAATTTCACAACCTTTCCAAAAAGGTAAAAATATTGATTAATTACGCACCAATAAAAAATAATACAACGCGTAGCAGGTAGTAGATTTCTTAAATCAAAGATAGGTACCCTTTCGTTCGTTTTTTTTTTCTTAAAGGGTACCATTACGGGATATACGGGATATGACGAGAAGCCTCTCCCTCTCCCATGTTAAAGTCGAAATAAGTTTTCATTTTAGGCAAGCTAGATTTTTTTGTAAATTTCTAAAACGGCGGAAATTTCTTGAAAATTCTATTTTCTATTCAGCTATAATATTCTAAATCGTGGGACTTTAGTTCTGGCCATTTCCAGCCTCCTCCGCTGCGACTGCCTAATACTGTTCAAGTGCGTCGAGGGCGCGACAGCTCCGCGGCGCGCGCACTTTTATAAATGTACATACGAGAAAATATTATTTTTGTTTGAATGAATTATTTTTTGATTACTGATTTACTTAAAGTTCCTAAGACTTATAAATTAGATGCCATTTATTAATTTAAATAAGATTTTGTTAAGATGGTGATTTTGTGTTCGTAGAGTAGTTTAGTGACAATTGCGCATTCGCGCCGTAAAGTGTTCAGTCCAGTTCAGAGTCAGTGATAATTAAGCATTTAATATATGAATTAGAGCACTATTCGATAGTAAGCAACGCTAGCGAGCGCCTTCAGTATCACCATTATAGGAGAACAAAATTGAGAGCGCTGTGAATGGTTGTCGTGTATTGCTATGAATTGATTGAGTTTTCATAATGCTTTTACATATTCTGTAATTTAAATGTACATTTTACATAATACATTGTTGTTGTTAAAATAAAATATTACTGAGAAACCCTGTAGTATTTGTACATATCCTTGAAACACAGTCTAATGAGAGACAAAGTTCTTGGTGACCATTCTGGTGAGTATGGTGTCGAGCAGCGTCGAGCCGTAGTGCTTGCGCACGGCGGCGGCGCGGGTGCACTCGGGCAGCTGGCTCAGCGGCCGCGCCTCGCCCTGCAGCAGCGGCAGCACCGCCGCCTCGTCCTGCGCCGCCAGGAAGCACACCAGCACGTCGCCCTCCTCCCCTGCGCCGAACTTGCTCAGGCTCTGCGATATGTTCTTGGAGAGCGACAGGTTGTACAGGATCTCGGCGAAGACGGTGCGCGTGATCATGGCGCCGCGCCGCTGCGCCAGCACCGCGCGGTTGGCCGCCGCGGCCAGCTGCAACGGATGCACCACCAGGCTGGCCTTCACTACGGCGCACTTCCACGCGCCAGCCATCACCTGGCATCTGATCTCCTCCACGTTGCGCACCTTCCTGAACAGATGCACGCGCAGCGTCGTCTCTGTGTCCGGGTCGAGGTCGCAACAGTAAGGTTCGGCCGCCATTATTATTATGTGCGAAACGCTGAAATGTACGTTCGAATATACACTTTTAATAATGATCTTCGTGTCTTGGTCACCATATTCGAATATAATCGACCACAGATCCACCGATAATTACTTGTCGCATAAAGCCTACCTATCCGACTGAATCTACCACCTACAACGACGACATAAACCATCAACTACGATATTTTGCAGTGAACACATGTTATGAACGGGCTCAAACTGTTCGAGGTAATATGGAATCTTCGTCTGAAGTCGGATTGCCAAACAAAAAAAATCCTGAACTTGGTTGGTTGGTTTATTTATTAATAGGTACCTACCTCAAGGCATCGTTCCAAGTGAGAAGAATATGGTCAAAATAACTCAATCAATAATAAAAAAAAGTAGTAGGTAGTTTAATTTTTACTCAGCGACGACATGAACCAACGACACTACTAGCTACAGCCGCTACAGGCTACATTATTTAAAGTCTGCGTCTGCCCCATTTTAAGAAATAAGGTAAGGTTATTTACTTACCATAAATTGAATTACTAATAAAATTTATTGTATTCCCATTCCCTACTTTTGAATTAAAAGCAAAGTATATCAAGATCTCAAATTTCGTACGTACGTTTACATTGATACTCTGTGAGCCTTCCCCTCAAACCGTCCTCAAACTAACAGCTGATAATCACTATGTATGTATGCATTGCATTCATTGAACTTTTTTTTAAATAGTATCTATGGTCTGTGAGGTGATGAGATGGATGCGAGTTCATGTTGGTATAACCAGACATTAGAAGAAAGTTTCTCTTAGTCTTATTTTTCTCTTTGGGTAAAACCTTCAGTTTAAAACGAGTAAGTATAAACTATTTGTATAGCGTGGGTAAAAGGTATAAGTTTAAATAATAGGTACTCTGTCCAAAGAGTATATAAACACTACGTTTTACTCTGTCGTACGCAAAGATATTCTACTGTCGTACGTACTGTCTACGTACGTCGTACTCCGAGGGTTGTCATCAGTTGTCATGTATCCAGCCTGTATAATCTACCTTTAACTAGGCTAAGCTAGCTCTACACTCTTGCGAAGTTGATCGAATTTAGGCACGAATTTAAAAGGCAGGAAAGGTTTTACTTTTAGCTCCGTTTTTACACGGACGGGACTGGGTACCTAACTGGGAAAATTAAGTAATTTAATGTTCCATTCAAAATGTACCTACCTATCTATGTGAATATGTACATGTATGTAGGTATGTATTATGTCGCGAAAACACAAACGGGACGAGAACGGTCGTTTCGAACAAGAAAAAAGTCACGTCTCCGTCCCGTCCAATGTAATATCCCGTCATATGCAAAGACCCTAATTTCAACATAAAGTCTCTACCACACAGGT
Organism: Endotricha flammealis; assembly: GCA_905163395.2. Taxonomy (NCBI): domain Eukaryota; kingdom Metazoa; phylum Arthropoda; class Insecta; order Lepidoptera; family Pyralidae; genus Endotricha; species Endotricha flammealis. The sequence goes on along the minus strand of LR990861.1, from coordinate 177,306 downwards.
GCGTTTTTACCGGCCGGTATTACCGCATGTGATATCCGTTTTCAGTACATTTTAAATAGGAAGGCCATGGAGTAAACACAATGCTGCGATAATAACACAGCAGTGCGTTTATATCAATGGAAGTAGATCGCAATAACGCATGCGGTATACCGGCCCCGCCCACCTACTTCACCTGTTAGGGGCATATTACACTATCATATATTGGATCATAGATCTATGAGTCAATGATATTATTGGCTAATGTAAGGGGCATATTACATAATAAAGACAAAATTTGTCTGTACTCATAGATCTATGATCCAATATATGATAGTGTAATAGGCCCCTAATAAAGACAAAATTTGTCTTTATTACATTAGCCAATATCATTGACTCATAGATCTATGATCCAAGTTATATGATAGTGTAATATGCCCCTTAGGTAAACAACTAAATTTTTTTACAACTTGTTAAATTCTGTGTTTACACGCAATTAATCACTTAAAATTAAGTAAAAATTTAGTATTTGCGTGTAAAATATTGGACGATAAAAACGCAAGGAAACTGAACGCATTACCGCACCGCATTAAAGCATGCGGTAATACCGGCCGGTAGAACGCAAAGCCGTACACACACCTGCGGTAATACCGCAAGTTCACTCTCTTTTCGTAACCGGCCGGTAAAAACGCAGCTGTGTGTAGGAATCGGAACGCATTACCGCAATATCGCTTGCGGCATATTGCGGTAGAGTAGAGGCTTCATGAGTTGCTGTGGAATGGAATCATACTTCGAAGTTGTGTGTGTGTGCGTGTCGCGTGTACGATACGATTCCGTTCGGAACTTCGGAATGTGGATGTAGTAGTAAAAAAATGTTGTCAATTTTAATCAAGTTCATTGAGATCGAGATAAGATTCTTGACTTCTTGACGTAATGTTCTAGCGAAACGGGAAACCATATATTTTTCTATTTCCGACATATATCTTACAAAAATGTTAGTTTCGAAACTCGGCAACTGCAGGCTGGTAGCTAGGAGAGTAATCCGGGGCCTCTCCACGCAGCAACAGCAGGCGGAGGGCGCGGGGCCGGTGGTGTTCCAAAAGCTGAGCGGAGCGGACCGCGGCGTCGCAGTGTACGGCCTCAACAGCCCCAAGGAGCGAAACGCGCTCGGTTTCGGGCTCATAGAGGCAATGCGGGAAGTCAACCAGCTCATACGAAAGGACACTAAGATCTCTGTTGTTATACTCCATAGCTTGGTGCCGGGCATCTTCTGTGCAGGTTACAAAAACACAATATCTGGCTTCTTCCAAATTTTCGTCTGAGTGATGCAGTGACACTCATTTACAAAACTTTGTTACAGGTGCCAATTTAAAGGAACGTTTTCAAATGGCTGATGAAGAAGTGGCGGAGTTTGTGCGCGGACTTCGAGGCACCCTCATTGAAGTGGAAGACCTCCCCATGCCTACTATAGCAGCTGTGGAAGGTGTGGCTGTGGGAGGAGGGTTAGAGTTGGCTCTAGCGTGTGATATCAGGGTGGCTGCAGAGTCAGCCAAGTTAGGGCTGGTAGAGACTGGGAGAGGACTGATTCCGGGAGCTGGAGGCACTCAGAGACTGCCTCGAGCTGTGCACCTAAATCTTGCCAAGGAATTGATATTTACTTCACGAATTGTGAATGGAAAAGAAGCCAAAGAACTAGGTAAAAATTATCATAGCTCTTAATTTCCTTTGCACTTGTTGTGCTGATAAGTACACACACATTTTGTAGATTAAATAGAATTAATATAACTTTTTGTTTGTTATAGGTATAGTGAATCATGTAGTGCCTCAGAATAGCAGCAACAATGCCGCCTATGAGAAGGCGTTGAGCATAGCTCGAGAGATCATTCCAAACGCACCAATTGCGCTTCGCTGTGCCAAGCAAGCCATCAACCAAGGCATCCAGGGCAGCATCAAAGATGGCTATGAGGTGGAGCAGAAGTTCTATGAGCTTAATATTCCCACGAAGGACCGTCAGGAAGGCATGATATCATTCATTGAGAAGAGAAAACCCAAATATGAAGGACACTGACCAGGGTGACGTGTGTGGTTGTTGAAACTGGATTCCATGAGCAAGAATTTATTTTTCTAAATATTTTTACATAGAATAAGAATAATGTTTTGTATATTATAATACAACTTAATCTGTATATTATATGAAATCACATATTATATATTTTATACATGTTACAAAAATAAATGAAATTTTGAGAATTAAATAATAATAATATAATAAATATATAGGGACAAATCACACAGATTGAGCTAGCCCCAAAGTATATGGGATATACATAAATCCAAGACCCGAGGCCAATCAGAAAAAGTTCGTTTTTCATCATGACCCGACCGGGATTCGAACCCAGGACCTCCTGGGCGGTGGTCTGGCGTGGTAACCATTACGCCACGGAGGTCGTCAAAATTCAACATTATGTTCTGCAAGGGAATCAATGTTTAAAAAGTTATTCTCAATGTGGTTCAAATGTACACACTACTATCTCTTATCAGCTCAGTTCGTGTATACACAATCCACTGCCCTGCAGTGTGGGCCTACTACTGGCAAGCCTACGTGACTTATGTTGAAATCATGTGCAACACATGGAATTGTTTCATAATCACATTTTATTCATGATGGTTTGTATTTAACACTAATATTATTTACAATGGTATTAAAACACACTTTATTATGCTAAGTTAAGGCACTGTTTAAGTAGATTTACTGTATCATCAGGACAAGTCACTTTATGCCCTATAGTCCTGGAGTCATTGTAGATCTCATGATCGTTTCCGCCTTTGTCTGTCTTGTCTCCAAAGAAATGAATTTCATCAAAGTTATCATCTGCAACATGCTTCAGACAAAAAGTTTTGTCCCAGCCAGTGGGAAAGACGTCCACGCTGATCTGGCCTCCCATTGCAAATTGTAAACCCATATCCTGAAACTCAGTCCTAAGGGAGGCCGCAAAGGTTTCCCTTATTTTGTGTTGGTTGTCATATGCCACAAATTGGTCACGCTCTGCTTGACTGCAGGAGCGCCCCACTAGGCTAAAATTTATCATACCAGTGCGGAACTCCACAAAATTGCCTCTTTTGGCTGGCAGCTCTATCCTGGACATGTATCCAAGCGCGAAATTGATAACCCTTTGCAGGGTCTTCTCTCCGACATGGCTGAGGATGCTCTCGCGGGACCGCAACTCGCCCTGCTGGTAGTGCATGAGGCCGTTCTCGCTGAACACGAAGTCGAACTGCGACGCGACCTCCTCTCCGCCCATTTGCTCTAACACCTTCGCGTAGTCGGAGCCGCTGACCAGTCCGATGCTGGCGCGAGGCTTTACCTCTTCTAGAAGGAGCTTCCTAAAGTCTTCTCTAATGGGCTGCCGAGATTTCGTCAGCGTCCCATCCACATCGAACAAATACAACACTTTACGGCCCGACATATTAGATTACAGCTCGTAAACAATGCGAGACAGCGGCCGGCTCGTTTGAATTGTGGAGGTAAAAGTGCCGCAAAAACACTCCAAAACTGGATCGCGGCGCCGGCTCGAGTGCACTGTCCGCTCGCAAAGTGCCAACACTTCACTTCGACAAGATCGACACGTCACGTCAGTCTTGCTTTGTTTGTATCAAAACAGCCTGCGCGAACCGCAAACATGGCGAAGTGGTCGCCGGCCGTCCGCGCCCTTATCTTGTGCCTTATCGCCGAAACTGTGCTCACCAACGACATAAAGAACGTGCTTTTACTACTTGGTAATGTAGCTGCACTTTGTATTAAACAGATTTAACGGAATGAAAATGTTGCTGATATAACCTTTCAATAATGCATTGACACCAGTGAACGAAAAAAACATAGAAGCACCTAGCGGCCGAAAATGACCCAACGCGGATCGAGCCGCGGTAGGCGGGGCTTATAAATCAAGCCGCGAAGTAGTTTAGTTCGGCTGTGACTGTGACGGCACATGTTATTGTTCACATTTTTGACAAGTTAAAAAAGCGTAAATTATGCCTTCTTGTGCGGTGAAATGGTGCATCAATCGATCTGATCTACATAATAAAAATACTGGAATTAGTTATCGCCTGTAAGTACCCTGTAAACCACTACATTATTTTTATATTAATTAAAAACATGGATCAATTTTTTTCTATGGGGATGGTATTATGCCCGAAGGACTAAGTAAATTAATATTTAACGTTTACAGTTTGAAGTAAAATATGTTGGTGTTTTCTTTTTTGCTACATTAAAACACTCAGCTCCTTTGATAGATTTATAATAAAAATAATTCTAATCTTTCATTGCTACCACTTTTGCGTCCACTTTGACAAATTTTACCGCCCCTTAAAAATGTCACATACGTTCATTTCCAGCGCCAATGATGTCATTGTTACTATGCGTTGCTTAGCCAATTAGCGACGAGCGTTGACAACCTACCCAATCATTACTTAGTGATGTTAATAGAAAACAAACTAACTGTTCAAAGAAAACAAACGTCGTGGGGCCGTCTATCAAAGAGATTTTGTTTGAAGTTACTCTTCTATGTTTTTTTCGTTCACTGATTGACACTCATTGAATTGAAGTATAGTGTACACTACACGTCACAAAGTACTCTGTGACACTCTATTGACAGTAACCCTATAGTTCAGGCAACGAAAAGGTATAGAGGGAAATGCTGGGAACACAATTTTTGACTTCGTAACTTTGTTTAGACTCGTTTCGTTATGCTTTGATCACACGCGCCGAGTAGAGCGGCGAGACAGTGTCCTCGGCCGAGCGCTCGGTTGGTATGTACTCTGCGACGAGTACTCGGCCGAGCAAAATGGCGAGACAGTCACTCGGACCCAGTGAACGAAAAAAACATAGAAGCATTCCTAGCGCCCGAAAATGACCCAACGCGGATTGAGCCACGGTAGGCGGGGCAGCGGGGCTTATAAATTGTGACACGAAGTAGTTTAGTTCGGCTGTGACGGCACATGTCGTTGTTCGTACTTTTGTCTTTATACCACACAGGTGGCAAACAAGCATACGGTCGGCCTGATAGTAAGGGTGGTGTCTAGTTTAAAAGTGTAAATTATGCCTTCTTGTGCGGTGAAATCGTGCATAAATCGATCTCATCTACATAATAAAAATACTAGAATTAGTTATCACGTGTAAATAGCCTCGTAAACTTGAACATTATTTTTATATTCATTAAAAACGGATCAATTTTTTTCTATGGGGATGGTGTTATGCCCGATGGACTAAGTAAATTAATATTGAACGTTTACAGTTTGAAGTAAAATATGTTTGTGTTGTCCTTATGCTACATTAAAAAATACTCGGCGCCTTTGATAGATTTCCACAAGACCCGCTTCGCTTGGAAAGACAGGAAAACCACCAAATTTCCAACATTTTTAGCTTGGTCTAAAACGAATTATTGTTTTTAAAACAAAAGTACTTAATTGTTGATTATATTCAGTGCAAATTTATCTCAATTGCTAGAAATTAATTAAAGTAAACCGTGGTAAACGGTGCTGGTGACACAGTTATAACGTCTTAATGTAAAACTATATATTTCATGTATTCTGACTTTGTGACACTGTTATTACCCCAATAAAAAAATTAAAAGTTTTTGGATTTTGAAATTAACTTTATTTCTTACCCAGAATCTTTATTAAGTGCGTGCGAGTAACATAGTTTGGCTATTAAAACCTATTTAGAATTAAATTATTACCAATATGTTTAAAAATCAAAACCGCCCGTTTGAAGGCAAACTTTTTATTGTCGAATGCATCTACATCATACGCAAAACGACGACGACCTCTGTGGCGTAATGGTTACCACCAGGACCGCCACCCAGGAGCCCAGGAGGTCCCCGGTTCGAATCCTGGTCGGATTATGATGGAAAACGAACTTTTTTTGGCTCCGGGTCTTGTATATCATGTTTATCTATATATGTATTTGCTATAAAATATAGTAACGTGACGTTGAGTTAGCATCCCTTACCACAAGTTTCGAATTACTTTGGGGCTAGCTCTATCCGTGTGATTTTTCCCTATATGCATATTTATTATTTACTAGCGAAACCCGCGCAACTTCGTTTGCGTGTATCCCTACCCTACCCTACCCTACCCCTACCCTACCCCTACCCTGTTCCCGAATTTTAGGTGAACTGACTCGCTGGGAACCAAAATTAGTATAAACACCTACTCGCCCAAGGCTGACGAGTGGACTGTCTCGGCCGAGTGATATTTTTACTGTCTCGCCACTCTAATCGGCGCGTGTGATCAAGGCATTAGGAGTTGAACTCAAAATTCCCCACCCGTAGCCCTTAAGCCGAGGGGTGGGGGGGGGGTTGAAAGTCTCATTTTTCGGTTATTTGCTGATATCTCGGAAACTATGTGTCCTAGCGACATCAGAATTACACAAAGTGAAAGTTGATTAAATTTGCCACAACTTTTATTTAGTCAAGTTTTTCGATATCTTGTATAGTTTTCGAGTCTGCTCTAGAAAGTCTGTAATTTTGGGAAAAACCATTTTTGCCTTACATTTTTTACTCTTTTTGACCGAATAACTATTTAACGATGCACCCAAAGTAAGGTTGTAGAGCATTAAATTCTCTTCAAATCAATCAATATGGATTTTTCATATCTGGCCAAGAAGCTTAAATAGTATATATAAGCTTCTTGTATCTGGCAATGCTTGTGTTTACTTTTAATGAAAACCAACTCTATGACAGTGATGTATCACTCACAACGATACACTATTGTAATCTTTGTGACTATCAAGTTAAGCCTCTACCACACAGGTGCGATCTTTCCGGCCGGAAAGATCGCATGCGATATTGCAATAATGCGGTCCGATATCTTGCACACAGCTGCGATAATACCGGCCGGTATTTCTTACGAGAAGAGCGTCTTGAACTTGCGATATTATCGCACCTGTGTGTACGGTTTTGCGTTCTACCGGTCGGTAATCGGTATATGGCATATGCGATATTGCGGTACGTTCCGATTCCTTGCACACAGCTGCGTTTTTATCGTCCGATATTTCTTCGAGAGAAGGCTGATTTTACACGCATTATATGTAGGTAACAAAATTTTAAGTGATTGCGTGTAAACACAGAATTTAACAAGTTGTAAGTTAAAATATTTAGTTGTTTACTCAACTTAATTGGATTTTTTTCTAATTTTCGGTGAAGTAGATCGGCGGGGCCTATCACTTGACACGTTTGGACAGGCACAATTTAGTTAAATTCATAAGTAAACTATAGTCAAGTGCGTATGATATGTATGTTTATGTAAGTTTATTAATAACTAGCTGACCCGGCAAACTTTGTTCCGCCTTAGAGGCACTACCCTACCCTACCCCTACCCTACCCCTACCCTACCCCTAATCGAGTTTTCATTGTTTTTAAGATGTATTCTGCTATTCGGGACGGAAACAAATCCAACAAATCAAAAACCATGGCAATCGGTCCAGCCGTTCTCGAGTTATAAGTGTTGTAACAAACACGACTTTCTTTTATATATATAGATATACATATATTTTTTTATATGTGTATGTTTAGCCGTAGGTATATATTAGTTTTTTGGTAACCATTTGCTTTAAATATTTGTCCCGCCAACAATATTTCTGCGATCCAATGGTTGATTGGTAGAGAAGTACTCCCAATTGTGCAATAAAGAATAAATAAATAAACTAAAGAAAAATACAATACATAAAAAGAATATATAAACTAAAACCAAATTACGTCCTTGCCATACAAGTACAAACGTTATTATCGCAGGTGTGCGGCCATCCTAATACAAAATGTACTGAAAACAGATATCACAATATCGCATGCGATATTTCCGGCCGGAAATATCGCACCTGTTTGTTTAGGAACGCTTACCGCAATCTCCCACGATCGCAGCGTTGACCGGCCGGTAGACCGCATGCGATATTGCGATCTACTTCCATTCAGGCGCGGTCGCAGCCTGAAATTTTGGAGGAGGTCACTCACTAGTTCACTACACTAATAAAAAATAGGTATCTGGAATAAAATAAACAAAAAATTTCAATTCCACTTTACATGTAGGGAAGGCAACCCAAAAAAATTTTTCAAGAGTCTAGGCGCTAGACCGCGGACAGACAGACAGACGGACATGGCGAAGCTATAAGGGTTCCTTGTAGTTTACTACGGAACCCTAAAAATGGGAATAGAATTCAGATACTTTCTTGACAATAAGAAGATCTTCTTCTGTATAGGTATTCAGATTTCGGCATAAAAATGCCTAATCCGAACAAGTTTAGAATATTGTTATGCAACTTTATCATACATAACGACGCATATCGATTTTGCTAGGATTACCAAAACTACGTAGTTCGGTTTCTTGTTTCTAACTAGTAGGACTAGATGTCATTTCCAAGTTATTTTGGCCATCGTACGTAATTCATAAAAACACCACTAGATGTCAGCAAACTACAAATTTATCGTTGTTAGGGGATAGCTAGAAATTTCCTATTATTATTTGGCAAATTTTTGAGATTTTTTAATTTGACCTTAAATTTTGGGGGGGGTCATGTCCCCTGTGACCCCCCCCTTCGGACCGCGCCTGCTTCCATTGCTGCGTTATTACCGCAGCAGTGTGTTTACTCCAAGGCCATCCTATACAAAATGTACTGAAAACAGATATCGCAATATCGCATGCGATCTTTCCGGCCGGAAATATCGCACCTGTGTGGTAGAGGCTTTATAAACTGAGCACCATTCTTGAAAATAATATTTAATGCTACAAATTGACATAGTGCCCATTTGTATATGTTATCGTTAGAAAGCAGAATCTGCAGATTTAAAATTTTAATTAAAAAAGCTCATAGGTAAGTGCACTTTACCTTTTAAAGTTTGCGTAGATGAATTTCAATTGCGAAAGACATTGACACTTTTCAAATCATTTTTATAATTACGCTAATTCGACGGAGCCCCGCCTCCTATTTCTGGGTGTGGAGTCACAAGGTAAACCTAACGAACCTACTGTTGTCTGTTACACATTCCGTTATGGCGCAGTTTGTTAATTCTAGTTCTAACTAGGGAAACGCGTTTTTCCGATATACGTTTATCACTAGAGAACAACGGAACTACCTACGCCAAAACGGAATATGTGACAGTAGGTTGGTTAGGTTTGTCTTGTGACCCCACACCCAAAAATAGGATTATTAGGATGTTTTATTCAAACAAGAACCTGTTTTATGGAATTTACCGTATGCCTGGTCGTTAGTCTGTAGATTACCTAGGAAGTCTGCAGATTATCTAGTTGATGTAAGAAGTAAATCATTTGTGGAATGAGATCCCGCCGAGGTCTTTTCTTTAGACTATATATGGGCTTCTTCAAAAGGGGCATTAAAAGATTTTTAGAGGGTTGGCAATGCGCGAGTGATGCCCCCGGTGTTGCAAGCGTCCATAGGCTACGGTGACCGCTCACCATCAGGCGGGCCGTAAACTTGATTGCCATTGCCACCTTAGTGGTATAAAAAAAACTGCGTACGGAACCCTCGGTGGGCGAGTCCGACTCGCACTTGTCCGGTTTCTTTTTTTTTTTGAATATTCCTTGTAGTACGAGTTACGGAGAGAAAAAATAAAAAAATTCCACGGGAAAGCGGGAAGGGTAGGGGTAGGGTAGGGTAGTGGTAGGGCCGTGCCTCTAAGGCGGAACAAAGTTCGCCAGCTAGTCTATTATATAAAAACCGGACAAGTACGTGTCGGGCCACGCACAATGTTGTTTTTTTATATAAATTTGCTGTGCTTTGCTTGCTTTCCGTTGAGTCCAATATCAAATTCTATCACATTTGTAAGTTTTCATCAAAGAAATTTTATTTTATCTGTTCGTCGGCTATTACTCGATAACTAGTAGAGCCTACTTAACCGTTATACTTAGTTTTCATTGAAGGTACTACTACCATGATTTTTTTCAAATTTCTAAACATAAGACTTTTCGAGATAGAGGGGGAGGGACCACCGTGCAAACGAAAATTAACACTATAAATGTAAATAATCCGAAACGGATCATTATATCGAAAAATGATCTTTCCACACCCTCAATGTTTTGAAGAGACCCATCTAACGATACCCACCACATGGGGTGGGCACAAAAAAAACATTCCTACTTTACATGTAGGGGAAGCACCCCAAAAAAATATTTTTTCAAAATTTTGTCCCAGCACTTTGTTGGCATTGTTAATATGTATACATACCAAATTACATCTTTCTAGCATTAAGCGTCTAGGCGCTAGACCGCGGACAGAGAGACGGACATGGCGAAACTATAAGGGTTCCTTGTCGTTTACTACGGAACCCTAAAAATTAATCGCTAAATGTTACTAAGCTCAAATCTCCAGAAAAGCTGAACCGATTTCGCTAATACTTTTTTTAGAATATTCCTTGAAGTACGAGGATGGTTCTTACGGAGAGAACATGCGAATATGTGCAATGAATGATAATAAATAACACGGGAAAGCGGGATATACGCAAACGCAGTTGCGCGGGATTCACGAGTAGATTATAACATTTACCTAACTACTTAGCATTGCAATGTAGATAGGTATACGCGAGCAGATTGCTACGATTGCGTTTTAGCCTTTTGTATAGAATGGAAACACGCAGCCTCGTAAGCCACCAGGACCCGGAAGAACAATAAATACCTACACATACTTATACTGAAATGTTAACTTTCAGCGGATGATGCCGGATTCGAGATTGGAGCTTACTTGAACAAAATTTGCCAAACACCAAATATCGATGATTTATCACGTCGCAGCGTCATCTTCAATAATGCCTTCACCTCAGTCAGTAGTTGCTCCCCTAGGTAACTCTATTAATTTTACTCATGTAAATTGTAATGCATTCGATGAGATCGTATCATGAAATAGAATAGGATAATACGATGATGCATGTGTGTTGTAGTCGCGCGGCGCTGCTCACGGGGACGCCCAGCCACCAGAACGGCATGTACGGGCTGCACCACGGCGTGCACCACTTCAGCTCGTTCGACAACGTGTCGAGCCTGCCTAACCTGCTGCGCGAGCACGGCATCATGACAGGTATGCAAACCAAACTTTCAGAGTGAATGAGGACTTCATTTAAATATTTACAACTTCAGTCTAGGCATGGAATTTAAAATAACATAGATTTAAAACATTGTAGGCATTATTGGCAAGAAGCACGTGGGGCCGGCCGACGTGTACAAGTTCGACTTCGAGCAGACGGAGGAGAACAACCACATCAACCAAGTGGGGCGCAACATCACGCACATCAAGCTGCTGGCGCGCCAGTTCCTGGCGGAGGCCAACGCCCACCAGAAGTGCGTATGGCTATAATACACAGCCGTTTGGCCATGGGCTGTAGGCCTTATATATTCTACTATTTATTTTATGTAATTACAGGCCATTTTTCCTGTATGTGGGCTTTCACGACCCGCACCGTTGCGGACACAGCGAGCCTCAGTTCGGTCCTTTCTGTGAGCGATTTGGCTCCGGCGAGGAGGGAATGGGTTTGATTCCGGACTGGCAGCCTTGGTACTATCAGTGGGACGAAGTGCAGCTACCGTTCCACATACAGGTAACTAATACTTTGTCGCATTTTGCGCGGGATTGAAACCGATAATGACTGAAGAATGAAATATGTTATCGGTAAATAAGGTCGTCTATTGTACTTTTATCAAATCAATTTTTGTCTGTAATTTATTGTAGGTAATTTTGTTTAGTAGTTTTTTTTAAGATGTTATCTATATATATATATATATCTATAAACGAGAAAATCACTGACTGATTCATCATGAAATCTCCGAAACTAAAAGTGCCAGGAGTCTCAAATTTTGCATGGGGGTTTCTTTTGGATTTTGCGTTATAATCTATATATATAAAATGCTTTGTCCTGACTGACTGACTGACTGACTGACTGACTGACTGACTGACTGACTGAGAATCAACGCACAGCCTAAACCGCTCATCGTAAAAATCTGAAACTTGGAGGGTGGATTGTTTGTATGACGTAGGCGTCCGATAAGAAAGGATTTTTCGAAATTCTAACTCTAAGGGGGTAAAAAAGGGGTGCAAAGTTACTATGGGACAACTTGATTCCTTGGTCCAATCTACTTCAAATTTTGCATAAAAAATGTTTAAGAGAATTGATGGAAGACGTGATTCTTATTTTATTGAAATTCTTGAAAAATATGTATTTTGTGGGTAATTTTCTTCGATTTGATATCAATACTCATACTCCTTAGTGCTTTTGATTTCAATTACATAACATTTTGACACAGTCGTGAAGTGAAGATGTCATCTGTCATGTATTATTTTTATAAATTGTGAATATTCAAACAAAATGATTTCATAATGTCGTCGTAGGTCATCGTACTATTTATTCTGTTTGTGATCTCGGAAAAACAGCTAAAATTCTAACTATGTATAAAGCGGACTGAATCATATTCATCGATAATAAACAGTAAGTTAAATATCAAATTTTATAATATTTGACAGGGGTCAAGTTAAATTGGTCAATGGTTAAATGGCATATCGATATTGTCTCTTTCTTACTTATAGGAAATATCATTACGTCGACTCGCTCTATTATTTCGTAGTGTTGTTGTAGGGATGGTTGTAGGCTGAGGTTGTACGTATTGAAACACCCATATACTTTTACATTTTTTTTACGGAAGTGGTTGGAAAACAAGCTCAGGAATATGGATCATTTGATATTAGGTGATTATCGTCGACTATGGAGCACATAGATTCTAGGGTCCCTGACCTGTTGCCGACCTATAATAGGAAAAGACAGAATATATAGCGAGAAATAGTATAAGGAAGGAGATGGATATTTTTTTTATACCACAAAGGTGGCAAACAAGAATTTCGGATATTTCACTCTCCGAACGAAACGCATTGCTGCTTCACGTCAATATTCTGTAAAAGGGTGGTACTTCACCGGTCGGAATAGCCTATTTCATAAACGCCCACTCCAAAGATTGTAATGAGAAGTATTTAAATAGAAAATAATCATGTATACATATGAATGTTTGTTCTTGACCGTAGAGACCTGAAATTTGGGTGTGTGATGTAGGCAACCGATAAGAAAGGATTTTTTGAAATTCCCACGGGAAAGCGGGACAAACGCAAACGAAGTTGCGCGGGTTTCTCTAGTATTAGTATAGAAGTATAGATAAGTTTGTTATGGTCAATAGGACACGGAAGCGGCCAGAAGAGATGTAGCAGCGCAGTATACCACTATGTCGAGATTGGACCAAGGTTAGTAAATTGAACATAACGCTGTATTTTCTGCAAACAGTAGCTGTATTGTTAAGTGATCGATTACTTCACGGATTGACACGTTTTCCAGGTGTCGGTTTAGTGATGAAGGAGCTGGAGGCGGCTGGGCACCTGGACGACACGCTGGTGGTGTTCACGTCGGACAACGGCGTGCCCTTCCCCGGCGGGCGCACCAACGTGTACGAGCGTGGGCTGCGCGAGCCGCTGCTGCTGGCGTCGCCCGAGCGCGGCGCCCGGCGCGACGAAGCCTCCGGCGCGCTCGTCAGCCTGCTCGACGTCGCGCCCACCGTGCTCGACTGGTTCCAGATCCCGCACCACCACGACCACAACGAGATTTGGAGTGACGATTTTCCTAAGAGTCTGTTGCCCATTTTAAAAAAAGGTAAGTATGTCGCCCTGTGTTGTTTGATGGAAACGTTCACCAATAAGACGATAGAAATGTATCACTCAACTTGTTTTCGGTGGTCCTCGTCCCGCAGAGCCGGCGCCATTGCCCACGGACGCAGTATTCGCGTCGCAGACACACCACGAGGTCACGATGTACTACCCAATGCGCGCGGTGCGCACGCGCCGCTACAAGCTCATACACAACCTCAACTTCGGCATGCCTTTCCCCATCGACCAGGACCTCTACGTGTCGCCCACTTTCCAGGTTAGACTCGGTTCATGGGCTGATTAAATCAAATAGTTACCCATTGGACTCGTTCTATAATCTTACTTTGGACCCAAAAAAGTAGGTCGAGTGCGAGTCGAACTCGCTAGATCTCTATCTCAACATTTGCTCTCAAATATACTTATAGGCTTATAATAATAACTTACAGTGCTACAATGCTATTTATAAACGTGAGTTCATCATCTTATTCAATCAAATACCCATTGGACTCATTTCTTTATTCAAAGGCGAACTGTCATGTGACATCCCGCGTTTGGTACTTCATTTCTGTATGTACCTGGATCTGTATTTTATTTATTCTTATAAATGTACTTAGGTATACATTGTAACAAAAAGTGGAAGAAAAAATTGCTAAATGACAAAAAAGGCCGTAACCGAGTTTCTTTCGCCATTTCTTTTTACCGGTGACCATTTTGCATGTGTCCGAAATAGTGGTAGGTGGTGGTAGTTCATAACGTACGTAGTTTTTCTTTATACATAAATATACAAGTTGTAAATGACAAGAAAAAGTGCCTGTGAAGGTCTAATTTCTGAAATAAACGATTTTATTTCATTTCAACGGGAGTTGTATTTCCAATTTCGACCACGTATGGTAGCACTTGTATAGAAGGAATGTCTTCATACAAGCGCTCTGTCAAAAGTGAGAGAGTGAAACGCTAAACGCTTGATGACCACGTTAATGCCCAATGCCACGTTGATGACCATAGATTAATATTGTATAAACTGAAATAGATAAGAAACTCAGCCCATGAGAGCTGATCGAACTAATAGCGCCATCTAGTCAGCAGGTTAAACAACATTCGTAACTATCTATACGTACCGTACCTACCTATATACGTATCTATATCAACATCTTATTTTATCACACCTGTAATATAATATATACATATATCTACCTACTAATATGATGGTATTAGATTGTTCAAATAAAAATTCAATTTTAATTTTGCAATTCATTATCACGTACCTATATATTGCAGAATGTAATTTGGATAATCATACTATCCACTCACAAAATTAATTAACTTTTCTTCGTCCATTTTTCCTACCTAATTAAAACAATGGGTCGCCAGAAAATAGAAATTGACAAGCAAAAACGCCGCGCCGCTGCAGTTGTCTATACCGCACTAACCGCACTTGCGGCGCTGCGCTGCACAGAGCGAGCGGCGCGGCAGAATATTCTTCCGGAGGCAACTATGCCGCGCCGCGCCGCGCCGTGCAGCGCAGCGCCGCTGTAGTGCGGTTAGGCTGATACAATTTCTATGAAAGAATATTTTGCCGCGCTGCGCAAGTGCGTTTCGACCTTAAATCGTACTGTTTTATCTTCATAATTAATTACAAAATACTATGAAATATTGAAAAGTGATATCATTACATTTTCTTTTGTTTTTCAAACGTGTTGTGTTGTGTTGTGATACGATTTATAGCACAAACAGCCATAATTTTTTTTTTCGGGAGGCACATTTGGCCCGCTTTGACATTGACATCTCTATGGAGCGGTTTGGCACCTTGAGGTGTATTAAAATAGGTGTACGGACACTCCTAGTAATTTTATTATTCTAAGCCTATAGAGGCTATATTTTAATTAGTAATTCGGGGCCTCCTGCCACAGGCTTTTTTAAATCGCCTACTAGGTTGGCCCCAATTCATTGTATATTATAAGTAACTTGGCAGAAATAAAGAAATTTTGATTTTTTTTTTCAATTCAAAATAAATTTTACCGCTTACCAAAGTTTATAAAATAAGAATGACGATTTGCTGCTCTATTTGTAATATTGCTGGCATACCCGTTTTTCAGCTGACGAATATTACATTTTTTTCTATTGTCAACTAATGAGGTTAAAAACTGCCTTTTGCTCACTTCAGATGTCGCTTTGTTGACTGTTCCAAACATTTGACAGCTAGCTGTCATTTTCCATACTATTTTTGTAAACATCATATTTGTTTTCTAAATAATTCCGAAATATGACTCATTGTGCAGCTATCGATTGTAAAAATGTTCCAATCTATTTATTTTCCAAAGAAATAAAACAAAGAAAACTGTGGGAAAAGGCTCTTCGAAGGAAAAATTGGAAATCCAGTAATGGTCGAGGTTATGTGCTGCCCAATTTAGATCTGAAGATTATAATATTAAAAGTAATTAACAGACAATGAAAATTTATACCGAACATTAAAGAAAAGTGCTGTGCCCTCTATATTAAATCAAATCTGTTAACCTACTAGCACAAGAACGCTCAGATCGATTGCTAAAAAGAAGTTGCATGAAACGGTGTATTGAAACGTCTCGTGGTGATCCAATTTCAGGACCTAACCGGATCAAAATGAATGTGATGCTAATGAAACTTCTTTTACTGATCCTCCTGGGTCTAGCGGGGTCCAAACTCAAAATAACTTCAAAAACATGTTTTGTGTCATATATGCTGTAATTTTAGAGTGTATTATGTAATACTCATAGGTATAAGAAAATAAAACTATTTAATAGGTATTAATTTTGTTTTATTACACTGTCATAATCAAAAATCATAATTTTTATACAGATATTTGTTAAAATTAGTGGTTTAAAAATAGGTTTAACAAAAACTTTACAAAGGTAATACTCATAAGTATAAGAAAATATTTCCAAGTAATCATGGTCCATTTCAATAGCATATGGATTGGCAGGTTTGATTACTTGGAGATAAGCCATTTTACTACTAGTAGTACAGGAGAAACTGCTAGGATTTTGACATATCCTTCATAATTGTCCATTATATTTTCCTGGTAAAACGGGATTGCATCGGGGAATTATAGAATACTTTATTCGGTTTTTTAAATGTCATCAATTGTTCTGTGCACATTTTGTACAAAATTATAGTTTTAGTAGGCACTATATCTTCTATGCCATGGAGAACTGTAAAAACATGCTTACAGTGTGCTTCTACTCCTTTTCCAGTTGCACATTCGCAGTGACTCCACTATCATGCCACTATTATCCATTTTTAACAGAATGATATTTAAAGAAGCTTCTTCATTTGGGCTTTGCATTGCGCATGGAAATAAATATAACTTTCCTCAAAGGCAACTCTCACGGTTATTAAGCTTCTACTTTCAAACAGTAGTGTATCTCCCGTTTAGTGTTGCTTGAAATCTGAAACAACATGTATGTCATTAAATGTCTAATTCTATCTGAAACATTAAAATAACAAGGAACAATAAGGAAATCATGAATGTATGGTTTGTTACCTGTCTGCAAACTCTTGAATGTGTAGTTTATAGAGTGGTGGAAGATTATTGCTGGAATTAATATCTCTGAACTTATCCATGGTAGAAATTTCAGGAATATCATCCTCAAGTTCGTCTTCAACTTCGATGAGGTAATTTCCATCGTACGCCTCCAGTCTACAAAAAGAAATTGAAATAAATAAAAAGAACAGCAAAACCTACAATTCACAATAATGCCTGTAAATTATTTACCTTTCGATTTATAAGGCTTTTTTGCTAGTGGTCTTGGCTTTCCGTTTCCGCAGTTCCTCCTTCAATCGTAATTACACTCCAGGTCGCTTACATTTCTATGATTTTTAGCAATTACTCTCACATCAAACTTAAACAATGAACCAATATGGCGGGTCTTGGAACAGTCAACAGTGACGCCACCTACGATGAGCTTTGAGTTTTTAACCTCATTTCACTTTCATTCATCAGTTGTTAGTACTTATTGTTTTTTTTAATACCATTTAGGTGGCAAAAAAGCATACGGCCCGCCTGATGGTAAGCATCACCGTAGCCTATAAACGCTTGCAATACCGTATACCGAGTATCACTCACGCGTTGCCAACCCTCCCAACCCTCCCAAGTGGAGCTCTGGAGACCGATATGTAATTTTGAGTGTGTTCCTTATCTCAGGACATTCTAAACCGCACGCGTAATAAGCAGCAGCTGCCATGGTACAAGACGTTGAAGCAGTACTACAACCGGCCGCAGTGGGAGCTGTATGACTTGCGCCAGGACCCCACCGAGTCCAACAATTTGCATGGTTCAAATGCACACATTATTTATGTATATTTCATATTCTTTAGGAATACTTTGTGCGCAAGTATTATAACCATAAATGTTTGCGATGGCAGGCAAGCCATCCCTGGAGAGCGTGGAGGCGCAGCTGCGCGAGCGGCTGGCGAGGTGGCAGCGCGCCACCCGGGACCCCTGGCGGTGCGCGCCCGGCGCCGTGCTGGAGCAGGGCTCCTGCGCCAGCCTCGACAACGGCCTGCTGCACTAACCCTCGCGATCATTTAGTTTAGATCAAACATTATTCAATTTCATTACTCATTCTGAAAAGTTTTTAATGTTATGTGCTGTGATAGAATTCAAATCACTACAACATAGCTTTAACATTTTCTTACTGTTAAAATCTTACTAAAATGAAGCCTCAATCTAATATCTATTAATATTATTCATAGACAATAAATATCTCAATAAACAGTACAATAAATTATTGTTATTAAAGAATTAAAATTTAAGTTTACACAATAAGTTATTAAATGAATAAAGACGTTTTAAAATTAAAAATACTACGAAAGTCGTTTCAATTTTTACACGCTTTCTATTTAGCTTCACCTGTATGTGTCATGTAATGGATTCTTTGAACGCAATTTTCATCAAGTTTGAGATGTCCGATTAAGTTGAAAATTGGTACGCATGTCAAGTGCCGATGACAATCATGGTTAGCTAAGTGACGTCATTCTAAATCCAATATGGCGGACGCCACAAGATTGCGGACTACTTATTTTTCATGCACTCCTATATTATGGGTACCAAATGAAAGGGTTTGCCGAGAAGAATATGAAAATGGAAATGACGTCATTCTAAATCCAATATGGCGGACTGCTTATTTTTAATACACATCTATGATATGGGTATCAAATCAAAGGGTTTGCTGAGAAGAATACGAAAAATGAAATGACGTCATTTTAAATCCAATATGTCGAACGCCATAAGATGGCGGACTACTTATTTTTAATGCACTCCTATGATATGGGTATCAAATAAAAGGGTTTGCCAAGAAGAATAAGATAATGGAAATGACGTCATTCTCAATCCAATATGACGGAAGTCACAAAATGGCGGACTACTTATTTTTAATACACTCCTATGATATGGATATCAAATTGTGGCTACACTACAGAATACTCACAATTACCATACCTACTTACCTATTACCATATCATACCTCAATATCCAAAACCAACCAAGATTACCTTACCAGTTCTAATAAGAACTTTTTATCATATTAGAAACAGTTAAAAATATGGAACAAGTAGCCCTGAAAAGAACTGTTGTTATCTGAGAAACTAATTAGCTCTGAAAAGAGCTTTTTACACTTCACGCACAGCGCGCAATGTTCTTCACACACGACGCGACGCACAGCACTCAACATCAAGCTCAAGCACTTCCAGTAAGCAGCAGACACCAGTTTCAGCCAAGCAGACAGAAGCAGCATCGCCATGCAAGTACATCGTGTTCCGATCGCCGCTCGCCGCGTCTTCTTCTCTGTCTCCGCTCGCGTCGCCGCCGAAAATGACCGTGCGCCACAAGGGCAAACAGTTTTGTTGCACGAACCGTGCGACAGAGAAAGAGCGACATGTGGGAGCGAGACGGCGACACAACAGGACCCTTTTAATCAGTGACCAGGACATAAGTGATGTTTTCATTCGTCAAACACGATTTCCTTGCTAAAAGATTTTGTATATAAACCTTGCAAATTGCGTAATAAATATTCATTCCGACTTCACCTTCTGACTAAGAGTTTTACTCATCAACCCAATCTCTCTCTCCATAATTGGTGACCACGACGAGCAACACAGCAAGAAGACCCAGGATCAACGGAATCCCTGCCCAGCTATCAAGAAAGAATAAATTCAAGCAAGAACAAATTCAAGCGAGAATAAATTCAAGAAAAATGGAAGAAAATACTGCCGCTGCTGCACCACAAGCCCAAGCCACCGTCCAGCCACCAGTCCAACCCGAGATCTCCAATATCTCACTGGCCCTTCGTATTCCACCATTCTGGCGCGACCGACCGCGACTATGGTTCTACAGTTTCGAAGCTGCCACCCACGACCAGAAGAAGGGTGAACAGCAAATGGCACAGATGGTCATCGCACGACTGGAAAAGCAAGATATTGAGCAAATTTCCGACCTACTGTGCAATCCACCTACAGCGAAGCCCTATCAAGCTATCAAGGAGCGTCTCATCACTGCCTACGAAGAGTCAGATAGCCGTCAATTTCAGAAATTACTATCTGAAATGGATTTAGGCGATCAGAAGCCATCCCAGCTATTACGCCGAATGCGTGATCTTGCCCGAGATCGAATCCCGGACGCCACTCTTCGACTTATGTGGACGAATCACTTGCCTTCACACGTTCGCTCAGTCTTAGCTGTGAGCGATTCGCTCAGCACGAAAACCGCACTAGAAGAACTCGCCTTACTTGCCGACAAAATGATGGAGCAACATCGCGAAGTAGCAGCAGTCAGCTTACCACCGCCACCACAGACATCTCAAGCCACTGGAACGCAATTTCTCATCGACGAAATAAGACGATTATCGCTCGAAATCGACGAGTTGCGAACACATTCACCGCAATACAACAATTACCGGAGAAACCGATATCCGTCTCGAGGCCGCGACGATTTTCGTTCCCGCGACACATCATCTCAGTCAAGAAGTAATTCGCCGTCGCCATTCTGCTATTATCATCGACGTTTCGGCGCTCAAGCAAGAAAATGTACTACACCGTGTTCATTCGCGACGAAAACGGAAAAACCTCAGGAAAACTAGATAGAACGTTGGCAGAGGCGGACACCGGCGTTCAAGAATATTCATACCGCCTATTCGTTACGGACAAGAAAACTGGCATTTCTTTCTTGGTAGACACGGGAGCTAATATATCCGTCCTACCTAGAAGAAAAACTCATCTAACTACACCGCTGCCATTCAAACTCTACGCCGCGAATAACACCGTCATTTCAACATATGGAGAGAAAACACTCGAACTTGACCTCAATCTTCGACGTCCATACAAATGGAAGTTTGTAGTCGCCGATGTGACAAAGCCGATACTAGGAGCTGATTTTCTCAAACATCATCATCTCATCGTAGATCTCAAGAACAAGAAACTCATCGACAACGTAACCAATCTACAAATCAGCGCACCGATTCGAGCGACATCCACACCTTCAGTCAACAGCATAAATAAGACGGACTCCTACCACGATATTCTCGCCGAATTTCCCGGTACTACGCGATTAACTGCGATGAACATTAACGAGAACAAGATCAACGTCGAACATTTCATCGAAACCGAAGGTCAACCCTTACACTGCCGCGCACGTCCAATACCGCCACATCGCTACGAAATAGTGAAGAAAGAATTCCAAAATATGATTGATCAAGGACTATGTCGACCCAGCAAGAGCCCATGGTCGTCACCTCTTCACATTGTTCCTAAGAAGAATGGAGACCTACGTGTTTGTGGGGACTACCGCAGACTTAATGCCGTCACGAAACCCGACCGCTACCCTATACCACGCGTAAAGGATTTCACTCACCAACTCGAGGGAAAAACAGTTTTCACAACCATCGACCTGAACAGAGCCTACCAACAACTGAAGGTCCGAGAAGAAGACATAGAGAAAACTGCCATTATTACACCGATGGGATTATTCGAGTTTCCGAGAATGTGCCCAGGACTAAAGAATGCTGGTCAAACATTCCAACGATACATCCATCAAGTACTCAGCGGACTGCCCTACGTGTTTCCTTTCGTCGACGACGTATTAATAGCTTCAGAAAACGAGACTATTCACCGAGAACACCTAAGAACAGTACTAGGAAGATTCGACGAACATGGCATCACAATCAATCCAGCCAAATGCCACTTCGGTCAACCAGAAGTTAAGTTCTTAGGCTTTAACGTAACAAGAGACGGTATCAAGCCTCCAGCGGAGAAGGTCGAACTCATCATGAACTACCCGAAGCCAAAAACCATCGATGAATTACGTCGTTTCCTCGGCATGATGAATTTCTACCGCGACCACATACCTAACGCCGCATCCATACAAGCACCACTCAACGCGCAATTCCATAACGCAAAAAAACGCGACAAGACTATCGTACAATGGACAGAAGAGTCGAATCAAGCATTCGAGATGTGTAAGACAAGCATTAGCAACGCTGTTTTACTCGCTCACCCATCGCACCACGCAACCTACGCGTTATTCTGCGACGCATCCGACAAATCAGCTGGCGCCGTCCTACAACAATTTGTCGATGAAAAATGGCTACCACTCGGCTATTTTTCAAAGAAATTCTCCGATGCGCAATCAAGATATTCTACATACGACAGAGAATTACAAGCAATCTACATGGCTGTCAAACACTTCCGCAAGATGTTCGAAGGTCGACCACTCATCATTTTCACCGACCACAAACCACTTATCTTTGCGATGAGCAAGATTACTTCAACAACCGAAACGCCAAGACGCACGAGACAACTTTTGTTTATCAGCGAATTTACGACCGACATTCGTCACGTGAGCGGTAAACAAAATATCGTCGCCGACGCACTCAGCCGCATAGAAACCGTAACATATCCGTCTACAATCAATTACGAAGAAATATCAACAGCTCAACAACAAGATTCCACCATTCCAGAACTACAACAACAAGAAAACATAATTTTGAAGAAAGTCATCATTCCAAACACGGACATTGAACTCTATTGCGAAACATCGTCACCGCACATACGACCTTACATACCCGAGAAACATCGAGAAGAAGTATTTAGAAGCGTTCACAATGTCAGTCACCCCGGCACGCGTACGACTCGCAAGATAACAGCACAAAAATACTTTTGGCCGTCAATGAATAGCGACATTTCAAAATGGACAAGAAGCTGCATCGACTGTCAGAAAAACAAGATTCAACGCCATACAGTTAGCCCTATTTCGAAATTCCCGCCAACGGATCGCTTTCACCATCTGCACATCGACATCGTCGGACCTCTACCTACGACGCAACAAGGTCATCGTTATCTTATCACTATGATCGACCGAGAAACGAAATGGCCGGAAGCGATACCTACCGACGAAATAACAGCTGATATAGTCGCCAAGACAGTTTATAACCACTGGATAGCACGATTCGGATGCCCGGCAACTCTCACAAGCGACCAAGGACGTCAATTTGAAAGTCATCTGTTCCAGAACTTAATGAAGCTAATGGGAATAACAAAGAATCGTACCACTTCATACCATCCAATTAGTAATGGAATACTCGAGCGTTGGCATCGCGTTCTGAAAACCGCGCTGCGCACCAGACTATCCAGCTCAAGCTCATGGATCGACGAGTTACCTACTGTACTTCTTGGTCTACGAGCCACACTACGCACAGACGCCGGAGTTAGCCCCGCTGAATTAACCTATGGTTATAATCTACGCCTGCCAGGAGACTTTTTCACTCCGAGTCCAATACCTACATCTATGGACTACACTTACGTCGAAAAATTGCGAACTACAATAGAGGAAAACAGACCACAACAAAGTACAACACATCACAACAAACAACGTATCTTCATACACAAAGAACTTCTTCACTGCAGTCACGTATTCGTCAGAGTCGACGCCGTAAAGAAGCCATTACAACCACCGTACGAAGGCCCTTATCGTGTTATCAAGAGAATGGAAAAAACCTACACGATACAGTTGAGTAATCGCGAGTCTAACATCTCAATCGACCGACTCAAGCCTGCCTACATTATTGAAGAAAACTCACTTTTATCACCGCAAGATATTTTACCTTCATCGTCAAGAAATCAAGACATCACATCACCGTTACCTCAAGTGAACTCGCCGCAAGACACCCCCGCCCCGCCGAGCAACGTGACATCACAGCTGATTACGAAAACACGTATCGGCCGTTCAGTCAAATTGCCCGTACGTTTCACTTGAAGGGGAGTCCTGTGGCTACACTACAGAATACTCACAATTACCATACCTACTTACCTATTACCATATCATACCTCAATATCCAAAACCAACCAAGATTACCTTACCAGTTCTAATAAGAACTTTTTATCATATTAGAAACAGTTAAAAATATGGAACAAGTAGCCCTGAAAAGAACTGTTGTTATCTGAGAAACTAATTAGCTCTGAAAAGAGCTTTTTACACTTCACGCACAGCGCGCAATGTTCTTCACACACGACGCGACGCACAGCACTCAACATCAAGCTCAAGCACTTCCAGTAAGCAGCAGACACCAGTTTCAGCCAAGCAGACAGAAGCAGCATCGCCATGCAAGTACATCGTGTTCCGATCGCCGCTCGCCGCGTCTTCTTCTCTGTCTCCGCTCGCGTCGCCGCCGAAAATGACCGTGCGCCACAAGGGCAAACAGTTTTGTTGCACGAACCGTGCGACAGAGAAAGAGCGACATGTGGGAGCGAGACGGCGACACAACAGGACCCTTTTAATCAGTGACCAGGACATAAGTGATGTTTTCATTCGTCAAACACGATTTCCTTGCTAAAAGATTTTGTATATAAACCTTGCAAATTGCGTAATAAATATTCATTCCGACTTCACCTTCTGACTAAGAGTTTTACTCATCAACCCAATCTCTCTCTCCATAAAATGAAGGGGTTTTGCTGAGAAGAATAGGATAAATTTAATGACCGTCATATTAAGTCGAGGTTCGAGGTGGGAGAAAGTCGGGAGTCGATGTTCACCCAATCCAATCTATATATAGTGAGAAATGTGCTGAGAGATGAATGGCAAGAGGATGATTAAACATGTCTTGTTGCTAGCGTCAAGTGTTCACCCAATCCAATATATAGTGAGAAAGGTGCTGAGGGATGAATGGCAAGAGAGTGATTAAACATGTCTTGTGGCTAGCGTCAAGTGGTCACCCAATCCAATATATAGTGAGAAAGGTGCTGAGGGATGAATGGCAAGAGAGTGATTAAACATGTCTTGTGGCTAGCGTCAAGTGGTCACCCAATCCAATATAGTAAGAAACGTGCTGAGAGATGAATGACAAGAGGGTGATTAAACACGTCTTATCTGTCGCTAGCGTCATCCTCAGGGAAACGGGCCCGCCCTTACCCTTTATCGGACCTGTGAGGGGGTTGACCGTTTATATGTCTGTAAAGAGAATGTATTTCTTTACTATACTTTTCTCTTTGGTTGGTTCTGGTGACGTTTTGTTATTGGTCAGAAGAAATGTCTGTAACATGAGTTGTTTAATTAATTTATAATATTTTAGTTTTCTATATTAAAAAGGGAATCGATAAACTTTTATTATCGTTCCTTTATTTTCAGGTTTGTAATTTCTAATAACGTTTATGTTTAGATATCTAAGTAAATAAGAGTTACCTATGTTAATTAATAAATGTTTTTATTTTCAGAGCAACGTAATAAGTTTTATTTATTGATTCCTCATACAAATTGTCTTATATGTCCACTAGGTTTTCCCCGCGGCTTCGTTCGCGTTAATTTTATGACTATAGATCGTTTGACAACAAAACAAGCCATAGCGCGACTTGTGGCGCCACCTGTTGGCCGATACAGCGCCCTCTATAGTAGAAAAAATATTTTCCCATTAGAACGACATACTTTCACGGGATAAAAAGTAGCCTATGTTGGGCTCTGTACCCCTAACAATATGTATGCAAATTTTCATAATGATCGGCTGCTTAATCAAGCCGTAAAGGAATAACAAACAAACAAACTCACTTTCTCATTTATAATATTAGTAAGGATTACTCGTGGGAACAGCAATGAGAAACAATGAAACTATAACACAAAAAAGAGAAGATTGGAGAAAAAAGACAGCATCTTAGTCGGGTAAGGTCATAGGGTGCCATCCAAATAGAAGAACTTGATTGTTCAAAACTAACAGGAAAAGTTCCGTGTAATGGTGCCTTAGATTAATAACTTACTAGATGGAGTGGGGTCATACATACAAGCGCTCTGTCAAAAGTGAATCGCTAAACGCTCGATGACATGTCGGTGATATGCACTTGACACTTGCGGAATGTTGCCAATGGAGGTGTTTTCAAAAAGCGCGGAAATAAATAGTTTAAATTTCTCAACTTTCAAGTAACAACATTTTAGGTATATGATATCGTAAATTCACAAGGACTTCCATTAGAGAACGTGTCACTTACCTACGTAAATATCAGTAGCAGCAGCAACTGTTCTAAAATTAATCAGTCGAAGCAATAAAAATAGTTAAAATGGGAACTATTTTCACAATCGGGCAACACCGAAAGGCTGTTGCTCCCATATCGATTATCGAACACATTTGTACGCCGACAAGGCAAAACATGACGGACTGTAAAAAACATACCCAACGATGAAGTAAAACACACAAACACAGTACAGTAACTTTATTCCTCGTTCCACAATAGGCTTATTAATTACTAATTAATCAAACTACACACCTATAGCTTCCAATCTAGACGTCTTCTCCGTTCGGGAGCGGTGGCCAGACTGCCTCCTCTTACTCTAGCCCCCCACATATCGCCTCCGCGCACAACCAGTTTCCGGCTATATGAGCTTCCCGCCAATCGAGATTCCCGCCATCGGACGCTAACCGAACATGAATGAATGTGTTGCCATAATTCAAAAGAAATGATTTGACTTTACTTTTTGATTAAAATAAAACAATATAGTTTAAATATTAATACAAAAACACGGATAATTAAAATCACGACATTCGGCCATCCGATAGCGTACAGTCTCCTGACGTACGTACTATAAATATAATTCCTTATAGTTATATAATACAACTAATGGTTAACATTTAACGAGTGGTACAGTACACAAAGCTTAAAAGTAATAAACGATCCAAAATCATGACACAGTACACTAAACTTAAAATATTCCAACGATTTGTAATCATGTTAACCATTCAGTATCACCACTATCACTACAGTACCCATAGCTTAAAAGTAATAAACAATTCAAAATCACGATACAGTGAACAAAGCTTAATAGAATGCAACGATTTAACTACAGTACCTTAAAAGTAAATAATAATAATAATCACGACATTCGGTCAAATTTAACGATTCCGTTGTTGCAGCTCGGACAAAGGAACGTCATCATTCACTTGTCTTAAATCTGTATGGAGGGTTAACGCGCTGAGTTTACAAACATCAGAATCGTGTCCAACTCTACGGCAACTTCGACATCGTATAATGGGTTTCGGACACTTAAAATAGGGATGCCCGCTCATGCGACAATTAAAGCAAGTAACATTACCGCCACTAGTTGCAGAAATGATATCAGGGCTAGTTGGTCTAACTACGTTATCATAACGCCTACTGGAAAGGGGTAAATTATCACTAGGGCGTTGAGAGTTTAGAAAATTCAAAAGGTCTTCTGGTTCCTTACAGCTCAATGCTTGAGCGCTATTTCTAATGGACTTATCTGTTATACCCTATACAATACAATAGACTGCGTTTTGTCCGTCGATTCTGCATCTATTCAGCAGCGTCAATTTCTCATAGAAATATTCTCTTAAACTCTCGTTATTACGTGACGTGCGGCCTAACATCTCTTCAAGAAGCCGACCATAATTTCGTTCATCAGGGAAAGCCTTCCTTAACTTTAATTGCCAATCGGCCCAACTAAATACAACTGATGGAAGGGCTTCGAACCACCTTTTAGCGAGCCCCGACAACTTTTGTAGTGCGAAATGTATGGTCTGCTTCTCGTCCCACTCGTAAATTATAGCACACTCGTTCACTTTTATCAACCAGCTATCTATACCCTGATTCTTACTAGACGGGTCAAACTCTGGGACTACATTAGTCAAATGACTGTTATTCAAACGGCGAGTCCCAGAGTCATCGGGTCTTTGTAGTTGCCCAACTAGTCTAAGTACTTCACCAGCTGATATAGTTGCCTCCTCTCTCTGCTTCTTCCTTGCGGGACTGGGCGACTCGGCAGTCTCCGACACCAGTTCTCTGTAATCTGTTGCGCGGGCTCCTTCCACTGCTGCCTCCAATTCCTCCACTATCCATTCTGCCGGTCGCTTATTTTTCTTTGCGGCACGCCGTCTGCCATGATGGTAAGTACTCATTTTCTCCATCCCAAAAAATAAACAAATTGTATTATAGTCAAACTTCAACATTAAATCAAAACTACTAAAGGTTCAGTTCATACAAGTACGATTCATAAAAGCGATTCATAAAAGATTTTAAGGGTTCAAATCTAAAAGGTTCAAATCTATAAACTCAAATCTTAAAAAGTTCAAATCTCAAAACTTGTTCAAATACTACATATCTATTTAAAATCTATGATTTCAAATCTCAAAATTCCAATCTCAAAACTTCAATGTTAACACTTTAAATCTCAAAATTCTCAAAATTAAAATCTCAAAATTCTAATTTCAAAATTCAAATCCCAAAATCCAAATCTCAAAATTCAAACTAGGTCACGAAACTCACGAACACACTTGGTTCGATGCCCCATACTCAACCTAATTCATGAACACACTTGGTTCAATAAGGCATACTTAGCCTATTTGATTCGTGAACACACTTGGTTCAATAAGGCATACTTAGCCTCCTTGATTCGTGAACACACTTGGTTCAATAAGGCATACTTAGCCTATTTGATTCGTGAACACACTTGGTTCAATCAAGCATACTTAGCCTCCTTGATTCGTGAACACACTTGGTTCAATAAGGCATACTTAGCCTATTTGATTCGTGAACACACTTGGTTCAATAAGGCATACTTAGCCCATTTGATTAGTGAACACACTTGGTTCAATAAGGCATACTTAGCCTCCTTGATTCGTGAACACACTTGGTTCAATAAGGCATACTTAGCCTATTTGATTCGTGAACTCACTTGGTTCAATAAGGCATACTTAGCCTACTTCATTAGTGAACACACTTGGTTCAATAAGGTATCATTAATCGTCTAGCTAGCTTATATTAGTTATCATTAGTAGTGAAATAAAGTGCAATTATTTTAACTTTATAACTTACATAACTCTATAACACAATTTAAATATTAGTCTTTATCCACACGCCTAAAAATCAAATGTAACCAATGAAGATAAAAATAAATAAATGAGGTCTATGTACTTTTTTACCGTTACAATTTTATGATAACAAGTAGTGTCAATAATTGCATACTGTAACATTGACACCACACATATCCCGACCGAGTCACGCCAATAATAATATCGCCCAATACAATTCCAAGTATCACAAAATAATATGCAGTGTCAATAATTACATATTTGCTATCAGAGTGTAGCCCTGATCAAGCATACTGCAACACTAACACTGCACTTAGATTTTATCACATTAGCACGATCGGATTGTCTCGGAGTGTTCCGACCGAATCACACCAATAGTAAAAAAAACATCATTTTGTAATTCTAATTATTATAAGAACCTGACTAGGCGACCTCTTTCGTTATTGCAATCTGTATGAATTGTCCCTTTAAATGTATAATAAATATTACAACGTTAAAAATGAAATATGCATGAAGTAATTTTATTTCTTATGAAAAACAAAATATTTGCACTTTGTATAACAATCATTAATTTATTAATTGGGCTAAGTTGTTATTTCGTGTATATTTGCTTTGCTTACCTTGGGTTCGTTATCCCACTTCTGAGATGAAGTAAAACACACAAACACAGTACAGTAACTTTATTCCTCGTTCCACAATAGGCTTATTAATTACTAATTAATCAAACTACACACCTATAGCTTCCAATCTAGACGTCTTCTCCGTTCGGGAGCGGTGGCCAGACTGCCTCCTCTTACTCTAGCCCCCCACATATCGCCTCCGCGCACAACCAGTTTCCGGCTATATGAGCTTCCCGCCAATCGAGATTCCCGCCATCGGACGCTAACCGAACATGAATGAATGTGTTGCCATAATTCAAAAGAAATGATTTGACTTTACTTTTTGATTAAAATAAAACAATATAGTTTAAATATTAATACAAAAACACGGATAATTAAAATCACGACAACATATTATGTAAATACTCATGTTTTCTGCAAATCAATTTATCTTTATCTTTACCAAGTATTAAAATAATACGCTAAAATCGAATTATTTCTTTTTCTCTACAAATTACTATGAAATATTTAAAACTTTCCTGTGAAAAGTGATATCATTACATTTCTTTTGTTTTTCGGACGTGTTGTAAGTCGTGACCCGAAAAAATGCCCGTGGTCCACCTAGGTGGACAGAGGTGGACCACGGGCAAGAAAAAATGCCCGTGGTCCACCCAGGTGTACCACGACCAATACGGGGATTTAATAGCACAAACCGCCATTTTTTTTTCCGGGAGACACGTTGCGCGTTTTGACATCGACAACTACGAAGCGGTTCGGCAAAGTACGGCGTTTGGTGACAGACTGGCACCAGTTGAGGTGTATCAAAACGGGTGCAGGGACACTCCATCTTTATGTTATTACTCTGAGAGTGAAGCATTGGCACACAGATTTGTCACTCGATCGAGTTATATATTCGATATTCGTATGGACTAGCTTTTGCCCGTGGCTTCGCTCGCCGTTAAATTCTGAGTAACACGGTTCCCCTTTCGCAGGTATTTTTCGTTGGTACCTAACAAAGAGTCTGTGTACCGATTTCTACCTTGAAAACTGCGAAAAGTCCTTACTAACATTACAAATACGCAGTAAAGCGCACCCCACGCTTTTTGAAATTCTTTTTATGCTTTTGTTAATAGCTTACTTCTTCATTTCAATATTATTTCAAAGTATTAATTATTAATCAGTATCAGTTATTTTATTTAACGTTTTATTGCAGTTAAACAAAAATGGTTCATACTTAAAAATTATTTTTTGCTTTTTAGTTCAGTTTGATATAAAAGCGTGTATTTTAGTTTTTTAAACTATATTTTATTATAACCACAAAGGAAATATTT
The DNA here is from genome assembly GCA_905163395.2 of Endotricha flammealis. Taxonomy (NCBI): domain Eukaryota; kingdom Metazoa; phylum Arthropoda; class Insecta; order Lepidoptera; family Pyralidae; genus Endotricha; species Endotricha flammealis. The sequence goes on along the minus strand of LR990861.1, from coordinate 146,390 downwards.
TCTCTTAAGATCCAAAGAAAATATAGCTGCATCCAGCTCTAAGTTTGTAATAACATTTATAGCAACCCCGACATACACACATTAATTATCACAGTGTTTCAGATTTTACCCACTCAATTAGGTACTATGTTTTTTTTTACAGAGTATTATGAATAAAAAGAGTAATAAGATTATTCTTACGCTAATGAAAGATTCAAATGCAATACTGTTAGTGATAAGCTGAGCTAGCCACCAGTGTCGGTGCTAATATCTCAGTAGTCTTCATAAAGCTCATCCAATCGCTCCATCTTCACTGCAAGGTTCTGGTCAATTGTGTGTACATTTTGCATTATTTTTTCTGTCTGCATAGCCTGCAAGTAGTCACTAGTATTATCCCGGTGTCACAGAGCAGTCACGCCATGCAGCCTACAAGGAGGTGCCTACCATCGCCATGATGCGGTCGAGCCGCTTGCTCTTCATATACACAGTCTTGATAAACAATAGGAAGTAGATATAGAGCCCGAGCCCGAGCAGCAGCGCGCCCACTCGCATCTTGCTGGCCCAGTGGCAGAACATGTTGCCCTGACAACAAAGCAATGTGAGCTAGGTATGCAGCTTCCTACATAATGTCAACATTATTATATTAAAGAGATGATTTTATACCGTTTTGTGTGCCACCTCCGGAACTTCTGTCGTATGTTGAGACATTCAGATAGTGTAATGTTTTTATTTTAAACAATCTGACCTTTCGACTAATGGCGTCGTCTTTGGTCTAATGATGCGAGAACTTTTTTCGCAGATCTGTGATAATTCGTGATTTTATCTGACTGGCTGAGTTTAAGTTTACATTTACAATAAAACATCTAGTCTAATATTTTACTTTTCTCTCTGATAAGAATGAATGGATGGGGACCTGTCTGCCTGAGGGCTGAAATTTTTCTCTTTGGTTGGTGAGTGAGTGAAGTGAAGGAAGGCTGAGTGAGAGGAGTGAGACGTCAAAGTCGTCAAACAAACATGAACAAAATCAGCAAAATCCTGATCCTGAGGCAAAATCAAACAAATCAATCAAGTTTTTTTTGGATCAAATGTCACTGTGGTGTGGTGTGGTTGTGGCACATGAGTAAATAAAATCACGGTTTATTTTACTCATGTGGTTGTGGTCAGTCACTTTTTTTTCTCGCTGTCTGTTTGGCAATCACTCTTCTGGCGAAGTATAATGGCGTATCCACACGCTTGTGAAGCAGTCAGTAGTAACTTCCAAACGAAAGCTTTGTTTCCTAGTAGGTACGGTAAGTAGTTATCAAATTATTTAAATTTCATTAGATAATTATCTAAGTAGGTACTATTTTTTATTTATTTAATTTTATATATTAGGGTATCTATATGCCACGAAATGCTGGAATAATCTTCCACCACCGGTCAAAAAAGCTACCTCGTTGTTCTCCTTCAAACAACGGCTTAGGAAGCATCTGAGCAGCGTTGAATGACAGTCGTTTGTGGTATTTATGTATATGTGATCGTATAGGTATTTTGAGAACTTTATTATGATTATAATTTATCTAAGTTTGTAAGTATCAGAATTATTTTATTTATTTAAGATTTTAGTATTATTTCAGATGTAAATGTATATTTAGTATGTATGATGTAAGCAGATTTGTAAGTACTGAATGTTTAAATATAATAATATTAGATGCATAGACACTCCAGATAAAATATTTTTGTTCACTCACTCCGTCAAAATGGTGACACTGAAAACCAGCGTCACGCACGGAATCATTTTCGTCGTGCGGGACATATGCTGAGTGCCACCATTTTGGTGCTATTTTAGAATAAGATTTTTGTTTAGTTCTAAGTGAATGTTTTTATAGCACCAAATAAACATATTTTCTTTCTTTCTTTCTTTCTTTCTAATCCTAGTTTTTTTTAAATCAGAAATGAGTTTTATTTATTTACTTATATAACTTTATTGACCACAATACACAAAGTACTGATACAATAGGCGGACTGATGCTACTGATGTTTTATTTATTGTTTCAGATTTTTTTCTTTTTTTTTTTGAGCTTTTTTCCACAGAAGTTTTTAGGTAACTAGCCGTTCATATTTTGAAATTGATTTTTTGGAAGAAAAATTTCACCCCCCAGGCGGGATTCGAACCCACGACCCCTCGATAGCCGGCCGAGTGCTCTCCTTCTTTTTCGTTTAATTTCTCTTTCCTTTTTTTTAAATATAAAAATAAGTCATGCCAAAAGTGATCACTGCCACCACACTGGCACCACAAACTAAATAGAGAACTGGCACGTAACGTTGTGTTCGGTGATTTCTCTAATGGCGGAAACACACTACCGTGTCGGGGCGTGTCGTGTCGCGCTCTGTCGTGACGGTGGGTGTGCACACTTACGTGTCGTGTCGGGGCGCGATTCTGTTCAGAAATGAACGAAATAAACGCCAGACGTTTATTTCTTTCATTTCTGAACAGAAGCTCGCAGTGTTTGCCTTTGTCTGGGTGTTTTCTATAATGTATAATGGCATTTATTTACAAAAAAATGTATTTAAGTATATTTATCAGGAATCTACTACCTAGTAACTCATTATCACGCTGCAAAAACAAATTAAAAAAAAAAGCGTCCACTTGTTCGCGCCACGAGCCGCGCGCGGGTATAGAAACACATTTGCAGGGCGTGTCGTGTCGCGACATAACCCCCACCACCGCCGTGGCGCAATCGGCGGCCAGCAGTCCGCGCCACGACAGAGCGAGTCACGACACGACACGCCCTACAAATGTGCTCCTAACCATATAAAATGTATGAACGCGATATGCTTCTGGCGCGACACGACAGGCCCCGACACGGTAGTGTGTTTCCGCCATAAGGGTGATTGTGATCGGTGTTTGGCATATGGTGTTCGGTGTTTGGTGTTTGTGGCGAACAGCGAGCGTGTGGAGGCCCCATAAAATTAACAGTTTTTATCTGTCTTTTTGTCTGTCATGCTCATTTTATTGATGACAGCTGTTGCCCGCGGCTTCGCCCGCGTAAAAAATTGCCTATGTTGGGCTCTGTACTCTACAATATATATGCAAATTTTCTTAATCATCGGCTGCTTAGTCAAGCCAAGGAATAGGTAACAAACACAAACTCACTTCAAAAAAAAATTTTTTTTCAGACAGATTGAGCTAGCCCTGGCTAGCCCCAAAGTAAGTTGGAAACTTGTGTTATGGGATACTAACTCAACGATACTATATTTTATAACAAATACATAGGTTTATAGATAAACATCCAAGACCCGAGGCCAATCAGAAAAAGTTCGTTTTTCATAATGACCCGACCAGGATTCGAACATCGGGTGGCGGTCTGGCGTGGTAACCATTACGCCACGGAGGTCGTCAAGTCAATCTAGTCCATTCCGGTCCAGTAGGTCCGGTCTACTATTCTCAATTTTTCTCTTTGACACTGCCACAAAACAAAAAGAAAAAAGATCTCTGTAACTTCGATCTGTGTCTACCTTCCTACAATCGAGTTCATCGATTGTAGAAACTGTACCTACAAAGTATAAATCAAATCTCAAAACACACAAACATTCAGTTAATCACGAGTTCAAGCAGACGTTGAAATCCAGACATTCGGAGAAATAATCTGACGTGATGAACGCTTGATGAACGTGATCGATTAAAGGTCGAAAGGCACTAGAGCAGCGCGGCGCGACACTGCTTTGCGACTTGCTACATTGCATTACAGCGGTAGTGCGGTTTGGCTCTGTGGTAACGTGATGGTATTCATCGTAGAAGAATCTACGTGTTTTACGCACCTTCCTGTAAACGATAGCGTCCCGAGAAGATGTGTCATTAAATAGTATATAAGATAATACACTTAGTGAATATGTTGACAGTTGTTAAACACAGGAGTAGGTGACAACATGTGTACATAATAAAGTACATCCTGCTGCTCTCCGTTGTTTCAATACCTCTCCTGACTTTCGCCACACCATAAGTCATCATGCTAACTGAGGGGCCCAACATCACATTATTGAATGGTGACTCTCGTTATTGGATGGCGACCGTGACAGTTATTGCCTCTCGTTATTGGAGCTCATACAACTTATAAGAAAGAATATTTTGATGCGCCACCGCTGCGCCGCTCCGTGTAATGTCGCGCCGCTCTAGTGCGTTTCTATCTGGCGGAAACACACTACCGTGTCGGGGCGTGTCGTGTCGCGCTCTGTCGTGACGGTGGGTGTGCACACTTACGTGTCGTGTCGGGGCGCGCTTCTGTTCAGAAATGAACGAAATAAACGCCTGACGTTTATTTCTTTTATTTCTGAACAGAAGCTCGCAGTGTTTGCCTTTGTCTGGGTGTTTTCTATAATGTATAATGGTATTTATTTACAAAAAAAAAGTATTTATGTATATTTATCAGGAATCTAGTACCTAGTAACTCATTATCACGCTGCAAAAACAAATTTAAAATAAAGCGTCCACTTGTTCGCGCCACGAGCCGCGCGCGGGTATAGAAACACATTTGCAGGGCGTGTCGTGTCGCGTCATAACCCCCACCACCGCCGTGGCGCAATCGGCGGCCAGCAGTCCGCGCCACGACAGAGCGAGTCACGACACGACACGCCCTACAAATGTGCTCCTAACCATATAAAATGTATGAACGCGATATGCTTCTGGCGCGACACGACAGGCCCCGACACGGTAGTGTGTTTCTGGCTGGCGAATGCTACACACTCGATATTTATCACGATATGTGGATTGCGATGCATGATCGTGATAAATATCGAGTGTGTAGTATCGCGTATTGTGATATTTTCTAAAAATATTACGATTATCGTAAGTATATTTCTAAAAATCCAAAAATATACGATCTTTAACACGTATCGTCGATATTGTCACTCGCAAATCACATCACACACATCGCTGTCTCAACGCACGTGTTTGACAAATCAAAATTATCGGCATATTGACGCAAACCGTATCGAAGTGCGTTTCGACCCTATATATTCTATAGACTCGATAAATATTGAGAGGTATCGGACGATAAATATCCATAGACTAAATATCGAGTGTGTAGCATACGCCTATGGATTTTGGTAGGTACATTTTGACATTGACATTTACTTTTTTTGACAGATAGAGATAAAAATAAATATGTAAGTAGGTACTTCGGAAAATTAGGAATGCTTAGGTTATGTTGATTTGATTGATGATGGCTGAACTAAAAAAATGTTTTGTTGGTCTTATGTTTGCTATTTAAATTAGGTACCTATTCGATTTATGTAATTCCATTCAGGCGACCTTCTTGAACGAAGAGTAAGTACACGCAGCTTTTATGTTTGCGAAAGGTAAATTTCGTCTAAATACCTCTTCGCCTTCTCTTCTCTCCGCATTAAAACTGCTGAATCGAAATTTGGTATTGATTGTCTAAAACCCGTGAAAAGACGATAGTTTTTATCGCGAAAATCACCCCCGTAGAGTAGAGGGCGGAAACTAGGGTGAAATTTGTAGGTAGGTACTTGTGTATTATCGTGGGATTTCAATTTTAAAAGTTGATTTTGTCTGGTTACAGTAAAAAATGGCAACAAATTATGCGAAGTACGCACAATTGATAAACGCGTCGACAAACTACGCGCGGCGCATGAAGCGGCTGTCGAACCGCATCTTCGGCGAAGTGGCCATCCCCACCAACAGCAAGTCGCTGAAGGTAGAGCAGGTGTTCGCGGCGCGGCCGCTGCACTCGGACGAGCGCGTGCTGCACTACTACCCGCGGCACGTGGAGACGGCGCGGCTGGTGGGGCGGCTGCGCGAGCTGGGCCTCTTCCGCGACGAGCACCAGGACTTCAAGGAGGAGATGCGGCGTTTGCGCGAGCTGCGCGGCAAGGTCAAGGTGTGGCGCCGCAAACTGGACCAGAACAAGGAGCAGTGACTCCCTAAATTCGTTATTGTATAGGTATCTTGTAAATATAGTATGGTATTATATTATTTCCTAGTCGATTTAGTGTTTTATTTAATAGTATCAAGACTTAAAATAAATAAAATAAAATCATTTATTTTGCAAGTAGATTTACAGGAAATACTTTCGCACGTAAATTTTTTTTTTATCCTACCAGTACTTCGACGTGAATAGCCTGTTGAGAAGAAGTGCCGCAAGAAACTCAACAAACAGCCTTTTTTGTTAGCCAATATACATATTTAAAGTAGTTTAAAGTTTTTTAACGAGTACATGAATGTCGGTATCCTCCCGAGTCTATGGAAAATTGCACGCATAGTGCCGATACATAAATCTGGTAATAAATGCAATGTGACTTTTGAATTTGTTTTTGAAAGTCTGATATACAACTATATGTATAGTCATATCTCTACCGTTATCAGCAGTAGATAGCATGGAATTGTGAGAAATCGTTCAACCGCATCTAACTTACTTGTTTACAGTAGCTTTATCAGTGCTGCTTTCGATACCGGAGATCAAGTTGACTCTGTTTACACGGATTTTGCAAAGGCATTTGATCATGTAAACCATGGCGTGCTACTGAAGAAAATGTCTTGCCTTGGGGTGCAGAGCAGGCTTCTGAGGTGGATTGAAAGCTACTTGAATAATCGCACGACTAGTCTCAATAAATGGCTTTCAGTCTACTCCTGTTTTACCAACTAGCGGGGTGCCACAGGGCTCGAACTTGGGACCTTTACTGTTCCTTGCATTCGTCAACGACTTATTGGACAGCTTAAAGTGTGATTGCCTGACCTATGCTGACGATGTTAAAATATATAAGAAAATTTCTTCTGTCAGGGACTATTTGGAGCTGCAGGAGGACCTGGACACATTGAACGCGTGGTGTGATACTAACCAAATGTCATTGAATGTTGGCAAGTGTGCAGTCATATCTTTTACAAAAAACAAAAAGATAATCCGCTTTAACTATAATGTCGACGGTCACGCGCTGAAGAGAGATGAACTTGTAAAAGATCTGGGTGTCCTCTTTGATAGCAAGCTGACGTTTCGCGATCATTATGACTCAATAATTACAAGAGCTATTAAACTGCTTGGATTTATTTATAGAACTACAAAGCCATTTAAAAATGCAAGAACACTGCTTAAACTATACACAACATTAGTTCGGTGTGTACGTGAGTACTGTGCGATTGTATGGTTCCCGTTCTACTCTATTCACATAAATCGTATAGAGGCAATACAGGCAAGTTTAAAAAACCTCATAGTTTTTATAATACAATCAAAGAATGGCCCTTTTTTGTAATACAAAGATCGTCTGAATGTCGGCAGCGGAGCCCCACAACAATAGACTATATGACATCAAGCTGTGAAAATAGATGAAATACACTAATTTCGCCGTTCCAATATCAGTAGGCTACCTTATTTTCCTAACTGCATACGCGGCGGAACTAAGTCTTCCTGCCAGGGCCGTAATATGTGAGCCCCATTGTAGTGAGGCGGCGGGGCGGCTTGGCGGGGATCATACCCACAGTGTAAAAACTTCTTACAACACATACTTTTCGAGATGTAACAAAAAAAAAAATGGAAATTTCTTTGTGCCCTCCTTTCTTACTTCACTGTAATCCACCAAGTGACATACCATCACTTTGCAAGCATTGTAAAGTTATAAACTGGCTGTAGGGTGGGTCCAATTCTGACCGAATGTGCAGTGATTGAGCTGCCTATATAGGCAGCTTATCTCATTGCTCGCAGATAGCTGCTTTTTAGTAGCTACGGTGCGACCAGTTCACAATACTAAATTCAGGACCACGGGTAAAATAAATCCCGTGGTACCTTCCAGGATCTATCACAGAGACGATGGGCAAAAAAGGCATTCGTCCGATACGGACACCACAAATGTCTATTGTTTCTTTCACTAGTAATGAAATGACCGAATGGTATGAGCTATGACGCCAGAAATAAAACATTGGAAAAATAGCCATCATTTATTTGATTACAAAAATCTTTAGTCAGGAAATAAATTGCTACATAAAATGTTTCAACAACAAATGCTTCCATGCTCAACAAGGGCAGCGCCAGGCGACGGCGCGGGCCACTCCTGCCTCTCCGTAAATTAAATTTATTCAGTTCAAAACCTAAATAATCTAACAGCTAAGCCACGGGCTGCACAGAATATAAAACGTTACAATACAATAAAATAAATAAACATTAGTATATACCATTTTATGATGAAACGAACGCAATTTGTGAGTTTTGGACAGTGAGCCATCGTGCACGGGTCGCCGCTAGGTGTAGAGGTTGAAGTCGTCGATGGCGATGGGCGCGTGGTGCGCGGCGCCGTGGTAGGGCGCGGGGCGCGCGGCGGCGGCCAGGCGCTCCGCCTCCAGGCGCCGGCGCAGGCGCTTGATGATGCGCAGCCGCTCCAGCGAGTTGCTGGCGTACGCGGCGCCGGGGCCCAGCTTCAGCGACTGCGCGATCTGCGCGGCCAGCGACGCGTGCAGCGCCAGCTGGCGCGCCAGCAGCGGCGCCGACGCGTCCGACACGTGCGCCGCCTCCGCGTGCGGCAGGAACTCGGCGCGCAGCTGCTCGTCCTTCGTCTTCACCGAGACGCGCGTCATGCCGTGCTCGTACGGCTCCACCACCACTATGCAGAAGTTGAACTGGCCCTTGATCGTGTGGATGTTGAACTCGGCGCCGGAGTCGTTGTACACGATCGAGACGAAGTCGTTGCCGATGTACTTGCGCTTCTCGTTGCAGGTGGGGTCTCGCGGCGACGAGGGCATGGCGGTGGCCACGTGGAAGGCCACCTGCATCACGTCGTCGTGCCAGACGTACGCGTAGCGGCCGTCGCGCCCGCCCGTCTCCAGGTTCAGGAACAGCTCGGGCCGCTCGTCGTCGCCCAGCAGCGACACCAGCGAGCCCAGCGCCGCCAGGAACTCGGCGTAGCGCACGCTGCCGTGCTCGTTGCGCAGGATGAGCACTTCGTTGTCCTGCTGGCCGGGGCCCACGTACAGCACGCCCACCTTGTAGGTGTCCAGCGGCGGCACCAGGTCCAGGTTCTTGACGGTGCGCTCGTGCTGCGCGCCGGACACGCGCAGCGGGCGCTCGCGGGGCGGCGCGTGCGGGCGCGGGGCGGCGGCGGGGCGGGCGGGCAGCGGGGCGGCGCCGGGCGTCGTGCTCATGTTGTGGTACAGCTGCAGGAAGACGAAGGCGGGCGTGACGCCGCCGCCGCCCAGGGGCGTGCTGCGCGGCGCGGCGTCGGGGCGGGGGCGGCGCGCGGGGCTCATCACGCTGATGGTGTGCGAGCGCTTGGAGCGCGCCAGCGGCGGCAGGTCCTCGGGCGGCGGCAGCGGCGGCTTGGCCACGGTGCTGTCGCTGGCCGTCTTCTGCAGCAGCAGGTGCGGCGGCGGCGCGGCGGGCGGCGGCTCGGCGGCGCCGGGGTCCGAGCTGTAGGTGAGCAGCTGCGGGTGCGGCGGCGCGTGCGGCGACGTGCCCGACATCTCTTCGGGGATGGCCTCGCACGACACGCGCATGTCGCTCTTCTTGGCCGCCTTCTTGGACGCGTGCAGCGTCATGGAGGCGGAGGCGGGCTCGCAGCTCGGCAGCAGGATCATGTCGGCGGGCGCGGGCGGCGCGGGCGCGGGCGCCGGCGCGGGCAGCTTCCACGAGGACATCTCCGGCGAAGAGTTGGAGCGGCGCACCGGGTGCCGGCACTTGCCCTCCGGCTGCAGCAGGTCGTCCTCGTCCGTCGTGCTCGACGAGCTCTGCCGCTGCGGCGAGCCGGGGATGTTGATGGGCTGCGTGCTGACCCTGCGAACGACAAAGCCGCTGTAGCGAAGGCCTGCCGAGGGGGCCGGCGACGACGGCGACACGCACCTGTGCTGCTGCGGCGGCTGCTCGGCGCGCCGCTCGCCCGCCTCGCCGCTGCTCACCACCGAGTCCGAGCTGCACACGACAAAATACAAATGGTCATCCCGTGTTACACGGGCCCATTGCAGGCGCGCGCCGGTGGCGGGCTGGCTGGCACTCACCTGGACTTGTGCAGGTCGGGCGCGCGGCGCGAGTCGGCCGAGCCGCTGCGCGAGCGCGGCGACAGCTCGGCGCCCTGCAACACAAGCGTGCGGGCTGAATGCGGGCGGGGCGGGGCGGGGCGGGGCGGGGCGGGGGAGGGCTACTCACGACGTCGAGCCGCGAGTCGCCGAGCCCGCTCGAGGCGGAGGACAGCGCGTCGGGCGGCGCGTGCGCGGCGGGCGGCGGCGCGCCGGCCAGCAGCGCCGCCACCTCCTGCAGCGGCGACTCCAGCTGCGGGTCCCAGCCCATCTGGTTCTGCGCGCGCATCAGCCAGGACGCGTCCCCCGAGGGCGAGCGCACGTGCAGCTCTGCCCAGCCGGCGCCGAAGCAGGGGCAGGCGCCCCTGGCCGCCAGCGCCGCCACCCTGCCGCAGCCAGGGTCCTGCTCTTCCGCCTCCAGCTCCAGCGCGATGCGCTCGATGCGCGCCGCGAACTGCGCCACCACGTCCTCGCCCTTCGCCGGGTTCTCCGACGAGTTTTGCCTGCAATGCGACAACGCACTCAGCCGTCTGCGATCAACTGCCATCACATGTGAAACTAACTAATAAATCAATATCTAACTCAACGTCGCAATGTTCAATCGTGCACATGGCATAAACAAAAAATGAAGCGAAGGAATGGAGTGGTGAGCGGACGTGGGAGTGGGCGTGGGCACACCTGGTGCTGTGTCCGCTGGAGGGCGCCAGCAGCGCGTCCGAGATGGAGAGCGAGGAGCTGGACGTCTCGGTGGAGCGGCTGTGCTGCAGCGAGTGCTTGCTGTAGCTGCACACACAAGCGTCAGTGGCACAGTTGGCATCGGCAAGGGGCGGCGCGGGGCATACTGACCGCTTCACCTCCGGGGCGCTCGGGGGCGCGGGCGGCGGCGCGGCGGCGGCGTGCTGCCGGCACAGCTGGGCGCAGCGCTCGCACAGCCCCTGCTGCAGCGCGTTCTGGTGGCAGCCGGCCGTGGTGACGGTGACCAGCCGGTGGCCCACCAGCCAGGTGGCGGACGCGCCCTGGTCCAGCAGCCAGGCGGCGGCGGGCGCGCGCCGCGGCTTGACGCTCACCGGCGACGAGGCGTAGCGCGCCAGCAGGTCGACGCAGGCCTCCGTCAGCTCCACGTGGAAGGCGGCCGAGGCGCCCCCGCCGCCGCCCAGCGGCCGCGACGCCGCCTTCGAGCCCTGCACACAACAGAACACGGGTCAGACCAGCCCCGGCCCCGCACCCGCAGCCCCACCCGCAGGGCACACGCACCAGGCTCGAGCTGCGCTGCCGGCTCGACGAGTCCTCGTTGGCGCCGCCCTGCTGGAAGTGCGTCGAGTTGTACTGCAGCTGCTCCTCGAAGGGCAATATTATGTAGTTGTGGAGACCCTGCCGAGATGACGGATCTGTTAGTACGCAGCACGGTGCGTCGCCTTACAACTACTACAATCGTCTGGCATTGCAGCTACGCACGTGAATGATGAACCGAACGAAGTTCTTGCGGTAGGAGAGGCGGCACTTGAGGAACCAGGCGGCGATGACGTGGTGCGCCAGCGACACCACGTAGTGGTTGTAGCGCGAGGGGTTGGTGTACGGCAGCAGGATGGCGAACACCGACATGTACTGGTCCTCCACGAAGGAGGCGAAGACGCGCGGCAGCCGCGTCAGCGTCGACAGGAACTCCAGCATGGGGCACGCGATGGCCGCCGTGTCCGAGATCTTGGACAGGTCGAGCAGCACCTCCGGCAGCATCTTCACCATGGCGTCGCGCATCTCCAGCGTGAACACGGTCAGCGCCGTGATGTAGGGCTGCGGCGCGCGCAGCACCATGCCGTACTTGAGCAGGCAGCGCACGATGCGCTGCTGCGTGTGCGGCTCCAGCATGGCGTGGTAGGGCGCCAGCGCGGCCAGCGCCGGCAGCGCCGCGCCGTGCAGCTCCGACACGGGCGGCCGCTCGCGCAGCGCCGGCGCGCGCTCCGCCAGCATGGCGCACAGCGTGCTGGCCAGCAGGTCCAGCTCGGGCGCGCGCCGCCCCACGCACAGCGCGCGCACCTGCAGCAGCGCGGGCAGCGCGCGCAGCACGCCGCCCAGCACCGCCCAGTCCTCCTCGCGCGCCAGCGCCGCCACCAGCGCGCGCGCGCAGCGGCCGCCCGGCAGCAGCGCCCCGCCCGCCGGCGCCGCGCCCTCCAGCAGCAGGAAGGGCGAGCACAGCGGCCGCAGCCGCGCCGACGCCGCGCCCCAAACCGGCGCCCCCCGCGCGTCGTAGCAGAACCCCACGCAGTTGAACGCGTTCGCGCGCAGCCCGAACACCATCTCCAGAATGCTCAGCCGGATGTCCGGGTGGTGCTGGAACAGCGCCGGCCGCCTGTAGTGGTTGTCCAGGTGGTCGAGCAGCACGAGCAGGCAGCGCGCGGCGTGCGCGGCGGGCGCGGCGAGCAGCTTGTCGTGCAGCACGTCCAGCAGGCCGGCGGCCGCAAGACGCAGGTCGGCGGCGTCCGCCTCGGCCGGCACCGGCACGTCCGTCACGAACATGTCGAAGGGCCGGCTCAGGATGCGCTCCAGCAGGTCGATGAGGTCCGTGCACGGCTCGGCGGGCACGGCGCGCGCCAGCTCGGCCAGCGCGCGCGCGGCGGCGGCGCGCACGCTTGCGTCGGCGTCGGCGGCGCACGCGCCCAGCACGGGCGTCGCCACGCGCTCCACCAGCTCGTCCCCGAAGGCGGCGCGGCGCCGGCGCACGAAGCCCAGCAGCGCCTGCAGCGTGTGCAGGCGCACGGCGAGCCTCTGCTCGCGGCGCCCGTAGCGCTCGAACAGCGCGAGCGCGGGCGGCGCGGCGGCGAGCGCGGCGGCGCGGCGCGTCACCAGCCGCATGGCGCTGGCCTCGGGCCGCGCGTGCCCGCAGTGGTCCACCAGCGCCAGCAGCGCCTCCGGGTCGCCGAAGTACTGCCCGTCGTCTTGCAGCTGCTCGATGCTCGTGATGAGCGCGTGCAACCGCGAGTGGATCAGCTCGTTCGGCGGCTCGTACTCGCCGTCCTGGTCCACGATGGCGCGGATGATGTCGAGGATCACGTCCCAGGCGGGCTCGTCCAGCTCGGCCGGCACGCGCGACACGAGGCTCTGCACGGCCAGCAGCACCTCGTACGTCACCACCGGGTGGTTGCCGCTCAGCGCCTGCGGAGGGGCGGGGCGGTGAGCGGGGCGGCGAGCGGCGGCGGGGGCGGGGCATGGGGCGGCGCTCACCTTGCGGAAGGCGGGCAGCACGGCGAGGAAGGAGACGTGAAGCGTGGGCACGCGGCACGGGCCCCACAGCGCCATGTTGGTGTAGAAGACTGCGCCGCGCGCCAGCCCCGCGTCGGCGTCGCGCCCCGCGTCCGCCGCGTCGCGCAGCAGCGCCGTCAGCTCGAGCAGCGCCGCGTGCCCGATGTCGGCGCCGAGCACGGCGCGCATCAGCTTCCAGCTGGCGCGGCAACGCGGCTCCAGGTTGACGGCGCGGCACAGCGCCGCCACGAAGGGCCGCAGCGCGCCGCGCGGCAGCCACGAGTAGCTGACGACGGCCTCGAGCAGCGCCAGGCTGGCCGCCGCCACCGCGCCCTCCGCCGCCTGCTCCAGCAGCTGGCACGCGTTCCTGGCGACAACGAGCCAAGGTCAGCGCGGCTGCGCGGCGGCCGAGCGCGCCCGGGCGGCCGTACTTACTTGACGAGCCCGTGCACGATCTCCTCATCGAGGTACGTGGCGTTGAACTTGACCACGTTGGTGACCAGCTGCAGGAACTCCACCACGTGCTCGGCGCTCTGGATCTCGGGCAGCCACTCCAGCAGGAACGGGCCGATCTCCTCCTCGAAGCACTTGATGTTCTTGCCGTTGTCGGTGAGCGCGTGCAGCAGCCGGAAGCGCGGCGCGTGGTCCTGCGGGTGCTGCCGGTGCGTGCGGCGCAGATGGCGCAGCAGCACGGAGCGCATGAGCGTGAGCTCGTCGCCGGCGGCGTGCGCGGCGCTGCGCAGGAGCCCCAGCGCCGCGTGCCGCGCTTCGGCGCCGCCCTCCGTCGCCAGGTCGCGCGTGCACGCCCACAGCTGCTTCACAGCGCCCTGCACGCACAAGCACACGCTCACACTCACACCAATCTCTAGTACTACTCAGCTAGCCAGATTTCTGTCAGACAGAGTCTGTCATAAAATAAGTACACCACAAACAAATAATGGAAAGAGGAATATATATTTTAAGAAAGAGCTAAATTGTAAAATTACTTACCCAACGATATAAAAGATGCTAAAACATATAATATGTTAGGCCCCTAGCACACGACGTATTTAAAACGCGCAGACGACGCGCAGATGACGCGCGTATACGCACTTCAAGCGAGATTCGAACGCAACCTTGTAACCTAAGCACATGGAGCGATCGTGAACCGCGCGTCTACTGCGCGTATGCGCGCAGATACAGCGATAGACACGCTGTATATAGTCGCTCGTACCTTCCGCGTTTTGAGCAGAGTCTTTTCGTCAATCGGACAAAGGCGTACCCCTACCCCTCCTCCGCCCGTTTGTACGCGCTTCAAACGAGTTTCGAACGCGCTTCACACGCGCGTTTGTATTGCGTTTTACGCGCGATCGCATCTTTACAAACGCAAATAGAGGCATCTACGGCGCAGAAAAGCAGTCCTCTGCGCGTTTAAAATACGCTGTGTGCTGGGGCTCTTACATAATATAAATTGTAGTGTAAAAATGTTGGCAGACCTAATAAATAAAATAAAACTTTGTCTTTGTTTTAGGCTCCCAAACGATTTTTTGGATTTTTTTTATCCACTGAAGTGTTAGCGTATTGCGATTCGTCACCGCGCCGCGCTCCAGTGCATTATATACATTTTGGTGTTCTTACAAACAGCGAACAAACAAGTCTCACGGCGCCAGCGCGCTAAAATCGTCCGGGAGCCTTAAATTATCCCCCTTAAAAAAATATAAAAAAATAATGTTATACTTTTTTTTGCTGTGGGAATGAGATGTTTTTCCGGGATAAAAAGTAGTCTATCTCTGTTAATATAAATAAAGAAATAAATATAGAATTGTGCTTTAGTATCAATAACAAGTGAGTAATATATCACTCAGATTGTCTCATCTACTAATTCAGTCAATTTGTACTCTAAAGAGCGCATAGTGGGAAAGTTTTGGGGTAGTTCTGATTTCTTTCATTCTATATGTATTTTGGGGTGCTGAATCCGAATCTGTGGTTTGCGGACAAAGTTTCGTGACGCAACATTGAAAAAATCGCAAAAAAAAAAAAAAAGAAGCTTTTTTCGTTTTTTTTTTGCCTAAAACTCGAAAACTATTGAATTTCATGTCAAATTTACGACAAAGACTACTTAGAAAAAAACAAACTATGCAAATTATACACCATTACAAAGAGCATGAACTAGAGGTGTTTTAATGGAATTAAAGCTGCTGTACCACTTTTTTTTTTTTACAGTAGTCCAACATTGAACGCTTGGTGTGGGCTTTTCGTCTTTTTTATGTTCGTGGGCTTATTTTTTTTTTGGTAACTCTGACCGACAAATTAAACTTTAAAAGTAAGCTACATGCTTTTCTAGTAAAAATACAATTTGACTGAAGTACTGACCACTTAGAAATTTTTTATGGAATGTTACATTAAAACACCTTTTCCTGTTGGACCAACTGCTCACCATTAAGGACAAATCAGTACTGTGAAGGCCAATGGTCATCCTGGCCATGGAGGGCCACCACAGCCACAGTGAGCAGGCCTCATCCCCTCACATACACACTGGGGCTACAGTACACATGCATAAAAAGATTGCGGTTCTCACAACAGATAACACAATCTGATAAAGCAAGCAACAAAAATATTTTTCACTCATATGTTAATTTCTTAGAGAAGTAAAAAATGTTCAAAAAAGCGTCACAAGCACAATATATAATTTTCGCATGTACTGGGAGCTCGAGCGAATATTTGTAAAGGAACAGACAAAAGTGTAATTGAAAGTAAGGAAGGAGGGGTGAAATGTAAATAACAAGTGGGTAGAGGGCTGACCTCCTGCACGCGCACGGCGAGCGCGCGGTCGGCGAGGTCGCGCGCGGCGCGCAGCCGGCGCGGCAGCGGCGCCTCGGGGCCCAGCTCGCGCTCCAGCTCCGCCGTCACCAGCAGCTCGTGGCGCGCCGGCAGCGCCGCTGCAACACACGCCGACGCCCGTCAGTCGCGGCGCAGCGGGGGGCCCGCGAGGGCGCTCGCCGCTGCGCGCTCACTCACCTGAAGCGCCTTTCTTGAAGAATACTTTCAACTTGTCCTGGAGCGATCTCGTATCCCTGTCGCGCGACCCCATCTTGCGCCGATACCGACGTTAATTGGGGTTTTATTATATGCTTAAGTATACTACTAGGCGAGGCGACTACCTATGGTTGTAAAATTGCAGGTGAAAAGACATATTTGTTAAAAAATATTCTCACAACCGCTCCTGCTTTGCTATTCACCATTTGACAATTCTACTGCTCTTTCTTTCCAGCTGACAGATTGTTCGCCATTGACTTATTGGAAATTAATTGGTATGTAGTAATTTCTGAACGTATCGACGAACTAAAAAATATTAATAGACAACATTTTTAAAAGTTTCTTTCTTTTTTCACTATTTTATCGATAACAAATATATTTTTATAATATCACTCATAAAACCATATTTCTTCAATGTAATGAAACAGAAGTTGTTTTTACTTTTCTCATGTTTTGAAATTGTTAAATTGATATTATTTCTGAACGGACTATATGTTACGTTCCGTTTCCATGAACAGCTGCTTGAACCAAATGCAATCTACCATTCCAACTTGAATATTTTTGTGTTTAGTATTTTTTTAAATTGTAGAATATAAAAAATAAGTACCTATTGTGTGCACAGAAATATTATATTGTATCTTAGAGTAAGGATAAAATATAGAGATGTCACGGTAATAATAATACCGTGTGCGAATGAGATCACAAGATACAAAAACTGTAAGGAACGAAAAGGACGAAAACAATATCTTCTGTCCTTATCAGAGTTTTACTTTTTGGTTAGACTCAAACTGCTGTCAAACTGAGTTCGAGCCCAACAAAAATCAGCTGTTCGAATGTGTTTGAAATTGTTTTGTCAATTTTACGTAATTAACAATAATCCAAGTGGTGAAATTAAGTGTGGTAGTTAGTGTTGTTTATGACTAATTGTTTTTATGATGGTGATGTGTTGTATATTAGGCTGCAAAAGCCGTACGGAGGTGAAATCACCAAAGATAACCTTTCACACGTAAGTACGATTTTTAGTTAAAATTATCTCCAGATTTGTAAAAATATTAACAGAATAAGAGCCGTAGTGTATAAATAAGTGATAATAGAACAGAAATAATGTATTAAAATGTTATATAAAATCACCGTAAAAAGTGTATTAACCAACGAAATTAAGTAGTAAGTTCAAATTATTATCCTCAAACTGAAAGTCGGGCTTGTCCCAGCCATTTCAATTTGTCCAGGTTATAGAATTTGTAGGGATACCAGTTGAAAAATTGGTAAATTACCCTAAATATGGGATATTTTTTAATTAAAATTTTAAGCTTCACGTTAATAAATTTAATTATGCTGCTCTTATCGTCAACACTGATTTTTTATATTTTAGATTTAATTTTATGCTACCGCAAGTTAATAGCACCATTTAAATTTACATTCCGCGTATAGTACGTAATGTTTATATTATTATGTACCTAGTTTTATGTTTTATGTAAAAAATAATTTAAAATGTGCGGACGGATATGTTTTTGCCAAAGAGGCCGTAAGTTTTCTTTCGTCATTTCTTCTACCAGTGGTTTTGCTTTTGTTTCCGAAACAGAGTAGAATAATTACACAATTTAAATGTACGCATCCACTATGCCACTAAATCATTAACCAATAAAGTGGACAATATCCGTAATATGTACACGAAATTAATTTTATTAGGTCAATAAAAACTGGAAGTAAGAGTAATTTGTTTCATTTTTTCATTCAATCAGGCGGAAAAAGTATGAACTCCAGAATATGAATATGAATAATATAAATATGGAGGCAAATCCAGAAAACACTAATTCTATTAATAGATTCCAAAACGAATTTTATAAAAAATTTGGGGTAAAATTTGGTCGCTGGTAACACTGGTATCATAAGTACTATGAAGTTGTCCCTTTCGGGTGTTCGCGATTGCCGAATCCAGAGTCTATACTATATCCATGTATTGTATGTATTATTCTCATGGACCTAGAAAAAAAGTTGCAAAAACAGAAAGAAAACTTTTTTTCTAGGTCCATGATTATGTATTCTATTAAAATATCATTGAACAAAATGAAACGTAAAGGCGGCATTATCATAATATTTAGTGTGTTGCATATCGATTGATAGTATGGCATTCGATAGTCGACCTTAACTATACTATCGATATTTTCAATACTATTGATAGTTTTACTTTAGTAACTATCGGCTTGATTTAAAAGAGGATGTAATAAATACTGCCGTTCTGATAGTGTCGTAGTGGTTCCATATCCTTTGCTATCATTAATGTGAACAACCTATCTAAATGCTTTGTTGTTGAACCATCACTGTAATATAAATCAGCGGAGGAATTTAAGTTATATTACCATAGTATTGATAGTATCGATACTATCAATACTATGTTAATACTATTGATAATTTGCCTATCGAAAGTGTCGATAGTATCGATACTATTGATAGCTAAACATTCGATAGTATCGATAAGAAGCACTACTATTCGTTATTTTCAACTATCGATACTATTACAATACTATCGCAACAACACTAACATTAGTACAAACAATAACCAATAGATGGCATTGATACAGCCATCGAACAAGCATTTGAGTTTTTTCGGTAAAAAAAAAACATATTTGCAAGTAGATTTACAGGAAATACTTTCGCACGTCAAAAAAATTTTTTATTTTAATATTCTACCAGCACTTAGACGTGAATAGCCTGTTGAGAAGTGCCGCAAGAAACTCAACAGAAAGCCTTTTTTGAAAGCCAATTATACAATAGGTACATAAAGTATTTTAAAGTTTTTTTTTAAGTACCTACATTGCAAAATGTTTGGTGTAGAAGTGTAGACTAGTGTAGAGGAGCAAATTACTATGACCACTTAATCTTTAAAATAATCTTCTACTAATATAATAATCTTTTTTCATCAAGCAACTTTCTAATAGACTTTTTATGCAGAGGCAAATCAGTAAGTATATCAAGTGTAGTATTAAATAAGTACAATAGGTATAGTAATTATTTCATTATTGCATACCTATGTATCTACTTACTTCGAAAACGTCGAACTTCTCTCCTTCTATCCAGTATGTAACGGACTTAGCTCCCAGGGATCTGTTGTCCGAAATTCGTGATGGGGGGACTAGGTACTTTACGATCGATCCTAAGTACTTAGGTATATAAAACCAGCGAAACCCGCGGAACTAGTTTGCGTGTATATAAGCACAGCAGTGTAGCAGTGCCATCTACCTTATAAAGCGCCATTGACTATTACACTTTTAACTATCGTGTACATTTCGGAATAACAAGTGTAATTCCGAAAGTATTCGGTATGGTATTTCGGAATAATAAGCCTTATGTGTTGATCCAATGTATCGGCTATCTACATACCAAATATCATAAAAATTGGCCCCGCCATTTGAGCGTGAAGAAGTCGCAACCACAGGTAGGTACTCACAAACATTCGTCTTCATAATATTAGTAGGTACCTATTAGTGGTATGGGATTACTAAATATTCTTGCACGAAAACGCCATCTACTTAGTCTCAAATTACGTTACTTAACGTACGTTAATTAATTACTTAGTATCCGTGACGAGGGTCGTCCATTTGCCACCACCCGCGACACCGGCCGCAATGCCCGCGGGCGCAGCACCGACGACGTCGGACGCGTCCCCTAACGGCCCGCGCTGTAAACTGTGATGCCTTGCCTACGTGGTGCCTACTCCTATTTGAAAGGGATTTGAAACGCTACTAAACTTTATTTAGGTCGCAAAGAATAATCAGAATAGGTAGGTACTGTAAACTTGCATAATGCAAAAGGTCTTCAAGGAAATACTTAGGTAAGTATTGAAATTGAATTTGTCCTCAAGATTCCCAAGTAAAAAAACAAGCTGGGAAGTTATACCGGGTATGTACTAGGTACTACGATTTTTTTCAAAATGCAACAGTTTTCGAGATGGGGGGACTTCAGTCACAGTGCAGTTTGAATACGTAGGACCGGCCCAATTCTTGACCGGCGCCCGTGCGCCCGGCGCGTGCCGGTCGGCGCGCGGGCCACTGATGCATTGTGAGCTTTCACTGTCGGGTGTGTGCGCGCCCGTTTTAGTACAGTTGGCGGCAATAGACACGGAGCTATTAATAAGAGCAGTCCAAAAAAGGTCTGCTATTTGGGACTTGAGAAACTATTGCGAATACAGTGTTACGAA
Source organism: Endotricha flammealis (assembly GCA_905163395.2). Lineage (NCBI taxonomy): Eukaryota > Metazoa > Arthropoda > Insecta > Lepidoptera > Pyralidae > Endotricha > Endotricha flammealis. The sequence goes on along the minus strand of LR990861.1, from coordinate 125,970 downwards.
TGCACCACTCAACAAACGCTCCGAAGTTATAGGATGCATGAACAATTTTTCTTTTCGGCTGGCACGGCGTTTTTTGTTGTGATGATATAGTGCAGAAATAATAGTAACTGTTTATGGTTAACTATATCCATGACTGATAAACATACGTGACTGTACACGTCCAGCCCAGTCGAGTACACACGCGAAAGTGTGAAATGCTAACTCGACCGGCAGCGCGGCACGCGACCGGCGACACGCTGCAGAATGAAAGGAGCCTTACCCAGTGCCTCGTACTATTTTGACGTAGATTTATTACCTATGGTACCAATTATTCTAACAAGAGAAACGCCCAGTCATTATTGTTTTATTTACATTGTCAATGTCTTCAGATAAAGGGAGTATTATATTAAACATAAGTGGAGAGCATAGTAGAATTAAAACACAGGTGCGTTGACGGCACTGGGCGAAGCTCGCAAAATATATGAACTCACAGACGCGTTCAAGGCATTGGGTGAAAGCGGGTGAACGTAACGAAAACGCATATATGCGTTGCCGGCAGTGAGGGCAGTGAATGCGTTAATAGGGGGGAGGACATCGAAATAATATTACTACGTATAGAACGGACACCGCGAACAAAATTTTTGTCCCCATACGTTGAGGCCAATAGACATCAACTCGTTTAGAAACTTGCCGACGCTCATCGTGATTGGTCCTCGGATTTATGTCAAAAAAAATATTGGAAAATGCCGTCATGTTCAATAAAAACTTGTAAAAACCGTTCAACAGTAAGGAAGAAAGATAGCGGCGTAACTTATCATCGCTAAGTATACAAAAAATTAAGTAAAACCAACCAAAACAATTTTTTTTCATTATTTTCTAATGCATCATGATTGCATCCGCCATTTCTATGTGAAAATCATAGATTATCAAAAATTAATCGTACAGATGGGATACGTAGGTACTAAGCGTCAGTCAATTTTATAATATAATTTAGGTATTTCTGAATTTTTCGTAGCTTTTTTTTAACCGACTTCAAAAAAGGAGGAGGTTCTATGTTTTTTTTTGGAGGTCCGCCGATTACTCCTTCAATTTTGGACCGATTTTAATCATTCTTTTTTAAAAATTATATGTAATTTAAATATTGATTTTTTAAACTATATTTCCAAAATATTTTTATATACTAGGTAAAATACGTAAATGTGGATAACGTTACTAACTAAGTAAAAAAATAAGTTTCTAGAAAACAAAAAGATGGAAAACGAAACAGCATTTTAAATTTCGACCAACCATTTTCGAACAAATGAAATTCGGGCAAACAAGTTTCGGAGTAAAGGTACGTTACCATTCTTGAAATTCAACACAACTCCTCTTGTCTGGCAGGCGACCGTCTCCTGGTTATTGCATATATTACAAAATACTACAATATATAAATAGCTTCACTATAAAGTTAGTTTTGATTTAATCTCAGTTTATTTTTGACTAATATTAAGTTAAGAACAAAAATGTAATGTAGCTATTTTCTATTAAATTTATCTATTATGTAAAATAAAATATTGTAATAAAATAAAATAATCAGTTGGATGTCCAATAGGCAGAATATAAACAAAGTGTCGCCCCTGCGTAGTAATGTCATATTCTATGACTCGGTTGGGGGCGGGGCCAGGGAGGGGCGCGCCCCTCACGGCCGAACACGGCGCCAAAATTTGAAGGCGCTGTCATTTCTATACGTAGTAATATTATTTCGATGGGGGAGGAACCCTCATTCCACTTGAATCCATTATTTGATCCATCAATGGATCCTAGGCGACTTTTTTTTCCACTTGAATCCATCAATGGATCCTAGGCGACTTTTTAATTCCACTTGAATCCATCAATGGATCCTAGGCGACTTTTAAAATTCCACTTGAATCCATTATTTGGTATTATCTAGGATTGCTTTAGGATTGTTTTGGTATGCGTTGTAGTTGGGTATAGGGATGGTATACGGACGGTTTAGGGATGGTTTAGGGATGGTTTAGGGATGGCTTAGGGGATGGTTTAGGGATGGTTTAAGGTTCGTTTAGGGACAGTTTAGGGATGGTTTTTGGATGGTTTAGGGATGGTTTAGGGATGGCTTAGGGGATGGTTTAGGGATGGTTTAAGGTTGGTTTAGGGACAGTTTAGGGATGGTTTTTGGATGGTTTAGGGATGGTTTAGGGATGGCTTAGGGGATGGTTTAAGGATGGTTTAAGGTTGGTTTAGGGACAGTTTAGGGATGGTTTAGGGATGGCTTAGGGGATGGTTTAGGGATGGTTTAGGGATGGCTTAGGGGATGGTTTAGGGATGGTTTTTGGATGGTTTAGGGATGGCTTAGGGGATGGTTTAGGGATGGTTTAAGGTTGGTTTAGGGACAGTTTAGGGATGGTTTAGGGATGGCTTAGGGGATGGTTTAGGGATGGTTTTTGGATGGTTTAGGGATGGCTTAGGGGATGGTTTAGGGATGGTTTAAGGTTGGTTTAGGGACAGTTTAGGGATGGTTTAGGGATGGCTTAGGGGATGGTTTAGGGATGGTTTTTTGGAGGCTTAGGGGATGGTTTAGGGATGGTTTATGGATCATTGTAAGTGACGTGTCTAAGTGCCCGCGAGGGCCTACAGAAAAAAGTATTTTTGATTTGATTTGATTCGTCAAACAATAAACGAATACCATTGTTTGTTTCACTCTTCCCTTAAAGAACTGTAGACCTATCTCGCTTCTGAGCCACGTCTTCAGGCTGTTCTCAAGGGTCATCACATATCGTCTCGCTCGCAAGTGTGATGACTTCAAGCCACCGGTTTTCTTTCGACATTTCTTTTACCAGTGGTCATTTTACTTTTCTTACCGAAATGGTAGTAGCTTATAAAGTTGATTAATTACACAAATAATGTATTACATTACTGTATGACGAGAGAAAGTGTCTGCTTACTTTCATAATAATCGATTTGAATCTTTGACTGTGCTATGTATAAACCACTTTTAATTGAAGTCGAGTAGGGCAATGAACATATTAAATTGGTGCTTAGATTTTTGAAATATAGCCATTTCTTTTAACGGTGGACATTTTGCTTTGTTTCCGAAATGGTGGTAGTTTATAGAGTAGCTTATATGTTACGTTACGTACGTAACATATGTTGTAAAAGACGTGTCTAAGTGCCCGCGAGGGCCTACAGAATAAAATATTTTTACTTTAACTTTCACATTTTGGGTACCTGCCATAGGATAAGAAAGAACCTACTCTTTTGATTTTTTTAAACAGTTGTTGTTATTTTTAAATAACTTTAAAATTTTCATAAGAGTCTGTTAAATGTAAATAAATGATTAAGTACAGTAGTTATTTATTTTAATAATAGTATCCCTAAACCATCCCCTAAGCCATCCAAAAACCATCCCTAAACCATCCCCTAAGCCATCCCTAAACCATCCCTAAACCATCCCCTAAGCCATCCCTAAACCATCCCTAAACCATCCCCTAAGCCATCCAAAAACCATCCCTAAACCATCCCCTAAGCCATCCCTAAACCATCCCTAAACTGTCCCTAAACCATCCAAAAACCATCCCTAAACTGTCCCTAAACCATCCCTAAAGCATCCCTAAACCATCCCCTAAGCCATCCCTAAACCATCCCTAAACCATCCAAAAACCATCCCTAAACTGTCCCTAAACCATCCCTAAACTGTCCCTAAACCATCCCTAAACCATCCCTAAACCATCCCCTAAGCGATCCCTAAACCATCCCTAAACCATCCCCTAAGCCATCCCTAAACTGTCCCTAAACGAACCTTAAACCATCTACTAAGCCATCCCTAAACCATCCCTAAACCATCCAAAAACTATCCCTAAACCATCCCCTAAGCCATCCCTAAACCATCCCTAAACTGTCCCTAAACCATCCCTAAACCATCCCTAAACCATCCCCTAAGCCATCCCTAAACCATCCCTAAACTGTCCCTAAACCAACCTTAAACCATCCCTAAACCATCCCCTAAGCCATCCCTAAACCATCCCTAAACCATCCAAAAACCATCCCTAAACCATCCCTAAACCATCCCTAAACCATCCCCTAAGCCATCCCTAAACCATCCCTAAACTGTCCCTAAACCATCCAAAAACCATCCCTAAACTGTCCCTAAACCAAACAAAAACCATCCCTAAACCATCCCTAAACCATCCCTAAACCATCCCTAAACCATCCCTAAACCATCCAAAAACCATCCCTAAACCATCCCTAAACCACCCCTAGACCATCCCTAAACTATCCCTAAACCGTCCCTAAACCATTCAAAAATCATTTGAAAACTATCAGAAAAACTTTTGAAAACCCTTATGATTGAGTTATAACCCTAAAGAATTTTGGATTCAAGTGGAAAAAAAAGTCGCCTAGGATCCATTGATGGATCAAATAATGGATTCAAGTGGAATGAGGGGGGAGGAATACCCCCCTACCATTTCAACAGGCCGGAAACGCGTATTTAAAAAAAAATGGAATTTCCCTTCACGCCTCCGGGTTTATAAACAGTGTTGCCAGATTCAGAGGTTTTCCCTAAAACCTAGGGGTTTTTTCAGGTCATTGAGGTTTTTTCGAGGTTTCGATGTTACTAAATCGATCTAGGGGATTTTCTAAAGGTTTTCCCTTTTTTACAAACTTGATTTATTTTTAATATTATACAATAACACCAATTTAGTTGACCAAAGGAAATGAATAGGATACTTGATAACTGGCAACAAATTCAGTTTTCAGGTTGCATGTAGTATCCATATCCATACTAATATTATAAATGTGTGTTTTTTTTTTGTCCTCCCTTCACGTCGAAAGTAATAAACGGATTGATATGATTTTTTTATTGGGGATTGTTTAAACTTTTTTCCCACGGGATAAAGAGATTCCCATGGGAAAAATTATTGACTTTTTCCCTTGACCACGCGGGCGGAGCCGCAGGTAACAGCTAGTATTTAGATAAACTGTATCATAAAAATCGTCAGAGGATTTTCATGATCATAGTTGGGAAACTAGGGGCTTTTTCAATTTAACTAGAGGGAAAGGTCAACAAAAATCTGGCAACACTGTTTATAAAAACACTCTAGTATTATGCAAACAAGTACCACGTCAAGTCGGGGTCAGGCCAATTCGATTCTGTGACAATTCCGACTTTAACAAACTTTTAGATGACATAATAATGAAACGTCAAATAGATAGGTATCCTAATAGTTAAGACAAGACAAACTTTTCTCAAATTCAGGCGACTTGTTTCAAGATCCAACCCAGATTTTCAGGTTTTGTTAGTATTTTTGAACGGATTGCGTTGGTTTTGAGAATTACATTAAAACATAAAAGCAATCATATTCCATCACAAACCCATTTTACAACACATTAAGAACCACCCACTTGTGATTTTTTAAATCGGCCGATAGTTTAGTCGCAGTCATTTTCGATAGTTTGAGCGGCCGATTTTTAATCATTAAATGTGTGCCATATAGCTCCATACTGAATCCCAGAACAATCAAACTATCGGCTGATTAAAAAATCACAAGTGCGGCGACTCTTAGTACCCAAAATAATTTGCAAAATGATCTAAATCAATAATAACAAACCATATCAAAAAATTAAACTAAAAGAATTCCTAATCTCTCTTATTGAAGTTGGACCCAGCAAATGATACACCACAGAGTTTTATATTTTTTATTTATTGATTAATCCTAGTCACTTCACTTAACTTCCTTAACTTGAAGACCTGCAACAAAAATTACAAATTGTACTAATGGACATCCATCGCATCAGCCCCACCATTCAATGCAATGGAACAGCCAGAGTTGTCTACCCAAGAGAGGGATCTTTTCAAATGTAACCAAATCAAGCATCAACCAGCCCCGGTAGAGGCACACTTAATCGGTTCACTGCTGCTGTCCACCATGGGGCAATTCTAAGGTCGTCACCTGGTGGTAAGCTCTGCTTCAGCTTCTCGGCCTTCTCCTTGTCAGTGATGACGAGTGTGTACAGAAACCGTGAGCAGCGCACCTTGAACTTCACATTCTCAGAGTTCTTCTTTATTTTCACCGCTAAAAATAAAACAAGTGGTTAAAGGAGAGGGAGGGCGCTTTGCAGTATTGGGACACTTACAACAATACTGCCTTGACAGACTATATATTACTTATTAACCTTTTCCTTAGCAAGTCCAGTGGTCGTTTTTGCTTTTGTTTCCGAAATGGTACTGGTTTATAGAGTAGATTAATTTTTACAAATCATTTATTACTGTATATTCTGACAATAGAACGTGTTTGTGAAAACCTATTCTCTGAATAAAAGTTTTGAATTTGAATATGTGCTTTCCGCAAATCATGCACCACTGTTTAATCTCCATGGTATAATCAGACTATGGGCTAACCTACAATGTCCCAGTATACTGCTTTACCTATGGCTCAGCAATAAGTTGCAATTACTTTTTAACAACACATTTTAGTGTTTTTCATTCAGATTGCCAGAAAGTCCCTTTGGGGCAGTCTTATTGTCAAAGTAAACTTTGGACTTTTAATAAAGGACATATTAATAAGACACAAGCTTTTTCGAATAGTCACTTTGTCTACATGTTATCTCAAAATAGTGAAACTGGCTGCGTGCGGCAGATTATACTCACACTTGGCGTCAGGTCTCCGCGCCTTCAGCAGAAAGTCTTTGATATCTTTGATTTCGCGGGGCTGCAACACAACAACGAGGTTATAGCAACAGCACTCGACGCCGTCGCAGGCAGCGAAGATTGGCTCACACTGATTTACTAAACTGACATTACTTTTAAGTAGGGATTAGGTATATTTAATTATTGTTCGACCTTGCGTTACATACAACACTACTTTTTAATCAAAATCAACTTCAGCAATATTTACTTCTAGAAGATGTTACTCTACGTACCATGGTGACAGCAGTTTCTCGCACACTGTAAATGTAAATAAAACTTTATTCACAGAGCCCACTAAAAAAATATTCACATAATCACATAAAAAGGTAAAATAAAAATATATTAACACATATTTTGTTTAAAAATTATGTATTTATCATAGGATATTTTCGGATTTCTTTGCAAATTCACAAAAATACACCACCAACCTACCTGTCAAAATATTGAAAGAGTGGGAGGGAGGGAGGGAAAGAGAATAGCGAGCGACAAAAGTGTAGGCAACTCCGGGGTGAAATCGGCATCTATGAAAGGTGCTGCCACTGCGGTGCCGGGCGGATGAACAAAAATTCCAACTATAAGTAGTAATTGCAAATTATTTTAAAGATAAAAATTTGTGGTCACTATAATTTTCTTTTCAAAAATATTTTATTTAAAATGTAATTTAAAAAAAAATGTTAAAATGGCTTTAAAAAAAAGGCTATATTTGAGTTTCTTGCGGCACTTCTTCTCAACGGGCCATTCACGTCTGAAGTGCTAGTAGGATTAAAAAAAAATTGACGTGTAAAAGTATTTTCTTGTAAATCTACTTGCAAAATAAATGATTTTATTTATTTTTTTTATTTTTTATTTATTTATAATGCTATCGAATGGTCAGTCGGACGACGAGGGATAATGTATAATATGGGCGTAATATGGGCGCCGCGTTTTTTTTTTAAATTTTAGTTCATCTACCAGCCACCAAAATTTTTTAAAACTAAAAGATGAAGCGACTATTGTGGTGCCATCTAACGAAAACCTGTGAAACTTTTTTCTTTAGTAAGTTGAGTTTCTATTTGGGCATTTTTTTTAAATAGTTTTACGACCCTGGAGACTAGTTCTTTGACTTTATTACAATTACCGTATATTTGAATACGGTAAAGAAATCGCTGCTGTATACCGTATTTTCGATCCCCAGACGCTGGTCGAAACGCACTTGAGCAAGTACTAAAGTAATCTGTGCTTGAGCGGCGGCACGGCACCTGCACTGCACGGAGCTTGCACACCAGCACACCTTGGTATTATATAATACGGTACGGTAATTGTAATAAAGTCAAAGAACTAGTCTCCAGGGTCGTAAAACTATTTTAAAAAAAAATGCCCAAATAGAAACTCAACTTACTAAAGAAAAAAGTTTCACAGGTTTTCGTTAGATGGCACCACAATAGTCGCTTCATCTTTTAGTTTTAAAAAATTGTCACTTGTTTAGTCATATATATGTTCATAAAAATATGCTTATAATATTACCTAATATTGAATCAATCGGATTGGATTGAATTGAATTAAATGAAACGAATGAATTCTGTTTCCGAAATGTGGTACCTAAGTAGTTTATAGAGTAGCTTATTTATCTAATAAAGATTCATTGTAAGTGACGTGTCTAAGTGCCCGCGAGGGTCTACAGAATAAAGTATTTTGTGATTTGATTCAGTGTTGCCAGATTTTTTTTCACCTTTCCCTCTAGTTAAGTTGAAAAAACCCCTAGAATCCCAACTATGATCAAGAAAATCCTCCGACGTTTTTTGTGAAATTGAAAATTGAAAATGTGAAAAGTGAATTGTGAAATTTGTGTAAAGAAAACTTATATTTAAAGACAAAATTTCTGTGATTTGACCCAAAAAGAAAAAATAACCCAACTAACGAATACTTCAACTCAACTAACGAAGTTAGCAGTAAGCAAGCCACACAGGAATTCGCGAAAAAAAAACTGAATTTGTTGCCAGTTATCACGTTTTGATATCCCATTCATTTCCTTTGGTCAACTAAATTGGTGTTACATCAAGTTTTTAAAAATTGTGAAAACCTTCAGAAAATCCCCTAGATAGATTTAATAACATCGGAACCTCTAAAAAACCTCAACGACCTCAAAAAACCCCTAGGTTTTAGGGAAAACCTCTAAATCTGGCAACACTGATTTGATTTGAGACGCGAGACTGCAAAGCGAAATAAAATGTTGATCGGCAGTATCGGCACATTCGGTCAGCGCGTACGCAAGTATAAAGAAAGAGAGAGATGGATACAATCTGAATCCAGTTAACCTGTCGCTGTCAGACGTGTTTTTTTTTTGGTGAAAACATAAGAATATGTATTTACAGCTCCCAAAAAATAAAAACAAAAAACTGTTTTTTCTTTTTTTCTCCGGGGCCGTTTTATTTATTTTTTATTTTTTTATTTATTTTTTTATTATAATATATTAACGCAAGGTACTCACAGAAAGTACCTACTTTCATTTCTGGGCAGTACTTGGTCCAGACCCTGGCATTGTCCTTTCTTTTAACAGTTTTTTGTTCGATATGTAATTGATTTTTAAAGTTAATTGAACATCGTTTAAAACTATTTGGATTTAGTGCTGTTTCAGTTACGATGGAAAATGATGAAAACACGCAGTCCAGGACAAAAAGGATACACAAAAAGAAAGCGCGCTCATCATCATCGTCGTCGTCGAGTTCATCGTCAACAAATTCAAGCTCGAGCTCGTCTGCGCCCGCTCGGAAGAGAAAACGTGGGAACAAACCTAAGAACAGCTCGCGCCTTCTCGTTACAAAATCATTTTTATCACCATAACCGAAGTGCCACATCTATTTGCGAACAAGAGTGCCCCGAGATTGACTTTGATATCAGTGGGCAACTGTTTGCCAGCGAACAACCGCCAAAGCCCGCATCTCCGGGTTTTAATATATCGCTTAACACTAGTGTTAAGGAACCAGCTGTACCTCCCCGGAACACTTTTGAAAACCATTCAATGGTTCTTCGATAACCATGAGTGGAGTAGCATTAGATATGCCGAAGCACAAAAATCTTTTTCCCGCGCTCCTGGCTTTGTAGAATTAGACTGCAATGAGGAAGTCAAAACACTTGAGGGTTCTCGACAACTCCAGCTATCTGAACGATCATACGCAGCCTTAACTTTAGCTCTCTTGAAACAGCAGGAATCTCTTCAGTCCGGTATAGGAGACTTCTTATGATGGGTTCGTGATTCGGAAAATAACTTGAGACAAAATAAATGAGATTTTTTCAGAATCTGGCGATTTTCACAAAATGTCCGGAGATACCTTGCAACTAGTATGTGGAAAAAGAGCAGATATTGTTGAGCAACGTCGGGACAACATTTTAGCTTCGACAAAAGATCCACTAATCAAAAGCACTTTACGCAAGATTCCACCGCCATGCTCCCATTTATTTGAAACTATTGCATTTTGTACGACTGTAGAAAAAGCTGGTGGAGTAAAGAAAGCCTTCTGGTTACAACCAAAGGCTCATTACAATAAGCCTATTGCGCAACCAGGCTCAAGTGGAACATCAAGTTTCCCCGCGCAGGGAACCAAAACATTTGCTCCTGCGCAAGGAGGCAATAAATTTAAACAGCACCCGCCTGCGCAAAGCGGAACCTGCTGTAATTCCTCCGTGTACCACAATTGTGGCAGAGGTGCTCATAATGGCCATGGCGGTGAGTATAATCAATATGGAGACCGTGAAGCGGTACAAAGCCGAGGCCGAGATTCATTTCGCGGCCGCAGGCAACTAGGAAGAGGATTCACATCTCGAGGAGGAGGCAAGCGATCTAGCTCTCCATCCAAGACGAATCATAAATATTGACTATCGGCCCTTTCGGGCGAGTCAACTATCCCAATTTCATTTTCAATGGAAAGAAATGGGAGCCCCATTGTCAATACGAAAAATATTACTTGTAATATTTTTCGTATTGACAATGGGGATTCGTCTTGGATGGAGAGCTAGATCGCTTGCCTCCTCCTCGAGATGTGAATCCTCTTCCTAGTTGCCTGCATACCATTTGCCTGAAACCCACCGCTCCTGGAGCCGAATCTTCAAAATTGCAAATTGCCCTTTTCAAACGCCTGTTTCCGAACAAATGAACGTAAAAATAAAGGTCCTCCAGACCGAAGGAGTGGTACAAAAGGTACAGAGAAGCCCCAGCTTCCTCTCCAGCTTGTTCTTACGGCCAAAAAGCGATGGCAGCTACCGGCCAATTTTCAACCTCAAAGCACTGAACGAGTACATAGACACGAGTCCGTTCAAGCTCTAAACATGTACTAAATCCCTTTCTACAAACAAATGACTGGCTGTGCAAAATGGACCTGTCACAACTAGTCACAAGCCTACTACCATCTGCCAAAGGCGCACAGATGCTTTCTTCGATTTGTCTACAAGAGCGAACTATTCGAAATGAGATGCCTTCCGTTCGGCCTCAATACAGCACCGAAGACATTCGCTATGCTCACAAATGGGATCGATTTCTTGATCTCGACGATGTCTTGATCGCAAGTCAAGACTTGTCGGTTTTAGAGAGTCACACAAACTTAATGATCCAAAACCTACACAAGTTAGGCTGGCCTACCTTAGTTCAACCCTTGCCGAAACATCAGCCTCTGAAGCTATTTTCGCTGACGAGACCAGCAACAGCAAACTTGGAATGGTGGCTAGAAAACTACCACAGCAGAACACTACTCCACGCCCCATGTCCAGATCATTATTTGACAATGGACGCATCGGATATCGCTTGGGGGGCAACACTGGACGATCTTTACATTTCTGGCATCTGGAGCCCAGCAGAGAAGCATCTCCATTGCAACAGAAACGAAATGTTAGTAATATTAAAGTGCCTGCAAGATCACTGTCATATCCTGGAGCACAAGTCGATTCTGATCCAATCCGACAACACAACAAAATTTTTCAAAATTCAAAAATTCAAAATTCAAAACTTTTATTCAGAGAATAGGTTTTCACAAACACGTTCTCTTGTCAGAGTATACAGTAATAAATGATTTGTATAAATTAATCTACTCTATAAACTACTACCATTTCGGAAACAAAGCAAAATGACCACTGGTAAAAAGAAATGGCGAAAGAAAACCAGTTACGGCCTTTTTTGTCATTTAAAAATATATCGTACTTTTCTTTTTCAACATAAAATTTAAAACTAGGTACATACATACAACATTACGTACGCGGAATGTCAATAAATAGTGCCATTAATTTGTCTCAACTTAAAATTAAATCTAAAATATAAAATGCTAAATCGGTGTTAAAGATAGTAGCAGACCGCCCGCAAGGCAGCAACCGTTCTCGTGTATTTTCGAGTTGACGTGGGACAACAGTTATCGCTTATCTAAGGAACGGGGGCGGAACCCGATCTTCAGCCATGACCGAGCTAGCATTCAAAATATTCAAAATAGTAGATTCGTACAAGATTTACTTCACTATCCATCATATACTGGGTATTTACAACACCGAAGCCGATGGCCTGTCGAGACACCGAGGCCCCCCCCCCCCCTCCAGAGTGGCATCTACTTCCAGAAGCCACACAGAAGGTCTTTGCGAAATGGGGCACACCGGAAATAGATTTATTCGCGTTGAACAAAGCTCACGTAGTCCAAACAGTCCAAACACGTTCTACAGGAACGACGAGAAAGCAGCAATATTCAATGCACTGGCGAAACCCTGGAACTATCGGCTAGCGTGGGTGTTCCTGCCACCGTTCCTAATCTCAAGAGTGTTGGCGCACATGAACCAAGCAGTGGGCACATATTTAGTAGTGGTCCCTCGATGGGATCGTGTTTTTTTGCATCGAGAGATTCTCAAAATAAATAATAGAAACCAATACCAGGACTATTTGAAACTCTATAGACAGCGGATTCAACGAGATATAAGACACATGTTATCTAGCACCACCAAAACTGCTATAAATAAAACTGGGTAATTCAGCGACTGACACCACGAAGGTTTGGAACCATGGTGTCAATCGCGGAAGGACTCTTTTTGAATTGACTGATTGACACCATGATGTCAATCGAGTAACATATAATTGGGACGTAGTCGATTGACACCATGGTGTCAATCACGGCAGGCGTTTTTTGACTTGCTTGATTGGAACCAAGTACATTTTATTGCAACTAATAATATAGATGTGGGAAAAATATTAATATTTTCTTTGAAAAACTAGAATTATTACTCGTAAAACTAACTAGAAAAACGCGAAACTTGCAAAATAAAGTAATTTTGGCCTTTTTAAAAATGATAATAGAAAACTGACATTTATAGAAATACTTCAACTATACAAATTTCACCATACTATTAAGGAACCAACTCGAATAACATCCGACACACAAACGTGTATTGACAATATTTTGGTGAATTTCAAAAATTATGATTCTAAAGTACTAAATCTTGGTTTATCGGATCATACTGCACAATGCCTCGCACTCCCATATAACCCATATGATAAAAAAATGTTTTGGTATGTAAACGTTAGGAAAACTGATAAATACTTAAAACAATTTTTAAGGTACATCTCACAGCTGACATTTTCATGTGTTTACGAAAAACACAATACTAATGATGCCTATAATGCTTTTATTAGTGACTTCAAAATGATCCATCATATGTGCCTTCCTTTGGAAAAATGTAAAAAGTTTGTAAAGAAAAAACCTAACTGGAAAACCAAGGGCATTCTAAATTCCTGTAGAACAAAAAGACAATTATATTTAGATTTACAAAAATCAAAAACAGAGAGCAAAGTTAAATATTATACAAAGTTTAAAAACAAACTTAAGTGCATTATAAGATATTCCCAAAGGAATACAAACATAAATTATATTAAACGTAGCATTAACAAGACTAAAGCTACGTGGGGTCTTATAAATCAATATACCAAGAGCAAAAATGATATACATAACACAATCCAAAATTTAACTGACAATGGCACCAACATACATAACCCCGTGGACATAGCAAATTTACTAAATAAACTATACACGCAAAACGCTGGAAAAAATATCAAAGTGATTATCACCCTACCCACAATATAGAGCAAAACAGTATATTTCTTAAACCGACAAATGAATCTGAAATTTCGGCAATTGTTAAGAATTTAAAAAATAAAAAAAGTTGTGGAATGGATGGTATTTCGATACAGGTTATCAAAAAATGCATCAACCACATAGCAGCACCCTTGGCCTATATTGGTAACCTGATGCTTGAAACAGGAGATTTTCCAAACGATTTAAAACACAGCTTAATAAAACATATACATAAAAAGGGACCTAGAGATATTGCGGACAACTATAGACCTATAGCTCTACTTCCAAGTTTTTCTAAAATTTATGAAAAAGTTATATATAGTAGATTAGTTGACTTTCTAAATAAAAATAACAAATTTAATAATAATCAGTTCGGCTTTAGGAGAAGTATGTCTACATCTCTGGATTTATTCATTCTTGTCACAACTTTGGGTGGGCATAAATGAGAATAAATATTGCACGGCACTCTTTTTAGACATGTCAAAAGCTTTTGACTCCGTAGTGCATTACACTTTGCTTAATCAACTGGAACGTGTTGGTGTCAGAGGTGTAGCAAATGATCTAATTGCCTCCTATCTAAAAAAACGGCCCCAAACGGTAGTGCTCAATAGTTACAATAGCTCTAATAGGTCAATGGAACTAATACACTCAAACGAACTAATTTCTACGCTAGGTGTTCCGCAAGGGAGTGTATTCGGACCACTACTATTCCTAATATACGTAAATGAAGTTCCAGACTTAACAAATCACTATGTATCATGTTTGCAGATGACGCTTCAGTTTTATTTATCAATAATTAAAACGATCTGGCTCAACAAAAATCAGACATTGTTGATACCACAAAATATTTAATAGAAAGGCTAGGTGACCTGAACTTGAGAGTGAATATTGAAAAGACCAAAATAATGCAATTCCGTAAATATAATCAACCAATGACCAACTTAAACATTATTATAAACGACCTAAAACTAGATGAAGTTAATAGCACTCAATTTCTAGGAGTTACCATAGACTCTCATTTGAATTGGAAGGACCACATTGACAAAATAAACAAAAAGCTGCGTAGCTACTGTTACGCTCTTTCGGTACTGGTGGATGTGTCTTCTATCGACGTTGCTGTTACTGCGTTCTATGGAAATGTATATCCTCTACTTTTGTATGGAATTTTATTCTGGGGAAACTCTGTCGATGCTGTCAAAACGTTTATCCAACAAAAAAGATGTCTGCGTACAATATACGGCTTGCGAAGTGATGAAACCTTGAGGACATTGTTTAGAGAGAAACACTTGTTAACACTCACTGGATTGTACATTTTTGAAATCGGCGTTTTTGTTAAGCAGCATGAAGAGTTCTTTTCTAGAGTATCTGATGTATGCACAAGAAATTTTAGAGATAAGGGTCGTCTAATTACACCACGTATACGATGTACCATATACGACAAAAGCACGTATGTAACTGCTATTCGGGTATTTAATAAACTTCCAAAGGAAATTACAATATTGTCAACTGCAAACTTTATTTTAAAATTATACTTAAAAAGTGGCTATTTGATAATGTCTTTTACAGCCTTGATGAATTTCTGTGCAAAAAATAAATCCTAGATGCTCACATCATGTATAACGTTTACTAAAATGTCAAGAAATACAGTCAACTTATTATATTGATGCTATAAATTCAATAGGTAATTCATGTAAAAAAATATTTTTTTTCATATAAATGGACATAAATTTATTAATTTCATAGATGTTAAGTTTTGATGGACATTGTTAATAGACGTTTTATTCAATTTCGTAGTTATTAAGTTTTATTTATTGTATGCCTGATAATGGGTACGAATTGCTGTGTATTATTTTATGTATTATGTAACATCTGTGTTCTACCAGTTCAACAATAAAAAGCATTCTATTCTATTCTAGCGGCCCCGTACACAGTCAGAACACAACCTAGAACAAGTTCTCCTAGATGTCACGCACGACCAGCCGGCCACCTCCGGAGGTCAAGAGGATTGTACTGGAAGTGTGGAAATGTGAGGGTGGTCTAAGAGCTTAGATACCTCGACGACGTCACAGAAAGTTCAATTCTGCCCGGAGAACATCTACGTTAAAACGTTTAAACCGGCGTGGGCTCGATGGACTCGCTGGGCCGAAACAAATGGGGTAAAAATAACTGACCCATCTGAAGGTGAGGTAGCAAAGTACCTAGCGGACTTGCACAATGTAGAGGAGTTATCATATAACACCACACAAATATACATACTTGTCCACAAATCGGTTATATCCACTTTCTGCAATTCAGAATCATCTGGTCGCTTAGCTCTCACGTGCTAATAAGACAGATTTTGAAAGCCATTGCTCTTATGAAACCAAATGAACCAAAACCTCCAATATGGGATGTCAGTCAAGTGACGACTCACTTATCAAAAATAAACCTAGAAAGTAGTTTAAACGACACCTCTAGACATACAGCGACTTTATTATTATTATGCTCAGGAAAAAGGGTTCATGACCTACCTCTACTTATGTGACCCAGATCATTTCGTCAGTGTGTCGGAAGAAGTTATAATTTTCTGGCCAGCATTTGGATCAAAAACCGATAAAGCTAATCATAGGCAGTCGGGCTGGAGATTGACACGTAATTCAACAAACAAAGCGTTGGATCTGGGTTAACAGGCTTATTACACACTGAAGAGCACACAGGTCAGCATCTGGAAAGAAAAACTTATTATACATAACTTAATACAGGCGTTTTACCTACCAATAAAACGTTTATTAAGTTCTTACCTGATTCAAATCCCAATAATATAAGTCCTGCCTGCTGGACTATAGGATGCAATGAGAAGTCGAACTTAAAACGCGGTTCGACTCTGCGCGGTGGTGATGGCCATTGTGGCTGCCCCCTCTACACGTTGGCCAACACTTTGGCCAAGATTGTGGTGATAGTTTGTACGACGTCCACACGTTGGAAGGTCCCTTTGGCCTTTCGGGTCGTTCAGTTTGATTTGGTTCGGGCCAATGTGCGGACGATAATTGAGGCGCTGACGGCTGCTGCGATTTATTTATTTTCAGTATACCTACCGTTACTACGTACTAAAATAGACATGGAAAAAATAAGATAGATAGATAGATAGAATACTCTTTATTTGCATTACACACAGGAAAAAGTACAAAAAAAAAACAATCTTAAAAACTAGTGTAAATGCAACAAGGCGGCCTTATTGCTAAAAAGCAATCTTTTCAAGGCAACCTTAAGGTAACGAATTTCTGTATGGAGTGGGCAGGGCTAGCAAGACAAGAAAATAAATACTAAACAAGAAAATGATAGAAACTTAGGACATCATCTAAATATTAAAACAAAATGAATAAATAACTTCAAATATTATACCATATCACTTACTATAATATATTATTTAGATATTCATATTCATCCTACCATAAATACATAATTGATGAGGGATCAAGTGAGTCTGGATGAGGAATATCCCTGTGAGTCGGGATGAGAGTTATCCAAGTGAGTCTGGATGAGGAATATCCCAGTGAGTCGGGATGAGGGTTATCACAGTGAGTCGGGATAAGGGGCGCAGGAACAGGTAGCTCGGTGAGTCGACTGTGATGAACCTAATTTTCCACGTAGCTGGAATGCTGTGAGACTGCTGATGATGAGGCTTCAAGTTGAGGAGTGAAGAATGTGATGACGTCAGAGCTGATGAGGAGATATGATGAAGAAGGCTTCTTCCGATCACGTTGGGGTCACCACTGTAGCGGAAGCGATGGCGATGTGCTCGACGGTGCTACGTTGCCGGGGAGGCCGATCAACGTAGGCAAGATAGGGTAGTTAGTAGAGAGATAAGAGAAACAAGAGACACGAAATATTATGTTTATTCGTAGACTCAGGGTGTGGGCTATGAGAATTAATTCCTTAGGACACTTAGCTTAGGGCTTCTTCGGGTGTTCAGACGACGGGCGTAGAGACCGGGAAGGGTAGATCCTCTCGGGAAGGCTGGCTCAGCAGTCAGCGGCAAGGCGCGGTAGGGGCGCACGATTGCCTTTCACGCAGCGTAGAGTTGCGCAGTAGGTAGACTCCCGAAGGTGCCACGTAGAAATGGTGCAGGGGAAGAGTAGGTTCTCCCGTAGGTGCCACGTAGAAATGGTATAGGGGAAGCGTAGATGATCCCGTAGGTGTGTTGAATCTAGGTTGTAGCCCTAGGGTAGTTGTCCTGGAATTCACCGATGGGGACGGTGTTAGATTCGTCTTCCAGGAATTCTGTGAGCCGTCGCCGACAATCTTCTAGTTGGCTGGCTGGACAAGCTAGGTGTCCAGTCCCTAATTGTCTTAGGCGGCCACACAGAATTACATCGAAGGTAGCTCGATCGCATACGTCTGAAGGACGTACCCAATCTCACAAAATAAGCAATACAGATATTTAAATTAGACTATGAAATACACTAGAAAGATAGAAATTACTCAAAGACAGATTAAAACAAAAGGAATCCTATTAGAAATTATTTAGTGCAAGTTACCCAACGGACAGCGAAACTACTCACACGTTTAAATTATCGGTAATCACTTGTTAGGGATATTCGCGTCACCACAGCAGACAGAATGTGGCGAGAAATCCATGCCACGCCAATTTATAGACTAAGTTTGATCTCGAATATTCTCAACGGCGAAATACGTGCACTGTGTTATGACAGCCAATCCGACTGAAGAGCCCGAATATCGTAACGCCTACCATTTGTTCATTACCAAATTTGGTTATCGGCGCGCTGCATCGGCACGCCATAGCTTGATTAGCCAGAGTGATCTTAATGCCTCAAGAAATACGGTCGAGAATTCTATGAAGTCACTCGCCGTCATCCTGTTACGTTGTGAATTGTATTCACACGTAATTTTATAATTAAAACATTTAAATATTAATCTTTCTAACTTAGAACGTAATCCAATAGGGGTCATGCGTTTCAAAAATGCCCATATATGGTTAGATCGCTTGCGCGTGCGTTTGATAAGCGACAATGCCTTATATGGCCAGCTAGTAGGTGGACCTTATTTCTAAGTATTAAGGCCCATATTCGTTTGATAGATTATCGTGCATTGATTGGGTGTGGCCATATGTTGCGCTAAACTTCAGTCATTGGCGGAGCGCCGTCGTATGCGCTCATGTCATTCGAAACAAAGGATTGGAAGTTTCTAGTAATTTCTAAAATTCCGTTAACCACCTACGGGTTACCTACCTACGGCCACGCTACGGCTACGCTATATCTACTTCTGCAGTGCCGCTGAATTTCCCTACGGGTTCAGCACGCTACCCCTGAGCAACACAGCCACTTCAGCTTCGCTACGCCCTGCGCTTCTTCTTCTCTACCCCGACGGTTGCCACCGGTTGCTGAGCCGGTCTACTGCTGGAGGCCCTACACCTTCAGAACCTGCGCCCGTCGTCTGATACCCGGAGAAGCCGAGCTAAGTGTGCCGAGGAACTTGCAAGTGAATCTCTACCACGCACCCTGAGACTAAATAAATATTCTATTTGATTCTTGTTCTTTCTCTTATCTCTTACTCTATCCTATCTTGCTTACGTGCTGGCCTCTCCGGCTACGTAACAATCCGTTAAAGTTTAATTATTAATTTTTATGAGTTTTCAATATTCTAATATTAGTAAATACAAGTGATAAATTACGTGTGATTCTAATTCACAACCTAACAACGGCCACAAAGGGAAGATCTTCCGGCCAGGCTGAGTGTCATGTCTGGGGAACCGCGGCTCCGACAATGTATGTGTCGTAGGTTGTATATATATCTCCATATCGTAAAAACTTCGATAGCGTGATTCAGGATTCTAAGTGGCGCCGTCATGTGTTCGGATTGTGAACTTTTTCTGCACTCTGTAGTTCTTCTGTATGGCGATAGGTGTCGCCACGCAGGTAAGAACTTAATAAGCGTTTTATTGGTAGGTAAAACGCCTGTAATTAATTTCTACTCTTTTGTGTTGCACAAAAATTGTGCGGTAAAGGTTAGACCGCATTAGGCGTAACTACGTGACGCAACACAGCAGCGGCTCGGCGCCACGGTGGTTTGAAAGTATGGGGAGCACCGGACATTTGACTCTGAGATTTTTTTTTTGAAAATTTTGAGCAACGAATGATGCCGTCATGTTTGACTATTTAATAGCTTTCAAAATTGTTATGTGAGCATTTTGTGTAAATAGCTTATTTACGGAGAAAACATGGAAATAGTGTTTTCTTACTATGGAAATAGATGATTAATGTCTCATAACTTTTGATTCCTGTCTCATTTCGAGTTGCGGTCTTCAGTATAGTGTTTCAATTCATTACTGTTGTTCCCTACAATATTGTTCATAATATCGTGATGGTGAGCCCAGTAATGGAGGCTGGAAGGCCGACTCTCACGTCAACTCGAAAATACACGAGAACGGTTGCTGCCTTGCGGGCGGTCTGCTCCTATCTTTAACACCGATTTAGCATTTTATATTTTAGATTTAATTTTATGTTGAGACAAATTAATGGCACTATTTTATTGACATTCCGCGTACGTAATGTTGTATGTATGTACCTAGTTTTAAATTCTATGTTGAAAAAGAAAAGAAAAAAGAAAATTACGATATATTTTTAAATGACAAAAAAGGCCGTAACTGGTTTTCTTTCGCCATTTCTTTTTACCAGTGGTCATTTTGCTTTTGTTTCCGAAATGGTAGTAGTTTATAGAGTAGATTAATTTATACAAATCATTTATTACTGTATACTCTGACAAGAGAACGTGTTTGTGAAAACCTATTCTCTGAATAAAAGTTTTGAATTTTTTGAATTTTTGAATTACCTTTACAATTAATGCTAAGACACAAGGTGCGCCAAGCGTGCACTTTCTGCGGTATATAGCTTTGTCAGATTTTCTTAATACGGTAATGAAAAAGTCTCGTAGAAAGTTATTTATTATCATCATCATATTCACAATCATGATCATTGATTACTTCTGCTTCAGAATCAAATTCAGCTGACTCGTTTACATCAACAAAATCAATATTATCTTTAGAAATTGTTAGTTCATAGAACTCAGAGAAAGAAGATCTTTTTATAAATGTATTATATCCGGCCCATGGATCAGCAATTTATGTAAACTAGCAGGCATGTAATACCACGGGTATAATTCCACATAAAGCAACGCAGATACATTACAAAAGTCACGTCACAGGTCTTTACAGGAAATTGTGCCAATAAATACTGTAGAAGACAATAATCGCTGATCACACGATTTCACCTTCTAAATTGGATTCTTCTACGAGTACACATGCTTCCACATCATTTCACCATAAATCATTTGAAGATTTAGGCTACTGTCAAAAGAAAAGACGCACTGAAGATCTTCGTAAGTGTTACAGCATTGATGAGCTTATGTTCAGCACAGAAAGTAGTTAAAGAGCTGCAGGAAAAATTGATGAAGCTGATATTCTAAAATTTTTGATTGAAAATCCTACAGAAGCCTCAAAGATCAAACAAATCATAAGCGGACGAAGCACCACATACCCCCCTATCAAAGACATAACTCCACCGAAAGCACTGGCTCTATATGTATCACTGGACCTTTCAAAATCACGGTATATGACGGTATTTTACGAGATTTCCATGTTATGGAAGAAGTGGCTAATTATGCCAGTTATTATATGTTAATAAAAGAAAAAAGAAATGTTACCCAAAAAAAGAACAACTTATAATTACTGCAAGCTCAGCGAAAATCCAACTGCAAGCGCTGCTAGATATTACCACACAAAGAGTAATAAAATCCCAAAACATCCACACAACCGAGGAGAAAAATTTTGTGCTCGTTAGCAAGTGGGGGTCCGATGGTTCCTCGAACCAAAGTGTTTACAACCAGAAAACAAGTGAAGCTGAGAAGACGGATTTCACCACGGTCTTTGCGGTAAGCCTTGTACCTATCCGACTCACATCCGAATCGGGGGATATTATTTTGCAAAATGAGCGACCATCATCAACATCTCTCTGTCGACCAATTCTTATTAAATTCATTAAGGAAACAGAGGAAAATGTTAAACGAGAGATGACCGAAATCGAAGAAGAGATTCAGTGTTTGCAACCTACTAAGAGCGACAACGTTAGCATAAAGCACGAGCTACATTTGACCATGATAGATGGTAAGATACACAGCTATATATCAGGCACAGCTGCGTCAGTGTGCGATATTTGCACAGCGCGTCCATCAGAGATGAACAATATTGAAAAAGTAAGGAGCCAGCCTGTGAATGTATAAATGTTTAAATACGGATTGAGTTCGCTTCATGCATGGATAAGGACCATGGAGTGTTGTCTACGCATAGCCTATAAATTAGATATTAAAGCAAGGCAAGCCAAAGGTGATGCAGCAAAAAAAAAGTTACGGAAAGGAAAACAATAATTCAGAAAGCCTTTAGGAAAGAAACCGGTCTGCTACTTGATGTTGTGAAGCAAGGTGCTCGAACGACTAACACCGGTAATTGTGCTAGAAAGTTTTTTGATAATCCAGATAAATCAGCTGAACTAACTGGTCGCGATGAGCGATTAGTGAGAAAATTAGCTGTCATATTGCAGTGCATATCTTCAGGAGAAAAAAATCATCTTGACAAATTTCGTGACTTTTGTAATGTAACTGCGTTGCTTTATGTGGAATTATACCCGTGGTATTACATTCCCGCTGGTTTACATAAATTGCTGATCCATGGGCCGGATATAATTGAGAATTTTTCAGTGATGCCTGCCTCTGAGGCCCGCAACAAAGAATTTAGAAAGTACCGCGAAAATCGTTTCAGAAAGCATAGCAGTGTTTCATGTAATGAAGATGTACTTCACAATCTTCTATTATCTTCTGATCCCTTACTCACAAGCATGCGACCAGTATTTAATACATTTATAAAAAGATCTTCTTTCTCTGAGTTCTATGAACTAACAATTTTGTTCGGTAATTATTTCGTGTGTGCATTCTGGTGAAGGTGTTAGGGGTTTTCCTGGCAACACTCTATTGTGCCGGAGGACCAATCAGGGCGGCCGGACAAGTTTCGGCGAATATCCGCGAGGAGTCGCCCTTCGTGGCGCGCAAGCGCACGAACCGTCATTCTACTGCTAAACGCCCCCTGTAATATACGTGCGCAATCTGGTCGGCCAGATTGAACATCCGCACTCGCCAGCCCACGTGGCACGCCATCTTCCTTCCGCGGTAGAATCCCCCGCTTCTAGATCCTTCTAGCATCGCCGCCGTGCCGCTCTGCCGCCGCTCCGCTGACCAGCATCAACCTTCGAAATCCACCGCACAGAAGGAGTTAAGGTCAGTGGAATTCTTTTGACGCTTTTATTAGAGTGCACATACGCCCACGAATGAGCTAAACGCCCTATAAAACTATTTACACGTTTTATAGTCCATTTTTGGTCCTTCAGATCCGCGATCCCTTTACCAGCAGTGGTATTTTACGTAATTTTTGGTAAAATTGTCACGTCACCGCACCCCGCCATATTTGTCTATATTAGGCTTTTCCCGCTGTTAAAATAACCCCCCGCATACATAATTTGTATTAATATTGCTTTTAGCATATTATTTGCTATATTTATACCAGTTGTGGCTTGATTTACGTAATTTTTTGGTAAAATTGCCACGGCGTCGCATCCGCCATCTTGCTGTTAGCATAATTCCCCGCATACATAAATTAGTGTTAATATCGTTTTTAGTATATTATTTGTTATACATATTTATCCATATTGTATTTAAAATGGCGACTAGCGCATCAAGTAAAGTATTATCCGCTAAAGAGTCCAGGCTAGAATTAGTCATAGGCCAGTCAGCCATGTTATTTGAAAAAATGAACCGCTTGTATAATGCCGCGTCAAAGATGTCTTCCTTTGATTCGCGTCAGAATGAACAATTTTTAATCGACTCAGAGGCGATCGAAGATATGCGGACAAAATTTGAAAATTTAACCGTTGAAATGAATGAGTTACGTTTGTCCATCGTCTCTGGCTATAAGGTTGACTTTCAACAATTGTCCGCCTTTGAAGACTTATATTTAAAGGTTAAAAGGACACGTAATAAATTAGAGGGAAATTCAAAATCCAATGCGCAAAATAATGATAATAATGGTAAATCCATAATTAAACTCCCGCCAATAACATTACCAACGTTTGACGGAAATCCTAATAATTGGCCGATTTTCTATGAATCATTCAAAGCTAACATTCATGAGAACACGCAATTGTCTGACTCGCAAAGGGTGCAGTATTTAATGAGTAAATTAACTCACAACGCTTTAAAGGCGACGGCAGGTATTATCCCTAGCGGAGAAACCTATAATGTTGTATGGAAGGGTTTACTTAAGAAATATCAAGATGTTAGAACATTAGGTACACACTATTTAGATAATATTTTTGATTTAAAACCATGTTCAAATAATGCGAAGTCACTCGATTCATTTATTGAGCAATATTCTTCCTCCATAGCCGCGTTGAAACAGTTAGATATTGCCGACTTATCTGATTTTATTTTATTGCATTGTGCATTGAAGAAAATAGATAGCCAAACTAGACAGTTCTTTGAAATGCAGTGTAAGGATGATGAGATTCCTTCATACACAAAATTAATTTCGTTTATTCAAAGTCACATTAAAGCGATCGGAAGAGGGAACAACAAACCAATTGTGGCCCCGTCTCCTCCGTCGCGAACGCATACGCAGACAAAATCATTTGTAGGTACCGTCAATCATTGTTCAACACAAAGTTGCAATTTGTGCGCAAGCAGCCACCCGCAAAATTTATATAATTGCAAACAGTTTAAAGAATTAGATGCATCGCAACGTTATGAATATATAAAAAATAATAAAGGATGTTTTAATTGCTTAAGTATGGCGCATACAGTTTCGAAATGTAAATCTAGTCGCAATTGTAGTGTTTGTTCAAAACGACATCACACATTTTTACATTTTGATAAAAACATTAACTCGCATTCGCGCGATCAGCTGTCGCACGTAGCCGCAACAATGCTCTGCGCGCCGCCGCCAGACAGGGCGCCGCAGTCAACGCAGGGTGGCAACAGCGCGGCGCGTGCGCCGGTCGCTGTCGCCGCCGCCTCGTCAGTAATGCCGCGTCTTGCGCGCGGTGAGCCCACTGCAGAATGCGCCTCGGAAGCGCACTCGCTTGCATTTAATAATGTAAACAACAGCAGTAATAGCACTATTTTGCTCGCAACCGCGCAAGCTTATGCTAAGATGCACCGCTCGAATGATAAACGCATGATCAGGTGTTTAATAGATAACGGCTCGCAAAATAATTTAATAACAATGGAATGTTGTAAGATATTGAACTTGCCCATTGTCCCGCTTAGTAATTCACGTATACGAGGCGTTGGTTTATTATCTCGTCCGATACATGGATATGTCTATTTAGATATTGAATCTCGCATTAATCCTTATTACAAATACCGCATCCATGCACTTGTTATTGATTGCGTCACGGACCAGTTGCCCACGCAATGTATCGCTGACTGTAATGTAATTTGTACTCAACGCATACCGCTGGCTGAAACGACCTGGAATGTACCTGGACCTATTGATGTAGTGTTGGGCGCTCAGCTGTTTCCGTATGTATATTTAGGTAATAAAATCGAGACAGGCTGTCGCGCGCCGCCTGCCGTCCTCACGACATTCGGGTATGTGCTGATGGGAGATTTTCCTTGCGCGCCGCCGGACAATCGCTGTAGTAATAACCCGCCGTCATTTACCGCACTTGCTTTAAACGAACTTGATATTACATTGCGCAAATTTTGGGAATGTGAAGAAATACCCGCGAAAAATTATTTAAGCCCGAAAGAAACGGAATGCGAAAATTTTTACACTTCCACGTTATCACGTAAACAAGATGGTAGGTATTGTGTTTCTTTGCCTTTCTGTAGTAGTCCATCTGGACTAGGCAACTCTCGCGCAGTCGCACACCGCCGTCTCCTGAGTTTGGAGAGAAGATTTAAAGCGTCGCCTGAGCTTCGGGATAGTTACAACGAGGTTATTGAAAATTATATTCGGAACGGTTTTTTATCTGAGGTTCCCGTGAGTGACGTCGCTGAAGATGGCTACTTTATAAGTCATCACGCTGTAGTTCGCCCAGACAAGCCAACCCCGCGAATAGTTCTGGACGCAAGTGCCAAGACATCAACGGGTGTGTCGTTAAATTGCATATCACACGCTGGCGCGAATTTACAGGCTGATTTATTTCTGCTATTGTTAAACTTTCGTTTGTTCCCTGTGGCTATCACCGCGGATATAAAAACCATGTACATGCAGGTTGAAGTCACACCCGCTGACCGCAAGTATTTACGAATTTTATTTCGTTTCAATACAAATGAATTGATTCGTGTGTTTCAGTTTAATCGGGTCCCGTTTGGACTGAAGTCGAGTCCTTTCCTAGCTATGCGCACTGTGCGACAGCTAGCGTCTGATTATAGACACCGCTACCCCGCGGCGACAGAAGTCGCTGAATCCCGCTTATATATGGATGATCTGGTACACTCAGTGCCGAATGATTCCCTCGCTATACAACTTTCACAGGATTTAATCGCACTATTCAAGCATGGTTGTTTCGACTTGATTAAATGGTCAAGTAACTCGTCTCGACTGCTCGCGAACTTACCTGACTCGCACCGCTCGCCAATGAGTTTTTCCGGTGATAGTAATGACGCGTGTAAAGTTCTAGGTATGTCCTGGGAACCAGAGAACGACAATTTCTACTTAACTACGTCACAAGTAGAAGACAAATGTACCAAGAGGACTATATTATCTTTAGTCGCCCGCTTGTTTGACGTTCTCGGCGTAGTTGCACCGGTGATTCTCTACGCTAAATTGCTAATTAAAGAATTGTGGCTCAGTAATATTGACTGGGATTCCACCCCGCCAAATTCAATAATAAATCGTTTTTGCTTATTGAGACAAGAACTTCCGCTGTTAGAGAAATTAAGGATACCGCGACACATTGGAGTGTATGACGATTCCAAGGTGAATCTTGTAGCGTTCTGTGACGCAAGTATGAGCGCGTATGGCGCCGTCATATACTTACATGTTACCGATCCACATGGTTCGATTAGTGTGAGATTATTATGCTCGAAATCGAAAGTCTCGCCCGCTAAAGTTATAACGCTCGCTCGCTTAGAATTGAATGCTTGTGTACTCGCCTCTAAATTAATTAAGACTGTCGAGGACACATATAAAAACCGCATCGAAATCGCTGACATTTATGTATTTTCGGATTCTACGATTGCGCTCTCCTGGGTGCATTCCTCTCCCCATAGATGGTCGATTTACGCGTGAGTAACCGCGTCGCTCAGTGTCAGGAGAACGTAGATTCGTGTCACTTTTATCACGTAGCAGGCGCCGAAAACCCGAGTGATTGTTTGTCGCGCGGCCTCTTGCCCTCGCAATTGATCGACCACAATAATTGGTGGCAGGGTCCGTCTTGGTTGTGTCGTCCGCCTGCCGAGTGGCCTCTAAAATCGTTCTCAGCAATTGGTATGGATCTGAGTAATGTCCCGGAGATGAGAACTAACGTTTTAACCGCTGTAACTGCGATTCCTGAGAAACCCATACTCTACGAGTTGGCTCAGAGGATCTCCGCTTATAATAAAGTCTTACGTATAATAGTAAACATTTTTGATTTCATCAAACGCCGCTCGGAAAATTCATATATTAATAAATTGCGCGCCGCAGAAATATTGTTAATTAAATCTGTTCAACAAGTTCATTTTTCTGATGATATAAAGAAATTAAACAAAGGGCAATTACCGTCTAAAAAATTGAGGAACCTCGCCGTCTTTATAGACGAGAAAGGGATACTGCGTTTAGGCGGCCGTTTGTCAAAGTCTAACTTACCATATGACGCTAAGCATCCCGCGCTTTTACCCAAACATGACCATGTCGTTGATCTTATAATACAACATTGTCATATCGCTAACTGCCATACAGGTCCGAGTTTAGTGTTAGCACTATTACGCCATAAATATTGGATATTAGACGCCAGAACAGTAGTTAGAGCGAAAATCCGCGAATGTAACCAATGTTTCCGCGTAAGGCCGTCACATACAAACCCAATCATGGCCGATCTCCCGCCGTACCGTGTACGTGAGACGAAAGCGTTCTTACACACCGGAGTGGACTACTGTGGTCCTGTAAAAATAACATTGGCTAGGCGTCGTGGACAACAGTCTATGAAAGCATACATTTGTGTGTTTGTGTGCATGACAACAAAGGCGATCCACATTGAGTTGGTAACCGACCTCAGTTCTGACACGTTTCTGGGTGCGTTTAAACGTTTCATTTCCCGCCGTGGCCCCGTATCATGCCTGTATTCAGACAACGGGACAAATTTCGTCGGTGCTCGGGCACAATTAGTAGAAATACAAAAATTCACAATTGAAAAACGCATCGAATGGAAAATGATTCCACCGCGAGCTCCACATTTCGGAGGTATTTGGGAGTCTAGTGTCAAGAGTATTAAAACGCATTTATACAGAGTAATCGGTACTCAAATTTTAACATATGAAGAGATGCAAACTATTTTAGTTCAGATAGAATGCATATTAAATTCGCGTCCGCTCTGTGTTCTATCAGCTGATCCGTACCCCGAGGTGCTCACGCCCGCGCATTTCTTAATGGCTAGCCCTTTGCAACAGTTTCCCGCTAGTGAGTTGTCGAACTCTGAAAGTTTGACGAACCGTAAACGTCTTCTTGACAATATGATCAAGTCATATTGGAAAAGATGGCGATCTGAGTATTTGCACACTTTGCAGGTCAGACAAAAGTGGTGTGCGCGGGACAAACCTGTGAAGGTAGGCACAATTGTTTTGGTAGAGCGTGAAGATACGCCACCTCTCTGTTGGCCATTAGGAATAATCACTCAAACGCATCCTGGCACAGATAATGTAGTTCGAGTAGCTACAGTGAAAACGCAAGCTGGTGTTTATAAGCGACCAGTAGTTAAATTGTATCCAATACCAACGCAATAAAATTTAAATTAAACTCCGCTCGCTAATTCTTCATTAATTAAACCCGCAACCCGCTACTTTTCTTTATTTACATTAATTAAACCCGCTACTTCTCTTTATTTACATTAAAAAATCCGCTATTACAGTTTATTTATTTAGATTAGGTTGATAAACACTCAAGGCGATTGTTTAGTCAGAGTGCATGTGGAAACGTCATTCATGTCGCTAAACTTAATATATACCGCAAATCCCTTGAGATATGATTAAACATTCGTTCACATTATAGGCACGCGTTAATCAACGCTACCTTTGCTTAGTTATTTAATTCGTGATTTCACATAACATGGCTGGTTTTTCCTTTAAAGACTATCGCTATACTATATTGCTATATTGTTGGCTTGTTTCGCAACGCAAACATATACTATCAATTCCCCGCCCTCCGATACACTCTTTACTAAGATGGTTTTGGAAAGCTTTTTCAAACTTCCCAAGGCCGGGTGCATGTTCGGTAATTATTTCGTGTGTGCATTCTGGTGAAGGTGTTAGGGGTTTTCCTGGCAACACTCTATTGTGCCGCAGGACCAATCAGGGCGACCGGACAAGTTTCGGCGAATATCCGCGAGGAGTCGCCCTTCGTGGCGCGCAAGCGCACGAACCGTCATTCTACTGCTAAACGCCCCCTGTAATATACGTGCGCAATCTGGTCGGCCAGATTGAACATCCGCACTCGCCAGCCCACGTGGCACGCCATCTTCCTTCCGCGGTAGAATCCCCCGCTTCTAGATCCTTCTAGCATCGCCGCCGTGCCGCTCTGCCGCCGCTCCGCTGACCAGCATCAACCTTCGAAATCCACCGCACAGAAGGAGTTAAGGTCAGTGGAATTCTTTTGACGCTTTTATTAGAGTGCACATACGCCCACGAATGAGCTAAACGCCCTATAAAACTATTTACACGTTTTATAGTCCAAATTTCTAAAGATAATATTGATTTTGTTGATGTAAACGAGTCAGCTGAATTTGATTCTGAAGCAGAAGTAATCAATGATCATGATTGTGAATATGATGATGATAATAAATAACTTTCTAACAAATACGAGACTTTTTCATTACCGTATTAAGAAAATCTGACATAGCTATATACCGCAGAAAGTGCACGCTTGGCGCACCTTGTGTCTTAGCATTAATTGTAAAGGTAATAAATTGAAACACTATACTGAAGACCGCAACTCGAAATGAGACAGGAATCAAAAGTTATGAGACATTAATCATCTATTTCCATAGTAAGAAAACACTATTTCCATGTTTTCTCCGTAAATAAGTAATTTACACAAAATGTTCACATAACAATTTCGAAAGCTATTAAATAGTCAAACATGATGGCATCATTCGTTGCTCAAAATTTAAAAAAAAAAATCTCGGAGTCAAATGTCCGGTGCTCCCCATACTTTCAAACCATCGTGCGCGGCGCGTCAAAATATTCTTGTATGACGTAGTTATATGAGATAGATAGAACGCATTACGCGGCAGCGGAACTACGCGCCACGACACTGCGCGACGAAGTTGACCAACTCATCAACTTCGTCGCGCCATGGCGAGTCGCGTAGTTGCGCTGCCGCTAGTGCGATGCGATATATTAAGAGACGCGACCGATCACATCTATATTTTATACAAATCAAAAAGTGTCGGACGTGCAATTTGTTGTGAAAAATGGATGAAGAAAAGTTAATTTTATTAGTTAGTAACTATCCCTCACATAAGAAGCCAGGAAAAAAAAAAAAAAAAAAAAAAAAAAAAAAAAAAAAAAAAAAAAAAAAAAACTATCCCTCAGCTATATGATTTACAAAATGAAAATTACATGAATACTACGAGAAAAAATAATATTTGGCAAGAGATTGCAAAGGAAGTTGAAGTTACTTATTTATTTTTCGTTAGTAAACGGAAGTAGGTAGATAATTAGCTAAAGTCGAAAGTAAATATTTGGACTTCATATGATAGTGTTGCGTTGCCTAGTGCGGTCTTACCTTTTAAATGGTAAATTTTGTTGTACGGACAGGCCCTTAAAAAACGTTGCCAGTGACGAAAAAGGGAGAAAACAAATTTCTAGCAAAAAAAAAATTATACCCCTGCAACTGCAACCTGCTTGCTTGCCGTATTCACGATTCTGGTTGATTTGGTTCATTAGTTGGAAAAGCGAAAACCAAGAAAGATATTTATTAAAAGGCAGAAGTATGATAAGGCGGGTCTAGTAGGCGTTTACGTGTGAATTGTTGTTTATTGACCACCACGGCCGGCCTTTCCTACGAGCGATATGCGTGAGGAGCCCGTCGGAGCGTGCTCGCGGCAGCAGTAGTGGCGATGGAGGGCCGCGGCCGCCTGCGCTGCAGCGCGCGCCTGGCCGGCGGCGGCGCGGCCGGGCCGGGGCCGGAGCCGGGCGCGCGTCGGGCGCCCGACGAAGCGGCGGCGGCGGCGGCGGCGCTACGGCGCCAGCGCGCAGCGGCGCGGGCGGCCGAGGTGGAGGACAGCCCGCGCGAGCTGCGCGCCAAGTGCCGCCGCCTGGCGCGCGCGCTGCGCAACGCCAAGCACCTGGTGGTGTACACGGGCGCCGGCATCAGCACGGCGGCCGACATCCCCGACTACCGCGGCCCGCGCGGCGTCTGGACGCGCCTGCAGCGCGGCGAGTCCGTAGGGTGAGCATACTCTCACACTGTGTACACAATTTTGTATACAGAATTTGACTTTAAGGGTACCGAATATGTAGAGTATTACAATATGTTATTATTTATTTATTTTATTTAAACTTTATTGACCATAATATTTGGGTACAAAAGGTGGACTTAACGCTAAAAGCATTATCTACCAGTCAACCTTTGGGAAATGGAGATATTTACGAATGTGGTTTTTAAATGACATACAATACATGGAGGTATGCTCATCATTGTGATATCTTTTCTGCTATATTGCAGATGGGTGCTACTACTTGAAACATGTTGCAGGAGTACACCACTCCCGCCATCTTGATATTCATAATTGAGAATTTGTCTTAAAAGTAGTATGAGACAAATTACATCTACCTATTTATTAATTTATACATTACTAGCTGTTACTCGCGCGCCGCGTCAAAATTGGCCTATGTTGGGCTCTGTATGTATACAAATTTTCATAATGATCGGCTGCTTAGTCAAGAATATTAATATTAATGTACCGAAATGCTACCAGATCACTTTTCTCAAGTAAAATACTGATCATTAATGAATACATCATTGGCAATTGTTTTTTTTTATACCAGAAAGTTGGCAACCAAGTATATGGCCCGCCTGATGGTAAGCATCACCGTATCCTATAGACGCTTGCAATACCGGGGGTATCACTCACGCGTTGCCAACCCTCACAACCCCCCCCCCCAGGTGGAGCTCTGGAGACCTTACTCACCGTAGGAACACAACATGGCCGAGACCAATGCTATTTGGCTACGATCTTCTGTAAGGTGGAGGTCCTTCCCCAGACGGGCTGCTCCGATTTGAGCAGATTATCTGCTGTGCCCTACCTCTCTTTAAAGTTGTGGCAATGACCTTGGAAATACAACAGGTAGCATGCTTCTCCCACCCACAAGACAGAGACCCTTACTTTATTCTCCTCTGTGTCTCCTGTGTAGCCAGGATCAACAACGGCGACCTCAGATAGACAATAAGCAATGAAGCTTATTGACGTCCCGGGGGGGAAAACTACAGCTGCCTTGGAACTCACAATGAATTTAATCAGAAAGAAGATAGTCGGAGTAGGAAGTATTGAAAGGAATTCCCTCCTTAACAACTACGTGAGAGACAGCAATTTGAAGCAAAAGGCATGATACCCTAGAGAGACAACAAATCAAGTGAGGCTCGATTGCCGAGCACCACGGACTATTGTTACATTACTATTGGGACCTAATGCTATGAGCTGTTGTTTACTATTTTGATTCCAATAATATGTATTGCAAAACCTTATAAATGCCTGATTGCGAGGAGATCAGAATAATAAACTACACCGAAGTAACATGTAAAGAATCCAACATGATTACGCGTTCGTCATGCCACAGATCACATTTGTGATGAGCTGTTTGTTCTACTCTGGTATTCGCAGTAGAACACTCACAGAAAGGAGAAAGTACAACCTTGAAATAAAATAACTTGGAAAAAAGAAAAAAACTTAAAATAACTTATTCTTTTTTATCAATGGTAACAAAGTGCTAAAACAAAATTTTGAAAAATATTTTTTTTTGGGGTGCATCCCCTACATGTAAAGTGGAAATTATTTACTTATATATATTTTTCGCGCCCTCTCCATGTTCTGGGGTATCGTCAGATAGGTCTCTTCAAAACATTGAGGGTATAGAAAGATCATTTTCCGATACAATGGTCCGTTTCGGAATTATTTACATTTATCGTGTCAATTTTCAGTCCATATGCTGAACCCTCAATGAAAAGTATAACGCTTAAGTTGGTTCTACTAGTTACTGAGTAAAATTTCTTTGATGAAAGCTTACAAATGTCATAGAATATGACATTGTACTTATCTGCAAGCAAACAAAGAGTAGTAAATTTATACATTATGCGTGGCCCGACACGTACTAGGGACCTATGTGAAATAGTATTGTTTGCTGATGACACTTCTTTGATTTTCAATGCTGACAGGCATAAAAACGTATCTGACGATGTAAACAATACTCTTTCTCGGGTCCTTCACTGGTTCACTACCTATAACCTTTTATTGAATTCAAAAAAGACCAAATGTATTAAATTTAGCATGCCTAACGTAAGGCCGGTCAATAGTAGCATTAGTATGAATGACGAATCTATAGATCTAATTAGTTCTACTACTTTTCTTGGAATTACCGTGGATTCAAAACTGCAATGGGGCCCACATATTACGGCCCTGGCAGGAAGACTTAGTTCAGCAGCGTATGTAGTTAGGAAAATTAGGCAGCTTACTGATGTTGGAACGGCAAGATTAGTGTATTTCAGCTATTTTCATAGCGTAATGTCGTATGGTCTACTGTTGTGGGGCTCCGCTGCCGACATTCAGACTATCTTTGTACTTCAAAAAAGGGCCATTCGTTCCTTAGACAACCTTAGACAATACATTTTTGATTGTATTATGTATGTACGCAAAAACTATGGTGCTTTTCTTAAAAATTCAGACTGTCATAGCCTAAACACCAGAAATAAGCATAAGCTTGCCGTACCAAGCCTCAGACTTCATAAGACTGGTAATTGTTTCATAGGTATAAGCATAAAAATGTTTAATAGACTGCCACAAAGTTTTATAGATTTGCCTCTACATAAATTTAAATCCACGATTAAAAGTTGCATAATGAAAAAGGGTTATTATAAAGTGGAAGATTATTTTAAAGATAAAAATTTGTGGTCACTATAATTATTCTTTTCTTATTAATCATTTTTTTAAATGTACTTATAAATAATTAAAAAAAAAAAATAATGTTAAAATGGCTTTAGAAAAGAGGCTATAGTTGAGTTTCTTGCGGCACTTCTTCTCAACAGGCCATTCACGTCTGAAGTGCTAGTAGGATTAAAAAAAAATTGACGTGTAAAAGTATTTCTTGTAAATTTACTTGCAAAATAAATGATTTTATTTTATTTATTTTATTTTGTACTTGCCCGGTTTTTATTAATTTTACTATAGGTATACCTAAATTGTTTAAGTTTCTACAATAAGTAATCGGAATAAAGATTTTATTTTTTATTTAAATAAAAATGCTTTTCTTTTATACGCAATGAGAAGTATCATCAATAAACTCCCTACACATGTCGATGTTGACGTATTTAAGACGAAGCCCAATATGACGGTATTTTTTTTACTATGAAATTGTGTTAACACCGAACGCCGCCGGTGCTTGACCTTATTGGGTGTGTAGTAAGGTTTAAAGTAACACACCTTTGAACTGTTGAGCTGGTTATTTATTTGTCAAATATGAAATATTAAATACATTGCGAAAAACGAAACCATAGCGCGATTCAGGAATGGTCAAATCCTGAACCGCGCCATCTCTGAACTAAAAAACATAAATAAATTAATACATTATTTTATGGGCACTTTGGTCTTAAACAAATTGTATCTAGTCTAATTTTGTAATGAATCTCAGTGGTGTAGTTCTTTGTTAACTGGTTGGTTGCAGGCGCGTGGAGGTGTCTCGTGCGACGCCGACGTTCACGCACATGGCGCTGACGGCGCTGTGGGCGCGCGGCGCGCTCAAGTTCGTGGTGTCGCAGAACTGCGACGGGCTGCACCTGCGCGCCGGGCTGCCGAGGCGCGCGCTGGCCGAGCTGCACGGGGACATGTTCGCCGAGCTGTGCCAGCCGTGCCGGCGCGTGTACCTGCGCGCCTTCGACACGACCGAGCGCACGGCGCGTCACGCGCACGGCACGCGCCGCCTGTGCCACGCGTGCGGCGCCGAACTGCGCGACAGCATCGTGCACTTCGGCGAGCGGGGGCGCGCCGCGTGGCCGCTCAACTGGGCGGGCGCGCTGAGGCACGCGGCGCGCGCCGACGTGGTGCTCTGCCTCGGCAGCAGCCTCAAGGTGCTGCGCCGCTACCCGCGCCTCTGGCGCATGCAGGCCGCGCCGCGCGACCGCCCCGCGCTCTACATCGTCAACCTGCAGTGGACGCCCAAGGACTCGGTGGCGGCGCTCAAGATCAACGCGCGCTGCGACGCCGTCATGCGCCAGCTGGCGAGGCGCCTGCGGCTGCGCGTGCCCAGGTACAGGCCGCGCGCCGACCCGCTGCTCGCGCACGCCGAGCCGCTGGCGCCGCCCGAGGCGCACACCACGCGCCGCCCGCTGCTGCGCCTGCCCGAGCCCGCGCCGCGCCCCGCCCCCGCCCCCGCGCCGCCCCCGCAGCCGCCGCCGCCCGCCTCCGACTCGGACGAGGAGCTGCCGCTGCGCCGCCTCGCCGAGCGGCTGCGCGCGCCCGCGCCGCTGTGCGCCTTCCAGGTGAGCATGCGCAGCGGAGACGCCACCATCCTGCTGCGCGCCGAGCACGCGCCCGGCACGCCGCCGCCCGAGCGCCGCGCCCCGAGCGAGCTGCGCCGCTTCCGCAGGGCGCCCGCGCCGCCCGCGCCACCGCCCGCGCCGCCGCCCCTCAAGGCGGAGGACGTCAAGGACGAGAAGATGGTTGCGCCCGACGAGTGGTTCTTCGGCTCGGAGCTGCGGCGGCTGCTCGAGCTGAAGCCGAAGCTGGAGCTGTCGCTGGCGGGCGCCGCTGCCGACGAGGAGTCGAGCTCGAGCTCGTCGTCGTCGTCGGGCGCGTCGGCGGGCTCCCTGGCGGCGGCGTGCTTCGCCCGCGCCGTGCTGCTCTGCCGCGCCTCGCTGTACCCGGGGCTGCACACGATCCTGGCGCCGCCGGCGTCGGGCGCCGCGCCGCCGCCAGCGCCCGCCGACTGCGCCTGGTGCCTGCGCCGGTTCGCGTCGCGCCGCTGCCTCTGGTACGGCGCGCCGCGCTGCCCGCCGCTCGAGGCGCGCGCGCACCGCCGGCGCCAGGGGCGGCGCTGGCTGTGCGCCTGCTGCGGCGACGACGCGGCGCCCCCGCCGCACTCCGCGCCCGCGCCCGCCCCCGCCGGCGCCCTCGACGACGGCGGCTGGTACGGCAAGGGCTACCGCAAGGGCCGCCGCCGGCGCCGGTAGCGCTCGCCCAAACGAGGACCCCTCTATGTATTTATTTTTCTACAAAGACTAGTGTAACGTAGCGTAAGATTGCAGAGGACGCGATGGCGATGTACCTGTGCGGTTTCTACTCTGATTACGTCCCGTCGGTGTCCGGTCGGACGCTGCTCAGCTTGCTCGGTCGGCCCATCGCGGCCACTCACAATTTATTGATCTCAGAGAAAGTCGTTTATGTCGAATAGTCGCGTATGATAAGAGTAATAATAGTGACGCCAACCCCGTATCAGATAGTCCGAAGGTTGTGATGTACATAGTGTAACGTAGGCGAGCCGAGGACGCGCTCTACCAGAGCCACGACGTAGGAATAAGCACTGACATGTAATGTGACGGACGGCGCAATGGCGCCGCGCGGAATAAATGATTTGGAATGAACCGTTGTTGTCTTTTTTTTACGGGACAAGCCCACCACACATTCCCACCGATGTGTTTCCAGTGTAGCCAGGATCAACAACGGCGACGTCAGATAGAGCCCTTGTGAAGTTGGCGCCACTTTTTAAAAAAAATCTATTTTTTTTTAGAGTTCCCGATAGCTTACGAATAGTTCTGGAGTTCTCTCTAGAAAATTCTCATAGTTCCGCGCAAATTTTCGAGAAATCGTCAAAAAACAAAATCGAGCGCCAACTTCACGCAGCGCCGCTTTTTTCTTTAAATGGAGTTCTGAGCGGCAAAATGCAATCAGAAGGAAGAGTTCTGGAGTTCTTGATAGTTTTTTTAAATAGTTCTGCTGATTTAAAAAAAAAAAATTTTGTTGAAAATTTTCAAAAATTGATTTCGTCTGAGTTCTGCATGGGGTTCTAAACGGCGCTACGAGAGTTCTAGCGAATGCCGCAATCAGAACTCTCGTACGACTAATTTTGCCGTAGATATAAAAAAATTATGTTTAAAGTCCGCCATTTTGTTTTCGAAAATTGTTTTTTTCGGAGTTCTACTTGGGGTTCTAAACGGCGCTACGAGAGTTCTAGCGAATGCCGCAATCAGAACTCTCGTACGACTAATAGGCATGACGAAAGATTTTGAAAACCTCTTCCGTAATGTGGGTACACACTTACTATTTATGAAAAAAACTTTATTTCGGTAATAAACTTTAGTTTAACGAAGTTTAAAACCATTTTTCAAATCATTTTCAAATAGTGCGCCAAAACAGCGGCAGGTGTCATGGCGTCAGCTCTGACGTCACGTCTTGGTAAAAATGTCATTGTGTCTTTGGCGTAACGAAGAAGTTGTAGTAATGTTTACCGAGACGTGACGTCAGAGCCGACGCCATGACACCTGCTAGTGTTTCAATCAAAATGGCCGATTGAGGTATTTTAATGTTTTATTTTATTGAAAATCTTAATAATCTGATTTTTTTAAACAAAACTAAAGCAGTGGTTTTTTTATTTTTTATTTGAATATTCACTTACAAACATTAAATTGACGATTTTTTGATACTGTCGTCATGCCTATTATGACATAGTTTAAAAAAACACAATATTTAAAGTCCACCATTTTATTTTCGAAATTGGTTTTTTCAGAGTTCTGCTTGGGGTTCTAAACGGCGCTAGGAGAGTTCTAGCGAATGCCGCAATCAGAACAAAATGGTGGACTTTAAACATTATGTTTTTTATAACTATGTCAAAATTAGTCGTACGAGAGTTCTGATTGCGGCATTCGCTAGAACTCTCGTAGCGCCGTTTAGAACCCCAAGCAGAACTCCGAAAATACTAATTTCGGAAACAAAATGATGGATTTTAAACATTATGTTTTTTTTAACCATGTCAAAATTAGTCGTACGAGAGTTCTGATTGCGGCATTCGCTAGAACTCTCCTAGCGCCGTTTAGAACCCCAAGCAGAACTCCGAAAAAAACAATTTTCGAAAACAAAATGGCGGACTTTAAACATTATGTTTTTTTTAACTATGTCAAAATTAGTCGTACGAGAGTTCTGATTGCGGCATTCGCTAGAACTCTCCTAGCGCCGTTTAGAACCCCAAGCAGAACTCCGAAAAAAACAATTTTCGAAAACAAAATGGCGGACTTTAAACATTATTTTTTTATAACTACGGCAAATTTAGTCGTACGAGAGTTCTGATTGCGGCATTCGCTAGAACTCTCGTAGCGCCGTTTAGAACCCCATGCAGAACTCAGACGAAATCAATTTTTGAAAATTTTCAACAAAAATTTTTTTTTTTAAATCAGCAGAACTATTTAAAAAAACTATCAAGAACTCCAGAACTCTTCCTTCTGATTGCATTTTGCCGCTCAGAACTCCATTTAAAGAAAAAAGCGGCGCTGCGTGAAGTTGGCGCTCGATTTTGTTTTTTGACGATTTCTCGAAAATTTGCGCGGAACTATGAGAATTTTCTAGAGAGAACTCCAGAACTATTCGTAAGCTATCGGGAACTCTAAAAAAAAATGTATTTTTAAAAAAAAGTGGCGCTAACTTCACAAGGGTGCCGCTCGCCGCCTGCGCTTCACGCGTCGACACACCAAGGCTGCTCCCACGAAGACGGCAACTCCGATGATAATGTAAATTAGAGCGTAGTGGTGAACGTCGTGGTATGATACATCGGTTGCCAGTACTGTCGTCTCCTTCAGTTGCTTGATTTTTCCTTCCAAGTCCCGAAGTTGCTGATGCCGTTCACTCTCCGAATCGTCAATTATCGTGTTTGGTACCGATAAGTTGAGACGTTGTTGATGGGATTGATGAGGACGTCCGGTCTTATATCAGTGTCAGGACTCGTTCTAATTACGCTCTTGTCTTCATTGTGTGTATAAACTGTAAATGATTCCGACTTAATAATGCACCCGTGAGAAATGCTGACGAGGCCGGCATTGACCAGCTGTGGCGCGGTCACCTGATCCGCGCATATCACTCGCAGTCGGCACGCGTCGCAACAAAAATAAACATGAATTTATATTATTTAATTCGATCCATATGTTTTTACAGGAGTCGACAACAGTTGTGCATTGTTTTAATGCGTTATTCAAGTCACACAAATTTTGTTCTTGTGTCATATGGTAAACTGGTTTTCGTAGATGACAAAGATAGCTACTCTCTTGTTGATGACAGTCTACAAGATCCTCCCTCTTCATAGGGATGAAGGCGTCCTTGCCCAAATTGATGGCCACATATTCTGTAATAGGAACTGTGGTTATCATCTTGTTATGGTCTGTTGTCTTCGGAATCGGAATAAGATGAAATATTTCGTAGGTGTCTCTACTTATCAGAGGAACCTTAATTTCAAACAGCAGATATTCTGTACTCATTTTGACCTTAACTTGCAGAAAACTATAAATACCCTGCAGGTTCGTCTGTATGTTGTCTTGGCGGTGATAGCCCTACGCTCCCGCAACAGTCCGGTGTCTCAGTAAAGGGTGTCAGTACACCCGAACTGATTAGTCCATACAAAAAAAAAAAAAAAAAAACAAAAAAAACAAAAAAAAAAAAAACTGTATGTTGTCAACAGGTAGAGTCAATTCCTTTGATATTTGAGTTGAGATGACATGAAGCTGATCCCGAAGTTGGTCTGGTGACACCATATGAAAGTTGAATCTCCCGTGGTAAACATCTGTTACAGTGTCCAACAACGTGTCTTGAATATACTTCAAATTATGAACCATGTTTGTGGCAGTCATAGCAGCTAAAGTGAAGTATTGAAGCGACGAAATGTTGAGAACTTCTGATTTTAGCGTGTTCAAGGATTTTTCAATTTTGACCATTTGTTGGAGGGTTCATAATCGTGTGGACTGTATTTTGAAAAAATAGATGTAGATTTGCTTCGATGTTTTATTGCGAACTAACTTACTTGTATTATGACATTTCTTTATATTCATCTTATCTTAGTGTGTGTGCTTATTACTATAGAACACAACATGCCGCCTCCCAAAAACGGAGTTTTTAACATAACAATTCATAATTCAACTTAATTTTAATTACGTACCTTTAAACCAAATGAATGAAATACTTAACACATGCATAACACTGTTTGTTCTAAACTTCCGATTTCACAAAACAATCCATAAATTTTCACTTAATAACATACGACGAATTGTACGCGTGAAATTATGGCCTAACAATAAAATAACTTAAATTAAAACATTATTAATTCAAGAATCTTTAAAATTACTTCTCTTCTACCTTCACATTAATTTTGTCACTTACGCATTCAATAGATTCATCATTCATTGCAGAACTATACGCTCTTAAGGTTGGTGTCACATTAAGATTTTATCAATATTTTTGTTTATAAAATAATTAAATTAGATTTATGATTTCAATTTACATACTTCTATAGTTTTACAATTTGACACCTGTAACTCCTGTAAACGTTTTATCCATTCACTGGAAATTCACATGACTTAGTAATTGACCTCTTTATTATTTTTCCACCACTTTTTAGGCTATATACGCGACACATGTTATCGGCACCTGGATGTTTTTCTGTTATGCGACCTAGGGCCCATTTTCCAGGTGGAAGATTCTCTTGCTTGAGCAGAACTATATCTCCGATTTGGAATTCCGTCTTTCGTTCGCACCACTTAGGTCTTTGTTGCAGTCTGGTTAAGTATTCCGTCTGCCAAATATGCCAAAAATCTTGAACCAATCTTTGGGTATGTTGCCATCTTGAGAGTCGGTTCCAGATTACATCCTTCAAGCTTGGTTCGGGTATATTGATCGGTGCTTCACCTACCAGGAAATGTCCAGGAGTTAAGATTTCCAATTTCTCTGTGTCGGTACTATCAATTGGACACAGGGGCCTAGAATTCAGACACGCTTCTATCTGACAAAGTGTAGTGTACATTTCTTCGTAAGTTAAGTTCGTGTCTAAGATCCGTTTGAGGTGGTGTTTTATAGATTTCACCCCAGCTTCCCATAAGCCTCCAAAGTTCGGGCTGTATGAGGGATTGAAATGCCATTGGGTTCCGTCTTCAGCTAATAGATTTATGACATTTTCAGGTAATTCAAGTGTAGCGTTCTTCCACAAATCTTGCAATTCCTTGCTCGCACCCACAAAATTTGTGCCTCTGTCGCTCCAAATGTGGCCACAGCGTCCCCTTCTGGCTACAAAGCGTTTGAACGCTCCTATGAACGAATTCGTACTCAGATCACCAACTAGTTCTAGGTGTATCGCCTTTGTAGCCATACACACAAAAACACAGATGTAGCCCTTTTCCGTTTTGCTTCCTCGTCCCTTCGATTTCAGGATCTGCAGTGGACCAGCGAAATCTACGCCAGCGTTGTAAAATGGACGAGCGGGTGAAACTCGTGCCTTGGGTAAATCCCCCATTAGTTGCACTCGAGAGACTGCTCTTTGTCTTGCACAGATCAGGCATCTGTATATAGTAGAAGATACTACGTTCTTGAGTCTAACTATCCAGAAACGAGACCTCACAAAGTTCATTGTAAGTTGAACTCCCCCGTGCAAGGTTCGTTTGTGAGCGTCCAGAGTTATTAAGGAGGCTAGATGGCTCTTGCTACCTAATATCATAGGGTGTTTAGTACCTTCTGGTACACAAGCATGCCGTAGTCGGCCTCCTACTCTTAGAATGCCTTCTTGATCCAAGAAAGGATTTAATCTCTTTAATGTACTTTTCTTAGCTATGAACCTTCTTTCCTTCAAATTTGTTATTTCTTCTTCAAATTCACTCTCCTGTACTATTCTTATGCAAGTTTTCAATGCTTCAT
Source organism: Endotricha flammealis (assembly GCA_905163395.2). Lineage (NCBI taxonomy): Eukaryota > Metazoa > Arthropoda > Insecta > Lepidoptera > Pyralidae > Endotricha > Endotricha flammealis. Next base: position 83,845 of record LR990861.1, on the reverse strand, counting down.
TTAGTTCTTCTGGAGACATTGTCTTACAATTTTCATGCAGGTTCAATTTCGTAAGTTTCAAAAATCTTTTACAATAAACAATCGCCTTGATCAAACTCATCAAACTATCAAAATCTTCAAACTGGGTAAGTATTCTTCTTTCGTTTGCTTCTTGTGTAATTTTAATATTAACGTGTATTTCCTTTCTCTTTTCCAGGTCCATCAAGTCGTCGTGGGGTGTATTCATCGTTATTTCTTCATCTTTCAACCAATCCGGACCTTGCCACCATAAATTGTTTGTTTTTAGTTGTTCCAACAGCATACCTCGAGAAGCTATATCTGCGGGATTTTCTTGTGTCTGCACGTGAAACCATTTGTGCCCAATGTTGTCGATAATGGTTACTACTCGGTTCCTGACGAAAGTTTGCCATCTTGCAGGATCACCACGAAGCCAAGACAAAACTATCGTGCTGTCAGTCCACGCAAATATCTGAGTGGTAGGTATACGCATTGCTTCGCTGATTTGTTTCAGGAGCTTGGATAATAGAACTGCTCCACACAGTTCCAGTCTTGGGAGAGTTACCGGTTTGACTGGAGCAACACGAGTTCTTGCTGCTATCAAGGTGATTCGATATTCTTGATTTTCTATCTTTACTCTTAGATAAGCAACTGCTCCATAGCCCTTCGTCGACGCGTCACAGAAGCCGTGGATCGAGACCTCAGGTAATGTATCTTTGGTAGTATATAACCATCTGTCTATTTGTACCTTAGCTATCATTTCTAAACTTTGCCTAATCTCTAACCAATCTTCCTTTATTTCATGTTCCAGGGCATCATCCCAGCCGACACCAATCAGCCATAATCTTTGCAGAAGGAGCTTTGCCGGAAACAGTGCAGGAGACAACCAGCCAAGCGGATCAAACAGATGCTGTATCTCGGCGAGTATACTTCTTTTCGTTACCGTTTCGGACGGTGGAGGTAAGTGCGTGTTATACATTAAGGTATCTTCATTTAAATTCCAGGATAACCCTAGGGCGCTTACTGTACCACCAACGTTCAAATTTATTTTTACCTTTGAACTAATTTTCTTTGGATCTAACTCTCTCAGGAAATCCGCGCTGTTCGAAGACCACTTTTGTAAAGTGAATCCACCACTGTTTAAAATCTTTGTTATATTCTTTGCTACTTCAACAGCTTCCTTTACTGTATCCTGTCCGGACATTAAGTCATCCATAAAGAAATCTGATTTGATTATTGCAGCTGCCTTTGAACAGGATTTACCTTCGTCTTCTGCCACCTGCTGAAGGGTCTTGACTGCAAGGTAAGGCGCAGAAGCTGTTCCAAATGTCACAGTAAGGAGTCTATAATGCTTGATAGGAAGTTTTGGATCTTTTCGCCACAATATCCTCTGATACTCCGCATCTTCTTTAATCACACGTATCTGTCGATACATTTTTTCAATGTCGGATATAAACCCGACTTTACTTAGCCGAAACCTCATCACTAACGATCGCATGTCTTCTTGTAGTTGTGGGCCTACCAAGAGTTCGTCATTTAGCGAAATGTTATTCGAGCCTAACGACGAGGCGTCAAATACCACACGAACTTTAGTGGTCTCACTCTGTTCTTTGACTACCGCGTGATGAGGTAGGTACACCGATGGTTTTTCTATTTCACTTTCAGGTACTTCTTCCATGTGCTGCAAGGAAATGTATTCGTCCATGACTTTATTGTATTCTGTTTTTAACTTCGGATTTCTCTCTAAGCGTCTTTCTAATTGTAAAAGTCTCTTTCTTGAAATTTCTCTTGTGTTTCCTTCTAAGACCTTAGGTGTCTCTAACTTAAATGGTAATTTGACAACGTATCTTCCGGCTTCGTCTCGCGAGTAAGTATCTGCATATAGCTTCAGACATGTTTCTTCTTCTTTAGTTAATTTGTTCTCTTCATTTCTATCTAATTCCCATAACTTGTATAATAGATCTTCGGTTACTTGATGATGCATTACCGTGATTTCTTCTTCTTCTGAGGTGGTGCCTTGTACCTCTCCAAATAGAATCCATCCAAGGCTAGTTTCTTGAGCACATGGTGAGCCTGGAGGACCTCGGATAAGGTTGTTTCTTAATATGCGAGAATACACCTCTACACCTAGCAGCAAATCAACTCGCCCTGGCATATTATACTTTGGGTCAGCCAAAATAAGTTTGTCTAAATGAGACCAGGTGCTCGTAACATGTGACTTGGATGGTAGCCGTGAGGTCAACTGTGTCGGAACGACATATGCCTTCACCGGAAGTGAGAATGTTTCATCATACCCTGACAAAAGTTGAATTTGTACCACTTGATTAACTTCTGTTCGTGCTGTTCCTACTCCGGTAATGGTTCCTCTAGCGGCCCTTCTCTTCACACCAAGAAGTTGTGCTGCCCTCTCGCTTATAAAACTTGCTTGGGAGCCTTGGTCAATCAAAGCTCGTAACATTGTAGTTCTTCCTCCATCATTCTTAACAGGTACTAATGCAGTCGCAAGCAAAGATGTGCATTTCTTTGTTGCCATATGAGATGATATAGTCATATTATTTGCTTGTATCTCTTCATTTGTTTCAGGATCTGGCGTATCTTGAGTTGTCTGGTGCATCATTGTGTGGTGTCTACGATGACATATTTTGCAGAACATTCGTAGGCGACATCTTCTTGCAGAATGCCCAGGAACGAGACAATTAAAACATAAGTTTTTGTCCTTTGCCAAATCGCTTCTTTCCTTGATGCTTAACTTGTTAAATTCATTGCAGTGGCAAAGTGTGTGTTTATCGTTACACATGATACAGGTCTTCGTCGATGCTGGTGCAGATATATGGAATGTTCTATGTGTTGTAGGTCTGCTCTCTTTGGTACTGGACGTCGTCGGTGTGAACTGCTCTAACGTACGAAATTTGCCTTCTAAGAAGTCATAGAGTTCTTGCCAGGTAGATAGTTTATCAAGATCAGAGCCCTTGATTTGTGAAGCAGTTTGCGCACTGATCTTCTTCTGTCCAAACAGTCTTTTCATTAGAGATTTTATGATTGATCTTTTACTTGCATACCGCCGTTTCAGCGATGCCCATGCTCCGTCATAGTTGCTTTCAGTTATCTTGATATGTTTCAGCAGGGCTTCCGCTTCTCCGGTGACGCTTGACTTTAAATAGTGTAACTTCTGAACCTTCGTTAAAGTTTCATTATGATGGACGAGTGACGTGAATAAATCATTGAAGGTTGGCCAATCTTCATATTTCCCGGCAAATTTAGGTAGTTGAATATTTGGTAATCTTACTTGCGGTGCTATTATTTCCTTCGACGGAGAAGTATCTTTGCCGTGAGTGAAAGTCAATAACATATCCTTCAAATCACTTGATAAAATTAGGTATAGATCTTCTATAATGAAGTAATCTTCATTAGCAAAGTAAGGTATATTCATGTGCGTTTCTTTAGGTGTAATTCTTATAAGGTTCTGATGATATGTTTTAAATGTTTGCCAATCTTCTTCAATAGATTTCAATCTTACTTCAATATAGCCTTTGGTCAACCTCTGTTTCGGGCACTTCTTCAAATTAACCTGAGTCTTGCGTAGTATATTTGCCTTTTCTTCTAATAGTCTTAATAATTCTTCAACTGAACTCATTTTTAACAAAAAAAACTTTTCTTCAAAAAAAAATATTTCAATAAATATTTGTTAATAATTCCCGATGTGATACTGGCCTTATGATTGCACTTAAACTCAGGTAGCGGACGGGTCAACCGGTTCTATTGTTCACTCGCTGCATCGATGTTCGCCTGTTTAGTTTCTAATCCGGCTCGAAGGACCATTATGTTAGGGTTCATAATCGTGTGGACTGTATTTTGAAAAAATAGATGTAGATTTGCTTCGATGTTTTATTGCGAACTAACTTACTTGTATTATGACATTTCTTTAGATTCATCTTATCTTAGTGTGTGTGCTTATTACTATAGAACACAACAGTTGGTTTATTAACTTGTGCTGTTTGTCCATGGCTTCTTCGCTTCTTTTGAGTAAATTATACTCCGCTTCAACTATTGAAGTTTGGTTACGCCATAATGATGCCAAGTGTTGTTGATTGCTTCGTATTAATGTAATATCTTTCTCGTATTGTTCGGCGAATCTGTCGTCTAATACGCCGAACAGTGAGTTTTCCAGATAGCCGACACCATTGATAAGGCCGCGTCTTGAGCGCGTGCGAGCCTGCTGATTGAGCAGAATAGTGTCGTAGTGTTTCAATTCCGAGTAACTGTGGCGTAGTTGTGACAGAATTACGTTGCATTGGGCTTGTTCGATCATTTTGTCACATGACTCTTGTATATGATTTAAATATTGGTCAAAGGTGTTCATTCCTCGAAAATATGGGTTCATGTTGTAGTAAACAATGATTTTCCAATCATCTCTTGCTAACTGCATGTTGGTAATTTTGTCGAAGTATATTCCTTGGTTTGATTTCAGAGGCGTTACACGTAACGAACCTTCTGTTGTGGTAAGTATGTTAAGAAAACAGAACAGAGCCATTACTAGCAAACTGAAGTTCACCTTGAACTCTTTCTTGTCGCGTATTTCTCGTCTTGTTTTTCTCTTGTCTTCGTCTTCATTGTCATTGTTCTCAGCATCTTGATGCGGAGACAAGATCGATAATTTTACGATGGGGCGTTTCAGGTAGCCGTTCTTGGTTTTCAACGTAACTACTCTCACGTGGCCATCGCCGCCCGGGTGTGTTTCGACTACGCGCCCTATGGCCCACCGTCCTGCTGGTACGTTGTCATCATGCAAGACAACAATGTCGTCGACCTTGATGTTTTCTTGAGGCTTTCTCCATTTGCTTCTGGCGGTCAATTGGGCAAGATATTCGATGCGCCACCGCTTCCAAATGTCTTGAAATATTTTTTGAGACAAGTGCCATCTTGTTCTCAAATCTTGTTCGGTGTCAAATATCGTCAACACAGGTCCATATGCTAGGAAATGCGCTGGGGTTTGATAGTCCAAGTCGTCTGGGTCTTCAGTGAGTGGACATAAGGGTCTCGAGTTAAGACAAGCCTCCAGTTGTGATAGTATGGTTGTAAATTCCTCGTAGGTCAGCTTTTGTTCGCCAACAACTCTCTTGAGGTGGTATTTTAAACTCTTCACTGCCGATTCCCAAAGTCCCCCTGCTGAAGGCCACTGAGGAGCGTTGAACTTCCAGTTGATGTTCATACTGGTTATCTCATGCATCAGTTCTTGGTTGTTTGAACAGATGACTGTCTGAAGCTGTTCGTACTCTTGTTGAAGAGCTCTGTTTGCGCCGATGAAATTTGATCCATTGTCGCTATACATGTTTTCAGGCGTGCCCCGTTTTGAAGCCATTCTTCGAAGCGCCGCCATAAATGATGATGTGGTCAGATCAGAGACAAGTTCTAAGTGCACGGCTTTGGTTGCCATGCACACGAACACCGCGACATAGCCCTTGGTGCATTTGATACCCCGTCCTTTACTGGATTTTATCATGAAGTGGCCAGTAAAGTCCACTCCCTTATGTTGAAACGGGCGTGATGGATTACTTCTGGCATGAGGCAGGTCTCCCATGATTTGTTGTTGTTTGCTAGTATTGTAGCGTATACATTTGGTACACAAGCGGACGCGTTTTTTGGTTGCTTTGTTACCACCAATAATCCAGTAGGATTGTCGTATGAATGATGCAGTAAGTTTCGCGCCACCGTGACTTGTCATAATGTGGGCGTGGTCTATTAATAGCTCCACAAAATGACTTGTGTGTGGTATGATGATAGGGTGTTTCATCTCGAAACTGATGCGTGCATTCCTGAGTCTTCCTCCTACTCTGAGAATGCCGTCTTTGTCAATAAATGGGTTCAAACTCAGAATCTTGCTTTTCGAGTTCACCTTATTATGTTTACTTAATTCCTCTATTTCTCTCGGAAATTCCTCTTGCTGTACATATTTGATAATATCAGATTTTGATTTTCTGATTTCTCCCAACGTCAAATAGGGTTGTTTTGGTGTTTTGCATGCGAATATAAAACGGCGTATCCATGCAAGAACTCGAACCATTTTAGTGAACGAGCTATAATTGTTTATAATTTGTTGCATGGTGTCATTTTCCGTTTCTTGATAAACAGATATGTTCACTTGTTTTGTTGATCTTAATTCTTCATTTGTTTCAATGATTGTTTCTTGATGTTTATTTTCAGATGATGGTAGCCAGTGAGGGCCGTTCCACCAGAGTGAGTGATCTTTCAATTGCGCAACGGTAAGCCCTCTGCTAGCACAGTCCGCAGGATTTTCTGAAGACTTTATGTAGCGCCAGCACTCTCCAGGCATCACAGCAGTCACTTCTTTGACTCGGTTAGCGACAAAGACCTTCCACTTATCAGGATTTCCCTGTAGCCAGCCTAGTACCGCAGTTGAATCAATCCATCCGACTTGTTTTATTTGATAATGTTTTAAACATTGTTTTACCTTTTCCATTAATTTCGCAAGTAAAACAGCGCCGCATAATTCGAGTCGCGGTAATGTTATCTGTTTGTTTGTAGGTACGAGCCTTGTTTTGCCGACGACCAAAACCACTGTAGTTTGGTCTCCACGTGTTATTTTGCAATAAATGACGCCGGCGTATGCTTTCGTCGACGCATCACAAAACCCATGTAATTCAATTAATGAATTTTTTTCTGTTGTCTTGAGCCATCTTTGGATTTTAAATTGATTTATATTATGCATCACAGATCTTATGTTCATCCACTCGCTATTGATATCATCTGGAAGTGTGTCATCCCAACCGATGTTTGTTGACCAGACCAATTGAAAGAGAAGTTTCAACTTGGTAGATAGCGGTGAGAGCCATCCGAGGGGGTCGAATAATCTTGATATGTCGGCCAGCAATGATCTCTTGGTGGGCCTTGCTTGTGATGTTTCAATCTTTGATTGAAACGTGAAGGTATCATCAACTGGGTTCCACCGTAGTCCGAGTGTTTTGGTTGTTTCCATGGCGCGAAAATCAAAACTATTGTTCTCCTCCATGTCGTTGAGAAGTTCTGGTGTGTTTGAGGACCACTTCCTTAGATGAAAACCGCCTGATTGAAGTAGTTTGATGAGGTCCCCTTGTAGCTGAATAGCTGATGACAAGGTGTGGCTGCCATGTATGAGGTCATCCATGTAAAAGTTTTCCTCGAGTACAGTGGTAGCTTTACTTGATGGATAATTTTCTCTTTCATCACCAGCGAGTTGTTTGAGTGTCATCATGGCTAGAAAGGGAGCCGCTTTGGTGCCATATGTCACTGTTGTTAGTTGGTAATCTTCTACTGGCATAAGTGGGTCGTCTCGCCATACGATTTTCTGGAATTTTTGGTGTTCTTCGCTCAAATAAATCTGACGAAACATTTTTTCGACATCTGCTGTGTACGCGTATTTATATTGTCGCCACATGAGAATCAAACCTTGGAGGTCTTGTTGTAGGTTTGGGCCACTAAACATAAGGTCGTTTAGGCTAAAGCCGGTAGAAGTTTTTGATGACGCATTAAATACGACGCGAAGTGCCGTCGTTTGTGATTCTTTGCGAACACAATGGTGCGGTAAATAACACTCTGGTTTCGTGTTACCGATTGCCAACTTCATATGTCCCGCTTTGATGTATTCATTTATGAATAATTTGTAGTCAGCTGCGATGTTATTTTGTTTAATAAATTTTTGTTCCAATTGTTTAAATTGTGCAACTGCCTTTTGTTTCGATGCACCTAAGTCTTGTGTAATGTTCGACTTAAGGGGCATGTTCACTTGATATCTGCCGTCTTTGCGGCGTATGGTAGTCGACTTATAATAATCGATGCATGCTTGATCTTCGGATGATAGAGATGTATCTTGTGAGATGTCTTCGATTTCCCAAAATTTTTGTATGTCATCTATATTGTTGAGAATGACATTGCACTGTAAAGTGGGTTGGTTCACGCTTCCACTTAGTATCCAACCGAGTCGCGTCTGTTGAGCGATCGGAGATTTTTGATCTGCGCGGCAGATGCCATCTAGTAAGATTCTGGAGTAGACATCTGCTCCCAGCAGTAAATCTACCGGGCGACTTCTGTAGAAATCAGTATCAGCCAGTTGTATATTTTATTAAAAATGGCCAATTTGGTTTTGATAAATTGCAGCTAGGTAGATTGTTAATGAGCGTTTTCATAATAAAAACATCCGTGTTCAGTGTGAAGTCGCTCTTAGTGGATTTTATAATAATGTTAATTATTCCCTTGCAATTGTTTTCCTTTGCTCCGATACCAGAGATAGTACCTTTACATTTGCGTCTAGGCAAACATAATGACTGTGCCGCCTTTTCAGAAATAATTGACGTCTGCGAGCCTTGATCTAGTAGAGCTCGGAGATTATGGTACATGTCGTCAGCCGCTTGCACTTGGACAATTGCGGTGGCAAGTAGTATTTCCGGTAGGTTATCTTGCTGCGACACATGCGTGTTGCTGTTGTTCTGTTGCACAGGAACGGGCACCGGGCTGTTTTCGGATGTTGATGCAGTGGTATGCATTGTAGTGTGGCGTTCTCGTTGTGAAAATGCTTCATGAAGGATGGTGTTATGTGCGCCTTGGCATTCCCGACAACGTTTTGCAGAGACGCAAGGCTTTCCAGAGTGGCTGTTCAAACAATTTGGACAGAGTCGAAGATTTGTTACAGTGCTGCGCTTGTTCTGTGGTGTCTGCGATAAAAACTTCGGACAATAAAAAAGTCCATGGTCGTTGTTGCAAAGAGGACATTTTGTTTTGATCTTGGTGGTTGATTTTGTTTTTTGTTGAATGTTTGTTCTGGTATTTTGTTGCTGGTATACGCTTGAAAATTTGACTTCTGGTATCTTGTGTTCTGATTGTTTTGTTGTTGGTTGGTTGGTGGTTTGACTACAGTAGATTCTGGTTTTTTACGTCCCTCCATTTTGGTGAATTTGTTTTCCAAGAAGTCCAATAGTTCTTGTATGCTTGGTAGCTCTCGTGGTTGTACTAGAGAGTCATGGTAGTCATCTAGTGTTTCAGCATCTAATTTCTGAATGAGTAGATACACGAGCAATGGGTCCCAGGTGGCAACGTCGACACCAAGGTTTTTAATTGCGTTGAGTGTCTCCATAGTGGTGTCATGAAGACGCTTGATGTGGTTGAGGGAAGGCTGCTGGGGGGTAGGCATGGTCAGTAAATTGCTGACATGCGCGTTGAAAATTTTCTTCTTGTTGTTAAATCTGTGGTTCAATAAATCCCAACACGACTTGTAGTTATCGGATGTAATCGGAAGGTGTTGAATAATTTTTTCAGCCTCGCCTCGAACCTTACTTTTTAAATACTGCATTTTCTGTGCTTGCGACAGAGCTGGGTTATTATGTATCGTCTCCATGAATAAATCCTTAAATGAAACCCACTGGTGGAAATTTCCTAAGAAAACTGGTATTTCCATCCGAGGTGTGGATATTTCACGGTGTGAGACTGACCAGAGCTTGTTGTTAATAGCTCTCTTGGTTTTTTCGTAGGTCTGTTCATAGTGCGTATATGATTGATCGTATTCTTGATCAGCGCCTTGAATCTCACTGTCGATCTCCCAGTGCAGAGCGTCGATTGTAGCCCATCGGGATTTCAAAGACTTGAGTAGATCTTCAAATTCCCATGTTTCAGTAACTGAGTCGATGTTGATATTGGACACTGTTCTCTGAAACGCTCGGAAATTTCTCGCTTGCTTCTTGAGCATTTCCTCCGTCTTGCTGTTGGTACTCCGTGAGTGGACTGATGCCGACGGTTGAGCGCTGGAGTGAGATGGCATGGTGATTGGTGTAGCAGGTTTTATTAAAGGCGTGGAGGGTCGTGGCTCCATCTGAGGGTCGTAAGATTGAATCACTGTTCTTACTTGTTCGTATTGTTCTTTGATCTGCTCGTACATGTTGTTTGTAAAATAACTATGGGACTTGTCACTGCTTGCCCACAGTTGTAAGTGATTTTGGTGGAACTCTTGCCAGTATCCATCCAATGTTTTCAGTTTTCGACTGATGTAGTTTGTTTCTGCTTTCCTATCCCGGCCATCTTTCTTGAAGTTCACCAGGAGTTGGTCAATGGCTTCAATAATTTGCTGTTGTGTTGCTAATAAATTTTCCATGGTGTTTGATGATAAAAAACTTCGGTATTTGGTTTGCTGGTTGTTAGTGCTTTTGTTCTCTCAGCACAGTATGTGCGCCTTCTCAATCCGATTGGTGAGACCCGCTTGTGGGAGGCCAACCGAACCGATTCGCTACTGTACACAAGAATCCAAAAACACTTTTTAAAAAACTCGAAGGACCATAAAGATGTAGGGGTCTGATCCTACAACCTTGTTCTTGGTGTGTTGGTGAAGAAAGTAAACTTCCTGTTAGTCTAAATTCTCATTTATTGCACGTCACTTAGATGTAAACAATACAATAATTGGTAGTGTAATGGTATGGGTAGCGCGAGTGCCTTGATGGCCGCTAATGAGCGTACTAAAAGATTAATTATAAAATAAAGTATAATGAAGCGAGGAACGCGCGCTACAAAATGCTGATTCCAGAAAATGTGCGGTGTTGCACCGTACAATGGTTTTGGGGTGACGTAGGATTGGTTTTAGGGTGAGTTTGGAATGCTTTTGGGGTGAGTTAGGTTAGGAATGCTTTTGGGGTTAGGAATGGTTTTGGGGTGATGTAGGAATGGTTTTAGGGTGAGTTTGGAATGCTTTTGGAGTTAGTTAGGAATTGTTTTGGGGTGAGTTAGGAATGCTTTTGAGGTGAGTTTGGAATGACACTTTATTTTCAAATGTTTCTAGGATGAATTAGGAATTCTTTTAGATTATTTTCGAATGTATTTGGTATGGTTAAGAATCTAATGGTGCTCCTTCACCGCGAGCATTTTCGTGTAATGTAACATTTTAGATTCTACTTTGAGCATTACAGGTTTACAATAAATTGCCAAATATTTTAAAAGATGCCAAGAGCACGCATTTATTCAAAAAATCACTCAAAAATTACTTACTGGACGATAGAACTAAAAACAATAAATAAATATACATATAAGCTCAGAGTCTGAAAAGTTAATAATAATAATATCTAATTATTATTTTTATTTATTTTTTATCTATCTATAATATAATAAAAGTGTAAAAAAAGTTTGTCTGTACATTGAGTAAAAAAAGTTTGTCTGTACATTGAATATATTTCCAAAAAAATTGTTTAGGGCGATGAAGAATAAGCAATAGAACAAGAATTTCGTAAAATTTTGTTCGTCTGTTTGTATGTTTGTATGTATGTATGTTTGGATGTTTGTATGTATGTTTGTACACGCTAATCTCAGAAACGGCTGAACCGATTTGGATGCGGTTTTCACTAATATGTGGCTAATTGCTCAACTTAACATTTAGTGTATGTTTCTTTTCAAAATTCCCATGGGAATCCGAGATATACGCAAACGAAGTTGCGAAGGTATATCAACGCACAGCCCAAACCGCTGGGTCTGGAGATTCCAAATTTGGCATGTAGGTTACTTACGACGTCTAGGGATATACAAAGAAAGGATTTTTCAAAATTCCCACGGGAAAGCGAGATATACGCAAACGAAGTTGCAAGAGGACGCACAGACCAAACCGTTGGGTCTAGAGATACCAAATTTGGCATGTAGGGTCCTTATATGGTCCGGACCGACCGGACCGGACCGGACCGGACCGGACCGGAACGGATCAGACCTGATCGGTCCGGAAGGAACCGCACCGTACCGGGTCGTGCCGGACCAGACCGGTTTTTTTTTCTGTAGAAAAATATGTTAATTGGCATGTAGGTTCCATATCAGGACCGGACCGACCGGACCGGCCCGGACTGACCGGACCGACCGGACCGGATGGAACCGTACCGTACCGGGCCGTGCAGGACCGGAATTTGTTTCTGAAGAAAAATATGCTAATTGTTACTAGGCCACGCGGGCGAAGCCGCGGGCAGAAGCTAGTATTCAAATAAAAGGAACATTTTAATGTTAATATAATTAATATTATTTGTATAGGTAAATATAATAAATAATAATATAAATATAATTATAATACGAAAACGCTTATATGTACAACAAAATAAATAATAATACATCTAAATATTATGTCCGAATACAAATGCAGTGCAGCGTGTTGCTTATCGCATCTAGTTGCTCTTATCCATGTTGCGGCCAAACCAGTTTCATTCTACTCCACAGCGCTCGATTCGCCACTTCGCCCGCAGAACAGTATGTGACGTCTTGTTATGATGATATTTATCTACCTACCTACCTCCCGAAAGTGAATCCAGTCAGTTGTAATAATGTTTTGTGTAATGTATTATTTAAGTTTATGTTAATGCGCTCGCGGTCAACGACAACTATTAGTCATATTGCTTAATATTTGTTAATTGTGTTTAAGTTCTCATGTAAGTGAAATATTATTTCTTATGAGAATAAAGATTTCTTTACCCGTACTACCTCCCTGACTGACGAGCGTTCGCCTCCCTCACCGCTGTAATGCTCGAATCTGAGCGTTACATTACACGCGATCACGCGAATGCTCGCGGTGAAGGAGCACCTTAGGAGAAATACTTACCTATTTTGCATAGCACAAATAAGTTGCCAACAGGAATACTTAATTTGGATGGCACAACTATGTAGTTGTGCATAACAGTTGGTCCACGAGGAATACATGCGTGCACTATTCTACTATTCTCACTGGCTGACAAGAGCCATTTCTGGATAAGCACACTGCCGACGAAAAATGTGTGTATGGCAGGAAGTTTGGTTCTAATTTCGTCAATACCAAAATCCCTTTTTTTTTTTAGATTTAATGTTTCAATGAGTAAGAATTCAATACTATTTTGATTGATGCTCAGCGTTATTATAAAAATGTGTGTACTTTCAAATAAGAAGGAATTAAGAACCGCGGACAACTTTCCACACAAGTGTAAAATATGTCGGTCACACAGATGTACGTAAACCCTGTTTCTTTTAACTTGACCAATGTAGTAAACAATCTTAGCATGTCTTTTTAACGAAAATAGGCAATTAAAAATATCATTCACACCCAAATAATAATAATATAGTTAGAAATGGCATATAACACAACACTCTTATTATTATGGCGATTTATCGATTTTACACATGGCTATTTGAATAAAAAGACATGCTAAGATTGTTTACTACATTGGTCAGGTCAAAAGAAACAGGGTTTACATGGCATATTTATAGCGGCGCGGCATGGCGCTGATATTATAACAGTACAGCGTAGTTGTTAATAGTGTAAACATGCCAAATTACAGCTTTCGAGTATAGTATAGAGCGCCGGATGCCGCTATCAGCTGTATCTCCGCAGCCGCTCACGGGGCAGCGTGCGACTGACTGTTTACGCTTATCTAATTTTAAACATAATTACTGCAAAAGTTCGCAGCGTTCATAGACCCGATGACGCTAGCGCAGCGCAGTAACGTGCCGAACCGACTTTTGAGCTGCTCAGTATTTGCGCGTTATTCCTCCTCGGATTGACGCTCTTGAAGAGCTTTTTGGAACGTGGTTAAGTGGTGTTACGCTGTGGTGATAGTAGTAATTTAGTGCAATGTCGACGAGTCGCTTGTGGCGCCGGTGGGGCTTGGCGCGGCGCGGGGCGGCGCTGGCGACGGCGGCGCTGGCGGCCGCGCTGGTGGCCGCGCTGTTGCCAGCGCGCGCCGCCCACCGTTGCAGCACCGCCTTCCCGCGCGCCCAGCCCGCCCGGCTGGCGCACCTGCTGGCCGACTTCTCCACGCACCCGCTGCCGCTGAGGTATGGCAGCGCAGCGACATCATAAACACGCGCCGGGCGTACGGCACAGCGCGTGACCGGTGCTCGCGTGTTTGTTGCAGGGGCGCGTGGTTGGTGCGTGAAGAGGCGGGCAACTACACGAGCTGGCGCTACTCCGTGTGCGGGCCGCGCTGCTCGGGCCGCGCCGCCGTCGAGGCGCACGACGAGGCCTCTGCGCAGCCGCGGCACGGGCCCACGGCGCGCGCGCATCGCGTCGTCTTCCGGAACATGTACTGCTCTCGGCTCCCGTTTCTGTCGTGGCCGTATTTCTGTGGTCTGTCATGCTTGTCCAATTATTTTTTTGCATAGGTCGAAGCGTCGGAAACTGGTTTAATGTTGTGCCAACAATGTCTAGGAGAAACGGAGATTGCGACGGACGTGGTGTCGGATGGCGCTGGTGGCGCAGTGCTGGCCGAGACGGCGGAGACACGCTGCGCGAGCAAGCTTGCCGCGCTCGCTCTGCCAGCGGAGCTCGGCTGCGGCGACGCGCGCGTGCTACGCGAGCTCCGCGACGAGCACCTGCGGCGTCTGCGGCTGCGGCTAACTGAGACTGAGACACGTTGAGCTTAACCAAAGCATGGGTGGCTAAAAGAAAGTTGTCGTTGTTAAAATAAAATAAGTCGGTTGTTTGTTGCCCTTTTATTTTCTTTTCTACTTAATTAGCCGGGTCCACACCGGACGATCCGTCTTGGAGCGGCGATCTCGCGGTTCGCGATCCAAGCTCCACGATCCAGGGTCGCGGATCGCGTTAGACCGATCTTGCGATCCTAAGCTGCGCTCCATGCGATCCTAAGGCAGGTAACATTTTTTTCTTTAACTCTTCGACTGGTGTGTTTGCCATATTTTACGCCATACACGACCGTCCACACCGCGCGCTTCACGCTACTGAGGCGCCTTTGAACATGGCCAAAAAACCGACAACAAACGGATCGAGCGTATCAAAGAGCGCGCGCTCCAATGCATGCGCTTGGATCGCGCGCGGCACGTCCACACCGCCCGCACATTTGGAACGCGCACCTGCCGCGCGCGATCGGAGCGCACGGGATCGTCCGGTGTGGACCCGGCTATTAAGCATTGAGGATCACGAAAGCTCGGTTGGACTATAGCAAAGGGTGCGCTTTTTATAATTGAATTGGTTATATACAAATGACCTAGTTGAATACTTTTTACCCTTTGGTCTTTTTTGCTTAAGTTAATAGTTTTCCAGAAAATCGACTTTGAAAATTTTTCATTACAAAAGCAAACAATTTCAGTTCTATTTAATTAAAACACTTGCTTTTTATGATTGAATTGGTTATACAGGGTGTCCCGTCTCAATACAGTGAAACCTGGTTAAGTGGGACCTGGATTAATGAGAAACCTCTATTATTGAGAGTTGCAATGAGGTCCCGGTTCTTTTTCATTAAATTACCTCTGTTAATGGGACTTTTTGAACCTGGTTAAATGAGATTTGAATCCTAAGACTTTTCCGATGCTTACCTCTATAATTGAGACTCTGTAGCTCAATTACCTGTATAAATGAGACAAATTAATCAGGTATTAACACGTTTTGACATGTTTGTTTACATACATTTCGCGTCGTCTTTCGCGCATGCTTTGTTTGCCAGTACTATCTCAGGTTTTGACTTAAACTTATAAACTTTACCGTATTGTTTTTTTTTTCGACGCAATACATTATGTATGTATGTACATTCATACCTACATTAAATTCATAACACCAAAAATACGCATTTTTATTAACATTTCCACCTCTAAAAATGGAATAACGACACATTTCGACCTCTGTAAGTGGGGGCCTCTGTAAATGAGACAACTATAATTTTAAACCTGCTTAATTGGAAAACTGGATTATTAGAAACCCTCAATAATTGGTACATATGTCTTGGTCCCTTGAGATTCCAATTAACAAGGTTTCACTGTATAATACGATTTTAACTCGTGAAACTAGAACTTATTTTGTGTAATAGTTGGTCCTAATAACGTAGTACTATTATCTATTCTGTGCTAATAACTCGAATATTAAATTCTCTAAAACTCGTTTATGAATTATCCAAAATGTTCGACTCGGGTTATTACTTACTTATTCTATGACTGCGCTGCAGAAACGGAAAGCCAAGATGTTTATTGCACTAAGGTCTATGTTGATAACTAGGTGAATACTAACTGCACAGATAAAGAAAACGAACGTCGTCTCTCAATCATAATTTATTGCCAACTGAATTAAGACTAGCGCTTCACTACATCTATACATAAGTACATATACTTAGGTACTCAATCGAATGAACATACCGCCCACCAAAGGGCTGCAAAGGCCTTTAACTAAATTAAATATCAAATCAAAATAAATCATGCAAATTTAAATGAATACAAAATTGTACATAGTGAGAACTACAACAAACTGTAAACAATCCAATATCAAAATATTATTTGTATATTGTCCCTGCTAACAATACTTATGAGTGTAATAAGTACACTTAACCATAATACATTTTAGCAAGTTAATCTGCATGCAATAGTTTTAACTTTAACAATTTTAATAATTAAGTTCAAATAATTTAATCTCATCTCATTAATTCATTGTAACTATAAACGACTAAACAGTCCAACAGTTCAGTTAATCTTGTAAATTTCATCATGCAACTAAATAAATTAATAGAATCTATGTAAAATATAATTTAACAATAAATTCATTTTCATTTCCTTAATTAGGTTTCAGTATCGACAGGTAAGAGACACAGTTTTGTGACCGTTCTTTTAACAACGTGATCACCGCTTTTTACACTATAGACGCGTGTGATCCCGTCCGGTCCAGGATGCTTATCCACGACTCGCCCAAGGGCCCATTTCCCCGGCGGTAAGGCATCGGATTTGATCAATACAATTTGCCCATTATTGAATTCTTCTACTCTCTTCAACCATTTAGGTCGTTGTTGAAGACGTGAGAGGTATTCATCTTGCCATCTGGTCCAGAAATTGTTCAACAACTTCTGCGTATAACGCCATCGTGACAAGTTGCTCATTGTGCTGAATTTCAATGTAGGTGACGGTACTGTTGTGGGAGCCTCGCCGATAAGGAAGTGTCCAGGGGTTATCACTTCAAGACTGTCTGCGTTTGTACTTTCTGCCGGACATAGAGGGCGCGAATTCAGACAGGCTTCGACTTGACATAAAATTGTACACATTTCTTCAAATGTCAGATGAGTGCTAAGCGTACGTTTTAGGTGGTATTTCAATGACTTGACTCCTGCCTCCCATAAGCCACCAAAGTTAGGGCTATATGCTGGCAGAAAATGCCATTGGGTGCCGTCCAGAGCAAGTTTTTCTGCAATCTCTCCTTCAAATTCTAGCTTAGCCTCTGAAAAATCTCGTGACAACTCCTTGTTCGCTCCTATGAAATTTCGTCCTTGGTCACTCCATAGGTTGGTGCATTTTCCTCTTCGCGCGACGAACCTTCGAAATGCGCCTATAAATGCTTCGGAGGTTAGATCTCCAACAAGTTCCAGGTGGATTGCCCTTGTGGCCATACAAACAAAAATGGCAATATAGCTCTTGCTGGTTTTAGCCCCACGTCCTTTTGACCTCAGCACTTGATATGGGCCAGCAAAATCAACTCCACTGTTCGAGAAGGGCCTAGCTGGAGTCACTCGTTGCTTAGGTAAGTCTCCCATCAATTGAGTCCTAACTGCAGCATTCTGTCTGGCACATATTAAACATTTATGGACACAAGTCTTTACCACTCGTTTGGCATTTATGATCCAGTATTTGGTTCGCAGGTACGTCAACATTAATTGCATTCCACCGTGCAACGTTCGGACGTGAGCGTCAGATACTATCAGTAGGGTCAAGGAGTTCTTTGCGTTCATTATTATTGGATGCTTTTTATCCACATCTAGGTTAGCGTGACGAATCCTGCCGCCCACCCTGAGGATATTGTTCGCATCCATGAAAGGATTTAATGATTTCAGGTTGCTTCTTCTTTTAACATTCTCTTTGTTCTTTAAGTCTTCAATCTCTTCTTCGAAATCCTTTCGTTGTGCTATTTTAATGCAAACGTGCAGCGAATCATCTAATTCTTGTGTTGTCATAGGAGCATCTAACTTTCCTTTTATGTCCTTTGTTTGGTTTAGGAATCTTTTGCAGTATGTTACAGACTTCAGCAATTCTGTCAAAGTCTCAAAATCTTCAAATTTGGTAAGTATATCTCTTTTTTCATAGTTTTCTTCTATTTTAGTATTAGTCACTACACTCTTTCTAATCTCCAGATCCGTGTTCAAATTACTTAATTTTTTCAAATATATATCTTTCTCTTTCAGCCAACTTGGCCCTTGCCACCACAACTTGTTGTCCTTCAACTCTAAAAGTAGCATGCCCCTGGAAGCTGCATCTGCAGGATTTTCTTCTGAACTGACGTGAAACCATTTTGTTCCAATATTGTCCACAATCGTTATTACCCTGTTCCTCACAAATGTCTGCCATCGAGTTGGATCGCCTTCCAACCATGAGAGAACAATTGTTGAATCAGTCCACGCAAATATTTGAGTTTGCGGGATGCGAGTAGCTTCACTGATTTGTTTTAGTAACTGTGACAACAAGACTGCTCCGCACAGTTCCAGGCGTGGCAAAGATACTGGCTTAACCGGTGCAACTCTAGTTTTGGCGGCAATGAGACTCGTCTTAAACTCTCCATCATCACTCCGAACCCTGAGGTAAGCCACCGCACCATATGCTTTATTAGACGCATCGCAGTATCCGTGTACGGTAACTTCCTTCAAATTAGCTTCAGTAGTATACATCCATCTTTCTAACTTCACCGAATGTAAATGTTCATAACTCTCTCTTATATTAATCCATTCTTCTTTTGTTTCAGGATCAAGATCATCATCCCAGCCGACGCCCATCTTCCATAATTTTTGTATCATAATTTTTGCAGGTAGGAGAGCGGGAGCCAGCCAGCCGAGTGGATCGAAGAAACGCTGAATCTCTGCTAGTATTGTCCTCTTAGTCATCTCTTCACCTTGTGGTACTAACCGGGTATGGTACTGAAATTTGTCTTCTCCCATGTTCCAGGAAAGTCCCAGTGCCTTCGTCGTCCCTTCTACCTTGATGTTCACGTTCACCTGCGAGCTACGCTTCGATGGATCAACTTGTTTCAGAAAATCTAGGTTATTGGATGTCCACTTCTGCAAGGTCATTCCTCCTCTTTGTAATATAGCAGCGATATTTTTAGCGGTATCTACAGCTTCAGCAACGGTGTCCTGTCCTGACATCAGGTCATCCATATAAAAATCTTCTAGTATCGTTTTAGCAGCAACAGGGTCATCTTCGCCTTCGTCCTTTGCTATTTGTTGCAACGTTTTTACCGCAAGGTAGGGAGCACAAGCGGTGCCAAACGTCACTCGAAGTAAGCGATATTCTTTTACTGTTCCAGTGCTGTCGCGCCAAAGGATCCGTTGGTAGTCCTTATCCTCTTCTGTAACTAGGATTTGTCGATACATCATTTGAACATCCGCGGTGTAGCAGCATCGTTTCATTCTCCATCTCATAATGATCGACCTCATGTCTTCCTGTATCTGCGGACCCACCATCAACTCGTCGTTC
Organism: Endotricha flammealis; assembly: GCA_905163395.2. Classification (NCBI taxonomy): domain Eukaryota; kingdom Metazoa; phylum Arthropoda; class Insecta; order Lepidoptera; family Pyralidae; genus Endotricha; species Endotricha flammealis. Next base: position 64,429 of record LR990861.1, on the reverse strand, counting down.
AATGACATTTGATTTGAACCTTTAGATGACGCATCAAAGACTACACGGACCTTAGTCGTTTCTTTATCTTCTCTTACTACCGCATGGTGAGGTAGATACACCGCCGCATTTGTTTTCTCATTGTCAGGCACCTCTTCTAAATGTTTTAATTTTCTATACTCTTCTATCACCTTGCAATATTCTTCTTTCAAAGTATTATTCTTCTCCAACCTTCTTTCTAATTGGTTAAGTCGTTTCATTGCTACTTCTTTAGTGTTTCCTTCCGTTGATTTCGGATTATTGGTCCGAAATGGTAGCTTGACTATGTATCTCCCCTCTTCGTTTCTGGTGTGGCTTTCTTCAAACAACCGTTCACATGCTTCTTCCTCTTTTGTGGGTTTCTTCTTTACATCAGGTTCTATCTCCCAGAAGTTTCGTAGCATGCTGTCAATATCGATATGATGATGTAGAACGATGATGTTTTCAGCCGTAGCCGTGTCTTGTATTGCCCCAAATAGAATCCAACCTAGGGTTGTATTTTGCGCGCATGGAGAACCCGGTGGACCCTTGATTATGTCACTCTTCAAAATTTGGGAAAAAACTTCCACACCCAGGAGCAGATCGATATTTCCTCTTTCATAAAAGTTCGGATCAGCTAAGGTAAGTCCTCTTAAATGTGCCCAGACACTCGTCGGGGTTGTAATCGTCTTCGTAGGTAAGTGTGTAGTCAGCCGTGTTGACATAATGTACGCGTCAATGTTGAGCTTGAATTCCTCATCGTGTCTTGAAAGTAACTCAAATTGTGTCACGTGACTTACTGTCGTCTTGGTCGAACCAACACCTGTGATGTTTCCCTTAGCCGCTGTCCTCTTGATTTTTAACGTTTGTGCTGCTCTTTCACTAATAAAGTTGGCTTGAGATCCTTGGTCCACTAACGCGCGCAATATTGTTGTATGTCCATTCTCATCTCTTACAGGAACCAGTGCTGTAGCCAGCAAGGCTGTGGACTTCTTGGCCGCAAAATGGGTAACTATTGCGTCGTCAATGATTTCTTCTTCTTCTTCTTCTTTACGTTCGTCTTCTGTTTCTTCGAGTTGACTGTGATGAACTTGTAGTCTACTTGTGTTCTTGTAGTCTCTCTTCTCGTGTAATAAGGAATGGTGTCGCCTCCTACAAATATGACATGAAACTGGCACACGACACCTCCATGCAGAGTGACCGTCCATCAAACAATTAAAACACAAGTTTTTACTTCTTACAAATTCACTCCTCTCCTTAGGCTGTAACTTGCTGAACTCCTTACAGTGACTTAGAGTATGATTTTCTTCACATTTATAACAAGCCTGAACTGGTGATGCTGTTGCGACATGGAATGATTTGCCCTTGTATACTTGAATTTTCTCCCTCGATGTTGATAATGTTGTTGATGTATTATTTGGTCGTGAAGTTAATGTCAATGTACGAAATTTGTCTTCCAAAAATTCTTTCAGTTCACGCCAGGTAGACAACTCTTTAGATTTAAGGCTATTGACATAGTCTTCCCAATTTTTATGGGTCTCCCAATCTAACCTTTCAACTACGTGAAATACTATCATTGGATCCCATGAATTTATAAAAACTCCTTCATTTAATAGGCTATTTAAACATTCCTCCGTAGTATCAACTAACATCTTAATGTGAGTAGCTGTTTGACTAGTACACTTTCTTAGAGAAAATAATCGTCCTAATATGGCTTTCACAATTAATCGCTTGTCGCCGTAACGATTTTTTAACTTTTCTAGTGCCTGATCATAATTTTTCTCCGTTACTTGAATATTTTTTAATACAGCAGCAGCCTCACCTGTGACACTCGCCTTCAAATAATGTAACTTTTGCACTTTATTCAGTGACGCATCCTCATGCACAAGTGAAATAAATAAATCATAAAAACTCGTCCAATTATCATAGTTGCCGGCGAACGTCGGAAGTTCTATTCTAGGTAATTTCGCGTTATTCGACACCGAAGATTGTTGTTGTGGTCTGCTTGGTGGCTGCATCGCACGGCATTCCGTTAATTCATCCAACATATCTTTTAAATCCGCCTTCAGACACAAATATATTTCTTCAATTAAGCTATATTCATCTTTACATAAATATGGTATCTCACTGTGTCGTTCCGATGGTATTTCTTTAATAAAGGTAGTGTGTGCCTGCACCAAACTATTCCAATATCCATTAATGCATTCTATTTTGCTTTCCAAATAACCTTTTGTTATTCTATGCTTCGGACATTTCTTTATATTCACTTGAGTTCTCTTTAATTGTCTCGCAAAATCTTCTATAATTCGTAATTGTTCCATATTGTAACTCGAAGAATGAATAAAATTGCATTTAACAACTTATTAGCACCTTTGCAATTCTTATCTATGAATTCAATAGCTCAGGACTGTGGTTCTATTGTTCTCGCGCCGGGCGACGAAACTTGTTTGACCGCACGTATCACTCACGATCCGGCCGAATTGCGACCATATGTTTATTGCACTAAGGTCTATGTTGATAACTAGGTGAATACTAACTGCACAGATAAAGAAAACGAACGTCGTCTCTCAATCATAATTTATTGCCAACTGAATTAAGACTAGCGCTTCACTACATCTATACATAAGTACATATACTTAGGTACTCAATCGAATGAACACAAGATCATCGGTAAAAAAGGAGTATTAATCGAAAGGTACTTAATAAACAGGCATTTAGACCGATAGCGCTGGGCTAAAATGAGGTCGTAAGTTTCAAAAACTCTAAAGTTGTTGATTTCTCGCCTGTGGACACGGTCGTATATAAGGACCTTATTATTGCGTTTTGTGTCACATCTGTCACTTGCAATTTCCGCAATTCGATGGTTTGTGGTTGATTTTACTTTTTTAAATTAAAACTGACAAAATTAATTTAAAGTTTAAAATAATTATGGTATCATATCTAGGATAGCCTGCGGAGTGTGCAAACCCACTTTGTGTTATCTTCGGCCAGAGCAAAACTGAAATAGGGTCAATAAGTAATAACAATTCGCACCCTCATTCAATTCAAAAAGGACGTAACCCGAAAAAGTAGATTTTTCAGTAAAAGCTTTATTTTTAATCGTAGAAGAATGATTTTAACATCAAAAAAAGGAGAAAAAATATTGCATTGGTGGTCGTTTTCAAGTCAGTTCAATAGTTTATGGTTTTTTAGAAATAAGAAAATTAAAAATACTACTTATCAAAATGGACTTTAAATATAAAATACTAAGTTTTCGAGTTTAAGCCAAATTTATTTACAAAATAATGCATATTACAAAAAGTATGTTTGATTACATCAGTAATGAATTTATAGTACCAAACAATTTTGCGAGAATAACTAAACTTACTCCATTTTTCCCTGTGTCAAATTTGTTATTTAGCCCCATATCAGTTACTCCTTTTTTCAATTTAAATATTTGTCAAAAGCACTTAAGTAATAGGTTGATGTTTTCCATTATATAGGTAATTAAAAATGTGACATCCATATCTCTCATTAATACCAAGGAATTAGTTAAATGTCAAAAGTAAATAAGGAGCAACGAAATGTTCACATGTACTATTTGTTTTTAAACAATAATAATTAATGTCTGTATGGTTACAAATATAAATAATAATAACAATACTGAAAAAACAATGTACTTTTGGTAAATATTAACTTCATCTACCTACAGTTTTCCTATATTCATTCAAATCTAGAAAAAAATAATCAATTTCTGGAGTGGTAGAGCAATTATTACGAAATGGGCTGGCTCGACCGGGGAAGTACCACCCTCTCACAGAATATCGACGTGAAGCAGCAATGCGTTTCGTTCGGTGAGTGAGAGATCCGGAAGCCCAACTCCTTCCCTATCCCCTCTTTCCCTTCCCTTCCTTTCCTCCAACCTCCTTGGTGGACAACGCATTAGTAGCGCCCCTGGTGTTACTGATGTCCATAGGCGGCGGTGACCGCTTTCCGTCAGGTGGCCCGCTTGCTTGTTTGTCTACTGTATGACATAAAAAAAAAAAAAAAATCAAAATAGGTACAAACTTGGTTTGATTCATAAAAATAACATAATTATATATTTTTTGTCTTATTTACAAGACTTATTATTTTTTTATTAATAAAAAAACAAAACACTTAATGTAATACAATCACAGAGTACGACAATAACGTACTATTAATAAAAAAAACGTGTTCAAATACGAACTTTAATAAATAAAAAGACCAAAAAAATACGTTTGTCTTTTTATATTATAAGACTTTTTTTTATTAATAAATAAATCGTGTTCATGTACAACTTTTAATTTATTGAAATATTTTATGTTAAATTCAATTAAAATCTATTTTTATCGTTAAACCTATTGGCAGTTTTAAAATAAACATTTTATAGTCGGAGGGTTGGCCACCAGGACGGGAAATACGGGATCGAACCGTAACTCTGGTGGAGAAGAACCAACCACGCCGCTACATAAAAAGAAAGGTGTGGTAAATGAGGTAAAACAGGGTTCACGGTAGTAGAGTATATTGTCACCAGTAACTTTACAGTAATAAATCACTTTTACACGTATGACTGACACTTTATATACTAAATTAGAGCACAACAATTCAAAAGTATACAGAAATACATAGGTACCGAAACGACATGAGGCGCGTGCGTCGGTTAGCGTGGCCGGCGGACGAGACAGCGAAAAACGAGCGAGCCGCCTCTGTCGGCGCCACTCGGTCGCGTTTCCGCTAACCGTCCCCGCGCAGCTCATGTCTTGTAACGCGCCGGTGGTACGCCTCGCGTCGCTCTAGGAGCGCGCGAGTTTTCAAATATGTTTGGCGCGGGATTTAAAGTTGAACGGTTTGCTATATGCTCCCCCTCTAGTCCTGGAGAACGCCCTCGCTCCTGGACTAGTACATCGGACTCATTAGGTAAAGAAGGTTTTTGAGCGGGACGTCCACGTTTTCTCTTAGGTATTATGGGTTCTGGTGGAGTGTGCAGGTTACCTTGATACCTGGTGAGGTCTTGCACGTGATATTTCCCCAGGATCTCATCGGGGTTGTTGATCGGAGAGATTATGTACGTTGTCGGGCTCACTTTCTTCGCGATTCGATAAGGACCGTCTCGTTTCGGTACAAATTTGGACGTGATGTCTTTGGAGCTATTGCTCAGCACGTGAGACTTAAGTAAAACCAAGTCATTTACCTGAAAGGAATCAGCAGGTTTGCGTGACTGGTCGGCATACTCCTTAGCCTTATCTTGGAGAACTTCCACGCGTTCTCGTACTGCAGAAAATGAGTTGATAAACTGCCGAAGATAGGGAGTTATCTGTGGTATAAAGTTTTCTTTATCTAAAATGGCACGAAGGTCGTGTGTCACTTCGGTGGGAGAGCGCATCTCTCTGCCGAATGAGAAGTAAGCTGGAGACATGCCTGTCGTACGGCAGGTCGAACTGTTTGTGGCGACATCTATCGCCATACAGAAAAACTACAGAGTGAAGAAAAAGTTCACAATGCGAACACATGACGTCATATACGACGACACTTAGAAATCCTGAATCACGCTATCGAAGTTTCTACGATATGGAGATATATATACAACCTCCGACACATACATTGTCGGAGCCGCGGTTCCCCAGGCATGACACCCAGCCTGGCCGGAAGATCTTCCCTTTGTGGCAGTCGAGCACATCGCCATCGCTCCCGCTACAGTGGTGACCCCGACGTGATTGGAAGCAGCCTTCTCCATCATATCTCCTCATCAGCTCTGACGTCATCACATTCTTCACTCCTCAACTTGAAGCCTCATCATCAGCAGTCTCACAGCACTCCAGCTACGGGGAAAATCAGGTTCATCGCAGCCGACTCACCGAGCTACCTGTTCCTGCGCCCCTTATCCCGACTCACTGGGATAACCCTCATCCCGACTCACTGGGATATTCCTCATCCAGACTCACTTGGATAACCCTCATCCCGACTCACTGGGATATTCCTCATCCAGACTCACTTGGATATTCTGCATCCCGACTCACTGGGACATGCATCATCCCGACTCACTGGGACATCACTCATCCCGATTCACTGGGATACACGCTCACGCCCGACTCACTGGGACACTTGGAGCACGCACACTCAAGCCCGACTCACTGGGCAAGCTAACGAGAAGCACAGACTGCTGATCATCATCTCATCGGACCTTCGATCCTGGAGAGGAGTACTGTGGCGACATCTATCGCCATACAGAAAAACTACAGAGTGAAGAAAAAGTTCACAATGCGAACACATGACGTCATATACGACGACACTTAGAAATCCTGAATCACGCTATCGAAGTTTCTACGATATGGAGATATATATACAACCTCCGACACATACATTGTCGGAGCCGCGGTTCCCCAGGCATGACACCCAGCCTGGCCGGAAGATCTTCCCTTTGTGGCGGTCGAGCACATCGCCATCGCTCCCGCTACATGTTTAAAGCGTACCGTATTACAGGTAGCTTACTTAGCCAAGTTGTGTGATCCTCTTGAACTAGTTGACCCAACAAAGTCGATGGCTAGCACCTCGTTACGTTGGTTCATCACCATGTGGCTTTATAGCGCTGGCAGTGAATGCAGGCTTTAACGTAATCTGCGATTATCCTCCGCATTCCTGTGAAGTAATATAATTGACTCGCTTTGTAATATGTTCTGTCTATCCCTGGATGACCCGCTGTAGCAGAGTCATGAAGATCTTTTAATATTTCTGCCACTTGGTCGGCAGGAATCACCAATTGGGCTGATTCGCCATCAGAGTCTGGGTTGTATCTATATAAAATACCTTTTTCCATAATGTATCCTCTTCCAGTCCATCTTTTTATTGTAAGTTCGTCGAGCCCTTCCATGTCTTTCATGATCTTCTGGATTTCCGGGTCAGCCAACTGTTCCTGACGCAACTGGGTAGGAGTCTTTGTCGGCAAGTCGCAGATGACGGAGCAAACGCCACAGCTATCTCGGTTGTCGTCTGAGCACACTGGTCTACTCAACGTGTCTGCTACTACGTTTGCTTTTTCAGGGGTATACTCAAATCTGATGTCGAAGCTTTGAAGTTTGAGTGCCCAACGGACTAATCTTCCGGCTGGTGATTTAAGTGATAGCAACCAGCGGAGAGGTTGATGGTCGCTGCCAACCACTACTGGTTGACCGTCGATGTACGGCCGGAATCTTTCCACCGCCCAAACCACTGCGAGCGCTTCCCGCTCTGTGGTGGAGTAGTTGCGCTCTGCCGAGTTCAAAAGACGACTCGCGTATTCGATTGGCCGCTCATCTATCCCTTCGCCTTGAAGTAAGACCGCACCCAGCGCGTAGTCACTGGCGTCGGTTCGCAACACGAAGGGGCGATTGAAGTCGGCCTGAACCAATATTGGTGCAGAGGTTAGCAAGCATTTCAGTTCTTGAAACGCCTGAGACTGCTCGGCATTCCATGCCCACATTTGATTTTTCCGTGTCAGCCGAGATAGTGGTTCAGCGATGGAAGAAAAACTTGGGATGAATTTCCGGAACCACGAGCAGGTCTGTAAAAAGGTCCGCAGATGTTTTAGGTTTGCAGGCTCTTTCATCTCGAGGACAGCACTCACTTTCTGTGGGTCAGTGGAAACACCTTCTTGTGTAATAACGTGACCGAGATATTTGACGCTTTGTCTTGCAAACGCGCACTTCTTCCTGTTTACATGGAGGTTGAACTCGGTCAAATGTTCAAAAACTGCCTCGAGGTCTCTTAAATGTTCTTGAAATCCTTCAGATATAACTAGGAGGTCATCTAGGTAAGCTAAGATGGTACAATTCTTCAGAGCAGAGCAGGAGCGGAAACGGTCAATGAGGCGCTGGAAAGTTGCAGGCGCATTTTTGAGCCCAAACGGCATCCTCTTAAACCTGTATGTTCCAACTGGACAAATAAAAGCGGTCTTGTCCCTGTCTGACTCCTGGACGTTTACCTGCCAGTATGACGAGCGGAGGTCCAACGTGCTCATAAAACAGTTCCTTTTTGTGGACTGTAATAATTCATCTATGCGTGGCATAGGGTAGGAATCCGATTTGGTAATATCGTTTAGGCGCCTGTAGTCGACGCAGAACCTTACGGTGCCATCCGGTTTTGGAACCATCAGCGCAGGAGAACACCATGCAGATTCACATTCTTCAATGATGTCCTCACTGAGCATTTTATCCACTTCTTCCTGCATCTGTTGTTTCTTGGAGGGGTTAAGTCGGTATGGAGGCACAGCAATGGGAGGGTGCGCGCCGGTATCAATTCGATGCTCCGCATACGGCGTCGGGGCGTTGCCCGTTTCAAAGATGTGGCCCGTCGTCGGAACACCCGAAGAAGCCCATAGCTAAGTGTCCCCCAAGGAATTGCAAGTGAATTCTCATAGCCCACACCCTGAGTCTACGAATAAACCTAGTATTCTGTGTCTCTTGTTTTTCTTCTCACTCTCTACTCTTTACCCTATCTTGCTTACGTCGACCGGCCTCCCCGGCGACGTAACAAAACCCGTCCAATATTTAAAATAAAAGTTTTAAATTTAAACGGTACTGCATTAATTGATACAGCGGCAAAGCATTGTATAGCCGGTCACACTCTGTATGCTCTCCTTCTCCGGGATAACCACCCTCTTACTCCATCAACAAAACAAGTGAAGCTTGCTGATGGTCATGTTCGGACAATGAAGGTGCTTACCACCACGTTGCCAGTGAGGTTGGAACATACAATTATCACGTTACCATTTTTAATTTTCCCCGAGTCTAAAAATAATGAAACATTACTCGGTATAGATTTTATAACCGCAGCTGGAGTTGTCATTGATTTTGATAGGGAAACCTGGCATTTCAGCGCACAGAATAAAGTTCTGTACAAATTACTTTTCGAACCTACCTCGCGATGCGAAAGTCTAGCGTCCACTAACATTTTGAGGGATGACGAAGGTTCACGTCTACTTCCACCTGAACGACAGGTACTTTCGGAACTTCTCGTTAGGTATGACCACATCTTTGAAACGGGCAACGCCCCGACGCCGTATGCGGAGCATCGAATTGATACCGGCGCGCACCCTCCCATTGCTGTGCCTCCATACCGACTTAACCCCTCCAAGAAACAACAGATGCAGGAAGAAGTGGATAAAATGCTCAGCGAGGACATCATTGAAGAATGTGAATCTGCATGGTGTTCTCCTGCGCTGATGGTTCCAAAACCGGATGGCACCGTAAGGTTCTGCGTCGACTACAGGCGCCTAAACGATATTACCAAATCGGATTCCTACCCTATGCCACGCATAGATGAATTATTACAGTCCACAAAAAGGAACTGTTTTATGAGCACGTTGGACCTCCGCTCGTCATACTGGCAGGTAAACGTCCAGGAGTCAGACAGGGACAAGACCGCTTTTATTTGTCCAGTTGGAACATACAGGTTTAAGAGGATGCCGTTTGGGCTCAAAAATGCGCCTGCAACTTTCCAGCGCCTCATTGACCGTTTCCGCTCCTGCTCTGCTCTGAAGAATTGTACCATCTTAGCTTACCTAGATGACCTCCTAGTTATATCTGAAGGATTTCAAGAACATTTAAGAGACCTCGAGGCAGTTTTTGAACATTTGACCGAGTTCAACCTCCATGTAAACAGGAAGAAGTGCGCGTTTGCAAGACAAAGCGTCAAATATCTCGGTCACGTTATTACACAAGAAGGTGTTTCCACTGACCCACAGAAAGTGAGTGCTGTCCTCGAGATGAAAGAGCCTGCAAACCTAAAACATCTGCGGACCTTTTTACAGACCTGCTCGTGGTTCCGGAAATTCATCCCAAGTTTTTCTTCCATCGCTGAACCACTATCTCGGCTGACACGGAAAAATCAAATGTGGGCATGGAATGCCGAGCAGTCTCAGGCGTTTCAAGAACTGAAATGCTTGCTAACCTCTGCACCAATATTGGTTCAGGCCGACTTCAATCGCCCCTTCGTGTTGCGAACCGACGCCAGTGACTACGCGCTGGGTGCGGTCTTACTTCAAGGCGAAGGGATAGATGAGCGGCCAATCGAATACGCGAGTCGTCTTTTGAACTCGGCAGAGCGCAACTACTCCACCACAGAGCGGGAAGCGCTCGCAGTGGTTTGGGCGGTGGAAAGATTCCGGCCGTACATCGACGGTCAACCAGTAGTGGTTGGCAGCGACCATCAACCTCTCCGCTGGTTGCTATCACTTAAATCACCAGCCGGAAGATTAGTCCGTTGGGCACTCAAACTTCAAAGCTTCGACATCAGATTTGAGTATACCCCTGAAAAAGCAAACGTAGTAGCAGACACGTTGAGTAGACCAGTGTGCTCAGACGACAACCGAGATAGCTGTGGCGTTTGCTCCGTCATCTGCGACTTGCCGACAAAGACTCCTACCCAGTTGCGTCAGGAACAGTTGGCTGACCCGGAAATCCAGAAGATCATGAAAGACATGGAAGGGCTCGACGAACTTACAATAAAAAGATGGACTGGAAGAGGATACATTATGGAAAAAGGTATTTTATATAGATACAACCCAGACTCTGATGGCGAATCAGCCCAATTGGTGATTCCTGCCGACCAAGTGGCAGAAATATTAAAAGATCTTCATGACTCTGCTACAGCGGGTCATCCAGGGATAGACAGAACATATTACAAAGCGAGTCAATTATATTACTTCACAGGAATGCGGAGGATAATCGCAGATTACGTTAAAGCCTGCATTCACTGCCAGCGCTATAAAGCCACATGGTGATGAACCAACGTAACGAGGTGCTAGCCATCGACTTTGTTGGGTCAACTAGTTCAAGAGGATCACACAACTTGGCTAAGTAAGCTACCTGTAATACGGTACGCTTTAAACATGTAGCGGGAGCGATGGCGATGTGCTCGACCGCCACAAAGGGAAGATCTTCCGGCCAGGCTGGGTGTCATGCCTGGGGAACCGCGGCTCCGACAATGTATGTGTCGGAGGTTGTATATATATCTCCATATCGTAGAAACTTCGATAGCGTGATTCAGGATTTCTAAGTGTCGTCGTATATGACGTCATGTGTTCGCATTGTGAACTTTTTCTTCACTCTGTAGTTTTTCTGTATGGCGATAGATGTCGCCACAGTACTCCTCTCCAGGATCGAAGGTCCGATGAGATGATGATCAGCAGTCTGTGCTTCTCGTTAGCTTGCCCAGTGAGTCGGGCTTGAGTGTGCGTGCTCCAAGTGTCCCAGTGAGTCGGGCGTGAGCGTGTATCCCAGTGAATCGGGATGAGTGATGTCCCAGTGAGTCGGGATGATGCATGTCCCAGTGAGTCGGGATGCAGAATATCCAAGTGAGTCTGGATGAGGAATATCCCAGTGAGTCGGGATGAGGGTTATCCAAGTGAGTCTGGATGAGGAATATCCCAGTGAGTCGGGATGAGGGTTATCCCAGTGAGTCGGGATAAGGGGCGCAGGAACAGGTAGCTCGGTGAGTCGGCTGCGATGAACCTGATTTTCCCCGTAGCTGGAGTGCTGTGAGACTGCTGATGATGAGGCTTCAAGTTGAGGAGTGAAGAATGTGATGACGTCAGAGCTGATGAGGAGATATGATGGAGAAGGCTGCTTCCAATCACGTCGGGGTCACCACTGTAGCGGGAGCGATGGCGATGTGCTCGACTGCCACAAAGGGAAGATCTTCCGGCCAGGCTGGGTGTCATGCCTGGGGAACCGCGGCTCCGACAATGTATGTGTCGGAGGTTGTATATATATCTCCATATCGTAGAAACTTCGATAGCGTGATTCAGGATTTCTAAGTGTCGTCGTATATGACGTCATGTGTTCGCATTGTGAACTTTTTCTTCACTCTGTAGTTTTTCTGTATGGCGATAGATGTCGCCACAAACAGTTCGACCTGCCGTACGACAGGCATGTCTCCAGCTTACTTCTCATTCGGCAGAGAGATGCGCTCTCCCACCGAAGTGACACACGACCTTCGTGCCATTTTAGATAAAGAAAACTTTATACCACAGATAACTCCCTATCTTCGGCAGTTTATCAACTCATTTTCTGCAGTACGAGAACGCGTGGAAGTTCTCCAAGATAAGGCTAAGGAGTATGCCGACCAGTCACGCAAACCTGCTGATTCCTTTCAGGTAAATGACTTGGTTTTACTTAAGTCTCACGTGCTGAGCAATAGCTCCAAAGACATCACGTCCAAATTTGTACCGAAACGAGACGGTCCTTATCGAATCGCGAAGAAAGTGAGCCCGACAACGTACATAATCTCTCCGATCAACAACCCCGATGAGATCCTGGGGAAATATCACGTGCAAGACCTCACCAGGTATCAAGGTAACCTGCACACTCCACCAGAACCCATAATACCTAAGAGAAAACGTGGACGTCCCGCTCAAAAACCTTCTTTACCTAATGAGTCCGATGTACTAGTCCAGGAGCGAGGGCGTTCTCCAGGACTAGAGGGGGAGCATATAGCAAACCGTTCAACTTTAAATCCCGCGCCAAACATATTTGAAAACTCGCGCGCTCCTAGAGCGACGCGAGGCGTACCACCGGCGCGTTACAAGACATGAGCTGCGCGGGGACGGTTAGCGGAAACGCGACCGAGTGGCGCCGACAGAGGCGGCTCGCTCGTTTTTCGCTGTCTCGTCCGCCGGCCACGCTAACCGACGCACGCGCCTCATGTCGTTTCGGTACCTATGTATTTCTGTATACTTTTGAATTGTTGTGCTCTAATTTAGTATATAAAGTGTCAGTCATACGTGTAAAAGTGATTTATTACTGTAAAGTTACTGGTGACAATATACTCTACTACCGTGAACCCTGTTTTACCTCATTTACCACACCTTTCTTTTTATGTAGCGGCGTGGTTGGTTCTTCTCCACCAGAGTTACGGTTCGATCCCGTATTTCCCGTCCTGGTGGCCAACCCTCCGACTATAAAATGTTTATTTTAAAACTGCCAATAGGTTTAACGATAAAAATAGATTTTAATTGAATTTAACATAAAATATTTCAATAAATTAAAAGTTGTACATGAACACGATTTATTTATTAATAAAAAAAAGTCTTATAATATAAAAAGACAAACGTATTTTTTTGGTCTTTTTATTTATTAAAGTTCGTATTTGAACACGTTTTTTTTATTAATAGTACGTTATTGTCGTACTCTGTGATTGTATTACATTAAGTGTTTTGTTTTTTTATTAATAAAAAAATAATAAGTCTTGTAAATAAGACAAAAAATATATAATTATGTTATTTTTATGAATCAAACCAAGTTTGTACCTATTTTGTTTTTTTTTTTTTTTTTAATGTCATACAGTAGACAAACAAGCAAGCGGGCCACCTGACGGAAAGCGGTCACCGCCGCCTATGGACATCAGTAACACCAGGGGCGCTACTAATGCGTTGTCCACCAAGGAGGTTGGAGGAAAGGAAGGGAAGGGAAAGAGGGGATAGGGAAGGAGTTGGGTTTCCGGATCTCTCACTCACCGAACGAAACGCATTGCTGCTTCACTTCTGTCGATATTCTGTGAGAGGGTGGTACTTCCCCGGTCGAGCCAGCCCATTTCGTAATAATTGCTCTACCACTCCAGAAATTGATTATTTTTTTCTAGATTTGAATGAATATAGGAAAACTGTAGGTAGATGAAGTTAATATTTACCAAAAGTACATTGTTTTTTCAGTATTGTTATTATTATTTATATTTGTAACCATACAGACATTAATTATTATTGTTTAAAAACAAATAGTACATGTGAACATTTCGTTGCTCCTTATTTACTTTTGACATTTAACTAATTCCTTGGTATTAATGAGAGATATGGATGTCACATTTTTAATTACCTATATAATGGAAAACATCAACCTATTACATAAGTGCTTTTGACAAATATTTAAATTGAAAAAAGGAGTAACTGATATGGGGCTAAATAACAATTATGCTTCGACGTTACATCCTCTAGATTTATTAATTTTAACTAAGGTAGTACATTTTGTAATGTACTGGGCATCGCACACTTAATTTAAAGCTATAATTTAATACTAAAAGCAATGAAATGACCACCATTCCCCCACCCTCCAACTCCAGTCTCCGCGCCGCGAGCTGTCAAATCTCATTCGTTTTGTGTGTGCGGGCATCGTAACTACTCTTACACAAAAATAGTGAAAAGCACAAGTAAAAAGTGCTAATTACCATGGGAAAAAGGAAACACAAAGATAAAAAATCACATTCACACGAAAAAAGACGCGAAAAACGTCCCAGATATTACGAATCAGTATCGTCTACGTCTACAGGTTAGTGTTATTTGTAGTTTTAATTTAATAAACTAATATTTTCATAAATACGAATAAATACTTTTATCATTAAAAATAGTGAAAATGAAAAATGATAAAACATAAACAGTTACGTAACATTTAAGTTAATAAGTTCAGGGAAAAAAAATTTTTTTTCTTTCTTAATTTTCTACCCTCAAAGTTTTTTATATTTATATTACTACGTAATTGTTTAACGATTGCAATAATATGTCATATTACTTGAACCTACCTTTATAGAATGATGCAAAGTAAGAAGATAGGATTATTAATTATGTTTTTACAGTGTTCTATGCTATTGGTATACTCCGTGACGAGATCACGGCTGATACTTATCTACTTGTGACAAATATAAATCTAGCGTCGTATCGTGCATACGTACCTAGAAAACTATTAATATTATTATACAGACAATAATATTGTCTTTTACAAAGACGCAATAGGTATACTCCATGTTGTACACATGGTTGATACCGCCTAGTCCAGTGCCGTAACGTGATTACGCCCAGCGACTTAAAACAATAACTTGGCGATTTACTTTTATCTATTATTATATATATATATATATTTTTTTTTCATTCTGTATTATTACAGATGAACATTACGAAGATGATCAATACAAACATTACTATCCAGACCCACGATATTCTCGTACATATGAATCACGCCATGCTCGTGACAATTATCGATCGGGGTCGCCAGAAAGTGATGGTGAATTACCATTATACTGGTCACAAGGTTCAATAGTCGATTCTGATGATGGCAAAAATCACACGGGCCAAACTAACCAGGAATCTGAACAGATCCCGGTCACAGTTCCTGATGAAGAGACAAGTAAGCAAGACGAGCCACAACCGGGACCTAGTACGGCTCCGGATCACAGTGTTCCCATAACCATCATTGACGTAGAAACGTCCTTACCAGCTGATATCCTAGAAGCTCTCGGTGATCCTAAAGGGAAAGAAGAAAAGTTTGGGCCAAAAATACCAGAAGAAATTTCTAAACGATGGGGGCGTGTCTTGATTGATGGCCTAACCAAAGAGTTGAAACAAGAGATTATTGACAAGTCACTAGTGCCAGACAACTTCCGATTAGCTAAAGCTCCACTTCTAAATCCGGAAATTATCCCAGTGTTGAGCGAACAAGTTCGCAATCGTGATAAAATCTTAGAAAAATCCCAAAACCAACTAGGTTTGGGAATTTCACGACTTACGACATTAACATCGGCTATTATAGAAGGAAAAAATGATAAACTTGACTTACTGAAACAAGTATCTGAGGTAAGCCAGATCTTCTTAGACTTACATTACGAAGAAACCAAGCGGAGAAGGAAACTAGTGACGTCATCCTTGGATAAAAAATTTTTTAGTATGATATCCGATGTTAAAAGAGATACCTATCTCTTCGGAACTAATTTGGGAGAAAAAATTAAGGCTACACAAACAGCAGAGAGATCCGGACTTCAAATTAAACGTCGCGATAACAGCGCCACCACTTACAAGAGATACTCTCATCAGGGAAACTGGAGAGGCCCACCCCGATCAACAGTACAACGTGCATACAGACAGGGTGGGCAGAGAGGCCGGTATCCGAGCCAACCGTACCGGCGCGCGCCACCACCGACTGCAGATCGGCAACCACGAGCGCCAGCCAAGACGAGCGGCAAGCCCTTCAAAACCCAATAGAGGTAACACCGCATTCAGGTAGACTCACTTATTTTTTTAAAGAGTGGCAGTCTATAACCGAAGACCCTGTTGTCTTAGGTTATATAAAAGGTTACGTTATTCCACTTGTAGGTCCTGTTGAACAAAACATCATCCCATATAATAATAATTTTAATAACATTGAAACGCAACAGATATTTATTGAAATTTGTAAATTAAAACAGATAGCCGCTATTGTAGAATGCCTAGACCAGCCAGGACAATTCTTATCTAAAATATTTTTAACGTCTAAACCGGATGGTTCGTTTCGATTCATACTCAATTTAAAAAAATTAAATAAGTACATTCCACATCAACATTTTAAGATGGAGGACATACGTACAGTTACAAAATTAATGACAAGGGCATGTTTTATGACAACAGTTGACCTCAAAGAGGCATATTTCTTAGTTCCTATTAATCACGAAAGTAAATTTTTTTTGAGATTTAAATTTCAGGGAAAAACATATGAGTTTCAGTGTTTACCATATGGGTTATCTTCGGCACCTTTAGTTTTTACAAAACTATTAAAACCAGTTATTTGTAACTTAAGATCAAAAGGCTTTGTTATTAATATATATCTAGATGACATTATTTGCTTCGGAAATACATACAATGAATGCCTCCTCTGCGTCACGGAAACTGTTAAGTTACTACAAAATCTAGGACTTGTCATAAACTTTACTAAAAGTAAGCTAACGCCGAGTCAAGTACAGACCTATTTAGGATTTGAACTAGACTCCAAAAATATGTGTTTACGCCTACCAATAGAAAAACGGTTGAAAATCAAGAATTGTATCTTGGATTTAAATAAAGAAATATCTTTACCTATCAGACAATTCGCTAAACTATTGGGATTATTATGTTCATGTTGCCCAGCCGTTGTATATGGTTGGGTTTATACAAAACGTTTAGAAAGAGCAAAATATCTAGCTCTGCAGAAGTGTAACGATAATTACGATAATATCATGCAAATAAGCTCTTCTTTACAACCAGATTTTTCATGGTGGATTGATCATATTATGACATCTAGTAATCCAATCCGCGAAGGTAAATATTACCTAGAAATTTACTCGGATGCGTCACTGACAGGATGG
This sequence comes from Endotricha flammealis, assembly GCA_905163395.2. NCBI lineage: Eukaryota > Metazoa > Arthropoda > Insecta > Lepidoptera > Pyralidae > Endotricha > Endotricha flammealis. The sequence continues at coordinate 47,320 of LR990861.1, read as the reverse complement.
GGAGCTTCATGCGACGGAGAAAGAACAGGAGGTTTTTGGGACACACAAGAAATAACAAATCATATAAATTACCTAGAGCTGTTAGCTGCGTTTAATGCATTAAAATGTTTTGCTAGTAAAACATATAAAAAAGAAATATTGTTGCGGATCGATAATACAACCGCTATCTCATATATAAACAGATACGGCGGAGTTCAGTATAAACATCTTAATGATATAACACGCGAGATGTGGCAGTGGTGTGAGAAACATCAACTACACATGCATGCGTCATACATAAGATCGAAAGACAATTTCGAGGCAGATGAAGAATCTCGCCGGTACAACATTGATACTGAATGGAGCTTATCTCCCTATGCATTCGAGCAAATCAAGCGCAGCTTCGGCCGCCCACAAATAGACTTGTTCGCTACTAGATTAAATGCTAAATGTTCTAGATACGTTTCGTGGAAACGTGACCCTCAGGCCTTTAACATTGACGCATTCACGATCGACTGGAGCGAATATTCATTCTATGCATTTCCGCCTTTTTCTTTAATATTAAAATGCCTTAGAAAAATTGTAAATGACAAAGCTACCGGTGTGTTGGTCGTGCCGTTTTGGCCTAGTCAGCCATGGTACCCGATTTTCCATAAACTATCACAATCTGAACCTCTCTATTTTCATCCAAATCCTGAGTTGCTTCTCTCTCCTTTCAGGACACAACACCCACTTTGGAAACGACTTACCCTGGTGTCGTCACTTTTATCAGGGAAGCATTTACAAGACAATCACTAAGTGACGACACTATTGATGTCATGATGTCGTCCTTAGCTGAGAGCTCGTTAAAACAATATAATACCTCTTATAAGAAATGGTGGTCATATTGCACTATAAACAAGGTTGATTATTACACGAGAAATATCCCGTATGTACTAAATTTTTTAACCAAAGAATTCAAAGAAGGAGCAAGTTACTCAACTTTGAATACGCTTCGATCTGCGTTGGGTCTTATTTTAGGCAAAAACGTAAGCGAGGATTACTGTATCTCTAGGTTTCTTAAAGGTGTTTTCAAAACAAGACCATCTTTACCCAAATACCAATCAACTTGGAACCCTAACTTAGTCCTTAATTATGTAAGTGATTGGTACCCCAATCAAAACTTAACTTTGGCAAATATTTCAAAAAAGATGGTAGCTCTTTTAGCGTTGTCAACTGCACAACGTATACAGACGCTGTCACTTATACGCTTGTCTAACATAAGAACCAATACATCGAATATCGAGATCATTATTAACGATCTTATAAAGACCTCTGCTCCAGGTAAAACAATGCCACGGTTAATAATACCTTTCTTCCCTCAAAGAGAAGAAATTTGTCCGGCAAAAACTTTGATTTCATACATAGAAACAACAAATAAGTTCAGGAATTTACCTCATACTGATAAACTCATCTTAACCACTAAGAAACCTATCCATAATGCCAGTGCCTCAACAATAAGGCGATGGATTAAGTCGGTACTCTCAGAGAGTGGAATAGATATCACTATATTTTCGGCACATAGTACGCGACATGCGTCTACGTCGGCCGCTAATCGAAAAGGTATATCTGTAGATCTGATCAAGAAAACAGCGGGCTGGTCAGGTAATTCATTAATTTTTGCAAAATTCTATAATCAACCGATCTTAGAAAACAATGATAATGTTTTTGCAGAGGCAGTGTATAACGATTAAGTACCTAATTAATTATAATAAATAAGTATTCAGTTGTTAATCACGTTTTTTCTTTTCCTTTTTGAAAATAAATTAATAATAAAATTTTGTGTTTCTTTTTTCTTAGCTATTTCTCGAATAATAGCGCTAAACATCTACCTTAGTTAAAATTAATAAATCTAGAGGATGTAACGTCGAAGCATAATTAGTGGTTAAACAAACTTACCTGTAAGTGATGTTTGACCATAATTATGCGAGACGTTACATCCGAATAGATTTATTACCCTCCCTACCCTACAGTTAACCAATAGCTTAACTCTTGACCCTGATTTACTCGAAATAGCTCGTCTCTGAAAACAATGAGATTTGACAGCTCGCGGCGCGGAGACTGGAGTTGGAGGGTGGGGGAATGGTGGTCATTTCATTGCTTTTAGTATTAAATTATAGCTTTAAATTAAGTGTGCGATGCCCAGTACATTACAAAATGTACTACCTTAGTTAAAATTAATAAATCTATTCGGATGTAACGTCTCGCATAATTATGGTCAAACATCACTTACAGGTAAGTTTGTTTAACCACTAAATTTGACACAGGGAAAAATGGAGTAAGTTTAGTTATTCTCGCAAAATTGTTTGGTACTATAAATTCATTACTGATGTAATCAAACATACTTTTTGTAATATGCATTATTTTGTAAATAAATTTGGCTTAAACTCGAAAACTTAGTATTTTATATTTAAAGTCCATTTTGATAAGTAGTATAATATTTTAATTTTCTTATTTCTAAAAAACCATAAACTATTGAACTGACTTGAAAACGACCACCAATGCAATATTTTTTCTCCTTTTTTTGATGTTAAAATCATTCTTCTACGATTAAAAATAAAGCTTTTACTGAAAAATCTACTTTTTCGGGTTACGTCCTTTTTGAATTGAATGAGGGTGCGAATTGTTATTACTTATTGACCCTATTTCAGTTTTGCTCTGGCCGAAGATAACACAAAGTGGGTTTGCACACTCCGCAGGCTATCCTAGATATGATACCATAATTATTTTAAACTTTAAATTAATTTTGTCAGTTTTAATTTAAAAAAGTAAAATCAACCACAAACCATCGAATTGCGGAAATTGCAAGTGACAGATGTGACACAAAACGCAATAATAAGGTCCTTATATACGACCGTGTCCACAGGCGAGAAATCAACAACTTTAGAGTTTTTGAAACTTACGACCTCATTTTAGCCCAGCGCTATCGGTCTAAATAACTACTTTTTTTTTCCTTTTGTTTGGCAATCAGACTTCAGACGAAGGTTCCATTGTGCCATCTTCAAGCTATGCTTGTGAATGTTTTCATTTTTCTTTCATGTTTTGCTCGTTTGCTCGTGTAGGACGAGGAGGCGGTGTGTATGAGGGATGATATGGAGTGTGCGGAACTTATGGGAATATTATGACGGTATAAGGGGGATGGAATGAGTGAGGATAGTCTAAAGAAACTAGGATACACAGAACATATATACTTAATGCCTGTTTATTAAGTACCTTTCGATTAATACTCCTTTTTTACCGATGATCTTGGCTTTCCGTTTCTGCAGCGCAGTCATAGAATAAGTAAGTAATAACCCGAGTCGAACATTTTGGATAATTCATAAACGAGTTTTAGAGAATTTAATATTCGAGTTATTAGCACAGAATAGATAATAGTACTACGTTATTAGGACCAACTATTACACAAAATAAGTTCTAGTTTCACGAGTTAAAATCGTATTATACAGTGAAACCTTGTTAATTGGAATCTCAAGGGACCAAGACATATGTACCAATTATTGAGGGTTTCTAATAATCCAGTTTTCCAATTAAGCAGGTTTAAAATTATAGTTGTCTCATTTACAGAGGCCCCCACTTACAGAGGTCGAAATGTGTCGTTATTCCATTTTTAGAGGTGGAAATGTTAATAAAAATGCGTATTTTTGGTGTTATGAATTTAATGTAGGTATGAATGTACATACATACATAATGTATTGCGTCGAAAAAAAAAACAATACGGTAAAGTTTATAAGTTTAAGTCAAAACCTGAGATAGTACTGGCAAACAAAGCATGCGCGAAAGACGACGCGAAATGTATGTAAACAAACATGTCAAAACGTGTTAATACCTGATTAATTTGTCTCATTTATACAGGTAATTGAGCTACAGAGTCTCAATTATAGAGGTAAGCATCGGAAAAGTCTTAGGATTCAAATCTCATTTAACCAGGTTCAAAAAGTCCCATTAACAGAGGTAATTTAATGAAAAAGAACCGGGACCTCATTGCAACTCTCAATAATAGAGGTTTCTCATTAATCCAGTTAGGTTAGGTTAGGTTAGGTTAGGTTTTTTTTTTTTTTTTTTTTTTTTTTTTTTTTTTTTTTTTTTTTTTTTTTTTTTTTTTTTTTTTTTTTTTTTTTTTTTGTAACTAATCCCCTGATATTCTTTCAGGGACCTTGTTTACAGTTTTTTTTATTTCATACTTTTTTATTGTCTATGCTAATATCCTATCTTCTCGCTTTTATGCATGCTTTCATACTAGTTCTCGCTTTTTTGCCTCTCGCACTTTCTTTCTGCATACTGTCCTTTCATACTGACTACTTTTGTTTCCAAATTTTCTATTCTATATTTTTACATTCTTGGTGTAGGACTGGGGATCTGGTTTTAAGGGGTTTAAAGCCAGGTTTTCTTTATTTAACATTATTTTGTATAACACTTTTATTATTACATTTTTGTCCCTTATGCTACACTGGGCGTCAAAAATAAGTAGTACAGTTTTAAAATTGCAATATCTCCTAAACTACAGAAGCTAGACCTTTGAAATAAAAAAAAGTTAAAAGACAATTTCATTTCATTTAATAAAAAATTCATGCATAATATCATTTTTAAAGATTGACTGAAAAAAACGTTAATAAACAAAAACACTATTTTTTTAAACTGTTGGCTTGTACTTTTGTTTTTTATTGTTTTCTTTATTGCTGATAAATCGATTGCAATTCAAAAGCAAATGTGTCTTCAGCTAGTAAACTTTACTAATCATGCCTCTTTCACCAGAAGAATGTGCAAGAATCATAACTTTACTCGAAGTAGGCATCAGTATGCGGCGTACTGCAAGAACGGTGGGTGTAACTCTAAGAACGATCCAGCAAGTAAAGCGAAGGTACGAAGAGACTGGAAACCATCTAAGGAGACCAATTAATGGCAGAGTAATGGCACCCAGATGCATTAGTACCCGAGAAGACCGCTTAATTGTCTCTACTGTGTTAAGAAATCGTCACCTTAATGCAGTTGAGGTCCAGCAACAGCTTCTTCAGACCCGAAGAGACTACGTTAGTGAGAGTACAGTGAGGAGAAGACTTGCTGAAGCCAACCTGAAGTCGTACAGGCCAGCAAATGGCCCCAAGCTTGAGACAGGGCAGTAGCAAGACTACGCTACGCCCGTCAACACGTACAATGGGGCGAAGAAGAATGGACAAGAGTTTTGTTCACAGATGAGTCTCGGTTTTCTTTATTCACTTCCAATGGAAGGCGGAGAGTATACAGGCGACCTGGTGAGCGATACATTCAAGGTTGCATCTCGGAAAGAGTTCAATACGGCGGGGGCTCTGTACACGTATGGGCTGGCATCTCTTCAGAGGGTCGCACAGAGCTAGTGGTCATAGAAAATGGCACTCTGACTGGTGAAAGATATGCATTAGAGATCCTTAACGAGTATGCAGGGCCATATTTAGTAAATATCAGTGATAGAGCGATACTAATGCATGATAACGCCCGGCCATACACCGCTCACCTCGTACAAGAGTACATTCAGGAGGTTGGCATCAGCTTCATGACTTGGTCATCAAGAAGCCCAGATCTTAACCCGATTGAACACGCCTGGGACGAGCTTGGGGGCTAGTCAGAAGACGCAGACAACCCCCTGCCAACCTCAGAGCCCTTAAACAGGCCTTGATAGAAGAATGAGTGAATATTCCCCAACACCGCCTCCAAAACTTAGTGTTCAGCATGCCAAATCGGCTCCAAGCTGTCATCAGAGCCCGAGGCGGCAACACCAAGTTACTAAAGTGGGAACAAGGCCCAAAACGTAAAAATTAAGTTCTTGATAGTTCCTTTAAAATGGTTAGCTTTTTAGTTTTTTCTTGATTTTTAGTGTAAAACTTTACTAATGCTAAATAAAATATTATTTTTAGAAAACTTTGTTAAATTTGCTATAAAATGTCTTTTATTTCAAAACTCTAACTTCTATAATTTAAGAGTAATTGCAATTTTAAAACTGTACTACTTATTTTTGACGCCCAGTGTACTTATATTCTATTCTTTATTTTGCTTACTCTAAATTCTTTCCATATCTATTTACATATACTCTCTATACACTATAGATATGTTCTTTCCTAATCTACTTTATTACGTTTATTGACGCATTTTACAATTTTGCTTATATATTTTATGACTTCATCTCTGTGTTTTTTGCTGCTGATTAGTTGCGGAAGGTTTTGTTTTTCAATTTTAATTTCCGTATATTGTTCCAGATGGAGTCTGTGTGCGCTGAACTGTGGGCAGTGCAGTAAGAGATGTGGGACAGTTTCGTCTACCTCGGGATCGCAGATGCACGAAGGACTCTCCTTGCACTTGAATCTGGCCAAGTACCCGGAGAACCCTCCGTGCCCCGTGAGTGCTTGTGTTAGCTCTCGTGTGAGCTGCAGGTTTTGACCGTTCTATACGCGTCCGACGCTCTGGGAAAGAATAGTTTCGTCGTGGACGCCGTTTCGCCTTCTGCGTATCTCCGATCCCATTCCTCAAGCGAGGCCAGACGGATATTTCGCTTGACGAATGAGACCGGACATTTGTCGTAGGCCGGCTTAATCTTGGACCTCAGGGCAGCCTCTTTTGCCAGCTCGTCGGCTCTCTCATTGCCCTCCATCCCTACGTGTGCTTTAATCCAGTACAAGGAGACGCTCCTGTTCTGGTTCCTACAGCTGCGGATGGCGTCTCTGGTTTCCACGGCAAGAGGGTGGAGAGCATTGGGATTCACGACCGTCAAAAGGGCCGCCATGGAGTCACTGAGAATTGCTGAGTCCGGTTCTTTCCTCTTCACTATTTCTCGCGCAGCCTCGCAAAGCGCTACGAGCTCCGCCTGGTAGACGGTGCAATACGTTGGGAGAGCAAGCTTGCGCGCCTTAATCTCGGCAGCGTCTTTCCATACGGAGAATGCTGCCCCGACCTTGCCCTCGATCTTGCTCCCATCTGTGTAGATCTTCACTGTATGATTGCAGTGAATGTGTTGTTCCTCATCTACCAGGCTTCCCAGCTCTATCTCCAGATGCTCTGCAGGGTGGGGCATTTCGAGCGCCGAGGCCATACGCTCGACCTCCCTGTCCCCCAACTCCGGCCGGAATAACCCCCTCTTTGCCTCGTACAATGAGGCATTCTCGCGTATGCGGATATCAAGAGGGAGTATGCCGGCCAGTACCAGTCCTGAGTTCAGCGAGGTCGTTCGGTAGGCTCGACATAGTTTTTGTGCGAAACTGCGTTGAATCGCATTGAGCCGCTTCTGCACTCCCAGTTTTCTCGTCGCCGGTGCCCATGCGCTGGCCGCATACAGTATTGTGGGCTCGACTGCTGCAGTGTATATGGTCTTAACGACCTCCGGGTGCAGGCCCCAACTCACTTTTGCAGCCCTCGAGAGTTGCTTGTATATTCCGGCGGCTTTTGCACAGACGTTTGCGACGTGACTATTAAATGTCAATTTATGATCGATGGTCAGTCCCAGTATCTTAATTTCGGTGGACGTGTCAATGCATACCTCTCCCATTTTCAGTCGTGGGGTGTCGTATTTTAGTTTTCGGGTTATTACCATTGCGCACGTTTTGTGCGGTGCGAATTTCAATTTGTTTGCGCCACCCCACTCCCGGACGTATTCGAGGGCAGCATTGGCACGTCCCTCGATCTCCAACGCGGTATCTCCCTCGAAGACCAATACAACGTCATCCGCAAACGCCTGTACATATTGCCCTCTACTTACAAGCCCTTTCAGCAGCGGGTCCAGCAGCAGGTTCCAGAGGGTAGGCCCCCCAATGGAGCCTTGGACGCATCCCTTCTCCATATTTCTCTCATGTTCTGCTCCCATATATCTAACCGAAACAGTCCTGTCTTTCATATAACTATCCATGACGCTCCGCAAGATCCATGGGCATTCCTCTTCTTTGAGCCTTGCTTTTATAGCTGGCCACCAGGCGCTGTCGAAGGCTCCCTCTATATCCAATGAGACCAGAACTACTATTTTTCGTTTGTTAAGATTGTCTTTTATGTGCGTCATTAGGGTATAGAGGGAGTCCTCGGTGCCGCGCTGGGGCATGAACCCGAATTGATGGGGACTCATCTCTGGAAGGATGTGGTGTCTGAGGCGGGCCACCAGCATTTTTTCATACACCTTGCCAAGGACTGGAAGCAGACCAATTGGCCTGTGTGATTTTGGTGTCGTGTATTGTTCCTTGGCAGGTTTCTTCAATATCACTACGGTGGCCTTCTTCCACAGCCTCGGAAAATAACCCAGTTCTAGGCATCTGTTAAGGAGGCTCAGAAACAGCTCCGGCTCAGCCTCAATCGCCTGCTCGCAGATGTCAGATGTTAGACCATCTGCACCCGGGGCCTTTTTGGGGTTAAAAGATCTGACAGCACATTTCATTTCGTAGGAAGTGAATAGTGGTTCCTGGCTTCTACTCTCCTCGCTTTGTTCACCCCTTTCCTCTGCCGCTTCTCTGACCTTTTTATGCTCCTCACTATCTCTTTCCATCTCGTCCCTCGGATAGAAGGTATCCGCTAACCATTTAGCGGAGCCCCTCGCATCCAGCACTTTTCCTTCTTTTTCCATGGGTTGATCTTCCTCCCGCCTAGCTGTCCGTCCTATCACCCTGTAAATTCCCTCCCACATTCCCTCCTTATCCTGCCTTTCACAGAACTCCTTCCAGCTATCTACCTGTGCCTGTTTGACTGCTGACTCATATTTTTCTTTCTTTTCCAGGTACTCGGACACCACCTTCGATCGTCGGACCGGCGCTGCACATCGGATTCTCCTCCTGCTAGTGACAACTTCCCGCTTCATCTTCGCAAGCTCCTGGGACCACCATGGTAAGTTAATTTTTTCCTTTTTTGCTATCTTTGGCATTGCTGCCTCACATGATACTATTATTCCTTGAGTGTACTGCTGTATTATTTCCTCCAACTTTTCAGGTTTTCCGATTTCCAATATTTTATTCTTGTTTATTCCGTTATCTTTGCAAAATTGTTTCACTTTCTCTCGAAATTGAGTCCAATTTGCTTTTCTGGTGTTAAATTTTCTGGTGGTTCTATCTATTTGGTGGCCCTGGGATTTGCTCATCTTTAAAACGAATTGTATTCCACAGTGATCAGAACCCGTGAGGTCATCTAAGACTCTCCAGTCGTCAGCTAGGTCGAGAACGTCCGTTGAGCATGTAGTGATGTCTATATGGCTCGTCAGGTGTTGGTCGCCGCGTATGACGTCGAAGGTTGGTGTATTTCCCTTGTTCAGCACGTGCAGCCCCAGCTCGTCAAGCACATCCATCAACTCTCTTCCCCTCTTGTCCACAGTACTCGCCCCCCACCAGATGTTCCTCGCATTGACATCTCCTGCCATGATGAGCCCAGTAGGTCCAAGTGTTCCCACTATCTTTTTCAGGTGCTCCAGATATGAGTCCAGGGGCTGGTTCGGTTCGAAGTAGAGAGAGGCCAGTGTCATTTCCCAGGCCGCGGTCTTGATTCCCACCACGGCGATGTTATTTGTGGTGAGTTTCGGATACTGTGCCACTATTAGGCTCGGATCAAAGACTGCTATTGCGGCCTTAACAGTATCCCCTCCTGACCTTTCGTCCTGATATATTCGGACTCCTCTGACCCCCCTCATCTTTTTCGCCGCTCCTACATATGGCTCCTGGATTAGTGCTACCGTTGCTCTTCTCTTCTCTGCCTCTACCATGAGCTCATACATGGCTGTCCTCTTTCTTTGCAGGTTTATCTGCAGTATTCTGTACTGGGAGGTGTTGCGTGTCACCACCTTAGCAATATGCCACAGATGCCCTCGCCAGGCCGTCCCACTTCCTTCTTACCGGGCATTCCTGACTAAAGGCATTGTGGCCTACCTCCTTGTTCTTTGCCTTGACACAATTCCTGCATTGTGGGGGCACACCCGCCAGGCTGTCAGCACACTCGAACCTGAGATGCGGTCCACCGCAATGGCTACATAGGTCAGCCGCTTCTTTACAAAGCTGCCTACTATGTCCGTACCCCAAGCAACGGGTGCACTGCACCAGGGGCGATTGATCCTCCACGTGGACCTGTTGGAGGTCAATTCTGAGCTTTCCCGCCTCAGTTGCTTTCTTCCATATTTGAGGGGAGACTGTGAGCACCACGTGGCCTGTGTGCGGATTTCGTGTCTTTTTCCTATATTTTACTTCCATCCTGTCCTCCTCATTGTCGAGGCCCTGAAAAATCCCCCGGTTCTGGTTCCTAAGAGCTCGCAATATCTCGTCGTTGCTATGCACTGATAGCACACTCTTAAGAACCAGGAGCGGGTCCTTGTTCTTCACCTCCTCAACTACGAGGTGGGTTCCTGCCGCCTCCAGCCTCTCCCTGACCTTCTTCCTCTCTTCCCGTGTCTGGCACCCCATTATAACCTTTCGGTCTTTTGCCTTCCTAACTCTCTCCACCCTAACCCATCCTTCCTTCGCATCCATGGCCTGCCTAACCTTGTCCAGTACCTCTTCGCTTGTCTCGCTCTCGTCTTTCGACGAGACCACAACAGAGTGTAGTGTTGTTCTTTTGGGTTGTTCATCAGGCTGTGACGCGGTTATATTCGCGTAGGTCGGTGTCCTTTCCACCATGTCTTTTTGCCTCTCTAAGGCCTCTTTCAGCTCCTCTATTTTCTTGTTGCTCTCAACAATTAGTTTTGTGTGCTCCTCGAGTCTACTTATTATCTGGTGGTCTATAGGTGTCGCGAGTTGTTGGATGGTGTTTTGGGCAGGTTCTTCCGGTTTCTTCTCCTTTGCCTTGTCCTCCTCCGATCTATTCTCTTTCTTTTCCCCTCCCTTGCTCCCTTCTCCCTCCGCTTCCTTTACTAGCTGATAGAGTCGCTCTATTGCATGCGTTACGTCAGTTTTTATATCTGCACGCAGGTTTCGGGAGTTGGCCATTTGGCTTTTAGCCTTCAGTAGGCACGCTCTCGCCTCGGCCACTCTGGTGGCGTATTTGGAGGTGGGGGGGTTTTTGTCCGTCTCCGTCATGATTGGCGATTTTTGGGTATCCGGACCTCCGGATACGAGTTCCTCTGAATATTTGGTCAGAGACTGTGTCTGCGGTTTATTTGGGGACTGTCGTTTTCTGCACTGGGGGTATATCAGTAAGCATTACTAAATTATATACGCAGTGCATTACGAGTCAACCCTATTTCTTCTGATCACCTTTTTTGCCACTTCCTTGCAGTACCCTAAAAATTCCTCTCTACTTTTCGGTTCCCTCATTATCTCCCTCCAATTTTCCTTTATAACTTTCCTCTCCATTCTCGCCTCCACTTCCATCCTCTCTCTCTCGTGCACAGGGCATTCCGTCAGAATGTGGACGACGCTCTCCGCACAGACAGGATCGCAGATGCACGATGGACTCTCCTTACACTTGAAGCGGTGCAAGTATTCGGAGAATCCACCATGCCCCGTAGTGATCTGCGTAGTGAGCGCGTCCACACCCATTTTCCTTACTATCCCGTACGCCTCCGTCGCGTCCGGGAAAAAGAGTTTGGTGACCGAGGCCGTCTCCCCGCTCTGATAGCGCCGGTTCCACTCATCAAGCGTGTCCAAACGAATTTGTCGCTTGACAAATGAAACCGGACACCTATCGTAGTCGGGTCTTTTCTTCAGCTTCAGTGCAGCATCCTTTGCGAGTTCGTCCGCTCTTTCATTACCTGGCACCCCGGCGTGTGCCTTGACCCAGAAAAGGTCAATTTTCTGGCCGCAAATATCAGCTTGTTTTAGATTTGCTCTTGTTTTACACGCCAGGGGATGCAGGGAGACATTGTCCGTTATGGTCTCAAGAGCGGACCTGGAGTCGCTGAGAATGCTGCACCGAGCGTCCTTCCTCTCGACCACCAACCCCGTCGCCCGTTCGAGCGCCAACAGTTCCGCTTGGTAGACGGAGCAGAACGGTTCCAGTCTCAGCTTTTTGCTGTGGGTCTCTGCGTTGCCCTTCCACAATGACAACGCAGCACCCACTTTCCCCTCAATTTTAGACCCGTCAGTAAATATTGTTATCCCCTCTTCCTGAGTCTGCAACCGCTCCGCCCCATCCCCCAAGCATTCGAACTTCAGATCGACGTGCAGTGCAGGATGTGGGGCGTCTGTGAAGGCCACAGGCCTCTCCACCTCCCGATCGCCTATTACTCGCCGGGAATGCCCTTTTTTAACTTCATATAGTGAAGCCGCCTCCTGGATCCTCAGATCCAAGGGAAGCAGCCCGGCGAGTATTAGTGCCGAGTTGAGGGACACTGTTCTATAGGCCTTCACAATTTTTCGGACGAATCCCCTTTGGACTGCCTCCAAATGCTTACGCACGCCGATCTTCTGTGCCGCAGGCGCCCACGCGCCGGCGGCGTACAAGACAACGGGCTCGACCACCGCAGTGTACGTCGTCCTCACTACCTCCGGGTGCAGTCCCCAGTCGACCTTGGCCGCCCTCGCGAGCTGCTTGTAGAGATTTAGGGACTTACGACAGACATTAGCGACATGTTCGTTGAACGTCAGTTGGTTAGGTTAGGTTAGGTTTTTTTTTTTTTTTTTTTTTTTTTATCTTGGCACAATTTTGTTTGTTTTTAGTTATAATTTTTTACTATGTATGAGTGAATTAGAATTATATTTTCTGTTGTATTGTGGTGTTCCTGCGATTGGATACAGGATAAAGAGTTTTATTATTTACGTGTTGAGTTGTTTTAAACTGTTTACGATGGTTTTTATGTGTTTAGTAAATGTCTCTGCGGAGACCTCGTCTTCGCAGAGGTTTATCATATTGTACGGGTCTATATTTTGGGTTATAGTTGTCATTTCGTGTGCGGTTCTCGTTTGCCCAAATTCCGGGCAGTGTCTTATCAGATGGTCTAGGCTTTGTTTGGATGTGCTGTCGCACGGGCACAGGTCAGTGTCAGTTATTTTAAAGCGCTTTAGGTACTCGCGGTGGTACCCGTGGTTCGTTATTATTTGTGTCATTTCGAAACTAGTTGGGACGCACGAGGTGAATTTGCGCACCTCGTCCAAAGTGGGGAACAGTCCGTGTATGTAGTGGTGTTGCGATTCCGTCGTGTACATGCTTCTCCATTTCTCTTGTGTCGCTCTTTTTATTGCTCTTTTCGCGTACGAAATTGGGAAGATATTGTTCGCGACTGCCACTTTGGACGAGGCAGCCTGTTTTGCAACCAAATCAGCTTGCTCGTTGCCGTTGATTCCAGAGTGGGATTTGACCCAGATGAACTTTAAGATGGTGTTAGCGGAGGTTTTTAATTTGTGCATAATTGTGTGGATTGTATTGACTGTGGGGTCCGAGTTATTTCTATCCTGTAGTGCTTTAAGAGCTGATTGGCTGTCGGAAGCAATAGCAATGGAGGTTGGTGATGATGTCTGGGTAAGTTGCGGGTGGTCCTCGATCCACTTGAAAGCTGCTTCTATTGCCGCTAGTTCCGCCATGAAGACGGTCGCGGTCCTGCTCAGCTTTACTTTCTTTGTGATGGTTTGACCATTGGGCAAGTTGATGACAGCTCCAGCTCCGGTTTCTCCGTTTTCCTGTTTGCTGCCATCCGTATAAATAGTGATGGTCGCGTCGTTCGTTGCTTGGTCTATTTCATTTTGGGTGTAGGCTTCGCAAAAGGTTATTGTTTGACGGTGGGCAGGATGTAGCTTTTGTTTTATGGCGGCTCTTTCTCTGAGTGTGATGTCATTCGGTAGGTCGGGGAACGTTTTAGTGGTTTTGACTCGATGGATTTGTTTGTATTCTTCAATGACTAGGTGCAGTGGAGTGAAGTTAGCTAGTGCAATGACCGTTATTCCAGGTGAAGTTCTGAATGCTCGAGTTACTTTAATTGCGAATTGGCGTTGGATAGACCATAGACTTTTTCTGATGTGTTTGTACTGCGTTGCGGAGCCCCAAATACCAGCTGCGTATGTGAACATCGGTTGAATGACGCTGTTATAGATGGTTGCCACATTCTGTGGGTGTACACCCCAGGTTGGTTTAATGAGGTTCGCTAATTTTTTATATAGTTTGTAGGCTTTATCAATAACGTATTTGCAGTGTGATGTAAAAGACAATCTGTCGTCGATGATGACACCTAAGAGTTTGATTTCGCGGGATAATGGGATAACGCTGCCTTGCATTTTTATGTTCGCTGTCTTGGCTTTATTAGTGAAGGCCATTGCTTGGGTCTTGAGTGGTCCGAATGTTAGTTTTGCCTTCTCACCCCAGTCTGAGATTATGTTTAGCCACTCGTTGGCGGTGTGCTCGATCGTGTCGACGTCCTTTCCCTCAACGAGAAGAAGAACATCGTCAGCGAAGGCTTGTATGCGGACGTTAGGTGGTAGTGGCGTTTCTAATAGGTCGTCGAGTATTATGTTCCAGAAGATTGGTCCGCACACAGAGCCCTGCACGCATCCTTTGGTAAGTGTCTTTTCCGCGGTAGAGTCGCCGTAATTTAGAATGGCGGTTCTGTTCTGTAAATAGTTAGTTATTAGGTTGTAAATATTTTTAGGGCATTTAATAGTCTGTAGTCGATGTAGTAGGAAAGGCCACCACGCATTGTCGAAAGCCGCTTTGATATCTAAAGAGACTGCTATTGTTTGCTGTTTACGGGATTTTGCCTGTTGTATGAAATCGATTGTGTGTTGCAGAGCGTCCGTTGTGGAACTTTGTTCTTTAAAACCATACTGTCGTTGATTATTGGTTCCTGTAGTTTCTAGGTGGTGTGTTAGTCGTTTAGTTATGAGTTTCTCTAGTAACTTCCCGAAGACTTTTATTAGACCAATGGGGCGGTATGCAGACATGTCGTCAGTGTTATCTTTGTTAGGTTTAGGTATTATGTGTACGAGGGATTTCTTCCAGGTCGTCGGGAAGTATCCTATCGCCAGACATTTGTTGAGGAGTTCTGTGAACTGCGTTGAGATCGCGTTGTAAACTTCCAGGCATATGTCCGCTGAGAGTTTGTCTAATCCGGGGGCCCTGTCCGCGCTCATTGTGGCCAGCCCGTCTCCAACTTCTTCTTTGGTAAAAGGGACGTCATCGGGGGTGTCTATTTGTCTGGTCTGTGCATTTCGTCTAATTTCTTGTTGTTCGGTAGTATCATTAGTGTTGTCGTCGTCGGGATAAAAGTGGTTTAGTAGAGCTTCTGCTGTATTTTGGGTGTTAGATGTGTGACTAGAGTTGATCTTCATCGTTTGCGGTGGTCTCCTTTGGGTCGTAGTTTTGATTATTTTGTTCGTAATCGCCCATACGTCTTCCTTGCCTTGGGTCTTGCAGAATTCCCTAAAATGTTCGGTGGAGGTTTTGGATAGCGCCTTAGCGTATTCTGTTTTTAATTCTGTGTATGTTTTTATAGCTTCTGCTAGTGGTCTTTTTGCTTTCTTTAGGTCGTGTAGTCGGTGATGAGCCTTAATGGTTGCTTTTTTCATTCTCTCCAATTCGTCAGTCCACCATGGGTTGTAAGTATGTCCGGGCTTTCTTTTATGCAGCACCTCATCGCAAGCCTCCAGCACCGCTTGCGTGAGGTCCTCCACAATGTAATCGATTTCAGATTGATCAGCAGTTTCTATTTTCTGAGTGCAGATTTTACATGTTGCGAGTTTAGAGTTGAGTGCGTCTCGCAGTATTTCAAGGCTTAATTTGTTGGTGTCATATTTTCGGGTAGTTGTAGTTTTAGGGTGTTGTATCTTTCCAGGGAGGTTGATTTCAAATTCGATTGCATTGTGGTCTGACGTGGGGCAAGCGTCCATGTTGACTTTCCAGTTGGTTACGGCGAATGTTATATGCTCAGATGCTAGGGTGATATCTACGATGGAAGAACAAGGGTTTCCATACCGAATTGCCTCAAAAGTTGGAGTGCTGCCTTCATTGGCTATAGTTAGATCGTGTGCAATGGTGAGGTCATAGATGGCCTCACCGCGTTCGTCAATAGTGCCCTCGTTCCAGGCGGAGTGCTTTCCGTTTAGGTCACCTCCTACGATTCTGAGTGAGCCCTTTGTTGCGTGAAGAAGGTGGTCTAGTCGGTCCATGGTATTTTTAGTGTCTTCGTCTGGTTCGATGTAAACAGAGGCTATGAACAGTTCCCTATGTCCGATTTTTGTTTGCACCACCGCAAGGTTGGTGTTTGAATATTGAGTCATGCCGAGTGCCGAGATGTTGCTTTTAATGAAGATGGCCGCTTTTACACGGTCGTTTTTATTATTATTTTGAAACTGGAATATATTCAGGCCGGGGATCGACTTAATGGTGTGTTGTCCACCCACGTAGGGTTCCGTTATTAGGGCTATATCGTAATCATGTTTAATGAAGTACTGTAGAAACTCTTGCTGTGCATTGTAACCTCGATTGAGGTTGCATTGCAGAAAGCGCGGCATATTTTATTGGTTGTTTGTTCGTCGTCGGAGGGGAAGTCCGAACGGTCCGAAGTCCGTGGCCTCCTCTGCTCTGCACCTGGCAGCTCCTACTTTCGGGCAGAGTGGGCTAGTGGCTCGGTGATTTGCTTCGGTGGTGGTGGTGCCGCTCCTGGTGCAGTTGAAGCACTTAGTTTTAGTGGCGTCTGTTTTGTGGGGGCAGTCGAAGGCGGTGTGACCTACGTTCGCGCAGTGGCCGCAGTTCTGCGTCTCGGAGGTACACTTGCTGCGCGTGTGTCCGAAGCGCAGGCAGTTGTGGCACTGTACAAAACGGGAGAAGTTCTCGATGTGGACTCGCTGGAAGTCGACCGCCAGTCGCTCCCGCTGAATGACGTCGGTGTAGTGTGCGGGTTGGATCTCAATCACGGCGTTATACAGTGCCGGGTTGCGGTTACTGGTAAGGAAGCACAATCGGACGGATTCCGCGGGTATGGAGTTTTGACGGGTTATAACGTCGATGAGTTGTTCCCTTTCTACTGTCTTGGATATCCCCTTCAGGATCGCAAGTGGTGGTCGCCTCTTTGCCTCCGCGGCGGCCAATCCCTCTATATCGTTGGTCTGGCGGATCGCGTCAGCACACTGGTCTGCGTTGTCGAACTCCACAAGTATTTTGCCGCCACCAATTGGCTTAATGCTGTTAGGAGCGTAGGTCTTGTCTCTGAAGTTGACGTGTTCTCTCCAGTTGGTGAGGGTGGTTTTGGTCGACGCTGCTGTTGTTGCGTCTTTGGGTTTCACGACAATGGCTGGACGCTGCTTTTGAGTTTCGGGACGCGGTTGGGCTGCAGCCGCGGCGTAGGATTTGACTGGATTGGTCTGTGAACTCTCTAAAACTACTTTAAAATTTTCGAATTCTTCTCTGAGAATCTTCCTTACACCTTCCTCGTCTACGGTGTTTTTGTCTTCTTTAGGTGGTTTAGGTGCTGAGATCTTTGCAGCAGTTTTGCGGATGTTTTCGGCCGCCTCGATGATTATTTTCTTGTTGACTGAAGTGACACTCCTGCCTTGGTTTATTGCTTCTATTATTGTGTTCGCTAAAGATTGGATTGCCTCAGTGGGACTTTTGTTGGTGAGGTCAGGTTTGGTAATCGAAGATGTAGAAGGGGGGGATTTAGCTATTTTGCTTGGGGGGACTGTAGTGCCGGGCGAGACCGGCTTGGTTGAAGCCATACTTCGTTAAAGTCCAAGAGAAGAAGAAGAATCGGGGTAAAGTTAAATGGTAGTCTTCGGAGCTAAACTGGTCAAAAGGGAGGTAAACGAGTCCACAAAACAACCTCCCGAGGCGTAAGTATATCAGGGAGAGAGCTGGAGCTCTCGTTAGGGTATTGCCGTACTTCGGCACCTTAGTGCTTGACCACTGGGGGGGAGGCGAAGTCGAGTTTCCTGCGAACAATAAGATCGATATCGGATTCCCGCTGTTCCCGTAAGTTCCCGCCGTGCTACCGCGAAGGGTCGATTCTCCGCTCCGGCGTTGAGACTCCCCTTCCCGGACCCGCCCCCGGGTGCTACCCCTGTTCAGCCGAGTCTGGACATCGCCGCGAAACCGCTGCCTCAAGTTGGTTGACGTCGCGCGTGGTCCCAACTTTTGAGGTCCGCGAGACGTGTGTGTTCCAGGCGCTTCCCGTCGCGACTGCACCCTCCACCGTTGAGTACCGCTCCGGTGTCGAGGCTCCCGCCGCGACAACCACGCCACCTACAACTCAGTCGAGTGTCTGAGTCGACGCCAGCGCCACTGGTGGCCGATAGGCGACAACTCAGTCGGTGTAAGCAGGTAAGTTTCCTTACTCTGTTATTGTTTTGTTTATTCTTTTTCCCTTATTTCTCTCTGTCCGTCCCATATGTAAGTCCACTTATTTATTTATTGTGTATTTGGGACGAGTTTCATAAGAAACATCGTTCCAAATAATGACGAGCCGAGGCAGGGGCCCGGGTGCCCACCGAGGCGGTAGGGGAGGGAAAATCCCTATCCCTACAACCACGGTGCGAGGCGCTCCGAGCCGCCCGCCCCAACCTAACGTCCCCCCAAGTGGTGAGCCCCGTCAGGTGGTCTCCCGCGACATAATGGGGGAGAAGTCACGCGCCGCGATCCAGATTATATCGGACGTGACTTTCTCGATGCCGCACCCCGGTCTCAGGGAGACTGTACCTGAGAGTACAACACTCCAGGAAACCGGAGCGGCACACCTAGCCCAAGCCACGCGCCGCCGTACTCCTCCCTCATTCGAGGAAGAGGAAACGCAGGATGAGAAGCGGCAGTGCGTGGAAACTTCGCCCGAGTCCCACTCCGACAACTCCCCTGTAGGCAGTCACCCGCCGGTCGATAAATCGACCCCAACGCAGGCCGCATTGGCCTTCCCAATTAGGGCAGGTAGGACGCTGCGCACGCCACCTAGGTCGCCGTCACCTGAACAAGGAGCGGCGCCGCAACTGGCCGACGTGTTCGAGGACGACGAAATCCGCGACTCCACGGAGTACGCGGAGCTCGCCGACCTAGAGAGGTCGGCGTCACCGCACGGTGCGCCGGCGACACTTGAGCCGCCGATGCCGGCACCGTCGCCCACACCAATCCCATCGCCAATACCAAGCACCTCATATGCGCGGATATTGGCGTCCCCCTCGCCGCCGCCGATGGTGACGTCGCCCGCGGCAACCGGCGTTAACGCCGCGGCCAGCGCGCCAACAGCAGAGGAGGCGCCCGCTAAGGGCTACCCCCCAATTGTCGTGGAAGTGTTTCCCAACTGGGCGAAACACTTCGAAATACTGCACGCCCAGTTGGGACACCCTCCCAACGCCCGCCCATTCGGGACGGGCATTCGATTCCTGCCAAAAAATGCGGAGGAGTACCGCACAGTACAAAAGTATCTCTGCGGCCTAGCAGAGGCAGAGCCGGCCTTAAGCTGGTACTGTTACTCGGCCGCAGAGGACCTCCCTACGAAAGTAGCACTGCGCGGACTCCCCGCAGGGACCAATCCGGAGGACATTAAGTCCAACCTCACCAAACTGGGATTCAAACCCAATTTGGTGAGACCAATTAAGCCGACTAAAGGGAGGCCCGGCTGCATCTTTCATGTTCAGCTGGACCACCTATCGACGGCAGAGCTCCAACGCCTATATCAGGTGCGAGTTTTGCTGTCGATGCCCGGTGTAACCATAGAGGCGTGGCGCAAGGATAAGCGTTTAGCTCAATGCTTCCGCTGTCAAGCGTTCGGACACGCCTCTACCAATTGTTTTCGGCCGCCTAAGTGTGTCCGCTGCGGAGGCGGCCACTTAACGGTCGAATGCATACGGCCAAAGGACGGTCCTCCCTCCTGTGCGAACTGCGGCGAGGCGCACACTGCCAACGACAAGCGGTGCGCAGCCTTCCGCAAAGAGGCGAGGAGGCGAGGTATCGCCCTGCAGCCGCCGGCCCCGCAGGGTAACCTGCAAAACATAGCCTCAGGCCACCAACAGCCTCCCTTGACGGCCGATCAGGTCAAGGACCTAGCCGAAGGGTGGCAAATTGCCGGCCGAGGCAACAAGCCAAGCGCAGCGACACAAAAGCCAACAACTTTAGCGCCGCCGGCCAACCTGCCTGCAGCGCCGCGCGCGCCTCAGGAGGCGGGAAATAAAAAAAAAAGAAACCGTAGGAGGAAGAAGGCAGCGGCGGCACCTTCGGCTCCGACAATAGCAGTCCCCGCGCCCTGCGCCCCTGCCCCCCTCGCCCAAAAGGCTTTGAAGGAGGCGGTGGAAAGGCCGCAACAAGCAAATGCCATAACGGAGACAGCGCCGGGGCCTATGCCTCAGCGGCCGATCCACCCCCAACCGCAATCCCAGCCGCAGCTTGAACTGCAACAAACGACTGCACCACAGTCGACCAGGAGCCCCCTAGTGAAAGATTTACTGGGGGCCCTGGTGGAAATCCTCACCGCGTACCTAAGCGGTGGGGATCTGTGGGCCGCGGTGTTTAAGGCTCTAGGGTCGCTGAAACAATATGTATAGCGACCTTAGAGCCATATACTGGAATCCCGGAGGGATCAACCCCAATATGGCTGACCTCCGCCTACTCCTCCAGCAGTATTACCCGCATGTAATGCTGCTGGGGGAAACTAAGCTCGCGCCACACCACGATTTCCGCGTATCGGGCTACCACGTGTATCGCAACGATAAAGTCTCGCCGTCCGGCATGCCCTATAGAGGCACGGCCGTGCTAGTACGGCGGGACTGCGTGCACGTGGAGCTCGACCTCCCGCCCTTAGACACACTAGTTGCAAACGGAGTGTGCCTAAGGGTGGGAGGAGAAGAGACGCGAATATATGCGGCTTATTACCCACCCTGCAACAGTATACTTGTTAGGGAAACACTGCCCCGAGACGTCCGCCAACTACTAGACGGCAGCGGCCCGGCATTGGTAATGGGGGACCTCAACTCTAAGCATAGAGACTGGGGCTCCCATACCAACAATGTCGCAGGCCGCGCACTGCAACAAGCCGCGGGGCGGGAGGGGTACATCGTAGTCGGGCCAAATGCGCCCACTCATGTACCCTCCAACCCCAATTATAGGGCGGACGTCTTAGATATCGCGCTCTGCCAAAATCTCTGCTCTACAACACAAATGGAGGTAGAAGTGCTGTACGACATTGAGTCTCAGCACTTGCCAATAATGGCCACCTTAGATTCCTCGGCCAGCTGTACTCTTCCGAGACAGCCCAGGCAGCGTATAGACTGGGACGCCTTTCAGCGAGCACTCTTAAACCTCAATCTCGGCGAGGGTCTGAATAGCCCGCAGGCTGTGGAGACCGCCGCCGCACTCTTTACTCTTAAAGTACAAGAGGCGGCGAAGGCCGCCACTGTGCCTATAGTGAGGCGGTCAGACAATCGCCGAGGTAATCTTCCAGTAGGTTTAAGAGCGCTCTTATGCAAGAAGCGCGTCCTACGTCGCGCCTGGGCCGAGACACGCTGCCCGAGGATCAAGCGGAGACTCAATGCCGTCAGTGCCCAACTGTCTGATGGGGTGAGAGAGTGGAGAGGGGCTAACTGGGACCGCGTCATTGACGACGCGGCCGCGGAGCCCGCTGCACTCTATCGCCTCAACAGACAGTTGCTTAGAAAGCCACCTCCACAATGCCCGCTCTACGATAGAGCGGGCATCCGCCAGTACGGCGCCGCGGAGAGAGCGGAGATTTTGGCAGAGCACCTAGAGGGGCAGTTCATGCCGAATCCCGTAGCATCAACGAGCGCGCCGGCAATCCGCGAACAACACCAACAGGTGATAAGCCGCGTAGAGCATTTTCTCGCCGACAACCCGCCGATCCCGTCCGAAGCCGCTTTTGTCTCTCCTGCAGAAATGCGGAAGGCAATAGCGGCTATGCCTAGGCGAAAAGCCGCAGGCACCGACGGGATTACGGCGGAGATATTGAAGCAGCTACCCAAGAGAGCCGTAGTCCAAATGGCGCGGCTCTCAAACGGCATACTACGGACAGGCCACTTCCCGGACATTTGGAAGTCCGGGAAAATCATTGTCCTTCCCAAACCAGGGAAGGACCGCCGCCAACCGTCTAGTTACCGGCCCATTACGCTATTGTCGCACTGCTCGAAGTTGTTTGAGCGTCTTGTGTTGCATCGAGTCCGGCCGCACCTCACCGTAAGGGAGGAGCAGTTCGGATTCCGTGAGCAACACTCCACGACGCTCCAACTAGCGCGCGTGCTAGAACACCTTGCCCAGGAGTGGAACCTCGGTCGCACCTCGGTCGCTGTATTTCTCGATATCGAGAAAGCATTCGACCGGGTGTGGCACGAGGGACTACTCTATAAGCTACTGGAGCAAACTAGCATGCCGCACCAGTATGTGCGACTAATAGCGTCCTTCTTGCGCGACAGAGAATTCTGTGTGGACGTGGAGGGCGCAGTATCTCAGTCGCGCAGGATCAGGGCCGGAGTGCCGCAGGGTAGCTGCCTCTCGCCGGCGCTCTACGCAGTTTATACCGACGACATCCCTCTACTCACCGAAGAGCATAGGCTCGAGGGAGAGAGAGGTGTCACCTTGGCGTTGTTCGCGGACGACAGCGCGTATTTCGCCTCGTCGACGAAGCCGGCGATCGCCGCGGCGCGGATGCAAAGGTTGCTTAACCTTCTTCCGGTTTGGCTCGACAAGTGGCGCCTGACGGTCAATGTGGGTAAGAATGTCGCGCTATGCGTCGGGCTAAAACGGAATGCACCGCCGCGGTTGATGCTACGGGATGAGGCAATTGTGTGGGAGCACACGGCGAAATATCTCGGGGTAACTATCGATAAAAAGCTTAGCATGAGGGCCCATGCAGACTCAGTCATAAAAAAGACAAAGTTTGCAAGGGCCCTCCTAAGGCCAGTTTTAAAATCCAAATTGCCACTGCGGACGAGAGTAGGTTTGTATAAAACCTACATTCGTCCGCAGTTTACATATGCAGCCCCTGCATGGTTCGCCCTGTGCTCCCACGCAACTAGGAAACGATTGCAGACCCAACAAAATTTTGTGCTCCGTGGCATAATAAACGCGGGCCGTTACGTCAGAAATGACGTAATTGCCCGCGACTTAAAAATGGAGTCGGTGGAGGAGTTTGTAGTGAGATGTGCGCGGAAAATGTACGACCGCGCCGATCACTCCAAATTCCTCCACCTCAGGGGAATAGCCCCACTCCACGCGAGACCCCCGGACGGCCGGACGAGTCGTCGCACTCCGCGGGAGATCTTACCTCCCGCGGAAAACGAGTAACCTGCCTATAAAGGCATATGTTGGGCCTGCAATCGTCTCCAATAAGTGTTATTTGTAATTCTGTGTCCGTACCCTTTTGTTTATTAATGTGCTGTCCTCATTTGTATGTCCTTTTACCTGTTTGTATCGTCCATCTGAAAAAAAAAATATGGCGCTGGATGTCGAAACCAGTACTACTGGTAGCGACATCTAGCGGCATACCAGTAAAACTTTTATAAAGTTAGTGCGTGGCAGCACAAAGCATGTCCTCAGGCAGCATTGCGCGGTGTCTGAGGACATGCTATTAGTTAGTTAAAATAGCCAAAAGCCGACAGATGGCGCGCTATTCAATAGAATAGTGTACCCATCTGTCGTGCTCCAAATTCTTTTTTCTAAATTCGTTCATGTTTGTTTTGTCCAAATGTTGCTATTATTGTGTAGACGCAGGCCTAGCCACCCTAAACCCCCTTGTCCCAAAAAAAAAAAAAAAAAGAAAAAAGAAAGTTATTAAAAAAAAAATATAATAATAACTTGTGCAGCTCGAAAAAAAAAAAATAGAAAGCAAAATACATATATAAAATATAATATACAAAAAAATACAAAAATACAAAAAAAAAATAGATAAAATACAAAAACATTGAGCTGTGCACAACTTCCCCCCGCCCACATTCCTCCCCCCCTTGAGGGCTGGATTAGAAAGGCATATGTTGCCCTCCTAAACCAGTCATCAAGGGGAAAAAACGCTCGGATCGACGCTTCCTAGTGACTGACCCAACAGTAGGGACATATATATTTATTTTATTATCTATATATAGCGCAGGTTGAGGGCCGCGAGAGGCGCCCGCAGCGGCCCGCCTGTGGGCACGCTGCGGACGCAGCTCGCGGAGCTCAGCCGACGCAATTTCTCTTGTATATTAGATATTTATTTATTCTTATATATTTATTTAGTTTTTAAAATTAGAAGCACGGGCAGTCACGGGGAAGTTAGTCGATCCAAACTCTTTATATGTTACATGTCTTGTGCCGCTCGGAGGAGGACAATGGAGAACATTGTCTTCACCCGAGCGGAAGTAAATTCTTAGCTTGTAATTGTGTTGTCCAATCTGAAGCCTCCTTATGGAAACATCAAGTACCCGGGGATAGTCATCCCCGGAGTTTAGACCCGGGCAAGGAGTCATTTACTCGAGGCCCGCACGCGCCGTATGGCGCACGACACCAGAGTCGAGTGGGGGGGAGGCGGCCGAATCCCGTAGCATCAACGAGCGCGCCGGCAATCCGCGAACAACACCAACAGGTGATAAGCCGCGTAGAGCAATTTCTTGCCGACAACCCGCCGATCCCGTCCGAAGTCGCTTTTGTCTCTCCTGCAGAAATGCGGAAGGCAATAGCGGCTATGCCTAGGCGAAAAGCCGCAGGCACCGACGGGATAACGGCGGAGATAATGAAGCAGCTACCCAAGAGAGCCGTAGTCCAAATGGCGCGGCTCTCAAACGGCATATTACGGACAGGCCATTTCCCGGACATTTGGAAGTCCGGGAAAATCATTGTCCTTCCCAAACCAGGGAAGGACCGCCGCCAACCGTCTAGTTACCGGCCCATTACGCTATTGTCGCACTGCTCGAAGTTGTTTGAGCGTCTTGTGTTGCATCGAGTCCGGCCGCACCTCACCGTAAGGGAGGAGCAGTTCGGATTCCGTGAGCAACACTCCACGACGCTCCAACTAGCGCGCGTGCTAGAACACCTTGCCCAGGAGTGGAACCTCGGCCGCACCTCGGTCGCTGTATTTCTCGATATCGAGAAAGCATTCGACCGAGTGTGGCACGAGGGACTACTCTATAAGCTACTGGAGCAAACTAGCATGCCGCACCAGTATGTGCGACTAATAGCGTCCTTCTTGCGCGACAGAGAATTCTGTGTGGACGTGGAGGGCGCAGTATCTCAGTCGCGCAAGATCAGGGCCGGAGTGCCGCAGGGTAGCTGCCTCTCGCCGGCGCTCTACGCAGTTTACACCGACGACATCCCTCTACTCACCGATGAGCATAGGCTCGAGGGAGAGAGGGGTGTCACCCTGGCGTTGTTCGCGGACGACAGCGCGTATTTCGCCTCGTCGACGAAGCCGGCGATCGCCGCGGCGCGGATGCAAAGGTTGCTTAACCTTCTTCCGGTTTGGCTCGACAAATGGCGCCTGACGGTCAATGTGGGTAAGACTGTCGCGCTATGCGTCGGGCTGAAACGGAAAGCACCGCCGCGGTTGATGCTACGGGATGAGGCTATTGTGTGGGAGCACACGGCGAAGTATCTCGGGGTGCAATTGATAAGTCACTGACCATGAGGGCCCATGCGAACTCAGTCATTAAAAAGACAAAGTTTGCAAGGGCCCTCCTAAGGCCAGTTTTAAAGTCAAAACTGCCACTGCGGACGAAGGTAGGTTTGTATAAAACCTACATTCGTCCGCAGTTTACATATGCAGCCCCTGCATGGTTCGCCCTGTGCTCCCACGCAACTAGGAAACGATTGCAGACCCAACAAAATTTCGTGCTCCGTGGCATAGTAAACGCGGGCCGTTACGTCAGAAATGACGTAATTGCCCGCGACTTAAAAATGGAGTCGGTGGAGGAGTTTGTAGTGAGATGTGCGCGGAAAATGTACGACCGCGCCGATCACTCCAAATTCCTCCACCTCAGGGGAATAGCCCCACTCCACGCGAGACCCCCGGACGGCCGGACGAGTCGTCGCACTCCGCGGGAGATCTTACCTCCCGCGGAAAACGAGTAACCTGCCTATAAAGGCATATGTTGGGCCTGCAATCGTCTCCAATAAGTGTTATTTGTAATTCTGTGTCTGTACCTTTTTGTTTATTAATGTGCTGTCCTCATTTGTATGTCTCCTTATTGTTTGTAGTGTCCATCTGAAAAAAAAATATGGCGCTGGATGTCGAGACCAGTACTACTGGTAGCGACATCTAGCGTCATATCCTTAAAACTTTTTATTAAATTGGTGCGTGGCAGCACAAAGCATGCCCTCAGGCAGCATTGCGCGGTGCCTGAGGACGTGCTATTCGTTAGATAAAAATAGCCAAAGCCGACAGATGGCGCGCTATTCAATAGAATAGTGTACCCATCTGTCGTGCTCCAAATTCTTTTTTTTTTTTTTTTTTTTTTTTTTTTTTTTCTTCCAAAATTTTTTCATGTTTGTTTTGTCCGTTCATTCATTTATTGTGTAAATGCAGGCTTAGCCATCCCAAATCCCCCCGTTCCCAAAAAAAAAAAAGAAAGTTATTTAAAAAAAAAATAATAAATAACTGTACAGCCCAAAAAAAAAAAAAGAAAAGAAAACATATATATATTATAGAATGAAAAAAAAAACATACAAAAAAAACCAATAAAAAATAAAAAAAATACAAAATCAGGGCTATACACAATTTCCCCCTTACCCATATTCCTCCCCCCCTTGGGAGCTGGATTGGGAAGGCATATGTTGCCCTTCTAAATCAGTTACCAAGGGGGAAAAACGCTCGGATCGACGCTTCCTAGTGACTGACCCAACAGTAGGGACATATATATTTATTTTATTATTTATATATAGCGCAGGTTGAGGGCCGCGAGAGGCGCCCGCAGCGGCCCGCCTGTGGGCATGCTGCGGACGCAGTTCGCGGAGCTCAGCCGACGCAACTTGTTCTTTATATTAAATATTTATTTATCCTTATATATTTATTTAGAACTTAATACTTCAATTCTTTTTAAATTTAGAATCACGGGCAGTCACGGGGAAGTTAGTCGAATCCAAACTTTTTTATTATGTTTTATGTCTTGTACCGCTCGGAGGAGGACAATGGACAACATTGTCTTCACCCGAGCGGAAGTAAATTCTTAGTTAACACGTTCGCGGACGCACCGGCTATTGCAGTCGATAGTAACTTTCGCAGAATGACGCGCCGGTTATAGCATTCGATGTTCTTCTTCGCATTAGAGACGCAACTGCATTAGCAGATGAATTTTCACACTACTACAGTAAAATTCAGTATTCAGTGCCCCCATTTGGAATTCTTCAAATTTCCTGGTGTCACATAACATGTATTTTTATACCTTTGAACAAGTGACTACACTCCGGCCAATCCTTTGATATAAGTGCGCACTCACACTGACGCACCTGCAATAGCAGCGCTGATTGTATGGCGATTTGTTCAGTCGCGCAGCAAGTGCGCCGCTGAGTGGAAACGTAGTAAGAGTCTTGCGTGTACGACTTGTGATCAACGTAAGTAGAAAAAAAAATACATTTTCCTGAGTAAATATGATGTAAATTTTATTAATTTTAAGATCAAAGTAAAACATAGTGCTTTTGGATCGATTTGTGAACATAATAACGTCTATAATTATCTTATAATTTCGTTTTTATGTCGGTTTTCACGTATTTTTCTCGTAAGATATATCTAATATTATGCTACATAGTAATGTTCTAGTAAAGTCTAGTTAAATTATGGTCACTTACAGGAAGAGACGCATTTATTACGATACCACGATTACCAAAGAAGCACGTAGAGGTCTTGAAATTACGGGTATTGACATTGCACAGAGGCGTCAGACAGGGAGATGTCATATCTCCGAAACTGTTCACGACCGCTCTGGAAGATGCCTTCAAGCTTCTGGATTGGAAAGTATTTGGCATCAACGTCAACGGCGAGTATATCACTCACCGTTGATTTGCCGACGATATCGTGGTCATGGCGGAGTCGCTGGAGGATCTTATATGCTCGAAGGCCTCAATCGAGTTTCCCAACAGGTGGGTCTAGAAATGAACATGGACAAGACGAAAGTCATGTCCAATGTCCATGTCGCACCCGCCCCGGTCTCAGTTGGGAGCTCGATCCTCGAAGTTGTTGACGAGTACGTATACCTTGGACAAACCATCCAATTAGGTAGGTCCAACTTCGAGAAAGAGGTCAATCGACGAATCCGACTCGTCTGGGCAGCTTTCGGAAAATTACGGCATATCTTCACGTCCAAAATTCCTCAGTGCTTGAAACGAAGAAATTTCGAGCAATATGTGTTACCAGTGATGACCTATAGATCCGAGACGTGGTCCCTCACTATGGGCCTCATTAGAAGGTCTACGTCTAGGTATGACGGTCACTCAGCGAGCCATGGAGAGAGCTATGCTTCTCTACGAGATCGAATCAGAAATGAGGAGATCCGTAGCAGAACCAAAGTAACCGACATAGCCAAACGGATCAGCAAGCTGAAATGGCAGTGGGCAGGGCACATAGCGCGCAGAACTGATGGCCGATGGGGCAAAAGAGTTCTGGAATGGCGACCACGTACCGGAAAGCGCAGCGTAGGACGCCCGCCTGCAAGTTGGTCAGACGACCTAAGAAAAGTTGCAGAAAGCCGCTGGATGCAGGCCGCCGCCATCAGGTCGCATTGGAGGCGTTTGGGGGAGGCCTATGTCCAGCAGTGGACTTCTTGTGGCTGAGATGATGCTGATGATGATAGACGTAAACATTACTAATTTGTAACTTCTGCTGTGGTTCAAAGAACAAAAAATTTTCTTTACTAGATGTAAGGATCTAACCGTTTTAGTCACAGAGTTTTAGTATTAGTAGTTTTAAAAGTGCAATTTTGATTGAGAGAATTATTAATAGAAGAAAATGTATGTTAAAGCTGTGATTAGACTGGCTTTTTTGTTGAGTAATTAATATAGGAAAACAATTTATTTTCATGCCATTCATTAAAATTAATAAAACTTATAATGTTTGCGTATTATTATTAGTAGTCACCCGAATAAGCGAACATAAGTCCTTGTTATTGTTCTCGTTTGTTCAGATTTTGATAAGCTCTTATGGGACGTCTTCAGTAAGGCGAAACCTAAATAACGAATTTCGAAGGTTAGCCATCAGACATTCGTTATTTAGATTATTATTTGAGTACCTGATACCGACTAAAAACATGATAGTTATAGCCGGCGTGTCCTATTTATAAAGATTAATCACTGTTATCGGCGACAGAACGTCTACAGCCGGCGAAGGCTGTAGTCGGTGCATCCTTTTTATGTAATAAATGTCTATTATCAGCGACGGAACGTCTATAGAAGGCGAAGGATATAGACGGCGCGTTCTATTTATGTACAAAAATTACTATTATCAGCGACGGAACGTCTATAGCAGGCGAAGGCTATAGACGGCGCGTCTAATTTATGTACAAAATTGATTATTATCAGCGACGGACCGTCTATAGCAGGCGAATGCTATAGACGGCGCGTCCTATTTATGTACATCAATTACTATTGTTAGCAACAGAACGTCTATAGCAGGCGAAGGCTATAGACGGTGCGTTCATTTTTAAATACATAATAACTATTAAAAATCGACGGAACGGCTCAAGCATTTCATACAAAAATGAGGTGTCAAAGTAAGGTTACAAAATCAGACCAAGCGTCCGCGAACGTGTTAATTGTGTTGTCCTATATGAAGCCTCCAGATCGAGAACGAAATGGAAATACTAATTACCCGGGGATTGTCATCCCCGGAGTTGAAACCCGGGCAAGGAGCATTGCTCGAGGCCCGCACGCGCCGTAGGCGCATGAAACCCGGCAGGCAGGGGGGGAGGCGAGGAGGCGAGGTATCGCCCTTCAGCCACCGGCCCCGCAGGGCAACCTGCAGAATTTAGCCTCAGGCCACCAACAGCCACCCTTGTCAGCCGAGCAGGTCAAGGACCTAGCCGAGGGGTGGCAAATTGCCGGCCGAGGCAATAAGCCTAGCACCTTTACACAGCAAAAGCCGACAACATTAGCGCCGCCGGCCAACCTGCCTGCAGCGCCGCGCGCGCCTCAGGAGGCGGGCAACAAAAAAAAGAGGTCCCGTAGGAGGAAGAAGGCAGCGACGGCGCCTTCGGCCCCGGTCCCTGCGCCCTGCGCGCCAGCCCCCCTTGCCCAAAAGGCACTAAGGGAGGCGGTCGACAGGCCGCAACAAACGGCCAACAAATCAGCTGTCGAGACGGCGCCGGGGCCTAAGCCTCAGCTGCTGACTCAGCAGCAGGCAACTACACAACCGCAGCCTCAGCTGCCCCAAACTGCGGCACCACTGTCGACCAGGAGCCCCCTAGTAACGGACTTACTGGGGGCCCTGGTGGAAATCCTCACCGCGTATCTAAGCGGTGGGGACTTGTGGGCCGCAGTATTCAAGGCCCTAGGGTCACTAAAACAATATGTCTAGTGACTTTAGGGCCATCTACTGGAACCCCGGAGGGATATCAGCCAAAACAGCCGACCTCCGCCTACTCCTCCAGCAGTACTACCCGCACGTAGTACTGCTGGGAGAAACGAAGCTTGCGCCTCATATTGACTTCCGCGTCCCGGGCTACCACGTGTATCGCAACGACAAAGTCGCGCCGTCCGGCGTGCCCTACAGAGGCACGGCGGTACTGGTGCGGCGCGACTGCATACACGTGGAGCTCGACCGCCCGCCCTTAGACACACTGGTCGCGAACGGAGTGTGTCTAAGAGTGGGTGGCGACGAGACGCGGATCTACGCGGCATATTACCCGCCGTCAAACAACACAGCCCATGTAAGAAGCACACTGCCCCGAGACGTCCGCCTTATTCTAGACGGCAGCGGTCCGGCGATGGTGA
This sequence comes from Endotricha flammealis, assembly GCA_905163395.2. Classification (NCBI taxonomy): domain Eukaryota; kingdom Metazoa; phylum Arthropoda; class Insecta; order Lepidoptera; family Pyralidae; genus Endotricha; species Endotricha flammealis. The sequence continues at coordinate 16,585 of LR990861.1, read as the reverse complement.
TGGGTGACCTCAACTCTAAACATAGAGATTGGGGCTCCCATACCAACAACGTCGCCGGCCGCGCACTCCAACAAGCCGCGGGACGAGGTGGGTACACAGTAGTCGGGCCGAGTGCGCCCACTCATGTACCCACCAATCCCAACCACAGGGCGGACGTACTCGACATTGTGCTCTGCCAAAATCTCCGCTCTACAATACAAGTGGAATTAGAAGTGCTGTACGACATTGAGTCTCAGCACTTGCCTATAATGGCAACGCTTGATTCCTCGGCCAGCTGTACTCTACCGAGACAGCCCAGGCAACGTATAGACTGGGACGCCTTTCAGCGAGCGCTCTTAGACCTCAACCTCGGCGAGGGTCTGAATAGCCCGCAGGCTGTGGAGACCGCCGCCGCACTCTTTACTCTTAAAGTACAAGAGGCGGCGAAGGCCGCCACTGTGCCTATAATGAGGCGGTCAGACAATCGCCGAGGTAATCTTCCAGTAGGTTTGAGAGCGCTCTTATGTAAGAAGCGCGTCCTACGTCGCGCCTGGGCCGAGACACGCTGCCCGAGGATCAAGCGGAGACTCAATGCCGTCAGTGCCCAACTGTCTGACGGGGTGAGAGAGTGGAGAGGGGCTAACTGGGACCGCGTCATTGACGACGCGGCCGCGGAGCCCGCTGCACTCTATCGCCTCAACAGACAGTTGCTTAGAAAGCCACCTCCACAATGCCCGCTCTACGATAGAGCGGGCATCCGCCAATACGGCGCCGCGGAGAGAGCGGAGATTTTGGCAGAGCACCTAGAGGGGCAGTTCATGCCGAATCCCGTAGCATCAACAAGCGCGCCGGCAATCCGCGAACAACACCAACTGGTGATAAGCCGCGTAGAGCAATTTCTCGCCGACAACCCGCCGATCCCGTCCGAAGTCGCTTTTGTCTCTCCTGCAGAAATGCGGAAGGCAATAGCGGCTATGCCTAGGCGAAAAGCCGCAGGCACCGACGGGATTACGGCGGAGATAATGAAGCAACTACCCAAGAGAGCCGTAGTCCAAATGGCGCGGCTCTCAAACGGCATATTACGGACAGGCCATTTCCCGGACATTTGGAAGTCCGGGAAAATCATTGTCCTTCCCAAACCAGGGAAGGACCGCCGCCAACCGTCTAGCTACCGGCCCATTACGCTATTGTCGCACTGCTCGAAGTTGTTTGAGCGTCTTGTGTTGCATCGAGTCCGGCCGCACCTCACCGTAAGGGAGGAGCAGTTCGGATTCCGTGAGCAACACTCCACGACGCTCCAACTAGCGCGCGTGCTAGAACACCTTGCCCAGGAGTGGAACCTCGGCCGCACCTCGGTCGCTGTATTTCTCGATATCGAGAAAGCATTCGACCGAGTGTGGCACGAGGGACTACTCTATAAGCTACTGGAGCAAACTAGCATGCCGCACCAGTATGTGCGACTAATAGCGTCCTTCTTGCGCGACAGAGAATTCTGTGTGGACGTGGAGGGCGCAGTATCTCAGTCGCGCAAGATCAGGGCCGGAGTGCCGCAGGGTAGCTGCCTCTCGCCGGCGCTCTACGCAGTTTACACCGATGACATCCCTCTTCTCACTGATGAGCATAGGCTCGAGGGAGAGAGGGGTGTCACCCTGGCGTTGTTCGCGGACGACAGCGCGTATTTCGCCTCGTCGATAAAGCCGGCGATCGCCGCGGCGAGGATGCAAAGGTTGCTTAACCTTCTTCCGGTTTGGCTCGACAAGTGGCGCCTGACGGTCAATGTGGGTAAGACTGTCGCGCTATGCGTCGGGCTGAAACGGAATGCACCGCCGCGGTTGATGCTACGGGATGAGGCAATTGCGTGGGAGCACACGGCGAAATATCTCGGGGTAACTCTCGATAAAAAACTTAGCATGAGGGCCCATGCAGACTCAGTCATAAAAAAGACGAAGTTTGCAAGGGCCCTCCTAAGACCGGTCCTAAAATCGAAACTGCCGCTGCGGACGAAGGTAGGTATATATAAAACCTACATTCGTCCGCAGTTTACATATGCAGCCCCCGCATGGTTCGCCCTGTGCTCCCACGCTACTAGGAAACGATTGCAGACCCAACAAAATTTCGTGCTCCGAGGCATAATTAACGCGGGCCGTTACGTCAGAAATGACGTAATTGCCCGCGACTTAAAAATGGAGTCGGTGGAGGAGTTTGTAGTGAGATGTGCGCGAAAAATGTTTGACCGCGCCGATCACTCCAAATTCCTCCACCTCAGGGGAATAGCCCCGCTCCATGCGAGACCCCCGGACGGCCGGATGAGCCGTCGCACTCCACGGGAGATTTTACCTCCCGTGAGTAACGAATAATCCGCCTACAAGGCATATGTTGGGCCTGCAATCGTCTCCAATAAGTGTTATTTGTAATTCTGTGTCCGTACTTTTTGTCTATTAATGTGCTGTCCTCATTTGTATGTCCTTTGCCTGTTTGTATCGTCCTTCTGTAAAAAAAATATGGCGCTGAATGTCGAGGCCAGTACTACTGGTAGCGACATCTAGCGCCATACCAGTAAAACTTTTATAAAACTTTCATTAAGTTGGTGCGTGGCAGCACAAAGCATGCCCTCAGGCAGCATTGCGCGGTGTCTGAGGGCATGCTAATTGTTAGTTAAAATAGCCAAAAGCCGACAGATGGCGCGCTATTCAATAGAATAGTGTACCCATCTGTCGTGCTCAAAATTAAATTAAATTTTTTCTAAATTCGTTCATGTTTGTTTTTGTCTTTTCACTTATTGTGTAAATGCAGGCTTAGCCATCCCAAATCCCCCCGTTCCCAAAAAAAAAAAAAAAAGAAAGTTATTTAAAAAATAATAAATAACTGTACAGCCCAAAAAAAAAAAAAAGAAAAGAAAACATATATACATTATAGAATGGAAAAAAAACATACAAAAAACCAATAAAAAATAAAAAATACAAAAATCAGGGCTGTACACAATTTCCCCCTTACCCATATTCCTCCCCCCCTTGGGAGCTGGATTGGGAAGGCATATGTTGCCCTCCTAAATCAGTTATCAAGGGGGAAAAACGCTCGGATCGACGCTTCCTAGTGACTGACCCAACAGTAGGGACATATATATTTATTTTATTATTTATATACAGGGTGACTGGTTAAACATCGTACGCATTTTAATAGATAAAAAAGTAATTAATTTATATCCCTTCTGCATAAAAAAAAACAAAAAAAAAATTTAAATAGGCGAGATATGCGTATTTTAAAAAAATATTAAAATCGGCCAATTTACGTATACTGTGGTGTCACGTGGTGTCGAATGTCGAAGTCGCGCGAGCGCCGCCGCCTGCCACCGCCCTCGCCGCGCCGCGGCCTGCGCGGAGTGCGCGGGCGGGGGCCATTCATTCATTTACTACTTAGTCTAGGATGGTCTAGGTATGCTACGTTGCCGTTGCTACGAATGACAAAAAATTAATTTGCGCGAAGAATGAATCGAATGAGGTAGGTAAGTAGGTGGCTAGTTATTAGTTATTTTTAATCACATTACATTTAAAATTTTTACTTACCTACTACGTTCATATGAAAATCAAGAAAATCACAATAATTGTTCTACTACACAACACATCACTACACACACTCGTAATCGTTCACACCAAGTTCTTGGACGGGTCGATAATGAAACGGATGTCGTCTGTCTGTATGTAGCAGATTCCACACCGTATACTGTGACACATTAAAACGTCTTGCGGCATTCCGCGTACTCTCGCGTGGGTTGTGGTCAAAGTATTCTAAAATGGCTTCATGCAAGTCTACCGGATAAGGTTCTGCTCCTCGTGCTTGGGCATGAGTGGGCACGGTAAACTGGCCGAACGCTCTTAATCTAAAATTGAGTCCTAACATCAAATCATATGATGGTACTCGCCGGTTTGGGAACGTCTCGCGATACAACGTAATTGCGTGTCTAACAACGTTATTTGCCCTCGCGTAACATTGCACCATGTCCCAATACTCCTCATTGGTGTATTGATAAGCCATTATCACTACTCACTAGTTCACTCACACACAAGTTCACAACACAAGCGCGGCACACGCGATTCCAATCAAGTTCGCCTCAAGTTTGCCGGTGTCGACCGTTATGACGTCACATTAACGAGTAGAAATAAAAAAAAAATACAGAATAATCGAGTAATAGCGAAAATAATATCTTTCGCTATTACTCGATTCAGTGTCGCTCTCGCCGATTGATAATCAATTGTCTTTCGTTGTTTTGCGATAAGCTAACAGTCCGAGCAACTGCGGAAGCGGCAAACTTGAAACGGACGGGTAGTACGTACGTACGCGACGTGCGATCGATGCCAAAACAAGTTTGCGACTGGGGGGTGGGAGCGAGCGAGGTCCGCGATCGGGTTGCGTTTGCGCTGGGGTGCGGGCGGGGCGCGGGGGGATTGCCGGGTCGAGGTCGCGAGAGTTCATGCATAGTATAATGTAAAAAACGTAGAATGAACATTAAAATAAATAAAAATTAAAAAAAATAAGGTGGTGGTTTTTAACACTTAATGGAATAGGCATCAGCTTCTTATTCACCTCCTTTAATGGGTCCGTTGTTCAATCAGTCACCCTGTATAGCGCAGGTTGAGGGCCGCGAGAGGCGCCCGCAGCGGCCCGCCTGTGGGCACGCTGCGGACGCAGTTCGCGGAGCTCAGCCGACGCAACTTGTTCTTTATATTAAATATTTATTTATCCTTATATATTTATTTAGAACTTAATATTTCAATTATACTTAGATGTAACATCCTCGACATTCAAGTATACCATGTAGTCCGTAGTTGTATGTACCGCATCTTCACACAGTTTAGATTTTTATTTTTAAATTTCAAAAGTAAAAGATTAGTTCTATTGACTCGCATAGTACCTACCGCCATATTGGCTTAGCAGTAATCATTCGTGTGTTGTGTGTCGCATCTAGTGCACGGTTATTCTAAATTCAAATTAATTTAGGTTGTTTATAACTGTATCGTTTAGTAAAATGGGTAAAAATAAAAAACGCAAACGTGATAAAAGTGCCGACGACTTAATGCGTAAAATTAAGAAAATACAAAAAGAAGTGGAACGGTCTCGACGTCGTCGCCGTTCCCCAAGTATTACGAGTAACAACAGTCAATATGATTTAGAAGGTTAGTAATTTAATTTAAAATAAATAATATACATTATAAATGTTATACGTAAAGGTGATAATGAATAACGATGACCTGTCTTCAGTAGAAAGATAAATAATATTTACTTCAACGGTTTTTTGTTGTTTATTTTTTTCATCACCTACCTACAAATATTTTGTTTTTTCTAATTACTGTCGCCGTTACTTAATAATATAGAACTAAGTGTTATAAACCAATCTAAGTCGTTTTTTGAATATAATAGAAGATGGAAAATAATTTTATATTAGGTACGTCTTTATTAAATATTTACAAATAATTTTTAATATTTCCTTAGTGGTGGCACGTGATGTCATCCGGAAATATGCATAATAACATTCTCTAAGTGGTGATACGAGATATCATCCCGAAGGTTATTTTTTTTGAACAATAAGTTGGCATAATCTTTCTCTAATATTTCCTTTAGTGGTGTCACGCGATGTCACCCGGAAATACTTAAACTTTCTTTAAGTGGTGATACGAGATATCACCCTGAAAGTTAATTAAATAAACCTAATAAGTTTTTTTTCTCTACTCCCAACTCATAGATATTGAAGTTAAAAACTCAAGCCTAAACCGCTCAGTCATCTCAGATTCCGAATATCATTTGATGGATTACATTCCACATGAGGAAAATAATGACCCTCATCAACTGAAATCAGTAGTTATGAGCACAACGGTTGAAAATGAACTAGTGCCGGACAATAACAATCCTGCTGAGACATCTGCGATATCTGGTGCTGCAGCCTCTGAGGAGCTTGCAGATAAGACAGACAATGTTCCAGAAGAAATACTGTCAATATTAGGCGAAGCGAAAAAATCTGATGAAAAATATGGAAAGAAAATTCCGCTTGAGATCTCTGAACGCTGGGGTAAAATACTGTTGGAAGGATTGGCTAAAGATGCTAAAGAGACCTTATTGGATAAGTTGCTGGTTCCCGAGAATTTTCTTTTAGCTAAGGCCCCGAAGTTAAATGTTGAAGTATCAGCTGTTTTGACAATACAAGCAAAAAATCGTGATAAGCGATTAGAAAAAACTCAGAACCAACTAGGTTCAGCAATAGCAGGTCTAACAACTCTGACAACGGAAATTATAAGTACCGAATTAGATAAAATTCAGCTTATTCAAAAACTTTCAGAAATTAACCAAGTTTTATTGGATCTACATTATCAGGAGACGCTAAACAGACGTCAGCTTATAATTCCAATGTTGGACAAAAGTTTTGTCAACATTGTACAAGGTGTCAAACGAGACGCTCACCTATTTGGTAACAACTTAGGTGAAAATATAAGATCTAACAAAAGTCTGGAGAAATCTAGTCAACAAATCAAAAAAGCGGTGCCTCAACCGTTTGTGTCTCGACGAACCGGGAGCCATCCGGGAAACTCACGCGCGCCCCCCCGTCAGCAGACGAGTGCGGGGCGCCCTCCTTTGTCAGCAACAGCGCCGCCGCCGCCGCCGCCGCGCTATTACCGAGACCAAGCGCCGCCGCCGGCGCAGACACAGTCGGCACGGAGACAAACTGCGCCACCAGCGCAGCGCGGGCGTCCCTCGTACCAGGGCAGGGGCTACGACAGGAGGGGCCGCCGCTAGAGGTATTACATGCAGGTCGCATTCAACACTTTATATATAATTGGTTTAAGATTACTACGGACCCTAATGTCCTCTCATATGTACAGGGCTACAAATTATTATTTGAATCAGAGCCTTATCAGATAACAGAGCCAGTCCATCCGCCTAGCTCTAAATTAGAAATACGTAAAGAAATAATTAAACTTCTTAATTTGGGGGCAATTCAATTATGTGATGAACATGCTGACCAGTTTTTGTCACCTATTTTCCTTATACCAAAGAGCACAGGTGGCTTCAGGTTTATTTTAAACCTTAAAAATCTCAATAAGTTCATGTTTATACCTAAGTTTAAAATGGAGGACATTAGGGCGGCAACTCAATTAATTTCGAACGGTTCCTATATGGCTACGGTAGACCTTAAAGAGGCGTACTTTTTAGTTCCAGTAAATTCATCCCACAGGAAGTATCTACGATTTCGCTTTGAAGGCTTGTATGAATTCACATGCTTACCGTATGGCTTGTGTTCAGCTCCATATATATTCACTAAACTTATAAAACCAGTGCTATCATACTTACGAAGCAAAAGTCACAAAGTCATAGCTTACTTAGACGACATTTTATGTATTGGGGATAGTTATATTGCTTGTGTGAATACGGTCAATACTCTTGTTGAAATCTTACAAAGCCTGGGCTTCGTTATAAATATAGAGAAAAGTAACATGGTGCCTACAAATAATTGCAAATTCTTAGGATTTATATTGAATTCGAAAGAAATGACGTTAGAACTACCTCAAGAAAAACGTTGTAAAATTTATGATATTACGAATAAAATGTCTAAAAAACGAGTATTGTCGATTAGAGAATTTGCAAAATTTGTAGGCACCCTGAACGCTGCATGTCCAGCGATTAAATACGGCTGGTCACACACTAAAATGTTTGAACGGGAAAAATATCTTAACTTGCTAAGATACGATGATAATTATGACGCAAAAATGAATATATGTCCTAATCTTTACGAAGATTTTCAATGGTGGAAAAAAGTTATTTGGAACTCAAATAACCCAATAAGAAAAGGTCACTACGTATTAGAAATATTTACCGATTCTTCGCTTTCGGGCTGGGGAGCATATTGTAATGGGGAAACCACACGTGGGTATTGGTCAAATATTGAAGCTACATATCATATTAATTATCTAGAGCTACTAGCGGCGTTCTTAGGACTAAAGAGTTTTGGCAAAAACCTTAAGAATTCGGAAATCCTTCTTAGGATCGACAACACTACGGCCATCTCCTACATAAATAGGATGGGTGGCATACAATTCCCAAAATTAACCACCATCACAAAAGACATTTGGTCTTGGTGTGAAGCGCGGAACCTCTTCATCTTTGCATCATATATTAAATCTCGGGATAATGTCGATGCTGATAGAGCCTCCAGAATAACAAATATAGACACCGAGTGGGAACTCAATTCACTTAGTTTTGAAAAAATAACAAAATTATTTGGCAAACCAGACATAGACTTATTTGCCTCGCGGATAAACAAGAAGTGTGACAAATTTGTATCCTGGAAACGAGATCCAGAGGCATTTGAAATTGATGCATTTACGTTACAATGGAACCTCTATTATTTTTATGCGTTCCCACCCTTTTCATTAATCATGAAATGTCTCCGTAAAATATCGAATGATGAAGCTAAAGGTATTATGGTGGTTCCCTATTGGCCCAGCCAGCCATGGTACCCTGTATTTCTATCATTGGTTTCTTCAGAAATGCTGTACTTGAAACCTAACGTAGACCTTTTATTGTCTCCTTCCAGAACGAGCCACCCTTTATGGCGAAGCCTTACCTTGGTGTGCGCGAAATTATCCGCGAGGCCTACGTGAAACACTGTCTTTCTGATAACACAGTGGAGATAATGATTAAATCCCTTGCAAAAAGCACATTGCAACAGTATAATACGGCATTCAAACATTGGATATCTTTTTGTAACACAAATGAACAAGATTGTTATAATGTATCAGTTCCGATCATACTTGATTTCTTAACAGAGAAGTTTGATAGTGGCGCCAGTTATGGCACATTAAATTCATATAGATCAGCTTTGTCGCTTATATTAGGTAAACAATTATGTAACCATGATTTAATTTCCCGTTTTTTTAAAGGCATTTATAAGATTAGGCCGAATTTACCCAAATACCACAATTCTTGGGATCCAAATTTAGTACTCTCATATCTTGAGAAGCAGTATCCTAATGAATCACTAAAATTTGATTGTATATCAAAGAAACTAGTGACTCTGCTCGCGTTGTCCACGGGACAACGTGTGCAGACTTTGTCACTTATAGAAATTAATAATATATTGTTTAATGATTCCAGTGTAATTATATCAATTACTGATATTATAAAAACTTCAGGCCCGAATAATCCTAACCCAAAGTTAATAATACCTTTTTTTAAAGAAAAGGAATTTATTTGTCCAGCAAAGACCCTGTCTGATTACTTAAATATAACAAAGAACTATCGATCTTTACCTGATACTAATAAATTAATATTAACGTGTAAAAGACCGTATCATAACGCCAGTTCGCAAACAATTAGCAAATGGATAAAGCAAGTACTCGGATTCAGCGGCATTGATGTGAATATATTCACCTCTCACAGCACCCGGCATGCGTCTACGTCGGCAGCAAGCCGCGCGGGAGTCTCAGTCGATATCATTAAAAAGACCGCGGGGTGGTCAGGCCATTCTTTGTGTTTTGCTAAATTTTATAATTTGCCTTTACATGATTCTGAACAAGACAGGGCCTTTGCAGAAGCAATAATTAATCAGCAGGCAATAATTTAATTGTAAACTTATCACAATTTTAATTTATTAGATATTACAATCAAAAATTTGTAATCTTTTTTTTATTTACAGTCCCTCGTATTTACATGGATCATTCTGCATTTACGCTAAACATCTACATGGTATACTTGAATGTCGAGGATGTTACATCTAAGTATAATTGATGGTTAATTGAACTTACCTTAAGTGAACTTCAACCATAATTATACGCGATGTTACATCCGAAGACATTCAAGGTCCCTCCCAACCCACTCATAATTTATGTCGCACGCCGCTTGCTATGGAAAAAGACATGAAAATTATACCCCGTACAAAATGCAGAATGGTATTAATGCTTACTCTAAAATGAATGATTACTGCTAAGCCAATATGGCGGTAGGTACTATGCGAGTCAATAGAACTAATCTTTTACTTTTGAAATTTAAAAATAAAAATCTAAACTGTGTGAAGATGCGGTACATACAACTACGGACTACATGGTATACTTGAATGTCTTCGGATGTAACATCGCGTATAATTATGGTTGAAGTTCACTTAAGGTAAGTTCAATTAACCATCAATTTTTTTTAAATTTAGAATCACGGGCAGTCACGGGGAAGTTAGTCGAATCCAAACTTTCTTTTATATGTTTTATGTCTTGTGCCGCTCGGAGGAGGACAATGGACAACATTGTCTTCACCCGAGCGGAAGTAAATTCCTAGTCTAGTTGTGTTGTCCCAAATGATGCCTCCAGATCAAGATCAAGATCATCAAGATCAAGATTGAAATGGAAACACTAATTACCCGGGGATTGTCATCCCCGGAGTTGAATCCCGGGCAAGGAGCATTGCTCGAGGCCCGCACGCGCCGTAGGGCGCAAGAAACCAGAGTCAGTCAGTCAGAGAGTCAGGGGGGGAGGGTGGGCGTTTTTTCGATTTTCTTGTTCCAGACGGTCCAGAGACAAGAGACGAAGATCCTGCAGACGTTCCCGATGCTTCGGGAACCCGAGAACAGGTATTTAATCGAGTTTTTTAACAATTTAAGTTTTTTAATTTTTTGTTTTTATTACAGGTGGGGAAGCCACGGGGGGGAAAGAAGACGCTTCAGGAGCAATTGGAGCAATTATTGGGTGACGATAAAACAATTTAGAAGTAAGTATTGATGACTTTTGAATTTGGAATAAGTTTTTTGTATGGGGATTGTGGCTTACCAAGTAAACTCGGTTCCACTAACGAAAAAACTAAAGGGTGGGCTTTTTTCGATTTTCTTGTTCCAGACGGTCCAGAGACAAGAGACGAAGATCCTGCAGACGTTCCCGATGCTTCGGGAACCCGAGAACAGGTATTTAATCGAGTTTTTTAACAATTTAAGTTTTTTAATTTTTTGTTTTTATTACAGGTGGGGAAGCCACGGGGGGGAAAGAAGACGCTTCAGGAGCAATTGGAGCAATTATTGGGTGACGATAAAACAATTTAGAAGTAAGTATTGATGACTTTTGAATTTGGAATAAGTTTTTTGTATGGGGATTGTGGCTTACCAAGTAAACTCGGTTCCACTAACGAAAAAACTAAAGGGTGGGCTTTTTTCGATTTTCTTGTTCCAGACGGTCCAGAGACAAGAGACGAAGATCCTGCAGACGTTCCCGATGCTTCGGGAACCCGAGAACAGGTATTTAATCGAGTTTTTTAACAATTTAAGTTTTTTAATTTTTTGTTTTTATTACAGGTGGGGAAGCCACGGGGGGGAAAGAAGACGCTTCAGGAGCAATTGGAGCAATTATTGGGTGACGATAAAACAATTTAGAAGTAAGTATTGATGACTTTTGAATTTGGAATAAGTTTTTTGTATGGGGATTGTGGCTTACCAAGTAAACTCGGTTCCACTAACGAAAAAACTAAAGGGTGGGCTTTTTTCGATTTTCTTGTTCCAGACGGTCCAGAGACAAGAGACGAAGATCCTGCAGACGTTCCCGATGCTTCGGGAACCCGAGAACAGGTATTTAATCGAGTTTTTTAACAATTTAAGTTTTTTAATTTTTTGTTTTTATTACAGGTGGGGAAGCCACGGGGGGGAAAGAAGACGCTTCAGGAGCAATTGGAGCAATTATTGGGTGACGATAAAACAATTTAGAAGTAAGTATTGATGACTTTTGAATTTGGAATGAGTTAGGTTAGGTTAGGTTAGGTTAGGTTAGGTTAGGTTAGGTTAGGTTAGGTTGGGGTGGTGGTCAGGATACCTCCACGTGGTCCACCCCGGGCAACGCCGGCACGTTCTTGCCGGCGGCTAAAGTCCTGACACGTGGTCCGCTCTCCGTGCTCATTATGATGAGTGCGTGGAAGACGCGGACGCCGTCTCCTTGCCGCAGTCGCGGAAGGGGACGGCCGAGAGGAGCCCGTATGCGGGCGGAGCGCCGGCCTAACCAGCCGGCGAGCGCAGACCGTAACCCCGTGGTTATGTCTCACGGGGCCGGGGGCCTTGGCTTAACCGCCCGGGCCGCGAGGAAGAAAACCTCTATAAAAAATCACCCGAATCCCAAGGTTCGGACCGCGCCGAGGGGATGCGTGGCCAGTCGGAGACTGGTCACTAGCGGTCCAACCCCGCCGGAACTGGCAACCGAGCGGGCGTAACAGTGCCTTACCGTCGGAGATGGCCGTCACTCTGCGGTGGACCCCATTATTTCGTGCCATTCTCGTGGGTCTAAAAATGGAAACCAATAACAAATTTAAAATTTTAAAAATTGATGATGATGAGGAGTTAGAGGGAGGAGGAAAAAGGAGAGGAGGTGAAGATAGGAGAGTGTCGAAGAGCCTTAGCCCGGTCGTGGTAGTGGAGCGGCTGGAGTTAGAGGCGAGAGGAAGCGGAGCGGAGAGCGGTCGACCGTGGAGGTTTACGCTCTCGGACTCTGATTCGGCGGCAAGCATGCTGTCGGTCAGGTCGGTGGGAGCGCGCCCGCTCTCGGTCCGCTTTAAGAAGCGGAAGTTGGCGAACGATGGGGAGGACTCCGGAGCGGAGTCGACGGCGAGCGAGGCTAGTGTTGCCCCGCCGCCGGCACCGCTCCCTCCCCGGGAAAAGAGAGGTCGCGGCCGCCCCCCCACTACTGGGGAGTTCGTGGGGCGTAGGAAGGCTCAGGAGGAGCTGAACGCCGCCATGCGCGAGGCAATGAAACTGCAGGCCGAGAAAGAGATGGCCGAGCAGTGCGCGCGTGCTCGCGAGAAGTCGGCTCGCATTGCCGAGCTAGCGGCGGATAGCGGTGCTGACCAAGCGGCGGCCTCGGAAGCTGAGGGCCAAACCCGAGCGGAGCTGTGTGAGGTGGTCCAGGAGAACCTGGAGACCATCCTCCAGGTGGCGTTAAGGTCCTCCAACCTTAAGGGCACCTTTCAGAAGTCCCTGAAGCAGTCGGTCGCCGGTATACGCGGGGCGACCGCACTGCTTCAAAAGAGGTCCGCCACAGAGGAGAGCCTGAGGCTGGAGGCCGAGAATAGCCGCCTACGAGAGGACATCGCCCAGCTCCGCCGGGAGTTTGAGGCTTATAAGGCGCTGCAAGAGAGCCGCCCGCAAGGGACGCAGAAGGCGCAAACAGTGGGCGCAACCGGACTGTCTGATGAGCAGCTTCGGGAAGTGGTGCTGACCATCGGGAACATGGTCGAGGCGAAGTTGGCACCCATAAAGGAGCGCCTCCCGCCGGAACCCCGTTTGCGCCCACCGCTTGCTGCTGACAGGGCCAACGCCAAGGCGGCCTCCTATGCCGCGGCTGTTGCGGGCCCCAGCAGGAGGGAAGTGAGCCCGATTATGGAGGATAGCCCGCCTCCTGCAATGCAGGTGGATCCGGCTCCCCGAACTGCCCAGGGAAAAGGGAAGGGGAAGGGGAAAGGCAAAAGCTCTGCGGCGGTAGCAGGAACCCCAGCCCCGGCCCCGACCCCGGCCCCGGCCCCGACGCGAAGGACAGCCCCCATAAGGAGTGCAGCCCTGAGCGCTACGGCCCCCGGTCCGGAAAACTCCGTCGATGGTGATACCACTGACGATGAGTGGACGCCGGCGCAGGGTCGCAAGAAGAGGGCCGCGGCGCGAGCAGCTGCGCGCCAGAAAGCGGCGGCCGCCCCGCAGCCCCAATCAAAGGCTGGGGGGAAGAAAAGGAAGCGGAACAGAAGGCGCTCCCGCCGACTGCGCGCGCCACAGACCGCAGCGGTGGTATTGACTGTGCTGCCGGAAGCTGAGAAGCGGGGGGTCACCTACCGCGATGTCATGGCGTACGCGAAGGAGAAGATCGAGCTCGCTACGCTGGGCATAGAGGGGGGTATAAACATAAGGCGCGCCGCTACCGGGGCCTACCTCCTCGAGGTGTCCGGCGAGACGAACGCGACGAAAGCGGACTCCCTCGCAGACCGACTTCGCGGATGCTTGAGGGAGGAGGACGTGCGCGTGGCCCGGCCGACAAAGTGCCTGGAGCTGAGGGTGTCGGGCCTTGACGATACCGTCACTAAGGAGGACGTCCGGGCTGCGGTCGCCAAGACCGGCGGTTGCCCAGAGCAGGCGGTTAGGGTCGGCGAAATTCGGCCGGACGTCGCCGGCCTCAGCTCGGCCTGGGTGAGTTGCCCGGTCGAGGCGGCTAAGCTGGTCGTTAAACAGCGTCTCCTCGTCGGCTGGGTAGCGGCGCGCACGCAGCTGCTGGAGCCCCGGCCCATGCGGTGCTACCGCTGCCTGCAGAGCGGGCATGTGAGGGCGCAGTGCTCGGCGCCGATAGACCGCAGCGATTGTTGTTTCCGCTGCGGTGTCGCCGGACATAAATCGAGTGGATGCACTGCGGACCCGCACTGCCCGCTCTGCGAGGCGGCGAAGAAGCCGGCGAGGCACGCGGTGGGGGCCAAGACCTGCTCCGCCCCGAAAGCGCGCAGGCCAGCAAGGGCTGGTGCACAAAGGCGGGTAGCCCCCGCGGATCGGCCGTCGCCCCCTGAGGGGCCTGGGGCCGTGCTGGAGCCTATGGTCGTGGGATAAATAATGGTGGTGGCCCTTCGCCTCTGCCAAGCGAATTTGAACCACTGCGCCGCTGCACAGGATCTGCTATTGCAGTCCATGGCGCAGTGGGACATCCACGCGGCAGTGGCGGCCGAGCCCTACTACGTCCCGCCCAGAACATCTTGGGTGGGGGACAATTTGGGTTCGGTAGCCATCACCACTAACACGGCTGTAGGCGCCCCGCCTCTGCAGGGGGTGAGGCGAGGAGACGGCTGGGTTGCGGCTCTGTTGGGGGACGTCGTTCTGATCGGCGTCTATTTTTCCCCCAACAGAGCCCTAGCCGAGTTCGAGGAGTTCCTCGGTGAGCTCTCGACGGCGGTGCTCCAGAGCGCTCCGCGCCCGGTGCTTGTCGCCGGCGACCTCAACGCCAAATCCACGGCTTGGGGCTGTCCGGCGACCGACGCTCGCGGCGAGGAGCTGCTGGATTGGTCAGTGTCCGGCGGAATGGTTGTCCTCAACCGGGGGTCGACGAACACGTGCGTGCGGCAGCGGGGAGGTTCAATTGTGGACATAACGTTCGCAACCCCCGCGCTTGCGCGCCGTGTTCAGGGCTGGCGAGTCCTGGAGGACGTGGAGACGTTGTCGGACCATCTCTACATCAGGTTCGACGTCTCCACGGTCCCAGCGACCGATGTCGGCCCAGGCCGGTCCCCGGTTGGGGGCGGCCCCCGTTGGGCACTGGCCAAGCTGGACAGGGAGGAGTTGGAGTTGGCCGTGCTGGTCCAAAGTTGGCAGCGCGGCCCCTCCGATCCAGCGAGCACCAACGTCGAGGAGGAAGCGGCGCGACTCTGCGCGGCCATGACTAGCGTATGTGACGCGTCCATGCCCCGCGTAGGGCCGCGTCGCTCGAGACGCCGGGTGTACTGGTGGAGCGAAGAAATCGCTCAGCTGCGTCGGGCGTGCGTTGCAGCCCGCCGCCGGTACACCCGGTATCGCCGCCGAGCGAACAGGGAGGAGGAGGAGGAGGCCCGCCTGTACCAAGGGTACAGAGACGGAAAGAAGGCGCTGCGGGTGGCCATTAGTGAGGCCAAGTCGGAGGCGTGGAACCAATTGCTGGCGGACTTGAACCGAGATCCGTGGGGGAGGCCATACCGGCAGGTGCGCGCCAAATTGCGCCCCTACGCCCCCCCCTTAACGGAGAGCCTCCAGCCAGCCCTCCGGGAAAGTGTCATCACATCACTGTTCCCGGAGCGTGGCGTGTTCACGCCCCCGGCCATGGCGCCGCCGCCTGCGGCGCCTGAGGAGGAGGAAGATAGCGTGGTGCCCCCGGTGACCGAAAGCGAGCTCCGGGCGGCGGTGGCGCGTATGTCTGCGCGCAACGTCGCCCCGGGGCCCGACGGTATCCCGGGCCGTGCGTGGGCGCTGGCCCTTGACGAAGAAGGCCTCGGACCGCGGATGAGGAACCTGCTCACCGCGTGTCTCGTCCGTCGTTGTGTGCCGCTGCGGTGGAAGTCCGGCAAGCTGGTCCTCCTGCAAAAGGACGGTCGACCAGCAGACACGCCGTCGGCCTACCGCCCCATCGTTTTGTTGGATGAGGCGAGTAAGCTGTTAGAAAGAGTGGTCGCGGCTCGCCTCATCCAGCACTTGGAGGGGGTAGGCCCGAATCTGAGCGACCAGCAGTTCGGCTTCCGCCGCGGCCGGTCCACGATGGACGCGGTCACGCGGCTGCGGACCTTGGCGGACGAGGCCACCTCCCGGGGTGAAATGGTGCTGGCGGTGTCTCTGGACATCGCCAATGCCTTTAACACACTCCCCTGGGAGGTAATCCGGTCGGCGCTCGCGCACCATGGGGTGCCACGCTATTTGGCGGAATTGGTCGCGCATTATTTAAGTGCGCGACAGGTTGTGTACCCGGTCTCTGGCGGGTACGGCCGCAGGGCGGTCACATGCGGTGTTCCACAGGGGTCGGTTCTGGGTCCACTCCTGTGGAACATCGGGTATGATTGGGTGCTGCGGGGCGCCAACTTGAGAGGTGTCGGCGTTTTGTGTTACGCCGACGATACC